>CM070540.1:21499918-24362418 GCA_036346415.1 Raddia guianensis | reverse complement strand
CCAAGGGCACGTGCCACCGGCCGACGGGCCAACTGAGGCCGCCTCAAAGCTCCCTTTCCCAAGGACGGTGGGTTGAATCCTTTGCAGATGACTTACATACGTGACGGGGCATTGTAAGCGGCAGAGTGGCCTTGCTGCCACATCCGCTGCGATCCAGCCCTATGTCGCACGGATTCGTCCCTCCCCCCACACGACAACTTCCAGCAATGGGAAGGTTCGACCTTCCGAGGGGGCGGCAGCTCCTATCCACTGCTCTATGTGCACTGGAAAAAAAACTATCTTACAAATTTACTATGGCCCTGCGAGAAAACGCTACCGAGCGAGCGAAACGGCAAGGAAAATAGGGCCGAAACGGAGTGCGCACGCAAAAAACTATACTAAAAATAGCCCGGCTCGGTAGGCCCGGGCAGTCCATGACTTAGCGGCAGGTCACGTTGCCGGACTCGTCAAACGCCCCGAAAACTGGGCCGAAACACAGCGCCCAGACCAAACGACAAGGAAAGTTGCCTATGCGACCGTCCACGACTCTCGTGAGCTCAAGTTTCCAGACTAGCGAAACGGCCCGAAAACTGGACTGAAACACCGTGCCATGGGCGAGTCGGCAACAAAAAGTCGTGGATCATGAAATCTGGGCAGTCCATGACTTTCGGTAGCTAACGTTGCCGGACACTTGGAACGGCTCGAAAACTTGACCGAAATGGCAGTCCACGACTTTCGGTAGCTAATGCTGTCGGACTCTTGAAACGGCCCAAAAACTGCACTGACTTAGAGTGCGCAGACTAAAACATGGGTGATGATGAAATGAACCGAAATACCATGCCACGGGGCAAGTCGGCAAGGACAAGTCGGGGATCGTGAAAAACGGGCAGTCCAAGACTTTCCGTAGCTAACGTTGCCGGACTCTTGGAACGGCCCGAAAACTTGACCGAAACGGCAGTCCACGACTTTTGGTAGCTCACGTTGCCGGACTCGCGAAACTGCCCGAAAACTGGACCGAAACGCGTGAAACGGGCCGTTTCGGTCGGGAAAAAATTGTACGCTTTTAATGAAGGTGTTGAGACCCACGTGGAGGTACCTTGGTTTGATGATGAATATATGTGACAAGATGGAATTTGAAGTGTTTTGAAGAATTTTTAATGGTGCATTTGTGGAAATTGTGGTGGAATTGGAACGGGACCATTGTGCTGAGCTTGGGCTAGGTAATAGTTTTGAACGGACGTGGTCCGGTGGAATTTGTTAAGCTGACACGTGGTGAGTTAGGGCTTGATAATTGTGGTGTTACAAATGGATTATGATGGACTAACCTTGCAGGAGAGGTCAGGTGTGTTGGTTTCATCTATGTTCACCTCTGTGATGCGTATCGGTAGTGCGTGGTGGACGCCATAAGCAAGACAATTTGGAGGTCAGTGCGTCCGGAGGCGTGCAGGTGACCGGGTTCGATGATCTGGCGGTCACATGAGGTGGTGTACTCGAGAAGCTTCGCCAAGGCAAGGAGTCCGGATACCGAGGTCAAGGTGGCGCGTCGATTTGGTGACGAGTTGATCGACCGGCCGACCCTAGGTGGTCACGGCGAGGAAGTTCTTGAAGATATTTTCTGAAGGAATATGTGGAGAATATTCTTTCTCGGGAGTGTGTCTTGTAATGTGTGAGTTGTACGCCACTCATCCTCAAATAAAGGGTTCTAGAGTTTAGGGCATCTCACCCTTGGGCTATATATGGCGAGGACGGGGTAGCCCTTCCCTTCATCCCTTTGGATCTGAAAATTTCAGAAATAGAGAAGGTGAGTTGGGTGTGTTTGGGTGGCACTTTGAGTGATTGTGGCCATAAGGAGTGTGAGCTTCAAAATCTTTACCAAGGTGGCCACGAACAGGATTAACTTAGTCGCAGACAAAATAATTAGTCTCACCCAGACGACTTTCATGCGTGGACGAAACATTCTAGATGGTATCGTCATATTGCAGGAAACCATTCATGAGCTACACAGAAAAAATTTTGATGGGGTAATCTTGAAAATAGATTTCGAAAAGGCTTACGACAAAGTCAAATGGCCCTTCTTACTCTAGGCTCTACGGATGAAAGGTTTCTCACCAAGGTGGATCACTTGGGTCAAGACCTTCATTTCGAGATGAGTGTCGTGATCAATGTGAATGATGAAGTGGGGCATTACTTTCAAACCAAGAAAGGCCTCACACAAGGAGATCCCCTGTCACCACTTCTTTTTAACATTGTAGCGGATATGCTATCAATTTTAATTAAGAGGGCCAATATAGATGGGCAAATTGGTGGGGTAGTTCCTCATCTAATCGATGGAGGCTTATCTATCCTACAATATGCAGATGATACGATTCTTTTTTTGAAGTATGACCAGGAAAAGGCTCGTAACATGAAGCTTCTGCTTTATGCCTTCGAGCAAATATCGGGGCTGAAAATCAATTTCCATAAAAGCGAACTGCTCTGCTTTGGTCAAGCCCATAAATACTTGTGAAGGACCGGGATCGCGACTAGAGGGGGGTGAATAGGAGCCCAACTCGTTTTTCGACCAGAACCACCCTGATGCCCCCTTTCAAACAATTCAGTGAATACTTGGCGTGCTTCCCGGATCTTGGAGCTCTTTGGCCAAAGGTCGCCGTGGTAAACCGTCATCGCTTAGGACTGCCACGGCTGCCAGAACTGCTGGAAGACGACCATCTTCGACCAGCAGCCGGTACCGCCTTAGTAGGGTCGATCTTGATGCCATCGTAGCTTCGATAGAACCGCTACTGTCAGACTGCCACTGGCCATGGCTTGCGCCGCCTTTCGGAGCACGCCGGCGCCGTGGAACCGATGCCGTGTCGAGCGCCTGCACAACATGTCGCCCTAGCGCCGGCCGCCGCTGTACCAACGCTGCAGCCCACCGCCGCTGTGCCTAAGGCTAGCGCCGCCCATGGCCTTGGCCAGCTTTGGAGCAGTTCATGGGCTCGCCGAAGATCCATTCGGCAGCCACCGTTGTGATAGGACCATCCCACTGGCCAGGAGAGGCCAAGGTCTCAGCTTTGATGTCGTCGCAGTGCGCCCGCAAGCCAGAGGCCACCTCGCCGGACTCAGGCCCGCCGCCGTGCCATGCCTTGATTAAAGGGGATCTCGCCGGCGTCAAGATCCAGCTTATACCGCACTTGCCGGAGCTAGGGACGAACGCCGCCAACTTGAGGACGCCTCTGCTCTGGATCTAGAGCCGCCGGAGTGGACGTCGTCGCCGGCTGCCGCCGCTCGCCGGAGAAGGCGCCTCCGGCCTCCTCCTCCTCCCCTCTCTTGCCCGTTGCTCTTTGTGGCCTTTCTCTCTCTTGCTGTGGTTTGGATGAAGGACAGAGCAGAGGCAGGGCGCTCTCTCTCTGCTCTTAATCTCACTCTCTTGCTCACGAACTAAGCGCTGCGCGTGGAGATGAAAGGCAGGGAGCTGAGCGCAGCTTCCTTCTCTCCCCAATCTCACTCTTTTTCTCTGGATCTGCCCTCTCCTGGATTTCTCTCCCCCACTGATTGTTTCTCTCCTTCCATCATTCATGGCACTGTGTACAAAGCAGAAGAACAGGAGCATGCATCCCCTCTCTTTCTCTCGCTGCAAACTCTTTCTCTCTCTAGGCTTAGAGCATGTACAATGGTACACATCAGCAGTCTCTAAGCTGTCTATAAGAAATGACACCTCATTCTTTTGCTGACATGGATGAGAGAGGAACAGGAGAGAGAGAAGTGCCGACGCTCTAGCAAGCGCCGGCGCTAGGCCGACTCCAGCGATTCTTACAATTTTTCTGCTGCTGCGCACGGACAATGCATACCCATTTGCCGATTTACTATTTGCTATATCTTCTTATTAGCATTTCTGATTACCGAACCGATTTCAAAAATGGATTCCTGATATTTTTTTCGAACAAAACTAGACCACACTTGCCAAATAAATTTCAAAAGTTTAAAAATTTTATTTTTAAAATTTTGATTATATAATTGTTTATTTTAATTTTAAAATTTAAATTTTATTTTTTGTTTTAAATTTATAGCCTCTTTGATAACAATAATTTTTAAACTCTATTTAACTATTAAACTATATAGACAGCTGTAAAGGCTACCCTTTGTATGCACTGTCTATATAACCGTCTGTAGGTGACATGGCAATACTTTAGAGACAGTAGCTGTCTCTACCATTGTACATTCCCTTAGGTGCACGGGAGCAAAAGGCCAGCCTTGTTCTCGCGGCAAGAACAAAGAACAGGAACGACAAATGAACAGTATTTGGAAGGAATTTTTTCATTTTATTTCTGGTATTTTTGCCACCACCCCCTCTCCTCACACCTCTCACCTAGGGCTACATGGTGGGTAGATTGCTTAGCCACTAAACCTCCACCCCCTCTCCTTATATAGCCTACAACCCACACCCCTAATATTCCTGCATCTCGGGAATATCCGGACTGACCAGCTTCGCCAACATGGTTACCGACGCCACAACCTCCAGCTGCCTCGGATCCCTTGCTATGGCTAAGCTTCTCTGACCAGCTTCGCCACCATGGTTACCGACGCCACAGCCTCCAGCTGCCTCGGATCCCTTGCCATGACTAAGCTTCTCAAGTACACCACCTCAGGTGACCGTCAGGTCATCGAACCCGGTCGCTTCAGACGTCTTGGACGCACCACCTCAAGCGTCCCCAGGCACCATGTATGTTACCGATACCTCCACATAGGTGAAGCTTCCCAAATACACCACTTCATGTGACAGCCAGGTCACCGAATTCGGTTGCCTGCACGCCTTCGAACGCACTAGCCTCCAGCTGCCCCCGCGAAGTATCAGCCACGTACCCACCGGTAGCTGCATCACAGAGGTGAGCACACACCATAACCAAACACCTTACCTCTCCTGCAAGGTTAGCACTTCACAAGATCATCATAAAAAACCGAGCACAAAACCAACATGTCCTGGTCGCCTCCTACTCGCAGGGAGACCACACGTCCTGATCGCCCGCCTGCTCGCCAGGCGGCCACGCGTCCTGGTTGCCCGCCTACTCAACAAACGGCCACGAGAACACACCTTCACCAACAACATCTGCTCGGAACTCTAGCAAAAACTAGTCACTACTCGACGTGTCCGGTCGGCATTGGACACCGTCCGCCAGACACTCAACTCGTGTCCATTACACCAAATGCAACTCAAAACACTTCAAAATCGCATCAAATTCAAACCGTCACATATATTCATCACTACACAAGGGGACCCACCACATGGGTCTCAACAACTTGCAACAGTACAGGGATATTTTTGGTTGCAAGAAAGGGGACCTTCCTCTGAGGTATTTAGGCATTCCTATTCATTATAGGAAATTGAGAAATTCTGATTGGAAGAAGATGGAGGAGCGTTTTGAGAAGAGACTCAGTAGTGGGAAAGGCAAACACCTCTCAATTGGAGGTAGATTAATGCTAATCAATTCTGTGTTAAGTAGCCTTCCGATGTACATGATATCCTTTTTCCCCATCCCAAAAGAGGTCCTTAAAAGGCTTGACTACTTCCGTTCTCGATTTTTTTTGGCAAGGTGACGAGAACAAGAAAAGGTATCGCCTTGCCAAATGGTCTATTCTATGTCAACCCAAGGACCAAGGGGGTTTGGGAATCCTTGAACTAAATCTTACAAATGTCGCGCTGTTGAGTAAATGGCTCTTTAAGCTACTCACTACTGAGGGGACTTGGCAGCAACTTCTTAAGAACAAATATCTTGCATCCAAACCTTTAGTTCAAGTGGAGTGGAAGCCAGGAGACTCACATTTTTTGTCGGGCCTGATGAAGGTAAAGCAAGATTTCCTTCGCTTTGGAACCTTTGAAATCAGGAATGGATCACAAGTGAGGTTATGGGATGACATTTGGCTAGGAGGTTCAGCGTTAAAAGACCAGTACCGTTGTATAGCACCATAAGCATTTGAAAGTTTATGCTGATAACTAGTAAAAATACTAGTCATGACCATGTCGCATTAATTGGTGACCCAAAGTAATTGGTAAAATGGTATGAGTGCTTGGGTCAAATAATGGGCAAACATGGTAAGTAGCTAGACTAGAAATTTTCTTTCGACTAAAGATCCTTTTGTGGGTATCTTGTCGAGTATATTATCCCAAAAGGTTGATGGGATAACACACTATACATGAGATAATGCAATTTTTTATGTGTTTATACTGCATTGTCAAAGTCTAGTTCACTGCATATAAATCAGACCCCTGATTTATTATGAGTGCGTGGAGATATACATTTTCCATGTAACATCACCACTACAATATACAAAATTAGAGCTATTTGAAGATTTTTGGACATAAAGTTCCATTAATCTTATGTCCGGTGAGAGTATGTTGTTAATAAATATTATATCTCGGCATTAGGGGGAGAAATGACCAAAGATTTAAATGCCTTGATAATTTCTCTAAATAAAAGAATTAAATAAATAATTTTATATTAATCAAGAGTTACGCACTCTAGTAAGACTAAACACATGTTTAATTTATTCTCTTGTTTTGATGCAAACAGAGAACTTGTCAGAAATAAGAGTGTAATACCCCGGGATAATTGTATTTCCATCGCGAAATTTGACTTGTTAGTAAATGATCTAAATATGCAGGGACGCCTGCAATTTTAGATCTAATGACTTCGTCAATATAATACTCCTTAAGAGATCATCATCGTGAAGATGATAATTTCAACTTGGTAATGCGCACATATTATAATGCTGGAAATATGGAATGACCATGAATCTTTGTTTGGGAAATGATGAAATTCTTTTTAATTTTTGAGATATCCTTATAAATTAGGATATTGAGAAATATGAGAAAAGATTGTCGACAAAGTACCTCTAAAGTTGCTAAAATACAGATATGCAATTAAAAGTTCATGTCATATGACACGTGAAGCGTGTGTATCGGGTATTGGGAAAGTAACTGAGGTTGAACCATATAATAGCTATGTCTTAGAATTGATTAAGACTTAATGGATCATTACATAAATAATGTGGTAATAGAGGCTATGGTTCAAATGTCTTCATAAGCGACTATTATTCTCATATGCAAAATGTTCCATTATAACTTAAGTCTGGCACATGATATGAAAGAATATGCAGTAAATGGATTTGGGAAATCCTTAGTGATATACTTGATGGATTCACAATTTCTTGTGAAAAAAACAGAAAAATGCGACTTATATATGCATGAGACTCATACACTTTAGTTTCTTCAAAAAAGAAGAATACCTTCCTAAACGTGATGACATCTTTCTTGGAGAAAGAGTGTGTTATGGAAGAATATTACTTTCATTACTTTTGAAAAGATATTTTTCTAGTAAGGGAAATATTTACCAGTCAAAATACACCAATTATTTATAGAAGTAGAATGATGACCAATCATGACCCGATGGAATGAAATGAGGATTTTAAATTTTTGCTATATAAGCACATGTGATATAGTGTGCATCTCTTATAAAGAATAAGAGAATGGATATATCCTCTAATGCTTTGGAGGTATTAAGTGAATTGGTGTAATTAGTGAAATTCCCTAAAAAAAGGCTGGTTATACACTTATACTTTAATCTATAGTCATACAACTATGTATTGTAAGTCTTGAAAATCAGGCTATTTTAGTTGGTATTCAATCACTAAGAGAAAGTTGTAAAATATCAAAACCATATAGTTTGATATGTTATATCTACAAGTTATATGAGATTTGTTTTGGAGTGAAATATAAAGATGTCGTTGGGACATAAAGTTTCTACCTAAGAGCAATAATGCATCAAGCTCGTTAAATCGATATAAATTATCGAGTAAATTAATGCAGTTTCCATTTTAAGAAAATAGACTAGAATTAGAATGATCTTCATATATCTCCATAATACTGAAAGATTTTTAGGAGGATCAAGACATAACTATGGAAATGTTGCACAGGTTTTGGAAATATGTCTAATCCACATAATGTCAAATCTCATATTGGATATATGGTGTTATGACATGAAGTCCTGTAAATAGATCTAACAGTCATTTCCATCAAATGGTATTGCATTATATAAGACACCATATGAATAAATATGGCTTGAACAAATGTTTTACCAAATATGGAGTCATGCAAAATTTAATGTAATTGGTACTCTGTTATTATCTATGTGAGCATCGTTGAGCCCTAATTTTTATTAGTGGCATTGATGTCTAAATTAATTAATATTAAGTACTAGGGGTTTTTTGGATTTCTCTAAACCCTAGCGAAGACTCGGCGTTTTTGCAAAACCCTAATTTGAAGCGACGGCAAATTTGTGAGCTGCTCCGAGGTTTCAAGTACGTGACCGGGCGAGAGAAGAGGTCACGTATAGATTAGGAGTAGTTAGGATTTATTTTCTATTTTTCGTCGGATTTCAAAAGGGGTTTGAATATCTCGGATCTTGCCGGATCTTTGCGAATTCTCGAAAACTCGGTTTCCGTAGTCCACCTCTTCTAAAAATACCCAAATATATTCTTGTGAGATTTCTAGAGAGAGAGAAACCCACCTAAATTCCCTCACACATTCTAGCACGAAATATCCCTTTATCGGACGGCGTCTGGGAACAGCCGGACACCGTCCGATCAGTAAAATGAGCAAACAGTACACACTGTCGGACGGCGTCAGGTCGTTACCGGACGGCGTCCGATAAGGTTAAAAACTGAGTCCCTTTTCTGGTCGGACGGCGTCTGGGCGCCGTCCGGTTAGCCAAATTCCAATGCACTCTCACTGTCGGACGGCGTCCGATCAGCTGTTTTTAGTGAGCAGTCGGCTCTGTCGGACGGCGTCCGGTGCCCGTCGGACGGCGTCCGGTAGAGGCTAACGGCTAGTCTTTTTGTCCTCTTCCGAGGGGCAACGGCTAGTTTGCTCTTGGGGCTATATATAGATGTCTAGTGGCTGGCTTCTTTGAGGTTTTGCTGCTCTCTACACCTACCACACTTATAGCTCATCAATTGGGTGATCTAGAGCCATTCCTCCACCAACAAATCATCCTAAGCCACAAATCATTAAACCCCAACACCGAGCTTCATGAAAGTCCTTCGATTCGGCATGATCGGGGCGTTTCGGGCTTGTTACCTTTGAAGACATCCTTCGTGGAGGTGTGGGCTTGAGAGTAGGCCTTGGCGTGTGGCTACTCTCGAGTCGGTGTACGGGTGACGGAGTCCACCTCGCCGGAGTGGCGGAACGACTATCGGGAGTGAGGCGTTAGGCTCGAGAGCGAGCCGGTCCTTGTGCGCAAGGGGTAGCCTCAACGGAGAGTAGGAGTTGCGGCTCCGAACTTCGGTCAACAAATACCGTGTCACTCTCTCTTTTAATTCCCGCACTTTCTGTCTTGCATTGACTGTTTTGAATTGTGATGCCATGTCTTAGTTGCGTTGTGACTTGTTTATCGCTTCCGCTTACTTGTTAATTGCAACTAGGATTGGGTAATTCTTAATATGATGCTAAATTGAGAGTAATCGAAAAAGAATTTAAAATTGCCTATTCACCCCCCCTCTAGGCCTTAGGATCCTCTTTCAATCTAAAAGATAATATCGTGTATTATATAAATGAAAGGGGTTATACAAGGGCAATACAATAGGATATATTGCTCCGCACACACTTTGGGAGGGTGATGAAGTCATGTGAATTATTTATGAGAGATTTATTCACTAAGTTCTTATTTGGAATAAGATGACTTTATATTGCAGAGTTCTGGGGGAGAAAACTTCTGAACTATGACCTATTGGATAATGTTGGAGATCATATATTTACTCTTTTCCCTTAATGACTTTTTCCTTTAAAGGTTTTCTCATGACAAGGTTTTAATGATGCAATATTGCAATACAAGTATTCATATGCGGATGCGGTGCATTATTTTCTCCATCCATTTTGTCCCAATTAGTTTTTGGAGAAGTTTTTAATGAGTCATGTGCATATAAGTTATTTACTAAAGGGGAGTATATGCAATGTACTCGTTTTCTCCATCCATTTTTCGCATGAGCTTTTTGGAAGGAGTTTTAACGAGACATGTGCATTAGGAAGTTTAGACTTCAAATGGAAGTTTCTAAACTCTTATTTATGATCTTGAGGATCATATATTATCCTCTTTTCCTTCATTATTTTCCTTGAGAAATTTCTTATTAGAAGGTTTTAACGAGGCAATATAAATACATTGTTTTTATACAATGTAAAGTTTCCTTCATCCATTTTTCCCATTGGATTTTTGGATGAAATTTTAATAAGGTATATAGATGATATACTAATGAAAATATACATTGTAAGTATAAATGTATATTAGACAATTTTGTTTTCTCCATCTGTTTTTCCACAGGTTTTCAGAAGGAGATTTTAGGACATATACATATTACTAATTTGCCTAAAGGGGAGTGTTAAGAAATATTATTAATAGGCAAATTATGAAAGGGTGTCTATTGAAAAGGTATCTCTTTGTGGCACTCATTTATACTCTATATAAAGAGGCTTTATCCATTGTAATTACACCCAATGATCAATAAAGAATTCACTCCCTCTCAAATCTCTCACTATGCTAATAGTGTCTCAACAGTAATAATTTTTCTCAGATTTTTTGCAGTCCTCTTAATGATCCTAAAACAACTTTTTTATTTTTTTAGAATATTTAAACATCGTTTCAAAGACAATCAAATTTTGCTACAGTAAAACGCTACACTAAGCTGAGATGTACCATTCCAAAACCGAGCGACAAAGTAACTTTCGACGAGCCTGATATAATCCATTTTGGCCTAACACGTACAATCCGAGAAAAATTTTGAAGATCCGAACCGACAACCAAAAATTTCCGAAAGTGTTTATTTTAATGAAAAATAACGGTCCGACTGATTAGGCAAAGACCATTTGTATCCCCCTAACAACTAATATAATATTGTATTGCAGTTGTGTGACGCCATGGCAACTGGAAAGTAACCAGGCATATCCCCTGTATCCAAACCCCGGTGTTTACATGTCCCATAATTCAAGTGAAGTACACTAAAAGGAATGGAAAATCGATAACAAGTACACCTAGTTAAAACACATGGATTAAAGGATGGAGCAAAGATTGAGCATGCATCCTGCGCATTCTTTTCTAAGAAGAGCAGCAGCCATTCTTCTGGTCGACAGGTTGCCCACGGATTTGCACTGTAGCTGGACGTGCATTGTTTGCAGCTGGCTGGTTCGCCATCCTGAAAACAAAGATGATTTTCTTTATTATGCTGTTCCTACAAGGTTACAGACTTGCACACTAAAATTATACTATCCACTACGAGCATTAGTTTGGATTGGGACGACAAATCAAATTCAGTGCGTAAGTGTTTAAGCTCAGCAGAATAACAAAAAACTAGTTTACGTATTAATAGCATCAAGCAGAATGTTTGGCCGTTTTGGTTAGGACTTAGGAGACCAGGAGCATTGCATCAATAAGCAGTAGATGGAGTGCATATAATGAATAGATAAACAAGCAGAATGGCTAGCATCAATGAAATGATCTAACTACAGGAACATAAGTTGCTGTTTAAGGTCACACCTTTCCTTGATTGACGCAGCCATGGCCATGAAAGCCTGCTCAACATTGGTTGCGTTCTTTGCACTGGTCTCCATGAATGGGATACCAATCTCATCAGCAAATGCCTGTATTCATCAATATAAACACAAGCAGCTGTAAGAATGCCTTCGACAAATGAAATATGGGAATTTCTTCAACAATCCAGTCAGACCATCAGAGTAATAGTATTACATGAGATTTAAAGATACCTTTGCTGTCTCATATGATACAACTTTTTTGCCAGTAAGATCACATTTATTCCCTACAAGAAGCTTGTTCACATTCTCACTGGCGTAGCGATCAATCTCATTCAACCACTGCTTGACATTGTTGAAGCTATCTTGGTCTGTCACATCATAGACAATCTACAAGTCCATTTGTATACTTCCAGAATCAAGAGTAGAACATTTATGCACATTTGAATAGCATGGGCGAAATTAAGTTAAAAAGTTTTTTTCATAAGCAATCTTACAATGATCCCATGGGCCCCACGATAGTAGCTGCTAGTAATAGTTCTGAAGCGTTCTTGCCCAGCAGTGTCCCACTGAAAAGGGGGTAAGTAGAGGGCTCTCAATTTTGAGAAAAGAGCATGTAACACTAATCATAAAGTGGAGGTGGGAAAAAAAGATAAGGAAGTGCCAATTGCAAGTGTAAGGTGAGCTATATTATAAGAAATTCAGTATCACACACCAGGATACTATTTATCATGTGATTCATATTCAATACACACACATACATCCAGAAAGAATCATCCTTGGTGTGAAAGACAGTTGATATAGATATTTAGGCCCTGTTCTTTTGAGCTGATCTGAATGGCTGAACAGCTGAACAGCTGAAATGACTGAACTTCGAGAGCTTCTCGAGATAGTCTCGAGATTCGGATCCATTTCGTTTAACTTGCTTTTTAAAGCGTTAGGACCCACCTTCAAAATAGCGAAAAACAGACTAAAAAAATTCAAAGCATATGTCTTTTCAAAACGTAGATAAGTCGTTAAGCTATTAAGCTATTAAGCTGAAAAGAATTGGGCCTTAATAAACTAAAATATTATAGGGCGGAATTAAAAAATTTACAAGGTGAATATAACCTGCAGATATTAAGGCAAAGTGGTGTATTTTTTTGCCAATGACTTCAACTAACAATCATATAATTATAATCCACCCAAGTATCCAACACAACAAAACAGAGCACTGTGAGGAAAATCTAAATTCAATGGTACTTGCAGACAGCCAGACAGAAGTTAAAGAAAAGGCATGCTCGGCTACTAGCCACAGTGTGCAAACGAAAAAAACCACAAGAAAAATAGGACTCACGATTTGAAGCTTCATAGTCTTTCCATCTTGCTCCACAGTACGTATTTTCTGTCAAAAAAATGAAAGGGATTAAATTCAATGGAGAAAGACAAAACAACAGGGAAAAAAAGAAGTGAATGTACTTACAAAATCAACTCCAATAGTACTGATATAACTCTCCAGGTATGAGTCATCCTGCCAACAGAGCAAGTATTAAGGAGATTAACAAGCTAGATGAAGTGGAAAACAATACAAGTAAATTTACTAACTTTACTTCTTTACTACTCAAGGGTGTAGCAAAATATAAAGAATAGCTACCAACAACGAACCATTCTCATTGCACAATTTAAGCTTTGGTAGCTTATAAGGAATCATACAGCTTATTGAGCCTAAACATAAAATAATTAATTCCATGATATCCATTAGACTACCTATATTTTAACTGTAATATGCATGAAAAGAAAATAAAAAAATGAGTACCTACTATATAAAAAATGTAATAAATCATAATTTAGGTAAATATTCTTACTGCAAATCTTAAAAGAAGGCATGACTTGCCAACACCTGAGTCTCCAATAAGCAAAAGCTTGAAAAGGTAATCACTGCCATGGCAAATAAACAGGATGTTAGTCTCCCATCAAATAAACTATAGGAAAGAAACAAGTAATGATGACATCTTCAAGACAATCATAGCAAAAAATCAGATATGGTCAAATTTCCAGGCTTCAAAGATTGGATAGAAATGCACAGATCAATATATTGCAAGACAATTATACGACAGTTGAAGAATTGATATGTTGAGGCTTAGAAGAATATGCAGCATTGCAGAGGCCGATTCTTTGGTGTTCTATATTTAATGTTCAACTGATTGATGCACTTTTTATATAACAGTAGTTCCCTTCTATCATATGTTTTGTTGCAGGTAAAAGTAGAATATTTCTTCTCATCTTCTCAAAAGATAAAAGAGGAAGTTGGAAAGTAAGTTGGCGCTACTATTTTCAATGCATAGCATTAAGATGCAACAGTGAAGCTGAACAAGAGTTAAAACAACCACTAAAAGAACAATTATATCAACCATGACAATGCTTAAGAACCCAAAATTAAAGGTCATAAACTAGCAAAAACCATGCTTCTCTTTTTTCTTCCAATCCAGGACTGTCACATTCATACCACACTAACAAACAAACATTTGATCATGCTTGTGAAAGAAACAAAGCAAACTGATGTACTCAACCTCCTTCCAATTCACATAGTTTGTTCCATGGGAAGCAAATTCCAGTTCACATAATTTGTTCACGCAATTTGACAAGTACAATTTTATAGAGACGACGCCAGTCATTCTAGCCTGTCTACCTAGCCAAAAATTGACTTCTTTCGGACAACGATTTCCTATAATGCAAAAGGAATTGCAAGCTGAATCGAAAAGCGCCTACTTCATACGTAATGTGAATTCTTTCACTACCATGTAGTAATAGAAACCCGCATATTAAGATTTAAGGCATCAAAGTCCACCAAGCATAGAATCAAGAAACAGTGCATTCCCTTCTCTCCGACGCGATCTAAACAAAATGCCACGAAATTCCAGGGATCAGGAGGAACAAGCGCTACAATGACGCTCCCCCGCGGCGCCAGATCCAGCGAGATCTCGACCTCACGAACCCAATCCCCAAACCTTCCCTCCACCCACCCAACCACTACAGGCCCCCGAATGGGACGGGGCGAGACGGAGGCGGCAGAGAAGGGCAGGGATGCTTACTACTCGGGGTTCATGGCGAGATCGGGATCGTCGCGCGGCGTCCGATCGCTCACCCGGGGGGGATTTCGGTTCGCGGCGGGTGGCGTCGCCTCGAGCTCGACGGTGTTCTTTGGTGCTCTGTGTACGTGGGAGGCAATAGCCCTCATGAATGGGCCCGTGCTCGCGTGGAGTATTTTTTCATGGCCACACGAGTTCACACTCTTCACACATCGGTTTTTCAGTTTGTTGTGTGTTTGTAAATTGACTTTTTACTAAATAAACTTTAAAATATGTATAATAATAGGGTTTTTTTTTTCTTTTGATCGCTATGTAGCATCTAGTGTAACTAAGGCTAAGGTCATGTTTTTTTTTAGCTGATCTAAACGACTGAATAGCTGAATGGCTGAAATGACTGGATTTTAAAAGTTTCTCGAGATAGTCTCGAGATTCGAATCTATTTCGTTTGATTTTCTTTTTAAAATGTTAGGATTCACCTTCAAAATAACAAAAAAAAAACTCAAAACATGTGTACTTTCAAATCATAGATAAGTCGTTAAGTCGTTAAGCGGTTAAACTGAAAAGAACAGGGCCTTAAGTTATTTCAACTTAACAAAACTTAACGACTTAACGGCTTAACAGCTTAAGACTTATCTACGTTTCAAAAAGACATATGTTTAGGGTATTTTAGTTCTTTTTTCGCTGTCTCGAATGTGGGTCCTAACGCTTTAAAAATCAAGTCAAACAAAATGGATCCAAATATCAAAACTACCTCTATAAGCTCTCGAAATCAGTCATTTCAATTGTTCAGCTATTCAGTCGTTCATAACAACCTAAAAATACAGAACCAAAGGCTTATAGCTAGAAACTTGTTAGTTTTACCAACCAAACATTGTATTAATTTGTAGCGACTTGGAACGGTTTTTCTTAAAGCTTTCAAAACCATTTTGTGAACATTTTTTTGGCTCTTTAAAAGAGGATTCATAACCTTTTTATATTATAATTTATAGCTAGTTTCAGCTTTAAAAAAAATATCTGCAAGATGAACGAACATATAACAGAGGGCAGTGGTGCAGGGGCAGACCCTACATGAGGGCTGATGGGGCCTCAGCCCCATCTAAAATTTCAGAACCCATTTATATCTAGTTAAAGTACATAGCAAATTTTATATTTTGTCCAATAAGTGGGGCTGATGGAGAACCCATTGTTGGTAATTTAAATATCCGATGGATGTGATCATTAACTAGTGTGTTTATTGTTGTTTTGTTTCTATAGTTTAATTAGTTTGCATTGTATTTGGCCAACGGTAGACAAAGAATATTTTAGGTTTGCCCCATCTATATTTTCATCCCACATCCGCCACTGCAGTGATGTAGCTGGTTGGATGTTTTTTGAGAAAATGTAGCTAGTTTGATGTGGTTGATATGTAGTTATGGACAAGCGAGAAGAATTCTACCATTCATCGTGGGAATATTTGATTCCCGTGGTTGATGGTTTGAAAAACCCCAGTTAATCAGCGGCTTCCGTGGGCGGTCGATTTGCAAAACCGACCATCAAACCGTTTGAAATAATAAAAATGAAATTTAAAATAAAAACTTGTATAAAATTATAGGAATAGTATTAATTATTATAAGCACTTTGGCTTAAACAAAATTTAAAAATTCAATATATTTCTCATTATTTTGTGTGATTTTGTGTTCTAAAAAATAAAAACATGGTTAACCGTTCTGAGCTGCGGTTAACCGGGCAAAACCGTTGGCTAACAGGATCAACCGTCGTCAAATTTCGCTAAGCCTTTTAGGGCAAAAACGTACAAAACAGCGAATTAACTACAGTTAACCGGCTCCACGCCTTTGCCGGCTTGGAGGCATATATCGGTTTTGTAAACCCTGGATGGTTCAATAGATCCATATGCGCTTTTATAAGTTGTGCCACTTGATGATTACGAAGAAATTTCAGCAACATTCTACTATACCTAGAACACTTTTCAAACCCGTTTGATAACTATGAGTATGCTGGTGTTGCACGAGTACAGTCTTGTTCTTTTTGGCTGCTGAAAATTTTAATCTTAAAAAAATGTGAGTTCTTAATACAAATCTTTGAGAGTTCGTAAATTTATGATAAAATGTAAACCCCAAATTTCCTAATTTTGGCATGAAATTTTTCGCAAAATCATGGAAACAACTCCCTAAACCATATCCTAAATAACTATTAATTTTCCTAGACCATTCCCTAATTTTATCATTAAAATAATGCTATCTTATAATTGTAGGAGAAAATAAATCCCATAAAATATAAATTATTTTCACATATTAAAATTCTCCTCATTTTTCTGGATTTTCAGAAATTTATTTCATATTTTTCTAACTCCATGTAAATTTTCTATGAATTTCTAAAGCTTAAAGGGAATTTCTGAAATTTCTTCCAATCCTTTCCTAATTTGGAAATTTCCTGGTTTACGCTTTCCTTTTCTGGAATGCGCTTTCGACGTCACTAGGCTCCAGCCCACCGGATCCCTTAATACGCTATTTGGTTGCCTTCTCTTACGAGTCAGGCCCGTCCGACTCAGCCAGGCTGGTGAGATATGGGATGTGCAGATGCAGAGACAGTGTTTGGTTGAGTGTTTAGTTGGCGAATATTTTGAATTTTAATTATTTTGAAGTTTATATAGCGAGTGTGGTCTAGTTTTATTCAAAAAAATGTCAGAAATCCATTTTTGGAATCGGTTCGGTAATCGGATATGCTAATAAAAAGATACAAACAAAAAAAGAAAAAAATAAAACCTTTCCTGCCATGTTAGCGGTTCATGCATGGCTTGATATGGTGACTGACTGTGGCCCCATGCACAGAACACGAGGCCGCCATGCGTTGCATCCAGATAAACGCAAATTTTCTGTGTTTCTCCAGAGCCAGGCTGCATGAAGAATCTTGCATCCAGAAAGCCAGGCTCAAAACCAGATGCAGGCAACCAAACACAAGAAAAAGTAAGATTCTGCTTCTGTAGATGCAAATCTCTGTAAATGCAGCTAATCAAACAGCCTATAAGTCGCTGTCAATGGCTAGGATTTCTTCGGTTTAATCCGACGCTCCAGAAGCGGCCACGTCACGTCCACCATACCGTTTCGTCCCGGAGATCCAACGGCGCCTACAGATTTTTAAATCAAATCCTACGGTGCTCGTTATTTCCTCCTTTCCGGCCGCACCGCCTCCCCCGAAACCGCCGACGCCGCCGTCTCCGCCGCATAGCTCGCCGGAATCACCTCTCGCGGCCGTTCCTGAGCTTTCCAGGCCATAGCATTAGCCTATAGAGCTTTGCCCCGTAGCCGCCCACCCTTTTGCCTCGCATTGGCGCCCCCAGATCACCGCCGCTAGCTTCGCCGAAATTGCTCGCCGTAGTTCCTCCGAAACCACGGCCCTCACCTCCGGCCTCCACCAGCCATCTCCGCCTATAAATAGGCCACCTCGACGCTCAACACCCTCAAGCCATCCTCCTCCTCCACCACCATCCTCTCGGCGATCACCGGAGCTCCCTCCTCCGCCACCACCTCCAAGCGTTGCCGCTCAACCTCACCGTCCGGCCACCTCCTTCGCTGTCGAGCTCCACCACCACCCCCATCAGGATCAACATCCCCGTAGGCACCCACTCCGGCCACCACCTCGCCATCTCCAGCCACCGCTCGCCGGCGCCGCCCTCACCCTAGTAAGCCCCTAGAATCCCTCTCTCTTTCTCACTGCCACTGAGGCCCACTTGTTAGCCAACCAAAACCCCTCTCTCTCTTAAATTCTTTCTCGGGCCAAGGCCCAATCAAGCCCAGCTAAAGCCCATCTACATTTTTTCATTTTCTTAAAAATCATCTAGTTTTGCTGCCCAATTTTTATTAAATATCAAAATTTATTCAAAAATTATGCAAAATTTTTATTAAATCTTATAAATGTTAAATAATTTAATAAAATTATTAAACCCCATTTTCATCGATAAAATAAACTTAATTAAAACCATTTCTTCTTCTTTAACCTTAAAAATTCAAAAAATAATTTCTAAAATGTTAAAAAATTCTAAAAATTATTATTAGCGCAAATATTTAATTAAAAATCTGTTTCCAATATTTTCACTTTACATTGTCAACAATTTCCATCTCGGAACTCCGGCAACATGGTTGTCATCGACCCCGACCTCTGAAAATTTGTTGATCTACACTAAAATATCTCACGTACACATGCATAATCTTGCTACCCGGAGGACTCCCAAAGTGCTGTCCAAATAAAAAACAAATCCTTCTATCTTCTGAAATCATACAAACCATCACCCTATCAGCCAAATCATATCCCCTGCATTCATAATTTTCCAAAATTACTTGATTATTAATTTTCCTTTATCTTCATTAGATACTGAATTAAATACTTCCAAGTTCTTGAAGAAGATTATCCAAAAAATTTGCTAGAATCCGAGTCGATTCCCAAAGAAGGCATGTTTCCTTATCCTTGATGCACTTTGAATTTCCTATTGTCAGATATTTATTGCATTCCTTTTTAGTTATTTAATTATGTAAATTTCCCATATTTAACTTATATAATTTCTCATTTATGTAGAGTGATTATTCCAAAAATCCACTACCAAAAGCCCTCCTAAAACAATTATCTTGTACACTACTCTAGCATAAGAAAATTTTAATAATGTTATATATATTTAAAAGTAGGATAGAAATCATTGTCCATATGATAAATTCATTTATTGATATGGAAGTGAAATGTGAATAAGAATGAAAATGTAAAAGCTCAAGTCATTAGCAAGGTCACCGTAAAGAATTAAAAAGCGCGGCATTGTTTTTAATATTTTTCACAATGCTTGCACGGTTTTTCGCAATGGTTTAAGGAAGTGAGTCACTAGCAAGGTTATCGTAGTGATTGTGCGGAGCTTAGCATTGTTGAGGTTGTTTTCTCAATATCTGCGCGATGTGCGAGATATTACAAAACTTTGGGTTTTATTGAATAAAAATGACACATTTATCATCCAACCATATAAGAATGTATGGGTAAAGTTGGATAGGTTCTGCAGAGCTAATTAATAAAAACATCGATAGACTCTACTTCGGGAATATGAAGTTGTGTCAATTGGGTGATGCCTATTTTATTCATAATACTCATGATTTTAGAAAGATTTGACATCTGAAAGAGGATGTGTTAAGGAATGGATTATTTGGAGATAGTATTTATTAATGTTTTAAATCTTTTATAAAAAGAGAAATTTTGCTGTCGGGGATAAAATCATGGCCCATTGCCATGGCCCACTTCCTGACGGCCCAATCGAACAGCCTCCTGGGGCCTAGCTCTCTGAAAGGTTCTATCAGGCCCATGTGTATCCTGCCGAACAGCTTCTTGGTTGGCACGGTGCGCAATGGCCTAGGATTCGTGTTTGAGTCCGACTCGAGCAAGAGTTCTGCAAGGCTACGTGAAGACCCGGACTTTGATTTCCCGGATTGGAGCAGACGTCGTGATCCCCAAGAATCGGAGTATACCTTATCTATCTCGGGATGTATTTGGCATGTTACGAGTTCGTAGTTAGCCCAGCCCGATTATCCTTCGGTAGGTCGGTTGCTCAACACTATATAAACAAGGCCCCTACGGCGTGTAGAGGGCATCGACCAATTCTGCGCAACCTGAAGCTAAGATCGCATATTAGTTTTCTGTACACCCATAATCTCGCCGAGACCTGTTCGTCTCGTCGAGTTTCCTCTTGTAATCCTCTTTGATATAAAGAAAGGCTGGACGTAGGGCTATTATCTTCTTCGAGAGGCCCGAACCAGGATAAAAATCCTGTGCTTCTTTGTTGCTCGTTGATTGTTGTTTGCCATACTCGGCAGGTCTTCTATCTCCCTTTCTCAAGAACCTTAGTTGACTTGGGACCGATATCCCAACCGTCGACAGCATGTAAAATTTATTTAGTACCATATTGCTAGTAGGAGTAGTGGAGGACATGTTTTAATAGTAGAGCTTACTTCTTCCCAATAGAAAATATGATGGGAGAGAGAAATAGAGAACCACACGTGCTCGCTCGCCTTGCCGAGGCGTGCGCACGTCACCTGCTTAAATGGTTTCGGCAAACCGGGCCCTTGGGCTTGCGCAGGTGCAGCCTCATTTTGCAGTTTAGGCCCAGTTCTTTTTAGCTTAACGACTTATCTATGTTTTAAAAATACATATGCTTTGAGTTTTTTGAGTCTGTTTTTTACTATTTTGAAGATGGGTCCTAACGATTTAAAAAGCAAGTCAAACGAATTGGATCCGAATCTTGAGACTACCTCGAGAAGCGCTTGAAATTTAGTTAGTTTAGCCGTTCAGCTGTTCAGCCATTAAGATCAGATCAAAAGAACAGGGCCTTAATCATTTGCCACTCCCATCTGCTGCGCTGTCGCGACCAGGCTTCTCCGTCCCGTGCACCGTCGAGTGGGAGAGCAAGTCTTCGGAACCGCACCGCACCGTGTACGTATGCCTTGTCGTTGTATTTGCGAGTATATCAGAGGGATATATGTGTGCTCTTCGTGCATGTGCATGTACGATATGTTCTTGTTTGTAGTTGTTAATTTATCAGATATGTTTTATGTTTTATCTCTAGATTAATCATTCTATATATCAAAGCGCTACGAGCGTGCCTCCTCGTCGTCCCACGCCGCCTTTGCCTGCGCCTTTGCCGCGCTGGGTTACGTCGCCGAACGATCGTTGGCCATCCAGCCATACATGCTTCTTTAGCTTTTAAAAGAAAAAGGTTTGTTTGTTCCACAGCTACGCGGGCGCATCGGCGGGTTGGCTAGCTCGGCTGGCTTTCGTTCCACCGAGCGCGGTTCGAATCCCAGCTTCCGCCTTTTTTCCGTGCATTTCTCCCTTGCGTGCGCTCGCTCCGTCGCTCGCGCCTGTGCGCTGCTTGCCACGAGCGTTTTTTTTTGGAGCGTGCCGACGGGCCACTGGCCCGTTTACTTTGCTAGTATATACAGAAAGTGCTAATATTTCCATCAGATATGACCCGGGGAGGCTTCATGCGGTGGCCGGCCTCCCACAACAACTCACTCGTGTTCAGCTTATGGCCACCGGGGATCAGTAGCGACAACTCCACGGCGGGGCACGGATGTAGCCGTCGACGACAGTGAAGGTCATGACGAGCAAGTCCAAGTACCGGCGCCGATGAGAAACGGAGGGAGATGAGGAAAAAAGGTATTCCCTCCGTTCCAAATTATAGGTCGTTTGACTTTTTTGACACGTACTTTGACCACTCGTCTTATTCAAATTTTTTTTATAATTATAATTTATTTTTGTTATGATTTAGTCTATCATGAAAGGTACTTTAATAATGACTTGAGTTTTTCATATTTGTTATGATTTAGTCTATCATGAAAGGTACTTTAATAATGACTTGAGTTTTTCATATTTTCACTAATTTTTTGAATAAGACGAGTGGTCAAAGTACGTGTCAAAAAAGTCAAACAACCTATAATTTGGAACGGAGGGAGTAGTTGACAGGGTAATCTAGTCTTTTTCCCATGGATAGAAAATAAGAAAATGAATTATAACAATTGCCATTTGCGAAGTCACGTCTTAAGAGTGGCAAAATCGCAATTTTCTCTATTAGATGGTCTTATATTTCTTTGCCCATTTTTTCTATAGGGTTTTTAGAGGGAGATTTTAAGACATATGAATGTTACTATTTTGCGAGGTGTTAAAAAATATTGCTAAGTGAACAAATTTATAATAAATTGCTAATGACATTTTGGCCAAAGTGTGGTAATTGTATATGTTAGAGAGATGCCACCTTTTCAAATGTCAAAAAGCTTTGTTCTTTATAATTACAAATAAAAAATCAATAAAACATTCGCTTTTACTGCCAATGTGCAAGCCGTCTTTTAACACACTACATGGGCGCAACCGCGCAAACGCAGCTCGGCTCCTCCTTTGCAAATTTGTGTATATTTTCTTTCATTTTTACTAATTATTTAACTTTTATTTAATTTGTTAGATTAGATATCTAGATATTTTTATTGGATATCTGAATCCAAAGTGGACACATCTATTCAGAAAATCAACCAAAGTTGAAGGACCAGTTCTTTTCAGCTTAACGACTTATCTACGTTTTAAAAAGACATATGCTTTGAGTTTTTTGAGTCCGTTTTTTCACTATTTTGAAGGTGGATCCTAACGCTTTAAAAAACAAGTCAAACGAAATGGATCCGAATCTCGAGACTACCTTGAGAAGCATTTGAAAATTAGTCATTTCAGCCATTCAGCTGTTAAAAACCTTTTTGATATCTTGTTTAGTTCTAGTTTTTGTTGGGATTGCAACTTTTGTTATTTTTATATACACCATTCACTTTATTTTCTGAAAAATAATTTTTTTAGAACTTCGCAGAGGTTTTCTCAAATATCTCAAAAATATTTTTTAAATAATCTATTTAGCTTTTTCATACCATTTTCAAAGGTGATCAAATTTTCTCAACAAAAACTAAACCAAAACTAAACAAGCTATCAAATAGGAAAAAATATTCAGTGCACAAGACTTCTCAGTGCACAAGTGCAAAAAACAAATCTCAGCCCTTCATCTTAAATCCAACGAATCTCAGTGCACAAGACTTGGGTGTATAAAGTTGGGTGCAAAAAACGAAGCAGGCAGTTGGATGTATAAAGTATAAATTTGGAGAAGTCTTGTGCACTGAGATTCGTTGGATTTAAGATGAAGGGTTGAGATTCGTTTTTTACACTTATGCACTAAGAAGTCCTGTGCACTGAATATTTTCCCATCAAATAGAGCCAAGATCAATTCAGGGATAAGTATAGTCGTTTAATTTGGGAGATTTAATTTTTTGCCCCCCAATTGAGAGGCCAAATATTTCATGCCCCTCAATTGGGTCCTCCTTTATTATTTGCCACCGTTACACCGAATTCTTTTATTTCTTGCCCCTCCATCCCTTTTAATGTCTTAAAAAATCATAAAAAACTCAAAACAATATTTAATAATTCTAAAAGATCATAAAAAATCCAAAAAATAATTAAAAAACCAAAAATTTAAAAATCGAAACATCTCTAAAAATTAGAATAATCTAAAAATACAAAAAAATAAAAAGCTCAAAAATCATAAAAAGGAGAAAATCATAAAAATTCATAAAAATCTTAAGAAAATCATAAGCCTTTTGTAACCCTTGCTATACAGTAAAATTTAAATTTGTAACTTATGATTCTTTAAATTTTATTGTTGTGTAATGGTTACAAATAGTTTTTGAGTTTCTTAAGATTTTATTTTATGATTTTCCTAAGTTATTTTAAATTTTAAAGTTTTCCTATTTTTATGAATTATTGGATTTTTATGATTTTTGGTTTTAGGTTCTTCTGATTTTTAAAGATTTATAATTTTTCATAATTTTTCATATTTTTTATGATTTTTTAGAATTCTTAAAGGTTGTTTTAAATTTTTTATGATTTTTTAAGACATTAAAAGGATGGAGTGGCAAGGAATAAAAGAATTAGGTGTACTAGTGGCAAATAATAAAGGAGAAATCAATTGAGGGGCATGAAGTATTTGCCCCCTCAATTGGGGGGTAAAAAATGAAATCTCCCGTTTAATTTAGGTCTCTCTTTCTTTTGAAAACAAGAAACCCCGCCCACGCCTCCACCCAAACCCTCGCCGCCGGCGACCGTGGCGGCGACCATGTCGCGCTGGAAGGAGAACGCCTCTCCTCACCCCCTCCTCCCCCGCAGCTCCTCCAACCCCTCTCCCCTCCTCCCCTGCAAGCGCCCGCCGCAATCCCCATGTCCCCCGCCGCAGCGCCGTCCGCTCGCTGACGTCACTGGCAACACCCTTCAACAGCGCGGCATCGGAAGCGGCAGTGGCGGAGAAGGGTTCAGGTACGGGTACAGCACTCCCCTCCCGAAGGCGCCCAAGTCTTGCGGGTTCCTGCTCGACGACGACGATATGGACGATGCGTTCCTGCGGGTGGTGGACGCCATCTGCGAGGAGCACGAGCGGTCCACAGAGATGAAGGAGAAGAAGGAGGAGGAGGAGCCGAGTGAGGTTGGGGAACGGTTGACAGCGGCGGCGAGCGCGATCGACGCTGGGCCAGAGAGCGTAGCGGTATAATTTTGGTCTCTTTTAAGTTGTTACAAAATAGGGTTAAGAATCTTGATGGATCCTTTACAAATGAGGATAATTGAAATTGGTGAAGTGTTAGGCATAGTGGAAGTTGTTGTTTCTTGCAATGGGATTGCTTTGGGACAGGGAAGGAGTTGGAGAAAAGGAATGCCTGACTAATTTGGGGGGAGAAATCGTTTGTTGATGTCTTATTGTGATTGTTTGAAATTCAGTTGGGCATGTGGCAATTTCAATAAGAACCTCACATTGTCTTTCCTTTCTTTTCGGTGGAATTTAGCTTGAGGATGCATTCTGGATGGAGGCAAATGACCTTTGTGAACATTGTGATGCCCATTCTGCTCCCAAGAGCCAGGGGGAGCTGACGGAGATAGCGGAAGAAGAAACCTTGGTGCTTTCATGTGGTGACGATCCACTTCCGCCAGTTATTTCTATCGCAGCAGAGGTTGGAGAGGTATGTAAACATTCATGGGAAGAAGGGCGTATCTGGTCATGAATCTAGGGAGGGAAATCGGGAAATGTCTGTTAAGTGTTGCTGAATAGTTAGGTTGGGGGTATTTAGCTCCTTCCTGAATCTTTCTTGAAGTCATGGTTTTCTCCTTCCTGGTCTTGAAATTATAAGACTATAAGCATATGTGGAAGATATGCCAAGCACAGAAAAATCTATGTTTGTGCCCTATGATACCACTGATGGGGAAGCTGGGAAAAATTAATGTAAAATTGAACCGTTGAGGATTTATTTGTTTTTTCTTAAAATTCTATTGTAGTTTGTAGGAGGTGTATAATGTTTCAAGACATCACCTTGATAAATGGCTAGTTGTGAGAGGGACTTATTGTGTTTGTTTTGTTTTGAGAGGAGTTCAGTTTGAGGGCATGTTTCGGAAAGTCAATGCAATTAGCAAGGATCACCATGCCAAGTCTTCTGCCAAGTGCCAGGAAGATATGAAGGAAGTGGAGGAAGAAGACGGCTCAGTAGCATTGTCTAGTGATGCTTCAGCCCACCCAGTGATTTCTATTGCAGAGGGGGGAGGAGAGGTATAATTTTGTTCTTAACTTTAGAGAAGGGAATGAATGATAAGTAGTTTCTGGGCATCAGGGAATTCATGTTCCTGGAATCTGGAAAGGACAACTGGAAAAAAATTATAAATAGAATTGAGTAAATTTGGTTTGGAACAGTTAAACTAGTTCATTTGATTCCTCTGCTCTTTGGAGATATTTAGCTTGTTGATGCATTCTTGGGGTAGATTGATGCAATCCATGACCATGAGGGGCTTGCTTCTTTCCTATCTGCTGCCAAGGACCAGGAGGTACCAAGAGACATGGAAGTAGAAATGGAAGAAGATGAAGGGTCTGTTCCAGGGAAGTACTATGAATATTTGGACTCCCTGAATGACAGGCAGAGAGAGGCTGCATGTAGTGACGTGTCTATTCCATTAATGATCGTTGCAGGTCCAGGAAGCGGAAAGGTAAAACATCTGTCTTACTCTTATTTATGGTAATTCCACATATGTTCAATGTGTTTTGAATACAGCATCTTAGCTCAATATTATGGCATATGTAATACTAATAGAGCTAACTCGATTTATAAATTTAATTGCCACAACTTTGATATGCAAATAGTCATTTGGGACCAATTAGCTCGGGTCCGTTGTGACCAGTATTATGGATGATTTTACCTTTCGTTTAGTAAAATAATTTTACAAGGACAAGAGTGATACCTATTTTTTCTATCTCGAATTTATAGTTTATCATTGAAAATGAAAACTGGAATGTGTGACTTAACACAAGAGAATTCATATTTCATACCTACAAGTTCAACTGAAACGAAGCTACGTGTCTGTCCCTCCGACATATTTGTTTTAAGTGAATTCCAATTTTAGCGTTCTACAAAATGGTACATGTCTGACCCTATGATTGCCATTTTCAAAATGAATGCATAGATATAATTTTGTATGTACGGGTATATTTCATATTCTTTTTGTAAGTTAATTTAATGAAAAGTTCAATTGAACCTTATTGAACCCATTGGAAATCATATCTTGTGATTGGTCCTATGCCTTTGTCTATACTGAAAACTTTCTTTTTCTGTAACTGGCAATCTGGCATGATTCAAGACATCTACGATGGTTGGTAGGGTGCTCACATTACTCAAAGAGGTAGGGTTGACTGTGCCATACAATTACTATAACATTAGTAAGTAGATATTTGATGCTCACATAATCTGAGTTACATATCACCTTTTGTGCTTATGACTAGGGAATTCCGCCATCAAACATTCTTGCCATGACATTCACAACTGCTGCTGCCTCGGAAATGAGGGGTCGAATAGGGGCAGTGGTCGGGAAGTCAGTTGCCAAGGAGATTGTAATAAGCACATTTCACTCATTCTGCTTGCAGCTTTGCAGGGCTCATGCTGAAAAGTATGCCTTTTCTGTTGGCAGATAATATTTGGACTGCAATAGATTTTGATGTGCTTCTGCTCAATTTACTATGTTGGCACATTTATCTATGAACTTATGTGCAACATTAACTTTTGAGGAGAATATAAATGCAACTGGATCTATAAATAAATTATTTTTCTCCAGTTTAACTTATGATGATGCTTTTGAACTGTACTGAACTAGTGACTGTCAATGAGAAGACATATATGCATTGAAGTACCTCTTGCAGTTATCTCCAAACTTTATTTCAATGTCTCGCAAAGTTGATGAACAAATCTGTGTAATGTAATATCGTATTTGCCAATGTGATGAACTGATGATTTTGTTGTTCTCTTTGTCCTATCATTTCAAAGCATTTTCTCATCATACAGTTTATATAGTCCACTCATTGTTGTACATTCTTGGACTCTTGGCTTTAGTTATTTTTAATAATTTTGATATTTTTCCTTACAAATCCTTTAAAGGCTAGGCCGCACAACTGAATTTATAATCTATGGGCATGGACAACAGAGGAGGGCTGTTATTGAGGCTGAGCGTTTATTGGAAAATGACAAAAACAATGGTCTCAGAGATTCAATTAAGCAATGTGATGGAGACATTAAAAATTCTTATAAAGACAAAGCTAAGAAATGGCAGAAGTTTGTTACACAGGTGCCGTCTACTAGTGAGGATTTCATCACTAACAATTTAGTTTCCATTCCCTCTTTGTTTTGGTGCACTTGAAGTTTTATGAAGGGATTGGACAGTCGCTATAACATTTACTTTCTGTATGTTTTTTTAAGTTGCAAAATAAGTATGCATCTACCCAGTTGTGTTCAAAGTTGAGTGCATTCTGGTTATATATTGGATCTCCTACTTCACATCTTTTTGCTAGAAATGCACGTCACTGAATGTTGAAGGCACTGCTTCAATATGCTATGCAGATGCAGATACCATTTTCGATGCTTAATAAAGCTACACACAGCAATGAACTACTAATCTCTCTGAACAAGACCTAATCCAAAATCTCAATACAAAGCATTAGAAGTTCTGCATATGGTAGGCAAGGAAAATATATAGGTTCTTTACAGTAGATTTGATCGACATATTGCTCAATAAAAGCTATGACATGCTAGGTTTGAACAAATAAAAACTTCTTAGAACTAACTAAGACATAATAACAAACATCTTATGATAAATCTGACAGCTAGTAGAATCTGGAAGTGGTGTGAAAAAGCTGTCCCTTTCTATGATATAGTCACTATACTACTTGTTCAATATACCTCACAAAAATCATAGCAAGAATCATATGCTAAACTCCAAACCATGTTAACCTTGTTGTGAATTGAAAACACTCACTTTAAGTGCTAGAATGTTTGTGTCTATGAACTTCATATTCTGCAAACTTTGTTGTTTGTGGCATATTGATTCATATAGCTTTCGAGGGTACTAGGATATCTATCACACTAAATCTTGTTTTAGAACAAAACTACGAGTTACAGTGGTGAAAAGAAGATATATTTCTGGCAAAATAGTATTGTAGACTGTAAACATTGGCTGTTATGTTCACGAGTGATTTTTTAAGAAGCTGGGTTTCATTCATTTATTGTTACCATACTTTGCATCTTCCTATGCAGGCAAAAGCTTCAGGACTAACTCCTGAGGAGTATCAAAAGAAGGGCGATTTGACAGGAGTAAGCTCTCCTCTTAGTATAATATATTTTATGTTTCGTTCTGACACTAGATTGGCCTTTGTTTCATATTTTTTTTGGGTAGGCTTCAATCCTTCGGTACTACAATGAGATATTGAGGTCTTGTAACGCTCTTGATTACCATGATTTTATTAACTCATCCATAACCCTTCTCACGAAGTTTCCTGAAGGTAGTTTCAGTTCTGATCTCACCATATGATTGGCTTTAACGAGCTGCTACTGAAGGTGACTGTGTTCCTTGAGCATGCAGTATATAAAGAGTGCCAGGATACATGGCGGGCAATAGTAGTAGATGAGTTTCAGGATACAAGTGCTATGCAATATTTCCTTCTGAAGATTCTAGCTTCCCACAATCATATAACTATTGTTGGTGATGATGATCAGGTACAGGCAATTTCAATTCACATCTGTCATCCCGTATCTTTTTTCTTCATAACTTTTGGTTTCTGGAATTTGGATGTCTATTGGTGCTTTCAGCTGTTTTATATATGTAATTTCAACTTCTTCTGCTCATGTCAGTCCATCTTCAGTTTCAATGGTGCCAATGTTTCTGGTTTTGATTCGTTCCGCAGAGATTTTCCAAATCACAAAGAGGTAACTGTTGTCTCCCTGGGTGCTTTCTAGTTGTCTGAGGTACTAGATCTTTTCTTGATATCTTTTAAGTTGTTTGCCATGCTGATGATTGCAGGTCAGGTTGAACAAGAACTACCGCTCCACACGGGCAATCGTTGAAGCAGCAACAGCTCTAATTCACAACAACACTAAGCGGCATCATCATAAGCTTGTTGAGACTGACAACCCTTCTGGGAGTAAGGTATCCTTATAATGGCCCAAACAAATAACAAACTGTTCGTGCATCCTGTCCGTTACTTATTCAATCCTTAATTTTGCCTAGATCACTGTTAAGGAGTGCCATAGTGAAGATTCACAATGTGCATTTGTTATCGACAAAATCATTGAAACTTCATCTAGTCAAGCTGATGGCTGCAATTTTGGTAAAATTGCTGTTCTATACCGAAGACAGGTAGAAATTTTAAACCTTATGTGTTATTGAACCAAATTTTGGTTATGCTTTTTGTCTAACTTTTGTACATGCAGGTAACTGGCAAATTATTCCAAGTATCCTTTCGCAACAGGAAAATTCCCTTTAATGTTCATGGGGTAGCTTTTTACAGGAAAAAGGTATTTGTTTTATTATTTAGTTTACTCCCAACATTCTTTGGAAATTAGCAATTTTCTCATGATTCCCTGATTCTCTTTGATATTATAAATTTTATGGTCCATAATTTCCCTAACATTTCAAAGTCTATAAATTTATTACGGTTTCCAAAATATTTATCCACATTGATATGGTTAGCATAAGACAGACCTATTGTTCTAAAAGCCAATCTCATGATATAGTTTTTGTGATAGTTCTTGTGCATTAACAATAAGATGTTGGTAAGATGTGTTTGCCTGCCTGAGTTCCTTGACTATCTATTTTCTTTAGCAAAACCCTTGGGAGAACCCGTCTGGTTATCCGTTGTGTCACAACGCAAGTGCTTTACCATATAATTATTCCAGGTTATCAAAGCTATTATGGCGATACTTAGGACCACATTACCTGGCTGTGATGATGGCCCATGGCGTCAAGCCTTCAAGGCCCTTTCCCCTGGTGACAAAGATGAAAAAAAGAAGGTTAAAGTGTTACCTGATTTTTTTTTTTTTCATCCTTGCATCATTTGTAGCATTAATTGGTTAGATGCCGATGCAGAAGTTCGATATTTGAGAAGTTGGTTACATGTAGGTTCAGGTCGTACATGTCATAGACACAAGAATGACAAATTTCAATACTTGAAATTATGCACTAATATCTATCCAAATCATAAGTGTTAGATCTAATACTTGATGCGGAAGCGATTAGGAACGTAATTAATCTAATATCGAACCACTTAAACAGATGCATTAGGGAGTTCTCACTTGAGCTTGATGGTGCCATGAAGGTTGATATGAGGAGTAGGCCATAGGGGCCTGCTTGGTGACGAATCGGTGTAGTGAGCCGAAGGGGACGCAGGGAGAGATGACCTCGTCGATGTAGACGCGGTTCCGGCGATGGCCTTCCCAACACCTCAGCGCTTCTGCTCACATCGGTTAGAGGGGTATCGGGAGCAGAGAAGAAGCTCAGTAGTGTTGGCTACTGAGGGCTGCTGATGCTCACTATTTATATGGCGCTGGGTGATGGGGGCCACAACCAAGATTTGGAGAAGTGCCTCCGATCAGGGCGCGCGTAATTTGGAGGAGATGGTAATGGCCGTAATTAGGGCGATATTTATCCTTTAAGGCTCGGTCTGGCAACGGTTATCCAAACGCGATTAGTGTGATTAATTACCATTTAAATCTCGGTCTGACAATAATTAGCCAAATGGTAAAAAAAAATCCAACAATAAGATCTCACATATATTTGATAAATTGTCGTAAATTTTTTTTTTTTTTCAGATTATAGTTCATGTTGAAAAGATTTCGTTGGCTAGAAAGTGTAGCTTTATATCAGCTGCTACTGACATCTTCAGTGCAAAGGTTTCTGGTACCTTCAAAAGGTTGTCATCTTTCCTTGTTAACTACTGTTCTTAAATACAATAAATTCACTGTCAAACCTGTTTCTTTCTCTACTGCCATTTAGAGGCAGTTTGATGCTTTGTTCTGTTTTGAGTAGTGGAATGTTAACTGCTTGCAACTTGCATATCAATAATAATTAGATTAGATGCACTACAAGAATCCAGCTAGAACGTTTTACATCTATTAAATCAGATAACCTCCATTTTCCTTTCTAAAGAATGTTAAAGTAGATTTGTATGCGATGTTTTCTGCATATTTGCTTTCACTTGTATATGTACATATGGCTCATTTGGTCCCAATAATAAGATATGCTGCATTTCTAACATGGTATCAAGCCAAGTTAGGTTTTCTCTCGTTGCAACCACTACTGCCATTGCCTGCTCGCCACCGGTACGTGGATGGTCCTCACCTGCGGCGCCACCTTCTCTTCGTCTGCTCTTTTCTATCTCGGCCAACTCAACCTCGTCCGTTTGTCTACCGTTGCCGAGCCTAATTTTAGCTGCCTCTACCTGTCGTTGCTGACTGAGTCCATGCTCGTCTGTCACCGATGAGCCCGAGCTTAGGCTTGCCATCTGAGCTAGAGCTCGGCCTCCAATCGTAGAGCCATGCCCGAGCTTGGCTATCGCGAACTTGACCGTCTCCAGTCGCCTACTCACCTGAGCCTAGCTAGCTTATGCTTGGTTGCCTCCAGTCGTCATGCTCGGTACCCCGAGCTCTTCTTCTTTGTGGCTGAGCACCTATTCGTGTTTCATGTTGATTCTACCGGCGAGTACTTTCCACCTCTCCACGCTAGTTTCTACTTGACTGCTTGAACAAGATACTCTTCCTCAGCACTCCTGTATTGATCATGCTTGGTGTTGCTGAACACAAACAGCGTCACCTTCTTGAGATCGCTCGTTACGATGCTTTCTGCGTCTGTTTGTCCACACTTCAGGGTTAAGGGTGTTTCAGTTGTTGTCTTGTCTACCTCGTAAACCTTCAACCTTCAATTGCTCTTCAGGGTGCAAAGCGTCTCTTTGGCATAATTGCTCACTACAGTCACCTGTATGCCTTTGGGTGAGTTGTCTACGTGTTTCTCTAGCCTCACGGGTGAACAAAGTTGACCGCTTAGTCGGCACAACTGAGTGTGCCTTCCTTGTATGCAACACTAAGTGAGTGCAAAGACTTTCGCTGCTGGGATCCTGCCGCTTGTCAGATTTGACTTTTTAGGGACGCGACCTTCAATGAGTCTTGTCTTTTGTTCGACGAATCCCGTCCTGTTGTCACATTTTCCAGCTCTCCCTCATCCATTTCACCGATTCGCTCGTTCTTGCCACACATTTCACCTTCTCGGCATCTCCACATTCACGTTTACCTTCACCACCACCTGTTCTTGCCGTGCAGTCTCTTCATCCGCGTTCCACTTATTGCTTGTCCTCCGGTGCGTTTTCACTGCACCCGCTATCCTCCTCCTAGCTAGCTCTCCTTCTATTAGGGTTTTTTCTGTTTATTTGCTATTACGCTTGTACATGTACATGCAGCCCATTTGGGCCCAATAGTAAGATATGCTGCATTTATAACAAAGAAATAATCTCCCTTTGCAACACATACTTTTAATGCTGTGGCATGGCCCACACGTGCACAGCAAACCCTATGAACAGTACCATAATATTTTTTAAAAAAAAACATGCATGTCTTCTATTTGGCAATAAGGTGCTCATTGAAGTCCAGGATTTGATAACTTCTATCAAGACTCAACATGATTTAAGATTATTTGCATTATCTTCTACATGGTAACAATTATAGTTCATTATTTATGTATTATGATATGGCCCATATGGCCAATGTTGTGTGTACTTTCTCATATACAACTTCTATCCATCTAAGAACAATCATTATTGTTAGGACATATGGATTTATGGACCTCATATGGGCTTTCCTTATATATGGACTTTTTCTATCATGTCTCTTTGTACATGTATATACGATGGCATATTGGCCCCAGATGAATACAAGTGTTGTTCATAATAATTATATCACTCTTTCTAGTTGAGTCATACTCTTGAAACTTTATTTTGTCAGAGCTATTATTGTTACTCCCTTGCCTTTATTCTAAGTGTCTCATTCTGTTGCCTGTAGGTCCCAAATTACTCAAGGACGTAAGGTTTTATCGACCTTGGGTAGCCTATCAAAACTTGTTGAGAGGGTATGAAAAGTTGCTTTAGTAGCTATGTTGTATACTTGTATCGAATATTTCTGCGTATCATTGGATATCTCATCCTATAACAGAATGATATACCTGCACAGTTCCTAAATTTACGAGAAACTTTATAAAAGAAAATTAAAAAAGCTGACTAAAAGAATTAAGAATTTATAGGTTTGTATTTACAACTTTTGAAAAAAAACACCTGCAACATAGTTAACACCCATTATTGGCACAATGGTTGCTTTCTGGGCTGCTAGTCAACTATTAACTACCCTGTGTCAGAGTAAATTTTCATATTTAATTAGCACGTGCTTTTGAGCTGCCTTTGAGCAACAAAGCAATGGTATTTATAATTAGTATTACTTTTGCAGTTTCCATTATCTTGTAGTTAGTTCTCCAAGACCTATAATTCTATTCATTTTTGTTGCTCAGGAACAATCGATTTCAGTTGTCATTTCTTCTGCTGGAGATATGTTACCTCAGGTTCAGTTAAATTTCGTTTGATGTACCTCACATTTGGTTTTAATGCGTTTGCCACTTTTGTGCGTCATCTGTCAAAAGCTGTGGGGGGATTTTTTTTTTCTGATTTAGTGCATATCATGCCTTCATGATCTATGCTTATTTATAGGAGGAATCAACCAGCTGGCAATGTGGTCATTTACAGCCATGATGTAGGCTCTGACGTTGTTGTTTACCTTTCACTGTTTGGAAATTGAACATGTTATATATGCTTGTTACGTAGTGCGAATGGATTCTACCGTACTAACTACAAAACAATTCGATGTATACATAATGTCGCACAATAACTTTTTCACAGTCACAGATACCCTTCTACCAAAGCGTTCAGGCAGATTTGGCTTATCACTGGTCCACTACTGATTTGTTAAATATTTACACTAACGCTTTATTTACATTCAATTTAGCTTTCTGAGAGTTATATTTCCATTTCTTTGGCAGAAATATCTTCTTGAAAAGCGTGCAGTTGTTGATGCTGATGGGCGTAAATTGTTAAATGAGGATAATGATATCAGATCAGTAAGTTCATGGCATGCTAAGGCTCATCACATTTTAAACATTGATCCTCCTGAAAGACCATTTTTTATAAGGGATGAACTAGCAATCTGTCAAAAAAATCGGATGCTTGTTTTGCAGTTTGCACTTGTTCTGGCAGTTCATTTGTTCCGTGGTGCATTCCAAGTGAAAATGTAGAAACATATACATTGAACTAATGGAAAAAAGTGAAATGTACTTCTAGAACAAATCAAATGAATTTAACCACAGGACCAAAACTAGTGTGCTATATGAAAATGGAACATGCACATTGAAATACTGTAACAAGTGATATGTAGGGCTGGAATATGCACTTTGAACTATCGTAACAAATTAAATAAATTGAACTGTAGGAACAAAACAAATGTGCTATAAAAAATGAAACATACATATTGGACTAGTAGAACAAGTGAAATGTATTCCTGGAACATGCACTTCGAACTACTAAAACATATCACCAGCGGTGGTGTTGGGATGAAATGTGCGTGCGGTGGTGATAGCACAAAAATAGAACATGCACAATGAACTACTAGAACAAGTGAGATGTTGAGTTGAAATATGCACTTTGAACTACCAGAATAAATTAAATGAATTGAATTGAATGAACAAAAAAAGTGTGCTATACGAAACTGGAACATATACTTTAAACTAATGAAACGAGTGAAATGTATGGCTGGAACATGCACTTTGAACTAGTGGAACAAATCACATTCATCATCGATGGTGGGCTAGGCTGAAGCACGCGTGTGGTAGTGGGCCAAGCCAAGTTTTCCGATCAGGCCGGACACCCGATTTCTAGCAATTCTGTTTATATAATGTGCACCAAGATGAAAATAACTTGAATAATCCTGGTTTTAGCATAAGTAAGAATGCAATCATGCAAACAATTCTACGAGGAAACAAGGATTCACATTAAAATCTCAATTCTCAAACCTAGTTACATATAAAAAAATATTCTTGAATCTGCTGATCTATTTTAGTTCACTCAAAAGCAGCTATTGATAGACTTACAACTGGGTTTAAAAGTAGAAACAGATCTACAACAGCTATGTCCTTGTAAACCACCATATTTGATATGTTAGACATTTAGAGTCATAGTAGGAAGCTAGTAAATGCCGGTTCGTTGCAACAGGGCTATATAAAGAGCTAAAAAAATAAATCGTCAATATATAAAATTGTAAAGGGTGATTGGCAAGGTAAGGCATGACGACTTAAGATAACAGTCGTGCTAAGATATCTCAAGAGGAAAATTTCTAGAACAATGCTCCTACGCTGCTACAGAATACAAAGGAATATGAAAGTAACACATAAATTAGGGCAGCATGAAATTATAAACGTTTATATAGTTAGGTGAATGATGACATCCGACTAATAGTGTAACAAAAGTAGCACCTACTTGTTGATCTCATGGAAATCAGGACTGCTCAAAGTTGGCGGACTTGGAGCTCGAACCCTCTTTGATTGGAATGCTATTTGGAAGAGATGTAGACATGTGTCTAGTGCAAACGAATTGTACAGGAAATGAGATGCCATGCTACTAGCTTCTTTCTTAATGCTATTAGTTTCCTTCCTAGTGCGGACCAAAAAAAATTGAATTTACATATAGGCTGCCATGAAAGAAAAGAGTAGATGTGGGATAGGTGGAACTATCCAATGGATAGACATGATTTAATTTTTTTAAAAAAGAATTAAAGGAAACGACATGCGTGAGATAGGTGGAACTATTTAATGAGTAGATATAATTTGAATTTTTTAAAATGAAAGAAAGAAAAGAGCAGAAGTGGGATATTAATAGGTGGAACTATCCAATGGGTAGACGTGATTTGAAATTTTTGAGAGATTGGTTGGCTATGATTTTAGCGGAGATGCGAGGGTAGAGATGGATGGTGGAGATTTAAAGTTGGTGAAGCTGCCACCACCACCGCCACCACTAGACGCATTATAAAGTTCTTGTCGTAGTAATGATAGAGCCCTGGCGTCACACTTCCTTTCCTGTGGGGCGGGCCTCATTGACCTTGGCTTCCCTCGGTCTTCACATGAGTTGTGCATCCTCTGCCGTTACGATAGAGTTGTCCTGTGTGAAAAATGGAGAGGAAAGCGCTGAGGAGAGGAAACAAATACTGGGTGGAGTTTTGTTCTTATTTACTGTTTTATGAAGCCTGAGTAGCTAAGTCTAGCTGCTCTCCAGATGGACTTTTTATTTGGAATTCTGATTCTTGGATAAATATATATGATATTATATTTTGAATGATTTAATTTTGACTTCCATTCAGAATATACGTAGGTAACATCAAACTTTTTCTGAATCAATTTTCAGGTCCTTCAGTTTTTAATGGATGATGTGTCTGACTTCTTGTCAACACATTTTTCTAGTTCAGTGGAGGCAAGCAAGAGTGAGGAGAAAGGGTGTGCTTCTACTCTCAAAGCCTTTATTGATTATATATCTTTGAGGGAAACCGAAAATTTTCGATCCCGAAGGGATGAAAATAAGAACTCCATCACATTAACAACTATCCATCAGGTAATTTTTTCTCGAGTCTTGATAAAATTGTTCTGTTGTGACATGTGGCAATTAACTAGAAATGAGCTGTTTTTTTTCCTTTTCATTTTGCAGTCAAAAGGTTTAGAGTGGGATGTTGTGTTTATCGTCCAGGTATTCTTTACTCTTTGGAAGGTCACAAAACGCTCCAAATTCTTCTTCTCATGTCACACTAATCACATGTATATGTATATTTTATTGAAGCAATCAAACCATTGCAAAATTGATAGGAACTTAATTAGTTATCAATAAATTAAGATAGTGTGTTAGTCTCATTTGCAGGCAAAACATATGATTATGTTAAAAGTCCAGGACCATAGTCTAGTCCTAGCCATGCGCCATTAGGAAGTGCACTAGGCATGCTATAGACTTGATTCCTTGTTGGTTGGAGGAATTAGTCAGAAAAGAGTTAAATTGTTGTGTGTGCTCTCTCTCATAGGCTCGCGTCCCTAGACGATGGCCTCAAAGAGATCGCGGGCGCGGAGGCGGCCTGTTGCCACACCTAGGGTAACGGCGGTATGACGCCATGGGCCAGTTGTCAATGGCAGCGTCTATACTCTAAGTTGGAGGCAAGAAAACGTGCCTTCTATGGCTCCGTTTTCTTTATATAATAAACGAGTTCGACTCATACAAGAAAGGAAATAGACAAACTAGGAAACTATAATAACCCACTAGGAAACAGACTCGGGAAATAAATTAGGAAACTCCTAAATTAGGCTGGCAGCCCCTAGGGCTCCTCAGTCGTGCCTTCTCCTTGGCCGCGTGGCATTGATGGGCCAGCCCCTTTCTTCTTGCGATAAAAGACCCGGTCTATAACAGGTCTTCCCCCCTCGACATTGAGCTTGTCCTCAAGCGGAAAATATGGATATGACCGTCGTAGCACCACCGCATCGGTCCACGTAGCTTTGTCTTCGGGTTCACCTGCTTAATGAACCAAAAATTGTCGATGGCCCTTATCGATCCTTTGACCCAGTAAGTGATGCGGAGCTGGTTGAACTGGTTTCGAAGTGGGTGACACCTCGGTTGGTAGTGAAGGAGGTGTTTCCGGTGGAGTGCCTTTAAAACCCTTGAGAAGGGAAACATGGAAGACATCATGAAAACAAGCAGAAGACGGAAGATCTAGATGACAAGCCACCTTGCCGAGTCTTGCGATAATCTTATCGGGTCCATAAAACTGAGGCGACAACTTGGTGCAAGTAGAAGAACGAAGCTTAAGCTGTTGGTGATGTTGAAGGCGAAGCCATGGCTGTTATGGCATTGTTGAAGCGTCACTTCAACGACGCTTAGGCGTTAAGGCTGTTTTTGGCGGACGCCTTAGCCGACGCCTTATCGCCGGCGCATATGGCGTCGCCTTATCGGCCGTGGCGTCGCCTTGGCGTATGAGGCGGGCACCATAGACATCGAGGAAGAGAGAATCCATAGTGAAAACCCTAGATCTAGAGCCCAAAATCCCAAATCGTCTCGTACTTGGGAGAAGAGAGAGACAGAGGCATCGACCAGTCAGCATGTGCCATCGCCAGTCGCCGTGCTCCGCCGCCGCTGCTCATTTCCTCCTAGATCTGGAGCAAGGGCGTGCTCCGCCGGCAGTCGCCATGCTCCGCCACACGCCGCCTCTGGCCGCCGCTCTCCACCCCTTTGGCCGCCGCCAGAGCAGGGGAGATGGAGGCGGCGTCGAAGTAGTGGAGAAGAGAGGCGGCGCTAGATGGGGATGGAGGCGTCGCCGAAGCAGTGAAGAGAGAGGCGGCGTTGGATGGATGGAGATGGAGGCGGCGTTGGATGGAGTGGAGGCAGCTTGGTCTTAGGGTTAAGGATCGAAAGGATCGATATGCCGCCTAGTAGGGGGTGAATAGGCGGATTTAACAAAATTACACAATTTAAACAAAAGTGAACAGTCAAGGGCACATCGGAAGTTTCGGTCCGGGTCGGAAGTTCCGGTCGGATCCAGAGACCCCCTTGTCGGATGTTTCGATCTAGGTCGGATGTTTCGTGGGTCAGATGTTCCGATCTGGTTCGATCTGAAGTTGAAGTAAACCTGCAATAAAAGTTAATTCCTCGCAAAATCAAGTTTAGATCTACTCAAAATATTCGGAACAAGTTCAAAACAATAGTAGAACAAACTTATCGCAGTGAAATTAGATTACTCAAGATCGAGACAAAGAGCACGACGATTTTTGTTAACCATGTTCGGATCTTTAAAGGGAGATCCTACTCACCGTTAGAGAAGACACAAAAGCTCGGATCACCAAGATCCTAATCCCCTTCCGGCGTTGCACAAAAGCACTCACCGGTCTTCACTAGATGAGTCCTTTTCCTTGCGAAGGCGGAATCAAACCTTCACAAACTCCGAAGCCGCACTACACAAAGCTTGGCTGCTCACCGGCGACACCTAGCCGTCTAGGAGCCCTTCAAGCCTCCAAGAGTAACAAATCCGGCGGAGAATTGTTTAGGAATCGCTAAGTGCCCAAGAAATAGATGACTCTAATTCGTGGAGCACTTTGGGTGTCTCACCCTCTAGATCTCACAAGATGAACAAAAGAGAGAGACTTTTTCTTGAGAGCTGATGAAGAATGGAGTGAACGATTCAAAATCTCAATCAATCAAAGTGTGTAACATCTGGCAGGTGGCGGAGGAGAGCTTTAAATATAGAATATCTCGAAATATGGCCGTTGCTGTAATGTATCCGGTGTCGGATGTTCCGACCTACATCGGATGTTCTGACGGGGTGCTTTCTGGATTGCGCTAGCAGCAAACAGATGAGTCCCGCCATCGGATGTTTCGACCTGCGTTGGATGTTCTGATGGGGTGTAGTCTGTGAGGTTAAAACTCACACGAACTTAGAGAAACCTAATTTGAGCACTTAGGAGCCTTTATATGCTTCTCTGTCGCATCCCCCTTTTTAGTACGGCATACCTAGACTCAATAAATAAAGATTTATAATTTTGTGACGATAAACCGAGTCTTGATTGTTGGCCCCAGACCATCCCGAAGAACACTCACACATTGTCTCTCAAGGATGTACACACGAACGTGGAGATGAACAACACAAGAACACACACGAACATAATATTTGGTGCAGTCTTGCAACCAGCCAAGCACTGCTTTTCTTCTTGATCTCTTATTCACCTCTCACACTCAACTGCAATTACAAATGCCTTTATATAGGCTAACGCACGCACAGCCTCTCGGCCACGCACGCACGCACGCACTCCGCATCTTCGGTCACTCGTGCACGATCTAACCACCGACCATCTGCATGCACTCCACTAATCGCATGCTAACTAGCCACTAACTAACTAGCTAATCTTCCTACACGCACACTACCCATGCATGCGGCTGGTACATGCAAACACATGCATGACACACATCCACCGGCTTATTAACTTCAACTAATTAACTCTCTGCTAATTATCCTAACACTAGAACTAATTAGCACACTAACTCTAATGCATGTGCACGTACAAGGGCACTGCTCCATACATGACTCTTATCTAATGACTTAGTTACAAGATTAATCCTAACATTGATGCCATCTTGAACCTATAAAAATTTTGGGGTACTCCACTACTTTTGATCTGTGTATATCTCATCAATAGAAGCATTAGTCCTATAATTGTTGATCATGAAACACCAAAACATCCAGAGGGCCTAGATGCACTTTCAAGGATGGTTGGACCTCGACTGGGCTTTTAAGTTGGGCCTGAAGAGTGGTAATTTATTTGTTTTTATTCGACGTACTTACGTGTTTATGGCGTCGCCTCGCCGCGCGCCTTAAGCACTTAAAAGGTAAAAAGGTCCGGGTGACCGCCGCACGCCTTAAGCGCCGTAACAACTATGGGCGACGTCATACCCAATCCTCTTCTTTAAAAGTCACCTCACAATGCTGGCCATCATAATACCGCTTCATGCGTTTATGAGCCTAGAGGAGATGGTCTCGAGCTCGATCCAAGAGGGCATCCCTATCGACAAATTGACAATCCACCTTGTCGATGACCGAAGACCCTGAGTTATAGGGAAGCAAGCTACGCGAAGGTCGCGCATAAACCAACTCAAAGGATGTCATCCTTAATGCAGAATGGAAGGAAGAATTATAACAGAAAGCCCACGACAGCCAACAAGCCCAGGAGAAAGGATGGTCAACGTGACGAAAGCCCGTTCAAGAAGAAATTTAAGACTGGCATGATTCGTTCTTACCACAAATGGTCGACCCCACAAATACGGCCTCCAATAACGAATAGCCTTTAAAAGACCAATAAGCTTCCTCATAAGCAGCCAATTTAGTATGTCTGTCCACCAATTTCCTGCAGAAAAATGCTATGGGATGACCTTTCTGCTGCAAAACGGCGCCCATCCTGAGGCCCGAGGTGTCTCATTCCACCACAAATGGTGCTTCAAAATCGGGAAGGGCTAAGACAGCCGCAGACTGAAGAGCCTCCTTGAATTGGATGAAATTGTGCTCATCCTCAGGAGACCATTGGAACCCCGCTCGTCGAAGCAAAGCAGTCAACGGTTCGGCGATGGTCGCATACTGTATTGGTTAGGGGTCATAGGTCAGCATATATACATATACAACGGGCAAAAGAGGAAAGCCCATAAATACATACAAGGCCCATAACTCTGTACATTTACAGTGGTAACCAATTTTGTATTTTACAAGTTTGGACTGATATGTGGTGAACATGCAATGCAACATCACGAAGGTAGTTATAGATGGCCTTCCACACCAAATTGGCAAATTATGATGAATTTTCAAGTGTGCAGCATGTATTGCTATGGGCCAAAAGAGCAAAAGAGCCAAATATGTAGATATGTACAGATGAGGAAATAAACCAAAAAAAAAAAAATCTATACAAAGGTACATTAACAGAATATGATGTACTCAAGGTGATTCTGATTAAACTCTGTAATTATTGCTTGAGAACATTGCGGCATTTGTGAAGGCATGCTCTATGAAATATAAAGCATGAGAGTTTGTGAAAAAAATGCCAGTTGAGGCTGTAACACAAAAACATTTTGTTCCATTGGGCTGTTGTAATGTTCGTCGCATCATGGAATGCTCAACACTTTCCTAGTCCTGGTCCGCAATGGAATGATTATTACTGATAGCTAGCTAGCTAGAATGCAATGCTAATCTCATTGCAGTATTGTACGTGTCTTTAGACCTAGCATGTTCCCTTTGTTGATGCTAACATTTGATCCTTTCATTTCATCATAATGTATCAGCATCAAACAAACCTGTTCTCACACCTTAAATTCAGGCTATAATCCACAACCAAAATTTGTTCTTCTTGTACAAGCCACACACTTCGGCTTCTTGAAGTCATTCCTTGAAAATCTGAAAGCTACTTCTCAAAGCTCAAAAACCAAAATTTTGGGCCTATCCAAGGTCTTGAAATCCACATTTAGATTTTTCAGCCCAAGCTGATGGATTTATGATCAAAAGCGAGGGCAGATGTGGCTTACTCTGTAGAAAGGATAACCCTCATATCGCTTCTTGGCGTAAGACAGAAAGAAGTATTTTAAAAAATTGTGAAACCACTTCTGTCGTATGCTCCATTTTTCCATCAGGTCAAAGGCCAATATTAAGTCTAACACTCTGCTAATTTATGGTGTGATAATTATTTTTTGGTTCTTGTTTGTGTTCAGTGTATGTTAAAATTCTCTCATTATTCTTAGTGCCTGGATTCTGCGGAACCATTGTGTGTTTAACGGTGAAGTCTCAAATTTGGCTCATGCTCTGCAGTTTGCTGCAGAGGAATGCCAGTTTTGGGTGTTGGCTGGGGCTCGAGGGCTCTCCCTCTTGACTGCCCTAGCTCCTAGTGACTAGGTTCCTTTTGTCTTGGTCATCCTTTTTCTTTCTCAGGCACGTTTGTATTCTTAACCTGTTTTTGTACTTGGGGTTCTTTACCCCTTTTTTCTTCTTAATATAATGATACGCAGCTCTCCTGCGTGTTCGATAAAAAAAAGCTTGTCAAGTGCGTAGTTTGCATGTTGAGTCTTAATTTTCCTTCAGGCAAACGATTCAGAAATTCCTTTGCTGCATGAGTACAATGGTACTGTGAAAGAAGCTGGAAGCACACTGGAGGTTTGTTCAAAAATTATCTTTCCCTCGTATGCTCTTTTGCATGTATTCAGCAACTTGGCTATAATTACAGGAGGAGAGGAGACTATTCTATGTTGCAATGACACGAGCTCGGAAGAAATTGTACATCTTGCATGTCACAGTTGACTCTAATAGCCAGGCAGGTGATTTTGCATATTCATTTGTATCCCTATACGGTGTCTAGTCCTGACTTGAAAATTTGGTTTCCAGCTACTGCAACCTTCACGTTTCCTCAGGGAGATTCCTGTTCACCTTCTTGAGGTGCAGGTGAGCAATACTGCGAGATCTTGTTCTGAAAGGCCTATTTTAGCTATGCCTCAAGTATCGTCATCTCCATAGTCCATTCCCTATCGTTGTACTCCAAGCAATCTTTTTCTTTTGAAAGATACTCCAAGCAATCTGATTGTAGCATCATAAATCAAGTTTAGATGGCATTCAGCTACATAGCATGCATCAGTTCTGGCAGCAGTCATATATATGGCAGTGGCATGTTGTATCATATTCAGTAGTAGATTAACATAATTGTTTCTTTTATTGATGATTCGTAGGGTGAGGGGACGGTGAGGAAAATTCATGAACAACCATCTGGAGGTATTTTGTTTGATCACCCTATTGGAGATGCATCGACTGAAAAGCCTATTGCAGAGCAAAATGAAACTTCGTACACAGAACTGGCTCAAGCGTGTCTTGGTAATGGTTTCTTGAAGAGGCAAGACAATGTATTGTGATTTTCATTACCATTTAAACTGTTTGTTATACTATTTGATGAACATATTTATGCATTTCGAGCAAACTTCATTTTGCTATGTTAGAAATGATGGGACCGAACATAGTGAGCATCAACGCAGATATGCTTGGTAATCTCATGCTTTTACGGGATCACGAGCAATGCTGATGACATCAATGCAGTTAGAGCAGACAATTGTCGGAATAGAAATCGACACCCAGATTGGCAAGAAGCCAGCGAAGCCAAGACACCTTAGGCTGTCTCTAACAGGAACCCCTAAATTTGATCCCCTATAGTCTCATATACATGTTCCCTTTAAAAAAAATCTCACCCTATATTTCTTCCATCTCCAACAGCGTTCTCTATATAGAGAATTGTATAGGGGGAGGAGAGAGAACCCCTACATATAAGGGGATGGAGAGAAAAATTCTATTTTAGGGAACGGAATAGGAAATGTTGTTGGAGCACATAGGGAAAGAATCCATCCCCTATTTTCGGGTAGAGGATGCTTTAGGGGAGCCTGTTGGAGCCTTAGCCGTCACAGAGGCCAGTGCGTGGAGCTTAACCTCAATACTAGAGTGAGAAACAGTGGTTCGACATTTGGTCTTTCAGAGGATTAAAGAAGAGCCAAGGAAGACATAGTAGGTAGAGACAGTCTTGCGATCAAATAGATCACTAGCCCAAGTACCTGAAGCTACAGTGGACTGGAGTTGGAGAAAACACGCAACTGTTAGCCGTACCACGAAGTTAGCGAAGAATGTGAAAAAGGTTACTATAGTAAATAGCATGAGAGCCATCTGGACAGGTGATGCCAAGGTAGACCGGGCACCGGGTGGCTAGCTCATGGATCAAGACAGGCCGGCTGGATCGGAAGCCGGGGATGTGGCGTTGGTCGAGGTCGGGCGATACCTCGTCGGGGTTGGGTGTGGCTGCGTGGAGGCCGGTTGGTGGTAGATCAGGGCTGGTGGCGGCACGACCGAGGTCGGGGTGGCGCAGCCGAGGCTTGACATGGCACAGGTGAGGCCGGGTGAGGCGTGTCCTAGCCGTCATTGCACCAGCGTGTCCGAGGCGTCGTCGCGGTGCGAGGACGCTGTGCAGCGAAGGAGGTTGGAGGTGAGTGCCCGTGGCGATCCAGCGACGAAAGTGACAGGAAGAGGAGCCGGGAAACCCTAATCTACGCAATTTTATACCATGTTAGAAATGGTGGGAATGCAATATTTTCATTACCATGAGCCTTCTGGGTTGTATATACATGTTGAAGGGAGAAGAAAAAAGCAAATAAACCTCTATACTAATATGTAATCTAACATGCTATACTATTATATTAGTAGGTTTATAATTTTTTCCTTCATTAAATTTTTCTTCATTTTACAGGTTTGAAATTGACGATAGAGCGGTAGTCTCACATATATTTCATCATTGGGCAAAGAAGCAGGCGTTTCAAAACCCAAAGAGACTTCTTGATAAGGTAATGTTTTTTAGTGTTCATGATAAAGGTGTTGTGTGTCATTAATTTGCAAATTGATATTTGTTGGAAACAATGAAATAGGATGCATAGTGCCTCTTGCATTTTATCCTAGAAGGGAAATAGTGCATGAACTGGATTAGTCTGTAGTTTTAGGGCAACTGAATGTAGTCATTGGCTCATTGCTATCCGTGGCTGAATTTTTTTCAATGCCTTTCATTGTTAGTTTCTTCAGTGGAGTGGGCTGAACAACTTTGTCATCTATTGTCCCTATAAGCTTGTATAATTTTGGATCTATGTTTGCCTTTTTCAGATTAGCTTTGTGATTGATGAACGCCTGAGAGGTAAAGGTTACAAACGCAAGGTGAGCGCTCTCTCCTCTCCTTCCATCTCACAGCGTGCAACAACATTCATGATTGCTTACATACATACTATACCTGCATAAGTAATGTTGAGACGGGCCTGTTTGGTTGTAGACTAATATTGCCTAACAATGCCATGCCTAACTTGCCAAAATTGACTAAGCTTAGTTCATGAATTTCTTAGCCACACTTTAGCAAGCCAAAAAAAACTAGCCACACTTTTTTGTGTCTATGCCATGTAGAAACCATGTGTTAGGAAAGAAATCTTGTCTAACTTTAGCTGCCAACCAAACAACTGCCTAACTCAGTCAAACATGACTAACCTAAGGCGTGGCAAAGTGTGGCAGTGTTAGAGTCTGGCCATGTCACCCGGAAAATCCTGGCCATCCATTCTGCTCGGCATCCACGTCGCCTCTGATCCAGCCATCCATCCAAACTTAATATATAAAAAATTCCTACAGCATGCTAACCACCGAGGCAGGCGCCTACCTAGCTGGCCCTCACAACACAAATCCAGGTTTGACTCCCACCTCCCACTATTTTTCCAAGCGCTCGCGCTGCCTCATGCTTCTTCCTTTTTTTTCCCAAGCAAACCCGCCTCTTTCTCTTTTCTTGCGTGTGACCCTCTTTTAAGAGTTTGTAGAATGGTTGAGATAATAATTGTCCCTAACTATTTTTTATGTCACCTGAAAACAAATCTAGAGATATCATATATAATTGTAGAGATGGCTGCACGTTTTTATATATAATTTGCTCATATACAAAGTTTATTAATTCTTTTGTAGAGTCGACTTTTATTTTGAAGATGGCTCAAATATCTATACATGCTCTCTCTTCTTCAACTCGTCGAGATGTGGCTTAGAGACAGTTGAAATGGACTATTATATATGCTCTAACCAACTCTGGTGTACATGCTTCGTCCTTTTTTTTCGCGCGGACTCAACTCTTCGTCCTATTTTTTTCTCACGCGCCCCCTATTTTTTTCCAACCCTTATCTTCTTGCACGAAACGAACCCGCCTCTTCTGTTTATTTTCTTTTTTTCCCAGCGCTTGTGTGGCCACTTGCTTCCTTTTTTCCTGCAAGGACCCGCCTCGTCCTCTTCCCGCATGCGACCCCGCCTCTTCCTCTTTCCCTACGCACCCGACGTCCCGACCTCCTCATCTTGGTTGTTTCAATTTTTCCCACTTTTCAATTTTTATTTTTTTAGGTCGCACAAAATATGAAGGAAATGAAAACTCCGCAGAATTAGAACCATGCAATATTTCTATTTGGCCCATTAAAGATGAACCACGAACGCCAGCGTGCAATTTGCCCCGTTAAAGATGAACCGCGCGCATTTGCATGCTATCCCTCCTAGTTCATATTTATTTTGGGTGCTTTCTATCGTCACCTGTAGTAGTCACTATTGCATAGGTATTCACATTTGACATTTAATTATCTATGTGGAGTGCTTTTGCCCTGAAAAGTTTAACATTCAAAATTCTTTCCAGGATGTCTTGTGCAAGCTGAAGTTATTCTTAAGTGGTGATGATGCACTTGGTTACGCACAATATGTGAGTGTAGCCATTATATTCAATTTCTTGGCACTGCGCCTTGACCCACAACAAGCACTCATTAATTTTCCTTGACAAATTCGTAACAAAATACTATGTTTTAGGTTATCAAGTGGGAACAAATTCCTATTGACAAACGGAGTCATTTGATGAGAGAACGACAGGCATGTTCCTGGACCATGATCTGCTCTGGATAACTCGAATTTTTAGTAGGAAGTTTGGAACAGAGCATCTTAAATCAGATGCTGATTCTATCTATTCTCTGCCCGCCTGCGGTGCTTCCTGTCCGAGAAAAGACACTTACTTTCCTGGTATTATTTCAGGAACATTTCCAAAAGCAGAGGATAGAGAACTCCATGGGTTCCTCAGGGCCTACAGCCAAGCAGGTCAGATAACCTACTGGTTCGCTGGCTAGTTCGTGAGAGAATCACATTCAATTGCCATATGCTCTCAAATCCATGATTTCTCTTTCATTTCTGCCTCCTGTTGCTTTCACAAACTGGATCATCTCTCTTGTGCAGATATCCTACCTCCGGAGCTTGGGGTGCACCATAACACCGACGTCCCGCCTCCATGCGTCGCATCTAATCGAGCAGTATAAATCACTATGACGGCATCCCGCGAATCGAAGTTGCAGGGGACAGATGCCAACGCAGAAACAGCCCGGTTTTGCTCGGATCATTGCGTTGATGGCATGATCCCTGATAGCTTATGTACATGCTGTACATATAATAGTTTCAAATAGACTCGGTGTGAACTGTGAAGAATCTATTATGCCCTGGTTTTCGCACCTGAGCTGCCCGTGGATTACAATTTGGAAATTTGTGAGCTGGGAGCATAGAGGGACCAAAACAAATTGCTACAGATTGGTTTTGACACCTCCTAAAACACCAAGGTATAAAAAATGGAAAACAAATTGCTAGAGTTTATTATCCTTTTTTTATATTTTCTCCTTATCCTCTCTCACCTTTTTTTTAAAAAGAAACAATAGATAAAATCATCCGTTTACATAATACCTTTAGCCAACAACAAAATATTATTGCATGCACTTTTATAGGGTCTAAAGGCAAAACAAAAGCTTCTAAAAAAAATGTTTGGCCATCGTTGTCCAGGATGAAGTCGCTAATACTTGACTCCATTGCCTTCTTCTCTTTTGTTGAACTGAACTAAAAACATATTAGAAAGATCAACATTGTCCAAAATTTTGATAGCATAAAGATCCATTGTGAATTATTGGGCAGACAAAAAATCAAGAAAACTTTATCGAATAACACCGTTACATACAAGCATGTTAGTACATGAAATCCCCAAGTCGTAACTTTTGAACCCTCTAACTGTTGCCCTGAAAAAAAAAAAGAGTTGTCGCATACAATCCTCAAGGCCACCGCCATGATCACTTCTACTTCTAAATGGAGTCTTAACAAATTAAATAAATAAAATACCTTAGCAAATCTATTGACAAGAAAACAGATCCACAATTGTAGACAAATTAGTTGAGTAGTATCATTGTTGCTGCCCGAATTCACCAAAGAAGATCAAAACAGCATCGTACCAAACGATCAAAGAGAAACCTAATATCTAAAGGCTACTTTTTTTGAACCAAAGACAAGAGCACTACCGGTCATTCAATGGAGTAAAATACTAGAAAAAGAAAAAACTAATCCTTGGTGCAAAGCACAAAGGCCCAATGCGGCACAAGTGTTGCCACCTCGGCCCGAAGCCTACCACCTCATGAACAAAATGATTACACAACACTAGTGGCCCTCCGGATGATGTCACCGACCCAGCCGCTACAATGACGCAAGCTCAACAAACGAAAGCACACTCTTACAACGACCTAGCCAACGCATGTCTATCACGTACACAAAGGCTTTCACCCACCTGGGGGAGGAACATCACGACAGTGCCTCCGAAGAAAGAGCGACACGAAAAGCGTTGCCATCGTCAGCCCCATAAGCTAGGCAGCGTTTTTGCCTAAAGCATCCTCACTCAAGAGCCACCTAGCCAGAGAAGCCAACTTGCGAAAGAGACAACAAAGCCCTGAAGCGCCGAGGCCTGCACTACATCGATGCAAACCTACCCGGGAGCCACCTGAACCAACCAATCCTCGATGCCTAAAACATCAAGCACCTCACAGTAATAGGGTAGGCCTTCGTGGAAAGGAGAGGAATGACAGCAGTACGGACCCTAACAATGAGCGACGATGCAATAGTCGCTAACCAACCGCCAACTGATTGCCAGATTGTCGCCGCAACACCATCATCGAGGAATCCGAAAATCATCAAGCTCCCCACAACAAGAGGGGAGAAGCCCTGGTGGCACAGTAGGCAGTCACGCGAGACAAACAAAAAGCAACAGGAGCGATAGCCTCGCAGTCAGAAGGTAGCCAAGGGAGCGACAACTTTGTGGTTGACGTGGAGGAAACCTCCAAGCCGATTCACTGCCTCAGTCCACCGCTCGCCAGTTCACACTTCTGCCAAAACAAGGTCCACCGCCCGAATCAAGCACACTACCATCGGATCCGAGCTCGTCGCCCATAGCCTAAGTCGGAACCAGCCACCACATCGCAACCAAGAGCCCCATGCCGCTAGATATGACCTTCATACCACCAGATCCGGCCACCACACCCACCCACAGCCTCCACGCCGCTAGAATGGGGGAGGAGAAGAGGGGGCGACTGCCACCACACGTCGAATGACAATTGAAGGTTTGGCCGCCATGAGTACATAGCCTCGTCGGGGAAAAACGATTGCCACACCACCAGGTTGGGTGTCACCTCGTAATGAGCTCATGCCATCCGCCAAAGATCCGTCCTCCTCCGCATCTTCAAGCTTGGAGTTGGTGTCGCCCAAACTCCCTAGGACTTCAGTCTTACCATATTTGGGCATAGAAAGGGGGACTACAGCTGGCATCGCATGCTGGCACTCCTCCACGTCGATAACATCTGGCACCCCATAGGGGTAGAGGAAGGGCACCGCCCAGCGCTGCACACCCGCGCGGCCTCACCACGACAGTACAACACCCCAAACCTAGCACCACACCTTGGTGTTGCACTTTAAACAACCGTCAGTTGTGAAAGAGAAGATAGGGTAGAGGAAGAAAGTGAATGGGAAGAGGAGCCCGCCACCTAACGGCTATGAGAAGGAGATGCCGATAAGGAGGCTACTAGCGGCATGATCGAGATCGCCCCTGAGTCTCCCAAGGGAGGCTGTTAAGTCTACTTTTGGACAAAGGTGGCGCAAACTATCGGTTCCTCACTATCACTAACTTTGAGGCCAACGGTAGTGAGCGAGGTCATCAAGTCCATGCTGCCTGACTTTTTCTGAATCTAGATATGTTATACTCCTTAACCTTTTCCTCCCACTAAAGAATTGCTGGCTCATGCTTCCCTCTCTGGTATATGATAATTAGTCTTTCCAACCTAAGAGGACCAAAATACCCCTCTCTCAATGAATGGGAAATTCAAGTATATATTTGAATTTGTATTTTAAAATTTGATATTTAAACTCATCCTTTGAATTTTAGAAATTTAAAGTTGGACTTGAAATTGGAACTTGAATTTCATAAATTAGGAGTCTGAATTGAAATCTTAAATTTGAACTCACATATGAAATATGAAGTTTGAGCTCATTTTGAATTTTCTAATTTTGAACTCATATTTTGAATTTGAGGGTTTGAACTCGTTTCTAGATTTGAAGCCATTTGTTTTTAAATTGGATCTAGGAGGGGTATTTTTGTCATCTTAGGTGGTAAAGAGTAAGAAAAAAGAGAAAAGAAAAATAAAAATAAAATTTGTGGAAAATGGTGGAGTGCTATGAAATGAAACAATCTATGGTTAGGATTGGGGCAATAGACGAACGCTGGTCGTGGACGAGCGACGGCGAAAGTAGCTTACGGTGCCCTGACAATAATAAAAAGGAAAAAAGGAAAGAAAAAATGTAACATTAATTGGGTAGGGCAAGGGTGTGGAGCCGCGAAATAGATGAATTTTGCTGATCAACTCAAACTAATCCTACAGGTATATCCTACTCCTTCCGTTCTAAAATGTAAGACGTGCATGTATTTTAAAAAGTCAGTATTTAGAACGTTTGACTAATAATTATGCTAGGAACATATATGTTCAATGTTATGTATGTGATACAGTTAGATTTGTATTTGAGAGTACTTTGATATGATGTTAATTTTATAGTCATTGATGATATAATATGAAAGAAATTAATGGTCAAAGTTTACGTTTGCTAACTTCATCAAAAAATTATATGCCTTGCATTTAAGAACAGATGAAGTATAATATAGGTACAAACATACAATAACATACAAGACACGAGTAGATATGGGCGCAGATTCACCGGGTCCTGACCTGACCTGACCCGCTAGCTAGGTCACAGGCTCACGGCTAACTTTTGTGATCCGCAATGCAGGCCGGGTGAGGTCAATGCAAAACCTGGCCCAGCCCATTTAAACCTGTACATACAACTTGGTCATACTCACACATGCCACGAAACAAGAAATATCAAGAATGGATTTCGACAGCTTCACTGTTAACAAATACGTCACTCTTATTTATTCTGTAACGGACAAAACATCATACCACGTATCATACAGAGTTTAACCCCATCTATTCAAGAGGGTGCTGAAACCAGAATATTACCAGGTTTTGGTTAGGACATGTTGATTTCGAAGTGTACAAGGCAAACAGTCAAAGCTATCACGGGTGTGGTGTTTAAACTCTATAGTCCAGGAATAGATTCAAGGTTGTATTTCTCAGATGTTGTCAAGCCATACTCTGGTGCTGGTTGTGTTTTCGATTGCTCTAACACATTCAGCGTCTGAAGGTATGTGTAGGAGGTGTTGCGATTGGGAGGCAGGCTCGGGTTGCTTATCTTGCTTGCTAGGAAACGCCGGATGAGTCCTCTAAGGAATGGAGCCATGGTATCTGGTTCATACTCCAGAAAGTACATGATTCCTCCCATGCACATGCAGAAAAGGGCCACCTGCCATGTTTGCCAAAAGTTTGTTACCGAATATGCTGAATATGAATTTTAATTGACAAGCAGATCTGCGGATCCAGAATGTGAAGAGAAGTAAATGAAGCCAACAAACAATTTGTGAGAAGAAAAAAAAAACAGCTATAGCCTGGATTTCATAGCACCAGCAATTCAGCATCAATGATTGTCAATCCCAACTTACTGGATTACACTTGGCCAGACAAAATGGCCACATCTAGCCATTTTTTAAAGAAAGCCCAGTGTTTACTCCACAAATCATGCAAGAAGAACAAGAGATTGATATTAATGGTTTTAACAAAATTAACCAGCTAGCAAGTGCAAACTTTCCATTCCTATTGCACAAAACACGTAATAAATATATGGCTTCCTCACATTTAAATGTGGGAGCAACTGACCCTAGCTCAGATCGTGGGGAATGTGAGTGAACCTAACACATACCCCCACCACCCATGTTTGAGTTCTCTTCAGCTCAAATTGTGTGCATATTCTTCATAATTAAGTCAATGCCCAGTTCCTCCTAGGTATCCCACATTTTTTTCCATTCAAAATGTGGTGCTTCTGAACATTCTTTAGGTGAAAAAAGAAGCAGCAGAAATTGAGAATTTCAAAGCTGGCAAGCTTACTTGCTCTGGTTGTATCATTCAGGTGACAAATTAGTTGACTTGGATGATGACACTCATAGCCATTGTATCACTACTTTCCATCAGCTTAGCTATTGCATTCTTGCCCTTATTGGTTACTATTCAACATCATATCAGGAACTTAAAAAGATCGCAGTTCATGGTGTTATTCTTTTGTCATTAACCAGGTTCACGACGAGGATAAACACCACCAACAAGATGGCCAAGTGGAGTCATCCGATTGGGGAGGGACTAGAGCATAGAATCAGGAGAGGAAGCCATAGGCTGGCCAGTTGGGTGAAACTAGATTGATTATTCTCTTGTTAATCTATCTTAATACAATATGCCTCTCCTTATATAGAGGACTGGCCCGACTTGTACCCTAAGAAAGAGAGAACTAATCTTCATCTAGAGCCAACTAATCTGATCTAATCCAGAACTAAAGGAAACCAATCTGCCAACAGCCTGAGCGTGTGCTACAGTATTGCGCTACTGTTCACTCTGCTACAGTGTCCCGATGGTGCTTTCCACTTCTGCTGCTTGTGGCAGGGAGATATGACATGACACCTTTTTAGACATTTATAGCTGTTACAATGATCACAGTAAGTGCAAACGCAATTATGTACTATAGGATCTCTTTCAGCCAACATGGCAAAGGCACATTATCCTACACAATGGAACTTTGCATTCTTGTGGCAAGGAAAATGCTAGTTCGTAGTGGTATAGAATTTAAAAGATAAAAAGGGTACAGACAATCTTTATGTAGCTTCTCCCTCAAGTGAAAGCGAAAAAAAAGCAATAAAGAAAATTACCTCAGTATTTTTAATATTTGGGAGTAGGTGGCGGTTGATCAATATATACCACAGAGAATCTCCAGCACGGGGAAGTACATAAAGAGCTAGCTCAGCTCTTCTAACTTTCTTTTCCAAAAGAATCGAAAGACCAGACATTAAACCAGCAAACCAATACACAAATTTGTGGTCATTGTTTGCAACTTTACGGTGTAAACAGATGGCAGCCTACCAATGAAGCCAAAAACTCTTAAAACAATGAAACAGTTATGTGTGAAGAAATAAAAAAATATACTATTGTTGTCAGTAACTACCTGGAAGAGAGTGACGAAAGCTGACAAAAAGGTAGTAGAGCGAACTGCACCCACGAGAGCACGCCAACAGGTTGCAGCTGGTGATTCCAAGAACTAAAATTCAGTCAAGAAATTTATTGTATTAGTTTGGCAAACAATATGTATATGCAAGACTAGATAATTCATACTACAGGGTAGTAAATAATAGAGGCTACACTATGCTAATCTTGTTGGGTGCTAAAAACAGCAGACTCTTCGAAAACAGAGGAAACAAAGCGCTTCATAGGTTACCTTTTGAAGACGTAGAACAACAAAAGGAACAAATGTCAATGAGAAGTACAGAGGGAATGTTTTCTTGAATGTCGATGAAGCGACAGTAACATTATGAGCCAAGCATGATGCTCTGTCAGGATGAATCACAGAACATGGAATAATGGATGGACTTTTTGTTAAATCTATCAAACTTGAATTCTTCTTGTTTGCTAAAAATGTTGAGAGGCCAATAAGATCCACAGCACCACCTCTGCAGCAATCTCTGACAGCCTTGTACACAGGTTCTGCGACTGGTCCTGTCTTTTGGATGAAATCTCTGTACGATTTAGGTAAGCTTTCAGGCCTCATAACAAAAGCATACATAACCTAGAAAGATAACCGGGTGATTAGACAAAGTTTTTTCCTATTTAACAGAACCATCTTCAGGAAAAAGCAAGTCAGCCAACTTCAATTTGCTAACTACTTACCTGGGCTGATGCAATAGAAAAAAGTAATGCATCTCCATGTCTCCAATGGCTTCCCCAAAAGTGGAATTTATTCTTAGACTTCGCCGAGTTATATGCACACTGGAAAGATCAAGCAGTAGCACATGAGGAGAAGGAACCTTATACACAGAGATTAGCTACAAAACATGGAACCTGTTCAGCTTATGCTACCTGAGCAAGCCTTGCTAAAAGATATAGAGAAAGGGTGCGCCTCCTACTTGAATCATCTAGTGCTAGTATTGCCAAGCCTGCCACCGAACCTGCTAATATTCTGCTCCATCATGCCCTTCAGTTGTGTCATGAATATGATTTGAAGGAAAAAATTATTAAAAAGAAATTAGACTATTTTGGACCTATTAGGGACAGTCCTAGGTCCAAGCACTGTTTAGATGTACACTTAGATTGAAAATGTTTCATACCCAATCAAGTAAGATGAATAACAGAATAAGCATCTAGTTACTTACACATTGAACGGTGTTTCCTTTTTACGAAATCTCCTAAGGAAACATCGAAGCGCATGATATGATCCGGTGAATCCTCCAAAAAGTAGTCCTACCCGGCAAGCCTCCTCCCTTACTATTAGATCTTTCTCCGAAACCAGTTGCTGCAATTTAAAAGAATGTTTTAGTACTATATAATTCTCTGGTACAATCTGTACTTTTCTGCTTCACTCGTTCAGACAAATTGGGGATGAAAAAGAAGGGCAGAACAATAGTAATAGAGCATCATTTGCATGGAAGTACAGTGTAGCAAAGACAAGAAACAGACCAATTCAGCGCATAGCAGAAAACATTCTGTAGTAGCATCAGTTAAAGCAATCCAATTAAATAAAAAGCATATACTGTTGTGTGTGTGTGTGTGTGTGTGTGTGTGAGAGAGAGAGAGAGAGAGAGAGAGAATATACTTAATATATGCGCTACAAACACAAGAACAGCTGGCTAAAATATTTTTTACTCCTAAACAAAATCTGGCACTGGCTCGTTACGACGGATGAGTGACGAACATCCGAGTAATAAACATGGAGACAGTGAATGCTTCCATCAGGCAGGCACCATCCCCACTTCTATTTATATAAACTATGCAACAGAAATCAAAGGCAATAACTATCCACAGTACTCTACTGTTCTACTGTCCTCATGGTTGCTGGTGTCCTCGCTCCCTCAGCTGTGGTTTGCAAGTACTTGTAAGGACTCATTCGCCTGTACTATAGCTTTTGATTGAAGGCTGGGTGAAGCTCATGGTCTAAAATCGCAAATCCCGAGTACGCTATCAAATTCCAGCGCGAATTTCACCAGAGATCTAGCTATGGAGTAATTCACCACAGGAAGCAGAAAGGGGGAGAGAGATCTTGCGGTGCTGGAGAGATGCGGGGACCTTGAGGTCGAGGAGGGAGGCGTAGGATCTGCGGCGCGCGAGCTTGAAGGCGCGGAGGAGGATGCCGATGCCGACGCGGACGCCGTAGGAGAGCAGGAAGCTCTGGCACACGTTCCCGGCGGCGTGCGCGGCGCACGACTCCCCCTCGTGCCCGCACCCCCACCCTCCGCCTCTCCCGCCCGCGCCCCCGCCGCCGTCGTCCCCTCCGCCGCCGTGGTGCCGGTGCAGCTCCTCGATGGCCTCGCGCAGCCGCTCCTCCGCGTCCCGCAGCCTCCGCGCCGCCGCCTCCGACACCTGCGGCGGCCGGGGAGGGGACGACGGCGCGGCGGGGGGAGCGGCGGGGGACTGGGGAGGCGGGCGCTGGCCGAGGGTGGGCTCCGCGCCGGCGGAGAGGTCGAACGACGGCGTCGAGAGGAATGGCATGGCCGCCGGCAACGCGGCCCGTGGGCCGGGCGGGCCTGGGCCTGGGCTCGCGCTCGCGCTCGAGCGGGGGTCGCCTTCGCTTCTGGCCTTCTGGGGCTCGTCCCCCTGCGCCGCCCGTGTCGTCTCTCTCTCGCTCTCTCGCCCGGTTTGATGGCTAATAAAGGCTGGTACTAGGTGGGGTCGGGGCGTGGTGGTGCGTCGCGCGTGTGTGTAACGGTTACGCATACGGTGCTTACTGCAACCGGCACGCCACGGCACGTGAAAGGGGTGGTCCTACCGGGTGTACCTCTGCGGCTCTGCCAGGGGACATGATTGGCCTGATACATTTCAACCTAATGTAACGTGCGTAGCGTTTTAACAAAATTTAAAAGTATTTTAAATGTGATTTAAATATTATAAAAAATAATTCATAAATAGTTTTAGGATCTTTATGAGAACTACTAAAAACCTGAGAAAAATCATTACAAATTATTATACCAAATAGGCTGTATAAAAATAAATAAATTTTGCTGAAACGCTACGCTATACTACACTAAGCTGAAATGTACAAGACCGATACCTCTTCTAGGCTCTCGTTGACCGCCGTGCTCCACCCCTCCCTTCCTTTGCGCTGTCGTCCTCCTCCCTCTACATTTTTATAGATCTCGTTGGCATCGTAGCTAGGTTCAGGCTCGAGTTAGAGGTGGATGGTATGTGTTCGGAGGGTTTACGGCATGTCTAATATGACTTTAAGCTGAGGTGGCCTACTAATGTAGCAAATGGAATAAAGAGATAGCAAAATGCTGATGAATAGTAAAAAGATGTGTGAGTAGTGGCTGAATAGTGTTTAAGGCCTCGTTTGTTTTAGTTTAAAGTTGAGTTGAGTTTTACCGTAACAAATTTTGTTATTTTTATATAGCCTACATGTTTTAGCAATTTGCAATGTGTCGACGATTGGGATATTGACCCAAGTCAACTAAGGTTCTTCAAGAGTGAGATAGGAGACACGCCGAACAGAACGAACAACAACGAACAGGGAGACATGAGTTTTTATCCTGATTCAGGCCTCTCAAGAGAGATAATAGCCCTACGTCCAGCCTTTCTTATATATCAAGGATGAATACAAGAGGTGGCTCGACGAGACGAACAAGTTTCGGCGAGATTATGGTGTACAGGAAGCAATGTGCTATAATCAGGTGTCTACGAGATGCTAATACGTAAACTCGATGCCCCCTAGACGCCGTAGGGCTTGGTTTATATAATCTGAGCAAACCGACCTCTGAGAGACTATCGGGTTTGGTGACCACGATTATGTAACGAACTCGGCGTGCAAATATATCCGGGCGGATAAGGCATACTCTAGTCTTAGGGATCACGACGTCTGCTCCAATCAGAAAAACTAACGTCCGGGTCTTCACGTGGCCGCAGTAACTCTGTTCGAGTCGGACTCAAACACGAAGCCTTAGGCATGCGAAATCGTCTCGACCAGAGGTCATTTCACAGACGATGCACATGGGCCTTAGAGGACCTTCCAGGGAGCCGGGCCTGGTAGGTCGCTCGACCGGGCCGTCGAGAGAGTGGGCCATGGCAATGGGCGTAATTTTATCCCCGACACTAGCCCCGAGACTCAAGTGAAAGGACTCACTAGAGTGGGGTCGCCCTCTTGAGACTCAAAGTCACGAAGAGGAAATTATCTTTCTCTGAGACTTGCAACAATCGGCCGAACAGGTTATGATTCAATCGAACACAACTTGTCCGGACCGAACAAACCCGATCGGTCTTGAAAGCAACTCTGTTGCGTCGAATGAAAAACTCATCCATCCGAAAGCGAGCACCCGACTCTCAGTAGCAGACGCTGGAAAAAAGTAGCCGTTAGCGGATCTCAACGATAACTTGCGCCTGCAAGCGATGAAAACAACCGATTGTTTTTACTCGGCCGTTCTGATAAAAACTAGCCGTTTTGCGGCAAAAAACCGTTAAAAGGCTGCTCATTTGAGCCTATAAAAGCACCAAACCGCCCTGCCGCCCACTGCTCTCACGCCTTCTCTTCCCAAGCCCTAGTTCCAACCGCGCTTTCGACTAAAGAGCCAAAATCCACACCAAACACCTGTCCGATACAGGATCTGTTATGGCTAAGTTCGTAAGCACTAGCATGATCGAGGAGGACTTGAGAGTTTGGGAGGAAGAGGGCCACATCGGCGCCAGAATGGAGGTCGCCGGGGAGGAGAAACTCGAGCCGCAAGAGAGTTTGCCAACTTCAGCGATTCGCCTTTGTTGGGTTGAGATCTCCCGAGAGCGTCTTCGTAGAGGCCTTCTTAAACATCAGCGGATTGGAGGTGGCGAACCTCAATCCGAACAACATCCTCCAGATGGCCGTCTTCGCACACCTGTGCGAGGGCTATCTGAGCATCGATCCATGGGTGAAATTTGTTCTGCACTACTACGGTGACGAGGAGCAGCTCCGGCGCTTCGGCGCTTGGGTGCTACTAACTCAAGGTCCGGAGCACTGCCGAAGACGCGCCATACCCTCGCCCACCGCTGCTCGACTCGATGGGCGCATGGTGGACGAGGTAGTTCTATAGCAAGAGAAGCACCGACAGCAAGCTCGTCTTCACCGGGAAGGCGCTGACGAAGGAAACGCCAATGCCTCGGCCGGAGATGTCCGCCGAGGATTGGCATCTGACGAGGAAGATCGCCTCCCTCGTGGGCCTTGGGCTCACGGGCAGGGAGATCATCCGCGACTACACAGCGAACAGAATCGGTCCGCTGCGGAGAAGACCCTACCCCTTCTACAAGATAGAGGGATGGGAAGACATCACCAGGGAGAGCACGGGTAAGTGCCTTTAAGACTCGACCTCTTTGATGATTCATCCAGCGAGAACCGACTACTACGCTTTCGGGTAGTGATGCCAACCGCGCATGGGTGACCGAAAGGTGTTGGCGCCATCTTGAAGGCGTGAAGAAGGACGGGAAGTCACCGGCAAGGTGGCCTTCACTGCCTCTCGAACGCACTTCGTCCGCACGAGATGAGGTAAGTCTCTTACCCAACTGCGTGGCTGGACTTGTACTATTGTAAGTCTTGACTTCGCTTCCGAACAAGCGGGAGGACCAATTGATCCTAGGAGGGATCGTGAGGAGCTCTCCGACACCGAGGGAGCGAAGAAGGGCAAGGCCAAAGTGGCCGAGAAGCTGAAGGTGGCCGCAGCAGCCGACGCTGACTTCGCCAGCCCAGCGGCCGCCAACCAACCCCAAGCTCCTCAAGGCGAAGAAGCGCCCGGCAAAGAAAAGCGGGGCCTTGGCCATAAGGGAGAACGCCTAAGCCTCTCCTTCCTCGCCGAAAGCAGAGCGACGAAGAGTCTGGAACTTGACCCTCTGACTGAGGCGGTTCACCGAAGCTCACCCGAGCCATCTGGAACGACTGCAGCAGATCGCCGAGCAGAGGAGGCTTAAGGAGGAGGTAGCGCGCAAGGAGAAACTTCTTGCGTTGTGCCAAGCCTTCAGCTCGGCGAGCCGAGCCTTTCGCCGCAAGCCCTGGAGGCCAAGGCGAGAAGCGAGAGAGCCCCGAGCAAGAAGCGCAAGCTACGGAGGAGCAAAGAAGAAGGTTTAGTTCCCTGCGGCAGGTATGTACCGAACAAGCTGTTCCTTGTACATTGCACCAAACCGCGCATGAACTAACTCTTCGGCTTATTTCATCAGCTGCCAAGGAAGAAGTCAACCCGGACTACGTGTACGGGACGTTGGAGCGGTCCTTACTGCCCGAGCACTGCTGCGGTGCCATGGATAGTGAAATTTGCTTTCTTTGAAGGCAACAAGCTGGCAGCGTGGTCAGCTCTCCCGTCCGGCTCCACTGATCGGATTGACTCCCTGAGGCGGGCGATCAGCTGGCTGGAGACCAAAGAAGAGGAGCACGGGGCCACGGAGAGCGGAGCCAAAGTCCTGGCTCTGCCGGCTGCCGAAGGTGGGACCAAGCAGCGGTCTGCGCAGGCACTTCGTCGCAGGGGCAAATCGTCCCTGTGGCGACGGTGGCTTCGTGAACAGAAAAAGTTCTCGCCACCGGTAGCAAGAAGACATCGGGCGGCGAGGCGTCGCCCGCTCGAGAGAGAAGAAGTCGAAGGCCACGGGCCGGGCGAGCAGGTCGCCTTGCCCACGAAAGCTCCGGCGCCTATTGTCTTGCCCGAGGGCGAATAGACGGAGGAGCTGGAGGAAGGGGTGGTCGCCCCTGCGTCCAGGCGGGCGCACTCCCGCAAGGAAAGGACGAAGCGAAGGAAGAGCCGCCCAAGTCTGATCCCGAACAGGAGAGGCCTCGTGACCCACGGCCTCGAGGATCGCCGACGCCAAAGCTTGAAGCGCCGGCTTGGAGAGGTAAGCTTCGAAACCATACCTTGTCTGTTCGAGCAGCAACCGCTCAAGGCTAACTTGGTCTTCCCTCTTTCAGTTCGTGAAGGGCATTATGGAAGAGCTCGTGGACGGCATCACCATCGAGCGCAGTGCCGTCATGGCGGCCGTCCAGGAGCAGGCCCCAGCACCATCCAAAAGCCGACGTCGGCTGAAGGCGAAGGTGAAGAAACCCTAGGCCCAGCTGTCTGAAGAGAGGCTGGCATCCGCGACGCTCCAAGAGAAGATCTCCACCCTGTGGACTGCACAAGAGGAGGCCGAGGAGTTGCGCAGGCAGGCCGCGAGGGCAAGCACCGCGGAGGACAAGGTCAAAGAGCTGGAAGAGCAGCTCAAGACCGTCGAGCAGCAAGCCAGTCAGAGCGAGGCTCTGGCCGAGCAGCTGGGCACCAAGACCGAAGAGGTCGAGACGATTCGCGTAGAGGCAGCGGAGCAAGCCCGTCTCAGCAAGGAGGAAACAGATCGTCTCCGAGCAGAGGCAAGAGAAGGCTTCAATGCGCGAGGAGAAGTTCTCAGCCTGAAGATGGAGAATGATGCGCTGAAGGAGCAGCGCGCTTCAAAGTAGAAGTAGGGTTGTACTCCTTGTACCTGTAAACATTTTGACTGCGCAATAAAGATTTAACTTTTGCACAACAAGACTCACCTTTTCCCTGTAAAAAAGAGCAGTAAAAAGATAAGAACGAACAGAAAATTAAGAGCAAAGGCACAACAGCGCTAAAAAGTTTTAAGGAAAACTGGTAGAACGCTTAGCCTAACTCCCAGCCCCCGTTGTGCAGCTTCTCGAAAACCTGAGTTTGCGAACTCGAACAGGTGCACAAGAGAAAGAGCGACACCCTAACCCCCGGTACGGACGATGCTCGAAGACCTAAGTTTGCGAATTCGAGCTCGTGCATAGAGAGATAGAGCGACACCCGTATCCTGATCGACTCGTTCCAGGAACTGCTCATTGACGTAAGTTAGACGATTCCGAGGGTAACCGAACAAGGAAAGTGCTTTTGCCGCGGAGGGCTTACGAGAGCGGATTTTGCCAAGTGGTTGTGCCGTGAGCGGTAAGTGCCTCTGCCGCGGAGGGCTTACGAGAGCAGGCTTAACCGCGTGGCTAGATGCCGTTTTACGCAACTTTGAGTTTAGAGACTTGTTGAAACTAGATACGGGCAGGGAAGAAACCCTTAGCATTGCGGAGCCAAGTGTTCGCAAGGCCGGGCAGCCATCAAGTGTTAGCAGAGAGAGGGTAGTCTTGAGAAGACAGAGATGTGAAAAGGCCGCAGAAGACCGTGAAAATTTCACTGTAAATGGATTGAACTTTACATGGAGCCCGACAGACTTGGACGAACAAAGACGCGAAGTTTGACAAAAAGCGCAAAGCTAAGCAAACACAGAAAGATCTACACAAAGAACTTACAAAGCTGGTCGATGTTCCAAGTGCTGGTTAGCTCTCTCCCGTCCTCCATGGCGAGCGAAACGGCCAAGTGGCGGCGAGAGACGATCGTGAACGGGCCCTCCCAACGGGAGTTAGCTTGTTGGCATTGGACGGAGTTCGAATCTGGCGGCGCAGAATGAGGTCGCCTACCGCAAAGCCCTTGGTCGAACCGATTTGGCGGCGTCTTGGCGAAGAGCTCGCCGGTAGCGCCATTCGACTTGTGGCTGGTCGCGTGTGCCTTCGAGGAGGTCGAGATCGAGTAGGCGCTCTTGCTCGGAGTGAACGAGGTTGACCGAGCTCGTGCGAGGCGAGCCGAGTACTATTTCGGCGGGCAAGATGGCTTCTGCATGGTAGACCAATTGGAAAGGAGTTTCCGGTTGCGGTGGCAGTAGTCGAATCGCCTGCAGGACGGACGGAACTTTGTCAACCCAGGCCTTGTTGTGCTCGCGGAGTGCCGCGAACACGCGCCGTTTGATACTCTGGACGATCTGTCCGTTAGCTCGCTTGACTGCTCCATTGCTCTGTGGATATGCCACAGAGGCGAAACAGATCTTGGTGCCCAGCTGTTCGTAGTATTCTTGGAATAGCTCGTTTCTGAACTGGGTACCGTTATCCGTGATCAGCTTGTGGGGAATCCCAAAGCGCGTGACCACATTGCTTTTAAAAAGCGTACAACCGTTTTGGCGTGAAGAGACGACACATGCTCTGCCTCAATCCACTTTGTAAAAGTGTCGATGGTGACGAGCAAGTGTGTATAGCCCTTGTACCCCTTAGAGAACGGGCCGAGCAGATTCAGACCCCATGTGAAGAAAGGCCATGATGGGGGATCGTTTGGAGCTCTTGGGCGGGCTTATGTGCCTTCCGGGTGTGAAATTGGCAAGCTTTGCACTTAGTCACTATGTCCCGGGCATCTTGTAACGCTGTAGGCCAGTAATAGCCCATGCGAAACGCTTTGCCGACCAGAGTTTTGAAGGAGACGTGGTTGCCACAGGCACCCTCGTGTATGTCCCTAAGAAGGAACACACCCTCCTACTGCGAGATGCACTTGGAGAGGACTCTCAGAGCACCTCGACGGTAAATGATGCCGTCAATAAACTTGTATGGAGCAGCACGCCGTATAAGTCGGAAACGCTCGGCTTCGTCTTCGGACAGGGTCCCATCTGCAAGGTACCGGACAAATGGCGTTGTCCAACCCGCACTGCTTTCGATGTGAGACAAAGACCACTGCTCTGTTGCCTCGTCCGGAGACGTGATTGAGGGCTTGTAAAGGTGCTCGACGAGCACCCCTGCCGGAGCAGGAGTTCGCGTGAGGATCCATACTTGGTCAGTTGGTCGGCCAGAAAGTTGTCCTTTCTGGGTACGAAGAGCACCTCAAAAAATCGAAAGTGCCACTCCAACTTCCTCACTTCAATCAGGTATCGCGCCATTGAGTCATCGCAGCACTGATACTCCTTGTTGACCTGATTGATGACCAGCTGTGAATCTCCCTTCACAGTCAGTCGTTGGACACCGAGCGACTTGTACGCTCTTAGTCCCGCGAGGAGCGCCTCGTACTCTGCAGTGTTGTTAGTCGCCGCAAAGTGTAATTGAATAGAATACTGAAGTTGCTCTCCTTGTGGGGAGGTGAGAACAAAACCAGCCCCCGAGTTTCCAGTGCGGGAGCCATCAATAAACATGGTCCAAGAAGGTTCGTCAGGTTGCTCGAGAGCTTCCTGGGACTTGGGCGGGCAAGCCCATTCAGCGACAAAGTCAGCCAGGACCTGGGATTTAATAACAGTTCGGGCAGCAAACAGAATATCGAATTCTGCCAATTTCATTGCCTATTTAGCTATACGTCCGCCAGCTTCCTTGTTCCTTATGATTTCTCCAAGAGGGAACTTGGTCGGGACCAGTATTTGATGCTTCTGAAAATAATGGTGAAGTTTTCTGGAGGACATGAGCAAGGCGTAGAGCAACTTCTGGACCTCAGGGTAACGCTCCTTAGATCCGTGAAGCACCTCGCTCACGTAATAGATTGGTTGCTGTATGCCTTCCCTTTCCACTGTCAAGACCGCGCTCACCACTTGCGGCATGCGATACCAACGACAAGAAGAAGAGCCGCCGTGGCGCGGGGTAGTCAAGACAGGTGGGTTGGACAGGTATTGCTTTAGATCTCGGAAAGATCGATCAGCTTCTTATGTCCACTCGAAACCATTGTGCTTGCGCAGAGCCTTAAAGAAGGGCAGCCCGCGTTCGCCCTGACGGGAGATAAACCTGCTCAAGGTAGCCATCCGTCCGGTGAGGCTCTGAACTTTCTTGACGGTAGTTGGAGCCTGCATATTTTCAATGGCCTCGATTTTTTCGGGGTTGGCAGATATGCCTTGCGAACCAATTACATAACCTCCAGGTTTTTTCTGCGCTGTTCTGGGAAAGTCTTCTCCATTAAGACATGGTCGTATAGCAGAAAGTGCCGAAGGGGGTGATGAAGGTAGTCTTCTCTTCATCTTCGGGGAAGATACTTATTTGGTGATAACCGGAGTAAGCATCCAAAAAACTCAAGAGCTGGGCATCCACAGTCGCGTCGACCAACTGGTCTATACGAGGTAGCGGGAAGTTGTCCTTAGGACAAGCAGCGTTCAGATCTGTGTGATCGACACACATCCTCCACTTGCCGCCTTTCTTCTTTACAATGACAGGGTTGGCCAGCCACTCGGTGTGATCAACCTCGCGGATGAAACCGGCGTGAAAATTGCTGTCGATCCTTGATGATCCCCGCTGAAGTCCGGCAGCGAAGTTTTTGGCGAAACAGGCTTTTGTCCCCGGACGGCGGTTTGTGCTCGATAACCTCCCTTGGGACTCCGGGCATATCAGACGGTTCCCAGGCAAACACGTCTGCATTAGCTCGGAGGAAGGAAATGAGCTCGATTTCCTATTTGGGGTCCAGATTGGCACCCAGATGAACTGTCTTGGAGGAATCATCCAAAGACAGCGGAACCTACTTGGTCTCTCCTCCTCGCTGAAGGGAAACCCTAGGACGTGCAGACTTGGTCTGCGGAACATCGGGACCGCATGGCGGGAGCTGGTCGACCAGGGCAAGGGACTGCTCGTCGCAATCCAGAGCAGCTTTTAAAGTGGGATGTGATTGAGGTTAAGGCCATAATCTCTCAAGGTTTGCCTCATCCAAAGTAGTTGAGCACAACAATGTCCTGCGGCAATATATTCAGCTTCGGCTGTGGATAGGGCAATGGAATGTTGTTTTTTGAACACCCATAAAACGAGCGACCTTCCAAGGAATTGGCAAGTACCGGAGGTGCTCTTCCTATCCACTTTACAACCGGCATAATCCGCATCCGAATAGCCGATTAGATCAAAGTTTACCCTCTAGGATACCAAAGGCCAAAGTTGGGTGTGTGTATCAAATATCTCAAAATTCTCTTGGCTGCCACTAAGTGACAATTCTTGGGTGCAACTTGAAATCTTGCACACATGCACACACTAAGCATAATATTAAGCCTAGATGCATAAAGGTAAAACAGAGAGCCAATGATTGAACGATATACCTTTTAATCGACGTCCTTACCATTTACATTTAAATCAAGGTGACCATTTGTTGGCATAGGAGTCTTGATCGGTTTGGCGTCGCTCATATCAAACTTCTTAACCATGTCCTTCACGTAATTTGATTGGCTAATAAAAGTTCCTTCCTTCATTTGTTTCACTTGTAGTCCGAGGAAGAACTTCAACTCTCCCATCATAGACGTCTCAAACCTTTTAGTCATTAAACTACTAAACTCCTCGCAAAAACACTCATTAGTAGATCCAAATATGATATCATCAACATAAACTTGACATATAAAGATATCACCATCTACTAGCTTAGTAAAGAGTGTAGGATCAGATTTACCCATTTCAAAACCTTTTCTCCCCAAAAAATCTTTCAGGCACTCATACCATGCACGAGGTGCTTGTTTCAACCCATAAAGTGCCTTGTTGAGTTTGTAGACATGATTTGGATACTTTGTATCTTCAAATCCTGGTGGTTGCTCAACGTAGACAAGCTCGGAAAGTGGACCGTTAAGAAAAGCACTCTTGACATCCATTTGCCACAACTTTAAACCATAGTGAGTAGCAAAAGCAATTAAAATTCTAATAGCATCTACTTTTGCTACAGGAGCGTAAGTCTCACCACAATCAAAACCTTCGATTTGCATGAAGCCTTGTTGTCGGGGATTAAATTACGGCCCATTGCCATGGCCCACTCTCTGACGGCCCGATCAAACAGCCTACCAGGGCCCAACTCCCTGGAAGGTTCTATCTGGCCCATATGCATCCTGCCGAACAGCTTCCTGACTGGCGTGGTGCGTAGTGGCCAAGGAATCGTGTTTGAGTCCGTCTCGAACAAGAGTCCTGCACGGCTACGTGAAGACCCGGACGTTGGTTTCCCGGATTGGATTAGGAGTCGTGATCCCAAGACTAAGAGTATGCCTTATCTGCCTCGGGATGTATTTGGCACGTCGAGTTCGTTACGATCTCGTTGTTAGCCCAGCCCGATATTTCCTCGGTAGGTCGGTTTGCTCTGCACTGTATAAATAGGGCTCCTACGGCATGTAGGGGGCACGAGGCCCTTGCATATTGCTTCCTGTACACCCATAATCTCGCCGAGACTTGTTCGTCTCGCCGAGCCACCTCTTGTATTCATCTCTGATATATAAGAAAGGCTGGACGTAGGGCTATTATCTCTCCCGAGAGGCCTGAACCAGGATAAAAACCCTTGTCTCCTGTTCGTTGTTGTTCGTGGTTGTTCGGCGTGTCTCCTATCTCACTTTCGAAGAACCTTAGCGACTTGAGATCGTTATCTCAACCGTCGACACTTGTGCAACCAACCGTGCTTTGTTCCTTGTCACTATACCATGTTCGTCTTGTTTGTTGCGGAAGACCCATTTTGTACCAATCATATTTTGTTTCGGTCTTTCCACCAGCTCCCATACTTCATTCCTAGTGAAGTTGTTCAACTCCTCTTGCATGGCAATAATCTAATCGGGATCCTTGATAGCTTGATCTATATTTAGTGGCTCAAGAGAGGAGACAAACGAGTAGAATGCACAAAAATTTGAAAGACGAGATCTAATAGTTACTCCCTTGTTCATATCACCAATGATACTTTCGACGGGATGATCTCGTTGAACACTTTGACGAACTCTTGGATGTGCATTCGGTGGGTTGGGATCTTCATCATCATCACATTCACTTGACTTGTCATCCTCCTCTTCTTGAATAATCGTTGGAGGTTCGACTTGAATTGATGAAGGAGGTAAGTCATCGTCTTCGACACCTTCTTGTGGCTTCACATCTCCGATAGCCATTTTCTTGATAGCTTCACAAGGTGGCTCTTCTTTATCTAACACACATTGATCAACTTGCTCTACTTGAGAGCCATTAGTCTCATCAAATGTCACGTCATGTGAGATTTCAACCACACCGGAGGTATTGTTGAAAACTCGATATGCAAAAGCATTTGATCCATAACCAAGCTTAAAACCTTCATCGACCTTAGGAGCAAACTTAGAACTTCTAGATTTCTTATTCAAAATATAACACTTACTGCCAAAAACTCTGAAGTATGAAATATTGACTTGTTACCTAGAAGAAGCTCATATGAAGTTTTCTTGAGTAACTTGTGTAGATAGAGCCGATTGATAGCATGACAAAGCGGTGTTCACAGCCTTCCGCCAATAAATGTCCAAACCTTGTATTCATTCAAAGATGGTTCTCGCCATCTCGATGAGGGTACGATTCTTCCTCTCGACCACCCCGTTTTGTTGTGGGGAGTAGGGGGCCGAGAACTGGTGCTTAATGCCTTCCTCATCAAGATATTCTTCAACATCGGTGTTTTTGAATTCCTTTCCATTATCACTTCGAATCTTCTTAATCTTCACTTCAAACTCATTTTGAGATCTTCTCATAAACCTCTTTAAAATTTCTTTTGCCTCTGTCTTATCATGCAAAAAGAAAACTCACGTGAAGCGTGAAAAGTCATCAACAATAACAAGACCGTATTTGTTAATTCCTATACTTATGTATGCAATCGGTCCAAAGATGTCCATATATAGTAGTTGTAGAGGTCTTGTTATAGTCATCACGTTCTTCGAAGGATGGGATGCTCCAACTTGTTTTCCCGCTTGACATACGCTACAAGGCCTGTCTTTCTCAAACTTCACATTTGTTAGTCCAATGATGTGATTCCCTTTCGAGAGTTTATGAAGGTTTGTCATACCAACATGGGCTAGTCGGCGATGCCAAAACCAACCCATGCTAGATTTAGACAGTAGGCATATCCCAGGGCTAGGTCTATCCGTAGAGAAATCCACGAGATAGAGTTTTCCCTTTCGATGACCTTTAAAGGCTATTAAACCATCACTCCTTCGAACGACATTCACACCATCACATGAGAAGATACAATCGTAACCGGTAGCACAAAATTGTTGTACTGATAATAGATTGTATTTCAATGAATCAACAAGTAGGACATTTGTAAGAAAAAGATTTTCAGAAATTGCAATCTTACCAAGACCTGGTACATCACCTTTACTGTCATCCCCAAAAGTAATGCTCTCACTTGGTTGATTGTAGCAATTAATTTGAGAGAACATTTCCTTCTCTCCGGTCATATGATGAGTACACCCGCTGTCAAGTACCCAACTAGGGCCACCGGAGAGATATTCCTACAAAGTTCAAGCTTTGGTCTTAGGTATCCAAATTTGATTGGGTCCTTTGAGGTTAGTCACAAGAGCCTTTGGGACCCAAATGGATCTCATCAAAGGTGCATTAGTACGCTTAGGTCCAACATAATAAGAAAGCACTCTATCAAGATTATTCTTTCTAAGAATATAAGAGGCATTAAAAGTAGAGTGAGAAACGTGAGCCTTTGAGCCTTGCTCTCTCACAAACTGAATTGGCTTAGTGACCGGTGTCAGCACAACATGTGCTTTCTTGCCCTTTGGTGGAACATAGCCAAGTCCGGTCTTCTTGAAGTTTCCTCTTCTCTTGTCTAGGATCTCATCAAGTCCCTTACTCGACTTGTAAAATCTTTGAATACCATCTTCAAGTAGACCCTTCAATTTCTCATTCTCACTAGCAAGATCTTGTAAAGTGGTGAAGTTTGTTGCACAAGTATTTATATCCACATTATAGCATCTTGCACAACCATTGCTCGTGAAAGGAGATGAGTCACAAGTTGTATTTGAAAGAGTGGAGGTGCTCTTCAAAAGATCATCAAACTTCACTCTAAGAGTCTCATGTACTTCCTTTGCACAAATGAGTTCTTCCTTGAGTGAAGCATTATTGATCTCAAGAGAGCTTGCTTTAGATGTGACCTTAGAGAATTCTTTGGTCATCTCCTCAACCCTCTTCTTTTCCAACGCAAGTTCCTTCTCAAGTTAGAGGTTTCTCTCCTTTTCAAAGATGAGCAAGTCTTCTCCTTTCTCAAGAAGATCCTCTTGTTGCTCAACTCTCTCCATGAGCTCGGCTAACTTACCCATATCAAAATTTCTTATCATCTTGACCAAGCTAGCATGACACATATCATCCTCATCATCACTAAATTTGTTACTATACGAATTGACTAGAGATTTAGAGGATCTTGATGATACCTTAGGGCCCTTGGCCATGAAACACATAGATGGTTCATCATCATCCGTCAATTCACCAAATAGAGATGAGGTCCTTTTTGGAATAGCCATTCCAAGACATGCTACACTCTCATCATCGGACTCGGAGTCGGATTTGGAGTTGGATTCGGAATCCCACTCCTCACCAATGTGAGCTTCACCTCTTGAACTTCTCTTGTGTCTCCTGCTCTTTTCTTTGTCCTTCTTGTAGCTCTTTTGTTTCTTCTTGTCTTCCTTATCCTTATCTTTCTTATGTGGACAATCGGCAATGAAATGTCCGGTTTCACCACATTCATAGCACTTTCTTCTTGAACTTCTTGAAGAGTTTGATTTGCCGGAATCCTTCTTGCCTTTGCTATTGTAGCCATTCTTCTTGAAAAATTTGTTGAATCTTCTCACAAAGAACACCATCTCTTCCATGTTCATTTGCCCATCTTCATCACTGCTTGAGCTATCATCTTTTGCCTTTGACACTTTGCTCGCCTTCAATGCAATGCTCTTCTTCTTACTTGATTGAGCCATTTCTTTAATGTTTGAGGCCTCTTGGTCCATCAACTCATCACTGAGAATTCTTCCAAGCACTTCATGCGGTGTGATTCAGTGATAGTTGTCTCTATCTCGAATCATTTGCACTAAATGGCGATTGGTTGGAGTGATAGCCCGGAGTAGAATCTTGACCACCTCATGATCAGTGAGAGACTTGCGTCCAAGTCCCTTAGCCTCATTTACCAATACCATGAGTCGATCAAACATTGTCTTGTAGTCTTCTCCTTCTTCTAGGATGAACCTTCCAAGCTTGCCATTGATAAGCTTGATCTTGGTTTCCCTCACACTTGATGTGCCTTCGTGAACAACCTTAAGGGTATCCCAAATTGTTTTGGCTTCTTCAAGTCCGTCAAGTCGGTTGAATTCACTTGGGCTCAAAGCACCAAATAATGCATTGACGGCTTGATAGTTGCGGAAGGAGTCTATTTCTTCATCGGCAGTGAGGTTCTCCGATTCTTTGGGCTTGAAACCTGTTTCTACAATTCTCCAAATAGAAGGATGAATAGACATTAGATACATCTTCATCTTATGTCTCCATTATGGGTAGTATGTGCCATCGAAGTGAGACGCACGCCCAGTGGGAACAGAGACATGAGATGAGGATGTTGATTCAAGATAAACATAAGGAATAGTAGCCTTTTTGTTGCCTTCACTTGAAGTCTCGATCTCGTCTTTGTTGTTAGGCATGATTCTCCAAGCTGTTAAGCTCAAAACAGGAGGTTAGGCTCTGATACCAATTGAAAGGATCGCTATGCCGCCTAAAGGGGGGTGAATAGGCGAATAAAACGAAATTGCGAAAATAATAAACTTGAACAGTAACCAGTCGGTCGGATGTTCCGATGCAGCGTCGGATGGTCCGATGTGGTACAGTACACCCTCCGTCGGATGTTCTGATCCTGGGTCGGATGTTCCGATGGCCGTCGGATGTTCCGATCAGGGATGTTCTGGAATTTGTCGAAAACCTCTAGAAAAACTGATTTCTCGCAAAACCAAGGTTAGATCTATTCAAGAATACCGAACAGGCCAACACAAGTAATAAAGACACCAAAACAAGATCAAGACAAAAACACGATGATTTTTGTTTACCGATGTTCGGATCTTTGAAGGGAGATCCTACTCACCGTTAGGGAAGGCACAAAGCCCGGATCACCAAGACCCTAATCCCCCTTACCAGTGAAGCACAAAGCACTCACCGGCGATCACTAGTTGAATCCTTTTTCTTGCGGAGGTAGATTCGCACCTTCACAAACTCCGGAGGCATGCCACACAAAGATCGGCGACTCACCGACGACACCTAGCCGTCTAGGAGCCCTTCAAGCCTCCAAGAGTAACAAATGCGATGAAGAAATTAGGAATCGCTAAGTGCTCAAAACTTGAATCTCTAATTCGCGGAGCACTTGGGTGCCTTGATCTCTCTAGATCTAGATCTCACAAGATAAACAAGAGAGAGACAAAGCTAGGGTTCTTGAGAGAGATGAACAGGAAGAATTAGGTTCAAATCAGGGTGTGATCAGAGAGTAAACAAGTCGTGACCTTTGGAAGGTATTAGAGACGACTTTAAATAGGAATCCGAAAACTAGCCACAGTGCGATTAATCACGCATCGGATGTTACGATCCCCGTCGGATGTTCCGACTCGCGTCGGATGTTCCGATGGAATTTCCGATGGACCCTTTACTAGATAGCTCTGAAAACTGACAGGCTGGCTCACCATCGGATGTTTCGACCCTCGTTGGATGTTCTGATGGCATAGGTTCCGTATGAGGTGTATTTTGAGTGAAAAACTCACACGAACTTCGAGATACCTATTTTGAGCACTTAGAAACCTTTATAAGCTTCTCCATTTCATCCCTCTTTATAGTACGGCATCCCTATGACTCAATAAATAAAGATTTACAGATAAATACTAGTCTTGATGCCTTCTTGCATTATATCCACTTTGAGGGGTACATCAGCACATGTAAATATGTACTTCATGGATTTAACCTGTATAATATCTGTACACAATTCTCCAATAGAAATATTAGCTCTATAATTGTAGCTCATTAATCACCAAAATCACTTAGGGCCTAAATGCACTTTCAGCTTTGTAGTTGCCCTTGACCGTGATCACACCGTTGGGACCCGGTATCTTCACGCAATGGTAAGCGTGGTGGGACACGGCCATGAACTTGCCAAGTGATGGACAGCCCCAGATTACGTTGTACGCAGATGGAAAATCAACCACGTCAAACGTGATCAATTCTGTCCGGAAGTTGCTTGGGCTGCCGAAGGTAACAGGCAGAACAATCCGCCCCAACGGCCGAACAGCTTCTCCCGGGACAATGCCGTAGAAAGGCATCGCGACCTCTTTAAGCTTGGAGCGAGGGATTTGCATCTCGTCCAAGACCTTAGCAGAAAGCAAGTCCAAAGCGCTCCCGCCGTCGATCAAGACGCGGCCAACTCTGGCGTTGCTAATGGTTGGGGCGACCACCAGTGGGAGCCTCCGAGGCTTGGTCATCCCAGTGGGGCAATCCTCCTGAGAGAAGGAGATGGAAACCTCGGTCCACTTCATTGATTCGGGCTGAGGCTTGCCCTTTTCAACGTTGTGGACCTCCTAGGCAGCTTCCTTGAGGCTGCGTCGAGAGGTATAAGCCGAGGAGCCGCCGAAGATGACGACGATATAGTTCACGGGCTCTTGATACTCATCGTCGTCCCGATCACCGTCATTGGTTTGGCATTTGGCCTTACCGGCTTCACCTTTTTCGGGCAGGGTGGGCATTAGGCCCTTGCCATTGTAGAAATCCTCGAGCTTTGCAGCCCAGGTCCTACAATGGCGTGTATCGTGCCCGTAGTGCTGGTGGAACTTGCAATATCGGTTACTTGGACCTTTCTTGCCTTGGTTGCCTCTCTAGGCGGGCTTCTTGCCCTTATAGTTATTGTTGGGCTTTTTCTGTCCATCCTTGGGAGGAGGTGTGCGATCTATCTGCGTGCAGATCTTGCGCCGCATCACCCTTCTTTTCTTCGGCACTTCTTGTCACCGTGATTGTTGCTACTCTTCTTCTTCTCCTCCACACCAGTCAAGGGCGCTTTCGCCTTGTCGAACGCCTTCTTATATTGAACGCGTTCGCGCATTGGCATAGCGATCGGTAGTCTTGAATGTGTCGTTGGCGGTCCAGTCTTATTGATCTCGAGATCTGGGTGAGCGCTCGTCGCGGACTCCGTTTTTAAAGGCGCGGACAACAGATTCGTTCGAGATGTTCGGGATCGTGTTGCGAATCTTGATGAAACGCTTCACGAAGTTGCGGAGGGTCTCCCCGTTCATCTGGATCATCTGGTGTAGATCATCCTCCTTGCCCAGACGAACGTAACAGCTCTGAAAATTGACAATCAGAGCGTCACAAAGCTGGTTCCAAGAAGAGATGGAACCTTCTTGCTGATTGAACAGCCACGTCCGAGCAGCACCCTCAAGGACAGTCGGGAGGTAGTTAGCCATGACAAGCTCGTCATCCCCCGGCTACCATGATGGCCGTAGCATAGATGGAAAGGAACTCCTCTGGGTTCTGGGTCCCATTGTACCTCTCCATGTGTCCGGGCTTGAACTTTGAGGGCCACCGAACAGAGCGAAACTCGTCAGAGAAAGCCCTGCGGCCCAAGGCGTAAGATCGCCACCTTTTCAGCAGAACCTAGTCTTGAAAAGACGTCGGTCTGATGGTCGGGAAGCTATGGCGGCGGGAGGTTTACGCCGGAGAATTCTCTCCGTGATAAGCCCTCGCGCTCCTTCCTCGTGGTTGCGACAACGCGCTTCTCGCGAGGGGATCGTCCATGATCGTCGCGCGCACGCTTGCCCCTGTAGTCGCGATGACTACGGGGACTTGGCGAGCGGCGGCGACTACGGGCAGTTTGCTCGTGGACAGTGATCCTCCGATGGTGACGGCGGTCACGCGATCGATCGGATCGCTCGCTGTCCGAATCCACCCGGACAGGCTCACCGCCGCCGGATGAAGCTTCACCTATAGATTTAAGGCCCTCGGCGATTTCTCAAGGTGAGTAGTCATCATACGCCCACAAGGACGAGATTGTCTGGTGGCGGATCGATTCTGATCGCCACGGCCTGGAGCCGTTCCCGGCTCTGCTCAATTGGTCCTGGGATCCCTGAGGCATCCGCGTCTTGCCCGATTGGAGTCAGGCGCGACGGGATTCCGCCGGCGGTGAACTTCTGCCGGGGGTCTTAGCGTAGGCGCGCGAGGCGGATCGTGTCGCTGACGCTTGCGCTGATCGCGGATCTGCGCCACGGTTTGGTTGTTGGATTCGTCGAAAGTGCGGCGAACAATATCTTGCTCGCAAGCAGATTGTGCGGCTCTATCCGTAGGATTGATCCGCTCGATCTCTTCGGCCGCCGTGTTCCGTGCAGCATCCCCTGAGGCTCCCGCACCGGCCATGTTGACGCCGCGGTGGCCGTACGTTTGTGCGCTAGACGGTGTCATCACTGTGTCGCCACAGGAGGAATCAACCGACATTGCCTTGGAATCCGATAGATCTAAACCAGCGTAAAGATCGTCGGTTCCGTAATTGTCGTCGATGACGGGAATCCGACCTGAGACCACCTCCGGAACGTATCCAGAAGGCTCTGTCTCAGATACAGACATCGATCTAGGTCGATAAGATCGATTCGAGCTGGCAGGGGAAGAGACATCCTGCCCTTCCGAGTCGTAGTCCTCAGGAAGAATCTCCGTATCGCTGATGGAGTTCGACATGTTCGATCTGCGGCTCCTCACGGACGGCGCCAACTGTCGACGATTGGGATATTGACCTAAGTCAACTAAGGTTCTTCAAGAGTGAGATAGGAGACACGCCGAACAGAACGAACAACAACGAACAGGGAGACAGGGGTTTTTATCCTGGTTCAGGCCTCTCAAGAGAGATAATAGCCCTACGTCCAGCCTTTCTTATATATCAAGGATGAATACAAGAGGTGGCTCGACGAGACGAACAAGTTTCGGCGAGATTATGGTGTACAGGAAGCAATGTGCTATAATCAGGTGTCTACGAGATGCTAAAACGTAAACTCGATGCCCCCTAAACGCCGTAGGGGCTTGGTTTATATAGTACAGAGCAAACCGACCTACCAAAGGACTATCGGGCCGGGCTGACCACGAGTACGTAACGAACTCGACGTGCCAAATATATCCCGAGGTGGATAAGACATACTCCTAGTCTTGGGGATCACGACGTCTGCTCCAATCCGGGAAACCAACGTCCGGGTCTTCACGTAGCCGTGCAGAACTCTGTTCGAGTCGGACTCAAACACGAAGCCTTGGGCGCCACGCAATCGTACCTACCAGGAGGCTGTTCGGCACGATGCACATGGGCCTTAGAGGACCTTCCAGGGAGCTGGGCCCTGGTAGGCTGTTCGACTGGGCCGTCAGGGAGTGGGCCATGGCAATGGGCCGTGATTTTATCACCGACACAATGATTTTTTTCCGTGGCTTTTAGTACTACATCTAAATATTGTAAATTTATTTTTTTGATTATTTTTTTAAAATTATTAGACCACATTTTGAGGACTCTCAATTTTTGCTAAGTAAAACTCACTTTACTCAACGTTTGAGACAAAACAGGGCCTAAGTTGAGCTAAGTTAGGAATGGTCCATTATCTAAAAAAAGTTAGGAATGGTTGGAGATGCCCTTAGAGGGAGATTAGGGCGGTGACGGACCGGTGGGAGGGAGGGGGTAGCGTCGGAACCGCATGTTTGGTTAAAGGTGATCGAGCAGTGGTGGTGCGTCGACACCAGCAACCGGACTTAGGATGGTGGGGCCGGCGTGCTTTGATGGGAAGGAAGGGGCAAGGTAGCGAGACGCTGCCACGGGCGAGGCGCACGGATATGAGGCGGAGTAGGGAAGAAGGAGAGGGTGGGTCACTAGCGTGGTGGAAGAGAAGGGAGCAATGGCACGAAACCTTGGGAGGGCTCCGAGCCAACAATGGCACGCGGCCGGTTAACCACAGTTTTGAGTCGGTTTTTGTCCTAAATTCAAAACTACGCCTTGTCGGTTTTGTTTGCGATTTTCGGCAGTTAACTGCAGTTTCCCACGATTTCTGAAAAAATTGGTGAAAATTGGTTAAAATTGGTAAAATCCTTTAAAATATACATTAGAAATTTGAATTTTAAAGTTTTGTCTAAGCCAAAATGCTTAGAATGATTAATAGTTTTTTAGAAATTTTTGTATATTTTACATTTAAAATTTATTTGAGCGAATTTTGGTCAAACCCCCTAAACCATAAACCACCAGTTTACCAACCGAGGCGGTTAGCCGCGGTTAACCGTCGGTCTTGAAACGGTGGTCCCGTCGCTTAGTCCAACTCATACTAAAAACCATAGCTAATCAAAAAACAGACGGAGAAAACTAAAACGGCCAGTTTAGACTAAGATCATGGGATACTGGTTTGAACCTGATCAAAATAAAAGACGAGTTACTACCTCCGGTCATAAAAAGAAGACGCCGTTGACTTTTGGACACGTCTTTGACCATTCGTCTTATTCAAGAAAGTTATATAAATATTATTTATTTTGTTATGATTTGGTTTATTATTAAATGTATTTTAAGTATGGCTTATATTTTAATATTTTGTTATGATTTGGTTTATTATTAAATGTATTTTAAGTATGGCTTATATTTTTACATATTTGAACTAAATTTTTGAATAAGACGAATGATCAAAGGCATGTACAAAAGTTAACGAATTATTTTTATGACCGGAGGGAGTATTTCTTTAGGTTATTTTTTTTTACGAAAATGCTCTGGTTAGAGCATCCGCTCGATCGGACACTCTAGCTCACTTTCTTTACCCCAGCCGAGAGTGCCCGCATGTACGGGCTGGACATCGGTGGAAAGATGGGAATGGATGCTAACAACTACTCTTGCTTTTGTCATGAAGTTACGTTTATACACAGCTCCGTATGGTTCGTAATTTAGTGCAAACCTCTATGTATATGCGAGAGTGTGAAAATTATTGTTTCATAAGGCAAAAGTTATTGTTCCAGCAGGCAAGATAGATTGTTCCAGGAGGTTAGACTCATTGTTTCAACAGACAAACTTTATTGTTCCAGTAGGCAAACTTTATTGTTCCAGTAGGTAAACTTTATTGTTCCAGTAGGCAAAAGTTATTGTTCTAGAAGGCAAAAGTTATTGTTCCAGTAGGCAAAACCTTATTTGTTTCAGAAGGCAAAAATTATTGTTCCAGAAGGCAAAATTTATTGTTCCAGAAGGCAAAATTTATTGTTCCAGTAGGCAAAGCTCAACTATTCCAGTAGAACAAACTTTATTGTTCCAGTAGACAAACTTTATTGTTCCAGTAGGTAAACTTTATTGTTCCGATAGTCAAAACTTTTATTTGTTCCAGAAGGCAAACGTTATTGTTTTAGAAGACAAATTTATTGTTTCATAAGGCAAAAGTTATTGTTCCAGCAGGCAAGATAGATTGTTCCGGGAGGTTAGACTCATTGTTCCAACAGACAAACTTTATTGTTTCAATACGCAAACTTTATTGTTCCAGTGGGCAAAAGTTATTTTCCAGAAGGCAAAAGTTATTGTTCCAGTAGGCAAAGCTCAACTATTGCAGTAGGACAAACTTTATTATTCCAGTAGGCAAACTTTATTGTTCTGGTAGTCAAAACCTTTATTTGTTCAGAAGGTAAATTTATTGTTCCATAAGGCAAAAGTTATTGTTCCAGTAGACAAAGTTTAACTGTTCTTGTAGCACAAACCTTATTGTTCCAATAGTCAACTTTTATTTGTTCTAGTAGACAGACCTTATTGTTCCAGCAGGTAAAAATTATTGTTTTAGTAGGCAAACCTTCTTGTTCTAGTAGGTATTTCTTTTTACTATTCCAGCAGACCAAATACATTGTTCCAATAAGTATGCAACTTGTTCCATCAGACCAAATGCATTGTTCCAATAGGCCAAATACCAAGTTGTTCCATCGTATTAGACGTATTGTTTCAATAGATCAAATTAATTGTTCCATTAGCATAGATAAATTGTTCCAGTAAAAATTTATATAGCAACATGGATCTTCTTTTGTTCGAAAAAATGCGAGGAACGCGTTGGCGCAAACGGTCTGTCGATTGGAGCTCCCAGTCAAAAGTTATGATCGTTTAAAGAAAAAACGAGAAGGAATCTTAAAGAAAAAAATGTTGATATCAAAGCTGATGTGAGCCATGCTGCATGCAGAAATTACCAATAGTGAGAGAACACACGTAAGCACGTTACATGCAACAAGCTGTGGTATGTGAGGATGCATGCGGAAAGAAGAGACATGCATTAAAGTGCAGGTGCGTTGCTGTGTGCGCAGTTGGGCTGAGCCTCGGGCGGGCGTCCGAACTAACAAACGGACATCCGTCCCGGAATCGCTCCCTTTTTTTTTATCTCTGAGAGGCAGAAGGCTGATGGAATCCGAGTCACCTAGTGGAGCCCACCAACTACTCCAGTCCACAGCTCCCCCACGCCCACCACCAACCAGGGTTAACAAAACCGGCGGAGTTCTCCGAGCCGGCAATGGCGCGGAGCCGGTTAACCGCGGTTAACCGCGGTTTATCGGCGGCTCCGTACGGTTTTTGCCCTAAATTTAAAACCACGGCTTTTCGGTTTTGTTCGCGGTTAGCCGCGGTTTTTGGCGGTTAACCGGCGGTTTCTCGCGGTTAACCGCGGTTTGTGACGAAAAAAATTTCAAAATCAATGAAAATAACTAAAATTCATTAAAATACACATTAAAAATTTGAATTTTAAAATTTTATTTAAACCAAAATGCTTAGAATGATTAATAGTATTTTTAGGAATTTTATGTATATTTTACATTCAAAATTTATTTAAACGAATTTTGATCAAACCCCTAAACCCTAAACCGCCGGTTTACCGAGCCAGGCCCCGCGGAGGCGCGGTTAGCCGCGGTTAACCGCGGGCGGTTTTTGAAACCCTGCCACCAACCCCATGCTGGCCGCGGCCACACTGCCACTTCCTTCCTCCTCCTCCTCCTCTGCTCTCCCTCCTCCTATCCCATTCCCAGCCTCAACTCTCAAAACGTCGCGAGCGACGAGCTCCTCCCCTTTCCACCGCCACCGTGTCGCGCGAGATGCTCTCGGCGATCCACCTCCTCCTCCTCTCCCTCTCCCTCTCCCTCTCCCTCGCGCCGCTCGCCCCCCTCGCGGCCGGCGGCGGGGAGGGGTTCTGCCCGGCGGAGCCGACGGGCGAGTGCTCCCAGCGGCCGCCGCTCTACTGGAAGGCCACCAACCCCACCCTTGCGCCGGCGCACCTCCAAGGTAGCCTCAACCTGCCTTGGCCGGGTCGGCCGTCTTTCTCATCCCCTGCGCGGCTGCGCGGGTTTGCCAAATTGTTAGGATGCGATTGCCCGTAGGGAATACTGCTGTCTCTGTATGAGCCTGATGTAATCGGTCACTGATGGCAGCCATGATTGCGCAAGCTAGACTGATGAGCTAGTGCGCCCTTACTTAGCTCATGGACGAAAGCGATGTTGTGCGTGTTCTGTGGTCATTAAAATATGAGTAAATTATACATGCGGTCCCTAGACTATCACGCGATTGGGGAGGCTAAACTGCAATTTGAAAGATCGGGGACCTGGATGAGAGCTGCGTGATAGTTTAGGAACTGACATATAATTTACTCAAAAAATAAATATAAAATATAAAAATGCCACGTGGACTGTCCACGGTGGTAGGATTCGCGCGGTGGAGCAGCCACGTTGGCTCCCGTGTGGTGGCGTGGCAACGGTGGACCGGATTTGGGTCACTTTAATAGTTTAGGGACCCTAAATTGCAATTTGAAAGATCGGAGACCTGGATGAGAACCGCGTGCTAGTTTAGGGACCACCTGTATAATTTACTCTTAAAATATCAATGACATAATATTGCGTATATACCCAAGGGAATCGGAGGTTTGTTTTGATTGTTAACTATGTCGAGGATCTTCCAAGGATCATCTGGGATGTTGTAGGTGTTAACAAGACGCTGGAATGTTCTATTGTCTAAAGGGTGTTACTATTTTTTTTCTACAATATTTTAGATTATATAGGCCCTTCTGGCTTAGGGTGCATGTGGAGGACTGGTAGTGTAGCATCTAGTGTTCTTTTTTATTTGGCTGGTTGGAAAATGAATGCATATGTGAGAAGATTAGGCCATCGGAATCCATCCAATGTTACTGTTACAAAGATCCAGTTCTTCTGGAGCAGAGTTTCGGTGTGGATGGCGTGACTTGAGGCCTTGAGCAGTTGAGCTGTATGCTAGGCAGCAGGTACAGCTCAAGAACTATTGATTGATTGGTTCTCAGCTTCCTGTCTTTTATGGGACCACAGCTAGAATAGCATCATCTCCACGCGCTCTAGCAATTCTCTTTTTACTTGAATTAGATTTGTTACCTGTTGAATCCTGCGCCTAGTTCGTTCAGTAGTTAGTTAGAGTTAGTTTTACAATTCTGTACATGCATCTATTTGTTGTTTTCTACTTTCATGGTGTGAGTGACACACATGAGCTCATGATCTGTATGATGCCGCTTGTGGTTTAGTGGCGAGATTAGCTCGCAGTAGTGGACTAAGTGGAGTCCGAGTCTTGTGCAAGTGAGAAGGACTCACGTAGCAGCCATGGGGATGGACATGGCATCGTGTGCTGCGTGAGAATAGCTCTTGCACATCTTTGCATTTCACAGAATAAATAGAAGAGAAGAAGAATAGAAAAGCTGCCTTTTTTTGCAGCACAAAACCTCTGTGTCCAGTGCATTCGTGTGTGAGTTTTGGAGAGTGCGTACCTGACAAGATTGGTCTATGATCCCTAAGATTATGACTTAGATAAGCTTATTTCATGCTAGATATGCACATATTCATTCTGATTTGTACTAGGCTGAAAAGCAGTTTTTTAAATCCTCCTAGTATTTATTTCCTGCTTATCTGTTCTTTTTGTGGATTTCCAGATTTACCTGGCTTCACGCGTAGTGTTTACAAAAGGGATCATGCTTTAATAACGCCAGAAAGCAATGTATTCAGTCCTTTGCCTGATTGGTATGAATGTATGATTACCTTCCCCCTCTATTTTCTACCTACTTTCTACAACTATATTGATGCCATTCATTACTCTCCCTAGGATCAACACATTAGGAGCATATTTGATCAGTCCAGCTCTCCGGGCACACTTCACTATGTACTTGGCAAACATGCAAGGTATGCTATTTGTCCCATTTGCAAAGCACATGTCGAATCATAAATATTTACATATGTATTTAATCTGAACATTTTGTTAACTCACATGGCAAAATACTGAAATAGACATAGTGATATAAACATTTTTTCATCCATCTTGGACATTTACTTCCTAGAATGACATAATATTATTTTATAGTTATTCAACAAGTTGTCGTTGAGCTCCAAATCTGGTTTTCTACTTTATGAAAAAGAGTAATTTTGTTTCCATGAATCCCCACTTAATTGTTAAGCTCTATTATTGGTATATATTCATCCAAGGCATGAGAAACTTTTGTGCATTCTTGGGCCAATGGCAGTAGCTCTCATTTTTTTTAATGAAGTAGCTCTTAAAATAAAAGCTTGTATATACCTTATGTTGTGCATCAAGCGCATTACATGTTGATTTTTTATCGAACTAAGATGTTCGTAAAATAGCATATTCTCAAGTTTTGTGTTGTGAAATGCAGATGGATCAAAATCTGCTCTACCACTGAAAGATGTGGAAAGGTTTGATGCTTAACTCAATAGATAGAACATCACCCACGCATGCTTGTAATTACGATCATTTTCAAAGAGTACAGGTGTAAAAGAAATGTATTGCTCCTAAATCCTAACCATAGCCGATAAATGCCTCATTCTAACGCAAGTCCAGTGAAGTACTCCTCCGTTGATTTGTATAAGTTATCCATATGTTTTGAGACTCGAGCTTCTTGTTTTAGACCAACAACTAGTCCAACACATTAGTTTTTTTTATGATACAAAAGTAATACCATTGGACTCATATTTGTAAGTACTTTCCTATTTCATGATTTTATTGTTATTGACATTATATTAGTATAAATTATTACATTAATTGTCAAAGTTCACCTTTGTTCAAACCGTGCCTTAGAAAAATTGACGAAGGAAGTAGTTCATTTGTCAGCTCTTTGTTCTTTGTTTTACTTATAATTTTCACTATTCCCTTAATGAGATTTCCAATGATCCATTGTAAACGATTTCCAGGCTTATCTTTGTTCTCAAAGGTAGCATTACATTGTCTGTGGAGAGTGGAACTACCCATTCTCTGTCGGTAAGGTTCTATCAAATTTAATTCTTGTCATGTGAATGTTTAGTAAATTTGTCATCTCCCCTTTACAACTCATATCTGCCTATTGTTGGGACCCGAAAATGGAGTCGAATCCCTTATGTGCTTTTCCTGAATTCCTGTTCTAATCCCTGCGTCAAGTAGCTAGAATGCATAGATATACAACTCTTGGATTATAACCATCAAATGAAAAAACTTTATTGCATCAGAGTGCTTGTCAACATGCAAATATTACAAAGATAGGCTCAACAACCTTACAATAGCGGAAGACTTAAATAATAAAGCACAATTGAAACACAATGAAGACCCAATAACTCCACAAGCAACTACAAGTCCGGCTCCTAGACGTTAGAGTAGCCTCGTCTCGAAATCCAATGGTGAAGTTGTATTGGACTCCTTCAGCGTTGTCCTTCTCCAGATACTTCTCACCTTTGGGATCAAAACACTGCATGTCAAGAACTGCTCGTTGGATTGGGTAGCTTCATGAATAAAACACAAGGGTGAGTATATTTAACATTCTCGCAAGCCTACTAACAATATGCTCATGTGGGATAGGCCAGGGAAGGCTAGCCTCATTTGCATAAAGCCAATTTTATAAGGTTTACCTAGATTTCGAAGGCATTTGATAAAACAGTTGAAATCTCAAATCATAAATCATTTTCTTTAAAAAACCTCCAGTTGACCATCGATTATCCCAAATCTGGCTAAACCACCAGTTTTTCAATAAAGCCTAGCATCCCTACTGTGACTCTGTGAGTCACATAAATAAAAACACACGAAAGCAATCGTGGTTGTCTCTTTGAAACATCTTTGGAAATCAAAACGTTTGGAAACCTACCATTGTGATTACGCCCCTGTCATTCGCCCTTAACTGTGAGCACGACTATCATGATAATTGTATACTCTGTAGAGGTTGCACGTTTTATCCATGAAATACGACGACATCTGGTCGAAGGTGTCATAACGAGACCTTTGACTATCTAGCTCTTGGCTGGCATCCCCTTTAAGGATTCCTTGCAACGCAGTATGAACATCCTGTTGGTCGTGTTCCCCTCGTGGCCTCGTGAACTTGAAAGATGACGTCGTGATCTTCTGCACCTTCTCCACCACACGGGTGGACCAAACCAAGAGTTCGAAGACTACTAAGTCAAGGCCAGCCCATACAAGCACTCATGGTTGCACTATTGTACTTAAGTTTGACAAGCACAAGGTATCGATCCTTACGGACGGGAGTGGTTCCCACACTGGGCCCTATTCTCGTGCTAAGCCGCACCCGCCAAACAACTAGACACCCCAATCATGTTTTATAAAAATAATCCAACATGCTGGTAGCCCAGCTACACAAAATTCCCATTTTACAAACTTATAGCACAAACTGTCCTTTTCCAAAACGTAGCAAAACATGCCTTGATCAAGTAGTCACAACAATGATAAAATTCCTAAATGCTAGTAGCATGGTTAAGCAATATCATTCTAACTAAGCATGTGTATCATGGCTATAAATAACAAGGTAGTCATCGTTGGGTTTCTAAAGTTATGTATAATGTGTGTCATGGCATTTAGCTAAACCTCCACATATAGTTTTTCATATATTTTACATAGCACACACTTTATAAATCTACGAAAAACATTTATAATATAGGACATGGAGATTTATATAATACGATTAGGAAAGGAATATTCCTAAGCCCAAAATGCAATTAATCATTTAAAATAATTTCCAAATCCAAATAATACGGCTGATAATTTAATTATCAACAAATAATTATTTCTGTATTCTAGAATAGATTTTTTAATATTTTTGAAAACTTAAAATAGCAAAGTAATATTTTTTACAGATAATTACTTTGTTTTAGCAAATCCCAAATAGTATTTTAATTATTATTAGTTTTGGAAAGAGTAAATTGCACTGTAGCCCCGGAAGTTGGCACCTTGTTTCACTTAGCCCTCGGAACTTGTATTTTACTTTAGCACCCCCTGGAAGTTGTCACCGTTTACACGGAGCACTCTGGAAGTTAGCACCGTTTGCACGGAACCCTCTGAGTCGTTATATCTACCGTTAGATGATGGCGTGGCCATATAAAAAATCAAGAAAAATTAAGAAAAACCATAAAAAATTCAGAAAAATCATAAAAAATTTATAATAATTCAAAAAACCATATAAAAAATTTATGTCCACCGTAATAAGAGAAAATAATAAAAAAAGTAAAAACCATTTAAAAATTCATAAAAACTAGAAAAATCATAAAAATCTAAATCTAAAAGTTCATAAAAATTTAAAAAATAAAACCATTAAAAATGAAAAATCATAAAAACATAAAAATTCATAGAAATTTAGAAAAAACATATAAAATATAACAATTTAGAAAATCATACAAAAATCTAAAATATTATAAAAAAATTAAACATAAAAAAGTAAACATAAAAAATCAAACAACCAGAAAAAATTCAGGTAGACAACTACTACTAGTGAAGGTGATGTAGACATGCGCATCAGGTCAGGTAGATTTTTTTCATGGTTTTTTAATATTTTTTGATTTTTTAAGTTTTTTTTTTTTTTGAATTTATATGATTTTTTTATTTTTTATGGTTATTCTGATTTTTATATGGTTTTTTGAATTATTATAATTTTTTATGATTTTTCTGAATATTTTATGGTTATTCTTAATTTTTTCTGATTTTTTATACGGCCACGTCATCATCTAACGGTAGATATAACGGCTCAGAGGGTTCCGTGCAAACGGTGCTAACTTTTAAGGTGCTCCGTGCAAACGGTGCTAACTTTCAGGGGGCGCTAAAGTAAAATACAAGTTTCGGGGGCTAAGTGAAATAAGATGCCAACTTCCGGGGGCTAAAGTGCAATTTACTCTTTTGGAAACTATTTACTTAGCAACTTACTCATTTTTAAAGTTTTTAAATTTCAGATAATTTTTTATTTTAATTTTAATGCACATGATTTTCTATTTTTGAAAATGAGGATGCTACCTATTGAGCCTTTGTATTGGGTTGCTGGGTTGAGATTCGAATTAGCACAGTTCTGGATATTCGGTCGCTGGGTTGAGATTCGAATTAGCACAGTTCCGGATATTCGGATCCGAATCTATAGGATACCACCTAAACTGAATTAGATGAAAAACTATACAAATCGGACAGATTCCAAATTTGTATCCAAAAAATTATCCGATCAGATATATTTCAAAACTGGATCCGACTGGTCAGAACCAGGAAGACCTGGATCTGTTTTTATCCCTAGATTGTGGTACTTTAAATATCACAAATTCCATGACATAACTTTTTTGTTCATAAGGACATACTTTTGGGGGACACTACTATTTAATTCATATGACAATACGCTTTAAAGGCAACCTGAGCCTGTGAGCCAACTCTTTAGTCTACATCTTTTATTTTTTTGAAACTGCTCTGCAAAATGTTACCCAGGTTTTTGAGATTTTATCTGTCAGCAGATATACCACCATAGCAGAATGCGATTTTATGATGTTGTGTTACTCCAATGGAGACCATGTATCTGGACATATCTAGCCCTGGTTTTGTTATTATATTTGCCTAGCTTGTTTTAACTTGTAAAAAATGCCAAATAAAGCTAAAAAATGGGCAGGTACTGATATCCAAGGGTGATGCTACACACAACTTCATCAACAATTAATAATGGACAAATTTATACATAATAAACAGGAGCTACAGTTGAGATGGTAAAACTTTCAGATTTGACAGAATTTTCATTCCACCAAAAAAAAAAAATGAATGAAACTGCGATTTAATGATTTTGCATTCTTTGGCAGTAAGCAATAAAATATAAATTTTTGATCTTGAATTGTTTAGATATGGCATTCTTGTTTCCCTACTTTGGAGAAGTAAAATTCATACTGGATAATTCGGTTTACTAGCTCTTTTGATGATGAGTGCAGGTGGACTCTTATGCCTATATTCCTGCAAATATGAAGCACTCTATGATGTCAGATGAATCAGCCACTCTTGTAATCTTTGAGAGGAGGTATAATAGTTAAATACTTTTATTTTGCAATGTTGATTTATTATTTACACTAATATGGGCCTAATTGCAGTAATCTCATCAAAGTTCATCTCTTAGGTATTTCTGATTTGATCTTCAAAATTGGATTAAGTTTCATGATGGAAATAGTTTATCTTGACCGAATTATTGATTGTCATTTCCCTTGTCCATTTTATTGTCAACATGATTTGCTTAACTCAGTCAAGACATTTTTTTGCAGTCAATGTTTTACTTTCGCTCTGTTTAATTTTGTTTCTATTTATTGAATAATAAAAAATGGATATTTTATATTTTTATTCCTTCAGGTATACAAGTATTGGGGATTACCTTCCTGACCTAGTTGTTGGATCAACAGATAAGCAACCTCTCCTTGAAACCCCAGGAGAGGTACAATCCATCCACCTTGCTTATTTGTGTAACTCGTTGATTGCCTTCAATCTCTAGGCACTAAATAACTTGGACCACCCACCATGTAGGGAGTCTTTTTTGTACTACACGTATTCAAGTGGCATGAAATAGTAATCAATAATCTACTTGTACATTTCAGAATCTGGACATATGGCCTTGTTTGTTTCAGATTAAATTAAACGAAAATTTGTTATTTTTGTATAGGCCAAATGTTGTAATATTTTGTAGTTATTTTTGTGGGGTTTTAAATAGTTCTTCTTAGAGTTCGCAAAATATTTTTTCCATAATTTTTTGAATTTTTTAAAACATATTTTGAGTGGGTCACAAATTTGCTACAGTAAAACGCAACTCAACATTAATCTGAAACAAACAAGGCCATAAACTGACGTCAGGCGGCTGATGCTCATAATTTACATTATTGCCTTGTTTTTATCCTCTTTTGCCATACTGAGCAGACTTCTTGCCAACTTAGAACATCCATGCAAGGCTGTTGCTTTCTTTTATGCTAGACCTCCTGCCTTCAGTGCTGGCATGAATTTCCTGCCTCTTGTTTTTCACCAGGTATTTCAACTGAGGAAGCTACTACCCACTTCTCTGCCCTACGACTTTAATATCCATGTAAGTTTTGTTAGCTAATTCCTCTCCTCATTGTATTGGCATACTTCAACCAAATGTTGCGTGCTCACAACATGCAGCTAACCAAGCATTATATCAAGTTTCAACAATTAATGGAATTATGTGCACATTGAAGCATTTGGTGTTGGATAAGTTTTTGTGCTGTGTGAATCAGTACGTAATTCATGGTATTAATCTAGCAATAAAAGGCAACACAGCATAGGGTATTAGATATGTTGCCAAGGTTCAAGAAATTGCTCATCACCACATGACTGGCAAGCTGGGATTAACGACTAGAAAGGATTAGTCTATTGATTAATTTGAACTAATCATAATTGATCGGGACTAATTAGTAATTGCTACTAGACGGTGGACTGTTGATTAGGATTAATCAGGGATTAATCCCGATTATTTGAATTATATGTTTCTTTATAGGGGGTAGTCCAAAAGCCCTTCATTCAGATAACATAGTGTCTATTCTGTGTGTTGAATGGAAAATGCCTTTTCTAATATTTTTTCTCCCTCACTTGCAGATCATGGACTTTCAGCCAGGCGAATATCTCAATGTGAAGGTCTGTAGAATTTGGTGTGTATGTAATGATATTTTTGTGTTAAACTGCCTACCAGAGGATATGCAATTTTGGCTATGTTTGATGTTACTTCATGGCAATATGAACATCCATCATATTCTGAAAGCTTCCTTTTCCGTGTTAACTCTACCAGGAGGTTCATTACAATCAACATGGTCTACTGCTTTTAGAGGGACAAGGAATATATCGATTGGGAGACAGCTGGTAAGGATGCAACATAAAATGTTTTCCTTGTTTTAGGTCTTTCTTTAAGTTTTATTTGTTTTCCAATTTCCACAATCTTGGAGAGTTTCCTTTGCAGATGGAAGTTTCATGAAATAGGTCATATCTTTGCTGCTATATATCTTGTAGAAGATGTGTGCTGTATTATATAAAGATCAACTGGCCCATTTTACTGATCGAACATAATATTTATAAAATTATTAGATTGTATAGTGTGCAACCTCCCGTGTATGACTATGATTTGTTTTGTGTTTGTGCTTTCATCCATTGTTCTTTGACAATCGACATGTTAGCATATCCTTTATTAGCAGCTGGAATGTTATATTGGCCAGTCTGCATAAAGTTTTTTTTTTTTCTCTGAAAGTGTTACTCAAGTGGTATCTATTAATAACATATGTTCCATGGTTTTTCATGTCCTAGTGTAAGACTGTTCCTATTGATAATACAGGTACCCAGTGCAAGCAGGCGATGCCATTTGGATGGCACCTTTTGTGCCTCAATGGTTTGTGTCTGACAGCTTTGTATTTATCATTCATGCACTTGGTTTTTCAGGCAGCTCATCCATGTTGCCTTGCTGTTCCAGGTACGCTGCCCTTGGTAAAACCAAGACAAGGTACTTGCTGTACAAAGATGTCAATAGGGATCCATTGATATGAGCAAGGTAATCATTCTTGATTAATATGGACAATAACTTTAAAATGGAGAGCTATGCTAATTGTGAAGAGTTCCTCTGGAAAATGGCTACAAAAAGGACGAGTGGATCCATTGATATGTCTGGTTGCTTGCTGACACGAGTTGTTGGTTCGATCTGAAACAATGTAAAAATGGTGCCCTACCTGCCCAATTACCCGGTGGTGGCTAGAGGACAATATCAACTGTGAAGCTTCATGTAATTTATTATGGACAGAACTTGTCATTCCTTCTAGAAAAATTAAAACTGCATTTGATTTTGCTTAAATAATAACAGGTACCTGATTCAAAGATGATTAAACGAGTGCCTTTTCTTTTGAATTTAATGAGCCAGATAGATTGTGACGGAGAACAAAATGTTGCACAACCAGCTTATTTACTGCAAAGTGGCTTAAGCTTATTTCGCTTGGAAACTAATTTGATTTTATTAGTTTAGTTTTTTTACCGTAAAAATATCTCTAAAAACTCCTAAAAATAACATAAACGAAGCTTCTGAGAAACAAATTCAATAACATCTCAACTCTTTGCTTAATGCTCCCTCCGTTCTTTTTTGTTAAACAAATTCAATAACCTCTCAACTCTTTGCTTAATGCTCTCTCTGTTCTTTTTTGTTTGACGCTTTTGATTTTTGGACATGTTTTTTTTACCATTTGTTGATATGAAAGATAGTAGAAAGATAATAGTAGCCGGGGTTGTGACATAGGTTTGGCGGTCCTAATTTTAGTCGTTCTAGTACTATGGCAAATAAAATGGTAGAAAGATAAATATAGACGAATAGTTAAAAAAAAGATGGGAATAATGGTCAAAACGTTCTAAACGCATATAACATACCTACATAAGTCATAGCCAGACCTCATGGCCAGTTCGGGCACGTCACCTTAAAAGATGATGTCTTTCGATGTTCATCGAACAATGTGAGCGATGGCTGTCGTTTGGCCATATCGTCCTCCCATCCCTCGTTTTCTTGGTCCCCCGTGACCCTAGCGCCTCCCTCCTCACTAGGGCTAGAAGTATGGGCCGGATTGGTTGTGCTGGCCCGAGCATGGCCTGAATAATGAGGCTCAAAGCACGACCCGAAAGAAATCAGGTCAGATTGGCGCGACCCAAATGGTGTGCGGGGTTGGGCCTAAGAAATCGGCACGGTGGGCCACCCTACCCGAGCCGGTCTTGCATGTCGTGTTTGGGTTGGCTCGAGCCAAAATGCTAATGCTGCTCCATGCTGTACTGATGTATCATTAGCTAGGTGTTTGCATGCGTTAGATGGGTGGTCTGATTTGTATATAATTTAGTAGTCATACACAATTGCAATTGCAGAAAATAAGAACATAGACGTAAAGAGAAAAGCTAGACACGATATTCTTTATTAATTTGTTATAAATCTCACACAATTATCTCTCTCCATTATATAGCTTACCTTACAATTCAATTTTACCCTTAATACCCCCAAGGAAACCCTAGTTAGGGTGGGCCTACTAGATCCTAATCACCTAGGGCTATAACACTCCCCCTTTGGCGAAACCGTGATATGCCAATATATCAATTAAAACTCCATCCAAAGAACCTGCGGAAAAAAAGAATTGGAGAAAAGAATTACGCATGCTAAACTGCGATATTGCCTCATTAAAAATCGTCCTCAAAACCGCTTGCGGTGAGAGAGGGGTATTCACACCACTTGACGTACTGTTAGGCGGTAGACACCCATGTTTCTTAGGCAAGAAGGTTAAGTGCCTACACCAATATAGTTAAGGAGACTAGGTAGACTTTTTTTTTTCTTCTAAACATTAAGTAATAATTTAGTAACTAGATAATGAAGATAAGAAGAGAGAAAGTTGTATTGTAACACTCATATGAAAAAGGCGATACCTTGTGTTTGGAAGAAAAAAGAATAATGATTTGCCACTCTAAAGTTGCCTGGTTGATTATTTGCCACATCTCATGTCAATGACATGCAGATCTAGACCAACATGCCAGTGACAAAGGAGTGTCAATTAATCAATTACACATCTTTGAGAAATCTCTCGGAAGAAAAAGGTCCTTGTTCGGTCGCAAAATTATGTAATTTATACATTTTGGCCCCTAAATCGCAATACCATGTAAGAGTGGCCCCTCAATTATGAAAATTGTTCACCACACATACTTTTAGGGGTAGATACCCATGTTTCTTAGGCAAGAAGGTTGAGTGTCTGCACCAACATAGTTAAGGAGGCTAGGTAGACTCTTTTTTTTTTTCCAAAGATTAAATAATAATTGAGTAACTAGATAATGAACATAAGAAGAGAGAAAGTTATATTGGAACACTCATAAGAAAAAGGCGATACCTTGTGTTTGGAAGAAAAAGAATAATTAATGATTTGCCACTCTAAAGTCGTCCAATTGATTATTTGCCACATCCCGTGTCAATGACATGCAGATCTAGACCGGCATGTCAGTGACAAAGGAGTGATAATTGATCGATTACACATCTTTGAGAAATCTCTTGGGGCGAAAAAATCGTTGTCCAATCACAAAATTATGTAGTTGATATGTTTTGATCCCTAAATCACGATACCATGTAAGAGTGGGCTTTCAATTCTGAAAATTGTTCACCAATAATCCTATGATCAGGTCAACATTGGTTTTGACCAGTCAAATCTAATTTGATCGAAGTGTTACATATATTTTTTTTACATAAAAATATTTCATAACCCCCTAAATTGTATATTTGTGTTCCTAAGAATTGTTTGAGCTCATATTTTTTCTTGTATTCATAACATATATTTATTTATTTATTTTGGACTATGATATAGGAGAAATGTTTAATAAATACGTACAGGTTAGAAAATTATGAAAAAATTATATGAGATGAAATATTCATAAGGAAATAAAATGTATATAGTTTTATTTGGATTTTGTTAATATTCCTAGTAGAAATACATGTAACACTTTAGTCTCTAGCTAAACCACCTCTTTGACCGATCACATTGTTGATCCGAATAAAGAACCATCATGAATAGTTTTTGTAGTTAAGGGACCGCTATTACCCTATATTGTATTCCTGGAAAAATATCAACGTCCATAGTTCACTGACCAAAACTAAACTTTTACAATTTGGAATCCTCCAAAATTTAAAGTAAATTTCTATGAATTTCGTGAATCGAGAAAATTTTCAAACAAAGCACTTTTGCCTTTCTTCGATAGCCTTGGCTTAAGAGTGGAGACGAGTGTGTTCTATAGATTTTGGATACACATGTTTATGCGTGACCACGGAGTGTGCACATGTGGAGAGGGTTTCCAGTTTGAGGCACAATTCATGCCCCTCCATCGGTTAAAAACCCTCTCGCTTGGGGAACTCTCGCGAGCCCTCGGGAAAGGAGGGCAACTGAGGAGCTCTAGTCTCAGGAAAAATACCCGAAATAATCAACAGTAAAATAGAAAATTAATAAAATAATCAACTGTAAAAGGAAATTACGAAAATATCATCGGGTCCCGCCACCGGTGGCGCCACCACCGAATCTGCGGCATGGTGATTGCCGCCGCCACCGGACGACGACATGCTCATTGCCGCCACCGGTGGCATGGCTCACCGGCCCCGCTTTCGATGTGTGCATCATTTTACTAATTTAATATAATTTAATATAAATATATACTAAATTATTATAGTTGTCCAAAAATATAGTAGCTGGCGTCTAATTTTATTGATAATTGATTAGTAAAATGGCATGTCTAAAATAATACGTTGGGAGGTAGGTTTCGTTCGAAGAAAGCCTCCCGCAATTTTCGCAGTGCAGTGAGCTCGTAAGATGACAATGATATGAACCACGATCACACACGCACACGCTTCTCGCTGCACCTTCCGCTCAAATTGCTCCCGTTCACTGACCAAGACCAAGACCACAGCGACCTGGACCTTCTCCCATGCCACGTTGCATGTACGTGCCGTATATTTATATACACATGTGACCGGATAGCATATGGCATATATACATTATAATATATGTATAATATAGATATATTTATATACACATGTGACCGGATAGCTTCTCCCATGCCACGTATAATTTTAATATATATGATAAATATATGGGCGAAGTAAAATTTGATACATGTATAAGCATGTGAATATACATTTTAAAACTCAAAATTGTATGTAATTTTACAAAATTGCAAATTTAAAATTTTAGCAAGTGTTAATAGTCGTTTGTACGGCAAACTAAATTTTGTAAAGTTAGAAGCTATGAGATAAATAAAAACATTAAATACACGTAAAGTGAATCTTGTCATGTGAATAGACGTGTCGTGCATAGACTTGTTAACGGCAAGTGGTAAGTGCGAAGTAGTAGTAAATGCAACGTCACTAATCGCCATAATGGTCAATGCAATGTCAATAATTGTATGGAGAATAATTTCATGGCCAAACCGCCGAATGCACATAATAACATAAGTCCATCAATTATATTATTACACTTAGCGCTGACGACCCCTTATCGTGTATAGGAATGTTGCATCCGCCCAAGATATCTTGAAAGTTAAGGTTGGATGCAAATGCACTATCCAGCATTGATCCTCCCATGTTTGCCCAATTTGCATCAAATTGGGTATCTTGTGTGCTGCGATAGTCATCGTAGGTTTCTGAAGACGGCGCTATGTTAATATCAATCCCCTCCTCGTGACCTGGCCCAGCTGGAGTTGAAGAATGGTGGGCGCTGTGTTGGAAGGGTGTCGATGTAGAGGCTCGGGGAGGTTGAGATTGTCGGCGTGAAACTGAACCCGGTGGTGTACGCCTGTCCATGGACTGTGATCTCGCAGGAGCAGCAGATACTGGAGGAGGTGGTGACTCGGTTATGCGGTGCACAGATTCTTCTCGGATCGGGATATCCCTTTCGCGATCTGTGCGCGATCTATGCCCGCCGACCCCCCTAATCGCTCCCGTAAGCCGAGATCCCGCCCTTCTAATGAGGGCCCTCAATGAATTTGAAGAAGATTGGCCGGTCCGCTGTGTTTGCGATACAAGCTCCGTTGCATGGCCATGCAACGAATCGGTCTCCTGTGTCTGTATGAACCATGTCATATGGTATTCAGAAGGAGGTATGAAGTACGCAATATAGATGAAACTATCGGAGAGCGCACGTCGTACCAGAACATGGACTCGTTGGGCATAGCCCTCTGGTTGTCGAAGCGGTGCTGTTGTTGCCTGTGGTATCGCAAGCTGACATCTGGTTCTTGGGCGGTACCATTCCATGTACCCCAAATATCGCCTCGTCTGCGGCTCCATCGGGTACCACACTTCGTCAAGATAACTCATCCACCGCTTCGATGTGGGCGCGTGGGCGTGGGCCCAATCACGGTTGCGCCCGGTTGAACTAAGCCTGAAAAAACACTTGTACGCTACATTATGAGTGGTACAAATATATGAGAAATACTTAACTTATGATGCATACCCATGGGAGTTGCCCGGATGCCGAGCAGGTGGAAGTGGAAATGTTTGCCGGTAGCCAAATTGCCGTTGAACGCGTTCCGGCGAGTATCCTTCGACGGCATTCATGCAGACTAGATAACAGGTCGTCATCCAATAGTCTACACTCTCAGTACACGTGCTAGCCAGCAAGCCCCCCGTGGCAATATCATAGGTTGCCAGATGGCAGAATGGTTCCCACGTAACTTGGTGATGGTGATTAGTTTAATTAATTAATTACGTGATGGTGATTAGTTTAATTACCATTAACAACATACTATGCCAACATCAGTATAGTCAGATAGCCCTCACATATCAATATATACATACAATATTAAGTACTAATATGACAAGATTACCATACAACACTGCAAATAATATTAGCATAGAATATTATTATGCCAAAATTAATTGCATATACGTACCGCAATAACACTAATTTAGCAAGTACATCAAATTTAAATTCCAAAATATTCCCTCACGCTGAAAGCATAAAATATTAGCGAAGTCACACTCGATGAATCCTCAACCGAGGTATCGTGAATAATATACTGAATCGAACGAATCGAAAAGAACTGAAAGCGAGAGAGTGAGTGTGTGAAGGCGCTCTGCGTGTGAAGCTGCGGCGTGTGTGTGAACCGAAAGCGAGAGAGTGCGTGTGTCAAGGCCGCTCTGCGTGTGAAGCTTCTGGCGTGTGTGAAATTAATCGAAAGCGAGAGTCTGCGTGTGTGAAGGCGAACGGCAGGACGCGATATATATAGAATCAATTTTGTGATCACTGTGACCTCTAATCAGTATTAATTAGCGTAAATCATGCAATTACTATTTAATTAATTAAAAACTCAACACTATTTTGTCGGTGATAATTTTTTTATTATTTTTTGGACACTATTTTGTCGGTGAGGATTTTTTTATTATTTTTTTCGACACTATTTTGTCGGTGGAACATTATTTTAATATTTTTTGACGCACTGTATCGTCGGTGGAACATTATTTTAATAATTTTTTTTCCGTGATTGCATGCAACGTCCGGTTAATTAGGGAGCCGGTCGGAGATGGGAGGCCATGACCACCGGGTGTGGCGGTAATGAAGCTGCGGCCGTCCGGGTGGCGGCAACTTCAGCCAACCACCCGGTGGCAAGGCACTCATTGCGGCCGTCCCGGTGGCGACAACACCATGCGGCCGTGCCGTGGCGGCCGCCACCGGGTGTGCGACCCGAGGATATTTTCGTAATTTCCTTTTACAGTGGATTATTTTATTAATTTTTATTTAACTGTTGATTATTTCGGGTATTTTTCCCTAGTCTCACGGCTTTGCCGGTGAGTTTCTCCGGTCCCATTCACCTCCGTCGACCCTGGCGACCTCACCAGAGTTAGTAGGTGAGGGAACCCGAGCCTTATCGAGATGTGAGCATCTCTGACTCTTTGCGTCATGGTGTATGATTTGCTATTGATGACGGGTACTTAAAAAGGATCAAGGATTCACAAGGGTGTTCATGATATTCTCGAAACCTTGTACTGTATCCCATTTGTTTGGTGCTTGGTTATGTGGTATAAACAAGGATTTGAAACCACTGGCCCTGTTGGGGGCAGCTGTAACTTGTTGGTCGCTCTGGTTATGCAGGAACGACATGGTTTTTAATAAGAAAACTATCTCATCTCCTTTACAGGTTATTTACTTAATTATCCATTGGCTACGTACATGGACTATTCTTCAGCAGCCGGCTTCGCGGGATTTTATTATGACGGTGTGCTCGCATTTGGAACGGGTGGTCAAGGAGTGTTTTACCCAGGCACATGGGTGGCGATCTAGTCTTCGGATTGATAGTCATTAAGTTGTCTGTCTTTTCTTGTATCTATTCAGGGCTGTGTGCATCTTGCTATGCAGAGGCCGGGAGTGATCTCAGGATGGTTGTATCATTTTGATGTAACTATCTTGTTTTCAATAAAGCTTCCTTTATCTAAAAAAAAATTCTCGAAACCCTAGCGACATTGGCGGCGTCAAGGAGTGATGGAATGGTTCGAGATACCTCAAAAAGGCAAACACTTCACTTTGAGTAATATAAGAATGACCGGCCCTCTTCTTGAAAAACTTGGTTGGGTCTTATATTCCTAGTCTTGAGCCTCCTGCTATCCCCAAACTTATTCTGAAGTTCTTTATAAAGCAGCTAGTGATCATGATCCTCTAATCATAATAATATGTGTTCAAATGCCATATAATAGCATCTTTTGTTTCGAGAACTACTGGTTATCTCTGCTAGGCTTTAAAGAAGAAACTAATAGGGTTGGGCTTGTTACCCTAATGAGACTAATGTTGCTAAACATATTACTCCTTGGTTAAAGAAGCTTTGAAGGCATTTTCAAAAAGGGGTGTCTCAATTTGCGGTCTTAAAGCTAATACTTTGTTGTTGTGAACTCACACTGAACTTTCTTGATGATCTTGAAGTTGGGCAAAAAACTTTTTTCAATAGAATTCAGATTCAGGAAGCTAGTTAGACAGAAGATTCAAAACCTGTTTGATGCAGCAATGTAACTATTGGTAGTGGCGGCCGAAACAAAAATGGGTCAAATTGGGTAAGGAGAATGATGCTTATTTTCACACTATCGCAAGTTCGAATCATCAGCACAATTTTATTGCATCTCTATCCTAAGATGTTCACTCTTTATTCGACTAACATTCTACGGAGTATTATTTTTCAATCTTTTAGGGCCCGAACGGGAGATTCTTCACCTTGTCGAATTCATTTTCATCTTAATATTCTGGTGAGCCCAGTGCCTATAAATTTCTTTGATGACGACTTTATACAAAATGATGTAGACCTGGTAATCAAGGGGTTAGCCTGTAGTAAATCCCGTAGTACTGATGGCTTCAATAATAATTTTCTAAATAATTGTTGGAATATCATCAAGGAAGATTATTACACCCTTTGTGAGCATTTTTCTCATGCAAGGCTAGACGTCAAAAGACTCAATCTTGCCTACATCACACTCATTCCAAAGAACCAACAAGTTTACTCAGTGAATGACTATCGTCCAGTCTCTCTACTCAATGGTTCTTTAAAATTGCTCACAAAGATTATGGTTAATAGATTCCAACCATGTGTCCACTCCCTTATTCATGCCAACAAATTTGGCTTTATTAAGGAAAGGACGATCCAAGATTGTGCAGCAATGGTCACTCAACTCATTGTTTATTATGCCTCTCACTCTTGTGATGCAATCCTAATGAAGTTAGATTTCTCAAAAGCGCATTTGACGTGATCTCTCACGAGGACATTCTTGAGGTTCTTCGAAAAAAGGGATTTGTCCCTAAATGGATTTCTTTTGGTACGATCAATTCTGACTTCAGCCAGTGCTTTGGTCTTACTTAATGGTGTTTTGGGCAGTCACATAATGTGCAAGAGAGGAGTTTGACGATGAGATCCACTTTGTCTACTACTATTCGCAATCATGGCTGACTTTTTCTACACCTTCAATGATGTTTATTCAAAAGGTCTCTTGCACCCTCCCATGTTGATGCCACCATGCGTGGACTTTTTGATATTTCAGCGTGCAGATAATACCGTTATCTTGATTAAGGCATCTCAATTCAGTGCGGTCTTTCCAAAATCTATGTTGCATACCTTTGAAGAGTTATCATGTCTACAAGTTTATTACAACAAATTTTTAATTGCACCCATCTCTGCGATTGCTGATTAAACTTCCCATATGGCTTCTATCCTTGGTTGCAAAGTTGGAGCCTTCCGTATTGAATATTTGAGGCTCCATTAATTGTCTACTCATCGGCTCATCGCCCATCAAGAGAAGATTTTGCCCCCCCTCCCCCCTCCTTGAGCCATATAGATAAGAGATTACAAAATGACAAGCTCACTTGAGTTTTGCGGGCAGATTATTACTTGTCAATACAATATTGTCTTTCATTCCAACCTTCACCCCTTTGCCTTTTCAAGCTGCCAGCAAGCATCATCAAGGAAATTGATAAGCTTTGACGCAATTTCTAGTGTCATGGTGAAGGATCTCATAAGTCTAGTGGCAATCTCGTTGCTTGAAAAAACATTTGCAAACCCAAAAGGCACGGAGTGCTAGGTGTTATTAACCTAGATACACAGAATGATGGCTTGCTCCTAGAATTCGTGTACAAACTCTTCCATAGTTTTGACACTATGGGTGCCTTGGACCTTTCAAGTTTTTTAATCCTCGCTCACTTTCTCAGAATGCTATATCCAAGGGAGCCTTTTAGTGGCGTGACATCCTAAAACTCATGCCTAAGTATTTATCCATTTGTGCTTGTACTATGGGCGATGCCAAAGAACCTAGATTTTGGGAGGACATCTGACATGGGGCACCTCTAGCTGAGCAACTTCTTGAGGTCTTCTCTGCATGCAACCGCAAAAAATTGAGCATCCACTATTTTTTCTCGACAGTTAAAGAACAACAAGAGGGGCTGTTTTTGCCATCGACATGGAGTAATCAGGGTCTGCAAGAGTTTTAGACCTTTTATATATAGGCTATTTCACGACTTGACTTTTGAACAACATGGAGATGCCTGGAACAATATTTGGAAGAACAACAAATACTCTTTCAATAGATTTTATAGGAATGCCACATCCAATAGTTTGCCCTTCAATGCCTACAACATTGTTTGTGGGAGCAACAGTCAAAATCAAAACATAAATTCTTCTTGTGGTCGATCTTGCTTAATTGGTTAAATTCTCGAAGTTTTATCCATCTAAAGGGCATTAGGAATGTGAGTGTAGCCTGCTCACTCTGTTAGTTTAATGCTGAAGAAAATTTACATCTTTCATTCAATGCCAAGCTATGAAAGATACATGGGTTTATTTGAAGCTTTCTATTCTAGTTATGTCGCAAGCCTGGATTGTTATGATTAAAGCTCTTTGTGAAGCTAACCCTATGGTCCAACCATTCTTCAAGGATCTCTTCTCCCTTGTTTGTTGGTATATTTGGTTGCGGTGAAATGACAAGATCATTTGATCAACCTTGCAGCCCTCGTCAATCTTAGCATAAAAAATTTGCTCGTCAATGTAGCTGCTTCATGCATAAGAGAGTGAATCCGGTGAATGTGCCATTAATCAATGGCTTTGTACATTGGAGCCTGATTAATTTCATGTTTCTTGACGTCTGCTCTCCTTTTCTTTTCTTTTATATTTCTTTGTTCTCGGTTACGCCATATAAATATCCTTTTGAATGATATATGACTGTGGGTAATCCATACAGTCTTTTGCTATAAAAATCTACTGTTATAGTTGATGAGACACCCTAATATGGGCCTGGAGATGTGCTAACATCAACCTCAATGAGTGTGTCTTATTTTACAACTAAAAAGGTTCTAAGGGGCAATCATGGAAATACAACCTCAATGAGTGTGTCTTATTTTAAACTAAAAAGGTTCTAAGGGGCAATCATGGAAATACAACCTCAATGAGTGTGTCTTATAATTTGATACATTTGTCCTTTTCTCTACAAGAAAATGAGAGAAAATTTCATTGTTCCAATTCTTCAACTAGGAAATTGTGGGTGGAGTGATTTACAGGAATATAACTACTGTTTTAGAGCATCCCCAATAGCTATTTATGTGTGTATGAATAGTATTTTAGGGGTGGGATAAAGAGGCTGTTGGGTATGCTCTTAAAAGCCAGACCAAAATCTAAATCAATATTTTCTTGAGTTCCACTACAGTTAAGAAGATTCTCCTTGATATCCCGTTTGTAAAGACCACAAATCTACCCCGAAGGTGCCAAGAATAACTAAAAATAAAAAGTTTGCCAATTTGCTTTCACAATTTTTTTAGGCATTTCAGATTCGTGAAACATACAATAAGAAGAACATTCTCCTCTATATCCCTTAACTTTGTAAAAACCACAAATGTACTATAATGGCTTGAAGAATAACTAAAAAAATTAGTAAAAATTTTGGTAGTTTTTGCTTTCGCAGTTTTTTGAGGCTTTTCTGATTTCATGAACCATATCATAAGAACAACATCCTCCTCGATATCTCGTAACTTCGTAAAAAGCATAAATTTACTCTAATTGCTTGAACAATAACAAAGAAAATCGTTAGTAAGAGGTTGGCGGGCACCATAAATCGGACGCTCATTGGAAAGCTTCCCATTGGATGCATAATGTTAGCATGACATCATCATGAAAGCTTAAAAAACTATGGAGACTTAAAAAATAACCGTAGAACCTTGGTAAATATATATGTAAAACATGGACGACTCCTGATGAACCTTGGAAAAATAACTGCTAAAACATCGAAAAGCTACCGGTAAGAATTAGAAAAAGTTCAATAAAACTTCAATTAGTGCTGATGCAACCTAACAATACAATAAAACTTGGCTAAGTGCTGAAAAATGTACCGAGAAACTTGCACAATGTAGTAATGAAACTTAATTAAAGAACCAATGAACTTGGCTATGTACTTAATATAACACATGTTTCACTACCGTTCAAAAGTTCATTGTGTGCAAACAAGAAGTCTCTCGAACAAACCCACGTTTCAGCAAGCAGAACACCAAGTTTCACATGTACATTGACGAGGTTCTATGTGAAAATGGAGGATGAACCTCTCGACGCAAAAAAGAAAAGTCCTATGAGAATAAAGACAAAGGCCCTGTTCTTTTGAGCTGATCTGAATAGTTGAACGACTGAAATGACTGAATTTCGAGAGCTTCTCGAGATAGTCTCGAGATTCGGATACATTTCGTTTGACTTGCTTTTTAAAGTGTTGGACCCACCTTCAAAACAACGAAAAAAGGGACTCAAAAAACTTAAAGCATATGTGTTTTCAAAACGTAGATAAACCGCTAAGCTATTAAGCCGTTAAGCCGTTAAGCTGAAAAGAACTGGACCAAAGTTCTGCATGCCAAAAACAAGTTTCACACGTATATTGTTGATGTTTCATGCGGGAATGTAAATGGCTCTTCTCCTAGCACTCTCCTCCAAATCCAACGATCTTCCACGTCGTGCTCAACCGATCCAACCCCAAAAAGGCTCGCCATGATCGCTTGAGAGAGAGATAGAAAGAGAAGGGATGGGGAATGGAGAGAGGAAGTAGAATGGGGAGGCAGTGCAAAGAAAAAGAGGGAGGAGGTGCGCATCGACGCCCGATGACCATAAACCACTGGTGTAAACGGTCCGGATCGGATCGGATAATGGCTAAACCATATCCTTAATCGCATCTTTTCTCTTAATCGGATTCGGTTACGGATATTTCGGATACGAATACAGGATCGGATATTATCGGACACGAATATGAACCGAATACGAATTGGGCTGAGTACGCCGACCTCAGGGCCGCCGCCTTCTTTGTCGAAGCTCGCCGCCGCCTGCCCCAACGCCGGCGCCGCCTCCCCCAACCCAGCTCGTCGCCATGAGCCAGTGCCCTCTCCTTCTCTCACTGACTCGTGGGCCACATAAGGGCAATATGGGCAAGCCACTCATAGAAAATGGGAAAATCGCCGGCAAAATGAGAAAAATAGGCAAAATATCACTGAGATCATAAATTCGTTTGTCTGGTGTTATATGTGTAAAGGCGATCGAACTTAATGTGATTTGGAACAAGTCCGTCGAATTGGGTGTAGCTCAATCTCCCCCGATCTCTAGTGTTTTAGTAAAAAAAGAGTTGGCTGTTCTTGTTTTCATGGTTTTTAGAGTTTTCGTTTGACAAATCATCATCACGCCACCGCGCAGCTAAACCGCGTAGACCAATCAAGCCAACCGGTCGATGGTTTTAAAGCAAAACACGAACTAAACCAAATCAATGTCGGGATGGCAACATATAGGCCTTACTATTTGTTTTAGCTTAAATTAAATTAAATGAAAGTTTATTATTTTATACGGCCAAATGATGTAATATTTTATAGTCAAACTTTATGAATTTGAATAAATTTTTTAAAACATCGCAAAGTTTTCAACAACTTTTAGCTCAAACATCGAGGCCATACAGTCATATACACCCGCACAGTTCCAGGCCCAGGAAATATCTGTACGACATTCTGATCGCCTCTCTACTGCAGCAGCTCGCTGTTGGCTGATTCGCGTCGCGCCCCCACGAAACTCGCGGCGCCTCCTGCCTCCCCTCTCCCCCGATCCCCTCTCCCTCGTGCTCCTCCCCTCCCTCCCGTCCCCGCGCGAACCCTAACCCTAGCCCCGCCCTCCCCAATGGCGCCCCCCGCGTGAGAGGCCGGCGCCGGCGCGGCAGCGTGCGGGGGGAGAGGGGAGTCGGTAGTGCGGAGAGATGTATAAGCCGGGGGGAGGAGGAGGGGGAGCGGTAGGAGGCGGAGGAGGAGGAGGGGCGGGGCTGGAGCGGAAGCGCATCAGCGACGCGCTCGACCGGCACCTCGAGAAGGCGGTGGCCGCGGCGGCGGCCGCCGTCGCGTCGCCCTCCACGTCGAGGGGCTCGGCGGGGGGCCGCGACCACCACCGCCTCGTCGTGCCGTCCTCCGCGTCCTCCATCCCCAAGGGCCGCGGCGGCTCCGAAGGTGACGTCGCGCGGCGCGATCTGCCCCGCCCCATGACGTGTCGTGTCCTGTTGTTTTTTCCCTCTCTCTCTCTCTCTAGGGTGTGTTCATGCGGTCACTGGGATTCGCTGCTGGGGTTGTGAATGGTAGTTTGTGCTGCGGCTGGGGTTCCGATGTCTCGTTGTACCTGCACATGGCCTAATCATATGCTGATTTGAGCGTTTGCGGTACAGATTTCCTTGGCATATAGCGGAATAGTGGGAGCTTGGTGCGAGGAATCGCTATGGCCGATGCCGGTTCTCGGTGGAGAAGGTTGTAGCGATTTGCAGTGGGTTTGGGGATGGCAGATGGTCTGTTTAATTTTAGTCGAACGTGTTCTGATGTGTCTGCAGTTTGAAGGTTGATTTGCTGTCGTATATCTTTTAGTTTGGTTGTAATATCTCAGAAGTGTTTTGGGGCTTATCTCAACCTGTTTGGTAAAATATTGTTTCAAAGCGGTAGTCTTCTTGATGTTTCGTAAAACCTTGTATATGCTTGTGCCACTGTCAAATGGCCCATAGGACGAGTAAAAACTTGCTTTTAATCCTTATTAATGTTTTTTAGTGTTTTGTTACTTAGTTTTTTTCCCAATGATGATAGAATTTGGTGGACCATGTTTGTTTAATATCCATGCTATTGTGGATTTGGGCTGGAATAGAACTTTTTGTCAGCTATTTGCCTATTTAAGATGTAGAAATATTTGGGGGTAAATCGAACACCTTGTATTCCAAATGCTCAGCTCTTAGAGTGCCCCTTCTGGTGAAGTCTGATTCAATACAGACATTCCTATTTCTTAGGTTAGTCTATTGCTTGTTTAGAACGAGAATGCGAGAAGTTAAAAGAGAGTATGTGTATAATGTAACTTGATGCTTACCTGTGCTATCGGGTTCTTGGATGTACATGCGATGGTATAGAACATATCTGCCTGTCATTTAAATATTTAATTGCTTTTCATTGCAGATCTTGTATGATATATAACATCTACGTGTCATTTAAATATTTATTTGTTTTCAGGACTGATCTTTTCAAATATTCCAGGCTATGCCTTCTGACTGTTGTAGCTGTTTCTGGCGTGTTAGTTAGATAAAGATTACTGTTATCTATGCTTAATTTCTGTTTCTACAGGTGTATTGTGTTTACATCTATGTTGTGTTTGAATTATAATTCATAAACACTTGTGCATTGAGTTAATTGACACCTCCGTGCTTGACATTGCAGTGGAATCTGAGTCTGATAGTGAAGCATCGGATGTTAGCGGTTCTGATGGAGAAGACACCTCATGGATTTCATGGTATTGCAACTTAAGAGGGAATGAGTTCTTCTGTGAAGTCGATGATGATTACATTCAAGATGACTTCAACCTTTGTGGGCTTAGCAGTCAAGTTCCATATTATGATTATGCTCTTGATCTCATTTTAGATATTGAGTCTTCTCATGGTAAATGTTCTCCATATTTACTCCTGCAAATAGAACCTCATGTGTTAATGAACAATTGGAGTAGTTTCATTCATTATAACAACAATTTTAGGCAAGTTTCATTCATTATAACAACAATTTTAGGCACTTGCGTATGTTTGAAGCTAATTGTTAGATGTTGCAGAATACCACAACTCACAATTAAATACTTCTGCAAGAAAGATCTTTTCACAGATCACGTTTATTTTTTCCTACTTGAATTGATCGCCATGACTGGATTTGCCTGGATTACTGGATTGCAACGAATAGATGGTATAGGTCTTTCAATCTTCTATTTATTGTTTGTTGTTGCATGGGCAGTGTGGACAATGGATTACCATCGCTCAATCTTGCTATTTGCATTGCGTTGCAATATTGCATTATCTAGTTTGCGCTGGCACATGTTTTGCTTGTTGCTGTGTTGCTCTTGCTCTTTTATAATTCCTCATACCATTATTAATTGTTAGTTTTGATTATAGCTTACAAGTTTAATTTATAGCAAATTTATTCTTTATGTCGGTAATTTTGGTGTGCATAGCCTTTGCCAATAGTAAAATGGCCAACAGGTGGTTTGGGTTATTGGTTTTGAATAAAAGTATTTTTTTTTCTTGATTCCTTCTACTTTTGTATTTCCTGTAAACTCTGCTAGGTTTTCTGCCGTTGCCTATGATATTATAGAAATTTCTATCATGAAGAGAAACTTATATCTTGTTTTTATAACATAGATTTAGCATGTTTGGTTAAGTGACTTTATGCAGTAGCCCTCAATGTTGTCTATGATATGGATTTAGGCACTTACCCTTATGGGCCTTATCCATTTCTTGCCCATGCTTTTGATGATATTCCTTGATTATGTGAATGTGTAGGTGATATGTTCACAGAAGAGCAAAATGAACTGGTGGAATCAGCTGCTGAAATGTTGTATGGGCTGATTCATGCGCGATACATTTTGACCAGTAAAGGATTGACTGCTATGGTACCTGTTGTGCTAAATCTTTTTCTTTGCTAAACTGACATTACTGGAGTTTGGTTTTTGATAGCTCTTATTGACTGTTCTTGGCAGCTGGAGAAGTACAAGAACTATGACTTTGGACGGTGCCCACGGGTCTATTGCTGTGGACAACCATGTCTACCAGTTGGACAGTCAGATATTCACCGATCTAGTACTGTGAAGATATACTGCCCCAAGTGCGAAGACATCTACTATCCACGATCCAAGTACCAAGGCAGTATCCTGACCATTCTCTTATTATACTGTGTCAACGAGTGTGTTTTTTCCTTATTAGAAAAGAAAGTGCATCTTGAGTTTCTAACATTCTCAGGGACACCTGTTCCTTTCTAACATTGCCTGAGATACCTGTTCCAATAACTTTACCTGCCACGGTGCTAGGCTGACGCAAGCATAGGAGTGTGCTGCAAATGCTACCATATGTTGCAATGGATATAACACATAGTTATGAAGACATCTTTTGTCAGTAATACTAAGCAAATACACATTAAGGCCCAATTCTTTTCAGCTTAACGGCTTAACAGCTTAACAACTTATCTACGTGTAGAGCTTAACAGCTTAACGGCTTAACAGCTCAACAACTTATCCACGTGTAGAAAAGACATATGTTTTGAGTTTTTTAGTCCGTTTTTTCGTTGTTTTGTAGATGGTTCCTAATGCTTTAAAAAACAAATCAAACGAAATGAATCCGAATCTTAAGACTATTTCGAGAAGCTCTCGAAGTTCAGTCATTTCAGCTGTTCAGCCGTTCAGATCAGCTAGAAAAAACAGGGCCTAAGTAATCAACACTTGCTCTCATTTAGTGGATGAAGTGCACTGGCTATCTTTTGTGCTGTGCGATATCATAGTTCTAGAAAATCACCATTTTGTTGTTATATTCTGCTGTTTTCTTGACCATGTCCAGACATTGATGGCGCCTACTTCGGGACAACATTCCCCCATCTGTTCCTGATGACATACGAGCACCTTAAGCCCCAGAAGCCGTTGCAGCGCTACGTCCCTCGCGTCTTTGGCTTCAAGCTCCACAAGCCATGACACACCTGGAGCTTGGAGACACGCGAGTTTTGCAGGTCCCGAGAAGGCTGCTTCTATGAGGGTGATAGCACGCCCCGCCTCGCCAGTCGCCTTGGCTGAATTGGTCAGTTTCAGCATTCGAGACGTAGTTATGAAAGACACCAATGTTGTAACCTAACTCGAAACCGCGGTTTGTTAATTAGTAAATGTGGACCTCTTAATCCAAAACTGGAAGCTGTTCGTGGCTTGGAAGTCATGCCCAAATTCATCTTTTAGGAGAAAGAGTCAAGCAAAATTAAACATTAATAGGCTGTTTGGTTGCCTTTTCAGTTGAACCAGGCTGTATGAGCCGAGCTAGGCTGGTTGGAACCAGGCTGAGATGATGCAAATGATTGTTGTTTGGTTAGGTGTATGAGATTGTACAGGCTACGTAGAGATGTTGTTTGGTTAACTATAGTAAGAAGAAAATGGCATAGAGATTCAAAAGAGGGATGAAATATATTAAAAAATAATTCTATGAAATCAAAATAACAAAAAATCAATTACAAAAATAAAAAAATTCAAAAGAAAGTCTCATAAATAAATAAATTTAAAAATAAAAATTTTAAACTTTTAAAATTTATATGGCAAGTGTGGTCTCGTTTTGTTCGATAAAATATCAATAACCCATTTTTGAAATCAGTTTGGTAATCAAAAACATTAATAAAAAGATATAGCAAATAAATGAATCAAATGTGTCGCGCATATGATTGTTGCTGCCTCCGCGGAACCTGACTCTAGGAAAATGCTTAAATTGGTCGTATCTCCAGAGTCTGGCCCGGAGGAGGTGATTGCATCTGAAGAAGGGAAACGCTCAAATTGATCGTATCTCCAGAGCCTGGCCCGGAGGAGGTGATTGCATCTGAAGAGCTTAGTTCAGATGGGTGAGAAGACAATCAAACACCCTAGTTTTGTATCTTTAGATGCAAAACTTTTTGAATGCAATGAGCCAAACAGCCTATAAGTGTTCTATTCGATTTTGCTTGCATGGTGGAGCCATGGCTGGAAGGTCCAGCAGCGTACCATTTACATGTTCGGCCTGTGGGCATGTTATCAAGTTGCATGATTAGTATCGATTAATCAGTTGAGGACCTTGACTTGACTAGGCCCTGGTAGTGCGACTTGACCTGCGCTGTCGTCTCAAACAAATGCTAGAGTATCTAAACGTGGCACCCTATACTCATATTTTATTTTACTATCAGCTACTCCCTCCGTCCTTTAAATTTTCTTCGCATTTTACGCTGCATTCTAAAGATTTTTTCCTTGTGAGAAAGGTTAGTGTATTCTTATGAGTGTGTATCTTCCTATACTTCTGATGAGTTTTTGAAGTCTGATATGTTAAAAAACTAATCTAAATCGTTGATCTTGTTTGTCTCGCTAAAGTGTAGTTACTAAGTGAGTTTCATTTTTTTACTATTTGTTTTGTATTTTTAAAAATTAGTTATTTTGCGCACCACAGCTAATTGGAAGGCCAATTTTTAAAATAGAAGCAAATAGTAAACAAAATGAAAGTTGATTATTGGTTATATTTCAGTGAGACGAACAAAATCAATGGTCTGGATCAGTTGTTAGCCATATTTGATTTCGAAAACACGTCAGAAGTACGGAGAGATTCATACTACTGAAAGTACACTAGCCTTCCTCTCTAACCCATACCTGAATTTATATTTTAGAGTGAGTACGGATGCTATTGGAAAACACAAATGAGATGAACGAGAGGAATGAGTGGAGAGCAACGCATTAGATCATGACCGATGTAATTTAGGTTATTTTGGTATCGTAACAAATAAAAGAAAAGATGAATAAAATAAAAAAAAATGTAAATGAATAGTGAAAAGGAGGTGTAAATAGTAGTTGGGTCGATCTAAATTAGCTCTATATTGATGATGTTGATCGACCTAAATTTAGTATGGTTGGTGACGCTCTTAGCATCTGCACTGTCTCCTTACTCGAACACAAAAAAAATCTTCCATTATGTTAGTGCTTTGATCAGGAGATCTTCAAGATTATTTTTGTTCAATTTGTTTCATGCATGAATGCTTGAAAAAATGTTCCATGCCTAAAATGCTAGCGACGACACTCACTCTTGCCAAATTGTGTCGTGCATATCAGATTGAATTGTTCCATGGCTGAAATGCTAGATAGAGCTTGAACTTTAGCTCGAAGCTCGCGAGCTGCTCGGGCTTGGCTTGGTAAAAACTCGGCTCGTGCTCGGCTCGTTTGTAAATGAGCACGAGCCGAGCCCTATTTCTAGCTCGTGGCCATTAGCGAGCCAAGCCGAGTTAGAGGCTGGCTCGCTCGGGCTCGGCTCGTTTACATGCTACCGCTATTTATTTCAACTCTTAACTATTAGAAAATGACATATCCTATTGTCAAAAGGCTCATAAAATTACCCAAAACCCAAATATGCATGCACAAGTTATTTTCATACTCATATGTACAATGCTAACTTATATTTTGTAATGTTTAATGCCTTACAAGGTTGTAAGACTAATATTTTCCCTGACTCGCGAGCAGCTCGCGAGCTTCCAACGAGCCGAGCTGAGCCAAGCCTACTTTTCAGCTCGGACACCCTGCCGAGCTCGGCTTGGCTCGGTAACGAAGCGAGCCGAGCCGGAGGCTGGCTTGCTCGAGCTCGGCTCGTTTCCACCCCTAATGCTAGAGACACTCTTTTTTACCAAATTACTCACCAAGCTGAGACATAACCTCACCTACCAACGATGACTCGCAACTGATTTGCAAAGGAAGGGTCCCTTTCTTCATATATGGAATCTTGATGTCATTTCATCCTACTTTCGTTGCCTCCATCTTAACAAGTTGGAGTGTCAAGAAAATTCTATTGGACTTTTTTGTAAAGTACTCTTGGAAGGCTTGTAGTATATGAACAAGGTTAGCTCCATGCATTACGCCGTGAGTATAAATTAACAAAAGAAAAAAAGACCGTACCTCTTGAACAACTGGAACAGATTTGCAACTGTTTTTGTAGTCTTTTGAATAAGATCGGATAGAACAAAAAAAATACGAGATATTAAAATCTGGTGAATGTGCCGGTCGACAGATGAGTCGAATATCAAATCCAACTGGTTTACAAATTTTACAAAATAATGGATCAACATGTTAAAGATAAGGCTGAGCATTGTCTTGTTGAATATAGATGAGTTTATTGACATCTTCGCGTGGCCACTTTGCTCGAATAGCAGGCAATACCTTCCGATCATGAATGTTCCAATGACTTCCTTTGAAATAGATGTGATAGGCTTCATTTCAATTGTCAAAGTTGGTCGGTCAACACTACTACTTATAGCAGACGAGGAGCCGTGGTGGCTCGTCGCCACCACCAAGGAGGTCGTTTAAGGCAGCGAATGGAGTAACTGGCCAAGCTGGCCTCTGGCGCAAGCGCCATGCCGGCACGGCAGTTTCTGACGTAGGCATGGCCTGCATTTCTTGCCAACAAGCTGTAAATTCCAATGCCATTCCATGGCACTAACTTCTTTACAGTCATGATTTGTACTAAGGATATGTTTAATGCTATACCTGTTTTGGATCCTTTTTGGACCCAACGCTACTCAAACTAAATGAATAGTGTTGAATTCAAAAAGGGTCTAAAAAAAGTATAATATTGAACATGCCCTAGAGGTAGATGGACTTTGATAATATGTCAAAAGTTAGTGTTCATTTGATCATTTGTCTTACTAGGATCAGCAACAAAACAAAACTTTCAGTCCAATCTTTTCCAACATCCTACACACATCTCCCTCGCCGCCCTCGTCTCTCCGGTTTGTTCGTAACGCCATTGTATCGAGTGCGCGCCACCGGGTGGACACCGCCCTAGTGCAGGTAGCCCCGACTTGTGACAATGCAGCGACGCCAGGTGAAGGGGACATCACTAGCCTGTTGTCCCTAACAAGCTTGCTGATGGAGTAGGAAAGCGATAAGGCGGCATGAATTCTCATGCCATGCTATTCAATCCTTTATCAACGAAAGTTCAGCAAGTTAGTTTTCTGATTCAAGAAGTCTCCGACCACCGAGCCCAAGTCGAGAGGACGTCAAAGTCGCTGTCGAGTCCGGTTCGGCCATTCAGGACCAATGCACCTTCAAACGGATGCCCAGATCGTAGGAAAGCGATAAGGCGGCATGAATTCTCATGCCATGCTATTCAATCCTTTATCAACGAAAGTTCAGCAAGTTAGTTTTCTGATTCAAGAAGTCCCCGACCACCGAGCCCAAGTCGAGAGGACGTCAAAGTCGCTGCCGAGTCCGGTTCGGCCATTTAGGACCAATGCACCTTCAAACGGATGCCCAGATCACATACGACGTTCAAATGGAACAAATAAGAACTCTACGGAAAACTTACAAGATAAGCTTTCCAACGGATCTGACCACGCCTCCAAATTCCATCCGAACCAACAAGAATCACGAAAAGAAATTCACAGACAGAAACTTCCCGGTGCTGCATCGCCGTATTTTTTGGACCAAGACCCGTGTACTCTTAGGGTTAGGATTGAGCGCGCATGGGCACCTGTTTGGATGCCCCTCCTCTGACCGTCGCCCTATATATGTTTCCTACTGTGCTTCGTTTTAGTTGTGTTTTGTTTAGTTGATTTCGTCGCGGTTATGTGAGATTTCGCCTTGTTCTTCTTATGTCGGCTAGAACAACAGAACTAAGTTTCTAAATCTTATTATTCTTAATCTATATTCGCAATTATGATTGCTTATTTTGTGTTCTTATTCGTTTTTCGGTTGCGTGCAGGAACCGTCCTTCGTATATATGTCGATCGTGCCTCTAGTTCGGTCGATAACACTCGTCGTGGTAATTTAGCGATCGCCGAGATTTCTAGTTCCTTGTGGGGTTGAAAGCCGGATCGATTAGGTCTTCATAAATTATCCTTTGTCTCACCAGAAGATCAGGACCCCGCGTCCGCACCCATCACCAAGTGGGAGGGAAAGAAGGATAAGGAGATGGTTTGAATTGCGCTTGCACAGGGGAAATAGCTGTGGCCACGATCGCGCCGCCGCTCGCCGTCTGCCTCCGACCGAATGGCTATGAAGGAGGCGCCCCTTTCCCCCGGGTAGCCCGACCTCCACCATGGACTACTGTGGTGGTTGATGAGCGATGGATGGCACGACTTCGGAGGCCCCGTAGAGGAGCACGGAAAGAGGATGCCGCGGCGACCAGGCTTGAAGGAGAAAGGAGGATAGGCCAGATTGATGCGGCCAAAATTTTCTTTTGCAAATGGGTCCTCGGTACACATGATCAAATCAAAATCAACTTTGAACATATTATCAAGAGACATTCAACTTCGGGGCGGATAATCAATTCTCTCTTTCTCTGGAGTTTGTACATCAATGTTTTTTTTGCAAGACTATTCTTTTCGTTAATTTTGCTTTCTCGCTTGACTATTATTATCAATTTGTTAAGCTAGACTTTGGTTATTTACTGATTTTGTTAGCTAGACTTCGAGTAATGTGAAGGTTTAAGCCACACAAGATTACAATCTGAAGGCTTAAGCACAGAAAATCAAAACAAAACGAGCAATGAGAGAAAATTCAGTGTCCACTGTCCGGTGGCCAATTTAAAAAGCTAAAAAACACAACCAAAAAAAAATATTACCAACCTTGCGAAGCCAATTTTCACACGACAAAAGGTTTTGGCCAATTGCATTTTTGCATTGTTGTTGTACAAAGAGTAAATTGCACTTTTGTCTTCTGAAGTTGAACGAAAATCTCACTTGGCCCCCTAAACTTTGTTTTGTCTCACTTGACCCCTGGAAGTTGCCTTTGGGTGCCACAAAAGCCCCATGAAGTTGAATGAAAATCTCACTTGGCCCCTAGAAGTTGGCTTCGGTTGCGGAAAAAATTAGCCTGTGTTGAAACTTTAAGGGGCCAAGCGAGACAAAACAAAGTTTAAGGGGCCAAGTGAGATTTTCATCCAACTTCAGGGGGCAAAAGTGCAATTTACTCTTGTACAAATATATGGTTAATAGTTTTCACTTTTCAGAACCTCCAGAAATACCCTTTAGTAAACCTGAAAAGTCTGAATTTTGAAATTATCCTTACAATCTCGCACCTTCACAATATATAGCATACACTAAAATGATCTACCAAAGCATCAAAAGCCGCGATGGTTTTACTCACTAGTTGCGACATCATAAGCAGGAAACAAAGCAACGATTCACAATTTTTTTTTCTGGAACTACGGAACAGGCCATCCATTTCAAGTCATAATTCAGGAAAAAAATCTGAAAGAAACAATGGGGCCTTGAGCATGGGGAAAAATATTCACCATTACAAAATTCCTTGCAGGTTTCAAGTTGAAAGAAGAAACATGTAAAGTCTTCCTTTGAGATAGGAGTACAGTTTATTTAAAGATCATTCTCTCCATTTCTAGTCCATGAGTTTCAAAGCTTCAACTCACACTCTAAAAGTGTCGATGCAAAGGTGACTTAAGACGTAATAAATCAACCAGTCAATGCAGCATTGAGTGCACTGTGAACATCCACTCCGATCTGAGCCTCAGCCTTCTCCAAGTCAGTTGAGGCTGATCCAAGCTTTGCAGTGAAATCAGTAAGACCCTTCTGGACCAAGTCAGGATCGATCTGATCCAGGGGGACAGCCTCAACAGCCACGATATCAGCAATGGAGTTTGCATGGATGAATGCAAAGCCACCGCTCACAAAATACTTGGTCACATCATTTCCTTCATGTACCGACAGAACACCGGGCATGAGCTCAGCAATTGTGGCAACATGGCCTGGCAAAACACCCATCAGACCAGTTGTAGCTGGTACAATTACCATGTCAACCTGAAAATGGCCAATCAATGCCACGTAAATAGCAAAAAGAAACACAACAGAATACCAATGAGTGGTAGACATCTCCAAACGGTAAATAAACAGTAACATTGTAAACATGCATAAACATAAAAGAAATCAATGTAAACCACATGATAGCCCATTTGTCAATCAACTCAACAAAATGAAGTAAATAACAAATGGACATGCTTCAACTACCAAAACTGGATTCCTTATAGCAGGCAAATAGCAACAATAAACCTGATAGCTGAGAGAATATTTTGAACCCCGAAACATTGAACTTAAAAGAATTATCAATAGAACATAGCGAAAGATTCCCTCAAGGTACAATCTAAGGCTGTTTAGTTTGAGGGGCAGAACCGCAGAATGGTGAATTAACCAATAGCTTGTTTCAGTCGAGGAATAGAATGGGTTGGTCTATCATCACCTCATCCATCATAAGCAGTAAGTCTAGTACAAAATGAGGAATGGTGTTGTCCCACTAAAATTCATTGGATGAACCCATCCCATCTAGGATGGAAAAGTTTCTCAAACCAAACAGTCCATTAGAACACACTTTATTTTGTCAGTCAGTGCATATTCAAAAGCTAGCTCAATAACCCCATAGAATGTACTCCAAGTGTCAGAAACCATCCCACCACACAACATAATAAAATGGTAGCTGAAGAAATTTGTGGCACATCATTTATAAAGAAAATCAACAAAATAACAAGATCATTGCAAAATTGAAGCAATGTGTGGTCTAGAGACCTAGTTATCACACAAGGTCACAGCCATGCAGTCATACACCATAACAAATGATATAATTATCATTACACAAACAAAATGGTAATGTTTCTGCAACACAGTAAATATAAGCGAACAGAAGAATATGATAATATGCACTTTTGTTGTATGGAACATAATAATGAACACTTTGTCAACCAATCATCATTAGAGACACTCATTTTGTACCCAGTTAAGCCAAAATCCAGTCATATGGCGAACAATACATTGTCACAACCAAGAACATCAGCCCCAACATGACAGGGCTTACCAACTTAGAAATGGAAATACTTGATATGATCCAACAACCTAATGCAATCACAAACCTCAGCCCACTAGCCCAGCAGTAGACGATCAACCACATCACAAACATTTCTCGTATAGAAACAATTGCGGTCGAAAGCATTCATCACGGCGCCCTACGGGAAAGGATCCATGACACCTAACCAAAATCAGGCCTCGGAGCTTGCAATCAGCAACCCGCGCTCAGGACCAGATGGCGAAGGCCCCGTCCTACTCCTAATCCCCCACCGCCAAAACACCCACCGCGTCCACCCAAACCCTAGACGCGCCCGTGCAGATCTGAGATTGGGGGAGAGGGAAGGCAGCGAGGGGTGCGCCCGGGGGTCGGGCACGCACCTCCTTGTTGGCGATCTCGGACTTGAAGGGGAGGACGAAGTTGACGGTGAGCTTGGTGGGGATGGCGGCCGGCGTTGGCGGGCGCGGCTGCATGAGCTCGAGGGGCGTCCTGGGGGGCTCGATGTTGGGGGCCACCTTCTTCCACGCCTCCACGAACGCCGAGTCCTGGCCAGCCTCCGCGGGCACCTCCGCCGTGGAGAGCGCGGCCCGGCGGCTGGCGGGGCCGGCGGCGGCGGCGGCGGCGCGGGAGACCAGGCGGCGGGCGGCGTGGCGCAGCATTTCCTCTCCCTCTCGCTCTCTCTCTCTCCCCACTCCTCCTGATTGCGGTTGTGGAAGACGATGCGGCCTGCGACTACGGGTTCGTTCGAGTGGGTGGGTGGAATTTGGGGCTTGGATTGGGACTGGGGAGTGGAGCACTGGGCCTCCAACTGGGCCTGGGCCTGGAGGATTTGGCTGTTTGACAGATCTGACGGAGCAGGCCGTAAGGCCCGGAACGGACGGCTCGGTCGGGAATCACCGTTCTGTCCTATTACTAGGTAGAAATGAGGTTATAAAATGCGAAAAAAAAAATGAGATTATAAGTTCTCAAAAAAAAAAGTGAAAATAAGTTTGTTTGACTTGAAACCAGTTTCATTTTTTATTTTAGTTTTTTCGTTAAACCATTTAAAAAAAGCTTCTGATGACAATAACATTGATAAACTAAACTAGCTCACTTCAACTCAGTCGTTTTATTCATCCAGCTTAGTTATTCAACCAATGCTTACTCTGAACATGCTCTGAATGTAAAAGAGAGATGCAGGGATTAGAAAAAAGGACCCGCTCGACATCAGGCAACTAATAGTTATTTACGCCTTAGTCAATTTTGTAAGGCGTAGATTAGATACCTCCATAGGGTATATAAAAGATCCAACGGAAGCATCTAGGTATGTGAGAAAATCTAATAAGACTTCTCTAAAAATCAATCTCCTAATGATTAGAAAATATGTTTAAAAAAAGCATCACGACTAGAGAGGTGAATAGTAAATTGGGTTGCAAATATTAGATAAAAAGTGTATGAATAGTAAAATTGTTAGAGCATTGGAAATGACTGAAGACTTGGTCGGTTTATCGTGCCTTGCTAGGGGGTTCGTGTGCTTGTCCACAAGAGTTACACTCAGGGCAGAGTAGGCCAGCATAGGTCATGGCCCCTCTCTTATTTTTTGCAACTTTAGTTAAGAAATTAATTGACTATACTATATATTAGGCTCAAAACAAGTAGTTCTGCCATCTCTAGCTCATAGATTTGGAAGTTTAATTGTCCAATGTTTTAATTTGGTTATTCAATCTCTGCATATGGCCTCCATCGACTCTTGCTAAACTTATGGCCCCTCCTTGATTATCGTTGAAGCTCCGCAATTCATACACTTTACAGCAATGAAATTTTGTAATGAAACTTCTCTTTCATCTTATGGCTCCTATGCAAACTTGTCACCATTGCAAACTACTGACACTATCGTTTTATCCCCCATCATTCTCTAGCAATATTCTTCAACTAGCCTCTCCTCCCACTGTATAAGTAGCACTATTTCCCTCACAATCACAAACTAGTGATCTAGTTGTTGTCGCAGCAAAAGCAGCACTAGTCATTACCAATTTCCTTACCTTCTTCTCTGAAAATGCTATTATATATGCACTATTCATGGGAAAAGTTAAATTGATTGGATGGATATTTATAATGTATCATATATTCATAATTTGTGAATGTATATTGTAATGGTTAAATACGCTGTATGTGAGCTATATCTGTATCCAAAACTGTATTCATACCTGATATTATTTGAATCTGATTCATATCTAAATATAAAAATACATGAATCTGGTGTATCTATTTTATTAATACGAAAACAAATATGCTATGACAATTATCCGATCAATTGACACCTCATCCAGTATTGGCCACCTCTCGGTCCTCCCACAACTCCACCTGCCACACTATCCTCACCCAGTATTGCTGACCACTCGGCTCTCTCAAGTGTTGCCTGCCTCTTGTGCCTCCCCGGCACCATTGGCTTCACCGTTCTCCACCAACACAACCCACCTTACCGCCCCTCACCCGAAGTTATTGGTCTATCTGCCTTCCCAACGCCTCTCAGCCCTTCCCCAAGCCTCACTACAACGATCGCCGATGGCCAACATGATTCAAACAAGTGGGGAACAAAAAGGAGGCCCTATTGAAAAATCTTCAAATAATACAAAAAAACTATTTGTGTAGGCAATAGTCCATATCACCCTACTTTGGTTCAAATCGGCATCCGCACATGCAAAACCAACCACATGGATGACAATCATTATCCAAAATTGCTTATGAGACAGGTTCGACTAGTCAAAACACTAAATCAGTGGAGTTTCAAAAATTCAGATACTAGGATCACCTACTTTTGTACCTTAGGGACCACCCAGTGTCATTGGTCTCTTAACCAAGGGAGAAAGACAACAACAAGTGAGTCCTATTAAAAGTCTCCAAATAAAACTTTTGGAGCACTATTAGCCCAGTGAGACAAGAGAAAATTGGGAGGAAATGAATTCTTTATTGATCATCGGTTGTAATTACAATTGGCAATGCCCCTTTATGTAGATAACAAATGGGTATCACAAAGAGAATTTTTTAGAAGACACCTTTTGATAATTTGCACACTAATAATATTTCTTAATAAAAAAAACTTGTAGCCCACGTATCCACCATGTCAGCATACACTAACCCAAAACGGTATTCACAAGTGCAAAACGTCTCTCAAAACTGACATCTACATATGACATTCAAAATCACTTAACAAAGAAACCAATACTGTTTCAAAAGTTTATATGTTGTTTGGTTGTCTTTTTAAGTGAATCTAGCTCATACCAGCTCAACCAGATTGGTGGGATACAAGTTGGTGCGATGCAAGAAATGTTTGGTTGTTTTCACAAACCAAAACAGGCTAAGAAGAGATGTTTGATTGGGTGCATTAGATACTTGCGGAGTCATGCGATGTGCTCAATTGCATCTCACGAGCCTGGCTATTGGAAAACACCCAATTTGGCAGCATCTCCAGAGCCTGACCCAGAAGGAGTTATTGCGTCTAGAGCCTGGCCTAGATGGATAAGACAACCAAACATCATACTTCTGTATCTCTAGGAGCAAACTAATTGGATGCAAGCAACCAAACATCCTATTAGAGACTACCCTTAGCTAGTTTTGTACTTTAAAAACCAATTTGTGTCCATCGCGAAAGTTCCAGGGAAGTTGATACTTCTAAAAGAGAAGTCAAACAAAGCAGATCATACTCCAAGCCGCTTCACTCCAAAATTCAGCTTAGATAATCAGCCGATAAGGACACCACATAAATAAACTTTCGCTCGTTCAGAAGAGCTAACTACCAAAGTGATCACGGTTTTGGTTTCATTTTATAATTGGAAATTGCGTCACAAACACCAATCCTTAATCCCCAAAAATTGTAGTTTACCGATATACAACATAAATGAAATGAACAGTCATCACATGATTGGCCAAACTTCAGACATCAAAATATGCCTCAGAATATTGCTTCCCAGCCATGAATCAACTCGCACTGTTCAGTGTTTGGATGGCAGAACCATGCCAGAACTACACAAAATAAACTAACAGCTTAAGTAAACTCTTAATTTCCTTAAATCACAGGCTCTTGCATTTGTTCTTTCAAGTAAAGCCACCTACATCATTTCTGTGATAAAAATACCAAACTATATAAAAAGCATGCATAATATTCAGGCAAGTATCTTGACCATGTGCACGAGATCGGAGAGGGTTGGCCACCACACCTATAGCACCTCTATACAAAGCCAATCCGCAGGCATCTGTGATACCATGGAGGCAGGCTAAAGTTGCTGCACCTTTCGTTTGATGGCAGCACATCCTGGAGTATTCACATCATACCACTGCAAGTGCAGCTTGGCTTCTATACAGGTGAAGGGATGTGAGTAGCATCGTCAACCTTTCTCTCGATGCACAAAATGCCACCACTTGATGTCAAGCCCCATTGTGAACTACCACGACAAGAAAAGAGATGTCACAGTCCTTGTGCTCCTCAGCAGTGGTCATTGGTCGATAGCCATAGCCATCTTGTACAAGCCTGCTGCCCCAAATAAATATCTGATGTAGCGCGCACCAAAAATATGCTTGTGCTCATAGCTTGCAACTGATGCCTATGCACCATCATTTCTGCATAGTAGTGCAGAAAGGCACAACCAAGCTGCTGTGAGCCAAGGATGCAATCCATCCATCAAACATCCAAATGTTAACTCGGCTTCAGCCATTATATCACAAGCTTTGCTGATCACTGTGGAGGAGGTTGAAGGGACTGCGGCTGGGTGTTATAGTGAGCATATGATTGAGAATAGAGCGGGTTCATCATGCTCTACAAAACATTATGTTGATTAGGTCATAATTTTTTAGCCCCAGAGAAGAAATATTGAACATAGAAATATAGGTAACCACCTGTGATTGAAGAGGGCCAGCGGCAGCCATACCATAATGTATCTGAGACGATTCATCTTGTGATGGATCATTATATCCAGCTTGTGTAAACATTCCATGTGAACCATGGGCCATGGGATCCTGGATCATTCCAAAAGGTTTTACTCAACTCAACAGAGCAAAAACATGTACAAGGACATGTATCAACTATTAAAAGATAATTCACATAGGCATAATGGTTATGAACCACAAAGAACAGACCTGTGATACAATATCATTTGTTGCACCCATATGGGAGTATCCTGGATGCGCATTTTGGTTCAAATAATTTCCAGGGTATCCAGATTGTGGTCCTTGAGTATAGTCAACACCATAACCTCCTTGAGAAGCCTATATATGACATTTACTGTTTTTTATTAGAAATCACTTTCCAGAGTAATAGTGAACTAAAACTTGACAGCATTTTTTTAATAGTCTAATGTTGAATTAGTTAATGCAAAATACAGAACCGTTGTGAAAACACAAACAGTTCTATCAAAGATAAGCACAAACCTGAGTTGAAAAATCTGCAATGTTGTATGCCACGTGCGATCCTTGGCTCTTGAAATCATCACCAAAGAAGTCCTAGTAACCAAGAAAACATAGTTTGTGAAGTATTTGAACAATAAGATAGTAATGTCATTCATGGTAGTACCTGAGACATCCCACCCATAGAGAACCCATCACGGAATGTTTGACTGAGACCTTGGACAGGCATCTAATAAACAAAGAAAAATGTTACTGTAGAATTATTGTTATTTTGTGTACATTACATAAGGTGGAAACAGACCAACCTGTGTCATTAATCCAGTTTGGGACATTGGACCTCCACCAGAAGGCTGGCTGCTCGGATTCTCTAGGCCAGGAAAGTTAAAAGTTGACCCCATGCCAGCCATAGCTTGCTGAGAGCTCTGTTGATGAGCAGCAAGGTGGCCACCAATAGGACCGCCAGTATTTGCACGAGGGGCCCCAAAATTTCTATTTCCAGGTTGAGGCACCGGTGGAACTGCTCCAACAGGTCCATGCATTGATCCCCGGGTTGGAATAGCATACGGTTGAGAGTGCGGAGCCCCAGGGAATGGCGGGAAGGGCATACGAGGTAGAGGATAGCCTGATGGGTGCACACCAGGTTTATGTGCACCATTTGGGGGCCCAAATGGAACAAAGGAATGTCCTGGATTTGGAGAAAAAAGAAGAGAGGTTGAATTAAAGAGGGAAAGGTAATAATACAAAGTTACAAAAACTGGAAAATATATGTAAAAGTATATACCTTTTCCCCTACCACTTCTCTTATCCACCACTGGACTTGAGCCGACAGGGCCAAAGGTAGCTCCATGCATAACACCTTGACCACCTCCCAGGAACAGCCTTCGATCATTGTAGATCTGATCACCAAAATAGCACTTAAAAAGTTGGTAAAATGAAAAGAACCAGAATGCTTTACAGTGGTTATACGGAAGAACCAAAGTTGGAAATCACCTTTTTTGGCTTTTGAAATTGCACCATACTCTGCTTTAAGTTGTTCAACGGTCCTTCTACCAAGCACTCGTGCTCCTAGACAAACAGCGATTGTGGTGTAAACAATAAAATTGAAAAATAATAGTATTCAGATTATACATCCCATCTGAAATACATCTTCCAGCATAAATACTATCAGTCACTAGATAATAAAATACAGTACTAGCAATTTGGAAATAAACCAAAAAGAAAAACCCAAACCAACTACAAAGGATTTACATAATTGCATTGTGTTATCTCAACCCCAAAAGCAAACAACAACTACAAAAAATACTAACCATTTGCGACTGAACTTGTAATGCAAACATCATTACATATTGAGGAAAACGTTACCTTGTAATGTGTCAACAAACCATTCCAAAGAGGCTGTTTGCTTAGAACTTTAGGGTTGCCAAGAATAACTATACCATACCGAGCACGAGTTAATGCAACATTTAACCTTCGAGGGTCATTAAGAAACCCAATACCCTGAAAGCAAAAAACAAAAAGACATCTCACATCAATTTACACTAATTTACACGACCTGGTGGGCAATAGTTTGCTCATCAAATATGACCAGACCACATGCAAACATTATTGTTTAGTAATTGCAGAATATAGATCAAATGCAGATGCAACAAAAGGTACAATGCATAGATGCTTCATAGATAGAATAATATACTATTGGTCTGGGAAGCCAAGTGTCAACTTCTGTGTATTTCCCAAACATAAGTAGAATGCAAATGCATATTTACAAATTGACTGTCACCACTTGGCAAAACAATAATTAATTTAATAAGCAATCAAAAGCATAGGAAGCAACAAATTCAACAAAATAATTATGAAAGGAAGTGGTGGACATTTTAACTTGCATTACAACTATAATGCACTGTGCATAATTTACAATAGGACAAGTATTGCCCAAAAAATTATGGAGCAAATCAAATAAAGTAACAAAGAACCACACCTGATGCTCATTGCTTCTAACACAAGAAAGAATAATGTAATCTTTCTCTCTTCCCTGAAAGGAGTCAACACTTGCTACCTGAAGTAAGTACAAATAATATATCGATGAACTTTGAACATGAAGGGCCAAACATCAAAGTTAATTGTTTAATAGTTAACCTCAATTTCCTTGTAAAGTTGTTGGCGAAGGGAACCATTCCTTGCCATATAATTTACAATATAGGCCCTTTGCCCTTCATAAGGCGTTATGACTCCAATCTGCACATTAAACCATACATTAATAACAGTACACAGCCAGTTTTAAACAAAATTAGTGAAATCCTTTTTATTAAGAAATTGGTGCAAAGTATGGGATGAAGATAATCATGAGCAACACACCTGGCTTGGAACAACACCACTCCTCAAAAATGTGGTCACAATTTTTTCTACATTTGCAGCTTCAGTCCTATTTAGGTAAGATGTTCCGCTAGCACTGATCTCTTCTTGTCCCATCTATGAAAAACAGTATGAAAATCAGTCTAAATAAACGCAAAACACTTTTGCATGTATGAAAAATGGCAGCTTGGTCTTGGTGATTGTCAAACAAGGTACCTGCACATAGAAGAACATAGGCCGATTCGGAACAGGCCAAGGAAAATCAATTCCAGAAGATTGTCTCTCGTTTATGGTTACTCCATTTTGCAATGTGCCTTCATAGAAGCAGTTGGACGGAAATTCTGAAAGGCAAGGGTGCATTCTATATTGGACCTGCATATCAGCGATGATAAATATTGATCATTAGCTTCCTTCTGAAAGAATGGTAAGATTAATCGCTGTAACATCATGGTTTAAAATTTTGGATATAACTTGGTGCAGGATGAGGCATGTACAGCAGAATAACACCATGTTAAAAGTACTGACAAAGAAAATACCAGTGGTAACAGTTACCTGTAACCTGAATGGCTTGACACCAAGGATAACAAGACGTTCGAAGAGAGATTGTGCTAATCCTGCACGAGCTGCTTTTTTGCACATGATGACTGGACCCAGTTGGCAATGATCTCCAACAAGAACAACCTAAATAAATTGTAAACTATAAATAAATAAATCAAATATTGTAAATCAGCTCACTAATTACTTGTTACCTGCTTGACACCAAGCACCAATGGAATAAGACATTCAGGCTCTGTTGCTTGTGTAGACTCATCAATAAGAACCTGGCAATAAAAATTTGACATCAACTCAGGATGTAGTACAGAAAAGATATCAATATCAACCTACAGACTAGAGAAAGTAGTCAGATCATACTTGGCGAAACCGGAAGTTTGCCAAACGAGGATCTCCAGCACCAACACAAGTACAGCAAATCACATCTGCGCTTTGCAATATCTCTCTTTCAGTGGATCGTTTTAGTGCTTTGTACTTTTTCTCATCACTGCTCGACAATTCACCTGTGAAAAGAAGGTGAGAGTAACAGCTATCGCTTAGAAAAATGCAGTCATACATTGTAAGAATATCATTACAATGGCTAATAATGGATAATATACCTTGTTCGTCTTTCAGTTGCTGCAGCTTATGCAATTCACTCTTCTCAGATGTATCAAGATGACGAACCTGCATGATTGCACAAACACACCGTAACATCCATCCAGAGATTATTTACATGCATACAACTATAAATTAAATAGGGATCAAGAAAATAGTCAATATACCTGATAATGAAGCGTCAGATGTTCAACAGGAGATGAAACAGCTTCTCTAGATTTTGCACACAGCCTAACAACCTGTAGTGAGCAATCAGTTGCTTAATGAACTTATAAATCATAAAAAAAGCATCATCGGGTAACAGGAAACATAAGTTGCAGATAATTAAAAAGCTGAGTGTGTGGATGGATCGGGCCTGGGGAATGGGGACCTTAGTTGTTTATTATATAAAAAAAAAAAAAACAGAATCATTCACTAGTAAATAACTGAAGCATCATATAAAACATTCTAAAATACATAGAAATGCCATAGTTAACCAGTCTACAATGTAATACGGAGTACGACATCCAACCATGCAACAGCGCAAGGAATGTTTTCAATACTCTTGCGATCAGCTGAAGAATACTAAAATTAAATAAACAGAATTAGAATCCGCCGACCGTGTAATTTGAAATTGACTACCAGCCTCTAATGGTTTTAGTATTCAGTTGACACCATACTGAATGGATAGTCGAGAAATCATGAAAGAAAGCCAGATGGGAATTGTAGATAATTACAATGAATCATAAATCTAGCATTTACCTTGAGACCAGTTGAGCTTATCTTCTCTGCCAACTGATCAACGGCAACATTACTTGGTGCACATACAAGGACCTAAAATTTCAGACACGGCCAAGAGGTTAAATATTATTTCGAACAATAGCAGTACGCCAAACACCATGCACTCCTATACCTGTCCTTGACCTTGTTTTGCCATGTGATACACAAGTGCAGCAGATGTGACCGTTTTCCCAGTGCCAGGCGGACCTTGAATCAAACTAATTGGCTTCTGTAGAACACTTTTGACTGCTAAGACCTGAACAAACATGGCATCAGCACACGAGAGAACATCAGAGCGGACTGGTGCCTAGTGCAACACTGATGTTAATTTATAAAAAATCCAATGAACCGACATCATACAGCTGTTTGGCTGTGCCTTAAATTCAAAATAGGTACTTCCATAATAAAAAGTGCTAGTATGTCCTAGAAGGCTAGAACAACAGGCTGAAAAGCAGTTGTGGATTATAATCTGAAAAGTCGTGGGTCCTTGATAGGGGGCTTAGAGAGTCCAAAAAAATATATTAAAAATTGAGTGCTTCAAAAATTGAGATATTTCAAAGCTGGCTAGGAAACACCAAAGCATTTGACTTGTAAAAAAGAACAGATTTCCTGCTGTAGATAATAATCTGACTGAACAAAAGATGAGTACAATGTCTTAAAAGCACTTAACAAAGATTATGGGAGAATTCATAAATTGTTTAACAAACAAGTGCCAATATGTTAATACATCAAAGTACCTGGGAAGCATTTAGCTCTGGAAGTCCTGGTGCACCAAAGCGTTTCGGTAGTGCATTACGTAGTGTTTGATGCTCAACTTCATGTCCCAAAAGTTGATGGTATATGTATCTGTGTAATAAAATGCAGAAATTTAATTTTTCTTATGATATTGTATATACACAATAAAGAGCCCAAATACACATTTGCTGCTAAGAACATTCTGCCTAAAATTGATTAATGAATCAGGGCCCATCAAGCAATTTCAAGATTCAAGAGTAACTAAAATTTTTTAAAAAAATCATCAAAGAGCTTGCTGAATTTAACATTGCCCTTTTCAGGTAAGAAGCATGGTTGCTCCTTCAACTCATATTCACATAGACACAACGTGCATATACGCCCACAACACCATAATATATAAGGATGCACCAACTTACCCACTAACACTTGTCTCATCTACAGCAAAGGTCTTCATTGCACCTTGCATCCTATCAAAGCTAGTACTCTTCCAAACAAAATCAACACTAAACCCATGGTTCATATCAATAGGTACTCCCTGAAATCCATATAAAGTTTTAAAGTCAAAAGAACATAGAGCTGAGGGATGCTGGAAAGACCAAGAACCAACTCCTTTTACCTGACTAGCACGAAGCTCAAGGGCGACCTCCTCCTGTGCAGTGAGTTTAATCTGTACAAACAATGCCCTCAGCATGACAGCTACATGGAAGTGGTCCTAATAAGGTTACATCCAGATATCAATTAACATGTTTCTGGAACACATACCACATGTCCCACAGACTGCCATGCAGGGTGCGATGCATCACCAGAATATCTCAGCCGTAGTTCATCTCCAGGGACTAATCTCAATTCATTATCTTCCTAAATTGTAAAATTGGTTTCCAATGTTAGGTGAAAATTAAATGGTTTTGCGAGGTAGTAAATGCAGTAAAAAATATAATCTACAGAAAGTAAAAGATGCAAATGCATAATAATCTAATTATCTGACAAATATAATGAGGCTCTATAATCACAAATTATATTCTTTTTCCTCAAGAGAACCTTTGGAAAGACAAAATAGGCTATGCGCTTCTTGTTCAGTCCAATATCCCACCGCACAGTTACACTGTCCTTGCTCTGTGATTCTTTCATCATCTACAGTAAAATACAAGGAAAAATATCAAATTTGATTTTTGTAGGGTGTGATGAGTAGCTGAATTGTAAATGAATATGAGTACGCTCAGAAAATATTGTCAGAACACGGAACCTTGTCATAATCAGCCTCGAGCTTTATCAGCGGAGCAAAAACATTTTGATACTGGCAAAAAAAATAAAGTTATGCGTGTTAATATGGCATGAAGTAAGATAAGATCTGAATGTTGAAAGTGTCGGTAATGCACTATGATACAAGATAACTGAAGTAAACTCAAGAAGAAATGCCCAGATAAACGTAATTAAATTATAAACCTGGTAAGCATCTTCATACTTCAAACCCACTTGTTGGGGTTCATCATCTACACCAGGCTTTTCAAGATCTTCAAGAGAGGCATCAGGATTTGACTTCCAGAGCTCCTCCACTTTGTTAATTTGTTGGGCACTAATTTGGCGTGCTCTCAGCTGCTCCTGTTCTGAGGGAACCTGGAAGGAAGTAAAATTGTTAAAATTATTGACAAAGAAAAACAACACCAAGACATTCACATGTGCACACACCAATGCAAGAACATATCAACGGAGTAAAACACTTGCCTTGACAAGCCATGATAAGAAACATCTATCATCAATAAGAGGACACCACTGACTGAGATCCCAATTCATATCCTTCAATGCATTAACATTCAAGCAGGGTTCTCTGCACAGAAGAACAACAACGTTCTCTGCCTTTGCTGAGATAAAACCAAGAAGGAATACATTGCGACAACCACAATTGTAGCATTCAAGGATTGTTTCTCCCAAAGGGCTATCCTTGTGGAGGCAAACTTCCTTATGTTTTGCTCTAACCTGCAAAAATGTACAACGACATATAAACATCTAGTTATAATAATAGATAGATTGAACGGATATAATTTTTCGTAAAACAATTAAGAGAATACAGATAGTTTCTTGCACCCAAAAAAACACTTCTGGCTGGAAAATCTTGCCTACCTTTCAACATTTTAGCTTTTCCTACCATCACAATGTTAATTTGGTATGTAAAGCTAAGATTGGGAATTAAGAATATCATGACTATTTCTGGACATTCTTGCATAATTTTTTTCACATAAGACCTGCATTTCATTTCACTAGAATAAAGCTGAATTGTGATAATCATCCACACAGAAGTGATAACACAAAGAGAGCGCTAATTAGACATAATTTATTAATATGATTCATCGACATGTTTTCCATGTCATCCTTCTTTACATTATTGTTGTTCTATAAACTGATACATGCGTAATCTAATGTGCTTTACATACCAGAAAAGGTCAAAGCGGTAAAAAGAAACTAATGGTACATCTAGATGAACAAAAAGGTATCTTTTCCATGTCATTCTAAATCATTAGCAGTTAATAATAGGCATTGCAACATTAGCAGTTAATTTATTAAAAAAGAACACACAGCATGTGCACACACCAGTTAACAAAGTCCAAAAATATAAGATAGCCTTCAACAATGCCATCTATATTTTTTGTATATGGCAAAATAAGATGGTTTTACACTAAAATGCATATATCCTGCTAGATTGTACCCTAAATATATCTTAAACCCCTTGCGAATAGAAATAAACAATAGGCTCCGAAAAATATTATGTTATTACAACATGTGATGTTGTGTTCCTATCATCATAAATGGTACAAAATGTCCATACAGCCAACAGGCCAACAAACGTGAAACAAACTAAGGATAAATACAAATTTTGTCATCGGCGTGGCAGAGATTTCACAAGAATATGATTATAAGTGCTATTAAATTTCAAGATGGATTATTCTACACCAAAATTCCAACAGGATGAAAAGGCCATTCAACTGAACACTGATTATTGATGAAAAATTCCATAGTGACATAGTGTGCACATTTAAGATTCTTGCAGAGAATCCTTGAAAATTAGAACCATCCATAATGATCATTCACAGGTTTACCAAAAATTCAAAATTGCAAGCTACTAAAATTCAACACAATCTGTAGAAAATATCACATTAAGAGCCTTAAACAGAAAACAGCAATCCAGCAATTTCACAATACATCACTATCAACAGCTCCCACTTGTTCTATCAACATGGCTAATGACAAAATCCTGAGCTAAATTTTGCCCCCATATTAGAGCAACTTGCATAGCTCCAGCAAATGCATAACCTTTGACCCTATTAGCATCTTCGATGGATGCTACTAAGCCACAAGGGAATCTCCGCGACACAAATTTGTCATCTAATTAACAAATTTATCAGCAATATTCTACCAAATTAATAGCAAGCCGGACTTTAAATTCAGAACAATCACAGGGGGGAGCAAGCCGCACCAGGTGGTTAACGATGTGGGAGCCGGAGGTGTTCCCCCGCGAGTTGCAGAACCACTTGCGGCAGGACGGCACGTTGCATCGTGCCACGCACGCGGGGTTGTGGATCCCGCAGTACCGGCACGCGTGCTCCACGAAGTCCCCTTTGCCGTAGTCGTACCCGTCCTCCCCTGCACCGGCGCCGAGGGGCTCCTCGAAGCTGAGCGCCGCGACACCCGCAGCAAGCCCGTCCGCTGCCGACGCCAAGGCGCGCGCCTTGGACGCCGACGACCGCGGCGACGGCGAGGAGGACGAGGCCGGCGGGGTCAGGTCCTGCGGCCCGGCGAGATCGGGGTCGGCGGAGGGATCGGGCGGAGGGGGCGGGGGCGGCCAGGAGGACGACGGGGCGGAGGACGGGGCCACCGGCGGCGGCGCGGATCGCACGGGCTGGGAGAGCTCCGGGTAGTCGGGGTAGTCGACGAAGTCGTCCCCCTGGGTGTTGAAGTCCAGGAAGGTGTAGGCGTCGCCGGCGTCCGACGCGGAGGGGTCGGGCTGCGAGGCCGTCTCGTAGAGGTCCGCGGCCGCGGCCGGGGAGGGCGGCTGCGTCGCCATCCCCTCGCTCTCTAGGGTTAGGGTTTTGGGTCCGGGGGGAGGGAGGGAGACGAGACGAGACGAGGCGAGTCGGGTCGGCACTCGGGAGGAGGGGGGCGCTTGAAGAGGAGAGGTGGTGGTGGTGGTGGTAATGGGGATTTGCCTTTTGATTTTGATTTTGATTTTGATTTTAACTGCGTGGATCGAGTAGTTATTCCCTTCCGCCGTTCCGCGTCGCGTGTGGGGGTTATCAATGGGCGCACGAGCGAAGGTGGGAGGTGGGACTGGAGTGGGTGGGGTCCCATTTGTCAGCGAAGTTCCAAGCCACGTTCGCTGTTGAAAAAGGTCTATGGAAATGGTTTATACGACAAAATCCAACAAAATCAAGCGCAATTATGCGGGGTATATATCACGCTTCACGCGCTAGCCAAAAGTATATTGTGCACGAATATAAAATTATTATTAGGCGATATAAAATTATTATTAGGCGAGCGCTATGCGTCGCGCCGAACCAGCGCTGTTCGTCCGATCAGCCAGTGCACGCGCCCAGCGTCGGCTAGATGTGCATGCCCAGAGTTAGCTAGATGTAGACAGACTCGCCAACTGGCGGCCGGCCGATTGATTCGATTATATCTGACCAAGGCCAACCGGCCGGTCTCGGCCAGTGTTGATTCAAGACAATGAAACTGAATCGAACAAAGCCTTGGTTTTTATTAGTCAGTTTATCTTATTTAAATATATATATATATAAATTAAGAAAACCATTATATTTCACAAATATACATTATAAATTAAAGAAAATATATATAAATACATATATTGAATTAGATAAATATACAACAGTAGCAAACCGAACCGAACCGAACCGGGCCGCTACTATGCGAACCGAACCGGGCAGGCCCAGATTCGGTTCGGTTCGGTTCGGCCGGACCGGCCCATATGGCCAGCACTAGATGTGGACATGCAGTTGATTATTTTTCGATTAAAATTTTTTATTTTTGTATAAAATTCAAATAGTGTTCAAAATGCGTGGAATAAATTTCATAATTCTTCTAAAATCGAGAGAAACCCATTTTAAATACTTTTAATTTTTTTGATTTTTTCACTTTTTCAAATTTTTTTGATGTGAATCTAGGAGAAGGCACTTATGAAACTTACATGTATATTAGCGAAACTTGACCGTGTGCTGATGAAACTTGGATGAAACTTCAATGTAACCTGATGAAACTTGGAAGAAACCTGTAAAAACTTCATTAAACTTGGATTAACCTGGTGAAATTTGAAGAAACTTGGATGAAACCTGATGAAACTTGACAGTTAGACAAAGTTTAACGGTATAAAACCCAAGTTTCAATAGGTGAAACCCAAGTTTCACTAGCTAAGTTTGAGGATTTATATGGTAACATACATCTTGTTTTGTTCGTAAAAATACGAGAAACACGTTGGTGTAAACGGTTTGTGGATTCGAGCAACCAGTCAAAATTTATGGCCATCAAAAAAATGCTTGTGCGACCCACCTTGCATACTACAGTTGCCACACTGTGCAGCGTCGCTGCGGGCGTCCGGCACGAGAGCGCGCGTCCGGATGCCCGAACAGCAGCGTTTCCGTTATTATTATTATTCCGTTGCAATTTCTTTCAAAAAATCCCAAATTAGATCCGCAGTTGGATGATTTTGTAAAAGAGATGGGTATTCGAATGCTGGGACATCCAAAAGAAGGAAGTTGCATAATATAAAATACTTTAATAGGTTACCAAAATTAGGCGATACAAGGAAGTTACAGGATATAAAACATTCTTTGAGTAACCTATTAAAGATGGTTTCGATAAACTGGCTACATATCCTACCTGTGTAAATTCGTATATACCAACTTATAAAAGTTATAAAAAAATAAGAAAAATTTGCAGATGTTCTTCATTGGTTACTCTAACTATGTGTAAAATATGAAGATCAAATTCATTATATATTGAGTCTTTTTCCTATATTAAGAGTTTAAAAGGACTCCTAATATAGAATGAATTTGATCTCAAAATTCATACACACAGGTAAAGTAAGTTCATTAGACGGAAACATCTATGTAGACAGGATATGTTGCCCGATAACCTACTAACAAGCGCAGCACGACAATTTTCGTGTACACACGGTATACACCAACTAACAAAAAGTCATGAAACATTCTAAAAAATTATCGATATAATTTCTTGGTTACTCTACCTATGTATAAAGTTTGAAGATCAAAATCAATTTATACCGAAAGTTGTAAAAAAAAAATTGGATGGTTTGAAATTGATAGAATTTTCTACTTTTTAACTATTAATATAGAAAGAATTTAGACTTACAATTTGATACATAGATAGACATGAGTATATGTATAATTGTTTATAATTTTTCATGACTTTTGTTATTTGGTGTACACGAAAATCCCTATCTATGTACACAGGATACGTTATCATTAACAAGATGGTTTTGATACATCGCCAAAGAACTAACATGCCTATGAATGATTAGAGCATGTACAATGCTCCAACTCAGCTGTCTCTAAAAAATGTCATGTCATGCTTTTGCTGAGGTGGAAGAGAGAGAAACAAGAGAGAGGAGAGAGTCGGCGCTAATGCAAGCGACGACGCCAAGGGGTTGCTAAGAGGTCGCACAGCGTTTGGCTGTTCGCATGCATGCAGCACGCCACTGTTCATCTCATTTTCTAATACCTTATTTGATATATCTTTTGATTAGTACCTCCGATTATCAAACCGATTTCAAAAATGGGTTTCTGACATTTTTTTCAAACAAAACTAGACCACACTTGCCATATAAATTTCAAAAATTTAAAATTTTTATTATCTATTTTTAAAAAATTTTAAATTTTTTGTTTTAAATTTATAGCCCTTTAATAACCTCAATTTTTAAACTTTATGCAACTATTAAATTACTGTGTAGACAGCTTCTGAGACAATTTTATTGTCAGATGACTGCCTATAGAGTTGTCTTTTAGGTGACATAAGAATGCTTTAGAGACAAGAATTGTCTCTAAAGATTGTACATGCCCTTAGAATCTACAACCAAAAATAGAAGAAAAAATACACCATTATACGTGTCAAGCATGTACTTAGAAGAGTTGGTGCTTTAATTGAATCACTTCATTGAATGTCAATTAGGGCAAGGGTAGACTCGTCTCTTGTATCGTGGGCATTCAACTACTACTTCTATACGACATCAAATTGTGTTGTTTGATTAAAGATCTAAATCTTGACCTGATCTGTCGAGTCTCGACCCGACCAAACAGCCAGGTTGAATTCGGGTTGGGTCACTGGTTCATGTCATGTCAGGTGCGGGTGGACTCCTACCCTGACAGGACTCATGGCTCAGTCTGAAACCCTGTAATCTCTCCACTGGATGAACCCCACTCAACACTCCTCTCCCAGCATGAGGCCCACGGCCCACCACCAATTAGAAACACATCGTCCATTTTAACCCTAGCACGTAGCACCCACTCACGAAACCACTACCACTGTCACCCTTGTAGCTCTAACTCTCTCCAGATTGTTGGAGATAATCCAGACTTGGTCTGGTCTTGCGTCGTATGCAGAGGAAGGTGGAGGCATGTGCATGCTACGCGGCAGATTCGGCATGTGCAGAGTGAGTGCGTTGTGTGCGGGCGTGCGGCATGGTGATGCCGTTTGTAACAAAAATTTCGTATCGAGGGATGGCACGATGTAGAGTTCCGGGTAGTTATTTAGCTTTCATTTTGCATTAAGTCAAGTAGTTGTTTTTTCATCTTGGAGTGAGTTGAATAACAACGGAAAATTTACCCAACTCTTTGTTTTTCGGTTCTCTGCTCGTTGATGCTAATATGAATTTTGCCAGACGAGAAACAATGTTTTCAGGGCAGCAGATCCTGCGGGAATCTTCACAGTCTCCCCCAGTTCCTCTCCGATAATCTTCGGTAGAGCCCTCAAGAAGTAGGCGCGCGACAGGATGTTAGGTGGTGGAGCCAAGGTGGATCAAGGTGTGTCGGTCTTTCCCTTCTTCCCATGGTAGCACACGATGGCTCCCATTGCGGTATCAACTCGGGCTCCCGATGACGGCCAACCAGTTGCAGCATCCGCCGCGTCTAAGCGGAAGCTCGGTGCTCGCCGGCCGTGCTCTCCTTCCCCAACTCTCTTGCGACTCGTCCGCCAAAAATCGCCGCCGTCGGCCCCCTCCCTCTCCTTCTCTGGCAGGCGGCGGCCTTGCCGGAGGCGAGAGGGAGGGGTCCCGCTCCCTTTCCCCTTCCTCCCCTTCCTCCTTTCTTTTCCTCCTCCTTCCCCCTCGCCCGCCCCTGTTTTCCGTTCACCATGGTCAGATCTAGATCCACCAGCCGGGACCACTACTGGCCAGCTACTGCCGGGCGTGGAGGAGCTAAAGGCTGGGCCGTGGGGCGACGTGGAGGTGGTGTGGCGGAGGTTTTGGGTTGAGCGCACCTTAGTAGCTTAGTTCTTGTGTTTAGGGTTTTGCCGCTTGGCTTCCATCGTGTATTTTGTTCCTCGATGAGCCGATCTACGGTGGATGGCGTCTTTGACGTGGTCTCCATACTCGGCCATCGGAGGATGTGTGTTCTGCACCGATCAATGTTTTAAATAGCGGGCTAAGACATTTAGCGGAGCTCTTCTGAAAACGCTAAGACTGCTATAACGGCCGCTAAGCATTTAGCGTTTTCAAAAAAAATAGAAAAATATAGCATATATATTGCTCAAAGTGACAAAGGAGTCGCAGACCACCGGCCTAATTGGGGAGGGCTAGGGTTTCTTGCTCTGCATGTAATGGCAAATGGTCTATAGCCGGCCTAATTGGGCCCGAGCCAGCCACTGGGCCTTCACGCGGCTTCAATTTCGTCCTGCGGATATCACACCCTCAATAGCGCCGCTATGCCTTTTAGCGCTGCTATGCCTTTTAGCGCCGCTAAAGCGTGCTATTTCCCTCTTAGCGGCCATAGCGCATATATGGCCAATAGCGTAGCATCTGCACCTCCAAAACGCTATGGCGAAGCTATAGCGGCGCTATAGCCCGCTATTTAGAACATTGGCACCGATGGCTTTAAGAAGCGGTGGCGATGCGTGTCTTCTGATCGGGCGGGATCCCACCCCATCGCCGCTTGTCTCTGCGGCGGTGCTCCGACCGGTGGAAACGGCGAGGAGGCTTCACGGCTTCGTCTTCGGTTTCGACGGGAAGGACGGCGTCGGCAGGTTGTCTTCCCTTGGCCAAGGGTGAGGCGCTTTTGGGCTACAGATCGGCTTCGACAACCGCAGCATGGTCGCTGCGTAGGGCTTGTGTGCGTCTCACTTTATTGAAACCCCAGCAACGGCCTTCGGGTGCGTGGGGTATTGGGCTTGTGGTTTCGATTCCGACGGTGATGTCGGCTTGCTTCGTGCAGCTCTCTGACGGTGAGGGCCGCTGTGGCGAGGGGCAGCAAGTGGTGGCTTGTATAAGAGCCTTTGTAAACGTGCTTTCTTTCGATTGTGCGGTTTGTAAGGGTTCTTGTAATTTGGGTTTATCCCTATGAGTTAATATATTGCCCCTTATCAAAAAAAAAAAAACTCGGGCTCCCGATGCGGTGGCCCTCTTCCCCAAGGCGAGCAGTCCTCCATATCAAGATCAGCGCGACGGTGGCTCCCGATACGGCAAACCCTCTTTCATAAGGCGACAATTGTTCTCCTCCCCAAATCGGCGTGACAGCGGCTCAATGGGCCAAATCGAGTGAGCACCATCTCCTCCTCCACTCCTCGAGTTATGGTAGGTTGAGGACCCAGCGAGTTGAGTGGGGTATGGAGCAGGGCAAAGATTTGAATGCGGGGTCAGGTGGGGGTCAGACCAAATACGACCTAACCCATCTAGACGTCTATATTTAATTATGAAGAACATAGCTAACAACTCTTGTATTTTACTGTAAGTTAGCATCGATTATTTGTTTATTGTTGATCTGATATCCACTAATGGTAAAATAGGTGTTGAAATCAATAACTTAACTGACTAGGATCAATTTTATAGTTATCTAGTAGGAAATCTGTTAGCAACCTATTATATGAGGGCACTTGTATTCTTATTGCATAGTGTGGTTCGACTAGGTTCTAAGAAATGTTTTATTAAAAATTTAAAATTGTTGTACAAAATGTCAAACATGGTTGAAATTAAGGATTCCACCTCATAGATAAAATATGAGGGTTACGCTGATTTCACACTACTCGAGATGCCCTGAGCCTCTATAACACTACGAAATAGGAGCAAATTTGAAACTCAAATTGAAAAAAATTCAAATGGCAGCGAATGATCTATCTCCCTCTCTGATCTCTTTCTCTCTCTGTTGCTTTCTCTCCCGCTAACCCCACGCGGGGAGCGCCATGGTTTCAGTGCTGCCACACCGCGCCACACCGTCCACAGGTGCACCACCACCAATGACCACTGATCCGTCGTCGCCACCATCCACCGGATTGTAATCGAAATTAAATAAATAAAGAAATAAATAAAGAATAAATGAAATATTAAATCTCTTGTGAAAGGACGTATTTGTGGACAAATCCGTAATTAGTTGCTATTGGTGGTTATTAACTAAAGACTGGTGGTTCTATATATTAGAGAGGTGTCTTTTCAAGGCACCCATTCATTAGAGGTGTCTCTTCTCAAAACCCATTCATTCTCTATATAAAGGGGCTTTACCCATTGTAATTACAATTTTTATTATTCAATAAAGAATCACTCACTCTCCAATATCTCTACTCTCTCACTGTGCTAATAGTGCCTCAACAAAGTCGAAAATAGAAGATCCTGTATTCTAAATGAAGAACCTTCGAAACAATTGAACAAGTTGTATGAGGTGAAAATCTTGTGTACGATCCTGTAGACAGACAGTAAAGATGACTTGTCTGACTTTTGCAATATCAACGCTGAAAAACCTAACTCCAAGAGCACGACCTCTCGCCACCATGGATGATGGATGTCGACAAGGACGTCTACAATGGAGGAGTCGGCCGAGATTACCAAATTTCCTTTGGCGGCTTGTTGTGCCGACACTGTACTCGGAGCCTCACCGGTTTCACGAATCAACTTCAATTCTCTCTCGCGCAAACGAATACAACGCAGTACAATGATACCATACAACTCACATTCTGATAATTCTCTTATCTTAAGGTCTGCCATTATAACACGTTGAACATATAGCTATCTGATATTTCACAGCCCAACCATTTTGTCAAACCGAAATTTAGGAGCTCGTATGCTTAGATGTTCTAGGATAACTGGATAACTTATGGATATTGCCATGTAGACCTTATTATAGCTTACAAAAATTCCAATATATGTTCATTACACCATAGGAAATGACTCGGGCTAACCGCAACAAGATGGGAGGCGAAAATATAGGTTGAACATAAACCAATCACTAACTCTAATACTCAGCTCAAGCGATAGGAGTTCACAGTGTCAACCCAACTATACACTGTTGCTAGCTTAGGCCACTGACAAAATACTAAAAACTCATGAAACGTATCTTTCCAACGCAAATGGTTCGTTCGCTTAATCAAGACTTGGATGGATTCACTGGTGAGATAATCAACCATCCTGAGAGCAGCATTAGGGATGTTGTTCAATGGCATGGGGTCTTGACATCAAGAGCAAAGAGTGTTAGGAACTGGGGCTAACAACTGCATCCCCCAGACTGTGCCTGCGACTGGGATGAATTTGCATTGTTGGACTTCAAGTTCACATCAACCATATCTTCCTGCTTTGCGGATGAAAGGGTCTCCATTCCAGGGAGTGCAGCTGCAATCTTACGGAACAGTGCCTGGTAACAAGATCGTGGCGATTAATACAAAACAAACAAGTAAAAAGAAGTCCAAAAAAAAGGAAATGAAATGTGAGCATTCATCATGTAATCCATATTTCACAATTTCCAAAAGAAAAGCATTCAACTTTGAACTTAAAAAAGGCTAGCTCTTAAGCATGTTGCCCAACAAGAAGCCAACTTGTAACACATGAAATACACAAGAAAGATCAATTTGTGAAGCATACCTTAATGTTAAAACCAGCTTTAGCGCTGGTTTCAATGAACATCACACCAAGTTCTTTTGCCTTAGCTTCCCCTTCCTCTATGGAGACTTGCCTGTTGCATGAGAATCAACAAACTTTAGCACAGATATGTGAATATAACATTTCTACAGACTAAGATAGCACTTGACGCTTGAGGACAGAGAGCGGTAACTCAGCTAATGTTGCTATGGAAATAATTACTCAAATGAGTCAAGTTTAAAGAATGCCCAAAAAACAACAGCAACAAAATAACAATACATGTCATACTTCGGTTCACGTTATAAGTAACAAACCATAAACATTACTGCTCCATATCACAAAAAAATTGGCGTTTTGGATATTGACATGGTCTTCAAAATGTAACTTTGACTAACTACAAATGCCATCTATTTATGAAATCCACAACAAATATAATATTATGGAAGCTTTTCAAGACGTACGGTTTTTATGTACCCAATCCAAATAGTTCAAAAGATTTTTATATAAAAAGTTTTAAAATGTTGATTAAGGGAAAATCTAAAACGTCAAGTTTTGTGATATGGAGGGAGTGTATTGAAAATGATACTAAAAGCACATGAGCTGTAGTCAACAAATTTGAGGTTTTTATCATATGCACCTCATTCCAAAACATGCACTAAATAGTGGCAAAACAAAAAAAAGAAGCAGTTGTCTTTAAAATAATCCGATGGTTCAAGTTTTCAAATCCCACTTATGTATACACAACTACACAATAACATGACAATTTTCTGATTGCAAAGTTTCATGTCAGAAACTAAAAAAACTAAAGAAAAAAAAGCAGAACGATGGTTGTATTTTTTTTTTGCCTAAAATGGTTTTATGTTTAATTGCACTACTATTCAATGATGATGCAGACAAACCCTAGGCCATGTTCTTCTCAACTTATATTATTTGACTTATCTACTTATCCAGCTTGTTTTTCTAACTTTGCTGACTTTTGAGGTAGCCTCAAGAGTTGCATCCGCTTTGTTTGACTTTGTTTTAGAGCTCTTAGACAAGTCTCTGAGATAGAAAATAAAACAGCTTAAGAAACCAAATAATGTTTAATTTAAGTGAATACAAGTAAACAGGCAAACAAGTTTAGGACATCACAATATTCATCATACAGTCAATCAAACTACAACTTTGGTGCACATAGGGTAACAATACAAAAAGGAATATTGAGAAATGCAATTGATATCACATTGGACCAAGGGGAACTAAAAGAAACCATAAGCGCACTCAATAGCATCCGACAGATAAACAGAATAACCAATAAAAACGAGAACATTGAAACAGGTAGCAACGTGAACTGCACTCACCTCTTGTCAACAAGGTCAGTTTTGTTCCCAACAAGCACAATGATAACATCACTGCCCCTCTCAGTGCGGACTTCCTCTATCCACTTTGAAGTGTTCAAGAAAGACTGCCTGCCTACAACATAGAAGAAAAAAATAAGGGGAAAATAGGAAAGGCAGATATAATTGTAATTAATCTGAAATTAAAAGGAATTGCTAGTAAAAACCACAACATTTGCACATTTGGCATCAAAATTTGCTTCTTTGCTGCTTGCTTTTGGGTTTACAGACAGCTGGTGAAAGACAATGGGGGAGGGGAGGGCATACTTGCAACATCATATACAATGACAGCAACTGAGGAGTCTCTGATGTAGCTTGGTATTAAACTCCTAAATCTTTCCTGACCAGCAGTATCCCTGAAAAGTAAACAACGAAAATTACATATGACAAAGATCAGTACTCGCCAGTACTCCAACAGACAGACCAACTTGCCAGCAATGCAGTAAAAGATGTCACCATACCAGAGTTGGAGTCTCACAGTTCTGTCCTCAAGGTACATTGTCTTTGACAGAAAGTCAATACCAATTGTAGCCTGTTTGGAGAAGAACAAAACTTAAGCAGACAATTCACAGAGTAAAGTTTCTATCATAAAAAAAATATTGTTTACTACCATAAAATGTCCTTTAAAAAGTAAGCATCAAATTTGCGTTATCACTTCCAAACAAGTAGTCGCTGTTTAACTACCATCACATTCATCAGGAACAGTATATCTATTAGATGGATATACAAACACACATGAAGAAGTTCAACAGTTGTTATTCAATTAATGCTCAAATTGTGAGCATTTACACTATCTTAAAAAATTCAGACATCAATTTAGGGAGAGAAAAATAAAAAGGCTACAGTTAATCCATGCTAAGCACAAAGTGCTAGACCCCTATAAACAACAGCTCATCGTATCGAATTGGGTTCTTAATTGTAAACGACACTTCGTGGCCATCTTGTAAGAGGGCGCTAACACAACTCTTTTTTCCTGCATCGCTATGCCTATGATTCTGGAGAAGAAGACCCCCCCCCCCCCCCAATCATTGTAGCCAACACACGCAAAATCGTGGCCTCAAAGCACCCGCACATCTCTCATGGCGAACGGTTGAACAATGTCACGCCTTCAATCCCCAAACTAACCTCACAAGACATTGCAGTGATCCACGCTTACCCGCAAGGTGCTGGATTCATCTTCCTCAACTAGGGATCACGACTTCACGAGCATTGCATCACAGACAACAAACAAATAAACACAACAACGAGAGGAATCGGATGCGGAAACCGTCGCACGCCGAGAACGGCTGTACCACACGCCGCGGGGCCGGTCCACAGATCCAATCACCTGCCCGCCCACGGGATCGGATCGAACCGAGGCCCCTTCGGCGGGCGCGCCGGATCTGGCACGATCAGATCCAGCCGCGGCGCCAAGCAAGCGGCGGGCACCGCAGGACGGACGGGGGGTTCGGGGGAGGGGCGGGCGGGCGGGCGGCGGCGCACCTGGTAGGTGTTGTCGAACTTGTCGTACATGAAGCGGGTGATGATGCTGGTCTTGCCGACGGACTGGTCGCCGAGGAAGACCAGCTTGTACTTGGCCAGCGCCGACACGGGGGCCATCTCCGCGCCTCCTCCTCCTCCTCCTCCTCCTCCTCCTCAACTCCCCTTCTCCGGCGAGCGGGCGGGCGGCGGCGAGGGCAGATCGGATCGGATCGGGTGGGATCCGGCGGAGGGGTGGGGGGATCTCGCTCGCGGCCGCGCTATGGGCGCCTGGGGTGGGTGCCTGCTCTGCCTTCCCCTCCCCGAGGCTCTCGCCCTCCCGCTCCCTTTGCTCCCTCCCTCGCGTGCGACGCGCTCCGCTATCGCCGTTGCGCGTCTGCCGTTGCCACCGAGGCAACTGCTGCGGCCTCGCCTGCCGTTTATGGAACGTGGAACAGTGGGAGGGGCTCGGCTGCGAAATCAAATTCACTTTAATCACTTTTTGTTTTTTTCTGCCTGTATGCTAGGGGTGGAAACGAGCTGAGCCTGAGTGAGCCAGGCTTGTTCGGGCTCACCTCGGCTCGTTCGGATGACCGAGTTGAAAAGCCGGCTTGGCTTGAGCTCGGTAAAACTAGCGAGCTCGTTTGCAAAATTTCACATAAATTAACAATAGCATCAATTTCACAACAATATTAGGGCCTTGTTTGTTTCAGATTAACGTAGAGTTGCGTTTTAGTGTAGCAAATTTGTGACCCCCCTAAAAATACGTTTTAACGAGTTCAAAAAATTATGAAAAAAATATTTTACAAATTTTAAGAAGTACTATTTAAAACCCCATAAAAATGACTACAAAACATTACATCATTTGGCTTATACAAAAATAACAAATTTTCATTTAATTTAATTTAATCTGAAACAAACAAGGCCTAGGTTACAAATTACAATAAATTAACAATAGTATCAAACATGTACACGGCTCGTGCTCGTTTTTGGACCGAGCTGAAAAACGTGTTCACCTCGTGCACATTCGTAAGCGAGTCGACCTCGAGCTTTTTCCAAGCCGAGCCCGAGCTAAAGTTCCAGCCCTAGGCTGTGTCGGGCTGGCCCAAACCCAACACACGGGAGAACACAATGAGCTTTTTTTATATAAATTTGCATGTTACTTAAATCAAAACATTGTCTTCATGAAAAAGATGTGTCTCCAAATTTTCTACCATCTTTGTGTAGAATAAAAAAAATCAAACGAGCATGGAAAGATCTCGAAAAATTCAAAGTTTTGAGAGATGTTTTGTGGTCCCAAAAATAAGTCTCACTCTCAATATTTTTTATAGAGTAAAATGCACGAGCAGTCTCTAAACTATTAGTCAATTCTCATCCAGGTCCCTATTCATTGAAATTTCAGTTTTAGGTCTCTAATCTTTTTAAGTGGGTTTGTTCCGGTCCAAACCTACCATTTGACATCCCTGGAGCTGACGTGACGCTGACATGGCCGCACATGCCACATAAATTACTCAAAAAATTCAGAAAAATCCTGAAAAATTACTGAAATCATAAAAAATACGGGAAATAATAAAACAATTAGGAAAATTCATAAAACGAATTAGAAAAAAGTACCACTTGAGGGCTCCCATACGCCACAATGCTAGAGGTCTTGCGCTTACAACTATCGAAGGACTAAAGGCGACCACACTGTCTTTTTGTTTCTTTTAATATTTTTATGATTTTTTTATATGTTTATGTTTTAAATGATTTTCCACGTTTGCTTATTGATTTCCCCGTATTTTTATGATTCTTTTGATATTTTCTATATGTTTTTAATGATTTTCTTATTTTTACTTTTTCATTTTTATGATTTTTTTAAATTTTTTTTCCATATTTTAATGTTTTTTTTATTTTTTAAATGATTTTTAAATGATGTCCACTTTTTATTTTTTTAATGATTTCCCCCTTTTCTAACTAATTTACACGACATGTCAGCGCCACGTCAGTTTTAGGGCTGTCATGTGACAAGTTTGGATTAGGGTGGACTCACTTAAAAATATTAGGGACTCAAAATTGTAGTTTCAAAGAACGGGAACCTAGATGAGAATTGACTAATAGTTTAGGGACCGCCCGTGTGTTTTACTCTTTTTTATAAATTCATACATTGCTCAAATGATATGTTGTCTACATGTAAAAAGATGTATCTCAAAATTATGTACAACTTTTATTCATACAAGCATGAAAAGAATAAAAAAATACAAAAAACACACGCTGCCTTCAATTTGGGTTGGGCCGGCCCGAGCATGGCTCATATTGTTCAGTCGTGCCAGGCGGCGCACCGTGCCTAATTTCTAGGCTCGGCCCATCATTCGAGTCATGTTATCCCAACCCATTTTTCTTTTTGCGTCGTACTCGAATAACCTGTTTGATCCCGACCCAATTTACAAGTCTAGGCATAGTTAGGCCATGTACAATGCAATTATTTAAAGCATCCCAGCTACAGGTACCCCAAAGTCCTCTATTTTTAAATAGAGTATCAGATGGAAGGAAATAATCTTTTAAAGTGTAACGTAAAAAAAAATTGAGGGAGGGAAAGATGGAGTAGGTAATAGTGAAATAAAGTAAGAGGATGGAGTAGGAGATGTGGATGAGAGAAGTATAGGGAAGAAAACCATTTCTGCCACATATGATAGCCTTTGGTGATTAAGATCTTGTTCTTTTGAGCCGATCTGAACAGCTGAATAGCTGAATGATTGAAATGACTAAATTTCGAGAGCTTCTAGATATAGTTTCGAGATTCAGATCCATTTCATTTGACTTGTGTTTTAAAGCGTTAGGTCGCACCTTCGAAACAGCGAAAAAATGCACTAAAAAGGCAAAGCATATGTATTTTCGAAACATAGATAAGTCGTTGAGTTGTTAAGTTGTTAAGCTGAAAAAAACAGAGCCTAAATAAGGAGAAGAGATGCTTAACTGAGCATCAACGCTTAGAGGCTGCTTTGTGTAAATTGTAAAATATAAGCATGTGTGTAAACATTTTTGCATTGTAACTTCTTTGCTTAGACGCCAATGATGTGTCAATATTCTCTCTCTTTAAACATTGGTACAAAAGCACCTCGTATTGTACAAGGCCTTAAGATTCTATGTTTTCTTGGAGTCTACTTGTTCTTTTCGGCTTAAACTAAAATTAAAAAGCTACAGTAGGTAATTTGTTGTTTTTATACTAACCAAATGCAATATCAATTTATAATAATTTTTGTAAGGCATTTTTTTTCTTAAAGATTCCAAAACTATTTTAACAGTTTTTTGTACTCTTCAACCCCTATTTCGAGGGTTCACAACTTTTTTAAATTATTTGTGCCGCTAGTTTGTTCTTTAACAGGCATATTCTAGCACTGGTTTCAGCTAAAATCAACGATATATTATAATCAGGAAAAGTTATAGGCACTTGATAAATGGTATGAAGGGCACAAAAAAGAATTAAAAAGTGGTTTTTGGGAGCTTTGAGAATAACCACTAAAACCACTAAAAGTCTTACAAAAATTACTATAAAATGTGACAACATTTGGCTTGTAAAAAATAACAAATTTAAACGGTAACTTCTAATTTTAATTTAAGCTGAAAAGCACCAGGCCTATTTTAAGCGTAGAATGTTATTCACCGAGAGTGCCACTAAACAAAGAATTTATGTGATCAAGAATCTTTGTTTGATGGCATGCACCGTGTTATTCTATTCGTCAGCATAGTTGGGATCAAACAACCATTACTCCCTACTCCAGTTGCACGCTGGCATTTGTGTCATCGTAGCAAGATTGCAGAGATATATAATTTGACGCCCCTCGCACTATTGGAGGTATACACGGTCCTGAATCTATGAGAACCGAAGAACTATCTAGATAACATAGGATACTAATTATATCTACGAATATGTCCCAAAACTAGGCTTGTTTGCACCCTAAGAATTGTCTATATATAGAAGATATTGGGCCTTAGGTAAAGTATCCTAAGGTGTGCCACGAAACCCGTGCTTTCGCCCTTCCATTATTCTTCCCGAGCATGTGCCTCGAGGACATATTTCTCATTAGGTCCAATTGAGAGGATATTTATCCAAACCCTAATAGCTGTGCTATTACATCCTTTGTAAGCATAGCGCGGGGAGCACCCCTTATCCCCCCTTCCCCTCCTAGCATCACCGCTCCATCCTCTACCCACTATGGATATCGCTATCCATCACCCCTCTTTCCCCTCGATGTTACCCCCTCATCCTCTCACACCATGGCACGATAACATTTTCCTCATCCTCTCATTCCCCTAGTCTTCATCAACACACTAGCATCATCGATAGCACAACCTTCTAGCCCTACCTTTCCAGCGCTAACACTCCTACTTCATCACTCGACAACGTTATCTAACACCCCATCATTCTCCTCTCCTCTCTCCAACTTCACCGCCCACCTTGTTTGCCTTTTGTTTTGGCACCGCCACTGGATCCACCATGCCCTCGCCCTTCTCCTTCACTACCACCTCATCCACTCATATGAAGGGGATCGTTGATAGGGGACGAGTTGTTAGGAGGAGCTGACATGTGGAGAATGAGGAAAAAAGGCAACTACGTGGAAATAAGGGCTGGTCAGCTTTGGACAAAGGTGTGACATGACGACTTCAAGTTCATGTGTTTTTTATGCCCATGCCTGTGAGCTTGATGTTTGTACAACCTCATGGTTGGTCCATTCGTTTGAACTTATGTCGTAGCGGGCTAGTGGTGATGATAGATGAACCATCACCACCAAGTTCTGTTTTTGAATAGTTTGATAGAACTATATTTACATATTAATTGGCTGAAAAGTTCAGTTAGCTTATAATTTGAAAAGCTGAAGGCCCTCAAAAAAGGCTAATTTTTTTTTTATTTTTGATATATTCGGGACGAACCACTAAAATGCTTGAAGAAATAATTATGAAGTGTTACAACTTATGGCCCGTACAAAAACAACAAATTTTAAGTTGTAACTTTTAGTTGCCTTTTAAGTCAGAAAAGAAGAGGGCAAGACAACACACATTTCATATTATTCGAATACATGATAGCACATATTTGTTATAATAATAATAATTTAATTAAGTTATTTAATCAAACACAAAATACACTCTCATCGTAGCTTGGCTCATTACCAATTATAAAGTCAATCACTATTAGCACGTTCAAGGTGGCTAAACTCAATGAATAAGTTGGTTAAGTTGAAGTGAGCTAAATGTTAAGTTAAACTTGGAGAGGTTTTTAAAATTTTCTTTTTAAAATTAGTCCATTTTACTAATGTCATTGTTAAGATTTTTTTAATATGGTTTTATGACAGAAAAATTAAACTCTAAAAGACATTATTTTTTAAAGCCGAACGAAAATAAGCCACCTAAATTTACTGGACGCTTTCTTACCGTCTTTCTTACCATCACGACCCCATTTCTTCACGCTATAAAAAACCAAGGCTTTGTTGTTTTGGGCTTAACAGTTTAACGGTTTATTTACGTTTTAGAAAGATATATGATTTAAGGTTTTTTGAGTCCTTTTTCGTTGTCTAAAAGGTGGGTCCTAAGTGGCGGAGCCAGGATTGAGGTACAAGGGGGGCCAAACAAACCACAAAAAAAAAAAAAAATCTGTGCTATATGTATATACTTTGCACAGCATGTGTTAAAAAAACATTATACATACTACTACCTCCGGTTATAAAATTTGAAAGTTTGATGTGCATGTTAGTCAAAGTTTTTATACTTGAATTATTAATGCTTGGCTATATGAAGTGCATGCACATAATTGTCTCAAAAAGTACTTCAATAATATTATAGTTTTAATGGTTTCATAAATAAACTATAATGATAATTAGTGACTAAAGTTGTGTTTTAGTTGCAAAGTCAACAAGGTCAAACATTTGGGATCGGAAGAAGTAATATATATTTTTGTCATTTAAAAGAAAATCAAGAAATAAGACATATGCATCTCTAGTAATTTGAATTTTACATATTATCGAGAGATCGTATATAAGTCAAAGTTGAATTGTCTTCTCTATTTGTCTATCTTCAATATAGGTTACTCTATTGCGTTGAAGAACTTCTATTTTATTTTAGAACAATATATTTATATATACCACAATCGAAGAGCTTGACAAAAAAAAGAATAATGCTTAGATAATGAAGCTAAGGCTTCGTTTTTTAAGCTGATCTTAACGGCTGAATAGCTGAACGACCGTAATGACTGAATTTCAAGCGCTTCTCAAGATAGTCTCGAGATTAGAATCCATTTCGTTTGACTTGTTTTTTAAAGCATTAGGACCTACCTTCAAAACAGCGAAAAAACGGGCTCAAAAAACTTAAACCATATGTATTTTTAAAACGTAGATAAGTCGTTAAGCTGTTAAGTCGTTAAGCTGTTAAGCTGAAAAGAACATGGCATAAGGCTTGAACAGTTGCCAATTAGACCTTAAATTATTACTACTAAAATATTTGTAAACTAAATTGTTGGGTTTAGTCCCACATCGCTAATAGATAATGGGGGAGCACAACTTAAAAGGTGGAGCCACCCCTCTAGTCTTTTGGGATGAGTGGGCCCATGGCCTTAGTCGTTATTTCAGTTGGGCCTTTAGGTTCGTTAAGACCTGGGGAGCCATTTCTCTGCGTTTTGGCCCATACGTGGACTGTTTGCAGCGAGATCTAAATCCTAACAATTGGTATCAGATAAATCCTAACATATGGATAGTAGGGGGTTTTACATTTAATTAAAGGGGGCCGAGTCCCTGTCAGGCTTCTCTGTTTCTGCCCTTGGTTTTAACATTTTAGAAAAAAAACAAGTTAAATTAAATGAATCCGATTCTCGAGACAATCTAAAAAACTTTTTAAATTTAATCATCTCAATCGTTCAGCTGTTCAACAGTTCGGACCGTTTCGAAATAAATAGAAACTGAAGTTAGAACAAAACGAGGCATCGCAAGATCATTAGCCGGACAACCGGTTCCTGAGAGCGACCGGCCGGCTGGAATTTTCAACATGTCCTCACAACGGGTTACCGGTTGCGCGGCGAGCTGCAGATCGAAGTCGTTGCGCGTGACGCAGCCAAGCCGACCGCCAGATCCCCGCGTCCCTCCACAACAAAATAAAATAAAATAAAATGCTACGACTCCACTTCCGCCTCCACTGGTAGCCTGATAGGTGGTCGCCTCCTTCCTCCTCCAGCTCCAGCTCCCATCGACCCGGCGGGGCGCGCGCGCGCGGGGGGATGGCGATCGCGGCGGCGTCCGTCTCGCGGAGCCTCCGCCGATCCCTCGCCTCCTCCCTCCTCCTCCGGCTGCAGCTGCAGCAGCAGCGGCGCGGGTACGTCACGGCGGAGTGCCACCGCCCCGTCGTCCTCCACAAGCGCGGCTCCGACATCCTCCACGACCCATGGTTCAACCGGGTGCGTACGTACGTCCGCGCGCCGCCGCCGCCTCCGCCTCCTGCCCCGCGCCGCCTGCCCTGATGCCGCTCTGCGTCTCTGCAGGGCACGGCGTTCTCGATGACGGAGAGGGACCGCCTCGGCCTCCGCGGCCTGCTCCCGCCCAACGTAGTCTCGTCGCAGCAGCAGATCGACCGATTCAGTACGGCAGCGCCGCCTCCCCCTCCCCTGACCGCTCGTTTCCTCCCTCCCTCCCCGCCCTTGCATCCATCGTTGCTGGCTTTGTGGATCTCGGTTGCTGCTTCTATCAAATTGGGCTACTCCAATTCATAGGCATTGTGAATTTGGGATGTGGGTTTCACTGCGGTGCCTGTCATCCATTTATGAAGATCTGCAGGATAAATCCTACTTTTCAATCGCATGCTTTTTTTGCGTTGAATCTCACTTTGGTCGAGTTTGAAAGTTTGAGCCCAGCTTCTAGGCTAATTATGCGCCAAAAGTTTGTACCATTGAGAAGTCAAAAAGTCTAAGCTCAGCTTCTTGGCTAATTAAACTCGAACGGTTGGTACCTTTGAAAAGTTGCAATTGATGTGGACAAAAAGTTTATGTAGAAAAATTGGATCAAACGAGTCAACCCATTGATAAAATCTGTCCAAACGTCTGTGTGGCCCATGCTGAACCTGCTACTTACATTTGGAGCTTGAGTGCATGTCTGTATGAGGATGTAGTGCTAGGTCAGCTGAGTTTCCCATGGACCATCTTTGAAAAGCACAAAAAAAAAAAATTATATTGACTCTTCTGCAAGTGTCTGCAGAGGTAAATTTACTTGTCTTCAACTTCGATAACAGTGCTTGACCTGAAACGGCTGGAGCAATATGCGAGAGATGGGCCTTCTGATACTTATCAATTAGCAAAATGGCGTATCCTCAACAGACTGCACGACAGAAATGAAACAATGTACTACAAGGTGCGTAATCGCTCAGTTCACATATCCGCTGGGTGCAATTTTATTTCTATAGGTCATGTTCATGTATATTCTATTAAGATCATTTGAACTACAGAGTACGATGGTTCACACTCACAATATATTCTTCTTCTTTTTTTATTAATTTTGCTTCTACTGTAATCTTGGATGTAGGGACCTTTTGAAATTGGTTACCTTATTTTGCCTCATTTTGATCCTTAAATAGGTCTTAATAGATAACATTGAGGAGCATGCACCTATTGTTTACACACCTACTGTTGGACGTGTTTGCCAAAACTACAGTGGTTTATTTAGACGACCTAGGGGAATGTATTTTAGTGCAGAAGATCGGGGCGAAATGATGTCCATGGTGTACAACTGGCCAGCTGATCAGGTATGTACTTGCTCTTGTCCAGTTACTGAATTGATCTCCTGTAGTAACTCTTCCATTGACTTGCAGATATATTTTGGTAAGGCTAATAGAGAATCTTACCTTTATCTTATTGAATACATTCTAGGAGTTAGTCTTGCTGGAGGAAAATTACTCATATTTTTAAATAAATAAAACTGGCCAATCTTTTGCAGGTTGACATGATTGTGGTGACTGATGGAAGCAGGATATTGGGCCTGGGTGATCTGGGAGTGCAAGGCATTGGTATTGCTATTGGAAAGCTAGATTTATATGTCGCTGCTGCTGGAATAAATCCTCAGAGGGTATGTTTTTATGGTATCTTCTCCATATTCTATTGTTGTGGGTGATTTCAATAGATGCCACCCCTTGATTTCTGCTTTCAAAAAAATGTCATCATGTGTCTGCTGGTCCCACATTTCATTGACAAATGGAGTGGCATTTTTCTAAACTGGAAATCGAGGAGAGGCATCTATCCAATTTTGCCTATTGTTAGATGTACCTTACATGAATGAAATTTTTAGTGGTATAATGTTCCAATGATCGGAATTACAGTGTCCATTTGTTCAGTGTGGTTTATGTTCCAGGAGTTAATCAGATAAACTAAGAACCTTTTCAATGAAGCACATTGTTTGAATAGATTAAAGAATATGGTGGATTTATACAATCATAATGCTATATTTAACATCTACTGGTATTTTATAGACTAGAAGTAATATTTGTATTCTGTGGCCCCTTTGCACGATAATTCATACTTTGTGAGATAAACTAATGGGCATGTTTGGTTTGTAGCCCTCGTTTGCCATGCCAAATTTGGGCTCGCCAAGGTGATTTGGCTATCGTTTGGTTTCTAACCAACAAATGGCGTGCCATGGAAAAACTAGCCATGCCAAATTTTTTAGACTGCACTCTGAACCAAAACAATGGTGACCGAATCGCTCGCCCTCGCCATCTCGCCAAAACAATCACTCACACTCACCGTGGAGAGCAGCAACACTGCTAGCTAGCAGCTAGTCATGCAGTTCATTTTAGTTAATTTTATCTTCTAATTTTCATATATATTTTGTATAGTATCCAAATTACGTGAAACAAATTTTGTAATTCATGTAAAATTCTAACCAACCCATTTTTATAACCATTTTATAGTTTTTAATTTTTTATTTTTACAGTTTATAAGGTATATTTTGCATTTTTTATTCATTTTTTTTGGGAATGGTTTTTCATTTTTTTAATGTTCTATTTCAAATGTTAAAATCAATTTCATTTGCATATTTTTAAATTTATTAAAATTTATGCAAGTTTATATGATTTTTATTTGACCATAAGAACAATTGGCACATTATTATTTGGTAATCAACAAAACATATCACCGATTTTACCAACATTTGGCTACCCTCAATAAACTATGAACCAAACGGCATAAATTTTACCAACAAAAGGTCATGCCCTCAATTGGTCATGACCATTCATTGGCATGGCCAAGGAAGGCTACGAACCAAACAGGCCCAATAGACTCTAGAATTTTACCAGTCTTGGCTCATTTTCGTACTGAATCAGGATGAAAGCTGTTCAAACTGTGCCAGCTAGCCCTTTGCATCGCCAGCATATAATACTCACTGCTTTGGTGTTACAAAATCTCAATGGGTTTTACTGCTATTTATTTTTTATTGTTTACTCCTTCTCATGGGTTAGCGTAGTTTATATATTTATGTTATTTCCCTTTTTAATTACATTCTTATTTCTTCTAGGTTCTTCCGGTTATGATTGACGTGGGAACAAACAATGAGAAACTTCTCAAGGATCCTCTCTGTAAGATCTTGTTCAAACATTTCAATGTAGGATTTTCCATATTTGAAGTATATTTTTATTTATCAAGTACATGGTTAAATTTCTAGTTTTCACATTCATCATGTCACCTACCTACCATATATGTCATTAGACGTGTAAACATGCGTTAAACTGTAATCTAGCTAGTGATTGAATAAGTGTCTTCTGTTGGTCTTTTCTATATTTTGTATTATACAGATCTTGGACTACAAGAACACCGGCTTGAGGGAGAAGAATATGTTGCAATTATTGATGAATTCATGGAAGCTGTTTTTTCTCGGTGGCCCAATGTGATTGTGCAGGTGTTCTTTTTGTGTTCGTTGTTTGGTCAATTTTTTTTGTTGTATGTGGTTTTACCTGGAATATCTTTACTAATACTTCTATTGCATTCTCACAGTTTGAAGATTTCCAAAGCAAGTGGGCCTTCAGGTTATTGCAGCGTTACAGAAAGACTTACCGCATGTTTAATGATGATGTCCAGGTAAAAATGTTTTAGCTTATGTAAGTTCGTAAGATTTTATTATGTCTCTTCTTGGGCTGCCTGTGATATTTTGTTTTGTCTTTTTTGAGATATACTGATACTTTCCATGACCCCAAAGACCTGTACCACACCCACACTACCACTTGCCCAGAATCTGAGATATTTAGCAGATATATATATATCTGTTATTATCCACATTGAGCACTACTGTTTATGCTCATGGAAGAGATGTGCTGTGCCTTTCAGTAATAGAACTGCCAGATATACTATTACTTGCAATATTTGTCAACATAATCATGCTTGATGTTTTGAGCTCTGAGCATCTACTATTGCTGATAGAGCCTTTTGATATAGTTAGTACTTTCCCCTTCCTGTACTACCTAAAATAGTATAAAAGTATTTGGAATGACTATTCTTTATGTAAAAAGGGGACTGCTGGCGTAGCAATAGCTGGTCTACTAGGAGCTGTAAGGGCACAAGGAAGGCCAATGTTGGACTTCCCAAAGCAAAAGATTGTTGTTGCAGGTGCTGGCAGGTTTGGAACATACCCCTTTTTTAACTCATTATAATATGAAGAGTACAAATGGTTGGTGATTATTTTACTTCCTAGGAATTTGTTTCCCTATACCAAATATTAGTTCTAGGAAGATCTGTGTTTCAAACTCAGTTCTGATTCTTCTGAAAGGGTATGAACAAAGATGAAATTGCACCAATCTGTACAGGTCAACACATCATAGTTACTTTTGAATTTTGATTGGACTTATTTCAAAAGTATTACCTAACTACATGGCACTCTTTGCAGTGCTGGGATTGGTGTGGTGAATGCTGCAAGCAGGACCATGGCAAGGATGTTGGGAAACAACGAGGTTGCTTTTGAGAGTGCCAGGAGTCAATTCTGGATAGTTGATGCTCATGTGAGTCAAATAACTATGAATTTTTTAACGCATCTGCAGGATTTTTCTGGTAGTTGTTGGGGGCAATATCCAAAAAGGCTTGCAATTGCACTACTCAGTTTTTCTATTAAAATAAAATGCATGGGTGCTACTTCTATCCATGTTGCTGTTTAGGGTGTCGCCCATTCTTTTCAGCCATTTGTTAAGCTTTGTCAGCAATGTTTTGACCCAGTCTATTTTTTTTATTTCTGTTTATGTTCACTTTTGTTCTTGTTTTCACTCTATGAAAATCTAATCATACTATCATCTATGTTCTCTTATTTGCAGGGTCTAATAACAGAGGACCGTGCAGACATCGACCCAGATGCACGCCCTTTTGCCAGGAAAAAGAGTGAATTGGGTCACCAAGGCCTACGTGAGGGGGCAAGCTTGATCGAAGTGGTATCATCTTAACTTCTCTATTTAGTTGCTTTTATTGTTGGTTTTCAGTGCTTCACAGGCTCAGCATATGTACTGTTATAGGCAGTTGAGAGTATATCCTTAGTTTTTCTTTTTATGGGGTGTTTTGTGCTTATTTGCCTTTTGACATTTGGCCCCATATACATCAATACATGTTGGCTTTTGCTCCCATCTCCCATGGGACTGATTTTAATTCATAATATATGAAAGGACATGTCTTCCCAAAATTTGCTGCGCAACATATTTGTATGCCACTAAATAAGTGCCCAAACCCTTCAATGGCATCATTGAAGTATTAATCCCAGACGTGTCATTGTGTTTCCCAGTGGTTCCCTTGTATGGCACCATCGCTAGCTCCTCTATTAGTTAACAGTTAACACTATTAGAAAGCATGCCACAATGCCCAAACTGCCCTTTTTGCTTTTTTTCGATTTAAAACTTTAAATATCATCAGCATGTTTAAAGTGGCTTAAGCTTGTTTGGCTAGAAAAAATTAAAAACCTTTTTAGTCCAGTTTTTTAATCATGAATTCACCTTTAAAATCTCTTAAAAATAACATAAACGGAGCGGATCATCTTCGAGAAGCAGATTTAAGAACCTTCAAATTCTAGCCTAACATTTAATTCACTTCAACTCAGCCACTCCGAACATGCTCTATGTCTTCTATGTTTTAGCCTTCTAGCTCCAAATTGAGTGATTTAGATTTCCAAATTTTTGTAAAATTATGTGTTGTTGTAAGTTTAAATTTTCTTTGTTTGCTCTTTTTTTCACGAGGCTTACTACCATTTTTTTTTTACAAAATGAGACACCTAAATGAGGCATATAAAATTCTAAATATTGCATATTTTAGGAACACATATTTTCCTAAACTCGTGGTATTTTTTTTGTTCATAATTTTATGATTTTTCTACAAGTTTTTAGGCGTATATACTTTTTTGCTATAGTAATAATCAGGGGCAAACTTGTATTTTCTTCATCGTGGCAATAATGGTCAACGCTGCCATAGAAGGGAACGATATTTAAAAGGGAACAACTAGCAAATGCGCTGGCTCGAAGAAGTGAGGTGGTTCGGTGATGGCATGGAAGGGTTGGTGGTATTCTGTTGTGGCATAGGAAGTTTTTGTCTTAAATTTGTTAGATTGGGGCAAATTGTTGCTGTTAGAATAGCTATTTGTATAGGACCTCTCTGCTATTGTATAGTTCTATAGGGTCCTGTTTGCATATTTTTCCTCCTCTCCTGTACATGTATATTTAGCCCATTTTCAGCCCATTCAATTTGAGCAGCTCATTTCTATCTCTTCTAACATGGTATCAGAGCTTGGGCCCACTCGGGAGCACGAGAGTGAGCCCCGAGAAGGACCAGCACTGCCTCCGATCGCAGGGTCGCCAGATCATTGCCATTGCCCGATCACGGAGAGTCCCGCTTCGCTGGATCGTGTGCCTCGATGACGACAGATGAGCGCGAAGCTGCGAGATCCCCCTGCGGTAGGTGTCGCTGCTATAGTCGGTGTAGAAGCAGTGGGCACCACCACCCCCCTGTGGCCTGACCACGAACAGGCACAGGATGAGCAGGAGCAGGAGGAAGCGATGAAGTCACCGACAGCAGAGGCATCTCAGAAGCACCCAACACAGTGGCCGACGATGAGAGAATGCCACGGAGGCGAGTCTCCTCAGCTTGGACCTAAGTCAGAGCCTCCTGCAGAGTCGGAAGAGGCGAGCGGGCCAGTTCGCCACTGGACTATCTCATAGCCGTGGCTGCAGTTCGCCACTGGACTATCTCTCAGCTTGATGTAAAGAACGCTTTTCTTCATGGTGACCTTCGTGAGGAGGTTTACATGTATCCTCCTCCCGGGTACAGTGTTCCTCGGGGCTTCGTGCTTCATCTCAGACGCTCTCTCTATGGCCTCAAGCAGGCTCCACGGGCCTGGTTTGAGCGTCTTGCGTCTATTCTTGCTGCTGCTGGTTTTGTTCCCAGTCCTCACGACCCAGCTCTTTTTGTTCACACTTCTGCTTGAGGTCGCACCTTGCTTCTCCTGTATGTTGATGGCATGCTCATCACCAGTGATGATACTGAGTATATAGCCTTTGTCAAGGCTCGCCTCAGTGAGCAGTTTCAGATGTCTGATCTGGGCCCTATTCGGTACTTCCTCGGGATTGAGGTTGATCATACACCAGAGGGCTACTACCTTTCTCAGCGCAAGTACATCCAGAAGCTCCTTGATCGTGCTTGTCTCACGGATAAGCGCACAGCTGACACACCTATGGAGCTTCACCTTCAGCTACGGCCTACTGATGGAGTTCCTCTTGACGATCCCACTCGCTACCGTCACCTAGTGGGCAGCCTTGTGTACTTGGACATTACTCGACCGCACATGTCGCATGCTGTTCATATCCTCAGTCAGTTTATGGCGTCTCCTACGAGTGTGCACTATGGGCATCTTCTTCAGGTTCTTCGTTACCTGCGTGGTTCTCCAGCTCTCTTCAGTTGCAGGCTTACTCGGATGCTACATGGGCTAGCGATCCCACTGATCACAAGTCTGTCTCGGCCTACTGTGTCTTCCTCGGCTCCTCGTTGATCTCCTGGAAGACCAAGCGACATGATGCAGTGTCTCGCTCCAGCACAGAGGCCGAGCTTCGTGCCCTCTCTTCGGCTACGGCCGAAATCACTTGGCTTCGTTGGCTTCTTGGTGATCTTGGAGTTTCTGTCACCGCTCCGACAGTTGTGTGCTCCGACAGCACTGGCGCCATCAGCATTGCTCGTGATCCTGTGAAGCATGAGCTCACCAAACACATTGGCGTTGCAGCTCACTATGTTCTCTCTCAAGTGCAAAACCAAGTGATTACCCTTCAGTATGTGACTTCGGCTCTTCAGCTTGCTGACTTCTTCACCAAGGCTTAAACTAGAGCACAACATGATTACATATTTCCAAACTTAATGTTGTTGATCCACCATGAGTTTGAGGGGGGGGGGGGGGTGTTAGAATAGCTATTTGTATAGGACCTCTCTGCTATTGTATAGTTCTATAGGGTCCTGTTTGCATATTTTTCCTCCTCTCCTATACATGTATATTCAGCCCATTTTGGGCCCATTCAATTTGAGCAGCTCATTTCTGTCTCTTCTAACAGTTGCGACATTTTGCTAGCTTGTTGGCGAAGCATTTCAATATTTCATTATTTGAAAAATACTCTTTCGAAGGAATTTTAACAAACATTTGATAAAAATGTTCAGAGATAAGTCTCAATTCTGGACACCAATATTTCTAGCATTGTTGCTCCAATGCCCAGTGTAGTGTTGTGTTGTGTTGTGTTGTGATGTGATGCATGATATTCACTCATTCCTCATGGGATTAGATAACTCAGATTACGGGTTGTTCACGACAACAACCTTTGGATTTTCCTATTACTTCTATCCTTTTGTGGTCTGGCACCATCATTGGTGGTGCTAAGTTTGATTTTTTTATAAATTCTCTTTTGAAAACTATTATTTATGAAGTATTTTATTCCTCAGTTTGTTAAATCTACTTAAATTTACATTTATGTTACCAACTAGAACTGGTGCTGAGCTGTTTATAATGAACCTTTCTTATCTATTGAACAGGTTAAAAAGGTGAAACCTGATGTAATACTTGGATTATCTGCTGTTGGTGGTTTGTTTTCAAAGGAGGTATGATATCTTATGAACTACATGCCACCAGTTTCTGTTCAATACTGATTCCAAGACATTTATTGTGAAGTCTAGAGTAATAATACTAATTTTATGATATATGCTAGTTTTGTCCACTTATTTCAGTAACTAGTTATACACCAGCTAAGCTACATACATTAAATATGTTGCAAAGGAAGAATCAATAACTCTACAGATACATTGGGATTTCTACGTGGCTATATAATGTGCTATACTTAGTAGACAAATTGTTGGTCATTTATCGATGCCTACGTATTGTGAATACTTATTGGCTATTGCAGTCTCAGTCATTTCAATAATTGAAGTGCATGCTGATTGTGGGCTTCTTGCATCTACAGGTTTTGGAAGCACTGAAAGATTCATCCTCTTCCAGACCAGCAATTTTTGCAATGTCAAATCCAACGAAGAATGGTTTGTAATGTGTAACTTTACTATGAAGTTTATTATTTGTTGTTATCTAATGCCGTGTTGGTTCCACATTATAGCTGAATGCACACCTAAAGAAGCCTTTTCAACTATTGGTGAAAAAATCATCTTTGCCAGTGGAAGCCCATTTGTTGATGTGGATCTCGGTATGTATGTTCATTCATATGGTTATGTGTCCTTTGTGCAGTTCTTCACAAGTTCTCTCATTTCTCCTAATACCAAGCTCACCAGTTGTATCTATGCTTGCATCGGCTATATAAATAATCAAATGCTAAGATTCTGTAATTGTTGTCAAGACACCTTTAATTAATGGAAACATCAATGGATTGTGGAATACTGAATCTGTATGGTGGTACTCAGGGTTTAACTATTAATGGTTTCTCTTGCAGGTAATGGGAAGATCGGCCACTCTAATCAAGGGAACAACATGTACCTCTTTCCTGGGTTAGTTCTGTTACGATTATATCACACACCATGATATTTGACTTTGTTCTTGTCAAATTATGTTTTCATTTATTTTGCTTCACCGCCGTGCAGAATAGGGCTTGGAACCCTTCTGTCTGGTGCACGGGTTATCTCTGATGGAATGCTTCAGGCTGCGGCTGAGCGGTGACTCCCCTGACCTCTAATCAGAAGATTGTTTTACGGTATCGAACTACTTGTTTAATATTCTATTTTTCTAATCATGACATGTTGTTTAGGTTGGCTTCATACATGAAGGAAGAGGAGGTTCTCCAAGGGATAATTTACCCTCCGATCTCCAGGTTCTATAATTCTGATACTGATGTTCCAGTTTTTGCTGTGTTATGCCTTCTGATATACTATACATGCAGAATACGTGACATCACTAAGGAGGTAGCAGCCGCTGTTGTGAGGGAAGCTGTTATAGAGGATCTAGCTGAGGGATATCGTGATATGGATGCACGTGAACTAGCAAGACTCAATGAGGTGGTTAATCTCTTCAATGTTGAAACTTCTATTATTATGGTTTTATTCTTCTTTACTTCATAATCTAAAACTCTTCGTGATGCAGGAAGAAACAGCTGAATATGTCGAGACCAACATGTGGAGTCCACTCTACCCAACAATAGTGTACAAGAAAGACTAGAGCTCGACTTACACTGTATAATGTCTGTTTTATTGACCGTGTACAATTTACCTTAGGCCATTTTTGGATATTGGGAAATATAGCCATTTGCTATGATATCCAGTCTCGATTGTTTTCATGAAGCCGTCATGTAATAGAACATGACATTGTCTCAGTTAAATTTAATCTCATACACATACACTCGGAAATTGGGGGTGCAATAGACGCTTCATGTATGTCACGTTTTAAATCTGTTGTACATTTGTATCTCTGTCACCCTCCTATTTTTAGTATCTCAAACAGTAGAGTCATAAGTTTACCTCCAGTGTCAAATATGTTCTGGATGCCTACTTGTATAACAAGCAACAACTTATGATGGTCATCCCTTTCTAAAAAATCTGTTGTCAACTCTGCTCTTTTTTTTCTTTTCTTTTTTTTCGATGCGTGCATCCCTCTCCAGCAGTGTAACCGTACGTGTCTCATGTATATTTCCAATTTGCAGCAATGCTCGGGTTCTATTGTCCACAGTGGTCATCCTTGTCAATGGTGAATGAAGGCATCGTGATAGTGCCGGCCATTGTTGCTGTACTGTTCGTGGATGCATCTGCGCAGCCGATTGCGTGGGCTGCAGTCTCGATAGAAATTGTTCCAGGTCTCCACTGCAAAGGCATGATGCATTGTTCCTGATGGCACTCTTCTGCTCCTATGCATCGCCATTTGGCTCCTGGTAGGGTGTTAATCAGATAGTGCTATCCATGTCAGCTATGATGTGATCGAGATGAAGCATGTGGTCCGTGGTCCTTCCTGGCAGCAGCCACCCTTGTTCCTTCTTGCCTACCTTGGTTGATCATATCGTTGTGCACATTTCAAGATTTTGATCTGGTTCATACTAGAGTCCCTACGGAAAGCTGCAGCCCCGAGATTCGTTTGCCCATTTGGAGTCGTTGCAATTTTCCCTGTTCTTCGAGAAGTTGCATGTCAGTTTTGTTGTTCTCTTTCCGATAATTGCAAAGTAGGGTGATTAACATAAACTAGGAACTAGATTATGAGATTACACGTTGATCTGTCGCTAAATGGTCGTGAGATTTAAAGTCCTGTCAATCGGTCTCCAACAGGAACCCCTAAATTTGATCCCCTATAGTCTCATATACAGGTTCCTTAAAAAAATCTCTCCCTATATTTCTCCTATCTCCAACAGCGTTCCCTATATGAAGAATTGTATAGGGGAAGGAGAGAGAACCCCTATATATAAGGGAATGGAGAGAAAAACTCTATTTTAGGGAACGGAATAGGGAATGCTGTTGAAGCACATAGGAAAAGAATCCGTCCCCTATTTTAGAGTAGAGGATGCTTTAGGGGAGCCTATTGGAGACAGCCTCAGTCTTTACCACATGCATATTTAGAATTATTGGGGAGAGCATTAGCAAGATGGATGCTACATTCCAGCTTCTAGGCAAACCTCCTGTTGTTTTTGGACCCCTACCTCCTTAATCATTAAGCTTGTCATATATGACCATAGCTGGTAATCCGAGCCGGTTCCGCTTATCCTCGTTTTCCCACTAACCGACCTCGACCCCTGTTATTTTTGGGTTATCTAGCATTCAGATTTGAGTTTGATTTGCAAGAAACAGGGCCATGTGTGTAGATGACATGGTAGTCCACGTTGCTAAATTGTCGTCCTAATATCGCTTTGGATCTAACCGGCTAGAATTTTTGAATATAAGCAAAACCGCAGGACAACTTCTCAACGTTGTATTGTTTTATATCATTGACTCGAACAGTGAGTGGAAACGCTCTACCCTTGTGCCTGTCAACATCTTGTTGGTAAGAAAGCATTAAGCCTTTTTTCTTCCCCAAAAGGTAGAGATGGCTTCCAACGATTTGCTATCTAGTTCCTCCAGGTTCTCCAATCCTGGTCAATCTTCTTCCTTCGTTTGAAGCCGGCCACCGTCTTTGCTTTATTCTCCAGCTTTCTTCTTCGCCCCATCGTTTGTCGCTCATGACGATGACGCCCATGCAATTACATGGTATTTTTTGTACGTCTTACTGTTGGAAAGAGAGGATTGCGGAATAGATGTATTGTATTGATCAATGGAGGAATATATATAGAGTACAGAAGATGGGCCTCCCCAAGGCCCATATACTCTAACACTCCCATGATCGAACGGCACTAAGCGGTCAAGACTGATACAAAGCAAACACACACTCCCCCGCAGTCAAAACAAAGTGTCCATCAAACAAAGTGTTCATCACTCCCCGCAGTCGGAATGGTAGTAGCACGGACATTCAGCCGGACCAACTCGGTGAAAACCGGCTGGCAGCCCTTGGTGAAGATGTCGGCGTCTCGCGATGACGTCGGGACATGGAGAACGCCGACCACCAAGAGCCACCCTCTCTGGACGAAGTGGAGGTCGATCTCGACATGCTTGGTGCGCCGGTCTTTATCTTGGGTTGGTGGAGAGGTAGACCGCTACGACGTTGTCGCAAAGATATCTGACGGTAGCTCGACGAAGGGGACCGTGAAGCTCTGGAGAAGCCGTCGAGCAAGACGCTTCACCACACCATTGGCGACGGCGCGGTATTCTCGCCTCGCCACCGGAGCGGGAGAGCAAGCAGTCTTTGGCGCTTAGAGGACCAGAGACCAGGTTGTCACCGAGGAACACGCCAGTAGCTCGAGGTCGACTTACGGGTGTCGGGACAACCGCCTTGATCGAGATCTGAGTAGACGGTGAGATCAACGACCTCGATGCGATGCGAGAATGACCAAGCTCAAGTGTGCCTCAAGATAGCGAAGGATGCGCTTCAGGGCAGCAAAGTGAGGCTCCCGGGGATCATGTATGAAGAGGCAGACCTGCTGGACAGCATAAGTGATATCTGGCCGGGTAAATGTAACATACTGAAGAGCACCTGCTAAACTGCGGTAGAGTGTCGCGTCAGAGACAGGAGCTCCATCAGCAGAGAGCTTGGACTGAGTGTCCACCGGAGTGTTGCAGGGCTTGCAATTTGACATGCTGGCGCGGTCCAGAATATCCAGAATGTACTGTCGCTGTGAGAGATGCAGGCCACCAGACTGTGACTGAACTGAGACTCCCAAGAAATGATGTAGGGGTCCCAGATCCTTGAGAGAGAACTCACGCTGAAGGGTAGCAACGGTCCTGTCCAGAAGAGCAGTCGAGGAGGCCGTCAGGACAATGTCATCCACATAGAGCAGAAGATAGACGGTGTCGGCGCCACGATGAAAGACAAACAGTGATGTGTCGGCCTTTGCTTCAACAAAGCTCAGAGAGAGCAGATGAGAAGCAATCCTCTTGCACCATGCTCGGGTGCTCGCTTGCACCATATAATGACTTGTTGAGTCGACACACATGATCTGGAAGGGATGGATCAACAAAACCGGATGGTTGAACACAGTACACTGTCTCTGTAAGGGTGCCATGCAAAAATGCATTGTTGACATCCAACTGACGGATAGACCAGCCGCGAGAGAGAGCCAGTGTGAGAACAGTTCGATGGTGGCGGCTTGACAAGCTGGTGAAGGTCTTGTCGAAATCAACACTGTATTGGTGAACCCACGAAAAACCCAACGAGCCTTGTACCGATCGAGAGAACCATCGCATGAAGCTTGTGCTTGAAGATCCATTTGCCGGTGACAACATTGGCGCCCGGGGGACGTGGAACAAGGTCCCACGCGCGGTTGGCTGAGAGCATCGAATTCTCGCTCATAGCGTCGCGCCAATTGGGATCGACGGTAGCGCCACGGTATGTCTTCGGACGGAGACAAAACGGTGGCGTGAAGGTTGAGACGCTCACGGGCCGAATGGAGAGTCCAACCTTCGACGGTGACCATATGATGAGCATTGGTCATGCGGGAGGGGGCACATCATCGGCAGCGACACTGTGGAGCAAGTCCAACGAGGCGTGATATGCGGGGTGAGGTCCTGGCGGCAACAACTCGAGGCGTAAAAGCCAGCAGGCAGCGGGCGGGCCCGCCGGCAATCACCGTGGCGGGAACCGGCAGGCGTGAAACCGACCAGGTGGCACCGCTGGCAACAACCTGCGGAGGGGATCCAGCAGGGGCAGCGGTGACAGCGGGCAGTCGTGCCGGCGTAGCAGCAGTGGCCGACGTGACCACTGGTGGGGCAGAGACAACCGTCGTCGCAGGAGTGGCCGACGTGACCACTGGTGGGGCAGAGACAACCGTCGTCGCAGGAGTGGCCGACGTGACCACTGGCGGAGCAGAAGTACCTGCAGAGGAGGTCGAGCGACGAACACCTATAGGCAAAGGAGGAGGGCTGTCGGGCTCTAGGAGAAAGTCGAGATCAGAAGGAGTGGATGGGGTGGAGGTGCCAGAGGCGAGGGGGAAGCTCGACTCGTCAAAAGTCACATGACGAGAGATGATGATGCGGTTGGACGAGAGATCCATACAGCGCTAACCTTTGTGATCGGATGGATAACCGAGGAAAACGCAAAGGGTAGAGCGAGGGGCGAGTTTGTGCGGGGCAGTGCTAGAGAGGTTAGGGTAGCATGCACAGCCAAACACGCGGAGGTCGTCGTAAGAGGGGTGGATGTGGTAAAGGGCGAAGTAAGGGGGGTGGGGTGGGATAGGGTGGAAGTGGGACGAATGTTGATGAGGTAGGTGGCCGCGTGGAGGGCCTCGACCCAAAAGGAAGGGGGGAGGCTTGCTTGGAACATAAGGGAACACATCACATCATTAGTGGTACGAATGGCGCGTTCAGCCTTACCGTTCGAGGAGAAGTGTAGGGACGGGACATGCGAAGACAACGCCGTTGGTGAGAAAGAAGGAGCGAGAAGCGGAGTTGTCAAACTCATGATCATTATCGATTGGACACACTTGACGGTGGTGCCAAACTGAGTCCGAACATGGGCAAAAAAATGTGAGATGGTGGGAAAGGTGTCAGACTTCAGGCGTAGGGGAAAGGTCCACATGTAATGAGAGCAGTCATCGACAATGATGAGATAATACTTGTAACCAGAGACACTAAGAACGGGAGATGTCCACAGGTCGCAATGGATTAAATCAAAATTGTGAGCAGCTCGAGAGGTGGAAGAGACAAAAGGAAGACGGACATGACGACCAAGCTGACAGGCATGACAGAGGTGGTCAGGAGGATCCTTAGGGCAGGGGATAGCGCGAGGCGCTAAGCAACGGAGAGAGTCGCATGGCCTGGGTGGCCAAGACGACGATGCCAGAGAGATGTGGTGGAGGTGCTGGTAATAAACGCCTGGGAAGGAGGGGTGGAGGGGTGGAAGGAGTAAAGGTCTCCGGAGCTATTGCACCTAACAATGATAAGTCCGGTACGAAGATCCTTGACAGACAGGCCTACCGGGTCGAACTCAACAGAGCACTGGTTATCTATGGTGAACTGACGAACAGAAATGAGGTTTTTTATGATGTGAGGGGTGACAAGAATATTACGAAGAGTAAGATCCCTATCACCTAGGGAAAAAGAAAGATGACCAGTGGAGGTGACCGGTAGGCGAGACCCGTTGCCAACAATGATGTTGGTCGGTGAAGGAGGATAGGGTGGTTGGGAAAAAACGAGGTTACCAGCATCGGCAGTCATGTGCGAGGTCGCCCCGGAGTCCATGTACCACTCCGCACGGACAGGGGCCTGTGAAGGTGCAGGAGCGGTGGACGCGATTAGAGCGAAGGCTGACGACGATGTGGTGCCGATGTGTCCGTCAAGGCGGGACGCCGTGGCCAGAGGAGACGGCACGTGACGTGTGACCGTTGAAGGACGGCGACATCGCAGGCAGGCAAGTACGGCGCCTACGCCGAGCATGCCCGCAAGGCACTCGTGGCAGAGGCCGTGGCCAGACTGGAGCGATCGCGTGCCTCGGTCGCTCATAGCGGAGGAGACACCGAGAGCAAAGACAACACTGCGCACATAGGTCGCTCCCCAAGGTAGCCAAGACGACGTCCGGTATGGTGACGAGAGGACCGGCCGAAGCAAGAAAAGGGGTGGCGGGACCACCACTTGCCACCAAGCTGGGAGGAGCCGAGCCGAGCCACCAATGTAGGAAGCCGAGCCGAGCCGGGGCCGAGCCGAGCCGGCCGAGCAAGGGAGCTGAGCCGAGTCGAGCCCCGCCTGAGCCGAGCCGCCGGCTGTGGCAGCCCAAAGGTGGGGGCTGTGGCCCAAGCCGGCCCAGCTCCCGGTCGGGTCAGGGGGGAGAGGAACTAGGGTTCCTCCTCCCCCGATGGCGGCGGCGCCGGGCGGGACTCGCCAGTAGTGCGGACAGCGGCGAAGCGGCGCGGGCCGGCGAGAAGCGGGTGAAGGCGGCGGCGCCGAAGCTCGCCACTCCCGAAGCGCTGCCTCAAGCTCGCCACTCCCGAAGCGTGGCGAGGCGACCCAGCCAGCGGCAGGGACGGCGGGGCCTCCCGAAGCGCAACCACTCCGCGGAGACAATGAGCCGCCCAGCCGGCGAGGGAGGGCGGAGCGCCGTGGCGGCGGCGAGTCGGAGAAGGGTACGCCCGAAGCGCCGCCAGCGGCGGCGTGCATCATGCGGCGGCGGAGAAGGGGACGTCGCCGGCGGTGGTCCCAGCGAGGCTAGGCGGAGGGACGATGCCGACGCTCCACGTGGATCCAGGCTGCATCGTGCCATGCCAAGAAGGGGCTCCGGCGGCGACGGCTTCAGATCTGAGAGGTACGTCGTTGGGGGGAACGGTACCGGGAAGGACGAGGCCGACAGCACGCAGGGCGGCTTGCACCTCGTCGGGAAGGCTACGGACGGCGGCGACGATCTGGTCGGCAGCAGCGTCCGCAAGCGGGGTGGGTGACGTCGTCAAACTAGCGACGGTGGCTGCCGTGCTCGACGTCGTGGAGGGGGGAATCGCAGCTACCGCCGTCGTGGCGGTGGATGCAGAAGAAATTGGCGAGGGAGGGGGATCCGTCACCGGTAGATCAGCCATGGTGCGTCGTTGACGAGGAAGACGACGTCACCGGCGGCTAGGGAGAATTAGGGTTAGGGTTTCGTGGTAGGCTCTGATACCATGTTGGAAAGAGAGGATTGCGGAATAGATGCATTGTATTGATCAATGGAGGAATATATATAGAGTACAGAAGATGGGCCTCCCCAAGGCCCATATACTCTAACACTTACTGCATGCTTGGTTTCAGTTCATGCGTGCTCCGTGGGTTGGATTATTCAGTGACTCGAGTATTCGATGGCTAGCGCGCGATGCATGCTGCAAACGGCAGTTGCCTCAAAGGTTCTGTTCTTTTGGATCAATCTGAACAGCTAAAATGACTGAATTGTGAGAGCTTTTCAAAGTAGTTTTGAGATTCAGATCCATTTCGTTTGACTTGCTTTTTAAAACGTTAATGCCGATGTTCAAGACAGTGAAAAAATGACTCAAAAAACATAAAACATATGTATTTTCAAAACATAGATAAGCCTAAGCCGTCAAGTTGTTAAGCCGTTAAGCTTTTAAACTGAAAAGAACATAACCTTATCAAGCATTAGCGTGGGAATGCATACTCTCTTCATTTAGAGATGGTTGATCTCTATCGCTCGAACAAAATTCCCATGTCTCTAAATTTAGATATTCTCTCCAGATTTCTATATTTGAGAATTTTCTCTACTATCCTGATACTTTTTAGGATAAAGATCCTATTGAAGAGGATAAAAATTAGAAATATTGAAAATAAATATTGGTTTAGAGAAGGTGTACATAGGGAGCATTCTGGTTGGATACTAGCAGCAATAACAATGATTTGCCCGTCTATTTTTTTAGGAAAAGATTTCAGGGATTACTCACGGAAATACATTACTCAGAAAAATATACATGGCATGATCCATATCAAAGGAAAAGAAAAAAGGAGAGAGAAAACAAACATTAGGAAATCGATCAGATTTCATCATGCAAAGTTATTGAGTGATGACATCTTCAAAGGAACTACTCCCTCTTGCACAAAACATTTGTATCGAGAGTGAAATTTGAAGAATATGGCCGATGAAGGGTTGCAATTTTGAGCAAAAGTTATTATCTTTTCTTCACAACCAAATATGTCAACAAACACGATAGAAGAGTTTAGAGAATGATCGGACCATAAAGTTAGCTCGATGGATAGCTCTAACTGATTAGCCCATTTGTGTGTGAGAGAGAGGGGGGGGGGGGGGGAGGGAGGAGAGACACTCGAGGGCTAGGGCAAGGCCGTCTGTTCGCTGATTTCGATGGTGTTATCAGAAATTACCACCTTTCAAGAGCTATTGTTATTGGATGTAGGTAAATGAGTGGTTGATTTAAGGTACCACGAGGTAGAAAGTACTGTAAAATTGGGTACTCCTGTTTGTTTGAGTTTGCGTGCCAGTACGAGACATTTAATAACCTTTTCTACCCGACAACGAAAAAGGGGCTATTGGTCATCGAAAGTAGAGAATTGTGCTAATTTTATTTATTTATTGGTCCAAAGTACTCTCTCCATACTTCGTTAGTACTTCCTCCAGTTTCATAATACTTGTCATTTTAGACATTAATACGGTTTTCGAAATGCAATTTTGACCATCAATTACTAATGATATACATTTACAAAATTTACGAAAATATGATATTGTGAAAGTATTTTTGAAGGCAAATTTATATATATGGTTTTTATGTACACAATCCAAATAGTTTAGAAGATTCTTATAAATAAAGTTTTAAAATTTGATTTAGGACAAACCTAAAACGTTAAGTATTATGGAACTAGAGGGAGTAGTTGTTTTGGACATTGGCACAATTTTAAAAATATAATGTTTACCATCAAATACCGTTGGAATTTATTTATAAAATCCATAAAAAATAATATCATGAAAGTGTTTTTTGTGATGAATTTATATGTATGGTTTTCATGTGCCATATCCATATAGCTCAAAAGGTTTTTGTGGATAAAGTTTTAAAACTTTGACTTAGAATTAGTTTAAAACCACTACTATTTAAAGATGGAGGGAGTAGATGATTTACTAAGGAAGTTTGCTACATTTCTTCCCTCAAAGCAAAACCTTAGGTGGATGGTCGCACCCAGGGGGGACTTCGTCGCCCGAGCAATGCAGTGTGGCTTGGTTAAGCCCCACATCAAGGTGGTGTGCTAGCCGGGTGGCCAATCTGTGTTGTCGTGAGAGTTGCTTGGTGTTAGCAGCATGTTGTTTAGGCCATTGTGTTGTTCAAAAAAGGTTGAGTTTGGCAACGTTTCATTGTGGTTGTTGTTGTTTGCTGATGGTGGCCGACCATTGTGTTGTTGTCTTCACAATGTGGTAGCATTGAGCTATGTTGTGATGCGGCCTTAGACCTGTTGATAGCATATGAGCTGCGATGTGGTGAGACGTCATGTTGTTCATTATTTATTGTACTTTTCTCTTACTAGAATAATGTATTAGCAGAGCTGCTGCTCTTTATTTTTTTTTTTAAAAAAAAATAGAACCTTAGGTCTCCCTCGCAACAAAAGCACAGCTTTCTATATCGGCGTACAGTTTCTACATTTTCCCTAATTAGACAAGATGAACAAAAAAATATGCTCTCTCGCTCGCTCCCCGCCCCCCCGCCGAGATTTGTTAGGATGCACGTGCAAGAGCCCGGGTACTGCACGCCCGCACCATCGAGAAGCACTGTCAACGACGTTATCGGCATTCCTCATCCCGCCCGCCCATCCAAACAATGAGAAGCTTCATTCCAGCTCATGGTCAGAATCAACCCAAGGGCATGCACGCAGCAAGATGAACACTATAAATACATGGCACCTTCTCCCCCCTCACATGCACTGATACCCTCCTGCTCAGCCCAACGGCTACTACATACACACACACACACACTAACTAAACAGTGGCAATGGCTCGGGCACTTGGTCGCCGTCTCCGTGCTGCAGCCTTGCTTCCTCTCCTCTTCTTCCTCTCTGCTGCGGCTCCAGACGCTGACGCAGGCTTCACCGCGTCGAGGGCGGCGTACTACCCCAACTCCAATACAACCGGCACCGAAAGTAAGGGCTGGTTGTTTTCGGCTTAAATTTAATTTAATTAAAATTTATTATTTTCATACAAATCAAACGATGTAGTATTTTATAGTTAATTTTGTGACATTTTAAATTGTTTATCCTACAGTTTCAAAAAAAAAAAAGTAATTTTCAAATTCTTCAAGACCTTTTCTGAGAGGTTACAACTTTTTAAATTCAAAGTTTTAACAGCTTTAAACTGCGAAGAACATGGTTAAGTGCGAGCATGACTGCATGATGTTTTCATCGGACGTGTCACTCCAATCGTGTACTACTCGCTCCGTATATCATATAAAAACTCACATTTTCTTTATATTGGCACGGTCTTCAAAATAAAACTTTGGTCGATAATCATCATTGCAATTTATTTATAAAATACATAAATATATGATATTATAAAAGTGTTGCCCAATTTAAATAGTTCAAAAGATTTTCATAGGTCGCTTAGAAGTTAAAATACATCTATTCTTTGGAATACAGAGGGAATAGCTCACAAAGGAAGAGACTTGCTGGAATGCTAGGCAACTGAGTTAACTGTACTGATATTTGTAGGTAGATGTGCTGTGACTCTGTGAGAAGGGAGAGACCGGAGGAGAACATATCCGGTGCAATCTTCGTTCCCGTGCAACCACCGTGCAATCCAACTAGCAAAAGTTACGAAAAATTCTGAAAAAATTTATACATGTACTTCAAGTCATACTCCACCCATATATAAAATTTCATGTTCAAATTCGTTATATTTAAAGCACAGCAAAAAAGAGAAAATTCTGACACATTTATACTCTAAAATCTATCAGAATTTTCTCTTTTTTATTACTGCTAAAATATAACGAATTTGAACATGAAATTTTATATATAAGTGGAGTATGACTTGAAGTACATGTATAAATTTTTTTAGAATTTTTCGTAACTTTTGCTAGATGAATTGCACGGTGGTTGCACGGGAACGGAGATTACACCGGATATGTTCTCGAGACGGGAGACGTATAATCCACTTGTATCTGATGAAGAGTTTTTTTTTTTTTCCAGATGGAGCATGCGAGTACGGCGCATTCGGGGCGACGCTCAACGACGGCAATGTCGCAGCGTCAGCGAGCCTCTACAGGGATGGGGTAGGCTGCGGCTCCTGCTACCAGGTAAGCCCATCAATTTGCCTTCTCGTGTTAATGAATCGCATATACCAACCAATTCGATAAGAGAGAAGATGGCCATGTAGGCTGGAACATGTTTGGTTAAAGGTTAATTTTAATTACATGGGGCTAGTGTTCAGGTCACGCACTCACGCCCACATGCCTATATATTTCTAATGAAGAAAAATAGTTTTATATCACTGCAACTTTATATAGAACTCCAGGTGTTGACCTGCGGCCTGTGCCAAAAACCATGCAAATTTACAGTGCTGCAGCCTAAATTCCCACTATTTTTATCGTGCAAGCTAACCACGTGTCCTAAACGACCGTCGTTTCTTCGGCATAATTCGGTGCTAAACAGGTGAGGTGCACGGATCCGTACCGCTGCGCCGCAGAAGGCGTGACGGTGGTGATCACCGACTCCGGCGAGAGCGCCAACGGCACCGGCTTCATCCTCAGCCAGCGCGCCTTCGCCGGGATGGGGCAGAGCGCCGCCGCCGCCGCGGCGCTGCTCGCCCTCGGCCACGTCGGGGTCCAGTACAGGAGGTCAGCGAGCTAATAATGGACACGATGGCAACCTATTATCTGCTAATATGAGTTGCACCGAACTGAACTGCCCATTTTGCTTCATTGCAAACTTGCAATCGTCTTGGGGTTTCTTCTCTCTGTGCGTCTCAGGGTTTCTTGCAGCTACCCTGGCAAGAACATCGCCTTCAAGGTCACGGAGAGCAGCTACTTCCCCTACTACCTCGAGCTCGAGATCTGGTACCAGCAGGGCAGCCAGGACATCATCGCCGTCCAGCTCTGCGAGGTAAAAACACTAACCAGAACAGACGGTGTTAGATCATGTAGAGAACAAAGCAGCATGGCATCCCGATGGCTGCTCATGGGGCGTGCACATCAGAGTTAGGGTCAGATTTTACATAAAAACCTTTCCATGCTTAGCAACGTAGCAACGCAGGGTAAAAAATTGTGTGGCACTGAATATACCTTATGGTTGGTTGATGCAGACCGTGAATCTGACATGCCAGCTTCTGAGCGGGACCCACGGAGCAGTGTGGGCCGCCGTCTCGCCGCCAAGTGGCCCTCTGTCAATAAGGATGCTGCTCAGCGGCGGAGCTCCCCGCGGCAGCCGGAAGTGGCTGGTTCCGGCGAACTCCATTCCGCAGAACTGGACGGCAGGGGCCGTGTATGATTCTGGGGTCCAGGTGCAGCTGCAGTAGCCGCTGTGAAGCACTTGGACATAGCAAAAGAACATATGATACACCACTTCATTCTTCTGCCCTTCATCTTCCTCCGATCATATGTATTGTATTCGTTGTAATTTGTGATGGCTGAGCTTGCCTATAGAGGCTGAATACCAATAAATTTAGCACTGAAGAATACACAAGTTTGCAGGCGCAATTAGCAGCCCTCCTCCCTCTTTAATTATAACCGCCTTCAAAATCATGCTAGTACTTGCTTGATAGGCATAGGCCATTGAACAATCAACAGAATGCATGGAAAAAATGTTCAAGGAGTCAGAGAAGGCATTAGGCTCGTGAGATACTGGTTATAGTTGACATCACAGTTACCAAGTTGGGAATGATAGCGTCTGCAAGATCCACTTGCTTACGTCAACATGGTAACATATAGATGTTAGATACTGTACATGGCCATTTCTTGGAACTTATGTTCAAAACCAGCTGACAAGTTCCATTGTCTACTGGATTACACACGTCCAGGGCCAGCATAAATCCCCAACAAGGTTGTCGATCCTAAAATTTTTCCAAATAAACACACCAATTGTTAGTAACCTTTTCACAAATCAGTAATTGAAATAATATAATCAACAAAGTAGGAATTAACACATGAAAACTTATGAAGTTGAGTATGCATTTTCAGTAGGTGAGCCCTGAAGACTCAATTTCAGAAGCCACAACAAAAAAAAAACACCTAAACTTCAAAGTTTAAACCAAGTACAACCAAAAGTATAGGGGCAGGTGACCACAAACAAATTCACAATGTTTTCAGGAAATCTGATTTACAGTAAAACAACTAGATGAAACCAGCCCATTTCCATGTGTTATATGAATGACAGAGCATCTGCTTGGCCTGAGTCTAAAAACTGACAAAATTAATAAAGTTTATTATGTTTTCTTATAGAAAAGGTCATGATGCAACTGGGTTCAACTGAAAAGAAAAACTTCTCAATAAATAGCATTACTCTACGCACCAAACATGCCACAATTTAACATGGATGTAGGTGATTGTAGTCACTAATCACACATCAATCATTTTTTCATTTTTTGTTTGTGTTTTGATTTACTATGCACACATATTCAGAAAATTAAAAAAACAAAATCTCCTATCAATTGTACACAGTACATCACACTAGATTTAAAAACCTACATGAGTCTAATGCCTATCACTAACCCTGACTCTCTGAGGACTTGCTATGCCCTCTAGGATGGATCGGAACCATAGGCAGTATTCAAGTATTTACGGTTTAAGGTATGTACAGCTAGCTACACAGTGCAATAATGTTATGTTAAGTGACAGGAAATATCATTCTCGCATATCTTGGATGCATTAATATAGGCATATAGGTACTTACCAGTCACCATGGTTTGCCACAATGGTCAGTACAAATTTTCCAAAAACTTGATCTTGTTGGAAACAATACCAAAAATGATGGTATACCGGAAATCTTAAAACATTATACCATTTGTTGTTCGTGAAACTGCTCTTGCTTGTGATGTATGGTCAGGATGTTGGTTTCTTACAAAAGACATTGTTTGACTACTTGAAGCAACAGTATGATTTCCAATTTCAGGATAGCCTGTCTGAAGAATATCATCTAGTTGTTTCAGGAGAACATTTGATTGATTTTCAATGTATGACATTGCCTCCTCAGACCTGGCAGCCCTTGAAGCTATTAGGCCAATGAAACGGCACATGTTACTCAAGCGAACTTCTGAGGCTGAGCGCATGCTACTGCCAGGTGCAAGGTCTTCCCCCATTCTAACAGAACGGGCATCTTTCCTCCATCTCTTCAAAATGTATTGTTCTGGGAGCTCCTTGATATTCTTGAGATCAAGAACCTTTAGTACATGACAGCATTGAATCCCAACATATTCAAATTTCCTGCAGCTGCAAGTGGCTGAGCCATCTAGTGCGTCAAATTTCACAAGACTCTCTGATGGCTTCTCATCAAGTGTTATTTTGTACTCCGAAATTGTGCCAACCACACCGCAGGGGAAGGACATGCAATTCATGTAAGCCTCAAACTCACCCTGGAACATCTTGAAAGCTTCAGGTGTATATGCATTTGAGGCTTGTTTTAACATTCGCAGGGACGGGATTGGCAGAGTCACCTGGCTGCCATCAACATCAGCATGCAATTTTTTTGATCGATGTTCTTCCAGCATGATCTCATATCGCTTGAAGAACTGCAGAATATCTTCTTGTTCACTGAGCTCCCGTTTCAGCTCATTAATCATATTATCTTTCCTAAGAGTGGTGAGTATATCAGCAGAAAAGACAGTTCTCCTATAAGGCAAAGCCCATTTTTCTTTCTCCAGGAAAAGTCTGCTGAGCCACTCACTCTCACCGATGTCATGCTTCTCAATTAGCTTTTCCCATGCTGACAAGAACTCCGGCTCATCCTCACAGTCAAAAAGGCAATGGCTCAGAGCATTGCCAAAACTCTTCAAGCTTTCAAACACATGCTTCAAATGCCTCTTTGAATTATGGTATATATGCCACACACTAATGCAATGGTTGCTTTGAGGCCACACCTCTGCTGCAGCAAAGGCACACTCAGGGCGCTCATCAATCAATATAGTCCCTGGCTGCCTAGCACGCATGGCATCAGCAAACGCCTCAAACGCCCATTTCAATGACTGAACGCTCTCATCATAGAGCAATGCTGCACCAAACACAAGCAACTGCTTGTGGTTGTCCACACCAACAAACAATGCAAATGGCCGCCCATAAACATTTAACCCATATGTTGTATCGAAGCAAACAACATCACCAAAGCTCCTGAAGTCGATAATTGACTTTGCATCAGCCCAGAAGAAATTTGTAGCTGATTTCCCATCAGGTCCCATTCCTACTGCATAATACACAGAAGGACTTACCACCTGCAACTCCTCCAAGTATTGCAATGCAGCCCCAGCATCGCCAAGCTGCACACCCATCCCCTGCTTCCTTCGATGCAGTTCCCCTGCTCCAAGCTCATGTGCCCGAGCCCTCATCTTATGTGACCTCAGCTTGTGCACGCTCTCTGGATTGGCAAGTGCGTGGTTATGCTCCGCGAAAAACTTTGCTACACGGTATGTCCGGCATGGGGTGATCTTGATCACCATTCTTGCTTGGCACCCGGTCCGCGTTGGTGGAGGGCCTGGCCTAGGAGTGCCTGCTGCCCCTCCACCAGCATTGGTGCTGACAGCGGCTAGGCCCTCATGCTTGGCACGGTCACTGACGCCCTCACGGGAACACACAAAGATCCGGGACACGATCACCCCGCGCTTGCGCTTCTTGTATGAGCGGCGGACGCTGAAGCCCACGTGCTCAGCATACCGGTTGTAGAAGGCATAGGCATCGTCCTCCGTCTCAAAGTGCATGTCAGGGTATGGCCCATCCCTTGGATCCGGCAAACTCGTCACCGCAGCCATGGAGTGGTGGGATGAACTCGATGGCAGCATGGCCAGCGACACCGCCGGCGCTGCAGAGGTGAGCGGGTGGTTGTGCTCTGTGACGAAGTCGGTGACACGGAAGGCATTGGCAGAAGGGAGGAGTTTAATGGTGAGGGACGCCAGGCAGCCGGTGCGCGAGTCCGGGCACCGAGGTGGCGGGGGTGAGGCGGCGGCGGCGGCGGTCTCGTCTTGGGGCTTCTTGGGCTCTTGGCGGAAGCCCTGCTTGGAGCAGACAAAGAGGCGGCGGGTGACGGTGTGGCGGGAGTTCTTGGACTTGTTGGACTTGCGGACGACGAAGCCGAGGCGGGCGGCGTAGGCCTTGTAGAACTCGTACGCGTCGTCCTCCGTCTCGAAGTACATGCCCGTGCGCGGGGAGGTCGGGACGGCGGCGTCATCGCCGGCGGCGGAGGGGGCGGATGTCGAGGCGGCTTGAGTGAGGAGGGCAGGGTCGTCGGAGCCCGGGGCGGCGCCGGAGGAGGAGGGGGAGGAGGATCCGGAAGAGGTAGGGGAGGACGGCGAGGAGTCACCGGAGAGGGAGATGGGAAAGGGAGGTTCCGCGGCGGTGGACATTAGGGTTTGGGCTAGGGTTTGGAGGAATGAAGGGGTGAGGACGACGGAGCGAAGGATGCTGGGCTCTTGGAGTGATTGGCTCGCTGTCGACGAGGCCGCTGTGGGTAGAGGAAGAAAATTTGGCAAAATTGATTGTTTGCTCCAAAGTTGGTGTGTTTCTCTTTATTTGCCTAAAGTTGATGTGTCTCTGTTTATTTGCCCTATTTACATCTAGCTATGACTATCTTGTTTCCAGGGGTTCTTTACAAAATTTATACACCTCTCCATCTCCACAGCCGTGCAGGCGAAGCTCTTCGTCCTCGACCAGCAAGGCGGTGACCTGCGCGGCGGGTCCTCACAGGCATACCTCCTTGCCGCTCCCGCCGTGGAACGCCTTCACGGCGCCGCGCACCCCGACGAGCACCCACGGGCCCATGGAGACGAGGCCGCAGACTCGCCTTCCTGCATCGGCGCGATATGGACGCACCGCCCGCCGGTCTCTGATCCCCAGCGCGCACGGTGTCGTCGAGATGCTTGAGAACAACTTGTCCGACCCTTCCAAAGGCGACGCCGTGGCCGCTTTGGCGTGGCCCTTGAGCCGCTGCTGACGTCGGAGAGGTTGTCGTCGGCACACCACCCGCCAGGCTCTCCACCGCTGCAGCGGGGCTCGGGAGGCGGCGGGTCGGCTATGGACGACGGGTCCACCTCTACGCCTTCGAGGACGACGGCTGTGGAGATAAAGAGGTGTGTAAATTTTGTAAAGAACCCTCTGGAACAAGATAGTCACAGCTAGGTGTAAGTGGGACAAATAAATAGGGACACATCAATTTTGGGCAAATAAACAGGGGCACACCAACTTTGGGGCAAATAATCAATTTTGCCAGAAAATTTAGAAGGACCCAGTTTTCTTTCAAGATAAAAATGACCCTGTGACTCTCTTTTGTCCCTCATGGCCCGGAGGGGGCGCTGGTAGACCACCCCCATTCTTCTCTCTGACGACCGACGCCCTCTGCCTTGCCTACGCCGACGGCGAACGGTGCGTCGCCCCCATTCTTCTCTTCGACTCCCTTTGCCTCGCTTTGTGCCGATGGTGGCCGGCGCGCCGTCGCTAACCAATCCGCCAAACCGCGCCAAAGATGCCAGTCATACCCACGCCCGCCTCCTCCACTTAGCATGGCGCGCGCGGCGGTGCCATCCATCTCCTCAAGCCTCGACCACGCCGACGGCGTCCACCTCTACCTCACACTGACGGTAGCCCTTCCCTCTGCATCCAATGCGGCGGCCGCCCTTTTTCTGAGCAACAGCGGCGGAGTCCGCACACTTCACCTAGCAACGGCGGCGGCCCAATCTCCAAGCACGACGGCGGCGACCCCATCTCCTCCAAGCATGGCGTGATGGCAGCGCCCCGTCTCCCCTAGTCGTCGTGGCATGGCGGCGTCTCCCTACTCCACCAAATCGGCGCGGTGTCGCCTAGGCCCCTGCCTCGCCCGGCGCGGCACAGCGCCCTCCTCACCATGGCTGCAACGACGTATGCCCACTTCCTCCGACGCGCCGGCTCGAAGGACAGCGGCGCACCCTCCGCCTGCCTGGGCTTGAAAGATTGGTGAGCTAGACGATGGTGCTAATTTGGGGAATTTTTTTGGTGTAGGGAGCTGACTCATGCTTTAAGATTTGTGCATGGATAAATGTCGCTTATTGGAGAGGGTCTTTTTGATTTTTGAAAGACCCGGGTCCTTCCAAATTTTCTTTCGTGGGTAAAGGTCCAAGGCAAGTTCTTTTTAGCTTAATAGCATGGCAAGGCTCTATTTGTTTTGTTTAACCGCTATACGGCTTAACAGCTTAACGTTCTATATATACTTTAAAGAGATTTGCTTTGTGTTTTTTGAGTATTTTCTCATTGTCTCGAAGATGGGTCATAACGCTTTGGAAATAAAGTCTAACAAAATGGATCCGAATCTCGACACTATCCTAAGAAACTCTTAAAATTCAGTCATTTCAGTTGTTCAGCCATTCAGATTAGCCCAAAAAACATAACCTAAGTTTTGATCCCACCAGCCATTCAGATAATCGTATTGTACTGATCACAATTCAAGAATGGGACTATCGGAGTTCTCTGCTTAGTACAAGTCCTTTTCAGAATAGGACACTTAGCGATTGATCCATAGGAGTGACCAATGCTAGTAGGTTAAGAGTTGATACTAGAAGCGTGGGGGACCTCGAGTTATCTTCGAAAATATAACTATCCAGAATTTCAGTTGCATTTTGTAATGGTACAAACTGCCAAACTTTATTGCATAGCTAGAGTTATTTGAAAAAAATAGGTTTACAATTTTTTTATACACCTAAAAATTACACTTCAATATCATAGGCATGGCTTGAATGTAAGGATAACCTAAAAAACTAAGTCAGATTCTTCCATGACTTCAAATAAAATATCCTCTGTAGAAAAGACAGGGCCTACCCAAAAGAAGGGTAGCCCACATAACAATGGGTAAGCACACAAACGTACTTGCAAGTTTCCATATACAAACCTATTAACTATATGCAGGTTTAACAGAAATTGAACAGGGAATTTAATAATAGTCTTAATACATATTTTTAAAATATTTTTTGAATAATCATATATTTTGTCAATTCGTTTCCAAAATAGTTTTAAAAGAGATTTTTGTTATAGACTCGATCCAACACACTTTTCTAGACCAACACCAACAACAAACCTATGACCACACCTCTAACCTATTTTATGTCAATATTTAGAATATGCATCATCCTTTTGATACAACTTCATATCTCAGAAGTATGGTCCATCAACGATTTTTTTAACGACTTTGAAGAATCTGCCTAGCTTTTCCCATAAAATGACCAATAATATGGTTTCGGCGGAAGTTTGTATCTCTTCTATCATGACAAAAACCAATTATTAGCAATGAACAAAACAAGCACCGGTCCCCAAACAAGTGTCCTCTAGCCGCAAATAGAGCGACTCACCAACCTTCTCACATACCCATTGTATGTTTGTTCACGCTGAATTTCCAAACACCTTCCACACATCCTTAAACCAATACCAATATCTCGACAACACAACCACTTTCTTATACCTCAACAAAAAATTTGGTTAATATGCAACAAGAGTGTTCCTATATGCTTATATGAGACCTTGCCATTATTATGGATAGATTATATTTCCTAGGGTTTTTCCGTGACCTAATAGGTGAAAATATAATCTAAATAGTATTATTCCTACATGCAATCGTAAATACTTTTAAGATAGTTTTGATAAAAAAAATAATTAACTAGAAAATATATGCGTAGTATAATATTACGGCATAGGAAACCTGCCTGATTTGGCTATATCTTTGAATCCTGAGCTAATATATATCTGAGTACTCCCACTTGGCTAATCCGAGGGCAACTAATTTGTTTTCTATGCATTGAAAAAGGGAAATAGGGAAGGAGTTTAATAAAGATGCATGGAGCATGAATGCATGAAAATTGGTTCTAAAAGATATTTTAGGAAAAAGGAGGTTAGGGTTGGATAGGAGGGTGGTAGACCGAATGATTTTGAATATCTCCGGAAATATTTCTTATTAAAGGAAAAGGGTGAAAGGGGGATTTTAGCATAACTCCGGATAGGATGATATGGGGATAGAATATTAATTTTTGCATTATTTTGGTAGATCTCCGGATGGGAAGGAGTGTTAGTGTACGCGATTTTATGTGAGGTTTGAATTTTCAAGATTGGGTTTAACGACAATCTGTGCCCGTAATGGAAATTACTTAAGAATAAAGAGTGTAATATCATGAATATAATTTTAAAATGAAGTGTTCATGATAAATTAACTTTTTTGGATTTTTGTGTTTTTGTAAAATGGAAATGAATTTTAAAAGGTATTTTCCTATATGAGAAGCATTTTTTTGAAATTTTAATACTGAAAGGGGGCATTTTATATTTTTAAATAATATTAATCTGGATTTTGGAATTTTTAAGGGTTTCTTCAGAATTTTTGGAAGGGTTTTGAAATTTGAATTAAAATTTTAAATTCTGGAAATAGAAATTGAAAAAGAGAAGGATAGGCTGCAGCTGGGCCGGCCCATGAGGGTGTAGCTGGGCGGGTGGGCGATGACACGTGGGGTCCACCGCGTAGGGAGGAAGCGGCGCGCGTGGCTTATAGTGAGAGGCTGTCAGGTGGTGTCCGCCTGGCAGTGAGATGGAGGGGAAAAAAGAGGGGTGCGGAAGCGGCGCATGCGGCTGGGAGTGAGAGTCTGTCAGGTGGGGTTCGCCTGGCAGTGAGAGGGAGGGGAAAAAGAGGGGAGCGGCGGGAGGAGCTCGCCGGCATTGAGGAGCTGCTACAATGGGGGGTCGCAAAGTTTGGGATTCGGACTCGGTGGAGTCTTACCAGGGTGGTGGTGGAGCCCGGGGGAAGTCGGGGTGGTTCTTGCGAGGGCGCGAGCGATTCAGTGAGGACAGTGGTGGTGGAGGCGCTCCGTGAGGTGTGGCTTGTGGCTTGGAGGGGTAGGGCGAAGGGATGCCCTATTTATAGGGGAGCATGGGCGGGGATGGCCGAATGCAAAACCTGCTAGGGTTGCTAAACAACGATGAGAAATCATCGACAATCGAAGGTGATCTATGGGCAGCAAAGGGAATGATAGTTCGACGACGTGGAGGGAGTCATCCCAGCGGCAGAAACGATGGCGGGGAGGTCTAGAGAGGCGCGGCGACAATTCCAACGGTGCAGGGTGGCGGAGGCAGCAATGTTGGTTGGAAGGGAGGCGGCGGTGCAACCGGATTTGGGGGAAATATGTGCGCTGCTGGTTGCATAAGTCAAATAGGTTTATTTATAAAGGCAATACTATAAAGTATTGTGCTCCTCACAAGCTTTGGAAGAGTAATGAGGTAGATGCTTATAAAATAAGTCATGTAAATTATCTATAGAATATTTATTCACTGGGTCTTTATTTTGAAGAGGCATGTTGCAGAGTTGAGGGGGAGAAACTTCTGAAATATAACCCATATTGATGATCTTGAATATCATATGTATATTGTACTCTTTTTCCCTACATGAGTTTTTCCTTTAAAATGTTTCTCATGATAAGGTTTTTAATGAGGCAATATTGCAATACAAGTATTTATATGCAATATACTCTTTTTGTCCATCCATTTTTCCATGAGTTTTTTGGAAGGAGTTTTTAATGAGACGTATGCATTAGAAAGTTTAGGCTTGAAGGGAAAGTTTCTAAACTCTTATTTATGATCTTGAGGATCGTATATTGGTCTCTTTTCCTTCATTAATTTCCTTGAGAAGTTTCTTACATGAAGGTTTTTAACGAGTCAATATAATACATTTTTATGTATACAATGTAAAGTTTTCTCCATCCATTTTTTCCACTGGGTTTTTGGATGAGTTTTTATGAGGTTAACAGATGGTATACTAACAAAGAATATACATTGGAAGTATAAATGTATATTAGATAATGTTGTTTTCTCCATCTGTTTTTTCCATAGGTTTTCGGAAGGAGATTTTAAAACAAATACATATTACTAATTTGCCTAAGGAGGGGTGTTAAGAAATATCATTAATTGGCAAATTATCAAAAGATGTCCACTAAAAAGCTGTCTCTTTGTGGCACCCATTTTTTTGAGAGGACACCCATTTGTTCCCTATATAAAGGGGCTTTGCCCACCGTAAATACAGATGATGATTAATAAAGCAATCACTCTCTCAATTCTCTCTTGTTGTCTACCACTGTGTTAATACTCCTCAACACAATGCAAGCAATTTTCCAAAAAAAAAAAAACAGAGCCCAGGTATTAATACAATACAATCTATGGCCTATGTTCATCATCATAGCAATGATGTTTGCTAGTATGCGGCCATTACGACAATTTACATAAGAAGCATATATATAATAATTAGCAATATGGCTATCTAATATACTCTCTCCGTTATGAATCAATAGTCATTTTAAATTTGTCCTAAATCAAAGTATTAAAACTTTATCTATAAAGAACTTCAAATTATTTAGCTTGAGAACATAAAAATCATATAGATAGATTTGTCTCGGAAAATACTTTCATAATATTATGATTACATTATAAATAAATTTTTTTAAAAAATTTATGGCCAAAGTTGTACTTTACAAACCATGTCAATGTCCAAACTCCAAAACGACTATTATTTCATAATGAAGGGAAATAGTATGTACAAATGTATTTCACTGATAATATAGAAACTCTACGAGGAATATTAAGATTAGATTACACAAGCATGCTAGTTGTCTCCTGAGAAAATCGAAACGTTACAGAGAACAAAATGCACAGAGCAGTTATATGCATAACAGGCTAACAGCTGGTTAGTCATTCCTGGATTATACCACCTAAGGCAGAGGTTATCATACCGTGCTGAATAAAACTGCAAGCGCATAAAAGACCATGCTATGGTACCCAGAATCAGATTTCTCAATGATCCTATATTCTTCAATTCATTTTCTACGCATGAAAAGAAACTGAATTCTATTGTAACATAAATCTACATGAACATCTAAATGGACAGGTGCAAAATGGGAAATGTACCACATACTTGCTAAAAATTCCATTCAAAATTAGCTAAAATAAATTGAGTGAGTGCCACTTCTATTTTTCTACCAACGTACTTCACATGGGCCATACGGCAATGGTTCATATTTTTCTACCAACGCCTTTGAAGTCCATATATAAACGTTACAGTTATGGGTGCTACTCGGTTAGGGTGGAATGGGTTGGGTTAGAATGGGTTGCTTTGGATGGGTGAAAATGGTGTTGATGTTGCTAATGGGTTAGGGTGGGGTGGGTTTGAAAAGGTTTGGGTTCAAATGGGTTCAACCCACGGGTTTGTATTGAATGTATTCATATGGTTCTATAATATACATAAATTTTTACATGCGGGCCCCACCTATTCAGTTTGACCTGCCAATTTGCACAAAGTTGTTTTTGGATATGTAGAGTTATAGAAAAATCAGACAAATTTGATGATCTTTTATGGTGTGAACACAAGGTTTTTTAAAAAAACTAAATTGTTTTATAATACACCTAACCATGGGCAGCCGAGGCGGGCCAACCTAACGAGTACACCAGACCGACTTGGCCGCTTGGGTTTCGATCTAGAGCCCGCTCGTCGGGCCGGGACCGGGTCCGAAGAAAACACGAAATAGCACTGGGTCAGGCCGGGCTTCGGGTTGGGCTGGGCTTCAAGCTGGGCTCGAGCCCGAGACTGGGAAAAGACGTTAGACCGGACCGGGCTTGGCCTAGTCCCGCGGAACCGGCTTTTTCAAGCCTGGCCCGAAACCCGGTAGGCCTTTGGACATATCAACTTTATCGAAAAGCATCAAAATTTACATGTGGGCCCCATCTATTCTATTTGCTATGCTAATCTACACAAAGTTGCGTCCACATGTATAGAGTTATGACAAAATAATTCAAACAATTTCAATGATTTTTTATAGTGTGAACGCGAGGTTTAATAAAAAAACTATGGTGTTTTTCTTTATAAAATCTAATCTTCATATAAAATTGGATTAAGAAATGGGGTCAAATGGGTTGAGAAATGGGGTTGAACCCATATGAGTGGTGTGGGTTAGATTGGTTTGGGTTTATATAAGAAATGGGGTGGGGTGGGGTGGGGTGGGGTGGGTTCAAATAAAAATGGGGTGGGGTGGGGTGGGTAGAAAAAATAGTTTTATTAAAATAGAGTGGGGTGAATATGGGTTGGGTTTAAACCCACTAGCAGCCCTAGTTACAGTCAACTAGTACTATCAGATCTGCAAATTTTATAAAATTTAGCTTCAACGTAACACAAACATCACAAGGAAATTGAAGGGCCCAGTAAGACAAATACAACGTTGTACTACAGATGCTGGTTGTATGTTACATGGGGGAAAACAGCTTTGTTGTGCATGCAATAGAAACAACATTCTGAAAGAGCAGAAGAATTACATCAGTTCGCTCATTTCATCTATCTAATGTCTGCCCATGACCTCAAAGCTCCGACATCTTCAATCCTTTTGCATTGAGCTTCTGTTTTGTCATGTAGAGAAAGAGCAGAAGAATTACATCAGTTTGCTCATTTCATCTATCTAATGCCTGCCCATGACCTGAAAGCTCCGACATCTTCAATCCTTTTGCATTGAGCTTCTGTTCTGTCATGCAGAGAATTCAAGTTCCTATAGAGCTTATTGTGTAGATTCAGAAAGACTTTCCTGTATTTCCACTTGTCACAGTAAATTTTATGGGTTGACATATAACTTATAACCTCCATCACCCTCGCAAAATAGCCACCTTTGAGGAAACTCAAAACCAAGCAGTCAAGCAAATCCCTATCCACAACTAGCTCTCCATTTTCGAGTCTACGCTTTATTTCTCCCCACAGCATGGTGATCTCCCTATGCATATCTAGGGAAGCATACCCACACAGCATGTGGCAAAACGTATGCAAACTGGGTCTAATATTTTGCTCTCTCATGCGCTTATATGTGCATAAAGCATCTTCCATCATTTTTGCCTTGCAGAAGAATAGAATTGAATTATTGAACTCGTAAGTTAAGTGGTCACGAGTATTATATTGTTCAGTTTCTTCAACCAAAGTGGCAAGCAAAGATGAACTGGACGGAAGCATATCATCCTTCTCTGTTTTGGCAATATCCTTTATAGTAAAGGAAGAATTAGGATGAATGTCAGCCATGGAAGACGCTACTTTTTGTATCTGTTGGAGAAGCACATTAAACTCTTCTGTCTTATTCTCCTTCTCATATGCTCTCAAAAGCGACATGTAGGCACTGATCCCCATGGGAATCCCAGCGGACTCTAAATCATCAAGGATATCATGGGCAGCATGTAACCATCCCATTTGAATGCATGCATTAATCACATCTGATGGAGAAATTCCCTTTAGATCTTGCTTATGTAATGTAATAAAAAAACTAGACAATATACCCAATTTCTTTGCTTTCACACAACCTATAGTAAGTCGAGCAAGAGCCTTTTTGCTAGGAAGAAGATTTCCATCACTAGCAACAAGAAAGTCTGATTGTATTTCTTTACCAAAAACAAAACCTTTGTCCTTTTTTGTTGGGTCTAATGTTATCATATACCCCGTTTTTAGGTTGCCAGAGCCAATCAGTATCATACCTTTTTTCTGTAAACTGTTGCTAGAGAAAACATCAGGCTTTTGTCGTTGACATAGATCAAGTAAAAGTTTTGCAGCAGCATCCATGTCATTATATTTGAAATACAGGTTCAACAGACTGTCATAAAAATGTTGATAATGCTGAAAGAATGGCAAAGATATAAAAGAATCAACGCTTGTTTTCATGTTCATCAACTCATCTTGTTGCCCAACCATCTCAAAGACACGGCTAACAATCACCATTGTATTTACATCGGCAACAACCCCAATCAGTGACATCAACTCCATTATTTTCTGAGCCTTGATGATGCATTTGAAGTTAACACATGACTCCAGAACCATATTGAACAGGGTGACATTGTTCTTTATTGGACCCAGTTTTTTCAGGTGCCTTCTATCTTGAATTTGGTCCAAGGAGCACTCACAGGTCTCAGCCAGAACATCAGCAGCAAGATAGGACCCAACTTGTGTCTTCAACAAATGAAAAAAAACCATGCTCAGCATATCAACATCAGGAAGCTTGCCACTCTCCAGTATGAGCCTCAGTACCGCGGAGGCCGGAACAGGCATCTGATCTCTTGCAAGAGCAAGAGATAGCCTCATCAGGGAGCTACAGTTGAGGAGATTTTTGTTGTGCCGGTAAACTGACAGAACCATGTCATATGCTCTCTGAAGCCACCTCCGACTCGATGCATAGGTCAGCGACACAATCACAGCGTTCAAAACCCGTGGCTCAGGAAAACCGTGCAGGATTTTGTAATTGCTGAATGCTCGCAGCGCCTCTTCGGCATTGCCATCCTTGAGAGCAGCATCGATAGTCCTCGACAGAGTTTCGCGGGACGGTACCCCCCGTGGCAGATTCCTACTGGCTCTTGTGCTCATGCAAAGATACTGCGCAGGTAGAACACATTGCCTCCTCCATGACACAAAGCTATTGGCCTAAAGAAATCGCACAAGTATGCATCTTGAATAAATTATTGCTTACAACATACAAGAAAGAGAGTGTGCACAAGGTTTAGTAGAACTGTGTAGCGGTGCTCTTACAGGCAAGGCAACTCCGGGAGCGCAAGAAACCAACGCGAACCCGCGGCAATGGCGGCACGCCCTCAGCAAGCTCCTCATGGCATCAATCCAGCGTAGGAAACCCACTCACCACGATCCGGAGGGTGATTCCATGAAAGAATCATAAAGATTAGAAATCAAGAACCAGAGAGCCTCACTCGGGGCCCGGCAGCGGCGGCTGAGGAACTCTCGCCTCCGAGGCGGACAGAGAGAAACAGAGGGCCAGCCGCGCTGGCCGAGACCCGCGGCGGCGGCGGCGGCGGCGGCGGCGGCGGCGACCGGCCGAAGAGCTTGGAGGGCGGCGGCGGCGAGCCTGGAAAGCGAGTGTTGGCGCCAGTAAACCTTGATATCGACCGTTGGATGCGAACTGTACGAGCGGGATCGAGCTCCCCCTGATTCTCTGGACCCTGAACAGAACAACATATTGCATATAGGCCCTCTACAAATGTGCAAAATTCAGCATATTTTCCACATAGATCCTCCACAGATGTGCCAAATTCTATCCGCAACCTCGCTTAGCCGCCGTCTGAGGAATCCCAGTATATCCACAGCCGCGAGCTACTAGGGTTTGGGCGATTTGGAGCAGCCACCGCCGGCGACCTCGGCCGGCGAGACTCTAGTGCAGCTCCTCCCTCCAAAGACTTGGAGATTGGGGGTAGGGAGGGTGATTGTGAGGTGATGGCGTGGGGCTGAGCTCCGGCGAGTTCGTCCAGCGCCGGTCCTCCGCCCGACAGCATTCCCCTGCACGGAGCCTTCCTCCGGCGACGGTTTGCAAGGCCAGCCGTCTCCGGCATCCAAGAAAGGCAAGGTGCGTGGAGCTCTGCACCAATCTTGGCCTGCCAACTGTCCTAGAACTAGTATGAATGTATGATGCAGGTGAAGCAAGTGGTTGCTTACCCAGACGTCAAGTTGAGCTTAGCATATGTCGGATGGAACTGAGTAGTTAGGAACTCTCGCAAAAATTGACTTTTGGGATGGATTGATGAATTTGTGTTGGAATCGGGTAGCGCTGTGACTGTGATCTAGGTTATTACAAGATATGAATTTTACTAGATTTTTTTTTTGTAGAATTTCAAGCTCAAAATCTGAATTGTGCCCCAAGTTAGCACTAATCTCAATGGGGACATTGAGTTGTCTGATTTTTTCCCTGCTCTCTTCACGTTCAGTTCTTTCTTTATTTGCCCCTACAAGTGTTATGAAGCCAAATCAGGTTTATTGTATTAGCTATTTAATATTCCATTGCCAGTAACCACAACAATTCATATACCTTTGTACACGATGACGTGCAATGTGCTGTAGCTGTGTTCAGCATGCTTTTCCTAAGATCACCCATACACAGGTTATGATTTAATTGCTATTTTTTCAGGCTGATTGGATTATTTGGGACTCATGGAAGATGAAGACTATAGTACTGAATCATCTAACGATGAAGATGTGCAAGAAGATGGTGAGAAAGAAGAAAATGCTGCTGACGGTGATGTCTTCAAGCCGGTTGATATAGATCCGTCATTGGTACCCAAGGTAGGGATGGTATTTGACTCGGAGGAAGATGCCTTTCAGTTCTATGTGGCATACGGCTGTCACTCTGGTTTTGGTATTACAAGAAGATCTAACAATACCTTTGATGGTTTTCGCTACCGCTCTACTTTCATATGTTCTAAAGGAGGGCAGTCTAGACTGAGATCTGGTGTGGCAAGACCTGCAAGAAAGAGAGGCACAAAAACTGGTTGCAAGGCTAAGATGATAGTGAAGGATGCTCATTTTCAAAATCGCTGGGAAGTTATTGTTCTTGAGTTGGATCATAACCACCCACTGGATCCTAGCTTGCTTAAATTTAAGAGGCAATTGAAGAACTCTCCTTTCTCTCAAAATCCACCTGTTATGCTTGAGGCACCACAGAGCAGCCCAGCGGCTGCACATTCTAGCAGAGGTAGAGATAGTGGGATACCTTCATCAACCCATATTGAATTCAAGGCCAAGATAGACAGAAATCGGAAACTGAAGCTCGCTGAAGGAGACTTAGAGGCCTTATTAAGTTTTTTCAACAACATGCAAGACCAAAATCCATGCTTCTTTTACAGCTTAGATATGAATGAGCAAGGACAGCTAAGGAATGTCTTTTGGGCTGATGCCAAGTCACGTAGTACTTACAATTACTTTGGTGATGTTGTTGCCATTAACGTCACAAACTTTAATGATCAGTATGATATGCAGTTTGTATCATTTGTGGGCACTAACCACCATGCTCAGCCAGTGTTACTAGGGTGTGGTTTGCTTGCTGGCAGATCTCTTGGAGCCTATGTGTGGCTTTTCGATACATGGTTAAGATGTATGAATGCCATGCCACCACCTTCAGTAATTACTAGTTATTGTCACGATGTTGCAATAGCTGTTAAAAAGGTTTTCCCTAATGCACGACACCGTTTTTGCTTTTGGCACATCTTAAATGAGCTTCCTGAAAAGTTGGAGGAAATGGGAAAGAAAGATGAAATGATTTCAACTTTCACCACATTAGCCTATGATTCCGTTACTATTCCTGATTTTGAGAAAGAGTGGCAAGAAATGATTCTGCATTTCCATTTGGAGGGTAATGAGTGGTTGTCAAAACTATATGAGGTCCGGATGCAGTGGGCTCCTGTTTACGTGAAGGATTCCTTTTGGGCAGGAATGTCTGTCACAGACAGAAGTGATAATGCCACCGACTATTTTGATGGCTGGTTGACATCGGGAACCTCTGTGAAAATGTTTGTTGAGCAGTATGAGGCAGCTGTTAAAAGTAAGTTAGAAAAGGAAACCAATGAAGATCTAAGGTCATCTCAGATGAGGGCACCAATGTTGTATGGGCTGCCTGCAGAGGAGCAAGCAGGAAAGGTGTATACGTTAGAAATATTTCAGAGGTTCTTGCATGAAATCGGGCATACATTTCATTGCAGCTGTAGTATGCTTGACCGGAATGACTCAGCTGTTACATACATAGTCTCAGAGCTTGTAAATGAAACTAAGAAGGTGGACTACAAAGTCGTTTATGACAATGTTGAAGATGATGTATGGTGCTTATGCCGGTTGTTCCAATTCAGAGGTATATTGTGCAGACACGCTCTCACTGTGCTGAGGCAGGAGCTAGTGTTGATTATTCCTCCAAAATACATCATTCATCGCTGGTGCAAGGATGGTAAACGAAATTGTGCATCTGTATCTCAGGTCGCCTCATTAACTAACCAGGAACTGGGAAGTTATGATGATCTCTACAAACTCGGCCACCAATACTTTGCAGAAGTTGTGGAACTTGGTTCCTTGAACTCAGAATCAAAAGAGTATGCTTTGTCAATCATGAGGGAGATCAAGGATAAAGTTATTTCTTATGAGAAGTCACTAAGGGACCAAAGGGTTGACAGTCATGTTTCAACTGCCAATTTTGCTTACAATCCTGTGAACGAGGATTTTACAGATGATGCGTTGCCCATCTCTCTTAGTACAAAGGGCTGGGATCTTATGCAAGGGTCCAAACGTTCTCGCAAGAAGAAACTGGCAACCCCAACTGTTCTTGATACCTTGAAAAAGAAAACTAAGAGGGCTTACAACAAGAGGAGGAATGCCACTGCGACGAACACCCTAAACACCACAATCACCACAACTGACAATGCAACTGATGGCACGAGTGTATGTATTTATATTAGTTTGTATATTTGGCTATTTTTTTTTGCTTAGGGTTGTTCCTGACATTAATTTTCTTCCCATTAGATACAACAGAATCAAGTAAATGAGGGATGGTCATTAACATCTACTGTTGCACCCGAAACCTTCACCTACGGAGTAAGCTCAAACATTATTCCCCCCATTTTTGCTCAAATGTATTCTCTCCCATTTTTTTATTCTCTTTGTTCTTAAGGGGTTTGGTGGAAAGACATGCTAACGCTATTTTTTATTTATAAAAAATATGTTTGCTTTCTAGGTGGAGACCATCTCATTTGATTTGTCACAATATAACAACGCACCAAGCTTCCATTGGCCTGAGAGCAGTAGTAGGTCTCAGCTTCAGTAAGGAGGCAACACTGCAAATGTGCATTCATTTAAATAGCCTAGGTTCTGACGGAATTTCAAGATGGCAAAAGTTAGTGATAATATATTCACTTTGACCTTGGTTGCTGCTGGTGGGTTGGTGGCCACCTGAATGAACGTGAAAAAGGTCAAACTCGGTGAAAACCACCAAATTGTAACAGTACAGTCTGAATTGGGTTGCCAATATGAGATGACAACTGGCTGCCCTTGATTTTCTAATCCATGTGATGGCCCAGATGTACATAATCATTTCCCTTTTTTCCACTTGAGATATTTGCAGCTCCACTGCCCATTAGGTTGTATCTGAATCACGTTATGCCAGATGCACTTGCATCTTAAATAATTTACCTTGTGTACCCGTCATGGAATGTACATTGTGCATTATTTGCTTTTAGAAGGTTTAATGGATACATGCCACGTCAGAACTTCGATACTTGAGACCTGTCACTCTCTCTTTCGCTTTTGTAAAGACGCCATTGTGAAATGGGGTTTTTTGCATATATGCTGCTCTGTGCAGCACTTACCTCATTTTAACATTTTATTTTTGAAATACCACAATTTTACCATTATCTTCAATATATATCAATAAATATACAAGCGTGACCACTCCCGTCGTCCACACGCCACGTGGCCCGCCTCCTCACCCGGCGCAGCCGCAGCCATCCGATTGCGGGAGCCAGGCAGATCCGGTTGTCCGTTTTGCTTCAGCGTATAAAACAATTTTTACCGCTCGTACATCAGGCATGCGGGTGATTCGCCCAGTTGGTTTACTCCGTCGCTTCGTTGCCTGAGAGACTAGGGTTCGAGTCCCGCAGTTCGCCACGGCGCAATTTTTTTCTCGACGCTGCAGCGCGCTTTGCGCCTCATGCCGCTGCTCCTGCATTGGCTCGCACACGCCGCCATCGCTTTGTCGCCGGGCGCGCTGCACGTTTTCTTCGTCGCGCGAGGCTGCGTTTTGCCCACGTGCCCGTCGTGTTCGCGCCCAACTCGTGCGCCGCGGGCGCGCGTACGCATCTAGTTTACATACAAATGTCACTCCCTCTCTCACACAATCTCCTTGTGAATCAACACTAGCGACACCATCAATCGTCGGCTCGCTCGCAACGTTGCCATGCCCTATCACTATGATTCAGCTTGGCGGGAGCTCGGGTGGATGAAGAGCTTGGGATTATGAGTAGTTTAAGATCATCCCAACAACCCCTCTATATCCCTAAACAAATTTATGAGATATACGGTGATATTTGTCATATTTCAGATTGACTACTCATCGCCAACTCAGGCCAAGATCAGGGAGGACCTTCAGCTCTCACTCTCCGAGGTCTCAAATGTTGACTGAAAATTTACTATGGCAATGTCATTCACGCTTTTAAGTTATTATTAGGGGTATTTGCCTTCGGCAACTATGCTAACTAGATTAAGTTGCTCACGTGGATATGATACGCCAACGTGGAGGTCGAGCCAACGTGTCTACCGCATAACAAAACCACCTAGAAAACCGCCTACGGACGGTATTTGCGCCATTAAACTTAATACAGGGGTCCACCTAGACGGTTTTGTACGTGGGGGATTAAAGTCTCTGCACCACTATAGTTCAGAAGTCAAGCAACCTTTCTCCTTTTGAAAATGCAGATAATACAATATATTTGTACGTGGATAAGGTGTAAAACGAACTAAAAAAAATCTAAAAATTTGAATTTTAAAAAAATGGCGATGAGTAAATGGCGAAGAAGCGGCCTCGAGGAGCTCTTCCTTCCAGGGTCTCGTCTCGGACTCGGAGCGTGGGAAAATACACTGATTGATTGCAGGCGTCGTGCTCGGTGTTGGTTGCGGTGCTGTGATATACGGTGGTGAGTTACGTCTGTGCGACTCAACGTGTACGCGTGGGTGTGGGTAAGCGCATCGGAAACTGAGGACCTCTTTAATTTTTTCTGTTTAGTTTTAATTTTGGTTATAGCTGAAAATTTTTATCCTCCTTAAAAATATATGAAAAGAATAAATAAATTAATTTTTTATAAAAAATTGAGACCTTTGAGAAAAATCATATAAAGTCTCAAAAATATTATTTTTTAAAAAATACAATGAACGATCCGGATAAAAATAAGAAAAGTTTTAAACCAATAGAAATTAAACTAAAATTAAAAAAAAAGAATCTGGAAGGAAAGCCCCCATCGGAAACTGCAGGTCTCACATTCTTGTCCTGGAGAGGCCATACTCAAGCCCTGTTCATTTTAGTTAGCGTAGCGTAACATTATACTGTAGCAAAATTTAAGAGCCTTTAAAAAGAGATTTAAATATTTAAAAAATAATTAACAAATGTTTTAAGAATCTTTAGCAAGACTACAAAAAACCTATAAAAAAATCATTACAAATCATTACGTCAGACGTAACATTATAACCACGTCTCCCTATCACCCCAATGAACACAGCTGTGTAGCAGAATTGTCTGCAAAGCAAAGCTTATGCTATTAGTATGAATCAAGGCTTTTTTTTTTTTTTTTTTTCCGTTTTTGACAGGCACCAGCAAGTGACTGTCACTGCCATTTTGATTCATTTCACCGCTGACCGGGCCCGCTCGTCATCCCGTACTGTTCCTTCTAGAATCGAGCGCTCTTGAGCTGCGTGCGGCCGTCGACGCTTGTGGTTGGCGACCATCATCAAGCAGTTTGATAGATCCGCACAAGATCAGTCGCTTGCAGTACAAAGCCTGTTTCAGTTTGTTGTTTTAGTTTTATTCTTGTTCGGTTAGAAAATTTTATTATTTTTTACATATAATTCTATGTATAATTTTAAAATATTTTATTCTATGTATAATTTTAAAATATTTTTTAAACGTCGTAAAATTTTCATTCAAAAATCTTAAAATATTTTTTAAATAAAATTTTTTAAATATCTTTATATCTTTTTTAATTATAACTGAAACTAAACTAAGGTACTCTTTGGTCCGCGGTTTTGTTCGGTTCGGTTTGGTTGGGCTAATCAAAGAACCTAAATCTCCCGACCACCAAGGACCATGCAGAACCTCGATCTCCCTCCTATCAACAACAGTGAAGGGCACTTAAGAGCATCTCCAATGGAGACATGTCAAGAGGTTATAAGACCTCCACGCCATCTTTTGGGCTGATCCGAGGAGAGAGAGCAACCCGGCAAGCACAGCGCTTAGTTAAGCGCCGTCTATAGCACCAACCCGAGGCAGCCAAACTCCCATCCAATCTCTCTCTCTCTCTCTCTCTCTGTCGCCGGAGGGTCAGCCGGAGCCGCTGTCGCCGTCGAAGCTGCGCCTGCCGGCGTCGGCGGGCGCAGCGCCATGACGAGAGACAATGGCGGGCGGCGGGCGGCCGACGGCGAAGCGCCAAGACGGAGGGCGTCGGTCGAGGACGGGCCACTGGCGTCGCGAGGACGGAGCCGCTGTCGCCATGGAGCTCACTGGCATGGAGGCGGCGGCGGCGCAAGGTGGGTCATGAGACGAGTGGAGAGTGGAGGGCGCGGCGTGAAATGAAGCGGCGGCGCAGGTGGGGCGGCGAGACGAGCGGAGGCGGCGGCGGCGTGGCGGCCGTGGCGGGGTGAAGGGGGGGCGGGGTGGGAGCTCGGGGGTGAGAGGGGATTTGAGGGAGGAACACGGGAGGAAGAAGACACAGGATTAATTTATAATATGACATGTGGGTCCCACAGTTTTTAGAGTTGGTGCTTTATAGCCAAGCTGTTGGATGGAGAAGTGGTCTCTTAAGCTGATTAGGATGTGCCATCTAGATCTTATAGACAACAAGTTGTCTCTACTATTGGAGATGCTCTAAAAAAAACAACAGTGAGATGTGGTCCTGAAAATCATGTGACATTCTGGCCATACAATAGGCTTAGGCTATGTTTAAATATGGACCTCTTTTTAACTTTATCGATGCTTTTCATCGATTTTATTTTTTTTTGTGTGCAAATTTTTATGGATAATAAAATGTTTATCCCTTTTTAACCTATATCATGGTCAAAAAAAGTCAAATGTTCACAAAAGATTCCAAAATGGGCCATGCATTAAACATGCCCTTGTTCTTTTTACCTTAAATTAAAATTTAAAACTACAGCTAGAATTTTGTTCTTTTTTACATGCTAAATAATATACTATTTTGTAATCATTTTATGGGGTTTTAAATGGTTCTTTTTAGATTTTCTAAAAAAAATTTCATGATTTTTTTATCTCTCAAAAGCCTTTCTTAAGGGATTACAACTTTTCAGATTAAAGCTTTTTTGCTACTTTTAAAAAGAACAACGTCAGATTGTAAGGGATTCTTTTTTATTTATTTATATTTCTATTAGAGTGAGAATTAGAGTGTTGCTGAAGATGTCAAAAATATAGGGAAGAAAACATTTTTCAGAAGTGTGTGCAGAACTTGATTGTTGGGATTATTGCATGGGAAAGTTTTTTAAAGGGAAAATTAGGTATGCAACACTACAAATTGTATGAATTTGCTAACTGAGTCCCCGACGAGGTCAGAGCAACATAATGGTAATGGAAACTCCTGGCTAGTGCGCTGGTGCACACGATAGTGATCGTGTTCCTCCTCTTTGGGTGTTTCACAAGAGAAAGGCATAGAGAGATGGGAAAGATAAAGGAAGTATGGAAAATGAGATGGTTGAGCCATCGAGCATAACTTGGCTGGTGAGAGGCAGTATTGTGGCTCAATGTGTGGATCATCTTAGCCCTTTCTCATCTCCCCCCTTACCTTACACTAACATATAGTCATTGACAAGTAGCTAATTGGAGAGATGAAGATTGGAGGGGGGGAGGAGTAGAGAGGGAGTGAGAGAATGATGTTAGAATTTGATAGATATAAATAGCAAGAAGTAGAACAAATCAAAAGAACACGCGATGATTTAATGTGAAAAACCTTTGTGGGAAAAAAATCATAAGCACCAGCTAGCGAAACTTCATTACTTTTGGGAGAGTTACAAAACACAGAGGATTACAGTGTGATTCTTATTTCCTCATGCGGCCCACAAATATTTATAGATGGTGCCCATACCTTCGGCGACGGGCCTCCGCTCTGCCCCACCTGGCTAGACTTGGCCTTTCTTCATAATTTATATCATATATCTATAAAAGAGGAGGGGGGAAAAGAGAGTAGTCTAGAAGCGACAGTGGTGTGCCTACACAGTTGAGCCCTCTCCTCCGCTCCCCTCTATTGTTTAGTAGAGAAAACTAAAGGAACGGGAGCAAGGGAGAGATGTTGAGAAATAAGGAAGTGAGAAGAGAGAGGAAGGGCTTGAGATAGCGGTGTCCAATGATAGGCAACATGATAGGAGGTGCCATTCCCCTTCCGTCCCATTCCCCTTCCTCCGTGCTTTTATGCTGCATTGGAAGCGACAACAAGGGAAAGGATGAAAGGGTATGGAGCAACACGAGAGAGATCATCGTAGAGAGGGAGAGAGGAAGATGAATTAGCGAGGGTTACATGTAAACCTAGGCCACAAGCCATGTTGCACACCACGTCAATGCTACAATGGTGAACCTATCTTCAAAATAACATCTAGAGGGTTATTTGTCTGATTTTTGCATAGTACGGGAGGTATAATACCCTAGTTATTTTAGTTCAAGGGTAAAGTAAACAATCCTCAATAGTTCAACGTTGCAATAGGTTTTCTTTAGTTTCCCAAAATATGGTGTACTGAACTAAGGAAGCACGATAAACCTGATTATTTGGTATATATCTTGAGATGATTGAAAAGTTGCTAAAATAATATCCAAATTCAAACAAATAAAATACCATTAAGATGTTATAACCGATGAACCACCATAGGACTTTCATTTAATATATACATCTTGAGATATTTTCTCTTCTTTTTTTAAGGTACCAATGAAAAAAATGTTAAAGAGGAGAGACAACATCCAGATTCAGAAAATATTTGGTGGCGCGGACTCAACGATCTGGCTCGTCGTCAGCGTCCTCTAGGTCGGTAGTGAGGGGGCTGGTAGTCCACAACAAGCTCTACCCATAGGTAGACACAAAATATTAGTTCTCACGTTGATAGTTTGGTGCGGTGGTATTTTGATCTTTCTTGGCATCGAAAGGTAGCGATGACACTACTGCTCAGTTGAGGCATCTAAGATAGTGGATTTGCTTTCTTATGACAAATCTGATGAGGTATTTTTGTTAAGACTCAATTTAGAAGGAGAATAATGGTGGTGGCCTGCATTGTGACTTTTTCAGGGTGATAGTCCAAGGATATGTTCAAAAATTTTGGCTTACGAAATTTATGTGTTGTCATGCTTGTTGTGTGCTATGGGAGTTTTCGTGATATCCTCTTTACTAAATAACTCACGATGGCCTTTGTGATACCACAAGTTTAGTTGATCCTGATCTTTGTAGTGTGATTTTCGTCAAGTTTGGCAAAAGCAAATGAGATGATGGAGGTAGGTTTTAGTGACTTCGCCTTGGACTGCGACAACTTTATAACGAATCCTTCTAAACGCTCGTTTTGTTGTTTTGTTTTGCAGACCTTTGAGAACACATGTAATATTTTTTTTATTGGCTAGGGGCCTTAATATAAAAGGGATCATCTTATCTTAACGAAGTTTTATCCAATTCTAAAAAGGTAACATATCCTGTGCAACTGGATCTTTGGTGCAACTATGCAATCTTCAAATCTTGACCATCTAAGGGAGATCCGACACATCCTGCTACCCTCATGTCTTATTTGCATCCACACCCCCGCCTCTCTTTTTTCCTGCTCTTCAGTGCACCCGGGATTGCTCTCCTCTAGTCCGTCACCGTCATCACCGTTCTCCACCATCGTCGTCGTCCTCCACTAGCAGCCGCGTCGCCGCCGCCATCCTCCCCTAGCCACCGCAATCCTCCCCCAGCGGCCACATCGCCTCCGCCGCGAGTCGCCCCAACCTGCACGCCTCCTTAAGCCTTGCCGAGGGATGGAGGAGAGGAATGTGCAAATATGTTGCTGTCAAATATGTGCAATCAACAGTAGCAATTTGTGACTTTTTTTGTACAATCAGTTTTAAACAAGTATTGTTCTTTAATTTTCAGAACTCTTGTGAAAATTTTGGAGTACTCTTGTTTAATATATCTTGTATTTGTAGAAGCTATTTGATTCTTCTGAAACTTGATTGAAAATGACATGTATGCTTTGATTACATGAAAGAATCCTAGTATACTTGTATGCTCTGATGCTAACTCCAAACACACAAGGCTTACGGACAAGGATGAAGGATACTCTTGTCTCATATTGTTTAGTTACATGTATGCTCTGAAACCTTTATTTTCTATGAATAGCTGTCTCTGGTACACATCTCATACAAAAACTACAATCTAAATGGTAGAAATCCAGAGATGCAGGTTGCCAAATCGATGAAATCTAAGAGCTTGGGGACGAGTCGCGATGGCTGGGGAGAGGATGGTGACAGCGATGCGGTTGCTAGAGGAGGACAGCAGTGGCGACCCGGTGGCTGGAGTGAAGACGACGACGTCGGCGGTGGAGAACGGTGGCGACGGCGACAGACTAGAGGAGAGCTCTAGGGTTGGGATCTCCTAGGAGAGAAGGGGATTGGGCTGTTTCGATGTGCGAAGGAGAGAGGACTATTGTGGCTGGCTGCCAATCCTTGGTGGACTGAAGAGCTGGAGAAAGAGAGAGGCGGGGGTGTGGATGTAAATAAGACATGAGGGGAGCCGGATGTGTCGGATCTCCTTTGGATGGCGGAGATTTGAAAATTGCATAGTTGCACCTAAGATCCAGTGGCACGGGATATGTTGCCTTCTATAAAACCTTTAACGGGGAAATACTTTGTGATACTACTAACATATTTCTAATCAATCCTCTCGCATAGCGACCACTGAAATTTGTGCAATCTACTGTATATATAAAACAAAATAAAACGAAGCCAGCACGTTAATTCTAAGATACTAGAAATTTCCACGCCAATCGAAAAACACTAGAAATACTCACGTTAATAAGAGAAAATAAAAATATTCGCATCGTCGATTATAGTTGATCGGATTATAACGACTTAGATCAAAGGAAAGAGTCTTTACCTGCTACAATTATAAAATAAATAAAAGAAAGCCACCACCATGTTAATTTTAAAATATTAGAAAATTTGATGTTAATAAAATATACTAAAAATTCTTACATTAATAAGAGAAAAAAGATTTGCACTGTTGATTATAGTACATCAGATTATAATGGTTTAGATTAAGGCCTTGTTTGTTTCAGTTTAAAGTTGAGTTGAGTTTTGCTGTAGCGAATTTGTGACCCCTCAAAAGACGTTGTAAAGAATTTTAAAAATTATGAGAAACTTATTTTACGAACTTTAAGAAGAACTATTTAAAATAACATAAAAATAAATACAAAATATTACACCATTTGACTTATACAAAAATAACAAATTTTCATTTAATTTAATTTAATCTGAAACAAACAAGGCCTAAAAAAAAGAGTCCATACCTACTATAATTATGAAATTAAATAATAAAAATTTGGATTACAAATAATAAAAATAAGTGTCCATTTCAAAATAAAAAGAAATGTCTGATATCAATTACAATAAAAAAATTTCACCAGCCATAATAAAGTAATATTTATATCAGATTAAATAGGGACATAAATTCAGTTGCGTAAATACACGAAACATCTCCCATGTTTTTTGAAAACGAGGATGACTCTTCTTTCCTGAGCTGGTTACTTCAAAATTGTTTGCCACGGAAACCAAATAGGAGTATCTTTGGCACCGACTCATCATAAAAGCTCCACAATTATTAATCTTACTCCCAAGTCCCAAACCAGCCTTGAAATGAGGATTCAAACCCAGAAACCACCAAAACACCCCCCTTCCCCTGCTCACTCCAGCAGTCCAGCTCGTCACTCGAGCTCCACTCACTGCAGAAATGGGGAGGCTGCTCCCGTGCCATTGCCTCCTCGCCGCCGCCGCCGTCTGGAGCTGGGGCTGGAGCCCCGCCGCGGCGGCGCCGGTGTACGGGCCGGACTACCTGGTGGATGGGTCCCAGCTGGTGGACATGCAATACCACATGGGCCCCGTGGTGTCGGCGGCGCCCACCAACCTGTACCTCATCTGGTACGGCCGTTGGGAGGCCGCCGCGCAGGCCGTGCTCCGGGACTTCCTCGCCTCGCTCTCGTCGCCGGCGCCGTCCCCCTCCGTCTCCGACTGGTGGGCCGGCGCTCCGCGCCTCTACGCCGACCAGACCGGCGCCAACGTCACCGGCCGGCTCGCCGTCGCCGGCGAGCTCTCCGACGCCGGCTACTCCCACGGCGCCTCCCTCCGGCGGATCGACATGCAGTCGGTCATCCGCTCCGCCGTGCTAGCGTTCCCGGACCCGCTCCCCCTCGACCCCTACGACGGCGCCTACCTCGTCCTCACCTCGCCGGACGTCCAGGTCCAGGACTTCTGCCGCGCCGTCTGCGGCTTCCACTACTTCACCTTCGCCTCCGTCGCCGGCGTCACCGTGCCCTACGCGTGGGTGGGGCACAGCGGCTCGCAGTGCCCCGGGATGTGCGCGTACCCGTTCGCCGCGCCGGCGTACAACCCCGGCGGCGGCGGAGGCGAGGTGCTGCGGCCGCCGAACGGCGACGTCGGCGTGGACGGGATGGTGATCGTGCTGGGGCACGAGCTGGCGGAGCTGGCCACCAACCCGCTGGTGAACGCGTGGTACGCCGGCGACACGCCGACGGCGCCAACCGAGATCGCCGACCTCTGCCTGGGCGTGTACGGCGACGGCGGCGGCGCTGGCGGGCTCGTCGGGAACGTGTCCCGCGCCGCCGACGGCAGCGCCTACAACGTCAACGGCGTCAACGGCCGCCGGTTCCTGGTGCAGTGGCTCTGGAACCCCGTCCGCGGCGCGTGCTACGGGCCCAACTCCAGCCACTGACGCCATGGCCGTGGCTCTTCTGCAACCTGGAAGCACGAAAGCGGCTCATGCCATCGTGCTCAATGGCATAGCATAGCATCCGCAGCGACTTCATGCCATCGATGTTCCTTTCTTGCTCCGAGCTTTGAAAAGAATTTGTGTATGGAAAAATATGGATTTTGATCCATCCATCTGTAGGAAGGACAAGAAAAAAGGTTGAATTTTTTTGTTCCAATTTAATCTGTTTGCGTTTGCAGCGTAAAATATGATCGATTTGGAGGAGCAGTGCACTGTTTGAAGCCTGGTTTCTTTGCCCATACATAGATACATATACATACACGTACGTAGTTGCAGAGCGGTTGCTTTCTTCTCCCCTCTTTTGACTCTGCTTTCATCATGGAGATCTCTGCAGCTCGGTCTCCTTGCCTCGGTCACTGATGAGCTTTCCGCGTGGAGTTTCAGGCTTTCACCTCGGTCACTGTCACTGATGAGTGGTTGAATGGATGATGTTCTTCTTTGGAGATTCAGTGTTTTCCTCAAAGCTGAGACAATGCACAATTTGCCTTAATTATTCTCCCTTTTACTTTCCCAGTCTTCACGATGTTCTCTCACATTTTCTGTGCAACTGTTTTACAATGGACGGTGGTCAGTGGATTACCAGTTTTTTTTACTGATCTGAACAGCTGAAATTGCTAAACTTTGAGAGCTCTTAAGGTCTTGTACAGTTTAGCTTATTGTAGCGTTTCAGTAAAATTTGAAAGCTTTTAAAGAGTGGTTTAAATTTGATTAAAAAATAATTAAAAAATATTTTTAGAATCTTTAAGAGGACTACTAAGAATCTGAGAAAAATCATTACAAATTATTACACCAAATAGACTATATAAAATAAATAAATTTTGTTGAAACGCTACGCTACGCTACGTTAAGCCGAAATGTACAAAGCCTAAGATAGACTCGAGATCCAAATCATCTTGTTTGACTTACTTTTTAAAGTGTTTGGTACATTCGAGATAATAAAAAAACAGACCTCAAAAAACTAAAGTGTATTCATTTTTTACATGAAGATAAGTCATTGAGCTCTTAAGTCGTTAAGTTGTTAAGCCCTAAAGAACTGGTCTAGTGACCGGAGAGGAATCAGTGTGTTTTTATTTTTTATTAGAAAAGTCTATATTACACCTGAACTATAGCCCTTCGTCTATATAACCCCCTAAACTACGAAAGCAGGTATTCTAGCCCACAAAACCTAAAAATTGGCGCAGATAACCCTCTAGAGCGGTTTTAGACCTGGTTTTACCCATGTGGTAGTCCAATCACAAATAAATAAAAAATATGGGTCCCTCATGTAAGTCCTTCTCTTCCTCTCCCTTTTCTTCTCTCTCTTCCTCTCCACTCTCTTTCCTATCTGCCTATCTTCTCATCGCCGCCTGCCTATCCTACCGCCAGCTAGGGCTCACAAAACCGTCTGGCCCCTCCGAGTCGCGTGCAGCGCGGAGCCGGCTTACTGCGGTTAACCGTGGTTAGCCGATGGTTTTGCTCGGTTTTGGCTGCAAATGGAAAGCGCTGGTTTGCCAAATTTTGGCGTGGCTAACCGCGGTTTTACACGGTTACCAAATTTTGGCATGGCTAACCGCGGTTATATCCGGCTAGCCGAGGTTAGTATCAAATGTGCTCGAAAAAAGGAAAAAATGTGTAAAAAATTATATTAAAATTTTGTCATGACATATGCTATATTTTATACAAAAAAACATATTAGAATTATGTAAGAGACATACATGATAGTTGATACTACTAGTCTACTACTAGTAAAATGCAAATATGCAATCATACTCATACATTCATATTTCATGCTATCATAGATTCATAGTTCATAAACTAATAAAATAACAAGTTCACAAGTTGTCTATTATTCTATTCTCAAGTTCACAAATCACAAGTTGCAAGAGTTCACAAACGTATGGCAATGAAATTTGAGAAATTTCATCGATCACATTCGCATGATAAGTTGATGATAGATGAGCGTCCTAGCAGTCCTGCATCACAATTAACAATGGGTAATATGCATTATGCAATGACCAATGAAATTAGGTAAAGAGCAGAAGACGTGAAGTGTCAAATGGTAAGTCCACACATTACCGTTATTTCGATTTGTAAAGTGTCAAATGGTAAGTCCACTACCAGTGATGTTGCTCAGAGCATTGATCTTCATTTGAAATAATTATGACCCCTTCAGTTGCCCGCAAAATGGCTATGAACTCATCCCAACTTTGACCTATCGTCTAGTTATTTGCTTGCCAGCGTGCATATAGCATGTCATACTGGTCAAGCTCTTCACTTTCATACAGATACCTTAATGGTTGGGGTGGCTCTGGGGGGTAGGCTGCGACTCCTGAGGGGTAAGCTGTGGAAGGGTATCCGTATGCTCCTAGGGGATAAGGCGTGGGATGGTAAGCTCCTGGGGGGTAAGGCTCGGAATGGTAAACTCCTGAGAGGTAAACTCCAATGTGAACTGGATATCCATATTGCCCCCTGTGGCAGAGTGGCGTCACTGCCTGAGCGAGAGCTATACTCATGTGGGCCATGACCATTTTTTCTCTTGCCCCCTATCGATGCTAGACCTAGGAGGCATTCTCTGTGAGCTTGCTTTATGTGATTTATGACCACCCTGCCTAAACTGAGCAGACGAGGCAGCAACAGGCTAGGATGAAGTTATTGAAAGTTGCCACCGCCAACATCGCCACTGTCACCACCATCAGCACCATCATCATTATCGTTATCATCAGAGGCTGACGAACTCATGTTAGATTCTTGGTATGTAGGGCTCCGCTCGGTAAGTTCCTCGAAGAATTCATCACTGTCACTCACAAACACCTTAAACAATTCTAGGAGATGTTATAGGAAGCTAGGCTATTAAGATCATTTCTCAACTTGTTAAAGCGTGCTAAATCCAAAGGTTTGGGAGAAATATCCGCTAATTGATCCTTTGTATTGACATACTCAAGCACAATGTCGTCTTTGCAAACGTGATCTCTTATGAAATGATGACGAACATCAATGTGCTTGATACGTGAGTGTTGAACAGGATTATCAGCTATTGTCACTGCACTTTCATTATCACACAATAACAACACTTTGTCAAAAATTTGCCCATAGTCAAGAAAAGTTTGCTTCATATAAAAGAGTTGAACACAAACAAGGAATTTTTTTTCTTGGAAGACCAAAATACTAGAGACCTTCCTAGCAGTTGACACCTGTTGGCGATAATTACGCTCAAAGAAATTAATCCGCAAGCGCACGGATATCGCAATAGCTTTCACCCTGGAGTATTCCTAAGGTATCGATTTCTCACGAGGAACGAGAAGTTTTTATTTTCTATACTTATTCACCCGGATGAATATGAATATGGTGATTTGGAACAACAATGGGTTAAATGTATTTCGGATCAAGAGGCTCTTCGGACACCAGCCAGAAAGTTTCAAGTTCTATCCTTGTTTAATTTGTGACTCTGAATCGGAGCTCGGATATTCACTACCACCCGCTATCCTGAATTGGAATCCCGAATGGTTATGATCATTTCGATAGGGCTCAACTGGTCTGCAACTAACAGGGCGGATTTCACAAAGTCTAAGCCGGATAATAGGGTTGTCACCACCTATTACCTACCACACGTCCGTTGAAACAGGTGCCTACCGGCTACTAACTAGTCCAAACACCACGTTTGTACCTAGTAGTAATACGTACCAAGGACGTCACTTCGATACGCACCCCTACTACCTCTTATACTAATCTCTAGGTGAACAATTAAGCATAAAGATCTTAGCACTTAAGAATAGTACGGGCCTAATACCAACAGAGACAAAATAAATAGAATAAACTTGATAATAAGATAAAATGAGACTGAGTGTTACCGGAAGAAGACGGAAGCAGAACCGGCATCCGAGTTCAGCTCCGGAGCTCTAGTGAGGGATACCGACACTCCGGCTCCTCTCCTACACTAACTCTCCTCTCTCTCCTACTATACTTGAGAGTAGCACACAACTATACTTCACTCTTGCTCCCTCTCACTTGTGTTGCTCTTTGTTGTTTATCTTCAAATGAAGAAGATCACCTCCTTTTACAGGCCACCGTGACCAATAGGGATTTGCCACGACTTGGGACAGGTGTCACAAGCTCCTTGCTGAAGGGGGAATCCAAAGGGATCAAGAGGTGGGTCGGCCGGTCTGCCTTTGTCGATCCCGGCCCTCCAATTTGGCTAGGATGCTACTTGTGCGGTGTAGATCTTCTCCCTAGGTCGGTTTGGCAGTTGGACATCGGTAGCATCGGGTTCCTTTAGAATCCTATGCATAACTTGTGAAGCACTCCTCTTTCTGGATCAAACCAACTGCAACCAACGGCTTGGATGTGCTCTAGGATCCCTTGTAGAGTCCCTGGTGTGACCCTGGCCTGACTGGACGAGGGAGCTGGGTCAGCCGGCCTAGGGTGGGTCGGCCGACCCACTCTTTTGCCCGGCTTGGGCCCAATTTCGCTCAGTGGGTCTCTGCATGCAAAATCTTATCAAAACTCGTGGAACTCTGTAAATTTGCACAATTTTAGTTCTGGTTCCATTCATTTCACCTAATGTTGACGGTCGGAATCATATTAATTTTTATCGAAATTGACCGTCAACAGAGATAAAGCAAAGAGCTAGTTAAGAAGAGATACAACTTTTGATCAACAAATTTACCTCCCTCATCAACATTAAGATTTCCATTTGATGCCATAGGCATCGAAATTTATTTGCAATCGACCATCTTGAATCTTTTCAGCAAATCACCCACATATTTTTCTTGAGAGATAAATGCCCCCTTTTCCAATTGCTTAAATTTAAAATTAAGAAAGAACTTTAACTCTCCAGTCATTGACATTTCAAACTCCTTGGACACCATTTCTCTAAAGTACTTACAATGAAGCTTGTTAGTGTATTCAAATATAATGTCATCGACATAAATTTGACAAATGGATAGATTTCTCTCAATGGTCTTAGTGAATAATGTGGGGTCAACACTCCCGATTTCGAAGCCCTTTTCTAAAATAAACTTTCTAAAGCGTTCATACCAAGCTCTTGGTGCTTGCTTAAACCCGTACAACGATTTAGAAAGCTTATAAACATAGTTTGGTAGTAATGGATCCTCAAACCCAGGAGGTTGTTTAACAAAAACAAGTTCATCAATAAAACCATTCAGAAAATCACTTTTGACATCCATTTGAAATAGCACAATGCTATATTAACAAGCAAAAGCAATAAGTAACCGTATAGCTTCAAGACATGCTACTGGGGCTTAGGTCTCTCCATGATCTAGTCTGGAAATTTGAGTAAAACCTTATACCACCAAGCGTGCTTTGTTTCGAGTCACCATTCCATGCTCGTCTTGCTTGTTCCAGAAAACCCACTTTGTGCCAATGACATTATGATCTTGCAATTGCTTGACAAGTTACCATACATCATTTCTCTTAAAGTTGTTGAGTTTCTTTGTGCATTGCTTCCACTCAATTTGGATCTTGAAACGCTTATTCAATATTTTTGGGCTCTACACAAGACACAAAAGAGAAGCGCTCACAGAAATTTGCATGATGGGAATGAGTTTGAACGTCCTTACTAATGTCACCTATGACTTAATTTGCCGGATGGTCTTTGGCAATTGTATGATAAGTCTTAATGGGTTGTGGTTCTCCAACGGATTCACTTCCATCAGCTTTTTCCATGTCTTCTTGATTGCTCACTTGGAGCGTCATGGAGGGAGATTGTTCAACACTTGGAGCATCGGAAATTTTCTTTGGTTTTTATGCTCCAATAGTCATATTCTTCAGTGCTCTAGCCAATGGCTCATCACCTAAATCTCTCAAATTTGCATGCTCTTCTTGTGAGATATTACATTCATCAAACTTGGTATCATAACTCTCCTCAACAAGACGAGTGGAGTTATTGAACACCCGATAAGCCATAAACTTAGAGGAGTAACCGAGCATGATACCTTCATTGCACCTTCTTTGAAACTTACCCAAATAGTGTCTCTTTTTGTAGATGTACACTTTGCATCCAAAGACACGGAAGTAGGAGATGTTTGGATGCCTTCCCAGTAATAGCTCATATAGAGTTTTCTTGAGAAGTCGGTAAAGATAGAGTCGATTAATGGCATGGCAAGCCGTATTGATAGTTTCAGCCCAAAAATTATCGGGCGTGCCATACTCATCCAACATGGTTCTTTCCATCTCAATGAGCGTTCTATTCTTTCTTTCCACCACACAATTTTGTTGTGGTGTGTAAGTGGCAGAAAATTTATGTTTGATGCCTAGATCTTCACAAAAATCCGCAATATTTGTGTTAATGAACTTTGTCCCATTGTCGCTTCTAACCTTCTTGATGAGAGAATCAAATTCATTTTAGAACCATTTTGCAAAAGTTTTGAAAACATTTCCAACAACACTTTTGTTTGACAAAAAGAATACCCAATTAAATCGAGAGAAGTCATCAACTAACACTAATCGAAGAGAGTTTCCACCGATACTTGCATATGTTGTTGGGCCAAACACATCAATATGCGAAAGCTTGAGTGGACGAGAGATGGACATGACACTTTTTATGGATGTGTGTTTGCCAACTTACTTGCCGGCTTGACAAGCAATACAAAGCTTATCCTTCTTAAACTTCACATCATTCAAGCCAACCAACAACTCAATTTTAAAAAGCTTTTTCAAATTTTCCATGCCCACATGTCTAAGACGACGATGCCAAAGTCAAAAAAGAGAGACATTAGCAATTAAACAAATTGAGACACACGAGGCATTGGATTTTGAACTCAAAAGATAGATAATTTGAAATCTAAATCCTTTCAAAATCAGTTTTTCAGATTTGTCAAAAATTCAAACTCTCTCTTTTGAAAATATAAAATGAAAATCTAAGTCACAAATTTGGGACACGGAGAATAAATTGAAATTGAGATATTTAACAAGGAGGTCATTGTCAATGGACAAGTCGGGTGAAATTTCAATTCTACCCTTTCCTTTTACTTCGCCCTTGCGATTGTTACCAAAGGTGATTTTTGTAGAGGCATCACAATCCTCAAATGAGGTGAACATACGTGAGTCGCCCGTGATGTGTTAAGTACATACACTATCAAAAACCCAATGTGGGACGCTACTCTTTTAGTTCACCTACATAAATAATTTTTTTTTGCTATTTAGGTACCCAAACTAAGTTGGGTCCTTTAAAATTAGTATCCACACTTTCAAGAGCAAAAGATTTTGAGAGAAAGCATTTTGGAACCCAAATTGATCTACCATTACCATTCAAATTCTTGGGACCAACATACTTAGCAAACACGTTTCCATGATTATCTCTAGGGAGCAAATAGTGATAATCAACAGTTGAGCCATTCTAAACAAACACCCTTTTTATTTTGACATTCAAGTGGGTGTGAATTCCTTATTACTCTTGTTAAAAAGAGACTTAGGGCTTATCTGTCCACCTTACTTGGGCACTTCCCTTTGGGTGAAACCCAATCCTGCCGTACCCTTTGCTCCCCAAACATTTTATCAAAAGCAATACTCTCAAGATAGTATTTTTCAAGTCCCTTCTCAAATTTTGCAAGCCTAAACTTAAACTCTTCATTCTCAATCATTAATTCCCTAGCACATATAGCAGTTTTGCAATTTTAACCATTACGCATGCAAGGAGAATTTAAGGAACTACTCATGCTAGAAGAATTTAAGAAGCTAGATGCAGTCCAATTAAAATCATGCAAACCATCACAGGAAGTATAAGCATCTTATTTAGTTGGCATATCACAAGTTAAGTTAACAACTTCACTAGTCAAATTACAACCAATTGAGCAATCAATCATGCCAATTTTTAGAGATTGACTTGCAATTAGTTTGTCTAATTGAGAAGTCATTTCAGCATGAGATTTTTTAAATAACTATGTTCACTTTCTATAATTTCACGTTTCACAACAAGAGATTCATGATCATTATCTAGGAAGACAAAGCTTTCTTAAAACTCTTATTTCTAGAAGTTTATTTTTTTAAAACAATACTTAGATCATTGATCATCTCAACCAAATCATCATAAGAAGTGGAAGTGTCATCATTTACCTTCTCATCATCAAGACTCGCAATGAAACAAAGTGAGTTGAAGAATGGAGGAGGAATTGATTCTTCCACAGCTAGTCCAGCCAATCCTTCGGATTTTGTATCATCATCGGAAGATGAAGATGATTCATCACTTGAGATATCCTCATCGGTCATCCATTACTATTCATTACACACTTTATCAATCCCTCTAAAATTTCTTCACGTTTTACATTATACTCTAAAAGATTTCTTTCCTCTACCAGACACTCTAGCCCTACCCACTTTATTTTACAGCTTCTACTGCGGATGACCTCATGAGATTCTTCTAGCTATTTCTCACTCTTTGTTTGCTTCCGGTTCATTACCAAACACGCTAGGTAACGCTGAAAAGATCGAGAACAAGGCCTTGCCTCCCTTTCTCGGGAAATTGACTTCAGTAACACCCAATTTGACGACCTCGTTCCAAATGACATTAAGTTCGATCGCCATGACGCGTATGACACCAAACACACCAATTTGTGATCTCAGTGACATTTTACCTATTTTTCTCAATTTACTAGTGATTTACACTATTTTTCTTTAGCGCAATGACCATTTTGCCCCTATCCTCTTCATCCAGCATCCATTCTCCGACGCCGACGCTGCCTCCCCCAACGCCACCGCCGCCGTCCTCAACGCCCGCCGCTGTCGTCGCCTCCCCCAACGCCGGGGCCGTCTCCCCCCAACCCAGCGCCTTCTCCTCTCACTAACTCATGGGCCACACAAGGGTAATATGGTCAAGCCATTTATAGAAAATGGAAAAATCGACGATAAAATAAGAAAAATAGGCAAAATGTCACTGAGATCATAAATTGATTGTGTCTGGTGTCATACGTATCAAGACGATCGAACTTAATGTCATTTGAAACGAGGCCGTCGAATTGGATGCCCGTCGAATTGGGTGCAGGTCAATCTCCCCTCTTTCTGACAATTCGTTGTTCACCATCACCGCCAGCCTCGCCGTCGGCGACGACACGGCACACAACTAAGCCAGACCTCCCTCCAGGCCTCCACACCGGGCTCTTGGGTTGCTTTCTTCTTTCCTGGGCATGGAGCTCCAGCTTGATCGAAGGGCTTGTCATCTTGCGTTCTCTCCGTTCAGAGCATTCTTGGTTTGCTTGCTGCCATCCATCCATGGTTCGATTGGGATTCTTCTTCTTCAGAGCGCAAGATCGATCTCGGCCGACCCGTAGGCAAGATGGCGCAGCTAATCCTGCAGAAATTTTGGGGGCTGGACTGAACCCTCGGGGATCCAAGAACCGCCTCCGATGGATGATGCCGTGGGGGACATCCTCGCGTCCCTCGGCCGCGTGCGCCTCGGCGACCTCGCCGCCGTCGAGGGCCTCCCGTCGGAAAGCTACAAGATTTGCGTGTCCACCCTGACGCAGTCGCTGGCGCAGTGCTCGGCGGCCGTCGTCCGGCTGCCGCCGGCCGAGGGCGCACTGCTGAGGTCCGGCCTGGACTCCGCTCGCCTCTTCTTCCATCAGCGCGGGTACAGCGAGGCCGCCCACTCCGGCGACGCCCGCGAGTGGTGCAAGACCTCTGGCTACTACGCAGATCCCCAACTGTGGCTGGAGGTGTATGACTACAGGCCTGGGATCACTGTGACGGAGCCCAATGGTGGTGAGACGGAATTGCCTCCGTCGGGGCTGCCTGACATATTTTCGGTGCTGGGGAAAGTTTCTCGAGATATCTTGGATGCGATTAGCTTCTCCTTGGGCCTGCGCAGCTGCGCGTTTACGGAAATTCTCGACAACATGCCCTTGAGAAGCCAGGAAGTGTCCTCTTCTGTTCTTTCGGTGTGTTGCCATTCAAGGCCGTCATTCGAAGGCACGCAGCAGCACAGCATTGCTTCTCAGGATGATGGTCAGTTGCTCGTGTTTCCCGAGCAGGAGCAACAGATTGATAAGACTTTGCTTACCATAGTTAAGTCTGATAGGTCAGGCTTATATGTCAAAGATTTGCATGGACGCTGGATTCTTGCTGATGGGGACCTTGGTCCAAACGATGTCGTTGTCTATCCTGGCCTTGCTCTTTATCAGGGAACTGCTGGCTATGTAAGTCCGGCTGTACACAGGACAGAGGTTGGAAACTTGCAGGGATGTATGTTTGGACGGTGTTCTTTAGCATTCAAACTCATGCCTAGATCAGTTGCAAGGCTGAGTGGGTCTGAGATGAGAGCTGCTGGACATGGTGTTGATGCTCAGTTTCAGGTCCCAATATCGGTTAATGATTTCATGCAGACAGATCATTCGACAGATCAACTTTTTCCTAAGAACAATGAACTGTCATCGCATCCAGAACATGATGGTAAGTTACTGTCGTCCAGTCTTTTACGGTGTGAATTATACCTGAAGTTGTTGTGCACCCATACCTTTGCTATTCCCTCTAGGCTGGCCTCATTAACAGGATTATGATAATCTGTAAGCTACCATTTGTTCTCTCGGAAGAAGAAATTTGTACATGGCACCAATTGATCCTCCTGTCTCACATGCAGTCATTATTAATCTCTCTTTAGAATCAACTCTTGCTATTTCTTGTACATTGTCATTATGTGCTCCCATTAATCTCTATGATATAATATGATTGGTCCCACAAAATGTAAATCGTTAAATGTAAGCTCCAGGTGGAGTGCTGGAGGTGCATGAGTGTGAGGTACAAGTAGATCCCCATCCATGCTGAAATAATAATAAATTCTTTATTGCCTACCTATCACGAATGTTGCTATCTACAACTTTCTTTTGGCTGTGCTCTTCAGTGTGATTCATTCACATTATTGGACTTCAGGAAATCCAAAGTATCAATGGTTTAATATAAACTGCTATGAAATAAGGATGTAGTTTATAGTTCCTTTGGACCACCCTAATGGATTACTGTGTTAAATGTTCTTTTTGGGTACAACCAGAGGGAGAACACCCCTATGTTCCATTTTTCATTTAATAAAACAAATAAGACCCTAAATGTTAGATGTGGCGGATCCGATTTTCATGACTTCATGGATTACAACCTGGATCTCGTAAACTTTAGCACTTTGTTGTAATAGCATGTATTGATGACTTCCCCTTGTTGAATTGTTTGGTGCAGCATCGTTTAGCTCTGCGGTGAAGAAAAAGAAGGGAAATATGAGAACAAAGTCACTCCCTCCTTCCAAAAGACTTCGCCTGGAAGCGCAGAGGGTGCTCAAGGAGCGTGTCCAGGATATTGCAGACAAAAAGGGCATCAAACTAAGATTTTGCAGTCTCAAAGAATGTGAAAGTCACATATGTTCATTAGACAGTCCATGTGAGAACATTCGAATTGAGCTTGGATGGCCACCAGGGGTTCCATTTGTTCACCCACATGACCTTCCAAACAAGGCAAAGCTTGGGTTTCTTGAAGCTTATGAACCTGGATGGACTGCCTCTCAGCAAGACTTGGAGTTAAGTTTTACTGAACCACGATAATCGCCTTCTCATTTAACCTTGTTCATGATGGCATTGCTGAAGGTATAATAGTCCCTTTAAGGCTGCCAAATTATTTCCATATTGAAGGTACAACAACAACATACAAGCAGGACAGCCACTACATATTGTTGATAGAGAAAGAAATAAATTTACTATATGTTAGGGACAGGAGTTTGTGGCTACTGTGCAAGGTTGTGAATTACCCTATTACTTGCATTTTGTAGAAGCAAACCTATGAGCAGCCTTGTATCTATTTGGCCAGACCCTGTCCATTAATTGTTTGCGCTTTGTTTGCTCATACCAGTTTCTAATCCAATTTTATTGTTGCTTCTATCATGCCTTTGCAAAATCAGCAATTTGTACTGACCTGGTTCCGTGCCACCAATGTCTAAAAGACTGAAACGTGTCCTGGACTGACAACCACACCACAAAGATGCACTTCAGCAACATCCGTTCCTTCTGAAACATTTTGAGTTATGCTCTAGTCGTACCTGCACGCTGCATAAGATATGCCAATTTCGCATATTGTTGATCAAAGGTTTTCCAAATCCAAGTGATGATTTTGTTCTACATTCCTGTCTGCAGCACTGTGTGCCTGAATTTTCCCTAGATTTTACATATCCATCTTGATGATTTTGAGGTTGTGCCTGATGTTATATATCTATCTATCAGCCATGGCCACTTGCACTTTTTTTTCAACTGTAATGTTCGTGGAGGTTTAACACATTTCTATTTTATGTTGGACAACAAGCCCTATAGAGTTCCAATTGTAGTACTGATGAGTATTTTTTAAAAAATTGCTGTGATTTTACATGTTAATATGTACTAACATACACACATGTGAATTCTCTCTTATGCAGGAACCAGTTTTTGTAAGTTTAGATCCATTACCAACCCTGGATATATTTTGAATTGCCAAGGTCGGTCTTTAGTTTGATCTCACCTGCATGTTGAGAAGATAGAGAACTGTATACTGACCAAAATGCTGTTGAATATAAGTGCAACTACCTGCTACCTCGTGCTGTTGTAAAATGTCCATGTGATAGTAAACATAGGTTACCAACTTGCAATAGTTTTTCTTTCACTGATCATTAATAATTGGCTTATCTGAATGACCAGGAGAAACGGATACCCACATCAGAATCTTCATCCATGGTATTAGGAAATATTTCCACGTTGTCGACCCGGTTTTTGAGGCTGTCATGTTATATGTGTATCTGCGTGTTCGTGTCTGTCAATCTTAGAAAAACCCGACACTAAGTGTCACTACGATGAAACACAAGCTCTCATATATCTTGGCCTAACCATCATATGGGAGGGAGTATTTGACATGCACAAAACCAAAAGAGTCGTTTCACCCAACCAAAAAAACCTCTTGGTACGCGGTTTGATTTGGATTCGGTTTGATTAGGTTGATCCAAAAGTTAAGGAGTTTTAAAAGAGACGCGGAAAAAATGTTAAAAAAATAATTTTACAATTTTTGCTAGCATCTGAACCCTTTGTGTGAAGTATCTGCATCAATCGTGTCCCGCACGTGCACCCCCATGTTCTTGCGCTTCTCGCTCTCACATTCACACATTCTTGCTATTATGTGCATTCCCTCGTGTGTTCCTGTGCATCTTGCTCTCACATCCGTGCATTCCTGCGCTTATGTGCATTCCCTCGTGTGTTCCCGCGCATGAGCCAATATCTAGTGTGAGCATGCATACCAAGTTGTGTGACACAAATGGTTTCCATTCAAACTGAAACTTATATGAAACACAACAACGCGGCAAAAAAAAAAAATTGAATCCACGGACATGTTGTGATCCATGCGTGCATGAATAAACAAACTGCATGATAGATATACTACACTATAGGTCTATAGCCAGTTTCATGAATGTGATCATGCAAAATAATAAGATGGAAGGTAGAGAGAGAGACTACGACTACTTTAATTGTGCTTGGACCGTGTCTAAAACACGCACTGGGTAAAACCATGTCCAATGGTGTCCCAACATAAGTGGACTTACCATTATTCAGCACTATTCATCACCTTTTTTATCTTCTATTTTTATTGTTTTTTTAGACAATTCTATTTTTATTGTTATAATGCTAAGATCACCTAAATTAGGATATCATTGGACTCGCCACAAGGAGAAAGAAAACTTTGTCATCGCCACCGTCTACTTCAGCTGTGCTTTGACTGTGCTTGACATATTAAGAGACCGAAGACAATGAATGTAACAATGAGGGCCTTGTACAGTTGTTAATATATCGTGGCATAGTTTTTTTTTAGTAAAAATTATATCTCAAACTCTATAAATTCACTTGGAATATATGTAATTTTCTAAATCCACAAAATCTCGTAATTCTGTGAACTTTTATGTTTTGTAACGTATGAAAAAAGGAGGGTCATAATGGTCTTCACGCAGATCAATCAGGATACAAAGTAAGACGTTTTTAATACAACGAAAATATGGGAAGTCAAAATTCATGATCTGCCATTCAAAATAAAGTGTTAAATGGAATACTGACACTAGGCATTATGCAAGATGGATGGGAGATATACAAATATAATTAAAAACAAAGGAGAAAATAAAATAAAAGGAAGAATCCAACCAATGATCCACTCGAACCGGGCCCGTAACTGGTTCCCGCCAAACCGGGATACAGGTTTTTCTTTTCCTTTCCTTGAAAAAAATATATTCGTAACCGCGGTTGGTAAGAAGACTATTTTAACCATACAAGCATTAAATAAATGAATATAATTGTCCACACGAGGTTAGCAAATTTACATTTCACGTATATAGAGGCTTTTCAGTGTTGCTTCCCGCTGGACTAGCGCTGAACTACTGCCCCTGGATTTTACTCTATCTGGACTAACCGTACAAACACAAGATACCCACACTGCAAACATTGGGAAAGGGAAAATCCCAGCTCTGAATGGAAGAAAAAGAAACAATGAACTCATCGCTCGTCTAATGCTCGTCTGAGACGATTTCATCCACTTTATCTTCACTGCCTATTTGACCTAAAACTGAATGCAAAGCGCCCGAATCTCCACTCTCCTCTGCCGAAGGTGGTTTCTCCGTCGGCTTCTCTGGGCTGCTGATGCCTCTGGCGCTGTCTGATAAGCTCTCTTGTTTCGACTCATCATCATCACACAATATGGGCACCACAGCTCGTCTGCCGCTTGTCTCAGGTGTATCAACTACTGCCAATTCTGGAATCTCTGTAGCTGAATTACCTGATCCAGACAATTCGTTTCTCACAGCGCCACCCAGTTCAGGAGTATCCCTTACTGGTGATCTACAACATCCACTGGCCATGCCATCTCCTGCAGTTCTCTGACAATCAGATTCAGGACCCTCCAACCTGGACGTTGAAGTAGTAGCAATAGCCTCAAAACCTTCCATGGCTTTGTGTGATTCTTCAAAAGCCGAAGGTGGCCCATCCTGCCCCTTACTACCAGCTGAAGATGATGATGGAGAGTTCAAGTTAAGTGATGGGTTACTATTATTATGATCAATCGCAGGAGATGCAGTTGAAGCTTCCATGAATGATGTTGCTGAAGTAGAGCTGACACCACCTTGCCCAAATCTGCTTTTGGGATTCTCAGCCTTGAGGGAACCTTGCTGAACCTTGTGGAGTCTTCTCTTCTTTGGAGCACTCCTCGGGTCCTTTGGACAAGAAAGGCGAGGTCCTGGGATAAGGAATGGTGGAATTGAAGGTTTTTGTTCTCCAAGGAGTAGGCACACAGACTGAGCGATTGCAGAAATAGTTGCCGGTAGCTCAAATTCAGGTGGCTTAAATGGAGGAGCACGCACAGCCTCCTGAAGCCAATGTGGTAGCTTGTTTGACTTTGAACCTCCAATGTCACCAGGGTTCTCAAGTAGAGAATGTGTGTGATTCAGATTCATCTCAACAGGTTTTTTGCCTAACTTCACAAGCCGCTGCACCTCATGAAACAAATTGACCTGCCCATCTGAAACACCATGAAGGATGTTCTCATGAGAACTTGATCCAACTTCATTCTGCTGGATGGAACTACTGCTTTGTCTTTTTATTGGCAATGAGCCAATGCTTTCCTTCATAAAAGGATTTGGAATAAACGGTGGGACCAGTCCCACATCAGGTTTCTCCCAGTTGTCAAATGTGCTGCCAGGAAAATCACCATAACCAGGTCTATGCTTAAAATCCTGCCATGGTATCTGTGATGGATAAGCCTCACTTGAATTCATGTAATTAGGCTCAGTGTGAGGAAATCCGGACGATATATCATTGCATCCTAACTGAATATCAGTTAGGTGGGACTGCAACTTAGGTGGCTCCATCCTCAGTTTGGAGAAGTTACTTCCATTCAGTGCCCGAGACATCATTGCATCAGATATTCCAGGAAAGGATGTAGGGTTGGAACTTCTGGTGGCTGTAGACATTGGTTCGTCAATAATCTTCTGCTCCTCCAAAATCCATCTCGAGGCCAGCTCTTCACTAATTCGGTGGCTCAAAAACTTCAACTTTGGATCTCTTAGCATAGCATCCCAATTACCTCTTCCATGCCTACGAACTCCAATCCACAAATCATCAAGTTCATCTTCTGACCAATGATGTGATTTGGACCTCTTCTTCAAGAATTTATTTGTGGCATACTGAGTCCGCATCATTATACTGTCCAAGACCTTCTTGTGATTTTCAGGCATAGCTGAATGGAATGGTTGCACTGGATTAATACCCAGCCCAGGAAGAAGACCAGACATATCTGCGATAAACTGGTGCTTTTGCTTTGAAGTTCCAGCAATATCTGCCATGAAATTTGGTAGCAACGAACTATTTGGCAATTCTGGAACAGAATTGCGAACACATTCCTTATTAGCGCCCAGTGCCAAGTTGGGAAATAGATCTGGCATTGACTTCATATGCTTCTTCAGTGCAATATGGTCCAACTTCATATGCTTCTTCAGTGCAATATTGTCTTCCAAACTAAAATTTGGAAAACCCAGCTTCCCTTGAAATGAAGTTAGGGAAGATCCAGGATTTTCGATAGGATCACAGACTCCCTTCCCAGGTAGAGGAGGAATCTGCAGAAAGAATTTTGTTAGTCTTTTTCTCTGTTAAGCAATGTAACTTGATTGAAAGAAAATGGTATGCTCTGCTAAAAATGTACCACCCTTCACTCTACCAACAGTATATTCACAAACTCAGATTTTTCACCCCAAAAAAATTAGATTACTTGCAAAATGACTATATGGAATGATGCAGAGAAACCTGAGTCTCAAAAAGAGAGCATTGCAAATAAAAAAGAGGACATACGGGATGGAAGGGGAAGTAATTATCTGGAATGATATTGTTCAGCCTTCGTAAAGTCTCCTCAGATGAAGGAAATATAGGATTACTAGGAGCTGATTGGTCATCGTTTTTTTGTTCACTAGAATGGCCAGCGTCAGTAGGCAGAGGTTTGTTGGCAGCTTCACCATTGGATCTTTTTTGCTCCTTCATGCTTGGCCCAGAAATTGAATTTTTGTATGAGTTCACCTGATCAGCATTTGGAGCACAAAGGCCAAGGACAGGCAAGAGGTGATGTGGAGTCGCAGGATTTAGGACATCTGTCACCTTTGAGTGGTGCTTTGATGAAGTAGCATTTCCTGCAAGCTTGGCATAATGCTCTTGAGGGATTTCAGGATATCTCTTTGTTTTCTTTGAGGATTGCCTCATTTCTGTGGTTAATTCACTGAATCGTTTAGCCCCAGATGGCTGTACAGAACTGGGATCTTCTACAATTGTTAAAGGATTTACACCATATTCAGTAATACTAGAGTCATAAAGTTTTATGAACTCTTCAAGTTTATCATCGGCATAGTTCTTGACTGTGTGCCGCTGAGCAATCCTTTCCTTTTGCCTTGCTCGAAGCTTTCCACTGTCACAATCAGAAGTAGATCAATGCCTGAAAACAAAGAATGCAAAAGCAAAAGCAAGTGGGGATATGGGGCGTCAAAGGGAAAGGAGCATACTATTTTTCCTTCAAAGCCAATCCAGCTGCAGTGTATTCTCGTTTTGGTTCATCCCCTTCATCAGAGTCCTGTATACCAATATAAGAAAATAATTGCACAACCAAATAAATTAGAAATATGAGAGTAAAAGGCAAATAGCAAAGTAATAAGCCATCAATGCTGTCAGTTATCTTTGGAAGTCTCAAAATAGTATATCTATAATAGAAATCATGCAATATTACTCAGATATCATGCATTAGATACTAAAACTCATTTCTGTACAGCAAGTTTGAAGTCCAACTAACAAACTCAAGAGTTTCCAAATCTGAAATGTTGCATATTTTTTTTAGATAATTCCTTATTTGCCATCAAAATTTAGTCTAATTCACGGTCGCATTTTTTTTCGATGTTCAGTATTTACCATTGTTTTTGAACTTTATTCCCTATCAGAAAACTAAACATGAGAAAGAAGGAGAAACAAGAGGAGTAACAAAGAAGATAAATTAGACCAAAAAAATGAATTAAAATTGATTTGAGTAGAGTTTGCTTTGTGAAAAGGAAGAAGAGTGAGTCAACTGCAAAAGAAACTACCGACATTACTCTGTTAAACCCACATGACAATATCTCAACTGCAGTGTTAAAAAAATCATGTCTGGTTGGTGAATAATCAGAGCCTAGTCGGTGGGCAGTGGACTCCCACGGTGATTTCACGAAAATCAGTGGCTTAAGCAGGGATGCCACCTATGCCATTAAAGCCATACTAGCCAGTCCTAGGCAGCACTGGTGGAACTAGGCATGGTAGATCAAGGCAGCATATAGGCAATTTGGGCAAGCTAGGCAGACAGCATGGTTCGCAGAGGTGGTGCAGGGCATGGGGTGAGACAAGCTGTGCTAGTTGAAGAGAAGGATGTGGCTGCACAGGTGCCTTAAGGTTACACAGGCTGGATGGACCTTGTGAAGTGCTTCCCCTAACTTCTTACCCTTTTTTCTTTCCTATATTATTCTTGCAGTCTGCAGGGCATCTAGGACACCAGGGAACAGGCTGCCGCAGGCCCGCAACCCTTGACGCCACCAATACCTACTACAATACAACCCATAATCTCCACCACCACCTCTGCCTGCCAGATTGATGGTTGTGCTGCTTCAACCCAGTCAGATATGAGGTGAGCAGCAGCCAGATTTCGTCTCCTTGCCACTGACATCGACAACCAGCCTCCCGTAACTGCCGTTGCTCTCCCCTTCCCTTCCCTTCCCTTCCCTCCCCTCCCCTGTTAGGTGGTTTCCATGGACCCATCCCCTGCTCCCTCTCCCCTGTTCCCTAATCGGCTGCTAGGTGCCTCAGGCACTACCACACTAGGACGCCACCTCGCTTCCCAACTAGCACCTAGCAACTTGGAAAAAAAAGCTTGTATGTTGTGTTGGGACAGGAGACTTGCTCTTACAATGCATCTTCTAATTTGGCATGGAAATTGCTGCCGCATCAGATCACACTCCCTACTGCTACAAATGGCAGATAATGCCCCATCCACCTGACTTGGTGCCTCACACCACCTCAGATCTACCCAAAAAAAATGCTCAAATATAGTTGAAAGGTTTTTTTTTTTTTGTTTCAGCAAAGCTGAGAGGAATTGCAAAGAGGGACATGGCTGTAAGTTGATGGAAACGGGTCATAGGGTTGAGCAATTGGGAAAGCATCAAGCCAGAGGTCACGAGTTAATTGTTTCAGCAAATTATTAATAAAAGCACCAATGAATGTGACTAAGTAGTCTACTGCACTGTTAAGCGCTGCATCATATTTCTGTCCATCAGGCATGAGGGAGTAGTAGAGGGATTCAAAGTGAACAATTAATAGTACTGCAAACAAAATTAAAAGGATGGGCTTATGATGCAAATTTAGACTTACAGACTCAAATTTTGGAACATTAGTACTCACAAGGCATATCTTATCTTCTTATCATTGACTTTATTGATGGGAAGATAATATAAGGCAAAAAGAATGACACCTTAAATGGTTGACGATTTCCTAGGAGAGAACATGAATGTGTATATAGTTTTGCAAAACCACATATTATGCCACAATCCAATGGATCATGGTTGCTAAAAATGCAAAGATCTATTCAATACCAACCAACTTGCCACAAGAACAATCTCATAAATGATATCTAGGCAGCCAAGTATAATCCCATACTGTTAGTAGTAATTAGTAAAAGGTGTAAATATATGAACCAGCAAAGTTCCCTGAACAAAAGAAAAATACACAAGGTCACATCCGACACAAAAGTACCTCGCTTAAAGCTTCGTTAGGAATAGGTGCAAATGTTTCCCTGTAAGAAACAGCCTTCCTTAAACGCTTGCCTCGACCCAGAGATGCCTCCTCCTCAATTTGATACTGCTCCCATCTGAAACACCAATTTTCATTTAGTAACAAAGCAAACCAACACACTGAGTGTGTGTGTGTGTGTGTGTGTGTGTGTGTGTGTGTGAGAGAGAGAGAGAGAGAGAGAGAGAGGAGCTAACTACTAAGCAAACATAACAGTTAGTAAAGTACTAAATAACCATCATGGTCTTTAATCGCCTCACTTGAGCCTTATTTGAATGGTCTGGTATCCTGGTGCCTCTAGACCCGTCCAAACAAGATATTACAATTAAAGTAGAAACATGAAAGAGTTTGGCTGTGAATCTCATATGTTCAAATGAGATTTTGATTTACACATGAGCTCCAGTCCCCATTTGTTCAACGTAACTGGGAAATTTCGAGTAGCTCACAATTCACTTTTCACAAATCACAATTGTCGTTTGTGGTACCACAAAATTTGACTCCAGTACTCCACTGATGGTACAAAGCGTGATGATTTATTTCCAAGTGCATAAATGCTAGAATTGGGGTTATCTATTCTTCCCTTTCGTTTTCCTTTCTGATTTGTGATGTTATGACTTATGAAGTAAACAAGAAAACACAAAGCATAAGCCAACTAGACAGCCAAGAGAAATAATTAGATGGCATGTGGAGCACCTGACACGTAAAAGTTTATCCCATTCATTTTCTTCCACGCGACTGGCTGCATCCTGCTTTGTTTCAGATGACTGCTCGCAACCATCAGTATCAATGTTTGGAATGTCCTCGGTGGTAACAGGGTCATCATTCAGTTCATCATTCCAATCTATTGACTGCTTAACGGAGTGTGGAAAAGAAAGTATTAATTGAGATATCCAAAGAGAAGCTATTAATTGCACAAAGTAAAACCTACTCCCTCTGTTTCAAAATATAAAACATATATAATTGTTGCAAGTTTCTTTAAGCATGCATGCAAATTTATTGATATTTTCTCCATGTATGCCATTATCTATCACATAATCTCTCCTGCAATAATAAGAAACTCTTACAAACTATTCTCTCACATTTGAAAAAGAATTACAGCAAGGCCATTGCCTCTTTGTTTTGCAACCTACTTAATAGTGGTAGACATCAGAAAAAAGATAAGATAAATTAATTATTAAGATGATCTAAAAACTTCTAAAGATCCGAAACAAGTGGATCTATATATGTAACACAAGACTGACAAAAAAACCTAATTGAATTATACTGGTTAGGAACTTCCAAATTAAGTTTACTTTCCCTGAGTGAACCACAACAATTTGGTGAAATCTGGGGGTCATGGTCATATAGATTGGAACCTTGAGCCACATGGACTAGATGACATTCTTGTACCATAATCTACCAGGTGTCATTGAATGAATATTCATCATTTGAAGAAAGCACGCAGATTAAATTACCTTTACAGTGCCAAGCATATCATTGTCCAAGTCCCCATCAATGCTTTCAGCTACTGTTGATGGAAGGTTGGATCTATCAAGAAGCTTCATGATAGCATTTTCATCCCAAACAAGTTTTGTAGAACCACCGACACATTTGTCCTCATAAACATCACCTAAGCCACCAGTTCTCCTCCTATGCTTAAACTCAACATCATCTGCATCATGTTTAGCACCAGAAGCTTCATTATTATCTTTAGAATTCACACCATCACTATTCCAGAAGAGTTCCTCTGTTCCCCAGCGGATGATATCTTCCACTTCTTTCTGTGATTCTGATTTGTTGACAAAAAGTTGGTCGAGCATCAATTTCTTCTTGGCAAGTAGCAAGATGCGCTCCTCAACACTGGCACGTACTACAAGCCTGTAAACTAAAAGTCTATTTGACTGTCCAATTCTGTGTGCCCTATTCATTGCCTGTATATCAGCATGTGGATTGAAATCAGAATCATATATGATAACAGTATCTGCAGTTGCCAAATTAATCCCAAGCCCACAGGATCGTGTAGATAGCAAGAATACAAAACGAGTCTTGTCCTGGTTAAAACGAGCAATTGCTGCCTGCCGGTCTGCCACAGATACTGATCCATCCACTCTTTCAAATGTTTTAGTACCAAATTCCAAAGTCAGATAATCTTCAAGGATGTCAAGGAGCTTTGTCATCTGAGAAAAAATAAGAACACGATGACCATCTTTGTGCAACATTTTAAGCATGGAGTGCAACAAAGTTAGCTTTGCTGAGGCCTTTATTCGCATTTCGTGCAAAAACTCTGGTGAACCTGACTCAGGTTCAGTACCAGGAATAAGATATGGATGGTTGCAAACTTTCCGAAGCTGCATTACTATGTTGAGCAATGACTGATGAGTACCACCCTTCCCTACGTTGCGCAGTACTTGGTAGTTTTTCGTAAGCATAGCACGGTAATATTCAGCCTGAATTGATGTCAGTTCAACGGGTACCATTCGCTCGGTCTTCGGAGGAATGTTTTGCATTGCATCCTTTTTCAGCCTTCGAAGCATATGTGGAGCTACAAGTTTCTTCAGCTCTTCAACTTTCTCAGCTGTCGTAAGGTCATTAAACTTCTGCTCAAATGATGCTAGAGAAGGGAAAGAAGCAGGTTGTAAGAAGTTCAATAAGTTATACATTTCGCCAATGTTGTTTTGCAAGGGAGTTCCAGTCAACAAAACCCTGTGCTGAAATGAAAATGTATTGAGCAAATTGAAAAGTTTGCTGCTAGAATTCTTCAGGCGATGCCCCTCATCAACTATGAGAACTTCCCACAAAACAGAACGAAGATATGCAGCATCAACAAGCACCATTTCATAAGTGGTGAGCAAAACATTGAACTTGTGAGACTTCTTAGTTTTACCTATCTGGCTTGCATCACCCGCGTGCCACTCATATTGGCGAATCATGGATCTGGCCCGAGCAGAACCATGATACTCCACAACATTTAAATGAGGTGCCCAAGATGCAAATTCAGCCATCCAGTTTGGCATAGTAGAAAGAGGGACCAGGACAAGACATGGCAATTTAATCTTAAATTCACAACATAGGGATGATAGAAAAGCACAAGCCGACACAGTCTTTCCAAGACCCATCTCATCAGCAAGGATAACATTTTTTGATTTGTACCAACATTTACGTAGCCAGTTCAACGCTTCCAGTTGATGTGGAAAGAGCATGCCCCCGTGAAGTTCCTTTGGCTGCTCAACCAACACATTAAGCTCCTGGCAGTTTCTTGCATCAGCATATTCACCTCCCATATCCTTATCCAAAACTTGACTTTCAAAGTTTTTAAACTGAGTGACCAGATGCGTATACTTCACCATGGTAGGTTCATCTAATCTTTCCCATGTGCATTCATCATAAGGAAGGCCACACCATTTGATCAAAGCCTCTTCTACTTCAGCTAAGGGCGCACGCAGAGCAATAACTCGTTGTGGTTGGCACCATTGTTCCTTGCAAATGTTAATCAAGCCTGTTCCGTACTTTGCTTTGTAGTTTTCTAATTTCCTTTTTGCTAATGCTTTTAGTTCAGATTCAGAAATCCAGCTGTTATGGATGTTTGATTTCCCAACCCATTTAACCAAAAACTCATATGCAGTACCATCGTGGTCCTTTCCTGCAAATTCTTTTATTTTCCCATGTACCTTGCTTTCAGGTGTATGCTCTTGTTTCTGGATTATTGTGTCTATTTTGAAAACTGAAAGTTCAATGCCATTTGTTTCTGTTGGAATATCAGATAGTGTCTCATGCTCACCATTTGTAGAAGTTGACACATCATCTCCTACTACACCATCATCATTTGTTGTAATGATTTGATCAATGGAACATGCTGAATCTTTTGTTGTAATGGTTTTATCAGTGGAAGATACTGATACTGTTTTCATGGTTTCTGCTTGGTTCAACAACTCCTTATTTTCATGGATTTTAACTTTACTCTTCTTTTTCTCTTCAGTAGCATCCAAATGTTTTTCACTGCAACAATTTGCTGATTCACCAACACATACATTTTCTAGAGTGGTATCAGTACCATAGTTAGATGGCTGCATTCCTTCATGGTATCTATTTGGAATAATTTGTCTAGTTTCAAGCACACTGGAAGCACTAGGAGGGGCAATATCTTCCATCTGCAAATTAGTTGATTCAGTCTGCCCTGCTGAAGCATGGAGCGAAGAACTGATTTGGCTTGTCTGAAGCCGACAGCCTAGAATGCGATCAACCTAAACAAATAGTAATATTCTGTGGTAAGTCATAAATCACAAAAAAGGGGAAAGAGCAAAGCTCCAAAAAAAAAAAATTGGATGAAGATGCAATCTATAAGGTAATGGTGTAGTGCATGTATGCTGCTACTATATGTCACCGTCAACAGTAGTTGATAATACCTGTAAATCATCTGGAGGAGTAATTATTTTGTCTTCTACCACATCTTGGTCCTGCAGCATTATTTCAAGAGTATGAATGGCATTCTGAAGATAAAAATTTGGACACTGGATAAAAGAGCAAGCATCAAATAAGATGTTAATTAACAAAGTTAAAATTAGGGAAGGTTGATCATAGTAGCAACTGATGACAAGTGATCAGATCATCAGAAAATGCTGCCATGGACAAAAAATTATGCCCAATCACAAAAGAAAATATATCAAGCTAGTTGTATGTCTGAAGTACAAAGGATTCAGCACCTCTGAGAACACAAACAGTATTGACTTTAAAAAGCAGCCACACTTAAAAGAAACACACACAACTAATTTATGTATTTTCTGGTTGAGATAAAACTCACAGAAAACGTTGCAAGATATAAAATAAGGTTATAATAGAAACAAAAAATGAACATAAGCAAGTCTTAACAGGAAAGGTGCCAATTCCAAAAAGAAAAGGAAACAAAAAAAAGGTATTATAATGTACATATAATAAATTATGACAGTATTAGAATGGAAGAAACATGTAGATATCTTGAGTGAACAACCAACAGACAATTTTTCACCATTTTATACCAATGGGAAATCACTAAGGATCTTTTCTGGAAAGGCAATATATATTGAAAAATTATTCGCTTGGTAAATATTAGAACATAACAAAGTATTGTTCGAATACCTCAACATGTTTTTTATCAACAAATTTCACTTTCTTTTTTCCTTTCTTGGTACTAGAAGTGGGCGTTTTTCCATCCAATGATTTTCTTTTTGGCGGTGATTCACTGTGACCAAGAGATGTAGATGGTTCGGTTGAGGAAACACTGTCAAAATCTGTTGCCAAGTATTTGAGCTTTTTTCCTTCAGATTTCTTGCTGTCTCTGCGATTATGTTGCCTCTTGCTTTTTGATTTCTTAGGAGACAGATCCGCGGAGCGCAAATGTTTCTTTATTTTCAAAGCACTTCCTTGTTTCTCCTGTTTCTCTTCTGGAGACTTCCCAATGAGCCCTGACTTTATGGGCTTGGTATTTACAGAGAGTTCCTTGGCCGAACGCTTCTTAAGATGTAATATCAATGGCTTTCTTTTCTCCACATCATTATCCTTCGAAATAAGATCACCCTCCTTCAATGCAGAATGACATGATAGTTTCCCTTGTTCGTTTGATTCGGTTTTCTCTTGTGCGGGGCTACAAGCACTAGAGGAGACTTTATTATGGGGAGCTGGGCTATCTGATGTGGTGCTAGTACGCATCCTCTTTGCTCTTTCACGTTTAGAAGTGTCAGCATCTGCATTGCCTAACAACTTCAAGCTAACCTTTTTTGTACGACATCTTGGACATTGCCAATTCCCAGGCGGTGCACGCTAAATTGAAAATGGAGGAATGCAAAGAGATGAAAAAACTAATCAGTACAACCATAAAAAATAACTGTTTAATCAAACAACAGAAATGATTCAAACCTTAAGAGGAGGATCAAGGCATTCCAAGTGGTAGGTTCGTGGACAGCTATCGCAACACAGCAAATTGCCACCAAGATCACATTCTACGCACTCATAGAAATACTGAAGAAACAAAAATAATGTGTATAAGAAAACTTGAACAGGATGATAGAAGTGACATACAAAGGAAGGCAAGGAAATAACAATGTATAAAGTCTTGAACTTTCATTATCTATGTACTTGTTACATGGATTGTCGAAGAGAGATGCACTTGCTCAGCTGAAATTTGGTATTTACTACGTTGAAAGTTTTTTTTGCAGTTAAAGCTGCTTAGAATTGTCACCACATGCAGGTATTGTGGCCTAATAAAATCGTCATTCCAGTACTGTTGCAGGCATATATCATAGACGAAGCAACACACAAGAGTGCAGCCATAACCCTGTTTGCGTGTGAGTGCATTGAGTAGACAAGTATTGAATATCTGACTGACTGTTGCAGGCATCGGAGGGATAATAGAATCGATAAGCTCCTGTTTATGAAATTTTCGATTGACTTATGGTATCTGTATAAAAAAAATGAACTTATGATATTTGTATCCAAAAAAAAATGAACCTGAACTCTTAAATCCAGATGGTTCACCCAAATGGCAGTAAATGCGATCAATGAAAAAGCCATAAAGGTATCTTGTAATTTTGCTACACCAGAAAATGTGATTAAATCATTGCTTTAGAAGTTAGCTTGTATGTATATGGAAGCAAATAACATTAATAAGTAAATAAAAAAAACTAAAAAGGTATAAGAGAAGAAATTCACCCCATCACGCCCTCTTATTTTCTTGGCCGATGGAGAAATGTCAGTGTCATTCTTGAGCTTCTTTTTTATAGAACCATTGTTCATTGGAGAGCCCGATGTTGGTGATGCAACCTCATGCTCATTTGATGGGTTGACCGTTAACTTGCTTCGTTTTCTTTTGTATTTCAAAACCCAATTTCCATCTGCTGCACTATCACATAAAGAGCTCCTCTCCTTCATCGTTGGAGAATCAGCGTCACATGCTGTTAGGAAAATAAGGCATTTCCATATTAGTAGCTCAAAAATGTCAAACTAAATCACTTTTAATTCAAAAAACTAACTTACACAATGGTTAGAACTTAGACTGCTAAACTCAAGTTAGATCATACAGAGCTCAATCAATCAATAAAACGAACTGCTGACACAACAGAACAACCAAGCACTTTAGGTGAATGAATTTACTCCAATATTACATGTATGGTGTCCTTTCGAAATGAGAAATGTCTTTTGACCATTCCTACTCAAACTGAATGTTGCTACCTGTTTTTGCTAGTACGCAATCCAGGGATAAATATTTGGTGCTAAAAAACAGCCACATATTGCAACACAGAAATGGTGACACTTGAATTATCGGCTGCAATGAATGCTTTGCTCTTCTTATTGCCATGCTATGACACAGCAAATGCACATATTATACAACACAAGAAACTGAAGTTCATGATTTGTAACAAAATTAGCAAAGAAACCTTTCTCTTAATGTGAAAACCCCCATAAGAAAGTAAAACAGCTGAGAACAAAGCAGACAAAACTGTCAGTTGTCACTTGTAAGTTGTAACTAAGCATGTCATGATTAGACGCATTCCACTCAGAAACCTCACGCAAAGGTTCCTCTCTAATCACCAGCACACAAGAAGCCAGCCTTACTCTCGACTCCGTAATACATTACTGCGAAACCTACCATACAATTCCCCGTGCTCTGTGACGTCCAAATCCATGGTGAGGACCCATCATAACCGCAACCTAGCATACCATGCAAATGCTAGCTATCAGGTCGGATCATGGCAAACAAAAGCATCACAAGGCCACTCCTTGGTTCCACCTTTAGTTCAAACATGAAATTCCGCCTCCGTCTTCAGACCCTAGTACAGAACAGAATACTAACTAGCCAACGAGCTAGCACGCAGGCGACTAAGGCCAGCTGCCAATCGGATCATACAGATAGAAAGCATCGCACCACGCAGGGGCGCCGCCGCGCAAGCTCGCCCGCCGGCAAACAAGCTCCGCGCCTCCCCTCCCCACGCAGGAACCCAAATCCGAATCTCCGCCCCAACCGGCCAACCCCTCCCCTCCCCGCCGCGCCACCGCACCACCGGTCAAACCCCTCCCGCGGGCAGATTAGAAACCCTTTCGTAAACCCACCGAGGCGGGCACTGAATCGCGCAACCGAGAGAAGAGCCGGCTCACCTCCTGACGGCCGCCGCGGCGCCCCCCCCGAGATCGAGCCGAATCGACGGAGCTCCCCCGGCGGATCGCGCGGCGGGAGGCCCCCGAGGCGCGCCTCGGCGGCGGCGGCGGCGGGCGGGGGGAGGGAGGGATGGGGGGAGCGGAGAGGAAGGAGAGGGGGGGCAAATGGGGAACCGCAGCAGAGCGGCGCGGCTATCGAGGGGGGAGGGGAGGTAGGGGTGTGAGCAGCGTAGCGCAGGCAGCGCTTCCTTCACGCGTCGCTTTCGGCTGCCCACCAGGCGGAGGGGTGGGTGACAGGGGCCCGCGGGCGGCAGGGGAGGTACACGTGGGGCGGGTGCGGGTGGGTGCCGGGTTCCGCGGTGGCGTGAGACGGCGGGGTGGCTGCGGCCCGCTGCCCCAGGCGCGGCCGCCGCCGGCGGCGGCGGCGGCGGGGCGGGGTGGGAATTGGGTGGATCGCTCGCCGTTCGGTGGGAAGAGCTGTGTAGTAGAAAAAAAAAAAGAATAGCTTTTCTTTTGAGGTTTTTATAGGTTGACAGTTTGAAGTTCGGCGAGGAAGGTAGCTCGCGCTTTTTGTTCACATGCTTTTTGGTTTAAAAAGTTTATTTCGTCACCGTTGACGTTGTCACGTTGTGGACATGTGGCTGGTTAGTTAGTCCATCTCCCGTACCAGCCCTAACCTCGAAATCCTATTCGCTGGCTACCCTCGGATTTTTGTCCTCTGCCGTTCCTTGTAAAGGCAGAGCATGAACAGTACTTCGTGCAGTTGGTAAATCTCAACCGTTGGATCTCAAGTGGATGGATCAGATCTTCGTATAAACAGTACGTGATAAACAGTGTTTTGCTACAGTGACTATAAACAGTATCATGAACATCGATTTTGCTACAGTGTTCATGCCTTTTTACCTATTTTGCACAGTGTCCCTCTGCCTTTAAAGCCACAACGGCAGAGGATTTGCTTCCACATTTATGAGAGCTGTTTTTTTGAACTGTTTTGAATGGTTGAACAGTTTAACGGCTGAAATGACTGAATTTCGAGAGCTTCTCGAGATAGTCTCGAGATTTGGATCCATTTCGTTTGACTTGTTTTTTAAAGTGTTAAGATCCACCTTCAAAACGGTGAAAAAAAGACAAAAAAAATTCAAAACATCTATCTTTTCAAAACGTATATAAATCGTTAAGCTGTTAAACTGAAAAGAACGGGGCCTTAGTATATAAAATGAATTTGATCTTTAAACTTGCAAAAGTCTACTTACCCATTGAAGTATTGAGTTGGGCGCACATAACCCCTGACTTCGATAACCACGTATTCTATCCCACGAACTATTAAAACCGACGCAAATAACCCCCGCGAGTGGTTTCATGGGTGGTTTTGCCACTTCAGCGCCCCACAGGGTGGTTTGCCCACGTGGCATCCGACGTGGCAGTACAATCACATATAAACAAAAAAAAATTAAAAAGTGGGGCCCATGTAAGTCTCTCTTCCTCTCCCTTCTCTTCTCTCTCTTCCTCTCCCCTCTCTCCTCTCTCCTCTATGTGAAAGCGGCGGGCAAATTAGGGCGCGTGAGGCGCGTGCGTGTGGGCGGCTCCGGTGTGCGCCTTAAGCCTAAGCATAGCAAGCGGGCGCGCCGGGCGCAATCTTGGCGATGGGCGGCGGCCCAAGGCGTGGCGAGGGTCGCTGGCATGGCATATGGCATGGCGGCCTTAGGGTGAGGAGGCGGCGCGGCCACGCGAGAGAGAGAGAGAGGCTCGGGGAGAGAGAGGAGGAAGATGTATGGGACTGACATGTGGGACCAACAATCAAAAATATGTCTAGAAAGAAAATTTTATGTCTATGTGACAAAACAGCTCCACCTCAGCGTCCAGCATGACAAAACTACCCTCAAAACCGCTTGCGAGGAGTTATTTGCACTGGTTCAAATAGTTCGTGAGGCTGGTTAGACGGTTTTGAAAATCAGGGGCTAGGTGCACCCGATGCCATAATTCAGGGGGTAAGTAAACTTTTTCCAACTTTATACATAAAGTACACCTATGTACTCAACGAGGTACATTTATAAATTTTATCAAAACTTTTTATGAATATATTTAGTTGATGTAGGATATGTTGTACTCAGGATACAATGCTATGGATAAGGGGCAAACTTAGGCCCTGTTTGTTTCAGCTTCTAGCTAGCTTTTAGGCTCAGAAGCCAGAAGCTCAAACAAACAGCAAGCTTTTGGAACCCTTCTTCGAATAAGTCAAAAGCCACCAAAAGCCCAATTTGCACTGTGATCTGAGCTTTTCACAGAAGCTAGTTTTTCTGGCTTTTCCTAGAAGCAGCTTTTAGAGAAGCTGCAGCTCAAACAAACAGGGCCTTAGGCCTTGTTCTTTTGTGCTGAAGAGCTGAAATGACTGAATTTTCAAGAGCTTTTCGATGTAGTATTGAGATTCGGATCCATTTCTTTTGACTTGTCTTTTAAAGCTTTAGAACCCACCTTCGAGACAGCCAAAACACGAACTTAAAAAACCCAAAGCATATATCTTTTTAAAATATAGATAAGTTATTAAGTCGTTAAGCTGTTAAGCACGTTTTGAAAAGACATTTGTTTTGAGTCTTTTTAGTTCGTTTTTTCGCTGTTTCAAAGGTGAGTCCTAACGTTTTAAAAGCAAGTCAAACGAAATGGATCCGAATCTTGAGACTACCTCAAGATACTCTCGAAGTTCAGTCATTTCAGCTGTAGAACGGGATGTTAGGTCCTGTTCTTTTGGGTTGATCTGAACGACTAAACAGTTGAATAGCTGAAATGACTGAATTTTGAGAGCCTCTCAAGGTAGTTTCGAGATTCGGATCCATTTCTTTTGACTTGCATTTTAAAGCGTTAGAACCCACCTTCAAGACAACGGAAAAATGGACTAAAAAACTCAAATCATATGTTTTTTCAAAACGTAGAAAAGTTGTTGAGCTGTTAAGCCGTTAAGCTGTTAAGTTGAAAATAGCAGGGCCTTAGATTTATGGTTGAATAAATTATAGCCTTGATGTGGCATTCCTTGTAGGGGTATCGCTCTATATAGCCTAGTCCCACGTGTGGGCACCGGCATTGCTTGCATATAGGCTACGTTGTGCGCATCACTTATGGGCCAGTACGTGTTGTGCCTAGTCTCTAAACGACCCAAGTGCTCGACCAGTCGAACACGTATGGCATAGACGAATTTGCCTTATCTAACATTGCTCCCGGACCTGATGGCATAGGGGACTTGAAAGCTCCCGGACCTGATGGCATGCCATCGCATTTTTACAAGCGATATTGGGAGGTGATGGGCAATAAGATCACAGAAGAGGTGCTGGCGGTTTTGAACGGTGCGTCCATGCCGATTAACTGGAACGAGACAATAATTGCTTTAATTCCAAAGGTGAAGAAGCCGGAGAAGGTAACTGATTTGAGACCAATTAGCTTGTGCAATGTTTTGTACAAGATTGTATCCAAAGTGTTAGCAAATCGTCTGAAAAAACACTTGCCGTATATAATATCACAAAATCAGAGTGCCTTTGTACCAGGTCGTCTAATCTCAGATAACATCCTTATAGCCTATGAGATGACACACTATATGAAATGCAAAAGGCAGGGGAAAGAGGGATATGCAGCGATCAAACTTGACATGAGCAAAGCTTACGGCCGGGTGGAATGGTCGTTTCTTAGAGATATAATGCTCAAACTAGGTTTCCAGAGTGAATGGGTGGACTTGATTATGAGATGTGTGACAACAGTAAATTACAGGATTAAAATCAATGGGAAGATATCCTATGCTTTCAAGCCGGAGAGAGGGCTTAGACAAGGCGACCCGCTGTCACCATATTTATTTCTCATGTGTGCTGAAGGGTTCACAGTTTTACTAAACAAAGCCGAAGAAGAAGGTCAGATCAAGGGGATCAAAATCTGTCCAAACACTCCAAGCATTTCTCACCTTCTATTTGCCGATGATTCACTTCTTTTGATTCGTGCAAACAGGGAGAATGCTGTGCAGTTACAAAGCATACTGGACATGTATGAAAGGTGTTCTGGCCAGGCTATTAACCGAGACAAATCTGTGGTTATGTTCAGCAAAAACACACAAAGGACGCGAAGGGAGGAGGTGAAAGAGGTTCTGAATATAGTAAAGGAGACTGGAAGTGAAAAGTATTTGGGTTTGCCGGTACATGTTGGTCAGGCTAGGTCAAAAACTTTTGGCTATTTGAAAGACCGGGTCTGGCAGCGTATTCAAGGATGGAAGGAAAAGATGCTATCCAGGGCTGGCAAGGAGATACTTATAAAGGCAGTAGCACAAGCGATTCCCACCTTTGCAATGGGCTGCTTTGATATAACAAAGACTTTGTGTGATGATATCAGTGCGATGATAGCGAGGTTCTGGTGGAGCCAACAGGATAATGAGCATAAGATGCACTAGCTATGCTGGAACAAACTGATTGAGCCGAAATGTGATGGGGGTTTGGGTTTTAGGGATATTCACTCCTTCAATATTGCAATGCTAGCAAAACAGGGATGGAGGCTGCTTCGCAATCCCACCTCTTTATGCTCAAGGCTTCTCACAACTAAGTATTTCCCCGAGTGGAAATGTGTTGGATGCAAAGCCGAAGAATAATATGTCTTACACTTGGAGGAGCATCTTGAAAGGTATTGAGCTGCTGAAAAAAGGCTTAATATGGAGAATAGGAAATGGCAGTTCAGTCAGAATATGGGAGGATGCATGGCTGCCCAGAGATTGGACAAGGAAACCGATTACCCCACGAGCTCACTCTCTTTTAACCAGGGTGTCTGATCTTGTTGATCCAGCAACAGGACATTGGGTTGGGATATAGAGCTGGTAAAGGACACTTTTTGGGAAGAAGATGCAGCCATAATATTGAACCTACCAGTGTATGAAGGAATGGATGACCTGATCGCCTGGCACTATAATAAACATGGTATCTTCTCTGTGAAATCTGCTTACAAGATCTATTTTGATGACAAAAGAAGAACCAGTGAAGGAGGGGCTTCATCTTCAGCCAATAGCGAGAAGCAAACAAATTCGGTCTGGAAAAAGCTCTGGAAAGCAAATTGGCCAAAGAAAATAACCCATTTTCTGTGGAGATTTTCTCATAACAGTCTAGCACTAAGAAAGAATTTGCAAAGAAGAGGAATTGACCTCGACACGAAATGTGCAGTATGTAACCGCTTGGATGAAGATGGATCCCATCTATTTTTCAGATGCAAATATGTGTGCAGACTATGGACAACAATGGGACTGGAGGGGGTAAGATCAAGTCTGGCTTCTCAGACTTCGGCACTGGAGGTGCTAATTGCAATTCTGAAGCTAGATGACACAACACAAAGCAAAGTGGTAAATCTTCTATATTTGTGGTGGAATGAAAGGAACAGGATACGCGAGGGTGAACAACGACGGTATGAAGGAATCCTCGCTCAGGGCATTTCTGTGTATGTTTTTGAGCAGCAAAATGTGAGAAACAGAGCTGATAACCCAACCACACGACAGAAGCAGAAGTGGAAGTTACCACCATGCAATTACCTGAAAGCAAATTGCGATGGTGCTCATCATGCTTCTTCGAACTCCAGGGGGTGGGGTTTTGTGATCAGGGATGACAAGGGAGAAGTAATCAAAGCCGGGTGTGGTAAGATTGAACATTCTGTTGACGCTTTTCAAGCGGAGTTAATTGCATGTATCCAAGCAGTCAAAGCAGCCAGGGATTTGGGAATCAACCGGCTTATTCTGGATCTGATTCTATATTGGTGAAGCAAGCAATGTTTTTAGAAGACTTCCTCCTAGCCCGGCAAGTGCTCAAGTGCTCTAGTTTGGGAACTGAATGATTTGCTTCTTTTTTCCTTTGCTGTCGTTTCTGTAGTTGTTTGACGAGAAAAAAAAAATTCGATGACGTCAATCAGCCCGTCACCCTTAAATTATTTATTAATAATTTTCCTACCAATCCGTACCTAATCAACTTTACCAATTTTAAATTTCAAAATTAAGAAACCCGAATTGCTGGCTATAAAAAAAGGATAACCCTAATCATCAAGGATGAGGAGGGGAGGAGAGGAGGAATCAACACAATATTGGCGGCGGCTAAAAAAAAAGGAAAAAAGGAATCCACGCTCGGCTCTCTCTCTCTCTCTCCGTGTACAGGTAGCAGGGGCGGCCGGCGCGCCGCCCCCGTCTCCTCCTCGCGGCCCAGGTGGCCGGCGGCGCCTCCGCCCCCTCCTGTTCGTTCACGCGGCCGACACGCGGCAACCACCTCCACGCGCCTGGCGCTGCCCCCTTCCTCTCCTCCGGCCCGGCGCGGCGGCGCCGCCCCTCTCCTCTGCTCGCTCCCGGCGCCCCCGACGCCGCCTCCACGCGCCCTGCGCCGCCCGACGCCGGCCTCCACCGCCAGACGCCGCCCCAGCCTCGGCTCCATCCGGCGCCGCCCCTGCTGTCCCGCGCCGCCACGTCTTCCTCGGCGCCGGCGCCACCTCCGCCTCGGCCCCGATCTGGCTTCGTCCCGGCTGTCTCAACGTCCAGCGCCGCCCCGGCCTCCTCCACGGTCGGTGCCGCCCCGATCTGCGCCGCCCCGTCTCCTCCGTCGCCCACGCCCGACGCCCCCTCCTGCCACGGCGCGCCGCCTCGTCCGCCTGCCCGACGGCGTCGCCCCTGTTCCCACGACGCCACTCAGGGCCGGCGCGCCGCCCGTGCATCCAGATCGGCGCCGCCCAGACTTCTCCGCGTCCACGGCCGGCCGGCGCGCCGCCTGTGCATCCAGATCGACGCCGCCTCCACGCGCACAACCCCTTCGCCTCCACGCGCCCGGCGCCGTCCCAATCCACGCGCCCCTGCTCCACGCGCCCGGCGACGGCCATCTTCTCCACGCTCTGCGGTGGCGGCCCGGCAGTGACGGCATGCGGACTCCAGAGCAATGGCGTGCATGGGTGGCCAGCGGGCTCCCCCGATCCCAATCGGCAAAGACGGCGGCGTATGGGTGGCAGTGTGCTCTCCGATCCAAGTCAATGATGGCGGCGTATGGGTGGCAGTGTGCTCCCTGATCCAAGTCAATGACGGCGGTGTATGGATGGCAGTGTGCTCCCCGATCTAAGTCAATGACGGCGCATATGGGTGGCAGTCTGCTCCCCGATCCTGGTCTACAACGGCGGCTGCGTCATCTGTTATCAAGATATAGGTTGCCGGCATGCCCCTGATTCTGATCTGCGAGGATGGCGATGGGTGGCTCAGAGCTCCCAAGCAAAGCAACCACACAAAGAACGCCTTCGCCCTCCTTCCCACGGCTTCCTCAGTGACGAAAGCGGCGAATACCATCTTCCTCACTCCTGACGGCGACATGGTGGCGTCCAGAGCCATGGTGGTTGGCTCTTCAATCTACAATGATGGCGACCCAATCTGGCATGAACGGCGGCGCCCAGACTCTTCTCCACATACGCCGACGGGCAATGGCCCGGCGATCTTGTCTCAAAGACGGCCAAAGATCTAGTGGCGCAAGATCTCCGGGCGGCGTGGCCCTTCCACCTCCATGGCATGGCATCTCCGGTAGGTGGCGCGACTCCTACCATCTTCGTAGCGCGGCTCCAACAGCACGACGGCGCCCAAATCTGGTTCGGCACAGCGATGAACCCGCCCGGCGTCATCCCCACAGCAGCATGGCCTCGACGACGCGCACGGCAGCAAGCATCGGCATCCATTTCCCAACGCCGGCCCCTCCATCTCCGAACACCTGCGGTGGCGGCGGCGCAGCAATGTCTTGACGCCTCTAACTTGGTTTCGGCATGGCGGTGGCGGCTCGATGGCACGACGGCGCCATGCGGTTTTATATCCACATGGACGCCACGGCGTCTCGGTCTTTTACATCGACTATAACGGAATACCGTTCCGTTCCAATGATCCTGGCCCCGAAGGCGAACAAGTCCCTAAAGGCCAATGGCGTTGTGGAGATCACAATTCCACTGTGCCGGCGTATGATCCGTTCCGATGAACCCGGCCCCGAAGGTGAATAGACCCTGAAGGCCAACAGTATCGTGGAGATCCCAATTCCACGGTACCGATATACCTCCTACCGATGGACTTTTCGTTAGGAGGAAGAAGTTTCAATAAATATCAAGACGATGATGAATGTTCCATCAACGGTATCGTGGAGATCCCAGTTCTACGGTGTCGGTCAACTCTCCTGACGACGAACATCCCGTTAAGGAGATCTTCAACAACACCTTCCTTCGATGATGAACATTCCATCAAGTGTATCGTGGATATCCCAATTCCACGATACCATCAACGTTCTACAGATGACGGACATCCCATCAACGGTATCATGGAGACGATGACTCCAACGATCGTGGAAGCCAATCGGCGATCTTCTCCAACGACTCCGCCAGCACCGACGAAACCTACTACCACATCAACTTAAACGGAACACCGTTCCGGCAAGCTTGACCTCGAAGGAGAACAGGATCCCGAAGGCCATCGGTGTCGTGGAGATCCCAATTCCACGATACAAACCAACTCCTCTCGATGACGAGCATCCCATCAAAGATATTGTGGAGATCCCAGTTCCACAGTATCACCAACACTCTTCTAATGACGAACATTCCATTAAGGGTGCCGAGGAGATCCTAGTTCCACGGTACTGTCCAATTCTCCGACAACGAACATTCCGTTAAGGAGATCTTCAACATCTTCCCCCGAAGGCGAACAAGACCCCGAAGACCAAGGGTACTGTGGAGATCCCAGTTTCACGGTTCCAATCAACTCTCCTGATGATGAATATTCCATCAAGGGTACTATGGAGATCCCAATTTCGCAATATCGACTAAAGCTCGTGACGAGAATATTCCGTTAAGGAGGATCTCAATTTCAACTTATCAACTCCGGTGATCAAGACTCGTCACCGACAAGTCCAAAAGCCAACAAGCGGGAACATCCCTGATGATGCAGCGAAGCCGTCAACTTCAACTCCAAACCGAATGCTAATCGTGCATTCCACCCAAGATCAAACTACTCCAACGTGAAGCTTGACGAGGACAAATTCAAACGACACGGGCGGGCATAGCCAAATGTCAACGGCTGTGCTAGGCATTACATAGGCCCTGGTTACCCCATGTATTCTGCCATCGCCACCTCAATCCGCCATCCATCAATATGCACGGTGAACCATGAAGCGAAGCGAAGCGAAGAAGAAGACAGCCCTAGCAGCTTAATCGGAGGTGTTCCGCAAGCTGGCTTGCGGATGTAATTAACCGGGTGTCCTTTCGAGATCCCGGGATCCAGAACCCGACGATCACCTGAACAAGAAGTCTAGCCTACCAGGCTACAGATGTCTAGCCGACCTGGCTACGAAGCGCAATATCAACAAGGAGTTGTACTTCATTGTGACGATGAAATATAAACGACCTTGTCCCCTTTTCTTTTGTGTATTTTTGACAAATACACTGGCACGCCCGCAAACGCGATCTTGCCGCGGAATTTGTGTGCGTCACAGTAGTGCATGCACCGAGGGAGTGTAATTCAGTAGCACATGAACTTGCTGCTCTAGGTTCTTCTCTTTGTATGGATGTTGTCAAGCTTATGGACAATGTCCCAAGTTGTATTAATCACTTGGTGGTCAGTGATCTGGCTACGTCTGAGTAATGGAATGGAATTTCCAGTTTCAACAAAAAAAAAACATTGCTCCGCACGCGGCATGCCACCACGGGGCGATTGCTTCGCCTTCATGGGTTCCTCGATCTGTTTGTGGCTTGCTCCTTCGTGATCATGTTCACCTCATGCTCATGGCCTTACCATTCGTATCCATTGCTTTGCTCTCCGCTTCCAGCCCCTCCTCTCTATGTAGTCTACTAGTCGCTGGCGCGCCATGGGCGCACCGAGGTCGGGCGCTGTGGCGCGTCTTGGCCGTCTGGCGCGCGCTGAACAAGCGGAAACCCACGAGCAGCGCGCTGCACGGCGGAAACGCTTGAGCACACGTGGAAAAAAAAAAATCGGGCGCCTCACCGAATCGAACATGCCTCCCGGTGAGATTTGCCTCCGCTAGCCAACCGAGCAAACTACCCGAGCTGTGATTTTTCGGGCGGGAAAAATTATTTTATACGTAAAAAATGAATGGACGGCCAGATCTGAAGGGCGCTCGCGATCGGATGACAGTGGCTGCGCCGGACGGGGAGGCCAGCCATGTGGCGAGCTGGCGATGCGGGTGTTCACGCTTGTATCTATTATTGATAACTGTTTCTGCTTTGTGCAGCCACTTGATAGCACTCGGCAGCCCTAGTCCCCATAAGACCGGTTACTCGGTCATGTATGTGGTATACCTGTTCGGTATACGTTAGACCAAATTGTAACCTCTAGTTTACGCTATATCAGTGTATATCGAGTTTTCTCGATTTTGTTTCATGTTTTGTTCTATAATATGTCGGTATGCATGTGTAAAGCACATCGTCATGGATAAGCCAATTTATAGCATAGGAATTTTTAACTAATATCAAGTATCTATATTGTTAGAACCCGTTGCAATCCTATCATCTTACATCTTGTTAGAAACCATTGCAATCCTGTTAGAACCCCAGCAACGATGTGCCCCTCCCCTAAGACCAACAACTAGTATTGGGCCCAAGTATCCTACATCCATTAGCTCAATTAGAGACACAACCAACGTCTTGACCTAACTCAACCCAAAAGACTAGCCTGATGGGTGAGGACGCCTTTACCTTTTAAGTTGAGCTCCCTCGTCACTAATATTTGATGTGAGACTAAACCCAACAATCTCCATCATCACACATCAGAACTCATCCGATAATCGTGCTCCCTCGTCCCCAATATTTGATGTGGGAGTAAACCCAACAATTTCTCTCATCACATATCGAAACCCATCCGACAACTGTGCGACCTTCAGGAGATGTGATCTTCAGAATACCTTCTGAGTTCCCGACCTTGGCTCTGATACCACTTGTTAAAGCCTACTACGATCAGCTCATGGACTAGCTAGCAACGATGCGGCTCCCACAAGATCAACACTTGATCTCGGGCCTAGGTCTCCTACATCCATTGACTCAACTAGAACCACAAACAAGGTCCTGACCCAACTCAACCAAAAAACTATCTTGATGGGTGAGGATGTCTCCACCTTTTAAGTTATACTCCTCATCACTAATATCTAATGTGAGACTAAACCCAACATATACAAATATAATAAAATTTGCCTTGTTTTGCCCCACCTTTCCTTGATCTATATCGAGGTTAATTAATTGAAAAAGTAGATGCACATGAAGTATTAAATTAATTGGGTCAATGCAAAGGAGAAAATCAGAAGATTAAGGGTTAATCCAACTTGCACTGTGAGTCATTCGATGAAAGTGGGGATGAACGATTAAGATGATTCCTTGAAAGGTTGGTTCAGATAATTGTTTTTTACATTGCTATAATTTGTGTTCCACATCTTATGTATGGCAAACCGTAAATCAAAAAAAGAAATACTAGACAATTCAAAACGTGGGGAGGCTAGGAAATGGGTGATGCTACCTTGTTTGATCCTTACAAGTTCTTGAGCTTCATATATGAAGAATTGTGAGGTATTTTTATGCTAGGGTTGGATGATCGAGAGACAACACCATGGAAAAAAACTCTTAGGAAGAAATAGTAAAGATGATGGGTAGGTTGCCACATCATGCAAGGTTAGCACGGCAACAAGATAACAACCATAATGTCGGAGATTGGGAAACAGTTCTTGAAGCCAAGCTTACTTGTTAAAATGGTGATTAACCAGGCCCCTTTCCACGCCGAGTGAGGACTTTGAAGGTGGCTAACGCACGAGGATCAGGAGGAGGAGATAGCCTTGACTTAATGCGAAGGAGAAATATACAAAGGAAAGCTGGCCAAGCAACAACAGTTATGCCGTGGCCGGGCTTGTGAGTTATGATGGGCGTGTGTGTGTTGGATCGAGCTAAGACTGAACTTAGACCGACCCCTCCCCCCCCACACACACAACAGCACCTGTGGACAACTATTTATACAAGTTAAAAGGAGCAACAATTTCCTGTCCCGCACGGGACAATGCCTGAGGACCGAAGATTGAAGAGCCATTGTAGCGCCACTTTAGTGGGTCTGCCGGTGATGAAGACGGCGAGGCATGGTACGAGGTGATGCGGAAACAATGACGGGAAGCACAGCTATGATGCCTTTTTTTTTTTTACTTCAATACACCTAGATCGGTCCGTCGCGCAGTGGTATGTTCATGTGATCCAAAGCCACGTCGTGCCACCATGCGAGTGCCCAAGCAAAGGAGTCACTCGTGCTTGCCTAGCGGGGACTGGAGCAACTCGGACATGCCTTCATCCTACTTGGTGTTGCTCGTGGCGAGCAGTCTTGTGAAAGTTGGCTTCGTAGTTAACCACGTGTCTAGGGCGCTGCCTTGGGGTGTCACGTCAGCAAGAGTGTAACTTGATCCCCAACACATATTAAACGACGAAGACCTCCACTCAAAAAGTTCACCGCAGCTTTCATGTTTTTATCTATCTAATAAGATGACAATTTTGATCAGGCTAATTGATATATTGTGCGATGTTGTTTGATCTATCTAAGGCGATGGCTTCAATCACATTGATGGATATGACTTGATGCCTTCTTTAATCTATCTCTGGCTTGGACATGCTAATGAAACATTGCCAGATCTATCCATTTGAGGAGTCGGATGGGATAGTTTTCGTAGTCAGATTGGATAATTTTCGTATTGGGTTAGATCAACAGGGTCGATCCTACCAATTGGAAGCCTCGTTGTTTAAGGATAACAAAGTTTTTTAATAGGATTTTTTTGGGCCCTAGTGCAAAAATATAACAAAATTTTCAAATAGGGCCTACCATGAGTTGGGAATAAAAAGATCTACAAATTTTGAGGCTTTAGTGTGAAATAATAAAGTTTTCATATAGGGCCTATCACCAGAATGGAATAAAAATAAAAAAAACCTAAATCTACTTGTCGTGGGATTCAAACATAAAACATAATTATTACATACACTATTTTATTCTATCGTGCTACTCATGCATATGTGATCCATTATTGGTGCACAACCAAATGTGTTGGACTATTCACTATAAGGAAAATGCTGGTCTACGGCGTCCCAAATACGTCACCAAAATTGCCACTGTTTTTCTTAATTTATGATGAAATTAGAATCATCATCTATATCACGTCACATTTGTTAACCGGTGACGAAACGTGTGATTTCGTCATAGAATGGTTGCTAATCTACGCCGAAAGATATAATCATAATTGATTAGTTAACTTTTGTAATGCACGATATTTGTCATTTATAGGCCTTATTTCATCACAATTCACACATTCAACCGGCTACGCAAAGATGTTGACTATTTGATTTGTGACGATTTTTTTGTCATATATGAATGACACGTGGACAAACATTTTGTCATTATAGACTTTCGTGCCATGCCACCAGCCAGAGTGGTAGATGACCTAGCAAGTTTAGTGATGAAAACTTTTGTCATAGAACACGCCTATGCCACGTCATATGTCAGGATGGCAGATGGTGTGGCATGGTTTAGTGACAAAAGGTTGTGTCATAGATAGATGCCACGTGGGCATAATTTCGTCATGGAACATGCCTATACCATGTCTACAACTAGCATGACGAGTTACGTGGACAACAATTTCATCATTGAACATGTCTTTGCCATATCATCAAATCACACAAAAATCAATAGTGCATAGCAATATAGATACACATTGGATTTCAATATTTCATTAGTACATAAAAACAAGTAAAGACAAGAAAAATATAATACCACTTGCTTAGTACAAACACAAATTTTTTGCTTAGCAATGCAATCTTAGAAACCTTTACTTTCTTTTCTCCAAGTCTTTGAATTTAGTACTTGATTAATAAGCTATATCTCTAGACTTGAGCACGCTCTGCGGCGTGTCCGCAGTACGAGGGACGATGTCTTTGATCACTGAACAAATAAAAGAAAATTGCGTTATGTGATGAAAACATATTAAAATACAATAGCATGTTTTAGAGCCGTCAAGCTCCAATGGAGTTAAAAAAATTAACGAGACATGTAAGTAATGTTTATTAGAAATGGGGTCACCAATTGAGGGGCTAGGAATAAAATTTTCTACCAAGCACTAATAGATCTTTCCACCCAAAAAAATTTATGAAACCGTCAAAGTTATCTTCACAGATAAACTTCCAGCGTCAAAAGAATTGTATGCAAACTGCAAAGTAATATAATCTGATACATACATTATGCAATACATGTTCAATACTTCTGGCCTCGCAAGAAGCAACATCCAAAATGCAAAGTATTCTAATACTATATTCTCAAAAAAGCAATAGGATGCGGGAAATCGAGGCTAGGATGGGCATCAAGAATAGGATGGAAGAGCAACAAATAAAAAAATGAAATGCTAGGTCAGGTGGGAGTGGGATGGCCTTTTACCCACTAGATCTGACCCGCATGACCAATAACAAAAAATGGGTCAAGGGGTCGGCCCTTTGGTCCACGCTATGTTATCCACTTAACCCACCAAAAGGGTTGACCCACTTTGAAGAACTTAGTTTTCAACTTTTATAGGATAAGCATTTATTAAGGTGTATGTTAACAGTGAAATAATGGCACAAGGGACATATGACTGGAACTACACAAATACGTCATTCACATTCCATTACATATTTAGCAAAGACAATATTAACCTAAACAACCAAGTCAACTATTAGGTATTAAGATAAGTAGACAGTGGCTATAACACTTCAAAGGAAAATAACTTTAGAAATAGCAGGGCAGGACCAACTTTTTTTAGTACTGCTGCAAGGTTGTACACATACAGGTTTAGGCCACAAAAATTTTGATATGAGGGAGGTATGCAATGCAGTGCTAAGTATATATGGCATAAGCATCAATTTATGTGATGTCAAGTTGTTATAGAATTCCTATATTTACAGATAGAAAACAGGCGTTAGAAGAGAAGTGTACATGAATCTTTTACATCTTTTATGATTGGAGCACCGTTCTTTCAGTTCATCAGTAAGTTGTTCCAAAGAATTGACCTGCAAATATATGAATCTAAGAGTCTATAGCTAAGAGGCACTTTGGCCCATTCTTTTCAGCTTCACGGCTTAACAACTTAACGACTTATCTATGTTTTGAAAAGACATATCTTTTGAGTGTTTTGAATCCGTTTTTTCGCTGTTTTGAAGGTGGGTACTAACGCGTTAAAAAGCAAGTCAAACGAAATGGATCCAAATCTCGAGACTACCTCGAGATACTCTCGAAGTTCAGTCATTTCAATCGTTCAATTGTTCAGCCGTTCAGATCAGTTCAAAAGAACAGGCCCTTAGTTTTTTGAAATGCCTATGCTAGCCAGTGTCAAATTTCTTAGAAAAATTCTTTAATAACTTAGTGATGGAATAAATTATAAGTCAAAAGATTATTTTCTATGGAATATTTGCGATGTGATATAATTAGAAGTTCACAAAGGTATGATTGTCACTTTAAACAAACCTGGGCTACTGGGCATTCATTTAAGTTGTTTATGAGGCATATGTACGTGAGTTTAGTATGCCAATTATTACACTGGTCCAACCAATGCATCCCAATAAGTCACACAAGCATCAAGGAATAAGGATATTGCAAGTAATACTGATATCCAAAATTAACATAGAGGCGTCCACAACAAAACCAGTCAATTTCCCCCAGTATGAAGATCAGATTTGGAACATATGGTCAAGCAAGCCGCCCAATTCACCTAATACACAAGCTCAATCAATCATGATTTAACCATATTGTTCAAGTGCGTGATAACAATTGATTCATAACAAAATAGCACCGTTACAAACACAACACCCATCCAACTGAAAATCAATAGAACAAACTTGGGATCTAGGCGCACAAGGCACAACTCGCAAGGCAGACCACCACATTGAATGTAAGGTAAATCTTGTGTATGTTTGGACAAGAAGATTTGGCACCGCAAATACAAAAGAAAGGCAGAAGTGTTCCACAGCCACAATTTCCTACCATTAGAAAAAAAAAACATACGAGTTCTCTTTCTCTCTGATACTCTTACTTCCTCGAGTTCTTGAAATTAGGGCCAACATCGTGCTTGGCAACATAATCTCTCCATCTCAATAACCTCAACATCTTCACTAATTACGGCAGAGTCGGGCCCAAACGATTCCTCCGTGACATCCTAATTGTCGGTGTAATAAATATCGGGGTACGAAGAGTCCTGAGAAGATCAGGCGGGCCCCACGTGTCGGGGCGCCAGTGCCCCAGCCACAGAGGCGAGCCCCTCGCCGCTTCAGCGGGCGACCAGCCCCAGCAGGTGGGCGAGCCCTCGAAGACCGGGCGAGGGCCCCACACGCCAGTGGGCGACTGTGCCCCAACGTGTAGGCGAAGCCCGTCAACAGCGGGCGAGGGCCCCAGCGTCAGCGGGCGCGCTGGCGAGCCCTCGGCACGCGTAGGGTCTCCCATCGCTGCGGGGCCCGCGTGGCGAGGAGCGTTCCGGAAGAGTCTTCGGGCGAAGGCTTCCCTGCTGCGAAGGACGAGCGATTCAATGCGACATTACGCGGATAGACGGATGAAGAGATGATTACCGCCACGCGACCTCTGCAGCTCGCCAATCACACCGTGGCGCAGCCAGAATTGACCGGCAGAGAGAGTTTGCCATCATCAAGCTCGCTCTCCGCGTCGGAAGAAGCAAATTGGGCCCTTTACCCGCAGCCTCGCCGGGCGTTCTGGGTCGGGTTACTTGCGAGGCACGCGTTAGCGGCGCCGTCGGCGCAAAGAGCAAAGACGTTGCCTCTCTCGTCGTGTCCTCATGTCTTATCGATGTCTTTATCTTGAGTATCTTGATTGCCTACCTCACGGCTCTCTCCGCCCGCCGAGGCTTGTATAAAAGGGGCGAGAGAGGAGAGAGGGGTTCCGAAGCATTCTGTAACCATATCTCATACAACCACAACACGGAAAAGAGCTAAGGCTCGGCAGAGTAGGACTCATTGCAGAGAGGGGTCCGAACACAGGTAAACCCGTGTGTTGCTCCTTCTTTGCCACGCCGAATCGAATCGAGCTCGGTGATAGGCTAGCAAGGTAGAAATCGACTAGGGGTGTGATCCGCAGCGATTGAGCGGAGAACACGCCGTCGATGGCGCGCCGTAGGGGAGCGTTAGCATCGGTTCGCTCTTGACTTCATCGATGGCGATCGCCGATCGCGATGGATCCAGAGGCCGCGCCAGAGTCGCGGCAAGGGCGTCGGCGCGGCGATGGCGATAGACCACCAGCGGTAGCCATCCGCCTGTGGTGGAATCTGGCGAAGCACCGCCCGGTCAAACTAAGCGACGCCGGCCTTGGAGGAGTGCACCCTAGCACGAACCTCCATGCGGCGAGCCTGTTGGACAACCCACCGGTTCCGGTGACTCGGACTCCGGCGGCGTGGTGGCCGGGCTTTGCCCACTCGCCGATGCCGCGGCGGTGGTACAAGTTTGGAGGTGCGGAACCGGCGTTCGCCTCTTCCGCTTTTTCTTGCCCTCACACCCTCTCGCAGATCTCCCCGTGGGAGGGAGCGGGTCAGCGACGACAGAACCAAAGCGATTCCACGGGGATCGACCGGGCGAAATGGCGGTGGACGGACCTCCGTCCCACCTGGGACCGCCACCTCTGATGGAGAAGATCTGCGCGACAAGCTCCGCCGTGGCGGCCGATCGAAATCGCGATCATGCGCGCCGCCGTCCGCTGGGGACCAGCAGTAGCTCCGTGAGGTTGCCCGCCAGCCGGCGGCGGCGCCTCTTCGGCGCCACCCAGGCGTCGGGGGCGACGGGACGAGGGCCGCGTCCAGGAGCAGGAGGCTCTCGACGTCGGTTGCCGCGCCTTTTCAAGGGAGCTGCGCCGCGTCCAGTGGCCGGAGAGGTTTCGACCGGCCCCCATCGAGAAGTACGACGGCTCCACCAACCCTGACGAGTTCTTGTAGATTTACACTACGGTAATGCAGCTGACTGGAGGGTCGGGGAAGGTTCTGACGAACTACTTCCCGAGCCTCACCGGCGAGCCCGCCGTGGTGATGAACCTACCCCCGGAGTCAGTGGGGTCGTGGAAGGAGCTCTCCGAGCTCTTCATCACCAACTTCCAGGGCACCTTCGAGCAGCCCGGAGTTGAAGACGATCTCCACAATGTGGAGCAGAAGAAGGGAGAGTCGCTGCGCGACTACATCCGGCGCTTCAGTCAGGTTCGCAACACCATCCCTGACATCTCCATCGACGCCGTTGTCACGGCCTTCAGGAGAGGCGCCCGAGACCCCAGGGTTAAGGAGAAGATGGCCACCCGCAAGATCAAGACGACGGAAGAGCTCTTCACCCTGGCCCACAAGTGTGCCCTTCAAAGTGAGGCTCGCTCGCCGCCGCATAAGCGAGGGCCGCAGGGCACCGAGGCGGGGACCTCGAGAAACCCCGGCGGTAAGGACAAGAAGAAGCGTAAGGCGGTCAAGACCGGACAGGTCCTGGCCGCCGAGCGCAACGACGACGACGACGAAGACGGCGGCAGGCCGCGCGGCGCAGCGCGGGCGCGTAAGAAAGGAGGAGGCCGTGGCGGCGGCGGCAGAACGGACTCGCAGAGGCGAGCAAGGCGACCGCCATGGCCACGGCGGCCCGCGGCCGCGACGCCGGCGAGACCGCCGTCCCGCGAGTGGAACGGAGGGACGATCGTCCCATTCACCGTAATAATTCCCACGACTTGGCCGACTGCCATGTCGTCAGCAAGTTGGTGGACAAGCGCGTCCACGAGCAGCAGCAAGCGTCCGGCAGCGGCAAGGGCAAGGAAGCGGCTTCGCTTAGCTTCCAGCAAGTGGAGCGTGAGGTCGCCGTCATCCACGGCGGATCGGCTACCTATCCGTCCCACGCTAGCTTTAAGCGTGCGATGAGGGAGGTGTGCGCCGAGGTGCGGCGTTAGGTCGACAAAGCACCGGCGTGGTCGAGCAACCAATCGCGTTGATCGGCCCGATCACCCCGCCAAAGACCGCCGCGCCGGCATCTCCCGATCGTGGTTGCGCCCACGGTCCGAATGTCAAACTAGGGCGAGTCTTTGGTCGACGGAGGAGTTCTCTCAACCTCCTCTCCACCCGAAGTCGCCAGGCGCTCCAGATCCAGGCGAGAGCTTTGACCGGCGCCCCGTTTTTGCATCGCTACGGGCCGAGTCCGTCCTTCTAGGGTGCGCCGGCCTCCGGTGACGCTTGGGGCTCCGACAACTTCCGCACGGAGATGCTCGAGTTCGAGGTGGCGGACTTCGACCTCCCTTACAACGCCATACTAGGTCGGCCGGCGCTGACTAAGTTCATGGCGACCTGCCACTATGCGTACATGGTGGTGAAGATCCCAGGGCCAGCTGGCCCCATCGTCTTAACAGTGGACCGCCCGGAGGCGCTCTGCTGCGACAAGGACGCTCTCGCTTTGGCGGGGCAATCGGCGCCCAGAAGGTTGAGGCTTCGACTCTGGGAGCTCCTCCGGCGAAGATCCGTGTCTCCCCCGGTTCGTCCGCGGAGGTTAAGGCAATCTCCCTGAGTGAGTCAGATCCGGCGAAGACCGTTCGGGTGGGCGCCTCTCTCAGCGCCAAATAGGAAGGCGCGCTCGTCTCCTTCTTCCAGTCTAACGCAGACGTGCTTGCATGGCAACCGTCCGACATGGCTGGGTCCCCGAGGTGATTGAGCACAAGCCGGTAACGCCTCTGCCGCGACGGTTATCACGCGAAGGTCCGAAGCGCCGGTGGAGCGCCAGGGCGTTATCCGCCAGAGGTGGACAAGCTTTAAGGGGTCGTTCGGGCGTCGCCCGTCCTGTGGCTCGCGAACCCGCCCTCATCAAGAAATCCAACGGCGCGGAGGATGTGCGTGGACTTCACCGACCTCAACAAGGCATGCCCGGCGATCCGACTACGCCTGCCCGATCGACCTCATCGCCGACTCCACGGCGGGTGCGAGCAACAGGCTTTACGGATGCGTACTCCGGGTACCACCAGATTAGCATGGCCGAAGAAGATGAAGACAAGACCGCCTTCGTGACGCCCATGGGCGTCTACTGCTATACAAGAATGGCGTTCGGATTAAAGAATGCTGACCCGACCTACTAGAGGGCCATGCATATCGCCCACTGCCCTCAAATAGGGCGGAACTTGGAGGTGTACGTCGACAACCTGGTGGTGAAGTTTAAGAAGGCGGAGGAGTTGATCGGTGACCTAGAGGAAACCTTCGCCAACTTGAGGAAGTAATGCATCAAGCTCAACCCTGAGAAGTGTGTGTTCGCCGTCCTGTCGGGCAAGCTGCTAGGTTTCCTCGTCTCCCAGAGGGGGATTGAGGTGAACCCCGACAAGATCGCGGCGATCGAGAACATGAAGCCCCCTACGCGACTTCGGCAGATGCAGTGCTTGGTGGGCTGCCTGACTTCCCTGAGCCGCTTTATAGCTCGCTGGGGGATAAGAGTCTCCCTCTACTCAGGTTCCTGAAGAAGACCAACCAATTCGAGTGGACGGCGGAGGCGCAGGAGGCGTTCGACGGGCTGAAGAAGTATCTCACTTCCCCGCCCGTGCTGGTCGCCCCGGACCCGGGCGAGCCGTTGATCCTTTATGTCGCGGTGAACCCCCAGGTGGTCAGCGCGGTGCTGGTGGCGGAAAGAGAAGGTGTTCAGCGCCCCATCTACTACGTCAGCAAAGTCCTCCACGACGCCGAGACAAGATATTCACAACACCAGAAGATGCTCTACGCCGTTCTGACGGCGTCCCGGAAGCTACGTCACTACTTTCAGGGGCGAGAGATCACTATCTTGACCAAGTACCCCTTGCGGGAGATCCTCTTCAACCGCGAGGCGACGGGCCGCTTCGCCAAGTGGGCCATGGAGCTGGCAGAATTCGACCTCAAGTTTGCTCCCCGAAAGGCCATCAAAGGGCAAGCTCTCGCGGAGTTCGCTCGATGAGTGGACTCGCGCGACGAAGAAGCGAAGGCACCCAAAGACCTCGCCGTGGACTCTCTTCTTCGATGGCTCGTTCCGGCTTGAGGGGGCTGGTGTCGTCCTGGTGTCTCCCACCGGCGACATCGTCCGGCACCTGGTGGTGCTGGAATTTCGCGCTACCAACAACGTCACAGTCTGACGGCGGGTCGCCGGGCTCAGGGTGGCTTCGACCCTCGGCATCCGGCGGCTGCAAGTTAAAGGCGACTCTCTCCTGGTCATCAACCAGGCGAGGAAGGATTTCACCTGTTCAGATCCCACCATGGCGGCCTACCTAGTGGAGGTGCGCCGGTTGGAGCGACACTTTGAGGGTTTGGGCTTCGCGCATGTCCCTCGCTGCGACAACTATATGGCGGATGAACTGTCCCAGATTGCCTCGTCGAGGGCACCTGTTCCGGCCGAGGTTTTTGAAGAAAGACTCACGCGGCCGTCTGTCGCAGCCCCCGATTTTGGTGGGGACGACACCTTTCCTGGCGCAGCTCCCGCATCTGGAGGAGACGTCACCAATCTCGCCACGCCCCTACCGAGGGAGGAGATTAAGAACCGCCGAGGCGGTTGAGGCGGAAATGCCGTGCCGCAGCGAGTACGTCGGCGGAAGGTCGGGATGGATCGATCCTAGCCTACCGCGGAGACGAGTGATCCCCGACGATGACACGCCGGCCGAGAAGATAGCGCGCAAGGCTGCGTTACGCCCGGTAGGTGGGGACCAGACGCCCGTACGCAAACGGAGTTCTCTTGAAGTCGCCACTCGGAAGCGGGAGTGCAATTCTCTCGAGATCCATGGAGGCATGTCGCGGAGCCATTCAGGAACCGGCGTTGGTTGGAAAGGTCTTCCGCCACGGTTTTATTGGCCTCATCGCCTCCAGATGCCTTCGAGCCGGTGAGGAGATGCGGCGTGCCAATTTCACGCTAAGCAGATCCACCGACCGCCCAGCGCCGCAAACCATCCCGCTCTCTGGCGTTCGCGGTCTAGGGCCGGACATCTGGGCCCGTTCATGGGCGACCGGAGGTTACACACATCCGCTCGCCGCCGACAAGTTCACCAAGTGGGTTGAAGCCACGCCAGTCCCGGCGATCACGTCCGCTGCTGCCATAAAGTTCATGAAGGGCATCTTCGTCCGGTTCGGTGTCGCCAGTAGCATCATCACCGACAACGGCGCTCAGTTCAAGAGCGCCGATTTCCAAGACTGGTGCGAAGATCTGGGTACCAAGCTGTGCTTCGCCTCCGTCGCGCACCCGAAGAGCAATGGGCAAGTGGAGCGGGCAAACACGGAAGTAGTCAGAGGACTCAAGACAAGGGCGTTCGACCGCCTGGAGAAGCGTGGCAAGCGCTGGGCGGAAGAAGTCCCCACTGTGTTGTGGGCGCTGCGGACAACTCCCAACAGATCCACCGGCGAGACCCCTTCTTCCCGGTGTATGGCTCAAGGCGGTGCTCCGCCGGAGCTCACCTTCGCTCCCCAAGGGTGGCGGCATTCAGCGAAGATTTGAGACCGACCGCGCCGGATGAAGTAAATCTCCGGAGGAGATCGAGGATGAAGCGGCGATCCGAGCCGCCAGATATCAGCAGTAACTGCGCCGTTATCAAGCAAGGCGAGTGTGTGAGAGAACATCGGCAGCATGGCGACCTCGCTCACAGAAAGTTCAGACGCAGCGGCCGCAACAAGTCTGTCTCCCCGTGGGAGGCCCTTCAAGGTGGTCTCGATCTCCGCCTGTGCTCGGTCAGCTCGCGATTCGAGGATGGTCGCGAATTGGCGAACACTTGGAACGCCGAGTACCGAGGAAGTTCTACCCGTGGTAGTCGTTCCAAGAGCTTTTTCGCCTTCCTTTGGAGCCGAGCGCGAGGCCTTCTTCCTTCCCGCGCCTCGGGGCTGCATTGTACAAAGCCATCTGCAATATAAAGGTAAGTTCTGTCTCTCTGTGGGCATCCGTTTTTTCGCCTTAAGTCTGTTAGAAAGCATTCTGTTGAAAGCTGGTAGCGAAAAAGTCCTTAAGGCTGATGGCCCCTTAGTTGCAAGGGCGAACGCTTGAACTTGCGGCTGGGCGAGGCGAGGCGGACGGAAGGCGGGTTCTAGCTCGGTGTGTCGCCGGTTCAGTCAACGCGCCAACGATGGCACCAAATGACTAGACCACTTCCTAAGTCGAGTTCTCGCCACGCAACGCTCAAGGTCGGTTTGCCAAGAGGCCATAAGGGTTGAAGTAACCGATGCCTAAGGAAAAAGCGCCACTTGCAGCAGAACGTTCTGTCTAAAACTTTTGGCGATCAGTTGCTTAACCGCAAAAAGTCTATTAGGAAGCATTCTGTTGAAAGCTGGTAGCGAAAAAGTCCTTAAGGCTGATGGCCCCTTAGTTGCAAGGGCGAACGCTGAATTTATACCGGGCGAGGCGAGGCGGATGGAAGACGGGTTCTAGCCTCGGTGTGTCTGCCGGTTCAGGCAACGCGCCAACGACGCACCAAATGACTAGACCACTTCCGAAAGCTGAGTTCTCGCCACGCAACGTTCAAGGTCGGTTTGCCAAGAGGCCATAAGGGTTGAAGTAACCAGATGCCTAAGGAAAAAGCACTCACTTGCAGCAGAACGCTCTGTCTAAAGCTTTTTGCGTTCGGGTGCCCCAGTTCTTTTCGCAAATAAGAGTTTGCGCAAAAGTTTAATCGAGACTCAAGACAGAAAAGCAAAAATTTTGCATTGACAGGTTTTATTTACAAGATGAGACAAGCAAGGGAGTTCAGCTACTCCTCGTCGTCATCATCTTCTGCTGGAGCAGCGCCGCCCATCATGGATACGCAGCCGGCGGCAACCTCGACCCGAGATTGCTCGATCGGGTTCAGCTGGCGCGAAGGATCCCCGGTGGCGGCGTCGAGGTCGAACGCGGCGTTTTAGGCAAGGCAGTTGCCCAAGACGAACCGTGCTGCTTCAAGAGCGCCTTGGCGACCGTCTTCGATCGCCCGCGCCCGCATCACCACCGGCAGGTCGCGCAGGGCCTCGGCGGCGCGCCCCATCACGCCAACAGATCGCGGGTCGTTTCTCCAAATGAGGCGTCTGGTGACGCCAGCGGATACAAGATGTCCCGAAAGCTGCGGTAGGCGGTCCGCAGCATGTCGGCGAGGACCCGGAGGCGCTCAGAATGCTCCGCGCGGAGTTTTTCGGCATCCGTGGTGGCGAGGCAGCGGCGGCTTGCACCGCCGACCTCGCAGTCGCCGCCTCCCTCGCAGCGGCCGCTGCTTGCCCGCCAGCCTTCGCCGACAATTTCGCGACGCTGGAAGCGAGCGCCTTCCGTGCCGCCAGTGTGGGCAAGGCACAGGAGCGCTGGCGAGCGCCCGACGTCGGCGGCGATGGCAGCCACGGCGTCGACATCGGCCGCAGCAGGCCGGAAGGTCCTCCACCTTTGCTCGGCGCGATCTTCGCGGCGGAGGTCTCGTGTCCGCCGGCGAGCCGTGGCACGCCGGGTGGCGGATCATGAGACCAGAGCCCAAAGCTCCGAGTCCGTCCTAATTCCATGAAGGAAAAACAAAAAGGGTTCAGGTATACGAAAAACGTGCAGCGTGCTAACCCTAACGTAAAATGTGCATAAGTGCGAGAAAGACACCGAGGCGACGTCCCCCGAAGGCGAAGGAGGAAGGGGCAACGCTGCCGCTTTGGTCGCGGAGGCGGCGACGGCGATCCGCGCCAAGTCGCCGGCAGCGCCGCAGATAATGGGCGCCGCTGGCAGCGGCAATGGCCGGCACAGAGGTGTTTGCGCGAGAAACTGGCGCAGCGGCGCCAGCTCGAAGAATCGCCAGCGCTCGCCAGACAATGAGCGGCGGCGTTAGCAAGAAGGCCCCCACCGAGGGGGCCGAGAAGGCGGCGCCCGGACTCGAGGCGAGCTCTCTTTGGCTCGCTCTCCCTCCTCATCGCTGCCGTCCGGGAGAGGACGAGGCGGCGCTTCCCGAGAGCGCCGAGTCGCCGCCACACGCCGGAGGAGCAGCGGCCGCAGGAGCTTCGACGGTCGTTGGCGGAGGATCGCGGATCTGCAAGGGTCCCCGAGTCACTTGGACCGTGGGACCAGCGACCTCCATGGGAGGCAGCGCGCGCAAGTATTGGTTGCGCTCCCGTGGGTCCCAGTCGCAGAGGGGGAGGATGCTCGCGGGCAGAGAAGTGTCGCCGGACGGCGCGGACAGAAGTCCCACCAGCCACTGCCGGAGCACGTCGTCCGGCACGTTCTCTGCGGCTGGACGAATAAGAAAGGAAGTCGCGAGTTGGCAAAGGGACAAAAGCCAAACAAAAGGCGTTCCAAAAAGACAAGAGACCCAAAAAAGAATGAAAGAACACTCACCTCCGGGGATGACACGGACTCTATCGTCGTCGCCATAGTACTGCCAGGCAGGACGTGTCCTCATACGGAGCGGGCAGAGGCGGCGCCGCAAAAAATCCGCCGCGACATGGGTTCCGGTGAGCCCGTTGCGGCGGAGCTCAGCGATGCGCCCCAAAGATCACTTCCAGCTCACGAGTCGTCGGGCATAGACCCCCAGCCAGCAAGGGATTCCGCGGGACCCTCGGGGAGAGCAAGATCATCGCAGACGCTGGAGTCTTCCACGTACAACCAGTATCGGTGTCAGTCCTTCCAGTTGGACTTGACCGCAACCGGGATGAAGGCGGCTTCGCGGAGCGTCAAGTAGCAGCTCCCAATAGCCCGCCACAGCGAAGCTATGCGGCAAAAGAGGAGCCGGCGCCAGAGCGGAGGTTTGGCATCACCCCACAAACATCTCGTAGAGGTGGGCGAAGATGGCCACGACAACGGAGTTGGGGAAGGTGCGCTACCGATCTCGTAGAAGGCGAGCACCCCAAGAAGAACTCGGAGTATGGCGGGGCGAGCCCCGCCAAAGACCGCCAGTGAAGGTCACGATCTCCCGCCACGGGCGCGGCGCGATGGTGCCGGGCGAACCGGCGGAGGTTGGCGGCACGAACACTTGAAGCCACGCCACCATGTTCGCTGGCGGCGAGGCGGCGAGCCGGCCCAGATGACGCCGCAGCCGAGCGGCGCCACCGCTGGCGACCTTTGCTGCGCTTGGGCGCCATAGAAGACGGTGGTGGAGTTGGCGAAAAGGAGAGTGGCAACAATGGGCGAGGCGATTGGCGCTTATGGACTTAGCGTGCAAAAGAGCTCATCGCAGAGAAGAGAAGCAAAGCTTTTATAGAAGGTGGAAGCGAGCGCGACGGTTTGAATTCCGTTCCCATTCGCGCGCAAGCACCATTATTGCCCTCACAAGGCCGGTTTTTCGCGAAAACGGCGAGTTCCCCAAGGAAGATCGTGCGCAGTGGAGAATCAGCGACGTCACGCAGCGGAGGCGGGCCCCCACGATTCGCCTCCGCCGCATGAGAAACGGAAAAAGTGTCGGTACGACGGCCACAGATCATGGTGGACCCGGGGGCTACTGTCGGTGTAATAAATACCGGGGTATGAAGAGTCCTGAGAAGATCAAAGGGCCCCACGCCAAGCAAGGCGTCCGAGTGCCCCAAGGCGGCGGCCCTCGGCGGCTTCAGACGGGCCCCACGCGTCAGCGGGCGCCAGTGCCCAATGGCATGGGCGAGCCCTCGGCCGCTTCAAAGCGGCTCACGATCAAAGGCGGGCGACAGTGCCCAGCGCGTGGCGAGCCCTCGAAGATCGGGCGAGGGCCCCATACGCCAGCGGGCGACTGTGCCCCGTGTAGGCGAGCCCGTCGGCCACGCCGGGCAAGGGCCCCACGCCACAAGCGCGCGCGCTGGCGAGCCCCGGGCGCGTAGGGTCTCCCATCGCTGCGAGGCCCGCGTGTCGAGGAGCGCTTCGGCGAGTCTTCGGGCGGCGGCTTCCCTCGCTGCGAAGGGCGAGCGATTCAATGCGACATTACGCGCGGATAGACAGATGAAGAGATGATTACCGCCACGCGACCTTCGCAGTTCGCCAATCGCCTCGTGGCGCAACGGAATTGACCGCAGAGAGTTTGCCATCATCAAGCTCGCCGCCCGCGACGGAAGAACAAGTTGGGCCCACCCGCAGCCTCGCTGGAGCGCTCTCGCGGTCGGGCCACTTGCGAGGCACGCGAGGACGGCGCCGCGGCGCGCAAAGAGCAAAGACGTTGCCTCTCCCTGTCGTGCCCCTCATGTCTTATTGATGTAATCAGATCGAGAGATCAGATTGCCTACCCCACTCTCTCTCTCGCCTGGCCGAGGCTTGTATAAAAGGGCGAGAGAGAGAGAGGGGGTTCCAAGCATTCAGAACCACATCTCATACAATCACAACACGGAAAAGAGCTAAGGCTCGGCAGAGTAGGATCATTGCACCCGAGAGGGTCCGAACCGTAAACCCCTGTGTTGCTCCTTCTTCGCGGCCCCACGCCGAATCGAACTAAGCTCGGCTGATAGGCTAGCAAGATAGAAATCTGACTAGGGGTGTGATCCGCAATGGTTGAGCGGGGAACACGCCGTCACTAATAAATCCCAAGTGTTTTTAAACAAGATAAAACATAAGGTAACATTTGGTTTTATTATTTGTGTAGATTAAACCTATTATAGATATTATTTTATGATCCGATAGGCTATTTTATGCACAAGCCTTACTTAGAATTGGGATGGGCAGTGTAAACACGTGCCCTAGGTTCCCAAATATATGTCTTACCTTGTCCTATTTTTTTGGGCAACCTACAAATTCGGATTAAGCCCAAAAAAGCCTTATTTGGAAGGTATCTCGCATGAAATAATGAGAAATAATTTTTCAAAAATTCTCCAAAATTAGGTTGTATTTTTAAAGCTATAAACGACCTATTCTCCAAGTTTCAGCCAAAATCTCGTAGGGGAAGTCGGATTCCCAATTTGGCAAGCCCCGAATTCTACTCCGAGTCGGATTCGAACTCTTAAACCTTTCCTACTTTATCCCGCCGAATCCACCCCTCCCTATAACTATATAAACCCCACAAGACCACCCCTTGACGACCACAACTCGTGGAGCCTCAAGGTTAGAGCCCTAGCCACCAAACCCTACCCTCCCGAGCACTTTTCGGGGTATCTCTATCTGTGCCCAACCCAAACCCTAGATTAGATACCTCCATGTTGTAGATATCGTTGACACGGTCAAGATGGACATATGGATCACCTATTTTGAACAAGAATTGAGCAAGGTACAAGCTACCAAATTTTCTCTCTCCTCTTTGCCCTTCGCCGCCGGTGAACCTCGTCTGCCGTCGCCGCCCCAGATTCTACGCCCACCAATCCTCAGCCGTCACGCACTCAAGACGCCAAGGCCACCAATCGCCGTGAGCCACGCTGTCCTCCGCCACCTCCACCGCCGCCTCCCGACTGTCGCGCCGTCCGCAACCAGCAATTGCTTCGCTTCAGCCACGCCAGCGTTGTCATCGCCACGCTGTCGCCCATCCACCGCGCCGCCCCTTTGCACGATGTCGCCGCGTGTCCCACTGTCGCCCGCATGTCCCTTTTGCCGCCGCCGCCGCCTCTGGATGGGGCATGCCTGTCAGTTGCCGGGTCTCGCTGACCGGTAGGGCCCACCAGTCGATGCAGCGAGCCGTGCTGGGCCGCCTGGGCCGTTGCCGTGAGTGATAGTGAGGGAGCTAGGCCAAAGCCCTTAGCTGGGCCCAAATAGAGGTTTTAGCCCTTTTCTTTTTCCTGGGAATTTCTATTTATTCCGAAACTTCCCGGAATTGTTCAGAGAGCATCGTAGCTCCGATTCAGGTGATTTCAGAGACATTAATTTACAAATAATTCCTAAAATTTTAATATACTTTTACTATTATATTTTAATTGCTTGGATCTACTGTTTGCTTTGGTTTCCTCGATCTACATGTAGATAACGTATTTTCGGAACCAGAGACTGTTGCCGGGAATTTCTGTTGGAGATCCGCAAAGCTTCGACTTCTTCAAAGGCAAGCAATAGTTTGCATATTCCTGTCCCATGTTTACAATTTTCCTTTATGTCTTTCTGTTATAACTGTTTCTTGCATTCATATTAGACTAGTGCGTGTGTACCTGACTATGCTACTCTTCTACTATCATGTTGTAGCATTGATTGATGAACCCCTCTATTGTTCTGTAGTCTATCCTTTGACTAGGTGGTAGTGTTGCATTGGTTATTCACTTATAAAAAATGAGATATCAGAGCCGAGACTTCGATGTGTTTTGGTTAAACTCTAATCGACTAAAATCAATGTGTGGTTGGTTAGAGGAGACCCGATCGAGATGGTTTCTGGGTTGTGGCTGTGGTATGGAGGTCTCCTCTACTATGGACTTAACCTTGTGAACTACTAGGCCAAACCAAACAGTACGGCCACTTGTGCCTTCGGCCCTGGTTTAGTACCCTACGAAACCTACTAACCACTTGCTTCGCGGATTGTCCGGTTACGGTTCGATACTTTCGCCCTAGGGGAAGGCTAGCTACCTTACCTGATGGGTGGGTTCATCTCTGAGACCGAATGGCTTACATGGGGAACGCCTCCGGGTGGTGTACAAAAGTAGTAGGCACCCTACCACGGTGGGCACCGGCGGGGCCGGGGAACCAAAAGAAAGGGCAGGTGAAGTGGTAGACGTAGTAGACTGGAAAGGCCTTATACCGTATCTCCTTCGGGATGAGACGGGGCTTGCTGGGAACGTGTACACACTCTGCAGAGTTAAAACTATCATGATATCTATGTCCATGGTCATGTACAGGGCGAGAGGTTTTCACATGTAGTCCCACAATTTTAATAATTAATCTTGACTAGTGTAGTGTAGGATTGGCCTGGTGCGACGATGCACCTTCTTTTGATGATTGTTGGTAATATCTTGAGATCATGTATTCACTTAATTAAAACTTGACAACTAAAATTTGTTTTGTAATAGGTTTTGTGTAAAATAACCCTTCCCTCCATCATTTGCCTTTGCATATATTGTTAAGGATCGCTTGCTTGATAGCCGCGTACTTACTATACATATCACAGATCATTTTACTATTCAGGTTGCGAGTCTAATCAGGACCAGCAGGGTCCGAACTCAGGTATGCAGGACTAGCTGTGGGTGTCCGAGTCAATTGCTTGGATATCGTTGTTGAAGGCTGTTGCTGCTCTGATCGATGTTCTTTTTATTCATTTTTAATATTTGGTAATACCGGTTTTATTGTAATAGCATATGATGTTACCTTGAAGTACTCTATTATTTTAAATAAGAGACCGACTAGAACGCAGGCGCTTGCGTTTTGCGTTTCATGCAGGCGCTCCTTTTTTCAGTACGATTGTATAGAAATTTCACCGTACAGAAGTACTGAAAAAATAGTATAAAAAAGTGAAAAAAACTCCGTAAGCTACCAATCGAGCTAATTAGAGAGGTAGAGAAGAGTAGATCGACGGGCCGTCGGTGGGCGGCGGTGAACAGCGGCGTCGGCGGCGGTGGCAGCGGCGTCCATGGTGGTAACGAGCGATGGCGTCGGCGAAAGCAAAGAATAAGAAGAAAGCAAAGCAATTTCACGCGAAAGCGAAGCATGAAGCGTCAAGGTCTGCACTGAAGCGAAAGCGTGAGCGCTCAAGGCTCGACAACGCAAGCGCCCGTACAGAAGCAACAACGTTTAAATAATTACGGAATGCCAGCGATAATAACCATTGAATTTTTCATCATGAGGTACTAGTCTGGGCCTAGTATCAGATCATGGTATTGGATTCCCTGTGGAGCGCAGGGGTCGTGACAAAGTGGTATCAGAGCGGGTGTTGAACTTAGGATACCATAGCTAGTTGGTCAATAAACCTTAAGGACTTATTTCAACATAAATTTTAAAGCTAGGGCTCTAACCTTGAGGCTCCACGAGTTGTGGTCGGCAAGGGGTGGTCTTGGAGGGTTTATATAGTGCTGGGGCGGGGTGGATTCGGCTGGGATGAAGTGGGGAGGGCTGTCAAGGCTCCGGGTGGATTCGCTTTAAAATTGGTGGCCAGAGTTGCCTGATTGGGCATCTTCGATAAGGGCGCTTCCATGTGCCAAGGTCGTTAGCAAGGCCGGGCCACTGACAAGCAAGACCCACATTCTCATGGGACCTATGTATCAGCGAGCCAGAGAGAGCGCGTTGAGCGCGCTGCTCGTGGCACTGTAGGACCCGCGTGTCGGTGGGAGAAGAGGAGAGAGAGGGGAGGCACTCATGTTGGCTGTGTGGACCGAGCCCACCATGGTCCATGAGGTTGATAGGTGGGACCACTGGTCGGTGTGGTGCATGGTGAATTTTTGAAAATCGGATTTAATCCCGAAATTAATTTAAATGGATAGAAAATGGTTTTAAACTTATAATATTTATCTTTTGATTGTGAAGTCCAAAAATCCCATTCAAGTTTTTAAAATCCAGAAAAGTGAGAACCACATATTTATGAATTTATTTATTTATTTCATTATTCTTTCCATTGGTTTTGCGTAGAATCGTTTGCTTTGAAAGTGTGGAAGACTTTATTGCAAGTCCAGAAGGAGTGGCAGCAAGGCAAGCCGCATATCAGTCCTCAGATCATATTGAACCTACTTGATAAATAAAATTATTTTGATGTATAAATGCATATGCTATATTTACATTATTTTATGTGGGAGATTAGTTATACATGATTGATGTGTCTATCCTTTCCTTGGTTATATGTTATATCACCCCTAATATTTCATTGTAACCTAGAATATCATCATTTTAGTTTGATAATGATGTTGGTTGGTAGTCGTCCACTAGTTTAGTCATGCACGTACATCAGGGTGATTGATAATTAACCTTGAATAATGAGAGAGATGGAATTGAGAGTAAAAGCATGTGTTGCTTTTACATGAGATGCATGTGTTGCTTCATCTGTGTGGATACTCTAGTTAATTGGATATAATGGTCGTGTGGTTAAGCATGTTGCTCTTGTGCAAACGCTGGCTTGTATAGGCTGTTTTGACTAAGGCAAGTGGTGTTGTTGTGCGGTGGAGCTAGGCAATGGTGTATTTAAAAGGAAGTTTTACTTTGGTCACCACTAAGGACTTGATCTTATAAATAATTTCCGAGCAATAGATAGTACATGCCATGAGCCATTTTCGAGCAATAGATAGTACATGCCATGAGCTTGACTTCGGTCAAATCTAGTAGTTAAATTACTAGACATAATCTTGTGGCACCTTAGTGTTGACGTTTGTTGTCGGCAATATATTTTATGGGGCTAGCCATTGGATCCAAACTAGATGGTAACAAAAGAAAATGGTTTATATAGGTTCAGGCCCTCACGGTAGAGGTAATACCCTAGTCCTGTGCTCTGGAATTATGAAGATGATTCGTCGATCTGGTATTGTATGGATGTATGGATCTCCCGAACCAAGGTCCCCTGTCCACCTTATGTAGCGGGGGACAGGGTTACAAGGTAGAATCCTGGTCGGTTTTCTTGCCGGATACGTAGATATCCAGGATTATAATCGTATCTTCCCTATTCGAGATAGACTTGTATTTTTATCTTTTCCTTGCCACACAAGGCAAACAATAGTCCGGGTGATACCCGTGCGCGTGTAGCCGACTCGGCCCATCCTCTGTTGGGTAGTCCTCGCGGCTCGCCATGCATATACCCAGGGTCCATGTAATCCACACTTAGGCAAGTTAAGTAGGGAGCTGCTTTTGGGTTTCTCGAAGAATAATATGATGCTTTGTGTGGGTAATAATTCATCGGTGTTGCTGTAGTAAGCTTTCATGATAAACACACTGATCTAGAATTGGCTGTGGGGCATAATAGTGATCGAGAGGCCATTTGTTCGTGATTAGTCTCGGAACTGTTAGGTTACAAACATCTCCATCCTATATAGAGGTAGAGATGGGTGTATCTTATTGGCAAAGATGTGCAACCTGTACAAAGTGTTTAACAACTATTCGAAAAGTCATGTTCATGTTCACGGTCATGAACAAATACTTGGTTAGGCTGGATAAGGGATAGAGTTTTTTTTTGAGAGGGTACAAAGAAGGCGCACACAACTCACTCCCTAACTCCTAACCCCTAAACTAACTCGCACACACACGCGTGCGCCCTAACACACGCTAGAAACAACGATTGCCCCAAAGGACAACAAGGCATCAAGGCACACGCGTGTGCGTACCCTACAACTCTAAAAAAGTCCTAGCAAAATGCGACAAACAGAGCTAAACCTAGCGTTTGAACTCCGGTGGATAGCGCTGCCACTGCAACCTCTACCACCAGACCAAAGCCTTGTTCGCGATAAGGGATAAAGTTTTGATGGCAAATGGTGGTTGATTCATAGTTAATGCTGGGCATATTTCAATAGACCATGCACCAATGCTTATTGTTGAGCAAGCACGTGCCCAACGAGCGGTGTGGGAGCAGGTTCGGCGGCGACACCACCATGCGGGAGCAGGTGCGATGACAGTGCGTGGCACGGGAGTAGGTGCAGTGGCGACAGCGTGACTTCGGCTGAGTTGGTTCCCCCCACCCTATACTCTTCATCGGCATCGAACTGATATAAGTCCCTATCACTCGAATGGGGACGAGGAGCAGGGAAATTTGTGTGTCGTGGGGACGGGCAGGGAATAGCTCTCCTCGTGGGGAATTCCCTGTTGCAACGCCTAATTATAATCAACGGTGTGAATATGTCTTTTTCCTTTTTTCCCTGATTATATGGAAATTTTAATATTTTAGGATTATTGTGGTGTCTCTAATTAGTTTTGCTTTAATATAAAAAATAATAGATAATAATAGACTAGAGTAAAAAAGCTAAATCATTTTTTAGTTAAACTTAGGCTAATTTGAACAGGCAACGTATCATTTGTACACAGGGATTCTCGTGTAAACCCTATGTATACCAAGTAACGAAAGTCATGAAAAAATCTGAAAAAATTGTAAATGTTCTAATTAACCTACACTACCTACGTATAAAGTTCAAACATAAAATTCATTCTTTATTAAGAGTTATAAAAAAGAGAAAAATATATCAATTTTAAACTAGTTCAATTTATCATTATTTTCTCATTTCTATAGCTCTTAATATATAATAAATTTGATTTTAAAATTTTATACATATGTAAAGCGACCAACAAAGAACATTTATAATTTTTTTAGATTTTTATGACTCTTGTTAATTGGTGGACACGAGTTAACACGGGAACCTGTGTACATTGGACATGTTGCCAATTTGAACGTGCTACGATCTAAAGATTATAAAAAATTATTTTTAAAATTAAATGCTTAAAAATACATAATATTTTAAGAAACAAAGAACGTGCTAGTATTCCACCAAACATCTCCCTTACATATTCCTACCTCGTGTATCACAGTAGAGAATCTAGTACGTTGCTTCTCGTGCCGATCTCCTGCCGCTCGATTCCTCCCTTTTTTCCTGGTAATTAATTGAAGTCTCCGGGGAGCAGGTCCACCGTCCACGGAGAAAACGCGATGGTGGCTCGCCGGTTCGTGCTCCGGCAGGCCGCCGGCGGCGAGGGTGAGGGCGAGGAGCACGAGGTGGAGTACGACACGGACCACGGCCTCGACATCCTCCGCTTACAGATCTTCTCCCTCACCTCCGTCCCGCCCGACCACCAGAAGGTTCGCGCCCCCAAACCCCCGTGATCACCCGGCCACTCTGGCCTCGCCTCACCCGGATCTGGCGCGTCGCGCACGTGCAGATCGTGGTGGAGGCGGATGGGTCCGTGGTGGACGACGGCACCGACCTGGAGTCCATCTCCGAGGCCCTCCGCCTCGTGGCCATCGACGGGGGGGATGTGGATGACGCGGCCTCGGCGGAGGCCGCCGCGGCCGTGAGGGCGCAGGAGAAGTCCGACGAGGAGCTCGCGAGGATGATTCAGGTGCGGCGTCATCAATTAACGTCGCTGGTTGCGAATGGCTCTTATTTGCGATTGGAATTGGAGTAGTGGTTGGTCGGGGTCTCGGGGATAGCGTGGAATGGTGGGATAAGGTTGTGTGGTTCGAGGAACGGAGTGTTAAATTAACTGCGTTTAGCTTGAAATGGTCTGCAATATTGTTGCACACTAGCTTGGATGGCACATGATTGATGGTGTTTATAATTACTTCACATGGTTTACACGCTAGACTTTCATTTTGGCTTCAGTTTTGCTGAGGTTTGAACCCCACCACCGCACCTCATCCCACCACTTCACCGCGACATGTGTTGCTTGTTTACTTAGCTCATCACATGAGGCGTTGCGTTGTGGTGTGTGTGCTGGCGTTGCGTTGTTGTGTGTGCTGGCTGAAGTGGGGGCTAGTTGATCCTAGGTGGACGATGGTACTAGCCTGGAGTCCGTTTCTGAGGGCTTCCGCCTTGTGGAAATTGATGATGACGAGGAGGAGGATGCGGATGAGGTGGTGGCCACAGCTGTAAAGATGCAGGAGAAGTCCGATGAGGAGCTTGCAAGGATGCTTCAGGTGTGGCATGATTTATTGACATCCCTGATAACTGATATTGTGCACGGTTTGGAATTGGAGTTGAGGTTTATCGGGGATGGTGTAGAAATTGATCTGGATTGCTTTGGCCAAGTTGGAATGGTTGGATAAGGTTCTGTGGTTCGAGGAACGGAGTGTTAAATTAACTGCGTTTAGCTTGAAATGGTCTGCAATATTGTTGCACACTAGCTTGGATGGCACATGATTGATGGTGTTTATAATTACTTCACATGGTTTACACGCTAGACTTGTACATGATTGTTGCACATGATTGTCACTTGGTTTGTCTTGTTTGGTAAGGTACTAAGTTGGAGGTTGGATGAAATGAGTGTTAAATGAGCTGCATTTAGCTTTTAAATAGATGCAATTTTGTTGCCCTATGGCTTGGATGCACAGTTATTTATAGTATTTAGAATTTCCTCGCTTCAGGCGCGAGAATTGTACTGTGTTTCAGTTTTGCTAGGTCACTAAATAATTCAGGCAGACCACAACTGTGACTAGAAAGGAAGTTGTGTCCACAAAAATGTATAGTACCTAACTATATTGTGGTAATGATGGCACACAAATGAATAATTCATAAATTAGTTACTTTGGCTAGGAAAAAAATAAAGAAGGAAACCCAAGATTACTAATCATTACCATTCCTATTAGAACTATGCTAATTTCTGAAACTTCTCCTAGGCAGAAGAAGAGGCACTCCTTCTACAGCAGTACAACATAAGTGATGATGGAGGGGAGGTGTTTAGAAAAAGAGTCGAGCCTTACATGCGCCAGGTTCTGATGGTAAGAATTAGGATTTAAGAGTATTTCCGTATGAAGCATTGCCTGGTATTATTACCCATAACTTTATACTTGATCCTTGTTTGTTGACATTTTTTGCATGTAGTACGAGGACCCAGTTCGTCAGGAGGCAGCACGGAAGACAGTTCCAGTAGATGAACTCGAGGAGAAGGCACTGGTTTCACTGGCCAAGGTTTCCTTGTTTGTTTTATTTTTGTTAGTTTCTTCTCCTTTTCCTTATTCAAAATTTGCTATAGTGCATTATATGTTTGAAGAGATGGAAGGCTAGAAGTTTTTACAAAAGATTCTTGTAGGATGGTAACTACACTCCTTCGAAAGATGAAGAAGAACATGCCTTTCTGTTGCAGTTGCTTTTCTGGTTTAAGCAATCGTCCAGGTCACAGAAATGCTTCAATTCATTTTTTTAATCATTACTTTCTGCAAATTTCACAGTGTTTGTGTGGCTACTAGCATCTATATTTGTGTGGTCGTAGGGCACTCCTAGTGCATGGTTTTAAGGAGTTGTCTCTCAACATGGCACATAATATATAGAGACAACTATAGATACAACCCTCTCAATGCATTGTATCTACCAATTAATTTATTCTCTATCTTATCATTCTATTACAAGCTTTATAGAAACGATTTAACACTCACAGTGGGGATTTCTCCTTGTTTCTTTCTTTCTTTCTTTTAGGATAGAGAATGTCTCTTATGTAGGTAACGATCTTGCTCTCTCTCTTTATTAATTACCCTCCACCTCATCTATCCAACTCACGTGGCAGCTATACAAACATCTTACGTCGTTGCATTGGGAGTGCTCTTAGTACTTTTAACTAATTATTTGCTTAATATTCTTAATTACCTCTTCGACACAGTAAGATATCTTTTAATCATTTCTCTAAATTAGTATGCTAATGATTTATTCAGCAGTATGACTCTTAGATATTTTATTGTATATCATCTTGTTTGTTTGGAGATTCCTGATAGGACACAACACAGGGAGGACGAGAGTAATATTTTAGACACACCAAATTACAGAAGTAAACATCAACGCACATACCATTCTATTTGTACTGCAATAGCCATCTTGAAAATATATATAGAAGAATCTTGAATTTATTTTCTAAAAGTTAGTTCTATTTGAAACATAAAACAGGACCATAAAAGGAGTCCAGCAAAGCAAAGCACCTCTGACTAAATAATTTTTAATAGTTCTGGAACTAATCACTCTTGTGATATGTAAATGGTATTACTTTAGTCCAAGGAACATACAAAGTGATGCTAATTTTTTATTTTGTCAACTCTATTTTTGAGGGAAAAAGTAATAACTTTGACCCCTATTATGGCAGTACCGTTGGTGTTTTCAGTTGTTGGATTTAGGTACCGTTACGACTCCAAGTACAGAGTCTATACATGTGATAGAACCACCTAGAATAGAGCTCATATGTACTTCATCTTTTAACAATAATGCTTATCTTTGTAGATGGGTCAATGCACCACCTTGTGACAGCTGTGGCCGTGAAACATCTATTGTTGAAATGGGCAATCCACTTCCCTCAGAAATTGAATTTGGTGCCTCCCGTGTTGAGGTCTATAGGTAGCATTCAGATAATGTTTTTCTGTTGATCTTACGTCTCGAATATTAATTCAAAGTTAATTTTGAAGGGTCATACCAACTTCAACTAGTAAATCATATATCATATATTATTACTAATTGAAGTCTGGTTGTCGCTATTTTGTTTTTCAACCCCATGTGTAATTCATAACTGATTTAAATGTTCTCATCTGCTTCAAGTTATAACTTTTCAAACATTATTCCATATTTTTTTTCACTGCAGCTGTACTTGTAAGTTGTAACAAAAAGAAATATGAAATGTCTTTCCTAATGTCATCTACTCATCTCTATCTGAATAACCAATATTGTTAGGATCAGGATCCTAGCCATGATCATTTTAGGTGGGCAGGATTAGGATAAATATAATGTTTCCTGTATCACTTATGTATGTCTGATTTTGATCATACTTGAGTTCGGATTAGAATGATGCCACAGGATTATAGTTCCACAAGATCCAACAATAAAACCACACCAAATATATTTTTACCCTTTAGGACTTAAATCGCTTCTTTCACGTGATGCTATAAGATTAGTTTTTTTTTTTTTTTTTTGCTTTCACTTGCTTATACTGAGAGATGCTATTTTTAGGTGCAATCATTGTTCCTGTATTACCCGTTTTCCAAGGTACAATGATCCCTATAAGGTATGCGTAGGAAGCCCTATTATTATGTGATCTATAAAAGTGATTATATTTTCTTAAAACAACGAAATGGTTAATACTTTTTTTTTTGTCTGTTTCAATATTCTTTGCGTCGGAAGCTAATACAAACTAAGAAAGGACGATGTGGAGAATGGGCTAATTGCTTCACATTCTACTGTCGAGTGTTTGGATATGAAGCTCGTTTGGTTAGTTCTGTGATTCCTATAAATTTATTTTAGCTACAATGATGATGATTACAATTTCAGTATAAGTGAGTTACCTAACTATGATGTGGTTACCACCTGTCCACCTTGGGTTTCCCCTTCTCTGATTTCCATCCTTGTCATCTTGAAATCAGGGGTAAAAATGGATACATTATTGCAGATTATCCATTTTTTTATTGGATAGGATACAAACATGGTTTAGATCTTCCCCATCCAAATAATTGTATTTGTGGCTTTCTGCAGTCTGATATATAGATTTGAATATGGTTTATACGTCTCCATTTTAAATAGCATTCAAATTCTGTAAAAGAAAGTTATATATTTTTGCTGCGTCACATCTAATCAAACTTTTCTCCCTAAAGTTAGTGTCCATTTGTTATTGCAATGATTCTATGGATTGCATGTCTTATTTCATTATTGTCTAGCTACACTACAATTTTACATACTTGTATGCTGAAAAAGGTTCTAGCTCTGCTTCTTGCTAGTATTCTGTTTCATCATGTAGCCCATCTAGTTTTCTCCAAAATCATTTTTGGCATTCTTATTCCTATCTCACCAGCTGCTACTCTTTTGCTATCAAACCAAAATTTATGTAGTCCACTGGTGACTGGTCTTTGCTCGTCTAATTCCATAAAATATGCTTCTTTATACATACAATTTCAAAGTTTAGGGAAATTTATATTTGGAGGAGCAAGGGGTCCATCAGTCTTTATTTCTAGTGTTGCCAATAAATTAAACTTCTTTACCTATGTACAATTTACAGATTTTGGATTTCACTGATCATGTGTGGACAGAATGTTATTCAAACTTATATGGGAGGTTGGTGTTATCTACCACTTGCTGCTTCCAATTTGGAATTCTGTTACCATTATTCTTAATGCCATAGTTCTGGAATGTTTAGATGGATGCACCTAGATCCATGCGAAGGAGTCTATGATAAACCCCTGTTGTATGAGAAAGGGTAAAATGCATTCCTTTGGCGTAATCATACTACTTTGCCATAAAGTGCATGTGCAGTTTGTCTAATTTTTACTGTATTTGCTATCGTGTTGTGTTAATTTTGTAGGTGGGACAAGAAGTTGGATTATGCTATTGCTGTTTCAAAAGATGGAGTACGTGATGTAACAAAACGCTACACCAGGAAGTGGCATGAGGTAGATAATTTTGGCTTGGCTGGGGCCTGTGTTAGGGTCGGTATATCTTTGTTGGTTAGAAGAAAGTGTTCTTTCACCTTATGTGTCCTGCCTTTCATTTGCAGGTTCTCTCTAGGCGGAAAATTACCTCTGAAGATACAGTTTCAAATATTCTATCGTCTATAACTGGGAAATATCGCAATGAATTGTCAATACATGCACTTTCAGTCATAGAGAACCGAGACGAGAAAGAATCCGAGGAACTTAGTAAAGCTGCCTATCTTGAAGCTGACACCACAGTATCATTACCTGGAAGGCAAAGTGGTTCTGTGGAATGGAGAAAGGCAAGGTCAGAATTGGGCCATGTAGACTCCCTCAGTTGCTCATCCTGCCCTGAACGGAGATGCGTGGATGTTCATGTTTCAAAAATATATGATGCTCTTTCTGCTCTTCTTTCACATTTTTCTGATAGAAACACCCCTAAAGAAAGAGTGATTGAAGTACTCGACACCCTGAAGAGCTTGATGCAAAATCTTAGAGATGCCAACTTTAAAAGCAGGAGGGCTACATTAGAGCAAAAACCACAGCATTTTGTTGAGATATTTCCTTTTGTGGAAATATTGCTTTCTGCTATTTCCTTGAAAGCAGAGCTGAGCACTGATGGAGAACAATCTGTGTCTACAGTTGGAAATCCAATACATGCATCCTTAGCATTACCAGTAGCATTGGATACATTTGATGATATACTGAGTAACTATAAGAACAATACCATTTACAAAAAAGGTCATCAATTCCCGAGAGCCAATAGGCTCTGTTCTGGTTCAGTCCTTGCAAGCAGTGAGCAACTGCCGATTGGAATCGTATGTGTTGCGAATTGTACATTTTTTAGCATTCATTATTCATCAGGACTTACCCTACAATAGTGTGATTTAAATTGTTTCAGGCAACAGCAGCATTTGATGGAATTCACTCGTCCAAATGGGAAGAACCAGATGGAGCCAAAGGTAATTTGTTTGTAGTAAATTCCATTATAACTTTTAGGTGCATTCAATCATATTAACATGGGACTACTTTGCTGAATGCCCCAAGTCTGGAGATCTAATTTTTTAATATTTGTGCCAGTGTGCCCATGCTTTATTGATTACATATCTTTGACATGTTTAATTTATATAAATGTTGGTTGTACACATAATATACACAAAAGTATCTTGACTCTGAACTTTTAATTGAGTGCTTCATATTTTTGGTATCATCTCAGCATAGTCTGATGAAAGGTGGTGCTTTGTTATCCAAGTTGAATCCCTTTTTCTGTCAAATCACTAATAGCCTTGAAGATGTTTTGGCATTTGGACGACATTTTCCATTTAGTTTTATCTTATTTGTTTCCCTGATGGATCTGTCCACTTTTCTTTTATTAAAGTAGAACTAAAATTCTGATGGTTCAACTAAGAATTGCTTGAGTTCATTCTTTAAATTGTTGCAGAATATCTACACAAACTAGTTCTTAGATGCTAGATGGCAGTCCTTTTTGGTTCCTACCATCATATCCTCCTTGTCAATCTCTCTCTTCCAATGTTAGTCTAATTCTTTTCACATCAGATCCTATTCAAGTTCTTTTCACATAAGATCCTATTCACTAACCTTGGCAGTAGTGTTTGGTCATTTACTGTTGTGATGATGTTCTACAGAATTTTCATGTTGTATTACAGAAATTTGTTTCAATTATCTCAAAATACTTTCAATGTGGAAGTTTATTGGTTTTGTTGCACTAGCTAACAAAACTAATTTGCAGGATGTTGGCTAATTTACAAAATGCCTAACGGCCAAACGTGTGAGTTGGAGTCATATGATTTGATGTCAGCTAATGATGTTCCAGAGAGGGATCCAAGGGACTGGTACAATAACTAAAGAATATATCTTGCTACAAACCTTTTACCTTACTGAATACATTATGCACTACACATTGGAGCTACCATACTGGCAGGTGCTTCTATGCTATACCCTTTGAGAGTTGAACAAATTTTAAAACATGAATTGAAGGTGGATTCTATCTGCTTAACACATTGGGTGCTTCAAGATTTGTGTTGCTCCCATTGAATTATTTCACGTCTATGGTTCTATTTGATTCGTTTAAAAATCTGGATAAGATTAAAATCTGAAAAGTTGAGGGCCATTGAAAAGCGGCTCAAAAAGGTTAAAAAATATATTTAAAATAGTTTGAGATATTTAAGAAGAACCATTTTAAACCCCACAAAACAAGTATATGAAGTGCTACAACGTAAAGCCTGTACGAAAATAATTTTTTTTTAACTTGTTGATTTTAATCTAATTTAGTTGAGTTTGTTAAAAGTATCAAGTCAATTGCCCACCTTCAGGTTAATCTTTTGGGTGAACTGGTCAGTGCATATCACTTAATATGGTATCAAAACCGAGGCATCGAGTTTGAATCCTGGCCCGCGCAATTAAATAAGTCAGCCACTCCTATTGCATGTCTAAGGCTTGAGGGAAGCTTCTAGGGGTGTGTTGCTGGCCCGCGCAATTAAATAAGTCGGCCACTCCTATTGCATGTCTAAGGCTTGAGGGAAGCCTCTAGGGGAGTGTTGACGTACAAGTCAATTACCCACCTTTTCCCAAAAGTTTAGGCTTTTGGGTAAATTGGTCGGTGCATACCGCTTAAAAGAATCAAATAGGGCCTGCGTCTTTCTTTTATGTGTAGCATTGGTTGCCACTTCATGAAGTGATTGCTTGGTTGTCCAATTTGATCCTGTGTGACATTACCTACTGTACTAGCTAATAAGTTGGTTATGCCAAAACATGTAAAAGCCATTTGAGAGAACTTTATAGCTAACAAAATTTAGACCCATTTAAAAAGACTGCCTTACAAGTGTAAGGCTTTTCATCCTTTCTTTAAGTTTAATTTTGTGGATATCTGGTCCTAGTGGACATGCAAATATCTTGGTTAGCATTATTTTTAAGAATATAATTCCCTCATGTTGGATGACAGCAAGGTTATTTACCACGGGAAGTCTCTCCCATCCCACTCCCTATTGAGCTATCAAAGGCAACTTACCTCCGTTATTGCCATTCCCACTCGGGCTTTGGCAGGGAACAAGGCTCCACCAACTTTCATTTGAATAAAAGCAGCGTGGTTTCATATTCATATGTTTACATAGATAACATAAATTTATTACGTATTTACACTATTACTCCCTCCATCCCAAAATATAAGGTTTGCATGATTTTGAAAAAGTCAACATTTTGTAACTTTTGACTGATAATTAAGCTAAAGACATATGTTTCGTGTTATGCATGTCATATAGTTGGATTAGTATTTAAAAGTACTTTCATATGATGTTGATTTTGTAGTTATTGATGATATATTATAAGAAAAATTAATGTTCAAAGTTCTACATTGAAAACCATGTAAAAAATTTATAGGCCTTATATGTTGGGACGGAGTGAGTAGTACACAAGAGAGTAGGGCAAGGCTAAATAGGTTATATATGTTAAAGAGTATTCTAGTCTTTTGTGTATTGTAAGGGTAGGATAGTCTTTTCCCTTATTTAGGTTTTCCCCTTTGTACTCTTTATATTGCCTTTTGGGCTGTTCAATAGAAATTTAACTATTGCGCGTGCACACTCTCTCTCTCCAAACATAACATGGTATCAGAGCAGAGATCTCTCTAGCTCACCACCATCTTCCACTACTGCTCGCCCCCAGGAGGAGCTCGGCTCCTCTCCTGGGGGCAGGGCCCCTATTTGCTCTGGCCTTTTCCCCGTAGCCCTCTTCCCTTTCGTTGAGTACAGCAGCTCCAGCAGCATCTCTTGGTCAAGCACAGCAGCAACAGCAACATCTCCTATGCTCAGCAGCTACAACAGCATCTTTGCCTTCCTCTTTTTCGCGAGGCAAGCACAGAGGGGGGGAGGACACCCTGTCTTGCCATGGGCACCTGCATCCTCATTCCCTCAAGCTCGTTCGGGCCAGAGCCTGTCTTTCCTGAACAAGCTCTGCCCGGATCTGGCTTATGGTGCAGCTTCGAGCTGGATCCAGTTGTCTCCACGCCAGATCTGGTGCAGCTGAGCATGTTATTGCCGTTGGCACTAGGTTGCATCCAGATCCGCAGTCTCCAACACCGTCTGTGCCTCGTCGGCTGCCGGTCCTCCTTGGCCGCCCCTTTAGGCGCAGAGTCTCTGGTCCTTGTCCGAGCCGTTGGAGCTCTCTGACGCCACCACCAAGCCAGATCCGGACGCCACGAGCTCTTGCTCACTCAGCTGCCAACGTCCACGAGCTCCCTCAAGCCGGCACCACTGCCTCCGGTTGCCTATTGCACTGCTCCAGCAATTGCGCTCCAACAGTGCTATTGCCTATGCCTCATCTTCACCAAGCTCAAGCCTCCCTGCCTCTGCTCTAGTGCCGCCACGACCATTTCCAGTCTCCTGTCGTCTGCAACACCATCCAGTGCCACTGCTTCACGTTCTGGCATTGCTTCACGGTCGTTCTGAGCTACGTCAGCACCTTTGCCATGCATCAACACCTCAACTAGTACCACATATCATTAATCCATGACCTATTTATTCATGACTTATGTCACTCTTTGTGCAAGAGCAAGCCTTTGTAGCCAGCCACATTAGATTTGGCATGTCTTTTGCCATTTTCAGTCATCCAGGCTTCTTCCATACCCTGACATCACCGGCATCGTTATTGTTGGGTCCTATGCTGCAGAGCTGCTCTTTGACATTTTTGGGTCATATCTTTGCCATTGGTGCTTGTGCTGTTAGTGTCGCCATTCTCTCATGCTTGAGCTTTCTGCCGGAGGCATCTACCTTTATCATCGCCTTTTGTTATCACTGCTGTCCGCTGCCTTTGCTGCTTGTATCTCGCTGATTGCTGCTTGTATCCTCGCATATTTTCATTTTTAGCTTCCGTTGTGTCCATCCAAGTCTGTTGCTCCTTTGTGTCAGTTCATCGATGCCGTGCGAATCCACCATTCCATGTCAAATCAGCTGATTCTTTGCTAACTTCTCTCTTTTCCCATGGCAGCTGCTATCATGCCTTGATCTTCTTGGATGTCATGAGCTCTTCATGGTGCATCACGTCCTTCTCTTTGTGATGATGCCTTCCAAGGTTGCGATCAGTCACTGCTATGCTTCTAGCTCCTTCCTCATCTTGATTTGACCACTCTATTTTGCCAATTGCATTGCTCCACTTTCAGACTCATCCTCCTAGCCGTCCTCTACTGACATTGCTTGCACTATCGGAGATCCTTGCAACTTGTAGAAGCCTTTACCTCCAAAAACGCTTGGCCTCGACTTCTCGATTGTTGCTTCTTTGTCCTTCTGGACGTTGTGTCTCCCTGCATCACGTTCTTCTTTCGTGATGATGCTATTCAAGGCTATGATCTGCGCCACTTCTCGTTCATTAAGCATTGTCATTGAGGGTTGACCCAGATGGTTGAGTTCTTCATGGAGTTCGGCTTATTTTCCTTGAAATGCACACTTCGACGACATCGCAAGACTTGGACTTTGGATCTAGCCTTGATTAGAGTGTGTGTTTTCCTCCAAATGCAAAGCTATTGCATATGCCTTGCATTTGAGGGGGGGGGGGGTGTTAAGAGTATTGTAGTCTTTTGTGTATTGTAAGGGTAGGATAGTCTTTTCCCTTATCTAGGTTTTCCCCTTTGTACTCTTTATATTGCTCTTTGGGCTGTTCAATAGAAATTTAACTATTGCGCGCACACACTCTCTCTCTCCAAACATAACAATATATTGTAGATTGTACAAAACTATATCATGCTAGAGAGAAAATAACACTTTTAGATGAGTGTATGTCGAGACATGTTTATATGAGTGTATGTCGGAGTATTGTGGGGAACAAGGGTGGGTAAACATTTACATTCCCATCCCCATACAAGCCAGCGGTAACAAAAAAATTTCCCATATCCACCCTAGTAGAATTTCCCTCGGGTTACTAGGAACGGCACCCCATTGACTTCTCTATGGAGTTCTGGTTGTTGCTGTTCAACTGTCCACGTTGATCACGAACTCTTTCTGCTGGTCCTACCCTCTGCCACCGTCGCAGTGTACTTGTTGCAAGAACCATTTTCTTGTGCCAAATACACAAATTCTCTCTTCTCTATACAGCAGATTCTTGTCCTTCTTTCTCGTGTTGCTCGAAGAAAGCTTGGAGACTCTGCTGTAACATTTACCTGCACATTGAAATGTTTATCACATTTATTGCTGTAATTCTGAAAGTCAAAACAATATAACTTGCTGACAAGATTTAATTTATATGAGAATTATTTACTAGCTTAGTATGTCTTCTTTGAAATGACGATGTTCCATAAGTCACGAGCAATACCGCGTCTCGCAGGGTTCTTGAAGGGAGTGCAGATGGAGGCTCTTCCTGGAATACAATTGATGCCCAGAATTCTGTAATGTTCGATAGCCGCTTCTGTAGGAAAACATTTACCGTGGATAAGAGATATAGTGCAAATGCTTTTCGGTATGTTCTTTTTAAGCACGAAGTATATTGTTGCCATGTGACTGGAGTAACCATGTTTGATTGACCTTTGCCAGGTTCCAGTTCCTACGTGTGAGAGAATCTAATGGCAATCCAAGGTTTCAGATAGGATCCATTGACCTCTATGGGAAAAGCATACCGGCTTAATCAGGATTGTGTTTAACTTGTACCGTTGTACGTAAAGCCAGTCAAGCGGCATTTTAAACATTTACAATTGAGGGAGAGCATGCACTTGGCAAGGCTGTAATCATGGCTAGTGTTTGCAACACTTTTTATTGGAAGACAGGCCCGTTCCTGGAATTTGAGCGGCCCTGTGTAAGTCGAGAAGTGGGTACCCTTATTTCCACAAAGTAAATAAATACCTTTTGTATATCAACATAAAAAAGTAGTTTTTATATATCAATCATAAAAGTGTTTAGTACAGAGACAATTGGGAAGACAGGAGCGAGAAACAACTGGTTGAGTAGCCACTAGCGATCATTGTGAGCCTCAGAGAAACGGAAGGATTCAAGTTCTTGATTGACTGTAGAGGAAGGATTCAAGTTCTTGATTCACTTTGACGTAAGCTGCAACTTGCACTGACCTAACTCAAGAAAAACAATGCATCACTGAACAATACTACCACATGGATGGGCCTCCTTATCATCCCGGGCCCTAAGTGAAAAAAGAGCATCACTGAACAAAACTACCATATGGATGGGCCTCTTTATCATCCCGGGCACTAAGTGGTACTCCCTCTGTTTTTTTGGTGGTGTTTTCTTTTGTGGTTGGAGTTAACGGGCTTAGAATATTCACGCTTACCAATTGTGCTTTCTTTTGTGAGATACACTAGCTAATTGAGTCGGGCCACTGCCAGGTAGTGTTGTGCCAATTTTTCCCTCTCGCATTTCTTTTTTTTTTGTGGGTCGAAAAAAGTTCAAAAAATCGAAACTTTGTGAAAATGGAACCACGGCTACACATAGAACATCCATAAAATTTTTGGTGTTTTCCAAAATTTTTCAGCTCCAAATTTATTCACAAATGGTTTGCTCTTTCTTATTAAGGGCATATTTCTTCTAGATCTTCCGCTTTTGAATTTTAGTTATGGTAGGTCACAAAGAACATAAATTTGAAAGTTGCAGAACCATATGTATGCAAAAAAAACCAAAATTAAAATTTTTAAAGAACTAAGAGTTTTCATAATGCAAGATTCGAACTAAGGATTTTGTTTTTCCCATATCACACAAAATCATAAAAACGGAAGGTTTCCAAAAATTAAACCATACATACACAAATAACATTCTTAAAGAGTTTGGTGTTATGCAAAACTCTTCGAAGCACAAATTTACAAATAATTTGCTCTTTCATAATAAGGGCATATTTCTACTCGATTTTCCACCTTTCAATTTTACTTATGGTAGGTCACAAAAAATAATAAATTTGAATGTATAAAAAACGTGCCTTCAAAAGAATATCTAAAATTAAAATATTTTAAAAATTGAACTTTTTTATAATGCAAGATTTGAGCTAAGGATTTTATCTTTGGCAGGAAGCAAAAAAAATAAAAAATTGATAGTTTCCAAAAAAAAAAAATCATCAGTGCACAAAGAAAATCCACAAAAAGTTTGGTATTATTCAAAATTTCTTGAAGCCCAAAATTAAAAACAGTTTGCGTTTTCTTATTAAGGGCATATTTCTTCTCCATTTTCCACTTTTCAATTTTATTTATGGTAGATAAAAAACATATAGATTGAAACTTCCCTAACCAAGTCTTGAAAAGAACATCCAAAATTACCATTTTTCATAAATTAAAGGTTTTCATAATGCGAAATTTAAACTAAGGATTTTGTTTTTGGTAGGACGCAAAAAATTCAAAAAAATTGAAAGTTCCTAAAAATTAAACCATCGTAGCAAAAAGAACATACATAAAAAATTTGATGTTTTCTTAAAAATTTAAAGTCTAGGTTTTCCAATAGTTTGCTCTTTCTTATGTAGAACATATTTTTTTCTTGATTTCTCACTTTTCAGTTTTATTTATGGTATGTAAAAAAACTAGAGTTTTCTAACTGGTTGTACAAAGAACATCAATAAAAAAGTTTGATTTTGTTCAGATTTTTCTTAAATTGAAGTTTATATACTCCCTCCGTCCCTGAAAGAATGCTCTTCTAAGATTCAAATTTGTCCCAAAAAAAGTGCTCTTCTAGCTGCACAGTACCTTAGATTCCCCTCCCTCCACTATAAAGTATCCCTATATTTTTCTCCCACCACTATTAAATACCACTAGATTCTCTTCCCACCACTATAAATACTATAGATTTCCACCTACATACACTTATTCTTAATTTCTCCAAAACAACCTTAAAGGGCATTCTTTCCGGGACGGAGGGAGTAGTTTGTTCTTTTAAATGAAAGTAATATTTTTTTTATCGATTTTCCATTTTCCTAGTTTTATTTATGGTACATAACACAAAAATCATATAAATTGAAATTTCCCAAAAAAATAAATATGGTAACAGTTCGTAAATGCAACAAAAAACACATGGTAAAGGTAGATAAATACATTTCAGCTTTACAAATGTTGACTTTTATAAAATGAATTAGGAAATAATAGAAAAGTTTAAAAAATAATAAGAAATCCAAAAAAACAAAAAAAACAGAACACTACTATGCCTTAAGAAACTAACGCCACGCGCAACGGGCGTGTAGCCATCGCCAGTATACTACAATATCGCATTTATTGAAGTCTCGCTTGCCACAAGGCCAACCCAAATTTATGCATTTGTCATGCATCATCCACTGATCCACATTCATTAAATCATCCATGCATTCCATTCGAAGACAACCAAGCTATAAGACTAGCTATTTTCAGCGAGAAGAGCCCTGGGAGGCTGAGACCAGCTGGGAGCAGCATCTCCGCGTTGTTTCTTGTTCATCGATCGATCCATCTGCAGCTCGGACCCGTTGCGAGCTAGTCTTGGGGTTTGCCTTGTTGGTGGTTGCTGATGTCCTCGGCGATGAGCTCGGCGTCCTCGCAGCTCCCGTAGAGCCCCCTCCTCACCATCCCATGATGAGAGCCCTTCTCCCTTCCGTTGCTCGGGTACCTCCGCGCCATCCGTCCTCGCCGATCAGCCCGTCCTCACTCTTACAACAACAATAAATAAAAAAGATGATCAGGTTGTATATGCGTGCTAATTAAGTAATTTAAAATTCACATAAGGAACTATTTTTGCAACAAAAATATCATGCCAAAATTCCCTTGAAATTTATGTGCGAGTGAAATTTCTGCGCAAGAGAATTAAATTGATATCCGACTTGTCCCACCCAGGTAGCTAGGGTTGGATAAAATAGATCAGGACCCTCTTGATGCAATAGTGCATATGACTTACAAGCATCCCCACTTAAAGCTTAAGAGAATCTCCAATAGCCTTCTTAATTATCCCATCCCGTATAACACTATTCATGTGTGCATAAATAGTGTTGTAGGGGGTGAGATAGGGGTGGAAATGGTATGGATATTATCCGACCGACCGAATTGATCGTTGGATAGTGATTTGGATAGTTTTATGGATATTTGAATATTTTTATGGATAAGGATATGGATATGGATAATTTAAGGTGGATATATGGATATATAGCATTGATTATTCGGTGGATAAAGAAATATCAGAGTTTTTGTTCGGATAATATCCGAATATAAAATATGGATGTCATCCGAATGTATTTCCGTAATTTTTTTAAATGTATTTTTGAATTTTTTGATAGTTTTCGAACTTTTAAATTTATTTTTTGAATTATTAAATCTAGACTAGTTTAATAATTATCGTGTACCGACTTTCTAATGTTTTGTTTTTTCTAATGATATATTTTTCACTTTTAAATTTATTTTTAAAATTTTTAAATTGGATTTAAACTATTCGACTAACAATATTCGTATCCTTGTCCAAACCGATCTGTATTCGCTTCGTATTCGTAACCGAAGATATTCAAATTTGTATTCATATTCGACACTTTGTATTCGAATTTGTGTCGGCAAAAAATACGGATACGGATAAGGATAGAACGATATCCGATTTTATCCAATCCGATCACATCCCTAGCTGTTAGGGATGCTCTACACCCCATAACACTATTCACTTCACACTCTATATATCAATCTATTTAAAAAATATCATACTTTATAGTGTATTCTAAAAATTTCTTTCCTACGGCAGACACTGTATTTTACCGTTTCAAATGCGTATGTCCTAATTTACATACAAATGATATGTGTAGCACACGAAGTTATCTCTGTAATTGTTTTGTAGCACTTTGCTCCGTACCGGCCACTGGCCAGCAAGGGCCAGTTGCTGGTATTGGTCCTACCTAGGTACTAGCTAGGGATCGCATGTGCATGTAAGGTCTGTGTGTCTGATTGTCTGTTTGTTTGTTTGGCGGGGATGCATGTACGCTTTCAGGAAGCATATATCTTGCTCGTTATAGGTACAATGAGGGTTTATGTTTCTGAAAGATAGAGACCAGTTGAGGCTTGCTTCTGAGCAACGCCTCGCCTCGATCGAATAAACATTCGTCAAGTGATCTAGGGGGGCGCAGATTTTTGGCAAGGAACAGATAGATATGCAATGGTTGCATCTGTGTAAATGATCATGCATGCATGGTACCACTGCCAATATATGATAATACTATATGATATGGTATCTTGCATCTGGATGTGCCCCAAGTTGTGCAATTGGCATTCTTATCGATTGATGGTTCGGTGCATGTGTACGTGTATGGCTAGCCTTCTACAGTGGATGCATGTGCGTGCGTGCAGCAGGGGGGAGAGAGAGAGGGGGGCACGTGCATGTATATGTACATAACATACCTTGAGCCAGTCCCTGACGGTGCTCCGGTAGCCGGTGGCGAAGACGATGGCGTTGAACGGATGCCTCTTCCCGTCGGCGAACTCCACCACGTTCCCGTGCACGCTCTTCATGGCCGGCAGGACCTGCGCCAGCCGTGCGTGCGTGCAGCAAACACATAAAATTTTTTGTCAATTATTCGTGGTTTTGTGCACGCTAATCGAACAAAAAAAATGAGCCAATTATATGAAGCCAGTGGGGTCTTGCTTGTGCTCCAACAATCAGAGACACCGGTAGTCGTCGTCGCAAATGAAATCAGCGAGAGGGATCTTCTCAAACATTGCTGACCTAGCTCGGAGGCGTCAGCTAGTGAGAAGCAACGGCACTAAGTATTGGTCATCACTACTACAGAACACCCCTTCCACACCGCATCATTACCGCCATTTCACTTTGTAACGACAGTGTTAATTAAAGTATATAACTTCTAGTGCTTAAACCTCTTCGCGCTCTTGATGGTGTTTAGGTGGCGGCGACAGGATAAAGGTGGGGTTACGGAATCGGAGCTACAGCGGTGGGGCCGGATCTCAAAAGGTGATGCCAGTGCGATGGTGGCTGTGGAAGTTGCAAGTAGTGCCAAGTGCGGTGGCGTGGTCAGATCTTGGAGGAGGCAACACGACAGCGGGGGTGGATAACTAAGATGGCGCAGTGCGGTGATGACGGAGGTGGTGCCAACGCAGTAGTGGAGGTAGATCTCAGAGGAGGAGACACAGTGGCAGGGCGGATGATGGAGGCGACGCCAATGTGGTGATAGCGGTGGAGGGAGCGAATGGCGGAGGCAGCGCCGACAGGGTGTGCGGTGGCAACATGATGGCGGTGGAGATGGTGGAGGCGCAACTACCACCGCATCCTACTTCTGGAACTGCCAGGGATGAAGGGGATATGCAGGAACAGTGACGAGCACGATGGAGAAGGAGGAACCATGGTTGTGGAGGATAAGGCTGATGGTGGTACGGAAGGAGGCTGGTGGTGGTGTAGTTGGTGCTATCGGTGGTCGTGATGATGGAGAGAATTGGTCAATAGGAACATGAAGATGGGAAAAATTTGAAGAATGTGGCTTTATAACTTTTACACATCGATCACTAGTAGTTGGGTCATAAATCGGGAGTGATGTATCACCGCTGACTGGTGATGGAACTAATGTGTGCATGATAGGACTTATCACTGTTGGTTCTTAAATCGATCTTCAATCTTTTCTTTGGCCATGGGATTTAAAAACCAACAACGATAAGTTCTTATGTAGCGATGGGGTGTTCTATACCAGTGCATTTTTTACATAAATTAAACTGTATATCTCATAACACCAAACTTTAGAGGGACCCATATCGCATTATCGCAAAGGGAAAATAAATTCTATTCTACACGCATGACGCGTGCCACTCATGGATGCATGCGGGCGTGCGTATGTGCTGGTGGTACCTGGATTTGGCCGGACTTGATCTTGCGGAAGGTTCCGACGTCGACGACGGGGTAGACCAGCGTCTGCAGCTTCATGGAGAAGGGCCCGATGGCCGGCCGCCGGAGGCCGTACCGGGAGGTGTCCCCGAGCACCACGCCGCACATGAGCAGCACGACCTTGTCGATCGCCCATGCCGGCAGGTACCTGGATAGCATCATCGCCACGTTCCAGATCTCCCTGGTCACCAGGTGGAGCTGCACATATATACAGGTAAAGAAAATGGGCAAATATATATTTGTTAACTGTGTTTGCTTATTTAGAATTCGAAGATCAAACGTCTTAAATTTTGCGAAGCTCTCAAAGTTTAGCTTAAACAAATAAGGACAAAAGTTAAAGATAACAACCCTTGTCTTTTTTTTCCTATGTTAATTAGCCTAATTTTAAATTTGAATGAATAGTCGGAACATAGTTTTTTAGAATGGATCAAATACTTTTTAATACTTAATAATAAAAATAGAAGGTAATTAAACAAAAACACAAAAGATGAATCTCAACAGTAATCACCAACTCCTATAAGAAAAATTACAAACAGTATGGTCTCGCAATCTTCTACTCTAGAAAAAGTTTGTACAGTGTACACAGCACCTTCTCCTCTCCTCCTGTATAAAAAAGTGTTACAAGAAATTTAACACCTATATCGGACGTAAGTTTTTAAAAAGATAGAAAAACATGACCACACACTAGACATATATGCTTTTTGCATCGGTCTACTGATGGACCGCAGATGAAATTTTGGATTTGTGCATTTGGTTCTCGACGCATCCAACTCATAAACTATTAGATTACATAAATAGAAATTGTGTGCTCTCCTTATAGAGATTTGACTGCTACTTGAGATGATGGTGATCTGCGTCATCGCAACTTGGCCACTATTAGATCTAGGATTGATATCTAATCTCGTATGACAACTCCATCAAGGACACCACGGTGACAGCTTGCTGAGGAATAGCCGCCAAAAAAAAGCCAATACCATCGTCTGATCCAGTTTTTTCACCGACAAGAGAAAGGCTCTTATTTCAAATCTTAAATCACTACTATTACTTACTTCGCCTACAGTAGATCTGGCGCGTGCCGCCTCCTCCATCGATTGCTTGGATGTCGCTGGTAAAGAGAACAACAACTAAATCAATAGCGGTGCGCTTCGGTTTTTTGGGCAGCTATCGAAAACCTAGTATCCTTTTTCCTGCGCATGTTATTTAATACTCCCTCTGTTCTTTTTTTTTCTTGACGCCTTTGATTTTTGGACACGTCTTTGACCATTTGTCGTATTAAAAAAAATTGTAAATATCATTTATTTTGTTATGATTTATTTTACCAGTAAAGGTATTTTAAACATGACTTATTTTTTTCATGTTTGTACTAGGTTTTTTAATAAGCATGTTAGGTTTCGTGTCGAATATCATAGTCAGAGCTCGCAGAGGTAGGCGTAAACCGAACTGTGTTACCAAACATCGTGTCTCCTGTTATCGTTCGTGATCTTGCATGCATAAATCCTGACAAGAGGAATGATCAAAGGCATGTGTTAAAATCAAAGATGCTCCAAAAAAAAAATAGAGAGTAAATCTTTTGCAATTTGGAACGGCTAACATGACAGCTTCTAGCTTCTGCACGGTGAAGGACTTTAAAGCCGAACTCAAATGCTTCACCTATTCAAATCCTGTATCGAATGTTTTGAAGGATATGGCTTCCTAAAGGCAAGCTGCTCAACCACGTTTGTGCAACTACGACCATTTCGATCGATCAGCAGGGGAAAATAAATCTCTGTCATCGTGATCAATTCAATATTGTCTTGCGTTTTAGTGTTGATCATTTTTCCGACATTTAAGCTATGATGGTGTTTGCCACCGATTTTTCTCCTCGCTTTTCCTTTCTGCTAGATGAGGCCCACGTGTCAGCCCACCTATCCCTTCTACTTCACTCACCTATCTGCCTCCTAGCTAGCCACCATAGGCCACAGGCCATTGTTGGTTGTTGTTGTCATTTGTGTTGTTCTAAATTCCCTCCTTAAAACGAAACCAAACAGCCCAATGCGTGCGAACAATTTGATGTCACTGAGTTGGATGGTGGAGATCTCTCCTTGAAAGGAATGTGGTGGGGATAAAACTCTATCTTTGCTCAGATTGAATTGTACTAAGAGCACCCAACAAGCTGCTGCTGCCATTAGCACAAGAGAGGAAAGGCAAAGAAGAAGAGAAGAGTAGAAGAGGGGTTTGTTGTCCAGATCAGTTCGTCCTGTGCAATTTTCGTCAAGTCCTTGGTTGGAGAGACAAACTGGTTGAATCGGCTCCATATTTGGTCAGTTTGTCCCACACTTGATGCCCTTTGATTTATATGGTATTAAAGATTTGGCTTATGAAGAATCCGATTTGAGGAGGAGTTTATTAGCTCGAGTTGCAGAGCAGTGCGTGACTTTGATAGATACGGTGTGTTGGTGATTCGTAATCGGCCCACCCTAAGATGGGCCTTGGGTCGGATCCGTGCCGGCCTACCGCGCGTAGAAAGAGCCCAGAAGGCCATCCCCGGCCGTACCAAAAGAGGCATCTAGCCCGCCGGAGCCATCCCCGGGCTTGACCAAGACAACCACGCCTCCCTCGGTCCTAACTAGGAGTGTTGTGCACCTCCCGGGCTGTCCTTAGCCCGGGAGAGGACCCCGCGGACAGTCTGCCTGTCCCCTGGGCTGGTGGCAACAGCTGTCATGCCCCACCACGTTTCCCTCGGCCTTGACCAAGAGGATCAGATCTCCCGGGGTATCAGAGTCAGGGAGAGCTATGCAGCACCGCCATATCGTTTACCCCTTGGGCAGATGGCAACAGCTGCCACTTTACGCGACGCCCCCAACGGGTGGCGCGGGGCTGGCTCTGACCAGTCAATGTCATATGGGGATTAAAGGGAAAGCGCTTTCTCCCTGTGTAGGCTGCTTCCCCATATTTGCATACCGAGACGAACACGTGTCCAGTACTGACCAGACAAGCTTCTCTTTGCAGGCCACAGATAGGACGGAGCCCGGAACAAGACAAGGGCACCGCCACTAAAGATGGACAAAGCTTGGATAGGCGCGGGGCCCGCTGTATCAGCTCTGAACAACCTGTCACACCTATAAAAGGAGAAGCCTGCACAACATAAGGGGGATCCGATCCAAGCCAAGTCTAAGAGAGCATGCGATACGAGCATCCGAAGCTTCCTTAGCAGTAGTCGTAACAGAGTAGATTCCAGTGTCCGAAACCTCCCTTGTAAGCTCGGAATCGGCGCCTCCTAGCCCGGTCTCAGCGCCTCTGTACTGTTTTCCACCAAATCATCAACGAGTGCTGGAGTAGAGCTATTACCTAGCAGTGGGGGCTCGAACCAGGGTAAAATCACTTGTCTCCACGGTTTGTATTTCTTTCGTCTCCTCTCCCCCTTTTTTCTCTCACCGTACGGCGGATCTGTACTCAGATTCGAAGTCGTACCAAGCGTAGTCCTGGAAGATAGCGCGGCCAGAGCCCCCGCGAGCTCGGCCGCCGCCCCGGGTTGCTGAGAAGGGTTCTCGTTGGGCCTCACTCCAACAACAAATTCGTCTGCCGGTTCGTGAACCCGCTGCCCTAAGTAGGCGCGTTTCCCAGACACCGACACGGTGTTTAAGGGGTCAAACGATGTCGTATGGTGCCGAAATTCCTACCAAGGTTCATGTGTCCTAGATCTGTGGTTTGTAAGATATGATCTAAACTCTGAGGGGGACAAATTGTAGTCATTCTGTTTCAGCTTTGCTTAAGCTAAATGTGGTACCTCTTATAGTCCTTTGTTTTGTTGTTGTGCTAATGATGTTGATGTTGCTGTTGTGATGTACCTATAGATATTCCAGAGAAGACTTCATTTGTACCTATAAATGCTAATAGTGGAAGAAGTTTTGAGTGGATCTTGTCGGTCGGCCGTGGTTTTACTTCTCTCGTTGGAGGGGTTTTTAACGTAAATTCTTGTGTCAAGTATGCATGTTGATTTGAGTTTCCGCTGCTAGTTGTTAGTTGAAACTATTCTCAAAGTTCAGTACAAAATGAGAGGGTTGAATAGTGCATAATCTCCGGACCGGTGACTTGTGCATTCTGGGTACACTTCCTCCAACAATTTGGAAGAGAGGAGGAAAAAGGAAAGGGAAAGGGGTCGTAATGGGAGAAGGAGAAGGTGGCTAGCTATAACCATAAGGAGAGCAGAAGACGTAGTTTAAAAACTGAACCTATGATCAAACCGGTTGACTCCTCGGTTGAAGGTTCATTGGTTCAGCCGGTAGTTCGACGATGAACCCACTACTAGGGATATGGCCTTTAGTTCTGGTTGGCAACTGACTTTAGTCCCGATTGCCAAACCGGGACAACTTCTAGGGACCGAAGGTCATAGGCTTTTAGTCCTGGTTTTCCCAACCGGGACACAAATGTTAACACGATGTAGAAAATATTTAAAAAATATGGCGAACTCAAGACTCGAACCTCCTGCCACCACGGCACTCTGCACTCACTTTTCTAACCAACCCACCTAGCCACGCGTATTTACTAGACTAGGACATGAATTCTTTTTGAACTATGCTGGAACGAGACTTTAGTCCCAGTTCGTAACACGAAGCGGGACTGAAGGTAATTTGTGCCCGTGCCAGCTGGCATGTACCCGTCTGTCAAAGCGCTCTTCTATCCCGGTTTGTGACATAAACCGGGACTAATGTGGATGAAAAATCGATCGTGCTTTTGGCCTAGTAGCTATGAACCGAGACTGATGCCACTATCAATCCGGGTTTGTAGTTTACTGGGACTGATGTGCCGGTATAGAAGTCTTGTTCCCTGGTAGTGACCACCGTCGGTTCGTGGGACTTCATATTAGCAGGTAGTTTTCAGAGTTCATAAGTAGAGATCGATAAGCATTAAACCATGCGGACATGCACTTCGTCATCTATTCAGACACAAGAATTAGAAGTCCAACAAATACTACTCGTACTATTGCATGCAGACATGCACAGCATGCAGCTTCCCTCTCTGCCATATGGACCTTTGGTACTCCCACGTGAGTAGCAGGATGCATTCATGCATCATCCTACCATGCAGCGGTACAACCACCTCACTGCCATGTGGTCCCACCACCAAGCACATTAGCATGTCCCCTACTTGCCCCCCCCCCCCCTACTAGTCCCAGTTGCTCCCCACGCTCCTTGGCGCGCGTGGAAGTCCCTCTCCCTCTCTGAGCTCGCTCTCATTTTAGCAGACAGCTAGCGGTTCCAGGAAAGCCGCCCGGTTCGTGGTTTCGTTCAAAAACCAGCCGATTCGAACGATTTTTTACGGTTCGATTGCACGAACGGTCCTTAGACGAAACCAGACCGATGGAGTTTCTGGTTCCAGTTTTTTCTGATTTAACCGACTGTCCAGTCCAGTTTTTAAAACTATGGAATAAGGTGGCCTACTACGTAGGAGGAGGTGGCCTGAGTGTCAAGCAGATGGTATGCGCTGTTGCCCGCTACGGTGAAGGCTTCTACATTGTAGATCGTATGCGCTGGTGCCCGCTACGGTGAAGGCTTCTACATTTCAGCTTATCATAGTGTATCATTTTACTATAGCAAAATTTAAAAGTCTTTAAATAGAGATTTATATATTGTAGAAGAATACTTAAAAAATACTTTAGGATCTTTAATACGACTCTGAGAAAAATAAATACAAATTATTACATCAAATAGGGTATATAAAAAAGATAAATTTTGATGCAGTGAAACGCTATATACTACACTAAGATGAAAAGAACAACGCCTAAGAGACAAGGGGAGGGCGGGATCGTGGGAGTAATAGAGAGGCATGGGAATATAAGGGAGAGAAGAGGAAGGAGGGGCCACCATGTGGTGTGGGCCCAGTATGTGAGTGGTACTCCCTCCGTCCAGCAAAGATAAACGTATGTGGTTTTGGCTCAAAGACCAAGACGTGATAAAAAATCTACGCACATACTCTAATTAATCCGTGTTTACTTAGCAGCAACGCCTCGTTTTTGCCGCCATCACAGCGCTGGCCTTTGCATGTATGCAAATTGGAGCATGCAGATAACTGAACGGCCACACGCGCGCGAAACGAAGCATGCAGCGAGAGAAACGAGCGTCGGTTTCCAAATACGAAGATTAATTATGGACAAACCCAAATACGTAATATGAAGATCTTTGCTGGACGGAGGGAGTATTATGCAGGCTTGTAACGGTGAAAATTAATGGTATCGAGTAACCGTTCATGGGTAAGCTAGGTTCAAACCTGAACCGGTTTTTTTAGACCAGGCTAGGTCGAGCTTGACCATTGGCCTAGGCTCGAGCTTCAAAATCAGGCCCGGATAAAAAATCAAGCCGAGATCGAGCTTTGCAAAACAAACAAATTTCAATATAAACTTAGGCTTTAGGCTTTTATGCAAACTTGTCAATTCCATTTCGAAGGCCATTCTGGTTTCTTCGTTGGAATGAAACATGCCGGTATCGGTCCATTCCGGTATACCATTCCGGATTTGAATATTATAATATAAATAATTAAATATTATAAATACATAGTATTTCTTGTAAAATCCTTCTTGAAATATATAATTTAATACATAGTTTATAAGGTTGATTGCCGTGGAATCATACAAGCACACATTTTTTTTTTGTGGTGCAAATAGCCAAGCGTGCCTTTTGCTTTTGCATGCAAAATTGCAAACATCACAGCGTTCCTGTTCAGCAATCAACCCAATCATCCCGGCCAGCACTGCACCGGCGTGCTTTTGGTTTTGCATGCCCTGCCACTCACGTGGGCGCTAGGAGACAGCCGTACCCTGCTCAGCTGCTCACGCGGACCATGGTCCATGGCTGCACGCGACATTGCGCCTGGTACCGAAACATTGTTTCGCCCGGAACTGGCGAATCCGGCCGGAATTAAGCGGAATGACAGCCGCTTAATTACACTTGTTCCGTTCCGGCCGGTAATTAAGCTGAATGACAGCCGGAATTAAGCGGAATGACAACCCATTAGGCATCCGACGGCCATGGAGCATGCAGGAGCGCCCTCAATACGTTGGTTCAACGCGACACGAGCCGTGCACGCACGCCACCCGCGTGGGAGCCCACATGGCGTTTGCAGTGGAGCCATCCCTATGACGTGTGGGACCAGCGACCGTGAGAACCCCGTGCACGCGCACGTGCGCGAACAGAGCGTGAGGTGTCTGGGACGGGATTGGGATCGCAGCAGCACCACTAACCTCGCTGCGGACGACGATGGAGGTGGTGGCGCCGGCGTCGGCGAGGTCGTAGGCGATCTCCATGCCGGAGTTGCCGCACCCAACGACGAGCACCGCCTTCCCTCGCATCCCCTCCGGCGTCCTGTACTCGCAGGCGTGCAGCACCTCGCCGGGGAAGGACCCCAGCCCGGGCACCTCCGGCACCACCTTCTCGTCGTTCTCCCCAGCGGCGACCACCAGGAACCTCGCCGCGTACTGCTCCCGCTCGCCGGTGGCGAGGTCGATGGCGTCCACCGCCCACCGGCGCCGCCCCTCATCAAACCGCGCGGCGCAGACCTCACGTCGGAGGCCCGCGCGGACGCCGAAGCACGCCGCGTAGCCGTCGAGGTAGCGGACGAAGTCGTCGCGGGGGAGGTAGGTGGGCGCGGCAGCTGCGTGCGGCGCGCGCGGCAGCGCGCAGTATTGCTTGGCGAGGTGGAGGCGGACGCGGTCGTAGGTGCGCTTCCGCCACAGCGAGCCCACGCAGTCGTCGCGCTCCAGGACGAGGCTCCGCACCCCGCGCAGCGACAGGCATGCCGCCGCCGCCAACCCTGATGGCCCCGCCCCCACGATGATCACCTCCTCCTCCTTCTCCGGCGCCGGCGCGGGCAGCGGCGCCGCGGCCATCGCCGTCCGGGGCTCAAGGCGGCGATGCTCCTATGAGTGGCTCGCACGCGTGAGGGGAGAGAGGGAGGGGTGAGAACTGAGAAGAGTACAAGCAAAGCCAGATGGGCTTTTTTTGGGGAGCTTTATAAGGATGTGTGGTGGAGTTAGGGCTCCATGCGCGTGGACAGCGTACAACCCATAGCATGCATAGTGTACAGCAGCACAGCGTGGTTCCAAAATAAAAAAAACACAGGGCACTATGCTCTCTCTCTCTCTGCATGCGTGTGATAAAAAAGGATCGGGATTCTCTGCGGCGTGCATTACGAGTTGATCCAATTAAAATAGCAATGGTAGGCAATGAAACTTACTAATCTACTAATGAAACTGAAAATCCTATTAACGAAACTTGAAGACAAACTAGTAAAACTTGAGAACGTATAAATGAAACTTGATAAAATATAGATGAAACTTGAGAATATACTGATGAAACTTAAAAACCTATTGACATAACTTGAGAAACTGGTGATGAAATTTAAGAATGTACTAAGAAACTTGACGACATACTAATAAAACTTGAGAAAACCAACGAAACTTGCTAGTTTATTGTTGAATCTTGATGGAAAGCCAATCAAACTTTGTTGGTACCAATATAACTTGAAGAAACTTGGCTAAAATATCAATAAAACTTGAAGAAAACTTAGCTACTATATCAACGAAACTTGAGAAACTTACTATTAAAATATGAAAAATAAATGAAGAAACTTGGCAATTTTAACAATGAAACATGATAATTCAGGATGTAGAAAAATAAAAACACGAAGTTTTGATGGCCCAAATCCAGGTTTTGAAAATAAAAATGTTTAAATTTCACTAGACAGAGTTAACACACAAAAATTCCTAGGCATCTGATCACAAGGTGCACGATCGCAAAAAATCCCTACCGAGCAGGACCGTGAGAAGATCGTGGAAGAAGAAGACGAGACATCTCAATGGGCCCCCCACATGTCCCTTGGCTACGTGAAAACGCAATCCCATCTTCACGTGCGTGGCCACCAAAAAAATGCGCAGCCACGCCAGAGTACGAGAGTCCTGCTAACGTCTGGGCAAAGGAACGAGTAGCCTTAATGTCTTGACGTGAACACCAAAAAATCTTCACGTGCGTGGCCACCAGAAAGTCCTGCTAACGTCTGGGCAAAGGAACGAGTAGCCAGACTGTAGAGTTTTCGATGAGAAATTTGACTATTTGATATATGTATAACTTCTAAGAGCATCCGTAGCAGGCACTCTATAATACTGTAGCTCTGAATAAAATGTCTGATGTCAGAAAGGAATCTTTTAGAGTGTAGTGTAAAGTCTGAAGAAAATTTAGAGGGAAGGATAGAGGGACACTCTAATAGTGAAATAGAGGGTGGGGATAGAGTAGCAGATGTGGATGCTATAAGGGATCCTCTATTTATCAGTCGGCTGGTTTTTTCTTTATCCATCAGTCGATTTTCTGAGCCGTCGGATTAGATCTCAATCCAACGCCCTAATCAGTCCCACCTCCCCCACTCTCTCTCTAACTTTCCCCTTTTCCCCTTCCATCCCCTCCCCTCCATCGCCTCCCCGACCCCGACTGTCTCTGCTCCGTGCTCCTCCAACTCCTCCTCGCCTCCTCCGTCGCCATGGCCATGATGCAACGCCTTGGCGCTTAACCCCGCCCATGACGACCTAACAGCCATGCCATGGCCTTGATTTCATGCCACCACAACCGCCTTCACGTTCAGCTCATAGTCGCGTCTCACTCCATCCCTAACCAACCAACCTGCAAGACCCACTTTCACCATGCAGCGTTGATACCCATCAGCGCCCCCAAACCCGAACCCCACCGAAACAATAACCCGAATCCATGGCCGCGCAGCGGCGGGAAAGGAGGAGGTCGACCCCCAGTCGACTGATGATTATCAATTCCCAACTTTTAATATCCACACTAGGTAAAAAATCATAAGTGTTGTTTTATTTTGAAAATAAATACTCCAATAGTGTTATAGTTATCAAGTGTTTTATTAAAGTATGCAATAGTAACTAGCTATAAGGAGGGCGTTTTTACATGAGAAACATGATTTTTTATAGATTTGCTAATTTTTAAACGTCTGAAATTTTCTTGACTATCGGTCAGTAAGTTGCACTCTAAGAGCATGTGCAGTAGGGCCTGCATCAAGCGTCGGCATCATCGCGCCCGCCCGCCCGCCCGCCCGCATAGTCTGCCGCGTTTGAATTTTCGGCCGCGGGCACGAGCGTTGATGCCAGCCACAGCTGATGGGGAGGCTGATGTGCATGCTCTTAATGACACTAAAATCGCACCGTTTATCAGGTAAAATTTTAGTATAAATTTGTTATCCATCAATTATCTATTTTATTTAACGAAAATTTGGTATCTATCAATTATCTATTTTATTTATCGATTTTCTATATTTTATTACTATTAGATTTGCAAAATACACTTGCTCACACACTTTTTATCTTCCTATATGTTTTCCAGTATCATATTTGTTCAATCAATCTTAAATTACACATTAGTAGTAGTAAAATTGCATTATTTAACTAGATTAGGGAAATTATTAGTGAGGGATTAATTTGTCTCACCCTCTAGCTAACTGGATTAGCTAATTGATCCTTCCAAATTAAACATTTAATCAACTTCTTAACCCTCAGACAAATGTTCACATATAGCAAGTGCATGGGTGGACATCGGGTGCTCTTGCTTGACCTCTGTATTCTTCTAGCCGACAGTGGAGCGGAGCCCACCTGACAGGCAGTGGTGGTCTAGTAGTTTGGATTTTTGTTTTCAGGCTGGATCTTTCTGCAGTTGGCAAATTACTGAAGCATGCCCGTTTTTGCCCTACACCTGTCGTAGCATCTACCGTCTCCAAGCATCCGGTAGAGTTCAGGTCCCCTCTCACCCGTGCTTTGGTTTTCGTTTTATTTTGTTAGTCGAAATTTGTCATTTGACAGATATCATTTAGTGTAATAATTTTATCTAGATTTTCTAGGTTCTCTTAGAAATCTAAAAAAAATATTTTATCTTTTTTATGTCTCTATATCTCTAACTTTTAATTCAACAAAGCAAAATAAAAATCAAACCTAAACTAGAATGAAAAAGGGCCAGGATAGGTGATATCCCCACTGTTATTCATGAAGATGATGTTGCCAGCGTATTACAAATGAAAACAGGCTATATTAATAATAATATCACGAAGCATATTGCTCATAAATTGTTCTATCCTCATGAGCTCCAGCAGAGTAGTGAAGTCGATATAGTTCAAGTGAAGTCGTGTGATAATCTGGCAGATTTATTTACTAAGGCATTGCTTACCTCGAAATTTCGTAAATGTGTCCATGGAATTGAAATGAGACGATTTCATGAGTTGCAAAGTTTAGGGGGAGAGTCCCTGAACAGGAGCATGTAAAGATTCTGAAGATCTAGTATTGCACTCTTTTCTCTTAAATGAGTTTTCCTGAAGTTTCTCATAATAAGTTTTTAATGAGGCAATATCGCAGTGTGGCATGCGTGTGCGATGTACTCTTTTCTCCAGTCCTTTTTTTCTACTGGGTTTTTGGATAGAGTTTTTAATGACTCATTGGCATATCGCGGTTTAGCCCAATAGGGAGTGTTATAACCGTGGAGGTTTATGGGTCGGAAGCCCACATCAAACCCTAAGGGTATTATGGGCGAAACCGAATTTAGGCTGGGCTATATATATGAACCCTTTGTACATAAGAGAGATTATCAATAAAGATTATTGTGCCTGGCTTTGTCTCTCTCTAGATCTGTGCCCTGTCCATTATGATTGTTTTTGCGTGTGTGTGCGACAACGGTTTTACAACATTATTGTTCATGTCAGCAAAACAGTGAGGTGGCACTTCTTATAAACAGCTTATAGATAGCTGATGTGGAGTATTGTACATGCCCTGACACTTGGCAGCCACTCATTTATTTGAATCCTTTGTCTAAAGCTCGTTGTGTCGAACTTAATTAGGAACGTACCAATCAAGCAATTAAACATGAGTAGTGTGGCGCAGCTCAGTTTCATGCATTGGGGGCAGAAGATCGCCTTTGGAAGCTGAAGCGTAATCATGATATATCTTCATCCCTGACTGTCGACCGATCTATATGCGCAAAGAACAAGCCAACGAATCAGTGATCGAGCAGGCGATGAAAGGCATATTTTTTTTTTATCGATATTCCATTTTCCCAGTTTTATTTATGGTACATAACACATAAATCATATAAATTGAAATTTCTCAAAAAATAAATATGGTAACAGTCCGTAAATGCAACAAAAAAAACATGGTAAGGGTCCATAAATACATTTCAGCTTTACAAATATTGACTTTATAAAATGAATTAGGAAATAATAGAAAAGTTTAAAAATAATAAGAAATCCAAAAAACCAAAAAAAAAAGAAGAATACTACTATGCCTTACGAAACTAACGCCACGCGCCACAGGCATGTCCATCGCCAGTATACTACAATATCGCATTTATTGAAGTCACGCTTGCCACAAGGCCAACCCAAATTTATGCATTTGTCATGCATCATCCACTGATCCACATTCATTAAATCATCCATGCATTCCATTCGAAGACAACCAATCTATAAGACTAGCTATTTTCAGCGAGAAGAGCCCTGGGAGACTGAGACCAACTGGGAGCAGCATCTCCACGTTGTTTCTTGTTCATCGATCGATCCATCTGCAGCTCGGACCCGTTGCGAGCTAGTCTTGGGGTTTGCCTTGTTGGTGGTTGCTGATGTCCTCGGCGATGAGCTCGGCGTCCTCGCAGCTCCCGTAGAGCCCCCTCCTCACCATCCCTGCGTAGTAGAGCCCCTTCTCCCCCTTCCAGTGCTCCGGGTACCTTCGCCGCGCCATCCCGTCCTCGCCGATCAGCCTGTCCTCACTCTTACAACAACAATAAATAAAAAAAGATGAAAACACCGTACATATCCCTCTTGATGCAATAGTGCATATCACTTACAAGCATCCCCGCTTAAAGCTTAAGAGAATCTCCAATAGCCTCCTTATCCCATCCCGTATATTACTATTCATTAATTCATGTGTTTATAAATATTATTTTAGGGGGTGAGATAGGGGTGGAAAAGGTATGGATATTATCCGACCGACCGAATTGATCGTCGGATAGTGATTTGGATAGTTTTATGGATATTCGAATACTTTTACTGATAAGGATAAGGATATGGATAATTTAACGTGGATATATGGATACGAATATGGAGCACTGATTATTCAGTGGATAAAGAAATATCCGAGTTTTTGTTTAGATAATATCCGAAAATAAAATATGGATGTCATCCAAATGTATTTCCGTAATTTTTTAAATGTATTTCTAAAATTTTTTATTGACAGTTTCAAAACTTTTAAATTTATTTTTGAATTTTTAAATCTAGACTAATTTAATAATTTTTGTGTACAGACTTTCTAATGTTTTGCTTTTCTAATGATATAATTTTTCACTTTTAAATTTAAATTTTGACCTTTTTTGTTAAAATTGGAACCGATTTTTTAAATTGAATTTTAACTATTCGACTAACAATATTCGTATCCTTGTCTAAACCGATCTGTATTCGCTCCATATTCATAACCGAAGATATTCGAATTTGTATTCATTTTCGACACATTCGTATTCGAATTTGTATCAGTAAAAAATACGGATACGGATAAGGATAGAACGATATCCAATCTTATCCAATCCGATCACATCCCTAGCTGTTAGCAAATTGGCATCCAATCTTATCCAATCCGATCCCATCCAATCTTATCCTAGCTGTTAGCAAATTGATATCCAATCTTATCCAATCTGAATTTTTGTTCGGATAATATCCGAAAATAAAATATGGATGTTATCCAAATGTATTTCCATAATTTTTTAAATGTATTTCTGAAATTTTTTATTGATAGTTTCCGAACTTTTAAATTATTTTTTGAAATTTTAAATCTAGACTAATTTAATAATTTTCCTGTACAGACTTTCTAATGTTTTTTTTCTAATGATATAATTTTTCACTTTTAAATTTAAATTTGACCTTTTTGTTAAATTGGAACCGATTTTTTAAATTGAATTTTGACTATTCGACTAACAATATTCGTATCCTTGTCTAAACCGATCTGTATTCGCTCCGTATTCATAACCGAAGATATTCGAATTTGTATTCATTTTCGACACATTCTTATTCGGATTTGTATCAGTAAAAAATACGGATACGGATAAGAATAGAACGATATCCAATCCGATCACATCCCTAGCTGTTAGGGATGCTCTACACCCCCAAAATACTATTCACTTCACACTCTTATCAATCTATTTTAAAAAAAATATCATACTTTATAGTGTATTTTTAAAATTTCTTTCCTACGGCAGACACCGTATTTTACCGTTTCAAATGCGTATGTCCTAATTTACATACAAATGATATATGTAGCACACGAAGTTGTCTCTGTAATTGTTTTGTAGCACTTGGCTCCGTACTGGCCAGCAAGGGCCAGCTGCTGGTATTGGTCCTACCTAGTTATTACTAGCTAGGGAGCATGTGCATGTAAGGTCTGTCTGTCTGATTGTCTATTTGTTTGTTTGGCGGGGATGCATGTACGCTTTCAGGAAGCGTATCTTGCTCGTTAGGTGCAAGGAGGGTTATGTTTCTGAAAGATGAGACCAGTTGAGGCTTGCTTCTGAGCAACGCCTCGCCTCGATCGAATAAACATTCGTCTAGTAATCTACGGGGGCACAACTTTTTGGCAAGGAACAGATAGATATGCAATGGTCATGCATGATATGCATGCATGGTACCACTACCAGTATATGATAGTACTATATGATATGGTATCCTGCATCTGCATGTGCCCCAAGTTGTGCAATTGGCATTCATATCGATTGTTGGTTCGGTGCATGTGTACGCGTATGGCTAGCCTTCTACGGTGGATGCATGTGCGTGCGTGCAGCAGGGAGAGAGAGAGGCACGTGCATGTAACATACCATGAGCCAGTCCCTGACGGTGCTCCGGTAGCCGGTGGCGCAGACGATGGCGTCGAACGGATGCCTCTTCCTAGTGATGGGAGTTGGGCCGTGCCGTGCCGTGCCGGCCCGGGCCTGTCGTTCCTCTGGCTGGTGCAAAACAGGCCGGCACGGCCCGGTCAGCACTTCGGGCCATGCCGGGCCGACACGGAGTGCCAAAATCTAGGCCCGGCGTGGCCCAAAAGCACGGCCCGAGCACGGCACGAGTAGCAAAACAGCAGGCAAAATAATTTTTAGAAATTCATACGTTGCACAAATGAAAAGGTTGTGTATACAAAAAAGATGTGTCTCAAAATTATCTACAACTTTCATGTTCAACCCAAATTCATCTGAGCAACATAAGACCTCGAAAATGGCGAATTACCGAGGACGGTGCCGTCGGCCTAAAAGCTGGCAGAGACAAAAATATTTTTGATAAATTCATACATTGCTCAAATGAAAAGCTTGTCTACATGAAAAACATGTGTCTCGACATTATCTACAACTTTTGTATTGAATAGAAATTCATCCGAGTAATAGAAGACCACGAAAAATATAAAAATACTGACTCGTGCCTCTTTTCGGACCAGGCCGAGCGGCACATCATGCCTGGTTTCTAGGCCCTGCCTGGCACGCCATTTCGGGCTATGCCGGCCCGGCCCATGAAATCTTCGTGCCGTGCAGGGTTGCGGACCTGTTTTTTCGGGCTGTGCCTAGGCTGGCCCGTTTGACACAGCCCTTTTCCCCGGCTCTACCTGTTCCCGTCGGCGAACTCCACCACGTTCCCGTGCACGCTCTTCATGGCCGGCAGGACCTGCGCCAGCCGTGCGTGTCGTAGTGCAGCAAACACATAAGCAATTTTGTCAATTATTCGTGGTCGTGTGCACGCTAATGGAACAAAAAAAATGAGCCAATTATATGAAGCAAGTGGGGTCTTGTTCGTGCTCCAACAATCGGAGACACCGGTTGTCGGCGTCGCAAATGAAATCAGAGATAGAGGGATCTTCTCAAACATTGCTGACCTAGATCGGAGGCATCAGTGAGAAGCAAAGGCACCAAGTATTGGCAATCACTGCTACAAAACACCCCTTCAGCACCATATCATTACCGCCGTTTCACTTTGTAAAGACAGTGTTAATTAAAGTATAACTTTTGGTGCTTAAACCTCTTCGCGCTCGATGGTGTTTAAGTGGCGGCGACAGGATGAAGGTAGGGTTACGGAATCGGTGCTGCGGCGGTGGGGCCGGATCTCAAAAGGTGATGCCAGTGCGATGGTGGCCGTGGAAGTTGCAGGTAGGGCCAAGTACTGTGGTGTGGTCAAATCTTGGAGGAGGCAACACGACAGCGGGGGTGGATAACTAAGATGGCGCAGTGCGGCGATGGAATGACGGAGGTGGTGCCAGCGCAGTAGCGGAGGTAGATCTCAGAGGAGGAGACGCAGCAGATGATGGAGGCGACGGCAATGCGGTGACGGCGGTGGAAGGAGCGAATGGCGGAGGCAGCGCCGACAAGGTGCGCGGTGGTGGTTCTTAGAGAAGATGCCAACGCGGTGGCAGCATGATGGCGGTGGAGATGGTGGAGGCACAATTGCCGCCGCATCCTACTTCTGGAACTGCCAGGGATGAAGGGGATATGCAGGAACAGTGACGAGCACGATGGAGAAGGAGGAACCATGGTGGTGGAGGATAAGGCTGATGGTGGTACGGAAGGAGGCTGGTGATGGTGTAGTTGGTGCTACCGGTGGTGGTGGTGATGGAGAGAATTGGCCAGTTCAGTAGGGTGTTGCCCCATGTATATAGACGTGAGGGAGACGAAGGGCTCAATCGGTTCATTTACATTTCTCTAAAATTAGGGGCTTGAACTTGGGGAATGAGGAAGAGATAGGAACACGAAGAAGATGGAAAAATTCGAAGAATGTGGCTTTATAACTTTTACACATCGATCACTACTGGTTGGGTCATAAATCGGGAGTGATGTATCACCACTGGCTGGTGGTGATGGAACTAATGTGTGCATGATAGGACTTATCACTATTGAATTTTGATCTTCAATCTTTTCTTTGGCTATGGGATTTGAAAACCGACAACGATAAGTTCTTATGGAAGCGATGGGGTGTTCTATACCAGTGCATTTTTTACATAAATTAAATAGTATATCTCATAACACCAAACTTTAGAGGGACCCGTATCGCATTATCGCAAAGGGAAAATAAATTCTATTCTACACGCATGACGCGTGCCACTCATGGATGCATGCGGGCGTGCGTACGTGCTGGTGGTACCTGGATTTGGCCGGACTTGATCTTGCGGAAGGTGCCAACGTCGACGACGGGGTAGACCGGCGTCTGCAGCTTCATGGAGCAGCACGACCTTGTCGATCGCCTATGCCTGTTGGTACCTGTACAGCATCATCGCCACGTTCCAGATCTCCCTGGTCACCAGGTGGAGCTGCACATATATACAGGTAAAGAAAATTGGCAAATATATATTTATTAATTGTATCTGCTTATTTAGAATTCAAAGATCAAACGTCTTAAATTTTGCGAAACAACGTCTCGATGATCTTAGGAAAAAAAAAGTCAAACAAAGCTAACTGGATTTTCCATGCTATGTCGAGAAGCTCTCAAAGTTTAGCCTAAACAATGAGGACAAAAGTTGAAGATAACAACCCATGTCTCTTTTTTTCCTATGTTAATTAGCCTAATTTTTTATTTGAATGAATAGTCGGAGCATAGTTTTTTAGAATGGATCAAATAATTTTTAGTACTTAATAATAAAAATAGAAGGTAATTAAACAAAAACACAAAAGATGAATCTCAACGGTAATAACCAACTGCTATAAGAAAAAAAATTTAATACACCCTCCGTTCTTTTTTGTTCGACGCTATTGATTTTTGACACGTTTTTGACCATTTGTCGCATTAAAAACTATGTAAATATCAATTATTTTGTTGTGATTTATTTTACTAATAAAGTTATTTTAAACATGACTTATTTTTTTCATGTTTACACTACATTTTTGTGGATCGAACAAACGGTTCGCAACGCTCGCGCGTGGGAGCCCACATGGTGTTTGTCGTGGAGCCATCCCTATGACGTATGGGACCAGCGCCCGTGAGAACACCATGCACGCGCACGTGCGCGAACAGAGCGTGAGGTGTCTGGGACGGGATCGGGATCGAGGTAGCAACACCACTGACCTCACTGCGGACGACGATGGAGGTGACGGCGCCGGCGTCGGCGAGGTCGTAGGCGATCTCCATGCCGGAGTTGCCGCGCCCGACGACGAGCACCGCCTTCCCTCGCATCCTCCGGCGTCAGATACTGGGCGTGCAGCACCTCACCGTGGAAGGACCCCAGCCGGGCATCTCGGCACCACCTTCGTCGTTACGCCCGGTGGCGACCACGAGAACCTCGCCACGCATCTTGCTCCGCTCGGCGGTGGCGAGGTGGGCGGCGTCCACCGCCCATCGGCGCCGCCCTCGTCGAACCGCGCGGCGCGGACCTCGTGTCGGAGGCCCGTGCGGATGCTGATCGTGCTACGTAGCCGTCGAGTAGCGACGAAGTCGTCTCGAGGAGGTACGTGGCGCGGTGGCGGCTTCTTGGCCTTGTGGCGGCCTGACAAGATCGCTGGCGGCGGGGAGGCGGACGCGATCGTGGTGCGCTTCCGCCACAATGAGCCCACGCATCGTCGCGCTCAGGGACGAGGCTCGCGCCCGCCTTCTGACGAGCACGCCGCCCGCCCGCCCAACGCCCCCCCCATGGTGATCACCTCCTCCTCCTTCTCCTCCGGCGTCGGCGCGGGCGACAGCGCTGCCATCGCCGTCCGGGGCTCGAGGCGGCAGCGCTCCAACGAGTGGCTCACGCGCGTGAGGAGATAGAGAGGGAGGGGTGAGAACTGAGAAGAGTACAAGCAAAGCGAGATGAGCTTTTTTTGGGGGAGCTTTATATGGTTGTGTGGTGGAGTTAGTGGAGGCAGGGCGGCGGGTGGAGTAGCGTCAAAGGGTCCTCGCGGTCGGTAGTCTATTCTGCATCTAGTTGAAGGAACTTGACTACTGTTTTTTAATTTAAGCTATGAGAATCCCTGCGCTGTGGATTAAATCCTAGCGCGCTAATCACCTTTTTATTTTGGGTTTATCCGCTGCTAGGTAACTTCCCGCGCCCGATTTTTGTGGATCGAACAAACGGTTCGCAACGCGAGCGCGTGGGAGCCCTCATGGCCTTTGCCGTGGAGCCATCCCTATGACGTGTGGGACCCGCGCCCGTGAGAACCCCGTGCACGCGCACATGTGCGAACAGAGCGTGAGGTGTCTGGGACGGGATCGGGATTGAGGTAGCAGCACCACTGACCTCGCTGCGGAGGACGATGGAGGTGACGGCGCTGGCGTCAACGAGGTCGTAGGCAATCTCCATGCCGGATTTGCCGCACCCGACGACGAGCACCGCCTTCCCGCATCCTCTCGGCGTCCCGCACTTTCGGGCGTGCGGACCTCGCCGGGAAGGACCCGGCCGGGCACCTCCCACACCACCTTCTTGTCGTTCTCCCGGTGGCGACCACGGGAACCTCGCCACGTCTTGCTCCCGCTTCGCCGGTGGCGAGTCGGCGGCGTCCACCGCCCACCGCCCCTGCCCCTCGTCGAACCAGCGCGGTGACGTTCGTCGGAGGCCAGCGGACACCCAAGCATGCCGCGTAGCCGTCGAGGTAGCCGACGAAGTCGTCGCGAGGGAGGTAGGTGGGCGCGGCGATGGCGTCTTGACCCAGCGGCAGCACAAGATACTACCAGCTGGGTGGAGGAGGAAGCGGTCGTGGTGCGCTTCCGCCACAACGAGCCCACGCATCGTTGCACAAAGGACGAGGCTCGCGCCCAGCGGCGACTAAGCGTCTTGCCGCCGCCACCATGACGGCCCGCCCCACGATGATCACCTCCTCCTTCTCCTCCGGCGCTGGCGTGGGCGACACCGCGGCCATCGCCGTCCGGGGCTCGAGGCAGTGGCGCTCCAACGAGTGGCTCGCGCGCGTCAGGAGAAAGAGAGGGAGGGGTGAGAACTGAGAAGAGTACAAGCAAAGCGAGATGTGCTTTTTTTGGGGGAGCTTTATAAGGTTGTGGGGTGGAGTTAGTGGAGGCAGGGCGGCTGGTGGAGTAGCGTCGAAGGGTCCTTGCGGTCGGTAGTCTATTCTGCATCTAGTTTAAGGAACTTGACTACTGTTTTTTAATTTAAGCTGTGAGAATCCCTGCGCCGTGGATTAAATCCTGGCGCTAATCTCCCTTTTATTTTGGGTTTATCTGCTGCAAGCTAACTCCCTGCGCTCAATTTTTGTGGATTGAACAAATGGTTCGCAACGTGCGCTCGCGGTGCGCAACGTGCGTATGTTCTGCGTGGCGGGTGGTTACGAATTCGAAGATAAATCTCCAGGAGATGTCTAGGAGACTGCACTCTCGTTTTCTCTCGCGTTTCCATCTGCTGTGTTGAGTCCTCGCGCTACCTCGTTCCTCGTCAGCCTTCCTCTCTGCGTGCACTTGAAGGAGGGAGGGCGGGATCTCCGATACAGTTGCTGCCGTGAGACCTGCACAGGAGGTCGGATCCAGAGGGTCAACTTGGTGGCCATAGGGACAGGCAACGATACTACGGATGAGCCTTGGAGCAGAAATTACCATCGATCGTGGCCGCCCATTAGGCATCCAACGGCCATGGAGCATGCAGGGGCGCCCTCCATACGTTGGTTCAGCATGACACGAGCCGCGCACGCGCGCCGCGCGTGGAGCCCACATGGCGTTTGCGGTGGAGCCATCCCTATGACGTGTGGGACCACTGACCGTGAGAACCCCGTGCACGCGCATGTGCGTGAACAGAGCGTGAGGTGTCTCGGACGGGATTGGGATCGAGGCAGCAGCACCATTGACCTCGCTGCGGATGACGATGGAGGTGGTGGCGCCGGCATCGGCGAGGTCGTAGGCGATCTCCATGCCGGAGTTGCCGCACCCGACGATGAGCACCGCCTTCCCCCGAATCGCCTCCGGCGTCATGTACTCGCTGGCGTGCAGCACCACGCCGGAAGGACCCACCCGGGCACCTCGGGCACCACATTCTTGTCGTTCTCCCAAGTGGCGACCACTAGGAACCTCGCCGCGTCTTGCTCCCGCCGGCGGTGGCGAGGTCGACGGCGTCCACCGCCACCGACGCCGCCCTCGTCGAACCGCGCAGCGCGGACGTCGCGTCGGAGGGCCGCTAAGCCGGCTTGCCGCCGCTGACGCCGGGCGCGCCAAGGCGCCGTCGAGTAGCGGACGAAGTGGTCGCAAGGGAGGTACGCGGTGGGGCGGCGGCGTCTGTGCGCGATCTTCGCTGGCGAGGGGGGCGTGGTCGTCGGTGCGCTTCGCCACAGCGAGCCTGCGATCGTCGCGCTCAGGGCGAGACTCCGCGCCCAGCGCAGCAACAGCACGCCGCCCGCCCGCTCCCACGATGATCACCTCCTCCTCCTTACTGCTCGCTGGCGGCGCGGCGGCGACACCGCGACCATCGCCGTCCGGGGCTCGGCGGCGGCAGCGAGTGGCTCACGCGCGTGAGGAGATAGAGAGGGAGGGGTGAGAACTGAGAAGAGTACAAGCAAAGCGAGATGGGCTTTTTTTGGGGGAGCTTTATAAGTTTGTGTGGTGGAGTTAGTGGAGGCAGGGCGGCGGGTGGAGTGGCGTCGAAGGGTCCTCGCGGTCGGTAGTCTATTCTGCATCTAGTTTAAGGAACTTGACTACTGTTTTTTAATTTAAGCTATGAGAATCCCTGCGCCGTGGATTAAATCATGGCGCGCTAATCTCCTTTTTATTTTTCGTTTGTCCGCTGCAAGGTAACTCCGTGCGCCCGATTTTTGTGGCTCTAACAAACTGTTAGCAACGTGCGCGCGTGGGAGCCCACATGGCATTTGCCATGGAGCCATCCCTATGACGTGTGGGACCAGCGCCCGTGAGATCCCCGTGCATGCGCACGTGAGCGAACAGAGTGTGAGATGTTTGGGACGGGATTGGGATCGTGGCAGCAGCACCACTGACCACACTGCGGACAACGATGGAGGAGACGACGCCGGCGTCGGCGAGGCAGTAGGCGATCTCCATGCCGGAGTTGCCGCACCCGATGACGAGGACCGCCTTCCCCCGCATTCCCTCCGGCGTCCTGTACTCGCAGGCGTGCAGCACCTCTCCGGGGAAGGACCCTAGCCCGGGCATCTCCGGCACCACCTTCTCTTCGTCCTCCCCAGTGGCGACCACCAGGAACCTCGCTGCGTACTGCTCCCACTCGCCGGTGGCGAGGTCGACGGCGTCCGCCGCCCACCGGCGCCGCCTCTCGTCGAACCGTGCGGCGCGGACCTCGCGTCGGAGGCCCGTGTGGACGCCGAAGTGCGCCGTGTAGCTATCAAGGTAGTGGACGAAGTCGTTGCGGGGGAGGAAGGTGGGCGCGGCGGCGGCGTGCGGCGCGCGGCAGCGCGCAGTACTGCTTGGCTAGGTAGAGGCGGATGTGGTCGTAGGTGCGTTTCCGCCACAGCGAGCCCACGCCGTCGTCGCGCAACAGGACGAGGCTTTGCACCCCACGCAGCGACAGGCACAACGCCGCCGCCAGCCCCAACAACCCCGCCCCCACGATGATCACCTCCTCCTCCTTCTCCGCCGGTGCCGGCGCGGGCGACACCGCGGCCATCGCCTTCTGGGGCTCGAGGCGGCGGCGCTCCAACGAGTGGCTCGCGCGCGTCAGGAGAAAGAGAGGGAGGGGTGAGAACTGAGAAGAGTACAAGCAAAGCGAGATGTGCTTTTTCTGGGGGAGCTTTATAAGGTTGTGTGGTGGAGTTAGTGGAGGCTGGGCGTCGGGTGGAGTAGCGTCGAAGGGTCTTCGCGGTCGGTAGTCTATTTTGCATCTAGTTCAAGGAACTTGACTAGTGTTTTTTAATCTAAGCTATGAGAATCCCTGCATCGTGGATTAAATCCTGGCGCGCTAATCTCCTTTTTATTTTGGGGTTATCCGCTGCAAGGTAACTCCCCGCGTCCGATTTTTGTGGATCGAACAAACGGTTTCCATCTGCTGTGTTTGAGTCCTCGCGCGACCTCGTTTCTCATCAGCCTTCCTCTTTGCGTGCACTTGAAGAAGGGAGAGCGGGGTCTCTGATGCGGTTGCTGCCGTGAGAACTGCACGGGAGGTCGGATCCGGAGGTTCACGGTGGTGGCCATAGGGACAGGCAACGATACTACGGGTGAGCCTTGGAGCAGAAATTACCGTCGATCGCGGCCGCCCATTAGGCATCCGACGGCCATGGAGCATGCAGGGGCGCCCTCCATACGTTGGTTCAACACGACACGAGCCGTGCACGCGCGCCGCGCGCGTGGGAGCCCACATGGCTTTTGCAGTGGAGCCATCCCTATGTCGTGTGGGACCACCGACCGTGAGAACCCCGTGCACGCGCGCACGCAGTGTAAACAGGCGTGAGGTGTGCGGGGCGAGATTGGGATCGAGTAGCGGCACCATCGACCTCGCCATGACGGCGATGGAGGTGGCAGCGCCGGCGTCGGCGAGGTCGTGGCGATCTCCATGTCGGAGTTGCCGCGCCCGACGAAAGCACCGCTTTCCCCGCATCCCTCTGGCGTCTGTACTCGCGGCGTGCGGCACCTCGCCGAAGGACCCGGCCGAGCACCTCCGGCACCACCTTCGTTGTTCTCCCGGTGGCGACCACGGGAACCTCGCGCGTCTTGCTCCCCTCACCGGTGGCGAGGTCGGCGGCGTCCACCGCCCGATCGCCGCCCTCGTCGAACCACGCTGCGGGACCTCGTGGTCGGAGGGTCGCGAGATGCCAAAGTCGCCAGAGTGCCGTCGAGTAGCGGACGAAATCGTCGCGAGGGAGGTACGCGGCGCGGGCGGCGGCGTCGCGCAAGCGGCAACAATCTACCGCTGGCGAGTGGGCGGCGGACGCATCTTAGGTGCGCTTCCGTCACAGCGATCCCACGCAGTCGTCGCGATCCAAGACAAGGCTCCGTACCCCGCGTAGCGGTAGGCACGCCGCCTCCGCCAGCCTTGACGGCCCCGCCCCCACGATGATCACCTCCTCCTCCTTCTCCTCCGGCGCCGGTGCGGGCGACCCCACGGCCATCGCCGTCCGGGGCTCGAGGCGGCGGCGCTCCAACGAGTGGCTCGCGCACGTGAGGAGAGAGAGAGGGTGGGGTGAGAACTGAGAAGAGTACAAACAAAGCGAGATGGGCTTTTTGTGGGGAGCTTTATGAGGTTGTGTGGTGGAGTTAGTGGAGGCAGGGCGGCGGGTGGAGTAGCGTCGAAGGGTCCTCGCGGTCGGTAGTCTATTCTGCATCTAGTTTAAGGAACTTGACTACTGTTTTTTAATTTAAGCTATGAGAAATTTGACTATTTGATATATGTATAACTTTTAATATTCACACTAGGTAAAAAATCATAGTTGTTGTTTAATTTCGAAAATAAATACTCCAATAGTGTTATAGTTATGAAGTGTTTCACTAAAGTATGCAATGGTAACTAGGAGAGCGTTTTTACATGAGAAACATGATTTTTTATAGATTTGCTAATTTTCGAACGTCTGAAATTTTCTTGACTATCGGTCAGTAAGTTGTACTATAACAGCATGTGCAACAAGGCTTGCATCGAGCATCAGCATCAGCGCGCTCGCCTGCCCTCGCAGTCTGCCGTGTTTGAATTTTCGGCCACGGGGAGCGTTGATGCCCGCCACAGCTGATGGGGAGGCTGGTGCATGCTCTTAATAACACTAAAATCACACCGCAGATAAAATTTTAGTATAAATTTGGTATCTTTCAATTATCTATTTTATTTAACGAAAATTTGGTATCTATCAATTATCTATTTTATTTATCGATTTTCTATATTTTATTACTATTAGATTTGCTAAATACAAGTGCTCACACACTTTTTATCTTCCTATGTTTTCCATTATCATATTTGTCCAATAATTCTTAAATTACACATTAGTAGTAGTAAAATTGCATTATTTAACTAGATTAGTGAGGGATTAATTTGTCTCACCCTCTAGCTAACTGGATTAGCTAATTGATCCTTCCAAATTAAACATTTAATCAACTTCTTAACCCTCAGACAAATGTTCACATACAGCAAGTGCATGGGTGGACATCAGGTGCTCTTGCTTGACCTCTGTATTCTTCTAGCCGACAGTGGAGCGGAGCCCACCTGACAGGCAGTGGGGGTCTAGTGGTTTGGATGTTTGTTTTCAGGTTGGATCTTTCTGCAGTTGGCAAATTACTGATGCATGCCCGTTTTTGCCCTACACATGTCGTAGCATCTACCGTCTCCAAGCATCCGGTAGAGTTCAGGCCCCCTCTCACCCGTGCTTTGGTTTTCGTTTTATTTTGTTAGTCGAAATTTGTCATTTGACATATATCATTTAGTGTAATAATTTTATCTAGATTTTCTATGTTCTCTTAGAAATCTAAAAAAAATATTTTATCTTTTTTATGTCTCTATATCTCTAACTTTTAAATCAACAAAGCAAAATAAAAATCAAACCAAAACTAGAATGAAAAAGGGCCTGGATAGGTGATATCCCCACTGTTATTCATGAAGATAATGCTGCCTGCGTATAACAAATGAAAACAGAATATATTAAGAGTAATATCACGAAGTATATTGCTCCTAATTTGTTCTATCCTCACGAGCTCCAGCTGAGTAGTGAAGTCGATATAGTTGAAGTGAAGTCGTGTGATAATCTGACAGATTTATTCACAAGGCATTGCCTACCTCGAAATTTCGTAAATGTGTCCATGTAATTGGAATGAGGTGATTTCATGAGTTGCAAAGTTTAGGGGGAGAGTCCCTGACCAGGTGCATGTAAAGATTTTGAAGATCTAGTATTGCACTCATTTCTCTTATATGAGTTTTTCTGAAGTTTCTCATAATAAGGTTTTTAATGAGGCAATTTCGCAATGTGGCATGCGTGTGCGATGTACTCTTTTCTCCAATCCTTTTTTTCCACTGGGTTTTTGGATGGAGTTTTTAATGAGGCATTGGCATATCGCGGTTTAGCCCAATGGAGAGTGTTATAACCGTAGAGGTTTATGGGTCGGAAAGCCCACATCAAATCCTATGGGTATTATGGGCAAAACCGAATTTAGGCTAGACTATATATATGAACCCTTTGTACATAAGAGAGATTATCAATAAAGATTATTGTGCCTGGCTTTCTCTCTCACTAGATCTGTCCCCTGTCCATTATGATTGTGTTTGCGTGCGTGTGCGACAACGGTTTTACAACATTATTGTTCATGTCAGCAAAACAGTGAGGTGGCACTTCTTATAAACAGCTTATAGAAAGCTGATGTGGAGCATTGTACATGCCCTGACACTTGGCAGCTACTCATTTTATTTGCATCCTTTGTCTAAAGCTCGTTGTGTCGAACTTAATTAGGTACGTACCAATCAAGCAATTAAACATGAGTAGTGTGGCGCAGCTCAGTTTCATGCATTGGGGGGCAGAAGATCGCCTTTGGAAGCTGAAGCGTAATCAAGATATATCCTCATCCCTGACCGTCGACCGATCTATATGCGCAAAGAACAAGCCAACGAATCAATGATCGAGCAAGCGATGGAAGAAACTAATTAACTAGTAACATCAATTCTATAACGAAGGGCTCGCTGGTTAGGCCACGTCTCTGCTCCTAAACACGCCACGTCGCCTAGTTTTGCATAGGCCACGTCAACCGAAAAACAATGGCCCTCCGATCTTCTCGTGAAATCAAATCCAGCCGTCCATTCTAAAATAACATTTAAAACAAAATGTTTTGCACAATATTCAACAAGGTTGGTGTGTTGCTCTCTTGGCTAGCTGAGAGAGTTCTCAACCCAGAGACGAGCGTTCGACTCCTCCTTGCGCTCACTTATCTTATCGCTTATTTTTTTTCCGTGGAGCTCGCTGCCTCGCTGGAGACCAACGAGCGGAGTGCTGGAGACCAACGAGGGGAGTGATTTTTTCCCGTGGAGCTCGCTGCCTCACAGGTGACCAACGAGCGGAATGCTGGAGACCAACGAGAGCAGTGCCACTGCCAGGTAGTGTTGTGCCATTTTTTTCCCTCCCGCATTTCTTTTTTTTTTGTGGGTCGAAAAAAGTTCAAAAAATCGAAACTTTCTGAAAATGGAACCATGGCTACACAAAGAACATCCATAAAAATTTTGGTGTTTTCCAAAATTTTTCAGCTCCAAATTTAGTCACAAATGGTTGCTCTTTCTTATTAAGGACATGTTTCTTCTAGATCTTCCGCTTTTGAATTTTAGTTATGGTAGGCCACAAAGAACATAAATTTAAAAGTTACAGAACCATATGTACGAAAAAAACCAAAATTAAAATTTTTAAAGAACCAAGAGTTTTCATAATGCAAGATTCGAACTAAGCATTTTTTTTATCGATATTCCATTTTCCTAGTTTTATTTATGGTACATAACACATAAATCATATAAATTGAAATTTCTCAAAAAATAAATATGGTAACAGTCCGTAAATGCAACAAAAAAAACATGGTAAGGTTCCATAAATACATTTCAGCTTTACAAATGTTGACTTTATAAAATGAATTAGGAAATAATAGAAAAGTTTAAAAAAAAAAAGAAATCCAAAAAACCAAAAAAAAAGAAGAATACTACTATGCCTTACGAAACTAACGCCACGCGCCACAGGCATGTAGCCATCGCCAGTATACTACAATATCGCATTTATTGAAGTCGCGCTTGCCACAAGGCCAACCCAAATTTATGCATTTGTCATGCATCATCCACTGATCCACATTCATTAAATCATCCATGCATTCCATTCGAAGACAACCAATCTATAAGACTAGCTATTTTCAGCGAGAAGAGCCCTGGGAGACTGAGACCAACTGGGAGCAGCATCTCCACGTTGTTTCTTGTTCATTGATCGATCCATCTGCAGCTCGGACCCGTTGCGAGCTAGTCTTGGGGTTTGCCTTGTTGGTGGTTGCTGATGTCCTCAGCGATGAGCTCGGCGTCCTCGCACTTCCCGTAGAGCCCCCTCCTCACCAACCCCGCGCAGTAGATCCTCTTCTCCCCCCTTCCAGTGCTCCGGGGGTACCTCCGCCGTGCCATCCCGTCCTCGCCGATCAGCCCGTCCTCAATCTTACAACAACAATAAATAAAAAAGATGATCCGGTTATATATGCGTGCTAATTAAGTAATTTTAAATTGACACAAAGAACTATTTTTGCAACAAAAATATCATGCCAAAATTCCCTTGAAATTTATGTGCGAGTGAAATTTCTGCGCAAGAGAAATTGATATCCAACTTGTCCCACCCAGCTAGCTAGGGTTGGATAAAATAGATCAGGAGTTGAAAACACCGTACATATCCCTCTTGATGCAATAGTGCATATCACTTACAAGCATCCCTGCTTAAAGCTTAAGAGAATCTCCAATAGCCTCCTTACCCCATCCATATAACACTATTCATGTGTGTATAAATAGTATTTTAGGGGTGAGATAAGGGTAGAAAAGGTATGGATATTATCCGACCGACCGAATTGATCATCGGATAGTGATTTGGGTAGTTTTATGGATATTCGAATACTTTTACTGATAAGGATAAGGATATGGATAATTTAACGTGGATATATGGATACGAATATGGAGCACTGATTATTCAGTGGATAAAGAAATATCCGAGTTTTTGTTTAGATAATATCCGAAAATAAAATATGGATGTCATCCAAATGTATTTCCGTAATTTTTTAAATGTATTTCTGAAATTTTTTATTGATAGTTTCAAAACTTTTAAATTTATTTTTGAATTTTTAAATCTAGACTAATTTAATAATTTTTGTGTACAGACTTTCTAATGTTTTGTTTTTTCTAATGATATAATTTTTCACTTTTAAATTTAAATTTTGACCTTTTTTGTTAAAATTGGAACCGATTTTTAAAATTGAATTTTAACTATTCGACTAACAATATTCGTATCCTTGTCTAAACCGATCTGTATTCTCTCCATATTCATAACCGAAGATATTCGAATTTGTATTCATTTTCGACACATTCGTATTCGAATTTGTATCGGTAAAAAATACGGATACGGATAAGGATAGAACGATATCCAATCTTATCCAATCCGATCACATCCCTAGCTGTTAGCAAATTGGCATCCAATCTTATCCAATCCGATCCCATCCAATCTTATCCTAGCTGTTAGCAAATTGATATCCAATCTTATCCAATCCGATCACATCCAATTCGAATTCGTGTCGCGCCTTGTTTGTTTCAGATTAATGTAGAGTTGCGTTTTACTGTAGCAAATTTATGATCACCTTAAAATACGTTTTAACGAGTTCAAAAAATTATGAAAAAAATATTTTACAAACTTTAAGAAGTGCTATTTAAAACCCCACAAGAATGACTACAAAACATTACACCATTTGGCTTACACAAAAATAACAAATTTTCATTTAATTTAATTTAATTTAATTTAATCTGAAACAAACAAGGGTGCAAGGAGGGTTATGTTTCTGAAAGATGAGACCAGTTTAGGCTTGCTTCTAAGCAACGCCTCGCCTCGATCGAATAAACATTCGTGTAATGATCTAGAGGGGCGCAGCTTTTTGGCAAGGAACAGATAGATATGCAATGGTTGCATCTGTGTAAATGATCATGCATGATGTGCATGCATGGTACCACTACCAGTATATGATAGTACTATATGATATGGTATCCTGCATCTGCGCGCATGTGCCCCAAGTTGTGCAATTGGCATTCGTTTCAATTGATGGTTCGGTGCATGTGTACGTGTATGGCTAGCCTTCTACGCACAGTGGATGCATGTGCGTGCGTGCAGCAGGGAGAGAGAAAAAGGCACGTGCATGTACATGTGCGTAACCTACCTTGAGCCAGTCCCTGACGGTGCTCCGGTAGCCGGTGGCGAAGACGATGGCGTCGAACGGATGCCTCTTCCCGTCGGCGAACTCCACCACGTTCCCGTGCACGCTCTTAATTCATGGCCGGCAGGACCTGCGCCAGCCATGCGTGTGTGCATCAAACACATAATTAAGCAACTTTGTCAATTATTCGTGGTCGTGTGCACGCTAATTGAACAAAAAAAATGAGTCAATTATATATGAAGCAAGTGGGGTCTTGTTCGTGCTCCAACAAGCAGAGACACCGGTAGTCGTTGTCGCCAATGGAATCGGATACAAAGGGATCTTCTCAAACATTGCTGACCTAGCTTGGAGGCGCAGTGCTCGATACAAGAAGCAACCGCATTAAGTATCCCTTCTGGACCACGTTATCACCGCCGGTTCACTTTGAAATGACGGTGTTAATTAAAGTATAATTTCTATTGCTTAAACTTCTTCGCGCTCGATGGTGTTTAGGTGGCGGCGATAGGAAGAAAGTGGGGTTACGGAATCGGAGCTGTGGCGGCAGGGCCGGATCTCAAAGGTGACACCAGTGCGATGATGCCCATGGAAGTTGCAGGTAGTGCCAAGTGTGGTGGCGTGGTCGGATCTTGGAGGAGGCGACAATACAGCGGGAGTGGATAACTAAGATGGCGCAGTGCGGCGACAGCAGATGACGGAGGTGGTGCCAGCGCAGTAGCGGAGGTAGATCTCAGAGGAGACACAGTGGCAGGGCGGATGATGGAGGCGACACCAATGCAGTGACAGCGGTGGAGGGAGCAAATGGCGGAGGCAGCGCCAGCAGGGTGCGCGGGGGTGGATCTTGGAGAAGGTGCTAGCGCGGTGGCAGCCACTACAGGAATCCGGCTCAGTGTCAGCGGCCACCTAACTACATACCAATGACACAGACATTTGTTGGCGGCTGGCCGTCGACACTGACCCGCCGATGTAACTTCGACGATACAGGCGAATTCTGTCGGCGCCCCGCCGACAAAGATGCATCCGAGGCATGCCACCTGGGTTATGTCCGCGCCGGCGGCCCAGTTGGTTATCGACACACGTTCCCCTGACAGCACGCGCAGGGTGACGGCGCTCTAACGAGTGGACCCCACACGACAAACGCTGGCCCGATGCGTGGCAGCACAATGTGCACAGTTGCGCTTTCTACCTCCGACACAGCTCCAGCATAGAGAGACTTATGTCGGCAGCCTTATATACAGCCGCCGACATAGAGTGACTTATGTCGGCGGCTTTATATACAGCCGCCGACATAGGTACTGTGTGCACTTCCTACGTGAACTCTCTGGTTGGCCCCACATGTCAGAGACATCCTTTTGTCTGCCAAGTGGGACCAATCTGAACTCCTTCCATCTGGGGCGTTAAGACGCCGTCATAGGGAGCAACAATGTGGTTGGCTAGTCTTGGACCGACGAACAGACTACGTTGGCAGGCTCAGAAATTCAAATTTTGTGACGCGTGCAGAAGGGAATGTGGAATGTGTCGGCGGTCCTATTTTGACCGATCACACAGATTGCTTGGAAGTAATATTGTCGTCGGCTTACTCTTTGGCCGCCGACATTTCTTGTCGTCGGGATTTTGCCCGCCGACATAGAATTTATGGCCGATGAAACTGATGTTGTTTCCTATAGTGAGCATGATGGCGGTGGAGATGGTGGAGGCGCAACTGCCGCCACATCCCACCTCTGAAACTACCAGTGATGAAGCGGATATCCAGGGAACAGTGGCGAGCATGATCGATGGAGAAGGAGGTACCATGGTGGTGGAGGATAAGACTGATGGTGGTATGGTAGGAGGCTGTTGGTGGTGTTGATGGAGAGAATTGGTCAGTTCACTAGGGTTGCCCCATGTATATAGACGCGAGGGAGACGAAGGGCTCAATCGGTTGATTTACATTTCTCTAAAAATTAAGGGTTTGAACCTAGGGAATGAGGAAGTGGTAGGAACATGAAGAAGATGGAAAAAATTCGAAGAATGTGGCTTTATAATTATTACACATCACTAGTAGTTGGGTCATAAATCAGGAGTGATGTATCACCGCTGACTAGTGATGGAACTAATGTGTGATAGGACTAATCACGGTTGTTTCTTAAACCCTCAATCTTTTCTTTGGCCATGGGATTTAAAAACCGACAACGGTAATTAAGTTCTATGGTAGCTAATATAGATGGGGTGTTCTATACCAGTGCATTTTTTACATAAATTAAACAGTATATCTCATAACACCAAACTTTAGAGGGACACGTATCGCATTATCGTAAAGGGAAAATAAATTCTATTCTACACGCATGACGCGAGCCACTGATGAATGCATGCGGGCGTGCGTACGTGCTGGTGGTACCTGGATGTGGCCGGACTTGATCTTGCGGAAGGTGCCGACGTCGACGACGGGTAGACCGGCGTCTGCAGCTTCATGGAGAAGGGCCCGATGGCGGCACGGAGGTCCGTCACGGAGGTGTCCCCGAGCACCACGCCACATGAGCAAAGACGACCTTGTCGATCGCCCATGCCGGCAGGTACCTGGACAGCATCGTTGCCACGTTCCAGATCTCCCTGGTCACCAGGTGAAGCTGCACATATATACAGGTAAAGAAAATGGGAAAATATATATTTATTAACTGTATTTGCTTATTTAGAATTCGAAGATCAAAAGTCTTATATTTTGCGAAACCACGTCTCTAAGATCTTAGGGAAAAAAAGGTCAAACGAAGCTAACTGGATTTTCCATGCTACGTCGAGAAGCTCTTAAAGTTTAGCTTAAACAAATGAAAAAATACCAAAAATAATCAACAGTTAAATAGAAATTAATAAAATAATCCACTGAAAAAAGAAATTACAAAAATAGCATCGGATCCCGCCACCCCGCATGGCTGCCGCCACCCGGCATGGCGCGCGCGGAGCTACCGCCATCGGGTGTAACAGCAGCAGAGCTGCCGCCACCCAGTGTGGCCGGCGCAGAGTTGCCAGCACGCCGCGAGGCAGCAGCGCTGCTGCCGCCACCCCGCGCGGCGCGCGCTCCTAGCCGCATGCACACGCCGCCTCGCATGCATTGCACGCCGCCTCGCTGCATGCATGTGTACGTTACATGTGTGTGTGCAGTGGCAGTGTATGTATGCATGTATGCATGTGTGCGTGTATGCATGCATGTGTGTGCAGTGTTGCAGTCTCCTCACACACATGTGGCTTAAATACTATTTTTAATACTATTTTTTAAGGTCTTAAACCTCTCCTAAAGATTTTAAAACTATTTTTAAATTATTTTTTTATAATATTTAAACCTCTCCTTAAATACTCTCAAATACTTAAACCTCTCCTTATAATATTTAAGGAGAACTATTTCGCCGTATGCTTATTGAAAAATGAAAATTATTTGAAACTTGCAACAAATTCTGAATTCATAGACCGATTGCATACTCATTCAAAAATGAATCATGTGAAGGAGTTTAGAAATTTTGATGTTAAAGGATTTAGGTATAATAATTGAAAAACTAAAATCATTAAAAAATTGTAAGAAAATCTTATTAAAAAGATTTTGTTTCTTCAATATAAAAAAAGTATCATTGCAGTAATAGATATTGTATAAATAGATATTGTATGCTCTCCTTATAGAGATTTGACTCCTACTTGAGATGATGGTGATCTGCGTCATCGCAACTTGGCCACTACTAGATCTAGGATTGATATCTAATCTCGTATGACAACTCCATCAAAGACACCACAGTGACAGCTTGCTGAGGAATAGCTGCCGAAAAAAGCCAATACCATTGTCTGATCCAGCTTTCCACCGAAAAGAGAAAGGCTCTTATTTCAAATCTTAAATCACTACTATTACTTTGCCTACAGTAGATCTTGCGCGTGCCGCCTCCTCCATCGATTGCTTGGATGTCGCCAGGGAAGAGAACAACAACTAAATCAATAGCGGCGCGCTTCGGTTTTTTGGGCAGCTATCGAAAACCTAGTATCCTTTTTCCTGCGCATGTTATTTAATACTCCCTCCGTTCTTTTTTGCTTGACGCCTTTGATTTTTGGACACGTCTTTGACCATTTGTCGTATTAAAAAAAATGTAAATATCCTTTATTTTGTTATGATTTATTTTACCAGTAAAGGTATTTTAAACATGACTTATTTTTTACATGTTTGCACTAGATTTTTTAATAAGATGTGTTATGTTTTGTGTCGAATATGTGTACAAGTAGGTTATATGGACTCTGTGTTGTAATAGACAGGGTTGGTTTAGAGTTGGAGTCGGACTCTAGCTAGGCCTTCACTATATAAAGGGAGGCAGCTCGTGTGTAACCAAGATAACGACTGCATGATAGTAGCATAGGTCTGAGGGGTCAACAGCCGGCATGTGGTCGTGACCTATGCAGCCGGTATGCTGCGGTATTATGGATTGGGGATGAGCGTTCATAGTCAGAGCTCGCAGAGGTAGGCGTAAGCCGAACCGTGTTACCAAACATTGTGTCTTCTGTTATCATTCGTGATCTTGCATGGCATAAATCCTAACAAGACGAATGAACAAAGGCGTGTGTTAAAATCAAAGGTGCTCCAAAAAAACACAGAGAGTAAATCTTTTGCAATTTGGAACGGCTAACATGACAGCTTCCAGCTTCTGCACGGTGAAGAACTTTAAAGCCGAACTCAAATGCTTCACCTATTCAAATCCTGTATCGAATGTTTTGAGGGATATGGCTTCCTAAAGGCAAGCCGCTCAACCACGTTTGTGCAACTACGACCATTTCGATCGATCAGCAGGGGAAAAAATCTCTGTCATCGTGATCAATTCAATATTGTCTTGCGTTTTTGTGTTGATCATTTTTCCGATGTTCAAGCTATGATGGTGTTTGCCACCGATTTTCTCCTCGCTTTTCCTTTCTGCTAGATGAGGCCCACGTGTCAGCCCACCTATCCCTTCTACTTCACTCACCTATCTGCCTCCTAGCTAGCCACCACAGGCCACAGGCCATTGTTGGTTGTTGTTGTCATTTGTGTTGTTCTAAATTCCCTCCTTAAAACGAAACCGAACAGCCCAATGCATGTGAGCAATTTGATGTCACCGAGTTGGATGGTGGAGATCTCTCCTTGAAAGTAATTTGGTGGGGATAAAACTCTATCTTTGCTCAGATTGAATTGTACTAAGAGCACCCAGCAAGCTGTTGCTGCCATTAGCACAAGAGAGGAGAGGCAAAGAAGAAGAGAAGAGGAGAAGAGGGGTTTGTTGTCCAGATCAGTTCGTCCGATGCAATTTTCGTCAAGTCAGCTTGGTTGGAGAGACAAACTGGTTCAATCGGCTCCATATTTGGTCAGTTTGTCCTACACTTGATGCCCCCCTGATTTATATGGTATTAAATATTTGGCTTGTGAAGAATTCGATTTGAGGAGGAGTTTATCGGCTCGAATTGCAGCAGTTTCAGCAGTGCGTGACTTTGATAGATACAATGTTTAAGGGGTCAAACGATGTCGTATGGTGCTGAAATTCCTACCAAGGTTCATGTGTCCTAGATCCGTGGTTTGTAATATATATCTAGACTCTGAGGGGGACAAATTGTAGTCATTTTGTTTTAGCTTTGCTTGAGCTAAATGTGGTACCTCTTATAGTCCTTTGTTTTGTTATTGTGCTAATGATGTCGATGTTGCTGTTGTGATGTACCTATAGATATTTTAGAGAAGACTCCATTTGTACCCATAAATGCTAATAGTGGAAGAAGTTTCGAATGGACCTTGTCGGTCGGCCGTGGTTTTACTTCTCTCGTTTGAGGGGCTTTTTATGTAAATTCTTGTGTCAAGTGTGCATGTTGATTTGAGTACTCTGCTGCTAGTTGTTAGTTCAAACTATTCTCAAAGTTCAGTACAAGATGAGTGGGTTGAATAGTGCATAGTCTCCGGACCGGTGACTTGTGCATTGTGGGTACACTTTCTCCGACAATTTGGAAGAGAGGAGGAGGGAAAGGGAAAGGGAAAGGGAAAGGGGTCGTAATGGGAGAAGGAGAAGGTGGCTAGCTATAACCATAAGGAGAGCACAAGACGTTGTGTAAAAGATGGACCTATGGTTAAACCGGTTGATTCCTCAGTAGAAGGTTCATTGGTTCGACCGGTGGTTCGACGGTGAACCACCGGTTCATGGGACTTCAGAGTAGCAGGTAGTTCTCAGAGTTCATAAGTAGAATCTATAAGCATTATTAAACCATGCGGACATGCACTTCGGGTCCTCGATTCAAACACAAGAATTAGACGTCCAACACATACTACTCCGTACTATTGCATGCAGACATGCACAGCATGCATGCAGCTTCCCTCTCTGCCATATGGACCTGTGGTCCCACGTGAGTAGCAGGATGCATCCATGCAGCGGTACAACCACCTCACTGCCATGTGGTCCCACCACCAAACACATTAGCATGTCCCCTGCTTGCCCACCTACTAGTCCCAGTTGCTCCCCCGCTCCTTGGCGCGCGTGGAAGGGAAACGAATCCTCTGACTTTACTGCCCTCTGCAGTACTGCCACTGCATATGGGCCCCACAGGGTGGTGGGTCCCACGTGGGGCCCACATGCAGTGACAGACTGCAGAGGGCAGTCCTGTGGGGCCCACATGCAGTGGCAGTACTGCAGAGGGCAGTAACGTCAGGCGATATGCTTCAGCGTGGAAGTCCCTCTCCCTCTCGGAGCTCTCTCTCATTGTAGCAGACAGCTGGAGGTTCCAGGAAAGCCGCCCGGTTCGTGGTTTCGTTCAAAAACCAGCCGATTCGAACGATTTTTTCGGTTCGATTGCAAGAACGGTCCTTAGACGAAACCAGACCGATGGAGTTTCTGGTTCCAGTTTTTTATGATTTAACCGGCTGTCCGGTCTAGTTTTTAAAACTATGGCATAAGGTGGCTTACTACGTAGGAGGAGGTGGCCTGAGTGTCAAGCAGATCGTATGCGCTGGTGCCTGCTACGGTGAAGGCTTGGCTAAGGCTTCTGCATTTCAGCTTATCATAGCGTAGCGTTTTACTATAACAAAATTTAAAAGTTTTTAAATAGAGATTTATATATTGTAGAAAAATAATAAAAAAATACTTTAGAATCTTTAATACGACTACTAAAAACCTGAGGGAAATAAATACAAATTATTACATCAAATAGGCTATATAAAAAAAAGATAATTTTTTGTTACAGTGAAACGCTACGCTACACTAAGATGAAAAGAACAACGCTTAAGAGACAAGGGGAGGGCGGGATCGTGGGAGTAATAGAGAGGCATGAGAATACAATTCAAGGGAGAGAAGAGGAAGGAGGGGGCACCATGTGGGCCTAGAATGTGAGCCACATGAGACGTAGGGATGTTTTGGTATTATGCAGGCCTGTAACGGTGAAAATTAATGGTATCGAGTAACCGTTCATGGGTAAGCTAGGTTCAAACCTGAACCGATTTTTTTAGACCAGGCTAGATCGAGCTTGACCATTGGCCTAGGCTCGAGCTTCAAAATCAGGCCCGACTGAAAAATCAAGCCGGGATTGAGCTTTGCAAAACAAACAAATTTCAATATAAAGTTAGGCTTTAGGCTTTTGGCCCAGGCTTAGGTTTGGCTTCAAAACACCGGACCTTTTTAATTTCGGTCTGAAACTCTATTCGGACCGGCCGATGATCAAATCTAGTATCAACTATTGAAAAGCAGTGATATGAAAGCGAGTGATATGAAGGCAACGAAGAGATCGGTCACTGAGTGATATGATATATGAGTAAAATTTGATTAAGCTTAAGTCCAATGTCACACACGGTTTCATCATGCCGTAATTGTATCGCAGGTCAAGCTAGCAATGCCCGGTTGTCCGTGTGATCCTGGACGGTCGATCGGCCGATCTGATCAGGCGCCACAAGGAAAGCTTGGGGGTACATGCGTATCTAACCAGATCAAGACCAACAAAAACGCCAGTTGCATCAATGCCATGCATGCCTTGTCGCAGTCTGCCATGAGGTAAATCGATCGGATCCTATGCTAAACACTCCCATTTATTGAGGACGTAACTAGTGCTAATTAAACACCTAGCATGTAGGAGTAGGCATGTTGTTTGCACGTACCAGGCCCACTATTCTGCTGCTCCCGAACGGATAAACATGGCGTACGCTACGATAATCTCGCATCTGTTTAACGCAGTTAATTAGGACAGTACAATGCAAGGTTTGTAAATGTTGAGAAATAAACTGAGACAGTTTTATTATGGGCAACATAGTAATTATCTTATTACGGGATTAACACTAATTTACAGTTAATCAAGGGCGTTTAGTCTGTACGCTGAAGAAGAGGACGCAACCATCCCAACCTCCATGCCTACTACGTACGCCAAAAGCAAAAGAAAAGAAACTGTCATTTATTTTCTGTATAAAAGGGAAAGTATTCCCATTGTAACTGTCTGATCAATCATTAATAAAGAAAGTTTACACATACTTGGCACTGAGTTTATTGGCATCAAACACGTTATCAGCACTGCTGCTCGGTACGTACTAGTCCTGTCCTTTTCAATCAAAGTTTGTTTGAGAAAGGGAAAAGGGAGAAAGAGAATGGATGAACTTTGCATCCGAAGGAGGATTCGCCAGTCACGCTGCCCACATGGCATATAATCATCCTTGGTAGGGCTCAACTTAATGCACTATTGACTGAAATTGGTGCATCAAGTGAGAGTTCCACCAGAAGAATCAATCATCGCCATGGTCGTCGTTGTAGAAACAGAAGGAATCAGCGGAGAAGAAGAAGGGGAAGAAGATACCATGCACCGGGATGGAGACGCACAGCCACCAGGGAGGCCACTCCTTACCCTCGCCATGTGCCAAGTCCATCTTCATCAGTGAACGGTTCTCCGGAATACACACCGACTTTGCCGGAGTACAGGCCATCACCGGATCAATCGAGATTTCACACGGTTTTGGACTCGGCAGATGATGTTGTGGCAAGAGAGGCTGAACGAAATTGGCGTGCTTCTCTTCGATTTGGTGTGGATACCCCCTTCCATGTCTCTGTAAACCCACAGATCATTGCATTTGGCAGAGAAGCAGGTCCTTCAACTTCAACCATGACAGAAAGGAGGAATATAACTCCAAGATTTGGCACTGGAGGGCTAGAAGAATTAATCAACGGCACTGAAAATCTCCACATCGGAGAGGGAAATAGAGGGCATATTGGCAACAAACCTGAAAAATTTGCCATCGTGTACCAACCCGGGGTGGCGCCCTCGGGTGTCGCAGTTGCTCGTCCATGGCTTGGGGCGGCGTCCCCGAGCCTCGTCGGAGAATCTTCACAGGCGGCCACCACCGAGCGGACCCCATGGCCGTCGATGCGGTTCTCGGGGTGGTGCCCCCCGGCCGTCGCCGTCGTCCTCCCGCTCGGGGCGGCGTCCCCGGGCCTCGCCATCGCCGATCGTTCGAGGAGGCGATCCTGCATCTTGCCGCCTTTCCCTTCGCTGGCGGCGTCCCCGAGCCGCGCTACTCTAGATGCCGGGACGGCGCCCCCGGCCGCCACCATCACTGCTCCAGGTGCCGGGGCGGCACCTCCGCCACCATCGTTCTTTGCTCCAGTGCGGGCGGCACCCCGCCGCCGCCATTGATGGAGGAGCAGGCGGCGACCCACCACACCACCGCCGGCGAGTTGCGGCCGCCCGCCCGCCCGATGGGAGATGGGGTTGGAAACCCTACTGACCATGGAGAAGAGGTAGAGGAAGTGATGGGCTGAGGCCCATTCGGCTGGATAAGAAGGAGCATGTGATTTTGCGCAGCAGACCTTGAAATTTGGTCAAATCCACTAAATATCCAGCCGATAAGAAAGCAAAGGAACTTCAAATGCAAATTAAGTTCAGTAGTTTTCTAGAATTTATATATACAGTTGTTTATTACTGTTTTATAGGATGTTTATTTATGGACATGTATGTATGTATTGTACCACATATACATTTGTGATATTACCCATGTATGTATTGACAATATATTATTTATATACGATATTGTTATTATATATGTGATTTTTTCTAAGTTTTATATTTCTAGCATTTTTCTTAATTGATGAATTAGATGATTACTTTCTATGAATTTTGGTCTATAAATCACAAGAAAATAGAGACTAGTACAATGACTGTGATTAAAGTATCATCTATCTCTAAATAAGATAGAGTTCATGTACTAGTAGAAAAATAGCCAAAATCCAATCAAAATAAAGACTATTTAAAATGGTCATATCTATTTTGAATAGAAAGTTTACATCTAATTAATAGAATTCATAAAATATGCTAGAAAATATTCTAGAAAACACATAAAGTACATGGGTAATAAAATGCTAAGACCTATTTATTCAATTATTTACAACATTTTTATGCAACATCACAAGTATATTGATGCACTTGCATGATAACATTGTAGGATATGGCTGATATAAATAAAAAAGAGTGTGCTGAGCTTGCTATAGATGGTACAAACTATTTGACTTGGGCTATGGATGTTAAAATCATTTTGGCATCTAGAAATATAGTGAGTACTATTCAAGATCCTGTTGAAAATGCTCCAGCAATTCCTGAAGCATACAAATTTACCGCTCTGTATTTTATTAGGCATCACCTCCATCCAGATTTAAAAAATGAATATTTAATGGAGGAGAATCCACTTGCATTGTAGAAATCTCTCAAAGAGAGATATGATCAACAAAAATCAATCATATTGCCTGAAGCACAACGAGAATGGGCTATGCTACGCTTTCAAGATTTCAAATCAGTTGCAGCCTACAATTCTGCTGTGCATAAGATTAATTCCAAACTGCGCTTTTGTGAAAAGGCAGTAACGGATGATGATATGATTGAGAAAACTTTATGCACTTTCCCACCTTCTTTAATGATATTGCAGTAACAATATCGCCAAAACAACTATGCTAAGTACTCTGAATTAATATACACATTGCTACAGGCGGAAAAACATGATGAACTTATGTTGAAGAATCATAATGTTCATCCTCCTGGTGCAATGGCAGTGCCTGAGGCACATAACAATATTCAGAATGCTAGTACTAGTTGCAATCAGAAAAAGAAGGGTAAAGGAAAAGCTAAGTTTAAGAAAATGCAGAATACAAAGGGTAAATTCAATGGCAAAGGAAAATTCAAGAAGAATTTTTCTAAAGGCAAAACTGGCCATTGCCATAGATGTGGATGTGTTGGACATTGGGCAAAGGAATGCCGTACCGCCAAGCATCTAGTTGAATTGTACCTCAAGCATGGCAACAAAGAAAGGAAGGATCAAAACAACAAGGCTGATGCTCACTTCACCGAAAATCCACAAATGGATGTGGATATGGGACAGCGTGATACTGTCATGGATGTTGATACCATTGGAATGGTTCAACAAAATGAAGACAAGATGAGCATTGAGAACATGATCGTGGAATTTAGTTACCAAGATATGTTTGGAGATACTGTCTAAATCTCCTAAATTACTCCTTGTAATATCGGCATGTATTATTATACAAGACATAAATGTTGTATGTAATAATTGAATCGATTGATGTAATTAGGTCTTAATTATTGCTCCAAAGATGAGCATGTAATATGTTACAATGACATATTAATATATGTGGTTATACAGTTCTATTTTTGAGATAGAGACTAATTTAATTTATGCTCTTTAATATAGAACTTGGAGCAGCAATCCAATGGAAGGAGAATTATGTCTAGTTGACAGTGGCACCACGAATACAATTCTTACAGAGACAAAATATTTTCAAACTCTATCTAAGAGTAGTGGAAATATTATGACAATTGCTGGTAGCAATGTTCAAATTGTTGGTTTTGGACGAGCCATGATTATTCTCCCTATGGGTACTAACTTAGTAATTGAGGATGCTCTTTTATATCCTGATTCTAAGCGTACACTTTTAAGCTTCAAAGATATTCACAATAATGGTTTCCATGTGGAAACAAGTAACGAGAGCAATGATGAATGTTTGCTCTTAGTGAAAAATATTGGTTGCGAGAAGCAAGTGGTTGAAAAGCTTCCTTCATTTTCATCTGGATTGTACTATACATACATTAAATCCGAACCATATGTTGCACTAAAGACAATTTATAAAAATCTTGATGTTTTCAAGATTTGGCATGACCGGTTGGGTCATCCTGGTTTAGGAATGATGCGAAAAATCATCAAAAATTATGTTGGTCACAATATTAAAAATATAAGTTTCCCAAAGCCCGAGGATTTCTTATGCACGGCATGTGCAAAAGGGAAATTAATTTTGAGACCATCATATCTCAAAGTTAAAAATGAGTCACTAAATTTCTTGGAAAGAATTCAAGGTGACATTTGTGGACCAATACAACCATTATCTGGACCGTTCAGATATTTTATGGTATTGCTTGATGCATCTACTAGATGGTCTCATGTTTGCTTATTGTCAACAAGAAACCATGCTTTTGCAAAGCTAATGTCCCAAATAATAAAATTAAAAGCCAATTATCCTGATAATAGGATAAAATCCATTCGTTTGGATAATGCCGCCAAATTTTCTTCATGGGCATTCAATGATTATTGTATGGCTTTGGGCATTACTGTAGAGCATTCTATACCCTATGTCCATACACAAAATGGACTAGCAGAATTTTTTATTAAAAGGGTAAAGCTCATTTCTAGACCTTTATTGCAAAACTGCAAATTACCAACAAGTTGTTGGGGTCATACAGTATTACATGCTGCGGCATTAATTCAAATAAGACCAACTGCATATCATACGGTCTCCCGTTACAATTAGTACGTGAAATGAACCAAGCATTTCCCATCTGCGAAAATTCGGTATACCAGATACGCACTCGATTTCACCACCACAACGCATACACAAATGGGCCCTCATAGGAAAATGGGGTCTATGTGGTATAATTCTCAATCAATTATAAAATACCTTGAGCCATTAATTGGGGATTTATTTACTACTCGACGCGCTGATTGTATATTTGATGAGGACAATTTTCCGGCATTAGGGGAGAAATATACCACGAAGAATGCCGAGAAATAAATTGGGATGCCACAGGCATTTTGTCCTTAGATCCACGTACAAAAGAATCTGAACAAGAGGTTAAAAGAATTATAAATTTGCAATATATTGCAAATAATCTACCAGATGCATTTACTGATCACAAAGGTGTGACAAGATCATATATACCTGTTGTGAACGCACCAGAAAGAGTAGAGGTACCAAAGAAAACTACTCTTGCCCCTAATAATATTAAAAGGGAGAATTCGATTGCGGGGATTTAGTTTCATGAGACGTCCCAGAAAACAACAAAGGACCAATAAAGGTAAATTACCTATATCAGTAAATGAAAATCAATGTGAAATTAAAAACCATGAGAGGGATGGTGAGGCCAGCATCAATGCGCCCACAAACTTAGGTGCTGGAACATCGGAAGACCTTGATTCCATCATTATGGGAAATCATATGGAATCACAAGGTAAAAATGATGAAATGTCCATAAATTATAACAATTCAGGAGAATTATTTGAAAGAAATGCTACAATTATCGACATTTACTTTGCCTCTAAAATTGCAAAGTCTCTTGATCTGGATCCAGAACCAAAGACTATGGCAGAGTGCAAGCAGCGCTCAGATTGGGTCAAATGGAAAGAGGCTATTGAGGTTGAATTACGCTCGCTTAATAAAAGAGAGGTGTCGACGGTTGAGATATCGATCTCAAGTCAACCAAGGTTCTTCAAAGAGGAGATAGGAGACACGCCGAACAACCACGAACAGCAACGAACAGGAGACATGGGTTTTTATCCTGGTTCAGGCCTCTCGGGAGAGATAATAGCCCTACGTCCAGCCTTTCTTATATATCAGAGATGAATACAAGAGGTGGCTCGACGAGACGAACAAGTCTCGGCGAGATTATGCGCGTACAAGTGCCAAAGCTCTAAGCTAGATGCTAAGATGCAAAACTCAATGCTAGGGATCGGCCCCTCAACACGCCGTAGGGGCCCTGTTTATATAGTGCAGAGCAAACCGATCTACCGAGGGAATATCGGGCCGGGCTAACTATGAGATCATAACGAACTCATACTCATGCCAAATATATCCCGAGGCAGATAAGGCATACTCCTAGTCTTGGGGATCACGACTCCTAATCCAATCCGGGAAACCACGTCCGGGTCTTCTCGTAGTCGTGCAGAACTCTGTTCGAGTCGGACTCAAACAGGAAGCCTTGGCCATTACGCATCGTGCCAGCCAGGGAGCTGTTCGGCAGGATGCACATGGGCCAGATAGAACCTTCTAGGGAGCTGGGCCCTGGTAGGCTGTTTGATCGGGCCGTCAGGGAGTGGGCCATCGCAATGGGCCATAATTTAACCCCCGACAGCTAGCCCCCGAGACTCAAATGGAAGGACTCACTAGAGTGGGGTCTTCCTCTTGAGACTCTAAGTCACGAAGAGGGTATTTTTCCCTGCTACAAAAGCGTGTAACAAGCGACCGAACAGGTTATGGTTCAACCGAACAGGACTTGTCCGGGACCGAATAAACCCGATCAGTGCCGAGCAACTCCGTCGCGTCGAACAGGGAACGACATCTGTCCGAGCAGAGCACTCAGCCTTCAGTGCGGACACTGGAAAAAATAGCCGTTGGCAGATTCCAACGGTAACTTCTGTCATTGCAAGAAGAAAAACAAAGCACCGCTTTACCTAGCTGCTCTGATAAAAACTAGCCGTTTTGGGACTAAACCGTTGCAGAGCTGCTTATACGGGACTATAAAAGCACCCAAGCCGCCCGCGGCCAGCCACTTCTGTTCTCACGCCTTTCCTCTCTAAGCCCTAGTTCCAACCGCGCGCCCAGCATCAAGCACCCAAACTCCACCACCAACCCTGCTCGTCCAGTCCTGGGAACCGCTATGGCCAAGTTCACCGGCACTAGCCTGACCGAGGAGGACCTGAAAGTCTGGGAGGAGGAGGGCCACATTGACGCCATGGTGGAGGTGCCGGAGAGAGGATACTCCGAGCCGGGAGGGAGAGTTCGTTAACTTCAGCAGCCGCCTTGCTCGGGTTGCGATCCCCCGAAAGCGACTTCGTTGAGGCCTTCTTTAACATTAGCGGATTGGAGGTGGCGAACCTCAATCCGAATAGCATCCTCCAGATGGCCGTCTTCGCACACCTGTGCGAAGGCTATCTGAGAATCGATCCACCGCTGGGGCTGTTCCTCCACTATTATACTGATGAGGAGCAGCTCCGCCGCTTCAGCGCTGGGTGCTACTACCTCAAGCTCGGCCACCGCCGACGACGCTGCAGTACCCTCGCCCACCTGCTCGACTCAATGGGCGCGTGGTTGGTGAGGTGGTTCTACAAACAAGCGGAGTGGCGACAAAGAAGCTCATCTTCACCGGAAAGGCGCCGCGAAGGGGCGCCAATGCCTCGGCCGAGATGAGTGCCGAGGATCGGCACGCGACAAGGAAGATCGCCTCCCTCGTGAGCCTTGGGCTCACGGGTAGGGAGATCATCCGACTTCACAAATAATGAATCGCCCACGCGGAGAAGGTCCTATCCTTCTACAAGATAGAAGGATGGGAAGACATCACAAGGAGAGCACGGGTAAGTGCCTTTAAGACTCAACCTCTTCATTGATCGTTTTCTCGACAGAATTTAACGATTCCATCTGCCGCGCGATGCCAACCGATGCATGGGTGACCGAAGCGGGTTGACGCCATCTTGGCGGCGAAGAAGGACAGCGAGGTCACCGCGAGGTGGCCTACACTTGTCCGAGGAACGTGCTCATCCGCACGCATTTGGTAAATCACTTATACCCACCCGTCCGCTAGATTTACACCGCTGGTTTTAATGCCGACGCTCGCTTCTCAAAATGCGTGGGAGGACCACCGATCCTCGGAGGATCGCCGAGGATCTCTTTGGGTCCGAGAAGGAGAAGCCAAGAAGGGCAAGGCCAAGGCGCCACAAAGCCCAAGGTGGCGGCGGAGCCGACGCGAGCTCGCCAGCGCCATGGCGGCCGCCACCGTTGAAGAGACCACCAAGGCGACGGAGCGCACCGAAAGCGCACCAAGCGGCGCGCGCAGTCCCAAATGAGAAGAGACCAAGCCCTTCCCTCCTCACCGAGCAGAGCGATGAAGAGGTAAGGACCATTGCCCTCTGGCTTAGGCGTTACACGCAAGCTCACCCGGGCCATATGGCGCGGCTACAACAGGTTGCCGAGCAAAGGAAACTCGAGGAGGAGGTCGCAGAAGGAGAAACTCCTTGCGCTTGCGAGAGGAGTGCTCAGCTCACCAGAGAGCTGAGCTCATCGCCGCGAACGCCCAAGGGCCAAAGCGGAGAAGCCGCCAAGGAGCCCTCGAGGAAAAGGCGGAAAGTTCTGGCGAGGAAGATCAGGATCAAGCCCTCCACGGCAGGTATGTTGAAATCGATCTTTTGATCTTTCCACCTTCTGACCGCATTAGACTTTTAACGATCAACTCTCGTTCATCAGCTGCCCAAGAAGAGACCGCCACGGACGACGCCGAGGAGGCGGTTGAGCGGTCACTGCTGCCCGAGCATCTGCACGGCGCGTCAAGGGCGATGGTGGCCGGGCGAGCCTCAAGGACAAGCCGGCGGCGTGGAGCTCGCTTGCCGCCGGCTCCAGCCGAAAGCAGATCGACGCGCCAAAGACGCGTGAAGCGGCCGGAGGCAAAAATAACGGCGGTGGCGCCACGGACTTCGGGGCCAAGGCGATGGCTCCGGAAGATGCCCAGGGCGGGACCGAGCAGCCGGTCCTGCCTGGCACTTCGTCACAGGGGCAGCTCACCCCTGTGGCGACGGGATTCTCCGGCGAGCAGGGTGAGATCCCCGCCGCCAGGGAGCAAGAAGAAGCCCCCGAGCAGGTCGAGCAAGTTGTCCTGCCGGTGGAAGCAACGGCGCCACCGAGCGGAGTGGCTCCGGCCTCGCCCGAAGACGTTCGGGCGGAAGAGGAAAAGGAAGAAGAGAAGGCCGCGAGACGAAGCGCTTCGCCTGCCGCTCCGCTCCCGGCGAATGCGCCCGCAAGAAGGAGCGAACAAGGCGGCGTCGGCAAGAACGCCCGCCTCATCCCGCACGAAGGGGGCTTGGACGACGGCTCGAGGACCGCTGCGTCGCGGATCGGCGCCGACTTGGCAAGGTAAACACCAAGGCCAAATTTTGTTCGGTTTAGCCACGCCATCGCAACGTAGTTAACTTGTTCTTCCTCTCGTGTCTCAGGGACACCATGGCGGAACTCGAGGATGGGGTCACCATCGAACGGGCGCCGTCTTGGCATCCTCCGGAGCGTCTTGAGCGGGGATCCGGCGAGCGCTCTGGCCGGCCTAAAGCCGAGCCGGTGAAGGCGAAGCGAAGAAGCTCAAGGCCAAGTCGACCAAGGAGAGGCATTCTCCGAGGCTCTCCTAAAGGAAGCCGAGGAGCTTCAGCAAGAAGCCGTGAAGGCGAGCACCATGGAGGAGATGCCGGCCGCACGAAGTGGCTTGAAGAGCAGCTTGTCGACGCGTCCCACCGGCGGAACCAGCTCATGGAGGAGGCCAAGAAGCTCAAAGCCCAGCTCGCCAAGGAGGAGCGACATCCGCGGACTCGGGCTAAGATCTCAACCTGTGGGCTTCACAGAGGAGATTGAGGAGATGCGTGGGATGGCGGTGCAGGCGATCACCGGAGAAGGTCAAGGAGCCGGCCGAGCGGCTCAAGACCGCCGAAAGGCGAAGTTAGCTGAGCGAGGCTCGACCACCACCAAGGGCCAAGACCGAAGAAGTCGAGGCTCTCCGTCAAGGCGGCGGAGGCAGCCCAGAGCAGCAAGGAGGAAGCCGATCGCCTCCGAGCCGAGGCTGGGGAGGGGTTCAAAGCCCAAGGGAAGTCCTGCGCCTTAAGGAAGTGATCGAGGAGCTCAAGGAGCAACTCGCTTCTAGGTAGTCAGAGGGTCAGAACCGAGATGGACTTTTGTACCGCAAATTTTGTTAATAAAGGCTTACCCTTTTCCTGCAAAGAGAGAGCGACAAAAAGACAAGAACGAATGTAAACTAAGAGAAAAGCGAACACCCTAGGGAGTTTTAAGAAAACCGGTAGAGCGCTCGCCTAACTCCCAGTTGTGCATCATCTCGCCGAAACCCGAGTTTGCGAACCCGAACAGTGCACAAGAGAAAGAGCGACACCCTAGCCCGATGCGGACGATGCTCGAGAACCTAAGCTATGAACTCGAGCACGCATGTAGGAGAGAGAGCGACACCGCACCTTTGCTCGATTCGCTCCATAGTCTCGCTTCGTTGACGTAAGTTAGGCGCCCGAGAGTAACCGAACAAGGAAAGTGCCTCTGCCATGGGGCTTACGAGAGCGAGCTTTACCGAGTGGTCGCGCCGAAAGCGAGAAGTGCCTCTGCGGAGGGCTTACGAGAGCGAACTTAGCCGCAAGGTGGAAAGGCCGTGTTACGCAACCACGAGTTTAGGAACTTGTCGAAACCAGATACGGGTGGGGAAAAATCCTTGAGATTGCGGAGCCAAGAGTTCGCAAGACCGGCAGCCATCAAGTGTTACCAGAGAGAAAGTAGTCGAGAAGACGAATGCGAGTGAAAAGGGCACAGAGGCCGCGAGGATTCATCAAAAATTGGATTGAACTTTACATGGTGCCCGAGACTTGGACGAACTAAGGCGCGAGGTTTACAAAAAGCGCAAAGCTAAGCAAACACTAAAAGACCTACACAAAGAACTTACGGTCGGTCGATGTTCCAAGTGCGGTCGACTCTCTCCGCCTTCCATAGCCAGCGAGCAGCCCTCGGCGAAAGGAAGAAACGATCGTGAACGGGCCCTCCCAACGAGGAGTTAACTTGTTGGCATTGGACAAGTTCTCGACACGGCGCAGAACGAGGTCGCCCGCCTTCAAAGCCCTAGGTCGAATTGACTTGGCGGCGTGCGTTGAAGATCTTCTTTGGTAGCGCCATTCGACTTGTGCCCGGTCGCGTGTGCCTTCGAGGAGATCGAGATCGAGGAGGCGCTTGCTCTTCGTCAACTAAGTTGACCGAGCTCGTCTTGAGGCGAACCGAGTACGATTTCGGTGAGCGTGATGGCTTCGCACCATAGACCAATTGGAAAGGAGTTTCCCGGTCGCCCGGTGGCCGTAGCGAATCGCCTGAGGACGGAAGGAACTTCGTCAACCCGAGCCTTCTTGTGCTCGAGAGCAAATAATACCGCCGCTTAATACCTGGACTATCTGTCCGTTAGCTCGCCGATCGCTCCATTGCTCGTGGATGTGCTCTGAGGCGAACAGACCTTGGTACCCACTGCTCGCAGATTCCCGAATAGCTCGCCGAATCGGTACAGTTATCCGTGATCGACTTATGGGGAATCCCAAAGCGCGTGACCACGCTTGCTTTTGAAAAGCGAATAGCCGTTTTGGCGTGAAGAGATTTACACGAGCTCGCCTCAATCCACTTTGTAAAAGTGTCTATGGCGACGAGCATGTGTGTATAGCCCTTGTACCCTTAGGGAATGGGTAAAGCGCATCCGCACCCCATGTGGAAAAGGGCCAGGATGGGGGATTGTTTGGAGCTCTTGGGCGGGCTTGTGTGCCTTCCGGCGTGAAATTGGCAAGCCTTGCACTTAGTCACGATGTCCCGGCATCTTGTAACGCATGGGCCAATAAAAGCCCATGCGAAATGCTTTGCCGACCGTAGTTCAAGGAGGCGTGGTTGCCTGAGCACCCTCGTATGTCCCTAAGACGGAACACACCCTCTGCTTGCGAGATGCACTTGGAGAGAACTCCCGAGCACCTTGACGGTAAAGGATGCCGCCCACAAGCTTGTATGGAGCAAAGACGCCTTGTAAGCGGGAAGGCTCGGCCATCGGCGGGTCTCATCGCAAGGTACCGGACAAATGGCGTTGTCGATCCATGGCACCGCCGATAACGGAGACAAGCACCACCTGCTCTCGTTGCATCGCTCGAGACGTGATTGAGGGCTTGTAAAGGTGCTCGACGAGCACCCCTACCGGAGCAGGTTTGCGTGAGGATCCGAACTTGGATAGCTGGTCGGCCAGGAAGTTGTCCTTCCTGGGCACGAAGAGCACTTTGAAAAATCGAAAATGCCGCCCAACTTCCTCACTTCAACCAGTATCGCGCCATTGAGTCATCGCAGACCGATACTCCTTGTTAACTCGATTGATGACCACCGTGAATCTCCTTCACGGTCTACCGTGGACACCAAGCGACTTGCACGCTTAGTCCCGCGAGGAGGGTTCGTACTCTGCGGCGTTGTTAGTCGCCGCAAAGTGTAGTTGGATAGAATATCGAGTTGTTCTCCTTGAGGAGATGAGAACAAAACCAGCCCCGAGTTTCCAAAGTCGCGAGCCATCGAAAACATAGTCCAAGAGGGTTCATCGGGTTGCTCGGGAGCTTCACGATTTGGGCGGCAAGTCCATTCAATGACAAAGTCGGCTAGGACACGTGATTTAATAGCGATTCGGGCAGCAAATAACAGATCAAACTCTGCTAGTTCCATTGCCCACTTAGCTATACGTCCGCTAGATTCCTTGTTCCGTGGGATTTCTCCCAGAGGGAACGTGGTCGGGACGAGTATTTGATGCGCCTGGAAGTAGTGGCGAAGCTTCCTGGAGGATATGAGCAAGGCGTAGAGTAGCTTCTGGACCTCAGGGTAACGCTCTTTTGATCCGTGAAGTACCTTGCTCACATAATAGATTGGTCGCTGTGTGCCTTCCCTTTCGACCGTCAAGACCGCGCTCACCGCTTGTGGCGTGCAACCTAGGTATCGCAGAGCCGCCGCCATGCCGCGGGGTAGTCAAGCCGGAGGATTGGGCGGTATCGCTCGCATCCCGGAAGGATCTATCCGCTTCTTCCGCCCACTCGAAACCATTGTGCTTGGCGCAGGCCTTAAAGAAGGGCAGCCGCGTTAGCTTTGACGGAAATAAACACGCTTAAAGCGACCATCCGCCCAAAGGAGGCTTTGTACTTCCTTTATGATATTTGGAGCTGCATATTTTCAATGGTCTCGATTTTTTCGGGGTTGGCGTAAATACCTTGCGAGCCAATGACATAACGAGCAACATTCCGCATCGAACACCAAAGGTACACTTCTCTGGATTTAATTTTATTCGATGCTGTTGAGATTATGAAAAGTCTCTGCTGTGTCTTTTACATGATCTGGAGCATACTTGTCTTTACAACTATGTCGCCGACATAGACCTCCGTGTTTTTCCGCTACTGCTCGGGAAGGTCTTTTCCATTAAAGCTGAACGTGGCACCAACATTCTTGCGCAGACCGAAAGACATGGTCGATAGTAGAAAGTGCCGAAAGGGGTGATGAAGGCGCTTCTCTTCATCCTCGGGAGATGCTTATTTGGTGGTAACCGAGTAAGCATCTAAAAACTCGAAGTCTGGCGTCCATGATCGCATCGACCACCGGTCAATACGAGGCGCGTGAAATTGTCCTTAGGACAAGCGGCGTTCAGATCGTGTGATCGACACACATCCTCCACTTGCCGCTTTTCTTCTTTACAATGATAGGGTTGGCTAACCACTCGGTGTGATCAACCTCGCGGATGAATCCAAAGAATGAAAGCGCTTGCTGTCGATCTTTGATGATCCTGCTTGAATTCAGCGACGAAGCTTCGCGAAACAGCTTTTTGTCCCACGGACGACCGGTTTGTGCTCGACACCTCCTTGGGATTCCGGCATGTCGATGGCTCCCAGCGAATACATCTCGCATTAGCTCGGAGGAAGGCAATGAGCTCGCTTTCCTATTTGGGGTCCAGATTGGCCCCAAGTGAACTATCTTGGAAGTATCGCTGTTTACAATGAACTTCCTTGGTTTCTCCCCTGGTGAAGGAGACCCTAGGGCGTCAGACTTGGTCTCATGAACTTCAGACATGCATGCGGAAGTTGGTCGACGGGGCAAGGGATCGCTCGTCGTCCAAAGGTCAGACTTTGTAGTTGCCCTTGACCGTGATCACACCGTTAGGACCGGTATCTTCACGCAATGGTAAGCGTGGTGGGACACGACCATAAACTTACCGAGAGATGGCTCGCCCAAGATTGCGTTGTCTGTAGATGGGAAGTCGACCACGCCGAAAGTGATCAACTCGTCCGGAAGTTGCTTGGGTTGTCGAAGGTGACAGGCGGGACAACCGCCCTAACGGCTTGATGCTTCTCCCGGAACAATTCCGTAGAAGGGCATTGCGACTTCCTTCAGCTTGGAACGAGGAATTTGCATCTCGCCCAAGACTTTAGCGTAAAGCAAGTCCAAAGCGCCCCGCCGTCCACTAAGATACGGCCAACTCTCGCGTTCGATGGTCGGGCGACCACCGATGGGAGCCGCCGAGGCTTGGTCATCCCAAATGGGGCAATCCTCCCGAAAGAAGGAGATGGGGACCTCATCCACTTCATCGATTCAGCCGAGGTTTTGCCTTTTCGACGTTAGGACCTCCCGAGCCGCTTCCTTGAGGCTGCGTCGAGAGGTGTAAGCCGAGGAGCCGCCAAAATGACGGCGATATGGTTCACGGCTCTTGATATTCATCATCATCTTCCCGATCACCATCGCCGGTTTGGCGCTTAGCCTTACCGGCATCACCATGTTCGGCGGGGTGGGCATTGGGCCCTTGCCGTTGTAGAAATCTTCGAGCTTTGCAGCCCAAGTTCTACAAATGGCGTATATCATACCGTAGTCTTTGGTGGAACTTGCAAAATCGGTCGATCGGACCTTTCTTGCCTTGTCCGCCTCCACTGGCGTGCTTTTTGCCCTTGTAATTATTGTTGGGCTTCTTCGCCCATCCTTGGGAGGAGGTGCGCGATCCATACCGCGACGGTATTGTTCGTGATCACCTTTGTTCTTCTTCTTCCGGGACTTCTTGTCACCGTGAACATTGTCGCTTTCTTCTTCTTCTCATCCACACCAGTCAAGGGCAACTCGCCTTGTCGAACGCCTTTTTATCTTGAACGCTCTGCCGCGTTGGCATAGCGGTCACCGCCTTGAACAGTCGTTGGCGGTCGGTCTCGCTGATCTCGAGATCTGGTTGAGCCGCTTCGTCGCGGACTCCGCTTTTGAAGGCGCGACAATGATTCATCCGAGATGTGGGATCGTGTTGCGGATCTTAATGAAACGCTTCACGGTTGCGGAGGGTCTCCTCGCTCATCCGGATCATCCGTGCAGATCATCCTCCTTGCCCGAGCGCACGTAATGACTTTGGAAATTAGCAATCGAGGCGTCACAAAGTCGGGTTCCATGAGTCGATGGAACCTCTTGCGATTGAACGACCACGTCCGAAAGCAAAGACCTCAAGGACACGGAGGTAATTAGCCATAACGAGCTCGTCACCCCGCCGCCATGATGGCCGAAGCGTAGATGGAAAGGAATTCCTCCGGGTTACGAGTCCCATTGTACGCCTCCATGTGACCGGCTTGAATTTTGAGGGCCACCGGACAGCCGAAACTCGTCGGAGAAAGCCCCGCAGCCAGAGCATATGACTGCCACCTTCCCCGCGTAACCTAGTCTTGAGAAGACGTTGGTCCCGCGGCGCGAGGAACTCTGCTGAACGGAGGACTCGGCCGAGAAACTCTCTCGGGACAATCCACCACGCCCTTCCTCGTGGTGGCGACGACGCGCTCCTCGCGAGGGGACCGTCTGTGATCATCGCATGCGCGCTTGCCTCCGTGGTCGCGATGACTACGAGGACTTGGCGAGCGACGGCGACCACGGGTAGCCCGCTCATGGACGGTGATCGCCGATGGTGACGGGGTCACGCGATCGATCGAGCTGTCCGAATCATTCCGGCAGTTTGGTCTACGCTCGAGGAGTTGTTGACTTCTCCTAGAGACTTTAGGCCTTGACCGGTCGCTCTAGGTTAGTCGCACAAAGACGCCCATGCGGGCGAGATCGGCTTGATTGGTGGACCTAAGGACCGCTGCTATAGCTTCGAGCCGTTCGACTTTGATCTATGGGTCCCGGGATCTCGAACCATCCGCGCTTCGCCTGATCGAGTCCGGTCACGCGGAATTGACCCGAACGGGAAGCTCATTGGAGACTTAGCGCCGGCCTTGGTGGGTCGCGACGCTGCCGCTTGCACCGTCACAAAACCGTGCTAAGGTCGATTGATGGAATCGCCGAGGCCGCGACGAATGACGCCTTGCTCGCGAAAGACTGCGCGACCTCGTCTTGATGCCGAAAGCAGTTAATCGCCGACCTCGCCAGCCGCCACGGCCGTCAGGGATCCTCGAGGTTCCTACATCGCCATGTTAATGCCGCGGGGCCATGCGAAGGTATGCTAGACGGTGTCATCGCCGTGTCTCCACAGTGGAATCTACCGACATAGCCTTGGAGTCTGACAAATCTAAACCGTCGTAAAGATCATCAGTTCCGTAGTCATCGTCGATGACGGGAGTGCGATCTGAGGCTATCTCTGCCATGTAAGCGGAGACATCTGCCTCGGATGCGGAAAGTGTTCGAGACCGAACAGATCGATCTGAACTGACAGGGGATGAGACATCCTGTCCTTCCGAGTCGTAGCCCTCGTGAAGTATCTAGATCGCCGACGGAGTTCGACATGCTCGACCTGCGTGTCCCCACGGACGGCGCCAGCTGTCGACGGTTGAGATATCGATCTCAAGTCAACCAAGGTTCTTCAAAGAGGAGATAGGAGACACGCCGAACAACCACGAAACAAAGAACGAGCAGAGATGGGGTTTTATCCGGTTCAGCCTCTCGGGAGATAATAGCCCTCGTCCGGCCTTTCTTATATATCGTAGATGAATACAAGAGGTGGCTCGGCGAGACGAACAAGTCTCGGCGAGATTATCTTGTGATACAAGTGCCAAAGCTCTAAGCTAGATGCTAAGATGCAAAACTCAATGCTAGGGATCGGCCCCTCAACACGCCGTAGGGGCCCTGTTTATATAGTGCAGAGCAAACCGATCTACCGAGGGAATATCGGGCCGGGCTAACTATGAGATCATAACGAACTCATACTCATGCCAAATATATCCCGAGGCAGATAAGGCATACTCCTAGTCTTGGGGATCACGACTCCTAATCCAATCCGGAAACCACGTCCGGTCTTCTCGTAGTCGTCGTAACTCGTTGAGTCGGACTCAAGCAGAAGCCTTGGCCATTACGCATCGTGCCAGCCAGGGAGCTGTTCGGCAGGATGCACATGGGCCAGATAGAACCTTCCAGGGAGCTGGGCTCTGGTAGGCTGTTTGATCGGGCCGTCAGGGAGTGGGCCATCGCAATGGGCCATAATTTAACCCCCGACAAGAGGTATTTAGTAATGTTGTACCAACTCCTCCTAAAGTATTTCCTGTTGGAAATAAATGGATTTTCACTCGAAACAGAAATGAAAATCATGAGGTGGTGAGATATAAAGCGAGACTTGTAGCACAAGGGTTCACGCAGAGACCCGGCATCGATTACGATGAAACATATTTACCGGTGATGAGTGGAATAACATTCCGATATCTCGTATCTCTGGCAGCAACTATGAATTTGAATTTGCGCTATATGAATTAAAACAGTCGGGAAGGATGTGGTACAACCGACTAAGTGAATACTTTATAAAACAAGGTTATTCACATAGTGATGATTGTCCTTGTGTGTTCATAAATAAAACTGAAAATGGATATTGCATAATTTCAGTTTATGTAGATGATTTAAATATCATTGGAACCACAAAGGAAGTGAAAGAAGCATGTAATCATCTTATGACGGAGTTTGAAATGAAAGATTTGGGTAAAACCAAATATTGCTTAGGTTTACAACTTGAGCATGTTCCTGAGGGAATACTGGTATACCAGTCTGCTTATATTGATAAAATATTAAAGAAATTCAATATGGATAAGGCTTATCCATTGAAAACACCTATGGTTGTAAGATCTCTAGAAAGGGATAAAGACCCATTCAGACCTAGGAGTGAAGATGAAGAGATTTTGGGATCTGAAGTCCCATATCTTAGTGCTATTGGAGCATTAATGTATCTTGCAAACTGCACTAGGCCCGATATATCATTTGCAGTTAACTTATTAACAAGATTTAGTGCAGCACCAACTAAAAGACATTGGGCTGGCATTAAACAAATCTTAAGATATCTCCAAGGTACAAAAGATCTTGGTTTGTTCTATAAGAAAAATCAAGAAATGACCATGATAGGGTATACAGACGCTGGCTATATGTCTGATCCCCACAATGCCAGATCTCAGACTGGATTTGTATTTTTGTATGGTGGAACAGCTTTTTCATGGAAGTCTAGTAAACAGACTTTAGTAGCTACATCCACTAATCATTCTGAGATAATTGCTTTATATGAAGTATCACGTGAATGTGCATGGCTTCGAAGAATGATTAATTTTGTATAGAAATCAAGTGGCATAGACACATTGATAAACCCCACAATTATCTATGAGGATAATGCAGCTTGTGTTGCTCAAATGCAAACAGGTTATATTAAAAGCAATATTACAAAGCACATTGCTCCAAAATTATTCTACCCTCATGAGCTCCAAAAGAGTGGAGAGATAGAAATTTTACAAACGAAGTCATGTGACAATCTCGCTGATTTATTTACTAAATCATTACCTTATTCTACATTTCATAATTGTGTACATGGAATAGGAATGAGGAGACTTCGTGATGTGCAGAGTTCAGGGGGAGTAAATCCCTAAACTCATAACTGTTACTTAATATATATATATATATATATATATATATATATATATATATATATATATATATATATATATATTGTACTCTTTTCTTTATTATGAGTTTTTCAAATAATGGTTTCTCATATATAAAGTTTTTAACGAGGCAATATGGCAATACAAGTATACATATGCAATGTATAATTTTTCTTCATCCATTTTTCCCATCTGGTTTTTGGAAGGAGTTTTTATATGACTGTTGACGCAGAAAAGTGGTTTCCCGGCACCAACTACCGCCGAACAACAGGGGATCGGGCTTTCCGAGGATGTGCCAGCCGATTTGACCTTTTGCAATTGGCAAGGTTTTCGATAGGCAAGCTGCCGGCGAAGCAATGACGATTTACCGATAGCTTGGGAAATAATCTGATGATTGGCTTAACGATGAGACGTCGAGCCGATAGAGCAAACAAGCCGCCGGCGAAGCGATGAGCGCTTTACCGATAGCTTGGACGATAATCTGATGATCGGCTTAACGATGAGACGTCGAGCCGATAGAACGGGATGGAACCTAACACCTCCGGCGGACGGCGATGCGCAGCAATGCCGCCGAGAGATAGTATTTCGGGCGAAATCTAACTCCTCCTGGAGGACGGCGATGCGCAGCAATGACGCCCAAGAGATAGTATTCCGATGCCGACGGCGAGGAGATCGGACTGAACCGAGGCAGTCCCTACCGAGGGAGTTGACGGCGAGAAGATCGATTTTAGTCGAGACAGTAGACGTTGGTATTTGTACTTAGAACACCGATACGAGCAGATCGATCGGATTCATAGTAGATGCATTATTGATTGAAGAGAGGTAGATCCTTTACATGCTACACGGCAGCTCTTATTTATACTAAACACGCACCGGCTAATCCGGTAACTTGACATGAACTCTATCTCTTAGTTACCTAAAATAACTAACCGACTAGACTTATCGTGCAGGACACGGACTAGATACAAACCGACTCGAATACTATTACTAATATTAATATTTATTTTATCCGACGTGAAGCCTTTCCGATATTTGTGTTCCTTTATTTGATCTTCACGTGAGCTGTTCCTTGCTTGATCTTCACGTAAGCTCTATATATGCCATGTATAGCTAATTACGTGGTTAATATGATGATCAACCTTTATATCCATATTGGCTTTCACATGTCTTCATATGGAAAAACTTTGCCGTACGTAAGACTTGCATCAGGTTTGGCTTCCAAGTTAGTCTTGATCCTTTCTTAGCAATCCGACCTGGTGTTTCCAAATATGATTATTCCCTTTAATCAACTCAATCGGCTATCAGCTTTTTCCATCTACATGCATGTGCGTAAACCGACCAGACCATAGGCCATGTATCAGATCATATGCATATACTCTGTATGTATATATCCGATCAATATACGAGGATTAAGCTTCTAATCTTTGATCGGCTATCTATGCTTGTCATATGTATATTAACCGATCAATCAATAATAATACCCAAAATATGCCGATCATAATCACCCGAATATTAGCCGATCAATTTATAATGATGTCCGAATATATGCCGATCTAGCTCCTTTTTTGGCCGAATATGCTTTTTTCATCCTCTTTTGGCCACTAAAATATCCGTATTTTTGTGCCAAATTTGGGTGTCAACAATGACATTTGCATATAATAATATTTTGCCCAAGGGAGAGTGTTGAGAAATAAACTGAGACAGTTTTATTATGGGCAAAATAGTGATTATCTTATTACGGGATTAACACTGATTTACAGTTAATCAAGGGCGCTTGGTCATCAGACAACAAGAAGAGGACGAACCATCCCAACCTCCATGCCTCATCACAGACGCTAAAAGCAAAAGAAAAGAAATTGTCATTTATTTTCTGTATAAAAGGGAAAGTATTCCCATTGTAACTGTCTGATCAATCATTAATAAAAAAAGTTTACACATACTTGACACTGAGTTTATTGGCATCAAACAGTAAACATTATTTTTATAAATGCCATGTCATCTACAAACTAAGAAGAAACAGTGGTCCCATTGCATTGTATCTTAACATTGTTTCCATCATTAATATTTTTTCCTTTCTCCAAAATCATCCTCTCTGCGCATTAATTTTAGAGTTTTGGGATGAACGTAGAAATGGTTTATTTAAGGAAGAAACCATCTCCCTCTCTATTTATTAATTCTGCTCCACGTCAGCTTTCCATCCTATGTGGTATACGAAGAAACGCTGATATAAACCCCATTTTAAGTGCCCTTAGAGCATCCCAAATAGGAAGCTATCAAGTTACCGCAACAACATGCAAGCAAGGAAAAAAAAATTTGAACTACATTGCGACGGGCGGGCGTGCATGCGGCGCGCTCGATTGCCGACGCTGATGCAGGTCGGGATGGCTCCCCTGCTGGGATGCTTAGTATCCATAAATAGTACTAGTACAGCCTCCAGGCCAAACGTACGGGGCTATGAGCTGTGCCTGGCTAATAATTACACGCATTATCCGTTTCCATGGAAGCAGTGAATTTTGAGCTCTCACTTTTAGGCATCTCCCCCGGTGTCAATTAAAGCATTTTTGCTTACGTAGAGAAGAGAAAAGAAGAAAAGAGATATAGATTAGCTGGTTACAAACTTGCGTCTAATTTATAATTGTGTATAAGATGTATGTACACTATTACATGTACATGTGGGTTTATGTTAAATTTACAGACTATGCTATCTAATCTATTGAAAAGATTGTTTACATGCTATTTTTAGACGACATGCCTATTTTTTATAGCTGATGATTGAGCATATGGGAGATGCTCTAAATAGTGAGACATGGGTTTAGTGTTTGTTTGATTAATGCATAGCATGCCAATAAGTGTTACATCTTAATTATTTTAGAAAAAACCGATAAAGTTAGAAGAAAGGGCAAAATTTGCTTCACCGTGGATTAACGATGATTTTCTTCTATAGAAAAATTGAGAATTTGCTATTGCAACATGTTTTAATCCAACGGTCGTGCGGTTAGAAACCCACGTGGCATAATTCCTTGTCCCAACAAGATGGTCTTATTATTTGCCTAGGGAATTTTTTACTTGTTTGATTCCAACCATTTCTATGGGAATAAAGCTAACCTTCAACGAGTAGAAATAATTCCTCTACTTTGCCTCGCGCGCTCACATGTGATGGGTTCTTCCACTAACTTGCTCGCATCCGCCTCACTTCATGGTGCTAGGCTCCAAGGCGATTCGGATTCAAGATTCCAACGAGGGAGGATGCAGACACGAAGGCTCCGAGACACATTTTGGAGCGAAGACGCCAACGTGCATGATATGCTACAATCTCTAAGATGAGTGAGGGAACTCGAGACATCAGGTGCAGGGTATCAGCACCGTTGGCTCCAATACATGGATCGAGGAGGAAGCTAGCTAGTGTGTTGTTGTTCCAGTTGGGCAAGAAAGCTTCAAAATGTAACAGTGGAGGATCTTGTGCCTTGAGGCTACTGGCTCCAATGGTGAAAAAGGACGCCAGTGAGACGTGCTCCAAGATGTGCAGGTTAGCTCACGGTGCGGCAGTGGAGGATGTTAGCAACATTAGCTTTAACACACGATGGGGGTGGATACCAGTGCGACGTGCCTATGACATGTTGAGATAGAGACTTTGATGGGGGAGAAAGGACGCCGACAAGGCACATCTTGCGGGTGGTGTGGCTTCTCGAGCCATGGGACGGCATTGGTGACTCCGTAGCGGCTAGGGTTTGTAACACGAGAGGGAAGTACAGAGATGAAAGATAGAGCATATTTGAGAAGAGAAGTGGAGAGAGGAGGGAGGATGTTTTTATCGAATCTAAATTCCTAAAAATTCCAAAAGGGGTAGTTTTCTCGTGGAAAAAGTAAAAACTCCCGCTCCTGCATCCAGACAAGTCCTCTGACTGCTTGAGGTTGAATCCGGAGGGTCAAGGTGGTGGCCATAGGGAGAGGCAACGATACTACGGGTGAACCTTGGAGCAGAAATTACTGTCGATCGTGGCCACCCATTAGGCATCCGACGGCAGCGCGCATGGGAGCCCACATGGCGTTTGCAGTGGAGCCATCCCTATGACGTGTGGGACCAGCGAACGTGAGGACCTCGTGCATGCGCACGTGCCCGAACAGAGCATGAGGTGTCTGGGACGGGATTGGGATCGAGGCAGCAGCACCACTGACCTCGCTGCGGACGACGATGGAGGTGGCGGCGCCGGCGTCGGCGAGGTCTTAGGCGATCTCCATACCGGATTTGCCGCACCCGACGACGAGCACCGCCTTCCCCCTCATCCCCTCCGTCGTCCCAGCTTTGGCGTGCAGCACCTCGCCGGGAAGGACCCACCGCACCTCGGCACCACCTTCTCGTCGTTCTCCCGGTGGCGACCACCAGAACCTCGCCACAGACGCTCCCGCCACCGGTGGCGAGGTCAGCGGCGCCCATCGCCCACCGGCGCAGCCCTCTTCAAACCGCGCTGCACGGACCTCGTGGCGGGCGCGCGACGACGCCAAAGTGCACCGCGTGTCTGTCGAGAAGCGGACGAAATCGCCGTGGGGAGGTAGGTGGGCGCGGCGGTGGCGTCTTGGCGCGAGCGGCAGCATGCAGATCTTGCTGGCGAGTGGAGCAGACGCGTCGTGGGTGCGCTTCGCCACAGCCGAGCCCACACAATCGTCGCGCTCCAGGGCGAGGCTTCACACACCGCAATGACAGCACGCCGCCGCCGCCACCCCGACCCACGATGATCACCTCCTCCTCCTTCTCCTCCGGTGCGGCAAGGGCGCAGCCATGCATGCCATCGCCGTCTGGGGCTCGGCGGCGCGCTCCAACGAGTGGCTCGCGCGCGTGAGGAGAGGGAGTGTGACTGTGAGAAGAGTACAAGCAAAGCGAGATAGGCTGTTTTTGGGGGAGCTTTATAAGGATGTGTGGTGGGGTTCCGTGTGGTGGAGTTAGTGGAGTTAGTAGATGTAGGTACCGAAGTTCTGCGTGCAAAATATGCTATCGAAACCGATCTGCCGATTTAATTTGGTTCAGTAGTTCGGTGCACTGAAGATTTTTCCCCAAACAGAAATATGCTTGAACATAAAGGTGAGAATGGAGAGAACGAAACAAACAGGGGAAGGAACCAAGCAGTAAAAATCAAATTGAAGAAGATGATGATTGAGGCACGTGCTTCTTGAACATGTGCATCCTTGTACATTGTACCTTTGTTCTGGAACTTCAAAAATCCTGACGGATGTGCACCGGCCAGCAACGTAGCCACGCAGGGAGAGAAGGAGGAGGAACGCATGTGTCGCAGGGATTCCGAGGAGGGAGCATCAACGATAATAGGAGATGGTGCGCCGTCATGGGGAGGGACGGCGGCGGGCTCAGGTGGAGGCTGGAGCAGCAGTGCGGGAAGGGCGGCGCAGGTGGACGAGCAGTGCGATGGGGATTGGGGAGGGGCGGCGCAGGTGGATGTTTGTGTTAGACAACCACGCTACCAGGTGTAGTCCGAGGTTGCCTAGCAGTGCGTAGATCGTAGACGACGAAGAACAATCACAGATGAACATGAGGATGTAGGAGAGGAATTATTCTTTATTGCTTTTCTCTTGTGTACATAATAGATTGAAACCTCTCCAATTTATGCTTGGTGCTAGGGTTTTCGGCTGGTCCATACAAGTGGGTCCCACCCCTTAGCCATGCCAGGCCCACGACCAGCCCGGCTCGGGCGTGGTTCCTCAACACTCCCCCTTGGACCTTGCCGCGGGATGCATATCTCCCAAAACTCCATAAAAACCCAGTGGGAAAAATGTTGGAGAAAGAGTACATAGCATACGCTTGTTGTGCGCATGGATTTGCCTCGTTAAAAACCTCACGTGAGAAACTTCATTGAAAACTCACTTAAGGAAAAAGAGTACAGATCCACCCAACGTTTCTTCATATTCATATATTCATTCATTCAAATTGGGTATTCGAACTTCGTGTTCAAGATTTCAATTCAAAATATGTGAAATTTCTCCCCCTGAATTCTGCACTTCTTTAAGCCTTCTCATTCCAATTCCTTTCACGCATCTTTCAAAAGTAGATGCAAGGAGTGACTTATTAAATAAGTCTGCTATATTCTCAATTGACTTAATATGCAGAAAACTGATTCTTTCCTTAGGGTTCGTATACTTAATAGATTTTCCTTCACATATCCAGTCTGCAATTTATGCGACACATGTTGCATTCTTTTCATAGATGATAGTAGGGGTTCATTCAATGTACAATCCACATGACTGAAAATATGGAATGACCTTCTTCAAAGCCATGCATGTTTATAATAGGCTTCATTCAATGCTATGATTTTCGAGTGATTTGTCGACATTGACATATGAGTCTGCTTTGACGACTTCTAATTAATTTCAATTCTTACCACAGAGAAAACATATTCATATTCATATCTTGGTTATTTTATTCCAAGATTTCTCTTTCTTCGGAGGTATCAGGAGATGTCATTGATTCTTTCAAATGCCCTTCTTGTGCTCTGCATTATACCAAGTTGATGAAATTAACGGCAACTGCAACGTATAGCCGGCAAATGCATTGTACTACCGTATGCTATTCACGAGGTATATGAGCTATTCAAATTGTAATACAGAACTTCATGTTTCTGGACATCCTCCCCCTCATCCTTAGGTCTGTACAGGTCTAGGTCTACAAAAATTGACCGACCAACCATTGGGTTTTCATGGGTACACCTTCTCAAAATCAAACCTTTACAACACGATCAACTTGTAAGTTGACTGGTGTAGCGAGATTCATTTGGCATAAGCTCAAGGTGTTAACCTAAGCTGCAATGGCCAATCCATTTATTCCTTTCTTATACTTAAAGTATGTGCTTTATTCTTTTATTCAGTCTGTATGGTAATGAAAGGATTACACTGTACAGATTTCTATTTGCTCTATATTTGGTTTAGGATAATGATACTTATGTATCTTCATATATAAGTCCATCCAAGTCTCTTTCCAGTTACAACATCTTTTTATTCCATTTTCTTTATCAACATTCAGTTGAGTACTGCCATTGAGATTAAGGGTATCTAAAGGTTACACCACCCATGACCAGGGAATAAGTTTCTTCATAATCAACGTAAAGGCGCTGAGTGAAACATTGTGTCGACGGTTGGGATATCGACCCAAGTCAACCAAGGTTCTTCAAAGAGGAGATAGGAGACACGCCGAACAACCACGAACAACAGCGAACAGGGGGACAGAGTTTTTATCCTGGTTCAGGCCTCTCGGGAGAGATAATAGCCCTACGTCCAGCCTTTCTTATATATCAGAGATGAATACAAGAGGTGGCTCGGCGAGACGAACAAGTCTCGGCGAGATTATGGTGTACAGGAAGTTTTATGCAAAGACCTCATGCCCTCTACACGCCGTAGGGGCTGGTTTATATAGTACAGAGCAAACCGACCTACCGAGGGAATATCGGGCCGGGCTAAGTACGAGTTCGTAACGAACTCAACATGCCGAATACATCCCGAGGCAGATAAGGCATACTCCTAGTCTTGGGGATCACGACTCCTATTCCAATCCGGGAAACCAACGTCCGGGTCTTCACGTAGCCGTGCATGACTCTTGTTCGAGACGGACTCAAACACGATTCCTTGGCCACTACGCACCACGCCAGCCAGGAAGCTGTTCGGCAGGATGCATATGGGCCAGATAGAACCTTCCAGGGAGCTGGGCCCTGGTAGGCTGTTCGATTGGGCCGTTAGGGAGTGGGCCATGGCAATAGGCCGTAATTTAATCCCCGACACATTGTGCTACCAGTCTTGCTTTGTACCATACCACTTCATATTTCTTCAGTTCTCCTTACGAACAAAGGCTCATGGGGCATACACGATGGAATGTGCAGCGCAGACACCTAAGCACTTCTCCTTTGTTCAGAGAAAATAGTTCCGCGCTCATTGCCTTCTTTCATTCTTTTCGGTCCAGCCATGTCTTACACTCAATAAGAGATGTAGGCTCAGAATCGGGTTCAATTGTTTTGGCAATCTTCTTTGCAAAATATATGTCGACATTGGCTGTGATTCTATTCAATATTCCCCGGAGTGCACATAATTTATGGCCATTTCTTCATGGGGTGCTTCGTGCACTTGTGTTTCTTACACTATCACTTGCTCTGCACCGCTATTTCCCAATCGCGGGAGTAAGGACTTTTATATGGTTGCCGATGTGCGCATTCACATGCTCGTCTGCACGCCCTTCGGCACGCTCGTTTGCATGTCTTTCGACTTCTTCTTTAATTCTTTATTCTTGTACCGGTAAATTCAAATCTAGGAGTGCCTCGCTAGCAGGCTGCTCACCAGCGCCAGGTCTCAACTGGCTCCCCTTCAATTTCCTTTGAGGCATTTTCGTGATCGGTTGTGCCAAACTCTCTTATCCGTTTTTCTCCAGGCGTCCCCGGATACTTGGGATTCGAGTAACCAGATTTTATGTCCTTTTTCTTAAGGCCTCGGAACAGAATGAGGAATATCTTCTATGGTATTTCAACCCTCTCTGGTGCATTATTGTCAGTAATGCGACTTGATCACATCCTTCAAATCATAAAAATAATTAGGCAGTTCATTTGCTAATTTCTTAAATGCTTTAAAATTCATACTAGTGCGGTTAATGCGCGGGAATGCATTAGTGGTGTCTGAGGTTAGCCACATATTTTTTCGGCATTCTTCTTTTCAGGGTTCTATTTCTCCTCCTAATGACGGGAATTGATCCTCAGTCATTTTTAAATGCATTGCAAGTGTGGTATGGGTACATAAAACTTACATTCAAAATTAGGAAATTTCTTTTCTTTGCACTAGTCGGATGTTGTGGGACTATGTGTCCCTTCATTAATTGATGAGGGCTGCTTGTCGGGCTTCTATTTTTTTATTCAATATATGACAACTCAGCAAGTGTGGCCGGACATCTCTAGTCCATGACGCTCGGACATGAGATATATAATGCTCTTCTTTAGTATACAATAAGTTGTATGATCATCTATCAGCTAGCATTGTCCTTCTTATTTTAAACCTCGTAGTGATGATCAGATAATATATTCTTTAATTCTTATGATCTGCGAGATCAGCTTCACGAACATGTGGTTTGTGTAGGGAATAAACTCATGACTTACCACAAGGAAGCAATTATGAGCACTAGAATGTCGTTAAGTGCCCCTTGGCAAGGACTGCATACGGCCGCGAACCTCTCCTAGATGCATTTTAGGCAAGGAGAAAACTCGTCTTAACCTTTAATAGGAGAGTGCCCAGTTCATGATTCAAGAAATTCTTATACTAATGCTATGTCCTTGTAAGTTGATTGCACCTCATCTTTTGTATAGTTGATATGGCAATTCTACGATGCCAGATGAAAGAGATTAGAGCTTCTAAATATATTCTAATGTAGTATAGCCCAAATTCAAATGGAGGGGAAAATTCTAATATTCTTTACTCACATGCATCATGCTTCACAATGCATAACAATTCTTTTCCGATTTTCATTGGTCTCAACACGGAAACCGTTAAGATGGATGTTTTTCAAACTTAAGAGAGTTCAAGTGAATTCTGGGTAAAACAATGCTTCTTTTAAAGTGCTGATGTAAGACCCATAGGATTTATGTCGTCTCTTAAAATTCTATTAGTATTTCTAAACTACCAACAATTCATATCTCCATACGGCACTACACTAGTTCTATTCATAGTTGCAATCAGACAATGGCAATATTCTTAGTTCATATGATTCAAATATTGATTATAACTTCAAAGTATATACTGTAATATAGGATAAATTTATAATGAACATGAGAATTAAGGTTTGCTCTTCGAGAGTTTCAATTCTTTCTTTCGAATAGTGTGCTCTTCGAGAGTTTCAAATTCTTCATACTAAAATTCATAAAATGCCTATTAGCGACCACAATCTACAGGGAGAATGCTAATAGTGCAACTCCAGCATAGTCAAATGTTACAATTATGCACTTTCTCTTAGCGTCAATTCTATTTGTCGAGTTCTTCTCTTCTTTATCCATTTCTTGTGGCTTCAATACGATTAATGGGCGATGCAAAGGTGTCTCTTCATAAGTGTATTCTACCAAGAGCCTTCTTTTCTATCCACAGTGAGACACCTCTACTGCTTTGAAATTCTTTCGGTCTAATAAGTCACAATTTCATCAATAGGTTTGCGGCGAATCTTCGACAAATGCCCCTAGATGTCACATTTATAGCACATCTTGACCTAGTGGTCATGTGGCTTGCATTATGTGACTTTATTCTTTTATTCTGTGTCGCTTGGACAATAGACTTTCTTTTCTAGGTCATTTTCTATAATTTCCCTTCTTTCCATTCTTCCAACGAATGGGCTTTTCACCCCTAGTAGCTGCTCTAATTGCACTGAGGTGAAAAGTGGGAGGTACTATCCTCTCGTTTGTGATCTTGTCACATAGAGAAGGATCGTATAAATTCTATGCATATTGAGTTGTACTCGGTCGTAATTCTATAGTCTGCAAACCTTATGTGCACCAAATCCTGTTATGCATATGGCAGGATAGCATGCTTAAGCTTCATAAGCCATTTCTAAAGTGCAGCATATAGCATCAATGTGCTCCCTCTCAACCATGCATGCAAAATTTGGTAAGGAGGTGGTGTCTAAGAAAGTGCAGTGCTTTCGTTCTGCTTACCAGTAGGTTTCTTTTCCTTGCAGGGACCTAAACCGATTGACAGTGTTGGGTTTCTAGGGACCGAATACAATCATCATATCCTATGTCCAAGTGAGATAATTCAGGCCACAAGGGGCCAGTTTCTCAAACTCATAAATTATGATACCCGACAATTTCATATTTCAAAAATTCATTCATAAGATTACACTAAGTAATCTAGAGGAGAGAGTGGTGATATATAGACTTCAATTAATAAATTCTCATGTATATCCCATATTCCTACGTGTATGCCATTACCAATTTATATAATAGACAGGCAAAAACTGATAATTACGAAAGCAAATTCAAAAGATAATTGCACAAAAGTAATTAACAGTAGCTAAATAAGCTTGCAAATTCAAAAACTGGGGTCAAAATGAACTCCCAGGGTGCTTTCATGCCTGCATACATACTTTCTTCAATTTCTGCTAATTCCAAGGGGCTTTATGGAATTTTCGATGCTAAGGAAAAGCTATGCGCAATTTTCATAATTCTCAGGGGGCTTTCTGCAATATTCTTAAATTCAGAAAATACTTCATGTAATTTTTCAGATGCTAAGGATTTTTCTATAAAACAATAGCCTAGAAAATTTCTCATAATTTTTAGGAAATCCAAGGACTTATAAAATTACAGGGCAAACAGGTTTTCTTCCCCATTCTTTCCAATCTGCCCCGGCCCATTCTTTTCTTTCTCAGTTCGGTCCGTTCAAAACCGGTCCATTAGCCCCTATTCTTCATATTTATTTCATGCTTGGCCCGCTCTTCTTTTCATAAATTTCAAAGTCAAAGTGTAAATTCAGAAAATAATACACATGCAATTCGAAATTCAAGACCCATTCATTTACTTTCCCTTTCTTTCTTTAATTCTATTCTGGCCCATTGCCCACTTTTCTTTTCACTTTCCTTTCTTTTCCTCTTGTGGCCCACTCCCTTTCTTCACGGCCTGCTACAGCGCCCTGTAGGCGGGGGGGGCCGCAGCGCGGCCTGCCAGAGGGTGGCGCGCGCCGGCGGCCCACGCGGCGGCCTGCCAAAGGGGGCACGCGTTGAGGCTTGGCCAGGAGCGCGGTGCTATGGCCCGTGGCCTGCTAGGGGCCGCGGCCCGCTTGCCGTGCTCAGCGTGGCCTGGCACAGAGGCCTGTGGACGCGCCCAGAGAACGGGGCGAGGCGCGGGGCATAGCCCATGGCCCGCTCGGTGTCGGCCCGGCCGGGGGCACAGGGGCGTGCGGCTAGGGTTTCCCCTTGCCGCAGCCGCCGGTTCGCGGGGCGCGGGTGTGGCATAGTGGCATGGGAGGTGCTTTGGGGTGCTGCATGTTTGGGCTCGGCGTAGCCAGGTCGCAGGGCGCAGCACGGTGCGGGCGGCGCGGCGCGGCCAGCGGCGTTGTCACGTGGGCGCCGTGCGGCGACTGGTGGTTGACCGGCGGAGCGGCCAGCTCGGCGGCATGCGCGGCGTGAAGCACAGCGCCTGCGCGTGGCCATGCAATTCCATACGTGGTGCCTTGCTAGCATGCAACGTATAGTACAGCCATGAAATTCTTGAGATTTGCTAGCCGCACATGCATGTTCATGAGGGACTCCATGTCCAGTTGCATGGCCGTGGTGCCGCGGCAATGGCGCAGCCGACCCGCTGCTGGAGTGCGGAGCACGTCGGCGCGTGACTGCGCGCGACGACGACCAACAGGCATAAGATGCATTTCACATGCATAGATTCAATGCAAGTTAAGTTCGTTCGTCGTCGATCCAAAGAACCGGTAGTTCAATTCAATGGGATCTACAAGATCCCTTCAATTCTTTAATAGATTCAAACGGGAACCTGCGAAAACACCGATCTATACCTTCGTTTTTTGTGGCAAAGACGGGATGCGTGAACTATCGCGTAGGATAGATCAATGGGTCCCAACTAGGCTGACGGACGGGACGAAGATACGATGCTGTTTGTCGATGACCGATCTCCGGCGTCGTTCGTCAGAGCTTCGTGCTGATAACGTGTTAGACAACCACGCTACCGGGTGTAGTCCGAGGTTGCCTAGCAGTGCGTAAATCGTAGACGACGAAGAACAATCACAGATGAACATGAGGATATAGGAGAGGAAGTATTATTTATTGCTTTTCTCTTGTGTATAATAGATTGAAAACTCTCCTATTTATACTTGGTGCTAGGATTTTCGGCTGGTCCATACTAGTGGGTCCCACCCCTTAGCCGTGCCAGGCCCACGGCCAGCCCAGCTCGGGCGTGGTTCCTCAACAGTTTGTTCGCTAGGTGGGGTGGGATTTCGGGGTTACACTCGGTTTTCGGTGAGAGAGATTATGGGCCAAACGGGCCGTGGGATGCTTGGGCCAGAAAATGGCATAATAGTAGCTGTGAATTTCGGCTTGATCGGTATTTCGGTTTTCGCCAGATGAAAACCAAACCGAATACCGAATACCGAACTGTGCAAAAATAGATACCGACTAAATCCTGAAATACCAAATTTTTCGGTATTTTCGGTTCGGTTCGGCTCGGTATTTCGGTATCGGTTTTTTTTTTGCCCACCCCTATCGAAGGGTCCTCGCGGTCGGTAGTCTATTCTGCATCTAGTTTAAGGAACTTGACTGCTGTTTTTTTAAGCTATGAGAAATTTGACTATTTGATATATGTATAACTTTTAATATTCACACTAGGTAAAAAAATCTTAAGTGTTGTTTTATTTCGAAAATAAATTCTGCAATAGTGTTGTAGTTATCAAGTGTTTTACTAAAGTATGCAATGGTAACTAGCTACAAGGAGGGCGTTTTTACATGAGAACACATGATTTTTTATGGATTTGCTAATTTTTAAACGTTTGAAATTTTCTTAACTATCGGTCAGTAAGTTGCAATCTAAGAGCATGTGCAGCAGGGCTTGCATCAAGCGTCGGCATCGGTAAATAAGCCGCCCGTCTTGATCTGCCAAGGCTTGAATTTTCGACTGTATGGTATGCGTTGATACCGGCCACAACTGATGGGCAGGTTGATGTGCATACTCTTAATAACACTAAAATCGCACCGCTTATCAAGGTAAAATTTTAGTATAAATTTGGTATCTATCAATTATCTATTTTATTTAACAAAAATTTGGTATCTATCAATTATCTATTTTATTTATCAATTTTCTATATTTTATTACTATTAGATTGGCCACACGTGCTCACACACTTTTTATCTTCCTATGTTTTTCGTTCTCATATTTGTTCAATCAATCTTAAATTACACATTAGTAGTAGTAAAATTGCATTAATTAACTAGATTAGTGAGGTTATTAGTGAGGGATTAATTTGTCTCACCCTCTAGCTAACTGTATTAGCTAATTGATCCTACCAAATTAAACATTTAATCAACTTATTAACCCTCAAACAAATGTTCACATACAGCAAGTGCTTGGGTGGACATCGGGTGCTCTTGCTTGACCTCTGTATTCTTCTCGCCGACAGTGGAGCGGAGCCTACCTGACAGGCAGTGGGGGTCTAGTGGTTTGGATTTTTGTTTTAGGTTGGATCTTTCTGCAGTTAGTAAATTACTGATGCATGTCCATTTTTGCCCTACACCTGTCGTAGCATCTAGCGTCTCCAAGCATCCGATAGAGTTCAGGCCCCCTCTCACCCGTTCTCTGGTTTTCGTTTTATTTTGTTAGTCGAAATTTGTCATTTTGACAAGGAAAAAGTCTGCTTACCCCCCTGAACTATGGCCTCGGGTGCACCTAACCCCCTAATCTTCAAAACCGTCTAACCAAATTTCAAAACTATTTGAACCAAGGTAATAACCCTCATAGCGGTTTTGATGGTGGTTTTGCCATGTTGGACCCTGAGGTGGAGCAATTTTGCCACATAGACATAAAATTTTCTTTTCTAGACTTTGTTGAATGTTGGTCCCACATGTCAGTCTCATACATTTTCTTCCTCCTCTCTCTCCCCCTCTCTTCGCGTGCCTCTCTCACTCTCTCCCGTGCCCCTCTACATCTCTCTCCCGTGTCTCTTCCCAGCGCCCGATGGGCTCGCTGCTCTCCTGCCTCTCCAACCCGACGGCGGCGGCGTGTTTGAGCGGTCGGCGTCGGTGCGGCAGCAGCAGGGTCTGCCACTGTCGAGGAGCTCCAGCACGCGGTCGCGCTCCCTAGACGACCCCAAGCTCTAGCCGCATCAGCTCCTCGCCAAGGTGTTCCCCCCTCGTTTGCCCCTCGCAGTAGGATTGCTATTGGCGCGCGTGCCGCCGCGTGGGCCGCAAAGAATTCTCGCGTTGTTCTATGTTGACTTCTCACCTCCTCCTCGGTATTTACGGCGGGGTTTGGACGATTTCCGCCAACGCCATAGCAGCCATAGCCAAGCTCACTGTTTGATATATGTAGAGGGGCACGGGAGAGAGGAAGAGAGAGGCACGGGAAGAGAGGGGGAGAGAGAGGAGGAAGAAGATGTATGAGACTGACATGTGGGACCAACACTCAAAAAACATCTAGAAAAGAAATTTTTATGTCTATGTGGCAAAACGGCTCCACCTCAGCGTCCAGCATGGCAAAACAACCCTCAAAACCACTTGCGGGGGGTTATTTGCACTGGTTCCAATAGTTCGCGGGGCTGGTTTGACGGTTTTGAAGATCAAGGGGTTAGGTGCACCCGAGGCCATAGTTCAGGGGGGTAAGTAGACTTTTTCCTTTTGACAAATATCATTTAGTGCAATAATTTTATCTAGATTTTCTAGGTTCTCTTAAAAATCTAAAAAAATATTTTATCTTTTTTATGTCTCTATATCTCTAACCTTTAATTCAACAAAGCAAAATAAAATCAAACCAAACTAGAATGAAAAAGGGTCTGGATAGGTGATGCCTAGAATGTGGGTTATTTGACAAGGCATAAGAAATGTTGAAATATTGCAGAGTATGAATTTTTTTTAATCAACGTGCACTAAATTTCGACTATGGGTTATCTATGGTTATTGTTTGTCATCGTGTTTGGGTTGGTTTTTCTTTTTTTTTTCCTGCAAATTGATATTGGGCTAATTGTATTAGAGGGTTTAGGTTTGGTGTCAGCCTTGTCGACGTAGGGAGGGAGCTCGGTGTTGTGGTTGGCCACCGCCACCATTGGCTGAAAAGGATAGGGCTTTCTCCCAACACTTCGTCGCCCCGAAATAACGCTCAAGCGGAAGCAAAGCATCAACTTGAATGAACAATATCGTCGGCCACCCACCAAAACACTCGTCATTGGTTCCCGCTAGTCTTTGACATCATAACACCACACAGCTTCCATAGGTGGGAGGGGGAGCTGATCAGGAGGAAATCCACAGGAAAGCGGCTGCGAGCAAGAACCAAGAGGACAAAGAGTGGTGCCGACTTTGTTGCCACCCGATCAGGAAGCCAGGAACCAATGAGAGGGCTTAACCGGGCTCACTCACTCCTAGCGAGCACGATGGCAAGCACCACGACACCATTACCGAGCCACTAAAGCATACCACCTACAAGGGGCTCCTGGTAAAGGGAGGCCACCATCGAGGACGTGGCCACCTCACCATCCGACGACGATGCACCTGCAAACATGACATGTACGGAGCAGTAGCGTGTGGTTCGAACACTTTTTTCTTTGTCATATGTAGGTGATTGTTACAAATAGGATGATTAATAGCTAACATTTGTATGGTAGTGAAATACCTGAATAAACTTTTGTTGTGCAGCATGGTGTTCACCGAAAATGGACCCACGTTAGACTTTAATTGATGTGGGGTGTTGGACAAAATGGAGATGCATGATAGCAGGTAGCTTCGAAGCTATTCCACGGTGAGCCCAACTACTTGGTGTCCTTTAAAAAGAGGGGAAAAAACTACTTGGTGGCACATCCAGCTAATAGCCAAATGATCAGATGCGGCCTGTGTTACTTCTTGCCTTCTTGGTGGGTTACTGACCTCATCTCCGCAAGGTCGGCACAATGGAATGGTAGAAATCAAGACGAATAATAGCATATCTGTTGGTTACTATAAAATCGGACATCTATAACACTAGTAGATGATCCTCTAAAACATTCTCTCCACCCTGTAAAATTTCGAAACAATTGAATCTAAAGTCGTATTCAAATTTATGATTATTTCTTATGTGCCATTGTTTAGTGAAGTTTCCTCTATTTTGCCATCGCTTAGTGAAGTTTCCTCTATTTGCCATCAGTGTTAATTATTTTTATCTTTTTGTTTAAACTATATAAACATAATTAAAATAATACATGGTATCAAATACAAAATACTTTCAATCTATGTTCGTCTATTTGTAATAAAATTTTATATTCAATTTACAATAAAAAATGGAAAAAGTGTTGATTTGGTCCCTCAACTATATCCGTTGGACCACTTTGGTCTCTGAACAGCAATACCGGACTTGTCAGGTCCTTAAACTCTCAAAACCGGACTTGGCTGATCCTTTAACCAAGTCCGATTTTGAGAGTTTAAGTACCTGAAAAGTCCAGTATTGCTGTTCAGGGACCAAAGTGGTCCGACAGATATAGTTGAGGAACCAGATCGATATTTTTTTCTTAAAAAATATGCAAAAAGATTAATCTAAAAATAGAAAACAAAATATGCACATTCAAAATGTTGCATGCTTGATAAGCATGTAATTTTTTTAGGATATCTTTAAAAATTGTACATAGTTTAAACAAAAAAGTTTAATCTAAAAAATAAGCATGTGATAAGCATGCATGATAATTTATTTTTAATTCAATTTACAATAAAAAATTAAGCACAAAAGATTAATCTATAAATAGAAAAACAAATATGCACGTTCAAATTGTTGCATGCTTGATAAGCATGTGATTTTTTAGGTTTTTTCAAAAAGTGTACACAGTTTAACTAATTTTTGGTATCACCGTTGTTGAAGCAGGGGAAGAAAGAGAGAATCGGGAAAGAAGAGACCAAATGGGAAACGCTTGTTTTCTAAAATTTGTTGCTGAAACAGGGAATATGGATGAAGGGAAAGATGAAAAGTATTTGGTGAGAGAAAACATTAAAATTCGTGGTCCAGCCAAATTTTGGTGGGCGAGATAACTCTATTCCTTTTCTACTTGAAGATGCATCCCAAAATTTGAAAAGAAATAAATCATTGATCCCAATTCTGATGAACACCACAAAAAAAGATGGTGGTCTGTTACCAGTGGAATTTTGGGCCAGAGCGGGCCCGTAGTGCAGCAACAGCAAGCCTGCTATCCTTCCACTGTGAAGCCAGGAATTTATTACTGTACTAGCATTAATTTAAATCGAAATTAAAAAAAAATTACCCGTTGAAAAAAATTAAAAAAATAGCATCCTGGCGCCCACTGGACGGGCGACTGACTATAAAACGCCCGTCCAGCGGGCGGTATTTAAATAGCGCCCGTCCAGCGGGCGGTATTTAAATAGCGCCCATTCAGCGGGCGTTTTATATAAAGCGCCCGTCCAGTAGGCGTTTTATGTACAACACGCAGCAACCGTATTTTACATCGGATTCGCACTGCCATCAATTCGTGCCTGCCAACACCGCTATTTCGCTCGCCATCGCCATCGGATTCCTGACACTAATAATTCCTGACTATAAAACTCTAATACGTTCATGCAACGTAAATTGCTAATTAGGGAAGCTTATTAGGTTTTGTTGATAATTTAATTAACGGACGCCGGCTATAAAAGGGAGCAAGACGCAAATTATTCGATAAACAGAGGGAAGTTTAGGTTTAGTTATGATGCGCTAATATGTTAAATTGTTTTATCCATATAACGTCGATGACTTGTATCACGTTAATCAATTTATTTTAATATTTGAGCATCGGTTGTGAGAAACCATAAAATTTGACGGTGACAACCGAGAATGATAAGAGAAGGTAAAATGACACTTTATTTGTTCTGACTTCGATCGGAATACAAGTACGCATACGCTTAAGGCGCTTGATCCGAAAATGACATGGACAAATGCACCATCGAGTCTTTGATGAAAGGTTTTCTCGAAGTCCGGATCTTCGATGTGCCCGTACTCTCTCCGAAATTTATTTCGCTTAGAAGCGCATAAATTCGCTCGGATTGTCGGGTAGTGACATCCACAAAGGCATTTATAATTGGTGCATGGGGTTCGCCTCAAATTGTGGATCAAGAACTAATCGCATTCGCTCCCACTGCCGCTTGCATCAATAGACCATTTACTCGATCTCAGAATCTTGTATTCTTCCGTGCGAGATAGTCTATGTATGTAGATGCAGCCATGGGTATGGATCATCCATCCATTTTGTAAAGCCACAATCTGTGCTCGCAAAAAATCGAGTTTATTTCAATAACCTTTATTAACCTAATATGGTTAATTTTGATGGTATACGCACCTCAAACATGGGACATCGGTAAAATCTACGGCCAGAAAACCATCTCGCAACACGATCATAAATCAGCACGACCGTGTCGATCCCGTGGAGGCACCGCGGCCATCCTCTATAGAACTCCGGATCTCTAAGCATCGTAGGATTTGTGTTGTAGTGAGCTCTCGATACGATCGGTAAATCTTGAGAGGGTTCGTGTGCTTCAACTCAATATATGAAAGCCACCATCTAGGTGGCACAAATGGACGAGTAGTAGTATGCACGTTATCCATCTACTACACATAACAAGGACGATGAAACATATATAACACACTTATAAGTAGGTTGAATGAATAAAATAAAAAATATTGTCACAATTAAACGGAATGAAATAAGAGACCACCTCCGAAACGATTGAAGATACAGTTCTTGTGCAATTGACGAGTGTTCAAAAACTAGATATGTGCTATGGGTGTTAGTGTGGTGCGAGATTCGTGGCACCGGTGCTCCATTTAAAGGAAATTGACATCGGATTCGCATCAGCGTGGCGTAGAAGTCGCTTTTAAACACCGTATAAGCTCGTGTACGAACACCGTGTGATCGCTTTTTGTCTCTTTGTGCTTTGTCATGTCGCTTTGACACTTTGTATAAGCAATCGTAGAATCTGTTGCTATTTGTGCCGCCACGCCGCTTCCGGCCGCAGCAGTGCACCGACGGAGAGAGATAGGACACGCGGAAGGACATGTTTGCACCGACGGAGAGAGAAAGGGGTGGGATTAACAGTGTTGATAGTGACTGGTCAATTTCACGAACACTATACGTGAATTATTGCTTAAAAAATACTTAACATTTATCTCTTCTCACCGTGACAGTGTGGTACCCTTTCCATCTATAAATATCGTGTCTCCATAAGCTTCGAACCGTAGAAGCTCACATACACCATGGCAAGTTGGGGTCCTTCCACACGGCCGCTCATTCTGATACATGGTGGGAGTCATTTGGTCCAGAGAGCATGCTCGTCCGCTTTGCATCCGCATGCGTGTGTTGGACTACGACGATCGGAGAGATGGTCCACCCTCTCCGAGAGATCGGGTTATGCTTCAATATGGCTATGGCCGAAATGCCGTGTGGTAACCTGCCCAGTGCGATGGTTCGACCACGCCCATGAAGGCTTCATCGGTCGAGATTCTACCGGTGCCCGCACTACAACGTAAGTATCGCCCTTATTTTCCGTCATACATCTCGCGCGCAGACTAAGTATATCAATTGAACTCACAGATTCCGGATGTTACATGTGGATGGACTATGTGGATGGATGAGCCTTACCCGAAGCGCCGCATATTTTTACATCGCAAGTCTCCACGCAAAGATAGATCGCTTGAAGAGCGTGCTCCGTGCACTACGACCATCGCACAACAAACAACTCAGCGGCGTCCTCGAGGCGCGCCGCCAACACCGACGGCAAACGCGAGCCGCTCAAACCGCATGGTTCTCGATCAACACTACATCCCAACTCGCTTTTGTGGTGACACCTCATGCCTCTGTGGATGCCATTACCCCAAAGACACCGAACGCAGGTTCTTCGCCAAGATCGGTCATGCAAGAACAATATCCGGTATTTTCACATAACGTGAGAAGCGACTTCTCAATGTTCACCACGTGGTGTTCGTGCGAATGCCACAACCCTTTTACACGTACCGTGGCTATGCACGTAAAATAGTAGGTATTTCAGAGTGACGACCTTATGCTACAATGGTTGTATCATTGATGTTCGTATGCGACTTGTTATGTATTTAATTTATGAGTTTAATTGCGATATGTTTTGCATAATAGGAAAAATCGAAGGCATTTTAGACGTTATACCAAGATCTGCGCTACAGTAATGACGGACGCCACGTCGTCTAGCTTAAACATTGCGGTGTACAGTCGAGCGTTAAACATTGCGGTGTACAGTCGAGCGTGCATAAAATAACAGAAACAAATTAATAACAATAACATATGGAAAGTGACATAGTAGCGGTACTAACAACAAACAAAAGGTATGTACTAACATATGTCCTATGGACGCCCCCTCTTAGGCTTCACGCTTCGAGGGGTATGTCGCTCCTTGTGTCACCTCGTTCTGGTGGTATTCCCAGGCTGTTTGAGTGTCTTCTCGGATAGATAGCTCTGCAAAGTTTGATGAGTTCCACTCGACCGGCACGATATTTTGAAAGCCACCGGGACTCTCATCGTCTGACACATCTTCCTCAGGGACTTGCTCGTGCTCAGCATCCTCGGCCTCCATGGACGCAACTATAGCTTCAATATACTCCCCCTCATCTGCCGCACCTATGGGTTCCTGTGTTATTTGTTGCTCACTTGATCCATCCATTGTCTCCTCCAGCTCCTCCACCTCTTCCCGCACCACATGCTCGTGTCGTCACCATCTTCCCGCACCTCTTCCCCGCACTACATTACTTCCTTCGACAAAGTTGATGCAAAGCTTCTTCATTTTGTTCCTCAGATTTGGCTTTGAACAAGAAGTGCTAGTGGTTGTCCTCGTTCGGTGGCAATCTCAACATAACGCCTCCATCCTCGGGTTGCCTTTTACCGTACCAACTCCCAATAAGGTCTTTCCGTAGTACGGCTAGCAACAATACGATATCCGCACCATATTCTTCGGGTTAATTTTAAACGCCCTAATGACCAATTTTCAAGCCCCGCTAACGTTCTCTCCGTGGGCCTAGATATCCCCAACATCATCGACCGAACATAGACAGTCTACCCCGTCTGGACCAAAATTGATATCCCTTGCCCATAATGAACATTAAAATATTTTCATCTCCCATTGACCTCATGAAAAACGAAATGAACTACTAATAAATTATAATTATTTTTGTAATGACAAAAACATCTTAAAGATTTATCGTTAATCCTTTGTAATATGCTTTAAACCAACGTGCATTATGCTTCATATAAATCGAGTCTGCTACTACCGTAACGCCGAGACCTACACATGTCCTCTAAATTTATAAGCCCTAACCGTAAATCAGATAAAAATAAACATACGCATTAAATCAACGATAGCCTCTCTTACAACCCTAGTTATAACCCTAAATATAGACTACAAATTACCGCATATATTATAAAACATTAAATCCTAAAACTCATTTACATATTCATACAAAAACATATCGAATATTATTCTAATTTAAAACTCTAAATCAAATGTACATCAAAATTACGTAAAATATACCTAATTTTTATTAAAACCTAATCGCTAAATCTAGGCTTTAAACGAAATATTTAATTTATCATGTCCATATTGCTAACCTACCTTGTTTTTAAACATTACAAAATAAAAATATAATGAGTTTTAAAATTACCTTTTTTTTTTCCTTCTTCTCCCTCCTCACCCTCTTCTCTCTCCTCCTCTCTCTCTCTTTTCTCTGCCGCTGCCCAAATGAGTATCTTGTGCGATCCGGCGCCGCCATGTGGGGTTAAGCGCAATTAATTAGCGCTCATTCAACGGCGATCCATTCCTCAGATCAGATAAACGCTCATCAACCAGCGATCCATTCCATCGCGATCAGATAAACGCCCGTCAAACGGGCGGTTTTTTCGAATAGTGATAAAACTTTTTTCGAATAGTGATAAACGCTCGTCCAACGGGCGATTATTGATCGCGATTGCTGCGCTATTTGCACGCTCGTTGGTTCGGCTTTCTTGTCAGTATGCCTTTAATAACGCCTCGCCTATCGGGCGATTATTATATAGCGCCGTTGAACAGCCGCTGAATCGAGCCAGGATCTATTTTTAATTTTTTAAACGGGCAATTTTTTTTTTAATTTCGATTTAAATTAATGCTAGTACAGTAATAAATTCGTGAAGCCAGCCTCACGCGGTGCCTGCCACTTTAAGGGCAGGAAGGCCCAGGCTATCCTCAGCCCCTCAAAGCCCACTACGCAACTTGGAACGGGCATGTCTGCAAAGTGCACATCCAAGCCCAGGGCCCATTGTCCAACACTGCGCATCCACATGCCCCCACATGGGTTACAAGCCCTCGTAACCGATGTCGGCTGTGGTAGAAGATTTTGTTGGGTATTAAGTTGGTGTTCTGCAGCGCGAACAGCCGAGGCGGTACTAATGTATAGGAGTGTGGTGCGTGACGAATGAAACTAGCGCACTTCCGGTTTTTCATTTGAATGGGCCTCCACAAAGCTGCAAGCAACATTTGGGCTAAAAAGATATGCTCTAACACAATGGTGTTCTACGGTTCTATGGAGGGGCCGAGCCGGATGCTTTAGGCCTTTCAAGAGCCGGACGATTAATATTTGAACCGATTTAGCGGTAGTTGGTTACTTTTGATATTTGTAACACCCACTCAACTAATAATCATAGAAGATAAAAAAAATTACCTGTGCCAAAAAATAATACAAGTTAAGCAAAATATCTTAACGTACTTAACCTAAAAACTAAATGATCAGGTTTATATCTAAAACAACAATTAATAAACCAAAAGGTTGAAAATTTTATACAAACATACCTATAGAAATTTTTTCGATACGAAAAAAACTAAAATTTCACTATCGAACTAAGTGGAAAAATAATTTGCACAAACTAGGTGGAAAACTATGGACCGCTCAAAAACCAAATTTTCTAGCAAAAATAACAACAAACCAATCAATCGATAAAAATCTAAAATAATTGTTGTCACCCTATATATTATATACATAAATATTTTTTAATATGAAATAACTAAATTTTCACTGTATAACAAACTGGAAGAAACGGTTGACTGCTTAAAAACTTAAAAACAGTCATCTGCTAGTTAGCAAATCCGCGTTAACGAATTAATGTTTTTGGTTCAGCCCCTCGTAGCAGTGAGGTTAAGGCGCAGGATTGTTTTTTGTCAATATTTTTAATTCATTCAACCAACAAAGAAGAAATGCGAGAAAGAGAAGAAATTGAGGACATCCATCCCTCCATAGATATATCTGAGACGTACTGCTTTTCTAAGCTCAATGTAATAGTTTCGTACTTTACTTATTTGTATTTTTCAGTACAAATCAGATGATTTCTTAGATAAGAAAGCAAATAAGATTTTAGATGATGTTCCTTCATAACGATGGTGCGCATAGTTTGGCCGAAAGTTCAGGTGTTATATTTTTTAACTCGTCGTAATAATACTATTATATGTATTTATGTGTTAAATTTTTAAAAACTTTTGATAATAAAAGGTTTTGTTAATTTTGATTTGTTTTCCTATTTTGCGTTGCTACATTTTAGAGTTTTCAACGGCACTCGTGAAGGACAGTCAAAATTGCGGGCATGGAAAATAGTCAAAATTAATGTGTCAAAATTGATTTTCAGTACCATCTATCAGTCCTTGAAAATGTTCTACAGCAAGTTGCACAAGTCTTGGAGCAATAATGATTGATTGAGATAGTGTAATTAGTCAAAGTACATGAATCTCAGAGCAACAATGAACGGCTGAGATAATGTAAGTAACCAAACTGTTTTATAGTGTGGGATATCCACGTACCATCTATGACATTTATTTGTCCTATAAAACGTTTTCCAATAAATAAGAAACTGTATATGTGTGCCAGGCTGCCAGCAACATGCCACCGATTTCGACTAGGAATGTCACCATAAAAGGACAAATTCATTGTAAGCCATAATTTTAACACGACTAGCCAATCGCAGCTGGTACAAAGAAATATATATTTTTTAGTACTTTTTACTTCATCATATATATGATTTGTTTGATTGGCTCGCTCTAAACTTCCCTTTCATTGTTTCACACTTACTACGACGTGTTTTCTTACATATCCATTTCAGCACTCGACTGTTCATACTTTCACACCCTCTCTATTTTTAAGAGGTACCCCTTTCCAAGGGGTATTTGAATATTCTTCAAGAATTCTGGTTGATGCATTTTGATTATCCAGTTTGGTTTGGCCATTTCAGTCACATCTAACACAAAAATAAACAAAGGAACAGTTTGCACGGCCATGGTCGCATGTTACATTGCCACAAGAGTTGTGTGCTTGGGCACGGACATTCTCGTTCTGTTCTGGCTGCCTTGCCCTCTCGCTGCCAAATTTTCAAACAAACCTAGTATGGTGTCCTTACTTTAATCTTAACTTATCTTCTCATTTACAAGCCAATGATAACAAGACAAGTTAAGACGAAAGAATGACACCTATATGCCGCTGTCTCCTTGTAGCTCGTCACGTCGACCCTAGCAATAGCCTCTATGGAAGCACGAACCAGCGACGTACGTCCTTACTAAATCCACATCAAATCTAATCATGACAAGAACATATATATGATAAACGAAACAGATTTTGATGCCTTGCACAACCTCTGTTTTTTTCTGATGCTAAACCTGTACCTTTTCCTTGTTCCTGGCCCTCTAGTTATACTAGAAAAAAAGACAAAAAATTACAAAAGTCCTACTCAAATTAGATCTACTAATTCTAAACGAACTCTATCTCTTGTAATTTTATTTTTAGATAAATCTATTTCTACTAAAATTAAACAAACTATTATTACCATATATCAAGATTAAAACTAGGGAAAATTGAGATGGTGACACTGAAAGATCGCTCCCTTGCCTTTCTAACACTGAACATTTTTCGTTACCTTATCTAGCACCGAAAGATGTCTCTGTTACCCAATTCTAGCACTCTGTCCATCTTACCGTTTGCCCCGCTTCTTCCACATCAGAGGGAGAAGACAGAGCAGGGGAGGTGCGCGGCTCGGGTCGACGGCGGGACGCGGCACTCCGGCGTGGCGGCAGACGGAGGCAAAGGTCGGCGGCGGCGCGGCGAGGTCGCCGGTGGTGATGGCGCAGCGCAGGGCGGAGCGAGGCAATGGCGGCGTGGCTTCCCCATCTCTGGTGAGCTGCCGCTGTCACGAGATGCAAGAGGTAGAGGGAGACGGAGAGAGAGATAGAGGAGAGGAGGAAGAGGGAGGAGACGAATCTGGAGAGAGAGGGAGGAGAGGAGGAAGAAGGGAGAGAGTGAGAGAGGAGGAAGAAGAGAGGGGGGAGAGAGAGAGGTGGCTCACTGGGCAAAGGTGGTGAATCGGGCGAAGGGGCCGCGACGCGAGTTGCCGCCACCGCCGGGTGAGAGGAGGAGAACCGGGAGAGAGAGGGGGGAGGGAGAGATGGAGGAGAGGAGGAAGAGAGAGGAGACGAATCGCGAGAGAGAGGGGGGGGGAGAGGGAGGCGATTCATTGGAAGAAGGCGGCAAATTGGGCGAAGGCAGCGCGACGCGAGCTTCCATCACCGCCGCGAGCTGCCTCCTCCGCCGCCACCGCTGCGAGCCTCCTGGGAGAGGAAGGAGAGAAGGAAGAGAGACGAGGAGAATCGGGAGAGAGAGAGAGGGAGGCCAGCTACCGCCTAGGAGAGGGAGAGGGAGAGGAGGAAGAAGAGATGGAAGGGGTGGGACCCACGTGTCATCAAGACACTAACGGTCCTAACGGTTCTATCTAACACCCGGGGGTGACGGAGTGGTAAAAACAAGTAACGATGACGCGTTTGGGTGCTACATAAATGAACCGTTAGGCTTCGATGTTAGAAAAGAGGCCGAGTGATCTTTCGATGCCAGCAACTCAATTTTTCCTTAAAACTAACGCTTATCATAGGGTATACCGTTCTCTAGAGTTCCTTTTTAAATTAATTATACTATGAGCGAATTATCGCCATTGTTTTCGTATTAACGCGTTGAAATCAAACCGTTGCTTGCTTCTCGATCGGTCTAAAAACGACCGCTAGCTAGCGATCGATTCTTCATGTGTTTTTTACCCAATCCACCTCTCCTGTATTTGCGTCCCTACTTCTCACAGCCGGTCGGTGATTAATGACGAGCATCCATTTCACCTCAGGTTGTTAGGCCGTCCTAATTGGTTGCCCTAAACAAGCTATTGAAACATTATTAATACCATTAGAAAATCAAATTAAGAAAAATTAATGGTTCTTTTTTCACTTGCATGGATGGCTACCTCAAGCTCGATCAGTCGAGACATGGAGTAACATTTGGATCGCGATATCCCAACCTATATATTAAGCATTATGTGTTCGACAATGTTCTTCGAATTCATTAATTTCATTCGTGGTTATTTTGTATATACCCCTGCGTCGCTCTCAGCTCCAATCATGGAGACTGGAGTGACCCTCCGGTTTGTTTAACTCGCCCACACAAGTTAATTAAGCTCACCTAAAAGGAGGAGATTAACTAAATAATTATGTACCTGGTTAGCTTGGTTTCCACCCTCACCATCCACTAGCTAGCTGCCTATCGCAGGAGGTTTCTTGCTGCTTCATCAATTCGTTCTTGTGGATCTTGGTGTCTGGCTTGCGTCGTCTTCTTCAATTCTTTCTCATTCTTTAGGTGTTCTGCCGTACTAAAATTTTTAATAAGTTACTATGACCGAACTCTGAGAGCTTTGACAAGTAACATCAATATATATCAGGACTGAAAATAAACTTAGGTTTACGAGAAGAAACCACATTAAAAGATTAAGACGTTTTTCATGATAATCAAACAATTTAAGCAAAAAAAAGTTGTTATATAGTGCTTGCTTGAGCAGTTGAGGACTTGAGCCACGTTTGAATTAAGAAAACGGGTGTTGGAAATAAGTGCAGTTTATATTTAACTTGATCACTTAATAAATCATGGCTCACTTAATTAACTAGATAAACAAAAAATATGAGTATAAAGTAGATATGCATATAGTTGCACCACACATATCACTCGTAGATAGTACTCATGCATAAATTTCACGAAATAACCCGCACAGGTAAAAATTGCACGTACCTATCTATCTCGACTCGAAACAAAAGATAACTGATGATAACTCTGTTGTTGCGATGACGTAGCTGATGTAGACCACAACATAGAGGAAGTAGTCGATATCGTGGAAGCAGACAACATCAAGCAGTCAAGCCTAGCGCTTCCTGAAAACCGTATTCACCGTTTTCCGGTGTAGGATCTCAATCACGGTGATCAGAGACCTAATCTCTTGCTTCACAGTGCATGTTAATGTTCATACCGAAAGTTGACTCGGCACGAACATATATGGAACTTATGGTTCAAAGCCCTCGTTGGCATCAAATTCAGGTTCAGGCATGCTAAAAAAACCAACCAACTTAATCCTTAATCTAGCCAATTAAATCCAAGACGAGAACTCGCAAACACTTGAGGGCAACAAAAAGAGTTACGGAAAGGCTATCAGGCGGACGTCCGGCCGAAGCCTTGTGACGGACGGACGCTCAAGACAACAAGAACGCTGCTGAAACCGGGAGGATGAGGCAACAGTACACATGCAAGGTGGGTCCCACTCGTATATTTTCTTTTTGAATGGCCATATTTTTTGACTGGGTGCTCCAATCCACAAACCGTTTGTGCCAACGTATTCCTCGTATTTTTTTGAACAAAACAAGATATATGTTGACATATAACTCCTCAAACTTATCTGGTGAAACTTGGGGTTCGCCTACTGAAACTTGGGTTTCGCCTAACAAAACTTGGGTTTCATACTCGTAAAACTTTGCCGAACTATCAAGTTCCATCAGATTTCATCCAAGTTTTTTCAAGTTTCTTCAAGTTTCATCAGGTTAATTCAAGTTTCATCAAGTTTCAACAGGTTTATCCAAGTTTCATCAGGTTACATCGAAGTTTCATCGAAGTTTCTTCAGGTTTCATCAGAACACGGCCAAGTTTCATCAGAACACGGCCAAGTTTCGCTAGTATAGATGTAAGTTTCATAAGTGCCTTCTACTAGTTCACATCAAAAAAATTCAAAAATTGAAAAAAATCAAAAAATTCAAAAAGTATTTAAAATGGGTTGCTCTCGATTTTAGAATAATTATGAAATTTATTTCACGTATTTTGAACACTGTTTGAATTTTGTACAAAAATCGGAAGTTTAATCGGGAATTTAAATCAATCGCACGCAGCTTATCTAGTCGTCATTGTCGCGCTGGGACGCGGTGCCATGCAGCGTTGGATTGGCTTTGTAGCCGGTGATCCGACGGCCGGGGAAGGGCAGGACGCGAGCACGACGCAGCTGGCCGGATTGGCGCGGTAGCCGGGGATCGGACGATGGCGCGTGGTCCGGACGGAGCGCCAGTCCGACGCCTGGCGCTGCCCAAAGAGTTAACATAGTCAAAAAAGATAACGAAATTATTGGCAAAGATTATATCTAAGTAAATAGTTCAAAAATATAAACAATCTGCTTTGAAGCCGATAGAATCAACACAATGTATGAAAGGAGGTAAATCGACTACAAACTAGCTGATATGATCAACTAGCAAGTAGAGCAAAGGGTAACGATCTATCGGCTAGATCTAAAGTGTTTTACCGATAAAAAGTAAGAACCAAGCAAGATGATCGATCTTAACCAAGACATTAGTCACCTATGGTTATATCATCTTGTTGATCGAGAGGGCGATGCGCAACAAGTCGATCAAGAACAAAATACAGCGAAACTACTCTAAACTAGGTCTAATGTGATAAAAGTTGATGAAAAGTAAAGGACATGATAAAAGTAGATTTGATTGATTGATCGAGGACACTTTACACGTTCCAGGGGCCTCATATTTATACTGGTTTTTAACCTAGACCAATTAGAACACATATTTGTATTGTATACAGACCTGAATCAGTGTCTTCCTATTACAATCTACTGTTTCCTATTATATCTAGACTAACGGACTTGAACTCATCTATTTAAGACTGTCTCCAACTGTAATCCCTAAATTCGATCCTTTATAGCCTCATATACAGGCTTCCTTTAAAAAGATTCTCTCCCTATATTTCTCCCATCTCCAACAGTGTTCTGTATACGGAGAATTGTATAGGGGAAGGCGAGAGAATCCCTACATATAAGGGAATGGAGAGAAATTCTCTATTTTAGAGAACAGAATAGAGAACGCTATTGGAGCACATAGGAAAAGAATTTGTCCCCTATTTTTGGGTAGAGGGTGCTTTAGGGATGGCTGTTGGAGATAGCCTAAGCCGATCCACACTCCTACTTCGTTATCTGCACAACCGACACACATGTCATCTGGCCCAAGACGATTATGGAAAGTTCTAGAATATGAGCCAATTGCCAAAAGAAAAAATTACACTGTTGCCCTCTGAACTTGCCGCGATTCTCACTTGAACCCCTGAACTTTAGTTTTACTTTTTTGGCCCGTAAACTTGTTTCTGTTTGTACGGTTGCCCAAAATCAATAGGGAAACCATTAAATGCTGACGTGCCGCTTACGTGGTCATTAACCATTGAGGTGGACGCCACATATGGATAGTTATTGATGAAAAATTTATAAAAATTAGAAAAAGAAACAAAAATCGTAAAAATTCCCAAAAAAGTACAAATTCATAAAATAATAAAAGTAATTAAAATTGAAAAAATGTAAAAAGCATAAAGTTCTAAAAAATAATACAAATTTACAAAAATTATAAAAGATAGAAAAATATGAAAAATCATTTAAAAAATAAAAATGGAAAGCTGTAAAAAATCAAAAATATTTGTTTTTTCTAATATTTATGATTTTGTTCATTTTTTGGTTTTTTTGTTAATTTCGTTTTTTATTTTATTTTACCTAATTTTCTATTTTATGAATTTGTATGATTTTTCCTAACTTTTATGTTTGTTTTGATTTTTTATGACCTTTTATTTTTCTTGTTTTAATCAATATGTACTTTTTTTTCAAAATTTTATGATTTTTCGAATTATTTTCTAGTTGTTATGAAGTTTTTCATCAATAACTAGCCGAGTGGGTTGCCATGTCATCAGTCAGTTGCCATGTGTCATTTATATCAGCGGTTAACGGCCACATTAGCGGCATGTCAGCATTTAACGGTTGTCCTAACGATTTTGGGGTAACCGTGGAAACATAGACAAGTTTAAGGGGCGAAAAAGTAAAACTCAAGTTTAGTGGATCGAGTGAGAATCGATGCAAGTTGAAGGGGGCAAAAGTCAAATTTTCTGTTGTCTAAAATTGGGTGTCAACTATGGAAACTTCTAGATTATGGAAATTGAAGGCTCGATCAACTATGGAAACTAGTGTGTTTCTCAAGCCTTTTCAAGGCAAATAGTCAAGAGGATTTTGAATATGATTCTAGCATAGTAGCTAAATCGCTTTTTTATTTGAAACGATCTTTACCATTTCCATGCATTCTTATTCTTTTGCTAGATAACACGACGTCTGTGTATGAAAGAATGTCCAACATGGTCACACGGGGAGACGCTACAGGCATACTGACATACATGTCCCTTCCTAACGGAATTTTTTTTCTTTTAAAACCACTGCAACAATGTATCATGTTTCTTAATTAAAAAAACAGCCATACTAGGCAAAATAATGCTGAATTCAAATTGCACATCCCATTTCTTGAATTTTAGTATATTCAACATGTGAGATGTAGAAATTTGAATCAGCATCAACCGTGTGATTCGTAACGTACCGTTCTTTTCAGCGTATCGTACCGTTGCGTATTACTGTAGCAAACTTTGTTATTTTTATATAGGCTATATGTTGTGATAATTCATAACGATTTTTTGTGGCTTTTAGTAGTCCTTCCAAAGATTCTAAAACTATTTTTTAATTATTTTTTTTATAATCTTTAGACCTCTTTTCGAGAGCTCTCAAATTTGCTATAATTACGCCAACGGAACGATACGCTGAAAAGAACAAACCTCCTGGAAGTTAACAATGTACTCAAACGTGCCAAATGAGGTTTCCAAGTTTTAAAATTTTTCCATTCTGCCAAATTGAATCTGGCACCTCATTTACCGAATACATGTGTCTAGCTTTTGTATATTTTGGCTGCGAATTATATTTTAGATAGTTTTTCCCTTTTATATCTATTTATTTACTAAAAATCCACATGAACTATATTCCAATCCCTTCTATCTCACTCATGCAAGCGTAAAGAGAGAATTCATACATGCATAAATGACGAATGTTATAAAACCCGTCACTAATGATTACTACGTATTTTAGTGACGGGTACAGATGACCAGTCACCTATATTGTGTCTCATTTGCATGGTTTTAATGTAGTGCCAGTCGAAACTGAAGGGCAACTTTTCGGCGGAAGGACGTGGACTCTCGATCGAGGCCAGTCGAGGCCTCCTTGGGCAACCGACCGACCATATCCAATTAATGCTTACTCATCATAGCTTAAGGCAGCGTTATGGCTTCCTTTGATGGAAATGACTAGCAACATAAACTTGGCTAAGATTAGCTTGCCTAGGATGGTATTATAGAGTGAATCAAATTAAATCTACCACCTTGAATCGAAGGTGATGAGGTTGGTCCGAATATTACTCGGACCTCCAAACATGGCGAGTACTAGCACAACCTGACCCAAGGGCTTGCTCGACATGCTCGAGATAATTTCGTAGAAAGGGTCACCCACATTCTTGATTTTGGAAATGGGACACTTGCATCTCGTCTAGAACTTTAGTCGAAATCAAACACAGTGTGCTCCCTCATCAATGAGCACTCGATCCACCGGAGTTTTGCCGATGGTTAAGCTGACGACTATCGGGAGCCTCTTTGGCTTGATTATTTCAAGGGGGGCAATTAATCATCCCTGGGAGAAAGTAATATGCAGTCTGAATTGATTGAGTTGTTCGTCCTTCCCATTAACTGCTTTAATTCCTCTTTGTAGGGAGAGTTTTGCGATCAAGGCCGAGACTACTGCTGAGGAACAGGTGGAGTGCATGGAGGAGGCTGCTGCGACAAGGTCAATTGCTGCTCAACCGCAATGACCAGGTTGGGCACAGTGGACTTGTTCTCTTCACGTTTTTTCCTCTTCTCCGATCGAGGACTCTAGGCCCGGTTGTAGCTGGAGTCTTCTTAAACATGGCCACTTCGTCTATGTTCGTGTATCAGTCATTCAGTCAACTATGCGAGAAAGCTCGCTTTGCATCTTGTCCAGGTTGATCTCTATATCCTGAGTGACCCATACATACGTGACCTCAACTTGAATGCCCGGGAATATCTTGACCGAGACTTTTGGAATTGAGTTGCGGATCTAGATGAACTGCTAAAATAAGTGACATAGAAGCTCACTCTCGGTCTGAATCGGATGTTCAAGGTTCATTTCTATGCTCTGGTGCATACATATATATATATATATATATATATATATATATATATATCTATATACATATATATATATATATATATATATATATATATATATATATATATATATATATATATATATATAGAGAGAGAGATAGCTAGCGTCTCTAGAAGTCTGATCTCTCGTACTCAAGTGGTTTTGAAATTCGAGATGCCTAACAATGATCCGAACCATTGATCTTGTTAATCTCACTGAAGCGTTATCGGTGACCAAGTTTCATATTTTTGAATTTGTTTACTATTTATTTCTTATGTTCGAAAATCAGCTTTTTGAACGCACTACGACTAATTGGATGGTGATTTTCAAAAATATGAAACAAATAGTAAAAAATTCAAAAAATATGAAACTTGGTCACCGACAACGCTTCAAAGAGACTAACAAGATCAACGGTTCGGATCGGTTGTTAGGCATCTCGAATTTCAAAACCACTGGAGTACGAGAGATCTCAGACTTCTAGAGTACGCTAGCTATTCTCATATAGAGAATATATATATATATATATATATATATATATATATATATATATATATATATATATATATATATATATATATATATATATATATATAGCCAGTCAACCTCCTCAAATTAAAGAACCACACTGAGGCTGCTCCATCAAGAACCATGGCCAAGCTTCCCTGGTGGTGGCGAAACAGGATCCTCCCCTCTCGCCATGGGCGGATCCTCGAACCCCCTCCGACTCAGACTCCGACCTCCTTCATGTCGGGACCGTGCCATCACTTTGTGACGGCTCGATCTTTTCCTTCTGTAATGATGCTTGGCTGTTCGGCTCCACCCCGAGATTGCTAGCTCCCGTGCTGTTCGCGGCCTCCTCTAGGAGAGACAGATCGGTTATGGGCGCCCTTCTGAATAACAACTGGCTTGTTGACCTCGATCAAAATTTTGCTGCTCACATGGTACCCGAGCTTGTGCAACTCCTTCGCCTGATCTCTCAGGTGGACCTTATTATCGGAGAGGTGGATCAGATCGCCTAGCGATTCTCCAATGACGGCTCCTTCTCGGTCCGGTCCGCCTACAGGATTAAGTTTGTTGGACGCTGCTCTACCCCCTCGCTTCAACGTGTGTGGCGGCACTGGGCCCCCTCAAAATGCAAATTCTTCCTGTGGCTCCTATTTCATAGACGAGTCATGACAACAAATGCCTTGTTATGCTTACTTTTGCCCTCTATGCTGCCGTAACCTTGAGACCCCGGAACACTTGTTCCTACACTGTGATTTCATCACCTCTGTCTGGACGCAAGTAGCCATCCGTTCGAACATCGGCCTTCTGAACCCTGCAAGATGGCTTCACTCTTCCTCCATGGTGTCCTGGTGGGAAGACAACATCCTGCGGGCCACTCCTCCTCGTGGCACCTTGTCCGTCATCTCGGCCACTATCTGGTCTCTTTGGATCGAGCGCAACAACCGCATCTTCTGTGCAACAGAAAAAACGAGATCAGTTCTCATTCAGTTACTTTTAGATGACCTGCTCCCCTAGACGGGCGTAGGAGCCCATTTTGTAATAAACTAATGACTTGTAAGCCCCATTGGGGGGAGGGACGCATATTCCCCCTTGTAACCCTCTCTCTTTGATCAATAGATGGCAGTTCTCCTGCCTTTTGTTAAAAAAAACCATGGCTAATCAATTAATTGGCCATTATGCCCTCATATATCTCCCGGCTACCAGGATGGCAGCGTTGTAGATCAAGAGGAACTCATACAGGTTCTGGATACTGTTTGGGCAAGCGACATCGTGGAATGATGATTATAATTAAAGCTCGGCACCCATAGTACGGGCCACCTCGCTGGTCCCAACAAGTGGTATAAGAGGTTCATGTTTGAAACCCATAACATCTCTAGGGTCGCACGGTTGTTGGGTTGGGTTACCTGATATGTGATGGGAGATATTGTTAGGTTTAGTCCCACATTGGTTATTTATTAGAGTGTTGCATGGACAAGAATTGACATTCCAGTTTATCCTAGATCTTCTGTGGTGTTTCTAGATCCATCACGTGGCACATGACCTGATCGAACGACCCAGCCTGATAGTCGTGGCTGTGTGCAAGTGCATCCCCTTCCAATCTTCACCCTCCAAGCTTCCTGGTTACTTGTCTAGAGAGAGGGTTTCAAGCTTCCCTGTCGTGCCAATAGATATTTGGTTTCTTGTTTGCCATAAACTGCAGTAGCTACTCATGTTCCCTCTAGCGGGCCAGCAGCTAGCGTGCTGACGGCCGGCTAGCTACTCCGTATCCCAATAGCGCCCCACCGCTATGGTTGCCGCACCACCATGCAGGTCAGTACCTCGCATGTGTGTGTGGCTCATGCATGCGCGCATCCCATCTTGCTGCACCCAATTGACCCGTCGCGCGTACGACGACCAAGGTCGCTGCGTAGGTGCCACGCTCACGGGCTCACTCATCCTGTTGCGGTGTGTTCGGCCCAGCACCGCGCTGCCACCACCTAGTTCATGTTCACTGCACGCTTGCCGCCTCCACGGCATCAACGTGCCACCATTTCATATATGTCGTGGCAACCCCGCGTCACATGACCCACTACGAGAATCTCCCTCAATACCGAGGGCTCAAAACCTTCGCAATAAAGGCAGAAGCCCTCGCGATTTACTATTCACGAGAGCCGGTCCTTGTGAATAGGTGCTCGCGTCCGCTCCCTGCAAATAACGACAGAACACGAGGGCATGGCCCCCTCGAATAGTTAATCACGAGGGTTTTATTATGCCCTCGCGATTAACTGGCCTGGCAGCTTTATCGTGACCGTTCCAATATTTGTGATTTCTCAACACATCTTGCCTTTGCTGGTCCAATCTCAAGCCGGAGTCGTTTTCGTCCCCGTCTCCACACGTCAACTCCATGGCCACCTTGTCAATTGCCCTGTTTGTTTCGAAGCACATGTTCGAAGTATTTGACACCACTGACCATATTGTCGATCTCCGCCATGCTCTATCTTGCACTCCTACGTTTTTTTTAGATGCCCTGTAATTAAATACGTGAACCTTGTGCCAACATCAATCGTCAGCACAACAAACCTCACTATAACACCACTTGCTAGAACCCGTCGCGATCCGCCCCCATCGAAACAACATCTGGTCTTGGGCCCAGATTACATTGGAACCACTACGTCCACAAGCCCAACCGAAACTACAGCCAAGCTCCAAAGCCTAGTTAACCAAAAAAAAAACTACCTTGTTAGGTGATCGATGGTCACTCCATCTTTTAAATTTTGCTCCTCACAATCAATAATTGATGTGGGAGACCCAACAGGCATCTCTAAGGAATTCTCGAATGAAGGATTTCCATGGACAACACCATCTAGCTATCGACGATTGGGAATCTGATTGCCTGTCGAGCTTATTTCTTGAATCAGGGTTCCATAGGTCGGCTTTGGAAACAAGGGAAACCCCAAGCACACAAAATGAACATAGAGCTCAGTTTATCCTCACTTGCGGCTCTCAAGGTGGATATAACAACCTTAATGTATCTAGATTTGATATAAGTCAGATCACAAAAAGGAGGGGACTGATCCTCTCCATGACTGAAAGAAGGTGTTTATAGTTCTATAAATAGAGGTAGCGATCCAAACTAATTCCGAGAATAATGTCAGTAACCGCACCCTATATGCACGTTAAATGTGACACTACATTTGCATTGTGTGTAATGGCTTCGAGATCCTATAGGTGTAGTGTCGGCATGTCCGTCGCGCCTTCAGCGTAGGCCGGCCTCCAAGCATAGCACATTTGGTCATCTTAATCGGCAAATACTCGTGTCACGAGTGGACATGCTTGGGTTAACTTGCAATTAAGCTCGTGCTGAGACATCCCTTGTAGTGATCCAATCATTTGTCTAGTCGTCTCGTATAAGAAAATGCTACATCATGTTCACTATAGCTAAAATTTCATGTGTGTGTGTCTGTGTGTGAATTGCTTCGTACCCTGACATTTCAAGACAAGGAAAGAAAAGTAATTGTTACTTCATGTGGAAAACGGGGATCACTGCATGCAATTCCAATTCGTGTGGCGCTTTTAATTAGATCACATGAATGGTTCCATTGCTTCACACTTAAACATACGTAATGACAAATTGGAAAATCTTCTTCTCATCATTAAATATGACTCATGGATGACCATCTACTTCCATGTACACGTACATGTGCTTAGGATGCTCGGTTATCGTTTAATCCCTAATTACATGCATGGAGACAAAATTAAAGGAGGTTCTGCAAACTTGCAAGAGGGTGAAGTGTATGTTGGAGAACGCTTGCTTGAGAGCTTTTTATTTCTTGTGCAATGCGTGCGTGGTTAATTATATATCCTACGGATCAGAGAAACAAAGTTTGTTTGCAAACATATGCAAGGTGCAGTGTTTGTTGGAGAAAACTTGTGTGCTTGCTCACACAATGACAAAATTACTCCTCTTTTCTTGCACTAAAAGATTAAAGCGTATGTGCTGCCTCTGCTAGTAACTGACTTGTTCCTTTAGATGAGTTTGACCAAAGTGTAAGAGAAAGGATGCAGAAAAAGATACTATGATATAAAGGGGTTTATCTGGGCTAATTAATTAAGAAAATGTACCCTAATTAACTCTCTATGTGAATACTGAGCGTGCTCAATTTGAAATGGGACAAGAAATTGAAGAGGACACAAACAGCATATATAGAAACAATATCTATATTGTTAATAATGCTAGCTAGCTGGGAAGAATTTTAAATAAGCTTCTTATTGATATCTCAATTAGATATATATCAATTCATCTCTCAACTTAGCATGCATTCCTTGCTGGAAATTGGACGATCTGAATCAGGAACGACTTAATGCAGGAACTGAACATGATGAAAAGGGAAAGAACACATGGAATTAAATCAAAACATGGAAATAAAAACTAATTAGGGGTGAGGATGATGAGCTTAGCAGTCCCATTCCAGCTGCTCTATGGCGTTGCCGGCGTCCCCGCCACAAAACATCCCACACGACTCCATCAGCTCCAGATCGAATGCCGTCGTTGCACCGGCGCCGGCGCCGCCGTACACCGCCGAGGAGACGTCCATCATCTCCACGGCGGCGGCGCCCTGGCCAGCTGCACCTGCCATCACAGTCTCCGGTGGTCCGACCACCACCTCCTCTGCCTGCATGAGCCCTTGCTGCTGCTGATAATGCGCCGGCGCCGCTGCCACCTCTATCCCTGCAACTATGCCTGGCTCGCCGGCAGCGGCCGCCCACATTGCCGCCGTCTCGTCCATGAACGCCGCGATCCCCGCGCTGAAACCGTCGCCGTTCGGCAAGCCGACGCCGACGCTGACGCCGGCGCCGGCGTGCTCCATGGAGGAGGAGGAAGAGGAGCCGTTCACGAAGTCCATGGCGGCGTGGACACCGGCGCCATTCTGGTCCCTGAAGCTCATCAGCACGCCGCCTCGGCCGCTGTCCGAGTACGGGTATCCTCCCGGCATCGGCACGCCGGCCTGGTGATCGTTCTCGTGCCCCATCAGCATGCCGTGGTCATGGTCGGCGTCGTACAACGCCGGCGGCATAGCCGGCGGGGCAACCTCGACGGCGTTGAAGGCCGCCTTCATCGGGGAGCTGATGGTGAATGGCGTGGTGGCGGTGGCGGCGACCGCGCCATTGGGCTGGAACTGCGCAGGGTTGCTAGGGTTTGCGGCGCCGCCATGGAGGAGGGTCTTCGAAGCCGGGAGGAGATTGTGCGTCTTGGGGTCCAGGCCCTGCGCGATGAGCTTCTTCTTGATGCACGAGTTCCAAAAGTTCTTCACCTCGTTGTCCGTGCGCCCCGGAAGGTGCTTGGCGATCTGCGCCCACCTGCGATCGGAAATTTTCCGGGATCGATTCATCCACCGACCAGTTCATCCAAAAACATAGCAGAACCGACACCGACTTCAGGAATTCTCAGTTTGAGATAGCTTTTGTCAGGAGACAGGTACCTGTTGCCGAGGATGCGGTGCACGTCGACGATGGTGCGCTCCTCCTGCTCGGAGAAGGTGCCGCGCTTGAGGTCTGGCCGGAGGTAGTTGATCCACCGGAGCCGGCAGCTCTTGCCGCACCGCTGCAGCCCTGGCGGCGATCGTCGATGCGGCAGCGCACGACGTCAAGAAACGGACAGGTTCGATATATCGATGAATGGACGCAGCGGCGGCGGTGGTGGCGGCGGCGGGGCGGGTACTCACCGGCGTGCTTGGGGACGGAGCTCCAGCAGCTGTGGCCGTGGGCGGTGATGTACTTGACGAGCCTGTCGTCCTCCTCCGGCGACCACAGCCCCCGCTTCACCTTCTGCTTGCTGCAGCAGTGGTGCCCCATGGCCGGCCGGCGGCGGCGGCGGCGGCTGACCTAGCCTGGACACAAACTCCTCTTCCTCTTCCACTCTCTCTTCTCTCTCCCCTCCCCAACAGTGTATGTAAAGGAGGCTCACACACACGCACGCACAGCACGGCATAGAGCACACCCCCCTGATGGCTGATGTGTTAGTCAATTGACCTTTATGCCTCATGTGTGTGAGGGAGGGGAACACCAAATAAAGCTAAAATGCCTGATCCACCAAAAAGTTGCAGTGATTAAGCTGGGTAATTAGCTCAGTGATACACTAGCTAGGCAGTAATAGCATAATTACTCAAGTGAGCACTTCTGATCAGCAGCGATCGTACGTACAATGAGTCATGAGTGGCTTTGTTTGCACTCAACGGGCTAATTAAGCTTTAGCTAGCTAGCAATGGGATCTTGGCCTTGCCCTGGCGCCTAGAGTACCAAACGATCACTGCTGAATATTGTAAACCTAACTAATCAGTTGCTAAAACTTGTGAGGGGGAAATGCTTTAGCTGGAAGCTGCATGCCGATCAATCGAGATTCTTGAAGCACAAGGGATGGTGTTCCCTGTCGGTGGATCTTGCTACCATATAGGAAGGATCGATCGACGTCCAAGGACCATGGTAATACATAATTACATACACAAGCTTATAAATTGTTGCAGTCTAGCTAGCTTGCATGCAGACAACGTTTTGTGAAATTAGGTCTTGTAGTTGTGTTAAATAATATCATTTACTCATATATCGACTAAGTCTGGCTCAGCGAGGGCCTATATATCAAAGAAGATGGAGATAAAGTCTATGGCCTGGCTCGCTGAGGCGCCGTTGCCGTGATGGGAGTCATCTATAGGAATCCGACGTAAGCCGACGTAAATAGACAATGCTGATGTAAATAAGCCGACGTAAATACGGCGACGTAAATAACCATATTTACGTCGGCGGCCAACGTAAATAGCCGTTATTTACGTCGGCCCCATGGCCAACGTAAAAACTGGTCGTCGGCTCGGGGCTACGGCTAGTGGCGCATATTTACGTCGGCCACGGCCGACGTAAATAAATGTCCCCTATTTACGTCGGCCCCGGTCGACGGAAATACGGAGTCGGCACGACACAACAACGCGCCACGTGGCAGCCCTAGTGTTTACGTCGGCCGGGATGGCCGACGTAAATAACGCATCGGCAAGGCACAGAAACGCGCCACGTGGCAGATTGGTATTCGTCGCCGCCACCGCCGACGAATATCGAGCTATGTTGCGCCCTAGTTTAGTATTTACGCCGCCAACCCGCCGACGAATATCGGAGCATTCCAAAGACCCAAGATTTCCATTCCAGCACCTAAAATTTTCATTCCAGCCCAACATTTCCATTCCACATTTCAACACAATCAAAATTACAATTTCAACACATTTCAACGCAATCAAAATTGCAATTTCAACACATTTCAACACAACACATTTGTAATTCACAAGTTCACATATAAGTTCCAATCCACAAGTTCGCACAATTCAACACGTCAACCCTAGTTCACACAAGTTCAACTTGTCATCAACACGTCAACACAAAGTTCAACATTTGTAAAGATAGTTCACAACATAAACTAACTTGGAGGAGTATTGTTAAACTGATGTCCACTACCAGCATCGCCTCCTGAGCCAAGGTAGTCTCCAACGGTCTGCGGAGTCCTTGAAGAAGAAGCGCCTCCAACATTGGCGTCGGAAGGAGCCACCGAACCCTAAATTACAATGCAATATTAGAATTTCTAAGTTACACAGCCATGCACATACAAAAGTTTAAATTTGATACATACCGTATTGGGAGATTGTTGTGTAAATATAGGTGGAAGCCTGAATGAAGGAAGACTTAATGGCGTCCCAAACTGTTGTGTCATATATGCCTAAAAATAATTGTAATCATTCTAAGATCAAAATAGTGAATTGCATGTATTAGTAAATGAGTATGAATATGAAGTAAAATTTATCATTTTTCATTCATTTCAAACAGAATTTAACAAGTTTTAATGATTTCTAGTTATTATGTTAACAATTAACTATAATTGAGCTATTTTATTAACATAAAGCAGTAATATATGGAATTCAAACAAGGCATCAGGAGGACCATAATTTTGTAATTTTCATTAATTTGAAGTAGAAATGAGCAATGATTTCAAATGAACAAGATTACCTGTATAGCTGCCTGTTGCTCTGCCTGCCATAAAACGAAGTATTCTTGTTGTTGCCTCATCTGCTCCTGTAGTTGGGCCTCGCGTGCGCTTCTTTGGGCACTGTTGCCTCAATCGCTCTCAGAATAGTTGGGTCTCTGGCGCTCGACCCAATACCTTGCGAAGAAGCCGATGATCTTGCTGAACTTAACACAGCCAAACTATCCAGGACGCCATTAAATATGGAGAATCTACCATGTTTCTTGCCACCTCCACTACTATATAGAGCCACAGGATCGACATCTTCCCTTCTCCAGTCGTACTCAGCCCCGTGAGCATCGGCCATCACTTGCCCATAAGAAGCCTGCACAACATATCAATGCATCATGATATAATAAAGAATTCACTTCAGTTAGAAAGTAATTATACTAACCAGGCTCTGTGTCGCCTTGTCACTGCATAGCTGGTCTGGCTGTATTGGATCAAAGCCAAGGTGACCTCTAATATAGGCTTCGACCTCAGTAGGTTGAGACCCACTTTGAGCTTCCAATAGAACAACATTAGTGAACATATAGTATATTAGTCAACATTAGTAAACTAAACTAATGAAATATCGACAATGACCTATAACATACGGCACTGTAAGAAACTTACCATACGTCGCGCAAGACAAAGATGTCCATCGGCTCCGTACCGCTGGGATACCCTCGGGCCCGCCTCCCTATTACCCCTCTTCTTATTTGATTTCTGAACAAATTCTGCTGACGCCCAGTATTGGCTAAGAGCATGCCATGCTTTAGGGCATTTGTTGAACCAAGACAACATAACTTTAGGCCATCGGTACTGATCTTCGTGAAGGTAGATTTCTGATGCACCAAGCTTCTTACTCATATGTTGATGTAGCACCCTCTTATAATACAAGCACACCGCCTGAATACGAGCCTGGTACATCATCTCCTTGACCGTCCTGGTCGCTGCGTTCTCAAAAACATATCTTGCCTTCTCTTGGAGAGACTGCTCCTGATCACTTGGCAAGAGGTATCTCTCCTGCATGGGAAATGAATAAATTTGTTAGACATTAATTGTATGTAACAATATTCAAAGCGATCAAAAAATTTAGAGAATTACCCAGAAGTCCACCTACACTCGCTGGGCAACATTCCCATGCATCCCATCTGTAGCAGCCTTATAATGAGCCCACTTCAGGGTTGGCAGCGTTGCACCGTTGATGACCACTAGGCCAGGATAATGGTAACGCAAAAGTGAACCCAGCTGACCATTCACTTGGCTTATACTGTTTGTGCCTATCCATACTACATCAACCCATTGCCTGCAACTATATACATTATAAAACTTGTGAAAACTCTAGTAAATAATTGATGTCCAAAAAGACCAAATGTTTACTTACCAATCACCATGTGGCAGGATAACTCTACGTGCTTGAGGTACTGCTACCGGGGGAATGATATTAGTACCTCTATACCTGAAACAAAAACAGAATATTAACTGAATGGTATTAGTGCCAAATGTTTACTTATTAATATTTCCAAATTATCTATACATTCCACCTGAAGGCAGGAGCATCCAATCCTTCAGCACTAGCGTCTTCCTCATCTTCGCCACCCTCCGCACTATCCTCCTCAGCCTTGTCCCCTCCCTCAGCCTCCCCCATAGCCTCTCCCCTCCCTCAGCCTCCTCCACAGCCTCCCCCCTCCCTTGCCTCCTCCACAGCCTCCCCTACCGCCTCCACAGTCTCCTCCACGAACTCCCTAGGCTCTCTGGCCTCCTGAGAATGAATTGATAAAAAATTAGTACATGCATATTAAAAAATTAAAGATAGCACAATTAAAATTATTACCTCTCCTGTCGAGCGACCTCCTCGAGGCACCTCCTGAGCGACCTCCTCTAGGCACCGCTCGAACTGTCTCTGCCTGCTCTGCTGATAACTCGATTCTCCAAAAAGTGAATCTCCACGACTCGATGAAGACCCATCCTTTCTTTTCGATTTTTCAGTGTGACGGAAAAACGATTTCATCCTGTTTTATAAACATTACATATTAGCATATAACAAACTTAAAACATTAAAAAAATAAAGAAATATGTGTAACATTTGTACTTTCTAGAAGTAATCAGCGTCCACAAGTTCATGTACACCGGCTCTGCCTTGTCTCGTTTCTGGAACATCTCGAGAGGCATAAGCACGACGTCGCTTTTTTCCTTCTAACATTTTCCACAATAACATCTGTTGTATCGCCTACTAATTCTGGAAGTGAGGACCCAATGTCTATCTCAAATGAGGCTGGCAAACCGTCTTCTTGATACGCTAAGTCATCCATGTTATCTAGTCCTCTTTCAATATACTCGATATTTTCAGGAGTGTACAAGCGAGCAGGAGGATCAACTTTATATACAACCCACCAAGGTCTTAAACTTTCCTTTTGGCATGGATATGGAAGGTAGTACACCTGCTCAACATGGTGAGCAAGTACGAATGAATTGTGACCTCCAAGCCGTGATTCATGTCTCATTTCTACCAAGCCAAGATTTTTGTTTCGTCGAATCCCTATTTTGTCGTTAAACCAATCACAATAGAAGAAAGCTACCTTTAAATCTTTTCTACCGGCAAACTTAATCTCCACTATGTTCCGAAGAATACCATAGTATTCTGTCTCTCGACCATCTGCACCCTGTGCAGTAGTGACAACTCCACTATTAACCATGGCGCCAAAAGGATGACTTGCTTCTAATGCCGCGGTACGAAAGCGAAACCCATTCACATCATAACGCCCATACTTTCTTATTGTAGTGCAACCATGTGATAGCTGTCGGAGGTCCTCATGGACAGTGGCATCACGCATACACTGCAAATATTGTAATAGTTATGATATAGTTGCATTTACATTATTCTAATTTTAACGTGATAAGAAATATACATGTTGACGAAACCAAGTCACGAAATTTGGACCACCACGTAAGCCATTGCGTCGTAAATTGTCCAGTTGAGTATTTGTGGGTTGCCTTGTTGAATTTCAGTTTTGTTGATCAAACAATCTATATTTCATTTCATCAAGTTAGGAGCTAACGTTAAAAACAAATTAGAAATCGTTGTATTGGATACTTATGTGAAATATTGTTCCATTTCTGGAATGTTGGTGTACAAATAGAGCAGTGCTTCATTCCACTCGTCGCGGGACAACTCTTGAATTGAACTGGCACCGACGGTGTGTCCATGTCCTCGGAATATATCAAGATCAAAGCCAAGCGTGGAATCCAACGTTCGGTATCTCGACATATGGGTATAGACATTGCGCTCATCTGACAGATATGTAGCAGAGAAGTACGAAATCTCTTTCAGGAAGAACGCCTCAGCGATGCAACCTTCAACTCGAGCTTTGTTACCCACAGTCGACCTAATTTTTTTAAAGTTTCGTTCTATTGGGTACATCCATTAGTATTATACAGGACCACCAATCTCTGCTTCATATGGTTTTTGAACCCCGGTGAAAATATCTTCTCCATTTTGCATATTAACACAGGTATGGCTTTCTTCAACTTTTGCATCATTGCTTTCTTAATTTTTTTCGAACAAAGTTGCCGGTAGAAATAACTAAGCTCAGCCAAAATTGTCCACACTTCATTAGGGAAGTACCCACGGAACATGACAGGAACTAATCTTTTCATTATTACATGATAATCATGGCTTTTCAAGCCATTAAGTTTATGTGACTCGATGCTTACCGCACGTTTTAAATTCGCTGCGTAACCATCTGTCAACTTCATATTTTTCATTCATATCATGACCTTCTTTTTTTCTGAGCTCTTAAGACAGTAAGGAGCGCGTGGCTTGCCTTGTTTCCCTGTTGGGTCCTCTCTCACCTCAAGGGATGATCGACTGCAAATATCAGCCATGTTTCTTAGAGCTGCAACATTATCTTTGGTCTTGTCTTTGAAATCAAAACACATGCTGATAATGCTTTCGGCAACATTACGTTCCTGGTGCATAACATCAACATTGTGCGGTAGGATTAGAGACGTTGCATATGGCAAAACCACCAGATACCGGAGATATGAGTCCAGTTGTGTTACTCTTTAAACGCTTCAAAACCATCTTCCGTTGGAATTAGCTGACGATGCTAGTTTACAATCTCAGATCCTGTCAAACGTTTGGGAGGGTCCTTTGTGATCACCGCTTCTTTATGAAATGCGTTTCTCTATCTTCTAAATTCATGAGAAGGAGGCAAGAAGCGACTGTGGCAATCGAAGAAACAAAACTTACGACCATGTTTCAAACGAAACGCATCAGTGTAATTCATACATATTGGACAAGACATTCTGTCATGCGTGCTCCATCCCGAAAACATGCTATATGCAGGAAAATCATAAATGGATCAGAGATAGGCAACACACATGTTGAAGTTTTGTTTTCTACTCTTATCATAAGTTTGCACCCCTGTCCATAACTGTACAAGCTCATCGATTAAAGGTTGCATAAAGATATTTAATTGCCTTCTAGGATGGTCTGGCCTCGGTATGACAAGGGATAAGAACACATATTCGTCCTTCATGCACATCGAAGGTGGAAGATTGTAAGGAATTGAGAACACAGGCCAACATGAGTACGACGCAACATTCATGTTGAAATGAGAGAACCCGTCGGTCGCTAATCCGATGCGAATATTTCTTGGATCATTGGCAAAATCTTCGTCATGCCGGTCCAATGTCTTCCATGTCTCGCCATCGGATGGATGACACATGAAACCTTCGTTAAATCGTACTCCTTCTTTATGCCTCCTCATGTGTTGAGCAGTCTCCTCACATAGGTACAATCGTTGTAGCCTCGGTGTTAGAGAAAAGAAACGTAGAACCTTCATTGGTGTATCACTTGTCACTACATTCCCCTCTACATCAACTACTGGTACAAATCTACACTGTCTAGAAACTAAACAGTTTTTCTTCATAGCATCATTCTTCCAAAATAACATACAATTGTTAACACACGCATCTATCTTCTCATAAGTCATCCCTAAACCAGCCAAAACCTTCTTCGAGTAGTACATATCTTTTGGCAACTTGTGGTTTTCTGGGAGGACATCACCAATCAATTTGATCAAATCATTGTAACATCCTTAAGAGAAACCATACTTTGATTTTATATTCATAAGTTGTGTTAGGAACGAAAGGACTGACACCTTAGTGTCCTCATGTAAAGGCTTATCTGAAACATCTAGAAGGCTAAAGAATTTCTCGGCTGCTATGGTCGGTACATCCTCATGACGCACAGATTCATCCTCCGGAGCATTCTGAAATTGCCGACCCAGGTCCTGAACCATCTCATCCATCCTGTCATCCACTCTATCAGTAGTATCATCTTCATCAGATACATCTACCGCCCGTGACTCACCATGTTCATACCATGTGAGGTAATTTGGCATGAATCCCAATTTGCATAGGTGGCCGGCCATAACGGATTTTGTCACTCGGGCAAAAAGATGACATTTAACACATGGACACTTCGCTACCCCGCCAGGAGGATCTGGGGTGAAAACCTTATCCAGAAAACTTTGTGCGTTAACTTTCCATTCTTCAGTGTGCTTCATACCATTATCCCAACCGTCATACATCCATCTATGGTCTTCAGCCATCTTTATTAATAGTAATTTGAAAGATACATAAAAAAATAAGTTCATTATCCTAACAAGAGATCTAGGCAAAGATAGGTCCTAAACCCACCTAAGGATGAATGGGTTAGCACGATTTGTCGTGGCATGTGGTACGATCCGAACGAAATTTCGGCAGCGTAACCTCGCTGTTCTCCGAATGCACGCATGATACTTGTGCATTGGAGAACAACGGGGTTACGCAGCCGAAATTCCGATCAGATCGCACCACATGCCACGACAAACCATGCTAAGCCGTCCATCCCCAGGCTGTCCAAAAGCGTAGACAATTCGGGAGCGACAAATATCACAATTCAATGTGATCAATGTCGCTCCCAAACGGGTGATGTATAGGTTGGGTTGACTTGTGTTTGAAAAACCGGTTTATTCAAATATACGTAAATCACAAGAACAAAGTGAGAAATATACACTACTATGCTTTATGGTTCGCTACTATTGTAATAATATACACTAATATTAGCTTTTACCTGCAATCTATGCATATTTCTCATGGGACCATAGCCTCAAGCTACAATTTATCTAAGCCATTCTTTACAATCATAGACCAACTTACATTCAACATTAAAACATATAGCTTCTATATATTGAGTACAATTTTAATACAAACTAGCAACCATATATTGAGCACAATTTCTATACAAGCGCATACATCGAGTACATACCTGTCGAGACCCAGTGGAGGCGGCGACCTAATTGGGAAGAGAGCCGGAGTAGGAGGCGAGTTAAGTGAGGGAGGATTGAGCTAGACCGTGAGTAGTGGGGGGCGTGGGGGAGAGGCTAGGGGTGGGCTAGGCGGCGAAGTGCTGGCTGGGCGGCGACGAGGTCGTGCGGCGAAGAGGTGTGGCGGCGCGGACGGTGGTGTGGGGCTGGACGGCGGCGGTGTTAGGGGCGAGGCCCAGGCGTGGCGGCGGTGGAGTTGCCGAGGCGGCCGAGGCGCGGCAGCAGGCGGTGGCGTTGCGGAGGTGGGGCAGGCGCGGCAGCAGCAGCGGGCGGCGCAGTGGAGGGCCGGCGCGGGCGGGCAGTGGTGGTGGCGGAGGCAGTGGGGCGCGGGGCGGCGGCTCGGAGCGGCGGCGCGGAGGGGACGGGCAGCGTCGGTGGCGTATCTGTGCGCGATGGGGCAGGGTCGGGGCGTGGCGGTGGCGGTGGCGGCGTCAGATGCGGGAAGGAAATGCGGCGGTGGCGGTGCGTGGAAATGACGAGACATCAGGTGCGCGGGGGGTTAGGTTAAAGACCGTGTTTACGTCGGCCGGGCTGGGCCGACGTAAATACGGTTATTTACGTCGGCCGGGCCGATGTAAATAGACCTGCCACGTCACCTTGTTGCCATGCTAGCTGAACAGCTGTTTCTGGCCGACGTAAATACAGTTATTTACGTCGGCATGGTCAAGCCGTCGTAAATACACCATTATTTACGTCGGTTTTTTCTGGGCCGACGTAAAAAAATTGGCCGACGTTAACATATCGTTTTCCTGTAGTGTACCTTGGCTGTAGCTGGAGCCGCTAAACCGGACCCCTAACAATGTAACATATGCATATGTGGTTTGAAAGCTTAGTTTTCAACAAATGATTTAGTGTTGAAACAATTGACCAAATTGATACACTTACCACCATTGGAGTGGTGGTCCCCCAAGGAAGTAGAACACCGATCGCGATGGGAGAGGTACGCTAGTCCTGACGTTCGCTTGATGACCCCGTCTACTCGTTTGGAGAAATATATATTTAACATAATAAAACATGACAACCTAAATGTTATGCATGGATGGAAAATTTTATGTGGCCCATATGCTCACTCAAGGGCTAGGATCCTAGTGCGCCACTCCTCCTCCATGGCCCTAAGGCTAACCTGCAAGCTTGTATCATGTCCTTATGATGCTTCCTCTCCTGTTGCATCGCCTGCTCCCTCTCCCTATCCCTCCTGAGAGCCCGCGTCTTGAACTCGCACTACAGGAAACGGTTGCAATCTTCAGTGCCTTTGAATGTATCAACGACCACAAAACAAATCCTTGACATCGGTAAATTACTCTCGACAGCCACACTACCACCGTCGATAAACAAGATCCAAGATAAGTAGTCTCAACGGCTCAGAACGAAGTTGTCAAGACTACTCAACCGTCTGCTAGGAAAAGGAACGGCATCAATACATCTCGACGGCCAGCCGTCAGCTATCGAGAGAACATGTAGAGTTTAATAGATTTAATTTATATGAAAAATTGAAAAATCCTTTAATTGGACCTTTAGTTGAACATTTGAGTTTAAAAAGTTTTGTTTTATCTTCTGAATTTTGAATGAATTATTGAGTGTATCAAAATATTATATCTCACCATATACTATGATAAACCTAGAGGTTATTCGGAAAACACCCAGTTTACAGGTTTCGCCGCATTGGATGCTCGGATATTTCTAATTTTTTCACCGGTAACATGTTTTGATGCATAATGGATGATGAGAATGCATTTGTCTAGCAACATAGTTGCTTGTATGTTTTAAAAAAGGAAAAAGTCTATATTACACCCTAAACTATAGCCCTTCGTCTGCATAACCCCCTGAACTACGAAACTAGGCATTCTAGCCCGCAAAACCAAAGAAAAGGTGCAAATAACCCCCTGTAGCAGTTTTGAGGCTGGTTTGCATACGTGGCAGATGAGGTGGCATACGAATAACAAATAAAAAATAAAAATCTTCCCCCGTAGTAAATATCTCTCCTCCATCTTTTTCTCTCTTCCTCTCCCCTCTTCTCTCTCTTTGTCTTGGTCGGCCCGGCACGGCCGCCCCTGCTCCCTTCCGCCATTTCGGCTGGTCTAGAGTGGCGTGGTGGCGTCGTCGCCCTCCACATGCCTTGCAGCGGCCGGCCCTGCCGCGCATCCTTTGCGCGCCCGACGGCGGCCCGGCGCGCGGCGGCAACCTCCTCTTCTCCTCGGCGCTCCCCTGGACCACCCCGTCTCCTCCACACGGTTTGCCGGCAAGCCGCCTGGTTCCTCCACGTCCGGTGCCGCCCCTCTCCACCGCGCTCCCCTGGACCCCCACCGTCCCATGAATCTTTTGGGTTTGGAGGCGGTGGTGGGGAGGGGCGGGGAGGCGACGACAGCGGGGAGGCGACGACAGCTACGGGAGGCGGCGGCAGCGTGGAGGCGCTGTAACTGGCGGCGGGTGGCGGCGGGGAGGAGGTGGTGGTGGCGGCGAGGAGGCCGCTGCAGGAGACAGAGAGTGTGAGGCAGGGGAGAAAGAGGAGAGGGAGAGACGAACCATAGAGAAGAGGGAGAGAGAGAGGGAATTGATAGTCGGGTCCCACCATTTTTAAAAATTGTATGCATTTATTTTTCTGACTTAATTGCTACCTCATCTGCCTGTTACTGGGCCGTCGAGACAAATACTATTGATGGTTGTAATATCGAGACTATATATGTCTCTCTCTCTACTGAGCTAACTCGATGCCCAACCATCGAGACTAAGCTTTCCCGACGACTTATTATTTATTATCGACGTTTTCGGCCGTCGACAAAGCTGTTGTTTCCTGTAGTGTCGTGACGGCTGTTCGTGGTAGATCTCCATGCCCTCGCCTCGAGCATGTAGTCGTCAGACCTATAGTAGGCACCGTAGTGTATTAATTACTTACTAAAACTAGTTGCGATCATAATGGAATTTTCATGAATTTATTAACATAGGCGATCCCACCGATCATGTGCCTCCCCTAAGCCTTGCCCCCCATATCGTCAGCCTCCCCTAAGCCTTGCCTCCCCAAGCTGGTTAGCCTGGCTGCCATCAGTGTCAGCGGTCCTAGTGCATGCCGTCGACACTGAAGTTGGGCGGTGGCCCCCGGCACGCACTCGGACAAGAGAAGTGTGGTTGGCCTTGGTCATTGCCGATGACATAGCTACTATTCTAGAAATAAAAATGTATGGTAATTGTTAAAAAAGTTCATCTTCAACCTACAAAAAAGCCCTATTTCCAACATATATCCATTCCCCAATTCACCCGACCACATCCACACATAATTAGGTGCTCGATACCACATTTTCGAGCACATTCACATTCATATCATTTAAAAACGAAAAATAATGATAAATAGGGATCAACTCACTTCAACCTTCACATACAGGGCACAATGGGCAACAAAAAAGTTTAAAAGTTTATATCATACACATTTAGGTCTCAAAGTCACAAACGGTAAAATAGCATGCTATAAAATCACACAAAGTCAAATAAGAACATCTCTGGGTTTTGCGAACAGCCACCGAGGTCGGGATCCGGGTTAAACAAGTCCGTCACGAATTGCTCGAGCGGAGACGACCTTGTGGTATTGTAGTCACCTTTCTACGGAGCAATCATTGCACGTGCAGGCACAGCTGAACCGGACATTTGTAAGACTGGAGGAAACCCTAAATTTAAAAAACTTTATGCATTTGTGTATTGTTATGCATATGTTGTACAAAACTGAAGTAAATGCATTACCCCTGGAGAAGCTGCGGGAGAAGGTGAAAACTGGACCATAGGGAACCAGTGTGGCGGCACGAATGGGGGGAGAATGCCGGATATGTCGTCGGGGCCCCCGGCGTCGGCACGAAGACGAGCGGCAGTGTAGAAGGCATTTGTGCCTGGATGGAGGACCCCGCCTCCGAGAACACCTATGGATATAATATCTTAGCCTATTAAACCAGGAATGACATCCTAGCTAGCTACATATATGATTTTAATTACCTTTTGAATGCATTGCATCATGTACAGGTTTTATTCCTGTATGGCCTGCATCCGCTGGTTGTTCTCCTCTTGCTCCGTCTTCCATTGTTGCTTGTCCGCCGCCCTCTGTTGTTGTAACTCCGCGATAGGTTTGTTTGGGCGTCCAGCTGGGCACAAGCGGAAACTGAGGCTTGCTGTCGACGTGCCCTGACATCGGGCTTGTACGAGTCGGGCGGCACAACAGAGTTCACGACGCTGTATCTGCCGTGAGTCGTCCCACCGAACTCGTCGTAGATAAGCACAGGGTTAGTCGGCGTGTTGTCGGGGTCACAGTCGGAAGTAGGCTATTAATCAGTTTGCAAAGGTCGTTGAAGCAATTGACTGAGAGGTTATATTTGATCTTTACCGCCATTAGACGCGACACTACCGAGAGTCCGTTCATATCGGTCTGCTCATGCAGTGGCTTCTTGGTAGAATCAAGAAGCTTCTCGAATTGCTGGGCAAGTGGCTCGGCCTTTTTCTCATAGAGAGATCGTAAGCCCTACCCACATCATCCGTGAGCTCATCCAATCTGTCCACCTCAACTTCGTGGTAACCCTCTTCAAAATCCCAAGGGTTACATGTACACTGGCGCCGGACGCTTTCTCTTACCATGATATATCCATTTAAAATAGTTTGGTTTAAAGGCATGTCTACAGAGGTGCTCACTAATTTCCCATTTGCACCTGTTTTCAGTATTCAAGCAGATAGCGCTGGGACAGCGCACGAGGGCTGCGTTAGGGTTGGGGAATCTTCGATGCTATCCACATAACATCTTGAACTGTCTCGTACTATGATCCGAATATTTTATTGCATTCTGATAACATTTATCGAAATGGAAAGATACCCCCAATATGTTCATAATCGGTCATCAGAAGAGGGCCTCTTTTCACACTTCCTCTCAAGGTCCAATTGATCCTGACATTTCTTATAAGTTGGCATTCGTGGCTCGCCTCCTAGCTGGCTGGTAGAAGCGTCGGCTGGTGTGGTGGCCGGCGGTTGTAAGTTTGCGTGCGTTGTGGTGCCACAGGGCTGTTTGTTCGTCTTGCGGGTTTAGTGTCTCGCCGTTGACTGCGGTGGTAGCGGTGGTGCTGTTGTTATACCCTCGTGCTTTTGTGCTAGATTGTTCTTGTGTTTTTTATTTCGACTTAATAAAATTGAACGCAGCTCTTCTTTTTTAAAAAAAAAAAATACTTTGACCATATGATTCAACGGTATCGCCTCGTCTAAATCTCAACAAAAGTGTTATGAAGGAAGTAATTAAAATCCATATAAATATGTCGATGAATAATTGTAACCAATGCCCTTTGCACCGGTGCAAAATGCCTTCTCACGCCAAAAAAGAAAGTAACTAATTCAAGCTAGCAAGGAGTACTGGCCACTATTCCATTTCTGCAGGTTAAGAATAGTAACACACTATACTAGAGAAGCTTTTATTGGCCCAAAACTACCGATCGGACATGAATGCGTAGTGATAACTGCATCACTACCGGTTCAGCGGCTCCTAGGCCAACTAAAGTAGATCACTTTCAGTTTGATGAATGAACAGATAGTGATTTCACGACATTACTATGCATATGGTAGTGATTTCCCGAGGTACAATCACTACCAGTTTGCGATACAAAGTAAATCTATCGCATCACTATCGGTTCATGAATATAACCGATAGTAAATAACCTCATACACTATTCGAACACTTCTTCTTTCTCTCGATGCTGCTATGGCCAAGCATAGAGAGCAGCCATGGCCAAGAATAGTGAGGCGCCCAAGTACGAGTTGTGTGGTGGTGCTGCCCAAATTTTTCAAGATTTGATAATTTCACTCCAATCCAAGTGCTTCAAAATTAGTAGCATCATTCTAAGTTCACTTGTAGTTAAATGTAGTTGCCTCCTTGTTTTAAATTTGGAAAAAGAGGGGTTTTACATAATCGATGAAGAAGATTAAGGCCTTGTTCTTTTGAGCTGATCTGAACGGCTGAACAGCTGAACGACTGAAATGACTGAACTTCGAGAGCTTCTCGTGGTAGTCTCGAGAATCGTATCCATTTCGTTTGACTTGCTTTTTAAAGCATTAGGACCCACCTTCAAAACAGCGAAAAACGAACTGAAAAAACTTAAAGCATATGTTTTTCAAAACGTAGATAAGTCGTTAAGCTGCTTAGCTAAAAAGAACTGAGCATAAATGTAGATCTAGCTCGATAATTTTTTAAGTAGGTTGCAACAAACTTGTCTATGTATGAAGTTTGCTTAGATTATGATGTATCTCTCATTGAAGGTTTGGATCTAGCTTAAATTTAGGTTATGGTTTTATGATCGATAAAGAATTTTGAATCTAGAAGTCATCAACTAATTTTTAAAGTAGATTGCAAAAAAATATTGTGTATGCTTGGTGTTTTCTTAGATTATTATGTAGCTCTCATTGAAGGTAGGTATATAACCCAAATTATGATTTACATGTCTTACAAATTTTATGCATAGTAGAATTTATTTCTTGCTGACGTCAACGTATGTCCTGGTAAAGAATTTATTTCTAGATTATTGTATATATTAATAGAACATACTTGTTTGATCATATCTTCTTATGAGTGATTTTTTTCCAAATAATTATTTTATTTTGGTTTTTAACATGTTGCTAGCATATTTTTGAGAAATTTCAATGAGATCACTACAAGGATCTCTATCAGTGTTGTCGGCCAAAACCGACGACAAAAGTCAAAATAGTGACGACACAAGTGTTTGTCGTTGGCTGGTCGATGACACAAAGTCAACTACATTGTTCGGACGACACAAAGAGGTTGTGTTGTCGACCAAAAGCCAAAGCTGAGGACACAGAACCATCCATCGCTGCCCTCTTGGCACTAAGTTTTCTCGTCGGCCTCACCTTACCGATGACACAAACTGTTTTCCACCGAACCGCTAACGGCCGCCAGACAGGAATCCGTTCTGACCAGAGGGCCCCACAGCCACCTTTGTGTCGTCAACCGAGCTAATGTCGATGACACACAACAACCTTGGGCCCACCTGCCAGCTTGTCAGTATTGTCTATTCAACCGTGCCAAGTGGGCCCACGTTCAATTTGTGTCGTCGGCTGTCTTTTTTGTCGAGGACACAAGGGAATTTGTGTGGTCGGCCTTTTGTGCGGTCGAGGACATAAATTCTGGAGGGGCAGTTCCCAAATACAGTTTGTGTCGTCGGCACTCTAGGAGGCCAACTACACAAGTTGTTTTCCAGCAAAAACAAATTCCTGTAAATTGAAAAAATCACATTTTTAACCTGCAAAAAAACCCCAATATCTTAGAATTATATAACCACATTTCCACAACAGATGCACAATTTATATCACATACGACGACCACATTACACCAACATCCACACAATTGACGAAATTAACATTCAACGTCCATCAAAACCAATTTAACATACAACGTCGAGATAACAACGACAGTCCACAACATATATATGTAACGAATACGTTGACAAAGCATAATTTAACATACAACGCCCATTTCACTGCCAATTCATGGTTCAACATAAAACAAACCTAACTTTGAGAACTCGCAAACGGGTTGCAGATGACTCCCTCAACAAATTGCTCCTCGACCGATCTTGTGGCGTCCGCAATGCCGTCCCCAGTGGTCTCATCCCAAAGCTGTTTGTTCATAGCAGGCGCAGGCGTAGCCGAGCCAGAGACCAATTGATGATACAATTTTTGTAAGTTTGGTTTTATGTTTCAGATGCAAATTTGATTAAAGCGACAATTAAAAGTATAGCAGTTACCTGTCGGCACCCGATTTACAAGATCGGATTCCACCTGCGTAAACCCGTACTAGTCCCAAGGATCATGGCTAGTACACACGATATACGTAAACGAACGATTACAACGATATTATTATTACAAACGGAACATAGTCCAAGACAAACACATACAACGGCTCGCAGTCGCAAATCGAGTACACAATGATACAAGCCTAATACAACATCTAAAATTTTATTCATCCCACGCACGAAGGTCAGAGGAACGCGAACCCTAATCTTCATACTCTTCGTCGGAGAACGCCTCCTCGACGTAATCCGGGTCCTCCTCCTCGGACGGCGGGCCATACTCGGATGGACCAGCTGTTGAAGTTTTGAAAAGAGAGGGGAGAAAAGGAGGGTGAGTACAAATTGTACTCGCAAGTCCGGGATTATGCAAGTGCGGTTCAGTACAAGGAAGGCTTAGGATATTTTGCGGAAAGGCATTTATTAGCCTAGTTTTGGCAAAGCAATTTAGAAACAATAAATCTTAATCACTTTCTTTGGGCTCTTCTCAAACGGTTCTCGCCACTTGGCCTCAATGCCATAGCGAGAACAAAATCCTTTCTTCTTTTCTTTTCTCAAAACGGCTAGGTCCATTCCACGCGACACTTTCCGGTAGGTCGTCACCCAATCCGGAATATAGCCGGTGGCACCTAGCTCAAACGAAATCCTTCTCAAATTCTTACTCATCTCAAATCCTTTCTTTTCAAACCCCTTTTCTAAATTGGTTTTAAAATGAAGAAACTACCATATAATCAGTCCTTTGCACGCTCATAACATGAAAGCACGGCTATCATGATGCTTTTAACTCGCAGAGTGGGTACGCTTACCATCGAGAGGCTACGCACCCAGACGGTGTTTCGCCACAAGACCATCAACCACGAGGGCCAACGATCGGGCCCGTCCCATTCCGGGGCTCGAGGTCGTACTGCAATGGCTTAGTTCATAGGATCATAGGATGAGCGGTCCTTAGACTAGGGAGATTTGATATTTTAGCCCGGTTCAAAACGGTGCCCTCTCGCACCAACCGACAAAATATCTCCCTAGTCGGAAAGATTTTGGGGTAAGAGGAAAATCATTTCCTACTCATCACCCTTGATGCGCTATCTTTAAATCACCCTTTTCCAACCATTTCTCAAAACATTCACCTTTCACACAAATGATTGAATCATTCCGCATAAATGATTTTAAGCATTTATCCTACCACAATCAAAGCATATAAATAAGAGCAATTCATATTTTAGCCTTAGGTTTAATCCTACCATATTTCTTACCTTTCTATTCGGTCATGATAACTACGTCTAGGAAATACGGCATTTATCTTTTAAACTAGCATGCATATTTTCAAGTCTAATAACATTTTCTAAATAACCGAAAATGGCTTCTCAATATGATCAAAGGGGGGACTTGCCTTGATCGGTTCCGGGGAAAGCGAAGGGGACGTCGTCAATCGGGTCTTCGAGAGCTTGACCTCCTAAACGCGCACACGCATGCAAAGCAATACAACACACATCAGTAAAACATTTTATGTCATGCTGTTTTTAAGGAAAATGCAGCAACCCGGTACACGCACGGGCCTCACTGCTCCAAACCAACGGCGCGAGCTCCACGGAAACGACCTGCGCCAAATACGTGGTGAGGTTGGCGCGGAAACTGAGACGGAACAACGGAGGAAACGGCGGCGACGCGGAGAGAAGGAGCAACGCACCGGCTCGGGTGAAAGACGTTGCGGTGGCGCAAAGCAAAGGGCAGCGGAGGTAGTAGTACCCCATTTATAAGCGAGCTCCGCATCGAACGACCTTTGACGCGACGCGCGGTTTGGCGAACGCCGGCGCCGATTCCGGCCGGTGCCGTGTAGGTGAACGCATTGAACGCGAGGGTGGTTCGGCCGGCGATAAGACAAGGAAAGGGGTAGGGGACGGAGAGGGGTCCGGCGGAAGAGTGTAGGGGCGAGCGATTTCATGGGAATGCGGGCTGGCGAGGCCCCGGAGAGAGAGAGAGGAACAAAGGCGACCGGGACACGGGCGCGACGCGGGGAAGAAGAAACAGAGGAGGGAGACGGGGCTGACAAGGCGGGCCCGCTTGCCAGAGGCGCAACGATCGCGGCGCAAGGAGGGGCAGCGGCGAGCCGGATGGGCCGGCGCATGGCTGCGGCCCAACTGAGGGAAGAGAGGGAGAGGGGAAAGGAGAGGAAGAGGCGATCTTGGGCACGGTTATGCCCAACCGAGGGAAAGAGGAGCGGGAAGAGAGAGGAAAAGAGGAGGGGCGGATTGGGCCGAGAGGGGTTAAAACCGTTTTGAATTTTTCTGATTTCCAAAGCACTTATATTCTCCAAAACCATTTTAACATATTAATACTTTTAGGAAATATTAGTTTTGTTCCCCCAACATTTTAAATATAATTCCAAATAATTTCACAAGGGGCATTGGTTTTAAGAAAATATCATTTTAAACCAATTACCAGATTTTTTCCACCAAAGGCATAGACTTGGAAAGTTTAAATTATTTTTTTTTTCTAATTTGAATGCGATGCATGAAGTGATGATGTCATGATGCAATAATGAGTGATTTAACATTTTCAAATTATGCATTTAAGAAATTAATAACGTGCCAAATTGGTTTTAAAAATTCGGGATGTTACAAACCTCCCCCCTTAAGGTGGATCTCGTCCTCGAGATTCCGACTCTTCTGGAAACAATTCTGGAAACTCGGCCTGAAGATCTGACTCACGCTCCCAAGTGGCCTCAGCCTCAGAGTGATTACTCCACTGAACTCGGCAAAAACGCGTAGCTTTACTACGGGTTTTGCGAACTGTCACATCCAAGATTCGGACCGGGTATTCTTTGAAAGACAGATCAGGCTGCAAATCCAATACCTCAGGAACCAACTGCTCTTCAGGAACTCGCAGGCATTTCTTCAACTGAGAAACATGAAACACACTGTGCACACCTGCCAGATACTCAGGAAGTTCCAACTAATAGGCCACTTCACCTCTTCGAGCAAGAATTTTGAAAGGACCAATAAACCTTGGAGCTAACTTGCCACTTACACGGAATCTACGCATGCCCTTGAGCGGAGACACGCGCAAATACACAAAATCTCCAACGGCAAATTTCAAATCCTGTCAACGGTTATCAGCATAACTCTTCTGTCGGGACTGAGCTGTCTTTAACCTTTGTTGGATCATTTTGACCTGCTCTTCGGCCTCTTGCAAAATATCCAACCCAAACACCTTTGCCTCACCGGTCTCTTGCCAATACAAAGGAGTCCTGCACTTCCTTCCATACAAAGCTTCAAACGGAGCCATTTGAATGCTGGACTGATAACTGTTGTTATATGCAAACTCAGCATAGGGCAACTGTTTATCCCAACTGGTAGGCGCAGCCAGAGCACAAGCTCTCAACATATCTTCCAAAATCTGATTTACTCTCTCAGTCTGCCCATCAGTCTGAGGGTGAAAAGCTGTGCTGAAATTCAGTCGAGTCCCAAGCGACTCATGGAGCTTGTCCCAAAACTTTGAAGTGAACTGCGTACCCCGATCAGACACGATCTTTTTGGGCACACCATGCAGACACACAATTCTGCTCATGTACAATTCAGCGAGCTTGCCTCCAGTATAGGTGGTGCGAACTGGAACAAAGTGAGCCACTTTGGTCAACCTGTCAACGATGACCCAAATAGAGTCGTGACCCGCTTGGGTCCTTGGAAGACCAACAATGAAGTCCATCCCGACTTCTTCCCACTTCCACTCTGGAATTTTCAAAGGCTGCAACAGACCCGCAGGACACTGGTGCTCTGCCTTCACTCTTTGGCAGATGTCACAACGGGCCACAAATTCTGCGACCTCTCTTTTCATGCCCGTCCACCAATAGGAACTTTTCAAATCCAAATACATCTTGGTGCTACCAGGGTGTATCGATATAGGGCTGTCATGGGCTTCCTTAAGGATGAGCTCCCTCAGAGCGCTGACACTAGGCACAAAGATCCTCTTCTTAAACCAAAGCACACCCTCATCATCAACAGAAAAATTTGGTGCCTTATCTTTCAGCATTCTGCCTTTGATCTCTTGAACTTCTTCATCACCCTTTTGGGCTTCCTTTATTTGATTCAACAAAGTGGGTTGCAATTCCATTGAGTTCAAATACAAGACTTTCACCACTCCAAGATTTAGCTTAAGAAAGTCTTCACACAGATCCGGCGACATCTCCTCACTCCGGAGGTGATTACAGGCGGGACGGCGGCTTAGAGCATCAGCCACCACATTGGCCTTGCCAGGGTGATAGTGAATTCCCACATCATAATCCTTGATTAACTCCAACCAACGCCTTTGCCTCAGATTCAGGTCAGGCTGGGTGAAAATGTACTTAAGACTCTTATGGTCAGTGAATATCTCAGTGCGATTCCCCATGAGATAATGCCTCCAAATTTTCAAGGCATGGACAACAGCAGCTAATTCCAAATCATGGGTAGGGTAATTTTGCTCATGTGGCTTAAGCTGACGAGATGCATAAGCCACCACTCTTCCTTCTTGTATAAGGACACAACCAAGACCTTGACGAGATGCATCACAGAAAATCTCAAAGTCTTTGCGAATATCAGGCAAAATTAGCATAGGGGCTGAAGTCAGACGCTTTTTCAACTCTTGAAAACTGTCTTCACAGCTGGCGGTCCATTCAAACTTCTTTTCTTTCTTCAACAAATTGGTCATCGGTCGGGCTATTTTGGAGAACCCTTCGATGAACCGGCGGTAATATCCCGCCAAACCAAGGAAACTTCTGACTTGAGTCACGACTTGATTGCTTCCAACAACCACGATGCTACTTTCTCGATCCACAAAGAACACCTTCAGCAGAAATGAAGTGACCAAGGAAAGATACCTCTTTCATCCAAAATTCACACTTGCTCAGCTTGGCAAACAACTGGTGCTCCCTTAACTTCTCTAGAACCATCCTTAAATGGAGCTCATGCTCTTCTTCAGACTTGGAATAGATCAGAATGTAATCAATGAACACCACCACAAACTTATCAAGGAAATCCATGAACACTTTGTTCATCAAGTTCATGAAATAAGCAGGAGCATTGGTAAGACCAAAGGACATGACGGTGAACTCATACAGACCATACCGAGTGGTAAAAGCTGACTTAGGAATATTAGACTCTTTGATTCTGATTTGGTGATAACCAGACCTTAGATCAATTTTTGAGAAAATGGAGGCTCCTTTCAACTGTTCAAATAGATCATCAATGCGAGGCAGAGGATGTTTGTTTTTAATGGTCGCCTCATTAAGTGACCTATAGTCCACACACATTCTTAGGGATCCATCCTTCTTTTTCACAAAAATAACTGGAGCACCCCAAGGTGACGCACTAGGGCATATAAATCCCTTCTCTTGCAACTCTTCGATTTGTTTCTTTAACTCAGCCATTAGATTGGCGGAAAGACGGTACGGCCTTTGGGAGATAGGCGCAGTACCAAGAGCTAAGTCAATAACAAACTCCACATCTCTCTCAAAGCGGCATGCACAGCAACTCTTCGAAACACATCGAAATTCCATAAAATAGGCATATTCTTCAGATCAGACCCTTCCAACTTATTTAGGGCAATCAGATTCTCAGAACCGGAGTTAGCAACAAACTGAACTTCCCTTCCATCATCACTAGTCAACTTGACCGTTTTAGAGGCACAGTCAATATGACCCTTATATTTGGCTAACCAATCCATGCCTAGTATCACTTCTATCCCTTTTGAATCAATGACCACTAGGTCTGCTAAAAATCCCACACCCTCAATTTTAATGCAAACATCAGGGCACATCAACATGGTGCGAATCACTTTTCCAGGGGATTTAATCAGCATTGGTTTCTCTAATGCACTTATTTCAAGACCATGATTTTTAGCAAATGATGCAGCAATAAATGAATGCGTTGCACCAGAATCAAATAATGCAGTAGCTGGGGATTGAGTTGACATGAAACTTACCCATCACTGCATGGGGGTCAGCGTATGCCCTCAAGATCGACGTGGTTTACCCGACCACGCCCAATGTAAGTTGCATTCTCGCTTATGGAAAATTCCCACGTAGCCTGTAATTCATGGGCCTTGGCAACACAACTTTGGCCTGACCTTGCGCGGACACGGCACCTTTATTGGGACAAGAACTGGCGTAGTGTCCCATCTGTTGGCATGCAAAACACTTGATGCTCGACAGGTCCTTCTTGGGGAGAGCTGACATCTGGGTGCGGACCGTGGAGCCGATCGCGGCATGGCGGCGCCACCCATCGAGAACGTGGGCGTGGAGGAACAGCAGGCGCACAACCATGGGTGCGGTGTCCCTTAGGACGAGAGTTAGGATGACCATCCTGCTGGGCTCTCTTCCTCTTCCTAGCAGCCAGACACTGACGACGATTCTCCTCCTGCTTGACAGCACTAGCAAACAACTGCTTGAAGGTGGTGAATTCAGTGGAATCGATCAAGGCACGAATCTCAGGGTCCATGCCCTTCTTGAAGAAGTAGATCTTGTCAGCATCATTCCTCACATCGCGGGGCACATAATGAGCCAGCAGAGTAAACTGAGTGAGGTACTCGTGCATCGTCATGTTCCCCTGAACTAAGGCATGGAACTCACGCCTCTTAGCCTCCTTTGAGCTGTCGGGGACATAGTTTTCCTCAAATGCATCAACAAACTCATCCCAGGTGATCGTCTCAGGAGCATCATGAGACTCACAAAATGTATCCCACCAAGCTGACGCAACTCCAGTAAGCTGATAGGCTGCGAGCTGAACACTCTCCAGGTCTCCACACTGGAACATAATCAAACACTTCTCAATAGCCATCAACCAATCTGCTGCCCCCATGGCATCCGCAGATCCACCGAACTTGGGAGGGTTGGCTCTCAGGAAGTCATTGACACGGGTACGGATAGGAGGTGGGTGGTGTGGCACGGGTGGAGGAGTAGGAGCATTATTTCTCTCTCTCATTAGCTCTCGGAACATCTGAAACTGCATCTCCAAGATCTCTCTTGCAGTGGGATCTCTAGGAGGAGGTGGAGGAAGGTGGGGTGACTCGGCTTGGTTCTCTTGGGGGTTCTCTCGGGGATTTTCTTGGGGGTTCTCTCGTGGATTCTCTTGGGGTTTTGGAGGAGTATTTGTATACCGGAGAGGAAAAAGGTTGAGCTCACGGGGTGGCCCTCCAACGGAAGATCTAGCTGGAGCAGGGGCTGTTTGGGCTAACCTCCCAAGTCGGCGAGGCCCACTAGCTCTGCTAGCGGCACCACCACGGACTCGACCACGGATAATATCACCACGCCCAGCACGGCGCGAAATCACCATCTGCTTGCCAAGAGGACGAGAGACAATAAGGGGAAAGAGCTAAAACCCAGATTTCCCAAAACATGAATTAAAACATGTAAACTTGGCACGATGCACACTCACATACATAAAATAATAGTTTTTAGGGTACAACAGGGGCGCGATACCTGGCCGACGTCATTAAATCGCGAGCTAACTACCTACGGTTTACAGGGACTGGCACCGGGACGATTAGTAGGACTGGATGCACAGGGCCCACTAGGTAAGCACCAACCAAAGTAGGATGGTTACCACGGTGATCCAAAGCGGAAGTTCCTCATCTCCTCGAGGAACAACCGAACTCGCTTCGGCTCGGGCGAGGCGAGGACTCGGGAACGCGAGGGCTTGGAACACGGCGAGAGGACTCGAGAACGGCGAGGGACTCGCGAGCGGCGAGGGCTCACCGAGCGCAAGGGCTCATGAACGGAGCGGCGGCGAGGAGGACTGGCGGAGCGGCGAGAGGGACTCACGGAGCGGATCTCCGACCTCCTCCTCATCGCGGCTGGAGAAGCAGCGCGGCACGGCAGGGAGACGCGGCGGCGGCACAGCAGCGACAGCAGCAGGACGGCAACACAGCAGCGGGGCGGTCCTCTTATAGAGGCGGCCCGGTTATTTGAGTGGGGGGGGACCGGCGGCAAAGCGCGGCAAAGCGGCGGACAAGACGCAAAGCAAAAGAAAAAGGAAAAGAAAGGACGACAGTGACTCTTGCAAAGTGTAGGGAGAGCTACGAGCTAAACCTGCTCGTAGTCGGACTCGGAAACCAACTCCACAGGGTCTTCTTCTTCTTCATCATCATCATCGATGTCAACGGCGGGCTGCCAACCAGGCGGCGGCGAACGAACCATCAGGGGAATACCCTGAAGCTCGACGAGGGTAGGAGGCGGCGCCCTCACTCCAGTTGGACCCAGGTCCAACTGAAGATTCTTGGGGGTGAGCTCGAAGGAGCACAAGGGAAGATCAGCAGGATCCTTGGGCTCGAGCTTGGCGCTGGAGCCGACATCCTTCTCCTTCGGGCGTGAGGACGAAGCAGCAGGAGTAGGAGTCCTGGAGGAAGAAGCGGCATTCCCCCGGAGACGCTGGTTCTCGTGAACCAACTGACGGATCCTCTTGCGAAGGTGGACCTTCTCCACCAAGTGATGAGAGTCGCGCTTTTTCAGGTCGCGGTACTCCTTCTTGATCAGGTCCAGCTGGCGGTTGGCGTCGTAGGCAGAATTCAATTCCCGCAGGGTGATGGTGTACGCGTCGTCCAGGGATTGGACGAGCTCGGCAAGGTGGTACACCGTCGAAGTCGCTCACCCTCGGCCGTCTGGCGTGATGAACAGCTCGTCGGCGGCGAAGAGAGGGAAAGTAGCGGCGGGAGACGTCAGCTCACGCGTGAATGCATCGCTGAGTCGGTGTAAAGCAAGTCTGACACGCCTTGATGGCGTCTGAGCGGTGACGCGAGTGGCGAAGTAGCGGAACGGACCCGGGTTGGTGGGGACGGCGGCAAAGATGGTGACGACACCACCCAAAGATGTGCGTCCTTTGCGTGGAGCAAGGGCACCATGGTACATGGGGTCACCAAACCAAGCGTGCTCAAAGATCGTGAAGAATGGCGCGACGAAACCTCCGTAGCCAACACCAAGGCTAGAAGCGAACGCCGCATCTACAAGTTTCCAAAAGATCATCACCAAAGATAGATTGCGAAGAATAAGAATTTATTTAACAATTATTTCTTTTAAAAATTATATGGTCTCTAATTTCTCAAGACACGCCCTAGGGCCAATAAGAGCTGGTCTGCGATACCAATTTCGCCGGCACCGATTTACAAGATCGGATTCCACTCGTAAACCCGCATTAGTCCCAAGGATCATGGCTAGTACACACGTATATACGTAAACGGAACAAAGGCTAACGATATTATTATTACAAACGGAACATAGTCCAGTACAAACACATACAACGGCTCACAGGCCGCAAATCAGAGTACACAACGATACAAGCCTAATACAACATCTAAAATTTTATTCATCCCACAGGCACGAAGGCTGTAGGAACGCGTAACCCTAATCTTCATACTTTTCGTCGGAGAACGCCTCCTCGACGTAATCCGGGTCCTCCTCCTCGGACGGCGGGCCATACTCGAATGGACCAGCTGTTGAAGTTTTGAAAAGAGAGGGGAGAAAAGGAGGGTGAGTACAAATTGTACTCGCAAGTCCGGGATTATGCAAGTGTGGTTCAGTACAAGGAAGGCTTAGGATATTTTGCGGAAAGGCATTTATTAGCCTAGTTTTGGCAAAGCAATTTAGAAACAATAAATCTTAATCACTTTCTTTGGGCTCTTCTCAAACGGTTCTCGCCACTTGGCCTCAGTGCCATAGCGAGAACAAAATCCTTTCTTCTTTTCTTTTCTCAAAACGGCTAGGTCCATTCCGCGCGACACTTTTTGGTAGGCCGTCACCCAATCCGGAATATCGCCGGTGGCACCTAGCTCAAACGAAATCCTTCTCAAATCCCTTTTCTAAATTGGTTTTAAAATGAAGAAACTACCATATAATCAGTCCCTTTGCACGCTCATAACCGCGAGCACGGCTATCATGACAGTTTTAACTCTGCAGAGTGGGTACGCCTTACCATCGAGAGGCTACGCACCCAGACGGTGTTTCGCCACAAGACCATCAACCACGAGGGCCAACGATCGGGCCCGTCCCATTCCGGGGCTCGAGGTCGTACTGCAATGGCTTAGTTCATAGGATCATAGGATGAGCAGTCCTTAGACTAGGGGAGATTTGATATTTTAGCCCAGTTTCAAAACGGTGCCCTCTGCACCAACCGACAAAATATCTCCCTAGTCGGAAAGATTTTGGGGTAAGAGGAAAATCATTTCCTACTCAGCATCACCCTTGATGCGCTATCTTTAAATCACCCTTTTCCAACCATTTCTCAAAACATTCACCTTTCACACAAATGATTGAATCATTCCGCATAAATGATTTTAAGCATTTATCCTACCACAATCAAAGCATATAAATAAGAGCAATTCATATTTTAGCCTTAGGTTTAATCCTACCATATTTCTTACCTTTCTATTCGGTCATGATAACTAAGTCTAGGAAATACGGCATTTATCTTTTAAGCTAGCATGCATATTTTCAAGTCTAATAACATTTTCTAAAGAACCGAAAATGGCTTCTCAATATGATCAAAGGGGGGACTTGCCTTGATCGGTTCCGGGGAAAGCGAAGGGGACGTCGTCGATCGGGTCTTCGAGAGCTTGACCTCCTAAACGCGCACACGCATGCAAAGCAATACAACACACATAAGTAAAACATTTTATGTCATGCTGTTTTTAAGGAAAATGCAGCAACCCCATGCTTCATGCATTTTCATTTAAAGGAAACATGATGCTAAATGGTAATGCACACATGGAATGATGCCACCTCAAAATTACTTGCATGACCAAAACAGATGCTGGATGGATGCCATGCATACAAATAATATTTTTAAGGTCCAGCAACCTCCAAAGTATTTTTCCTAAATTTTTATAGAATATTTACAGCACATGAAATTAATGATGCACCTAGAGCATATCTATTTAACCAAAAATGGATTCCAAATGCATGACATGCAACTACATACTTTTCCCAGGTTCAAAAACTAATAAAGTAATTTTACTAATTTTTACAGAATTTTTAGCATGCACAAGCTATTTTAACAAATACTTTTAGTGCCAAGAAGTGATTTAATCGGAAACTAAATAAAACAAAAGAAGAGGAGGGGCTGATCGGTGTTGGGCCGGCCCGTCCGAACGGCCCAACGGCGAAACGCGCTCGGCACCGCGCGCGGGCGAGAGCGCAAGGGCTGAGCGAGCTGACTAGCGGGCCCCACCGGTCGGTGGCACCGCAGAGGCGGAAGGGGGAAAAAACAGGGGATGACCAGCCGGCGGCGGAGCGGCCAACGGCGGCGACGACTCCGGCCATCGTGGTTCAATCGGCCACGCGGGAATCTTGTTACAGAAAGGACGAATGTGTTGGAGGTCTAACCATCCACGAGGTGGTCGGAACGGGCGGCGCGGCGATCCGTAGCGGTGATGATCCACGGATCACACGGCGCCGGCGATAAATGGCACCAACAGGCGATTGATTCGGCCGGAAGCTACTAGGGAGTGGGATGAAGCGATTGGCGAGCTCACCGAGGACGAAGGAAACGGCAAGGCAGTGAGATTGCGGCGGCGGCGTCGGCGCGGGCTCCGGTACACGCACGGGCCTCACTGCTCCAAACCAACGGCGCGAGCTCCATGGAAACGACCTGCGTCAAATACGTGGTGAGGTTGGCACGGAAACCGAGACGGAACAACGGAGGAAACGGCGGCGACGCGGAGAGAAGGAGCAACGCACCGGCTCGGGTGAAAGACGTTGCGGTGGCGCAAAGCAAAGGGCAGCGGAGGTAGTAGTACCCCATTTATAAGCGAGCTCCGCATCGAACGACCTTTGACGCGACGCGCGGTTTGGCGAACGCGGGCGCCGATTCCGGCCGGTGCCGTGTAGGTGAACGCATTGAACGCGAGGGTGGTTCGGCCGGCGATAAGACAAGGAAAGGGGTAGGGGACGGAGAGGGGTCCGACGGAAGAGTGTAGGGGCGAGCGATTTCATGGGAATGCGGGCTGGCGAGGCCCCGGGAGAGAGGAGAGAGAGGAACAGCGGCGGCGACCGGCGGACACGGGCGGGATGCGGGGAAGAAGAAACAGAGGAGAGAGACGGGGCTGACAAGGCGGGCCCGCTTGCCAGAGGTGCAACGATCGCGGGCGCAAGGAGGGGCAGCGGCGAACCGGATGGGCCGGCGCATGGCTGCGGCCCAACTGAGGGAAGAAAGGGAGAGGGGAAAGGAGAGGAAGAGGGCGGCGCGGGCCGGCACCGTTGCGGCCCAACCGAGGGGAAAGAGGAGCGGGGAAGAGAGAGGGAAAAGAGGGAGTGGGCCGGATTGGGCCGAGAGGGGTTAAAACCGTTTTGAATTTTTCTGATTTCCAAAGCACTTATAATCTCCAAAACCATTTTAACATATTAATACTTTTAGGAAATATTAGTTTTGTTCCCCCAACATTTTAAATATAATTCCAAATAATTTCACAAGGGGCATTGGTTTTAAGAAAATATCATTTTAAACCAATTACCAGATTTTTTCCACCAAAGGCATAGACTTGGAAAGTTTAAATTATTATTTTTTTTTCTAATTTGAATGCGATGCATGAAGTGATGATGTCATGATGCAATAATGAGTGATTTAACATTTTCAAATTATGCATTTAAGAAATTAATAACGTGCCAAATTGGTTTTAAAAATTCGGGATGTTACATTACCCTAGGAGAAGCGTTAGGTGGCATGGCCGCAGTCGTGAACAGCCATGTTGGGAATGACCCCGGCATGACGAACTGAGTAGGATTTCCGCTTTGTGGTAATGGTGCTCTCGGTGTTGGTTGGAAGACGAATGGAGGAAGCGGCACGTGGTGCTGCGAAGATGCGGGTGACTGTGAGGTTCCAGCGCCCGACTGCATGCCCTGTCCATACGATGTAAATTCATGTTTGTTAACAGTTGAAAACAAAGGAAAATGGGTAAAACAAATTACGATGTAACCTGTATAATGGCCCATAACATCATGTTCTAATTATGCACTGTTGCTAACATTTTAGCGTCCTCCTAACTCTTTCGCTCCATCTCATCCAGTCGTCGTTGTGTTGCCTTATCTCTTTCCTGTTGCTTTTTCAAGGCGGCCTCCAATTCCTGGCTGTGGTCTAGGTCAGCTCTAGCAATAGAAGAATTTGTCTCTCTTCGATGTGACTTGACATGGTCTCTGTACTGGTCTCTAGGCAGTGTTGTGTCCATGAAGCCCAACCTACCATATGCGAACCCACCGAAGGAGTCGTATATGACCGTAGGGTCGACTGGCTTTTGCAAAGGAACACTTTCTAGACCATGTTTCTCTTTGTATGCTTCCACGTAGGAATCCTACAAAAAAACAAAATATCGATGGTTGAAACATTGTAAGAAAGAAAGTATAATGCATGTAGATAGTAAGACACTTACAATCTTATCCTGACATGTTGGCAGAAGATGTGGTCGTGTCCCATCAGGTCGTGGGCGTGCAATGTGCGCGCCTATTCATGACGTAAAGCCGTCGAGCTCAAGCCCTGTCTCCGCTTCCTGCGAGTACAAAAACTGCAAAGTTATTACGTAAAGGAAACAAGATAAATGACATAAGCGACAAGATAGGTCTTACTATATCCTGTTCGAGGTGGGCGATGCCATAAGCTCCAAGATAGGTCTTGCAGATTTCGGGGTTTGAATTCCTATCCCCCCTATTTCTAGCTTAGAAGTTTATCCATTCCTCTGAAGCCCACATTTTACAAAGCAACTTCCAAGCATCTGGACACTTGTCCATCCAATCAGGACGCCAATAGAGATAGGAGGCGTCAAGATACTCTTTTGTACCTTCGTTCCTTCTCATGTCAATACCTTCTTTTTTGCAGTGTTTGAGAACTGCATCCCGATGGGCTCCATTGATGGCATCCCTGACTGTCTTCTGCGTCATCTTGTCTAGCACGACCCTTGCATTTGCATAATCTTGCCTGGTCGGATCTCCAGGAAGGCGATAGTAATCATGAAACGAGGCACGATCATGTGCAAGTATATGAAGGTAATGAGACAAATGTAGTAAAGGTGTGGACAAACATGTAGTTAATTCGAATATACCCAGAACTCTTCAATGCATCTGTCGAAAAGATATTTCCATTGTCGTCTTTCGCCAGCGAGTAGTCTTTCCAGCTAAATGCTGGTCGACATTTTCCACCATCCTTCACTACCCTTGGGTAGTACAACCTCAAGACAACCCTAAGTAGGTGTCCTGGCTCTTGCTTCCCCTTGTTGAGACAAATCAAACCACTGTATAAACAACATATAAAAACGATTTAGACATTATAACAAACCACATAAAACTATAAGAAAGATGTCATGAGTGTTATACAACTTACTTTATCACCTGTTGATCTGCACCTCAACTCTATCAGCTCGATTAGCATGAGCTTTCGGTAACTTACTACGCCCCCTTCCTTTATGAGGTTTCTGAGCGCTTGAGGCTCCTGCCTCAGTGCTGTCTTGGCCCAATCCACCACTTGCATACTCCCAGAAGCATCCTAGTCCCAACCACCACTTGCCCCGTCCTCCCCATAACCCTCCTGCTCCTGCTCACCACCTACCTCCTCCCTAGAAGCATCCTGGCCCCAACCACCACCTGTCTCCTCCCTAGTACCCTCCTGCTCCTACCCACCACCTGTCTCCTCCCCAGAACCAGACCCTGCACCACCATCAGTGTCGACCAACTCCTCCTCCTATGAGGTGTAGTAAGCTTGCGGACTAGGCTTACTCTTCCTAGATCCTCCCCCGAAGACGCTTTTAGCCTTGCTAGCAAGTTTTTTGAGCCCTTCTGTCATCTTGCATTGTATTCAGAATTTTTATGTTAGAATAAAATTAAATAATGCAATAATTGTTTAATACAAATAATGTAATTGATCTTTCTAAAAAAATAATGTAATTGATGCATTAACATATATCAACCATAAGCTTAAAAATCTTCTGCAATTTCTTCTTCCTCGTCTTCGTCGTCCTCCTCGTCCCTGTCATCAACCTCCTTGTCGTCCTATGGATTTACAACGCCCACAAGGTTATCAAGATCATCACCAATATGCACTTGCAACTCTCTAGGTAAATCATTTTCTTGAAATGGTTGGACATCTGGTTGTGTCTCGTAATCATCATTTGTGAGGTCGAACAATCTACCAGGCAGGAGACATTTATGCACAATCCAATAATTTTTTAAGTCTAAGTGCGCATATGGTAGATAGAACACCAGCTCGACTTGTTCGGGAAGAATGAACACGTTGGGACTAGTATACAACTGTGTATGATGGATCTCAACTAGGCCTAGTTCGGGAGTCCGTCGCACCCCACGGGTTGGGTGGAACCAAGTGCAATGAAACAGAACGAGCGAACGATCACCGTTGCCTTCAAATGAAATTTCTACTATCTCCTCGATAACTCCGTAGTACTCGATGACTCCACCCACCTCATCTGGTACATAACTCAGGACGCCACTATTAACTGTAGTTGCATTGGGACGAGCCACTCAACTGCTTTAGATTGAAAGAAATACCCACGTGCATCATAACACTCATGAACCTTCACCCTACGACTACATCCACGTGACATTTGGCGGAGATCATTGTGTACGCTACCATGTCTTTGGCACTGCACATGCGGTTCAAATTTGGTTAAGAATTGAACTTCAAAATTATGATGAACAAAGAAAAAATTGAAAGAGTATGATAATTACGTGGTAATGAAACCAAGTTAAGAAATTTGGATGGTCTTGTCCATGCCCCTTTTCTTTCAAGTTTTCAACTTGTTTATTAGAAGGTTGCTCTGGGCTTGTCCAATGTTCAGCAATAAATTGCCTATAAATTTCGACAGATATTGAGACAAATTTCATAAAATTTAATATATAACTTGGCCAAGAGAGGACTTACGCAATGTAGACCTCCAGCTCATCCATGTTGTCATACATGTACAACTGTAGAAGAATTTTTTCCTTTTTTCCAAATCACGAATTGTACTTTTACCTATAGGACAACCTCCTGCTTGATCTCGAAACACCACTAGGCTAGAGGAAGTTCTGTGGCGAGCCTTCTTATACCTCGGCACAGGGGCATTTACAATGTTATTTACTGCAAAATATTTATTCGTGAAGTACGAGATCTCCTGACACAGTCAAGCTTCGGCAATACTTCCTTCAACACAAGTTTTGTTTTTCACTTTTGCTCGAATACTTTTCATCATGCGTTCCACGGAATACGTCCACCTGAACTGTGCAGTCCCCCCAATTTTTGCTTCATAAGGCAGCTGTACTAATAAATGTTGCATTACTTTGAAACACCCGGGTACATATATCTTCTCAAGCTTTGTTACCAGCACGACTATTTCATTCTCCAATTCCTCTATCCTCGATGCTGTGATCTCTTTAGCAAAAATCTCTCGATGGAAGAAATTGTGCTTCGCCAATGTTCTCCATATGTCCTCTTTAACGAAGCCACGCCACTCCGCCGGAAACAGACGCTCTATGAACACTTTTTAGTCGTGCATCTTCATTCCATTTAACTTATACTATTCAAGACTAACTGTGTGCCAAATGTTTGATGCATACCCATCAGAAAATTTTACCTTAGTTTTTATCCAAAATAAAACCTCTTTGACTTGCGCACGTGTCAGACAATACTTTGCCCTTGGTTTACGACCACAATCATCAATATTTATGGCCGGCCGTTTACAGATAAGAGCGCAATCCAAACGTGCTTTTTTGTTATTTTTGGTTCTCCCAACAATGTCCCAGTTTGTATTTACAACCGCCTCGCACATATTCTTTAATTGGTGCATAAGATCAACATTGTGAGGATTCTTTAGGTCCTTTGCATACGGCAGGTTATAAATACAACATTTATGCGTCCAGTGGTGTTCCTCGCCATACTTCTTCATATAACAGTCCCCATCGACGATATCATCATGCCATTCGATAATATCAGCCACTTCAAGCCGTTTGGGTGGCCCTCTCCTCACTACTGTGTTTTTGCGAAATGCGTTTTTCTGATTCCGAAATGGATGGTCCGGCTCTAGATGACAACGATGGCAGTCAAACCAACAGGCCTTGCTACCATTTTCCAATTGAAATGCACCAGTATTACCCATGCATATGGGGCACGAGAGCCATCAATGCGTGCTCCACCCCGAGCAGGAAAATCATGGATAGACCATAAGTATGCAGCACGAATCTTAAAATTCTTCCTCGTGTAGCTGTCATGTGTTAACACACCTTGAAATCAAAGGTCGCTAAGCTCTTCCATCAAGGGTTGCATTAACAAATCTAAATGTTTGCCAGGATTCTTTAGCCCAGGTACAATGAGAGAAAGAAACATGTATTCTTCTTTCATGCATAGCCGAGGGGGCAAATTATATGGAATAGTGAATACCGGCCAAAAAGAGCATGGGTGAGAGGTCATATTGAAGGTTGTGAACCCGTCTGTCGCGATACTAAGATACACATTCCTTGTCTCCGCCGCAAACTCTAGGTTTTGCTGAGCAAAATACCTCCAAGCTTCCCCGTCGGACGGATGAATCATCATACCTTTTTTTACGTCCCTCTTTGTGCCACCACATGTGTCTCGTAGTGGTTTTGGACAAGTACAGCTGCTGTAGACGTTGAGTTATCGGAAAGAAATGCAATGTTTTGCACGCCACAGTCGTTTGTTTCTTTTTACCGTGTACACCCTCTACTTCCACATACCGACTCTCTTTGCAGTGCATGCAGTGAGTCAGAACCAAGTCACCTTTCCAGAAAAAGCATGCAAAATTTGGGACAGTAGTCAATTTTCTCGTACGGCATTCCTAGCATACTAAGGAGCTTCGTTGATTAGTACAAATTTGGTGGCATCTTGTGGCCTGTCAGAAGGACACTATCTAATGGCTTGCATAGATCATTGTAGCAGTTGGCTGACAAGTTGTACTTACTTTTAATCGCCATCAAATGAGACACTGCTGACAGTAAGTTCACTTCGGTACGTTCATGCAGGGGTACCTTTGCAGAATGCATTAGCCTATCAAATTGCTTTGCAAGTGGCGCAGACTCTTCCGTGGAAGACAGATAGAAAGAACGGACAAATCATCTACGAGATCATTAGCCTCATATATGCCGAGGACAAAACGTCCGTTTGTGTAGTCAGCATCCTTCATGGCCGACAACACAAGTACACCCCCTACCGTTCCAACCTATATCGATCAATGTATTACATCGCCTCTTTGCACGTTAACTTCATAAATGATGTTTACTAATATATAGCAAACTTACACATGGAGGTTATTTAACACCTGTACATATCACGTCTAACTAAATCGCTAAGTACTACATCCGATTATCGAGATCCCTGCCAGAGCTATTTGGCACGTTAACTTTGTGACAATCGTGCAATTATACTACATCAAAATTATAGCATCACGATTTAAAAATAAATAGTAATCCGTTAATTTCTGGATTTTTTACTGCTAAAAAATTATTTGTACACGATTTACAAATAAAAAGTGAAAGGATCGCTATGCCGCCTAGAGGGGGGTGAATAGGTGAATAAAACGAAATTGCGGAATTAACAAACTCAAACAGTGACCAGCACGTCGGATGTTCCGATGGAGATCGGATGTTCCGATCTAGTCCAGAGAGTTCTGCGTCGGATGTTCCGATCTGGGTCGAATGTTTCGATGGACGTCGGATGTTCCGATCCCGGCAAGATCAGAAACCATTTAAAACTCAGTAGTAAAACTGATTTCTCGCAAAACCAAGATTAGATCTACTCAAGAATAATCAGAACAAGTCAAAAACCAATATTAAAACAAATACTCAAGACCAAGACGAAGAACACGACGACTTTTGTTTACCGTTGTTCGGATCTTTGAAGGGAGATCCTACTCACCGTTAGGGAAGGCACAAAGCCCGGATCACCAAGACCCTAATCCCCTCCCGGCGATGCACACAGCACTCATCGGCGATCACTAGATGAATCATTTTCTTTGCGGAGGTAGATTCACACCTTCACAAACTCTGAGGCACACCACACAAAGCTCGGCGGCTTACCGGCGACACCTAGCCGTCTAGGAGACCTTCAAGCCTCCAATAGTAACAAATGCGACGAAAAAATTAGGAATCGCTAATTGCTCAAGAATTGGATGACTCTAATTCGTGGAGCACTTGGTGCCTTGATCTCTCTAGATCTAAATCTCACAAGATGAACAAGAGAGAGACAAATGCTAGGGTTCTTGAGAGATGATGAAGAATATAAATTAGGTTCAAATCAGGGCGTCAGTAACCTTTTGGTAGGTATTAGAGAGGTCTTTAAATAGAGAATTCCGAAAAGTAGCCGTTGCTGCAGATAATTCCGCATCGGATGTTCCGACCCACGTCGGATGTTCCGATGGACTGCTCACTAGATTGCATTGAAAACAGGCAGGCTGGATTCACCATCGGATGTTCCGACCCACGTCGGATGTTCTGATGGTGTAGGTTCTGTATAGAGTGTATTTTGAGTGAAAAATTTACACGAATTTTGAGATACCTATTTTGAGCACTTAGGAACCTTTATATGCTTCTCCATTGCATCCCTCTTCATAGTACTGCATACCTATGACTCAATAAATAAAGATTTACAAATAATTACTAGTCTTGATGCCTTCTTGCAATATATTCATGTTTGAGGGGTACACCATCACATTTAAACATGTACCTCATGAATTTAACATGTATAACATTTGTGTACATTTCTCCGATAGAAAATATTAGCTCTATAATTGTTAATCATTAATCACCAAAACTACTTAAGGGCCTAGATGCACTTTAAAAAAGATAAGAGCATGAAAGTACTTCTGTAGTCAGCCCTGCAGAAACATACTACACAAGTGGCCTGTGTGGTCGACTCAGACTGTGGCCGACGACACAACACTTCCAAACAAATTTGTGCCGGCTCATATCGATGTTATATTTAAGATGAAAAAATACGGAAAAAAGGTTCAAAACTATTTTAAAACACTTTCATGGCGATGGATAAAAGGCCTTGAAAATACAATGTCCTCGGCCATAATGAAGCCGATAACACAAACTGCACTGGGCCCAGCTGCTGGCAATGGTGATTTTCTAAAAAGGTGGGCCCCGATGAGGCTTCTATCGTCAGTCAACACCAAGCCGACGACAAGACGCCAAAATACTTCCAACTTGTGGAGCCCACCTTATTCGAACCGTTAATGCGCCGTCTAGTAGGCCAACTTGTGTCGTCGACAATTGTTGGCCGACTAGAAAAAGGCACCACTGTGTCCTCGGCACTGCAGGGCCGACTACTCAAGCCCTACTTGCCAACGGATGAACAGCATGCATGTATTTGTGTGGTCGGCTGTCAGGAGGACTGACGACACTAAGCCATGTACTGTCGTTAGGTCCTTTGCTGACGACAAAAATTAAAATGGCCGACGAAAAAAATTTAGTTTCTTGTAGTGGATTAAGTGATCATAAGAAACTTAAATATTAATTTAAGATGAATTTTACGAAATATTTGATAAATAATTATCATAAAATGGACGTACAACACAGACCGATGCTTCAAGGAGTTCACTGAGCGCATGCAAACTTTTATTCCTGCGGCCGTTGCATACAAGCTGTCAGGATTCACATGTTATCCATGCGTAGACCGTAAGAATGAGTATTTGAACTCATGGCCCCTCCACAACCATTTGCTCAAAAGAGGTTTTATGCCAAACTATTCGTGTTGGACCAAAGCACGGTGAAGAAGGGATTATCTAGGAAGATGATGATGAAGAAGAGGGAGACAACAGTACCCCGGATGCTACCCAATACGGTTCTTTCGAAGATGCATTGGGGGAGTTTGGTGATGAGTTAGACTAGATGTTGCATGATGGAGAGGGAGACTACACAAATGAGAGACAATTGAAAGAATTCTCCTGTGGCAGGACCGTAGAACACTGTTGTACCCAAACTGTGAGCAGGGCCACAAAAGTTGCCTATCACACTAGAACTCTTGCAGTGGAAGGCAACAAATGAATTATCTGATAAGGATTCGACGAGTTGTTATGCCTTATAAAGAAATTGCTTTTAAAGGATAACACGTTCTTTTCATTTTATTGATACTATTCTACGTATTTTTTTCTTCGATTTAATCAAACTCTGATCATTACAATTTGTAATCACATGAAATGCATTCGCACGGTTCGTGTACGAACCATTGACGAGTTCAAGGATGAGGTTGAAATTATATTAAGCCAATATATACGTATATATAGCATAATACTAGCTAGCTTTTTAACTTTCCATCTATTCCAAGCTTTCTAACTTTTCACCATAGTGTGAAACGGGAGTTGAACAAAAATTTATGCGGTTACTATACATGTGAGTTTATGCACACTTAAACTGGAGCCAATAACAACGTATTGAAAGGTCATGCCTACTCCTCACACCTTGTACAAACTCAAGAATTGATTAATTCACCTAACTAATGACAACTCCATAGCTTGGATGAAACCAGTAACACACTCTTGTCACACTGAGTGAAAGCAATCCAGGAAGAACTCGTCGGCTTCCATATTTATGAGGTCATAAATCCAAAAGGCAAGTTTCACTCACCGGCCTAGGGGGCGGTCCCCTTCAATAAGGACTAGTGAGCTGAGGAGTACATCTACGGCTAACAAGAGCGATGCACAGAAAATCAGATGAATTAAAAAATGAAATAATAAATTGTTATTTTAATTGCTTGTAGACTTGATCAAATGCTCCCAATCATGTATGTTCGTAATTAATATGTTATGTAAATGGTGTTACAAACAATATTGATGAGGCTTTATATTGTGAATTAATGAAGTAAATATATCCGTAATCAAGTTGATAATTAATAAAGTTTTGTGAATTATCAACTAATTATGATCAATCTATGTTTTAGTTGTGATTGAACTAGCAATGTGCACGTGATAACAGTGACTTGTCGCGCTGCATAGGAAACAACACTTCACTGCCCGTTATTGACACCAACCGGCAGTGGTGCGTCCTTCAAAATCTAGGGATCACTACCGGTTGGCCACTATCGATTCTAAAACCGACAGAAAAAGCCGTTTGAAACTGGTAGCGATATGAATATACATGTAGTAGTGACAATCTCCTAGGAGTTAAGATGAGAATTTTAAAGGTTCGTAGAAATAAATAACTCTTGATAAAACGACTTAAATTGATTTTAATCTTACTATACCTAGTTGTATGTACACTACGGTGATAGCACATTTGACATTGTGTGTATAGAAGAATGGATGGTTCGATGGGTCCATTATACTGACGTACTATTTGCTACTGTGAACAATAAAAGAGCTCCATATATATTTCATGCGTCCACGTACGTACGAGCGAGTCAAGATCTCAGATGACTAAACAGAGAACAATTAGCACCCTCCAAGAAGCAATCAACAACTGTTTGGCACGGTTAACATCGTCCATTGCTCGCCATGACAAGCAGCTCTCGCCCATTGGCCTCTCTCTTTAATCTCTCTCCCTCTCTAGCTCTCTCTCTCTCTCCTTTCTGTTCGTGCCTTATATAATTTCTCGCTCAAGATCGATCTTGGCAGCCACTGTGCAGCGTGCACACGAAACCTCCTGCACCTGCAGCCCCAATCTTTTCCGCGGCCTAGCGGATTAAACAAAACGCAAAAGGAAAGGCAGGCGACCAAAATCTTGTGCCTGAAGCTGCCATTACAAAAGAAGTTTCTGCCTTTCTTCTTCCCATCGTCGTCACTAAAATGTCTTTTCTTGGTTGCAAGCATGCAACTCCTGGGCCCTGCTGGATATATGCGCTTTCTGTCTTGTGCGGTGCATACCTATACTGTTAAAAAAGTCTCAATAATGGTATAAACGATAATATGATCTCATAAAAAAAAATTGAATTCATTTTTACCTTCTGCCCTATTTGCATCGATCGTCCATAATCTCATCCTCCACTGCGTCGTACAACGTAGCACCACTGGATTGCCCCTGACTTCCAGCATCAACATTGTCGTCACCATGCATCATCACTATGCCGCCTCGATTCCCAGCGACGGCTTTGCTGCTACCACACATCACCCATCACCAGTCGCGGTCCCTGATCTCCCCACACTTACCCCCTTCGCCCCATCTCGTTCGCACTTCCCCCCGCGCCCCACCCCCGCCCCTCGCCAAAGCCGCACCCTTTGACGTGCGACAACCTATAGCTCTGAGACCAAATGCACCTCCTACTCCTCCCAACATCGCCACAACGACCCAATTCTTTTTACCTCCACCGCCCATACATATGCACCACCGTTCTCTACTCTCCAAATTTATCTACTTGGAGACGACGATGCAAGGCCTTCCCTCGATAACTGCCAGCACCTGTGCATGGTGTTGCGCTTGACGCCGCGTGTTCTCTCTCGTCGCTCTTGGCTGCCACATAAAAGAAACTGTTTTCATAGAGGTCTAGACATCATGCTTCTTCCAATCTGCTAATAATCCTTAACACATAATATATTTTAATAAATTGTCTACTGAGCCTGATTTATTTCTCCATTGCAACAAACTATATGTTTCAAGTTTCTTTTATATCCGTTGCAACGAATGTGCTCCCAACTAGTATATATAATATAATTAATTGATACACACGTTTCATGATATGGTATACCCACTGCTTTTGTGACGTGCAGGCCGGCCTCATCACATATGGCCCCACATGTTAAGGATACAGTCATATCCCAAAGGCAGAAGATACCGATCTTTATGACATGCGTCTCAGATCCAACAACACCACACCAAGGTAACTGAACACAAGATATCAATCGATGTATCATGTAATGTATTTCACGTTGGAGTATGTATGTCAGGTTAATTAAACTATCAATTTTCTGTCTTATATTAGAGTCCGGCCTGTTATTTAGTTACAGGAGTTTTTATCTGTCACGCTGGAGCTTGATCCAGAATTGACAGCTGCTAGTGATAATTAATTAAACCACCTTGCAACAAGAGCATGTAACCAACGTCGCGGATCAAGCAGAAATAGAGAAAAGAAAGAAAAGAGGGTCATAGGTTATAGGTAAGTTGTTGCAGTTGACTACAGAATGAGGCCGGACATGTCACCAAAGACGAGTAATAAAACTATGCATGATCTCTACGTACACACACACAAAAAAAGACACCGCTAGAAACGATGGGGGTGAATCTTGGGCTTTGTTTTTCAAAGGTTTGAAAATAACATGACTATGTGAAATAAGAAATAATTACCTGTGCACTTCTCGTTCTCATTCCAAATGGTCAATGTAAAATCCACTCACACTACAGGATACTGCAACAACCTCGACGGTCCAAGCCGTCGAGAAAACTGAGGAAACAGTTAAAAGAAAGTTGTCTCGATGGCCAGCTGTCGAGACACGGCCATCGAGGCTGCTTCGTCGAGAGAGAGCAGTAGTCTCGACGGTTTGGCCGTCGAGAGAGCTTGTCTCGACGGTTACAGCCTCAGTCGTCGATACATAGCTCCCAGACGTCGTTAGGCTGGCGTATTCTCGACAACCATACATCAACCATCGAGACAACAAAAGGTGGGCCCCATCCATATGTTCTCGGTGACGTGGCTCGAGAAGGCTGTTGACGCTCATACAAAGTCACCGAGACTGCATCAGAACAGAAAAAAATTGTTTTAAAAATCCAGAAAATCACAAATTTTCGCGGCTATCGCCGATGTTCCTAGCAGCAGTCGCACCTGCAACCCAAAATTCCCGGCAATTCATATATACCCACAGTCGCAAATATGCGACCACAATTCATTAAAAACACATAAATATATAATTCGATCACCACAAGCACACAATTGGATCAACACAAGCACATAACACATGCAAGTTCAAGTTCAAGTTCATCTCTACAAACATCGAATTCCATGTATAAACTGAATGTAATGTTCTCGAAAGATAAACCTAACAATCTAGTGATCGGGATCACTTGACAGGGGATCGCTTGATGGGGGATTGGGTGGGTAGGTGAACATTGGCGGGGCGCCCACGAAGATATCGGTGACCCAGGTTGGACCCATGTTGTGGCCATCGACATAGATTGTCCTGCGAAGCATGTGTCGACGGTCTAACGTCTGGCTATCGAGAGACGTAGACGCCGTCAGGCCTGGACTGCTTTCACGGGGACACCTCCAAGCAGTCTCGACGGCTAACGTGTGGGCCATCGAGAGTGACCCTCTTATTGCTCATTCTCGATGGGGCCATCGAGACTACTGGATACATATCGGTGGCTGCTTGTTGGCTGTCGAGACTACAGCTGCCAGTCGACTCTATTTTCGATCACTACTAGGCAAATGACCTTTAGTCCCGGTTGAGAACAGGCTTTAGTCCCGGTTTCTCCAACCGGGACTGAGACTACTTGTTGGCTGTCGAGACTACAGTCGACTCTATTTTTGATCACTACTAGGCAAATGGCCTTTAGTCACGGTTAGGAACAGGTTTTAGTCCCGGTTTCTCCAACCGGGACCGGGACTATAGCCACTGAAATATCTAAAAAATATGGCGAACCCAAGACTTGAATCTAGGATCTCATGCCACTACATGGCTTTTCACTCACACTTCTAACCAACCCACACACCCACGCGTATTGATTAGTGTAGGATATGCATTCCTTTTGAAGTTTGCTGGAACGGGCCTTTAGTATCGGTTCGTACTACTAACCGGTACTGATGAGCCCATATCAAGACGGGTTCAGACATTAATCGGCATCGATGAGTCTGCACCACCGGCTTGTACCCGCTTCACAAAAGGTATATTTACTGTTGTCTCCAACCGGTACTGAAAGTCTAGAATTGCTACTGTTGCTACGAACTGATACTAGTGTACTATCAGTACCGGTTTCAATTCAACCGGTATTGATGTACCGATAAATTAGGTCATTTCTATAGTGGTGGCTTACCACTGACATATTTTTCCAACAAAAATAAATAAATAGTAAACACTGACATGCACATCCCTAATTTAGCTACGATGTCGCCAGGAAAATTGCACAAATTAAGAAATCCACGTGAGAAAGTAAAAGAACTCCGTTGACTGCTTTGACTTTGTCAAAACCTAGGATGACAAAACAAAAGAAGATCGAGCGCTGTCGACCAGAACGGAAATTTCATTGAATGTTCCAAGCTAACCAAGCACAGTCGCTTCTCGAGATATTAATTAGGGTTTTGCTGGTTGAGTAACATTCACTAATATATATCCAGCATGACATATTGGTTAATATTGTCTGAAACGATATCTTTGATTCGGACGCACACGAGTGATTATTCTCTGAACTTCTACGACGTCCTAGTCTCGTTCGTTGTCTGCACCCTACGTGTGCTTAGTTTATTTGGACCTCATGAATGCAAGATGGCATTTTTCTTTCTAAAGCAAATCGATTATCTTCGATAATCTCCCTCCTGGCACCAATGACGCAAATGGAAAGCTTGCGACATACTTTAATTACAAGTCGGTGTGGTCCTTAGCTTTCACCACTTATGTTTTGGTGGTCCTTAGATAATGCAACCAGTGGAGGGTGTTCTTTAGCTTTAATTACTGCTAATTGTCTTATTTCTTGCTCCCTCCAGTTTCATAATACTTAACATTTTAGGTTTGTTCTAAGTCAAACTTTTAAAAATTTATCTATACAAATCTTTTAAACTATTTGGATTGTGTACATAAAAACCATACATATAAATTTGTATTGAAAAATACTTTCACATTATCACATTTTCGCAGATTTTGTAAATATATTCCAATAGTGATTGACGGTGAAAGTTGCATTTCGAAGACCATGTCAATATTTAAAACGACGAGTATTATGAAACTGGAGGGAGTGACTAGCAAATCGCTCGTGGTTTGCGACGAGAAATATGAATTCCACCATCAAAATTATGGGCAATTAAGAGAGTCAAAGCACAAAATTATTGGTGTACACACTGTTGGAATGTGGCCCATTCATGCAAAATACCATTCATGCAAAATATCAGTGCACAAGAAACTTTAGTACCACCTTGCTAGTTGGTGGGAGTATAAATCAACTTATAAGGGAGAGCTTCCAACCCCCCTTGTCAGGCACATTGGGAGTGTGAGTTTGTTTGCTAGAGTCACATGCACCCGTGCGCGCGATTACACGATTCACCACGTGATTTTCTCGCGTGACTTGCGAGTCGCCGTGCTATGGATTTAATCATGGCGCGTTAATTTTCTTTTTTATTTTGGATTTATCCGTTCACAACGTAACTCCCCGCGTCCGATTTTGTGGATCGAACAAACGGTTCACAACGTGCGTGTGCAGCGTGCAACGTGCGTGCGTTTTGCTTGGGGAGGCGGTTACGATTTCGAGGATAAAATCTCCAGGAGACGTTTAGGAGACTTCACTCGTTTTCTCTCGTGTTTCCATCTGCTGTGTTGAGTCCTCGTGCGACCTCGTTCCTCGTCAACCTTCCTCTCTGCGTGCACTTGGAGGAGGGAGAGCGGGATCTCCGATCCGGTTGCTACCGTGAGACCTGCACGGGAGGACGGCAATTAGGTTTCTGGGTAGCGCATCCGCGCGACCGCTCATGCCGGGGAACCTCGACGTCGACTACTTCCTCTACGGCCGGACGTTTCCTCTTCGCGTTCTCCTCTTCACCGATCCCTACGTAAGTTTTATCCTCTAAATCTAGTAGCCGCGAGTGCGGCTATGGTTTCCTTGATTGCCAGTATGAATAGCTTGCTATGTGCCTGCTTGGTTTGTTCTTCAGGTATGCCTTATAATTAATTTTGGAATTGATATAATGCCTTTATTTCCAACACACACCACAAGGCAGGACACATAAATATCAACCGTGTGCGGATCATACACATTTTGCTTCGTTATGGCCAATTTGGTGCTATGCACCATGCGACAACCACATTGTAAATGAGCATATAAATAATAGTAGAGGCACGTCAACACATACTATTGATTGTACCCGCCATGAGTTTTGAACGGTTAAATAAGATAAAATGAGTTTGTTGTGATGGATAATTTTAGTGAAGTAGATGGATCTGTTACTGTGGATGGTATTTCTAGTGAAGTGTAACACCAAGGGTACTTGTCACAAATAATATAGTATAAATATAAATAGATAAAGACTAGAATACTCATGCAGGTATTATAACTAAAGTGTTCCTACATTTAAAACACAAAACGTGTCCCTCTCCCTTCCCCGCACGGTTGCACGCATCCTCACAGCGCACTCCCCTCCTCCCTTGCATGCATGCATGCATATTTATTTTCCTTTTTGGTCGTATTTTTTTACTAGAAGCTCCAATCGAAAAACCGTTTGCACCATCGTGTTTCTGACATTTTTTCAAACAAAACTAGACTGGTCTCACTTCTTAATTTTTGCTTTACTACAATCATGAATAAAGCTTTACTACTCGATGTTTAATACTTTACCACTAGTTAGTGTACAGTACGTGTACAGTACTCCGTTTGTACAATATTATTACTACTTTATGTGTACAAACGTTGTAGTAAAGTATTTCATAAATAGCAGTAAAGTGTTTGCCCGTACAAATGTTGTAGTAAAGTGTTCCATAAGTTGTGGTTTTCATAAGTGATAGTAAATTATTGAACTAAAGCTTTACTATTATGTGTGCAATCTTTACTACTACAAGCCACTGTATAGTACCCCGTCTGCACAGTATATGTACTCCGCTTGTACAACACTTTACTACTTTACCTATATAAACATTGTAGTTAACTTTCACTACACGAATCGCGCAAAATCTCGACGGCCAAAATTATTCTTGACGGCCACAATAGAACCGTCGACATAGGCTAAGTAATCTCAACGGCCACGACAAGGCCGTCGTTATATTAAGTTATTCTCGGTGGCCAAAACAAAGCCGTCGAGATAAGGTCGTCCAGAGCCGTGCGCTTGTTTTTTTTTTGTTTTCGCGATGGCGGGAATTGTCTATCTCGACGGCTGGGACCAAGCCGTCGAGAATAGTCTCATGGGCCGGCCCATTAGGATGACTAAATATCGACGGCCAAAACAAAGCCGTCGAGATAAGGTCGTCCGGAGCCGCGCGCTTGTTTTTTTTTTCGCGATGGCGGGAATTGTCTATATCAACGACCGGGACCAAGCCGTCAAGAATAGTCTCATGGGCCAGCCCATAGAGTTTTTTCATTTTTTACAAAAAATTTCATAATTTGCATAGATGCATGTTTATTTACCAATTTAATTGAAAATGTATGTAACTTAAAAACAAAATTTGAAACAGTCTCAATTTTTTGGAAAAAATATATAATGGTACAACATGTTATCATGTTGTATATTAATTTTCAAAATATTTTTTATTTATAATTAATGTTACGTATAATATATGTATATATTTAAAACTAATAAATTGTATATAAATTTTTTTAACATGAAATATTATGTTACATTTCAATGCAATGATCTATGTAATATGGTTTTCCTATTAAATGGTGACAACATAAAAAATATAATATCCCTGTTACCCGTGTTTCATAAAACAATATAGAACACTATCTAATACTCTGCCTGATATAATCCCTTACATAGGCAACTCCGTTTGCGTACTTAATTTGAGCATACGAATTTTCTCGATGGTAAATTTTCATGTCGTAAACAATATAAGTCATTACGAAGCACAAATGAATTTTTTAAAAATATTTTAAAAATTAAATAAGCTATGTTGACCACCAAAGGGGGTGCAGCACTAGCCGTCAAGATAGACATTAGTCTCGACGGCACCTGCTAAAGCCGTCGAGAAAGGATGCAATTGACGACGGTAGTCAACGCAAACCGTCGAAATAGATGTTTCTCGATGGCTAGAGATAACAAGCCGTCGAGATAGTCTCAGCCAGCACCCGACGAATAGGGGGTCTATCTCGACGGCCTTGGCCGTCGAGACACACCTCACCACCAGGCCACGTCATCGTGAAGAGTTATCTCGACAGCCCAAAGCCGTCGATACAAGTTCCCCTGCCTTCGGTATGTGTCGCGACGGTTCATGTCCATTATTCTCAACGGCCTAAAGCCGTCGAGATAGACTACAACTTGTCACGCTTTGACACGTGTCGATTTGTTGACTGCGCGCTGACCGTGAAATACTCTCTCGACGGCCTAAAGTCGTCAAGACAGAGTGCCAGCAACGGTCAAGCTGCCCAGACAAGTTCTCTTGACGACTGTTGGCCATCGAGATAGATCGCAGCCGAATAGGTTTGACACGTAGGGTGCTGTGATTGGGAGATATAATAATCATACTCTATCTCGACGGCCGTAGCCGTCGAGAATGATCTTTATATTGAAACCGCACTGGGACTTAGCCATTTTCGCCTCATTTGCCAACGTCCCACGCCCACCGTCCCGCGCCCGCCGCCGTTTCGCGCCTCTCGCCGCCGTCCCGCCGTCTGCGCCTCGTGGTTGCCGTCTTTGCCGCTGCGCCGCCACGCCGCCGCGCCGCCAGCGCCCAGCGCCGCCAGCGCCCACCGCCCAGCGCGATGTCAAGCCACCAGCGCCGCCAGGGTCGCCAAGACTCTTCGCCAAGGCCGCTAACTTCTCAGCGCCCGTCCGCGCCGAGTCCCGTCTAGCCCTACGTGCCGTCCCGCCACCTCGTCATCGGAGGTATGTTGATTCTTCGCGCCTTTTTTTTTTAAATCACTGTTGTGTAGTCTCGACGGCCTTTCACGTTGTGACACGTGGCTCCCATTGTTTGGGCGGTGACCGGTGGCAGTCAATCTCGACGGCTTCCGGCCGTCGAGAATAGTGAATATAAGTTAACTGCACTGGGACTTAGGCGAAATTGCCTAAGTCCCAGTCGCGAGTCCCGCTGCTGCCACTGTCGCGCGCGCCGCCGTCGTCTCGCGCCGTCCGCTTCCACCAGCGCCGCCCAGCCCTGCGTGCCTCAAGATCATTGACTTCCAGCTGCTGTCGCGTCTAACCCTAGCTGTCGCCCGCCACCTCATCATCGGAGGTACGTGTTGATTCTACGTGCCTTTTTTTTTTAAATCACTGTTGTGTAGTCTCGAAGGCTTTAAACTGTCAAAAATTTAATTAGTCTTGTAATTAGTAATATTTAAAAATTTTAAAAAATTGAGAAAATAATAAAAATAGATAATGCAATTGTTATGATTTAGCATTTAATTGTAGGTGCAATTTATATACAAATTTTAATATAACATTGAATTAATTAGATTTGCAAGTAGTGATGATTAAAAAAGTTACAAAATTTAGAAAATAGCGAAAATAGGTAATGCAATTGTAATGCTTTGCCATATAATTTTAGATGCATTTTTAGCTTTGCCATATGCTTTGCCTAATTTATTGTAATTGATTTATATTACATCGAACCAATCAGTAACCTAGCCATACGTCACCAGTTCAGGTAAAACACAATGCGTAAAGAATTTGGACTGTGATTCGTTCATTTCTATTATGCTTTGTATAAAATGACCCCGAATTGTCCAGTGGATAGCCAATGTGTGGCGTCCTAGTGGACAGCTCACGAATAGCCTCTTAGGCGTGTCCCGCTGTGGCATCGGTAGAGACGAGACAAAATTTTGACAGCATAACCCTATAGTTCTCCTAGTGCATATTATGCACTAGGAGAACTATAGGGTTATGCGGCCGAAATTTTGTCTCGTCCCTACCGATGCCACAGCGGGACACGCCTAAACGGCTATTCGTGGGAGGGTTTAGAAGCCTTTCTAAGCCTATTCTGAAACCCTAATGTGTAGCTTCCCGTGTCAAGAGCGATGGATGAAGAGAGGAGGTGGATGTACGATGGATGGAGATCGAACGGACAACATTCAGATGAATGGTATGAGAAGGCCAATGCATTTGTCGATAATGCTTTCAAGGCGACCCTAAACCCTGACACGGCGTACGTTCATTGCCCTTGTACGGAGTGTGGAAACTGTAGAAAGAGAACGCGGTATGACATGGGAATGCATTTATGCAAAAATGGGTTTAAGGCCGGTTATCATCGTTGGCTTTATCACGGTGAGAGTGGTTGTGCTCGTGCCGTCTTTACTCCTCCTGACGAAGGATTTGATGAAATTGACAGAATGCAAGATATGATGGATGACTTTGACTATGATTTTGATGATGAGCAGGCAACTACCACTATGACCGAATTCTTAACCCTGTTAGAATCTTTCAAACAGCCTTTACACGATCAAACCACCGTGACACTTCCAGATGGACTCAAGATGCCCTCAAGTTGGTACGAGTGTAGAGAACTACTTGCTGGTCTGAGATTGCCTTACGAGAAAATAGATTACTGTCCGAACCATTGTATGTTGCATTACAAAAATGAGGCTGTAAAAAATGTGTGTGATCATTGTGGGAGTCCAGATATATAGAGATAGTCGACGGTTACGGAGAAAAGAAACAGACGAAGGTGGCAAGAAAAGTATTGCGGTACTTCCCGTTAAAGAAACGACTCCAACGGTGTTTCATTACGGAGGAGACCGCGCGGCAGATGAGGTGGCATAAGGAGGGTAAACGTGTAAGACCCGGTATGATGGTTCATCCGGCTAATGAAGAAGAGTGGCAACACTTTGATAGGGTGTATCCGGAGTTCGCAGCGGATCCAAGGAACGTGCGGCTCGCACTTGCCACTGATGGCTTTACGCCTTTCAATATGATGGCTGCATCATACTTCTGTTAGCTAGTTTTTAGCATCCCTCTGAACCTCCCACCTTCAATTCTGATGAAAGAAGAGTTCATATTTCTTTCTTTAATCATGCCTAGGCCAAAGAATTCTGGAAAAAATCTAGATTTGTTTATGAGTCCATTGATTGACGAGCTGAAGGAGTTATGGGAAGAGGGTGCCTCGACATACGATAGAAAAACAAACAGATCTTTCTATATGAGGCTGCCTACATGTACTCAATATATGATTTTTCCGCTTACGGTATGTTCTCCGGATGGAGCACACATGGGCGGCTTAGTTGTCCTATGTGTTTGGATGATACAGAGGCATTCCAGTTACGATTGGTGGCAAACCGAGTTGGTTCGATTGTCATCGAGCATTTTTGAAACCAGGACATCCATTTCGGAAGCAGAAAAATGCATTCCGTAAGAACACAACAATAAAAAGGAGAAAACGTGGTCGTGTGGGTATGGCGTTCATAAAGGAATGGCATGCCAAATTGGTTCATAGTCAGAATGGAGCTTACGAAGATTACGGTAACTCACATAATTGTACATACAAGTGTTGCATATACTCTCTTCCATATGCAAATGATCTTATTTTGCCGCACAACATTGATGTGATGCATCAAGAGAAAAACGTAGCAGAGGCCATCTATGGTACAAACTTTGATATAGCTGAAAAAAGTAAAGATAATGCGAAGGCACGGCGAGATTGTCAGGAGATATGTGATTGACTGTCAATGAATATGGCTGAGGAGGAAAAGAAGAAGCCAAAAGCTGTGTATTGCTTAACAAGCTCGCAAAAGAAGGAGGTATTACTTTGGTTTCAGAATAGTCTAAAGTTTCACGATGCGTATGCGTCAAACTTTGGGCGTGGCGTGAACATCACTCAAGAAAAGATAAATGGAATGAAAAGCCACAACTTTCACATATTCATGCGAAATCTCGTACCCGTCGTGTTACGAGGTTACGTACCTGAAGAAGTCTAGAGAGCGCTCAGTGAACTGAGTTTCTTTTACAGAAAGTTATGTGCTAAGGAGATCAATAAGGATGATATGATGAAGCTTGAGGATGATATCGTCATGCTCGTATGCAAGTTAAAAAAGATTTATGTTCCCGGGTTTTTCAATCTAATGCAACATCTGCTCGTGCATCTACCTTTTGAAGCTCGACTTAGGGGACCAGTACAATATAGGTGGATGTATCCTATAGAACGGCGACTAAAAAATGTAAGAGCAAGTGTGAAAAACAAAGCACGAGTTGAAGGCACAATAGCCGAGGCATACCATGTCTAGGAGATCACTAATTTCATCAACAAATACTTGGCAATAGAGAAAAATATGAATATTCAGATACCGAGGTACCGTCCAGTCGAGCGAAGAGTTCAGTCTGAGTTAAGAGTTTATCAGGTGCAAGGCCGGGCAGTAGGTAATCATCTGACCCGAGATTTATCTGGAGATGAACGAGTTGTTGCATTGTTATATATGTTCGAAAACATCGAAGAGTTGGCAGCTATACAAGACGAATTTGTCCGAGCTGAATGGAAAGGAAGTCGATAGCCAACAGCTGGTGAAAGAAACCAACTCTTGCGAATGGGTGCTGGACATGGGGCGGCCGAATTTCTTAGCATAGTTTTAGAAACAAGCTGCTATTGATGCTAGTTTACATAATGATCTTCGTCAAATGTCACGTGGATGCATGAGATCTGTGAAAGTTCATAACCATTACGATATAAACGGTTTTCGATTTCGTTCCTCCACACATGAACAGTCAAAACCTGATTTGCGATCGGTAAACAGCTGTGTCTTATGCCAGGGGGAGGATGGGGTTGACTATTACGGTATAATCGAAGAGATAATCAAACTGGTATTCGAAGAAAGTAAAGAGCTCTCAGTAGTTCTGTTTCGTTGCGGGTGGTTCGATCCATATGATGGCGTCCGACGTAAACATGACATTGGCTTAATTGAGGTAAAGCATACTTCCAGACTCAAATGATACGATCCATTCATTCTCGCAAACCAGGGAGAGCAGGCGTATTATCTCCGCTATCCATGCCGAAAACCTATAAAAGGCAGTGTTAAGGAAGATTTGAAGTCGTGATGGGTTGTGTTTAAGGTTCGTCGGTCAGGCAGATTTGTTGACCTAACAACCGATGATTACGAGGGTCCAACACAGGATGACCGACTGAACACCACAATGGTAGTCGATATTGGGTCGGGACTTGACGAACTAAAAGCAATTGAAGACCCGGATGTCGAAGAAGAATATGAAGAACATGAGGTTCAAGAAGACCCGGATGTCGTGGGATCATTAAACAAAGATATTATGGATGTCGACGATAATTACTGTTAGATATTATAAATATCCGAGGTTACATGTGCGTCCAAAAATATCTTACTTTCAATTATTTATCTAGATTTGCTTTATTTATTTAACTAACTATTCTTTAATTTTCAAATGCAGGATATGCCGCCACGCAGGTTCGTCAACCCCCCGCGGCATGCACAGGAGGAGGAGGAGGAGGAGGAGGCCTCTGAGCCCGGGCAGGAGCTAGCTCTGACTCAGGAGAGTGGACCTAGTGCGTCTAGGGCAGGAGATAGCCAGGGAGGTTCGTCCTCTCAGGCTAGTAGGAGGAAAAGAGGCCCAAACAGGGTGAGGGCCGCACCGCCTCAGTAGTCTGGACGACTGGCGATCCAAATTGACGGTGACAGGTACATATTTTTGTAGCAAATTACTTTTGTGACATTTTCGATTTTAATTATATAAATCTATCACATCTTTTGTTTAATGTGCAGCAACATGTCCACCGTGGATGTCAACGAGAGGCATCGATGCGGGATACGCTTGGCACCAAGGGCGCAAAGAAGATTATCTGGGCTAATAACCTAGGATGGGACAGCAAGACCAGCGTACAGTTAGGACGACTACAGGCTAGCCCCGCATGGGGATAGCACTGCCGCAGATCAGGTCATCCGCGATTTTGGGTAAGATAAACAATAACTCAAACATCTATTTATTTTAACTTCTAACCATATCTGTTGTTATATCCTACTTCAGCTCAGGTTCGCTCCGCAGGAGGGACTTCAGCAGACTGACTTCGCTCCTATCATCGAGAGGATGGCGAAGCAGAGGGTACAGGACATGATGTCCAATGCCCATGTCTCGGCCGTTCAGAAGTATCACAGGTGAGTAGCCTAACTTCACGATACATTTAAGTTTCATGTGTTCGTTTCTAATTTCCACCTTTCCCTGTTTTTGTAGGAGACAGGAGCAACAAAACCTCACGGCCCAGGCTGCTCGTCAGTACAACCAGGTCCGTTCTGAGTGGTGTCAGGAGGACGCCTGGGGGGCTATAGGTAGGAAGTGGGACAGCCCCGAGTGGAAGGGGAAGTCCGAGAAGGCAAAGAAGAACAGGGGCGTTAAGGACTACAAATCTAACACCGGGAGGTGGTCAATCGCACAGTTGGGGAAAAAACTGGTAATATAAAGTTTTTACTTATCATCACTTTAGATTTTCATACTAACACATGTCTGTCATATTACAATTTAGTTGGTGAAGACGGGGGTTAGGCCCAGCCCGATGGACGTGTGGAAGCAGGCCCACACGAAAAAGGCGCCGCCTGGTGGACAACCGACCTTGGATCCCCATGCTTATCTCCGTATGGTAAGTGTCGACAAGATTGGTCAACACAACTATCTTATATTCATTTATTTGTTTGATTTTGACTATCACAACGACATGTAGGAGCGTTATAAGGACGCTTATAGAGAGGAGCATGGGGAGGAGAGTAAATCCAGAGGAGGCTCCCCTCGATCCTCATGTGATTCATAAGCACATGGGGGGCAAGGCTCACGGGCGCCTGGCGATCGGTGGCGACCACCTACGGTAAGATCTCTTTCGTACACATGTATATTATGATTGCAAAACTGACTGCTATATTATGCATGTTGCAGGTCTTCAGAGTATATGCCTGAGGTTCGGGCTAGCCAGAGCGGCGGTGAGACTCGTCGCCAGTTCGAGGAGCGCCTGCAGAGGGAGAGGGAGCAGCAGCAGAAGAGGCACGAGGAGGAGCGGGCTCATGATAGAGAAATGCTAAGGGCCATGCAGGAGAGGCTGAGAGCCGCGCAGGAGGACTACGACAGAAGGCTTTGACAGCTTGAGGCGTTCGTCGCTGAGGTAACGCATTCGCACTTCAATTCTTTTTTATAGATGCATATCTTATCATTTGTACTAACGGAATCAAATATATGTGCAGGCCGGTCCAAGTGGTCACACAGGGCTTGCAGGCAGCTCCTCGAGCCAGGTGGGGACTGCGGGTCCCTACACAGGTGGCCCGGCCGTGTACGGTAGCCACCCAGCCCCTCCAGGCACCTATGTTGGGCATGGCGGCTACCCTGTACAGATGGCACCACCGGGCACCTACGGAACCCAGCCGGCCTACGTCCCCAAGCCCAACTACCCGAACGTCGAGCGTCCCTGATTCCGTGATCCAGCAGTAAGTCTCCTGTGCCAAATTAATACACTATCGCATAGTACTGTCAACTTACTAATTGAAAAATCTCGAAGGGTTCGGGTTCTGCGATGTCTACGCCTCCGTCCTTCGTGCCACCTCCTCAGGTCGACGCGCAGCAGGGCGACGACGCCTCAGGGAACATGGCCGCCAGCCTCGCGGAGCAGCTCTTTGGGACGCCACCACGACAACCATGATGTTTATTTTATTGTGTTTATGATGTTCATATTGACATTGCGATGTTTGTCGTGATCGTATATTGTGAATGTGGATTTGATATTTGTGATTTATATACTGCGATGTTTGTGATATATTGAAATTGTCGGAGGTACATGTGTATTTTTGAAATTATGGGAAATTTGAATGCGGGGGCTATTTTGGGTGTGCAGGTTGCAAGAATGCTCAATTCATTTCAGCAAAAGAGAGCTACTGCAAAATTATTGTGATTTTTTCAAATTTAAATTTTTTTTTGCTGTTTTTCAATTATTCTCGACGGCAAGAGCCTGGCGGTCGAGAAAACTGCCATGACCCACCTGCCAGCGCCGTCATTGCCGAGATGTCAGCTCCAGGCAGAGAAGCTATCTAGACAGCCGGAAGCCGTCGTGAAAAACGGCCATGGCCCACCTACCAGCGCCGTCATTGCTGGGACGTCAGCTCTGGGCGGAGAAGCTATCTCGACGGCCGTAAGCCGTCGTGAAAAACTAGTGGGCTGGGCCGCCGGCGGCCTACGAAAGAGCAATCTCGACGGCTAGAGGACGTCGAGAAAGACTCCACCATCACGTTGTGCCTGCCCGGTGCATGTATCTCGACGGCAGCTTCGGCCGTCGAGAATTTGAGCAATCCGCGTGGTGTGTTACATAATGAGAAGTAAAGTGTTGCTCATAATTGTAGTAAAGCAATTTTTACAAATGAGACCGGTCTAGATTTGTTCGAAAAATGTCAAGAAAACGGTGGTGAAAATGGTTTGTTACTTTGAGATTTCAAAAAAAATATGGTAGAAAAAGAGAGAAAATAATAAGGTATCAATAGTAGTGGCACGCACGAAGTCACCCCTTGCATAGTTGCATGCATGTATGGAGGGCACGAGAGGGGAGAAATTGGTTGCATGCATGTGCGGGAGAGAAAACTCATATGGAGGGACGCGTGTCATCATCTAAACATAGGAGTACTTTAGTTAAAATACTCATAACAGTGAGTAGCCTTACTCTATATAAATATAAATATAAACTGATTTCCGAGAGCTTTCACTTTGGAAAGTTTAGGCTACGTTTTGAATTATTTTTCAGAACAAAGGTACACGCATCCGTAAAAAAGACCTAAAATACCAACACATTTGCATTTTGAAATTAGAGATAAAGAAATCAAACAAATATGTTGGGATTGGGTTACACCCTGCTGACGTGGCACCTGAGCAACACCCTAGACACACAACCAACAAGGAAGTGACCCTCGTAGAATTCGTCGGCCACGGGCAAGTCCGAATGCATGAGAAGCCAGCCAACCCCGACCAACCACTTTGCTCGGGGACTTCCGCCAAACCAGCCCGAGTAAGCCTTGCTCGGACACGCACATGGTAGCAAAGCATGGCTCATGCTATGCAACCGGTCGTTGCATAGAGGACCGGTCTGAAGCGCGTCAAAGTCAAAAGGCGGGCTTCATGGCTGCCCATCCACCACTGTTCCAGCATCTTCATGTCCAGCGTGGCGTCGACCTCGTCACTAACTCATGCTCTACAATAGCTCTTTACCCGTCAGTGCTTAGCTCTGTGGATGGAGAGTTGTTTGGGTCATCATCCCCTTCCACAAGTTTTTTATCTGAATATCAAACCTGCTAGTCCTTTATCAATAGACCCAACCACATCAGCTGGTAATTTTTTGCTCTATCAATACAATAGACCCTTACTCTTACAAAAACATGTTTGTACATAGTGCTACAATCCAATTCCTGAGGGACCCCTACTAAAGATGCCACATAGAGAACAGTATATATGTCCCAAGACTCTAAAGGAATGTTAAGCTCCCAATTCATGGTTTCATGCATCAACGATCACAAAAAAACACTCTTATTCTTCACCTCCATAGCATAAAAATCCACCATCTCCTCCACTTCTCTTGAATCGGAAAATCTCAAGAATGAATTTGTTCCATGTGGTCTAGTATTACAACTCCAATTAGGAAAGACCCTATAAATACGATTCAACTCCCTCTCAATCTCCTTAGCAGACACTGATTCTCCTTCCCCTCGTAAAACTATTTGTGAGTTAGCTGTTAATTTTGGTGTTCATGTTAGTTATAATGATTTTAATAAGATTGATGCCGTCATGAATGAGAAAAGGCTAGATTATATTTATTTAAAAATAATAAATAAAATAATAATAGTTTGACCAAAGATGTGGTGGTCCAAGACGGAGAAACTAATCTTTAAATTGTTTAAATGGAGATTTAGGATCTGAGAATGTGTTCATTCATATTATAGGGATGGTAGATATTTTACCACAAATAAAAATAGTAGGAATATAAGTTTTTTGTGGATAACATAGACCCCGGATACCCACACGGCGGGCCTAAGAGAACACCCGACAGGGGATGGATCAAGTCGGGTGGATGAGGACAGGTACCACTCGGATTCTATAAGGCTTGACCGGCAAGGAAGAACATAAAGATAGATATCTATCCCTAATTAATAGGGAAGATATACTTGTAATCCCGGATAACTACTAGAGGATAGAGATAGGAATCCTACCTCGTAACCGAACAGGACTCTATCTTGTAACCCTGCCCCCCACTATATAAGGCGGGCAGGGAGCCCCTGGTTCGGCATCCTGAAGAGCATCTCCACACCCATCCATGGAGAGACATCTCCTGATCATCTTGTACACATATACCCCATATAATCCCAGAGCACAGGACGTAGGGTATTACCTCCGCCATGAGGGCCTGAACCTGTATAAATCCTTATCTTGTGCTACCATCGAGTTTGGATCTTGTGCATCGCCCCATATATAATCATTGCCGACGGTGACCCCCCAGTTAGTCACCGGTCGACATTTTTGTTATGGTTTTGTAGATGTTAGACAAAGAAGTAAGAAAGGGTTTCATGATGAATCTGGAAAGAGTAAAAGCCCTATTCGGAGTTATAGCACCACATCACTACACAAAGAATAACTCCTAGTAGTTTGTGTTGGAACTGTATAGGTATCTCCAAGAAAGGGATGAGTGGGTTTATTAAGGATTTTATTTCTAATAGTTCTTTAAGCTTTGTGGGTCTTACTGAAACTAGGAAAATGCTTTACCAAAAAAAAAAATCATAAAGCTTGACCCTTGTAGAAAATTTCATTGGGTTTGGATTCCTACTCAGGGGAAGACTGGAGATATTCTTGGTGGAATCTATACTGATAGATTGGATCCTATTGATGTTAGAAATGTGATTTTATTCTTCAATTTGACTTGTGGGACATTCGTAAGTTGAAATAGAATTCGCTTATTGTTTGTGGTGCTGCCCATGGTAAGGGCAAGAAAGCTTTTTTAAAGTGAGTTGGCCAATTTTGCTCTGATATTAATATGTCTTATTTGATAGGAGGATTTTAACCTTCTTAGGGATATCTCGGATAAACTCTAGGTGTTAGCTTTCTAGATTTCGCAATATGTTTAATGCTACAATTAATGTGTTGGGTTTGACGTAAATTTCTATGTTGAGTGGCAATTTTACTTGGTGTAATTCATATTTTTCTCGTAATTTAGAAAAACTTGATAGATTCTTGATAGTTTTTAATTGATGTTTCAAAGGACCGAACCAAATGTTGCAACAGCAATCCCATATGTTTCAGTATGAAAAAAAATGTTGCAATAAGCAAACCCAGATGTTTTGGTAGGACAAAACCAAAATGTTGCAACAGGCAAATCTAATTTTTCATGGGCAGAACCGAATGTTGTAACATGTAAACTCAAATGTTTCAGTAGGACAGAATTAAATGTCGCAGCATGCAAACCCCAATGTTTCATTGGACAGACCCAAATGTTGCAACATGCAAACCCCCATGCTTCATTGGATAAACCAATATTGCAATAGTAAACCCAAATATTTCGGTTATCAGAATCAAATGTTATAATAGCTATACCCAAATGTTTCAATGGACATAATTGAACGTTTCAATGGGCATAATCGACTGTTGCAACAGGCAAACCCCGAAGTTTTAGTGCTAGAATCAAATGTTACAATAGGCAATCCCAAATGTTTCGGTGGGCAGAATAAATGCTACCACGGGAAACCCAAAATTTATAGCATACATAACTTAAATGTTTTAGCGGGGAAAAACCATGTTTCGAGCATACAAAGGCCATGTTCCTGAGCAAGGTAGAGGAATAAAGATGAGGAAGCTTGGGCAAAAGAATGGAGTGTCATGGTAAAAAATCTTGTAGCTACACCGACAGCCAGCGATTAAGCCATGACAAGCTCGAAGGCAGCAAAGCAGTTGAGCCAAAAGATGTAGAGAAAACGGCATATGCGGAGAGAGAGAGAGAGAGGGTATAGGAGAAAAATAGCAAGCATGCATGTGGAGAAATACAGAGCACAAGTGACATGAGAGGAGAGAGAAATCATGGATTAATGCAGTACTTATCAAAGCCGAATGTTTCATGAAGCAGTGAGTAGTGTAGCCATGCATGTGAAGAAGTGAGCAGAGCAACCTTGTGTCGGATGACCGGTCGTGAATGGACGACGAGGCAAGCAGGTGGCAGATGAAAGATCGCATGTTGTGTGAGACAGAGCATGGCGTCCTGGACCGAGTGCTGCACGTCTATGTAAGTTGCATGAAGATCACGCCGGGCGTTGCGTCCGATCAGCCAAGTCCAACCCATGCTCAAGGCCTCTTCTTTTCAGCTCAATAACTTAACAACTCAACAGCTTATCGACTTATTTACGTTTTAAAAAGACATATGTTTTGAGTTTTTTAGTCATTTTTTTTTGTTGTTTTAAAGGTGATTCCTAACGCTTTAAAAAGCAAGTTAAACAAAATGGATCCGAATCTCGAGACTATCTCGAGAAGCTCTCGAAATTCAGTCATTTCAATCGTTCAGCTGTTCAGCCGTTCAGATCAGTTCAAAAGAACAGGACCTAAGGGGTTGAGCAGCTGGTCGCTCCTCATGTAGCCCATGTGCATGGGCAGGAGGGGCACCTAGGCCGTGGCATGAAACGCGGGTCGGACGTTTGGTTGAAAGCATTACAGTGGCCTTTTTTTATTCAGCTTAAATTAAATTAAATAATTTTTTATATAAACCAAATGATGCGATATTTTTTTAGTTATTTTTTTGGGGTTTTTAATAGTTCTTTTTAAAGTACGTAAAATATTTTTTCATAATTTCTTGAACTCTTTAAAACGTATTTCGAGGGGATCACAAATTTGATACAGTGAAACTTAACTCAACGTTAAGCTGAAACAAACCAGGCCGAAAGCATAGTCCAGTAAAGGCCTTTAGAAAACTACAGCCCATATGTCGTGGGCCTCTCTCTTCACCAACTGCCTCCTCGTGTTGGCCGGGCCTGCACCACCACGTCCAGTTGGACAGTAGGTACAAGGCAAGAATGACCTGTGTGCTCCACGGCTCCGACCCCAAGGCCCCGTGCCCCCAATCGAGCTCGCCGTCCACTCCCTCCCCTGCCTGCGCCTCCGCCGCCCGCACCACGCCGTCCGGTCCAGCCAGCCAGCGAAGATGCCGACGACGCCGACCATCATCGGCGCCCTGCTAGGGCTGGGCACCCAGATGTACTCCAACGCCCTCCGCAAGCTCCCCTACATGCGCCGTACTGCCCCCCCAACTCCTCTCGCTCTCCCCATTTCTTGATCGAGAGATCTGCCTGCGCATCGCGTCCGGCCATCCGTTCCTCTCGCCCTGGTTCTTCATCTCTTCTGATCTGCGGTGATGGCCGACTTACCCCCCCTGCCACCACCTGCTTTGGTTGGTTTCGGCTTCTTCGTTGGTCTCGGGAGTCCTGGATGTGAGGTGTTTCTTGATTTAGGTTTAGTGAGCTCTAGAGTGGGATCTGGCCATTCGAATTTTCGCTTCCTGAGAGCGATTGCTGGTGCTAGGTTAAGAAAGTTTGTATTTTGACTTCATTTGAGGGAGCATACTGTCAAATCTTTTCGCTTTGGATTCCCCCCTTCCAATCTTGATGTTCCTACGTGGTTGTGCCCCATGCTTGTTGCTAAGATGAATTCAAACTTATGTGCTTTTCTTGCCACCAATTTTTAGATCCTTGGGAGCATGTGTTGGGAATTGGACTAGGCGTGGTTTTCGTGAACCAACTGGTGAAGTTTGATGAGAAGCTCAAGGAGGACCTCGACAAGATGCTTGAGCGTGCAAAGCATGCGAACGAGCGGCGCTACATTGGTTCGTGCTTACTTCTTTCCGCAGTATTGGAATTTCTAGTTTGCTTGGTTGATTTTACTATGCTGCTTTCAGAGTTGCCCGCTTCTTGATTTATCCTTCTTAACGCTACTTCAACAATAGGTAGTAGATTTTTTTCCAACTCCTGCGGAATTCTGACACGATATTCTTGATTATGCTACGGTGCTAGAAGAATCAAGAATTAGTGATGCCTCCTGATCTCAGCCGTGATGCAGAAGAATGATATGCATATTATCACATTAATGTTTCTCAAACAATGATATATTACTTATGTCATCAATAAGCTATGCGCAGTTGATCCATTCAGCATTGCAGGCAGTAGAGAAAATTTTTACAGATTTTCAGAGTGGCATACACGATTGAATGATTGATGTGTCAGAACTTGCTTGAACTTGGAAATCTTTTCTTGATTATTGTGTTGGAAGTTTAGATTTGATTTGATGTGATGGCCTAAAAGCTATGAAATATTTCAAAGCTCTGGTATGATATTGGGGATTTAGGATGCGCTGAAAAGTTTTCTGTGAATCATCTAGAATCCTCCAATTTTTTTGAGAAAACATAGAACTCAAGTACTCTACTCTCCTGTTGTGTACTTGAAAATTCAATTTGTTTTGGAGCTGGAGTTAGTGGATGGTAGTGCACAACAGGAGAGTGTGGGTCTCTAGAGAATAATTGAGATATGAGCATGGTGCATTTGTTCCTTAGCTCATTGGTTGTGATGAAGATATTCCCACAACATTACTTGCGAGTTGCAAATGCCATCTATTTAATTGCATTGTGTGTGAAAACAAGAAACATATTGAAAAGTGCAAACAGATAGAAGAATGTGTTTTATACATCTATATACTTGGCTCATTGCTTGGTTTAAACACAATGCAATCTTAGTTCTCAAGTAGTGTGCTAAATCACACCCATGTGGACCACCTACTCCTATTGCTATTGTTCCTTTTTATTTTGGGTATTATTACCTTGTAGGGAGGGCGTTTTAGTTCTTTGCTACTTGTCACTATATAATCACCATATTTGTAACGGTGAGACAGCCAAGGGCTTCTCGCCACAGCCTTGCCTTGCCGGAGGTAGCTATGGCATCGCCATGGTGCCGTTTAGTCATAATGTGGCATCCAAACAGCTGAGGCAGGCACCATGCTTTGGTCTCCTATGCGGAAGGGGCTGTGTGGATCTATGGTCGCCGCCACCGGATATGAGCTTGCTGCCGATGAGTGACAACCAGGGGCAGCTGGATCTGGTGCGGTGAAGCTTGGGCAGGTCACGGCGGCTGCAGCAAAGCTCTGGGTCCTCTACCACCGTCCCTGGCGCCGCCTACACATGAATAAAGCTCAGGCAGAGCTTGGGGTGGCAAGGAGGAGCCCAGGGTGGCTGTTGCTGCAGGGTAGCTTTGGGCGGCAGCTGCTTTAGGGGTAGATTGGGGTAGCGGTGGCTGCAGTAGGGGAAAAGATGTCTAGATTGGCCTTAAATGGATGCACGACCAGCCTAGCCCAAAGTCCATTGCGGTTTGAGACCTGCATAACCAGCCCTTGTCGCCTTTAATATTTCTTAGCCCAGCCAACCTGTTGCTTGCTTCCTCTCCTAAGGGCATTCCCAATGTTATGCATATACAACCCCTAACACATTACTGTAGCAGTAGATAGGGAATAAAATATAAGATATAGAAATGTAGGGAAAGATAGGTTAATAATAGAAAAGTGGATGAATAGTGATGAGATAGGGGATATATGGAGGTTGCATTGAGATAAGGTCATGTCCAATGCAACACTTAAATTGCCCTCATTTATGGCCCAAAGCACTGTAGCAGTAGGGTAGCGAGTAAAATATAAGAGAGGAAAATGTATTAAGGGATAGGGTAATGATTGAAAAGTGGAAGAGTAGTGATGAGATAGGGGGAAAACGTGGGTTGCATTGGACAGCTTTCTTTCTCATGCTTCCTTTTCCTGGCTTTCCTTCGTATAATTGTTTGCTATTGCTAATTACACTTAGTAGTTAGGCCAGCTCTAACCCTATATCGTTTTCCAAACCTTTTGTGACCCAACACTGTTCATCTAGTTGACAAATGAACTAGATTTTTCGAACTAGGTGAACAGTGTTGGGTCACATAAAAAGGTATAGGGTTAAACATGCCCTTATACACTGCACGTCTTAACCGCTGCAAAGGCAAAAAAATTAGTGGGCAACCTCTCTTTCAGAGTTAAATGCATTTTCAATTGAACCATTTTATTGATCCAAATACGATTGTTTTTATTCTTGTGGCTATTGACCTTCTATTATACTTTTCTGCAGATGATGATGAAGATTAGTTATTCCAATTTGTTTATGAGCAACCAGTCTTTACAGTTTGCTTTCGCCCTTGCACAATATCTGGACCTCATCTGTTGTTGATGTATCAACACTTGGTTCTGCATTTCAGATGCAGTACTGTAATAAACTGTTGTTTCACAAAGGATGTGATCGTTTGCTTATATAGCAGCCAGGGTACTTGAATCTGATGGTCTTGCTTCTCCAATTCTAACATACTTGGTTCCTATAGCTGTGCTTTTACATATAATGGGCACATTGCTGCTTTCCAAGTTGGTTATACTGATGCAAAACATCGCGTTGCTTAGTCCCTATCAGCTGATGTCATTCAACTCCTTGTCAGTAGACATTTTTTTTGTTCATTGGCTCTTTGCCCCTTTTGTCCAGCGTGATGATCCCAGTCTTGTCATTCACGATTCTTCGACCCTAACAGCAATTCAGTACTCCCTTTCATTGTCCAAACAGGTGATGTTAATCATGTTACACGTTTGCTTCGGCTAGTTTTTGCAGACCATTTCAGTACTCTCTTTTGTGCAATCATATTTTTTCTTGCGGCATATTTGTTACCCATTTTAAGATGGTTACACACACAACACCCAAACCCAGCCAGATTGACAGTTAATTAGATGGATGCAAACATGACACCCAAACCCAGCCAGATTGACAGTTCAAACGATCCAACTGAAGGGGATACTTTGCTTCATTCAATGTGCACACCCTAAAAATCACATCTTCTCTGTTACTTCTTTCATGCAAGAAAGATTAGAGCCAATTAGCTGAACCAAGAAACAGTGCAAAGAAAAAAAAAAAGGCTCCTAGGTTGTGGATCAACATCAACGCTTGTGATCGGCGGCTCGGTAGTAATCGAGCGAGATATGGAGCAGCAGGTCGGAGACCTGCCTCGCCGTGGGCCTCTCCGCCGGCGCCGCCCTGGTGCACCGGAGCGCCGCCTCCAGCACCTCCACCATGGCCTCCTCCTCCCGCGGCACGAGCGGCTGCAGCGCCGGGTCGAACACCTGCTCCCGCGCCGGCGCCGGCGCCGCCGCGTCCACCCGCGACTGCACCCAGCGCACCATGTCCACGTCGCCGCCGAAGGTCTTGTCCGTCGGCGCCATCCCCGTCACCAGCTCCATCAGCACCACTCCCATGCTGTACACGTCGCTCTTCTCCGTCGCCCTCAGGCTGTACGCGCACTCTGCTCGATCGTCCGTACAGCCATGGTGATCACTGATCAGTACATTTTGCATTCCTGAGATTTGTGATGGCAAATATGCAAATGCCTCCGTTTTACCTGGGGCGATGTAGCCGTATGAGCCGGCGAAGAAGGAGGCGGAGTCGGTGCAGTCCTTGCCGCCGGCGGCGAGGGCCTTGGCGAGGCCGAAGTCGCCGAGGTGGGCCTCCATGTCGCCGTCGAGGAGGAGGTTGCTGGACTTGATGTCGCGGTGGACGACCCGCGGCACGCAGTCGTGGTGGAGGTACTCCACGCCCTGCGCCAGCCCGCCGGCGATCTTCAGCCGCGCGTCCCAGCTCAGCACCCGCTTCTTCCCCCCGCCGCCGCCGCCGTGGAGCCAGTCGTGCAGGCTGCCGTTCTCCATGTAGTCGTACACGAGCATGCTGCCGCCGTCGCCGGCGTTGGTGACGAAGCCGAGGAGCTTGACGAGGTGGCGGTGGCGGACGCGGCCCAGGATCTTGATCTCCCTCGCAAAGCTCTTGTCGTGGAGGAGCGCGTCGCTGTCCACGTGGAGGATCCTCTTGACGGCCACCGTCTCGCCGGTGGCGAGCTCGGCCCTGTACACCGTCCCAGACCCGCCGGCGCCGATGGCGAACTGCTCGCTCAGGTTCGCCGTCGCCTCCATGATCGCCTCCCACCGGAACTCCCGCCGCGCCGAGCCCTTCATGGTGAGCTGACGACCTGAGCTGACCAGGCTCGATGAGAACGCCGTGCAGTTCACCTCCCGCGACTGCCGCCCGTGCCGCCGCACCGCCATCAGCACGAGCGCGATCACCAGGAGCACAACGGAGAGCGTCACCGCCGCGGACACAAGTGCGATCGACGCCGCGTGCAGCGCCGACCGGCCTTCGCCGCCGCCGACGACGCAGCCTCCCAACGCGCCGCCGCAGAGCCGGCCATTGCCGGCGAACGCGGCCGGCGGCCACCGGGAGAACTCCTTCCCCAGCCTGCCCTCCAGCCTGTTGCTGGAAAGGTCCAGCTGCACCAAGCTGCTCATCCCGGCGATCTCCGGCGGCACTGCTCCTGCGAGGGCATTGTGGGAGAGGTTCAAATCTTCCAGCTTGGAGAGCGACCCCAGCAACGCCGGGATGCCGCCCGTGAGGTCGTTGCGGCTCAAATCCAGCAAGCTCTGCAGGTCCTGGAGCTTGCCGATGTCGGGAGGGATCTCGCCGGAGAGGTGGTTCTGCGACAGATTCAGCTCGTAGAGGTTGGTTAATTGTGCAATGGTCGACGGAATCTCGCCGGAGAGTTGGTTGCCGGCGAGGTTCAGCACATTGAGGGAAGACAGGTGCCCGATCTCGACCGGCACTGTTCCATTGATCCTGTTTCCGTCGAGCGAGAGCTTGAGGAGCTTGGAGCAGTTGCAGAGCTGCACCGGCATTGCGCCGCCGAACTCGTTGCCGGAGAGCGCCAGCTCTCCAAGCTCTGGCAGCGAGCCCAGCCACGCTGGCACGGTGCCGGACAGCCGGTTGCCGCTGAGGACGACGTGGCTTAGCCGCGTGCACCGGGAGAGCGCCTCCGGTATGCCGCCGGTGAGCGCATTGCTCGACAAGTCGAGGAGCGCCAGCGCGGCGATCATCCCCAGCGACGGCGGGAGCTCGCCGGAGAGCGCGTTGTTACCGAGCCGCAGCCGCTGAAGAGCCGGCGACCGGCCAAGCTGCGCTGGGACGCCGCCGGCGAAGGAGTTGTTGGTGGCGTCGAAGGACAGCAGCCGCGCCGACCCGCACAGCGGCAGGAGGCCGCCGACAAGCCGGTTGTGCGCGACGTTCACCCTCGTGATGTTCCGGCACTCGAACATGCCGTCCGGGACGGCGCCGGCGAGGGAGTTGTTGTACAGCATGAGCAGCTCCAGCGACCGGAGCTGCCCGAACGTTGCCGGAATATTCCCCGTCAGTGCGTTGTCGGCCAAATCGAGGACGGCGAGGTTTCGGCACTCGCCGAGCTCTGGCGGGATCACGCCGGAGAGCTGGTTCTGCCGGAGGTCGAGGAAGACGAGCTCGGAGAGCTTCCCGATGGACGCCGGTATCTCGCCTGCGAACTGGTTCCCGAAGAAGTCGATCATCTGCAAGCCCGTGCAGTCCCCGATGGTCGCCGGTATCTCTCCGTTGAGCTGGTTCTCGTACAGGTACAGCTCCTCGAGGCTCCCGAGGCGCCCAACGGCGGCGGGCAGCCGGCCGGTGAGCTTGTTGTGGTACAATGCCAGGCTCCGGAGCTCCGTGAGGTTGAAGAGCTCCGGTGGCAGCTCGCCAGAGAGGGTGTTGTTGTTCAGCAGCAGGTCCGTCAGGTTCCCGAGCTCGCCGAGCGCCGCCGGTATCTCGCCAGAGAGGCTGTTGTTGGCCAGGTCGAGCTGCACCAGCGCCTGGCAGCGAGACAACCCCTCCGGTATCTCGCCGGAGAAGTTGTTGGTGGAGAGCAGGAGGTATTCAACGCTCGGTAACTCTGTTCCATAGCCGCCGCCGCCGCACAGGTCGGCCGGGAGGCGGCCGCTGAGGCGGTTGTCGGAGAGAACGAGGTGGTTGAGCTCCGGCAGCCGAACAAGCTCGCCTGGGAGCTCGCCGGAGAGCAAGTTGCCGGAGAGGTCTATCGTGCGCAGCCGCGAGAGCGCGGCGAGCGCGCGGGGGATGCGGCTGGAGAGGCGGTTGTTCATGAGATTGAGGTACAGGAGGTCACCGAGAGCACCGAGCTCCGGCGGGACGGCGCCTTCCAGGGAGTTGTTCGCCAGGTTGAGTTTCTGTAGGGCGGTCATCTTCCCCAGCTCCGGCGGTATCTCGCCGGTGAGCTGGTTGCCTTCGAGAGAGAGCACCTCGAGGCTGGCCATGCCGCCGAGCTCCGGCGGTATTCCCCCGGACAGGAAGTTCTCCTGTAGGTTCAAGGCCGCGAGCGCCGCCAGCTTCCCAATGCTTTCCGGGATCGCGCCGGTGAGGTTGCACGATGCGACGGCGAGCACGGTGAGGTTCGCGAGGTCGCCGAGCGCGCCGGGGACGGGGCCCGACAGCGCCGGGTTGTTGCCGAGGCGGAGCACCCGGAGCGCGGCGAGCCTGCCCAGCGCCGCTGGTATCTCGCCGGCGAGCTGGTTGGAGTGGAGCATAAGGACCTCGAGCCGCTCCATCCCCCCCAGCACCGGCGGCACAGGGCCCGTGAGCGCGTTCGACGACAGGTCGACCACCCGGAGCGCGTCCAGCCGCGCGAGCGCCGCCGCCGGCACGGCCCCGGCAAGCCCCGCACCGGAGAGGTTGAGGCCGACCACCCTCAGCCCCGCCGCGTCGCACTCGACGCCGGCCCAAGAACAGAACCCCGTCGAGCCGACGCCGCCGCGCGTCCACCCCTCGAGAGCCCCCTCGGGATCCTCCACGAACGCATTCTTCATCTCCAGGAGCCCCTCGCCGTCGCCCGCCGCCGCCACCACCACCAAGCAAGAAACCAGAGCCGCCACCAGCCACGCCGCCGGAGCCAAGCACCGCCGCGCCATTGCTACTCAGCTCTCAAGCTCAACCTCTACGACGGGAGCAGGCGCGCGCGTACGTGGGCGGCGCGGCGGGCGGGTGGATATGTGCATGGGCGCATCGGTTCCCGCGCGGCGAGGACGAAGAATTGGAGAGAGAGAGAGTAGAGAGAGAGGCAGCTGCGTCAGCGCATGGCATTGAATGGCGCCGACTGCGTCGGCCTCTAGAAGGAGCTGCTTCGCATGGGGAATGGCGGAGCAGAGAGAGAGAGAGAGGCAGTTGGGGGGAGGGGGAGTGAGTAGAGGAGAGAGAGAGAGAGTGAGAGTGAGAGAGAGGAGGGGAGCCCGCCCGTGGAAAGAGAGTGGTTGGGCTCCCATTTATGGATCCGCCATGGCGGCGGGCTCGTGGTGACGTCCACGGATTCGCCCCGCCATGAACGATCAATCAAAGAATCAAGTCGTCTTCTTCCTCCGGGTCATCGTCACGCACGCACAGTGGAATGGATGGACATGGAGGCGGAGGAGGGCGCGCACGCCGGCATGTCGACGTTGGCCTGCGCACGCGCCAGCGCCAGCGCCAGCGCCACGCGCCGGGTGCTGTCGGAGTGTCGGGTACTTGGGTTTGGGTAGCGTCTACCGTTCTAGCGAGGCAATTCTGTATGGGCCATGGGTCGTGACGGACGGGACGGCGACTTGTTGGCTTGTTGCTTGTTGGGGAGACGGCATCGGTTCGGGTTCGACACCATGCGTCTGTTTTTATCCGATTGACCCTTTTGAGGCTCCAAGCCTTTGAGTTGCAGTGCATGAAAAAAACAGAGCATTCCTTTTTTTTTTTTAATGTTCGCAGAAGGATTTTCTTGTCATTGTCTCGACGGTGCGCGTGTTTCTTTAAAGATGGCTAGGTAGATGGGAGAGATTCGATTAATGAAATTTAAATCATGCGTTGAATCGGAATGACATTGTGTTCAATAACCTTTCGCCAAATAACATCAGGCGCACGCGAATTTCTTCCATCCACAATATTTTTACATCTCCCCAAATTACCCCCGATAGGGCCCACTTGTCGGTTGTCATCTCCCTCTTCTTCTTCCTCCCCTTTACTATCTTCTTATCCTTTCTTCTCCAATTCTGATCATCACAACATATTATATGCATCCACGCAGTTGGCCCACATCCATACCGCTGCCACCCCATGTCTTCGACACCTTCGCTTCACACCGGCGACGCCGCCCCATGTCCACGCCGCCTTCGCATCGGACTGTCGACGCTGCCTCATGTTCGTGCCGCCTCTGCCTCGCCCTGGCACTGTCACTCTTTGTCCGCGTCATTGATGCTCCATGTCATCCCTGCACGTCCTCGTCGGAGATGAAGAGGGAGATGGCGCCGGAGAGAGGGGTGGCGAGGTCGTCGGAGATGGAGAGCGAGGCGGCGGTACTCAACGTCGGGAAGGAAAGAAGAGGGAAGAGAGGAGGAAGAAATAAGGATCCGGGTGTAAGACTTCTTCCATTTAAAAACTCCCAAATGATCCAAGGGGGCGGAAAAGAGATGGATATGGGTGAGACGGGTGTCAATGGGAGAGGAAAAAGAGACAAGGGGCTTGACGCTTGCAAAATACCCCTCATGAGAGTCACTGTTGAAGAAATTCACATGACTGATGTCATTTGACGGAAAATCAATGAATTTAATGTCATTTTGTCCTAAGCGCATGAATCAAGTGTCCCCCCATTGAATTTTCCTAGGTAGATGATAGGATGGTCCAAAACGCACCGATATAAAAGTTCAGACCGGGAAAATTAGAGGAATTGACAAAACATGTGTGAAACAAAGGATTGGAAAATTTAGGGTTGCTATAGAAATGTGGCCTTTTTGGTACAAGAATGGAAAAACCAGAAAGTTTAAATATAAAGAGCGATAAAGAGAATGTATCAAGACTTTCAAAGTAAAATTTCTCCACGGGCTTCTTACGTTAATTGTATCCAAGGAATTACTAAGTTATAACAAAAATGTTATTATAAAGTTCAAACATGTATGTTCATCCTCCTATGTACTCTTTAAATGTCTCAGATTGCCCCCTCCTCTCTCTATTCCCCAACTCTGCATGGTACGTGTGAACTCTAGCAGCCTCCTGCTGGATTTTCTTCCCTTTCTGGTTCGAAGCCGCTCTTTGTCTACCACATTGTGCCAACCATATTTCTGTTCGCCCATATGAATGCCTACTCCTCGGGCATGACCACCCATTGTGCGTGCCACCATAACATGTTTTTTGTGATTCCGATCTTCCTATACCACCTCCCTTCTCTAGCATTGTGTTTGTGCCCTCTTACCTTGTGCTTTTAACCCCCTCCCTAGACTCCGGCTAGCCAGACCACACTACTGCGGATCGGGACTTCCCAAGCGGCTCGTAAGGCTGTGCAAGCGGTTTTAGAACCGCTTGCGAGCAATCATGACGATGCCGAGGGCATCTGGCGGCTCCCGAGCCGCTAGTGATGCCCTCTCGCAAGCGGTTCGCATGCGATGGCGCGGCAAGCGCGGGCAGCCACGTGGGAGCTCTGTGCAAGCGGTTGGAGGTACGAACCGCTTGTAAGTGGCATCTCATAAGCGGTTCAAAAACGCTTATGCAGACGTGTAATCGTTTACCGCTGGTTTTCATTTCGGTATGCGGCGCAAATAGATATTTAAATATATATTTCAGCAGGAGTTTTTTTATTTGTCGTTTAAATTTAAATACATATAGGATAAGCATATAATTAGCGATCAAATAAGCTTAAATATATTAGATATTTAAATATATATTTCAGCGAGGAGTTTTTTTATTTGTCGTTTAAATTTAAATACATATAGGATGAGCACATAATTAGCGATCAAACAAGCTTAAATATATTAGATAATATATGTAATAATGTACACTTTATATGCAATCACCAAATTTACAAAGTTTATGATTAATATACATTGTGCAAAATGGACAAAACAGTTCAATGTTTTCTTGCAAGATTTTCTTGGCGCTCTTTGACGACGTAGAAGTCGTCCCTAGTTCGTCCGTGTTGGAATATGGATCTCGATAATGGAACTCGCCTACGGGGTTAATAACCTCATCGAGAATGAAGCCGAATAGTTGTTCTCGTAATGCGAGCACCGATGATGTGGTAACACTTCGTGTGTTTATCCATGTCGGCCGCCAATTAAATTAAAGTGAAAAATAAATAAATCGTGCACCCATAATGTAAATTAATGGAGCACATAAGAACGTTATTAAGTTGTTGCTAGATGCATGGTTGCGTGCATATATATGAACCTCTTGAGAGTTTGAGGCTCAAGCTCGCCGTGGCACATCATTTGGATATAGTGGAACACATAGTAGCCACATAGGTTGTTTCCGCAGATTGTTGTTTTACCTATGGTTGATGCGGGCAATTACGGATCGAAGAATAACAAGAAATATTAATTGACAAAGGGCAATTACGTTGTTTTAGCGTACCCAGTCGCTTAGCTTGACATCGAATTCCTTCTTAAAACGTCCTTTCTGAATATCTTGAAAGCTCAGGAACGCCTTGTTAAGGAGGTTAATTATCCACTGGTATTCCTTTTGCGGTTTTCTCCGTGAATCTTGGACGATGATCATGCTTTGGTCAAGCTTTATGATTATAAGGATCCAAAGGAACCTATTTATATATTGCAATGATTATGACATTTAATTAAACAATATATAGTGTGCCATCGGTGCCTTAAGCAATGTAAGAACGAGATGTTAGTGAGGACATCAAAGACGCACTTAAAGTTGAATGGCGTAAGTATGTATGGCTTGTAGTGTTGTTGTACTAGTGCATGTACAACGTAGTCGTGGATTTCCTTTGGTTTTCCAGGGTATTGGCCGACTTCCTCGTTGACCAACCAAGGGTCAAGGAAGCCAATCGAGTTCGGCTTCTGCTTTCTAAGTCTTTGTATCTCCATTCTACAGAAAATGGGTTAATTGAGTTAATTAATTATTGTTCTCGACAAGCAGCATGTATAGATATATATATATATATATACATCTTGTGGAGTCGACACTCACAGGCACCAGCAGGTCATAAGGACACGTTGACGGCGTCTGCATGGTACACATTGTACCAGTCTTCAAATTCAAGATTTATCAATTGATCATTCCCTCGATGTAAATGTTCTTCTTGAAACGAGACGCAGAATGAGCATATCCTGGCGGACCTATGTTCGTACCATTCATCTTGCGCGTCGCATCTTGACCGATAGTTTCCTTATGTCCTTAGGGTCTAGCAATGGTGACCCGGCTTAAATGGCCACCGACTTGTGCCGTTGGAAGATCATCGCTTAATCCACGGCGGCTTCTATGTTATCAAGGCCGCTTCCTCATGAAGTCATACTCCATCTCAGATCGTTTTGCCTCCTCCTGTTCTTTCTTGCTCATGTATGTGCCCCGAGGTTGTTTACTCTTGAAGATGTGCTTTCGATAGTTCTTTGGTAGTCGATGCAGAGAGGCGGTCGGTGCTTTGAACGGTTGTCGCGAAGAAGTCCGCGATCTTTGGATCAATTCGTTCCTTTGGCGGTGGATTTGTTTTAGCTTTATACCCTGTATCCATCGTCCACACTTTCTGCGACTCGCTCTTGACTCCTCGACGTCATCTCATAAGGTGTTTTTTCGGTTCCTTCATTCTCTGTCGAATGGGAACCGCCGCCTATTTGCTTGATGTCGTTCTAGCTGCAGAATGCTCTTTTGCTAGCAAGCTTCTTCTTGGGAGATGCTGGCTCGTTGTTTCCCTCGAGGCTGCTGCTTCCTTTTGCTTTGAGGGTCAAGGCGGTGTTTGAGCTTCTGCGCATAGCGCTAGCGAGTGGTGGAGTGCTTTCTCTCACGGCGAGGCGTTGCGTGGTGGCGTGGCCTGTCTTGGTGGAGGAGGTGAGGTCCGTCTTGGTGGAGTGTTCTCCTCGGTATAGAAGTCACCTCCGCACCATCGAAAACACGATGTACTTCTTCCGCCAGAGGATGATGTTATGGACGGCCTCTCAAGCTTGGTCACATCGTCTCCTCCAGCAATATCGAGCTCCATATCCTCAAATCCAGCCACCACCTCGTCAACCGTGACCTTGGAGTATCCCGGGTATAGGGTTACTGATGGAATGATCGCCCGACTCCACCGGGAAGGCCAAAGCATAAGCCACCTTGAGGGTGAGGTTGTGCGCTTGGACGCGTAGCTCACATTGGCGGGCACGCGGTGATGTCGTCCCACGGATATCGGCTCTGCAATTCATCGGTCAAGACGTTGTTTGACGCGTAGTCGCTTCGCCGACCGGAGCCCGGACTAACCACGTTGTCCGGAGGCATAACGATAACCCCACCGGTCTTTGAAGATCGGCGATTGCGCTTGCACTTCCCGCTTTAGCATTTCGCCATGTTTTCCTTATGCTCCTTGAGCTCTGTTCGATTTTTGACTCTGTTGTGTTCTCTTACTTTCCTTCTTTCCGGCTCCGTATGTGGCTTGATCATTTGAGAAGCCGACCATCCACACACCGCTGCCAAGTCCTCGTGTCCTTCTGGATGTTCTGCGTTCCCGAGTGCGTCGTAAGCTCGTCATTCTCCCCGCCTCGCCACCAAGGATCCTGCGTTGCTTCTCGATGGCTTCCACAATCCTTTCTTTCACGGGTTGCACTTGTGGTGCCATCTCCGCCTTGCCATCATCCTTGACCTCCCGTGGCCCAAGGTCCGATTCGTGGCGGAGCTCCCGATCTTCTGTTTGGTACTATACCCTTTTTCTAAGCTCTTCTTCCCTTCTCCCATTTTGGCATAGCCTTGATGTAACCACCGGACCGAGATGGTGGTGGTATTTTTTCTTCTGTGCATTGGCCTTGTTCTGCTCACTCGCGGCCTTGCCTTCAGCCGACAGCTTGTACTCCTCAAATGCTTGCCAGTGATCTGCTAGCTTCGGATACTTATTGAAATCTGGGGTTGTTCCGGTCTCCACATACTTTTTACTGAGCTCGCTCTTCCACGACTGAAAGCATAACGCCTTCTTGCTCAGAGTAAATTTCTTACACTTGTTTTCGTAAGCCGTCGGAATCGTGAAGTTTTCCTTTATATCCTTCCAGAGCAGCTCTTTCGTAGCCGTAGGAATCTTGGGCCATGTCTTGATGCTAATAGGGACGTGATCCCTCACAATGACTCATGAGCGTTGTTGAAGGGGCAAGTGCCGACATAGGGCTTCGGCTTCCCGATGGCTGAAACTTGAGTAATGACGTACTTTGTCGACGGCTTTTTGTTAGGCCCTCGTATTTGCTTGGATTGGCTGTTGGACGTTTCCGGCTTAAAAAAAAAACAGGAACACGTGTTAGAGGCTTATTTCTATGAGACGTATAAGAAACGGTTATTTTAGTGTCCAGGCTATATATACCTCACAGCCGTCGACATTAGTTTCATCGGCGAGAGCCTGGATGGACTGATCACCGGTTTCAGCCTGGCCGGTTGGATCACCGGCTTGAGCATGGATTGCGTGATCACCGGCTTGAGCCGGGGCGGCCTGATCACCCATTGGATCTACCGGGTTGGCCTCATCGTAGCTTATGAGAGTGCCCATCGCGATTTCGTTAAGTAGAAAATCATTTCCGCGCCGAAATCAAGATCATCGCTTCGAGTCGCCATCTATCACTTGTGCATGCACGCGAAATAATAGAACATTTAATACAACATATATATCTCTTTTATTTGAATACAACATTTGAATACTATATTTTAATACAACATATATATCTCTTTTATTTGAATACAACATTTGAATACAATATTTTAATACAACATATACATCTCTTAGATGTCATCCATCTCGACACCCATCAAAACATACAATATTTGAATACAATATTTGAATGTACAGTTTTTAAATGTACCCATTTCGACACCCATCAAAATGTACAATATTTGAATACAATATTTGAATGTACAGTCCACAGAAATTGGCAAATAAATCTGAACTTGAATATCGAAGCTGAACATACTTAAGCCATCTATCTCCTCCATTTCAATTTTTTCAAGTTTCAAATGTAGCATGTGCATGTCATCTTTAACAGCACCTTTTTAGCCACCAAGTTCACATACACATGCAAATTTCTTTAGCTGCATAAACCCAACTAGGAACCCTAGCTAAGTTTAGATAGGGTGGTTGGCGGTTGCCGTCGGGAGCTCCTAGAAAACCTACTCTAGCTCCCTGGCGCCATTTCGATTTCTAGAGTTGCAACCGAGGCCATCCAGCCCTTACACCCTAGCTAAAACCCCCATATCCCAAGCACATTGCAAATCAAGCCAAGCAACCAAGGACAACGAACATAGATAAAAACAAAGGGCCATAATTAAACAAATTTTGCTCTCAGATTTATATATTGATGGGTTGCGATAAAACTACCATCCAACATCAATATCTACAATTTATCATAGGCTTTTAAAGATCGGTGACTAGAGAGACCTAAGAGAATCAAGTCTTGCCCAAAGTTATTATACAATTTTCTACAAAACAAGCATACAAAGGTTTTTGTCCGTAAACATAGAGATCAATTTTAGCCCTAATGTCAATCATATATCGTGATTTCACTTAAAAATAATTGATCGACTAGATGCCAATTACGATATTAACTGAATGAGCATTCCCATTGAAACAGATGCTAATCGGATCAATGAAAAGATCCCAAAGGGAAGAACACAAACCTGACAAGACGCAAGTGTATCTCGGGATAATAATTTAGGCAACAACACAAATACTCCTTAGGCATCACTAGTTAACAGATCATCATAGCCTCAAAATTAATAAACATCACCGAGCAAAATATTAAAGGGACAAGTGCAATGGTCCCGGATCAAGATAATAGCCCCTAGCACGAAGGCTAGGTCCCCAAAGTATTCTCAATCACCCAAAGAAAAGCCCAACAAAGTGTTCATATGCACATTCCCAAACCCTAAATCCTAAATCACATCACAGAGCAACATCCAACAAAGATCCCCAAACCCTAAATCACATCACGAGCAACATCACGAGTCCATTAGTGATCCACCAGCAAGATCACGAGCAACATCCAGGGAGGGAGGGAGCGAGGCGGCTGGGCAATCCGTCGAACAGCATGTGTGCATCACAGAGCGGGAGGGTGAGGAGAAAGAGGGGCTCGATACCTCGCCCTTCGTCTTCAAATCGGCGGGAGAATGTCAACGGAGAACAGACCGAGGGGCTCGCCGGCCAAGGGCTCGACCGAGGGTGGGCGAGCCGGCTGCTTGTGCTCGACGGCGAGGTGCGCCGAGCGTCAGGGAGGCGGCGCGGAGGTGTAGGCGACGGCGTCGAGGACGACGGCGAGGTGGCGAGGACGGCGGCGATGGCTTGGGACTTAGAAAAATTTGGGTGGAAAGGAGAGGGCGACGAACCGCTTGTTATATAGTAAAGCTCTCTACAAGCGGTTTGTATTACAAACCGCTTGTGAAAATAACCTCTACAAGCGGTTCGTAGTAATAACCGCTTTTAGAGATATCTTTTACAAGCGGTTTGTAGAAAGAACCGCTTGTAGAACACGGTAGCGCGAAATTAAATTTTTGGAATTTCGCCCGCGCAGCAATAAATTACTCTGCAAGCGGTTGGTGATATAAACCGCTTGTAGAAGTCTGTTCTACAAGCGGTTGGTAGAACGAACCGCTTGTAGAAGTGGGACACACGTGGCGAGGCGCGGGTCTCTTTCTAGAACGTTTAAGATGGTTTGCGCCCTTCCTTTGTTGAATTCGAATTTACTCTCACTTGGCTAGCTCGTGGCGTTTAAGTGCGGGCTCCCCGTGCTGGTCGCGGGTTCGAGCCCCGCTTGCGCCCCGTTGCTTTTTTTTTTTTTTTTATAAATATGTATTGAGCCCATTATTCTTTACAAAAGTACTAAAAAATTTGTTTTTGCATTACTTTCATTTCTAAATATGTACTGCTCCCATTATTCTTTACAAAAATACTAAAAAATTTGTTTTTGCATTACTTTCATTTCTAAATATGTACTTAATTAGCCCATTATTTTTTTTCCCAAAAACTAAAAAATCTTTTTTTACATTACTTTCATTTCTAATATGTACTTAGGCCATTATTCTTTTCAAAAATACTAAAAAATTTGTTTTGGCATTACTTTCATTTCTAAGTATGTACTTAGCCCATTATTTTTTCCAAAAACAAAAAATATATTTTTACATTACTTTCATTTCTAATATGTAATTAGCCCATTATTCTTTCCAAAATATTGCTTCCATCTTATAAATTCTTAAAAATGCTATTACATGATAACATAGTTCATACAACCACATAGTTCATCCTAATCATTTACATTTTTGTCTTTACAATTCTTCCTTCATCGTGATCGCGCCAGATAAAGCGGAGCATCCATGCCTATGTCATCCGTGATGCTTAAGTCAACATCTATCGCAAATGGAGGGATCTCATCGAATCGATCGTACTCTTCCTCGTCAATAACGCCCTCTACTCCGACAATCCTTCGTTTGCCATGAAGAACCACGTGTCGCTTTGGTCGCTCCTTCTTCTTGTCTTTGATTTGATTCTTCTTTGGTCCGCTTGACATGTCCAATACGTAGAAGACCTGTCTCACCTCCTTCGCAAGAACAAATGGTTCTCTCAAGTAGCCGACTTCTTGGAGGTCGACGGTAGTCATGCCGTATTTGTCGACATTCACGCCACCTGCGTTTAGTTTTACCCATTGGCACTTAAACAATGGGACCTTCAAAGGCCCATAGTCGAGCTCCCATATCTCTTCTATGAATCCATAATATGTGTCCACCCTGCCTGTATTGTCGGTGGCTTCTATACGGACACCATTGTTCTGGTTTGTGCTATTGTTATCTTGTGATCTCGTGTAGAATGTGTAACCATTTATCTCGTACCCCTGCCATCTCACTATTTCAACGGATGGTCCCCGAGCCAGGCGTTGCAACTGTTCATTGTTGGACTTGCTCTTGAGGATATGGTTTTGTAACCATGCGCCGAAAGAATCCATGTGTCTCAGTGTTATCCACGTATCAGTCTTCTCTGGGAACTGGAGACATAGAGCATTCTTGTGTTGGAGGACATACGGGGCGGCCACTGCCGATTGCTTCAACACAGTGAAATGTGCTTGCTTAAATGTCTGAAGATCGTTGCATGCAACTACTTTTCTTCCAAGTGTCCCTTTACCTCGTAGCCTGCCCTCATGGCGTGATATAGGGACGCCGATGGGGTCTAGATCATCAATGTAGTCCACACAGAACTCGACCACCTCCTCTGTCACATAACCCTCGGCAATGCATGCTTCTGGCCGAGAACGGTTACGTACATACTTCTTTAGTACGCTCATGTACCTCTCGAAAGGGAACATGCTGTGGAGATAAACGGGCCCAAGAATACCTATCTCTTTGCTTAGATGAACAGTGAGATGAACCATGATATCAAAAAAGGCAGGAGGAAAGATCATCTCGAGGCTAACCACACTTTGTACCACGTCAGCCTGCAACTCACCTAGTTTTTTTGGATCGATGACCTTCTGGGAAACAGCGTTGAAAAACGAACACAGCTTTGTGATTGTCCCCCTTACCCACTCGGGCAGTACACCTCTTAAAACCACCGGAGCAAGCGTGTCATCAAGACAAGACACCATGGGATTTTAGATGTACAATTTTGTTCTCTTTCATATTAACGAATCTCTTTACGTTCGACGAGTATCCGGAAGGGACCTTCACACTGCTAAGACACTCTATCACGCTTTTTTTCTCTTCTTTGCTTGGAGTATAACTCGCTGGCCGTAGGTACAGTTGTTCCATACCTCTTTTTTCAGGGTGTAGGTCCTTCCTGATACCCAGGACTTCAAGGTCGTTCCGAGCACTCACTGTATCTTTCGATTTCCCGTACAGATCTATATATCCTAGGAAGCTCACACAGACGTTCTTGGTGATGTGCATGAAGTCCAATGAGTGGCGAACATCCAAATCTTCCCAGTAAGGCAAGTCCCAAAATATTGACTTCTTCTTCCATATGGGTGCATGGCCATCCTCATCATTCGGCACAGATTTGCTTCCCAGACCCTTTCCAAAAACTACCTTCAGATCCTTCACCATAGCAAACACCTGCTTGCCACTTCGATGCCTCGGCTGGGAACGATGTTCTTCCTCCCCGTTAAATTCTCTGCGTTTCTTCCGCAACGCGTGGCTCCGAATAAGAAACCTGCGATGCCCCATGTACACTATCTTTCGAGAGCCTTTCATGTACGTGCCATCGGTTTGATCCAAACACTGCACACACGCATTAAAGCCTTTGCCGCTTAGGCGAACAGTTACCAAGCGCCGCGACCGTTGATTGTTACAAATAACATTGCACGCAGGTTGAAATACTCTCTTTTGTATTCGTCCCAGACCTTTACACCGTTCCATAACGTTTCAAGATCTTCTATCAAAGGTTTCAGGTAGACATCGATATCATTTCCGGGTTGCTTGGGCCCTTGGATCAACAACGGCATCATTATGTACTTTCTCTTCATGCATAACCATGGAGGAATATTATACACACATAGTGTGACCGCCAGTGCTATGGTCACTGCTCATGTCTCCGAAAGGATTCATCCCATCGGTACTCAAACCGAACCTTATGTTTCTCACCTCGTTTATGAAATCTTTGTACTTCCGATCGACCATCCTCCATCATGAGCCATCTGCCGGATGCCTAAGCATTCCGTCGACCTTACGCTCTTCTTTGTGCCAACGCATCATCTTCGCATGCGCTTTGTTTGCAAATATACGCTCCAGCCTTGGAATCAGAGGAAAATACCACAACGCTTTTGCCGGTGCTCTCTTCTTCACACGCACCCATCTACTTCACCGATCGTCACGCTTCGTCTTATACCGGGTTCCTTGCACACCGGACGGGCATCCAAGTCGGCATATTCACCGCGATATAGGACACGATCGTTCATGACATGCATGTATCTTCCGTACTTTCAATCCTAAGGGACACAGACCGCTTTGGCTTGATACGTGGATTCGGCAGGTGTTATCTTTCGAGCAACTTCTTTATGAGCGACAAAGAACTCATCGAAACTCTTATCGACACACCATTCACGACCTTCCATTGCATGAGCTCTAGTGTAGTGCGTAGCTTCTTGTGCCCTCGACCACAATTTGGGTACAAAAGAGTTCTCGGTCCTCCAACAATCCACGGTACTTTCTATATTGTTTCTCCTCTGTGATATCTCCTCTCGTCCACGCAAAGATCCGTCCAGTCATCATCCACACCAAACTGATCACCTTGTGTATCTTCTACGTCCTCGTATGTCGTCGCGTCCGGCATACCATCATATGTCACTTCCTCTTCATCGGCTTCTTCTTCGTCTTCTATGCTGGTATGCTCTACTTCGTCGTGGTGAGTCCAACATGTATAGTTCGGCATGAAACCTCTCATCAACAAGTGGCCTTATATCCGTCCTCGCATTGAGTGCTCTTTCTCGTTCCTGCAATCTACGCACGGACACCGTACGAAGCTTCCTAGAGGCAAGTCTCGAAATACGACTTCAAGAAAAGCATTCACGCCATCGATGAACTCCCTTGTCCGACGATCCGCATACATCCATTGCGGTTCATCTCGCACCAATTAAATTAATAAGAACACTTATTATATTTTTCAAATTGAAATATTTAACTCGAAATAACTAATTGCTATATTTTTTAATTACCTCTAAATTTTCTTGATTTTTATAGCTAAACCAACTAAATCTCACAAATTAAAAACTTTTTCAAAAATATTTTTAATTACATTTCATACCTCCCATAAAGTATTACCTACCTAGCAAAAACCTACATCTATTTAGCTCTATAGCAATTGAAATAATCACCCTACCTACTATTTTAAACTAATGTGAAGCTAAAACCATCCAATAGATCACCACATTGCCTCAAAAGATCTAGAAGGAGAGCTAGCTAAGGCACCAAGCTAGATCTTGCTCTCTAAAACAAATAATCCCCCTACCAACTAATTTCAACATCTTATACATCATCAAAAAGGATACAAAACTAATATGAGACTTAAAACCCCAATAGAACTACATCTTGCCTCAAATTATGAAGAGAGAGAGAGAGCTATAGCAAAACAAACACCCTTCAATTCAAACAAGATTATTTAATATTTCTCCACATCAATGCAAAAGATAAGCAATGTCTACATGAAAATGATGTTGAGACCATGTTTACTTACCTTGAAACCTTAATTTGGAGCTATTAGCCAATTAAAAATTTTGGCAAAGACTCTCCCCGCAAGAACATTTCGGCCGTCGATATCTTGCGAGCTCTGCTCGGGGAGGAAGAAAGGGTTAAATGCGCTGGGCGGGAAGGAAAAAGCATATGCAAGCGGTTCGTGATACAAACCGCTTGCACAGATAGACATTATAAGCGGTTCAGACACTAACCGCTATAGAGATTGCAAGCGGTTGGTGATACGAACCGCTTGTATTGTGATATATCTGCAAGCGGTTTCTATCACGAACCGCTTGCATATGCCCTTTCCCGCCACCCTCCCACCTGTTGGCCACGAACCGCTTGTGGCGATCGGGTCGCAAGCGGGTTAAAGCGAGCCGCTTGTGATGGGCCGCTTGTGAAGCCCCGATCCGCAGTAGTGCCACTATCACTATCGTTCAAATTAACCAAATCACTATCACGATTGATTCAATCAATCAGTCATAAATTGGTGATATCGTTTACTCTTCTAATGGCTAACTTCTACAAACTTCAGCGAGAACAAAACCACCCAAAGAATTCCTTATGTGCCACTGAAAAAGTTTTATATTTCCTATCTATCATCAGAAATTCCCTCTTCCTTTACATGCCACTGGTTTAAGTTTTTTCTTCCCTCAGTATCAAAGTGGTAAGAATAAAACGGAGTTGCAAAATGACCATTATGCCCCTGCCTTTCTAAGACGTTACAAAATAGGAAAAATTCATAAAATAGTATAAAAATCGTAAAAACATGAGAAAATTTTCTGCATATTAATAAAATCATGTATAGCCAGATTTGAAAGTAAAAATTAAAACTTTATGGATGTAGATTTTATTTAAAAATTAATCAAACCTACCATACCTCATGAAAAAGGAGAACAAAAGCTGAAAATTCTAAATATTACAAATATTTGAATAGAAAGTAGAGCATGATTTTTACATAAATTAAAAAATTTGAATTACTCAATTTGGAGTTAAAATGAATGAGATATGATTTTTTAAAGTACCAGACTTAACGGTAGTGACACTGAGGGAGGAGAAAACTTAAACTAGTGGCGTGTCAAGAAAGAGAGAATTTCAAGTGACAGATAGAGAACTGTAAACTTTTTCCGTGGAATACAGGGAATTTTCTTATAAAAGAAACCTTATCGGTTTTTTTTTTCACAACACAGGCTTAAAAAAACTTGGTGCGCATAGCACGGCTACTACCGGCCAGAAGCCGAAACATTAGGCCTCATTTTTAAGCCGTTGGATTAGATAAGATAGACAATCTAGATTACTTTATTAAGCGCATCTAGACATTTCAGCCAAAAAAGTCACGATCAAACGTGTCGTCGAGTCGAGAGAAAAATTTATAATTTGACACTCTTCAAATTCGTGTATCGCATGTTTCGCTGATATGTCGGACCACATGGCAAGTATGATAAATACTGTAATGTAAATTTTAAGTTGGTCATATTCTTAAAATCTCTCCGAGGTGAGAGTTTCTGGGATGTCATATTCATAGAATCATAGATACAGCTACTTGGATATATAGGGACATGGACCACGCTAATTGTTAAAGAAATATTATTAATAGAAATTATTAAAATATATATCTTCTGAAGGTGTCTTCGCAGCACCCTTTCTCAAAGTAGTGTCCTTCCTTTCGTTGTCCATATATACAAAGGGGTTCACCTCATTTTAACTTGTACATGACATTTACTTCGAGATAATAAAAGATCACAATGGGCAGAGGCGGTCGACACAAAACCCATCTGGCCCCACCTGCCAAGCCACGAGCGGCATTGGCATGGGAACCTCCCCAATAGGCTTTGTGTCGCATTACAGGAAAAGCCCATAGTGTCTAGTGCCGAAAGTTGTATCGACGGCCAAATAAAAACCGTCGATAACGAAGATGCACTCTCGACAGCCAGCATGATACCGTCAATATTCAATGCGCAGGGTGGTTACTCTCGACGGCTAACCAGTAAACCGTCGAGTGTACTACGACACCTGCCTGGCTCAGTGGACATTGTCAGTTTGTCGAGACGACCTACCATCAGCAGTAGAGAGTAGCATTTTAATATTTAGTTTTCTGCTTATAAATTAGAGTACAACGGATGTTTATTTATTTAAAAGTAGAAAAACTCATTTAATGAATTTGTTTGTTCACATCTGTATTGAAAATTTGAATTTTCTTTGATGTTGGGAATTTTGGTTTGAAATATTGTGTGTAGTAACGAACAAAACATATGATACCATATAACTTATCGGAAAAACATACACTTATGTAGCGGTCATCGCATTAGATGCTCGGAAATTTGTTATATTTTCACCGGTGATGTTATTTGATGCATAAAAGTCCACTAAAAGACCACAAAATTGGTCATGATTTTGCCAGGAGAGAACACGGCGAAAGGGTCGGCTTCTCTTCTACTTGCACGAAGTGCCTCACAGCTCCGCAATATCTCACCGTTAGGCCATATTGGGCCTCGAACGTCCCGGATGACTGGGAGGCCCTAGCCAACCACCAGGCAGACCAGAAGTTCCATAAGAGGTCCGAGACAGCCAAGAAGAACCATGCTAATAAAGGGAGTATGACTCAGTAAGATGTCCTTCGTGCAGCTTAGAAAGAAAATGGTAATCTACTGTTTCCCCTATTTGCAACTTTGTTTTTGTCACTAACAACTATATTTTCTTTACTTGTACGTTGCAGGTGTTCCGGAGGGACCACTCCTCGCAGAACAAGGATAGTTCCATCAGGCCCGTCGACCCTGTTGCTACGCAGCGAGAGGTACGTACAATGTTAATACCGAGTTTTCACCCAATATACTATTCAACCATGCATGCCCAATTTACACTTCGATGCGGTTACGCTACAAGGAGGCTTACGCTGAGAAGCACGAGTACGAGAAGAGCCGAAGGAAGAGCCGCTTGACCACGTGCTCATCCACCAAACTATGGGTGGGAAGGCTCACGGGAGGCTAGCGATCGGCCAAGACCACCTGAGGTAGGCTTTTGCCATACTTACAAGTCAACTCGGCTAAAAACTCATAACTACTAACAACACTTTGTTACATGTCCGAGGATTACATGCCCGCTGTGCGGGCTGGCCACACACAGGCCAAGAGCCGACGCACCTTCAAACCCAAGCTCCAGAGGGAGAGGGCGCAGGAAAAGGAAGAGAACTTGCAGATGCTGCATGCGATGCTATAGAGCCTGAGGTCGGGGGAGGAGGTGCAAAAGAGGCAAGAGGAGGAGATGGCTCGATAGCGAGCGGAGTTCGAGGCCAGATTCGCCTATTTGGAGAGCTCTCGACTAGCGGGGGTATGTTTTTAAATTCTAAATATTCATTCATATGCATCTTACCATTTAATTAACACGTCACATGTCAAATTATTTTTAGGTTGGCCCGAGCGATACTAGTGGCAGTCCGGGGTTCTACGGGGGTCCACCACCGTATCGTAGTGGATACGGGGCCCCGCATCCCGAGGTAATTGATTATTTGCCCTGAAGTTGATATACACTTTACAATATGCCCAAAGTTGATATACACTTGATAATTTGCCCTGCTGCTTGTCTATGACTTGTGGGCCAACAGGGCAAATTATCAAACAGCAGGGCAAATGATCAAAGACACATCAACTTCAAGGCAAATAATCAATTATCTCCCCGCATCCCTACCAGAGCTACTACGGTGGCCCGCCACACCAGCCTGCTGCACAGGGTCCCTATGGTGCACCGCCTCAGCAAGCTCTCTACTGCTACCCACCTCCCCCAACAGGTGACTACGTGGGCCCACCATGCCCACATGGTGGTTTCCCATACGTTACTAAGGCAGTAAGTCATTCAACCTCAAAACATGTTGTACCAGTTTATTTCGACACATAACATTAACTAATAAGCCTATGCTTGCTTCAAGGGTTCGGGTTCTGCCATCCCAGCAGCAGCTCATGCGCACGAGAGAGGCGATACATCGGGCAACCGGGAGGACAACTTCGTCAACAACCACTTCAATAGCGCTCCGCCGATGTTTACCCAGCCTTCCCTACCCTCTCCAGGCGATGCTCCGTTTAGCGAGCATTAGGTGACTAGGTTATAATATCGTTGCAAAACATGCATCCGTAAGTACGTTTGTAAACAACAAAGAATTGTATGTTATATATGCATCTATTTGGTTGTTATCGATGTGTATGCCATCGATTTTGATTATGTATGTGTGCAATTGTGATATTGTGGTCGCATGTGTGCGACAATTGGGGAATATATGAATTATGGGAATTTTGGGTTTGCAGGTGCATGTGTTGCTACTGGAAGCAGAAGTTGCAGTTTGAGGTTTTTTTGCAAATTTTTTTAAAAAAAATCTAAAATGTCATACTCTCGACGGCCCACAGAAGTCCGTTGAGATATCTCAAAAATTGAATAGAGATTTTCTCGACGGCTACAAAGACGCCGCGAGAGATGTCATCCGGGATACGCGTGGGCATGGGGCCTGCATCTCACTTGTCTCGACGGTGCAATGTTGGCCGTCGAGAGTGTGGTGTCTAGACAAAAACGATGTCTGGAGCACTTAGCTCGACGGCGTAAGCCGCGGCCGTCGATAAACTTGTCTCGACGGCTAAACCGTCGAGAATGGGTGCCGCTCTCGACGGAGCTCACTCGACAGCCTTCTCTCGACGGCTTCTGTGTTTGGTCAACGGTTTGTGCCGTTGACACTAAGGTCGATTCCTATAGTGTCTGCGGGTTAACACGAACCGATGAAACATAGGTTTTTTTTATAAAAAAGACCTAGGGCTTGAACCCTGGTCGTCCAGAAGAGCGCAGACGGGTACCACTCCTTTAATTCAATGAGTCAAATGTTCTATCGAACCAAGGCACAAATTTTTTTTTTTGATAAGTTTAACATTTGTGTCAGCGGCAAGTGCATAAGCCGCTAACACGGAGTCCATCCGGGGCCCACCTGCCATGCCACGGGAGGCATTGGCACGAGAACCTTCAAGTAGCTAGGGCTCATATGGCTGTGAGAAGGCTTGTGCCGTGAAGGGTGATTTTTTGTTGGCGGCCTGCGTTTGACCACCGACATAGAGCCTTTTAGTGCACCCTGATATTCAAATTTCTGGCCATGCTGTGCACTCAAATTGGTTGGAGGGTCTGGATAGGATGGTGTCGACGGTTCTATGTTCGAACTGCCGACACTGGTTAAATTTTTATCGTCGGCTCGTTTTCTGACGACGCTAAAATTCCAGGCAACAAGTTTAATCTTGTTTCCTGCAGTGGTAATCTGCATTTTTTTAGGTTTTCTCGTACTCATGTGATTTTGTGTTCTACAAGGAAGTTATAGATAATTTGAAGATGTGAATTTTTCATGCAAACAACCTTTTCATTTGAGCAACGAATAATTTGTAAAATAAATTATTGTACTGCCTTCTCTCCATGTCATGCTTGGGTTGGGCCCGAGCCTTGATTTTGGTTGTCTGCACTAGCTCGGTCCAAGCCTTGATTTTGGTTGTCTGCGCTAGCTCGGCGAGGGACAGAGGAGGTGGCAAGAGAGAGACGAGAATGAGCTCATTTGGCAGTCCATGGCACCCCATGGGCAAAATCGACAATGCCGGTATCCATGTTTGCCACAACCATTGCAAACCTGGTTTCGACTCATTAGATACGGTTTAATTTTGATAGTTGGAGGATCGGTCAAGTTCGACATTTCAATTCAGCCAATAATGGTCCGGCTTAGTTGATAGGCCAATCTGATAAATTTTTTTTTCAAGATTTCAGTTTTACGCGCGCACCGATATATGCTTCTGAGCTTCTCGGCGACATGGGAAGTTTGAAAAGCTGGTGCAACTGCCGGCTGGAGTACTCTGGAGAGCGCACACGCCAGACGCGATGCGACGACGTGAAGCTGGCACAGTGGCACATAGCAGCCAACACCACCATCCCCGGTTGCCCCTGCGACGACGACGACGACGACGCGAAGCTCGCGCAGCGGCAGGCCACCATCCCCGGTTGGTTGCCCCTGCCCCCCGTGCCCCCACGCTCCACAGGCGCGTAACCATGCATGGCCCATGCAACGCAATGACGCATGCACGTACTGCCCAGAAGGGACACCAGTAGGACAGCCGAGGAATCTTGTGCAGTTGCAACTGCTCGGTGCTGTATGTACCACCACATGTGAGCCATCTACCTGGGTTAGCTGGCCGTGGCCACCCTCTATTCCTGCTTCCCCAGCCCTACGTACGTTTCTCCATGATCCATCTCATCTGCCGCGTCGGTGAAATGCGTTTGTTCACAGTTCACACATGTGGCTTCACGCAGACATGCGTCTTGACGACTTGTTCTTCGCCCGGCCAGCAAACGGCCCGAAAATTGCTCCGATGACACTAGATTCATTGATATGATCCCAAATGATACTCGATTCGTCTCTATTTCTCATATGATACCGAGGCAACGAATTGAGTTCCGAAATATTCTAATTTTTTTATCCTTTTCTCCCTCTTCTCCACATTTTTTCCATCGATTCCAGTGTTGTTCCCGTCGCCACCCATCGCCACCGCGCCGTGCTGCTGTCGCGGCTCCCAACGCCGGTGCCCATCGCCATTGAGATCGCCGCCGCCGTGGCTCCCGCCGCTGCTATGCCGCATCGTCGCCGCTGCCACTGGAGACATGAGAGAAGGCGGCGGATCGGGAAAAGTAGAAAAAGGGAATGTGGAAATGAGAGAGAAAAGGAGTAAGAATGAGAAGATGTCATTTGGGAACCCAATTCGTTGTCTCGGTGTCATATGGGAAATTAATACAGATGAATTAGGTGTCATTTGAAATCATGGCAACGAATTAAGTGTCATTTAAGCAATTTTTCTGCAAACAGGACATGTACAGGAACCAGACATGGCACCGTTGGTCAGCTCACGGTGGTAATAATCTACAAAGAGGAAGGGACAAGGGTTCTTATTTTCGGTCTGACATTTTTTTTGTGAAAATCCGTATTAATTTGGGTACCCACAGATTTCCCTGCACGAAACCGGCAAAAAACGATTAGGCTTTGTTTGAATTTTTGTTGAATTTGACATCTTATATAAATTAATGTTGAAACCACTAGCAGTTGAGATGTGCAACATGGCTAAGTGGTAAATCAAGAGTGTTGTGGCTATCAACAGACAATAGGTTATGGTTTGACCCCTGTTTGACTCATTTCAATATTTTTCAACATTCATATGTGAAATTTAAAATTGACCAAAATTCAATAGAATCTGTCCGTTTTTTTTTTTTGGTAAAATCGGCCTATTCGGCCCCTACCTTTTTTTTTTGCGACCAGAAAATAAAACCGAAGAGTATATACTATACCAAATGAAATGAAAAATATAGTACCACAAAGCATAGACGTGGAAAAAAAAAAGATAAAAGATATAATTAAAGTACTAAGTTGTGTTTAGGAGACCAAAACCATTGCATTCGATGAGTTTTCGTCCTTTTGAAATGCGCTGTTCCTAATATCCTTCCATGCTTCCTCGTAAGCATAGCAGGTAGCACAGGCCAAATGCTTTTTGCTCCAACTGATCCATGTGCATGCCCTCATCATCAGTAGCTAGTGCTGACACTTGTATTTATATTTAGATTTAGATATGTTTTACCTCTATAAAATCATTAAAAACGTTATTCTTCGATGGAAAAATTCTTAAAAAATCAAATAATGATTTAGGATGGTTGCACTTCACACTAGTATTATTAAATGTTTGTTAGTAACATACCATGGTTTTACAGAATTAACTGATCAGCGAGAAGGGTTCTGTGTGTCGATAGCTGTATAACTGAACAGTTAGGTGGTTTATCGCCACATGGCGCATAACAAAAAAAAAAGGAATAGGTTGTTGATGTTGTAGAATCCATATTTCACCCTAAAAATGAAGAAGAAACCATTTGTTGCTGTGACAACATTGTCAAAGTTATTTTTTTGGAGAAGTATGATCTCGATCGTGAAAGTTTTTATCAGGGGATTTAAATTTGGATGCTGGACATCTAAACAAGCACCGTACCACCTACCATATAAAATAGGTCCCATCCTAACATTACAAGAGATGGACCAAAAAATATTATATGTACTTGACATGGGTTTTGAGCCTCTTGATTTGAGGGTCCTATGCGGTCGCATGGCCCACATAGGCCTTGGATCATATAATACCTAGTTAGTTATTGTTTCTATGTATTCTATTCAACTCGTGCATTTTAACTTGCAAATACTCCCTCCGTTCTAAAATGTAAGGCGTGCATGTATTTTAAAAAGTCAATGTTTAGAATGTTTGACTAATAATTATGTTAGGAATATATATGTTTAATGTTACGCATGTGATATAGTTAGATTCGTATTTGAAAGTACTTTGATATGATGTTAATTTTATAGTTATTGATGATATAATATGAAAGAAATTAATGGTCAAAGTTTATGTTTGTTGACTTCATCAAAAAATTATATGCCTTACATTTTAGAACGGAGCGAGTATGTGCAATGCATGCACATGATCCAAGCACGTAAAAAAATAATATGGCACACCATAATTATGGCATTGAAACAAATCCTAACCACACCACAATCTATCTATTGTATATAACTAGCGTTGTGTCCCACCCATTTGTACGGTTAGTAGGGTGTCCCTCCCATTTGTATGGCTAAATTTATATCGATCTTTAATCTGACATGAACACTTATTTTTGTTATTTTCTATTCCCATATTTATGCACTTTTAGCTTTTTTAACCTGACATGGACTTTTCTATTAATTTTATTTCAATTTTTTCCCACCTGATATATACTCTTTTTTATTTGGCATGTGCACTTTTTTGCTATTATTTTGATTCCAAATTTTTATTGTTTTTTATAGTTGATATGAATTCTTTCTTTTAATGTAATCTATTGTAACTCGGGCCCACAACAATCGACAATATAGGTTTTTTATATTATTTTTATTTTAAACTTTGTTCTACATGATACAAACTCTTTTTTTTTGGTCTCACATGGGCTTTTTATTATTATTGTTATTATAATTTCTATTTTTATTTGTGTTACAGTTGAAATGAATTCTTTTTTTAAAATCTAATCCATTATGACTCAAGGTCAACAAATTTTCTCTTCCTAGTGTTTGTAACCTCTCCAATGACTAGACATGACATATATATAACTGACAAAGTATTTGATGCCAAAGTTTTCTAAGTGCACAAGTGCAAAAACTCATTATGGTCCCTTAGATTCAACTTGGACAGTGCACATCCATTAAGGTGGAACTTCCCTCTCCCACTTATACACTTGTGTGTAAAATTATGGTGATTGTTTTCCATGTTCACATGTTTTAGCTGAGCAACCAAGATGAGATCCAAGGGCCTAGAACGGTTGTTTGTACTTGTGCGTTGAAAAGCCTTTTACGCCGAATATTTTCCCTATATAAATAACATATATAAAACATATTCAATGACTAGCTAGACATGGTATATATCCTATAAAATTAGTATGAACCACATATAATAGCGTAAATACATCTCATAATCAACTATAGACCGGCTGTAAGTCAATGGCCAGCATATATCCCTTTTGTCTTTTTTTTTTTATAAACAAAATGCTGAGTTAACATCGTTATAGCCGGTAAGCCAGCTGACTAAACATCATTGGACATGCGTAGGGAAGACGCAGCTGTCCCTGCGGGTGGGCCCGGAAGCTTGTTGCGATTTGGGAACCTTTAGGCCCTACGCCGGGGGTGGGGACCTTGTGACAGGAATGGAGAGCGAGGCGGAGAGAAAGGTTGCCGACGACGCGACGGGTTCGGCTGGATCGATCGCGCCGCGCGGCAGCCGGTCAAAACGTGGTCCGCCTTGCCGTTGCCACTTGCCGACGTCTGCTCCCGTGACACGTCCCGACCCGCGCCGTTGACGTCCGGCCCCGTCCGGCCCTTCCATATTCGTTCCGCCGCTGGTGATTTATTAACACTAATAACCGATAATTTCCTTCCATACAGGCGTATATGCAAGTATGAAAACCATATGGAAATGTTGGCAAAAACGGAGACTTCGATTTTCTTCGGTCTCTCCAATGTCTCCTAAATTAGAGAGAGAGAAACAATGCAACAACAGATCCTTGATTTCCCCCTCCTTTCTTACCAGAAGATGTCGCATGGTTCATGCTTGGTACCCATTGCGCGGAGGCAACGATCGAGCTGATTAAAATTTACAGATATTACACTATAGATTAGTAGTGGTTTTAAATAGTTCATTGGCACCATATTCATTATTTTACGCTCAAGCTTGTCGTGCTGCCACACTCTTAGATTTACTTTGGTACTCGTGTGTCCACGCCCCCTGGTTTAATATATCTGCGGTTACTCAAAAGTTTTCTAAAAATTGCACTTTTCTCTAAAATAAAAAATATGAGCGAACCCGGATGGACCTTGGAAAAATGACCATTGAAATTTAATGAAGCTAGTAATATAACTTGAGAAAAATACCAATAAAACTCCGGTCAGTACTGATAAAACTTGAGTGTGAAGAAACTAAACAGTAATAATGGAGGCTGGAAAAAGTACTTATGAAACTTGATAAAAAAACAAATAAAACTTGATTACATACTGATGAAACTTGAAGAATGATCGAGTTTCACCCCATGCAACCAAAAAGTTTTATAGAACAAAACGAAGTTTCAGTAAGCAAAACCTTAAGTTTCACGGGTACATTAATTACTAGGGTTCCATTCAAAAATGGGGATGGACCTCCCAATCTTGAAACAATGGGAAAGGAGAATAAATCCCCACCAGATCACGTCGTTTTTATAAATAAAACAGAAAGAAAAGATGAAAAATAAATTAACTGGTACGAAGCATTGTCAGGGTTATATCTATAGTTGTCTTTATATTGTGTGGTATAGTTAGAAACGATTCATTAGAGTGTCCTTATAGAACATCGAGATAGCTCTTGGGAGTAAGTTAGCTCATGCCTAGAAATCTTCCAAAATTTGAAGATATTAAACAACTTGACATGATACCTGTATGAGCAACAATTCGGAGGCTGAAGTTGGAGGACAAACTTTTTCGACATGTTTTTGCTTTCGTAGGACTCAAAGAATGGCCAAAAAAGAGTACATCTACATCGTACCGGTTGCTACCAAAAAGCACTGCATGCGCGGCGTTATCATCGCGGCATGATTAAAGAGGCAGGCAGGGGTGAGAGCAGAAAAAGGGAGAAAGCAAAAGGTTAAAAAGGTAAAAACACCATCATATTTAAATCGGCAATAAAAAATTTGTGAGAGTGATGAAAGATCTCCGATTCCGAAACACGACGCACTGCGATTTCCCTTTCAGGGCTCCTTTCTGCTCCAAAGCTCGCTTCCTTTTTGTGCTCAAGCTCGATCATCTGCACCGGGTCTAGAGTCCGTCACATGAGAGATCATGTTCATGATCCGAGACCCATTAGCCTTGCCATAGGCTCTTACATAAGAAATACTCCCTCCGTCACAAAAAGAATGTCATTCTAACATTCAAAATGACATAATATTACCCACACTAAATGATGTATGTTGCCCTAAGTTGTTGGATAACTTGGCCGATTGAGGAAAATAATCTTAATAAATGTGCATTAAAAAAGGAGCACATGCAGCAGTACTCTAATAGAAAATACTCTATATTTAATCAATAGAGTGGAACGCACAGTCTAGAATGATAGCCTTTTTTGAACAAAATTTGAAAGCTAAAAAGACATTGTTTTTGGGACGGAGAGAGTATGCCTTAATCCTAGCATAGATTAAGTGTTGCTCCCAACAGTTAGTTATTCCTCTGCTGCTCACCTTGACTTAAGCCTAGTTTTGGACATCTCATGTAGAGATGATTAAGACTATGTCTACCGTAAAATAGTCATATATACATTTCAAGTGGTTCGTATTTCTGGGTGGTATCTAGGTGTTGCTGATAGGATAGGAGTTGACAATTTGTTCAAGTTAAGGGATGAATTAGCTGGGTTTAACTCATCAAGCACACATATATGACATGGTTAGATAACTCGCTAACTCGGTTTAATCTTGTTAAGCTAGCAAAAGGGTGGGACAAGTTCTGTTCATCCCCGTCAAGTGTCATCCCTGTTAACCCAGCCAAACACAGAACGTAAACGAAGCTATATTAAACTAACCTAGATGGATTAAAATTAGCTAGTTGACTAATCAAGTTAATCTAATTAACTTCAATGTAAACATGTACATGAAAGGATGTATGTAGCTAACCATGAAAGTCACCACTCATCATCGTTGGTCATTGTATGGGAGACTTGCGACGTCATGGGGGAGGCGTTGTCGAGCCGTCCTATTTCTTACCAAAGCTCTTGAATTTTTTCTACCCATTGAATCTTCTTATTGATAATCTAAAATTTTTTATATTATAATCCGAAGCAGTTTCTTAGCTCAAAAGAACACCAACCAGAGTGTTTACGTCCCCAGGTATGACTTCTTTCGCGAGCTAAAATTTAGATCGGAATTTAATTAAGGAAAGCTACGTAATAAACAACTCAACATAGTAATCAAGGGGCGGGCCGGGGTTGGTATAGTTATGCTAGGAATAAAGTAAGCATGCGGTACTTGTTTCGTGAACCCAAGCTAGTCTTCGAATAATCGAAGCATGTCAAGGCAGAATCCAGTTGTTTAGTTTTTTATTAAGTAAATCATGATCTGTGCTTATTGTTTGATGATGATTAGTGTCGTTTTGTTCCTTTAAAGTCTTGCCATGGTCACAGCAATTTGTCGTACGTGATTCTCTTCTGAAGTTTTCTGGGAGTTGTATTGCAGTATTGCACTGGCCATTGTAATAGGTCCCTGCCCCTATTTACGCTGATTGATCCGTGTCTGACGGAAAACATCACAAATGATTAAGCAAACGAAATCTGATCCGCATTTTTACGGTACATATCTGCATTTTTACGGTACACATTGACAAATATATAGTAGGATAGTATGTAGTATAATTCAGACCTGACCATTTATTCAGAGAACCTCTTATACAAAACATATACTACTATTGTAGTAAAATTTCTCTTGAGAGGAGGGTTAAATTAAAGGTATTTCAAAAGAATATTTTTGGATTTAGTGGAATTTGAATTAAATTAAATCCTGAAACTACTTAGGGTGGGGTTTTGGTTGCATGTGCCATGTTGGATCTGAATGTAAATATGTAATGGTACTTATAAGGGCATGTTTTGGTTGTTTGTGATAGCATGCATGATACAAGATTTTGTTTGGTGAGTACCAAAAAGTTGTAATGCAATTTGGCGAAACTAAATGATACAAAATTGTATGGGAGTATTTTTCTAACATATGTATCTCAGTGATTAGACCCGTCCAATCCACGTTATAAAATGCTCAGACCAATTCCACTAAACCAAATGCATGGATAAATTAAACCATGATATATCTTTACCATCCCAAGCTGATTCAACATACATTACCAAACACACCCTTCACGAACTACCTTTGGTTAGAGCACCCTTTTTAAGCTCACAATAACAAAATGCCACACATATATATCCAGTCAACGTGTTCTCCTTATACAATATATATGATCATTTAAATTATTAACAGTCAACCGACCCTTAGATTTTATAGAAAAATGGTACAGTTTATTAAAAATTCTTACCAGGCCAAGGTTGCCCGTCCAACACAAATTTTAAGCCTACTCTTTTCGCTTGACCTCGGTTTTTAGTCTTTTTCCTCAGTCACGGTCTGCACAGGAGACAGCTTAACTTGCTCATTGACATGTGTGCTTGTGCACCTGCCCATACTCTCCCAGAATCTCTCTACATATCTCTATGGCTTGGAGGATTTGGAGATGTGGATAGGTAGTGTGGTGGGGGAAGGAGATCAGTTGCCACTGATCAACACTAGCCTCTTTCTTCTTCTCCCCCTCATCTCCTTGCACCACCCATAATTTATTTTGTGATTGCATGAAGGGGAAGCCTCTAGTTTGGTGAGCTAATCCTCTTTCTTCTTCTCCCCCTCATCTCCTTACCACCCATCATTCCATCAAGACCGCTCCGTGCTTGCTAATAATGGAGCAAGTAGCATCTGCTCTGCCTTTTGTGCGCCTATCTAGCCTAATCCATTCCTTAATTCCTTGCTGATGACGGAGTACTTGTTTATGTACTTAATACTAATCTGATGCGCTTTGACACTTTAGTCAAACCTAACATCATAAACAAAAACTAAAAATCCGTCAAGGATCGAGGACAACTTAACTGGTGTGACGCGTACGTGTTACCTGGGGAGTGATGAGGCCCTTTGTGACAGAGGTCAACGCGACAGGAGAGCTGCTAGGAAGGAGAGGCATGTCAGTATATGTTAGTGTATAATGGTGTGCTAATCACTTTCCAGAGGCAAAACGGAGTATAAGAAAGGCGATTGTGCATGCATGCAATGGTCGTAGCCAAGTGGACTGGTCTTGTGAAGAAATGGATGTGTCACCTGTAACACTTGATTGATCTGTCTATAAGAAAAAAAATTGTCTAATTAATTCAATTTGTTTCTGTTTATGTTTGTGCAGTTAAAATGCAAAAGTCAAGAGCTCTCGAAAAGAGCTCCAAAGAAGCTGGAAAAATAATTAAAAATAGTTTTAAAATCTTTGACATGAAGTTTTGAAAAAAAAACGTTATAAATTATTACAACATATAGGCACTACAGGAATCTCACTTATAATCCTGAAAGCTGAAACCCTCGCTATAAACACAGCAACCCTCACGATTAGGTATTCATGAGGGTTAGCCCTCGCAAAAAAGGTGCTCGCATTTGCTCCTCCGCAAATAACATAGTAACACGAGGGCCAGGCTCTCACGAATAGCTAAACGCGAGGGATCCAACCAGTCCTCGCGTGTACCTAGCGTGGCGGCTTTATCGCGAGGGCTGCAAAGCCCTCGCGTCAGTCTGTGGGGCCCGTATGATGGGGGCGTGGGGTGGGAACAGCTGCCCCTTACTCGCGAGGGCATCGAGGCCCTCACGTCTAATTCGTTCACTGATTCATTTATCTAACATTCTTGGCCATGCAAAAAAAAATTAAAAAAAAAACGGAGATCTGCGATATTGTGCCTTTCATAAATTGCTCCATCTGTTTATCGATACAGTGAACATACGAGTAAACATTTTGGAATTTCCACATTTCATCATATATCATACATTATTTATGCATTACATATTTAATTCACGATTTCACATTACACACTAATACACATTATACACTAATCAGCACTAGTATCCTCCGTTGACTGATGATGACTCCGACGTCTCTCTGTCCAAGTCGAGCTTTGCCTCATCGTCAGAGGAGATGACGATAACGTACGTCTGGTCCAAGCAGGCACCCTCATAGCGTGGTTGGTGCAGTCTAGTCAGCAAGAAAATTGGAGCCATACTTGTGGCAAAATATGGCAATAAAATGAGTATATCACATGTGGGGTTGGAGGCTAAGAAAGTGTAGGCGCGACTAAAGTTAGTTGTTGAACCAAATACGCTTTAGAATGTGTGCGATTAATGTTAGGCGTGTCAACCTTAGGTAGTGAACCAAATAGGCACCAAGTTTTCTAGTGGTCACACTCGCGATGGCTCACTTTGGGCCCTCGCGAACAGTGGCTCAGCCAGTCTTACTCACGAGGGCCTCACAATGAGCCCTCGCTAATAACCCATGTACACGTGCCCACGGGTTGCGGGACCGAGCAATTATTGGGGCCGTTAGTGTTGAGGGCTAACAATTGGCCCTCGCGAGTAGATGACGACCACCATTCGATGCGAGGGCCTCCATTTAGCCCTCGTTAGTGGATGTTTTATTACGAGGGCTTTTCATAGCCCTCGTGTGTTTCCATATAACACGAGGGCTGTAGTTATACTGTGACATCCTAATAAAATTATTAGGTGTCCCAAGTGTTTTTAAAAGAGATAAAACATAAGGTAAAATTTGGTTTTATTATTTGTGTAGATAAAACCTATTACAGCTATTTTTTTATGGTCCGATAGACTATTTTATGTACAAGCCTTGCTTAAAATTGGGATGGACCAGTGTCATCACGTCCCCAAGGTTCCCAAATATATCTCCTACCTTTTCCTAATTTTTAGGCAGCAAGAAAATTCGGATTTAGCCCAAAAAGGCCCAATTTTGAAGGTATTTTGCATGAAATCATGAGGAATCCTAATCCGAAAATTCTCCAAAAATAGAGGAGTGTTCTAGAAGCCCGAGGTAACCTGCTCACCAAGTTTCGGCCACAAACTCCCTTGAAAAGTTGGGATCCTAATTAGGCAAGTCCCAAATTCTAATCCGAGTCGGTTTAGACTTTCTAATTCTTCTCCAACCCAACCTGGCCGAATCCACCCTCTTCCCCAGCACTATATAAACCCCCCTAGGCCCCCTGGTCGCAGCCACCACACCCCCACCCGCGAAACCCTAGCCGCCGCCTCGTTCTCGTGCAATCCCGAGCACCTTTTGAGGCATCGCTCTCTGCCCCGAACCCAAAAACTATATTAGACACCACCATGTTGTAGAGCTCGTCGAGCCGATCAATTTGCATATATGGATCGTCCAATTTGTTGGAGAATTGCATCCGAAAAGCCTCGCTGAAGTTTCTCTCTCCTCCCTGCCCTCCGCCGCCGCCAACATCGCCGCCGGCGAACCTCGTCCGCCGCCGCCCCAGAGTCCGCGCCGGCCAATCCCCGCACGCCACCTGGCCGCATGCACACAGCCGCCTCCGCCCGCGCCGCTTCATCGCCGCTTCGCCCGCGCCGCCACCACCGCGCCGCTTCCCATTGCTGCACCGTCCACGCCAACCACGCCCGCCACGTGCCGCCGTCCGTTCGCCGCGGCGCCGCCACCACCAGCGCGCCGCGTGTCCCTGCTGCTGCGCCGTTCACGCCAGCGCCACGAGTGCGTGCCGCCCACACCAACACCCGCCGCCGCCGCCGTCGCTCCCGTGTCCGCGCCGCCCGATCTGAGCAGCCGTGTGTCCCCAGCTCACAGCAGCCGTGCCGGCCGCTTGGGCCTGAAGTTGGGCGAGAGAGAGAGAGAGAGGGAGGGAGGTGGAGCCGGCGCTCTTCGAGCGGGCCGAAACAGAAGCCGAGCCCAATTAGGGTTTAAACCCTTTTACAATTTTCTGGGAATTTTCTATTTATCCTGAAACTTCCCGGAATTGTTTAGGGAGTTCCCGAGCTCCGATTCAGGTGATTCTAGAGCCTAAAAATCCTATTTAATCCCTAGAATTTTTATATTTTATTAACTATTTTCTCTGTACTAAATTTGGTGTTCTTTATTATTTCTTTCTACGCGTAGATTCCTGTTGCGACTGTTGCGAGGACTGCTGTCCGGAAGTTGCCGTAGAACCGCAAGGCGCCGAATTCTTCGAAGGCAAGCACTAGTTTGCATATTCCTATCCCATGTTTACAATTTCACTCTATGTATTTATGTCATAACTGCTACTTGCATTCATTCTAGACTAGTGCGTGTGTGTCCGACCATGCTAGTCTTCTACTATCATGTTGTAGCCTTGATTGATGAACCCCTCTATAATTCCATAGCCTATCCTTTGACTAGATGCTAGGTTTGCATTGGTGATTCACTTACAAAAATGAGATGGCGGAGCCGAGGCTTCGATATGTTTTGGTTAAAACCTAATCAACTAAAATCAATGTGTGGTTGGTTAGAGGAGACCCGGTCGAGATGATTTATGGGTTGTGGCTGTGGTATGGAGGTCTCCTCTTCTAAGGACTCAAGCTTGTGACATGCTAGACCAAACCAAATAGTACAGCCACTTGTGCCTTTGGCCCTGGCTTAGTACCCTGCGAAACCTACTAACCACTTGCTCGTAGGCTGGCCGGTTATGGTTCGATACTTTTGCCCTAGGGTGAGGCTAGCTACTTTACCTGAGGGGTAGGTTCGTTCTTGAGACCAAATGGCTTAAATGGGGAACGCCCCCGGGTGGTGTCCAGAAGTAGTAGGCGCCCTACCGCGGCGGGCACCGGCGGGGCCGGGAAAACCAAAAGAAAGGGTAGGCGAAGTGGTAGGCGTAGTAGGCTGGAAAGGCCTTGTACCGTATCTCCTTCGGGATGAGACGGGGCTTGTGGGGAACGTGTACACACTCTGCAGAGTTAAAACTATCATGATAGCCGTGTCCACGGTTATGGACGGGGCGAGAGGTTTTCACATGTAGTCCCACCTTTTTAATAATTAAACTTGACTAGTGTAGGTTGGGATTGGCCTGGTGCGAGGATGCACCTTCCTTTATTGGTTATCAGTAACATCTTGAGAGCATGCATTCACTTAATAAAATCTTGCCAACTAAAATTTGTTTAGTAATAGGTTTTATGTAAAATAACCTTTCCTTCATCCTTTGCCTTTGCATACATTGTTAAGGATCGCTTGCTGGGTAGCCGCGTACTCATTATACCTATCGCGGATAAATTTTATTATTCAGGTTGCAAGTCTGATCAAGACCAGGAAGGGTCCGAACTCGGGTGTGCAGGACTAGATACGGGTGTCCGGGTCAATTGCTTGGATATCGTCGCTGAAGGCTGTTGCTGCTCTGATGTTCTTTTTATTGTTCTTAATATTTGGTAATACCTATCTTATTGTAATAGCTTATGATGCTGCCTTCTAAAACTCTGTTATTTTGAATAATAATGGAATGCCAGCGATGATAGCCGTTTAATTGTCCATCATGAGGTACTAGTCTGGGCCTAGTATCAGATCATGGTGCCGGATTCTCTGTGGTGACGCAGGGGTGGTGACATATACCCTCGCATTTATTTTTTGACCCTCCCAATTTTATGAAATTCCTGTAGTGAGGCTGTATAAAAATAACAAATTTTGTTACTGTAAAACTCAACTCAACTTTATGCTGAAAAGAACAAGACCCTATGGATTCCTTATGATAAAGTTTTCCTTATGATGTAAATATAGACCAGTGGTAAAGGATTGATCAACGAGATTAATAGAGGGTTCATCATTTTATCATGTAAGGCATTTTTCAGAACACGTAAGACACTTTTTAATGATAAAGACAAGTATATGAATCCTTATTACAAGCTAAAAGTCAATGTTATGAGTTCGTAGTTTTTCCCCCTCTATAAACTGGCACCTCAGTGTGCCAACATCTTGTTTCGTACTCACTTTTTTTGTCATGATCATTGGCGAAAGGACCAAATCGACACCCTAGAAAATCAAAACTGTTTTGAAATTTCTGGTTTGAATAATTTTTTTCAAAAATTTGATGATAGAGTCTACTGTTTGTTTTTACCGAAAATGACCATTAATTTCTTAAACTCATTTTTTTCCAATTGAAGTTATCTTCCAATTATCACCAATAAATACGACTGTCAGTCCAATCAATTTTATGTAAATAAAATTTGACAAATAAAATTGGATATTTTTAACCTAATACCATGATAATTTTTTAAAATTGCCAGCTGATTATCGCCCATAAAACCTGACGGTCGGTCCTTTAAACTGCTATCGACCCTCTCGACTACTCTTTGTCTTATCAAATCTATGATGCGTCAATACTTTTAGACCTTGTTTGTTTTAACTTAAATCAAAAGTTGTAATTTTTTTGTATAAATTATATGTCGTAACATTTTATAGTCATTTTTTGTAGATTTTTAGTGATAATTTTTTATTTAAGCTAGTGGTGGACGTAGGATTAAAATCTCCGAACAAATTTACTATCAATCCTATGTATATAATTTTTTTTTATTGTAAACCATTTAAAACATTGTGGACGTCGATGCTTCCTTTATTTTCACCCGTTTTGAACACACATTTTAAACAAAAATGATGACATCAACAGCATTCGACCTCATGACCTTTTACACACACTTTAAAAAGAAAATGATGACATCAACAGCATTCGACATTATGACCATTTACATACACTTTAAACAAAAAATGATAGTATCAAAAGAATGCACCTCAAAAAACCTTTGTCATTGCAGAACAAAGCACTAACCAACTGAACACACCAAATCACATACACTTATATGCAATATGCACGACCAAAAATCCAAGTTTCCATTCGAGGTCGTGGCCAACGTACTAAACAAGTGTTCTCTAAGTCTACGGCTTGTTGCTAATTAACTTGATTGGCAAGAGACAGGTACAATTCGGTCGATCGATCCAGATAATAATCCGCACGATCCAGGCCCCCATATGCATGTGCGTGCATGCATGCATGATGCATGCATGGATACGATGGCGGGGGTATGTGGCAGCTGCTCTCGGGCAAACGCAACGCAAGTACGCGACGATCGACCAGGCACCAACCACCGGCTAGATGCTAATATATCGTGGCCCTAACCGCTGCTACCTATCGGGCAAAAAGAGCCGACCAGGCCAGCAGCTAACTCCCAATTAGCTAGCGCAGCTACGGGTACGTTCAGGTGGTTTCTCCCTTCACACTTCAGCTCAGCTCAGCTCAGCTCACTGTGCATACCAGCAACTGCTGCTGATAGATCGAGCCAGGTAGATAGATACCTCGATGTGATGCGTGAGCTAGCTAGCAGTTTCAGCAACTTGCTGATCGATCTAGCTATCTAGCCATATATGCCAGCCTCGATCTTGTGTGGTTAGGATCTGCAGGAATCTGCTACGTTTTCCGACGTGATTGGGGAGCTTATCGCGTCCCGCGGAGTTGCCTTGCCGCCGCTGGTGAAGATGCCGATCGATCCGCGCTCTCTTGGATCATCCTGGTGTTCTTGCATGGCCTGAAAGCGATGGGTTAACTGCTGCGCATAGGCAATCGATCTGATTCTGGGATCATTCGGTCTCTTGCATGTATCTTGTTGATGGCTGCTGGAAGATGGTGAAATTATTCTTCGTTTACGTGACAAGGCTCTTTCTACGGTGCACCAGAGAACGAGAGATCGCTTCCAGGACTGTTTGGTCTGATAATAGGCACGGTATATAAGAGCAATTTTTTACGCTTGCATGCGTTTGCTTCCATATGAGGTTACAGCTGTTGGATCTTGAGATTTGGTTGTCGCCCCTCATGGCCTCATCCTCTCTCTCATGCATATTGGGAGCACGACTTTTTCTTCCCCTAAAATTTTCTCGGTTTCCTCTCTCTCTTTTGATCTTTTACAAAAAAAACCTCATATTTTCAAACCAAAATGATCCGGTGCTTCTTCATCCTGAGCCAGCCGACGGCCGCTACTAGCCGCCGCCACCACTATCATCCACCTCAATGTTGTGCTCGCTCGAGCCACCGTGTTAATCATTGCACCGCACCAGCCGCCATGCTGAGGCCGTGCTGCTTTGGCCATCGTGGTGGTCGCCACATGGCGGTGATAGCAACGGCTGGTCAGGGAAAAAGGAGTAGAGGGTAATAAGTGCTCAATTGCTTTAGTTTGGTTCGATAATGGGGTAGGGGGGAGGGATGGTGTAAAAGACTAAAATAGGGATTTGGGGCTGCACACAAATCTTGGCGCATGACCAATACATATATAGATAAGCTAGGAAGTTCTATAGAGGAGAGGAAACAGTTTTTCGTATTGGCTGGTTGGTTGAGGTGGGGGTTGGGGGGATGAGCTGCGTGCTGATCTTGGTGCAAGATCCAATGGATCATGACCTGTATGGAAGTGAATATGAATGTGAAGGGGATTTTTTGCGGTCTTACGCCTAAATCATTAGCCACGAAATCAAGTAAAATGATTGCATGACTCATAATATTTTGTGCACATCCTAAAAAAACCAAATGTGTAATTTGGAAAAATCCCCCTTTTCGAAAAAAGAACCCTAATGTAAGTGCGAAACAAATAACTATTTGGAAATTCGATAACGTTCTCTCTTATTTTCTTCAGAAATAAGTAACTAAAGAAATGAACAAATAGCATGTGCACGGTCTCTACTTTTCTCTGAATCTTGCTTTTTGTGGGAAGCCAGCATGCACTTGCGTACTATTTCTTCTAGATAATGAAGTGTCCTTGTGTCCTTTTCATATGGTTACTACTGTTTTGCCCATGGGAAGAAACATGGGCAAGTGTCCACGCTTTGGCGATACAAACAGTGACTGCTCAGCGTTGGAGAATTATCGGCAGAGTTTGGTGCATCTAATTTTCTAAAGATTCTTGAAACATTGCAGGCGTTGAACCAAAAAGGTCCCGAGAATATGATACCTCAACTAGTAACAAAAAATTGACCACGACAACAAGAATTACTCAGATTCTTCTCTCGATATTTTTCAAGATCTGTTGTATTGAGGAGGCAAAAAGTGAAAAAAAAAGGCTGCAGATATATTGACTTGTGCTTTTCTCTGAATGATCATTCACATTGTCAGTCGTGTCCCCCCCTCTTTTGTGTAATCTTGATGACTGCACTATCATTGATTTAGATGTCTAAATATTTACTGAATTTTACGAGGAACAGAAAATTGAATACTGACATTTTTATGATGATTATCTCAAATCATGTGTTTGGTAGTAGAGATCGACGTGGAAGTCGTGAACTTATCAGAAAGTTCTGTTGGATTCTGTAGGGTGTGGATCTAGTGCTCTCTTCCCCAACCACTAGAAAACTTCGGATTTGAGACGATTCGGTCTAGGATTAGGTATAGAGGGTAAGGGGATCGAGAGTACCTTGAGGTTGGAGAAGGAGGGATGGTGGCGGTGTCGAGAAGGAACAGGCGGGATCGCTGCTCGGATCTCAGCTTGATGCCGGTCCTCCTCGGCCTTGGCCGCCTCCTCCTGGCGGCGGCGCTCCTCCTCGACGCGGAGCCGCTCCTCCTCTTGGCGGCGCTGCTCCTCGGCGGTGGTGTCGTCAGCCATGACGCGTCGGTGAGGACGAGAGTGGCGGCGGTGGCGAGTTCCAGTACACTAGGTCGCCTCCCGATCGGTGGGTGTAGGGGCTAGGGTTTGCGGTGGCTCGTGGATGCGTTGGCGTCCGTGCCGGCCCCTAGCCCCCTTTTATATGGCGCCTGTGACCGGGGCCACAACCAGTAGAAGGGGTTGCACCCCGATCGGCGCTGATTACGATCCGGCTCGGTCACGAGACCGAGCCCGAGATCAACATCTAACATTCTCCCCCTTGATCTCGATCTCATCTGTTTCTCAATCTTTGTATATCTTTCTATGTCTTTCTTTGCTTCATCCCTTGACAGATCAACATATCAAGACCAATGCGTTACGGATAGCCAATTACGTGCTACTGAACTCATTTACTACAATACATTTCTCTATCTTAGAATAAAGCTTCTTTCTTTTACGTGAGGCGGTTGTTTAGATCAGCCCTTAATCCGAATCATAGGTTTTCCTTTAACCCCATGCCGGCTACGTGTTTCTCAAACACGCTGGGTGGAAGACCTTTAGTGAGCGGATCCGCTAGCATCTTTTCAGTTCTCAAGTGCTCAACTTCTATAGTGTGATCCTGGATTTTCTCTTTCACAACATAAAACTTAATGTCAATGTGCTTGGCGCCCCACTTGACTTATTGTTGTGACAATAAATAACTCACTGGCTCATTATCGCGAGATATCTTGAGTGGTCTTTCTACACCGTCGATCACTCTTAAACCGGTACAAACTTCTTTAGCCACATGGCTGCCCGTTGCCTCATAACAAGCTATAAATTCGCGTACATTGTCGATTTATGCAACGATCGATTGCTTCTGACTTTTCCATGATCTGGCTCCTCCGCCAGAGTGAACACATATCCCGACGTGGACTTCTTGGTGTCCTGCACCTGCCTTGATCTGCATCTGAATAGCCCAAGAACTCTAGGGCTTCGACTTTCTATATGTCAACATGAGGCCTTTCGTCCCTTGCAAATAACGCAAGGCTTTCTTATGACCACCAGTGAGCCTTCCACAGGTTTGACTGATATCGCCAAGCATCCGGTTGTGAATGCTAAATCTGGTAGCGTACACACTTGTGCATACATTAAGCTTCCAACAGCGGAAGCATACGGTACCGATTTCATTTGATCTATTTCATACTGATTCTGGGGACACTGAAAGTTCCCAAATTTATCGCCCTTTACTATCGGAGCAGACCCTGAATTACAGGCTTGCATACCATATCTCTTCAAGACATTTTCTATATATGTTTTCTGAGATAATCCTAGTATGCCTCTATTTACGCTCTGTGGATTTGAATCCCCAGAACATAGGATGCCTCTCCCATATCTTTCATATCATAATTTGAAGACAGAAATTTCTTTGTCTCTAGCAGTAAATTCGCATCACTGCTAGCCAGTAGTATATCGTCCACATACAAGACTAGGAAAATATACCTCCGTTCTTAAACTTTGCATAAATGCAATTGTCTTCTTCATTTTCTTTAAAACCAAACTTTCGAATGGTCTCATCAAACTTCAAGTACCACTGTCTTGAAGCTTGTTTCAATCCATAAATGGATTTCTTTAAATGGCACCCCATCTTTTCTCTTCCATTCATGACAAAACCCTTAGGTTGAGCCATATAAACATTTTCTTTCAGCTCTCCATTAAGGAATCTTGTCTTGACATCCATCGATGTAATTCTAAATTAAAATGAGCAACTAGTGCCATGATGATTCTAAACGAGTCTTTTGATGAAACTGGTGAGAAAGTTTCATTGTAATCGATCCCCTCTCTTTGAGTGAAGCCTTTAGCTACCAATCTTGCCTTATATCTTTCCACGTTCCCATCGGAGTCTTTCTTAGTCTTGTAGACCCATTTAGAGCCCTCTTGTCTTTGCTCCTTTAGGAATGTCAACTAAGTCCCAAACTTTATTCACGTTCATTGATCTTATTTCATCCTCCATGGCAGCAAGCCACTTGGATGCATTGGGACTTCTCATGGCTTCCTCATATGTAGTGGGATCTCCTTCTGAGGCCATATCTTCGCTGATATAGACCTCATATTCGTTAGGGATGGCGGATCTCCTAACCCTTTGTGACCTTCTCAAGGGCACATCTTGTTCTTCCACTTGAGGCTGCTCTGGTGTTGGATCATTGTCTATCGTTTCTTGTTCTGGTTCTGCAGGCTCAGCCACAGCAGGAGCCGGAGGCTCACATACTGCAGGAACCGGGGGCTCAAACACTGCAGGAGCCAGGGCTTCTTGTTCGTTAGTTGTTATGCCTGACGGCCCAGCATCCACAACAGGGGTTGCAACAACAGTCGCTTGAACTGGAGGTGCCACCTCAGCAGGTATCGAGAAGTATGGTTCTTCAACCATCGGAATTGGGACAAAAGTCCTCTTTTCCTGAAGGTCTATTTCTCGAGGTATCGTGCTCCCCCTGATCATATCATTTTCTAGGAACACCGCGTGTGTCGTTTCTACAAATTTCGTGTGTCTATCCGGACAGTAAAATCTGTAACCCTTCGATCTCTCAGGGTAGCCAATGAAATGGCAACTCACTGTCTTTTCATCTAATTTTCCCTGAGTAGGGTTGAATATCTTGGCCTCAGCAGGACAACCCCAAACATGCAAATAGTTCAGAGTTGGCTTCTTCCCAGTCCATAACTCGTATGGTGTCTTAGGCACTGACTTACTGGGAACTCGGTTGAGTATGTGGATGGCGGTTTTTAATGCCTCCATCCACAAACCAACTGGTAGAGTGGAAAAACTAATCATACTTCGCACCATGTCCATCAAAGTGCGATTTCTTCTTTCTGCCACTCCATTCTGTTGAGGCTCACCCGGTGTCGAGTATTGAGCAACTATCCCATTTTCTCGCAAAAACCTTGCAAAAGGTCCTGGAACTTGTCCATATTGCGTATGACGACCGTAGTACTCCCCCCCACGGTCAGATCTCACTATCTTAATCTTTAAATCAAGCTGTTTTTCAACTTCAGTTTTGAATATCTTGAATTTATCTAATGCTTCTGATCTTTCTTTTATAGGATAGATGTAGCCATAACGAGAGTGATCATCTGTGAACGTGATGAATAAGTCAAAACCGTCTATGGTCTTTTTAGGGAAAGGACCACAAATATCTGTATGAATTATTTCTAACACTCTCGAGCTACCTTGTGCGGTTTTCTTAATTTTCTTTGCAAATTTTCCTTTAATGCAATCAATGCAATGTTCTAAATCTGCAAAATCTAAAGGATGGAGAATATCTTCTTTAATCAAACGCTCCATTCTCCCCCTCGAAATGTGGCCTAAGCGACAATGCCACAATTTCGACGAGGATTCTCCATCATTCCTTTTCCTTTTCTTAATCTTACGTGTTTCTTGTACAAAGTCGGATGCATTAATTTCATTCACAACACTGCAATGAGAAAGCAAATAAAGCATATCTCGTCTGATGGCGAGACCAACATCTTTGTTATTACAACGAATAACACATTTATGATCACCAAAGTTGCAATGTATGTTCTCATCATCAAGTCTAGAAACGGAAATTAAATTCCTCTTTAAAGAGGGCACATAAAGAACATCTCTCAAAGTAAGCACAAAACCATCATCTAATTCTAAAGGAAGATCTCCAATGGCTTTGACTTGTGCTTCTTTCCCATCAGCTACCCTCACGCTTCTTTGGCCTTTTGCCAAGATCCTCATTGTACGGAAGCCTCAGAAAGAATTAGCAACATGCACAGTTGTTCTTGAGTCAATCCACCAAACATTAGCGGAAAATTCTAAGTCTGAGGATTCATCTATAAAAGTGACTTGGTCTATACCTTTCGAAGAAGGGACTTGAGAATTTTAGGCGATCTTTCTTATAGTGTCCCTTTTCCTTGCAATACATGCAAGTGTCATGGGCCTTGGGAAAAACTTGTCTGGATTCGTCCCTTTACCATGGTTGTAGTTGGTAGGAGGTGTCTTGCTACGGATGCACCAGAGTCACCTTCATCCCTTCTTAAAGGATTGCTTGGAGTTCTTATTCACTTTCTTGACTTGTTGCTTTGTATAGTTGATGAGTCCCTTTGTGACCCTTCAACCTTTCTTCTTCTTGGGTGCATTGTGCCATGAGTTGATCTATGGACCACTTGTCGCTGATGTGGTGTTGTAGTGCACATGGAAAGTGCTAAAATCTTTTGGAAGTTTACTCATGATCATATGCACCACAAAATCTTCAGGCAAATCACGCCCTAAGTACTTGTTCAGTTTAGACACTGTGGTTGTCATTTTCTGAATAAAAGATCGCACTCCAGATCCATCATAAGTCATGTTGGCGAATTCATTCACCAATGTGGTAGCATATGCCTTGGAGGACCTGGTGAACTGAGCCTTAAGCTTGTCCAGGCATTCCTTGGCAGTAGTGCACTCTGAGAGGGATCCCTTGATGGAATCTACTATGAGGTGTCTTATAATCATCAAACATTTCGAGTTTGATTTCTCCCACTTGATCTTATCAATGCTGAACTGCATCATTCTATGCTCATCTTGGCGGTGCCGTTCTGTGCTCGTGGGTTTCTCATTCAGTAGTCGAAGTCTAGCTCACTAGAAAGCAACATGTCAATCTTCTCCCACCATGTGGAGTAGTTACTCCCATTTAGCGGGTCAATGGTTGCCATTTGAGTGAGAATGATGGCAGCATTTGAGCCTTCGGGAAACAAGACATAAAAGGGATTAGTACAGGCTCATGAACAAAGTTTCTTGCATGAATTAAAATCAACGTTGGTCAAAATTAATACATGCTCAAGAGACAATTCTATTCAATATTCTAAATTTCATCGTTGGATGAAAGAATTAGAATAAAATCAAGTAGCCTAAATTCATCGTTGGACAAAAATAGGACTAATTCAGATCTAATCATGGTCCATCATTAAAATTTAACGTTGGTCCAAAAATTAATGACAATACCATTTAATTCTCAGAATATGCAATTCTTTGATAATTATTCACGTTGGCTTCAAATTATTCAAAGAAAAGACATGAAAATAAAATCTAGCAGCGGAAACAAAATCTAAATTACTAAAAAAAAATCTTAGCTCCAAGCATAATAAATCTAAATCATTCTAATTTTCTAAATGCATATATACATTAAAGAAAACAATATACGTATATATGCATATAATCTGAAAATACAGAAAAAAGAAAATTTTTCTGTTTATGTTTTGCCAGCCCAAAACGGCCTTTTGGCTCACGTGGGGAAAAACAAGCCACGACTGGGCTCGGCCGACGGCTGCCCATTTCCCTTTCCCACGCGGCAGCGCGCTTTCTCTCTCTCGGCCGTCGATCTGAACCTACGGCCAGGATTCATTTCGGGAGGGTAAAAAACCCGGAAAAATCGGCGCCGCTGAAAAACCCTAGCGCATTTCTCTCTCTCTCCTTCTCTGTCTCCTCTCCCGTCCCGAGCGAACGACGACGAAAAACGGAGCTCGGCGTCTTGTGGCGCCGCCATGCGGCTTCTCGCCGTGCCAAGGCTCGCCCATGGGGTGAGCCGCCGTCGAGCGGCCAGCAGTGACGCTTTAGCCCGCGTCTACGCGCCGGCAGAGGGCCATGGTCCGTGGCGGTGGCCGCCGTCGCCGGCGAGCACCAGGTATGGCCCGAGGGCCTCTGTTCTTCTTATTCTTCCCCATCCCCTCTCTGATTTCTTGTGAAAATTGTTGGGCTCGAAAATTTTGGGGATTTAGGGTTAGGGTTCATCTCGGATTTTGGGGATTTGCTTCTTAATTCGTTCGATTTGATTCTCTTTCTCTCTGGATCCGAGCGCAAAAGCACGAAATCCGTTGATTCTTCCCCAAATTTCTTGACCCGTAGGTCGGTTCTAGGGTTAGGGTTAGGCACAACCCGCTCTGATACCATTGTTGGATTCTATAGGGTGTGGATCTAGTGCTCTCTTCCCCAACCACTAGAAAACTTCGGATTTGAGACGATTCGGTCTAGGATTAGGTATAGAGGGTAAGGGGATCGAGAGTACCTTCGGGGTTGGAGAAGGAGGGGATGGTGGCCGGTGTCGAGAAGGGAACGGCGGGACTGCCGTTCTGGATCTCAGCTTGACGCCGGTCCTCCTCGGCCTTGGCCGCCTCCTCCTGGCGGCGGCGCTCCTCCTCGACGCGGAGCCGCTCCTCCTCTTGGCGGCGCTGCTCCTCGGCGGTGGTGTCGTCAGCCATGACGCGTCGGTGAGGACGAGAGTGGCGGCGGTGGCGAGTTCCAGTACACTAGGTCGCCTCCCGATCGGTGGGTGTAGGGGCTAGGGTTTGCGGTGGCTCGTGGATGCGTTGGCGTCCGTGCCGGCCCCTAGCCCCCTTTTATATGGCGCCTGTGACCGAGGCCACAACCAGTAGAAGGGGTTGCACCCCCGATCAGGGCGCGGTTCTGGATCCGGCTCGGTCACGAGACCGAGCCCGAGATCAACATCTAACAAGTTCATATTGCAGAAACCAAACGCAGTAGTTGGTGATCCAAGAAGCAAGTCATGCTGACATTCTAACGCATCCTCGTCATCGTCATTTCATCTATGAATACATTTCGTCGCAAATAATCCTCGACAGCCAAACCGGACAAGGACAACTCTCGATCAAAGTAAACCACGAAATCGACGGATTTCTTTCGCCTACCAAATGCAGGCTCCGTGTGTAACTGTATATCTCAGTTCTTGGTCAGATGAGAAAGCAAAATCAAGTGTGCACTCAACAAAAAGGATGCAAGAATGCAGGGTACTGGACAGAAGTAGCAATGTCAAACCTTTTCGAGTGATTTGGATCGAGAGAGATATGTCAAAATTCTGGGCAAACTTGCAAGCCTAATCGTGACTTTTGCTTGCATGAACTGCAGGGTGGTTCAGAGATAAAGTTAGGCCAAGCCACTATTTTTTTAAAAAAAAAATATCGCATCAATAACAAAGGGAGCATCTGTTTCGAAGTTTGCCTTGTCGGATTTGTCCTTTGCTCTAACTTACATGCAGCAAAGATAAGGATTTTATTCAGAATACCGACACTGCATACACCGAACGTTTCACATTGTTTGCCAAATGTCATAGTTCAGCATTGCTAGCTTGTGTCAGTATGAATGCTAGACTGCAAAATTGCCGGTTTATGCCGCTGCTACCGCAATGAAATCCTTTTTCAGGATTAAAAGAGGCTGCCGCTGCTCCGTTTGCGCTGGCTTTGGTCAAGCCGCTCCGATTTGTCCAAGCCTTGGATGGGGTCAGACTTACACATGACGACGCCAGAGTTGGACTTATTCAGGGCGGCCACAGAGGTCTCCGTCGGGAATGGGGCGGATACGTCCTTTTGGAGCGTTCGCTGGGTTTCGGGCTCTGCTCCAGCGCTGATCGCCCCCAACCTCTTCAAGCAGGCAAGGCTTCAGAAAAGCTTCGTGGCGCGGCTGCTCCCCTCCCACTAGTGGATTCTCCGCTCTGGACCCATCTCCTCTCCCACGCTGCTGCGTGAGTGCATCCTGCTTTGGAGTAAGATTCGTCATGTCTCTCTCTCCGACGCCCCAGACTCTATCCGATGGTGCTTCTCCTCCGACGGCTGCTACTCCGCGAGGTCAGCTTACCTTCTTCAGCTACATGGCAGTACGGAGCATCCTCTAGCGTCGGTGATCTGGAGCGCTGCCGCTCCCAACAAATGTAAATTCTTCGCCTGGACCCTCACTCTGCGCCGCCTGAATACGGCGGACCTGCTTGCTAGGAAGGGTTGGCCTCACCATACCGCCTGTGCCTTTTGCGATGGGCCTCTGGAATCAGTTGATCACCTATAGGGCTCCTGCTCCTTCGCCATTTCGATCTGGCAGATTATTCTTCCGGACGGCCCTTGCCCTTCGGAGTACACCACCTTTTGTGAATGGTGGTGTGCTCGTCTTGGAGGGGCCTTGCGGGGCCGTTACAGGGCGCTGAACGGCCTGATCATCCTCTCCGCCTGGGAGATTTGGAAGGAGCGCAACAGAAGAATTTTTCAGGGGAAATCACTCTCCTCGAGCCACATTGTAGACCTAATCAGGGATGGGATTGCGGCTTGGTCCGCTGCATCCTCATCCTTAACCTTGTCTAATTAGTTCCCCCCCCCCCTCTCTCCGTCTCTTCCTTGTAATTTGTACTTTTCTCTCCTTCTTAATGAAATGGTAGAGCTCCTGCCCTTTAGCTAAAAAAAAAAAAAGAGGCGAAGTCAGACAAGGAAGCTGGAAATGAAAAGAACTGAAAACATTTTCTTCTTGTCTTGACAAGATTTCTCTCTTACACAATCCCCTCTCTTCACACACAGATCAAATGGATCAGATGTTTGTTTAACGCCAATCTTCCCACCCTTGAATGGTTTAAACTGGAGAATACTGATTACCAAGTGCCAGCTGCAACGCTTGGATGACCACCTGCACGACAGCATCTCATCCTTGACCACTGAATCAGTTCAGACATACACGAGCATCTTCAGAGCTCTGACTGCACACATATCTGAACGCAAAGTCAGATTTGAGAGCAGGGGAGCAAAACCACAAAATGAGACATACACGAGGTGCGCTTTTTTGCTTGAGCTTGTCGTTTGCAGCGGCTCATGCAGCAAAGAATTCAACCCAGGTATCTGCTAGTGCACACTGCAGACCAAAGGATTTCAGCATTTGTATACTCTCCTGATAACATTAGCATCAGGCAGCGAGGTCACGGATTAGATTTATGATGTCGAGAGAAGGTATTCAAGGCCAGTAGGTAGGAGTAGGACGACGCCACTGAAAGAAATGCAGTGTGCAGCCATGAACTGAACACAGCAAGAGACAATGGCAGCAGAGCAGGACAGGGAGGAGGCTTGTCTCATCTCCTCCTGTGAGCTCAAAAGTCTGGCTAATAGGACACCGATGCCTCTCAAGTCAGTCCTGTTTTTCAATGACAAGATCGGTGCTGTTTTCAAGGGCAGGATCACTAGTTTTTTGAAGACAGGATCACTCCTGTCGTGTGTCACGGGCAGGCATGCATGCATGCATCGAAGTGAGGACGATGATTGATTCTACGCAGAGTCAGCGGCGGTTCTTGATTAATGATTACTGACCTTGGTTCGGTGACACCGTGACAGTAGACAGTTAGGCTTGCATTTTTGGAAATTGCGGAGCTTATTTTGGCGTTTGATCGCGTGCTGAGATGTTTGCACGGGGCCGCGCTCTCTCACGCAGGTTCTTTAAAGAAATACATACACTTGTGATGTTCAAAACAAAACAATCATTCTTTCTCTCCTCCTCTCTTCAGTCCCCACTGGCCGAGCCAGCCACCATCTAGTGGAGGTGCTGTCGATAACTGCACGAGCCACCATGGTGCCCACACATGGAATGACTTGACTCCACCTCGGTGCATCGCTCGTCCGAGTTGGGTTTTGAGTTATGATCCAAATTTAAACAAGACCAATTTCTGATGGGGTGGAGCGGATCGTTATTATTGACTTAATTAGGTCACCGCCAATTATGAATACCTCTTGTAAGCCGCCAAATGATATATCCAAATATTATTCTCCCCGTCATTTTTTGTAACTCTCCCGATACAGTGAAGTTTCGTCGGTCGGCGCACGTGGTTTTTTCCCCTTCGTATTTGAGGAGGGGCTAATCTATCATTTCAAAAGGCTTAGAATACTGTGTCCAAGACTGTCAGACAACATTTGAGACTTCATGTTCAAAGATGACTAAAAGGCTAAAATCATAATTTTAATTCCTAAAATCATGTCTAAATTGATGCATTCATCATTCTTAGCGTGGTTGTTAATTCTTTTCTCCTTTCTTTCCTCTCTTGAAGTACTATCAATGACCATCAGTCGAAGGAGCCATTCAATGTTTGCTACATTACTTATTTCACAATCGCTTAGTTGTATATGCTAGTTATATTATACTATTCTAGCATATGTTATCTAACGTCGTTTAAGTTGTTAAGCACCTGAATAATCTTATAGTGATTTAGCAACCACCGCATTCGTGAGCACGCTGCCTCTTGTGTTGCCTCTACAAACTACACGACACGTCCACAATATCGCCAAGCGGGCTTTGCTGATGGTGTCTCGCGACGTTGATACGGAGAAATGATCGTTTAAATCATTGTGCAACCTGCTTTACTATAATTCATCTTAATTATTAGGTCATATTTTGGTTTGGGAACCATTTAATCGTATGTCTTGTCCCAGGTTACCATTTCCCAGAGCTTGTGTCTGTGTTGCTAGCTTAGCTCTCCCATTAAAACGAAACTGAGCATATACATGAAGAATGGGTACGTCCTGATCACAGGGGATACGATAGAAATCGCAGTAGGCATCCGGTTTGATTTTGATTCGGTGGCGCTTTGCTTCGCCGGAAGGAGCAGGGGCGTGCGCCCCAAAGCGCACCAATGGTGGCTCCGCCACTGTGTGTCTCGACCTGTTTGTGTTTCGATTTACTTCATTTTGTTAGTACAGATTTCTAACAGTGGGGATGATTGCTAGTGGGGGGTCAAGCGTGGGAGAGCTAAGCCATATGAGAGATCTGGGGCTGTGCACACATTTTAACATGTGACCGACGGTGGAGCTAAGCCAGGAAACTCCTTGTACAAGCATAGACGAATTTCTCTAATTATAATTAGACAATTACCTCTATGAGCTACATCAATCTCCAGCTTGTCTTGTTAGGATTAATCTTGGACTAACCGTGTCCACACGATCTTAAAAATAGTTTATCCCCAATTGAGTTGGAGTCCTGATCGGAGACACCTTCCTAATCCTATCTGGTGTCTGTCCCCTGTTGCACAACACTACAAGATAGAGGGGCGCTATGGCCAGATTGATCAACCTAATGAAATAGCGCCAACCTAATCTCGTCGAGCTCTAATCCAGTGTCTAACTAGAACTCATGAAGTCCTAGAGTAACACGAAGACCGTCGCTACAACTGTGCTGTTGTTTTAGATCATCGACGAGGACGTCACTGCTTCCATACATCTCCCTGCGACATCTACCTCCACTACATTGACTCTTCATCAAGCAGGCCAAACCATCCTAATTATTGAGATGGCTGATTGAGATGGCATCCACAGCCAATTATTGAGACAATGAGAGTTGTATAGAGGGGTTGTTACAAATGCTCTTAGTATCTAATATTTTCCGTGCTATGTTTGTGTTATTGTAATTAATTAGGCTAAGGTAATTGAGTCATGTCTCATATATATATTAGTCCCTCCGTTTCAAAATATAAGGCATATAATTTTTTGACGTGGTCTTTAATGCAGAACTTTGACCATTATTTGCTCTCACAATATATTATCAATAACTATAAAATTAACATCATATAAAAGTATTTTCAAATATGAATCCAACTATATGACATGCGCAACACTAAACATATATATATTTATCTTAATTTTTAGTCAAAAGTTACAAACGTTGACTTTTCGAAATACATGCACGCCTTATATTTTGAAACGGAGGGAGTATTTCCTAACATGTCTACCTCTGCTTCCCGGACACAGCTACTGTTCATTTCCCGGCACAGCAGGTTCACCTAGTTCAGACTTCAGTCCGAGGTGCAAACGTTGCAGGCGATGGAGGCAGCTCGCGATTCGGTTCGTTAATTGCGCATCGCTTTCGGCGTAAATCTAGCGATACGATACGACCTCGCGCGTTAGCGGTACGTATTCTTGAAGGGGTGCATGCACGCGTGGGCATGGCCGATGGATCCAGCTCCATGAAGCTACTTGCGCTGCATGCAGTTGCAGGTAGCTAGGTGCGCCATTTGTCAATGCCCTGCCGCCTTGTCCGGCGGCGGCGGCGAGGCCATGCAATGGAAGACGACGACGCGGCTAGCTAGCTCTCGTTTATGTTACGCGGCAACGTACGTACATGGTGGTTCATGGGCCTCATGCCCATCGCCATCGCGAAGGAGGGAAGGTGAGACGAGACGAGACGAGATATGAGAGACGGTGGCCTGTGGCCGTCACCTTTTTGACTCTCGCCGAGGAAGACGACGGAGGCAAGGGGAATATGCATGTACGTCTCATGGCTGGCCCTTGCCCCTTGCTCCGGCCTCCGCGCGCGAGCAGCGGGGGGTACGTGGTGTTGCGCATAGGCCAGTCGCGTATTCGCGTGGCGTGGCTGCTTCTAAAACCTTATGCTTGCTGAAGGATTCCTTGTTGTTTTAGTTTAGCCCAGGGATTCCGTTTGAAAATTTTATTATTTTTATACAGGTTATTTAGTGTAACATTTTGGAATAGTTTTTTTTATGGACTTTCTAGATTTTTTTTCAAAAATTTTAAAAATATTTTCAATAATTTATTTAGTCTTTCTATACCTCTTTTTACAGATGATTAATTTTTCCATCTACAACAAAAATTAAATTAACAGAAAGTAGTCATGCAGCCATTAGGGCTAGATTCAGGTCGATTCAAGCTCAGCTCGGCCTTGGCTTAAGGTAGTACCCAGCTTTGGGGGATTAGGACTACTAAACTGCCCCTTGAAGGTATTGAGTATTTGGCCAATTGTCTCACTCCCTTGGGCTTTCTCATGAGGTCTATTTTTGTTGGTGGCCAAGAGGTTGAATTGAATGGAAGGAAGCAAACGTGATAATCGATAAAGGTTATATACAATGGTTTGGCAAAAAAACTTAAACCGCGGTGTGACATAAAAATGAAATATTATCTAAATTTAAACCATTTTCCAACAAAAACACCTTGGTCTACTGCCATGGCTCGAGGATGTCAGTGACCTACGTGCCTCGGCAAGTTGTAAAAATAAAAAAAAGATAAAATATTTACAGGTTTAACAATAACGTACAGATTTATCATCCTAGTGTGTACTTTTGGGCTTGCTAAATGATTGTACTTTTAAAAAATTTAATGCCAAAATAGTCCATTTTGGGCCAACTGGGCATATATAGAGTAAGGGAGCCTATACAGTACGGACCACCGTTCCATTGAAATGCAACGGATGAGTAAAAGGACAAAATAGATGACGTCATCATAAACCAACCTGAAACTATATGAACCAACCTGAACCTACATGAACCAAGCTGAACCTACCTGAACCTACATGAACCAAGCTGAACCTACCTGAACCAAGTTGAATTTTCCCATGAAGCTATGTGCATGAACCACCCTGAACCAACCTGAAACTACCTGAACCAACCTGAACCTGTATGAACCAACCTGAACCTACATGTTTTTCTTTAAACTAACTGAAACAATCTAAACCAAGCTGAATTTTCCATGAAGCTATCTTCTTTTTTTACCAGAAAAATCCTGAACCAACATGAATTTTCTACGGAACTATCTGAATCAACCTGAATTTCATATGAACCTAGCTGTTTTTTTACCTACACCAACATGAACCTATCTGAATTTTCTATGAAACTAGTTGAAACAAGCCAAATCAAATTGAATTTCCTATGAAGCCATCTGTTTTTTTTAACAGAAAAATATTGAATCAACATGAATTTTTCTATGAAACTATCTGAACCTACATGAATTTCACATGAACCTAGCTGCATTTTTACCTGAAACAACCTGAACCAATATGAATTTCATATGAAACTACCTGAACCTACCTGAACCAAACTAAACCTACATGAACCAACCTGAACCAATCTGAACCAAGCTGAACCTATATGAACCAATCTGAACCTATATGAACCAACCTGAACCAAACCGAATTTCCTATGAAACTATCAACCTTTTTACTAGAAAAATTCTGAACCAACATGAATTTTCTATGAAAATATCTGAACCAATCTGAATTTGCCTTGAACCTAGCTGTTTTTTTACCGGAAACAATCTGAACTAACATGGTTTCGTGTAAAACTAGCTGAAACATCATAAACCATATGAATTTCCCATGAAACTAGCTTATACATCCTATACCAACCTGAATTTCTTTACTGAACTAGCTTAAACGACCTGAAACAAGATAAATTTTTCATGAAGCTATCTACTTTTTAATCATAAAAAAGCCTGAACCCACATGAATTTCTTATGAAACTACCTGAACCAACCTGAATTTTCCATGAACATAACTGCCTTTTTACCTAGAACAACCTGAACCAATATTAATTTCCTATGAAACTAGTTGAAAATATCCTAAACCAATCTGAATTTTCTATTAAACTAGTTGAAACAAATTAAACCAAACTGAATTTTCCATGAAGTTTTTCTACTTTTTTACAAGAAAAATCCTAAAGCAACAAGAAATTTCTATGGAACTATATGAACCAACCTGAGTTTCATACAACCATGGTATGAAACATATGAAATTCCGGACCCTAAGCCGGGACACAATCACACAACCAAACTATAGAATATATGAGTATGACCCCATGCATTCGAGTGTTTGTTCAGCACTTACCGGCACCACCTGAAATTACACACTGTGAAGCTCAGTATACAGTATGAACAATGAAACTGTAATCCAAAATAATGTTCTATTTTTGTCGAGCTATAATGTAATCTTCTGTTTGATTTTTTTATATTTACAGGATTCACATATACTAGAATTTCATTCATGTTTTTTATGTGGTTCATCAAACTTAATTTTCCATTTTTCTGATTAATTTTTTTGCTTTCCTTCTTTTTTTGTGTGTTTGTTGATTTGTCCTTGCTACAAATACCAGCTGATCGTGATCTTGATTCTTGACGGCCCCGTTCATTTAAGAACAAAAAACCTGCATATCTCCATTATTTTCATGTCCACTTCGCATTGATGCGACGATGCTGACGACTACCAGTCCTTCCTTCGTGTTGTTCACGCTCTCGGCGGCGCTGCCTTCGCTCCGCCCGCCGCACTGCGTGCAGGCGGCGGCGGCGGCGTGCCAGCACGGTTCGCCGGGGCAGCTCGCCGTGCTTTACGCGGCAGTGGCGCTGCTTTCCGTCGGCACCGGCGCCACGCGGTTCAACATCGCGACCATGGGCGCGGACCAGTTCGGCAGCGCGCGCAACCAGGACAGCTTCTTCAACTGGTACTTCGTCTTCCTCTACGCCTCCTTCATTGTCAGCGACACCGCCATCGTCTAGTTCCAGGACGGCGTCTCCTGGGCGCTGGGCTTCGGCGCCTGCCTCGCGGCCACGACGTGCAGCCTCGTCCTCTTCCTCCTCGGCGCGCGGTACTACCGCAAGCCCGCGCCCAAGGGCAGCCCCTACACCGAGGTCGCGCGCGTCGTCGTCGCCGCCGTGCGCAAGGTCCGCGCCGATGCCGGCGGGCATGGTCGGGTGCAGTACTACGTCGGAGACGGCGCCGTCGCGGACTCCGGCTGCGAAGGGTGGAGCGATTGAGGACGGCGACGGGAAATGAAATGTGAGGGGAGAACGTCCGTCGCAAACCGTCAAGACGGACATCCGTCCTCTAATATTTCTGATAGGGTAATCGTGCCCGATCAGCCAGGCTGAGCCTTGCAATTAGGGGTGCAAGTGGGGCGGGTTGTGGACAATCCACACCCACCCACAGAAACCGCATCACAGGTTGCAGACAGCACCAAGCCCGCTTTGAGGACCGCTTCAAAACTGCAGCTATGCGGGTAACCGCTCCTGGACCGCTTCAAAACTGCAGCTATGCGGGTACCAGCTCCTCGACCGCACGAAGCCTTGCTAGTTCACACAAAACTCACTGGACCAATCCAGCTTTAAAGATCGCTTCAAAATTGCAGTTCCTGATCTTTACTTTTTATTACCAAGTTGCTAAAACTTAAACAAACGAAATTTTCACCAGCAAACACTAGGAAATCATAGCACAAAATATTAAATTACCTAAGTATAAGAACTAAAATCAAGACAGAGTAATAACATTTCAATCTCCTGACATTAGACTTACATCCAACGCATAATCAACATTGGTTATTACATAAGAAAACATGCTTCAAAATTGAAAATTTTGGGGCTAGTCTGAGAAGATGTTGGGACTCCAATGACAGAAAACTGAAAATCTTTACCCATCACCATCAGCAATTGACACCTAGCTACTCATGAACACCTTGTACAGAAGTAGCACAATAGATTTTACCTAAAAGTTCTAGGCAAGGTTATCACCATCTCCCTCATCAGAAATCACATCACTCTCATCTTCTGAAATAAATAAAAAGGAAATGAAATGCAGTTAGATAAATAAAAAAGGAATCATATGCAGTTAGATAAATAAATTATATGAAATATAAAGTAGTATTTGTAAATATTTACCATCAGCTCTAATCCAGTCCTGTAGACAAATCAAAGCTTCTACGGTTTCACTGGTTAGCCTGCTCCGGTAATCGCTAATAATCCTCTCTCCAGTGGAAAAGGCGGACTAAAAAGCTGAGATGCAGGGTCGCCAACATGCCACGGCCATGCGAAAATGATTGGATACTTAGTTGAAAACATTTTCCAATCTTCAAGTATGTCAAATTCCATTGCAATTGGAACTGCTTTCCTCTTCCAAGTATTTTTCTAGCTCACTCGCTTTCTTCCTTTGTTTGCTCACTAAGGTGTTGGCCCCAATCAGCCCATGGGTTAGTCTGATCAACATGTGCCTCAACACTATCGCTGACTTGTGTGTTTCCAATGGTTGGCCCTCCTATTTCCAAAGAATACTCAGCAAAAAGTTTTCTGATGGTCTTCTTCACCTTGCAAAGATATTGTGATGCCCTTGTCCCAAACCCTTTGTTCAAACGGTACTCAAGAAATCCCAACTTAAATCTAGGATCAAGGACAACAGGTACACAGATTGACAAGAATGAAAGTCCCCAGTATTTCTCAAACTTTCCTTTCATTTGATCTACTACACTTGAAATGAGAATGTCAGGATTGAAAGCCTCCCTGTCCAACATATTTTTCACCTCCCAGATCTCATGGAAGTATCGTGTACTAGTAGGGTATTTAGAACCCGATACTACTAGCGTGGCATCATAAAACACCTTTAAAATATTGCAAAGCTCCTCTGCCACCTCCCATTCTCTAGCTGAAGGTGCATACTTTGTGTAATTAGTGTCGTCTTGAGCTAGAGCATCAAATGCTCTCCTAAACTGCAAAGCTGATTTCAGCATTAAGTAGGTTGAATTCCATCGAGTTGATACATCAAGAGAAGGCCGCTTCTCACAAGAAATGCCCACTTGCTCAATCATCGCTTCAAACTTTTGCTTGCGAGATTGGGAACTCTTCACATACTTGACACTGTCTCTAATATTGTTAGTGGCATCACTAATAGCCCTAAATCCTTCTTGAGCTATAAGATTGAAAACATGTGCAACACATCGCCCATGAAACATCAAACCCTTACACGGTAGTAGATGCTTTTCAAGAAGGTTCTTTCGCAAAGAGTCTATCATGGAATCATTTACTGATGCGTTGTCTAATGTGATAGCAAAGAGTCTACATTCAACACGCCAATCTAGGACACTCTTCAGCATTGCTTTGAAGAGGGTTTTACTGTCATGGGGTGTCTCGACGAGAGTAAACCTGATTATTCTCTTTTGCATTCTCCACTGGTTGTCAATGAAATGACAAGTGACACATAGATAACCTAATGTCTGGTTGGATGTCCACATATCAGCAGTCAAAGATACCCTAGATGTTGAGAGTTTAAGAACTTCTCGTAAAGTCGACCTTTTCGCTCATATGCACTAATGCGTCATTCTTTATGGTAGTACGAGAAACAAGTCCAAACAATGGGTTGAGACTAGCCACGAAACTCTTAAATCTAGGATATTCAACTATGTTTGAATGGCAACTCATGCACAACTATGAAAGTAACGAGTTCTTGCCGACACGCTTCCTCATTGTACTTCCATTTTTTCATGATAGCATCATATGAGGAATTATTAGAACTGTTCATGCAATCTACCATCCGAAGCAGCTTTAGCCCTTTCCTCACAACATTCCAAATGCCTATTGCAACTAGTCGTACCAACATCTCGTGAAGCATTAAAATATCTCTTACAATGTTTGCAAGTTGCTCCTACAAGTTTCTTTCTAACATATGTAGGTACAAAATCAATCCAGATTTTTGATGTTAATTTGCGCCTTCCAAATCCTAAATCATTAGCATAAAGACAAAAGCCAACATTATTAAAGTTGTAATGTAAACATCGATTTATCATCGACTTATAAGGACTACAAGTATGAGCAAATGATATACTTACTGTGTCCCATAGACGCTGATGTAGATACCAATGGAGACATGGCGATCCTTATCCTCGAGAACTTACTATTGGCACCAACAAGCGACCTTAGCCGCTTAGACATGGGCTTGTTCTGATTCAATGTTGACACTTTCCGCTTCTTCGCCAAAAAGCTGCTTGATGAAACCCCCCCTTGTTCATTACAATCTTCTTGTGCAGCATGCAAAGGCACATTGCCAGCTTCTAGAACTCCCTCTTCATCATCCCTACTTGATACTTGCTGCCTCAAGATAATGATTCATATATGAAATAGATAATAAAAGTCATGCTTAAAAAACTTTTTTATGATAAAACAAACCATAGCAAAATAAATAATTTTTAAATAAGACAAATGGTGAAAAGACATGTCCAATAATTTTTATTCTAGGGCGGCATCTTCAATTTCTATTCAACATTACCCTCAGATCCTAATCGAGAAAATCAGATATTGATCCCTTCTTGTTGAATGGATCAGTAGCAGCAAGTAAAGATGCCACAACGCTGTTTGGGAAAACATTGTCACCCTTCATCCTGTCTTTAAATCCATAAGCAGGGCCTTTGCCTTTGCATAAGCTTCAAGCAGAAATTGGTACTGTCTAATCCTCGCAGTATAGCCCATCTGCCGTAGCTTGTTGAACACTCTCTCCGACCTGTGGACATCTCCTTTCTTTGCATAATTATCAAGCAACCTCAGATCCCATTCCTCCCAAGAAAGAACATGTTCCCACCCAAATCGAAGCACGTCTGTGTTCTTGGGGTAATAAAAAAGATGGGATTTTTACAGGCTCCCCTGAATCGAGACAAGAAGAAGAAAAAATCGGGGCAAAGGAGGTAGAGAGAAAGCTAGACGAGAAACCTTCGGATCCAGCTTGAGGAGAGAGTCCTGGGGCCCATGCAAGGCCCTCGCCACATGAGAGAAGCACCACGCCGCCACCATGGATCTCTCGAGGGAGGGTAGGCGAGGCGGCTCTATGGTTGTCTCCCTTCCTCCCGTGGCTCAAGAGGAGGTCGGACGAGCGGCGACGGCGAAGTCGAGGTCGCTTCCCATCCTTCATGGGCGATGAGGAGGCCGCATGATGGGGAGGCGAGGAGGCTTCATGGTTGGATCCACAATGAGGGACGACCGCGACGACGGCGAGACGACCGGCCGGGCGGGACGAGGCGACTAAGGTACGGCGAGGCGCCTAGGGCCTAGGGTTCGCCGCCATTGGAGCAAGGGTCGGGGTCTCGGGGAGGATTGGGGATTCTTCGATTGGCATCGTCGATTCCAGCGGGTCCCAGCGGAGCAGAGCGAGCGGGTAACCTTGGTTGCTAGGATTTTGCGGTCACAAGCGGGTAAAGTTGCGGGTTTTTTTATTGGCGGGTTTTGCGGACGCGGGAGAGGACCCGCTCCACTTGCACCCCTACTTGCAATGCTCGCTTAACGGGCCGTATATTAACGGTGCCGTGAAGTTATGGGCCGTCTCGCCTATTTCTGCCTGCGCCTTCCATCTTGTCCAGTCATTTAGGCCCAAACCAGAACTCGATCCCGCTCGCCTCGCTCTTCCCCTCGCGCCCTCATGCCGCCGGCGAGGAGCCCGGCCGCCGGCGTGCGGCTGCGCGTCCTCCTCCTCCCTCTCCTCCTCCTCCTCCTACCCCTGCTCCTTCTCCTCCTGTGTCTGACATCCTCGTCTCGCTCTATCCCCGCGCTCCAACGCGGCCCTGACCCTGAGCCTCGCCGGACCTGCGACTACTCCGCCGGCGAGTGGGTGCACGACGCCTCCGGCGAACCCCACCTCCGGTACGACCACACGTGCGGGGAGATCTTCAAGGGGTGGAACTGCGTCGCCAACGGCAAGCGCAATGGCCGCGCGCTCCTCCGCTGGCGGTGGAAGCCCACTGGGTGCGGCCTCCTCCCCAGGCTCGACCCGCTCCGGTTCTTGGAACGCCACAGAAACACCAATATCGGTCCGTACTCGTTGCCATTTTGATACGTTTGGTAAATAGTGCTTGAGATGCAACCTGGCGTGCCAAGTGAAGTCGTTTGGTGTGGCTTCAATGTAGTATTAGATGCAAAATTTTGTTTTTATTTGTAACATAGTTTTAGATGCAGTTGATCCGGGAATTAGGGTTCTTGGGCGTCTATGATGAAATCCGATGTGTTAAATGTGGCAATTTGTACTGTGATTACTGCTTAGTTTTTGGCGGATCAACATTTGAGAGAATGTGGCTGCGCCTTGCCTTGTTATCAATGCAAATTTGAGGACTGATGTAGGGTTGTCATCAGCGTAGCTTGGTATGCGTCTTTATGGCTCTCTGTTGGTTAATGTACTGAAACTTCGTATGAGAGTGTATGGCTGGTGGCTGCCGCCTTGTAGTGTGGTAATATGGGGGGCATTCAATAGCCATGATTCTTGCTACACCATGTGATTGGATTGATAAGAATGAAATTGGATCATGCATAGTTGGTTCAAATTTGTCTTCTTTGTGCCTTTGCCAGATGTACTGCGTTCAGAGACCCCTTCAATTTTACCATCTTCTACCATAAAAAATTTCACCATCTTATGATGATGTATATTCTGCTTTCTTTTAGGATTTGTGGGCGATTCATTGAATCGGAACATGTTTGCCTCATTAATCTGCATGCTTAGGGGAGTGAGTGGAGAGGTTCGCAAGTGGCGTCCAGCTAGGGCAGACCGAGGTTTCACATTCCTGCGCTACAATCTCACCCTGGCATACCACAGGACTAATCTTTTGGTACGCTATGGTAGGTAAGGAGTGCTATTCGTTTCAACACCAAAATATGGTCTTTTCGAGATATGGTTAATTTGTGTTGTGGGCTGTAGGAACTATCTTTCCACAATTGTTGTGGGCTGTGCCAAAATATATTTATTTGTTCTTTTGACTATATTCTTTTATCCAATCTATTTGCAGCATTAGAAGGTGTTCATAGTTTTTTTCGTACATGATTCTGCTTCCTATCTATTTGATCACCATGGATCAAAGCCATAAAACTGGTTCTGTAGGTGGTCAGCCAGTCCGAATGGAGGGCCCCTAGAATCTCTTGGATACAAGCAAGGCTACAGAATTGATGTTGATATTCCTGACCAAACATGGGCAGAGGCACCAAGATTCCATGATGTTCTTATTTTAAACACAGGGCATTGGTGCGTGGACATCATGGTTTTTAAATTATAAGCCAGATAAGCATTAAATCAGCAATTTATCACTTGTTTGATCAGTTATGTAGCTCGCCGTCCATCAGTGCTGATTCTTGATTGTAACTTTTTAAACTCTCTGAGCAACCAGCTAACTTCTCAATGTTACGTTAGTTTTACTTTTATGAAATATATTTGCCTCAACACATAATTATCTTTGGGGAAAAAATGATTGCGGTCATAGGCTGCTTCCATAATCTGGCTAGTTCTACCTTATTTTGGTTAACCTATTAGCAGTGGAAAGATTTATGGTTTTATCAATTTACTGTTTATTTTCTAGAGTGCAATCACAATTAGACATGCTATTTTCTGGCTGTTTTGTTAAACCTTTTATTGCTGATTAGCTACACAAGTCTGGTTATACGTACATTTTCCCACATAACAAAGGGACAATCTACCATGCTATGTCACCTAATTTCCCGAGTCTTGTTTTGTTTGTTTTACTACATACATATTTTTGTGTCACTGGGCTCATCAAATCATGACCATTTCTATTACGCAGGTGGTGGGCCCCTTCAAAATTTGATCCAATACAGTCACCAATGCTATTTTTTGAGAAAGGGATGCCAATTACACCTCCTTTATTGCCACCTGCAGGACTGGATTTGGCTCTTAGTAACATGGTGTGCTTATGTTTCATCTCTCCCCCTCCCCTCCTTAAAAGGCCAGTTTTGTGTTCCTTGCTCAATAATGTGGGAAAAAAAAATAAGTATCTTTGCCATGACTGCCCTTATATAACTGTCCTATTCAGCCCATTAGGGCCCATGTGATAGTGCAAGTGAGCAGTGGTCACATGTTGGGCTGGCACTATTGTTAGGGACATGAACTATCCATCAGGAATAATATATTTGTTTGCTGGAACATAGATTGATTTGTTAGGACCAGCCCAGTGTTGTCACTCGTCATCCCTTTTCGTGAGGCAAAGACAAATAAACAAGTCTCTAGGTTCTGAAGTTTACTTGTAACATTTCTCTTAATCGGTTAATATAGATCCATTCCTCTACCAACTAGTCCTGTTCTCACCTAGTGCTGATTCTAGTCATCACCATCCGACCTTCCTCTGATGGATGTCTATCCTCCCAATGTACTAGCTACCTCATGTTACAGTAATTGAATACTGTGTTTAATCCCTGACTATGGAATAGACTTGCATTTTATGTGAAGCAATGTATATAAGTAGTGTTGTTACCTCATCCAATAGCATGTAAGAGGTGAATATTATTCTTTCAAAGTTGACTAGTTTGAGTTACCTTGTGAACTCTACTAAAAAATATTAATGACTTGCTGTTTTCTATCATCATGATATTTAACTGATCTCACACTATGAATAATTATTTTCATTAGATAACATTTGTAAACCGAGCAATGAGACCCAACGGGGTGAAATTCTTTCGCACTCAGTCTCCTAGACATTTTGAAGGTGGTGATTGGAATGAAGGTGGTTCTTGTCAACGTGAAGAACCCTTGTCTTCAAAAGAGGTGCTAAATCTATGATACATCGAATACTTCTCTAGAATGTTTTCTTCTTTTGTGGCATGCTTTTGTTTCATTCCATTCCCCTTTTTCTTTTGACATAATGTGTAATGCCCTAAAATGTATCTCTGCCGAGGTACGTCCTTATTCTATAGTTTGAATGTGGTCAGTTAATCAGTCGAGTGGCAATTTGTTAAAAAAAAGGCTGACAGTCATAGTATGGAGGGAAAAAATGTTATAGCAAGAGGATTTATGATGATTGCACCACCATCCTGTTTGTCAAAATCATGTGTACGTCTATTATTTGCTCTATGAAACTTTGTTTGAAAGCCAGCTAACCAAATATTGTAAGAGTCCCTGCAACTGTTTGGATAGGCCTGATGGTCTGAGTGTGTTGGGCAAAGAAAATTTATAGTAAATCCGAACAAAGGCTGCTGCAATGTATTTAATCCCAACATGAATAAATAGGAGTTTGATTTCTTCAGTTGCCTCCAGCGGAACCTTTTAACAAGTACTCTAAAATCTTTTATAGCCTACTTTTCTGGAATATTTGTTTCTGAGCTTTTATATTGATCTAGGCATTTGAAGCATAAATGCCAACTCTCACATGACATCCAAAAGGAGTTGCAATTCTCAGTATGACAGATCCCAATGGAGCATAGTATTTGCATGATAAATCTGCAGTAACTGACAGACAAACAAATCTAAACTTATTAGATTTTTAGTTTTCCTCGTTTGGAATAATACTCTTCTGCTGAACTGGCAAACTGTTTTTTTGAGTTGATCGTATGAATGTGTTTCACTGTTGCTGTAATATTATCCTTCTCCCCCATGCCCTGATTTATAGGCCTTTTGAGATTTAATGTCTTAAGCTGTTCAGGTCGCAGAACTTTTCTCTTTGGATAACAATGGCACAAACGGAGAAGTACGCCTGATAAACCAGCACTTGATGTTAGCTCTTGAACAGTCTACTTTCAGAGTTTTGAATATTACTCGCATGAGTGAATTCAGAGCTGATGCTCATCCTTCGGGAACCGGTGGGAAGAAGCATGATGATTGCATGCATTGGTGCTTGCCAGGACCAACGGATACATGGAACGATTTGCTGTCCTCAAATCTTGAGGAAATTGAGAGTTAACCTGACAAAAGTCAGACTTCTGGCCAGAGAAAATTTCCAATTTTTTTTCCTGAGTATGAATATGACGAAGCATCAAATTCTTGGGTACAAAAGGGTCGCTCCAAATATCGGCCTGGTATTCTTTGTAGCTTGTTCATATAGGCGAGAGCACTTTTTTCTCCACTGTATTTTGGACTATGTAAATCTATTATTATTATAGTATTAAAGTAGAGTTAAATGAAGCCACCTAGTGCTAAAATACAATAAATTTCCATGTTAATCTGAGAGAAAATAGAAGATCTACACTGTCGATTGTCGATATTGTTATGGACCTGAATTATGACAGCTTAGATTAAAAGTTACGATAATAACATAAAAGTAATTTAAAAGGAGTTCATATCAAATATGAGAATAGAAAAGGAATCCACATCAAATCTGAGATCTAGCCGTAAACATGTGGAATACCATGCTTGTTATTATCATATCAAAGCATAGTTAAATAGGGCCACCACATTAATTCAAAAATTTTAAATTGTTAGAACATTCCACATTTATTGAAGAGAGAAAAGAGGCTCTACATTGATTACTGTGGATCTGAATTATTCGTCTTAGATTAATAAAACTACAATAATAACATACAGACAATTTTAAAAACAATACATATAAAATATGAGGTTAAAAAGAAATCTACTTTAAATACAAGATCTAGCAGTGTAAATGTGCGGGATACCTTGTTTACTTTATTAAGAGTTCTATTGATGCATGTGCTTCTAAATCCAAGAGTGGATCAAATTGTTTTTTCTTTCGTTTGAGCAATGCTATTTTCATTCGCATGTGTGGAGCCCTCTCCTTGTTCAGCACACATTATAAGAGCATCTACTCGATAGGAGCCTTTTTATAAAGGCAACATATTTAGTCCTAATACTCATTGTGTGCTAACATGCTAACATCCAATCCAAGCCATCAGATCTATAAGAAACGGTTCAGATATGAAGAGGTAGAAGTCTTCTTCCCACTTAAAAAGGTAAGGAAGACTGTGTAAAAGCATTTAAGTGAGAAATGAGGTAATTAATGCGGTTTTCATCTCTCCATATCTGAACTGTTCCTTATAGATCTGATGGTTTAAATTGAATGTTAGCATGTTAGCACACTGAAAGAGGATCCTAAGACCTAGAGGGAGGGTGAATAGGCAATTTTAAATTCTTTTGATTAATTGTTGATTAAGCATCAAATTAATAGTGACCCAATCCTAGTGTCAATTGATACGCAAGCGGAAGCGATAAGCAAGTTAATTATGCAACTAAGACATGGCATCACAATCAACACAAGCAATGCAATAAGAGTAAGTGCGGGAAATAAATGAGAGAGTGACACGGTGTTTGTTTGACCGAAGTTCGGAGCCGCAACTCCTACTCTCCGTTGAGGCTACCCCTTGCGCACAAGGACCGGCTCGCTCTCGAGCCTAGCGTCTCACTTACTCCCGGTAGTCGTTCCGCCACTCCGGCGAGGTGGACTCCGTCACCCGTACACCGACTCGAGAGTAGCCACACGCCAAGGCCTACTCCCAAGCCCTCGCCTCCACGAAGGATGTCTTCAAAAGTAACAAGCCCGAAACGCGCCGATCATGCCGGATCGAAGGACTTCCATGAAGATCGGTGTTGGGGTTTAATGATTTGTGGCTTTGGATGCTTTGTGGGTGGAGGAATGGCTCTAAAACACCTAATTGATGAGCTATGAATGTGGTAGGTGAAGTGGAGCAGCAAACCTCAAAATAGCCAGCCACTAGGTAAGTATTTATAGCCCCAAGAGCAAAACTAGCCGTTGCTCCTCGGAAGAGGACAAAAAGACTAGCCGTTAGCCTCTACCGGACGCCGTCCGACGGGCACCGGACGCCGTCCGACAGAGGCAACTGCTCACAAAAATAGGTTTATCGGATGCCGTCCGGTCCCCACCGGACGCCGTCCGACAGCAAGGATCGCGTAGGCGCTGAAGCCACCGGACACCCCCCAGACGCCGTCCGACAGCGAGAAACAGCCAAATTTGAACTTTATCGGACGCCGTCCGTGACGACGGACGCCGTCCGACAAAGGAGTATTAAATTGATTTGTTGGTCGGACGCCGTCTGATTTACCGACGCCGTCCGATGTAATGGATTTTCGCTAAAAGGTGAGGGGAAATTTAGGTGGGTTTCTCTCTCTCTAGAAATCTCACAAAGGGATAATTGGGTATTTTTAGAAGTGGTGGACTACGGAAACCGAAGTTTTGAGAATTCGCAAAGATCCGCATAGTCCGAGATATTCAACCCTTTTGAAATCCGACGAAAAAACAGGAAATAAACCTAACTACTCCTAATCTATACGTGACCTCTTCTCTCGCCCGGTCACGCACTAGAAATCTTGGAGCAGCTCACAAATTTGTCGAAGCTTCCAATTAGGGTTTTGCAATAACGCCGAGTCTTCGCTAGGGTTCCGAGAAATCCAAAAAACCCCTACCACTAAATATTTATCTATTTTGTCATCAATGCCACTAATAAAAATTAGGGCTCAACGATGCTCACACACACAATGAACATTAGCACTGAATATGTTGCCTTTTATAAATTGCTATCTTTATATTTTGAGATTTTTTTTAAAAAAACAACTCCAACAATAAATCCTATCGCAACAAAAAGCCTTAAAATGTTTTGGGCTGGGAGAGAAGTTGCTAAACATGTCAACTCAATTGTCAAGCCCTATATTTAGTTTCACTATGTTTTAGGATCAACAAATGGACATGTTAATTTAATTAAATACACACACATATGTGTGTGTGTTTTAGAGTTGATTGTTGAATTTGATATATTTTTCGAGGTTCTAAAACATTTTATACAGTAGCTGTAATAAAATATAGTGCTCTATTTTATTATCGCTCACGAAAATGCTCTAAGAAACATTCCTGCCCTCTGACAAATTAAAAGCAAGTGCTAGCGAGCATTGTGTTCCCCCTCTCTTTTCCGGGTCATGCCGAGTGCCGACACCAAACTTTCAAACTATAAATCATTACACAATTAACTATAAATCATTACACAATTAATTAGTAGATTATGATATAGCAGACGTTTGACGATGAACAAAATTGTCAATTTGATATGTCTGGTCGTCTGCGCGAGCTACGTGCAAGCCATTTGTAATTGCATCTCGTGTTGCTCCTCACGTCGTTGCGTGCTCAAGCATCCGCCTCGCCGACGTGCCTGGCATGTATGCCTCGCAAATGAACTATATAGAGTAGACTGAAACCACATGTCAATCCATCTCTCCGGAAGAGAAGCCACTGATCGAGCAAGATGACGTCGCCGCCGGCTCTCCTCTGCCTCCTCCTCTCGGCACTCCTCCTCGCCGCCTCAGCGGCGGCGAGTGGCGGCTACGGCGCCGGCACGGAGGCGTCGAACGGCTACGGCGGGCAATCCGGCACCGATGCGGCGAAAGGCTACGGCGGGCAATCCGGCGCCGAGGAGGCAAAAAGCTACGGTGGCCACGGCAGCGAGGCGGCGAAGGGCTACGGCGGCGGCGGCCATGGCGGGCAAGCCGGCAGCGAGGGGGCGAAAGGCTACGGCAGCGGCGGCCACGGCCACGGCGGGCAATCTGGCGCTGCCGCGGCGAAGGGCTACGGCGGCGGCGGCCACGACGAGCAAACCAGCAGCGAGGCGGCGAAGAGCTACGGCGGCGGCGGCCACGGCGGGCAAGCCGGCAGCGAGGGGGCGAAGGGCTACGGTAGCGGCGGCCACGGCGGGCAATCTGGCGCCGAGGCGGCGAAGGGCTACGGCGGCGGCGGCCACGACGAGCAAACCGGCAGCGAGGCGGCGAAAGGCTACGGCGGCGGCGGCCACGGCTGGAAAGCAGGCAGCGAGGCGGCGAAGGGCTACGGCGGCGATGGCCACGGCCACGGCGGGCAAGCCGGCGGCGAGGCGGCGAAGGGCTACGGCGGCGGCGGCCACGGCGGGAAATCCGACGAGCACGTGCCTGCGTACATGAAGCCCGTGGAAGGGCTCGACGCCAAGTACTACCAGCATTCGTGCCCGGACATGGAGCGCATCGTCCAGACTGCCGTCAAGAAGGCCATAGCCGCCGACTACACCCTCGCCGCCTCCCTCATCCGCCTCTTCTTCCACGACTTCGCCATCAGGGTACGCACGCACGTCGTGCTCCTCCATCCCGATTTCTTCAAGATCACTTGCATCACTCACACGATCAATGATGGGCGCTAGGGCACGGACGCGTCGATCCTGATCGACGCGGAAGGGAGCGAGAAGTACGCGGCGGCGAGCAAGACGCTGCGAGGCTTCGAGCTGATCGAGGAGATCAAGAAGGAGCTGGAGGCCAAGTGCCCCAGGACCGTCTCCTGCGCCGACATCCTCACCGCCGCCGCCCGCGATGCGAGCACGGCCGCCGGCGTGAGCTACTGGGGGCTCAAGTACGGTCGGAAAGACGGCCGCGAGTCCCGCGGCGAGGAGGCCGACCGCTACGTCCCCATGGGCCGCGAGAGCGTCACCGACCTCGTCGAGTTCTTCCAGTCCAAGGGCCTCACCGCCCTCGACCTCGTCGTCCTCTCCGGTAACGTCCACACACTCCCCCCCTCTCTCTCTCTCTCGAAAGCGGCCGGAGCTGGAGACGACCACTATAGGGCCATCGAAAACATGTTTTTTCTTGTGGACGGAGTGGCGGACAACTGACATCGGCGGCGGCGCATGCGTGCAGGGGCGCACACGATCGGGCGCGCGACGTGCGCCGCCGTGAAGCCGCGGCTGTGCAGCCACAAGGGCGGCGGCGGCAAGCCGCACTCGGCGCTGGACGACCGGTACGCGGGGTTCCTGCGGCGCAAGTGCCGGCGCGGCGACGGCGAGTACGTGGAGCTCGACGGCGAGACGCCGACGGAGTTCGACAACCGGTACTACGTGAACCTGATGCACGGGATGGGGCTCCTGGAGACGGACCAGGCGCTGCTCCCGGACTCCCGGACGGGGCGCTACGTCCGGACCATGGCCAGCCAGCCCGGCCTCTTCAAGCACCAGTTCGCCGAGTCCATGCGCCGCCTCGGCGACGTGCAGGTGCTCACCGGCGGCGAGGGCGAGGTCCGCCTCAAGTGCTCCGCCGTCAACAACCCCTACCATTGATCGATCAGTGATCACTGAAGCATGCATGTGGTCGTACGTGCTGTGTGATTCATTCCTTCTTGGTTTAATTCAGGGGGCCGAGGAAATTGTAGGTGTTTTTTTTGGGGATTTAATTTACTTGTTTTGCTTGCATATGTTTTGAGAGCTGATTTTTGTGGAGCGAAATTCTGTGCCAAATATACGTACATATGGCTCAGGTTGTTTGGAGCCAAGGAAGGATATAAATTGACGGTGTCTTTTTCATCTTTATGTTCATTCGTTTGCACTCATGACAAATTTCATCATACATTGTACAAAAGGAAATAGGAAAAAAAATTGGCTCCATGCGACAAATAAAGTAACCCGGCCCGCTAATTGTGAAATTAAATGCCACTCAAAATTGGACAATTATAATGGAAAATGCATGCCATACTTTCACACGTTTGGTTCCACAAAATTTTTAGATAATGGGATGTTTACTAATGCTGGCCTCTGTATTGTTAAGAGGTACACGGCCAAAAAGTCTGTAAAGTTTTATAAATGTTTAACACACAGCAGCTGGTAGGGCTGGAAAAATAGCTTGTGGCTCGCGGCTCGACTCGGCTCGGAGGTGCTTCCGAGCTCGAGCCGAGCCCACTTTTGGGGCTCGGGAAAATAGCGAGCCGGCTGGGGCTCGGCTCGTTTCTGACAGAGCTCGGTCTGGCTTGGCTTGGCTCGGCTCGTTGTCATATTTTGAACGTGAAACGCCTTTGGCTCGTGGCTCGGCTCGGGCAGGCTCAGCTCGGCTCGGAGGTGTTACTGGGCTCGAGCCGAGCCCACTTTTGGGGCTCGCCAAAATAGCGAGCCGGCTCGGGCTCGGCTCGTTTTTGACCAAGCTCGGCCGAGCCAGACTTGGCTCGTTTCCACCCCTAGCAGCTGGCAAAGAATTTATTAAACCAACAAGAAAGGCAAATAGCAAATTCAACATCAAACGGAGCAGATTCTATTATTTCTTCTGTATCCGTAGTCGTCAAAGAACTCCAATGCCACTTCTTCGAAGTTGGAATGTTCGGCATGCCAAGACTCGCCTTTTTGTCGTCCTCCTTTTACAACAACGCCCATCGTCGAACCCAATAAATCCCCTCGAAACAAACATGTACATTTGAAACATTCTTCTTTTCATCAAAAACAACATCATTGCAGTATAACCAAATAGCCGAGAAATAAAGTTAAGATATCGATCAAAATATGTGATCAACTAAGGCAATATGTCCTATTTGTTTAAGTTGCAGCTTCTCTAAAAGCTGCTTCTATCTTTTGACCTTGAAAGAGGGTTAAAAGCTCAAACAAATAGGGCCTAAGACTAATCATCCTAGAAAGCCAATCCTCTCTCACATGTGTTAGAATATGCTGTAGGATATGTAGAATATGAACCAATCAGTCCTTTGATTAACTAGAATATGCTGTAGGATTTGTAGAATATGCACTAATCAATATCTTTATTGGCTCCTTTGTTTATTAGCCTTTATTAGCTTTAATTAACTTTCCTTGTGCATGTAACATGTACACTCTAAATGGCCTTGTGCCAGGTGAATATAACCTATCTAATTCTCCACATTCTACTCTTCTAAGATGGTATCAGACGCATAGGTACATCCTTCCTGCGTTGTTCCAGCTGCACACGCCTCCCCACCCATGGCTGGTCTCCCTCTCGCTGCAGGTGCTATTCTTGCCGCCGGTGGTATTCCAATTGCAAGCCGCCGGTGGTGCTCCTACCGCCGGTGTTGTACCTCCCAATGATACCGCCACTGCCGCTCTCCCTATTGTCATTGTCACCCTCCTGCTCTACAACCTTAATCCCGCTTTCTTACTTTGCACCATCAATATGCGCTTGCACATCCCCTTCTCCCTAGAACCCAATCCACCCAATTACACTCGGTGGTGTGAGCTTTTCGAGATCCTCGTAGGTAAGTTCGATGCCACACTCCACCTCTTGCTAGATGGTCCAGCCATCCCCGATGTCATTTTTGGACATCCATAGATATCGCGGTCAAATCCCTACTCTACGCCTTTCTTTCCAAAGCAAGGCAAAAGCCATGTCAGTTACTGATCCCAAATGTATTTGCCTTAAAAATGTATTGCTGCACGAGCTATTCTAAATCTTGTCACCCTTTGAAGCCTCCATCGTGCGAGTTCCTGTAGTATTTGAACATCAAGCAGACTCCCGAGCAATGGCAACATGTGTTGAGGGAGGTTGCGTCTTGGAGAGCTAGGACGGAGGAGCGGTGGTACGATGCCGACGAGCAACAGAAAAATAGGCTTGCAAGAGGATTCCCGTGCACAGCGAGAGGCCAAATGTCAGCGGCAGCCAATAGGCCTCCGAGCGTGAGGCTGACAGTCAAAGAAAGAGTGAGAGTGCTACTAGAGCCATGTCAACGGGACTGGAAGCAATGATGTAGAGGAAATACCTAGTGCACTGAGTAGATTGTTCTGTAGTGTCCAATCATTTTCAATTCTCCTAAGGTGTGTTACATTTAGATCCATGCACTACTAAGATATATGCTTTGTCTATCGCATATGCCATTGTTTCCTTACACAATGTAACTCGTGTGTTTGTATAATCCCATTTGTAATCCATGTGTTCGTGTAATCCCGTTTGTAATTCGTGTGTTCATATAGTCCCATGTGTAATCCATATTATTATTAGTGAGGTTGCTCTTACAACCATTTAGCTATTTTGCCATTTTCGTGTTGGGTGACAACCGCCAAACATCCTAACTCAACATTAACAACTTACGGAGAACTAGATACAACAGATGTTGTTGATTTTTTCTCATGATCTTTCAAACAACTTAAGTAAATTTACCACGTACGCCAAATATGCTAATTGGCCACAATAGTACAAACAAATCAAATATTTTGACTTCATATCATTACCATCACCTATCAATCTATTATGTTCTGCTATGTACCACAATATCGTTCTATAATTTTTTTATCCTTAAAACACATTTATTTGCTATCAGTTGATCATTTGAATATAATTTCTAATAGATTTTGCATGGCATTGTGTGGCGACCCTTTGCCGCTCCTCGTCGGTCATGCTACTCTATTGGAGGCAGCAACCCTCAAGACGCACTTAGGCCTTGTTTGTTTCAGATTAAAGTTAAGTTGCGTTTTACTGTAGCAAATTTGTGACCCACTCAAAATACGTTTTAACCCCATGCCGCTCCTAGCGAGGGGGGCATCCCCTTGCCACTCTTCAAAAAATGGCTCCGACCCATTTATGACAATCTTATGATTATAATGAAAATTTTATGATTATGATTTTTTTAAATGGCAAAAGGAAAATTCCACAGCAGGCCTCCTTGTTCTTTTCAGCTTGCGACCCGTCAAAAGAGGTCCTAGAAAGTCCAAAAAATTATAAAAAATATTTTAGTAACTGTAAAAAGAACTATTAAAAACCCCATAAAAATATGTACAAAGTACTACATCATTAGGTTGGTAAAAAATGACAAATTTAATTTAATTTAATTTAAGATGGAAAGAACAGGGCCGAAAGCAGCAGTACCGGCCCATGCACACGTTCACACATGCAGATCAGCGCTGAAAGTCGGGCGGGACGGGTTCTTTTGGTACTAAAAATAAAAGGCCGCGTCAAGCCCAAAACTTACGTTAGACTGAACTTATAGCCCAATGCAGAAGTGGCCTATAACCTCTTCTTGCCATCGCTGATTTCTGTCGTCCTTATGTGCATGACATTGTATTTATGGATTATTCCTTTTTGTTCTAGAGAAAATTTGCTGCAAGTCACTGTAAAACTGGTGACTATGCTACATGTCCTTGGCAAAACGAGCCTTCACTCTATGCCATCATATTGCAAACATGTTTGTACGGCTAAATCAGGGTTTTTTTTTTTTAAAAAAATTTGCTTGTTTCTGACATTTTAAATGTTGAATTTTAGATATCATGATTTGAGAAGTTAAAAACTCTTGTATTACACACCTAAAAAATTAATTTTTTTTCTAACTTATCTCATTTTTCTATAGCTTCTTAATGAAATAAATATACTAAAGTGGATATGACCGCATATCTTCATTTATAGTAGTGGCATAGAACAAAGCCTCATTTCCCAAGTTTCTCACAACCACAACTTATATAGTGGCATGAGCCCATTTTTCCTTTATTCTATTACTGAAGTTTTGTCTTTTATTTAAGCTTCTAAATATTCTCAAATATTATAAAATAAAGTTATTGTGTGCTACCAAATTTCTAAGATTTCCAATAACAATTTTATGGTATATTATAATTAATATTTTGGCTAGAAATGTTGATGAAAGTTTTTTCTAATTACAGGTTATTTGTAAAACACCAAGAAAATGCAATTCAAAACTTTTGATATTTTGTAATACCATGATTTTTTTATATTTCTTTGGAATAATTTAGTAGCTTAAGAAAATTACTAAATTTCATTACTAACATTAAAAAACCTATGAATTTAATCACTTAGAAATGACATGTTTTAGTGATGACACAAAGGGGTTATAATAACTTGTAAGCAATCTGCCCATGGAGTTACTCTCTCCTGTTTTAAAAAACATGATGTTTGAGATACATGCAAGTGATGAAAGCTTTGAAACTCTAATCTTAAATATCTTTTAAAATGTTTAAATTGAAAACACGAAATCATATATATAGATTCGTCACAAAAAACACTTCCATGCATAATATCGTAATTTTAAATAGTGGTTGTTATAAATGTATTTCAATCGTATTTAGTGGTCAAAGTTGTATAAATGTCGAAAAGTCAAGTTTTTGTGAGTTGGTTGGAAATAGGAGCATAACTCGTGGAGGTTTCTAGAAATATAGTTAATTTGATTTCATATTCTCTAGGTTAACTGTGTGAAACGTGCGATTCTAGATGGAAAAAAGCAGAATTTTTTTGTGCGATTAAAACTTGGCACAACTTCTCGACTGTGGAGCCCTTGTTCAGGAGATTTCTTTTTGAAAATTATTAGTATCAGATACACACGCACACGCGTATGCTTGACATTAATTTGCAGTTTCTAGTGACATAGGTTCAAACACAAGAGTGCATGTGCGTGTGGTGTGAAATGTGTGGTAGAGTGAGCTTGTACCTTGAAACAATACATGCTTAGAGCATCCCCAGCAGGATCTCTATATTTCGTTCTCTAAATCACTATTCGTTCTCTATATTTTCATACTCTTCAGCGGAGTCTCTATTTTTTAAAAAGATATAAAGATTCTCTATAGAGACTCTGGAGAAAGTCTACATTAAAGACTAAAATATAGACTCTGCTAGAACATTGTAAGGATTGAGTCTGCCGACAATAGTGTTTTAGGGGCCGATCCTAATAGCAATGTTCTTGCATATTCGCGGAACATCGCGCAACCAGCCCAGTCCCATGTGCCTAGGCCACGGATGCTAGGGAGACCTCTCGAAGTCGATGGTCACGGATGGAATAGCAGAGGCTGGAGCTGAGCATGCGGTGCCACGCTTGATTACAGCAGCAAAGGACATGGCGGCAATTTAAAGGGACGGATTGGGCCACCATAATTCCCGCAACAAGAAGAGAGGAACAAACAGATAGCTAGGGTGGACGCGATAGGGTGATGGGCGATCGAGGAACGAAACAACATGCGGAGGTGACGGCGGCCGGCAAGCACACACAGGGACATGTGTCCATCACGGCCTAGGTGGCACCGAAGCCACAGGGCGCAGGCTGCTGCAGTGCATGGCACGCGCACGCTCGGTGCAGGTTGAGCACGTTGTGGGCTTGTGGCTGCGGCTGAGGACGACGGACGAGAGCTTCCTGAGAAGGGAGATGAAAGATTACCATGATATATAGGGAGACTGTAAAAAAAAAAGAAGGAAAGATCAGCTACATAATACCTCTGATAAACACCGCTGAACTGTGGATTGTGATACACAAATATGATATAAATGCAGTAGTTAGCATCTTTTCGAGATTTAAATATATGTTAAGATGGCCCCTCATGTTCAAAACCTTTGCTAGTGTTCGCCCGCCAAGCCCGTCGCCGCCGGCTGGCCTCACCGGCGTTCCCCCGTGGCGCTCATCCGCCGGGGCGGAGTTTTGAGGCGGGGCTCCCCCTTATTCTTCTTCTTCTCCTCCACCTCCTCCTCCATCTCCTCCGTCGGAGCTTGTGGCTGGCGGACGTGCAGCGTGGCGCGCTCGGCACGGCTTTCACAAGCGCGCCGGTAGCAGCGCGCGGGCGCCGTCGAGGGCGCGGCGGCAGCGTGGCGGGGCATTCGCGAAGCCGCTACATGGCGCGACGATGGCACGGTGTGCGTGCACGTCGGCAGAGGGTGCGGCATCTCCCCTCCATCTCCCTCCTTGGCCAGGTGACGGCGGCGACTGTGAAGCTTGGCCCGTGCATCGTCGTCGTCGAGGAAATCGCGGCGGCGGCGGTAGGACCTCTCCTCCCTCTCCGGCCTTCTCCGTGGGGTGGTCGGCCAGGCTAGGCTGCCGGCGACCATCTGCTTGCTGGTGGCCGGCCTGCGTCGCCCTTGTGCTCCCCGGTGCCGATGGTTTTGGCGGGCGGTGGTGTGTTGTCCAGATATGGCAGGCAAATGCCAGATCTGGAGCCCCCTCTCCTCGGTCTTGCGTCGTGTGGGCCCGTCGGCCTCTAGGCTCTGGTGCTGCTGGAGCTCGAGGCCATCGGCGTCAGCGCGCCTCTGGCCGGCTCGTCATCGGCCGGCTCCTCGGGCCGCTAGATCTAGCGAGGGCCGCGCTCGACCTCGGCGTGGGTGGCTGCGTCGCACCAGCCGGCAGCGAGCTCGGTGTGGCAGCGGCCGTGGTGGTTGGTAGCTGTGGCCTCCTTCTCTCCCCCTGTTGTGGGCGCCGGTGTCCGGCGACGGTTCTCTCCGGCGGGGCTGGTGGGCGGTGGTTGCTTTGGGCCCCGCTCCTGTTCTTCGGCCAGCAGTGTGTGCCCCGTCTTGCCGATCTCCTTCTCGTAGGACGCGGAGTCGTTCCATCTCGTGTCCCGTTTCGCCCGCCGTGTGTCGTCCCTCACTGGACGTGCGGCTTCCCTTCTTCATCCCCGCCTTCGCGTGCCGTGGTGGAGCTTGTCGTTGGTCTCCCTCTTCCTTCTTCCTTCTTCATCTCCTCCTGGGCCCGTCTCGGATGACCACCTAGGGGGGTCGCTCTGTTGGAGGCCGGGTTCGCAGGCAGGAGGCCCGGATCTGGCGATGTTGGCCGGAGCGGCCGGAGCGGGTGTGCTCCAGGGTCGTGGGTATGGTGGCCTTGTAGCTCGACACCAGCTTCTTCTCCTTCTTCCCCCTTCCCCTGAGCCCACCTTGGTGGAGGCCGCTTGGGGGGTCCGCTTCGGTAGTGGTCGGAGTGGGTGGAGCAAGTGGGCTCTAAGGGCGTGTGTCCGGCGACTCTTCGGCTCCTCTTGTGATGGCATGGTGGGCCGTGGCTCGTCTTCCGGTGGCGCGGCGACCCCTGTCTCTAGCCTGGTCCCGTTCTTTCCTCCTTGCCCTCCCCTCCCTGCGAGGTGCTTGATAGCTTAGGTTGGCGTTTTCCGTGTTGGTGGCGGGGTTCGGCTTGTGTCGCCGGGGTGGCGCGGCGTCTGGCTTTCTTCGCTTCCCGTGAGTCTTGGTGGCCCCTCGCCGACAACTTTGGCTAGCGACTTTGATCCGGCGGCGTCCCCATTCTTTGCCTCTTGGCTCGATCCCGTCCCCGCCGTCGAGACCCTCCCTTTCTCCGAGGTGTCGGGTGGCGTGGGCAGCGTCTTCCACGTCGGGTGGCGGCGTTCGTGCTCGCTCTCCGGCTCTGCATCTTCGGCCGGCGGCTCGGTTCTTCTGGTGCTATCGACCTTCAGCGGCCCTTGTGTGCTAGTAGGACAGGTCTTGGGCGAAAGCTCTGCCCTTTCGGGCTGGTGTTGGCGTCACCTTTGGTGTCGTTCCCTCGTTGGAGGCATCACCTTTCGAACCTTCCCCACTCTGGGTGAAAACCCTAGTGGTTTTGCGACAGTGGCGGGTTCTCTGCGTTGCTACCTTGTTGGAGGCGTCATGGTCGCCGTCTTACGCTTTGTATTTTCACTGGGTCTACTGCTTCAGAAGTCGTTCGTCGTTGTGTGAGTGTTGGTGGCGTTTCCCCTTCTTCCTCCCTTGTATCTCTCTCCTGTTCGGCCTTTGGCCTTGATGGCAACAGTGGGGCTGCTTTCCTTCATTCTACTCTATAGGCGGTGTTCCCGGTGGTGGTCGGAGGTGTGTCTGGCTTTGGCCAGGGTTAGAGCGGAGCGCTATGGTTGTACCCCGTGTTTGCATAGGCCTTTTATTTTATTTTCTCTTGCTATTCAATGAAATAGAACGACAGTTCTCCTGCCCCTCTTTCAAAAAAACTATATGTTAAGAGTCATATTATAAATTTATTAAAGACTATATGTTTGAGTCGATGATGCCTTGTATTTGGAGGCTAGATGCATTAATTAACAAACCCACAATGGTCCAATTAAGGCTACCTCCAAACACTCACTGCTACAAAAGTACCAATATATGCTTGTCTTAAACCAGTCATTAGTGCTGGCTTCTTATTTGACATAAGATAACATGCACCAATGAGCTTTAGGCTCCGTTCATTTTAGCTTAACAGCTTAATGGCTTAACAGCTTAATGGTTTATCTATGTTTTAAAATGACATATGCTTTCGATTTTTTGAGTTTGATTTTTCGATGTTTCAAAGGTGGGTCCTAACACTTTAAAAATCAAGTCAAACGAAATGGACCCGAATCTCGAAACTACCTCGATAAGATCTTGAAATTAAAGTCATTTCAGTTGTTCAGCCGTTTAGCCGTTCAGATCAGCTCAAAAGAACAGGACCTTAGTCTTTTATGCCAGCTTGGAATTGGTACAGATGAACAATCATCTGTCATGGTTCATGTATAAAACTGGAACCAATGTCTTTGTTTTTTTTTTAAAAAATGTCTATCTTGCTGTTGGTGCATTAGACTAGAAGCTAGCTATATCTTTATAATTTGAAGCAGAGGTCATTATTGTCCTCCTGCGAGGTGGAGACATAGTCATCGGAGAATCGAACACGGATAAGTTGATTCTCCTTCTCGGACTTGCCATCGTCCTCCTCCTCTTGTGACTACTCATCGGCATTGACGACAATGGGCTCCTCATCGTTGCTAGCGCACATCAAAGGCGAAGAGGTCAACAGTTGGATAATTATGCTGGCACTACCGCTTGGTTGGAGGCTCCTCCTCCTCATTGGTGCCAGAGTCATCGTCATCCTCCTCCATGTCAGAGTTAGAGTCTTTCACCTTTTGTGTAGGAGTTGTTCGCCTCCATGTTGAAGCTAGGCGGGAACGAAACCGACAAACCAGATGATGTCGACCATGAAAACGACTAGGTTGGGGCAAGTAGGGGAGCTCAACCAACCATGTCGAGTTGAGTGGAGATGAGTAGGACATTAGTGTCAAATTGGGTAGAGATATAGAAGACAAAGGGGTGAATGTTGGTGGAGAGTAGGGTGAAGACACAAAAGATGGTCGAAGAGTTGGCAAATGGCAAGCAGGTCAGAAGAGGAGTTGCAGTTGACACAAACAATTTTCCAAACAAAATGCATCGAGAAATGAACTATTGTGTCCGTCTGTTCTAATTACAACTGATTTTATTTTAGCTAGCTTATTCATTTAACTCAGCCAACATGAATATTCTGTATATGTGTCGTTTCTTAGTACTAATTGACACAAATAGAATGCGAGTATTTGTGTCATTACATGCATGGAGTCGACGTAGATAATTTGAGTTCTGCTGGTTTAAATGAAATCAACGCAATTAAGATTTATTTTTTTTCACGAACCGACACTAGTGATCATATTTGTGTCGTTTCTCGTTGAATCAGCACCATGGATGTTTGTATACTCTGTTCAGGCGGTACCATCTACGTGGCCATCGAGACTAATGTATGTATATCGACGGCGTTGTTTTGGCCGTCGAGACGGCCACTGGCAGTCGACTCTCCAGCTGATTCCTGTAGTGTGCACACTAGAAACTGCATGCACTAGAAATGAAGGTCGCAAGCTTAGGATGCATATTCCAACTGCCTAGGAATTACATCCTCCATTATAAATACTTATTATTTTGAACATTAGTAAGATCTTCAAAATACAATTTTTAAGACTAATTACAAAATACAATTTTTAAGACTAATTACTATTACTATTACGATTTACTTATAAAATCCATTAAAATTATAATACAACGGCGCTACTCTTTGAGACGAATCTATTACGATTTTCGTCCTCTAGTTTATATAATTTAAAATATGGGAGCGCCAGTCGTCTTGGAGGATCTATGCAGTCACCTAGTTCACTCTGCGCAAAAATGCAGGCAAAATTAGGTAAAAAACATGAGCGGACACAAAACACAGTTTATTCAGAGCGTGTGCCATCTCATTTAAAATTGACACGTAAATATTTTTAAAAGCTTATATTAAACAAAAAACTAATTGTGAGAACCGTGAAATGAGAAAACAAAATAAATATATACCTGACAAAATATACTAATTAAGTGAACCCTTTTAAATTAAATTAAAATTAAATGAATAAAAGTAGTTAACCTTAAAATTAAACCTGAAAAACAAAATTTCAGTTTTCCAGTAAGAGAATAAAATTTCCACAACTATAAAATGCGAAAAGTTTATGTATATATACTCTTTTTTTTTTAAAAAAAAGACTATTGTACTTGCTCGGCCTAAATGGTGAGAAGGCGGCAAGGCATGCCATTTGCGCCTCTAAGACCATCTTCAATGGTGTCTCTTCACCTCTTATTTTCTCTTCGCAAAGAGATTTTGGTTCTCTTTGAAGCTCCAATGGATTCTCTTCACCGTTCTCTTCGTGAAGAGATTTCTCCCTTTATTCTCCTTAGAAGGAGATTCTCTCTCCAATCTCTACGTGAACCCCTTCAAAGGGATTCTGTTGGAGATGGTAAGAAATAAAGAGATAAGATATAGGGAAGAGAATGGGGAAGAGAATGAAACGAAGAGAAAATGGTTGGAGATGGTCTAACACTCGTGTGAAGACACCAGAAGTCTAACGCATCTCCCCCCAACAAACATATTTAAATTTATAATAGAAATAAGAACATTTCAGAACAGAAGAACATTTTTCCATATATATCAGAAAACTGGAAGAACATGCAAAACAAAATGGAGAAAGAAAAATCGTCGTCAAGCTACGTTCCGGCACACTAGAAAGATGAGTAAAAAAAAAAAAATCCCCACATACACAGATCTGGACCTTTTGTAGCTCCATAGTGAAAATAATAGGGGAAATCCCCACATCACGGACAGAAATGAACGTACACACAAAGATCCCAGAATACGAGCTGAGATTCCAGGATGAAGAGAACTCTCCAATCAAACGACTACAGCCTGTCTTACATTCTCTTGAGGAGAGGAGAAAGCGGCGAGAACAGAGAAAATGTGTCGGTTCAAACGGTGAAAGAGAGCACCGTAGAGCTAGGGGTAAAAAAGAAAAAAGAAAAAAGATTGTTTTCCACAAGTTCCTCAACGTGAAAACTGAGAGCATGGAAATGACCGCGCAATGGACAATATAAGTTATGTTCTTTTGAGCTGATCTGAGCGGCTAAACGACTGGAACTACTGAATTTTGAGAGCTTTTCGAGATAGTCTCGAGATTCGGATTCATTTCGTTTGACTTGCTTTTTAAACCGTTAGGACCCACTTTTGAAACAACGGAAAAACGAAGTCCAAAAATCCAAAACATATGTCTTTTTGAAACGTAGATAAATGAGTAAATTGCACTGTAGCCCTGTAAGTTGGCACCTTGTTTCACTTAGCCCCCGGAACTTGTATTTTACTTTAACGCCCCCTGAAAGTTGGCACCGTTTGCACAGAGCACCCTGGAAGTTGACACTGTTTGCACGGAACCCTCTGAGCCGTTATATCTACCGTTAGATGATGACGTGGCCATACAAAAAATCAAAAAAAAAAAAGAATAACCATACAAAATTCAGAAAAATCATAAAAAATTTATAATAATTCAAAAAACCATATAAAAATTTATGTCCACCGTAAAAATCATAAAAATAAGAGAAAATAATAAAAAATAAAAACCATTTAACAACTCATAAAAAAGAAAAATCATAAAAATAAAAAACTAAAAGTTTATAAAATTTTTAAAAATAAAAACATTTTAAAAAATGAAAAATCATGAAAACATAAAAATTCATAGAAATTTTAAAAACATATAAAATATAACAATTTAGAAAATCATATAAAAATCTAAAATATTAAAAAATATTAAAAATTAAAAGTAAACATAAAAATAATCAAATAATCAGAACAATTCAGGTAGACAACTACTACTAGTGAAGGTGATGTAGACATGCGCATCAGGTCATGTAGAATTTTTTCATGGTTTTTAATATTTTTTTAAATTTTTTTAATATATTTTTTGAATTTATATGATTTTTTGATTTTTTTATGGTTATTCTGATTTTTATATGGTTTTTTGAATTATTATAATTTTTTTAATGATTTTTCTGAATTTTTTTATGGTTATTCTTATTTTTTATATGGCCACGTCATCATCTAACGGTAGATATAACGGCTCAGAGAGTTCCATGCAAACGGTGACAACTTCCAGGGTGCTCCATGCAAACGGTACCAACTTCCAGGGGGTGCTAAAGTAAAATACAAGTTCCGGGGGCTAAGTGAAACAAGGTGCCAACTTTCGGAGGCTACAGTGCAATTTACTCTAGATAAGTCATTAAGCTACTAAGCTGAAAAGAACAGAGCCATATGACATAGGCCTGCCAAATAGCAGAACCGTAATTTATACCACATATATGCCTTATTTAGTTCTTGTTTTTGTTATTTTTGTATAGACCGTTCACTTTAATTTTGTAAAATAATTTTTTTGGACTTTATAGGTTTTTTCTCAAAGATCTCACAAATATTTTTTTAATAATTTATTTAGCCTTTTCATATCACTTTCAAAGGTGATCAAATTTTCCCAACTACAACTAAACTAAAATTAAACAAGTCATCAAAGAGTGCCATCGAATCTGAAAGCTTTAATGTGTAGTACGTATTTGGAAGGGATGAATATTTGTGATTGTGAGTTGCGACGGGAGGGGGGAGCAAGAGTAAATACTGGAAGGAGCCGAGCTAGAGCGGCGTGCTGGGCTCCTGGAGAGCAGCCGGCTTGCCGGGTGGGGGGAGGCACGCTGCGTGCGGCCTGCGGCGCCGGCGACCCCGCGGGCCAGACGACGCCGCTGGCGGCAGAAAGGGAGGGTCCCCGCGCCCCCGATCCGTTCGGAGATGGCAACCTTTCCGCTCGGTGGAGCGAACGAATGCTACCTCGCAACGACGACGGCACATGTACCTCCGAGTTTTTGCATATATAGCCATCGCTTAATTGCTAGAAGCAGCGGCTTGTTTCGTCCATCCGATCGATCCACCAGCGCTTCGGCGGAGAAGGGGTGCGTACATATATGTGATAGATATCTTGTTGGATGGCATGCATATTGCCGCGCTTGTGTTTCGGGGTCATTGTGGCCCGTCGATGCACCGACTAGATTTTTTTTATTTTAACGGTTTTGCTCAGTGGCAGTTGTCTAGGCCACACCACACGCTAAGCCCGAGCAACATGGGCGCGCGGATAGGCAATTTTAATGTGTTGACTAGATTTGATGGTCGAGAGAAGGCTTGCGTTTTGTTTAAAACCAAATTTGCTATCAAATGTCGTGCCCGTATTTCACTTGGTAATAAAGGCAATTTTTTGGTGAGGAGTACGTTAGCAAAGCATGGTACATTGATTTTCTCAATTTATACTTCTATATATGTGAGCAAAATTTATTTTTCTCATGGAGGACAACTTAGTTGTAAAACACATTATTCCAAATAATCTTTGGTCTTTTATCACTATTTTGGACAATAATGATTTAGCCAGCACATGTATTGATTGGTGAAAATGTTTCACATGTCATAGTTATAGAGATCAAATGATCAATAATGTGATTGTATGTTATAGAACTTAGTTTTAAATAGACCCATAACCAAACACCACTTAGATTGTCACCTTACATGTGACACTTGTTTGTTGTCTCGAATTGAATACCCATATAATCCTTATATCTGAGGTTGTCATTGAGTCCTTCATACTTTTATACTATAACCGCTATGCCATAAATAGGTAGTTATATATAAACGTATAGTTCTTAGGCACACTATGATACATGACTTAAGATGTGATGATCAAGATGAATGTTTTGCCCTCCCCGGCATATCTTTGGACCCCTTGATATAATTGGATTAGAAAGTGAATGGCTGACATGTGAGTTAATCACATTTTCAGAGTTCATCATGGTATCGAGTGAATGGCCAGTTTATCACAATGGTGACATGTATCTAACCTTGAGCTTGACTGTTAATCTTGAGGATATGTAGGTGTGCATCATGGTTTAGCTGATGTGATCATTCTCTATAGGCCGGGACGGGTCAACATGTCCCACTAAGTATTGCTATTTACTTGTGGTTTGAAAAAGGGTTTTTAGCAGCCACAAAAGTTTGAGTATGAACCTAACGGGTCACACTTAATGGTGGCTGAAACATATGTGATTTATTGGACCCATTGAAAGGTTCTCTTGCATAGAAGCTCATCAATGCACCATATAAAGGAGACACACCAATGGAGGTGGCAAGCAAAGTGAGGTTGCCACCACAAAACTCTATCCATCGCGTCCCACTCGAGTTCCTCGAAACCCAGCTATGCACGAGTAGGTACTAGCACACCGTGAACATCGTTCTTTCCATAAACGTGTGAATAACGTTGAGGCACTATTGCGGTTTACATGGCTCATCGACAATGAGGAGGATCATAGAATGTTGCTGAGATCGATTACATTCTATACAGTAGTATATATGACATTGTTGTGGTGGTGATTGATTAGGAAGATACATTCAACTCAGTGTGAACAACTGTTTTATAAACATTGATGGATGTACTATTGGAACAAGCTACTCCAACTCTCCGTTGTCTATGGCTATATGTCAACAGTAATGATACATGATTGATATTCTACTTGCGTGATGTCTCCATGAGCATCATAGATTTTTTTTTATTTTAGCTAGTGTATCCTACCAGTTTTCCAACACAAGACGGTGCAAAGAATGGTGGCTGGTGCAGGTGCAAAGCTGCTGCCCTTGGCAGCATAGTGTGGCATCCAAGAAGGAAGAGGAGAGGAAGGGGAATGTGTAGAGAGATTAGCTAGGGGAGAAAATGCTCTAGGACAACGTAGATGATGGGGAAGAGTGACGAGACTCCTGTAAGCAAGCAACAATTCTAGAGTGGCAAGGGTGATCGGCAGAGGAGGATGCCAAGAGGTGTGAGAGGGAGGGCGTTCTACCTTAGATCATTATAGGTGATGAAGACATGCAAATCTGCTTCAACCACGCACTATCGGTCTCGAGCTACAGTCTCCCTAGATACCCCCCAAGGATGCCATGGTGTTGTCATCCCCTCCTTTTTATGTGTGATTCGTTGACGAGGAATAAGGGGGAGAGCTCACTAGAGAAGGAGTGGCAGAAGCTGTTAGAGAGAAGGAATAAGATGGGAAAGAGAGGACTAGGGTAAAATGGCCATTTTGCATTTTATTTTTGCAACATTTGCTTCAAAAAAGTGGTAAATAATTAGTCATCTGATGAACTTTTGGACATAAAATGTGTTAGACTAGAAAATAGTGGCAAATGTTAGTGGGCTCTCAACTCTAGAGAATTCAATTAATTTCCCTATTTTGGAAGGAGGAAGAAGGCCAAAGATTATGCTTAAGATGCCAATTACAAGGTGGTTAAGATTAGAAATTTAATGAAATTTGTACGTCAATTAGTTGAATTCATAACATTTCAGGTGTTAAAATGATTCTAGCTACTTGATCCGGGGATTAGAATAGGTAAAGCGCTAAGAAAAATCGACTTGATTTTCGAGTCCCTACACATATAGTATCACACTTAAGGTTAGGTTAAATAGAAATGGCCAAAATACAAGAATTCCACATATTTGTCAACATGTCGGACACGTTGGTGAAACCATCGTCATATCCATCGCATCAAACAATACCATCCAAATACATTGTTTTAACTTTTCAAATGACCATTTTAGCTTGGTTATTTTTTGAAGGAAATCCAGAGAGTAATGTCCTACAGTTCATGGATTAATTGGTATTTTTTTCATAACATGATGCTTGGTTAATTGGACTGCGGAGTAAGATCCTGTCTTGTCTTGAATAAATTGACTTTCTATGATTAATTTTTGACTATCGCACTGGTCGTGACATCCTAATAAATATTAGAATGTCCCAGTTTTATTTTAAAATAAAAACAAATTTAAAATTTATTTATTATGATTCTTTGAAAAAGAGCCCTGAAATTTCAAAAAAACATATTTTTATTTTTATTTATATTTCAATTCGGATTTACAAACTACAAAAACAATTCAAAGCTCTCTCTCTCCTCTCTCCTCTCAAGTCTTTCCTTCTCTCTCCCTCCCTCGGCTGAAAACCTAAATCCTCTCGGTCGAGCTCGAAACCCTAATCCCCTGGTCGAAAAAACCTTTACTTCTCGACAAAAATCTTAATTTTGGCTGGTTAAATCATTTTCCCCTCTCAGACGAGGACATCGAAACCCTCCGACTTGATACCTAGTTCGTTCGTCTCTGATTGAACTCGTGTCCGAGCCATATCCTAGCTTGCCTTATATCACTTACGATGGATAATTTCCAACCACAAATTCAACTGATCAAGTTCATATTCAAATATCTTCTCAAATTTGTATTGAAATACATTCGAGGTATTGCTTCCATGCATCTACACCAATTTGGAATTTCTATCTCATTCATGTCTTCACCGAATACCTTTCAAAACAACCAAATTTGGAAGTGTACCAATCGGGCTCCAAATCCCCCACCGATCCACATATACACTATAAATGCCTTCCTTAATCCATCGGCAAATCTCATCCTAAACCCTAGCCATCGCCGCTTCCTCCCTCAAGGCCCTGCCGCCCTGCCCCCCACTAGATGACCGGAGCCGCCATCGTCCTGGCCCGCGCCCTTCTCTTAGGCCTAATCACCTTGTCCCACTTAATTAGATGGTACCTTTTTTACAGAATTTCCTCTCCAGAAAAATTTCCTTCTAATTGTATCCATTTTCTTGATAATAGGACATGAGATTTTAAACAAAGACATACTATAAATTAATATATTTGACAAACAAGCATCGATTAAGGTCAACCTACCTCGATAAGACAGAGAGCTCCCTCTCCATCCTTCTAGCTTTTTCTAAACTTTATTCACCACTCTATCCCAGTGTTTCACTCTTAGCCTATTGCCCCAGACTTGCATACCAAGATAAATTATTGAAGAGACCCAAAATCACAATTGAACAATTCATAATAATTTTTTTTTCAGTTTCAACATCCTCATTCACTACAAAAATCTCGCTCTTATGTAAATTTATTTTTAAACCAGACAAAAGTTCATAAAAGAACAAAATGAATTTTAATATTCTAGCAGAATCTAAGTCATGCTGCATACTCAGAATTGTATCATCTGCATATTGCATAATAGTCAACCCTCCCTCAACAAGATCAGGAATAATTCATTTAATCAAGTTTTGTGATTGTGCCAAATAGATAATCTTTGATACACAGTCTGCTACCACAATAAAAAGCAGAGGGGATAAAGGGTCCCCTTGTCTCACCCCCTGATTGTGTCATGAAAGTAATTTCCAAGTTTATTGTTAATACTAACATTCATGGTTCTCGGACACAAGCTGTTTAATCCAAAGCACCACCTTATCATGAAACCCTCTCAACCTCAAGATTTGAAACAAAAATCCCAATATATTTTAGAAAGACATTCTTTACTTAGGTTAACCGAATGCATCGCCTCATGCAAAGTCATAATGCTATCTACAATATATCTATGTTTTAGAAAGACATTATGAGATTTGGAGATAATTCTGTTCAACACACCCTCCAGTATGTTTGTCAGGTACCTTGGTGAAGATTTTATAATAACAGTTAAGAAGACAGATTGGTCTAAAGTGTTGAACCATGACTACTGCCGGTTTCTTAGGTAAAAGTATGATTTGACCATAATTGAACCTATCTATCAGCATGACCCCCCTATAAAAGTCTTCAAAAGTCCCTATCAAATCAACCTTAATAATATCCCAACAACTCTGATAAAATTCTATTGGTAGTCCATCAGGACCATGGGATTTATCGTGCCCCATCTCAAAAATAGCACTCCTTATTTCCTCTTCAGAAAAAGGTTTAACCATCTCTTCATTTTCCTGATCAATTACTTTTTCATCGGTATCCCAAATATCTCTAAGGCTAAATCCCCCCCCCCCCAGGTTAAAAATTATGTCCAAGAATTCCCACATATTTGATCTTGAGCACCAGAAAAGGTTATCTTTCTTCTGACATGTAATTAGGCATGTTTTAAACTCAATTAATTCGTGTTTTTATAACATATGACTCTCCGGCTCAAATTTCTTCCTCTCTAATAAAACACACAAATAAAAAATATAAAGGATTAAAACACTACTACGGATCGGGACTTCCCAAGCGGCTCGTAAGGCCTGTGCAAGCGGTTTTAGAACCGCTTGCAGGCAACTGCAACTGATGCTCGAGGGGCACCACAAGCGGCTCCCAGAGCCGCTAGTGATGCCCCTCTGCAAGCGGTTCGCAGGGCGATGGCGCGGGCGGGCTGGCAGGCCACGTGGGCGCTCTCGCAAGCGGTTGGAGGCACGAACCGCTAGAGAGTGGCATCTCATAAGCGGTTCAAAAACGCTTATTGCGCAGACGTAGTAATCGCTTATCACTGGTTCATTTCAGCGTCTTGGCGCAAATAGATATTTAAATATATATTTCAGTAGGAGATTTTTTTATTTGTCGTTTAAATTTAAATACATATAGGATGAGCATATAATTAGCGATCAAACAAGATTAAATATATTAGATAATACATGTAATAATGTACACTTTATATGCACCGACCAAATTTACAAAGTTTATAATTAATATACATTGTCCAAAATGGACAAAACAGTTCATTGTTTTCTTGCAGTACTCTTCTTGACGCTCTTTGACGACGTAGAAGTCGTCCCTAGTTCGTTCGTGTTGGAATATGATTCTCGATAATGGAACTCGCCCTGGGGGTTAATGACCTCATCGAGAATGAAGCCGAATAGTTGTTCTCGTAATGCGAGCACCCGATGATGTGGTAACACTTCAGTATGTTTATCCATGTCGGGCTATCAATTCAATTAAAGTGAAAAATAAATAAATAGTGCAGCTATGTAAATTAATGGAGTACATAAGAACGTTATAAAGTTGTTGCTAGATGCATGGTTGCGTGCATATATATACGAACCTCTTCAGGAGTTTGAGGCTCAAGCTCGCCGTGGCACATCATTTGGATATAGTGGAACACATAGTAGCCACATAGGTTGTTTCCATGATTGTTGTTTTACCTATGGTCGATGCGGGCAATTACGGATCAAGAATAACAAGAAATATTAATTGACAAAGGGCAATTACGCTGCTTTTAGCGTGCCACTCGCTTAGCTTGACATCGAATTCCTTCTTAAAACGCCCTTTCTCAATCTCTTGAAAGCTCAGAACGCTTTGTTAAGGAGGTCAATTATCCACTGGTATTCCTTTTGTGGTTTTCTCCGTGAGTCTTGGACGATGATCATGCTTTGGTCAAGCTTTATGATTATAAGGATACAGTGGAACCTTTTTATATATTGCAACAGTTATGACGTGTAATTAAACAATATATAGTGTGCCATCAGGTGCCTTAAGCAATATAAGAACGAGATGTTAGTGAGGGCATCAGCACGTACTTAAAGTTGAATGGCAGAAGTATGTATGGCTTGTAGTGTTGTTGTACTAGTGCATGTACAACGTAGTCGTGGATTTCCTTTATTTTCCAGGGTATTGCCCGACTTCCTCGTTGACCAACCAAGGGTAAAGGAAGCCAATCGAGTTCGGCTTCTGCTTTCTAAGTCTCTGTATCTCCATTCTACAGAAAATAGGTTAATTGAGTTAATTAATTAGGCACCAGCAGGTCATGAAGGACACTCACAGGCACCAGCAGGTTATGAAGGACACGTTGACGGCGTCTGCATGGTACACATTGTACCAGTCTTCAAAATCAAGATTTATCAATTGATCATTCCCTCGAAACAAATGTTCTTCTTGAAACGAGACGTAGCAATGAGCATATCCTGGCGGACTGTGTTCGTACCATTCATCTTGCGCTGCGCATCTTGACCGTAGTTTCCGTATGTCCTTAGGGTCTAGCAACGACCGGTGGCCGTTGGAAGATCATCGCTAATCCACGGGCGGCTTTATGTTATCAAGGCCAGCTTCCTCATGAAGTCATACTCCATCTCAGAGGCGTTTTGCCTCCTCCTGTTCTTCCTTGCTCATGTATGTGCCCGAGGTTGTTTACTCTTGAAGACGTGCTTGCCGATAGTTCTTTGGTAGTCGGCAGAGAGGCGGTCGGTGAGCGATTTGTCGCGAAGAAGTCCGCGATCTTTGAATCAATTCGTTCCTTTGGCGGTGGATTTGTTTTAGCTTTATACTCCTCTATCCATGCGTCCACAGCTTTCTTCGACTCTCTCTTCAGCTCCTCAGGCGTCATGTCATAAGGTGTTTTTTCGGGTTCCTTCATTCTCTGTCTGAATGGGAAACCGGCCGTCCTGCTGCTTGGTGTCGTTCTAGCTGCAGGAATGCTCCTTTTGCTAGCAAGCTTCTTACTGGGGGGAGTTGCCGGCTCCGTTGTTTCCCTCGAAGGCTGCTGCTTCCTTTTGCTTTGAGGGGCTGGCGGCGGTGTTGGGCTTCTGCGCATAGCGCTAGCGGGTGGTGGAGTGCTTTGTCTCACCGGTGAGGCGTTGCGTGGTGGCGTGGCCTGTCTTGGTGGAGGAGGTGAGCTCTGTCTCGGTGGAGTGTTCTGTCTCGGTATAGATGTCACCTCCGCACCATCAGGAAACACGATGTACTTCTTCCGCCAGAGGATGATGTTATGGACGGCCTCTCCAAGCTTGGTCACATCATCTCCTCCAGCAATATCGAGCTCCATATCCTCAAATCCGGCCACCACCTCGTCTACCGTGACCTTGGAGTATCCCGCGGGTATCGGGTTACAGTGGAATGTCTAGCCCGACTCCACCGTGAAGGCCAAAGCGTAAGCCACCTTGAGGGTGAGGTTGTGCAGTTGGACGCGTAGCTCACATTGGCGGGGCACGGTGATGTCGTCCATGGGATAACGGGCCTGCAATTCATCGGTCGACACGTTGTTTGACGCGTAGCTGCTTCGTCGACCGGAGGCCGGGGGACTAACCATGTTGTCCGGAGGCATGACGACAACTCCACCTGGTCTTTGAAGACTGGCGATTGCAGCATACACTTCCTGTTTTAGCATTTCTACCATGTTTTCCTTATGCTCCTTGAGCTCCCGTTCGATTTTTCTGACTCTTGACGGCGTGCTCTCCGCTCAAGCACTGTGGATCACACCCCTATCAGATTTCTATCTTGCTAGCCGATCAGCTCGAGCTCAGTTCGATTCGAGCGTCGGGCACGGCGAGGAGCGACACGCAGAGATTACCCAGGTTCGGACCCCCCTGCGGGTAATAGCTCTACTCCTGCCGAGCCTTAGCTCTTTTCGTGTTGTGGTTGTGTGGAATGTGATTACAGAATGTTTCGAATCCCCACTCCCCTCTCTCTCCTCCCCTTTTATACAAGCCTTGAACTGGCGAAGAGAGCCGAGGGGTAGGCAAGATCTGATACTCAAGATACTCGATAAGACGTAAGGGACGGACACAGAGAGACAAAACGTCGCCGCCACTACGCCAGATGGTGCCGCCACGCGTTCGCAAGTGGCCTCGACCTGCAAACACGCCCGGTGAGATCATGGTGGGGCCCACTTGCTTCCGACACGGGCGGCTAGCTTGATGAGGGCAATCTCTCTCTCTCTGCCGGTCAATTCGCGGCGCCCACAATGACAGCTTGATCGACTGCGCAGAGGTCATCGTGGCGGTAATCATCTCTTCGCTCTGTCTATCCGTGCGTAATGTTGCATTGAATGCGCCTGTCGCCGCAGCAGGGGAGCCTCGCCAAGAGACTCCCTTCGAGACGCTATCTGCCATGCGGGCCCCGCTTGACAGTGGGGGGCCTTACACGCGCCGAGGGCTCGCCCACACACGGGGCTCGGTCACCACCGACGCGCGGGGGGCCGCTTGGTGCATCGAGGGGCTCGCCACGCGGCTGGGCTGGCGCCGCCGACGCTGGGGCCCGCTGATGATGAGAGGGCTCGCCACGCCTGGGGCTAGTCGCCCGCTCGACGCGTGGGGCTCGCTGGTGCACCGAGGGCTCGCCCACGCCATGGGGCTCGGTCGCCCGCCGACGCGTGGGGCCCGCCTGGCCTTCCTTAGGACTCTTCATACCCCGGTATTTATTGTACCGACAGTAGCCCCCTGGGGCCACCATGATACGCGAATTGTCGCGCCGATACTCTGTCGTTTCTTGTGCGGCGGGAGACGAATCGTGGGGGGCCCACCCCCTGCGGCGGCCGTACGCTTGATTCTCCACCTGCGCACGATCTTCCTTGGGAACCGTGCCGCTGCGGAAACCGGCAGCGCGGGCAATGATGGCGCCAGCAGCCTTGCAGTGGGGACGGAATCCAAACCGTCGCGCTCGCTTCCATCTTCTATAAAAGCTTCTCTTCTCTGCGCTGCGATGAGTTCTTTTGCACGCCAAGTCCTCAAACTGCCATCTGCCTTCTTCGCCGCCGCCACAGAACTTTTTTCGTCAACGCCACCATCGTCTTCCCATGGCGCCGAAACGCAGCAAGGGTCGCCGCGGGGACGCCGCTCCGGCCACGCCGCCACCTGGTCCGGCTTTGCCCGCCTCCGCCGCCGACGAGGAAACGGTGGCGCGGCTCCAAGTGTTCGTGCCGCCGTACTCTGAGTTCTTTCTGGGGGTGCTTGCCTTCTATGAGATCCAGGCGGCACACCTTCCCCCCAATTCCGTCGTGACGCTGGCCATCTTCGCCCACCTCTGCGAAATGTTCGTGGGGACGATGCGAAGCCTCCCGCTCTGGCGCCGGCTCTTTACGCTGCACGTGAGCTCGCGCTCGAGCGGGGCTATTGGAAGCTGCTACTTTACACTTCACGAAACTGCCGCCTTCATCCCGGTCGCGGTCAAGTCCAACTGGAAGGACTGGCACCGACAGTGGCTGTACGTGAAGGATTCCAGCGGCTGCGATGATCTTGCCTTCCCCGAGGGTCCTGCAGAATCCCTCACCAGCTGGGGGTCTCTGCCCGACGACTCAGTGGAAATGGAGGCGATGTTGGCGCGCATTGCTGAGTTCCGCCGCAATGGGCTCACCGGAACCCATGTGGCGGCAGACTTTTTGCGGCGCTGCCTCTGCCCGCTTCGCATGAGGGTGCGCCCCGCCTAGCAGTATTATGGCGACGACGATAGAATCCGCGTTGCCCCCGGAGGTGAGTGTTCTTTCATTCTTTCGGGTCTTCTAACTCCGCGGAACGTCCTTTCCTCTTTTTGGCTGCTTGCCAACGTGCCGGAGGATGTGCTCCGGCAGTGGCTGGTGGGACTTCTGTCTGCGCCAGCCGGCGACATTTCTCCGCCTGCGAGCGTCCGCTCCCTCTGCGACTGGGACCCACGGGAGCGCAACCCGTACATGCGTGCGCTGCCTCCCATGGAGGTTTCTGGTCCCGCGGTCCAAGTGGCCCGGGGACCCCTGCAAATCCGTGATCCTCCGCCGATGACCGCCGAAACTCCTGTGGCCGCCGCTCCTCCGGCAGCCATCGCGCCCGCCGTGCCGGCCGACACTGACCGCGCTCTCGGGAAGCGCCGCCTCATCCTCTCCCAAGATGATGACGAGGAGGAGGGAGAGACGAGCCCAAAGAGGGCTCGCCCCTCGAGTCCTGAGCTGCTTCCGCCTCCTCCGGCCCCTTCCAGTGGGGGCCCTGCTGCTGACGCCGCCGCTCCGCCGGCTGGCGAGGGCGCGGCGACTCTTCCGGAATCGACGCCTCCTGCGCCGGTTTCTTCCGTGCCGGCACCTGCCGTCGCGTCGGCTCTTCTTGCGCTGACACCTCCGTGCCAGCGCTTGCATCGACGGCGTCGGGCGCGGTGACTCCGCCGCCTCCTCTGCCTCCTACAACGGGAGGAGGGGCGGTGGCGCCTGCTCCGCGACCAAGCGGTCTGACACTACCCCCCTCTTCCTTCGCTTTCGGGGGGCGCCGCTTCAGGTAACTTTCTCTGCATTCCCGTACATTTCGCGTTAGGGTTAGCATGCTAGACATTTTTCGCATACCTGAACCCTTTTGGCTTTTCTTCGCGGGATAGAGCGGACGCTGGGGCCTCAAGCTTCGTCCCGCGCGATCCGCCAGCCCCCAGCTTGCCCGCGGCCCCTGCGACGGAGACGGCTCCTCCAGCTGCGGAGAGTGCGCCGGCGTCGAGGCTGGAGGACCTTCCGGCCACTGCCACAGCCGACACCGACGCCATCTCTGCCATCGCCGCCGATGTCGGGCGCTCCTTCGAAGCGCTCCGCGCCCTCTCCCACGCCTGGGCGGCACGGGAGGGCGCTCTGGCTTCGGCGGAGCGAGCCGCCGGCGAGTTGCGGCGGGCCCTCGACCGGGAGACCGCTGCGAGAGAAACGGCGACCTGCGAGGCTGCGGCGGCACAAGCCGCTGCCGCCTCGGCCACCAAAGACGCTGCAGACCTTCGAGCGGCGCACCCTGAGCGCCTCCGGGTTCTTGCTGACATACTGCGGACCGCCTACCGCGACTTCCGGGCGCCTCAGACGACTGGGTTACCTCAGATGCCCTCGAGGAGACGGCGCGCGGAATCTTTGGCGCCGTGGGGCGCGCCGCAGAGGCCCTGTGCGACCTGCCGGTGGTGATGCGGGCGCGGGCGATCGAAGATGGTCGCCACGGTGCTTTCGAAGCAGCGCGGTTCGTCTTGGGCAATTGCTTTGCCCAAAACGCCGCGTTCGACCTCGACAACGCCAACGGGGAACCTTCGCGCCAGCTGGACCAAGGCGAACAATCTCGGGTCAAGGTCGTCGCCAGCCGCGTATCCATGATGGGCGGCGCTGCTCCGGCAGAAGACGATGACGACGAGGAGTAGCTGAACTCCCTTATTTGTTTCGTCTTGTATATAGAACCTGTCAATGCAAACTTTTGCTTTTCTGCCACAAGTCTCGATTAAACTTCACGCAAATTCTCACTTGCGAAAAGAAGAACTGAGGCACCCGACCGGCAAAAGCTTTAGACAAAACGTTCTGCTGCAAGTGAGCGCTTTTTTCTAAGGCATCTGGTTACTTCAACCCTTATGGCCTCTCGGCAAACCGACCTTAAACGTTACGTGGTGAGAGCTTAGCTTCCGGAAGTGGTCTAGACGCCGGTGCCATCGTTGGCGCAGTGCCTAGACCGAGCAGACACACCAGGCTAGAACCCGCCTTCCGTCCGCCTCGCCTCGCCTCGCCCAACCGCAAGATTAAGCGTTTGCTTTTGCAACTAAGGGGCCATCAGCCTTAAGTACTTTTTCGCTACCAACTTTCAACAGAATGTTTTCTAACAGACTTTTCAAGGCTAAGCAACTGACCGCCAAAAGTTTTAGACAGAACGTTCTGCTGAAAGTGAGCGCTTTTTCCTTAGGCATCTGGTTACTTCAACCCTTATGGCCTCTCGGCAAACCGACCTTAAACGTTACGTGGCGAGAGCTTAGCTTTCGGAAGTGGTCTAGACACCGGTGCCGTCGTTGGCGCAGTGCCCAGACCGAGCAAACACACCAGGCTAGAACCAGCCTTCTGTCCGCCTCGCCTCGCCCAGCCGCAAGCTTAAGCGTTTGCTTTTGCATCTAAGGGGCCATCAGCCTTAAGTACTTTTTCGCTACCAGCTTTCAACAGAATGTTTTCTAACAGACTTTTGGCGAAAAAGAACAGATGCTCACAGAGAGACAGAACTTATCTTTATATTGCAGATGGCTTTGTACACCGCATCTCTCGAGGCGAGCGGGGAAGGAGGAAAACATCGCCGCTCGGCTCCAAAAAAAGGCCCAAAAAGCTCCCGAAACAGCTACCTATGGGTAGAACTTCCTCAGCTGCTCGACGTTCCAAGTGTTCGCCAATTCGCGACCATCCTCGAATGCGAGCCTGACTGAGTCTGGGCGGGAGACTGAGACCACCTTGAAGGGGCCCTCCCACGGGGGAGATAGCTTGTTGCGGCCTGCCTGCGCCTGAACTCTGCGCAGAACGAGGTCGCCCACTGCCAGTGTTCTCTCACACACCCGCCTTTCTTGATAACGGCGCAGAGCCTGCTGATATCTGGCGGCTCGGATCGCCGCCCTATCTCTGATCTCCTCCAGGAGATTTACTTCATCCTGACGCCGGTCAGGGTCTCCGTCTTCACTGAACGCCGCCACTCTTGGGGACCCAAAGGTGAGCTCCGATGGGAGCACCGCTTCAGAGCCATACACCAGGAAGAAAGGGGTCTCGCCAGTGGCTCTGTTGGGAGTTGTCCGCAGCGCCCACAACACAGTGGAAACTTCTTCCGCCCAGCGCTTGCCACGCTTCTTCAGGCGGTCGAACGCACTTGTCTTGAGTCCTTTGAGTACTTCCGCGTTTGCCCGCTCCACTTGCCCATTGCTCTTTGGATGTGCGACGAGGCGGCACGCGGCTTGGTGCCAGCTCTTCGCACAATCTTGGAATCGGCACTTTTGAACTGAGCGCCGTTGTCGGTGATGATTCTGCTGGCGACGCCGAACCTGACAAAGATGCTTTTCATGAACTTTATGGCTGCAGCGGACGTGATCACCGGGACTGACGAGGCCTCAACCCACTTGGTGAACTTGTCGATGGCGACGAACAGATGCGTGTAGCCCCCGGTCGTCCACGGGAACGGACTCAGGATGTCCAGCCCCCAGACCGCAAACGGCCAAGAGAGCGGAATGGTTTGCAGCGCCTGAGCCGGTCGGTGGATCTGTTTAGCATAAAATTGGCACGCTTCGCATCTCCTCACCAGCTCGAAGGCATCCTGGAGGGCAGTAGGCCAATAGAAGCCGTGGCGGAAGACCTTTCTGAACAACGCCCGGCTCCCTGAATGGCTCCCGCACATGTCTCCATGGATCTCAGAGAGGATCTTGCTCCCCGCTTCCCGAGTGACGCACTTCAGTAGAACTCCGTTTGCGCCCTAGCGATACAGGTCCCCACCTATCAGGGCGTAGCGCTTGGCCTTGCGCGCTATCTTCTCAGCTGACGCGTCATCGTCGGGGATCACTCCATCCCGCAGGTAGGCTAGGATAGGATCCATCCACTGACCTTCCCGGACGAGTGCGACGACATTAGGATGGTCGCCGACGTACTCCGCCTGGCCTGGCGTTTCGGCCTCAACCGCCTCGGCAGTTCTTCCGCATCCTCCCTCCGACCGGGGAGCTGTTGCAGGAATGGTGACGTCTCCTCCAGATGTGGGAGCTGCGTCAGGAAAAATGTTGTCCCCGCCGGGATTGGGGGCTGCGACAGACGGCCGCGTGAGTCTTTCTTCAAAGACCCCGACCGGAACAGGTGCCCTCGACGAGGCAATTTGGGATAGTTCATCCGCCATATAGTTGTCTTGGCGAGGGATGTGCGCGAAGCCCAAACCCTTGAAATGCCGCTCCAACCGGCGCACCTCCTCCAGGTAGGCCGCCATGGCGGGATCCAAATAGGTGAATTCCTTCCTCGCCTGGTTGATGACCAAGAGAGAGTCGCCTTTTACTTGCAGCCGCCGGATGCCCAGGGTCGAAGCCACCCTGAGCCCGACGAGTAGCCCTTTGTACTCTGCGACGTTGTTGGTAGCGCGGAACTCCAGCACCACCAAGTGCCGGACGATGTCGCCGGTGGGAGACACCAGGACGACACCAGCCCCAGCCCCCTCCAACCGGAACGAGCCGTCGAAAAAGAGAGTCGACGGCGAGGGTGCTGGGGTGCCTTCAACTTTTACGTCCGCCGGAGTCCACTCGCTGACGAACTCCGCCAGAGCTTGCCCTTTGATGGCCGTTCGGGAAGCGAACTTGAGGTCGAACTCTGCCAGCTCCATGGCCCACTTGGCGATGCGGCCCGTCGCCTCGTGGCTGAAGAGGATCTCCCGCAAGGGATACTTGGTCAAGACTGTGATTTCTGGAAGTAGTGACGCATCCTTCTGGATGCCGTTAGCACGGAGTAGAGCATCTTCTGGTGTTGTGAATACCTTGTTTCGGCGTCGTGGAGGACTTTGCTGATGTAGTAGATGGGGCGCTGAACTCCTTCTCTTTCCGCCACCAAGACTGCTGACCACTTAGGGGTTCGCGCGACATAAAGGATCGTGCTCGCCTGGTCCGGGCGACTAACACGGGCGGGAAGTGAGGTACTTCTTCACCCGTCGAACGCCTCCTGCGCCTCCGTGGTCCATTCAAATTGGTTGGTCTTCTTCAGGAGCCTGAGTAGAGGGAGACTTTTATTCCCCAGGCGAGCTATAAAGCGGCCCAGGGAAGTCAGGCAGCCCACCAAGCACTGCATCTGCCAAGTCGCGTCGGGGCTTCATGTTCTCAATTGTCGCGATCTTGTCGTGGTTCGCCTCAATCCCCTCCGGGAGACAAGGAAACCCAAAGCAACTTGCCCGACGGAACGGCAAACACACACTTCTCGTGGTTGAGCTTAATGCGATTTCCTCGGGTTGGCGAAGGTTTCTTCCAGTCGCCGATCAACTCCTCCGCCTTCTTGGACTTCACCACCAGTGTCGCCGACGACACCTCCAAGTTCCGCCCTATTTGGGGGCGGTGAGCGATGTGCATGGCCCTCTGGTAAGTTGGGCCTGCATTCTTCAATCCAAACGCCATCCTCGTGTAGCAATAGACGCCCATGGGCGTCACAAAGCCTGTCTTGTCTTCATCTTCTTCACCATGCTAACTGGTGGTATCCGGAGCGCACGATCCGTAGCATACCGCCGCACCTGCCGTGGAGTCGACGATGAGGTCGATGCGGGGCAGCGGGTACGGATCCTTCGGGCATGCCCTGTTGAGGTCGGTGAAATCCACGCACATCCTCCACCGCCCGTTGGATTTTTTGACTAGGACGGGGTTCGCCAGCCACCTGGGATGGGCGACACTGCGAACGACCCCCGCCCTTAAGAGTTTGTCCACCTCCTAGCGGATAACGGCCTGACGCTCCACCGACTGCTTCCGAACCTTCTGCAAGACCGGTTCGCGCGCCGGGGAACGTTGCCAACTTATGCTCAATCACCTCCCTGGGGACCCCAGTCATGTCGGACGGTTGCCAAGCAAACACGTCTGCGTTAGACTGGAGGAAGGAGACGAGCGCGCCTTCCTATTTGGCACTGAGAGAAGCGCCCACTCGAACGGTCTTCGCCGAGTCTGACTCGCTCAGGGAGATCGCCTTGACCTCCGCGGACGAACCGGGAGAGGCACGGATCTTCGCCGGAGGGGCTCCCAGAGTCGAAGCTTCAGCCTTCTGGACGTCGATTGCCCCCGCCAAAACGAGAGCATCCTTGTCGCAGCGGAGCGCCTCGGGGCGGTCCACTTTCATGATGATGGGGCCAGCTGGCCCCGGAATCTTCACAACCATGTACGCATAGTGGCAGGGCGCCATGAACTTGGTCAGCGCCGGCCGACCCAGTATGGCGTTGTACGCGAGGTCGAAGTCAGCTACCTCGAACTCGAGCATCTCCGCGCGGAAGTTGTCGGAGCCTCCAAATGTTACCGGAAGACTGACGCGCCCCAGAGAGACGGACTCAGCCCCCGGCGCGATGCCGAAGAATGGGAGCGCCGGTCGAAGCTCTTGCTGCTGGATCTGGAGAGCCTTGGTGACTCGGGCGGATAGGAGGTTGAGAGAGCTTCCTCCGTCTACCAGCACCCGCCCCAGCTTGACATTCCGGACCGTGGGCGCAACCACGATCGGGAGATGTCCCGGGCCGGCGGTACTGGCTGGGTGATCGGCCTGACTGAATGTGATCGGCTGCTCCGACCACACCAGCTGCCTTGCTGACCCAACGCCGGGCACGGCGGCGCACACCTCCCTCATCGCACGCTTGAAACTAGCGTGGGACGGATAGGTGGCCGATCCGCCGTGGATAACGGCGACTTCGCGCTCCGCCTGCTGAAAACCAAGCGAAGCCGGTTCCTTGCCCTTGCCGCTGCCGGACGCCTGCTGCTGCTCGTGGACGCGCTTGTCCACCAATTTGCTGACGACATGGCAATCAACCAAGTCGTGGGAATTGTTGCGATGAATGGGACAGTAAATCCTTTCGTCCCACTCACGGAGATGGCGGTCTCACCCCTCGTTGCGGCCGCCGGGGTCGCCGTGGCCACGGCGATCGCGATGGCCACCCCCACGGGGACCGTGCCTGCCGCCGCCACGACCTCCGCCTTTCTTACGCCTGTCATACCACCGCGCGCGCCGGCCATTATCATCGTTAAACGTCGCGATCGGCGGCCAGGACCTGCCCGGTCTCGGCCACCTTGTGCTTCTTCTTGTCCTTGCCACAGGGATTTTTCGAGGTCCCGGCCTCGCCGCCGCATAGCTGCCCCCCCTTCTTGCCGGACGGAGCGAGCCTCCGCTGAAGGGCGACTTCAGGGCTGTGGTGAAGAGTTCCTCCGCCGTCTTGATCTTGCGGGTGGCCATCTTCTCCTTGACCATGGGGTCTCGGGCGCCCCTCCTGAAGGCCGTGACAACGGCGTCGATGGAGATGTCAGGAATGGTGTTGCGAACCTGACTGAAGCGCCGGATGTAGTCGCGCAGCGACTCCCCCTTCTTCTGCTCCACATTGTGGAGATCGTCTTCAACTCCGGGCTGCTCGAACGTGTCTTGGAAGTTGGTGATGAAGAGCTCGGAGAGCTCCTTCCACGACCCCACTGACTTCGGGGGTAGGTTCATGAGCCACGAGCGGGCTCCGCCGGTGAGGACTGCGGGGAAGTAGTTCGCCATAACCTTTCCCGACCCTCCAGTCGGCTGCATCACCGTAGTGTAGATCTGCAAAAACTCGTCAGGGTTGGTAGACCCATCGTACTTCTGGATGGCGGCGGGCCGGAACCTCTCCGGCCACTGCACTCGGCGCAGCTCCTTAGAAAAGGTGCGGCAACCGACGTCGGGAGCCTCCTGCTCCTGGATACGCCCTTTGTCCCGCCGTGCCCGCCGTCCGGACAGCGCCGAAGAAGCGCCGCCTTCTCCGGCGGAGGCAGCATCGCGGGAACCCTCCTGGTCCCCACGGGCGGCAGCGACAGCGCGGTCGCGCTCTCGATCGTGCCGCCGGCGGAGCTTGTCGCGCAAGTCTTCTCCGTGTCGTAGATGGCGGTTCTCCAAGTGGGTCCGAAGATCCGGCCCACCTGTACGCCTGCCCGGTCGAACCCCCGTAGGAGTTGCCTGGCTCCTGTCGTCCTGGCCCCGCTCCCTCTCGCCAGGAGATCCGTGGGAGGGATGCGGAGAAACCAAAGAGCGGGAGGAAGCGGAAACACCAGTTCCCGCGCCCCCCGCAACTTGCACTACCGCCGCGGCGGCTTCCACATAGCGGGCCAAACTGGCCAGCCACGGCGCCGCCGGAGAGTCCGGAGTTACCGGAACCGGCGGGTTGTCCAGCAGGGCCCTGGCCGCATGGAGGTTTTGTGCCGGAGTGCACTCCTCCAAGGCCAGCGCCGCCAGCCGACCGACGGCCGCTTCCACCAAGGCGCCAACCCTCGGCGGACGGCTACCGCCCGGCTGATCCACCGCCATTGTTACGCTAACGCCATGCAGCTGCTCTAGCGGTCTTCTCGTCCATCGCGGACTGCTCATCCGCCATCACCGCCTGAAGAGAGGTCGAAGAAGTCTAACTGATGCTAGCGAACCCCTACCTGGCGCGCCACTGACGGCGTGCTCTCCGCTCAACCACTGCGGATCACACCCCTATTAGATTTCTATCTTGCTAGCCGATCAGCTGGAGCTCAGTTCGATTCGAGCGTCGGGCACGGTGAGGAGCGACACGCAGAGATTACCCAGGTTCGGACCCCCCTGCGGGTAATAGTCCTACTCCTGCCGAGCCTTAGCTCTTTTCGTGTTGTGGTTGTGTGGAATGTGATTACAGAATGTTTCGAACCCCCACTCCCCTCTCTCTCCTCCCCTTTTATACAAGCCTTGAACTGGCGGAGAGAGCCGAGGGGGTAGGCAGTACAGTACTCTCAGTACACTGATAAGACGTAAGGGACAGGACAGGAGAGACGAAAATGTGCTGCCACTGCGCCGTATGGTGCCGCCCACGCGTGCTTCGCAAGTGGCCTCTGACCCGTGCAAACACGCCAGTGAGACTGCGGGTGGGGCCCAGCTTGCTCCTTCTGACGCGGGCGGCTAGCTTGATGAGGGCAATCTCTCTCTCTCTGCCGGTCAATTCCGCAGCGCCACAGTGACAGTTGATTAGACCTGCAGAGGTCACTGTGGCGGTAATCATCTCTTCATTTGTCTATCCGTGCGTAATGTCGCATTGAATGCGCCTGTCCTTCGCAGCAGGGGGAGCCTTCGCCTAGAAGACTCCCTTCGAGACGCTCCCTGCCACGCGGGCCCCGCTTGACAGTGGGGGGCCTTACACGTGCCGAGGGGCTCGCCCACACGCTGGGGCCTGGTCGCCCGCCTGACGTGTGGGGCCCTCGCCCGGCGCTCTGGGGGCTCGCCACGCGCTGGGGCACGGTCGCCCGCTGGCGCGTGGGGCCAGCGCCCGCGCTCTGGGCCTGGCCTTTCTTAGGACTCTTCATACCCCGGTATTTATTGTACCGACAACTCTGTTGTGTTCTCTTATTTTCCTTCTTTCCCGGCTTCGGTATGTGGCTTGATCATTTGAGAAGCCAGCCATCCACGGAACCTACTTGCCAAGTCCTCGTGTCCTTCCTGGATACTCTGCATTTCCGAGTGCGTAGATAAGCTCGTCATTCTCCCTGTCTACCACCAAGAAACCTGCACGTTGCTTCTCGATGGCTTCCACAATCCTTTCTTTCACGGGTTGCACTTGTAGTGCCATCTCCAGCTTGCCATCATCCTTCAGCCTCCCTCCGTGGCCCAAGGTCCAGTTGCGTGGGCGGAGCTCCCAGTCTTCTGTTTCTGGTACTATACCCTTTTTTCTAAGCTCATCTTCCCGCTTCTCCCATTTTGGCATAGCCTTGATGTAACCATCGGACCGAGATGGTGGTGGTATTTTTCTTCGTGCATTGGCCTTGTTACGCTCACTCATGCCTTGCCTTCAACCGACAAATTGTACTCCTCGAATGCTTGCCGTTGATCCGCTAGCTTCGATACTTATTGAAGTCTGGGGTTGTTCCGGTCTCCACGCACTTTTCTCGAGCTTGCTCTTCCACGATCAAAGCATAACGCCATCTTGCTCGAGTAAATTTCTTGCACTTGTTTTCGTGAGCCGTCGGAATCGTGAAGTTTTTCTTTATATCCTTCGGAGCGGCTCTTTCAGAGTCAGAGAAACCTTGGGCCATGTCTTGATGCTAATAGGACGTGATCCTCACAATGACTCATGCAGCGTTGTTGAAGGGGCAAGTGCCGACATAGGGCTTCGCTTCCCAAAGGGTGAAACTTGAGTAATCACGTACTTTGTCGACGGCTTTTTGTTAGGCCCTCGTATTTGCTTGGATTGGCTGCTGGACGTTGCCGGCTTGAAAAAAGAAGAGGAACACGTGTGAGAGGTTTATTGTTGTGAAGTAATATGATAAGAAACGGTCATTTTAATGTCCATGCTATATATACCTCACAGCCGTCAACATTAGTTTCATCGACTTCAGCCTGAATGGCGTGATCACCAGCTTCAGCCTGGCCGGTTGGATCACCGGCTTGAGCCGGGACGGCCTGATCACCGGTTTGAGCCGGGGCGGCCTGATTAACGACTTGAGCCGGGACGGCCGGATCCACTGGGTTGGCCTCTACGTAGCTTATCAAGGTGCCCATCGCGATTTCGTTTAGTAGAAACTCATCTCCCTCTTCGAAATCAAGGTTACGTCCGGAGTGCGCCATCTATCACTGTGCATGAACACGAAATAATAGAGCATTTAATGCATTCGTCCACTTGAAAAAATACAATATTTGAATTTGTTTTGCAATATTTGAATACAAAAATAATTCATACAAACGATACAAAATAATTCATACAAACGATACAAAAAATGATTCGATCGTCTGAGTCATGGGAACCAATTCCAGATTATCTTCAAATGGGGAATATACAATTCTGTCCTCCCAATTCTGAACATCAGGCATGGCAGCTTTGGGAGCTAGAAGCATCTGGGGCCAAGAGGTTCTTAATTGCCGTTGACTTTTGTACACGCATTTGACCATTCGTCTTATTCAAAAAAGTTATATAAATATTATTTATTTTTGTTATGATTTGATTTATTATTAAATGTATTTTAAGTATGACTTATATTTTTACATATTTGAACTAAATTTTTGGATAAGACGAATGATTAAAGGCGTGTACAAAAGTTAATGGCGACTTCTTTTTGTGACCGGAGGTAGTATATCGTTTGCGTTGTAGAAAAATGACAAATTTTCAGTGTTACCTTTTGATTTTAATTTAAAATATAAAAATGATCAGGTGCAAATTAGATTAAGATGTACAACTTAAATTTTTTTATTTTTTGTTACAAAGGGACATGCTGTAGCATTTTGTAATTATTTTTAAAAGTTTTTTACCTTTTTTTTTCTTAAACTTCACAAAATAATTTAGAGCTTCTTTCGAAGGATCCTCATTTTTTAGACTAATCAACCACAATTCTTCAGCTCTATGACTATTTGTTTCAGGTTGAAATTGCAATAAACGATGGTAAATGCTAATTCCCACTCAACTGTTCCAGCAAATTGAAGATTTATCTAGAAAGATGCCTTTGAAAGGAATCAATGACACCGTGACTGTTATTAGGAGTACCAAAGAACAAAGAACATTTCTAGGAATCAATTTCTCACGCATTCTCTGTTTCTTTAACAATTTCACTCCAGAAAGGCAGCAACCATGGACAAACAATTCAGTGCTACCCAAGGCCCCAAGCCCAAGCCCCTGAACATCTTCTGATGGCCATGGCGAGATTTCCTTGAGCTAGTCACATTCCTTGGTGCAATGCATTGCTGCTTCTTGATGCTCTGTTCCTGAGCATGAAGACGTCATCGAGGCACAAATGTCACGCACACGATGGCTCGCTGCTTCGCCACCTAGCTCACTAGCTGCTGAATCGGACCGACGGCGAACCACGGCTGGGCCGGGAGGGTCAGCTGGACCGGAGCCTGCGCCGGCGGGGGCGGCACCAGGGCCATGGCCATGGACGCTGCCGCGGCCTCGCCTCTCTTCCTCCGCTTCGGCATTCCGTCGAACACTACAAGTGCATCACAGAGCAATGGGGGCAAGGGAAGGAGGGGGCTCGATACCTCGGCCCTTCGTCTTCAAAGTGGCGGGGAGGAGGTCCACGGCGAACGGGAGCGAGGGAGCTCACCGGCGAAGGTGCTCGCCGGCAGGGTGGCGGAGGCTGGTCGCCTGCGCACAGTGGTCAGTGTCGCGAGTCCTGCGTAGGTGCTCGACGACGGCGAGGTGGAGTGTCCAGGAGGTGGCCGCCGTGCGGTGCTCGACGACGGCGAGATACGGCCGTGCGGTACTAGACGGCGGCGAGGGTGGTGGCGGTGGGGCGCAGCGAGAACGGTTGACGGAGACAGGGGCAAAGGACTTAGAGAAAATTTCGGCCGTGAACCCTCTACCTTATATAGGAAAGGCCTCTACAAGCGGTTGGTATTACAAACCGCTTGTGAAAATACCTCTGCAAGCGATTCGTAGTTTTAAACCGCTTGTAGAGAATACTTTTACAAGCGGTTTGTAGAACGAACCGCTTGTAGAAGCCGGGTAGCGCGACATTAAATTTCAGAATTTCGCCCGCCCGCGAAACAGTAAAGGTCTCTTCAAACGGTTGGTGATACAAACCGCTTATAGAGGTTACTTCTACAAGCGGTTGGTAGGACGAACCGCTTGTAGAAGTGGGGCCATCACACGTGGCGAGGCTTGGGGCGTACCACTCTAACGGTAACGTTTAAGAAGGTATTGCGCCCTTCTCATGTTGAAATGAAACTTCCTCTCACTTGGCTAGCGCGTGGCGTTTAAGTCTGGTTCTCCCGTCTTTGGTCGCGGTTCGAGCCCGCTTGCCTTGCCCTATATTTTTTTAAAAATATTTACTGAGCCCATTATTTTGTTCCAAAAGTATTAAAAAATATTTTTTGTTATTACTTTCATTTCTAAATATGTGCTTAACCCATTATTCTTTACAAAAATACTAGAAAATCTTTTTTGGCATTACTTTCATTTCTAAATATGTACTTAGCCCATTATTTTTTTCAAAAAACTAATTTTTTTTTTACATTACTTTCATTTCTAATATGTACTTAGGCCATTATTCTTTTCAAAAATACTAAAAAATATTTTTTTGGCATTACTTTCATTTCAAAATATGTGCTAGCCCAATATTCTTTTCAAAAATAGTAAAAAATATTTTTTGGCATTACTTTCATTTCGAAATATGTGGCCATTACTTTCATTTCTAAATATGTACTTAGCCCATTATTCTTTTCGAAAATACTAAAAAATATTTTTTGGCATTACTTTTATTTCTAAATATGTGGCCATTATTCTTTCCAAAAATATTGCTTCCACCATATAAATTCTTAAAAATTGCTATTACATGATAACATAGTTCATACAACCACATAATATATTTAATATGACCACCAGCTTCAGGGTCATCCTAATCATTTACATTTTTTGTCTTTACAATTCTTCCTTCATCGTGATCGCGGCGTATGTGCGGAGCATCCATGCCTGTGTCATCCAGGATGCTTATGTCGACATCTACTGCAAATGGAGAGATCTCATCGAACTGATCGTACTCTTCCTCGTCAGTAACGTCCTCTACTCCGACAATCCTTCGTTTGCCTTGGAAAACCACAAGTCGCTTTGGCTGTTCATTCTTCTTGTCTTTGATTTGATTCTTCTTTGGTCTGCTTGACATGTCCAATACGTAGAAGACCTGTCTCACCTCGTTGGCGAGAACAAATGGTTCTCTCAAGTAGCCGACTTCTTGGAGGTCGACGGTAGTCGTGCCGTATTTGTCGACACTCACGCCGTCTGCGTTTAGTTTTACCCATTGGCACTTAAACAATGGGACCTTCAAAGACCCATAGTCGAGCTCCCATATCTCTTCTATAAATCCATAATATGTGTCCACCCTGCCTCTATTGTCGATGGCTTCTATACGAACACCGCTGTTCTGGTTTGTGCTATTGTTATCTTGTGATCTCGTGTAGAATGTATAACCATTTATCTCGTACCCCTGCCATCTCACAATTTCAACGGATGGTCCCCGAGCCAGGCGTTGCAACTATTCATTGTTGGGCTTGCTCTTAAGGATATGGTTTTGTAACCATGCGCCGAAAGAATCCATGTGTCTCAGTGTTATCCACGTATCAGTCTTCTCTGGGAACTGGCGACGTAGAGCATTCTTGTGTTGGAGGACGTACGGGGCGGCCACTGCCGATTGTTTCAACACAGTGAAATGTGCTTGCTTAAATGTCTGAAGATCGTTGCATGCAATTACTTTTCTTCCAAGTGTCCCTTTACCTCATAGCCTGTCCTCATGGCGTGATATAGGGACGCCGATGGGGTTTAGATCATCAATGTAGTCCACACAGAACTCGACCACCTCCTCTGTCACATAACCCTCGGCAATGCATGCTTTTGGCCGAGAACGGTTACGTACATACTTCTTTAGTACGCTCATGTACCTCTCGAAAGAGAACATGCTGTGGAGATAAACGGGCCCAAGAATACCTATCTCTTTGCTTAGATGAACAGTGAGATGAACCATGATATCAAAAAAGGCAGGAGGAAAGATCATCTCGAGGCTAACCACACTTTGTACCACGTCGACTGCAGCTCACCCAGTTTTTTGGATCGATGACCTTCGGGAAACAAATATGAAAAACTAACACAGCCTTTGTGATTGTCCCCCTTACCCACTCGGGCAGTACACCTCTCAAAACCACCGGGAGCAACTGTGTCATCAGCACAAGATAGTCATGAGATTTTAGATGTACAATTTTGTTCTCTTTCATATTTACGAATCTCTTTACGTTCGACGAGTATCCGGAAGGGACCTTCACACCGCTAAGACACTCTATCACGCTTTTTTTTTTTCTTTGCTTAGAGTATAACTTCACGTCCGTGAGGTACAGCTTGTTCCGCACTTTTTTCGTGGTGTAGGTCCTTCACGATACCCAGACTTCAAGGTCGTTTCAAGCACTCACTGTATCTTTCAATTTCCCGTACAGATCTATATAGCCTACGAAGCTCACACAGACGTTCTTGGTGATGTGCATGAAGTCCAGTGAGTGGCGAACATCCAAATCTTCCCAGTAAGGCAAGTCCTAAAATATTGACTTCTTCCATATGGGTGCATGGCCATCCTCATCATTCCGCACGGATTTGCTTCCCGGACCCTTTCCAAAAACTACCTTCAGATCATTCACCATAGCAAACACCTGCTTGCCACTTCGATGCCTCGGCTGGGAACGATGTTCTTCCTCCCCGTTAAATTCCCTGCGTTTCTTACGCAACGCGGGGGTTCAACAAGAAACATGCGATGCCCCATGTACACCATCTTTCGAAAGCCTTTCATGTACGTGTCATCGGTTTGATCCAAACACTGCACACACGCTTTGAAGCCTTTGCCGCTTAGGCGAACGGTTACCAAGCGGCGGCGATCGTTGATTGTTACAAATAACATTGCACGCAGTTGAAATACTCCCTTTTGTATTCGTCCCTGACCTTTACACCGCTCCATAACGCTTGAAGATCTTCTACCAAATGTTTCGTAGACATCGATATCATTTCCGGTTGCTTGGGGCCTTGGATCAACAACGGCATCATTATGTACTTTCTCTTCATGCACAACCATGGAGGAATATTATACACACATAGTGTGACTAGCCAGGTGCTATGGCTGCTGCTCATGTCTCCGAAAGGATTCATCCTATTGGTACTCAAACCGAACCTTATGTTTCTGACCTCGTTTGCGAAGTCGTTGTACTTCCGATCGACCATCCTCCACTGCGAGCCATCTGCCGGATGCCTAAGCATTCCGTTGACCTTACGCTCTTCTTTGTGCCAACGCATCATCTTCGCATACGCTTTGTTTGCAAACATACGCTCCAGTCTTGGAATCAGAGGAAAATACCACAACGCTTTTACCGGTGCTCTCTTCTTCACACGCACCCCATCTACTTCACCTGGATCGTCACACTTCGTCTTATACCGGGGTTCCTTGCACACTGGACAGGTATCCAAGTCGGCATATTCACCGCGATATAGGACACAGTCGTTATGACATGCATGTATCTTCCGTACTTTCAATCCTAAGGGACACATGACCAGTTTGGCTTGATACGTGGATTCTGGCAGGGTGTTATCTTCCGGGAACAACTTCTTTATGAGCGACAGCAACTCATCGAAACCCTTATCTGACACACCATTCACAGCCTTCCATTGCATGAGCTCCAGTGTAGTGCGTAGCTTCTTGTGCCCCTGACCACAATTTGGGTACAAAAGAGTTCTCTGGTCCTCCAACAATCCCTGATACTTCCTATATTGTTTGTCCTCTGTGATATCTCTCTCTGCGTCACGCAGCATCTGGTCCAGGTCATCATCCACACCAAACTGATCGCCTTGTGTATCTTCTACGTCCTCGTATGTCGTCGCGTCCGGCATACCATCATATGTCACTTCCTCTTCATCGGCTTCTTCTTCGTCTTCTATGCTGATATGCTCTACTTCGTCGTGGTGAGTCCAACATGTATAGTTCGGCATGAAACCTCTCATCAACAAGTGGCCCTGTATCCGTCCTCGCATTGAGTGCTCTTTCTCGTTCCTGCAATCTACGCACGGACACCGTATGAAGCTTCCTGGAGGCAAGTCTCGAAATACGACAGCGAGAAAAGCATTCACGCCATCGATGAACTCTCTTCTCCGATGATCCGCATACATCCATTGCCGGTTCATCTGCACCAATTAAATTAATAAGAACACTTATTATATTTTTCAAATTGAAATATTTAACTCGAAATAACTAATTATTATATTTTTAATTACCTCTAAACTTTCTTGATTTTTATAGCTAAACCAACTAAATCTCACAAATTTAAAAACTTTTTGCAAAAATATTTTTAATTACATTTCAGACACAAAAAAAATTTATTACCAACCTAGCAAAAAACCTAGATCTATTTAGCTCTATAGCAAATGAAATAATCACCCTACCTACTATTTTAAACTAATGTGAAACTAAAACCATCTAATAGATCACCACATTGCCTCAAAAGATCTAAAAGGGGGAGCTAGCTAAGGCATCAAGCTAGATCTAGCTCTCTAAAACAAATAATCACCCCTACCAACTAATTTCAACATCTTATACATCATCAAAAAAGATACAAAACTAATATGAGACTTAAAACCCCCAATAGATCTACATCTTGCCTCAAATTATCTGGAGAGAGAGAGAGCTATAGCAAAACAAACACCCTTCAATTCAAACAAGATTATTTAATATTTCTCCACATCCGATGCAAAAAGATAAGCAACATCCACATGAAAATGATGTTGAGACCATGTCTACTTACCTTGGAAACCTTAATTTGGAGCTATTAGCCTCAATTAAAATTTTGGCAAGACACCTCTGCATGAACATTTCGGCCCGGTGCTACCTCGCCGAGCTGCTCGGGAGGAAGAAGGGTTAAATGCATCGGGAAGGAAAGGGCATATGCAAGCGGTTAAGTGATATAAACGCTTGCGAGAGATAGCACATCAGAAACGGTTCTTATCACGAACCGCTTCTGAGTACTTCTAGCGGTTGGTGATACGAACCGCCATACGAGTGCTATCTCTACAAGCGGTTTATGTCACGAACCGCTTGCATATGCCCTTTCCGCCACTCTCCCACCATTGGCCCTGAACCGCTTGGGCGATCGGGTTATAAGCGGTTAAAGCGAACCGCTTGTGATGAGCCGCTTGGGAAGTCCCGATCCGTAGTAGTGAAAGTGAATCCGTAACAAACAAATCTATATGAATTGTTCGAAAGACACAACTTTGATCGCCTTACGGAAAGTGTTAGAAAACTGGACGTGCCGCGATCTAAAAACGACACCAGAGCCATGATATTTGGTAATGCAGTTCACCTCTCCGGTTACATCTGCGGGACAATGATTATGAGCGCAACTCCCCAACAACGCAGCCGGCCGCCGTGGATCGTGGCCACAAGTTGGCCACGACCACCTACGAGTCTAGGCCACTACAAAGTCATTCCATGATTACACTAGGGTCGCGTCCCTTTATATATTGGAGGTCTGGCTAGAGTCCGACTGCAACTCTAAACCAACACTGTCTATTACAACACATAGCCTATATAACCTACTCGTACACATATTCGACACAAAACCTAACAAAAAGATTGCAAAATAGTAACATCAAATGCCAATTTATTTGACAAAATGATAAGTGAGAAGCTGCATTTAAATTAACTACCAATGAAATGTGTAATGTTAGAAATTTAGAGCCCATATTACAAATCCTCCAAAACCTAACGACGAATTTATTAATGTTTGATACGAGCCTTTGAAAAATCCTAAGGTACCTGTCGACGGTTGGGATATCGACCCAAGTCAACCAAGGTTCTTTAAGATGGAGATAGGAGACACGCCGAACAACCACGAACAAAGAACTAACAGGAGATGGGGTTTTATCCTGGTTCAGCCTCTCGGGGAGATAATAGCCCTCGTCCAAATTTTCTTATATATCAGGGATGAATACAAGAGGTGGCTCGGCGAGATCAGCAGGTCTCGGCGAGTGATATGCGAAAATCTATCTGCTAAGGTCTAAGCTAGATGCTAGGATGTAAAACTCAATGCCAGGGATCCCTCTAAACGCCGTAGGGGCCCTGTTTATATAGTGGTGAGCAAACCGACCTACCGAGGAATATCGGGCCGGGCTAACTATGAGATCGTAACGAACTCATACATGCCAGATATATCCCACGGTAGATAAGGAATACTCCTAGTCTTGGGGATCACGACTCCTATTCGGTCAGGAAACCACGTCCGGTCTTCACGTGGCCGTCAGTAACTTTTGTTCGAGTAGGACTCAAACACGAATCCTAGGTCGTTCATGCATCGTCGTCACCAAGAGGCTGTTTCGCGGGATGCACATGGGCTGATAGAACCTTCCAAGGAGCCGGGCCTGGTAGGTCGTTCGATTGGGCCGTCGGGAGTGGGCCATGGCAATGGGCCGTAATCTAATCCCCGACAGCTAGCCCCCGAGACTCAAGTGGAAGAACTCACTAGAGTGGGATCATCCCCTTGAGACTCAAAGTCACCAAGAGGGTATTTTTTCTCTGCTACAAAGGCATGTAACAAGCGAATCGAACAGGTTATGGTTCAACCGAACAAGACTTGTTCGGGACCGAACAAACCCGATCGATCTTAGAGTAACTCCATTTGCATCGAGCGAGGAACGACATCTGCTCGAGCAGAGCACTCACCTTCAAAGGTGCAAACACCGAAAAATAGCCGTTATGGAACTCCAACGGAACTTCCCATCCATTGCAGCGGTGAAAAAGCGACCGCTTTTACCTAGCCGTTGTAGTAAAAACTAGCCGCTCGGGACAAAACCGTTATGAGCTGCTTATACGGGACTATAAAAGTACCCAAGCTGCCCGCTGCCGCCCACTCTGCTCTCGCGCCTTTCCTCTCTAAGCCCTAGCTCCAACCACGCCAAGATCAAGTACCCAAACTCCATCACCGACCACGCTTCGTCCAGTACAGGAAACGCTATGGCCAAATTCACCGGCACTAGCTTGACCGAGGAGGACCTTAGGATCTGGGAGGAGGAGGGCCACATCGACACCGGTAGCTGGAGGCTGCCCGGAGAGGAGGATACTCCGGAGCCGCTCGAGGGAGAGTTCGTCAGCTTCGAACAGTTTGCACTGTTCGGGTTGAGGTCTCCTGAGAGCGACTTCGTCGAGGCCTTCTTGAACATCAGCGGATTGGAGGTGGCGAACCTCAATCCGAACTCCATCCTCCAGATGGCCGTCTTCGCACACCTGTGCGAGGGCTATCTGGGCATCGATCCACCGGTGGGGCTGTTCCTCCATTACTACACAGTAACGAGGAGCAGCTCCGCCGCTTCGGCGCTGGGGTGCTACTACCTCAAGCTCCGGGCCACCGCCGATGACGCGTCGTACCCTCGCCCACCTCTGCTCGACTCAATGGGCGCGTGGTGGGTGAGGTGGTTCTACAGCAAGCGGAGCGGCGACAGCAAACTCGTCTTCACCGGGAAGGCGCCGGCAAAGGGGACGCCAATGCCTCGGCCGGAGATGACTGCCGAGGACTGGTACATGACAAGAAAATCGCCTCCCTCGTGAGCCTTGGGCCCACGGCGGGGAGATTATTCGGGACTTCACAAATGATGTGGTCTCATCTGGCTGCGGAGAAGGTCCTATCCCTTCTACAAGATAGAGGGATGGGAAGACATCACAAGGGAGAGCACGGGTAAGTGCCTTTAAGACTCAACCTCTAAATACATTCTTTCCTCCGAACAGGAACTAACAATCCCTTCTGTTCGGGCAGAGAAGCCAACCGACGCATGGGTGACCGAAGGGTCGACGCCATGTCAAGGCGGCGAAGAAGGACGGGAGGTCACCGGCGAGGTGGCGTACACTGCCAGCATAAGCGTGCTTATCCGCACGCGAGGTAAATTACTTACCTCGGCCTATGTTGCTAGACTTGCAACGTTGTTTAAATGCTAACGTCCGCTTCTCAAAACGCGTAGGAGGACCAGCTGATCCTTGGAGGGATCGTTGAGGAACTCTCCGGGTCCGAGAAGGAGAAGGCGAAGAAGGGCAAGGCCAAAGCGCCACAAAGCCCAAGGTGGCGGCCGAGCCTACGCGAGCTCGCCATGACACGGCGGCCGCCACCGTCGAAGAGACCAATCTGCGGCGACGGAACGCATCGAAGCGCACCAAGCGGTAGCGCGCGGTCGCCCAATGAGGAAGAGACCAAGCCCTCCCTCCTCGCCGAAAGCAGAGCGACGAAGGGTAAAGACCATGGCCCTCTGCTCGGGCATTACACGCAAGCTCACCACGCCGCATGGATCGGTTGCAGCAGTCGCCGAAAGCGGAGGAGGCTCGAAGAAGAAGTCGCGCAAGGAAAGACTTCTTGCGCTGCTCGAGAGGAGCGCTCAGCTCACCAGGGAGCTGAGCTCGTCGCCATGAACACCCAAGGGCCAAGGCGGAGAAGCCGCCAAGGAGCCCCCGAGGAAGAGGTGGAAGGTTCCGGCGAAGAAGATCAGGACCAAGCCTTCCACGGCAGGTATGTAGGAATCGATCTTTAGACCTTCCAACCTTCTGACCGCGTTAGACTTAACGACGATCTTTTTTTTTTCATCAGCTGCCCAAGGAGAGATCGCCACGGATGATGTCGAGGAGGCGCCGGCGGTCGCCGCTTGCCCGAGCACTGCGCGGCGCTTCACGGGCGGCGAGGCTAGCGTGCCTCAAGGACAAAATTTGGCGGCGTGGAGCTCGCTGCCGCTGGCTCCAGCCGAAGCGGTCGACGCTCAAAAGCGCGGTTGGGCGGCTGGAGGCAAAAATAGCGCAAGCGGCGCCACGGACTTCGTGCCAAGGCGATGGCTCGGAAGCGCCGAGGCGTAACCGAGCAGCCGGTCTGTCGAACGCCGTCGCAGGGCAGCTCACCTGAGGCGACGGGATTCTCCGACGAAAGGCGAAACCCGGCCAGGAACATGAAGAGCCCCGGCGGTCGCGCCGTCGTCCCGCCCGTGGAAACAACGGCGCCACCCGGCGGAGTGGTTTCGGCCTCGCCCAAGACGTTGGGCGGAAGAGGAAAAGGAAGAGGAGAAGGAGCGCGAGACGAAAGTGCCGCCCGTCGCTCTGCACCCGAGCGAATGCGCTCCCACAAGAAGAAGGAGCGAACAAAGCGGCGGCGGCAAGAACGCGCCGCGCCTCATCCCACACGAAGGGGCTTCGTGGCGCGCCAGCCTCGAGGACCGCTGCGCCCGGATCAAGCAACGACTTGGGAAGGTAAGCACCAAGACCAAATCTTGCTCGGCTTTTAGCTACATCATCGCAAAGTAGTTAACTTGTTCTTCCCTCTCGTGTCTTGAGGACACCATGGAGGAGCTCGAGGGCGGCGTCACCATCGGCGGGCGCCAGATCTTGGCGTCGCTCGGGAGCACCTCAGACGAGGGAGTCTGCAGGCGGGGCCCTCTGCACCACCCAAAGTCGGCTTCTACGGTGGCGAAGGTAAAGAAGCTCAAAGCCCAATTGGTCAAGAGAGGCGTTCTGCGAGTCTCTCCTAGGAGAGGCCGAGGCTTGCAAGCAAGCCATTAAGGCGAGCACATGGAGGAGAAGCCGGGCCGCCAAGTGGCTCAAGAGCGCTTTGCCGACGCTTCCCAACAGCTGGGACCAGCTCATGGCGGAAGCCAAGAGGCTTAAGGCCCACTCGCCAAGGAAGAACAGACTTCGCGGTTCTCGAGGCAAAGATCTCGACCTGTGGGCTTCACAGAAGAGATCGAGGAGATCTTGTGGAATGACGGTGAGGGCGATCACCGCAGAGAAAGGGTCAAGGAGCCGGACGAGCAGCTCAAGACACCGAGAAGCGAGTCACCAGGCGAGGCTCAACGATCATCAGCGCAAGGCCAAGACCGAGGAGGTCGAGGCCATCCGGCAGAGGCTGGCGCGCAAGCCAAGCGAACAAGGAGGAGATCGAGCGCCTCTGAGCCAAGCCCGGAAGGAATCAAGGCTCGAGGCGAAGTCGTGCGCCTCAAGTTAGAAGTTGAGGAGCTGAAGGAGCAGCTTGCTCCTAAGTAGCATCGCGGCAGTAACCCGAAAGGGCCTTGTACCTGAAACTTTTGAGTAATGTAATAAAGTACTTACCTTTATTCCTGCAAAAAAGAGCAGCAAAAAGACAAGAACGAACGAAACTAAGAGAAAAGCGGCGGCTAGGAAGTTTTAAGAAAACCGGTGGGCGCTCGCCTAACTCCAGCCCGTTGTGCATCTGCTCGAAACCTGAGTTTGCGAACCCAACAGTGCACAAGAGAAAGAGCGACACCTAGCCCCGTGCGGACGATGCTCGAGAACCTAAGTTTGCGAACTCGAGCACGCATGCGTAGGAGAATGAGCGACACCCGCATTTTGCTCGATTAGTTCCGTAGTCCGCTTGTTGACGTAAGTTAGGCGATTCGAGAGTAACCGAACAAGGAAAGTGCCTCTGCCGGGGGCTTACGAGCGAGCTTTACCAAGTGGTCGCTACCGAGCGATAAGTGCCTCTGCCGGAGGGCTTACGAGATCGACTTAGCCGCAAGGTGGAAAGGCCATGTTACGCAACCCTGAGTTTAGGAACTTATTGAAACCAGATACGGATAGGGAACAATCCTTAAGATTGCGGAGCCAAGAGTTCGCAAGGCCGGACAGCCATCAAGTGTTACCAGAGAGAAAGAGGTAGTCTTCAAAAGACAGGAAGTGAAAAAGGCGCAGAGGCCGCGAGAATTCACTTAATTGTTGGATTGGACTTTACATGGTGCCCGAGACTTGGACTAACTAAGGCGCGATGTTTACAAAAAGCGCAGGCTAAGAAAAGCAGAAAAGACCTACACAAAGAACTTACGGTCGGGGTCGATGTTCCAAATCTTTGTCGACTCTCTCCCCGTCTCCATAGCCAGCGCGAACAGCCCCGGGCGAAAAAGAAACGATAAATGGGCCCTCCCAACGAGGAGTTAACTTGTTGGCATTGGACAAGTTCTGGACACGGCGCAGTAAGCAGGTCGCCCGCCTTCAAAGCCCTTGGTCGAATCGACTTGGCAGCGTGCCGGCGAAGATCTTGCTGGTAGCGCGCCATTCTGACTTGTGCCCGGTCGCGTGTGCCTTCGAGGAGATCGAGATCGAGGAGGCGCTCTTGCTCGTCGTCAATTAAGTTGACCGAGCTCGTGCGAAGCGAACCGAGTATGATTTGGCGGCAAGATGGCTTCGCACCATAGACCGCTTGGAAAGGAGTTTCCCGCCGCCCGTCAGTAGTCGAATCGCCGGAGGACGAATGAACCGTCAACCCGAGCCTTCTTGTGCTCGGCGAGAGCAGCAAATACCCGCCGTTTAATACCCTAGACTATCTGTCCGTTAGCTCGCTCGACTGCTCCATTGCTCGTGGATGTGCCACGGTAAGGCGAACAGACTTGGTACCCGGTGCTCGCAGATTCTGGAATAGCTCGCTTGAACTGGTACCAGTTATCCGTGATCGCCTTATGGGGAATCCCAAAGCGGCGACCACGTTGCTTTTGAAAAAGCGAACAGCCGTTTTGGCGTGAAGAGATTTACACGTGCTCGCCTCAATCCACTTTGTAAAAGTATCTATGGCGACGGCGGTGTGTATAGCCCTTGTACCCCTTAGGAATGGGCGAGCAGATCCGCACCCCATGTGGAAAAGGGCCAGGATGGGGATTGTTTGGAGCTCTTGGGCGGGCTTGTGTGCCTTCCGGCGTGAAATTAGCAAGCCTTGCACTTAGTCACGATGTCCGGGCATCTTGTAACGATGGGCCAATAATAGCCCATGCGAAACGCTTTGCCGACGAGTTACGAAGGAGGCGTGGTTGCCACAGCACCCTCGTGTATGTCCCTAAGAAGGAACACACCCTCTGTTGCGAGATGCACTTGGAGAGAACTCCCGAGCACCTTGACGGTAAAGGATGCCGTCCACAAGCTTGTATGGAGCAAAGACGCCTTATAAGCCGGGAACGCTCGGCTTTGTCATCGGGCAGGTCCCATCCGCAAAACGGACAAATGGCGTTGACCGATCCATGACACTGCTCGATAACGGAGACAAGACCACTGCTCTGTCGCCTCGTCCGGGGCGTGATTGAGGGCTTGTAAAGGTGCTCGGCGAGCACCCTGCCGAAGCGAGTTCGCGTGAGGATCAAACTTGGATAGTTGGTCGGCCGAAGTTGTCCTTCCTTGGCACGAAGAGCACTTCAAGAATCGAAAATGCCGCTCCAACTTCCTCACTTCAACCGTATCGCGCCATTGAGTTATCGCAGACCGATACTCCTTGTTAACTCGATTGATGACCAACTGTGAATCTCCTTCACGGTTAGCCGTTGGACACCAAGCGACTTGCACGCTTAGTCCCGCGAGGAGGGCTCGTACTCTGCGGCGTTGTTAGTCGCCGCAAAGTGTAGTTGGATAGAATCTCGGAGTTGCTCTCCTTGAGGAGATGAGAACAAAACCAGCCCCGAGTTTCCAAAGGCGCGAGCCATCGAAAACATGGTCCAAGAGGGTTCATCGGGTTGCTCGGGGCTCCACGGATTTGGGCGGGCAAGTCCATTCAAATGACAAAGTCAGCTAGGACTCGTGACTTAATAGCGATTCGGGCGACAAATAATGATCAAACTCGCTAGTTCCATTGCCCACTTGGCTATACGTCCGCTAGATTCCTTGTTCGTAGGATTTCTCCCAGAGGAACGTGGTCGGGACCAGTATTTGATGCGCCTGGAAGTAGTGGCGAAGCTTCCTGGAGGACATGAGCAAGGCATAGAGGAGCTTCTGGACCTCAGGGTAACGCTCCTTTGATCCGTGAAGTACCTCGCTCACGTAATAGATTGGTCGCTGGATGCCTTCCCTTTCGACCGTCAAGACCGCGCTCACCGCTTGTGGCGTGCAACCTAGGTACAGCAGGAGCTGCTCGCCATGCCGCGGGGTAGTCAAGACGGGAGGATTGGACAGGTATCGCTTCAGATCCTGGAAGGATCTATCGGCTTCTTCCGTCCACTCGAAACCATTGTGCTTGCGCAGGGCCTTAAAGAAGGGCAGCCCGCGTTCGCCTTGACGGGAAATAAACCTGCTTAGAGCAGCCATCCGCCCAGTGAGGCTCTGTACTTCCTTTATGGTAGTTGGAGCCTGCATATTTTCAATGGCCTCGATTTTTTCAGGGTTGGCAGAAATACCTTGCGAGCCAATGACATAACCGAGCAACATTCCAGATCGAACACCAAAGGTACACTTCTCTGGATTTAATTTTATTCGATGCCTGGTGAGATTATGAAAAGTCTCTGCCAGGTCTTTTACACGATCTGGAGCATACTTGCTCTTTACAACTATGTTGTCGACATAGACCTCCAGGTTTTTTCCGCGCTGTTTTGGGAAGGTCTTCTCCATTAAGCGCTGGAACGTGGCACCAGCATTGCGCAGACCGAAAGACATGGTCGTATAGCAGAAAGTGCCGAAAGGGGTGATGAAGGCAGTCTTCTCTTCATCCTCGGGGGAGATGCTTATTTGGTGGTAACCGGAGTAAGCATCTAAAAAACTCAGAAGCTGGGCGTCCGCAGTCGCATCGACCAGCTGGGCAATACGAGGCAGCGGGAAATTGTCCTTAGGACAATTAGCGTTCAGATCTGTGTGATCGACACACATCCTCCACTTGCCGCCTTTCTTCTTTACAATGATAGGGTTGGCTAACCACTCGGTGTGATCAACCTCGCGGATGAACCCAGTAGCGGGCAGTTTGCCAAGCTGATCTTTGATGATCCCCTGTTTGAATTCCGAAAAGCTACGAAGCTTCTGGCGAACAGGCTTTTTGTCCGGCCGGACAGCCAGTTTGTGCTCGATTACCTCCCTCGGGACTCCGGGCATGTCAGATGGCTCCCAGGCGAATACATCTGCATTAGCTCGGAGGAAGGCAACGAGCTCGCTTTCCTATTTGGGGTCCAGATTGGCCCCCAAGTGAACTGTCTTGGAAGTATCATCAAGCGGCAGTGAACTTCCTTGGTTTCTCCCCTGGTGAAGGGAGACCCTAGGGCGTCAGACTTGGTCTCTGGAACCTCGTGATCGCTGGCGGAAGCTGGTCGACGAGGCGGGGGATCGCCGTCACGATCGAGCAGCTTTGTAGTTGCCCCTGACCGTGATCACACCGTTAGGACTCGGTATCTTCACGCAATGGTAAGCGTGGTGGGACACGGCCATAAACTTACCGAGAGATGGCCTGCCTAAGATCGCGTTGTACGCCGATGGGAAGTCGACCACGTCGAAAGTGATCAACTCTGTCCGGAAGTTGCTTGGGTTGCCGAAGGTGACAGGCAGGACAACCTGCCCCAACGGCTTGACAGCTTCTCCCGGAACAATTCCGTAGAAGGGCATTGCGACTTCCTTCAGCTTGGAATGAGGAATTTGCATCTCGTCCAAGACTTTAGCAGAAAGCAAGTCCAAAGCGCTCCCGCCGTCCACTAAGACACGGCCAACTCTCGCGTTGCTGATGGTCGGGGCGACCACCAGTGGGAGCCGCCGAGGCTTGGTCATCGGTGGGGCAATCCTCCCGAGAGAAGGAGATGGGGACCTCGGTCCACTTCATCGATTCAGCCGAGGTTTTGCCTTTTCGGCGTTGTGGACCTCCCGGCAGCTTCCTTGAGGTCACGCAGAGAGGTGTAAGCCGAGGAGCCGCCGAAAATGACGGCGATATGGTTCACGGGCTCTTGATATTCATCATCATCTTCCCGATCACCATCGTCGGTTTGGCGCTTGGCCTTACCGGCATCACCTTGTTCGGGCAGGGTGGGCATTGGGCCCTTGCCGTTGTAGAAATCTTCGAGCTTTGCAGCCCAAGTTCTACAGTGGCGTATATCATGCCCGTAGTGCTGGTGGAACTTGCAAAATCGGTCGCTCGGACCTTTCTTGCCTTGTCCGCCTCCCTGAGCAGGCTTTTTGCCCTTGTAATTATTGTTGGGCTTCTTCTGCCCATCCTTGGGAGGAGGTGCGCGATCCATACCTGCGACGGTATTGTTCGCATCACCTTTGTTCTTCTTCTTCTGGGACTTCTTGTCACCAGGAACATTGCTGCTGCTCTTCTTCTTCTCATCCACACCAGTCAGGCGGCGCCGCCCTTGTCGAACGCCTTTTTGTCTTGAGCAGCGCGCTGCCGCGTTAGCATAGCGGTCACCGCCTTGAACAGTCGTTGGCGGTCCAGTCTCGTTGATCTCGAGATCTGGGTGAGCCGCTTCGTCGCGGACTCCGTTTTTGAAGGCGCGGACAATGATTCATCCGAGATGTTCGGATCGTGTTGCGGATCTTAATGAAACGCTTCACGGTTGCGAGGGTCTCCCGTTCATCCGGATCATCTGTGCAGATCATCCTCCTTACCTGACGCACGTAATGCTCTCGGAAATTAGCGATCGAGGCGTCACAAAGCTGGTTCCATGAGCTGATGGAACCCTCCTGGCGATTGAACGACCACGTCCGAAAGCACCCTCAAGGACGGTCGGGAGGTAATTAGCCATAACGAGCTCATCACCCCGCCGCCATGATGGCCGTGGCGTAGATGGAAAGGAATTCCTCCGGTTACGAGTCCCATTGTACCTCTCCATGTGACCGGGCTTGAACTTTGAGGGCCACCGGACAGCTCGAAGCTCGTCAGAGAAAGCCCTGCAGCCCAGAGCATATGACCGACCACCTTCCCCGGCAGAACCTAGTCTTGAGAAGACATTGGTCTTGTTGCGCGGGGGAACTCCTGCTGAACGGGATGATTCGGCCTGGAGAAACTCTCTCGGGACAATCCACCACGCCCTTCCTCGTGGTGGCGACGACGGCTCCTCACGAGGGACCGTCCGTGATCATCGCGTCGCGCTTGCCCCTGTGGTCGCGATGACTACCAAGACTTAGCGGCGGCGGCGACCATGGGTAGCCCGCTCATGGACGATGATCGCCGATGGTGACGGGGTCACGCGATCGATCGAGCTGTCCGAATCATTCCGGCGGTTTGGTCTGCTACTGCTGAGGAGTTGTTGACTTCTCCTAGAGACTTTAGGCCTTGACCCGCCGCTCTAGGTTAGACGCGGCGCAAGACGCCCATGCGGGCGAGATCAACTTGATTGGTGGATCTAAGGACCGTTGCTATAGCTTCGAGCCGTTCCCGACTTTGATATATGGGTCCCGGATCCTGAACCATCCGCATTCTCGCCTCGATCGAGTCCGGTCCGCGGGAATTGACCCGAGCAGGAAGCTTCGCCGGAGACTTAAGCGCCGCACGCGAGGTGGGTCGCGACGCTGCCGCTTACCGTCGCGAAACCGTGCTAAGGTCGATTGATGGAATTGTCGAGGTCGCGGCGAATGACGTCTTGCTCGCGAAAGCGACTGCCTGACCTCGTCTTGATGCCGAGCAGAGTTAATCTGCCCGACCTCGCCAGCCGCCACAGCCCGTGCAGGATCCTCAGAGGTTCCTACATCGGCCATGTTAATGCTGCGGGGGCCATGCGAAGGTATGCTAGACGGTGTCATCGCTGTGTCTCCACAGGTGGAATCTACCGACATAGCCTTGGAATCTGACAAATCTAAACCGTCGTAAAGATCATCGCCCGTGAGTCGCTGTCGATGGCGGAGTGCGATCTGAGGCTATCTCTGCCATGTAAGCGGAGACATCTGCCTCGGATGCGGAAAGCGTTCGAGACCGAACAGATCGATCTGAACTGACAGAGGATGAGACATCCTGTCCTTCTGAGTCGTAGCCCTCAGGAAGTATCTCTGTATCGCTGATGGAGTTCGACATGCTCGATCTGCGTGTCCCCACGGACGGCGCCAGCTGTCGACGGTTGGGATATCGACCCAAGTCAACCAAGGTTCTTTAAGATGGAGATAGGAGACACGCTGAACGACCCACGAACGAAGAACGAGCAGGAGATGTGGGTTTTATCCTGGTTCGGGCCTCTCGGGGGAGATAATAGCCCTACGTCCAGCCTTTCTTATATATCAGGGATGAATACAAGAGGTGGCTCGGCGAGATCAGCAGGTCTCGGCGAGTGATATGCGAAAATCTATCTGCTAAGGTCTAAGCTAGATGCTAGGATGTAAAACTCAATGCCAGGGATCCCTCTAAACGCCGTAGGGGCCCTGTTTATATAGTGGTGAGCAAACCGACCTACCGAGGAATATCGGGCCGGGCTAACTATGAGATCGTAACGAACTCATACATGCCAGATATATCCCACGGTAGATAAGGAATACTCCTAGTCTTGGGGATCACGACTCCTATTCGGTCAGGAAACCACGTCCGGGTCTTCACGTAGCCGTGCAGAACTTTTGTTCGAGTAGGACTCAAACACGAATCCTAGGCCGTTACGCACCGTGCCGACCAAGAGGCTGTTCGGCAGGATGCACATGGGCCTGATAGAACCTTCCAAGGAGCTGGGCCCTGGTAGGCTGTTCGATTGGGCCGTCAGGGAGTGGGCCATGGCAATGGGCCGTAATCTAATCCCCGACAGTACCTATATATAATCGTTTAATTTCTTTGATTTCCCTCAATCCAAGCATGCACACTCAAAGTTGCATATTTGAAAAATATTAAATGCTAATTTATTATATCGAGAATAGAGGGGCGGGGGAAAGAAGTCATATTTGAACACTAAAAGAAATTCCAAATATGATAGTGGAGCTCGTGCAAGTTAAAAATCCTTTGAAACTTTTATTTGAAAAAAATCTTATGATATAAAATTCTTTAATTTGAGGCCGTAAAAAAACAACTCTATATATGTTTTTCGCTTCAAGATTATGACATTACGAAAGAATTGGACACATCAGTTCCACCAGCTACACTATCGGTTCCAAAACCGATAGTATCTAATTAGGAGTGATACCACAGGTATCACTGCCGGGTTGTGGAACCAGTAGTGATAGCCTCACACTTCTAACCCACCGACCCACCATCGCATAGTGATATAGTTAGTATATGCACTTCTTTAAAAAAATTAATTGCCACAAGGCATATATAACTAGTAGTGATACTTGACATCACGACCAGTTTGTGGCTCAAATCACTTTCACTATCAGTTCGTGGCTCAAATCGGTAGTGATGCCTCGTCACTACCTGTTTGTGGATAACCGATAGAGATTTACCGGTAGTATAACCCACTTCTTTAGTAGTGTTATATTCGATCATCCATTTTCTTGCAAAGTCTAAAGACGGAGGCATCATCACATTCAAAAGGGCCCTCTCACCATTGGCCCTATTGACATAGATCAACTCTCTGGCAGGCAATTAGCTACTGTACTTTAGAACCTCGTGATTATGACCTCATGCCTCGATCAACGTAGACATTATGCAACATTGCTACCTCTGTCCACTGTTCCTTTCTCAGGATAGGGGAGCCGAATCCAGTCGGGTATAGGGTGGTTGAACATGGAGCTATGGAGAGAGCAACACTGGCTAGCTGATGGCTAGTAGCCAAAGGAGGCTAACCTCTTGCGTTGCGTCTGGTAGGATCGATCTGCACCTGATTGCTATGGCCAAGCACTATAAACTCTCCAAAAAGGAGGCCAAGAAATATCCATGCATGTGGATGCATGCATGCACGTCCATCTAGCTAAAAGCTAGGAATTATGGTTCATGTGGGGTTGTAGGCTTGTAGCTATATATAGCTCAATGGATTAACGAAATTGTATTTTATCCAGGCTTTAATTAATTTATATATATGTAGCAGGAGTGATCACAATAGTATATGGAATGTTCTCTTTAGAATATGTCTAAGCAAAAGACAACAAAAACAAAGGGGCAAAGATCTCCATGCGATCAACTCCCCCGGTCAATGCATGGCTACTCTAACAGGGGGCAAAGATCTCCATGTCTGAGATCAACATGTTTCTGAAAGATCGCACTCATCGATCGAGTCATATATCTTCTAACAGGGAATGGTATTACTTTTTGAAGCTATACATTACGCATTTATTAAGAAAGAAATTGTATCCGCAAAAAAACTTGGAAATCCCCGTTCCTCTGAAAAAAAAACTTCAAAGGCCATTAGTTTCCGAATAAAAGAACCAGTAAATGCTCGCCAATGTTAGAATGTAATTGTAATGTGCAATTACTTATCCTATATAAAATAATAATATAGTATAGCAATAAGGGCTAATGACCCAACTGGAATATGTTTGGTATATATGCTGTACAGAAATTTCATACAATATTTGGGAACTATCGATTAAAAAGAGGTTTATTATCGTGTTCCTTTTCATATACTCATTGTACATGCACAATAGGAATCTGTCGGTCTTTCATCGACCAAATTTCGATGAAAATAAACCAAAATCTGACAAAAAAATAGCTATTTTCGTTGACTTTTGACTTATTTTTGCCGGCATCTGGTCGATAAACACAAAGAGACGCCGTCGGTTTACGTGGCCGACAAAAATAAGTTGAATCTACTAATATTACGCAAATATTTCACTGCATATAGGATAGCTTCCATTATAGCGTTTGAAGCTTTTCTCACACATTGCCATAGAGCCACAAGAATTGTGATTGTAAACTTTTTTGGTCATGCCTATTCTAAAAGCTAAGGTAAATTTCTGAAAGTTGAACTGTCAAAGATTCCAGTAGTTGCTCTAAAAGGTGCCTCAATTGGTTCATCTTGTTTTTAATAGTTTTGTGATTTTCAAGAAAGGGTATTGAAAAGTCAAAGTGCTTGACTCGTTGACTCTGAGTAAATTAAGTTCTTGTTTGCTATTAAGAGTTAGCCATTTCCTTGATTTGCCATCAAGATCCTAACTTCCCTTGTATGTCGACATCATTCAAACTTCTTTCCCTCTACACCACCATCATTAGCCTTGTTAGTTTTAAACACTAGAATGCTATGGTTATATACCCAAAATACTACATTCATGTTTTTTGGATTTAAAATTTTCAAAATTGCATCTTGTACATTTTACTACAATTAGAATGATTCAGTTGTCTAAATCTATGTAATCTCACGCTTGTTATCAAAAGTTATATATTTCATAAAAAAATTGTGTATTTTTGAGTTTTTTTTTCTCATATGATAGATGGTAATATTTATTTTTAAATAACTTTATGTCCCAAAAGTTTTAGTTTAAATTTTTTGAATCCATTGAACATTTTCTTGTAATTTTATGAATCTTTTAGTGTTTTCACGATCTTTTCTACTTTTTCACATATTAAAAAGGTAAGAGCATAATCGCCTTTGAATCTTTGCATGTAGATCCATGATCGTTTGATTGCTTGTTGACAAGTAACAATGTCTTGATGGTAGACCAAGGAAAGATCCAACCACTACAGCAAACAAATCGGTGTGGGAGGCTAGAAACTCAATGTCGGCGGCAAAAATCTTGACGACAGCACAATGTCGGCGGCCAACAAATATGCCGCCCACAAAAGAACATTCCGGCAAGCTATGTGGTCGGCCTTAACAAGATAGCCGACACATGCCGCAATCACTTCTACGCACGTCCGAAAATTTGAATTTATGAGCCCGCCAAAGAAGTCTGTGCCGTTGGCCATTTACCAGCCGACCACATTGTGGCTCCCATAGACAGTGCCTTAATGCCCCGGACAGACGGAGTTAAGTTTGGTCCTGCTTGGCAGACAAATACCTACGTCGTCGGAATGTAAACCTGTGTCGGTGGCTAGCTAAACTTGGATATGGAAGTCTTCTTTCGTTTAGGGTGAAGTAAGACCAAGCTCATGAGCTTATTATCCTATGTTGGAACAAATTAGTTGACAATGATAGGATCGCCATTTTGACGTCCCCATGTCCCCCCGTGTGGTGTGGCGGCATGAGGATGTCAAAAGGAAAAGGATGGAGTTTTTCTCGCTTTTGGTGTAGCAGGCCTCCCAAAGGGAGACCCACGCGACGGGCTATTTGCTCAGTGGTAGAGCGCGCCCCTGATAATTGCGTCGTTGTGCCTGGGCCGTGAGGGCTCTCAGCCACATGGATAGTTCAGATTCCTATAGTGAACTCTCGTCGGTAAATAAAGAATTTAATTACCTATTCTAGAAGGGATATACCCTAATGTCTATTCCACTAAAATGGAAACAACATTTTATGGAAATTTTGTATAGCTCGCCAAACACAGGCTAAAATACTCCTTACTCCTAGTTTGTTTATATATCTCTACTCTATTTTTTAATCTCTTATCCTTGCTTCTCCTCTTTCACCCCAGATTATGCTCTTTGGCTTGGCTCTTCTCTCTTGGTTCTGCTCTTCCTGCTTTATCTCGTCTTTCCTTAGCTTAGCTAGGCTCCTCCTTCATACTTGTTTCAGCTAGCTAGGCTCCGCTTTCTTGTTACTGGTTTTTGTTCAGCTGGTCTCTAGGCTCGACGTACTCTTCTCTTCTATCCCCTTCTTTCACACGAAAGATATACTCTTAGCCATATCTTTATATTTTTGTTCATGGTAGGCTTGGCTCGCCTCTTGCTCATTTTTGTGCAGACCCTACTCTTCTCCTTGGCGCCGGTTCTTGCTCAAGATACCTCCTGCTATTTGCTTTGACTCATGGTTCAATATGGATTGGCTGATGTTTGACGAGAAAAAAAAAAATTTCGATGACGTCAATCGGCCCGTCACCCTTGAATTATTTATTAATAATTTTTGCGGCTCAATCCGGCCTGGAATCAGCCTGGCCCAAGTTTGGCCCATTATTGACAAAACCTAATTACCGGCTATAAAAGGGGATCAACCCTAATCACAAACGGGAGGAAGGACAGGAGCCGGCGGCTAAGGAAAAAAAAAAAAAAAAAGGGTAAAGGGGGAGGGGGCACCGCCCCTGCCCATCTCTCTCCTCCCTCGTCTCTCTCTCTCTCTCTCTCTCACAGCACGGGCACGGCGGCGGCGCCGCCCGTCTCCTCTTCAACGCCGCCGCCTTGGGCCTCTTCATCGCGCCGCGGACGGCCGCCGACGCCGCCACCGTCTTCAACCCGGCCGCGCCGCCCTCGCCGCGTCGACGCCCATCGCCCGGCCTCATCGCCCGACGTCGCCCGATCCACGCCACCGCGTCGGCTCCGCCACGACACCGCCTCGGCCTCGCCGCCGACGCCACCTCCACGGCGCCCGGCGCCGCCTGCCCTGCTTCGCGTCGCCCGGCCCGATCTCGCCGTCGCGCCCGGCGCCGCATGACGCCGCCACGCCACGATCTGCGCCGCTTTATCTTCTCAACCGCGCCGCCTCAAAGACGCCGCCGAGCAGCGCCGCCGACGCCGCCTCGCCTCGTCTCCTCGCGCGGCGCCCGCCTCGCCACGTCCGCGCCAGCGCCGCCCGACGCCTTCCGGATCGGCGCCGCCCTCTGCTGCTCCGTCTCATGGCGCGCGCCAAGCCACTGCCTCCACGCCGACGCGCCCAAGGACGCCGCCGTCTTCTCAACCACACCGCCCGAGCAGGTCGGCCGATGCTACACCACCTTCTTCCCCTTGGCATGGCGGCGCCGAGGCTCCTACACGCCGGCAGCGGCGCACGGCCTCCGCGTACCTTCCTCGGATCTGACGCCGACCGGCTTGGCATGGCTCCGGCGACGCTCACCTCGGCTAGTCAAGAACGGCAACGATGTCCACGGCTCCGAACGGCTGCAGGCACCCCCTAAAGCAGCGGTCTTCACCATCTCTCCTACTGCGACGCCATGGCACGATCACCAAAGCAAGAGTGCGGCTGTGGCGACCCCTCAGATCGGCCTAGCTTGGTGCGACGGCTACACGACCTCAGCCTGGTGCGGCGGCGGCGCCCCTGCTCCACGCGCCCGGCGACAGCCCCTACTCCTCCATGCTCGGCGGCGGCGGCCCGGCAGCGACGGCGTGAGGACTCCAGAGCGATGGCGTGCATGGGTGGCCGGCGGGCTCCCCAGATCCCAATTGGCAAAGGCGGCGGGATCATCTTCTCCAGCGTATGGGTGGCAGGCGTGCTCCCCCGATCGAACGCATGGGTGGCAGGCGTGCTCCCCAAATCCTAGTCAACACCGGCAAACATGGGTGGCCGGCGTGCTCCTCGGATCTCGACCTACAATGGCGTATGGGTGGCCGGCATGCTCCCCGGATCTCGATCTATAAAGGCGACGACTTGATCTTCTTCCTCAAGTACATGGGTGGCAGCGTGCTCTCCCGGTCATGATCTACAAAGGCGGTGTTAGCGTATGGGTGGCCGGCGAGCTCCCCCGACCTCAAGCCAATGGCGTCGGCCGAATTGTCTTCTTCCGTTGGCATATAGGTGGCCGGCGTGCCCCCTGATTCTGATCTGCGAGGATGGCGATGGGTGGCTCAGAGCTTCCCCCAAGCAGCAGCCACAGCGACGGCCTTCGGCCCTCCTTCCCACGGCTCCCCTCAAGCGACGAGCAGCAGCGCCCAACTTCTCCTCACCCGACACGGCCGGCATGACGGCGTCCTCGGCGTCAAGATGGCGGTGCCCGACCTTCTCCAACCATGGCAACGTCCTGACCTTGGCCTGGCAAGTGGCGACCATCTCTTCCCCGAACCCTAGATCCACACGAAGGCGCACGGTTCCGCCCCTTCCTCTGATTCAATGCACGGCATGCGGCGGCGACATTCGTCTCTCCGGCGTGACGTCAGGACTCTTCCCTTGGGCAGCGCAACAACAAAATCGTCCTCGGCCCGATGAAGACGGAGGCATGTTCCTCGTCTTCCCAACACGCGGTCGATAACGGCTCGGCCGCCTCTACTTCGGCATCTCGAGGCTCGACGTGGCCCTCTCCTCCAGATCCACGCGAGGGCATGTTCCCCCGGGCGCCTTCAGCACCAGCACGCGGCGGCCATCTACTTCCAACCATATTTCAGTCCAAGTGGTGGAGGCCGGTTTGCTTCTCCACCATGCAAGGCCGCACTCGCAGAACATCTGATCTGCAAACCAAGAGGATGACATCGACTCCGTCATCTTCTCCAGCAACTCCGTCAACACCGACGGGATTGATCTTCACGTTGACTATGACGGAATACCGTTCCGTTCCGATAAACCCGGCCCTGAAGGTGAACAGACCCTGAAGGCTGAACGGTATCGTGGAGATCCCAATTCCGCGATGCCGACGTATCTCCTAACGATGGACTTTCCGTTAGGAGGAAGAAGCTTTGATAGATATCAAGGTGGTGACGAACATTCCATCAACGAGATTATGGAGCGATGACTCCGGCTACTCCGGAAGCCGTTCGACGATCTTCTCCAACGACTCCGCCAACATCGACGGAACCTGCCGTCACATCAACCTGAACAGAACACCGTTCCAGCAAGCTTGGCTCTAAAGGTGAACAAGACCTCGAAGGCCGACGGTATCGTGGAGATCCCAATTCCACGATAAAAAGCAACTTCTCCCAACGACAAACATTCCGTCAAGGAGATCTACAACATTTTTCCTTGATGACGAACATTCCATCAATGGCGTTGTGGAGATCCCAATTCCACAGTACTGCCCAACTCTACTGATGACGAATATTCCATCAAGGGTATCGTGGACATCCTAGTTCCACGGTGCCAATCAACTCTCCTGATGACGAATATTCCATCCAGGAGATCTTCAACAATATCCTACCGAAGGCCAATGGCGTTGTGGAGATCCCAATTCCACGGTGCTGGCTAACTCTCCGACGACAAACATTCCGTCAAGGAGATCTACAACATCTTTCCTCCGATGACGAACATTCCATCAACGATATTGTGGAGATCCCAATTCCACATTATCACCAACGCTCTTCCGATGACGAACATTCCATCAACGATATTGTGGAGATCCCGCCCACGATATCACCAACGCTCTTCCGATGATGAATATTCCATCAAGGGTATTGTGGAGATCCTAATTCCGCAGTACCGACGAAGTCTCCTGATGAGAATATTCCGTTAAGGAGAATCTCAATTCCAACTACATCAGCTCCGGTGATCAAGACTCGTCAACGACAAGTCCAAAAGCCAACAAGCGGGAACATCCCTGATGACACAGCGAAGCCATCAACTTCAACTCTAAGCCGAGTGCTAACCGTGCATTCCCCCAAGATAAACTACTCCAACGTGAAGCTTGATGAGGACAAGTTCAAGCGACACGGGCGGGCATAGCCAAATATCAACGGCTGTGCTAGGCATTACATGGGCCCTGGTTACCCCATGTATTCTGCCGTCGCCAACCAATCCGCCGTCCACCACATGCACGGTGAACCATGAAGCAAAGAGAAGAAGAAGACAGCCCCAGCAGCTTAATTGGAGGTGTTTCGCAAGCTGGCTTGCGGATGTAATTAACCGGGTGTCCTTCCGAGGTCCCGGGATTCAGAATCCGACGATCACTTGAACAAGAAGTCTAGCCTACCAGGCTACAGATGTCTAGCCAACCTGGCTACGGAGCGCAATACCAACAAGGAGTTGTACTTCATTGTGACGATGAAATATAAACATCCTTGTCCCCTTTTCTTTTGTGTATTTTTGACAAATACACTGGCACACCTGCAAACGCGTTTTCGCCACGGAATTTGTGTGCGTCACAAATTTGGCACGCCAAGTGGGACAGCAGCGGCGCCGCTCCTCCTCCTCCTCTCTGCTTTCGCGCCCGGCAGCCTAACGGCGCGTTCCTTCTCCACCTCGATCGCAGGACGACGGCGCCCGTGAACAATGGCGCCCGGCATCTCGTCCTTCGATCTGGACACGGCGGCGGCGGCGTGCCTCTCTTCTTCTCCATGGCGGCGCCTGCCTCTTCTCCACGGTAGCCCTCGATGGCGGCATCTCCTTCGCCCTGCATCTACTCGGCACAGTAACGCCCGGCGGCCATCACAACGACGACCTCGGCTCAGCGGTGCTCCCCACCTCCAGCGACGCTGCGGCAAGGCCGGTGCCCATCTCCACCTTGGCGTGAGGAACCCTCCGAATCAAGCACGGCGCGGCCTTCTTCCCCAACGGCGGCGGCACGGCGGCGACTAGCTCGCTCGACTCCCATGGCGGCGGCAAAGCTGGATTCCCCACGGCGAAGGTGGCGACCGGCGTCTTCCTCGTCCCCACATATGGGTAGCCGGCGAGTCCCCGATCCCGATCCGTAATGGTGGCGGATGGGCTCCTCTTCACCACACACGATGGTCGGCGGCGGCATGTAGCTCCCTTCTCCGGTGTCGCCATGTTTCCCCGACCTCGGCGGATGCGATCTGAGAATGAACCTTCCGTCGTCCGATGAGAAAAAGCGAGCGTCGTTCGTTATATTCCCCGAACGGAACATCGTTTCGCACGGCGGTTGTCCCGAAGAGAAAGTCGGTGGCTCCACGACCGACTATAAAAGACCAAGAAAAGTTGACGGCTCCACGCGTTAACTATAATGTCCCGAGAAGAAACATACATGTTAACGGCTCCACGCGTTAACTAAAACCCCTCGAGTGAACATCGTGTCGTTCGAGTGGATTCAGACCCTAAGGAGTTTGCCGCTGTGCTGCTCATCGAGCCCGGGGACTCACGGCTTCAACAACAACGCCATCGCCCTTCTAGCATTGCTCGGCCAAAGCCCGGCGAGCCATGGCTAAGACCCGTACATGACGCGGAATCGCGTTCCGCTAAGGGAGATCCTCTCTGAGTCGTCCGCGGCCGGAAACCAGGAAATCCGAAGATCGTTCGACAACGATTCCGTTATCGATAACGGGAGCTGTCCGGCGACTTTCTTCAGCGATCCCGTCAACACCGGCGAGACTGTCCGTCACGTCGACTATAACGGAATACTGTTCCGTACCAATGAACCGGCCCCGAAGGCGAACAAGACCCTGAAGGCCCAACGGTATCGTGGAGATCCCAATTCCACGGTACCGACATACCTCCTACCGAAGGACTTTCCGCTAGGAGGAAGAAGCTCCAATAAATATCAAGACGATGATGAACATTCCATCAACGATGTCGTGGAATCCCAATTCCATGGTATCGCCAACTCTCTGACGACAAACATCCCGTTAAGGAGATCTTCAACAACACCTTCATTCGATGATGAATATTCCATCAAGTGTATCGCGGAGATCCCAATTCCGCGGTATCACCGACGTTCTGCTGATGACGAACATCCCATCAACTGCATCATGGAGACGATGGCTCCAGCGACTTCGGAAGCCGTTCGGTGATCTTCTCCAACGACTCCATCAGCATTGACGGAACCCGCCGTCACATCAACTTAAACGGAATATCGTTCCGGCAAGTTTGGCCCCGAAGGCGAACGAGACCCCAAAGGCCAGCTGTATTGTGGAGACCCCAATTCCACGATACAAATCAACTCCTTCCGATGATGAACATGCCATCGAGGATATTGTGGAGATCCCAGTTCTACGATATCACCAACACTCTTCTGATGACGAACATTCCATCAAGGGTACCGAGGAGATCCCAGTTCCACGGTGCCAGCCAACTCTTCGACGACGAACATCCCGTTAAAGAGATCTTCAACAACATCCTCTTCTGATGACGAACATTTCATCAACAGTATCGTGGAGATCCCAATTCCGCAGTACCGACGAAGACTCCTAACGAGAATATACCGTTAAGGACAATCTCAATCCCAACTACATCAGTTCTAGTGATCAAGACTCGTCAACGACAAGTCCAGAAGCCAACAAGCGGGAACATCCCCGATGACGCAGCGAAGCCGTCAACTTCAACTCCAAGCCGAGTGCTAACCATGCATTCCATCCAAGTTCAACTACTCCAACGTGAAGCTTGACGAGGATAAGTTCAAGCGACACGGGCGGGCATAGCCAAATATCAACGGCTGTGCTAGGCATTACATGGGCCCTGGTTACCCCATGTATTCTGCCGTTGCCATCTCAACTCCATCCACCAACTGCACGGTGAACCACAAAGCGAAGAGAAGAAGAAGACAGCCCCAGCAGCTTAATCGGAGGTGTTCTGCAAGCCGGCTTGCGGATGTAATTAACCGGGTGTCCTTTCGAGGTCCCGGGATTCAGAATCCGACGATCACCTGAAAAAGAAGTCTAGCCTACCAGGCTACAGATGTCTAGCCAACCTGGCTATGGAGCGCAATATCAACAAGGAGTTGTACTTCATTTTGACGATGAAATATAAACATCCTTGTCCCCTTTTCTTTTGTGTATTTTGACAAATACATCGCACGCCTCAAGAACGCTTTCTCGCCATGAATTTGTGTGCGTCACAAATTTGGCACGCCCGGTGGGACCTGGATCTCCTCCCATCTTTGCTGCTGGGGCTTGAAGTTTGCTTCGTCTATTCCTTAGGCTCGAAGCGCCTTCGCCCGATTCTTCTTCTTCGTCTCTCCTGCATGGAGGAGTGTGGTCTTCATGGTGGCGTCTACTGCAACAAAGGCCGGGGGCACGTCGAATCAATGACTCCCCGTCTCTCAAGTTCAAGTGCGCCCATCCACCATGGGGCAAGTCAAGCAGCGACATCGATCCAAGCCTTCCATTGGGGGCAAGGCGCGCCCCTCACATGGTCGGCTCCAACAAGTCATCAACGCGGAAGGATCGTTCTGCACCATGAAGCGATCAGCTCCGAGTATGAAGTGATTGAGGCGTCGCCACCAATAATCTTTGACGCTCTACACCAAAATCGTGGACCGTGGAACGCACTTTCTCAACATAGCGGGAGCAACTCACATGCCTCGCTACCTTGTCGACGGCTTCTCGATGTACTTCCTCAACATAGCGGGAGCAACTATCATGCCTCGCTACCCCGTCGACGGTTTCTCGACGCACAACAATACTATGGGAGCAAGGCCCCGCGCCTTCCACCCCATGGCCAACGATCTTCTGGTGTTCCAATCAACAGCGTGGGGCTCGCTCCCACGAATTCCAACAGCGCCGATGACCTTTTGGCGCTGCAAGTCAATATTGTGGGGCCAACTCCCACGCTCTTTAATACCGCCAACGGCTTCCTGGCATCCAAATCAACACCGTGGGGCCGACTCCCACGTCCTTCATTGCCGCCAACGTCATTCTGGCGTTCCAAGTCAATATTGTGGGTCCGACTCCCACTCCCTTCGTCTCCGCCAACAGCTTCCTGGCGTCCAATCAGCATCGTGGGGCTCACTCCCACGGCTTTCAACAACGCCAACGATCTTCTGGCGTCCAAGGTCAAGATCATGGGGCCGACTCACGAGACTTTCAACACCGCCAACGGCTTCCTGGCGTCTGAGTCAACATCATGGGGCCAGCCCCGCGTTCTCCATCGATGCCAACAATATTCTGGCATTTCAAGTCAACATCGTGGGGCTGACTCCCACGCCTATCATCTCCGCCAACGGCTTCCTGGCGTCCAATCAACATCGTGGGGCTCATTCCCACGAATTTCAACAACGCCAACGACCTTCTGGCGTTCCAAGTCAACGTTGTGGGACCGACTCCCACACCCTTCATCCTCGCCAACAGCTTGCTGGCGTCTAAATCAACACCGTGGGGCTTCTCCCCATGTCTACTACCTCATCGACGGCATCTCGACATTCTACACTACATCGTGGGGGCAACGCTCACGCCTCCCACCCTGCCGCCAACGGCTTTCTGGCGTCCAAATCAACACCGTGGGGTTTCTGCCCATGTCTACTTCCTCGTCGACGACATCTCGACGTTCTACACTACATCGTGGGGGCAACGCTCACGCCTCCCACCCTGCCGCCAACGGCTTTCTGGCGTCCAAATCAACACCGTGGGGTTTCTCCCCATGTCTACTTCCTCGTCGACGGCATCTCGACGTTCTACACTACATCGTGGGGGCAACGCTCACGGCTCCCACCCCGTGGCCAACGGCTTGCTGGCGTCCAAATCAACATCGTGGAGTTGACTTTCACGGCTTTCAACATTGCCAACGGTCTTCTGGCGCTCAATTCGACGTTGTGGGGACGATTCCCACGACTTTCAACGATGCCAGCGACCTTCTGGTGTCCCAAGTCTACATCGAGGGGATGACTCCCGTTTCTCCTACACCGCCAACGACTTTCTGGCATCAGTTTCAACACCGTGGGGAGCAGCTCCCACATCTGTCCACTTCGTCAACGGCATTCTGGCGTCCAAGTCAAGATCGTGGGACGGACTCCCACGACTTCCAGCACCGCCAACGGCGTTCTGGCGTTACAAGTAAAATATTGAGGGACAGCCACCATGTCTTTCAACATTGCCAAAGGTTTCCTGGCACCAATTTAACTCCGTGGGAGCAGTCCCCGCGCTTCACTACACCGCCGCCGAAGGACTTCTCGGCGCTCCATGCAACTTCGTGGGAGCTGCCCTTATATCTCCCTACGTCACCAACGGATTTCTGGCACCCGTCTTAACGCAGATTTGTGGGAACAACCCCATATCTCACTGCATCGCCAATGGTTTCCTGGCGCTCGCTTCAACACAAATCCGTGGGTTTAGCTCCACGCTTGCTACATTGCCAATGGACTTCTGGCACTCGCCTTAATTCAGCTTTGTGGGGGCAACCTCACGCTGGTTTCGTCGCCGATGACTTCTCGGCTTCATTAAAGCAACCACATGCTCACTTCATCGCCAAAGAATTGCTGGCAACTCAGCTCAACATAGCGGGGGGCATTCCCCGCGTGTCCTCTTCATCGCCAAAGGATTTCTGGCATTTAACATCAACACGGTGGGACAACCTAGGCATGTTTGCATCATTGCTGAAGGATTTCTGGCACTCCAAGATAACCGCGTGGATGCAATCTCCACATGGCCTCGCATCTTTGCCAAAGGATTTCTGGCACGTCCATGCAATGTTGTGGGAGAATATGCCCCACACCATCAATCGATGAGCAAGGTTTCACAAACTCATCGCTCCCAAGGAGACGGTATGCCTCCTAAACTCGTTCTTTTTGGATGGTTTTCCCCCTGAAAGGTAAAGCACGCACATTTTCCTTAGGAAGGTTTTTCCCTTTGGAAGCAAAAAAAAAAAAAACTTTTGTTCTGAATAAGTTCATGATGCAGAATCAATTGCATACGTGAGCTCCTGTTTTCTTCGAATGGCTTTCCTCTTTGAAAACAGACACAAATGTCCACATAAAATGGCCTTTTCAATTATCACATCATGCCGGTCAAAAAGGAAGTGCCTTGTCTTTGAGCTTTCAAGGTGGGGTCCGACAAAGGCCGTGATCGAGCAAGACATCGGCTAAGCAACCTACACACCAAGCACCAAGGCGCATGTCAAGCGAATGCTCTCGAGAACGGTGGGGCAATTGCTTGGGCTACCTCTAAGTGGCGAGTTCCCCACGCCAGTCATGCTCGCCAACAGCCTCAGACCAACGGAGACATCAAGTCGTGGGGCCAACCTATAGCGACAAGATGCATCAATATGCCAGCCCCGTTAGGCGTATCAATATCAACGCTCCGGGAAGAAACATAGGAAAAGATGCGGGAGAAGGCTGCCCGGTCGGTCAAAGTCTGACTGGTGTGAAGCTGCTCGTCAACCTCGGAAGCATAAACAAGGGCCAAGCAAAAAATCAAGCCAGCGAGGTTTAGCTAGTCCACAAAGGCAGGTGGCTAGTCCCAAGTCCTCCCCGACTCAAAACAAAGTCCAACAACATCAACAATCAAGTGAAAGGGGAAAACATCATGCCCCCACTTGCTCAAGCCGGCAAACAACGCCGAAAGCAATGAAGGAGACAATTACCGCCATCCTCGGCAAAAGTCAAGGCATAATCCTCACATCAAACCCCGAACCATCGGCCAATCTCACCATTCCCAAGTCTCTTGGTTCGATGAGGCGGATCGGGGCAAGGCCATTGTGGAGGTAATTCACCATCAAGAGAGGCTAAAGCATGACCCCCACCATTTTCAAGAAAATTTTGCCGACGCATGTTGCCTCCAACACGAGCACAAAAGGAAGCAAAGTCGCATAGTCAAGTTCGTCAGGGTTCTTTCGACGACCCCCAAAACAAAGCTCTTAAACAGGCTCTTCTAAGACTACCCATCATGACTATGTGTTCTGGAACAGCCAATATTTGAAAACCCCCCAAAAAAAAAAGTTGTTTTGTTGGATTTTCTCTCTTAAACATTTATGAATATCTCCGTCTTGTGTTATGCTTGGTATCTTTTGTGTTACACAGGAAACAGGAAACACGCCAAAGGACTTCTGGCACCCCAAGGTCGAGAACATCCCGACGCTTCATCGTTGTTCGCAATGGTGTCCAAGTTGAGAACATACCAACGCATCTCTGGCGTATCGGCTGAGAATATGCCAGCAGCTGAGAACATTCCAGCACTTCGCCAGAAATTGTGCCGAAAAATCCCGATTTCATGTCACCGACACTGGATCGGGAAATATCCGGCACTTCATTAATGACCAAGCCGAGAACATATCGGCGCGTCCTCGAAGATCAACCTGGAGAAAATTCCCACACTTCGTCGACGTCCCTGCTGAGAATATTCCAGCACTACATCAAGAACATACTGGTGTTTCATGACCGTGATTGTCAAGGTTACCTTGGCTTCATCTTACCAAGCTGAGAACATGCCAGCTCATCTTCGAAGATCAATCTGGAGAATATTCCCACACTTTGTCGACGTTCTTGCTGAGAATATACCAGCACTTCGCCAGCATCAAGTCAAGATCGTCCTGGCGTCCCGACATTCAAGCCGAGAATATACCAGCTCTTTGTCGACCCTGAAGCTGAGAACAAGTCCAGCAATCCTCCATGGTTCAACGGTGTAGGAGCCTGGTTCGAGTCAACATCGCTCACCAGCATCTATCCGGGCCGAGAATATTCCGGCGCTTCACCATCACAACCCTGAGGGAACACTTCGAGCCGTGAGTCGAGATCATTTCGACGTCCGCCTATGCTCAAACTAAAGACGGCAACCAAGTTGAGAATATTCCAGCATCTTGCTGGCACTTCAACCGAGAATATTCCGGTACATAGAAGTTGGGAGCATCCCAACACCATCGTGTTGCTTTCTGGTGCAAGAAAATATTCACTACGCCATGAGTGATGCGGCTGAAGAGCATACACCGATCCGACTCCGATCCATCCTGCGTCCTTCTCGGAATCGAATCGGTGGGGGGCATTTGTTTGACGAGAAAAAAAAAATTTCGATGACGTCAATCGGCCCGTCACCCTTGAATTATTTATTAATAATTTTTGCGGCTCAATCCGGCCTGGAATCAGCCTGGCCCAAGTTTGGCCCATTATTGACAAAACCTAATTACCGGCTATAAAAGGGGATCAACCCTAATCACAAACGGGGAGGAAGGACAGGTGCCGGCGGCTAAGGAAAAAAAAAGAAAAAAAAGGTAAAGGGGAGGGGCACCGCCGCTCTCTCTCTCTCTCTCTCTCTCTCTCTCTCTCTCTCTCTCTCGGGGCATAGGCACCGGGGCGGCGGCGCCGCCCGTCTCCTCTTCAACGCCGCCAGATCGGGTTTCTTCACCGCGCCGCGGGCGGCCGCCGACGCCGCCACCGTCTTCAACCCCGACGCCGCGCCCGCCCGCGTCCGGCGCCCATCGCTTCGGCCTCATCGCCCGACGCCGCCCGATCCACGCCACCGCGTCGACGCCGCCACGACACCGCCTCGGCCTCGCCGCCGACGCCGCCTCCACGACGCCCGGCGCCGCCTCTGCCCTGCTCGGCGTCGCCCGGCCCGATCTCGCGCTGTCCGCGCCCGCGCCGCCGCCATGACGCCGCCACGGCCTGATCTGCGCCGCCCATCTTCTCCAACCCGCGCCGCCTCAAAGACGCAGCCGACAGCCCGGCGCCGCCGAGCCCGCCTCGCCTCGTCTCCTCGCGCGGCGCCGCCTCGCCACGTCGCGCCAGCGCCGCCGACGCCTTCGGATCGGCGCCGCCCTCCTGCTGCTCGTCGCGCGGCGCGCCGCGCCACTCGCCTCCACGCCGACGCCCAGGACGCCGCCCTTTTTCAACCACGCCATTAGCAGGTCGGCCCGGTGCTACCACCTTCTTCCCTTGGCATGGCGGCGCCGAGGTTTTACACGCCGGCGGCGGCGCGGCCTCAGCGTACCTTCCTCGGATCGACGCCGACCGCTTGGTATGGCTCGGCGACGCCACCTCGGCTAGTCAAGAACGGCAACGATGTCCACGGCTCAACGGCTGCAGCACCCCTAAAGCGGCGGTCTTCACCATCTCTCCATCGCGACGCCATGGCACGATCACCAAAGCAAGAGTGCGGTGTGGCGACCCTCGATCGGCCTAGCTTGGTGCGGCGGCTACGACCTCGGCACAGTGCGGCGGCGCCGCTCCTCCCACGCGCCGGCGACGGCCCTGCTCCTCCATGCTCGGCGGCGGCGGCCCGGCAGCGACGGCGTGAGGACTCCAGAGCGATGGCGTGCATGGGTGGCCGGCGGGCTCCCCCGATCCCAATTGGCAAAGGCGGCGGGATCATCTTCTCCAGCGTATGGGTGGCAGGCGTGCTCCCCCGATCGAACGCATGTGTGGCAGGCGTGCTCCCCAAATCCTAGTCAACATCGGCAAACATGGGTGGCCGGCGTGCTCCTCGGATCTCGACCTACAATGGCGTATGGGTGGCCGGCATGCTCCCCGGATCTCGATCTATAAAGGCGACGACTTGATCTTCTTCCTCAAGTACATGGGTGGCAGCGTGCTCCCCCGGCCAAGATCTACAAAGGCGGCGTTAGCGTATGGGTGGCCGGCGAGCTCCCCCGACCTCAAGCCAATGGCGTCGGCCGAATTGTCTTCTTCCGTTGGCATATAGGTGGCCGGCGTGCCCCCTGATTCTGATCTGCGAGGATGGTGATGGGTGGCTCAGAGCTTCCCCCAAGCAGCAGCCACAGCGACGGCCTTCGGCCCTCCTTCCCACGGCTCCCCTCAAGCGACGAGCAGCAGCGCCCAACTTCTCCTCACCCGACGCGGCCGGCATGACGGCGTCCTCGGCGTCAAGATGGCGATGCCGACCTTCTCCAACCATGGCAACGTCCCGACCTTGGCACGGCAAGTGGCGACCATCTCTTCCCGAACCCTAGATCCACACGAAGCGCGGTTCCGCCCCTTCCTCCGATTCAATGCACGGCATGCGGCGGCGACATTCGTCTCTCCGCGTGGCGTCGGTACTCTTCCTTGGCGGCGAACAACAATATCGTCCTCGGCCCGATGAAGACGGAGGCATGTTCCTCGTCTTCCCAACACGCTGATCGATAACGGCTCGGCCGCCTCTACTTCGCATCTCGAGGCTCGACGTGGCCCTCTCCTCCGAGATCCACGCGAGGGCATGTTCCCCGGCGCCTTTCAAGACCAAAGACGCGCGCCATCTACTTCCAACCATATTTCACCCAAGTGGTGGAGGCGGTTTGCTTCTCCACCATGCAAGGCCGCACTCGAGAACATCCGATCGCAAACCAAGAGGATGACATCGACTCCGTCATCTTCTCCGGCAACTCCGTCAACACCGACGGGATTGATCTTCACGTTGACTATGGCGGAATATCGTTCCGTTCCGATAAACCCGCCCTCAAGGTGAACAGACCCTGAAGGCTGAACGGTATCGTGGAGATCCCAATTCCGCGATGCCGACGTATCTCCTAACGATGGACTTTCCGTTAGGAGGAAGAAGCTTTGATAGATATCAAGGTGGTGACGAACATTCCATCAACAGTATTATGGAGACGATGACTCCAGCTACTCCGGAAGTCGTTCGACGATCTTCTCCAACGACGCCGCCAACATCGACGGAACCTGCTGTCACATCAACCTGAACAGAACACCGTTCCAGCAAGCTTGGCTCTAAAGGTGAACAAGACCTCGAAGGCCGACGGTATCGTGGAGATCCCAATTCCACGATAAAAAGCAACTTCTCCCAACGACAAACATTCCGTCAAGGAGATCTACAACATTTTTCCTTGATGACGAACATTCCATCAATGGCGTTGTGGAGATCCCAATTCCACAGTACTGCCCAACTCTACTGATGACGAATATTCCATCAAGGGTATCGTGGACATCCCAGTTCCACGGTGCCAATCAACTCTCCTGATGACGAATATTCCATCCAGGAGATCTTCAACAATATCCTACCGAAGGCCAATGGCGTTGTGGAGATCCCAATTCCACGGTGCTGGCTAACTCTCCGACGACAAACATTCCGTCAAGGAGATCTACAACATCTTTCCTCCGATGACGAACATTCCATCAACGATATTGTGGAGATCCCAATTCCACATTATCACCAACGCTCTTCCGATGACGAACATTCCATCAACGATATTGTGGAGATCCCAGTTCCACGATATCACCAACGCTCTTCCGATGATGAATATTCCATCAAGGGTATTGTGGAGATCCTAATTCCGCAGTACCGACGAAGTCTCCTGATGAGAATATTCCGTTAAGGAGAATCACAATTCCAACTACATCAGCTCCGGTGATCAAGACTCGTCAACGACAAGTCCAAAAGCCAACAAGCGGGAACATCCCTGATGACGCAGCGAAGCCATCAACTTCAACTCTAAGCCGAGTGCTAACCGTGCATTCCCCCAAGATCAACTACTCCAACGTGAAGCTTGATGAGGACAAGTTCAAGCGACACGGGCGGGCATAGCCAAATATCAACGGCTGTGCTAGGCATTACATGGGCCCTGGTTACCCCATGTATTCTGCCGTCGCCAACCAATCCGCCGTCCACCACATGCACGGTGAACCACGAAGCAAAGAGAAGAAGAAGACAGCCCCAGCAGCTTAATCGGAGGTGTTTCGCAAGCTGGCTTGCGGATGTAATTAACCGGGTGTCCTTCCGAGGTCCCGGGATTCAGAATCCGACGATCACTTGAACAAGAAGTCTAGCCTACCAGGCTACAGATGTCTAGCCAACCTGGCTACGGAGCGCAATACCAACAAGGAGTTGTACTTCATTGTGACGATGAAATATAAACATCCTTGTCCCCTTTTCTTTTGTGTATTTTTGACAAATACACTGGCACGCCCGCAAACGCGTTTTCGCCGCGGAATTTGTGTGCGTCACAGCTGAAAAATTATTTAATTGACGAGAGTACACATCCTTAGGATTCTTAACGCAATTTAGAAATATCTACTTCTAATTATAAACAATTATAAACAATTTAGTTCTGTTCTTATTTGCTTATCTTTTTATTTACACATAATCCGAACTCTCAAAGTGTTTTGAAAAGTCCAGTCTACTTTGTTTAACTTTTTTCTTTTTAGTTTTGGAATACATCTTCTAAAAAAAATAAAATTTAAACTTACATAGACTTCTCTGTCTAGAGATAAATAGATAAAGATGAGAAAATACATTCATAAAAGAAAATCCGAATCGAGTACTGTGATGCGAAGCAAAGCATGGTCAGGGTCCAGGAGTACGTACGTACGTCCGTCCACCGATGAAGTGGCCGAACCGCACGCAACCGCGCGCGACATGACGTGCGTACGTACGTGCGGAGGGAGCTTCGCCCAGAGATGGAGTCGCCGCACGTACGTACGTGTTTGCCACGTAGAAGCTGGCATGTCATGCATCCGGAAGGCACCAACCGCGGCCAACGTGCCTATGCTAGCTGTTCATACGCTGAGGAGCCTTGCGAGAACGACATGCAGTAACGGCAGTGTGCTCTCCAAGCGTCCAGCGACAGTTTTTGTTTTTTTTTTAAACAAATGGTAGGAGAGCTGACTTGTATTGATCAAATTGCAGGGTGGGCCAGGAAGATAAAAGCCATTCCCTTCGTGGGCCACACATAATTAGTTAACAGCAAAGTAATGTTCTCTCCAATTCTATAATGTTCGTCGTTTTAGATTTGGCGAGCGCCAGCGTCCGGACGTCCGTCCGGAAGCCCACGCGCCGGACCAACCACGTGCGTTGGATCGCCGGCTACCACGTCAGTCCGACGCTGCGTCCGTGCGCCCGCGTCCCTGCCCTTCCCGGCCGTCGGATCACCGGCTACAAAGCCAATCCTACTGCTGCATGGTGCGCGTACGCGATCGACTAGATAACTAGCGTGCAGTTGATCAATTTCCCAATTAAACTTCTGATTTTTGTACAAAATTCAAACAGTGCTCAAAATGCGTGAAAAAATTTCATAATTCTTCTAAAATCGAGAGCAACCCATTTTAAATACTTTTGAATTTTTGAATTTTTTCACTTTTTTCAATTTTTTGATGTGACCTAGGAGAAGTACATATGAAACTTACATCTATACTAGCGAAATTTGGCCGTGTGTTGATAAAACTTGGCCGTGTGCTGATGAAACATGATGAAACTTCAATGTAACTTGATGAAACTTAGGTGAAACCTGTTGAAACTTGATAAAACTTGAATTGACCTGATGAAACTTGGTGAAACTTGAAAAAACTTGGATGAAACGTGATGAAACTTGACAGTTCGGTAAAGTTTTACGAGTATGAAACCCAAGTTTTATTAGGCGAAACCCAAGTTTCACCAGATAAGTTTGAAGAGTTATATGGCAACATATATCTTGTTTTGTTCATAAAAATACGAGGAACACGTCGGTGCAAACGGTTTGTGGATTGGAGCATCCAGTTAAAAATTATGGTTGCCGAAAGAAAAAAAAAGACCATGGGACTCACTCAGATGCTACTGATGCCGCACCACACACTTCTTTGCGTTCATGGCTGCTGCATGCATGCCGAGGCGCCTTGCAGCATCTTGTGGCGCCAAGCGTTCACAGTCGCACAAGGCATGCGCGAAGCGAGTCCGCGCCAGAGTCCGGACAAAAGTGTTTTCGTTTAGATTTTGTCCTATCAAAGTTTCAAAAACATTATTTATAAAAAATTTTAAACTATTTTAATTGTGTGCATAAAAACTTATATTTATAAGTTCGTCTTGAAAAATACTTTCATAATATCAATTTTTTTAGGAATTTCATAAATTTTTATTAGTAATTGATGGTAAAAGTTATATTTTAATTAGTACCGTGCCAATGTATATAACGATAACTATTATGAAACCGAAGGGATAATGATCTTTGAACGAAAGACGCATGCAACTCTGCGCAAGTGTCTCTGCGAGAGCGACCCCGTCTTGTGTTCGGTTATCCATGAGCTGTGACACGATAGATGGATCGATGGATGGTGAACGCATTGACTGTTGGGCTTTTGCCCCTTTTGGGCCGGCCCACGTAAGAGAATAAGAGGCAGAGAGAGAGGAGCAGGCAGAGGGGAGGGCGAGCTCGCCCCGCTCGTGCCCCAGCCCTAGGGTTGGATGGCGCGGCGGCGGCGCAGCCTTTCTCGGCGTGCGCGTCTCGTGGGGCGTCGTGGCCGTTGTGGCGGGCTTCTCGGAGGGCGATGGCGGCTCTATCCCTATTAGAGGCCGCAGCTTCTCTCTCTGGTTCCCGAGCTTTCTTTTTCCCCATTTCCTCTCGACTCCTCCGCGACCTCGCCAGCGGCGATTCACCGAGCTCCGCCGGCTTGCTGGCCGGTCTGGTTGCTTGAAGGGAACCCGTGCCGCTCTCCGTCGTTCTCGGTACTCGGTGGCCTCGAGGTGGACGCCGCCCTCTTGCTTGCTCCTTCCTCTGCTCCTCGGGTTCCTCCTGTGGCCTTCGTGCTTGAGGGACTTCGCATCGATCTCCGGATCGTTTAAACAGGTGCTTAGCACGGCGATTTGATTTCGGGACGATGCCTCGCGCTTTGCCTCGGCATTGTTGGCTCGGATCCAACGCCGTAAGAACTCTCCTTCCTCTTGTCCAATGGACCGCTTTGGTTAATTCGGGAGACTAGCCTTGAGCTAGAGGCCGTCGACCATTTCTGGTTGCACTGTGTTGTGGCTCGATCTTTGTTCGATGATGATTGCATTAGTTGAGGCTTAATAATCTGTGAATAAAAGGATTTGCTAGACCTAGAAGTACTGCTCTAAGTTCATTAATCCTGATTACTCTATGTGCATGATCTAGTGGTTGATGCTGGAATTAATTGGTTAATATCCTGCTGCACTTGTTTCCTGTTTAATTGGAGAACTAGTTTTGTGCTAGCTCAGTTTCTAGTTGGTGCAGTGGGCTTATGAGCTGCTGTTCGGCTCATTCTTGTGGTCTGTTTAGTCTGGCCGAACTGCTATATTGATCATCTATTTCCTGGTGCACTCTGTGGCAACTTGATCATATACATAGAGGAGTTTTGCTCCTGTTTTGAACTAGAGCAGTGCTGTCTAAGGGCTTATTTCCTTCAGTTCCAGATTAATTTATCCTGTGATATGTTGCCTAAGATCGGTTGGATGGCTAATTTAATTAGCAACCCCTATTTGCAATCTGAGAACAACATCATAAACAAAAACTTGAGCTTGTTGCTGGTTTTATTACCTTGGGCAGCATTGAATTCTTTTAAGGCTATCTTGTATTCTTATGTCTTATTGGTCATATCTGAAGAATACTTGCCTTATGGTTCAATTGGCTTGCATTTAATTATTGCTGTACTCATTATGGAATATGGTATAATCTTGCTCATTATGCTAATTTCACAACATTGACAGGATGGGGTGCTTTGATAGCTGGGCTGTCCATTCTGATCGTAGCTTCCCCATTGCTTGTAAGGTAGCCAAACCATATTTTCTCCGGCCAACGCTAGCTGTTACAACATGACAGCAACACAAAATCCCCTTTTGTTGAGTTTATTTGTGCCCTCCCTTTTGTGGGATCTAATTGTGGTTTTTAAGTAGGGGAGATATTCAGAGGAAAAAAAAGCATGTTTGGCGTACAAACAAAAATATATAACCGACATCAGAGCATCAAATCTACGTCATGCCTACATTATCCACGCAAGATTTATACGACACTAGAAGCACAATATTTGGTAACATAGTTTAGCATTGCTGACTACGTCTGTTGGGTTCTAACGATAGGCGTTCTTTCCCAATAAGCATGTCGCTGGGTGACCTTGTAACAACAGATTTCTTCGGCACCCCCTAAACCAACCCGAGGGCTAGGAGTGTGAGGGAGAGGATTGCTATCCTACTCGAGCAGAGAGCCGGTGAGCCACCGGTTAGAACAATCTAGATTTTTTTCTCTATAATGTCTTGCCTTTGTCGAGCCCTTTATATATATACACCATTAGGGGGGGGGGGGTCTCCCCCTCTTTTTTTACATAAGAGCATGATTTTTGAGTCCCAAACACCCTTTGGCTAATTATGGACATGTGTTTGGTAAACCTGGTTACGGCAGAGACCATGCACCCCAACGTGTTCGCTATCTTCTAGGTTTCCAATTTGGACCAACTACCTTACTATCTTTTGGGTCAGACCTTCCTCGTCGAGGCGCTGCTGGTCCTATTCGGTCATTTTTCTCAGGCCTTGTGGTGGACCGACGTCGCCATCCCTCGTCTAAGGATCATCTTCGGTTGGCGTGTCTAACAAGGTGTGGTCTCATGAGCCTTTCCCTCCCGAGTTAGCATGGCTGATGTAAGAGTCAGGCCCTCTTAGCTTGCACACTGCTTTGCAGGTTTCCTCTAAATGGTTGTTGGTGTTGGAATAATTAGCACTTTCAGGTTTATTATAATCAAGAGATATAACATGCACAACGTCTGAGAGATAAAACAGATTGAAACCACAGAAGCACAACCTAGACACACATGCATAAAACTACACGTATATCTCTCTGGTGTACTCGCGAAAGTGATGACTTACTGGACTTGGTCATCGTCGCCGTACGGTACGAGTTGCGGCGAGGTTTGGTTTTGGTTCTCCGAATCTGACGCCGTGTTGGAGAAGGTGGTGCCGACGCAGATCGCGACGGTGTAGTGGAAGAAGTCCTCGCGAAGCGGAAGAAGGAAGCGGCGAAAGGCCGCGCCGAGCGCTTCCCAAAAACCTGATTCGCCCTACCCAGTGCAGGAGCTCAAGGGCGATCGGTTCCGGAGACCTGCTCTCCCGAACGTCGGTGCACGCCGGCGCACGGGATGGGGAAGAACCGAAGCGGCGGCGCAGCAGAGGGAGGTAGGTCGATCTGATCTTATGTCTCTGGACGGCGCGGCGACAGATTTATATAGCAAAAACACGTGAGGCAAACGGATCGCGAAACGGGCCGCGACCGAGTCCAACACGATTTGCATATTCCAAATCTGGCCCGCAAAATCCGGAGAGTAAAAGAAATAAAACTGCAAAGGAGGCTGCGTCTGCAAGAAGCACGAGGGTCCGGTTTGGCGGACCATTCACGCAGTGCCGCGGCGCACGGCGCCCGCCGTGCAAGGCGGCGGCGCAGGCAGGATTCTCTATTTCTCTCTCCCATCACATTCTCTAGTGGGAGGGAGCAAGCTCCACTATTTAAGCATGTTCTCCACTCCTCCCACTAGCAATATGGTACTAAAGAAATTTCACATGCCTCTTGAATACATGGGCCTTTGAGATTTTCCAAGAATTATTTAAATATTAAATGGGCCAGGCCCAACAATTCTAACAATTTTCCTTATTCTTTGCAGGGACTTTATTCAGGACATGACATGCAGTCAACACGGCCTCCCCCCACCATGCCTTAGATAAACCCGCAGTGTCTAACATGGCATTCACCAAGTCAGTTAGAGTGCGGTTCTTTCTTTCAGCCACCCCGTTTGATTGGGGTGAATAGGGAGGTGTCCTCTCATGAATAATTCCATGTCCTGCACAGAATAAGTCAAACTCACTAGAGAAATACTCTCCACCACGATCCGACCTAAGTCTCTTGATATTCCTGTCTAATTGGTTTTCAACCTCAGCCTTATAGATTTTAAAGAAGTCTAGAGCCTCGTCTTTAGTTTTCAACAAATGCACATAGCAATATCTAGAAGCATCATCAATCAAAGTCATGAAATATCTCTTTCCACCCTTTGTCAACACACCATTCATCTCACAAATGTCAGAATGTATGAGCTCTAGAGGTGTCAAATTTCTCTCCTCGGCGGCCTTATGAGGCTTACGAGGTTGCTTTGATTGCACACAAGTTTAGCACTTAGAACCTTTGACAGTGGGAAATTTAGGGATTAAACCTATACCCGCAAGCCGGGACATAGAACCAAAATTAACATGACATAAACGTGAGTGCCAAACATCAGCCTCACTCTCAATAGCATGATCACAAATATGGTTCACAACTTTATGACAGTAATCAGAAAGAGAGAAACGGAACAAGCCTCCGCACTCATAGCCTTTGCCAATAAACAAACCATGTTTCGACAAGACTACCTTATTGGACTCAAACACCACTTTAAACCCATCTCTGCAGAGAAGGGATCCACGACTGTGTTCTTATTGATTGAGGGACATGTCGCGCTCTTCGCTTGCACAATCTTTCCGAAGTAAACTTCAGATCTACCGTGCCAACACCAAGAACAGAAGCATTGGACCCGTTCCCCATCAAAACGGCTGAACCGTGAGCTGCCCATCGGTTCCCTCACCAGTGTTGCCATTGGTCACATTGACAGACTTTGAAGTCTGCCCAGGATTACCCTTTTTATCTTTGCGCTTTGGACACTTCTTAGCCCAATGTCCAACCTCATCGCAAATCCAGCAAGGCATCTCATCCTTGTTTAACTTCTTTTTCTTGAATGCAGTGGTTTGCTTGATTTTATTCTTTTCTTTGTTCTTGCCATGCTGTTGGACAGTATTGGCCCTGGATTGTCCCTCGACTCCTTTCCCAGGTGCATCTTTAGCCCGAGTTTTCTCTTCAACATCTAGAGACGCGATCAACCCCTCAACGGAGATCTCTTGTCTCTTTTGTTTTAGAGACGTGACAAAGTTTCTCCACGAAGGAGATAACTTGGCAATAATGCCCCCAGCCACAAACTTATCGGGTAATTTGCACTTAAGGAGTTCGAGTTCCCTCACAATGACCAGTATCTCGTGAGCCTGTTCGACAACAGAACGGTTATTAACCATCTTGAAGTCGTGGTACTGCTCTATGACATACAGTTCACTGCCAGCGTCAAATGCACCAAATTTATTATTCAGCGCATCCTAGATCTCCTTCGCATCTGTGATGGTCATATACACATCACACAGACGGTCAGAAAGCACACTAAGAACTGCACCCCGAAAAAGAGTGGTGGCCTCCTAGAACTCTTTCTCCTTTTCAGGAGTTAGGGTTCCCTCTGGTTTGCCATCCTTTACTCAGTACACGTTCATAGCTGTCAGCCACAGCTGTACCTTTACTGCCATCTCTTGTAATTTACTTCACCGAATTTCTCCGGTTTCAGAGCATCAGCAAAACGAGCCATCGATAAACCAAAGTGCCTAAAAATCAGGTTTTTGGATTGTTGGAATAATTAACACATTCAGGTTTATTATAATCAAGAGATATAACATGCACAACGTCTAAGAGATAAAACAGGTTGAAACCACAGAAGCACAACCTAGACACACATGCAGAAAACTACACATATATCTCTCTGGTGTACTCGCGAAAGTGATGACTTACTGGACTTGGTCGTCGTCGCCGTACGGTACGAGTTGCGGCGAGGTTTGGTTTTGGTTCTCCGAATCTGACGCCGTGTTGGAGAAGGTGGTGCCGACGCAGATCGCGACGGTGTAGTGGAAGAAGTCCTCGCGAAGCGGAAGAAGGAAGCAGCGAGCAGTCGCGCCGAGCGCTTCCCAAAAACCTGATTCGCCCTACCCGGTGCAGGAGCTCAAGGGCGATCGGTTCCGGAGACCTGCTCTCCCGAACGTCGGTGCACGCCGGCGCACGGGATGGAGAAGAACCGAAGCGGCGGCGCAGCAGAGGGAGGTAGGTCGATCTGATCTTATCTCCCTGGACGGCGCGGCGGCAGATTTATATAGCAAAACACGTGAGGCAAACGGATCGCGAAACGGGCCACGACCGAGTCCAACACGATTTGCATATTCCATATCTGTCCTGCAAAATCCGAAGAGCAAAAGAAATAAAACTGCAAAAGGAGGCTGCGTCTGCGCAAGCACGAGGGTCCAGTTTCGGCGGACCATTCACGCAGGTGCCACGCGCAGCCCGGCCAGGCCAGGCGAGGCGAGCGAGCGCGCGCGTGTGATTTTCTATCTCTCTCTCTCATCACATTCTCTAGTGGGAGGGAGCAAGCTTCACTATTTAAGCATGTTCTCCACTCCTCCCACTAGCAATATGGTACTAAAGAAATTTCACATGCCTCTTGCATATATGGACCTTTGAGATTTTTCAAGAATTATTTAAATATTAAATGGGCCAGGCCTAATAATTCTAACAGTTGGCCTTTCAAACTCGCCCTCATCCTCTAGCCTTTTGCCCTATTAGAGCAAGAGACATATACAACTATTGTGCCCAGGAGGAGGCACGACCTTGTGAGCTTTTCCATCCATCTCGGTTGACTCCGGTGATTTCCTTTTCAGTTCGTCTCATGCTTCCCTAGGTTACTCTGTTAGGCCTTGTGAGGTGGCCGTTGACCGCTCTCCGCGCGTGTTCGAGAGCTTTGGATTCCGCGGGGTCTTCTCGTCCCCTTTCTTACCTCTGAGGACCTCCACCTTCTCCTGCGGGGCCTTAACACCTACTAGCCAACATATGAATGTCAAGGGGCAGGGGTGCCCTCTAACGACAAAGAACAAGCACACCGACCATTCGGGTTGCAACCACAGGCTGGCCACTAACCGTGCACATTATGTGTTATAGTTAGGTCATCATAATCAGTTACACCAAGGGTGCCCCCTTTATGTAGAGGGCACATATACGAGTCCCAACTTTAACACGACTTTTTTCATCTAACTGATTTGTATACATATTTGATATGTATCCTAACATAAATAAACTACGGGGGATGACACCAATGAAAAAACAATACAGATCAAATGCAGCCTCGTGATCAGGACCGCCACACACAATTTTAGGTTGAAATTAAAGAAACCCGTGCCTTTGCCACCTACAAATCATACACATATGCATGAACAAAAACGGACAAGCACTAGGCTGCGCGCAAAAGCTGGGGCAGATTTGAGAGCTCGGAGGGAATGAATGCGTCTGGATCTTGTTGACGAGGAGGAGGAGGCGGAGAGAAAGCAACCCGTACCAGCAAAGTCCTATGAAACGACGTACGATTGCCGACTGGTTTGGTTGTTCGAGCAGTGTCCTTGTCCAGAAAAAAATCAGAGAGAGAGAGAGAGCCTCCTGTTCTGCCCCATCTTTTCAAGCATTCCTGTTTGCACTGAAGCGGCCTAGCAGGAGCATATGCGCCCGGCTGTATGCTGCAATGCTCAATGCATCTAAAGAAGTGTCATTCTTTCTTTTTTAAGGAAGAAGCATGGGTCTCCTATGAGATTATTTAATTACTTGCTGGAAGTGAATTTTGATTCGAGTAAATTACATAACAGATAAATGAAGTTGTCCGTTAGGTGTAAAATCCGTCCAACCACATATTTAGGTATATAAAATTGTAAGTGTTTCAAGGGTATCCATAATTATTTTTTGCATCTAAATCCTCCAGAAGAAAAAGTCTCGCAACAAGGTTAAAATTGTTCTACATTTTCATATATTTTCTAGGTATTTAAATTTAAATTCAAATATATGAATTTATATTACATCCAGTTAAACATCCTAGCGCGAAATTTTCCTGAGGGCTTAATCGTATGAAATACCATGAAAACAAATTTTGCACTTGACTTTAAACACATATACAAGAGTTAAATCCATACATGCCACTGCAAATTGCCCTAATCCCGTATATGCCCATTGTCTGTGTCATTGATACGGGACCTCGGTCCACATGTCATAGACACAAAGATGGCAGACCCATATACAATTGTGTACCCGTATATATGGTTTTGTGGGATTTGGACAGCACGTGACAACTTTATGTATCTATGTTGCAATTCATTTGCAAGCGGCTTCAAAAAATCCAATCGTTAGTTAGATCCTACTCATACTACATGTTTTGAAATATTTCTAAGCCTATCAGAGCTAAGAAAGTGTTTTTTTATTAAAATTGTCTACTTTTTGAAACGAATATTGATTGTTTCAACAGTTTTAGAGCTTGTTTTGCTAGTGTGGCATTCATGTGTTGTCTTCACAGACAGAGGACACGTGGACATCCACCTTACACCTATCTCTAATCCTTTCCTCCCTCTCTCCTCTCTCCCTCTCCCTCTCTAATTTCTCTCTCAATCACTCTCTCCCTCTCGCTGGTAGGGATGGCTTACGCTGGAGTTGGCAAGTCAGGCGCCATTGGCCAGCCTACCAACGCCGTCATCACCCACGCCCCCTTCTTCCTCCCTCAGCCCCTCCTTACTCTCCAACTCAAGAAATGGCACCTCCCTAGCTCCTTGTACAGTGATCCTTCCCTGGCCCATCTTCTTAGGCAATGTGATCAATGACCGCAAGCTCGTGGGGAGAGAGATGGAGGAGGTATGAAGCGATACGAGAGATGTAGGAGGGATGGCACTAGTGCAGGGATAAAAATGGTACGCATAATTGTTAACCGTCCAAACCAATTCGGACAATGATTTGAATAATGTTATAGATATTCGAATCCGCCTAGATGGATATAGTACGTATACAAATAATATACCATGGATATTTTCCGAGTTTTTCAACGAAAAAAGCCGGTATTGAAAATGCGAGTCGTTACTCGGTTGTCCGGGCAGGATCTCCGGCTAACGGTCTCCGTACCGGGCATCTCGCCGACCTAGCCCATTTACTCCGTTGGTGGTGCACGCATGCAGGCGCCACCAAATTATGAGGCACCGGCATAAAAATAAATCTCCCGTTCCTCCCTGTAATTCTAACGATTCCCAGCAGGTTAGGATCACCCGGATTCGACGTGATTTCAACTTTCGAAATCTTCTTGGCTCCAAACGTGCACGCACATGCATTACATACTGTGTCTTTTAAGGTACCACCATGCATGTGGGGATCAAGCTGTAGTACATGTACGTGCAATGGTAGCTAGCTACATCGAGTGGTTGCCTGAGGGAAGATTTACTCCTACGAAATGTATGTATGTGCCGGTAGTTGCATCGTGTGCTGGAGGTATTTAAGCTGCTGTTCTTTGGGTCCAAATTAAAACGGGGGAGGGAAAGGTTAATCCGTGCTCAACAGCAAAGGGCGGTCGTGTGTCCCGATCGACCAATACTGTTGGTAGCGGAAATGCGTGCACCCCTAGCGGTGATGTTTAAATTTTCTTGGCGACCAATTGAATATGAATAGTACGTTTGTGTTAGCCCCATGTAGGAGTATCAGAGAAAGGACCTTTTATCCCGATTGACAACTAGCTTTATTCCTGATTGCCATACCTCTCACTCACTCTTCTAAATAACCCTTCCAGCCACGCGTATTTATTAGACTAAGATGTGTATTTCTTTTGAAGTATGCTGGAACGAAGCCTTACCTTCAGTCCCGTTCGTGTTACGAACCAGGACTAATGTGTGTCCGTGCCAGCTGACATGTACTCGTCTGTCAAAGTGCTCTTCTGTCTCGGTTCGTGACACAAACCGGAACTAATGTGGACGAAAAATCATGTTTTTCTCCAAGTAACCATGAACTAGGACTGATGCCACTATCAGTCCGACTTCGTGGCTAACCAGGACTGATGGGCCGGTATGAAAGATTGTTTTCCTAGTAGTGAGACCAATCTGTTCAGCTTATATTTTATTACGTTGGTTCGTAGATGTACTGTGACACTATTTTTTCTCTAGGAATCCACATATTAGAAAGGACCGCAGGTCGGTTGGTACACACCGACAGTGCAAAACCGGAATGTGCCTCAGTGTCGGGGGCCAAAAGCGCCGACATTGAGCCCCAAAACCGCCGACATTGGTCTATCTCGGCGGTCAACCGCCGACATTGCTTCGCCGACTCAGAACGGCCGACATAGCACATCTATATCGGCGGCCCCCCGATACAGACGAAACCAGGGGAGGGCTACGGTGCGGCTGATCTATGTCGGCGGTATTCCAGGCCGCCGATATAGATCTTGTGAAATGGGGTCTTCCCGACCCGCGAGATGCAGTGGGTGCATTGGATGTATCGGCGGCATAATAAATACCGCCGACATTGTCTCAACCTATGTCGGGGGCCTCTGATAATACCGCCGACATTTGCTCAATTTTTGTCGGGGGCTTATGTAATGCCGCCGATAATAACCGCCTGTTTTATGGTGTCGGCACCCGATTTACAAGATCGGATTCCACCTGCGTAAACCTGTACTAGTCCCAAGGATCATGGCTAGTACACACAGATATACAGAAACGGAACAGTGCCAACGATGATATTACACAAACGGGAACATAGTCCGATACAAGCACATACAACGGCTCGCATGCCGCAATTCAGAGTACACGGAGATACAAGCTTAATACAACATCTAAACACTTATCTATCCCACAGGCACGAGGCTGTAGGAACGCGCAACCCTAGTCTTCAAACTCTTCATCGGAAAACGCCTCCTCGACGTAATCCGGGTCCTCCTCCTCGGAAGGCGGGCCATACTCAGATGGACCGGCTGCTGAAATTTTGAAGAGGGAGAGGAGAAAAGGAGAGTGAGTACAAATTGTACTCGCAAGTCTGGAATTATGCAAGTGTGGGTTCAATACAAGGAAAGCTTAGGTTATTTGCGGAAATCCATTTATTTAACCTAGTTTTGACAAAGTGGTTTTGAAACTTTAAATCTCAATATTTTCTTTGGGCTCTTCGCAAACGGTTCTCGCCACTTGGCCTCAGTGCCATAGCGAGAACGAAATTCTTGTTCTTCCTTTCTTCTCAAAACTTGCTAGGTCCGGTTACCTCGCGACACTTTCCGATAGGCCGTTACCCAATTCGGAATATCGCCGGTGGCTGCTAGCTCAAAATTCTTTCTTCTTTTCTTTTCTCTTCTCAAATTTGCTGGTTCCGGTTTTCCGCGTGACACTTTCCGATAGGCCGTTGCCCATTTCGGAATATCACCGGTGGCTGCCAGCTTACATTAAATCCTTCTCAAAAACCTTTCTCAATTCCTTTACTCAACTCAAATCCTTTCTCAAAAACCCTTTTTCGAAAATGGTTTTTAAATGAAGAATCTACCTCATAACCAGTCCCATCGCGCGCTCATAACCGCGAGCACGGCTATCATGACAGTTTTAACTCTGCAGAGTGGGTACGCTTTACCCTCGAGAGGCTACGCACCCATTCGATGTTTCGCCACAAGACCATCAACCACGAGGGCCAACGATCGGGTCCGTCCCATTCCGCACTCGAGGTCGTCAGTAATGGCTCCGTTAAGTAGGGTTATAGGATGAGCGATCCTTAGACTAGGAGAGTTTGTATTTTAGCCCAATAAAATCCGGTGCCATCTTGCACCAATCGACACAATATCTCCTAGTCGGAAAGATTTTGGGGTAAGAGGAAAATTATTTCCTATCAAGCATCACCCCTGATGCGCTATCTTTAAATCATCCTTCCCAAACATTTCTCAACAATATCTCATTTCACACAAATAATTAAATCATTCCGCATAAATGATTTTTAAGCAGTTATCCTACCTCAACAAGGAATTTAAATAAGAACAATTCATACTTTTAGCCTTAGGTTTCACCTACCATATTTCTTACCTTTCTAATTGGAATAATAACTAGTTCTAGCAAATACGGCATTTATCTTTTAAACTAGCATGCATATTTTCAAGTCTAATAAACATTTTCTAAATAACCAAAAATGGCTTCACAATATGATCAAAGGGGGACTTGCCTTGATCGGTTCCGGGGAAAGCGAAGGGAACGTCGACTATCGGGTCTTCGGGACCTTGTCCTTCTAAACGCGCATACGCGCATGCAACAATACAACATACATCAATAAATTATTTTTGATGCAAATGCTTTTTAAGCGAATGCAAAAGAACAAGAATACGCCACATGAAATGATGACACCCCTAGGTTAACTAATTAATCAAAATGAATTCTATATGTATGACATGCATATATATAATTTTATTGGGTCCGAAACACTTAGGATATTTATACAAATTTTTACAGAATTTTTACCAAGCATTAACTATTTTTAACAAATGATTTAGGGTATCAAATAGGATTTAATCAGAAATTTAAAAAATGATAATAAAGGGAAAACCAAAAGATGGGCCGGCTCGTGAGACGGCCCACTGAGGCGGCTTCGGCATCGCATGGCTCATGGAGGAAGCGCAGCCTGATCCGAGCAAGGGTCCCTTTGTCGGCGACCGAAGCAGAGCCCACGGCGGCTCGGCGACGCAGGCCTGACGGCGCTCCTCCCATGAGGCGAGAGGCTCGGAAGGAAAAGTCGAAGAGGGAACGGTTTATGGCGTCGGCGACGAGGATTACCGAGCGGAGTCGGGCTGGCGGCGGAGATGGCGGCGGGTGAAGATCGGTGTCACCGGCGAGAGGGTTCCGGCGGCGGAAAGATTCAATTGATGGAGGGGAAAACCAGCGGTGAACGGGCGGTGCTAATGGGAAACTCCCGAGACTTGAGGGCGGTGGATTTGGCGAAACAGTGGGTCGTCGAGCTTGGCTCGGCGGAGGAGATGCCGTGGCGGGGTATTTATAGGCGTCGTGGCAAGGCGGCTTCAATGGAGGGGGTTGGCAGCTGGCACAGGGCGAAGAGGAGCGGCGAAGGCTCGGGCGCAGAGCGGCGGCGAGTTGGCGTCTTGGCGAGGCCAAGGCCGGCGACGCGTGCCTCGGGATCGGCCGGAGACAAGACGGAAGAGGCGAGAGAGTAGTAAGAGGGTCCTGAAAGGAAAGATCGAGACAAGATATCGCGTGGGAGGCGAGCCATCGCACTGGCGGAAGGAAGGACATCGGCGACGACCGGCGAAACAAAGGCGCTGCAGGGAAGAAAAGCAGGGAGAAGAAGAGGAGGTGAGGCTGACATGGTGGGCCCCACTGTCGGCGACTCCAGCTTCATGGCGCAAGGGCGACAGAGCTGCAGAGAATGGGCCACATGATCTGTTCGCCCAATGGAGGAAGGTGGAGGGGAAAAAGGAAAGGGAAAGGAGAGGTGGGCCGAGATTCGGGCCGAAAGAAGAATAAAATCCTTTTGAATTTTTCTGGTTCCCAAATAATTATATTTTCCAATAGCCTCTTTAAATACTTAGGAAATATTATTTTGTTTCTCAAAATTTAATTAATTAAATAAGAGATTTGGCTTTAATATAGTATAAATGCATTAAACAAATTATTGAATTTTTCCACCAAGGGTGCATGCTAGAAAAGGTTTAAATCAATTTTTCCAATTGAAATGCAATGCATGCAAAGACAATGCCATGATGCAATATGACATGGTTATTTGCGAATTTAAAATTATGCAATTTAGGAAATTATTAACGTGCCAAATTGGTTTTTAAAATTTGGGATGTTACATATGGTCATGCCACAGTGGGTGCGTTGTCAGTGTCAGCGGCCTCAAATAATACCGCCGACATTTCCTTAATCTTTGTCGGGGGCTTTAGCTAATGCCGCCGACATTGATTTATGGCAGCAGCAAAATGCTGCTGCCTATTTTCAAAACCCCTCACTTCAACCTGCAAAATTACACAATTCACAACATATATTCATTTTCCAATCCACACATTCACATCCACACATATATAGAAGCTCACCACCACGATTTCGAGCCCAAATACATCCATATCATCGCAAAACACAAATTAATCCATAATTATGGCCAAATGGATGAAACAATCGCAAAACACAATTTCATCCATAATTATGGCCAAATGGATGAAACAACCCAACATATAACAAAAATCGCACCACATAGTAATATGTCATCTCTAGAGTTCAAATTAAATCCACATAAAAGGCACATAGTTGAAACAGATGAAATATATGAAAAGTATGAAATGAAGTCCCTAACTACATCAAGTGCGGGCCGCTGCCGCCACTCAAGTCGCACTCGGGGTTGGTGCTGAACAAACCCTCGACAAACTCCTCGGCCGTGGACCTAGTTCCACTATCCACATCCCCCTGCGAAGCAATCACCGCTGGCGCAGCTGTGCCTGAGTCGGACGCCTGCAAAACAAGATGAAATGACAGATTTGTAAAATTGGAGGCAAAGCATTGTTGGATGAAATGAAAATTGGACAACATTAGAGTCGATGCATTATATCTAGGAGTACATATCCGGTGCAATCAGGCTTCCGATGCAATCACCGTGCAACCCAACTAACAAAAGTCATGAAAAAATTCAAAAAAATTTGTAGATGTACTCTTGAACTTACTCTACCTATGTATGAAATTTCAAGGTCAAATTCATCCTATAGTAAGAGTTACAAAAAAGAGAAAATTCTATCAATTTTAAACCCTTCAAATTTGTTAGAATTTTCTCCTTTTTATAACTCTTAATATAAAATAAATTTGGCCTTGAAATCTCATACATAGGTAGACTAAACAATGAAGTACATCTACAAATTTTTTTGGATTTTTTCATGACTTTTGTTAGTTGGGTTGCACGGTGATTGCACCGGGAGCCTGATTGCACCGGATATGTACTCTATATCTAGATACCAAATTAGAGGCAATGCACTATATTTGGAAACTAACCCCTGGTGAAGGCCTCGGTGCAGGTGGAAAGTAGGCCATCGGGAAATGTGTCGGTGGCACGAAAGCGGGAGGAGTAGCGGCGAACTGTGTGGTTGGGGGTCCCTGCGTCGGCGTAAACACAGCAGGCATCTGTGGCTGGCTGGAGCCGCCGGTCTCCGCCATCTGGAAGCCATGCTGATCAATAGGAGAAGTTAGGAACTAAACATAGCTAGAAAGACAACTTGGCGAGCAATGCATGTGTAATTACCTGTTGGTACATGCGCATGATGAGCAAGTTTTGTTCTTGGACGGCCTTCAGATTTTCCATGCCCGCCTGTCGCTCCCTACGCTCCTCCTCTCGCTCCCTCCGCTCCTGCTCTCTCTCCTCTTCAAGGTGCCGGTTCCGCTCCTCCAATTCAGCGATGCGCCTGTTCTTCCTAGGATCATGCAATGGCCATGAGGCCACATTGGACCGGCGAGCGTCGTCTCCGCTCGAAGCCACCGGCAGCTTCCCTCACAACCCTAACGTCGTATCGGCTCTCGGGCTTGTACGAGGTTACCGTTCAAAAGGAAGTTGCTTGAGGCTTCGAGCCGAGACGTCGCTCGCAGGTCCAATGAGGCCTCATGGCCATTGCATGGTCCTAGAAAGCCTCTTGGGACCTAGCGAAGGCGACGTGGGCCCGGGGGAATGACAGGGAAGGCGAGCCAGGAGGGGGCAGGGTCAGTGTCGGCGGCTATATATGAGGCCGCTGAGATTGATTCATCTGTGTCGGCGGTCTCACCGAAGGCCCCCGACACTGATTAAAATATATCAAAAAAAACAAGTAAGTTAATAATTACACAGTCACACCGAAATATATAAAATATTATTCGATCTCACACCTTGAGTGAAATAGCAAATATAGTACAGATTAATTATACATAAGTTGCACATGCACAAATTTATTAGTATGCACACACAATTATCTAGACCGAGGAACCACCATCTTGACCCGACGAGGACCCATCATCATCCATGTTGCCGTGACAATACGCGGGAGGCCATTTAATAGAAGGGTCATCCCATGGAAGTGGCGTAGTGCGACGTGTGTCTGTGGATTCGAGTCCCGCTTATCAGTGCGCGGCGCGGCGATGGCTCCCCGCAGGTCGTGGGTTCGAGTCCCGCCCCCGATTTTTATTTTTTACGTCGACGCCGCCGACATAGATGGCAATCCAGGCTCTTCACCTGACTGACGCGTGGGGCCTCTGTATTGTTCAACCGTTCAACCCGTTATTTTTCCATCTGGGGAGGGCTCAATGTCGGGGGCATTATTTTAGCCGCCGACATAGTATAATTGGCGGGAAACTAATTTGAATTTTCGGGAGGCGGGCGGTAGGGGTCCAATCTTTGTCGGCGGCTGTGTAAGAACCGCCGACAATTCCTCAAGCTATGTCGGCGGCATCCCTTTGGCCACCGACACTGTGTTGTCGGCGGCTCTTGGCCGCCGACACTGAGTTTTCTGGCCGCCCACATAGAGTGCGTTTCTAGTAGTGATCCCAAACGTTATGCTTTTATGATATAAGGACTGTATAATTTTGTTTTTAATTTTAGAAATCCTCGTTATCTTCAATATATAAATTTCACCAGTTATTTACATTTGAAGCCTTAAAGCAAAATAAACTATAACATAATATTATGCCAGTACTTTTTACTATGAATGCTCATGTATCTAATCTATTTATTTTCAAATAAAGGGCCTCTTTGATAGCTTGTTCTAGTTTAGTTTTTGTTGGGATTACAACTTTTGTTATTTTTATATACACCATTCACTTTATTTTTTGAAAATAATTTTTTTATAACTTTGTAGGGTTTTTCTCAAAGATCTCAAAATATTTTTTAAATAATTTATTTAGCCTTTTCATACCACTTCAAAGGTGGTCAAATTTTATCAACGAAAACTAAACTAAAACTAAACAAGCTATCAAAGAGGGCCAAAGATAGCAAAAAGTTTCAAAATTTTTATGGTTCATACCAAAACAACACCTTCTCATATCGGAGTTCAAAATCCAAATATAAATCGATTCCACAAGAAAAAAAAATGCTAGTTAACTGTCCACTACATCTAGCATATTATCGAGAATATAAGTTTGTTTTTTATTTTATAAATCCTCGTTATCTTCAATATATAAATTTCACCACTTATTTACATTTGAAGCCTTAAAGAAAAATAAACTATCACTACATGAATCTGCATTGGTGTCGGCGGCCGAAAACGTTGTATCGGCGGTCAAATAACCATCGAAATACTAATGTCGGCGGCCCAAAGAAAGCCGTTGACATAAAATACCAGTATCGGCGGCTACCTAAAAGCCAACGACACAACGTCAGCCCCTCTCCTGGCCGCGAATCAAATTTCAAAGTCCGTGTGCTACAAAGCAAGCTCTATCGGCAGCCACCAAAAACCCGACAACACACCTGAGCACCCATCCCGGGCTGCCCTGCAAAATTCAAATTTGGGACCCGCCAAAACAAGCTGTGTCGGCAGCATCACCAGAGCCGCCGACACAGATACAACCCTGTCACGCCGCACTAACGCCGTAACAAAACCACCTCAAGGTGGTCCTGCATGTCAGACGAGAGATGTCTCTACCATGTGGGACAACCTTAGAGGTGAGACAGAGGAGGGCAAGCAGGGCTATGTCGGTGGCATTTCTTATACCGCCGACACAGATAAAATAAAAAATCAGAGGGCTCTGGGCGGGCTCGAACCAGTGACATGCAGGGAGCCCGCGCCGCGCGCTAATAACCGGGTGGGAACATTTCTTATCTCGCTACATAAGGGCACAACATCTATGTGTAACGATGTCGCCACCACCTGTGTCGGCGGCCATGCTTAAGCCGCCAATACAGATACCTCTGTGTCGGCGGCTTTTTGGAAGACCGCCGACACAAATCTTCTCCCCACTAGCCGCCGACTCTTCGGCTGACCCTTGGCTCTCTCGACACTTTGGTTTGTGCAATGTAAGGTTCTAGGACAAGCAATACTTGGCTCTCTCGACACTTTGGTTTGTGCAATGTAAGGTTCTAGGACAAGCAATAGATATCACAACTCATTCCTGGGGGTCGTATTAACTTGCGTTCGACATTGGCTACATGTTGCTTTGAAACGGTACCGCTGTATCAGCTTTCGGGGCACAATGACGTTACGGTTTTCAAACAAACTTGTATCCGAGGTCCAACGCAGGGAAATACGCCCCCCGTGGAATGAGTTGTTATGTCTATTGCATGTCCTAAAACCTTACATTGCGCAACGCAAAAGTGCCGGTGGAGCTGAGGGAGGGCAGGAAAGTCGACGACTAGGGGCCATGGGCTCTGTGTCGGCAGCTTTTTGGGAGGCCGTCGACACAGTTCCTCAGTGTAGGTGGCTGTGCACTAACCTCCGGCATTGCCTTAGTTGTTTCGGCGGCCACAGACTAACCACCGACACAAATGTGTGTCACTGACATGTGGCCCGGTTGTTTTGGGGCCGCCGACACTGATCCGCTGCATGAAAAAAGGGGGTCGTGCGATACATCCGCACGACCTAGCGCACGGGCTCAAATCGTTCGCACTCACTACACCCCGAGCCGCCGCCGCCCGCCTCGCGCCTCTGGCCCGTCGCCCCGAGCCGCCGCCCTTTCCTATCACCTCTGTCCCGCCACCGGCCCACCAAGCTCCCCGAGCCTCCGCCCCTCCTTCGCGTCCAACCCGCCGCCGGCCGCCCGACGCTGCCGTGAGCTACCACCGCCTCTCCCCAATGGGCCGCCCGTCGCCCCACCGAGCCGTCGCCCACCACCACCTTGAGCCACCGCCGCGTCGAGCCCGGGCTAGCCTTGGCCGCCTCCTCCCTCTTCTCTGCGTCGACGTCCCCACCCACTCCCGAGGCGTGCCGCAGCCCCGGTCGCAGGTATCCTCTCATTTTTGTTTATAAAATGTTGAAGTTGTGTCGTCGGTATTTTGGTAACCGACGATATTAGTAGTTACTAGATGTAATTAATTAGCAACATTGTAATTAGTAAGAATTGTGTCAGCGGTATTTTTTCTGGGCAAAAGTGCGGCCAGCGGCGGCGTGTGCAACGGACAAAAGGTGGCGGCGTGTGTGGACAAAGGAGGAGAATCGCACGGGAAGGGGAAGGGGATCGTGGGCTGGGGAAATAGGCCAATGGGGGGCGGCGGCGGGAGGGATACTAGATTAGTGGGCGGTTTGTGGGACCGCAATACAGATAATTAATTAGTGACATTGTAGCTAGTTAGATTATGGGTGATTTCGAGTACTTTCAATGCATTTCTGAGATGAATTGAGCCATAGTTATACCCGTTCGGGGCACACTTGCACATTTTCATAAGGTGCTCGGACGGTGATTCGTTGGGTTCCATTATGAAAGCTGTTGTGCTCCGACCTGTCCACATTTTGGACAGCCCGCGAATGTACGTTTGAGTACGGTGGCTGCGACACGGGGGTGTACGGGTTGGAATTCTAACGGCATGACCTTGTCATTCTCCTAGTGCATAACATAAGTGGTGCACCGTACCCGTCGGTGCACTAGGAGAACTGCAGGGTTATGCTGCCGGAATTCCGACTTGTACAGCCCCGTGTCTCAGCCACCGTATTCGAACGCACATCCGTAGGTGGGTAAGCACTCCTATTTAGCTAGACTTGAACTGTCTAAACTTATATTTTCATTGTTTGAATTCACGTTATGAAGTAGGCGATGGAAGACCGACAGTGGATGCACAATGGCTGGATGAAGTCTGGATGTCACACGGATGAGTGGATAGAGAAGACTAGGGCATTTGTAGAAGATGCTTTTCGACAATTCCCTGAGCCTAACACAAAGGTTGTGTGGTTCCCCAGCGCTTTGTGCTCGAACAAGGAGAAAAGTAACAAGAGGGACATTAGCAAACACCTTTTAAAATATGGATTCAGACCAAATTACTCTGTATGGGTACATCATGGTGAGAGGAAGCGTTAAGCGTCAGTGTGTAGCCCTGTGCATCTTGGGGGAGGGCTACGATTGATGAAGTAGAAATCGACAAATTGGACGAGCTCACGGAGGATGTGGCTCGGGCTTACGATCTCTCCCCCAAGGAAGAGTCCAAGCCACTTGCCCAACAATTCGAGAGCTGCACATCGATGTTCGTGATATGATGCAACAAGGGGAAGACGAAGAAGAGGAAAATGAACAGGAAAACAAAGAGGAAGGGCAAGATCGAGAGGAAGAGCAAGAGCAAGATGGAGAGGAAGATGAAGAGGAAGAGGAAGATGAAGAGGAAGCATAAGATTTTTGAGCCATTCAATCTTATAGGTTTAATGTCACATATATTTATATTTTTGTCATTTACTTTTGTATCCATTTATTTCAATACATGTAATTTGATTTAATTAATGCCCATCTAATTTGTGTAATTTCATTTCATTTAAGCCGGATGTATCGAGTTGTTAAGAAGGCGATTAAGAAGAGCAAGAAGGTCTGGGGAAGATGGGGCAAGAGGAGTGTGAGAGAGTCCGGCGCATCCCATGAGGAGGAGGAGGTGGTGGCCACCGATTCCTAGGAGGGTGAGGAGGTGGTGGCAAGCGACTCTCAGGAGACGGAGGTGTTGGTGGCCCACGGGGGGGAGGAGGTTGATTGGGAGTGGCCGGAGGGTGGGCAGGAGCCCGATTTTGAGGAGGGGGCGGAGACGGACGAGGAGGGGGGTGGGAGGAGGCTAGGGACGTGCTAACTTCTGGTTGGTATCTTCAGGTGCTGGAGGATGCCGACTCTGAGGAGGAGCTGGGGGACGAGGATTGGGAGGTTCCCAAGTCGTCTGGAGCCAAGTCCTCGAGCTCCAATAAGAGGGGGCGGCATAAATTGCCACCACTCCCCACTGATCCAGCTCAGTGGCATTTCGTACAGGTTTCCATCGGGCAAGGGTATGTGGTACAACCTTTTTTTCTCTTTTATTGGTACAAAAACTTGCTAACCATTTGTTATGAATTCTATGTACAGGGGATTGATTTGCGTCAACAAGGGTCCGCAGGAGCCGAGTTCCTTGCTAGGGATCCTATTGAAGAATCTCTACATCAGGCTAGTGGGCAAGGGCGATGCTCGACGCCCGGCGGTGAGGTGGAGCGACTACTCTCTCGTGGTAGACGACGAAGGAGTAACTATCGCCGATCGGTGCATCAACGAGTTCTGCATTAGATGATAAATTTTATTTGTAATTGATGATTTTGTATTCATATGGTCTTGTGTACTATCATGTGTTTGTTTTATTTCAGGAGACGTATCAGCTTCACCCTGAGGCGACCGAGGAGGACTACGATGGTTGCCACCATGTGCTCGATGCAATGGCGGCAAAGACGGTTAGGGACGCCATCAGAATAGCCCGCTTGGATGCAGTGATCAAGCACCACAAGGGGAGAGGGATTAGAACGATGTCGAGGACAATGGCAGCTCGGGAGTACTTGAAGGCGAAGCAGTACCATCCATTTCGTCCTAAGTGGATGGACAATTGTCCAACTGCATGGAAGATGCTATGCAAGATGTGGGCATCTAAGGCGTGGATCAAGAGATCAAAGCGTAACAGGGGCAATCGAGGTGCTAATCCCGAGATCTGCACCACCTACCTTGGAGGGCGAGGCATGGGGAATGTCGCGTGTGACATAGTAAGTAAAGTTAAACTAGCATTAATTAGCGCATCTTTTCTATCTACATGTTCCAAAATTTTCGCTACTTAATCGAATCATTGTTCATTTCAAATTGAAACTTAGGAAGCGGATACGGGACTTGAGCCCGATGAGTTCACCGTGTGGAGCCGTGCACACACACCCTGTGTCCTACCGGATGGCACACAACCATCGATGCTCTCCACAGCGCAGGAGAAGATTGTAATTGAATTGTTCTTTTCGCTTTTCAACATCTATTATCGCTGGTTTAAGCTATATAACGCACTATATATCTGTTAAATTTGTTAGGATACATATTATGCTGCCATGAAGGAGAAACATGGTGCAGAGTGCGATCCCTTAAACATGGAATTAGACACAGAACTCATCTACGACGAGTTCGGTAAGCTTAGTCATGGCAGGGAAGGTTTTATGGACTCCTTGCTGCCCCACAACACTTTGAGAGGGCAAGCCAGGGCACGTCGACAACAGGCTGCCTCTTCGTCACATGCCCAAGTGGAAACCCATAATAAGTTGTCGAGGAGCTACAAGCACAGAGACATGTGGACGAGGCGCGATGACGAGCGGAAGAACAAAGGTGGAAGGCACAACAAGAGGCGGAAGAGCAACGGAGGCGGGCGGAGAGAGAGGAAGATTTGAAGCGGTTAGAGGCAATCCAGAATCAGAACTACATGATGTATCAATTCATTTAGCAGGTAATTAAACGTAGCTACATGGTTGTATTTACATGTTTCACGAGCTAACATATCCTATCAACAGAGATTCCAGGGGGGTGGATCATCTAGCCAGCCCCATCTGCCACCTCCACCAAATTATGTCTTCACGCAGACCCCAGGGGCCCCATCGACACACACCGGTGGTCCCAACCCTTTGCCGCCAGCCTCAATCCACTGGTTACACTTCCCCTGCACCGATGCCTTCTCCTGGGGTAATTCATTTTTCCAATTTTCATAACATTTTTTATACAAGTTTGCAAATGCACATGAATTTTCAAATTGTGATTTCGTCCAATCTTGCAGGTGTGTGGCTCAGCTGCTCCCACGAATGCGATGAATGCTCCGCAAGGGGCTGATTCCAGTGCCACACAAACGCCCACAGAGCAGATCATCGAGGGTTTCTTCGCCGACCATTTTGATGGTTCGCAGAACCATTAGTGTAGTTTTTACTTAAGTTTCTATTATTTAGAACTATTTTTCACTTACAACTGCTCGTGTGACCATTATGTATTGTTTGTATGGACTTTGGACTTGAAGAACAATGTTTTGGTTTATTATCGGACATTTTGTGGTTTTGAATCTATGTGAATATATATGTGCTCGGAATTGTGGTGCCGAGCACCTAATTATGAGTGGAAGTGTTGAGGGGAATTGGGAAATATAATTGTATTGGGAATTGTGTTTTATTGCTGGTTGAAATTGAGATTTTAAATGAATTTTCCGAAATTTTTTTGCTGGTCAATAATTTGTGTCGGCGGCCTAGTCCATTCCCGCCGAGGTAGTCAGTACGTGGCCAGACAGTAGCCACCAGGCAGGACTTGTGTAGTCGGCCGTAGATGAGACCGACGACACAGACCTAGATCTGTGTCGGCGGCTATGGGTTAGGCCGCCCACGAAAATTTGCCAGGTGGCTATCTAGGATCGGTCCATGGGGCCCACACGGCATAGTGACGTCTTCGCAGCCGTACCATCAAGGAGGGCTTGTGACGGTACTTTTTACTATGAATGCTCATGTATCTAATCTATTTATTTTCAAATAAAGATAGCAAAAAGTTTCAAAAATTTTATGGTTCATACCAAAACAACACCTTCTCATATCGGAGTTCAAAATCCAAATATAAATCGACGCCACAAGAAAAAAAAATGCTAGTTCACTGTCCACTACATTCAGCATATTATCGAGAATTGGCGGGCTGGCCTTGTGCAACGTTACTATATACAAGGCCGCTCATGAGGGACAGAGGGAGGGAGAGGGGCGACCGCCTAGGGCCTATGTCGAAGGGGGGCCCAAGACCAGGTATGCAGCAAGGCCGGCACTGCAGATTCGAAGTCCACCATGCCGGCAGACTGCAAGCCCGCTGCGTGTGCGGTGTGAAGGCTGAAGGCGAAACGTCAGGTTTTCTAAACTAAAAGTATTACAAGTAACTTTGCCAGATGATTTAATGTCAGTGCCTGAGATTCTTCAATTTGTTACATCTGTAGATTGCTATCCAAATGTCTCTATTGCCTATCGGATTCTCTTAACTGTACCTGTGACTGTAGCCTCAGCTGAAATAAGTTTCTCAAAATTGAAACTACTGAAAAATTGTTTGAGGTCAACTATGTTACAGGAAAGATTGAATGGCTTGGCTATGCACTGTATGGAGAAGTATGTATTAGATAACATTGATCTTGATATTGTTCTTAATGATTTTGCACCAAGAGATGCTCAAAGGAGTTTATTTTTCAATCACTGAAACATTATTATCGGTGAAGCCATTGAAGTTTGGTTCTTATTTGAGTTAATCATACTAGTTTCATTTTATTTGCTCTTTTAGTTCGTAGTATCGACATTATTTTTCAAGAATTAAGTATAGGTTAGTATGTTACTACCACTATTTGCTTTCTCAATTATCATGTTAAAAATGAAAAAGGATATTGCATCCAACGGTTCAAAGCTAAAGGGCCCAAAGTCTTCCGATTGCCCTAGGGCCCTCAAAACAATAGAGCCGGCCCTGCGCCTAGAGCCTTGAATAGTGTTGTGGAACCGCCCTGTCGGGCCGCACCGGCTTGACCAGACGTGAGCCCAAGAGGTGGGGCCCATACGGTTGGACCGTCTAACCCTAGCATCAAGCATAAATAGGAGAGGTTCCCAGCTATTATGTATCCACGAGAAAACAATAAAGAATATTTCCTCTCCTACATCTATTGTGTTCATCTGTGATTGTTCTTCGTCGCATACGATCAACGCACTGCTAGGAAACCTCGGACTACACTCGGTAGCGTGGTTGTCAAACAAATAGTAGTGGCTCAATAAATTAATAGATCATTGTGTATTTGTGTATATATGTATTTATATAGCTACGTATAGGAAATACTCCTTCAGATCTCAAGTTGGTGTTTCTTTGCCAACTCCAAATCCAACGATGGCTACTCTCCTTCAAATCTCCTTTATTTCCTTTTTTGCAACATTATCATATCGGAAACACTTGACGCCGGGAGCCATACGCGCGAACGCGCTGGAAATTTAAGGCACTGTGCCGACATGCAGTAGATCCCACAACATTTTTTTCTTTCGATGGCCATAATTTTTGACTGGGTGCTCTAATCTACAAACCATTTGCACCAACGTGTTCTTCGTATTTTTACGAACAAAACAAGATGTTTGTTGCCATATAAATCTTCAAACTTACCTGATGAAACTTGGGTTTTCGCCTACTGAAACTTGTATTTCATACTCGTTAAACTTTGCCGAACTATCAAGTTTCAACAGGTTTCATACAAGTTTCTTCAAGTTTCATCAGGTCAATTCAAGTTTCATCAAATTTCAACAGGTTTCATCCAAGTTTCATCAGGTTACATCGAAGTTTCATCCAAGTTTTCTCAGATTTCATCAGCACACTGTCAAGTTTCATCAGCACACGGCCAAGTTTCGCTAGTATAGGTGTAAGTTTCGTAAGTGTTTTCTCCTAGGTTCACATAAAAAAAATGAAAAAGTGAAAAAAAATCAAAAAAATTAAAAAGTATTTAAAATGGGTTGCTCTCGATTTTAGAACATATTCCACACATTTTGAACACTGTTTGAATTTTATACAAAAATCAGAAGTTTAATTCAAAATTTAATCAACTGCCGGCTAACAACTCCGCTTGGGAACGCAGGACGCGGCACTTTCGGCGGCTTTCGATCTTGTGGCAGTCTTTGGCGATCCAACGGCCCAGATTGGTCCGACTAGCGCGCTTCCGTCGGACGTCCGACGCCTGGCTCTCCCCTTATCATATTGATTTATTTCCTGTGAACTAAATTAGATACTACTCTCTCCGTTCACAAATGATCTACATATAAGCTTTTTTGGTTTGTCCAGAAAAGATCTACGTATTAGCCTGGTTTTAATTACATGAGGTTGTAGTTAATTGCATTTCGAGATGAGAGTTATGACTGCTGTGGGCCTGCTACAAGCATGCAGTCCTTGGATTGGTGGGAGGACACAACTTTTGGGGTGAGAGACTAGAAGAAGTAAATGATCGCACAACTTTCGCAGCAATATTCCTAAGATTAAATGGGTAGTTGATCCGTTAATTGTTTTTCTTGGTCTTTGTGATTTCTCTGAGACGTAGATCATTTGTGGACGGAGGGAGTACTAGCCAAGAACAACACAGAAAACTACCACTCTAGACCCCAATTCCAGTTTTGATAATACAATTTCAAGTTCTCTTGTGTTGTCCTTTGACTTCCCATGTATTGATTTACACGAGCGACAATCCTCAACATTCTCGACTCCCTAACTTGGCAACGTATTCAATGCTAATGTTTGTTGGGTGCTAATAAGCTAACAACAGATCTAGGACCATCATATTTATAAGGAGCGGCTCAGATCTGAAGAGTTGGAAGCTCCTTTTCTCACTTAAACACTTTCACAAAAAACCTTCTGACTTTTTAAGTGGGAAATGGGCTTCTACCTTTCCAGATCTAAGCCGCCCCTCATGGATTCGATGCGCATAGATCTAATGTTAGCATGTTAGCACCCAATGGATATTAGCACTACATATGCTGCCCCCTAACTTGCACATATGCATGAGGAACAACAGTTGGGCATCAATAAGCTGACATTCTCATCATACAGGGATATGAACTCCTCCCGGCCGGCACTCGATAGCCAATATTCATCTACTCTCCTCAGTCAACTTTTGAAGTGATACTAGCCATATTATTAGACATTCTTTTATTAGTGTCTACTTTTGTAGTTTCATGAATCTAATTAAACCAAAAAAATTTTGTGTTTTGTTGGCATCATGGTCCCATTTTTATCTCGTCTTAGAGCATCTAAATTGTTAGAAATGACCCTGGCGGTATATACCTACACACGGTCAATTTTTCCCACCCTATTTTTTAGCTCTCTTAATTGGGAAAATACCTTTATGCCACTGCAAAAAATAAAAATACTCTGTATGCCAATAGACACACATGTCATACGCTGAGACGACCTCACATGTCATACCCACAAGATGACACACAGGGGATTGAAAATTTTTTTAGTGACACACAGGGAATTATCCCCTCTTAATTCATGATTTAATGTCATGGATAACCTACTATGGAAGTTCTTAAATACTAGCAGGGCAGTTTCCTAGAGCTACCCAACCATCTATATATATATTTATGTGTGTGTGTATATATATATTTCCACCGTAGAGAAAATGATGGAGTGTTGGAATATACTATACTTTAGCCTTTAGGCACACATCGTTGTTTTTGTTGGGCTCAAGAACAAGAACATAACAGGTCAGCTTCAGTTCAGTCAACTGCTCCAGATTTTCAGCGGTAGGTGGCGCCGTTCAATATTTGCCCAGAGAAGATAGCGAGCGGGTGAATTTATCCATTAAATCTGTTCAGTCAAGCAGACGGTCACAGCTCACGAGGTTGAAAAGGCCATCGTACTTTAAATTTAGTTTGTGATCTACAGCACGATATTTATGGTTTTTTACTGGTCAAATGCTTTGCCCTTTTTAATCGTTTTACAAAAAATTCTTAGTGCTCCTTTAGGAATAGCAAAACTATTTTTTAATAATTTTTTCTCCTAAGTCTTCCACTGGACTCATAAATTTTTAGCTAATCTACTCCCACATGATCAACAAATTGGTATTAGCTCCGATGGTTGCCAACTGATTACTTATGATGGTAATCCATGCAATGCCAAAGAGTATGGTGTGACTTTTTCTAGGATGGAACCTCAAGTTCAGGTGCCATTAATTGGATAGGCGATTGTCGTGATTTGGATTAGGAGAAATGGATTGACAATCCATGTTAATTGATTTGATGTGGTCTTAGTGGTTGATTTTGAGATATTGCACATTGTTTCAATTTGTTAATATCGGGTTTTCCTCTAGACCTGTTAATTTGAACATTTTGTTTGGAATTTAGGCATGCCATGAATCAGCCACCATCTTCTATAGAGGATACACGAAATACAATAATCAAAATATTATGATTATTTACTTGTTCTAAGATGAAATACTATTTTATTTTTCGCTCTTTTTCGTATGTTGTCTTAGTGCGACAATTTGTTTGCCATATTGTTTTTTAACTTTTTCTTGGAATAAAGGTTTATCTTAATTAATTGTGTAATGGTTATGTACATCTCAGAGTTATTCCATTATCTTAAAATAAAAGTTTATTTTCTAGATAAATATTTTAGAGAAAATTTATGTCACACATCCTTGAATATGAACCATTCATGCCTTTGAATCAGCTTCGAATTGATTTTTATTTTTATACTACCGGTGCATGGTTTGTGCGAGAGCTAAATGAACGATCAGATCTAAATAATGTTATATTTATTAGCGTGCACGGTAGAAACGCTCAACTTTTACCGGTTAGCAAGTGTCGCCTTCTTTATTATTTTTAGCACAATGGAGAAACGGGAAGAGTCATCCCGTCTTAGACGTATTACTGAAGCAAATTTGATAGTACTTGAAAAGTTCTAAAAATTATAGAAAAATAATTAAAAAAATAGTTTTACGATCTTCGAAATGACTAGTAAAAGTCACATATAAATCTTTATAAATTATCACAACATATAGCGCATATAAAAATAATAAAATTTATGACAGTAATACACAACGGTACGAAACGCTAAAATAGCAAATTAAGGACTAAAAAACCAGCGTGTAGCAGAAACGCATCCAGCGTAAACGCGCTAGTACTAGCTAATAATACTAACATCAGAAGAAACCGTGAGGATAACCATCGAGCTAGTGTCAACGTGTAACGTAGGTATTTACGGTGCGAGCCGTGGGCGAGAGACCGACACGCATGGGCAAAGCCTCTTCTGACGGGGCGCGCACACGGCACACCTAGCGCTTCTACGGCGCATCGCAGTCGCCGCTGGAAAGCAACCCTCCTGCGCGCCGCGCGACCGAGCGACGCAGGCAGGCTTTGTACTTTCGGGAATACCTATGACGATGAGCGACACATCACCCAAACCCAAACGCCTCGGAACGCTAGTTAAAGCAGGCACGGTACTGGGCTCGTGGGTCACTCGTGGCGTATGTACGTGCTCATATATATGAGTAGTACTGGGCTCGTGGGCCACCCAGTCTAGATGTTATAAAAGACCGATTATTGTCCACAATTATAGTATTTTAGAGAACCTGATGGTTATGGTCTAAGTCAGATGATACGTGTTTAGTGAAAACGGGCTTGGTTGAGTGAGCTAAATTTAATTTTCCTTAGGCTCGTTTAGGGATTCGTGAGTTGAGTTAGTTTGGCTAGCTGGTCGAGAGTCAGCAAGGAGCTTTGGCGCTCCATCTTGGTTACTTTTATCCAAATTTATACATGTATCAGCCACTTCTTTAAATTTAGACATGTATTTATCCATTTCGTGTGTCTGATGTTGTGATAGCAACTATGGTGTTGGAACTATACGGGTTTGGCCCATCAAATATTTCAAAAATCAAATAAATCTTACAAGCTCAATAACGAAGGATGGAAGGTGGGAAGTTTAGTACCATATGAAAAGTGGGAGGGAAGAAACATCATCTTATATGATGGAGTTATCTCCCATAGACGTGGACTATGGTATGGGCTCTCCCGTAGTTCTTCCAACCAAGCAACATCTGCATCGAGGCAACGCAGGGGAGCAGCACGAGGCGTACATTCTTCTCCGAAAACGCAACGTGCGCCGCCGCGCGCGGCGGACGTGCCTCCTCCTCCAGTCCTCCTCCACCCCTCCCGAGACGGCGCACCATCGGCACATGGCGTCCCCGCCCCCGCCCCCGCGCGGGAGACCCCGGCATTTAACCACCCAACGATCCGCCCGTTGCCACCGCCCACCGCGCCCGACCCGACGCCACAAACCCAGCGCCCAAACCACGTAAATTCCCCCCTCCCCACCGCTAAATTTAGCGGTCCCTCCCGCGCGCAACGGCTCGATGCCACTGCCCCTGCCATCTCCTTCTCCGTTCCCTCCATTTTAGTCGTCGCTCTCTCTCTCTCTCTCTCTCTCTCCGGAGAAGTAGCGCGGGAGGGAGCGTTCAGGGGGCAGCGCCCGCGAGCTTATATTGGGCGCCACACACGCGTCCTCGCCGCGACCGCAGCCCGGTCTTGGCGTGGCGGGGGGGAGGCGACGGCTTCGCTTTTCTTGCTCCTCGGGTGCGCTGCCCACGGCCATGGCCTCTTCCGTGGCCGCCATGCCCCACGAGTCCACCCCTTGGAGGGACCCCTCCAGGCCTAGAGGCTTCTTCAACATCCTCGTGCCGCCGCCGCCGCACCCGCACCCGCACTTCGCCGACGACGACGGCGCCGGCGCGCCTGAGCCCACGCCCAGGCGCCGGCGGCGAATCTTGGAGCGCTGGGCGGCCGCCGCGGCCGCCGCCACGGCGCCCGCGGCGGCGCTGCCGCCGGACCCGCGCCGCCGCGCGCGGGAGGCCGAGCTGTCCGCGCTCGCGTCCGCCACGCGCCCCGTCGCCGCGCGCGCCGCCGTGTTCCGGGAGCCGTCCCCTGCGCCGTCTGACGCGTCGTCGACGGCGACCACGGCGGCGGGGGGCCCCGAGCTGCAGCTGCCCCCGGCTGGCCCGCGCGCGTCGTCGCTGATCCAGCGTTGGCGCGAGATCGAGGCGGTGGGGCCTGCCACCCCCCGCACCTATGGCGGCGACCCGGCCTCCGACTCCGACGGCTCGCCGCGCGGCCGCGTCGGCTGCATCGTCAAGAAGCTTAGCGGCGCGTCGTCGCTCCCCGACGACGACGACCTCGACGCCGCCAAGAAGGAGCTCGCGCTCTCGCAGTCGGCTCCCCCGTCGCCCGCGCCGATGCACGACTCCGTGGAGCCTCTCGCCGCCGGTATCAAGGGTCCTCGGCCACCGCAACTGGTCGTCCGGACGGTGCGCGGCCGGCGCGCGATGGAGGAGCTTGTCGCCATGATGGCTCATCGCCGGAGGCGCGAGCTCGCCGCTCTCGCCGAGCGGCACGCCGTGTCTCGGTTCGCGCACAAAGGCAGGATCCAGGTGAAGCCCCTAATCGGATTCTTACAAAAAAAAAACATCTTTGTCTTCATTGCATAATGCATTGGATCAAATTGCCACTGTTAATCATGGATCAAAGTACTAGTCGTATATATTTATTAATCACTTGGATATTGTTCTGATTAATCGAGAAATTATTGTTTAAGACGAGCCCAAGAAGCGTGAGTTGTTGATTTTGACCCCAATGGATGGGGTCGGATGACTGTTTGGTAGATCGGTTTCCCAACTGGCATCTCTGATCAATGTCACGTGCAAAGCTCCATAATCATGCTTCCCTTCTGTGGGTTCCTTAGCATGCCAGTATAAACCAAAATAAGATAAAAAAAAAGTTCTAAAATTGACATAGCATGTTCTAAAGTGATATTGAAAATTAGCCAACTATTAGTCTTGTTGATCAATATTTGGTACAATTGGGAGGAAAGCTCCACTGAAAGATCCAAACAATGTGAAAACTCCAGTACCCTACATCCGAGCATCGTTTTTACGAATCTGTTAGCATGCCATTTTGCACAAAAAAGAGCAGATTTTAGGTGGTGCAAACTTAACATAGCACTTTGTGAAGTCGTACAAATGCCAGTAATATTGCTTGTGACCTTGGAGCAATGTTCAGTACAGTGGTGATGGGTGCTCCATTCGAAGATTGGTTCTTGCTTAGGCGTATCTAGTGGATGAGATGTCACAAGTGAAATAGCATCCGTCGTTTGTCTGGTTTCCTCTGATACGCCCAGAATCTGACCTCTTGTGGAGTATGTGAATGCTGCACAGTTGTGGCCAAGATGCCACATGAACCATACCACATGACTTCACAGCCTCTCACACAGGTTGCTTGCTATAGCATGTACCTGTGGCACATAAATATGAGTAATAGCCGGGCAGTTTGCTCAGGGGAAGTACAACGCAAATTTCAACTGCTCTTAAATGGCATTGTCTTTTAGACTGTTTTTTGATGTTACAGTACCTGCAATTACTTGGAGCACTTTTGGTTATTCTTTACTCCTACTCCAGCGAATATTGATGTGCATGTTACCTAGGAAAAAAGTGAACTTTGTCCTGTAAGATCAGAAGACATTGATGCTGCGTTGTTTAACTGTTGCCATCTTTGGGGGCACCTGTTCTTGTTTACAGGAGCAACTAAGCAAGTATTTTGCCGACTGTATACTGCCAGCATCGGCTAAAGGGAAAAATTTTTTGTATTGGCAAGATTTCTATTTCCTGTAGGCAAATATTGATAAATAGCAGTACGTTTTCCCTAATACTGTTTAATACAGTGATACACAACTCTTCCTTATCTTCAAATGTTTCATGATACCCTGCAGTCCATGCTTCGACTGAGGCTGTTGCGGCAGGGAGTTACAGTTAAGGATGAAGTGTGGAGTCTACTAAAACCGATTAGGCCACACCTACCAAAACTTGGGCCTGAGACCACTACCGTGAGGTATCATCACATTATTTTTATGACAATTTCCATTTAAGATGGCTTGAGAAAATTGTTGGTAGATATAAAACGATAATCAATCAACAGATACTTCTTCATTATATTCATGTCTACATGTTGGCATTCCTAATCTCATCCTTAGAATGATATAAAAAATCAAAATGGTTAAGTATTTAAGTTTGTAGTATGGTGTATTAAATAGTAACGGATCGTTGTATCTACGAACTTTTGGTAGCTGATTTTGTTTCTCCAATTAATGGACAGAAACTATGCGAAGAATCCAGATTTACAAGAACAAAATAAATGCAGTCAGCAAAATAACAATAGGTAAGCAAGTGGTTTAAATAGATTCTGTAAAAACATTGATTTTAACCTTTCTTATAACTATTTACTTTTATTTGTCGCTGATTTGTCACTGACATGTGGTGGGTTCTGGGCCTACACTTAAGCAACCCAGGAAGTAGCAATGTTACAAATGCCAAAGAGATGATTTCCCCCGTTCCCTTTATTTTCAGTGTCAGCATATGCCTAAATCAACACTTGTTTTCAGCAATTGCAGGGCTGAAGAACAACATGATGATGAAAAAATTCCAGCTGAGGAAAAGTCTATTGGTGTATGCGTTGAGAACCTTGTTAAATCTGATGGTTTAGGAAGCCAACAATATGATGAGCAAATGAACACCGATGAAAACCAATGCCAGGAAGATTGTGCAAAGGTGGTTGACTTGTGTGCTCTCAATCAAGAATATTCTGAATCATCAAGCTTTGCAAGGTACGATAATCATAGTATTGCCTATGACAATCAATATGTGGGTGATGTTTCCCCAAGTACCACAAGCACATTGCATGAACTCCAAGACACTCCATCATCAAGAGACGATAATCTACGTGAAGAAAACCAAAGCTTAAATGGTTCTTGGGAAGAGAGAGCATTATGGATAAGTGGTCTTGGTTGGCCCGCACCAGTAGATTCCATGAGTCCGGACAGCTGGAATCAGGATGCAATTGGGGATATCAATCACAATCAGATTGAATTTAATGATCGCCCCTGGATAGATTCCCCTAACTCATGGAGATCATTGTGTGTTGCCACACAAGCAGACTGCCGTGCTTTGTCTGGCAATGCTGACATTTGTAATCTTCTCGAAAGGTAATTTGTGCTTCCTTCCCATGCAAATGTTTTTTATATATATTTGTATCTGCAAAATTAGATGCATTGAAGGCATATCACCCAATAATTACTTTTGAGGGTTGAAATTACTGAGACCCAAGTGTTTTTTAAAGCAAGGCCATTTCATCTATCGTTTTATCATAACTTTGAGAATTAATATCTTGCTAATATCTATATAGCAATCATTTTGTCATTTTGATAAACATGCTTTATCATTTTCCCTTTGGTTTTAAAAAATTACTTTGCATATGCCAGTAAAAGCATGCATAATGAGTATGTCCCTTTTTTTAGTTGATGATTTTACTTCTATATAATACAATACTAAACAGCATTAAGCCATAGTACATATCGTTCTTCCCTGCAGCAAAAAGGTTTCAAAGTCTCTCGAGAGTGATTTTAGCAATAAAATGAACAATCTCCTGCTAGCAATCCTGCACAAACAAAGGCAAGAACACATGATTGATGATTTTGGAGGATACTATGAGGACCGATTGTACTGGAGGCAGAATAATGAACCCCAGAATGAAGATCAGTTGGTATCTGCACCATGTTCATTAGCACCTGCCTCTCATCTTGCAGCTCACCACCAACAGAGTTGGGAGCATTCTACATTTGAACAGCGACATCATGAAAACCAAAATTTCCTTGTACGTCAGTTGCTGTTTATTGTCAATTTTGGAGAAGTCATATTCTTACTGTATTTTCTTTTATAGGAAATGGAGGTCAGGGTAAGAAGTGAAGTGTCCCAAATTCATCATGAAATATATGAACTACGGAAGTTGGTGGAAAGTTGTATTGCATCCCAAGTAAAGATGCAGCACTGCATTAAAGAAGAGGTGTGCAGTGCACTTCGTGAAGCTGGTGAGTTGTGAAGCAAGTTTTTTAAGTTTGGTTCCTATACACAACAACCTAAATTTTGTAGTCCATAATATGATTGAGACTATAAATAGCCTACCTTCCTTTTTTCTTATATCGGAATAAGCCACAATCCTGAACCTGTTTAGTGTAAAAACATATCGAGTCAAAGGCTTATTTTTTAAAAGAAATATTGCATTGAAGCCTTGAAATCAATATGCGCTGTAACTGCAAGTGAGCTAGGTTGCCTTCAAAGACTAGTCAAATGAGATATTGACAAAAAAAAGGCCACAGCAACCTTGCAGTGGCAGTGTGGCACCATTGAGAAGAGTAACTCTAGTCTTCTAAGCAAAACCATGTACAGGCTTTTCTTCTTAAATGTTAACCTGGACTAATTCTCTTTCCATGGTACCTTTTTTTGCTGCTTTTCTGAATAACTGATTTTGTAATGCATCCTGCTGTATACCGTATGAACTTTCTATTCGTTCCTTTTCACTGGTGCCCCACTGTGCCTTTTTGACATCTTAGTTTTACATCATCTATAATCATTTATGAGCACTTGTATTCTTCAACATCTGTTCCTAATGCCATTTTTTTAAACAGGGTTGATGCCAGGCCAACCCAACACTACAGCAAAAGGTGGGAGATGCTGCATCTGCCATCAGATGCAAGTTGACTCTCTACTTTACAGGTAATGGTCTGCAGGAACAAATTATGTTCCTTGACTCACAATGACCTCGAATTTCATATCTACATATCACTTATTGAGTATATGCAAGAATGGTGTTAGTTCTTACACATGCCTACTAATAACAGCACTATAAACGAAAACAGCTTGTAATACTGTGTGGGATCTCGCTAATTGAGTTGCTTATTACGATGCATTCAGGTGTGGACATATGTGCACCTGTTTCAACTGCGCTGATCAGCTGAAATCAAGCAGCAAGAATTGCCCAATCTGTCATTCTCCTATTGAGGATGTTGTTCGGGCACACCCAAGTTTTTGATGTTTAGGATTTAGGAAGCAAAAACCGCCACTCCCAGAATTAGATGTGGAGTTTGTGAAGCCCTGGTTTTGAGGAGGTTTCTTATCTTTTGTTAACCACTAAAAAATATACGAGCTGAGCTAGTCTTTCTTGAGAAATGTAAATATGTTTTGTGCAAGAGCAATGTGTATTAACCGAGAGGAAACAGAAATCCCATCTAATTGAAATGCTGATCTTGTTTCTGATTATTCACCTCTCTCATTTTAGTTGTAATCCTCACCCCATCCCACCTGATAAAAACAAGTAGGTGTGGGCATTCGATATTTTCGGTTATTTCGGTTCGGTATATTCGGTATTCTAAAAGTTCGGTATTCACAAACTGGGTACCGAATTACTACTAGAAAAATTGCTACCGAAATAGAAAACATCGAACTACTTCAGTTCGGTAGTTCGGTGTTTCGGTATACCGTAATCCCAACAAACAAATGCATAACATTCAAATGATAAAACGGTAAAGTTCATGTGAGGTTTGAACAATGAACATCTCATAAATGGTAAATTCTGAAATCTAAACAGTGAACATATCACAACTCATAAGTCTCAAATGATGAAACAGGTAAATGGCAAATTGACAATAATCTCTCCATGACAATACATGGACACAACATAAGACACTAAGGCAGGTAGGTAGCAGCCAGCAGCAGTGTTCCGCACAGTGAACAACACAATTACTCAAGTTCATGACAAATTGTCAATGCAACATAAGGCAGAACTGAACATTGAAGTTTTTAGATGAGTTGAGTCCTCATTCCTCGATGTAAATGCAACACTGCAGCAGGCAAATGTAGCAGGCATCACTAGTTCACTAAAACAGACAAACACACCTATAAGTCAACATTTACACTTTATAACATGTAGCAATTGAACCAGGCAACACATAAAACAAGATAATTAAATTATCTATTTAGCAGTAGACTTGTTACTGGATGCATTAGTAGATGCAGTTGTAGGTGGGTTGCTGCCAGACGAAGTAGTCTCCTTGCTACTTTTAGGGGGCTTGTTGCTGCAAATGGACTTTGAGTTGGAACTAGTATTGGATGCATCTTGTTCTATGGTCATAGCTAAAATGAAATAGAAAGCAACAATTAATGTTCAGGGTTAAGAATTGAATAACAAAGAAACAATTTTGCAACCTTTCATTTGCCTTGCTCAATTTTGGTCAAATCTGCAATGTCATCTTCAATTTTGGCAGGAAGTGAACGCCTCATCCAATCTTGTGTGCAAATGAGGGCTTCCACCAAAGAAGGTGTAAGTGAGTTCCTGAAATCATCAAGGACTCGACCACCGGTGCTAAAAACCGACTTTGATGCAACTGTAGATATAGGGACGGCTAAAACATCACGAGCTAAGTGAGCTAATATTGGGAATCTAGGAGAATTGCACTCACCAACCAAGAATATCAAAATTCTTGTTGTCCTCTTCATTGTCTTCACCAAGATATTTTTCAAGTTCAGACTTACTAGTGCCAATACCACCATGGCTCATTCTCATATTTGCAGCAATTAGTCATTTCATGAGACCAATTTTCTTATCATGTTGTTGTTGCTGCTCACTAGATTGTGTCGACTTATCACTTGGACTATATATGCTTTTATACTCTTCAAACAAATACCGAATAGTGTCGTTGAGCAAGGTCCAAACTTCCTTTCCTTGCTACTCACCAAACATCTCTAATATACTCATATGTATAATATGAAAGCTTGAATCTTGGGTCAAGTACAACAAAATGAAAATTAGCATATTCAACTTTTCTTTATCCCCTCAATACTTATAGTACTTCTTTATCATTCTTTGACCCATTTCCTTATGCATATTGTCATCACTATGACACCATTGTCGCATCAAAAGTAAGATAATCACCAATATTATGGAATAAAATGGTAGAGGTCACATGTGTGGCGGAAACACGAAGGGTAAGATTATAGAAATGACCAAGAAAATCTACCATTTTTTTTGCATTCTCCTGATCCCCACTTTGAGGAACTCCATGAGATTTTTCCCCGCTTACTTCTAAGAAATAGTACAGGTCTTATTCACCATACAAGGGATCCTCACAAGTGAAAATGGGGTGGCATCTCTTTCCGAAGATGATCGTACTTGCGATAATGGAAATGCCATGTTGAGATTTGTTCATCATTAAAAAAATATATTCTTAATGAGTATACTGAACTTTCTACGTTCAGTGTCAGATTTTTTATGTTATAGAAATAGAATGTCTCAGATTTAAATGATCCGAGCTAGAGTAACCTCATTTGATCTCTCTTTTTGCACGGTGTACAATTATTTTCTTTTTAACAGAAGAACATAGCTTTTGCCCGTGTGCCCAAAAAAGGGAATTGAGGCTATGTTCAGAGGCCTCGGAATCTAGCTCGTGCTTAGTAAAAATGGTAAGGCTGAGTAGGATGGTGCACCACCTCTAGAGGCCTCACTACCAGCGTTGCTGCAGGATACCGTTGAGGTGAAGGTATGTTAGTAGAACCGGCGTTGCCCAACGATAATCATGTACCGTATACGATGTGAACTCATGAATGATGTAGACCACATATGATGTAAGTCTTCTGAACCACGTATGATGTGGGCCTTTAACATAGAGACCACTATGGAGTGCTATAGACGTTCTACTCACAAACAAATTGTGTACGTGATCTTGTTTCATTATTTTCATTAATCAAGAACGAATTTAGGGGTGAGATTGGATCCATTTGGAAAGCTTGTCTCTCTAACTTTTCGTCAAGTGGTAGAACAAAAAAAATGGACTTCGGATGTAGATGGGGTGTTTGTTTGAAAACAGACTACTTGGGGAGGTTGCAAACCCCAGCGAGATGGAACTTGTCATGGAGGTCATTGTGATGCCCGACGATGCTCACCTTATAAGGGAATTAATGTTAGCTATTGATGTGACTTTGTTGCTCTTTTGGAGCATTATGTTGGACAATTTGATGGATGGCTTGGAAAAATCACCGACCAAGATTCATGTGATGATGGTTCGAAAGACTCATGTGATGATGGTTCGAAAGACTCATCAACTTATGAACGAGGTCGATTCATAGATAAGTTTTAAAGTGCCAATCCTAGACTTGTGAGGTTAAATATTGGCTCTGCCATAACACTGTATGGTAGGATATTGGAAAGATGGTAAGAGTATACAAGGTTGTTTTGTTTGACGTTGATACAATTTTAACGGCCCAACCTTGAGGATTAATGTCAGAATTTAATAATTGTTATTATGTTTCTAGCAAAATTAGATGTTCTGCTTCATTTTGGGAGTAAAAGGTTATGAACTACAAATATGGAACAAATGTTGTTCAATTTGCTTGATTAATTTGTCTTGTGAACATGCTCTATTAGTCAATGGATGTGTGGTTCAAATCCCAATGCTACACTTGTATTGTGCCATTGTCTGCCATTATCTCTATAATGATAAATTTTAGAAATAACTGTACTCATTTAGAATAAGGTTTCATCAAGTCACAATGAAAATACTATGTATGATATGATATAGAAAGTCAATGAATACTCTTTTGCACTGAATATTTCGCCTACATGAGATAATTGCACAAAAGTTAAACACCAGCTAAATAAGCTTTCAAATTCAAAATTGGGGTCAAAATTTGAACTCCCAATGTGCTTTCATGCCTGAATATATTTTTTCTTCAATTTGTGTTAATTTCAAGGGACTTCATGAAATTTTATGTTCAGAAAAAGCTATGCACAATTTTCATAGTTCTTAGAACCTCTTTGCAATAAAATGTACAAAATATTTTATGTAGTTTCCAAATGTCGAGGGCTTTTCTATGAAATAGCTTAGAAAATTTGTAAATTTTAGAAAACCCAAGGAATTATTTGCAAAACATACAGGGCAAGCAATTTTTCTGCTTATCCCTACCCTTTTTTCTTTTCAATCTGGTCCGTTCAAATTCAGTCCAGCATCCCCTATTTTCGTTGTTTCTTTCACGGTCCGACCCACGCCCTTTCCTTTCTGGCCATGTACTTCTGCCCGCATCCTTTTTTTGTTTTGTTTTGTTTTTTCTCTTTCGTTTCTTTCCGGCCAGCCCGCCCCTTTCTTATTTTCCTTGGGCCCACGGTGCAGTACAGCTCGCAAATGAGTGACGTCGCCCTATTGGAGCCGCAGCCCAACATCGACAGCCTGGCACGGGCGGCCTGCTAACGTAACCAGCCCATCACTTTTCTTTTTTGCTAGGCCTGCTACAAATTCATAGGCCTTAAAGGCCTTCTTGGGTTGTTCGGCCTGGCCCGCGAGGCCTTGAGTGACGGGCGGCTTAAAGTATTTTAAAGTGCTGTGATATAAAAATTCATACGTTAGATTTGTCTTAAGATAACGCGTCTTCTCGCCACTAATTAAAAGGATGAAAGGAAAACATAATTCGTAGAAAAATATATAAGCATGAAGAGTGATTTGCAGAAAAGATTAAAAGTGTTGCACATGATATGATGTTTTTTTGCCTCAAAAGAAAGATTAGCTTGAGTTCGCTGGTTTATATTACCGGTAGCGCTAGAATCTGCACGCGTCGAGGCCGAAGAACTCGAGCATGTGACAAGCGTACGCACTATGGAGTTTTATCTCACCGGCAATGACGACTTGTACGCAACCAGGTTTGTTGCAACAAATCATTGGGATATATAGGTTTGTTGATATAGACGGTTATATCTTTTGGGTAGGCAATACAATCTTTGTTTGCTCTATGTTGCTTAAATGTTCCATGCATTTCGTACACTAAAAAAAAGAGAAGCAAACTTGTGGTCTAGAATTTTGTCCGTCAAATTTCCGAAATCAAACACCTCGTCTTGATACATGCTGTTGCCGGCTTTTAACTACATATTTATTAACAAACACAATAAATATGCTCTCCTTTTGGTGGAACTGAAGCCGCATCAAAATCTCCTCCTTCCCATTTACCAGATGAGAAACTCCATACAACCTACAAAACAGTTTTTAAGGCAACAATAAACATAAGCTAGTCTATTCATAATGGAACTTTTCAAAGTTGACTATATAACGCAATCCCTTGTATGCAACAATTAAATCTGTAAGGCTTAAGATAAAAGCAGCCTTTTGAATTTAAAAAATCTACCCTAATCCACCTGTAAATAGATATCTGATTGCCCATACCAGTGGAACCGGTCTAGGGTAGGCTATTACTCCCTATTCCACAAAATTCAAATCATACCCGTGCGTTTCAATGGGAGAAATCGACCAATACAAATTAAGCCAAATATGTTGCTATGCGTTGCAAAGGGAGAAATCATCAAAACTGCTTCTATAACTTTAGCATGCCCTTTTGTCATCTGGTACTACTCCATTAATGCAGAGCTACATTTGTGAAAATATCTAAAAGAGACACCCCAGACCTCGGACCTAACATACTTACATACATAATCTATCGAGCAAACATGAAGTTTGTCAGCATTATTTTCATCATGGCATAATTGCATAAATCTTAGTAAAGTTGAAATATACACTCGCTAAATCCCACCTTTGGTTCATCCTAAAACCAAGACGGACAGATTTAAAGAAAAAAAGTCTACTATATCCTCAACAAATCATGCCAGATATCACCTCTGCTACAAGTCTACAACCCACTTAATCTTATTGTAAAACTTTACAGCATGTTTAACTCACGAATACGTATGAGATAATTACTGTTGCCACATTGAAGTCAACAATGTTTCCACACTAAGATTTTATATTCACCACTTATCTTCCTGAAAATCATGATGACTGTGATATTATCATTGGATAAAGTATCAAGCAATAACCATAAAACAATAAAAACATCATAAGACTAACTGAGCTCAAAATTTGTATGGCATGACCATGAGGCTATTCTACTATAGTTCAATCATGAAACATGGGCTACTTAAAATCCTCAACAAATTAGGCAAACAAAGAAAACACTTTCTTACCACCACTGATCTATGGGACAAGCCCTTTAATTGATATTTTCCCTTTGAATGAGGTCCTGAAACATCATTGAGTATAGTAAGATGGATGCTCTAGCGTCTTGACAGTTTAGTACTTTCCTAAGTAGCTGAGATAGCATGCACAATCTTATCCAGCACTGCTTACCGTTATTTTTCAAGGTGTCATTTTTTAGCTCAACCAAAGAGAGAGCACCCTTGAGCTTTTGTTTTGATTTGACTGCAAGATTCGTGGACTTTGATCTTCTAGATCCTTCACCGGATATACCGTTAGATCCAGAAGTTATCTTTTTCGAAACATCCTGCTTATAGAAAAATCCGTAGATTAGAAAAATGGTAAAAGAAAACATTTGAAATGTTAGTGCAGCAGGTTCTTTTACTGTGGCAGCCAAGCCAACAAATATCATCTTGGCATAAGTGATTCATTATTCGTGTAAGAAATAATTGCTCATCACGGTGCATATTCAAGCAAAGTAATTTTCAGGACCAGTATAGCATGCACAAACCCACACTCATACATCCAATATCATTTGATATAAAAATTACTTAGCATAATGCTGTTAATCCAGAGGTCCAATAAGGTCTTTAGTTATACTTACTCACAGTAAAGGCCAAACAACAAAAGAGGAAACATGGCGTATTTCTAGGCATACGATGTGATTCCACGGACATATGGAGAGCAGCTTAAGTTCACTTGTTAGTGACATCATCAAAGAACATTTTTAGAACGCCGACGCTAGGATGGAAACAGAGCCGCGGGCGTACAAAGAGCGTAGGCCGCAACACATCAGCAAGCGTGTGCCTCCATGAAAGCACGCTCACGCGAAGTGCATGAACGTCCTAATAATTTAAAGGAGAGTTCTTTTTCTCCCCCCCGAAACCACATGGAAGCATCACCTCAAAATTGAGCACGCACACAAATTTACCACACAATGCTAAGCTCAACGCTTGCAAAATTGCAAACTATTTTACTGGTTCACACGAAAATAAAGAAGAGCACAGTCGTCAGCAGTGGTACGGTACCTTGAGCAGCTTGTGCCACATCCTCCCATCCAGATGCTTATGCGGCCCAAAACCCAACTCCTGAACGGTGAAACAGAGCACAGAAATCAGAAGCCAAACCTCCTCCAAGAATGCAGCATCAGAAGAAGGAAACACTGCATATGAACTATATTTATAGCATACCAGATGTTGATAACTGAAGCTTTCATGTGCAGTGTGCAGACCACATGTCAAATAAGTAATTGATCTATTTCACAAAGACCAATTGTAACGATTGAAGATATTTCCAACTGTAACCAAATTACATCATTAGACTGTTCAACGCACCCAATCTAGCAGCCATTAACCATCTATTGCATCATGAAAGCTCCTGTCCTTTGTGATTTAGGAACAACAAAACCTATCCAAAACGTCAGTTCAAGCAGGGAAATCACCTAGAAAGCAAACCAATTTTCTTAGCGCCATAAATGACTTCGTATTCAGGGTTAGCTCTCAAAAATCATCAGGAAACATTAACTGTACTATACTACTACACACCCAAATCCAGCGAAATACCACCACAAATCACCACGCCGAAGGAATGCGGCACAAATTTATGTGTCAAAACTAAAGCCAAACCTGCAGGCCCCAGGCAGTTCACCTCGACCTCGTCAGGTACCTAATCAGCTAATCCCCCAAAATAAACAGCTCGAGCGCAAGCTGCGCTACCAAATTAAACCAAACCATATTTACATAGGCGCATCGAAAGGGGATGGATTTCTCACTTGTCGCAGATCTCCTTGGGCGAGCAATTCTCCTCCATGGCCTTCGTCTCGGTGGCCGTCCCGTACTCGTCGGTGCCGCATATGTAGATCACGTTGTACCCTCACAGCCGGCAGTACCGCGCGAACACGTCGGCGCTGAGCACGATTGCAAAACCCACCCGAACCGGAATCCATCAGGCAAGAACGACGGCGAACAGCGAGAGGTCCAAGGGGGGAGATTTCGGGGAGGCGCAGTAGATGGGATTCTCACAGCCGATGATGTTCCCCAGGTGCGAGACATTGTTGACGTAGGGCAACGCGCTGGTGATGAGTATGTTACACCGCAATCAGACAGATCAAACCGAGGAAGAAGGAGGAGGAGTGGATCCGCGTAGTACTTCTCCGTCTTGGGCGTGCTGAGGTACACCCCCATCTCCTCCTCCTCCCCCAATAGTCCGTCGCCCTGGAGCACGCCGGGGCGGAGCTGGTGACACACAGAGAGAGAGAGAGAGAGAGAGAGAGAGGTGCTTACCCGGTGGCGCTGGCGAGAGGGGGGCGGCGGAGGCGCGGGCACTGGCGCGGCGGAGCACGCCGGGGCGGCGTTGGAAGCACACGGTGAGAGAGAGAGAGAGAGAGAGGGCGGCGGAGGGAGAGTGGATGAGGCGGCGCTGCAGGTGGGGCGGCAGGGGCTGCGGGAGAGAGGGAGGGGGCGGCGGAGAGAGGAGAGAGAGGGAGGTGGTGGCGGAGAGAGGGGGTGCGGCGGCGGGGGCAGCGGGTGAGGGAGGTTCGGTGGCGGCGGAGAGGGGGGTGCGGCAGGGGCAGCGGGTGAGGGAGATGGTAGAGAGAGAGAGGGCGGCGGTGGATGAGGCGGCGGGTGCGGCGGGAGAGAGGGAGGGGGCGGCAGAGAGAACGGATGCGGCAGAGAGAGAGGGAGGGGGAGGCGGAGAGAGGGGGTGCGGCGGCGGGGGCAGCGGGGAGGGAGGTGCGGTGGAGGGAGAGAGGGGGGACGATGGAAGGGATGGTTTTGCGCGGTTCGCTGAGGACGGGGACGCAATCCACAACCATCGGACGAATGGGTAGCGAGTAGATCGGCATCGGACGGTGCAAAGCAAGTTGCCACACGGGAGATAAACGATCCAGATTGAAAGTTCGAACAACCACCACGTCCATTAGGTGCTTTATAATAGAAGAGATTTTAAAGTATTCCTCAGTGATTTTAATTTTTATTATCATGAATGATGTAGAATAAGAGAAATCAAGGGTTAAATTATAGTTTAAGAGACCATGCCAAGTCAAACTGTGCCTTATATAAAAAAGAGAATAATATGGAACCCTTTTCTATCTTTGTAATTGACATAGACTCTTTTTTTTTTGTCATGAATTTGTTTTTTATTATAGTAGATATGGCCTCTTTCTTTCAATCTAAGTTGTTACAATCTTACCCACAATAAATGATGGTATATATATTTTCCCTGATTAACATGAAATTTTTTAGTATTTTTGGATTAATATTAAAATTTAAAATTTGCAGTATTTTGTGATTAGCGTGGTGGCTTTCTTTTACTTTTATATATATATATATATATATATATATATATATATATATATAGAGAGAGAGAGAGAGAGAGAGAGAGAGTGAGAGAGAGAGAGAGAGATGCTAGCGTGCCTTAGAAAGAAGATTCAAAGTTTAGCGTTTTCAAAATCGAGATGCTTAACAATGATCAAACCGTTGATCTTGTTCGTTTCACGAAATGTAACCCGATGACCAAGTTTCGTTTTTTAATTTATTTACTATTTGTTTCCTATTTTCAAAATCGGTCTTCCAATTAGTCGTGGTGCGTCCAAAAAGCTGATTTTGAAAATAGAAAACAAATAGTAAATAAATTCAAAAATTGCGAAACTTGGTCATCGCTACGCTTCAATGAGATTTAACAAGATCAACTGTTCGATCGCTTGTTAGCATCTCGATTTTGAAAACGATTAAGCTACCTGAGAGATCCGTATAATTTGAGTGCAAGTTTACAATAATACATACATAAGTTTACTATAATTTCATGTTGTCGGTGTAATAAATACCGGGTGCAAAGAGTCCCGACAAGGTCAAGCGGGCCCCAGCGTCGGCGGCGACAAGGCCCCATGGCGGCGAAACCCTCATATGCCGGGCGAGGCCCCACACGTCAAAGGGCGATCAGACCCAGCGTGTGGCGAGCCCTCGGCGATCAAGCGGGCCCCACGCGTCGAGTGGCGACAAGGCCCAGCGTGGCGAGCCCCTCGGTCTGCGCCGGACAAGGGCCTCACACGTCGGTGGGCGATCGACCCAACAGATGGGCGAGCCCCCGGCGTGTCAATGGGCCCCACGCGTCGGCGGCGATAAGGCCCAGCGGCGTGGCGAGCTCTTAGAAGACTAAGCGAGGCCCCACACGTCAAGCGGGCGACAGTGCCCCGTGTGTGGCGGGCGAGCCCATCAGCCAGCCGGCGAGGGCCCCACGTACAAAGTGGGCGCGTGGCGAAGCCCTCAAGACACGAGGGTCCCCCCACTGTCAAATGGGGCCCACGTGGCAGGGAGCGTTACGGAAGGAGTCTTCTGGGCGAAGGCTCTCCCTGCTGCGAAGGACGAGCGCATTTAATGCGATATCACGCGCGGATAGACAGCTGAAGAGATGATTACCGCTACAGTGACTCCTGCAGGTCTGAGCGGTACATCCTCATGGGCGCAGCAATGAATTGACCGGCAGAGAGAAGGTTTGCTTAAGATGGCCGCCCGCGTCAGGAGGAGCAAGTTGGGCCCCACCCGCAGTCTCACCGGTGTGACTGTCTTGGTCGATGGCCACTGCTTGGCTGCACGTGAAAGCGCGCGAGCTGCTGGCAAGCGCGCAACGCGTTTCGTCTCTCCTGTCATGTCTTGTCAGTGTACTTAGAGTACTGTACTGCCTACCCCCTCGGCTCTCTCCGTCGGTTTGAGGCTTGTATAAAAGGAGAGGAGAGAGAGGAGGAGGCAGGTTACGTCGGGTGCGTTTCGAACACACAGTTCGCAAGCATTCTGTAAACCACATTCCATTCAACCGCAACAAGAGAAGAGCTAAGGCTCAGCAGGAGTAGGGCTATTACCCGCGAGGGGGTCCGAACCTGGATAATCCCCGCGTGTTGCTCTTTGCTGCGTCCCACGCTCAATCGAACCGAGCACGGCTAATAGGCTAGCAGGATAGAAATCTGACTAGGGGTGTGATCCGCGGTGGTTGAAGCGGAGAACACGCCGTCACATGTATTGTTTTCAATTGTCCTTACCTAGTAAGCAACCATGTCTTATTATCGTAAATGGTCTTTTTATTATAGTAAACATTGTTGTAAGTACATATCTACAAGTGATTGCACTAGAGAAGCAATCTGACCAAATTTTTATTAGCGTTTACCATAATTTGACCGTACGTTTACGATAATGTATATGCAATTTTACTATAAATTTTCTAGTGCATGACATATCACAATTCACAATCTTACACTGCTGCCCCCTCCTAGTCCTATGTATCAACGCATCCTTGCTCCCTGCATCATCTTCTCCCACTAGCTCCCAGGCTCTCTGACTGGCAGCGCTGCCATGGCGGCTCTCCCGCCACAACTCCTCGTTGTCCTCGTCCTCCTCCTCACAACCGCCACCACGGCTCAATGCCTCCGCCACAAGCACCACCAGCACACCGCCAAAATGCCCAAGGTGGCATTGCCGTTGCCCGCCTCCGCCACCGTCGCTGGGCGTCTGCTACACTACCCCACACCCGGTCGCGTGCCTCTCGTCAGCGGCGGCGCACCTCGATTCCGCCGCCACGCAGCTCGCGGTGTCGTCCATCACCATCCCCCTACTCCCGCCGAGCGTACTCTCCATGGCGCTCTCCTCGCTCATGGCCTTCGCCGCCGTCTCGTCCGTCTCCCGGAGCTCTCCTCCACGCTCTCGGCGCCAGCTTGGCTGCTCCGTGGCTGGCGGCACAGATCGCCTCGAGCTCCACGACGCCACGCCGCCTCCTCTCGCGCTCGCCTCCTCCTCGCGTCCGCCGGCGAGGGCCTCCCGCCGTCTTGCTACAGCACCTCACGGCGGCGCTGACAAACAAGGCCACCTGCCTCGATGGCCTCGCCGGCTACTAGAATTCTAACTTTTACCGAGTGTGCAAATACTATCGGCCATTAGAAAATACCGTAGGACATGTATATGGCCGAGCGTATACCGTCGGTAACTTCCCCTCGACCACTCATGGTGGGTAATTCATGCAATTACAGACGAAACCCTCGGGAATGAATTTAGCGACAGTTTTTAAAGCACTCGGAAAATGCATGGGTGAGTGACTTTAACTTATCGTCGGAAATAGAGAACACTCGAGAAAAGTATGAGTGAGCAGCTTTAACACACCAACGGAAACGGTAAACACTAGGGAAATGTGGTGGAATATTTTCCTATCAGGATGAACCTCTCTATACATACTTGAACTTTGACATCATTTTTTCCCATTAAATCAAGTTAATTATAAATATGTGTTGCATAGGATTCGAACCCATGACCTATTGAATAAAACTCTTCCACGTAGCCAACTCACCCCCACACACTTGTTGTTTAAAATTATACATGCATTCCTTTTTAACTCTTATCATTTTGTATACAATGATCGAGTGTTTTGCTTTAAACCTTCGGTCATTCCTTGAATGGCCGAGGGTTTTATTTTAACCGTCGGCCATCACCATAAATGACTGAGAGTTTTATTTCAACCGTCGGTCATTCCCTTGAATGACCAAGGGTTTTCTTTTAACCGTCGGTTATTCTTTTAGATAGCCGAGAGTTTTAGTTCTACCGTTGGCCATTCCCACGAATGGCCAAGGGTTTCCTAAAAACCGTCGGTTATTGTTGCACCCTCTCGGTTAAGCATTTAATAGCCGACCATTTTTTTTTTTCTAACACTAGGGAAAATATGCACCGTCGGTCACCTTAACTTTTATCGAAGGTTTGTAGGTAATTGTTCTTCACACTTGGCAAAAGTTAGATTTCTAGTAGTGCATATGGACGGCCTCCTCGCCACCCTCGATGCCGCTTACGCGCACGTCTCCAACTCGCTCTCCCTCGTCGCCGGTCCCAGAGCTTGCCTTGGGGGAGGCACGCCGGTCCCGGAGCTCGCCTTGGGGGGAGGAGGCGCGCGTTGGGGGAGGCGCGCCGGCCCTGGAGCTCCCCTTGGGGGAAGGAGGCGAGCATGGAGGAGGCGCGCGTTGGGGGAGGAGGCGCGCCCTGCGCCTGATGTGGTCGGGTCGGTGGGGGTTGGTGTGGGGTGGTAGAAGCGCGATTACAAATTGGATGGCTGGGAATTAGGGAGTACTTTAACTAAAGTACTTCTAAGAGTACCATAGCTCCATTATATATATATATATATATATATATATATATATATATATATATATATATATATATATATATATATATATATATATATATATATAGCACATAGATGAATGGCTCTTAATTATATTTTAGGGTACCTAAGACGTTTGTTAGCAAACACTAATAGGTTTTTCAGAGCTATTGTTTTTCAAAGATTTGATAAAAATAAAGGACCAGAAGAGATGAAGTTTGACAGATTGGCGTTCTAGGTGAGGGTGTATGACGTCCCTTATAAATGGCTAACAAGAAAGTGTGCAAAGCAGCTAGGGGAGAAGATGGGTGTGGTCCTAGATATTGACGTGGGTGCAGATGGTGTTGGTTGGGTAGAATACCTACGTTTTCGAGTTTCTATCGATATCACCAAGGCACTAAGAAGATGGTTCTCAATCAATGCAGGAATCCAAGGTGAAAAGAAGTGTAGGGTGAAATATGAATATCTTCCCTCTTTTTGTTTCGCCTATGGTATAATAGGGCATGATCATAAGTACTGTGAAGCAAGAACTATGAGTAATGAGGGACTTCCATATGGTACCTTTTTAAGAGCACCTTTTGATGCTAAACCCCGACGCAGACAGCTTGGTGGAAGGGGATCAGAAAGAAGCAGAGTAGGTGGCTTCTTAAATTATGGTGAAGATGATCAGGAAGTAACGTCTCCTTTGAAGGTGGGAAGGAGTAAGGAAGTCATACCCATGGAGGAGGACAATTTTTCAAGTAAAGTTTCTATAAGACCTTCCTGTAAGAAGAGCCTGAATCTTGGTGGGGAGAGATTGGAATTGTCACAAAGCTTGAATGATAGTTTGTCGAGCAAGAAAATGAAATTAGATAGCGAAAGGGCGGAGGCTGCAGTGCAGCCCCGCCTAGGCCAATGAATATTCTAAGCTGGAACTGTCGCGGCTCGGGGTCGGACGCGACAGTTGGTGAGTTGCGGGATTGTGTGAGATAACATAGGCCCCTATTGGTTTTTTTGTGTGAAACAAAGGCTTGCTCGGAAGTGATGAACAGAAAAGCTAAAAGTTTTGGTTTTGGTAGTAGTTTGGCAGTAAATTGCAAGGGGAGGAGTGGGAGACTTGCCTTATGGTGGAAGGAGGAAGTTGAGTTTTCTCTTTGGTCCTTTGATGATAATCATATAGATGGTTGGATTAAGTTGCTGGACTCAGGCTTAGAGTGGAGATTTACAGGTCTCTATGGGGAGCCAGTCCCTAGTCAGAGGTTCAAGACTTGGGACTTAATTTTACATTTGGCAAACAAGGCGGATGTGCCTTGGCTAGTTACGGGGGATTGGAATGAGTGCATGTATCCTTCAGAGCATCTTAGTCTTTCGGAGAGATCATCCTCACAAATGTTGAATATGAGGTCCTGTCTTGATCAATGTCGGTTGTTTGATGTAGGTTACATTGGTTATCCATACACTTATAATAACCAACAAAGTGGTGGGAGAAATGTGCAAGTGAGATTGGACCGAGTTTGCGTGAATTCAGCTTTCCAACTACTCTTTCCAGTGTTGGATGTTTATCATGTATGGACTGGTAGTTCGGATCACTATATGTTAAAGATTGGCTTAGCGGAGAAAACTGATGCTAAGGTAAAATATACCAGAAGCTTTCGTTTTGAGGCTATGTGGTTGCAAGATGACCGTTTTCAGCCTTTTTTGGAACAGGCATGGTGTGAGTGTCTGAACGGGTCTGATTCTACGAATATTTTACAAAAACTTTCAGCTTTGTCTGGAAAGATCTCTGAATGGGGTAGTAAAGTTTTTGGCTCGGTTCGTGCAAATATGAGAAGAATCAGAGATCGGATTGATAGACTCATAGCTCAAGGTGCTGATCAGAGTAATCATGCAGTTTTCAATCTGAAAAATGAATTATTAAGGTGGTACAAGAAGGAAGAAGTGATGTGGAGACAAAGGTCAAGGCAGTTATGGTTGCTAGAGGGTGATCGCAACACCAAATTTTTTCATGAAAGGGCTACGAGTCGGTTTAGAAAAAATAAAATTAAAAAACTCTTAAGGGAAGACGGGAGTTGGGCTGTGGATGAAGAAGATAAAAAGGTTGAAGCCATGAATTACTATAAAAAGTTGTTTGAATCTGAAGGTACTCCAAACAAGGAGGAACTGCTAGAAGTTATTAAACCTACAGTTTCACAAGAGGTGAATGAAAGCTTAGAGGCCCCAATTACTGATGAGGAGATCAAAAAAGTCCTATTCGAAATGGGACCCCTCAAAGCTCCGGGACCAGATGGTTTACCGGCGTTGTTCTATCAGAAGAATTGGGAGTTGTTGAAGGATGAAGTGTGTGCTGCAGTTAAATCCTTTCTGTTAGGAAATCTGGAAGGATCAAGCATGAATGATACCACCTTGGTGTTAATTCCAAAGGTTCCTCAAGCTGAGGAATTAAGTAAATTTAGGCCAATTTCTCTCTGTAATGTGCTCTATAAATTTGGTTCTAAAGTTTTGGCAAACCGTTTGAAGCAAGTTTTGAACGAGGTGGTATCTATAGAGCAAAGTGCCTTTGTGCCAGGGCGTTTAATCACAGATAATGTTCTGATTGCTTTTGAATGTCTTCATGCCATTAAAATGAGGAAGAGTAGGAAGAATTCTTACTGTGCAATTAAGCTAGATATGATGAAGGCTTGTGATAGGGTGGAATGGAATTATCTTCAAGGGGTCATGGAGAAAATGGGTTTTTCTACAGGTTGGGTTAAGATGGTAATGACATGTGTAAAATCAACGAGGTTCCAGGTAAAAATAAATGGCCAATTCTCACAAATGTTTAATCCGACTCGTGGAATTCGTCAAGGAGACCCAATATCCCCCTATTTATTTGTTATATGTGCAGAGGGCTTTTCAGCTCTATTAAGAAGAAAGGAGGAGGAAAAACTGATAAAAGGTATTAAATTTGGTCATTCGGCTATTTCTGTCAACCATCTTCTTTTGCGGATGACTCCATTATTTTTTTGGAAGCAAATAGTGAAGGTTTATCCAATCTGGATAAGGTGCTAGAAATCTATGCTTTGGGGTCAGGGCAAAGAATAAACAGACAAAAATCTTGTTTTTTTGTGGCGCCCCGAAGTGATAATGCTATAAAGGAGAAAATTAATGATATTTTGCACATCGAGAAACCAGCTCAGAATGAAACTTACCTAGGCATGCCGTCCACGTTGGGTGAAAGGAGAAAAGGATGTTTTAAATCTCTATTAGAGAGGGTAAAGAAAAGGATGAGTACGTGGAATGAAAGATTTCTCTCTAGAGTAGGCAAGGAGACTCTTATTAAAGCTGTAGTGCAGGCGTTACCCACCTATTACATGAGTTGCTTTAGGCTTCCAATTGGGATTTGTAAACAAATTGAAAGTCTGATGGCAGGTTTTTGGTGGGGTTCAGGTGTAAACAAAATCAGCCTTCCAATTAGTCATGGTGCGTCCAAAAAAGCTGATTTTTGAAAATAGGAAACAAATAGTAAATAAATTTTAAAAAAACGAAACTTGGTCACTAACTACATTTCAGTGAGATGAACAAGATCAACTGTTCGGATCAGTTGTTAGGCATCTCGGATTTCGAAAACGCGTTGGGAGCACGGAGAGATCCGTGCTCTGGGGTGCACGCTAGCATTCCTCTATATATATATATATATATATATATATATATATATATATATATATATATATATATATATATATATATATATATATAGTTGAGCTATGGTGCTTGAAAGCACGGATGTTTTGGTGCTTCGCGTTCGGTTTGCAAAACCTATGACCGATGTGAACGATCCGAACCGCTCATTTTGATCTTCTAGTTGATATGAGCTCACAAACAAAATTTTACATTTTTTTAAATTTTTTTACTATTTTAAATAGATTTTTGAAAACTCATAATTATATTTTAGGGTACCTAAGACGTTTGTTAGCAAACACTAACATAACATCCCCATAATTACTAACAGAAGAACACAAAATGAATAGGTAACTATCCAAATTGATTTTGAATTTTTTATACTGTTACGATAGTATTTATACTAGAGTGATATCATTTATACTAAAACATTACACATATTTTTGGTGCGAGGGCTCTCTGAACGTACGTGTATATCTAAAATTCTAAATATTACTACCGGCTAATTTATTTGCCAATGTTACTGGACTGTTATACTAGTATAGAAGATATCTAATGTTAATCGTTGGAGCAAATGGCATTGCAGACATTCAAATGTGAAGTAGTAAGTTCAAAATTACAAGAGAACAATATTATTGGTTTAAGAGTAAGATAATATGAATATTCATCATTATAGATCACGTTACAGCCGATGATTGAACTCTTGATTTGGCCTTCCAAATCCTGGTTCAGATGATCGATCCCATATGCAGGCGGCGAGGATCGAGGCATCGAGCCGACGGCACGCCTACGGCCTGCGCCGCCGCCGATGTTGGTGCTGGTGCCGCGCGGGCCGCTAGAACATGAACGCGGCGTGCACCGGCAGGTCGATCTCGTCCCCGTCGCAGCCCAGGATGAGCTCCAGCGGCAGGTCGATGTACGACGACGACGAGGCCTCGCCGTCGAGGGCCTGGTCGGAGGCCGACGACGACGACGACGACAAGCTGGAGGCGCAGTCGAACCGCTCGAGGGACACGGCCAGTGACATGTTGCTCTGTCGCACCGCGCCCGGTTCGGACTCCTCGGCGGCGCTGCGGCGGCGCCGAAGCGTCTCCGGTGCCGATGGCGTCTCCGGTGCCGGTGCCGTCGGCTGCTTGCCCCTCCTGGTAAGCCCCGGCAGGTAGAGGCAGCAGCTGAAGGGCGCCCCGTCGCCATGGCCACCCTTGCGGCGGCCGTCGTTGCCGCGCGAGCCGGTGATGAGCGGCACGTCGCTGCCCCACCGGTGCGGCGCGCTCGGCCTCCGCTCCAGCGACGAGAGGAGGATAGCGTCGAACTCGTCGGCGTCAGCGAGCTCCAGCTTCATCTCCCTGCCGGCGGAGGACCTTCTCCCCGGCGCCACCGCGTGCTCAACGGCGAGGTGCACGTCCCTTCTCTCGGCGGCTGGGCACGGCGCGGCGGCGCTGCCCAGCCGAGACGGAGCTGGAGCTGAAGCCGAAGCCGGAAGGTGGCGGCTGACGGAGACGGAGGGGATGGGCAGCGGCTCGTCGATGTTGAAGCGGGAGAACTGGCGGAGCGAGAAGGGGTCGACGGCGATCTGCCTCTCCTCGGGCTCTTCTTCTGCCGGGCCGTCCTGGGGCCATCGGTAGGCCGACCCTTGGTGGAGGTGTCCCGCCATGGTCACGTGCTGGCGTCAGCACAGCATTGTCGACGAAGGAGAAGAAGAGGTTCTAGGGCTCGTTGCTCTGTTCGTGGAGGGGAGCAACTAGTTTGAGGTAGTGAGTTGTGTGACTTGTGAGTTGTGACGCCGGAGAGTGGGTGCACTGCAAACTGTGGTGGAGTGCATGGCAATGTGGCATGCACGGACGAAAGCAAGTGTGTTGTGCCCGGCCACCACTCAGGCACTCATGCTCTTGATTTTTTTTATTATGGAATCAGCTTGCTATCAAACAACTGAGAGTTATTTTGACTCTAAATAGATTTTTTGGTTGCTAAGATCTCTTCCCCTTCTATCTTTTCCCCCTTACCCTCTCCCTTGCCTCTCCAATCTTTTCTTTCCACATCACCACCTTCTCCTCCTCTCCCGCCTTCGTCTTTACCGCCCGTGGCTGGCGTCACCACTAGCACATCACCGATCAGCCCCCCGTCCCACACCGCCGGCGCTACCTCGCCCAACCTAACCCAAATGGCCAGCGTCGATCCAACCTCCTCTGTTATTCATCCGCCTTCGTCCGAGCCTGCGGCTCCGGCGTCGCCGTCAACACCTCATCACGCCACCACGATCCCCCACCCCACCGCCTCCCTCGATCTCACTCTAAGCCCAGAGGCACTAGGAACTTCACCCCCAACCAAACCCTAAACCCTAACCCCAAAATCGCGGTAGCCGAAGAGGAAGAAAAAGATGGCAACACCGGTGAAGAGGAGGAAGAAAATGCCAGGTGAGTCAAAATTGACTGATGTTTAAGAAATTCTCAGGCAACTGATGTCTAACAAATTCGTTTTATTACTTAGAATTCCTTTGACCCATGTTAAAGATTATGTGTGTGTGTGTGTGTGTGTCTATATATATATATATATATATATATATATATATAGAGAGAGAGAGAGAGAGAGAGAGAGAGATTTGCTAGTGTACACTCGAGTGTACGGAGCCTCCGTGAACTTCGATGGGTTTTCGAAATTCGAGAATTTAGTGATCGATCCAAACCATTGATCTTGTTCGTCATGTCAAAAGGTAGCCACCAACCAAGTTTCGTTTTTTTTTTAATTTTTTTGCTATTTCTTTTCTAATTTTGAAAATCAGCCTTCTACAAATAGCAAAAAAATTTGAAAAAATACGAAACTTGGTTGGTGGCTACGCTTTGACATGACGAACAAGATCAACGTTCGGATCAATCACTAAAGTTCTCGAATTTCAAAAACCCGTCGAAATTCACGGAGGGATCCGTACACTCAAGTTCACGCTAGCACAGGGAGAAAATGTGAGCAACATGCCACTAGGGGTGATAAAAAAAGAAACGCAAAGCCCAAACAGGCCATGTTCAGAACATAACTTCCATTTCCGTACCCGTGGCCCAATGCTCCTACGCACCACTCCTATCAATCTGATGGCCCACCCCGCCTCAAGGCCTCAACCCTAACTCCTTGGACGCGGGGGCTGTTCGACGGCCATCACCGACTATTGGATGGAGATCCAACGACAAACGTTAGATCTAAATGCAAAACTTGTTATTTTTTATTCATCATATAAAAAATTCAATAAATTTAATAAAAAAAGAAAAATATTCTCTGTTGGGTGTTCGTGAATCGTGATGGTTTGCCGGCCTGCCGGGCCCGTGATCCGTGCTGCTGGGCCTACCGAGAAATTTCTTCACTCACCTCTGCGTGGCGAATTCTACGGCGTCCTGCATGCCTCGGTAACCTTCAGGCCTTCAGGGCCTACCTTGTAGCTTGCATCCTACGTTTTTTTTCTGGAAGAAGTCCACATTGCCTCCCTCAACTATTGAAAAAGTTCACTTTTTCCTCCCTCTGTGTTAAATGGGTGAGATCTGGCCATCCAATCTTACAACGAACGGCCACAAATGAGTTGAGGGAGGAAAAATAAACTTCTACAATAGTTAAGGGAGGTAAATTGGACTTCTTCCTTTTTTTCTTAAGAAAACGTTATAACTACATGAGAGGAAGGGCCCATCATGGCTACAGTTTTTTTATAGAGATGTTATAGAAAAACCGGATTTAGAGTAGACACTACATAAGGAAGAGAAATCCCATTATAAACGTAAGAGATTGATCAAAAAAATTCCAGTGCCTGATTTTCTCTATACATCTAGGTGTCTTTGATTTTATGATTGTGTTCTTGGTGATCGATGATTTTATTCGACTACCATGAAATTATAACACGTTATCCGCTCTCTGGTTCGTTATCTCGCTATGTCATCTTTCAGATTGCATGCATTGTTGATTGATTGGATTAACCAGTTAAATGATCGAACGAGTAATTAAGGATACCAATCCCTGAAGGGCGGTCCGCCGGTGATGTGCCTGACCAGTGCATATGGCGCCCGCGCCCGTGCGCACGAAGGATGCGGCGGTGCGCGGCGGTGCCCACACCGTAGCATCGGCGGCGGCGGTGCTTGCGCCCTAGATAGCGGTGGCGGCACACGAGCCTATGCCCGCGCGCTCAACGTGGCAGCGGTTGCTAGCCCATGCACGCACGCACGTGCTCGGAGGGCAGGGACGGTGGCTGGCCCACACGTGCGCCAGAAGGCGGCAACGGTGCTCATGGTGGTGGCCCTAACATACGTCAAGTTAATGATAGTATTGAATCTGGTTAATTAGCATTATGTTATTCACTTTAATTGCTTATATGTTTTCTTAAGGCTTGCATACCTTGTTAATTATAATTGCAATTAGTGAATTATCTCTTTTGACAAGCACACATGCTACATTTCCTGAATTAAATATATGCATCATAACATAGGGTATGCCAAACATTAACAAGCGGGATTTCACCTTGCTTGCTATCGATCGGGGCAACTATTTGACATGGGTGATGGATCTCAAAATTAATCTGAACATCTGCTCCCTTGGTGTTAGTATTACCCCTCCTCCAGATGGTGCACCACCAATTCATACTCGATAAAATATGCGGCCCTGCAATTCATACACCACCGTTTGCATTGGAACCTCAAGACCAAGTATATGATGTAGAATATATAGCCCTTGGCTACACCCCCAATGGTCAATCCTAAACCCCCCACTGTCACGAGGAGACGTGAACCAGAGGAAAGAGCCACGAGAACCGCTTTTTTTTGTCTATATATACAAATTTGTTGCTGAAGCCCCAAGAGACGATCCCGAGTATCGACATATAAGTATTTGTTGTAACCATTTCAAGCAAGCCTAGCACTACTATAAAATTTAATTTTATAGATATCAGTAGTGTATATTTGTTTTTTTTTGAAAAAAATTGCAAGCATTTATAAATTGCCATCAATAGGCCATCAAGCTGTAACTAGTCGACATGTTGAACTTTTTACTGGTGATGTAGAATGTTTCCTAATTAAATATTTGGGAGCTTTAATAAGTTGTACGAGAATTAATGTTAATAATTGGGAACACCTTGTCGAAAAGATTAAAAAAAAGACAAGATTCCTGGAGGGGTAAGTTTCTTTCAATTGGTGGAAGACTTACTATGTTAAATGCTTGTTTTTTCAGTATTCCCATTTACATTATGTCTATGAATTTGTTGCCCAAAACAATTTGTGATAAAATTGATAAGGTCAGAAAAAAAAAATTTATGGAAGGGAATTGAGGAGAAAAGAAAGTATCACCTGTTTAAGTGGAGTGAGGTCACTAAACTTAGGATGAAAGGTAGCTTAGGAATTCAAAATATTAGACAAATGAATATTAGCCCTCTATGCAAATGGCTGTGGAAAAAGTAGCCAGAGCAGGGGATTTGGCAAGATTGGTCAAAGCCATGTACTATAGAGGTAAGGGTCTAGCATTAATAAAGACAAAACAAAATGACACCCCTTGCTAGAAAGACTTAATGAAAATAAAACAATACTACATGAGTAATAGAAGGATCATTATTGGTAATGGTAAGGAAACCAGCTTTTGGTTTGACCCGTGGTATGGTGATAATCTTTTGAAAGATTGGTTCCCTGAACTGTTCCATATTTGCCAAAACTTAAATTGCTCTGCTGCTAAGGTTCTGGGAAAGGTGCATACCTTGAGACTTAGAAGGCATATAGGTGTGGGTGTTAATAGTCTTTATCTCTTAATTCTGATAAAAGAGATGAAACAAGTGGATCCCGGGGAAAAAAGGAATTTTCTCTGTAACCTCAATGTACAAAACTTTTTACCAGAAGAAAACTAATGGGGATATAAAGAGAATTTGGTAGGCCAAAATTCCTCTTAAAGTTAAAATTTTCTTTTGGCCGTGTTATAAGGATGCAACCCTCACCAAGAAGAATCTTTATAGAAGGGGCTGGTCTGGTGATCAAACCTGTGAGTTTTGTAACAAGATGGAGACTTGTAATCACTTAGTTTTTTATTGCAAACTTTCTAAGATCCTTTGGGGTGTGCTGGCAAATGTTGTGGGGGCTAACACAATCCCCAGAAATATTAAGCAATTTTGGAAGTGGTTTAACAAATGGGTTGGGAGGCACATGAACCTTAGTGGGTTCTGCCTTACTGCTGTTGTCTGGTCCATTTGGTTGACCAGAAATGATTGTTGCTTTGGAAGAAGCTTTATCAAAGATCCTTTAATGTTGGTTTACAAAATGCTTGTTTTTGTTAAACTTTGGACGTGTCTTCTGAAGGCGGATGACAAGAAGCTGATCGAGCTGGGGGCCGCGAGGATCTTCCAAGTCATCAAAGAGGAGAAAACCTAATGAGGAAGAGAAGATTTGAATTTGAGAGATACCAGAGGATTGGAGTTTTTGTTTTTGTAATGGGTTTAGTCTATTTGCATGCCTTGCGAGCCTGCGTGCTCGTTAGTGTCATGTTGCTCTGTTTAAACTCGTTGCAAAGTTGGGGTGATGCTTAACTCTGGTATTGCGGTAATCTTGGGCAGACGTTTACGATTGATGAGGTTATTGGTCGTAGTGCAAACATTTGTTGTTCCCCTTTGACTGGTAGCAGTAGTTTCTGATTATTTGTTGTAAGGACATTGTTTCCGTTTTTTCTATTGAAAAATTGGAAATCGGGGTGCTCCCTTTTTGCAAAAAAAAATAAAAATTTGCAAAAGACCTGTGATATAGGGCACTTTAGCTTATTTTGTTTGGCTCGATTAATTGATATATAATTATCCCCTGGTGAATAGTTATGCCTACTGTTTTTCAATTTTCAGAAGAGTTAACTTTCTAAGTGGCGCTAGCTAGATAGCAAACTTATCTTATCAGCCCAGTTTATCTTTTTTTCGTTTGAATCCAAGCCCATCTGTCGTCTCAGGCCCTCTTTGATCCCTTCTTTAGTTTTAGTTTTTATTAGGTTTGTAATTTTTTATTTTTATATAGGCCATTTACTTTAATTTCTGAAAATATTTTTTCAGAACTTTGTAGGTTTTTTAAAGATCTCAAAAATATTATTAAATAATTTATTTAGCCTTTTTATGCCACTTTGAAAGGTGGTCAAATTTACCCAACTAAAACTAAACAAGGGACAAAAGAGGGCCCTAGACTTATTAAATGATTGAGAAATGCCGTGGTTTATTCAAAAATGGGGTTTTCTAGATATATGTCAAAGTATCAAAATAAATATGGTAGAAAGTTGTAAAATACTCGGAAAATATAAATAAATTTCTACATGTGTGTAAAAATGTGCGGTTCCCAGTATTACCCAAATCGATTTCGCAAAACATTTTTCTCATGAAAGGGATCAAGTCCTAGCACCGACACCTTACCTAAAATTCATTTGCATCACAATGTTTCTGAAACCAAATTCAAATTAAAAAATTGAGACATTCACACTTTTCGGAAGTATAAAAATTAAACGTATACGTCATTACCAAAATATTTCCAGGCCCTATAGATAAGTCCAATAATTAACATGATTACTTTTGGGTGTTTTGGACAAAAGTTGAAAATAAAAATGTAAGTTTTAATTTATATATATCAGTAAAAAATCCGGTCTTAACAAAATTTTTTAGTATCGTTAAATTTTAGCTAAGTTATTTCAAATTTAAACATAACAAAATATATATTTCTGACTGGTATTTATTTTTATCGAACGTTACAGCTGATAACTATGGTTACTTACTGTTATAATTTCCTGGTTTTAAAATCACCAAAACTTTATTTGTACTTTGACCATATTTGATGTTGCGACTCATCTTTACTTCTAGAGAGAATTTCACTGTTACCCCCTTAAACTTGCAACAAATCTCACTTAACTCACTGAACTTGAATTTTACTTTCTCGGTCCCTCGAACTTGCATCTGTATGCATGGTTGCACCAAAAACTGTTAGGGCTCCCATTTGAAACAGACACGGCATGTGGCAGTTATATGCTGATTTGTCTGTTAAGAGCATGTACAGCAGGGGCTGTATCAAGCCCCTGCATTTCAAAATTTGACAGCCCTAGGTGCCAGCCTAGCTACCCGCGTGTGTGCTTTTTTTTGAATTTTTCACCCGCGGTACTGTAGCTACAGTAATTTCGGGGTCTGCTGGGCATGCTCTAAATAGTGACATGGCTAACCACATAAGCCTCCATGTCATGTCCTTGTTATCGTCTTCTTCCTTCACCTCTCTCCCCTGAATCTCTCCCCCCTTGAATCTCTCCCCCCTTCTCTCTCTCATGGCGTAGAAGATGGAGGCTGAGGGGAGGATGGAGCAGACGAGGAGGAGGAAGACAGCTGGCGCAGGGAAGGCCGGCAGCGCTTGCGCGGGGGAGGCCGACGGCAGTGAGCTCGGGCGAAGAGGAGGCGGCGGCGCTTCCGTGGAGAGGAGGTGGTGGCGATGACCTCGCAAGGGAAGGTGGCAGGCGGCGCCGAGCTCGGGGAAGAGGAGGGGGTGCGTGGTGGCAAGCTCGGGGAGGCGGGGAGGGGGCCGGCGGCAAGCTTGGGGAAGGGGAATGCGGAGCGCTCGAGGAGGTAGAGGGAGGGGGGAGAGAGAGAGAGAGGAGGATGTGGAGGGCAACTCAGCTATTAACAGACAAGTGGCTGCCACATACGCATTTGACAGCCACATAGATAGCCACCTCATCGTCTAACAGGTCCCCTAACGATTTCAGAGCAACTGTGCAAATGAAGACAATTCAGGGGACTGATATCGTAATTTACAAGTGTAGGAGGCTAAGTGAGATTTGCTGCGAGTTCAAGGGAGGCAACAATGCAATTCTCTCATTTCCTTTCCTTGTGCTACTCCTACGTTCAAATGAAATTTGGAAAAAGTCTACATTACACCTTAAACTATGACCCTTCGTCTATATACCCCCCTGAACTACGAAACCAGATATACCTCTTCCTAAAACCAAGGAAAGGATGCAAATAACACCTCGCACTGGTTTTGAGCGTGGTTTTTACCACGTGGCTGGTAAGGTGGCAATTTGGTCAGAAAAATAAAATTAAAATAATTCTTCTCTCTCCTCTCTCTCTCTCTCTCTTCCATCTCATCTCCTCCCTCCCATCAAACCCGGTTCCCCTCCTCTCCTCCCTGCTCCATCCCATCGTCGCCTCCTCCTACTTCACCCCGCTGCTGCCTCCTCCCCGCCCCTCCAACACCGTCCTGTGTCGACCCCTCCCCACCGCCGCCTCCTCCCAGCCCCTCCCCTTGTCGGCCCCTCTCTGTCGCCGCCTCCTCCCAGCACGCCCCTCCCCCCGCCACCCCGCGTCGGCCCCTCACCACGCTGCCCCTCCTCCCTCCTGCGCGTCCTCCACGTTGCGCCGCCTCATAGCCTCTAACCACGCCGCGCCGCTTCGGCTCCTTCCTACTCCTCCTCCTTGCGTGCCCTCTTCCCTGCGCCACCTCCTCCCCGCGATGAGCAATTGGGCCGACGAGCAATTCGTGCGGTGCTCGATTTGAGGAAGGTGGCACCACCGGCCTTGAGGCCGTGGAGGACGACGGTGGTGGCGCTCCTCCTCTGCCACTAACAAGCGGCCGTGTGCTCCTTCCGTGCCACGAACATGCAGTGGTGCTGACACTCCTCCCATGGCCTCCAGGCGGCGGCAACGCCTTTTCCTATGGCTAGGACGCATGACCAGCGGCAAGGCGGCACATGTCCTGAAGTGAGGTGGTCCTTGCTCCGTGCGCACGCTTCCCTAGCTCCATGCCCTTGCTCTATGCCCCTGCTCTGCACTGCCGTCGCTTCAATCATCACCATAACCCGCACAGGGCCACGGTTCTCCTCTTAATCGGCCATCACTACCGCTGTCACTTGCCGACAACCACTGGGTTGCCGTCATCGCCACCCTTGGCCCTACCGCCATGGGGCAATGGCCAAGACGACTGTCTTTGCTCTGCTCACAACGTGCTCAATGGAATGACCAGAAGGGGACTAGGAAAGGAGAAGAACAAATGCACTACAGGACACGGCAACAGTATCGACGGCCCAAGCCGTCGATACACACCACACGACCGTCGGGTGAAACTAGTGTCGACGGCTAGCCGTCGATACACGGCCGTCGAGTGAACGTCGTCGAGAGAGGCAGCTAGTGTCGACGGTCGACCGTCGACACTACTAGTGTCGACGCAACAGCAAGAAATTCGTCGAGACACGGACCAAGACGGCGTCACCGGCTCTGTTGAGTGCTTTACGCCAAGATGGCGGCCGTCGATAATACTTGTCGTGGGACCCACAGAGGACCATGGCGACAGTATCGACGGCCCTATATATGCCGTCGATATTCTTCGTAACAGCTTAACGGTTACATAGGCGATCGACACAATCTCAATCTATGACTCAGATCGACGGCCATATATATGCCGTCGACCGCATTCTAAAAGTGAAAAAAATTTTGTGCATTTTGTTAAAAAACACAGATTCTGCGGCGCATGCACTCCAAAGAAGAAGCAATGACGACCGCAAACCCAAAATACCCCACAATGCATATATATACCCCTCGTCGCATATTTGCGACCACAATTCATCGAAACACACATCGAAACCATAAAATACACAAAATTAACATTACCACATATCCACAAGCACATATATAGCACGTCGAAGTTCACAAGCTATCATATAACAAATATAAGACAAATTTTGCAACTAAAAGTATCAAAATCAAAAGTAAAGCTAGCTGGCTACTGATCAGGCCGAGGATCGTTCTCCGATGGGTTCTCCGGGCGATTAGGCGGTTGGGTGAATAATGGCGGGCGGCGCTTCAGAAAGAGGTCGGTGACCCGGTTGGGATTTTCTGGGTCACCGATGTGTCTCCTCCTCCGCCACGGATCTCACCATGAGCCAATGACCGAACCTGCATGTGTACAAAACAGTTAGTTATTATTTTGTCACGTTTAAGCGGTTCAAACATGAGTTAACGACTTACGCATCCGTAACATACGGCAAGCCACCATGTGGTAGTGGGCCCACGTATTCGCTGGTGGAGCAGTGTGGGCTGCCGTGAGGGGTGTAGGGAGCCGGTGCCCATCCACCGCGAAACGGTGGCGGACCCCCGTAGAAGGTCGGACCGCCAGCAGTACCACTGGGACCAGCCTAAAATTTTATGGACACCGGACTTGTGAATGAAATTGCAATAAACGACATGTGGATGGATAGTACTAGGTTTAAGGACATTACCCCGCCCAGTCGAGAGAGCGACTCCAGATAGGCGAACCTTTGCTCGAACTCATATCGTTGCCTCGCCATCTCCGCCTCCTGCCTCTGTCTGCTTCTTCTTGGGTCCTCGACTCTCCTCATCGCTGCATCATCATGCACTCTCCTCCTCTCCCGCTCCTCTCCTCCTTCTCCCGCCCTCTCCTCCCTCTCCGCCGCCTCTCCTCCGAGAGTGGGAAGCCCTCACCGAGGCATGTAATCCTCGGACCAGTAACAAAGCGATGTTAGTGGTTACAAAATATGATCTAAGTCGACACGAGCATAAATTAGGCGTACCATACCTCGGTGGTCCCTCCGATCGCTAGCCTCCCAAGAGCCTTTCCGCCCATAGCCTCATGTATCACCGAGGGGTCAAGTGGCTCCTCTTCAGGTCCTTCTCTTGGCCATGCTTATCGTGAAAGCCTCTCATGGCGTGCTGCATTGAAGTGAGATAACCGAGTTAGAATATACGATTGTGTACGAACTAATTGATAAATTATTACGCACCTCTCGTTCTTGCACTACTAGGGTCCACAGGACCGAAGGAGCCATCCTTTTTCTGAGAGGTGTGGCCCCTCCGGAACACCGACAGCCACGACGGAAACTGGCCAGTCGTGGCGCCCTGCATCGTACAAGTGGAGTGTCAATATATTCATTATTCGAAAAAAACAAGATCGAAATAATGAAGGAATAGCATTACCATCCTTTTTCTTAGCTGAGCGAACGACGACTTTCCAGTCGTCGTTTTACTCGTCATCGCTGCTCGGTTCTTCTTGGCCTTCAAAGACTTTTCCTTGAACGCCTCGGCGACCCGATCTTTGCGACAAGGCCTCCCAGGCATCTGGGGCGTTCGACACCCAGTCCGGTCGAACCTGCGCGTACTCTTGAGCCTCGAGGTACAGCCTGCGCGCATCGGCCTGGGTGATCCTCTCTCCCTTCATAATCCTGACAAGATAAGATAAAGTAAATTATTCGTATTATAACCATATGCGCCAAAAAAGCCAAAGAAATAAGTGAATACCTGTGGAAATCACGAGCGGCGGTGACCCGTGCACTCGACATCGATCTCGCACCTTCGCCATGCGTTCCTATCCATCACAAAATTGATGTCCTCCTCCTCCAAGCCCGGGCGCGGCGATACCTAAGCTGAAAAAATAAATCCGAATAAACAATGGTTGCCAATCATCTGCGATATTAAAAATCAAAATGTGCGAACTCACCCAAAACTCCGCCTTATCTCCTCGGCGGCGGTGCTATCCCGTGAGGTGCCACATTGTAATCATCCCAAGAGTAAGCGGGATGTTGTGCCCTCCTCTCCGACCATGCCAGGATAGTCTTGGCGCGCGAGGATGCCAAGAGCATTAGGCGGTGGGTATCGACTTTGTTGGGATGGACACAGGACAAGTTGCTCTGAGAGAATAAAGGCAAGTTAGTAGATTTAATTGACAAAAAGTAGCGAATTAGGATATTACATGCCGCCATCCGGCTCGATCACGATCCGCCTGTGAGGATATCTCGCCGCCTTGGGCAACTTGTTATGCCCCTCTTCGCCCTTGGAGCCCCTCCTGCTAGAGCCCCAATGCCCCGGACTCTGTGTCGGTGCAGTCATCCTGTGCAGCGTGCCTCGTGGCTGACTCAGAGTGCCCCCTTGACCTCTGGTCAAGGTCGTAAATCCTAAATCTGCGACGAGCTCCTCCTGAACTGTCGGCGTGGCATCCTGCATTTTAAAGTAATGTCAGTTCACAAATTAGTAATATTAAAACAACAAAACTGAACATAATGACCGAAATGAATACCATCAACTTAGAAGTATGTATCGTCTACATCGAGAAGATCATCGGTCGGCTCGACATCCTCCCCTTCTTGTTGTGCTTGTTGTGTTTGTTGTACTTCTTCATTTACGTCGTCATCTATTGTGGCTACTAGGTTATCTAGTCCATTCCCAATATCAATCACCACATTGCCATTCATACGTTGCTCTTGTCTTTGGTTGGTGATAATCATCGGTCGTCGGGGTAGCCAATCTTCCAGGCCTTCGAATCTTGTACACAACCCACCATGACCGAAGGTCTTCCTCGCCGCGTTTAGTACTACCTTTCATTGCTTTCTTGCATGGATAAGGCAGATAGTACACTTGCTCAGCCTGGTTGGGAAGGATGAACGGATCGTACCCTTTTAACCTTGACTTACGGTTAACCTCCACCAAACCTAACTCGCTCGACGTCTAACCCTTTAATAGGATCGAACCAAATGCAACAAAAGAGAACAACCGATAACTCCTTACTTCCCTCAAATACTAATTCAATTATCTCCTCTATTATACCGTAGTACTCCATGCCATCTTCCCCGTAGCATAGTACACAACTGTTAATTGATTTTAAATTAGGTTTCGACCTTTCATGAATTGCCGATCTAAAGCGAAACCCGTTGACATCATAAACTCCGTGCACTTTGACGCTAGTTCTAGGTCCATGCGACAGAATACGTTCATACATCTACGAACGAGAGGGTTGCCATCCTTCATACATCCAACTCCTGTCTTCTTCCATCTGAGTTGCCAGACATCGTCGCACGAGAGGGTTTTGTATTAGGCTTTGGAAGGCTTCTAAACCCACCTACGAACGACCGATTGAGCAGACGTTGCGCTGCAGTACCGGAGGGTTCGAGACGAGATTTCAGCAGCATAACCCTAAGCGTTCTCCTAGTGCAACGATGGCCAGGGAATCGATAAAAACTCCGAAACACTTATTTTATGCACAGGAGAACCTTTTAGGGTTATGCCGTCGAAAAACTCATCTCGAACCCTCCGGTACCACAACGCGACGTCTGCTTTCGAGCGGTCGTTAAATGAGAGGTCGCCCACCGGGGCGCCCATAAGGGGCTCCACGGACAATTCGGAAGCGCGCACCACATCTCGTATTAGAGCACAACGAATCACCGTCCGTGTTCCATACGAGATGTGCCGTTTCCGAACGGGTGACGTACGGCTAGGTGACATGTCCTAAACTAATCCACGGACACTAGCTAATCACACGGCAAACAGTTTAATATAATTTTTAAAATACATTTTATTGTCCTAAATTTGTAATTATATTCTATACTATTTTCCTAAATTTTAAAATATATTCCAAACCATTTTTCAAAATTTTTACTTTTTTAAATAATTAAATTAGTCTTAATCATGATCATATTATAATTAGTCTCGACTAAACATTCTTGGCCGTCGACATCGAATCGGATGTCGCTGCAGAGTCGAGGATGGCTCTGCAGGTGGGGCGTCTGCACGAGACCGGACAAGGTGGGGGTAGTGGCGGCGGCGGCGATGAGGCGGCCGGACGTCCATGGCGGCGGCTGGCGGCTGGCGGGCGGCGGCACCGAGACAGCAGACGAGGGAGGCGGCCTAGTGGCGGTGACGGTGAGATGGCGGCCCGCGCGGCGCGGACGTTGTTCGGCGAGATGGCGGCGGGATAAGCGGCGGCCAGCGGCGCGGCGAGCGGCGGCGGCGACGGCTTCAGCAGCAGCGGCGTTCGGCGGCAGCGCGGCGGCGCGTCAGGCGGACCGACGCGTTCGGCGAGGAGGCGCGCGCGAGCGGCGCGCGTGGAGGCGGCGGCGCGCTTCGGCGGCGGCGCGGGCGGCAGCGCGGTCCGGCGAGGCGGCGGGACGCGAAGCGCCGGCGTGGAAGCGGCGGCGGCGTGGCGGCGCGTCCGGCGAGGAGGCGGGGCGCGAGCTGCGGCGTGGAAGCGAGCAGCGCGCGGCGGCGTATAAGCGGCGGCGTGGGCGAGGCGAGGGACTTAGCGATTTTGCTAAGTCCCGAGCCCTAGGAGCTCAGATAACTAGAGCGATGTCGACGGCCAACTATAGGCGTCGACATAACCACGGATAACCAACGCGGTAGTATCGACGGCATGATAAGACCGTCGAAATACATATAATAGTATCGACGGCTCACTAACGGCCGTCGATACTAAGCTAACACCAGGAGGTACAGTATCGACGGCATAGGTACCAACGGTCGAGACTATCGTCGGGGAAGCTAGTATCGACCGCTGTAAGTCAAACCGTCGATACTACTTCTGCCGAGGGTTAGCGTTGACTACCGTCGAGTAGCTGTGTTAGTATCGACGGTTTTAGTCTAGGCCGTCGATACAAGTGCATGTCTCGAGGGCTTCCCCCCTTAAAGGGAATCACTGGTCAAACCTCTCTATTTCAATTTTATAAATTTGAAAAACAAATTTTAAATGTTCAAACTATTCCATGTTGCTTTCTACTGGGAATTACACACCTGGAAAAAAAATCAAATAATTTAGAACTTCCTATGAGGTCATCCCTTTGAAACCTGAAGTTTTCCGAAGAATTTCACCTCGAGTTTCATATTTCATGTGATCAAAGCAACATCATACATCCTATTTGAATTTAAATTGTGTTTATTTATAATTTTAAAGTTATGTTTTCCTACTATACAATATTTGATACATGCACGCAAGACTCAACTATTTTTAAATTTCTTACTAGTAAAACTAAAATTGTAAGATTTAAACAATATTTAATACATTATTTAAAAAGCTATATATGTTCAATATTCCTCAATTCATTAATTATAACAATAACTACCTAAAAATAATAAAATGTAACATTTCTAATTTTCAATTCAAATTAACGACAATTTTAACAAAGATTAAAATATAAATAAAACAAAATGGGGTAAAAATTTAAAAAATAAAATGTATCGACGGCTTTTTGTAGGCCGTCGATACTGTATAATACTATCGACGGCATAACGTTTGGCCGTCGATACTGTTAGACGCCGTCACGCCACACAGGCTTTCCGTTTGCTTTTTGATACTGACCACCAAGTAAACTCGACGGCAATTTATCGTACGTCGATCATCGTCCTGATTTGAGTCAGATCGACTGCATAATTGTGGCCGTCGACACTATGTTACCTGTTTCGACTGTTCAAATTGGGCCGTCGAATCAGATTTTGGCAGTCGAATCTATTTTCGTTTCCTGTAGTGATGTGACCTGGTGATGTGTAAATTTTAAGTTGATCGTAGTGCCACATGTGATGCAAGAGTGATAAATTTATCCAGGTGAACTATCAAAATCATGATACCACTGTTTAAAACCGCCTTAGGGAGTTATTTGCTCCGGTTTCATGGTTTTGTGAGGTAGAATGATTGGTTTCATAGTTCATGGGGTATATATGTAGACGAAGTCATAGTTCATGGTATAATATAGGTTTTTTTTCAATGAAATAAGGCAATCATCAAAGTTCAAACTTATCATTGCATAATCCTTCTTCCTTCTAAGCAAACACAAACCTAATACAACATATATAATTAAGCAACTACAACGACAAATAAATGAGAGACCACAAAGCGATGACACATAGGGAAGACTCAGTGTATGTACTCCTTACATTTAAGATATTTTGGGCAATGCCGCATGTGAAGCGTGGCGCTACCAAATAAACACGCCTCTTCGTCCAGCTGCAATTAATTATCCCAACAACAGGTCAGTGGTTAATTACGACTATTAATAATTCTTAGTACATCTTAGCTAATTATTGCACCATATCAATCAAGCTAGGTCAACCAGTGGACCGATCGCCCGTGTGCACGAGCTGCGCGAGGCCGCAGAAAAACTACGCCCTACTGGCATCCTCCCGCTGCGCAGGCGGCACGCGTCCGCGTCCAGCTGCTCGCCGCCGGCGTCAGATGGTTTACTAATCGCCGCCGCTGCGGGGTCAGGACTCAGGGTCAGGGTCGCCTGAAACACCTAGGCGAAACGTAGGGGAGAGCGTCGAACACATGGCGGAGGAAGATGGGGACACTTCCGGTAATTAACCTAGAAGGCGGGGTCCACATGGAGATAACAATGTGGAGGCGTGATCCGAGCAGAAAATGAGGCTGTTCGTCAGTCATAAGAATTGTAGTTGTTGAATTGATGTTGATATGCGCAGAGTCTAGTGTCATTCTTAATTAGCCTAGCTGAGTGCCTCGCTGCCAAAATACACAGGATTGCTTCCCACTACGACCTCTTGAGAGTTGAGACTTCGCACAATCTTACTGGTGAAGTGGTAATGGTCTTGACTGCGTCGCTTCGATTAATGCACTCTGCTGCGTTGTGTGGAATTTATTTTAGAGCATCTACGATAAAGCCAGTTCAGCTGTCTATAAGAATGCTAGCATCAATAAATTTTTTTATGGAGGAGAGAGAAATAGAAGAGAGTGGCGTGAGCGCTACATGCGACCTCAGTCTCGCTTAGAAAAAGAGGACACTAGCAATTGCCTGTAGACAGCACAGTTGCTAGCGCACCATCTGCTGTGCGCCTCTTTCTCTTTGCCTCGCGTGCGAAAGGAAAAGTTTTCCTCCACGCGCGCGAAGGGGAAGGTTTCCCTTCACGCACGCCTCCTCCCTCTGACGTGCGCTCCTCCCAAATCCACGCCCTCACTGCCTCGCCTCCTCCGTCACCCCCCCAGCTCCATCGCGCCTCCTCCATTGGGCCGCCCTCGCCTTGCCTCCTCCTTCGCGTTGCCGATGTACTGATCTACTCCCGATCGCCGCCCCAACCTCTCCTTCCCCGCTGTCATCGCACCTTCGTGAAGATGAACTCCCGGTCCAAGCGGGAGGTAGCTCCGCCAACGGCACACCTTGGGTATGCGACCTCTCCTCGGTGGCTGACCTCGTCGTCTGGTGAAGCAGTATCAGTTCCCTTAGGTTACCTCTCCTCGGTGGCCGATCTCGTTGTCTGGTGAAGCAGTCTCAGTCCCCTTAGGTTGGTGGACCGCACCGCCGTCTCCGCCTCCGGCGCCAAACACCTCAACCATAGCTGCATCAGGCATCTCTGAGCTGTATGTTTTACTTCTAAATTGGTTGGTCTTGCAATGCTAATGTGATGCTACCATGGTCTTGCAGTCTATTGTGATGTTATACTTCAAAAATGAAATTGATAGGTTTTGTTCATACGGATCTAAAATGAAATTGTTTGTGCAACCATCTTCCTGGCAGTTTTGTATAAATGGCTTGGTCTAAGCACCATGGCCACCTATTAGTAAAGACAAAGTGTCGGTTTTCAAAAAATTCCTATTAACATAAATGACGTCGAAGATGTTAGGACTGCGAAACGTCTTCCATTGACATCAGAGGAGGGTGTGCGTTTGGTAAGTAAAAGCATGTTTTATTAGGGAGTATAACAAAAGCATTCTTTTAAACCATGCTTCTATTTGGTAACTGTAGGTAAGTGCGTGGTCGAAAAATTCTAATGATTGGAAATTGCAATAAAAACGAGAAGTACTAGACAAATGTGTTTATAGTATACAACATCGCTACACCTAAACATAGGAGAAGAGAAGCCGAACAACTCAAAGACAGATTTCAGAAAATCAAGAGATGGGTTGCCTGGTGCTGTGCACCCTGGAATAAGACTAGTTCTATCTATACTAGTGGTCATTCAGATGACATGCATGTTGAAAGAGAAGTATTTGAAATTTTATAAGGAGGACTGTAAAGAAACTTTTACGGTTATGCATTGCTGGAATGTTCTTCGCCATGAACTCAAGTAGCATGTAGTCTAGGAGGATATGGAGAATTCAAAGAAAAGAAAATTAGATGTAGAAGATGGGGTCAGATAGAGCACTATTATTCTTGACCAAGCGACAAAAGAAGAACGACATATGGGGAACAAACAAGCTAAGAAATTGTGTAATGGCAAAGGCAAAGTGGACGGTACTAACACTAGTTTGCAAGAAGACATGAAAAAAAAACATGGAATTGCAGGTTGTAAATCAAAATCGCCATGAGGGAGAAATTATTTGGTAGCAGGAAATGAGGTACATTGCTTAAACCAATATGTACCTTTTTTTGCTATGTGCTGAAATAAAGTTGCAGTCAACAACCAGTCCCAACACACAAATATTGATAATTAACCGTTGTTGTCAATACTTTTTTATTGTCATATGGCTTCTATTAATATCATCCATTTTTCATGATGATTTCGTTTTATTTCTTTCATCAGGCACTCCAGGTAGCAGGTGGTGCTCATATGTTCACCTCATCAATTTTATCTGGAGCTGTCCTTGATATTGTGTGTTGGAATGAGATTTTTGCATGTTGCGGACCACTTTTGAACTTTGTTCATCTATGTTCATCTATGTTTCTCGTTTAAACTTTGTGGAATCAAGTTTATAAAAATGAAGTGACAATTCTAGTTATGACATGTTGGCTTTCAGTAAATTGCATAATACCGGAGGTCTTGCTTCCTGTTTTTTTTACCTTTTGTGTGTAGATGATAGTATTGGTTTTGACTTTTGAGATTGGGTGGTCCTGATTAGCTTGCAGTTGTTAGTATGGATTGATGGATTAGTTGAAGCTAGACTGGAAGCTATGAAAGAATCCTATACATGTCATTGTTTGATTCCCAATTCAGCACCACTGTTCAAAATGTGAACCCTCTTCTGGTACTGCATGCTGGATGTAATCTACTGATATGTTACTGCGGCATTCAATTTTTTCTCTTAACTGATTGCTTCTTATACGAAATATTGTTCATGCAGTGCTTCAATCCGTGAGCATTGTTTTGCAGCGCTTCAATCCGTGAGCATTTGAAAAAAAATCCCCTCATGTTTCATTGCCATGATATGTGCTTTATTTTCCTGGCAGTGCTTTATTGGTTCTGTTATTGAAAATATTTGTTTTTGTTCTTACAAGGAAAGACCTTTCAATGTAAGTAAATCATAATTGTATTGCAAGGAATTTTATTATGCAAATATATCCATAGAGGCCTACGTAATGTGCTCAGATTCGAAGCGAACAGGATATTCGGCAAATAATTCACAAATTTATCTACGCATTATACATTGTTGCATGAAACGATATTCGTTCGGTGATATAGCACTTTGATCAGGATATAGAACAACCATAAATTAGCAAAAATATCATTTTCACTATTGATCATTGGTATTCTATTTTCTGCGCAACCATTTATTATTTCTATTGCCAGTCTTATAACTTGTCTATTGGATATACTATCTCTAATGCTAACGTGGACATTTTTAACTCTATCATTGGACATGCTCATGTTAGATTTCCGTTTTCAGGACCTGTTTGGTTTGCTGCCAAATCTAGCCCAAGTAAGCTTAGGCACGCCATAATTTTTATATCTGGTGTTTGGTTCGCGCCACAACTGAGCCACGATTTTTTAGCTATTGGTCCCACAAGTCATAGACTTTTTTTTTCCACACTTTGTCTAAGGTGTGGCGCTGATTGTTGAGCCACAAAAGTGTGGCTTGCCACACTTGTTTAAGATTCAGCTAAACAAAATGTGGCACCAACCAAACAGTCCCTCACGCAGTGCATATTACCGACCAGCACTAGTTTCTTTTGTGGCAAGATTCATTCTTTTTTACGTGGGTGCTATGTGTAAGTGAGACATAAAAGTGTGGTAAGATTCTCTTAGTCTTGTTAAAGTGTGGTCAAGATTTTCATGAACTAACCTTAGGCAAGTTAGTTGTGGCTAGTTGTGGCAATGCTAGTACTCAAACCAATCAGGCCCTAGACTGATCCTGTAGCAGTAGGAGACAGTCCGCAAGAGAATGGCTGCAGGCCGGGTGGTCCGTACGAAAATGGGGTCTAAAGAGGCGGCAGGGCAGTACATGGCACAGAACCGGCACCGACCTTCTCTCACATTGGCCGGCGACCGAAATTCAATAGATTGATTTCCAATTCAAATACTTAGCAGATTCAGTCGACTACATGCAAATTGCGAATGCAAAAACTAGCAGCTTCAATCTACAAATAGCGAAATTGAATCAATTTATTACCTTTTGATCTTCCATGAACGAAATATGGATTACAGGGATTATCGTTTAGGACAAATTGACGGGGGTCCTAGATCCGCCGGTTGGATGAAAGATCAATGCAAAAAAATCACCAGTGGACGTACAACCTGTCATAGATGTACAATTGATGTAGACGCATCCTCCTTCAAGCTTGTGGTTTCTCCTTTAAGAGCGTTGTGCTCATAATGCATTATACAACCTTTCTATCGGGTGTAGGGGTTAAAATCATATGGATAATTTCTGATCGACCGAAGGACCATGGATAGTGATTCGAATAATTTTTCGAATATCAGGAAAAAATGGATAGAGGATCTCAGATTCGGATTCGGATATCTTACATAATATCATTTAAATAATATCCTGATAATTTTTAAATAATATCCATCAATAATCCTTGTCAACATTTCAACCTAGCCCATATATTGAATTAGTGGCCATCAACCCATTGGACATCAAGCCATTTGGCCATCTACATTCTTTTTGTGTTGTCGTGAACTTTTCAACATGCTTTTTGTTTCTTTTGTATATTAATATTGATATTACGACTGAAATTTAATATATTATAGATGTCATTTTCACATTAGTATTTTATATTTTGCTTAAATAAAATTAATTTGAACATGTCACATCCTATTTTATTCAAGGATATAAATTTAATCCCCGCAAATATTCACTAGCTACAACCTATCACTCAATCTATAAAGTTGGAGTTATATTTGCATGTATTATCCAAGAAATATCCATTCAGATCACTATCTGCCCTTATGTTATCCATATTCATTCAGTATTTTTCCATATCTATATTCGATACTATCCATGACCAAATTTACATCTGACAGTGTTTGTGTCCGAATCCACATCAAGTAAAAGTATATGAATCAAATACAATATGAATGGTTCCCAATCTTTCCTATCTGTTTCTTCTCTAACCGGATGTAGTCCAAGGTTTCGATTATACGCAATTAGATGGAACACAGAGATGTCGAGGAAAAAAAGATTTATTAATTCTCTTTGATTGTTTGTACATAATATATCAAAATCTCTCCAATATATATAGTGCATATGTGAAGGTATAGGTTGGGCCCACGCGGAACCCTAGACGCGCCCGGCTTAAAACCATCTCCAACGGTATTTCTTCGGGGCCATTTTCCCTTCATGAAGAGATCCTGATTTCCTTCGAATGCTTCAATAGATTTTCTTTACGGTTCTATTTTGAAGAAATTTCTTTGTGTATTTTTTCAGAAGAAAATTTTCTCTTTTTTAATGAATTTATTTGAATGGATGTTGTTGGTGATTGTGGGGAATAAAGAAAAAGAATGTGGGAGGGAACGGGGAAGTAAAAATGGTTAGATGATCAAGCCGGGCTAGGTCAGTTTCCTAAGAGCACTTAAAATGCAATTTTTTCACTTGTTTCTTACTATGCCATATAGGATAGAAGGATGACATAACATAAAATTAATGCAGATAGGGAAAGAGATGGTGTGTTAATTAATAAACCATTTTGATGATTGTTCCAAATCTTTATAATTAATGTGCAGAGAGGTGTATTTGAAAAAAGGAGAAATCATTAATAATGAAAACGATATTAAGATATTCGCAATTGCTATTTTGCAGGCGCCTGCAATTAGCCAAAACGTGCAGGCGCAAAAAATTCCACTTTCTTTATACTGTTTTTCCACATTTGCATTTATGGAAGAAACGCTTCGCGATAGTGGAATTTTTTGCGCGAGGTCGATTTTTGTATAGATATATATTTTGTTTTATGTTTATTATAAATTTATTTTATTTTCTGTTTATTATAGATTTCTTTTATTTTCTGTATATTATAAATTTTATTTTTTTTTCCTGTTTTTCACGTCGAGAGATTTTTTGCTCGTATAATTTGCGAAATCGTACAGGCGCAAAAAATTCCACCAAATTTCCACAGTTTTTCCACATTTCCATGTATTGGAAAAAATGTTTTGCGATAGTGAAATTTTTTTGCGCGAGGTCTGCATGCTTGTACGCGGAATGTGCCTGCACAAATGCTAAAATTGTAGGCGCCTGCCTAATAGTGCCTCCCTAAGATATAATGAATGAAGACACCATATCTTTTATAGTTTTTAGATGACATGATATTTATAAAAATGATGTTTAGAAATTTTTCATTGGAACTGCCATAACAAAAATTAGCTTTTGTTTGAGGACAAAATGATTAGCTGCACAGTTGTCCTCCAGCAAAGCCGAGAGTTCCCCGGAGCTTGTTTGGATGGGAGCGCGCCGGAGCTGCCTGGCCCAGGCAGCGCTCCCAGGCGTCCGATTTCGGTCGCCTGAGGCTGGGATCGCTGCCTGGCCGGCCAGCTGCCTGGCAGGGCACCAACCAAACTAGCCATAAATGCCGGTGCCGGCCGCTTGCCGTTGGCCGCATCCAGCGATCCAGCAACCCTTCCCCACCTGCTCCCTCCTCTCCCCATCCGAATCCCGGGCCGAAGCACACCGATTGCCATGGCGGCGGCGAAGGAGGAGGTGATCGGGAAGCTCAACGTCCGCCTGGTGCGGGGCTCCAACCTCGCCATCTGCGACCCGCTCACCCACACCAGCGACCCCTACGTCGTCCTCTGCTACGGCTCCCAGGTCCTCCTACCATCCAAATCGCGTTTCTTTCTTTCCTTCTCCCCGAGATGTGATGAATCATGGTTGTGTCTGTGTGCTCACGAGATGTTCGATAAAAAAAAAAAATCAAGCTTGCGCATTGTTAAGGGCCCAGAGCCCCAGATGTTGGATAAAAAAGAACATTTTTGTGGCCCTGCAATGGACAACATGTTTGTTCTTCGCCCTTTCATCCTAGAGATGCCGTAATTTCTCCTGGGGTGTGGAGATGGTAAGTGTGCTGAAGCGTGCTTGTTATACGAGTTCTTATCATCAGATCGTGATGTTGCCGATTTGAGTCGGGTTGCCTTTCCCAGCTTGTGCATTCACTTGATTGCATGACTTGGTGCGTTAAGCGTGCTCCATAAACAAGCATTGTTGTGCTTCACAAGCAAAATGTTGAACCGAAGATCAGAGTACCAAATCCTGTCATAAAGTTCAACTTGAAATGAGAAAATAAACTTTGCTAAAAAAGAAAATATAAAATAAATATGCGCAGCGAACTAACGATAATTCATCAAACAACTATGCAAAAAATCACCGTGAACGTGCACAATAAACAATACTTTTAGTTTTATGATTTCTACACAAAGGTTTTCATCAAAATGGCATATTCTTTGGTGAAATGTTCTGTGAGTAACTCTGAATGTTCCGCTAACACAACTTTCTTATTTTCCAGTTTGATATTCACAACTGTCAATATCTAAATTAGATCATCATTAATAAAGTTTTTATTTTTTAATATTGTCTTATGTGTTGCCAATGAAGTAGTCCATTCTTGCTGCACTGCATGATTACCAACTTAAAAGCCTAGTAAAATCCACTCGCCTATTTTGCTCCCACATGTAATCGCTTGCTTGACCTTGATGGAGCGGCTGATTGCTATGAATTTCATGTCAGTGCCTTATCCATATAGTGAAAACGAAGAGTGACTGCACTACATAGTCGTGGTCAAGACAGATTTTCAATTTAATATTATGCATTCTTGATTATATACTTTGTAGTTTCTACAGTTGACTTCAGTTTCTGCTGCTGCTGCTGCTACTAATTTCATTCTGTATTTATGTCACTAAAGTCTACTTTTCTTCATGGTGCAGAAGGTGAAGAGTAGCGTCCAGAAGAAAAACCCCAATCCAGTTTGGAATGAAGTACTGCAACTGGCCGTCACAAATCCGACAAAGCCTGTAAAACTTGTAAGTTTACTATTTAGAATTGCTTCATGAAGGTGATCTGTCAAATATACAGGACGCCAAAATGGGACACCATGATGTTAGCTGTTAGGGCTCCCAAATTAATATCCGTTGATGGTGTCAGGGCACCAAAAGAAATTAATTATAACTTATTGTTTAGCATGTACAATATGGTGTTTTGTGACAAATAGTTTCAGTCTTCAGAGTTCAGAATAACTAATTTAAACATCATCGTCATCATCATCACACCCCCATGTTTTCCGAGGAAACCCCCGCAAAAGCGGGGTTAGGGGGGTTGGTATACGCAACCTTACTCTTGAGATTAAAAATCACATAAAGGTTTTCGTTTCACCCCTGGTAATACTAGGAAAGTAAGGAAACTCTCTAATTTATGAAAAAAGAAGTATTGATAGTTTGATATGACATTTTACTTTAGCCCATAATAATCTAAAACCAAAGAATATAAGATCATTTAGCTCCATTTGATTAAAAATGGACAAAGATTACTAATTTCATTGTCTAGCAAAATTATTTAATACAAAAAAATTCTTCTTAGTAAAAACATCAATAGATACGGTCATAGGGGACCATTTCCATCATAGACCCACAGATGGTTTGTGCGGATATGAACTGAGCACTTATGCTTCCAACTGTGCAATGCAAAAACCGGGAAAAAGACTCATGATTGAGTGATTGACTGATTTCTGATTTTGCTAATAATATGCAGGAAGTTTTCGATGAGGACAAATTCACAGCAGATGATACCATGGGAGTGGCTGAGATCAACCTAACCGACATCTATGATGCTGCAAGGCTCGATCTAAAGCATGTCACTGATGGGGCTAGAATCAAGACGATACATCCAGTGGGTGTGAACTACCTTGGCAGTGAGAGCCACGTTTCATGGAAGAATGGCAAGGTCGTCCAAGACTTGATCGTTAAGCTGAGGAATGTTGACAGCGGCCTGATTGTGTTGCAGCTGGAGTGGGTTCACGTCCCAGGCGTTAAGCTGTAAGCCTTGTCTAAATGAGGGTCATCGAGATGGGTTTGCTGAAGCTGCTGTAGTTGCTTGCTGTTCCCAGTGTCTTATGTGTCGATGTTGTGATTTCTATTGTATTTGTGATGTGTGCGATTTGAGTGTCATGTACTCATGCTTGCATCATCAATTCCTGTACTATACTTCCTGGTGTGGCTGTGAAGATTGTGTTTCAAAAATAATATACAAACTATTGTGGTTAGCTGGAGTGGGTTTGTAAATTAAGAACTCGAGCTTAAAAATAAAATGCTATTCGAACTGGGCGTTCTTTAGTTTGTATAAATCCACTTCTGTTCCCTGTCATAGTGCTTGCAGATTCCTATCAGATGTTTATTTGAAACTGAGCTTTACAGGATATAGAAAATCTCTAGATGTCTGCTGGTATGCTCAACCATCTTTCTTCCGAGATAATCTGGCTAATCTGATCCTCGAAGACTCAGATAATTTGTCACAAACTTCCTGAACGTGGCCAAGATGGAAGTGATCTGTCAGTATTGACTGTTAGATGTGGCAATGGAGTCGCGAGACCTCTCGGATGATGAGTTATCCATTCGACGACAGCTCAAAATCCGTATTTTGGGTCTCAGCGCCATCGAGAAAATCAAATGGAAGCAGCGCTCGCGTCTCAATTGGCTACGACTCGGTGACGCCAATACCAAATATTTTCATCTAAGGGCAAACGGTCGGCGCAGGAGAAACTCCATCCACTCCCTCCAAACCCAATCCGGTTTGCACACAGAGTTCCAAGATCTCGCAAATGTCCTTCACCACCACTTTAGCGCCGTCTTCGGCGATGGCTCCTCCTCCAATCTCCCTCCTGCCACTCGCTCCCTCAACTGGGACTTCCTAGGGCTGCCAACGGTTGATCCATCCTCGCTAGATGATCCCCTTTCCCTAGAGGAGCTCAAACATGTCCTTTTTTCCCTACCATCCGACAAGGCTCCAGGCCCAGACGGCTTCACCTGGAACTTCTACAAAATATGCTGGGATTTCATCTCAGGGGATCTTTTTGAGGCACTCCAGTGCCTTTTCAACCTTCAAGACTCCGGACTCGCGGCACTCAATAACTCCCACATCATCCTCCTACCAAAAAAAGAGTGCCCGATTTCCGCTTCAGACTATCGCCCCATCAGCCTCATCCACAGTGTGGGTAAACTTTTCACCAAAATCCTCGCCTCCCGCCTTGCCCCGTTCATGGATGACCTGATATCCCCCTCCCAGAGTGCTTTCATCAAGAAAAGGCACATCCAAGACAATTTTCTCCGGGTTCAGAGCAGTGCCAAATCCCTCCACAGATCCAACACCCCATCACTACTTCTCAAACTAGACCTCGACAAAGCTTTCGACTTCGTCCTTTGGCCCTACCTGCTAGACAACCTCCGAGCCCGAGGTTTCGGCATTCGCTGGCGCGCTTGGATCTCGATGTCTCTTGCTTCATCTTCATCCAGGGTGCTCCTTAATAACCACCCCATAGATAGCATTCAACACCGCAGAGGCCTTCGGCAAGGTGACTCGCTCTCCCCACTCCTTTTCAACCTTGCCATCGAACCGCTCATTGCCTTACTCAATCGCGCAACCGAAACTGGAGCGTTGTCGACATTGCAAGGCCCCTCCCAGGCAAACAGGATATCCCTTTTCGCGGATGATGCAGCCATCTTTTTAAATCCCACCAAGGATGATGTCTCAACCCTCGCTGCACTTCTTCGGGAGTTCGGTCATATCTCCGGCCTTCGCACAAACTTTTCAAAAAGTCAGGTCGTGCCAATCAAATGTGATAACATTGACCTAGACCTTATTCTCCAGGACCTCCCGGCTGCGAGAGCCTCCTTCCCCATCAAGTATCTCGGGATGCCACTGTCTGTTAAGCGTTTGCGACACGTGCACTTCCAGCCACTCATTGACAAGGTGGCATCCAGACTGGCTGGCTGGCGTGGCCCGATGATGTCCAAAGGTGGGTGTCTCACACTGCTAAAAGCAGTTCTCTCCGCGATCCCGTCTTATGCTTTATCCGTCATAAAGCCGCCCTCCTCAGTCCTCAAAAAAATCGACTCCATTAGGAGAGGCGGCTTTGGAGGCGGCGACGAGATGGGTGGGGAGGCGAGTCAATTGAGCACGGTGCGCTCCCGACCACGCTGGGTGGCACAGGAGTCCTAGACCTCTCCGCTTCTCCGGGGCCTTGAGGTTGCGCTGGTTGTTCCTAAGCAGATGTACCCCACTTTGACTTGGGCTTCGCAACATCCGTCACCGAATCGATCCGGACTCCGCCTGCCGAGAGCTGGGTGCTCAAGCATCTGGGAAATGGTACCACCGTCTCTTTTGGCATGACCATTGGATCTCGGCTCTGCTCCAAGCCACCTTGCCCCTGAGCTTTTCAACGCGTCAGCTCGAAAGAATAGATCGGTCCTCAATGCCACAACAAACTTAAACTGGCTAACTGACCTGACGAGCAACCTCGAACCGCAGATGATCCCGACATCATCTCTTCTTCAACAGATTGCCCAAGTGCAACTTCCCATGATGTACCCGACAGGTTTCCCTGGCGTTTCACCGCAGATGGCTCCTTCTCCGTCAAATCGGCCTACCTGCTCCAGTTTGCTGGTCGCGTTTCACAACCAGGTTTGCACCAGGTCTAGAAGCTTTGGGCACCGTCCAAGTGCAAATTCTTCCTTTGGACGCTGCTTCACAAAAGGATCTTCACAGCGGACGCCCTACTTCGTCGCCAACTGCCAAATGATTACTTCTGCCCCTTGTGCAGGCGTAATTTGAAAACCCCCGAGCATCTCTTCCTGCAGTGCGATTTCACCTGCTTCATCTGGACGCGGGTGGCTACCCTTCTCAGCTCTCCGCGCCTTGACCCTTTGAGTTGGTCTCACACTACCGCCATCCAATCTTGGTGGTCGGTCGACATTCTTGAAGACGGGCCTTCTAAGGGGGACCTCTCAGCCGCCTCCGCCACAATCTGGGCGATTTGGCTCGAGCGAAACAACCGGATTTTCAACCAGAGCGCTAGGCCAGTCACAGTCCTTTTTACCTCATTACTTGATGTCCTGCTCCTTTGGGAGGCAGTGGGAGCCCCTTTTGTAATAGGGTAGTTTCTTTGTGCCCAGAGGGGGAGGGGCCCTTTTTTCTCCCCCATTCTGTACTTCCTCTCCTTATTTTGATCAATTCAAGGCAGCTCTCCTGCCCCTTTGCTCAAAAAAAGTATTGCTTGGATGCAGCGGCTGGTCGCCTGATCGAGTGGTTCAAGACTCCAGTTACTGAAACAAAAACACATTCATGACAAGCTACAGATACCTGGAATCTGGAAGCCGCGGCCGCTGGCTCTTTCCAAGGTAGCCCGATGCCGGCGGTCGACCGCGTCCACTCTGCTCCTCCCCCCTACTTTTCCAGCCCCAGTTCCACCGCTATATAATAAAGCATGTTCGTAGTGGCTGAGATAAATAAATAAATAAGCGGACTAAACTAACTGAATGAATAAGTTTAAACCATTATAAATATAGTTGCATTGGTATGCAGTGTCAGTGTAGACCGAATGATTTATGAATTTGTGTTTGTGATGAGATGGGGTGGTAGACATTGGGGAATGACGTCGGAATTTTTGGAAACTCCTTTCTCAAAATTAAATTTAACATTTTCAGATTATGGAAGAAACCTTCGGCCATTGTAATTATTAAGGATGCAATGGTCATTACAAAAGCTTATTAAAAAGGTTAAAACCAAAGCAAAATGACAAGGAATTTTCACGCTAAGGAGAATTAATTAAAAAATTAGAAGACCCTGGCATCTTGATGGCTGTAATTTTTAGCATCCTAAATAGAAGATGATTATCATCGATTCTACTACGATTCCATAAAGAGCAGGCAATTCCAAAATTTTCTCACAATATTCGAAATGACTTAATGAGAAGAGAACAATGGTCAAAACAACTAGCCTTGAATAAAAATGTCGACCAATCAAAATTAAGTGTAGTAACTTTAAACTTCATCTAAAAGCTATCCATATCAACAAACAATGTGATAATTCAGTAGAAAGACCTATCCTCCAACCCTAAAATAAAATTCTCAATTAGTCGGAATGGTTGGTGCAGTCGGTGTGTATGCCTTCCCCAAGACTTTGATGGCGAGTAAGGTAAGAGCACTAGTTGGAGTGGGCCCGCCGTCCCCCTCTTTTGCATTGGCATGGTGTGTCCTAGCATGTGCGGCACGATCGAAGCGGCGTCGCAGTTCCCCTCTCTTTGGGCGGTGATGCCCGTCCTCCAGCTTGCCTGCGGCAGCAGTGACATCCTTGCTGCGAGTCACACGCGAGTTTTGTTGTCGTCCCCCCTCCTCTACGGCAGAAACTTCATCCTCCATGTGTAGAGGTGTGTCCGATTTGTTTTTCGCCTTCCTCTACGATGATGGCTCCCCCTGGATGTCTGATAGCAGTGTAGGCAGGTGTCGTAACCAGCGGTGGCTCTTGTGGTTGTTAGTCTGTGTATGTTGTGGTGCCGCGCGGTTGCTAGTTTGGCTTGCAGGTTTAGTGTGCGGCCTTCGCCGCGGTGGCAGCGGTTGTGTTGTGGTCACTCATCATTCTTTTGCAAGGGTTTTTTCGGTTTTTTTCTTCTACTTAATGCAATTGGATGGTAGCTCTTCTGAAGAGTCCAAAGGCATCATCTCGATAGATGTGCGCAATTAAGAACCATCAGACCAAAATGTACTGAATTGGGTGTTTGTCTAAGGAGGCCAAAATGTACTGAATTGGTTATTTGTCTAATGAGTTCAAATTGGTTTCGGTTCCTTCATGCACAATATGTTTTCTAGCTCCTGCATGTACGTATTTAGTAACCGATAAGTGCTTCCTGTTTAGTTTGTTACTTACGAGATCTTGGAAAGACACTACAAATATCGACAAAGGAAAAAAGGCTTTGTAACCTGATATTTGGTAGATTAGAACGCACAAATACTAAAAGACAAGCAATGCATTTCACAAAGTAATTAATTTTTTTTTTTGGTCAAGAATTGGGTATATACACATGCCATCTTTACATAACTATCCAGTCTACAATCCCAGGACATACTGCCTGCCTTCGATGAGCGGAAAAAAAAAAAAAATCTGATGCCCTACAGACTACTGCCTCTGCCTGAATCCAGATGGAACAGGAACTTAAACATCCTGCTTGATTTGGTCCGTGGAGACGCGCGCGATCCGGAAGGGTTGGACGTGGATTGGAACGTCGTCGTGGTAGAAGACATGGACGAAGCCATCCTCTGCAGCGGAGACGACCACGGCCTTGTGCACGAACATGGCGCGCGTCCCCCCCTCGAGCTTTGTCGGCGGTTGGCGGACGCGCACCTGCGCGCCGATGCTCACGAACTCGCAGCCGGTGGACGATGGCGGCGGCACAAGCCCGGTGATTTCGTGCGTCGGGACGCGCACGACCTCGAAGCGCCTGACTCTCCAGGGGAAGAAGACCTCGACGAAGCCATCCTCAGCGGCGGAGGCGACCATGGCGCGGTCGACCAACGTGACGCGCTTCTGCGGGCGGCAGACCCTGAAAGACAGGATGCTGACATGCACGTACGCGCCCACCCTGATGAGCTCGACGGAGTCGACGGACGGCGACGACGACGAGGAGGAGGAGGAGGGCTCCGCCGGCGGAAGAACGCGCTTGCCGAAGGGGCGTCGCCGCGCTGACGACATCGGCGGCGGATCAGGGTTGGACATCTTCTTCTTGGCGACCCGGCCCTTGGCCGCCACCACGGCGAGCTTCCTCCGATGCTTCAACTCGGGGGCCATTGCAATGGGCAGGAACTAGGATGCCAAGAACGTACGAAGAGGGATGGGTTGTGAATTGTGACGTGAGAGCGCGGCTGCGGCCATGGATTTATAGGCAATGAAGGCGGCGGCGCGGCGCACTGGGGGTTGGACGTCGAAGCCGAGTCGGAGCATGAGAGGTAAGCGTAGGTGCCAAGCGATCTCAGCGCTCAGCGGTAAGCTCTGTGTACGGACCGCCGGACTCTCGTAGTGCTCAAAACAATTTGAAGTTGATAAAGTTTGTATAACGGTATACTTAAAAACCTAATTATTTGCCACTCCAATGAGCGTTTTCCGATTATTTTCCTCTCCAAACACTAGACACTTCATCATTAATTTGCCACTTTTGGCAATTTTAGTTGATTTATCTCATCTTAATAGAAGTAATACATACCCCTTTTAAATGAATGAAACTACCCCCTTTCAATTTTCTTTATCCATCTCACATTCTCACCATATGTTTTATGTCTGCGTTGCACTTTGAACATGGCACTTAACAATACGTCATGCATCTTTGCTATCTGTAATTGTCAGCCCTGCTGAACCACTTTACTATGTATGGCTATGCTAGCCGTCATTGCCTTTCTGCGATGCTCGATTTATAGATGTTTGTCATGTGGAGCCCTTGCCTTTCAGCTATATAGTCGGGGTCATGACCTTGCGCTGTCGGGACAGCGTCCGCGTTACCACGGAATACAATCTAAAGTCTTGCTTGTTTCAGCTAAAAGTTGCTTTAAATTTTAATCTAAAAAAGATATGACTCTTTAAAAGACATCCTACGTTGTTTAAAAAATTATGAAAAAATATTTTACAAACTGTATAATTTTTTTAAAACCCCACAAACATGACTAAAAAGTATTATATCATTTGGTTTATATAAAAATAAAAACTTTAATTTAATTTAATTTAAGCCGAAACAAACAAGGCCTAAGAGAGATCATATTAGAGAGGGTTTCTCCTCCTTGGTCGCAGCCTCCCACCCTGTAGTCCTGTTTTGATGATCTTCCCCTTCCCTCTCTCTCTCCGCCCCTCCCTCTCCCCTCCCTGTAATTATTGTACCGTTTCTTTTCCATCTTAATGAATTGGCAACGCTTCTGTCCCTTTGCTAAAAAACAATCTAAGAGAGAAATGTACCGGTAATTTTTATGCAGGGTTACTCTTCCAATCGTGGAGAATGGGTAGGTCTTTATTTCTGGCCGCAAACATCATGTTGAGTTCTACAAACAATTCTGACATTCTCAAGTTCCATAATTAAGCGTGAGTTCCAGGAGAAACTATGGACAATTGTTTAAATATAAGTATACTTCATACGCCGTATCGGTCCTGGATGCTGGGCATGTCCACGCTGGTTTCAGCCTCCTCCGGTGGCCACGTCACCCGAAAACACGGCGGCCGTCCGATGCTCATTGCGCGGCCTCAAGGAAGCGGTGGCTTCTGTGGTCTTCATTTGGCCACGTCTCTCTCCCCTCACCTGCTTAGCTTGCCTGCCTCCATGGGACCACGAGGGTAACGCCTCCTCTCCCACACCGCGCGCCCTCGGCTGCTCCGCCTGCGAGCCTCAGACTCACCGCATCGCTGTTCTTGCTTGTGCTTGCGCCGTGCTCTTCGACTCCTCCAGACCGGCCGCGCCGTCCGCCTGCCCGGTGCTCCTCCAGCCTCTGGCTCTCCCCGTCGTCGCGCCGGGCATGCATCCGCCTCCTCCCATCTATTGGCAGCAGCCGCGGCGGCCCTCTCTCCTAGCCATCGCCGCAGCCTCCTCCTGGGGCAGATCCGGCACCGTCACGAGCCGCCTCTGTGTCAAACCTCTGCCGAAGTCTCCTCCTGGGCCAGATCTGACACCGTCGCTGCTCCTCCCCAGGTCTTCTCCTATGGGTGGCCTCTGCTGTGCGGCAGCACCACGGCGCTGCCGATGGCTCCGACGCCGGGGGGCTTGCTGGTGACGATGGCGCTCAAGGAGGAGGAGCCGGAGAGCAGGCGCATCGGCTTCGCCCCCGCCGGCGGCAGCCCTATCTACGACCCCGGGCTGGAGATCCAGGTCCCCTTTGAGCAAAGGCAGGTATGGAATGTTGTTTACCAGTGGAACCATATGCTCACGAATGATTAACGATGGACCCAGTTGGTGATTTGTTGGTCGCATTGATACCTATCTGCAGGAAATTAAACATATGGTACATTGGTGCTGATCATGTCTTCATATTTTTGTGCGGTAGACTTAGGAGATGTTTGTTCTTTTATTGTAATATAATTTTACCTGATGTTTGATTTTTATTCGTTAGCAGATGATGACTTTGGCAATGATTTTCTTTCATCTTGGAAGTTACCAAAATCAGGAAAAGACACTCTTGACTTTGATGTAGACTCCGTTCCAAAGAGTAGCAAGAAGTTTGGCTTTGAAAACCTGTGAGTATTAGGCTAGAGAATTCCCATAACATATGATGCAATGAAGTGGTTGTTGTCTACTATTTATTTATTTATTACTGCACGACAGGATGTTCTTTTACCAGGGATGATTTTGGGCTTGATGGAGCCTTTGACAAACTATTATCATTTAGAATGAGCATGTCTGATCTAGGTTTCTCTTGTCCTCTCAAGAAAGCGAAGCACAGCAATTTGAATGGCAATGATCTTTTAGAAGGAAAAAAAGAAACCGAGAAAGATAACTTCTCCTTTTCCTTTGATTTTAATGAGTAAGCACACTGACCGGTGAAGATTGGTATTTGTTCATGTGAATAAAACTTCGATTGTTCAGTGTTTCATTTGACTTATTTTGTTTGTTTAGAGGCTTGGCAAGTTCAATCTTGATGCGAAGTTGGGAATTAAGGAAAATGGTACAAATAGATTCGTATATTGCTTGCACAATGGACATGCCTAAAATATAGCAGTAAGTGCACATGATTTATACTCCCTCCGTCCCAATATATAGGACGCATAAGTTTTTTTGAGTTGTCCCATAATATAAGGTGTCTTCCCATTATTTTCTTGGGAAAGACGAGCAATTAACTCATAGTTAAGCTATTCACACTATAAAGTGCTTGCTTTTGCTAACTTTAGCTATTAAAGCTATTAATTAAGTGCATGGGAAGGAGATGCATATTTCGAGTAACGAGATAATTAAAGATGATTTACTCTCTTAAACACCATTTCTTGGTCTTGATGAAAATTTGTATACGCCCTATATTTTGGGACGGAGGTCTTGGTCTTGATGAAAATTTGTATACGCCCTATATTTTGGAACGGAGGGAGTATATACTACAAGATGTCATTTTGGTCAGATAAATTGGGCATTGACACGATTCAGTGATGTCGGTGCCAAATATATGACAAACCAAATTGAAGAAGATCAAGTTGATTATGCAGTATTGCGTACACAAAACTTCAGACAACAAAATTCATTTAGAAGCTAAATGACTGAACAAGCTACATCAATAGACCCATTTTGCAGTTGTAAATGTAATAATTGCCATGTTTCAAATTTGCGCTGCAGAAACCATCTAGTGCGGATCTTGGCGAATCATTGCTTTCGAATACATCACAGCATCAAGAAACACAATTTGCCATTAATTATCTCAGAAGAAAAACCAAACCTTTTATTCATCATCACTCATCAGTATGGCATACACAAAAAAAAAAAATACATAACATGCTCATGCATACACCAAGGTACAACAATGTAACACCCTATTTGGCCCAAAATTCAAAATCAAACCAAGGCATCAACTTCTTAATTCAATTGTGAAGATTTAAATTTAAATTGGCGGTGCTCTCTGCATCTCTCCCTCTTTTCTCTCTGTCCTCCATAATCTCCCGCACGTGCGTGCCATTAGATGCCCTGTGGCTGACCGGTTCGTCGATGCCATTACCCACTGGTCCAGCGCTGTTTATTGTTGCGTCACCATCGTGGTCTAGCACCTCGTGCCCTTGCGGCTACCGTAGGGCCACTGTAGCGATGGCTAGAGGTAGACGATGATGATCGACTGTTGATCGTGTGTTAAGATTGGTGTGGACGAATGCTTGTGGAGCCACTGACCAGCGAGGCCCAACAGTCAGTCGAATGTTTGATTTTAAAATCCCCGTGATAGACAGCGAGCCACTGACCAGTGAGCCTGTGGCCCACTCAACAGGTTAAGTGGAGGCGTGCGGCAGCGCTGCACCTTTCTAGCACGAAAGCACATTCTAGAATGTGTCTTCTGCATAACACGCACGTGCCTACATGATGTCGGGTCGGCTCGTTACCGTCCATGTGATTTTCCAGTTTTTATTTATTTAGATAATCATAGTAAATAAAAATTGATTATTAAAATTAGCTAGAAACTAACTGAAATCCTAGGAAAATCAGAATAAATATAAATATTAGATTATATGCTAGACCTTATAACAATATTGTTATAAATATTAATAATGATTGTAAATTGTGGAGTTTATTAGAGTATCATGCTATAGAAGTAATTGGCTAATATGATATGATTTTAAAATTAGTTAATAAATTAATAAAAAATTATAAAATTGTAAAAATGTGAAATACCCCTCCACCTAAGAAAAGCATTAAGTCCCTAACATGGTAAACAATAACCATACGCACTATTATTGTTCTACTTAAATTAGTATAGCACTATTAGCATTATTATTCATCCCACATTTAGGTTAACTGTATCTCATAACCCATCGTGATTATATTGAAGTAGTCCGTATTAGGTTCATGGAACTTCCTGGATAAGTAGAATGAAAGAATCAGGCATCTTCGCTCTTAGCGACGAGTGAAATAATAGTTAGCAACCATTAATGAATGCAGTCATACATCATATTTACCTGCATTTGGTTGTTCATTTGGTGTTAAATTTTCCGAATGGACGTAAACGACCTAGAAGGCAAGTTTAGAGACACCGAGGAGGACAACCAGTCACCTAGTCAAGGCGAATGAACATTCCTGAGTTCATGTATAAACCTAATTTTTCTAAACCATGTTGTTTACTATGATAATACATGCCCTATGAATTCTGCCAACTTGTTATCCATATTATAAAGAGCATATCAGTTGTAATATCGATGACCCTATATATGGGTGTCTTGATTGTCTTGTCCTTTGATTAACATATGTCTAGTTTGGTAATAACTTTAACCCTACCATATTAGGTAAAATCTGCTTAGAATTGCTTAGGTCGAAAATTACTTTCTGATAGAAATGTCACGAAACAGTGAACCGATATTCACCGGACATTCATCCCTTCATTTAAAGTGATGACATATGATAACTAGGGTTGGTTGCTGAGATTGGGATGGTGTTTTATAGTTTGCTGTGGTCGGTAATTGTGTGTCTAGTCTGTGCTGGTTGGTTGGTCGGGAATGACTATTCTTTGAAGCGAAGGAGGATTTGATCTATGGCAATAGACGGCTTGACTATGGAATTACCTTGACGAGGAAGATGAGAACGAGGTCCAACTCGTTTGCTCAGCAGAGTTGTTTATGAAAAGAGAATTAAACCAGGGCATGATTGGCCCTTGTGCTGGGTAGAGTGTGGTCTCACCCAAAAGAAGCACAGAGTAGCACACATAGCTATGATGCTGCCATCAAGGAATGGTTCCAACACAACGTGTGGCCATCGCGCAATAGTACAAGTTTGGTGCGCCAATAGAGTGCGCTCTGTGGAGACACCCAGGGCCACTTTTGAGGAAGGGTCGGCTTGGGTCGTCATCCAAAGGTGAGTTAATCCATCTCAACAGGGAGTAGTGTGTTTAGTACTGTGGACCAGCAACCTTGCTAGGACAATACTGGACACTTCACTTGGATGCCTCAGGTGATTTGACTATACACCCTTGTAGCTATGATACTAGCTTGTGCCGGCAAGTGGCAACCCTCCTAGGTCAAGACCGAACACTTCACGGCGTGTGTGGCCCACAACGGGAAGCCAATCCCGGAATAAGGTGTTGGGTGTTGGAAAGCACTACAAGAATCCAGATTATTAATGTGGGCCACAAGCTGTCGTAAATAGGCCAAAAGCTGTCGTAAATAGCTATTTACGTGAGCATGCCGACGTAAATAAGCCCACGTAATTACGTTGACGTTAATACATGTATTTACATCGGGGCCGACGTAAATAACTTGTATTTACGTCAGCTTTAAGGCCGACGTCAATATTTTTTTGTCGGTCCCCGCCGGCCGTGGAATGCTGACGTGGCACTTATTTACGTGAGCCAGTGCCACGTCAGATTTAATACCACTCTAAGCTGACATGGCGCTGACGTGGTGTTTATTTACGTGAGCCACAGGCCGACGTAAATATATGCCACGTCGAGATTGGTCAGGTGATTTTAGATTTACGTGAAATTTGTGGCGACGTAATACAACATTTCCAGCAATTTTGCTGCTTTATTTGGAATTCAAATACATTTCACAATACTAAATCATAGCACAGAATTCAAATACATTTCACAATACTAAATCACAGCACATGCATATCCAATTAATATATTCCATCTCAACACATCATAAACGGCAACAAATTCACATCACATATTATAAATACAAGTGCATCACAAAAAAGTGATAAAAGTCCATCACATACAAAACCATCCATACAAGTCCATCACATATAAACCGTCCATACAAGTCCATCACATATAAAAAGGAACGATACAAGTTCAACACATGCAAAGCTAAGCGACGTAAGCCCGACATGACCAGATATCAATTGTCAGGAGTACCGTAGAAACGATTGCCACTACCAGCATCACCTAAGGAGAAGGTTTGGGTATGAACTTAGTTGGCTATGGTGGGTTGATTCAGATTGGTTTAGTCATGGTTAAAGCTGGTTAATTATGGTTGGAGTGAGTGGTCTGGTTGCTAAAGTTGGGTGATAAGGCAGAGTTGACGCCATGGTTAATTCAACAATAATCACAACCAAATGAGCTAGTTAGGGTGATTTAAAACCTCTTTAAAAATTTGGCTTTGTGCAAATAAAATAACCTCTTTCAAAGTTGATAGGGACTAGCGCATGTAAAACAGTGGCCCTTTGGTAAGTAAAATTTGAGGCCCTACAAAACATCTAAAATCAGGGCCACACAAAATGCACTAATAGGAATATTAAAGTACTCTCGAATCAATGATCCTCTTGAGTCGATGCCGGCCGGCAGCATTTTTCTCTGGCCGCCAAAGGATCCTCTTGAGCTAGTAACATTTCGGGTTTGCTCCTGGTGGCTATGCGCCTATGCCCCGGGGAGCCGGCGGAGGCGTAGTGGACTCGTGGTGCAGCTATGGGTGACGGAGGCAGCTAGGGTAAATTAGGGCATGGGCGTGGAGGAGTGCAGAGGAGAAGAGAAGCAGCCTTAGCTTGGAAGGCAACACGCGTGGGGGAGCGCAACTGGGCGAGGAGCTCGCATCCCGGCTCACCGGTGTTGGAGCGGCGCGAGACGGCCGGCGAGCAGAGATGCGAGGGAACCAGCACAGTTGACCCTTTTTTGCCCTTTTCAGTCAGTTGACCATTAGTTGCTCCCACATACTCTTAGTAATTGAATATTGCATTAGGGTATGTACAATGGTGCAGACATTGCTTTGTCTCTAAAGCATTCTTATGTCACTTTCTGACGCAATATATATAGGCAGTCATACTGATGGGTAGTCTTTTACAAATTGCCTATATAGTTTAATAGTTAAATAGAGTTTAAAATATATTGTTATCAAAGGGGCTATATATTTAAAACAAAAAATAAATTTAAAATTTAAAAATTAAAAATTAAAATAAACAATATATAATCAAAATTTTAAAAATAAAAAATTTAAACTTTTGAAATTTATGTGGCAAGTGTGGTCTAGTTTTGTTCGAAAAAATGTCAGGAATCCATTTTTGAAATCGGTTCGGTGATCGGAAATGCTAATAAGAAGATATGGCAAATAGTAAATCGATAAATAGGTTTGCATGTCCTCTGCATGCAACTGGAGTGGCTCTGGCGCCAGACAACTGCATGCTTGGGCGATTTACCTAGGAGCACGAGCCCTTGCCGTCCTCTCGCGAGGCGACAACCCCTCTCTCTTTCCTCATTTAACTCAGTACACGTAGGATGAAAACGCTGAGGTGGCAGTATATAGACGACTCATTAATTACCGTTGTACATGCCCTGAAGTACTAGTAGCTGCCCCATCGTAGCCCATTCGTCGGGAAAACCTAAGAAACAGGTTTAAATGAGCTTTTCTTTACTTGCACATTCCTTGATACGCACATTTTGCAAAAAAAAAAGCCTTATTTTTTTATTTAGAAAAAGTGAGCTGGTGACATCGAAAGATCGCTCCACTGAAAAAACTCCGTTATCTTATCTAGTACTCCCTCCGTCCAGAATTGATCATCATATAAGCAAAAAATGAAAATCCAGAATTGATAAGTGTATAAGCTGTGGGAGTAAATGCTCTGCATGTATGGACGCGCTCCAATCTCTCTTTTTTACTGCATCCACCAATCAAAGCAGGCGAATAAATGCTTTACATGTTGATCAATTCGCATGCAGACGGATTACTAGGGGAATTAATACGGAGGGTAAATGGAATATGGGGGAGTTAAGTGCTTCTTGGTCTTGGTGACAAGTGCTTAGATGATGATCAATTCTGGATGGAGGGAGTATTAAACGATGTCCCCGTTACTCATTTCTAACACTCCGTCACGGCAACAGTTAATGGTGTCCCCGTTAGTCTCACTTCACAACGGATCCCATCTCTCTCTCCCCCTCACTGCGCCGCCGCCGCTGCCTGCGGGGAGAGAGAGAGGAGGAGAACTAGGAGAGAGAACGAGAGGGAGAGGCAGAAAATATTTTTGACGTGCGGGTCCCACATGTCAGGGGTGTATTTTTACCTTATTTTGATCGTATTTAGTGTATTTGGCTCGTGTAAAACATAAAAATCACCAAAAAAATCAGGAGAATGACATCTACGATAGATTATTGCAAATCTAGTAGCATCTATAATAATATTGACTTTGCAATGACATATCTGAAAAAAGTGAACTTTGTAATTGCATGTATGAAAAAAATCCTTTTTGAAATGTTGCAAATCTGTTTACGAAAGAAAAACAATTTAAGAGGTGCGTGGAGCTAAACATAGATTTTGAATCGAAACAAATGGTTGTGAAGGTGCATGGAGCAGCACGTGCGCGAGGAAAATTTTGTTCGTTTCCTACTCCATAGCAACGTTAACTGGCTCTCCGTAGTAATCCTTTCAATCCCGTCGCCGTGTCGCGTGCAACAACATCATCTCCACGGTCATCCCTGGTCCGAATGCCATCATCACCCCCCACTCAGGCGCCTCCTCCCCTTCCTTCTCCTCCCTGAGCCTCCGTCGCATCTCATCGAGCACGAAGATCACCGTGGCGCCAAACATGTTCCCATACTCGCTCAGAACATGGCGGCTCGCCGCCAGCTTCTCCGGCTCAAGCTGGAGCGCCGCCTCAACCCCATTCACGATCGCCGCTGCGCCCGGGTGCACAACCCAGAAGAGGTCATTCCACTTGGCGGCGCCAATGGCGAGCGGCGTCAACAACTCAATCAGGCACTGCTCGATGCAGCCGCCGATGAGCTCCGAGAGCTTCTTGGTCGTGTGGAGTTTGCATCCCAAGCCGCCTTCCGTGAGATGCAGCTCGACGGCGAGCTCCGACTCCGGTATCATCGTCTGCGAGGCAGACACCATCTCGAACAGCGGGCTCTCCTCTGGGCTCATCGGGTCGGCGCCGACGACGACGGCGCTGGCGCCGTCGCCGAAGAGCGAATGGTTGAGCAGCGCCTCGAAGCAGCCCTGCCCCGGGGCACTGAACAGCATGACGGAGACCAGCTCGGCGCAGACCACGAGCACGCGCGCCCCGCGGTTGTTCTCGGCCAAGTCCTTGGCGATGCGCAGAGCGGCGGCGCCGGCGAAGCAGCCGTTGAGGTAGAGCATGGTGCGGCGAACGGTGGGGCGGAGGCCGAGGAGCCGAACTAGGCGGAAGTCCACGCCGGGCGCGCGCGCGGCCCCGGAGCTGGTGGTGACGACCAGGTGGGTGATGTCGGTGGCCGGCCGACCCCACTCGTTGATGGCCTTCTCCGAAGCTTTTGCGGCGAGTTCTGGGACAGCGGTGGCGACGATGTCTTGCCGGGCGTCGAGGGAGGGTGATACGCCGTCGAGGAATCCCGGGTGGGCATCGTCATGGTGAAAGAAGCGCTTCTTGACGCCTATCCGCTCGCCTAAAGCATATGTGTCAGATACACTTTCAGATGATGGCCATATACATTTCAGCTTAGCGTAGCGTTTCAACAAAATTTAAAAATAGTTTTAGGATCTTTATGAGAACTGCTAAAAGTTTAAGAAAAATCATTACAAATTATTACACCAAATAGGCTATATAAAAAAGATACATTTTGCTAAAACGCTACGCTACACTAAGCTGAAATGTACAAGGCCGATGTCACTATACACTGCATATTCAGCGGTGTTGGTTATCACCGGCAGGGATTTTGTTACATAAAATGGGGGAAATCGGTAAAATTTATTTTACATACATCAACTGTCAACAAAATGTATTTAACCCTCCAAACTATAAAATAGTCCATTTCACATGTCTCAACTATCAAAATCAGAACAAACATCATATGGTGATTCTAAAAATGGTTTTACCATTTTTTAATTTAAAAACCATTTCAAACTTTAAATTATTAATAAAACTCAAAATAAGTCCAATAAACCTCCTAAACATCAAAGAAAATCATTAAAAAATTCAATAAAAAATTTTAATATTCTTTTATGGTTTTAAGGTTCATTCATTTTTAAAAAAATTAATTCAGGAGTGGATCGAACTGTGGTATTCTTTTTATCGTTGCTTAAAAAAGTTAGTTCAGAAGTGTGCAATGGAGTTATTCAAATAATAAATAGCAAAACCACCTTTAAAACCTCCATATGTTGATGTTTTGCTTCGGTTTTCATAGTTGAGGCATGTGAAATAGACCATTTTATAATTTAGAGGGTTAAGTGGATTTCGTCGATAGCTCAGGTATGTAAAATGGACTAATTTCTTTAAAAAAAGAAAAATGCTTGAAACAAATGAGTATGTACAAGTACAACAGGATTTAAAGACAACCCCGAATAATCTCATGCACTAACCACCGAGAAAGGTTCCTATGTTCCTTTTTACTAATTGCTAGGACTGTACCGATTTATTTAAGCAGAAAAATATAGGGAAAAAATGAATTTGCTAAATAGTACCTGATTTTTTAATTTTTAGTAGTCACCTATTCTTTTTTGTTTGTCCGTACCATCTTTTCATCTATTTCGATAGTCGAAATTGGCGTTGGAAAAACATTTACGTATTTAAAGAAATTAAAAGAAATTCGGTCAGAAACGGTTTTCCGCTGTTTCAATAAAAAATAGCAGGGCACAAACAATGCTCTTGCGAAACATCGGACCAAAAATGAAAACCCTGATTACCAGTTGGAATGAAATGAACGTGACAAGTGACACAAAGCAGTTCTTACAGAGACTCTGGAGCTTGTCCTTGAGGTCGGCGTGGTGGTCGCGCTCGGCGACACGGACGTAGAAGCCCGGGAACTCGTCCTGGGAAAGGCAATTCGTCGGGTTCGCAGTGCCGATGGCGAGCACCGCGGCGGTGCCGTCCGCTCGCTGCGCACGCCGGATCTCGCCTACGGCGGCGGCGAGGGCAGTGGTTCTGATGGTTGCCATAGCTGAACTGATATCGTCTTTTCACTGTCTGCGTAATGTTGAAAACGTCCTACCTGTAAATATATATGCATACAGATGGTATTGTCCTATTGTGCCTTGAAAAATGAACAAATTAAAATCTGTTTACCCTGCGCTGTGGGAATCCGAGGCTCTTTTTTTTTTTTTTGAGAAGAGAAATCCAGGAGTACTCACGTGCACCAAAGATCGATAACAGAGCCAAAAGAATCTTGTTTTGTTTTCGCCTTTAGACAGGACATGCATTTATATATGCAAGTTTATTTGCTCTTCTTTTGTTTGCGATATTTTTCTATGATCGAAGAATGGGATGTTTTTATTCTGTGATCGTCGATCTCGTGCTATGCATTCATCTTTTCTTTTTCTTGTGTTGTCGGCGGCCTTGGGATTCCCATGTTTGTGTTCATTAGTGTACCGTGTTATGCGTGAAACACTGGTGTAAAAATAACAAGCATGATGTTCCACACGTTTGAACGGTTAAATTTATCCCAATCATTTAATTTGACATGAACTTTTTTCTATTATTTTTCGTACAATTGTTAAATATTTTTTATTGTAGTGATTATTAGTTCTTTTTAAAAAATTTGACATAGACTTGTATTTCTATTAATTATTTCTATTATGAATTTTTAACTTTTGCTATAGTTCATATATAATCTTTTTTAATCTAATTCATTGTAGTCTTGACCCACAACAATCAATAATATATATTTCTCTTTTTCTTTACGATTAACATGGGAATTTTTATTATTTTAGGATTAATGTGATGGCTCCATTAGACCTTGTTTAAATTATATAACGAGCATGATGTCCCATGCATTTACGTGAATAATTTATAATCATAGGGACTCCTTTTAATTATGAATTTGTATTTATTTATTATATTTGATATGGACTTTTTTCATGTTTTGTAGTTGACATGGACTCTTATTTCTATTTTCATTATATTTGATGCAGACTCTTTCTTTCAATCTAAACCAATATAATATAGACCCACAATGATTGACGGCATAGATTTTGTTTTTTCAACAATTAATATATGGAAAGTTCTAGTATTTTTGGACTAACACATTGGCTCTGTTTAACTCTATTTTAATATAATAATTGATGGATGTATGCATCATGTGATAGCTTGCTCTTGCGCTTAATCAATATACCAAAAATAATCAGAATTGTGTGTGAATATCTCAAACAGTGGAGTTAATCACCATACAATGGCATGTCATGTATAGAATAAAAAAAATTGATAACCTCTCCTATGCACTAGCTATAGCATACTTGAAATTAATATGAACCCTTATGTATTTTGTATGCATATTTTTAATTCATCATAGACTCTTAGTTAGAGCATGTACAATGGTACATATTAGCACTCTCTAAGTTGCCTCTAAGATGTGCCATGTCAAATTTATGGTGTGGTGGATAAAAAAGAAAAGGAGGGACATGTCTCTTCACAAATAGCGACTTTTACAATAAAATAATTAAACTATAGAGACAATTAATACGTAGTTTATTAGAGATAACTCGAGACAGTTGTTGTACATAGAATATTTCTAGAGATAATGGTTGTCTCTACACGAAATGGCATACTGTTTGAGACAACTGCTATATCAATAATTTTACACACTCTTAAGAGAGAGTCTTTAATTATCTATCTTCTTTATTTCTCTCCTTCACATAAGCAAAAGGACTAAGTTAAAGTCTTTATAACCAGTGGATGTGTCCTTATTGTAGTTTCTAAACCGGCATAGGTTAACATTTGCCGATGATGTGCCCCGACATTTGTGTTACTTCATGACTGGGCAACCATGTGGAGGTCACTCAATTTTTCAGATGAGTATTTGACAAATATTTTGGACATGGAGTCAATGTTTTGAAGGTGGACATCGTTTTGGTTGAGTTTTGATCTTTGGGAAATGCTTTGGTGCCGAACAAAGGATATTACGCATACGATAGACCGGACCGGACCGGCACAAGTGGCATTTTGTCTAGGCACCGGACCAAAGGTAGTGAAAATTACACTCACAAGGTTTTTGGAAGCTACTCACCTCACGGACTATAAAAGGAGCGGAAGGGATGCCTCCCAACCTTTCCTTTCGAGTAGTTTGTGGCTAAGGTTTGGATGAGTTCTGGGTAAACATTTAGAGTGCTTTTTGCTCACCGAGGTTTGACTTTGTATTACCCAAACCTAAGCAATATAATTCGTCGAAGTTCCTCAAGTTCATCATGTATTCTTAGTTTGTGTGGAACCAAGTTACGATGACCCGAGGGGGCTAAATGGGAGCCTTGAATAATTTCTTCAGACCGATGCTCCTTGATCTCACAAACCCTAAAAAACTTGGAACACTTAACAACTTCATACACCTAATATTGGCATAAATAAAATTCATGTAGAATTGTGAGGACTTTCAAACCAAAGTCCTTGTTGTTAAGAGTCCAAACAATGTGGAATCAAAACAAAAGTGGCTTTAAATCTAATCAAGCCAAAAAACTAAAGTAAATTTTAGAAAAGCAAAAGCATAGTCCAACAAAAACTTGTCCTCTAATTAAGGCGATTGTCGGTGTATTTTACACCAGGGTGTACCCCAAGTGACGCTGCCATATGGAACCAATAGTCCATCTAGGAGTGCCCCATACACAGCAACATCGAACCCAAGCAGATCAAGGTCCGGTTCCAAGTAAAGTTAGTTGAGTTGTCTACTTTGGCCACGAGTCGATCCCATGAGCAAGCAAGCGGCGAGGTGTCCCGACGCGGCGATTAAGCGAAAGGTGCCCGGTCTTGAGGCGATCCAGACTCTGTGACATCCTATCCTAAATTAGAATATGCCAAGTTTTATTGAAAAAGAAAAATTAGTTAAAATAATTTCTATTATTTTTATATGAAAACTCCTAAATTTTAAATAATTATTTACATATAAGAATTTATTTCATTAATTATTTATAATTATAATTTACAATTTACAAAATTATAAATTTAATAACAAAAGCTCTTTCCCCGTTTTTCCCATATCCTTTCCATTTATCCTTGCTCGACCGAAACCCTAAACTCTAGGTCGAGTCAACTTTTCTCTTTCTTTCTCGACCGGAACCGTAAAACCCAATCAACCCCTCTTGTTACCCTGGCTGAGCTAGCCACTCTGCCCTCATCATGTCGATCTAACCCCTCTGGCTTGGACTTCATGTCTGATTGAAACCTGAACCTGTCGACGGTTGGGATATCGACCCAAGTCAACCAAGGCTCTTCAAGGAGGAGATAGGAGACACGCCGAACAACCACGAACAAAGAACGAGCAGAGGCAGGGGTTTTATCCTGGTTCAGGCCTCTCGGGAGAGATAATAACCCTACGTCCAGCCTTTCTTTATATCAAAGAGGATTACAAGGTGGAACTCGGCGAGATCAGCAGGTCTCGATGAGTAGTATGCGAAAATCTATCTGCCAAGGGTCCCTCTAAACGCCATAAGGGCCCTGTTTATATAGTACAGAACAAACCGACCTACCGAGGAATATCGGGCCGGGCTAACTACGAGATCGTAACGAACTCATACATGCCAAATACAACCTACGGTAGATAAGGTAAGCTCCTAATCTTGGGGATAACGACTCCTAATCCAATCCGGAAAACCAACGTCCGGATCTTCACGTAGCCGTGCAGAACTTTTGTTCGAGACGGATTCAAACACGATTCCTATGCCGTTATGCACCGCGCCAGCCAAGGGCTGCTCGGCAGGATGCATATGGGCCTGATAGAACCTTCCAGGGAGCTGGGCCCTGGTAGGCTGTTCGATTGGGCTGTCAGGGAGTAGACCATGGCAATGGGCCGTAATTCTATCCCCGACAGCTAGCCCCCGAGACTCAAGCGGAAGGACTCACTAGAGTGGGGTCTTCCTCTTGAGACTCCAAGTCACGAAAAGGGAAATCTTGCTACTACAAAGACGTGTAGCGAGCGACCGAACAGGTCATGGTTCAACCGAACAAGATTTGTTCGGGTCGAAACGAACCCGACCAAGATCGAGCAACTCATTGCGTCGAGCGGAACGACATCTGTCCGAAAGCGAGTATGCCGGCCTTCAAAGGCAACATCGAAAAAATAGCCGTTAGCGGACTCCAACGGTAACTTCCTATCGCCAAGAAGAAAAAAGCAGCGACCGTTTCACCTAGCATTGCGGTAAAAACTAGCCGCTCGGGACAAAACCGTTGTAGAGCCGCTTATACGGGACTATAAAAGTACCCAAGCTGCCCGCATAACCACTTCGCTCTCGCGCTTTCCTCTCAAGCCCTAACTCCAACTACGCCCACATCAAAGAGCCGAACTCCACCTCTAGCTCGTTTCGTCCGACTCGAACCGCCATGGCCAAGTTCACGGCACTAGCTCGACCGAGGAGGACTCAAGGTCTGGGAGGAGGAGGGCCACGAGACACCGTAGCTTGAGGTCGCTGGAGAGGAGGATACTCGAGCCGCTCGAGGAGAGTTCGTCGACTTGAGCAGTTCGGGTTGAGGTCTCCGAGAGCGACTTCGCCGAGGCCTTCTTGAACATCGGCGGATTGGAGGTGGCGAACCTCAATCCGAACTCCATCCTCCAGATGGTGTCTTCGCACACCCGCGAGGGCTATCTGAGCATCGATCCACCGGTGGGGCTGTTCCTCCACTATTAGACAAGGACGAGGAGCAGCTCACCGCTTCAGCGCTGGGTGCTACTACCTCAAGCTCGGGCCACCGCCGACGACGCGCCAGTACCCTCGCCCACCGCCGCCGACTCGATGGGCGCGTGGTGGGTGAGGTGGTTCTACAAAGCGGGCGGAGCGGCGACAAGAACTTCGTCTTCACCGGAAGGCGCCAAGCAAGGGAACCCCAATGCCTCGTGGGAGATGTCCGCCGAGGATTGGTATCGACAAGGAAGATCGCCTCCTCGTGAGTCTTGGGCTCACTTGGCGGGGAGATCATACGGGACTTCACAAAATGGATCTCCATGCGGAGGAGGAGGCCCTATCCCTTCTATAAGATAGAGGGATGGGAAGACATTTCTAGGGAGAGCACGGGTAAGTGCCTTTAAGACTCAACCTCTACATCGATTATTTCCTCCGAACAGGAACTAACAATCCATTCTGCTTGGGCAGAGAAGCCAACCGACGCATGGGTGACCGAGCGGGTCGACGCCATGCTGAAGGCGGCGAAGAAGGACGGGGAGGTGACCGGCGAGGTGGCGTACACCTGCCCGCGCAACGTGCTCGTCCGCACAGGCGAGGTAAATCACTTATACCCAGTCTGTGTTGCTAGACTTGCACTGCGGTTTTAATGCTAATGTTTGCTTCTCAAAACGCGCAGGAGGACCAGCTGATCCTTGGAGGGATCGTAGAGGAGCTCTCCGGGTCTGAGAAGGAGAAGGCGAAGAAGGGCAAGGCCAAGACAGCCACTAAGCCCAAGGTGGCAGCCGAGCCGACGCGGAGCTCACCGCGACACGGCGGCCGCCAGCCGTCGAAGAGACCACCTGCAGCCGACGGAGCGTGCGAAAGGCACCAAGCCAAGCGCGCGCGGTCAGCCTAGTGGAAAGAGACCAAGCCCTTCCCTCCTCGCCGAGCAGAGCGACGAAGAGGTAAAGACCATGGCCCTCTGGCTTAGGCGTTTCACGCAAGCTCACCCTGGCCGCATGGATCGGCTGCAACAGGTCGCCGAGCAGAGGAGGCTCGAAGAAGAAGTCGCACGCAAGGAAAAGCTTCTTCTGCTGCTGAGAGGAGCGCCGGCTTACCAGAAGCCGAGCTCTCCGCCAACACCCAAAGGCCAAGGCGGAGAAGCCGCCAAGGAGCCCCGAGGAAGAGGCGGAAAGTTCCAGTGAAGAAGATCGATCAAGCCTCTCACGGCGGTATGTAGAAACCTATCTTGGATCTCTCACCCATCGACCGCATTAGACTTAACGATCACCTCTTTTTCATCACCGCCCAAGGAGAGATCACCACAGACGACGCCGAGGAGGCGCTCGGCGGTCGCCGCCGCCCGAAAGATGCAGACGCGCGATCGCGGGCGATGAGGCTAGCGTGCCTCAAGGACAAAATGGCGGCATGGAGCTGCTCTCGTCGAGTTCGACAAGCGGCTTCGACGCGCTTAAAAGCGCCAGGAGCGGCCGGAGGCGAAAAGCGGCGCTTGGGCGCCACGGACAATGGTGCCAAGACGACGGCTCCGGAAGCCGCCGAGGGGACCGAGCAGCCGGTTCGCTAAAGCACTTCGTCGCAGGGCAGCTCACCCCGAGGCGAAGGATTCTCCGCGAAAGCGGTGAAACCCCACCGCCAGGAACAAGAAGAAGCCCCGAGCGGTCGCGCAAGTCGTCCCCGCCTGTGGAAACAATAATGCCACCCGGCGGAGTAGCTCGCCTCGCCAAGACGTTGAGCGGAAGAGAAAGAGGAAGAGGAGAGGAGCGCGAGACGAAAGCGCCGCCTGCCGTCCCGCTTCCGAGAAGATGCGCTCCAATGGAAGAAGGAGCGAACAAGGCGGCGATCGAACAGCGCACCGTCTCATCCCGCCTGACGAAGGGCTTCGTGGACGATGGCCTCGAGGACCGCTGCGCCGCGGACTGAAGCAACGACTCGGGAAGGTAAACACCAAGACCACGTCTAGCTCAGTTAGGTAGTTTTACCGCAAAAGCGGCTAACTAGTCTTCTTTCTTAGGTCTTGAAGGACACCATGGAGGAGCTCGAGGACGGTGTCACCATCGAGCGGAGCGCCGTACTGGCGTCCCTCCGGGAGCACCTCCGGACGAGGGAGTTCGAGGCGGGGCCCTCTGCACCAGCCCAAAGTTGAAGCCGGCTAAAGGCGAAGGTGAAGAGGCTCAAAGTCCAACTGGCCGAAGAGAGGCGTTCCTGTGAGTCTCTCCTAGGAGAGGCCGAGGAGCTTCGCGCGCAAGCCATTAAGGCGAGCACTGCGGAGGAGAAGCCGGGCCGCACGAAGTGGCTCGAAGAGCAGCTTGCTGACGCTTCCCAACGGCGGGACCAGCTTGCGGCGGAAGTCAAGAGACTCAAGGCCTAGCTCGCCAAGGAAGAGCAGACTTCCGCGGGTCTCCAAGCCAAAATCTCAACCCTGTGGGCTTCACAGGGAGAGATCGAGGAGATGCGCGGGATGGCAGTGAGGGCGATCACCGCAGAGAAGAAGGTCAAAGTGCTGGTCGAGCAGCTCAAGACGGCCGAGCAGCGAGTCAGCCAGAGCGAGGCTCTGACCGATCAGCTGCGTGCCAAGACCGAGGAGGTCGAGGCCATCCGGCAGAGGCCGGCGCGCAAATAGCGAGCAAGGAGGAGATCGAACGCCTCGAGTGAAGCCCGGAAGGAATCAAGGCTCGTAGGCGAAGTCGTGCGCCTCAAGTTAGAGTTGAGGAGTGAAGGAGCAGCTTGCTCCTAAGTAGCACTGCGTTTGAATCTTAAGGGTCTTGTACCTGAAACTTTTGAGTAATACTATGAAGTACTTACCTTTTTTCCTGCAAAAAAGAGCAGCAAAAAGACAATAACGAACAGAAACTAAGAGAAAAGCGAACATCGCTAGGAAGTTTAAGAAAACCGGTAGAGCGCTTTGCGTAACTCCCAGCCCCCGTTGTGCATCTGCTCGGAAACCTGAGTTTGCGAACCCGAACAGGTGCACAAGAGAAAGAGCGACACCCTAGCCCCCGGTACGGACGATGCTCGAGAACCTAAGTTTGCGAACTCGAGCACGTGCGTAGAGAGTTAGAGCGACACCCGTACCTTGCTCGATGTATTCCGTAGTCTGCTCGTTGACGTAAGTTAGGCAGTTCCGAGAGTAACCGAACAAGGAAAGTGCCTTTACCGCGGGGGGCTTACGAGAGCAGGCTTTGCCAAGTGGTCGCGCCAAGCAGTAAGTGCCTCTGCCGCGGAGGGCTTACGAGAGCAGACTTAGCCGCAAGGTGGAAAGGCCGTGTTACGCAACCCTTAGTTTAGAAACTTATCGAAACTAGATACGGGTAGGGAACAATCCTTAAGATTGCGGAGCCAAGAGTTCGCAAGACCGGGCAGCCATCAAGTGTTACCAGAGAGAAGGAGGTAGTCTTCAAAAGACAAGAAGTGAAAAAGGCGCAGAGGCCCAGAGAATTCACTTAAGCAATGGATTGAACTTTACATGGTGCCCGAGAGACTTGGACGAACTAAGGCGCGAAGTTTGACAAAAAACGCGAGGCTAAGCAAACAAACGAAGACCTAGACAAAGAACTTACGAAGCTGGTCGACGTTCCAAGTGCTGGTCAGCTCTCTCCCGTCCTCCATAGCCGAACAAATTTCAGGCGGCGGTAAAGAAACGACCGTGAACAGGCCCTCCCAACGAGGAGTTAACTTGTTGGCATTGGACAGGTTCTGGACACGGCGCAGAACGAGGTCGCTCGTCTTCAAAACCCTTGGTCGAATCGACTTGGCGCAGCGTTTGCCGAAGATCTTCTTTGGTAGCGTGCCATTTTGACTTGTGCCCGGTCGCGTGTGCCTTGAGGAGATCGAGATCGGGGGGCTCTTGCTCATCGTCAACTAAGTTGGCTGAGCTCGTGCGAGGCAAACCGAGTACGATTTCGGCGGGCAAGATGGTTTCTGCACCATAGACCAATTGGAAAGGAGTTTCCCGGCCGCCTACCGGCAGTAGTCGAATCGCCTGAGGACGGAAGGAACCGTCAACCCGAGCCTTGTTGTGCTCGCTGAGAGCAGCGAATACCGCCGTTTAATACCCTGGACTATCTGTCCATTAGCTCGCTCGACTGCTCCATTGCTCTGTGGATGCGCCACAGAAGCGAAGCAGACCTTGGTGCCCAAATTGCTCGCAGATTCTGAAATAGCTAAACGTCAACTGGTACCGTTATCCGTGATCAGCTTATGGGGGATCCCAAAGCGCGTGACCACGTTGCTTTTGAAAAAGCGAACAGCCGTTTTAGCATGAAGAGACGACACAGACTCTGCCTCAATCCACTTTGTAAAAGTGTCTATGGCGACGAGCATGTGTGTATAGCCCTTGTACCCCTTAGGGAATGGGCCGAGCAGATCCAGACACCATGTGAAAAAAGGCCAAGATGGGGGGATTGTTTGGAGCTCTTGGGCGGGCTTGTGTGCCTTCCGGGCGTGAAATTGGCAAGCCTTGCACTTAGTCACGATGTCCCGGGCATCCTGTAACGCAGTGGGCCAATAATAGCCTATGTGAAACGCTTTGCCGACCAGAGTTCTGAAGGAGGCGTGGTTGCCGCAGGCACCCTCGTGTATGTCCCTAAGAAGGAACACACCCTCATGTTGCGAGATGCACTTGGAGAGAACTCCCAGAGCACCTTGACGGTAAAGGATGCCATCCACAAGCTTGTATGGAGCAAAGACGCCTTGTATGCCGAACGCCGCTTCGGCCGTCATCGGGCGAGGTCCCATCTGCAAGGTACCGGACAAATGGCGTTGTCCAATCCGCGGCACTGCTGATAACGGAGACAAAGACCACTGCCTCTATTGTCTCGTCCGGAGACGTGATTGAGGGCTTGTAAAGGTGCTCGGCGAGCACCCTGCCGGAAGCGAGTTCGCGTGAGGATCAAACTTGGATAATTGGTCGGCCAGAAGTTGTCCTTCACGGCACGAAGAGCACTTCAAAAATCGAAAATGCCGCTCCAACTTGCTCACTTCAACCAGTATCGCGCCATTGAGTCATCGCAAAGACCGATACTCCTTGTTAACTGATTGATGACCAGTGTGTGAATCTCCTTCACAGCTTAGCCGTTGGACACCAAGCGACTTGCACGCTCTTAGTCCCGCGAGGAGGGTTCGTACTCTGCGGCGTTGTTAGTCGCCGCAAAGTGTAGTTGGATAGAATCTCGAGTTGCTCTCCTTGAGGAGATGAGAACAAAACCAGCCCCGAAGTTTCGGTCTTGAGCCATCGAAAAACATGGTCCAAGAGGGTTCATCGGGTTGCTCGGGGCTTCACGGATTTGGGCGGCAAGTCCATTCTGCGACAAAGTCAGCTAGGACACGTGACTTAATAGCGCTTCGGCAAATAATAACGATCAAACTCGCTAGTTCCATTGCCCACTTAGCTATCGTCCGCTTGATTCCTTGTTCCGTAGGATTTCTCTTAGAGGAACGTGGTCGGACCAGATTTGATGCTTTGGAAATAGTGGCGAAGCTTCTGGAGTACATGAGCAAGGCGTGAGAAGATTCGGACCTCGTGTGCGCTCCTTTGATCCGTGAAGTACCTCGCTCACGTAATAGATTGGTCATTGATGCCTTCCTTTCGACCGCCAAGACCGGCTCACCGCTTGTGGCGTGCAACCTAGGTACATCAGAGTCGCCGCCATGCCGCGGGTAGTCAAGACGGAGGATTGGACAGTATCGCTCGAGATCTTGGAAGGATCTATCGGCTTCTTCATCCTCCAAACCATTGTGCTTGCGCAGGCCTTAAAGAAGGGCAGCCAGCGTTAGCCTTGACGGAAATAAATCTGCTTTGAGCGACCATCCGCCCGTGAGACTCTGATCTCCTTTACGGTAGTTGGAGCTGCATATTTTCAATGGCCTCGATTTTTTCGGGGTTGGCGAAATACCTTGCAACCAATAACATAACCGAACAACATTCCGGATCGAACACCAAATGTACACTTCTCTGAATTTAATTTTATTCGATGCTGGTGAGATTACGAAAAGTCTCGGCGTGTCTTTTACATGATCCGAGCAAACTTGCTCTTTACAACTATGTCAATCGACATAGATCTCCGAGTTTTTTCCATTTGTTCTAGGAAGGTCTTCTCCATTAAACCGAACGTGGCACCAAAGATTGCGCAGACCGAAAGACATGGTCGATAGCGTAAAGTGCGAAGGGGTGATGAAGGCGCTCTTCTCTTCATCCTCGGGAGATGCTTATTTGGTGATAACCGAGTAAGCATCTAAAAACTCAAGAGTTGGGCATCCGCAATCGCATCGACCGGTGATCGACTGAGGCAATGAAGTTGTCCTTAGGACAAGCAGCGTTCAGATCTGTGTGATCGACACACATCCTCCACTTGCCGCCTTTCTTATTTACAATGACAGGGTTGGCTAACCACTCGGTGTGATCAACCTCGCGGATGAATCCGGCGGCGGCGGTTTGCTGTCGATCTTTGATGATCCCCGTTTGAATTCGAAGCGACGAAGCTTCGGCGAACAGCTTTTGTCCCACGGACAAACTGCTTTGTGCTCGATGACCTCCTTGGGACTCGGGCATGTCGATGGCTCCTGTGCAAACACATCTCGCATTAGCTCGGAGGAAGGCAATGAGCTCGCTTTCCTATTTGGGGTCCAGATTGGCCCCAAGTGAACTATCTTGGAAGTATCATCAAGGGACAATGGAACTTCCTTGGTTTCTCCCCGGTGAAGGGAGACCCTAGGCGTCTGCAGACTTGGTCTGCGGAACTTCAGACAGCAAGGCAGGTAGTCGGTCGAGGCGGGACCGCTTTGTCGCAATCCAGAGCAGCCTTGTAATTGCCCTTGACCGTGATTACACCGTTGGGGCCTGGTATCTTGACGCAATGGTATCCACGATGGGACACGGCCATGAACTTGCCAAGAGATGGCTCGCCAAGATCGCGTTATCTGCGACGGAAAATCGACCACGCCGAAAGTGATCAACTCGTCCGGAAGTTGCTTGGGTTGCGAAGGTAATCGGCAGACAACTTGCCCTAACGGCGGATTCTCCCTAACAATTCCGTAGAAGGGCATTGCGACTTCCTTCACTTAAAACGAGGAATCGCATCTCGCCCATGACCTTAGCGAAGCAAGTCCAAAGCGCCCCGCCGCTCTCTGAGTACACGGCCAACTCTCGCGTTCGCGATGGTCGGGCGACCACCGGAGGGAGCCGCCGAGGCTTGGTCATCCCAGGGGCAATCCTCCCGAGAGAAGGAGATGGGGACCTCGGTCCACTTCATCGATTCAGCCGAGGTTTTGCCTTTTCAGCGTTAGGACCTCGGCGAGCTTCCTTGAGGTGCGTCGGGAGGTGTAAGCCGAGGAGCCGCCAAGATGACGGCGATATGGTTCACGGGCTCTTGATACTCATCATCATCTTCCCGATCACCATCGTCGGTTTGGCGCTTGGCCTTACCGCAAGATCACCTTGTTCGGCAGGGGTGGGCATTGGGCCCTTGCCGTTGTAGAAATCTTCGAGCTTTGCGGCCCAAGTTCTGCAATGGCGTATGTCGTGTCCCGTAGTCTTTGGTGGAACTTGCAAAATCGATCGCTTGACCTTTCTTGCCTTGTCCGCCTCCCGAGCGTGCTTTTGCCCTTGTAGTTGTTGCCGGGCTTCTTCGCCCATCCTTGGGAGGAGGTCTTGCGATCTATACCGCGACGGTATTGTTCGCATCACCTTTGTTCTTCTTCTTCAGGACTTCTTGTCACCGTGGTTCTTCTTCTCTTCTTCTTCTCATCTACACCAGTTGGGCGCGGCTCACCCTTGTCAAACGCCTTTTATATTGAACACGCTCTGCGCATTGGCATAGCGATCACCGCCTTTGAACAGTCGTTGGCGGTCCAGTCTCGTTGATCTCAAGATCCTGGGTGAGCCGCTCGTCGCGGACTCCGTTTTTGAAGGCGCGACAACGGATTCGTCCGAGATGTTCGGGATCGTGTTGCGAATCTTAATGAAACGCTTCACGGTTGCGGAGGGTTTTCCGCTCATTTGGATCATCTGGTGCAGATCATCCTCCTTGCCCGAGACGCACGTAATGCTCTCGAAATTAGCGATCGAGCGTCACAAAGCCGGGTTCCATGAGTGATGGAACCCTCCTGCTGATTGAACAGCCACGTCCGAGCAGCGCCCTCAAGGACAGTCGGGAGGTAGTTAGCCATAACGAGCTCGTCACCCCCGGCCGCCATGATGGCCGTAGCGTAGATGGAAAGGAATTCCTCTGGGTTCTGAGTCCCATTGTACCTCTCCATGTGACCGGGCTTGAACTTTGAGGGCCACCGGACACCCGGCTCGCCGAGAAAGCCCCGCACCCAAAGCATATGACCGCCACCTTCCCGGCGGTAACCTAGTCTTGAGAAGACGTTGGTCCCGCGGCGGAGGAACTCTGCTGAACGGATGATTTGGCTTGGAGAAACTCTCTCCGAGACAACCCACCACGCTCCTTCCTCGTGGTCGCGACGACGCGCTCCTCACGAGGGGACCGTCCGTGATCATCGCGCGCACGCTTGCCCCTGTGGTCGCGATGACTACGAGGACTTGGCGAGCGACGGCGACCACGGGTAGCCCGCTCATGGACAGTGATCCTTCGATGGTGACGAGGGTCACGCGATCGACGGAGTCAGTCCGAACCATTCCGGCGGTTTGGTCTGCCGCTGAGGAGTTGTTGACTTCTCTTAGAGATTTTAGGCCTTGACCAATCGTTCTAGGTTAGAAGCACAAGATCGCCTATACTGGCGAGATCGGCTGGTTGGTGGATCTAATCACCGGCCATGGCGCGAAGTCGCTCCCGACTACGCTCTAGGGTTCTGGGACCCCGAGGCATCCTCGCTACGCCTCGACCGAGTCCGGTTACGGGAACTAACCCGACAGAGAGACTTCGCCGGAGACTTGGCGAGGGCACGCGAGGTGGTCGCGACGCGATCGCTTGCACCGATCGCGGATCGCGCCACGGTCCGATTGATGGAATCGTCGAGGTTGCGGCGAATGATCGCTGTTTCGCGAAAGCGGCCAAAGTAGACCTCGTCTTGATGCCGAGCGAGTTAATCTGCCGACCGCCCGCCCATACACGGCGCGTGCGGATCCTCAAAGGTTCCTACATCGCCATGTTAATGCTTTGCGGGGCCATGCGAAGGTATGCTAGATTTCGGTGTCATCGCTGTGTCTCCACAGTAGAGTCTACCGACATAGTTTTGGAATCCGGCGGATCTAAACCGTTGTAAAGATCGTCGGTTCCGTAGTCATCGCCAATGACGGAGTGCGATCTGCGGCTATCTACGCCATATAGGCGAGACCTCCGTCCCAGATCGGAAAGTGTTCGAGATCGAACAGATCGATCTGAATCGACGAGGATGAGACTTCTGTCCTTCCGAAGTCAGAACCCTCGGAAGCATCTACAGATCGCCGACGAGTTCGACATGCTCGATCTGCGTTCCCCACGGACGGCGCCAAATTGCCGACGGTTGGGATATCGACCCAAGTCAACCAAGGTTCTTCAAGGAGGAGATAGAGACACGCCAAACAACCACTTAACAACAGAACGAACAGAGATGTGGGTTTTATCCTCGTTCAGCCTCTCGAGAGATAATAACCCTCGCCCAAATTTTCTTTATATCAAAGAGGATTACAAGGTGGAACTTCGGCGAGATCGCCAGGTCTCGGCGAGTAGTATGCTAAAATCTATCCGCCAAGGGTCCTCTAAACGCCATAAGGGCCTGTTTATATAGTACTGTAACAAACCGACCTACCGAGAATATCGGGCGGGCTAACTACGAGATCGTGAATCTAACTCATACATGCCAAATACAACCTACGGTAGATAAGGTAAACTCCTAATCTTGGGGATCACGACTCTAATCCAATCCGGAAACCAACGTCCAGAATCTTCACGTGGCCGTGCAGTAACTCTTGTTCGAGACGGACTCAAACATTTATTCCTAGGTCGTTATGCACCGCCCCACCAAGGGTCGCTTTAGCAGATGCATATGGGCTCGATAGAACCTTCCGTGAGCCGGGCCTGTAGGGTCGCTCGATTAGGCCGTCAGGGAGTAGACCATGGCAATGGGCCGTAATTCTATCTCCGACAGAACCATCTCCTTATCATAACCCGACCAATCTCTCTCTTATCAACTCTCTCCTTCTTCCTCTTGACCCATCCATGACCGAAACCCTAGTTCTCTCTATTGATTGAAAACCCTAGCCCGACCCTCGACAAAGACCCTAAAACCCCTGGTCGAGTCGACCGTCCATCCCCTCCCTCGACCGAAACCCTAACCCAGCCCGACCTCCTTTGAAAACTCTCCCGATCGGAACCCTAACTCCGTTTGACTTAGTGAAACCTCACGGCCAAACGTCCAGTCCTCTCGGCCGAGCGCCTCAAACCCTAACTCTCCCCTCTCTTGGTCAAACCATACACCTAACCTAGACCTTTACCCGGTCAATCCTATCCTTTGGCCGAAACTCTAACTCCAGTTTATTGTAAACCTAAACTAATCTTGTCATTAGCGTCGTCTTATCTCTCAGGACGTCCCCCTTTCACTCTCCCCTGATCTGTGCCTACTCCATACACCTCCTAAACCCTATCTAACACTAACCATAGTATACATGACCGGCGGTAATCTCGAGACGAGTCATGTCCATGACGAACCATAATCCGGTTCGACCCTATCTAGGGCCCTCATCAAACCAAATTTGGGCTCTAAGCCCAATTCCAAAATTACCACAGGGCCAGGCCTGCATATAAATACCCAAACCAAAACACTGCCCCGCCTCCCACGATTCAGTAGAGATTGATAATTTCACACTCAACATTGGTCTTCATTAAAATACCACTCATCTACGCCATGAGTGGATTTTTATAACACCAACGCCGGAGCAGAAATCATCAATTTTTTCCACAGTTACCCTCCCACTGCCACCGCCGTGCTGCCTCGCCGAGTCGTCACGCCAATGCCGCTGCCCCTGCGCCGCCTCCTCCCTCGAGACGCCGCCGCCCTGCACCCACTGGAGCGCGCCGCCACCGTGGCCGCCGCCTGCTGCCGAGACCGAGCCCACGTCGCCGCTGCTTGCGCCCTCGCCGCCGTTGACGCGCCCCTCGCCGTGACCCTTGCCGTTCGGGACAGCCGCCGCCTCTCGATCGCCATCCCCATCCCGCTGCCGCAGCCCTAGTCGCGCATCTTCTCGCCGGTTGCACCTACCGCCACCGCTCCCAGGCCGAGCCATGCCACCGCCGAGTGCCGCCTTGCCGAAGCCGCCGCGCCGCCGCCGCGCGCCGCCACCAAAGGCCGTTGCCTCCTCCTTTGCCGCGCCGGGAAAACCCCCACCCGAGCCGCCGCCGGCCACCGCCCTCGCCCCCTCTCCCTTGCCGTGGCACTCTCTCTCTTCCCCTCCATTTCTCTCGTCCTCTCTCTGCAGTCTAGTGCGGGGCTGAGGAGATAGAAGGGATTTGGGATTTTTCCCCTTGTATTCCACGGTTGGGGTAGCACTATTCCACAATGAGCAATACTCTTCAACATTTTGTTTCTCCTATACCGTGAGTCGAATTCCCCCAAACTAATTTTATTGATCTCTGCTTGATTCCTATTACCTCCTATACTAATTTGGTATTTCAGAATTTTCCCTACAGCGGTCTCCGCGCTTGCGCCTCGTTTTGCGTGAGGTCAACACTAACTTTGCCGAGCGGGCGTTTAGCGACGCTGTCGAAGGAAAAAATATCCTGGCCAGAGTTTGCCTAAATCTGGTGCGTGTTTTTGAAGAACGAGGCACCATCGCCAGTAATTACTTAGTATTTTTATTAAATTTATTTGTTGTTGCCGCTTGTAATAAATACTTAAAAGTACAAAGAGGCTCGAAGGCCGAGAGGCCCCACGCTGTCAGAGGCCGAGAGGGCCCCACGCCAAAGGGTGCGTGGCGAGCCCCTCTGGAGACGAGGCCGAGAGGGCCCCACGCTAGACGGTGTGTGGGGCGAGCCCTCTGGAGACGAGGAGAGGACCCGCACACCAAGTAGTGCGTGGGTGAGCCCCTCTCAAGACCAGCGAGGGGCCCCGCCAAGGCCGGTGCGTGGTACGAGCCCTCTCGAGGCCAGGCGAGGGTCCCACGCGTCAAAGGGGCCAGCGCAGGGAGCATGGCGTAAGAGTCTTGAACGAAGGCTCCCTCGCCGCAGAGACGAAGCGCATTTAATGAGACATCACACGCGGATAGACAATTTGAAGAAATGATTACCGCTTCTGATGACCCTCGCAGTCTCGAAAGCATCCACCGGGCGCAGAAGAATTGACCGCAGAGAGAAGGATTGCTTGAGGAGGCCGCCTGCCGGGAGGAGCAGCGTAGGCCCCACCCGCAGACTCACCGGCAGGATCAGGCGGGTCGAGGCCACTTGGCGGCACGCGAGGCGGCGCCGCATGCATGGGCAAATGGGACGTTTTACGTCTCTTCTGTCGTGTCTTGTCGATTATCGAGAGCATCAGATCGCTTACCCTCTCGCTCTCCGCCAAATTTACGCCTTTATAAAAGGGAGGAGAGAGAGGGGACGGGGACGAGGGAGACGAGCACTAGTATTCGTGCATTCAAACACCTCAGTAAACACATTCCCATTCAACCACAATCGAAAAAGAGCTAAGGCTCAGCAGAGTAGGACTATTACCCGCGAGGGTCCGAACTCGTAAATCTGAAGTCGCTCCTTGTTGTGCCCGACGCCAAATCGAATCGAGCTTGATCGAGTTGGCTAGCGACTAAAAATCGACCAGGTGTGATCCGCAGCGGTTGAGCGGAGAACACGCCCGTCGATGGCGCGCCGTAGGGGAGCGCTTAGCATCGGTTTCAGCTCTTGACCCTTCTTCAGAGGCGATGGCGAGCAGCGATCCGCGATGGAGCAGAAGCGGCCGCTAGAGCCGCTGCCACGAGTCGGCCGGCGATGGCGGTGGATCACCCGGCGGCCGCCCGCCTAGGGTTGGAGCCCTGGCGAAAGCACCGCCTCGGCCAAGCTAAGCGGCGCTGCCTGGAGGAGTGCACTCGGCCACAGAACCTCCACGCGCCGAGGCCTTGCTGAAAACCCACCGTTCCGGTGACTCGGACTCCCGGCGGCGCGTGGTTGGCCGCCTTGGCCTTCGTCGCGACGCCGCCGCGGCGGTGGTGCAAGTTTCGGGCGCGGAGCCGGCGCTTCGCGTCCTTCCGTTTTTGTTGCCCTCGCCTCTCTCGCAGTCTCTGGTGAGGGGGGGCCAAGACGACAAGAGCGAGCGACCCTCACGGGGGCTCGGCCGGCGAGGTGCAGTGGCGCGATCTCCGGTCCCATCCGAGGACCGCCACTTGTCGCATGGAGAAGACCTGCGTGACAAGCTCCGCAGGGCGCGCGACCGAAGGCGATCACATTGCCGCCACCGGGCGGGGACCAAAGAAGAGGGTTCCCGCAGAGCTGCCCGCCGATGGGTGGCGCTTCTTGGCGCCGTCTAGGCGACGGGCGGCGGGCGAGGACCGCATCCAGAGCAGGAGGCTCCGGCGTCGGTGCCGTGCCTTTTCTAAGGAGCTGCGCGCGTCCGAAAGGTCCGAACAGTATCTTCAATAAGAGATAAGTTCATCTCCTTGTGGGCATCTGTTTTTTTCGCCTCAAAAGTTCATTAGAAAGCATTACGTCGAAAGTCGGCAAAAAAAGTACTCAAGGCGATGGCCCTTAGTTGTGAGGACGAACGCCACGGCTCGCGGTTAGGCGGCGAAACGGACGGAAGGCGGTTCTAGCCCGGTGTGTCGGCTCGGTCTAGGCAATGCGCCAACAATGCACCGCGACTAGACCACTTTCGAAGCTAAGTTCTCGCCACGCGATGTCTAGGGTCGGTTCGCAAAGAGGCCATAAGGGTTGAAGTAACCAGATGCTCGAGGAAAGCGCCACTTTCAATGTAAAGCTCGCTAAAACTTTTTGGCATCGCTGGCTTAGCCTTAGAAAGGTCTGTTAAAAGCATTCGCTTGAAAGTCGGTAGCGAAAGTACTTATGGTCGATGGCCCTTAGTTGCAAAGGCAAACGCTATAACTTACGCTGTGCGGCGGCGAGACGGAGGCGGGCTCTAGCTCGGTGTGTCGGCTCGGTTCAGGCAATGCGCCAACGGCGCACCAAATGACTAGACCACTTTCGAAGCTAAGCGCCGCCACGTAATGTTTAAGTCGGGTTGCGAGAGGCCATAAGGGTTGAAGTAACCGATGCCTAAGGAAGCCACTTACTTGCGGCGAACGCTCATCTAAAGCCTTTGGCGGCAGTGCCAATTCAATTCCGCAAGTTAAAGTTGTGCGAAGTTCAAGTGAGGCTCACAACAAAAGAGCAAAAGTTTGTTTGCATTGATAGGCAACATTTACAAGGCAAAAAGGCGGGAGTCTTGCTACTCCTCCTCGTCTTAAATCTTCCGCCGAGCGGCGCCCATCATGGACACGCGGTCGGGCGGCGGTGTCAACCCGCGCCGCTCAAACCGGTCCAGTGGCGCGAAGGCTCCCGATGGCGGCGCCGAGATCAAACGCGCGCCTCGAGCAAGACAGCTTGCTCAAGATGAACCGCGCCGCTTGAGCGCCTTGGCGACCGCTCTTGATCGCTCAGCGTCAGCCAGCCGCCGCGGAAGGACGCCTTGGGCTTCGGCGGCTCGTCCCACGGCACCAACAGATCGCGCAAATCCGCCTCCTCCAGCGGGGATGCAAGGAAACACCCAGTGGATGCAGGCGCCCCGGCTTAGCCGCAGGGGTCGGTCGCAGATGTCGGCGAGGGTTCGAGGCGCCGAAGTGCTCGGCGGAGGTCTTCGATCCGCTTACGGCCGAGGCGGCGGTGGCTTAAGGCGCCGCAGACCTCGCGGTCATCGCCTCCTCGCAGGGTTTTTTGCTGCGGCCGCCGCAGCCGCCGGCAGATCGCTTCGCCAAGGCAAGGGCTTCTCCCGCCGCCAGTGCAGGAGAGGTGCGACGCCTCAAAGGAGCGCCTTACGCCGGCGGTCACGGCCGAGATGGCGGCGGCGCCACGACGCGGATGGCGAGGGTTCTCCGCCGTGGCGCCGGCGAACTCTCGCCGCCGCGAGCGACCTCCGCCGAAGGAGCGGGCGCGGTGAAATCGGCGAGTCGCGTGGAGCGGAGCTCGATGCCCCAGCCGCCGCCTGTTCCAAGAGGGACAATTAGGGTTCAGTATGCAAAAGCGTAGCATGCTAACCCTACGCGGCGTGTCGAAGCGCAGGAAAGCCAACTGAAGCGGTGCGCCTGGCGAAAGCTGAAGGGGAGCTCAAGTCGCTTGTTTGCGGCAATGATGGCGGCGCGCGGTCGCGTCATCGCTGGCTCAAACAGCGCCGATACGGGCGCGAAGCGGTGCTCGTCAGAGAAGCGCCACAGAAGAAAGCGCCGCAGCAGGAGCGCCGGCGAAGGAGCGGAAGAAACCGGCGCAAGCGGCGCCAGCTTCGAAGAGTCGCCGCGCTTGCCCGGTGGCGGAGCGGCGGCGATAGCAGCAGGCCTCGCTAGATGGGGCGGCGCCGCGGGCGGAAGCCCGGTTAGCGGCGCTCTCTTGAGCTCGCCCTCCCTCCTCGCCGCCGCTGCCGACAACAGGATGAGGCGGCGCTTCCCGAGAGCGCTGGTGAGTCGGCCGCCACGGCAGAGCAGCAGCCGCATGAAGCTTAGGCGGTCGCCGAGGGCGGCTCATGGATCTGCAGTGGTCCCCGCCACTTGAACCGCAGACCGAGACCTCCATGGGGCGGCGCGCTGCAAATAAGGGTTGCGCCCGTGGATCCCAATCGCAGAGGGGCGGATGCCCGCCGGCAGGCGATGTCGCCCGGTCGGCGGGTCAAGCCCGCCACCCGATCCGAGCACGCCGCCCAAGACGTTCCCATCACCAACACCCAAAGAAGAAGCGGCGAGTTGGCTATTAACCAAAAATGGAAAGAAAGAAGGTACGAAATCCAAAAGAACGCGAGAGTATTCACCTCCAAGAGCAGTCAGGGTCCCGCTGCCGCCGCCGTAGTACGCCCAGCGGGCGCGCCCTCAACAAGCGGGCAAAGACGGCGCCGCAAAAAGTCCGCCACCACGGGTTCCGGTGAGCCCGGCGGCGAGCTTCGCAATCGCGCCCGCCATCGCCTCCGTATTCGCTAGATCGTCTGGCCGGGCCCCCCGGCCGGCGATGGGCTCGCGGGATCGCGGGAAGAACAAGATCGCCGCAGCCGGAGTCCTCCACGCATACCATCGCCGTGCCGATCCTTCCAGCTTGGACTTGACCGCGGCGAGGATAAAGGCGGCGGCGTCGCGAGCGCCGGCAGCAGCTCCCAACCGCGCTTTCGGCGAGCCCGTGCAGAGATGAAGAGTCGACGCCAGAGCGGGAGGTTTGGCATCGTCCCCACAAACATCTCGCAGAGGTGGGCGAAGATGACCAAGGCCATGATCGAGTTGGGGGGAAGGTGCGCCGCCTGGATCCCGTAGAAGGCGAGCACCCCCAAGAAGAATTCGGAGTACGGCGGGACAAGGCCCGCCAGCATCGCCCAGGAGAAGGTCACGATCTCCCCGGTGCGAGGACTCGGCATGATGGTGCCGGCGCGGAACCGGGCAGCGGTCGGCGGCACGAAGACTCGAAGCCGCGCTACTTGATCCTCATCAACAGTGGAAGCGGGCAGAACAGCTCCAGAAGGCGGTGCGGCATCCCGGCGGCCCTTTTTGTCGCGCTTTGGGAGCCATCGAAAATTTGGCGGTGGCGCCAAGCGAAAGGCTTGGTGGCAATTACGAGGAGGTCGGTAGCAAATAAGAAGGCGATGGGCAACGAAGACTTAGCGTCGGAAGGATTAGCAGCTACCGAGAGAAGTATTTATAGGCGTGGGGCGAGCGCGACGGTTTGATTCCGCCTCACGCTACGCGGCGCCCATCATTGCCCCGCTGCTTTGGTTTCCGCAAAAGCGGCGTAGTTCCCAAGGAAGATTGTGTGCGGTGGAGAATCAGCGACGGCCGCCGCGCAGGGTGGGCCCCCACGATTCGTCTCCGCCGCACAAGAAACGGAAAAGTATCTGCTGACGGTTCGGTATCATGGTGGACCCGGCTACTGCTTGTGTAATAAATACGGGGTACAAAGAGGCTCGGAAGGCCGAGGCGGTGCGTATGCAGCCCTCTGGAGACGAGGCGAGGCCCAGCAAGGCCAGCGGGTGCGTGGGCGAGCCCCTCTCAAGACCAGCGAGGGCCCCGCTGGCCAGGCGGGTGCGTGGCGAGCCCCTCGAGGCCAGCGAGGGTCCCACACGCCGTGGGGCCAGCGGGGGAGCATTGCGTATGAGTCTTGGACGGCGGCCCCCCTGCCGCAAAGGACGGCGCATTTAATGAGACATCACACGCGGATAGACAAACAAGAAATGATTACTGCTGAAGGACCCTCGCAGTCTGGCGAGCGGCCGCCACTGTGGGCGCAGAAGAATTGACCGCAGAGAGAAGGTTTGCTTGAGGAGGCCGCCTGCGTCGGGAGGAGCAGTGGGGCCCTACCCGCAGACTCACCGGTGTGGATCAGGCGGGTCGAGGCCACTTGCGGCACGCGAGGGCGGCGCCTTGGCATGGGCAGCGCACGCTGCCTCTCTTCTGTCGTGTCTTGTCAAGTACCGAGAGCATCAGACGCTTACCCCCTCGGCTCTCTCCGCCAGCCCATAGCTTGTATAAAAGGGGAGGAGAGAGAGGGGGACGGGGGGACGAGGGAGACGAGCACTAGTATTCATGCATTCGAAACACCCTGTAAACACATTCCCATTCAACCACAATAAGAAAAGAGCTAAGGCTCAGCAGGAGTAGGACTATTACCCGCGAGGGGTCCGAACTCAGGTAAATCTGCGAAGTCGCCCTTGTTGTGCCCGACGCTCAAATCGAATCGAGCTTGATCGAGTTGGCTAGCAGACTAAAAATCTGACCAGGGGTGTGATCCGCAGTGGTTGAGCGGAGAACACGCCGTCAGTTGTTTATTTGTTTGCACCTCATTTGCGTGTAGACCGTAATGGTATTTTTACTGGAGTCGTATCGATAAATTCTTGAAAGATGGTCCAGATCAAGACTCAGGTCAGGACGTCGCCAGCGGTGGCACCGGAGCCGTACGCCCTAACGAATTCACGGAGGATCGTCAAGACGCAGTCTTTGGACCGAGATGTCATCGGTGACGCTTGAACCGCGGATGCCGACAACCTCCTAGGAAAGACATGGAGTCGTGGACTTCGGACCGAGACATCGCCATGAGCAATGTTGATCGTTAACGTCGACGATTCCTTGCGATGCCGATTTCTACCAGGCAAGCACTAGTTGTTTGCATATTCCTGTCCTATGTTTTACTATTTCCGTCCTTCCAAGATTATGTGCTCTCTTGGCTATGATTTAGGGCAACAGTTTTTGGACGGAGGGAACATAATCGTCTTTACTTTTCATAATTTACCTTTGCATGCATATTAGAATGGTGTGTGTGCCTTATTCATGCTAGTCATTTACTAGTATGACTAGACCTCATTTGATGAACCCTTTACTGTTCCTTAGCCTATACTTTGACTAGAAGTGTAGGTTGCATTGGGATTCACTACAAATGGTACCTGTGCGAAGCCGAGGCTTCGACGGTTGTTTTGGTTAAAACCCTAATCAACTAAAACTAGTGTAGATGGCTTAGGGGAGACCCGGCAGTGATGGTTCCGGGACTGTGGTGGAGATTCGAGGGTCTCCTCTAATAAGGACTCAAGCTTATGTATTACTAGACTAAATCTTACCGTATTGCCATTTGTGCCTTCGGCCCTGGCTTAGTACCTTATGAAACCTACTAACCACTTGCTCGCAATCTGGTCGGTTATGGTTCGGGCCTCTGTCCTAGGGGAAGGTCTGGCCTCCTATATCTGAGGGATAAGTTCGTTCTTGAGACTGAATGGCTTAAATGGGGAACGACCCATGGGTGATGTATAGAAGTAGTAGGCGCCCTACCGTGGCAGACACCGGCAGGGCCGAGGATACCAAAAGAAAGTGCAGACGAAGGGGTGGGCATAGTAGGCTGGAAAAGTTTTGTACCGTATCTCCTACTGGATGAGATGGACTTGTGGGAAAATTTGTACACACTCTGCAGAGTTAAAACTATCATGTTAGCTGTGTCCACGGATATGGACGGGGCGAGAGGTTTGCACATGTAGGTCCACCTTTTTAATAATTAAACTTGACTAGAATAGACTGGGATTGGTCTGGTGTGATGATGCACCTTCCTTTGATGTTCGTGATATCGCAAGGACTGGTTCAGTTCATGCATTCAACAATTAAAACTTGGTTTACTAAAACTTGACTAGTAAATAGGTCTTGGTGTTAAATAACATATTCCCTTACCCTTACTATTGCATACATTGTTAAAGATTGCTTGCTGTGTAGAAGCGTACTCACTATATCTATCGCGAATAGCCCAGCCCCTCCACCATCGCTCTCAGCCCTCCTTGCCCTCTCAACTTGAACTATGGTGACCATGCAGAAGAGAAAAGGCAAGGTGGGCCTTAATCCTCACCTGACTTTGGTAATTTTACGGTTACATCTAGTTCTTTATATTAGAGTTTGATGATCATTTTGTCTCCAATAACAGTGATGACGATGATGTAGCGATATATGATAATAAATACCCTTACGAGAATCTCCGGCTTGAGGGTTAGCCTTCACATCCTTCTCGTTGAAGTCTTCCATTAGGTTGTTACCCATGGCCCCTTATTCATTTATAGGCCAACGAGACTTTTCTTTCATACGATGGGAGTTTTGTGTAAGTCTAAAACTGGTTATATATTTAGAAATGTTCCAAAAGCTGAATGTGTTATGATGGTGCTCGAAGCACGGCTACAGTGCAACAAAGCCATGCTAGGTCGACCGGTACAAATTTAGAAAAATGGTAGAGAAACTAGATTTGATTATCCAAGCTCTATGTTTGGCTAGAAAAAAACATGTCTTTCAAGGAGGGTATAAAATACCTAGTTTATGTCTAATAGGACAACAATTTCTTGGTACTAGCAAGAGGAATATAAAATACTATTGGTACTGTTTAAATAGGACATGTTGGGTCTTTGATTTATGTGAAAGTGTCGTGTTTCTGAAAAAATAGAAAGTTAAATTACGTATAAACTTTTCTGTTGATTTTTTAAAGATTTGAGTTACCGTCAAATTTTGGCTTATTTATATGTTCCCGGAAAATTTTGAAAAAGATAAATTTCTCTCTCGATGCTAAAGATAAATCTAGGCTTGAATTGACCTAGATGATTTGCACGTATGAGAGAGGGACTTGCCTCCGTGGACGGAGTTAAAATAAAATAAAAAGATTTTAATTCGTTTTGCAGCTTTATTTTAGGCCACTTGGCTTTATCGAAATGATTTTGTTTGACAAATTCAAACCGACAACTTTTTATATGTTGTTTCCAAAGTCACCTAGTGGCTACAACATTGGACATTATTGAAAATATGAGGATGATAGAGAGAAATTCGTCAAAGCATGTCAAGTATTGGAGATTGCCGCCATCGCTATCTTTACTAATTATGTATAGAAATTTTAAAATACAATTAGTGATGTTTAAGTTTACTCGTTTATTTATGTTGTTGGATAGTCTCTATTGCACATTGTAAAATTATGTTTGGTTTGTTGGCCGTCTGTATATGATGAGGTATAGAGGCTGCAATTTTATCTCATTATCATCATATAAGGATCGGAGTATTGAATATCCTGAAGACCGGGGACGTCGTAAGCCAGCTGCATGGCTGCCGCCGGCCATGCACGCAAGGAATCGTATTAGTCAACATTTCGTCAGAGAGAGATTGTGAATTATTCAATATTTTCCTTTATTACACAGTCTATTAAGTTAACAACAGAAGTCCAGGCAAACGATTGTACGTGAATGGAAATGCCTAATAATTAGGCCACATGGACAGATGGAAACTGTGACAGATTTGTTTTTCATCTCACTTAAATTCGATTCTACTAATTCTAGTAGTATGTGTTATCGTCCTCCTAATTAGGGCGCGTGCAGCACCATCGTCTCTACGGTGAGGCCCGGACCGAACGCCATCAGCACCCCCCACTCGGCCGCCGGCTCGCCTCCCTTATCCCGGCGACGCCGCAGCTCGTCGAGCACGAAGATGACCGTGACGCCGAACATGTTCCCGTACTCGCTCAGCACATGGCGGCTCGCCGCCAGCTTATCGGGCTCAAGCCGGAGCACCGTGTCGATGTGGTCCAGAATCGCCGCCGAGCCGGGGTGCACCGCCCAGAAGAGGTCGTTCCATTCGGCGCCGACGCCGAGCTGCCCAAACGAGTCCTGGAGGCACCGCTCGATGTTGTCGCCGATGAACACGGGCACCTCCCTCGTGGAGATGTTGCCGCCGAAGCCCCCTCTCGTGAGGTGCATGTTGATGGCGTGCTTGGACTCCGGGATCACCGTCTGCGCGGCGGCGACGATCTCGAAGAGCGGGCGCTCGACGGAGGCGACGGGATCGGCGCCGACGACGACGGCGGCGGCGCCGTCGCCGAAGAGCCCCTGGTTGATGAGCGTCTGGAAGTTGCCCTCCTCGGGGCCAGTGAAGACCATGACGGTGAGCTCGGCGCAGACTACGAGGACGCGCGCGCCGCGGTTGTTCTCGGCCAGGTCCTTGGCGAGGCGCAGGGCAGCGGCGCCGGCGAAGCAGCCGTTGAGGTAGAGCATGGTGCGGCGGACGGAGGGGCGGAGGCCGAGGAGCGGGACGAGCTGGAAGTCCACGCCGGGGATGTGCGCGCCGGAGTTGGTGGTGACGACGAGGTGGGTGATATCCGTGGCCGGCCGGCCCCACTCGCCGATGGCCTTGCGCGAGGCCTCCGCGGCGAGCTCTGGGACGGCAGTGGCGACGATGTCCAGCCGCGCGTCGAGGGACGGCGAGGCGTGGTCGAGGAACTCGGGGTGCGCGGCGAGCAGCTCCTCGGTGTGGTGGAGGTAGCGTTTCTGCACCCCTAGCTTCTGACCTACAAATCGAAATCCATCAACACACACACGCACACGGCTTGCTGATCATCGAAGAAGAAAAGCAGCACAATAAGATGGAAATTATCATGAGGGATCGAGGCTGATCGATCGCGTGCTCACAGATTCTCTTGAACTTGTCCTTGAGGCCGGTGAGGTGGTTGCTGTTGGTGGCGCGGAAGAAGAAGTCCGGGAACTCGTCCTGGGGCACGCAGTGCGCCGGGTTGGCGGTGCCGATGGCGAGCACGGCCGCGGGGCCTTCCGCGCGCTGCGCGCGCCGGATCTCTCGGACGGTGGCCGCCGGTGCACTTCCCATGGCTAGCTACCTGCCGCTGCCGCACCAGCTGGACCCTTGCTTGCACGCTGTTGATTTGCAGAGCACTGCTTCCGCCTACCGTCGCCGTCCTCGTCGGGGTTTATAGCTCATAGATTTGCTCCCGGGTACGTGCATCAGTTGGTTTAGCTAGTTGATTATTTGACGAGGTCGAACGCCGTGACCAGATCCCGCTGTATCAACAGTCTATGTTTGCGGCAATAAAGCTAGCGTACGCATGCATGCACGTATGCGTGTTGTGGTCAGGATGTGGCTGCCGCCGACCCGCCGTCGCGCAGAAGTGTCGTGAACGTGAGTCGACGCAGGCACGCAGCCACACGTGCCCGCGCCAGTTTTTGCAAGCACCACGACAGTGGTGCTGGAGATTAGTGTTGGCAACGTTGCCACGTTCGCATGTTTATTTGGTTAATTGTATATAGGGTACATATGCTGTGCAATCACACTAACCGTGCAATCGAACTACCAAAAGTTGCAAAAAATTCTGAAAAAATTTGTACATGTACTCTTCAACTTACTCTATCTCTGGTTAAAATTTCAAGTTCAAATTCATCCTATATTAAGAATTATAAAAAAGAGAAAAAACGGATAGTTTTGATAAGTTCAAAATTGATAGAATTTTCTCTTTTTTGTAACGTTCAATATAGGATGAATTTGAACTTGAAATTTTAACCAGAGATAGAGTAAGTTGAAGAGTACATGTACAAATTTTTTTAGAATTTTATGCAACTTTTGGTAGTTCGATTGTACGGCGATTGCACGGTTAGTGTGATTGCACAGCATATGTACCCTTGTATATATACTAGCGATGTTTTCGCGTCTGTGACGCATTGTTCGGACGGTGTACGGACGTCACCGGACTAGGTCCGTGGTAATTATGCCATGGGCTTTCAAGGGAAGGGGTTCCATCGAATTGTGTCCGGTTAGTCCCGGTGTTGGGTCTCGTCTCCTCCGGATGGTGTACGGTGAGCAAGGATTTTTTTCCAACGAAATTTCGGCGAAATTTTGGGAATTTCGGATTTTCGCCATCAACCGAAACGAAAATGAAAATTTTCAATTCAAAACGTTTGATCAGATTTGACACTTACACATAAAAGAAGGCATAACTTGTTTCTTTACAATACCCTCTTGTAGCCTAGTGGGTAGTGCCTATTGTAACAAGAATGAGGTGCATGGTTCAAGTCCTAGGTTCAACACTTTTTTTGAAAAATTCAAATTCTCTATTTTTCGACGAAATTTCAGGAATTTCGGATATTTCGTCAGCCACCAAATGTTTTTCAATACTGAAATTCATATCCCTGATGGTGAGCATCGGACTTTGTCCGGTGGAGTTAGTTTTTCCAGGGTTTCTTCTTCTGTCGCTATCTGTATGCTTCGGACTATTTTTTTTGCTTCGGCGGATGTTGTTCGGTACTCCGATGGCCGTTGGACATTGTTTGACGGAGCCAATTGATTGTGTGGCAACCCCTGGTTGCACCGCATGTCGCACCAGGGAAGAACAATGGCCGCTTGTTGTCCGTACGACGTCTGGCCGTCACCGGATTAGGTCCAGCGGTTGTTGCGTCGTGGTCTTTCCGGGGAAGGGGTTCGTCCAGACCCCGTCTAGTCGGTCCCAGTTCTAGAGTTTGGTCCCCACCGGACGTTGTCCAAAGGCATTGGACGCTGTCCAATGGAGTTTGTTTTCCAGTGTTTGTTCTTCAGCCACTGTCCGAAAGCTCCGAACTGCCTTTTTATTGCTTGACCAGACGTTGTCCGGTGGTCGTGGACGGGTTCCACCAGATGGGGCCCGGTCGAACCAGGTGCACGGTTTCGTATCCACCGGACGTTGTCCGGTGTGCATCGGACTCTGTCCGGTGGAGTTAGTTTTCTTTTACTATCGCTATCCGTAGGCTTCAGACTGGATTTCTTTTTATTCACCAAATGTTGTCTGGTGGCTATTGGACAGTGTCCAGCGGAGCTAGTTGATTGTGTGGCTACCCTTGGTTGTGCCACATCACACCAAGGCAGCACAATGGCCACTCGTTGTCCGGATGACGTCCGACGGTCATTGCGTCGTGGTCATTCCGTGGAAGGGGTTCATCTAAACGGGGTTCAGTCGGCCCTGGTTCTATGGAGTTTGTTTTCGGGGGAGGGGGGCACCGGACGCTATTCTATGGAGTTTGTTTTCGGCCGGTGTCTGAAGGCTCTAGACTGCCTTTTTGGTGCTTGACCAGACGTTGTCCGGTGGCTACCGTATAGGATCCGACGGAGCTGGTTGCTTGTGTGACTGCCTAGGTTGCGACATGTGTCGCAACCAAAAACTGGTGATGCGGGCGTTGGAGCGGAGCTGCGGGGTGAAACTTTGTTCGCGTAGCCAGCCCGCCTTGTTCGCTCGTCGATGAATTTGTTTATAAAGGTTAATTTAGTAGGAACGGCCGGGTTTTGTTTGACAAGACGATCGGATGGCCCATAATTTTTCGAGCGACGTGAACGCAGTCAAGAGCAAGACCTCGCGTGCTAGGCGTCGCCTCCTGACCAGCTCGCGGTTTAGCGGCGATGTGGCATCACCGGTGGCCAGCCTGTAATGGCTTTGTTATATAAGGTAGATGAAACTATAAGCCGGACTTCTTTGAAAAAACGATGGAAACGTCTGGGTGAAGCAGTAGGTAGTAGCGCGCGATCGAACGGCCGGTTAATTTCCGGTAACATGGAGGGATGCGATATAGATTGGCCCCTCTGGCTTCGTATATAGCCGTTGAATCGGGACTGCTGTCCCCATTATTCTTGGCATGTGTCTAATCTATGCTAATGGGCTGGTATTTAAGCCTAGCCCTTTAGCAGCGAGGATTTATAATGCTTTGTAATTTAGATAGACAGATGTCTCTCCGTGTCTTCATTATATATGATAATTATCTGAAGAGCGTTTCTACCGTTCCCTGAAAAGAAAAACATCTGTAGTCCTCTACGGTAATCCTATATTAGAATTGCAGCGCACTGCACCTCGCCTCTTTAATAAGGTCGTGGAAGGATTTTTTTTTTTTTTTTTGGGCGCATTCCACCTTGTAGGCGTAGTTAGTATGATATGGTCAAGATTCAAGAACATAAAAATAAGAGATGGACTGCTCTGCAGTTCCGTGCATATAAAAACGTTGTGCTGTCCATTTTTGAGACCATCACAACGCCATGCAGTACAACGAGTTGTCACTGCCACCGTCGCCGCATTGACTACAAATAGACCATGATAACCAGGCCAACGAGTCATCGCTGCTGCCACCCTCGTCGACGTCGCACGTAGCAATATAGTTTTTCTAGAAAAAAGAATTACAAAACAAACATACGAAATGGGCTAGATAAAAGTATGAAAATCATATGGCAGCGACAAGCAGCCGCCCAGAACGCGGCCACCTGCCTCGCCGGGCCGTATAAACATAGCAATATACTTCTATCGACATGACAATATATTTTATCTAGAAAAAATATAAAAAAAGTTGAAACGAGCTGAAAAAAATAGGATATAAGAATTTAATCTCGCAGCAAAATTAATTTTCAAATTTGCTAAAACGCAGGACGCGGATGGCTGGACAGGGATTCATGGGGATATCTCAATAGAGAAACAGAGCCGCGTATTCAAGGTGCCGTCGAGATTGAATAACTCATCTCCTCATTGAAATGTGGAGACTTGACGAAACAAACAAGGGATAAAATATATCAAGTGGCATGTATCCGGTATTCCGGTCATCAGGTATTCAGGGCGTCCCAACTCCCAACGGCCTCTGACCGTGACATTACGAATGATATGATTTCTGGCGACGTATGATTTCAATTTGGACACGACGAAAGAGATCAAGTCAAGCCACCTTACATATAGCCAGGTCAACATAACTGTCTAAATTCAGAAAGTTGATTGCTGGAGCAGTAGACTGCTTGTAATCGAAGCATGTTGTCGTGACCTTGGTACTTGTACACGGAATTCAACACCACGAGGTGATACTAATTCCAGGCTAATATCGCGTGATGGGGAAAACGGTGGAAATCATCGCAGTGCATATGAATCAAAGATAAATACAAGTCAAAATATAACATCATTTATTATAAAGAGAACAGACATCACTTTTAGTTCATCGTAGTTCAAATACCAAAAAAGTAAAAGACGAGAGTGTAGCGGAACAGTAAACTGCGATGACATTTCAAAGGTATCGACCCATACGCCATAGCTAAGGCTGACCTCCTCCGTTTGGGCCCTTAGGTCCTGACCGAAATCTGAATACAAAAATGTCCGCGATAGATATAATGAGTAAGCGGCGACTCAGTAAGCAATCCTTATTTATGAATGAAGGGGCAAAGGCAGGGGATAGGTTGTTTTACACGAATCCTATTTCTAGTGAAATTTTGCTGGCAAATTTTATTTAGGTGAATGCATGATCTTTAACAATACCAACAGTCAACAAGAAAAGGTGCATCTCACACCAAGCCGGTCCCAGATTACACTAGTCAAGTTTATTTATAAAGGCTCTGTTCTTTCCAACTTAATAGCTTAACGGCTTATCTACGTTTTGAAAGACATATGCTTTGAGTTTTTTGAGTCTGTTTTTTTGCTGTTTCGAAAATTGGTTCTAATTCTTTTAATGACAAGTCAAACGAAATAGATACGAATCTCGAGACTACCTCGAGAATCTCTCAAAATTCAGTCATTTCAGTCGTTTAGCTATTAAGCTGTTCAAATTAGCTCAAAAGAACAGAGCATAGAATGGTGGGACTACATGTGAAAGTCACTAACCCCGTCCATGACCGTGTACACGGCTATCATGAAAGTTTTAATTATGTAGAGTGCGTACAAGTTCCACACAAGCACTGTCTCATCCAGAAGAAGATACGGTAAAAGGCTTTTCCAGCCTATTGCGCCTACCACTTCGCCTGCCCTTTTTTTTTTGTTTCCCTGCCCCCGCCGGTACATGCTGCGATAGGGCGCCCACTACTTATGGCTACCACTCGGGGTCATTCCCCAATTAAGTCATTTGGTCTGAGTAACGCACCTACCCCTCAGGGGAGATTACAAGCCTCCCCATAAAGGCAATATTGACGAATCGTATACAGACAACCTACGCACAAGTGGTTAGTAGGTTTCGTAGGGTACTAAGCCAGTTACAAAGGCACAAGTGGTTGTACGGTATAGTTAGATCTAGCAATTCACAAGCTTGGGTTCTTAATAGAGGAGACCTCCATAACACAACCATAGCCCTAGAACCATCTCTTCCGGGTATCCTCTAACCAACTACGCAAATTTTAGTTGTTTAGGGGTTAACCAAAAGGCGGTAAACACGAAGCCTCGGCTTCGATAAACTTTTGGAATAAACAAAATTCCCAGTGCAACCTAACTAATCAAAGGACAGGCTAAGGAATATAGAGAGGCATAACAATAAATATTCAGGCGAACATCATGACAGTGGAAGACTAGCATGAATAGGAACTCACACAATAACTAACTTGTATGCAACAAAAACAAATAAATGATAATGTAAATACACTAGAAAAATGATTTAAATATGGATAGAGACATGTATCTATTGCTTGCCTTCGTAAAAGTCGATGCAACCACCGGCTCCGAAAAACAGTCTGTGCAACAATCAAAGCAACCGTCTACCCGTAGGAGCAAAAAACAAATAACAGCAACTTCAGTACATTCTACATATTTAATAAATACAAAGAAATATTCTAAGATTTAAATGTAATTTTAAGGCTCCAGAATCATCTAATTTAGAGTTACGGACCTCCCTAAACAATTCGTGATAGTTTCAGGTTAATTAAAAAATTCCCAAAAAGAAAAAGAATTTTTAAACACTAATTGGGCCGCAACAGCCACGGCCCAATTCTCCTCTCTCTCTCTCTCTCTCTCTCACGCGCGCGACGACAGCCCAGATGGCGGCGCGATTAACACGCGTGCACGTGGCACGTGGCGACTAGAGTTGGCCGCAGATTGGTGGATGGCGCGGCGCGGGCGGTGCGACTAACGTGTAGGGTCTACGGCTTGAGCCGGCCGCATGTTTGTGACAGGGGGTTGGGGCGGCGGGCAGAGCGAGGTGCGACGGCGGCGGGTCCCATGGGACACACGTTGCAACTGGACTAGAGGGCGGTGCCATGGACGATTATGCGTATAAGTAGCTTGTCGTCGACGGCGGTCGGTGTCGAGCCCCGCCGATGGAACCGGATGGATACGGATCCGATAGTGCATTTACCGTATTCGTATCCATATTTTTTTAACAAATATGAATACGAATCCGAATATCTGTCGAATACAAATACGGATCGGATAATGTAACGAATATGAATACAAATCGGATATGTATGTACACAAGTCAGATCGGATACGGACACCCTTCAACTTTAACAGCAAATTTTGGCATTATAAATTTGCGAAATACACATACGGATATCATCAAAATATATATGGCAAAATTAACAACTCTAATAGCATGTATAATCTTGAACCAACAATGATTAGAATAGAACGACATAGCATAGCTATCATCAAAGTTAATAAGTGATCAAATTCAAACATTTATGGTTCATAGATATGTGATCAAATTCAAATATTTATGGTTCATAGATTTTACAATCACAAAATACTAAAGTCTTCGAAAATAGTACAATCACAAAATATTTAGATGGCATTTATTGTAGACTTGTAGTAGGTCACAATGAGCTCCAATTTCTTTCACGCCCTTATCTTTTGATCACCTATTGGTTGCAACTTGCTGAGTTGAAAGCGTCATCTGCACCTATAATAAAAATATGTAATGAGTATGAATAGTTGAAAGAAAATGTATTCCTATGGTACCTAGTAACACACTAACACCTTGAAAGAGGATCCTATGGCCTAGAGTGGGGGGTGAATAGGCAATTTTAAACTTTTTTAATTATTCTTGATTAAACATCATGTTAAGAGTGACCCAATCCTAGTTCCTATGATCAAGAGAGCGGAAGTGATAAAGCAAGTTACTAGGAAACTAAGACATGGCATCATAATTGATCACAAGCATTGCAAGGAAAGTAAGTGCGGAAATTAAATGAAAGAGAGTGACACGATATTTGTTTCACCGAAGTTCGGAGCCGCAACTCCTACTCTCCGTTGAGGCTACCCCTTGCGCACAAGGACCGGCTCGCTCTTGAGCCTATCGCCTCACTTACTCCCTGGTAGTCGTTCCGCCACTCCGGCGAGGTGGACTCCGTCACCCGTACACCGACTTGAGAGTAGCCACACGCCAAGGCCTACTCCCAAGCCCACGCCTCCACGAAGGATGCCGTCTTCAAAAGTAATAGGCCCGATCATGCCGGATCGAAGGACTTCAATGAAGCTCGGTGTTGGGGATGAGTAATTGTTGGCTTGGATTGATTTGTGGGTGGAGGAAAGGCTCTAGATCACCTAATTGATGAGCAATAAGTTGTGGTGGGTGAAGTGGAGCAACAAACCTCAAAAATGGCAGCCAACTCAAGTCAATAAATACCCCTAGGTGAGGAGCTAGCCGTTGGAGCTCGGAAAGACTCCAAAAACTAGCCGTTCTGATCTGCTGACCAGTCCGATGGTCGCAACCAGCCTCGAACACAATCGACACTTCAGACTGCTTGTCGACCCGGTCCGACGGTGGTCGGACCGGGTCCGACGGAGCTTAAGCGCTGGAGCACTCGCACTGTCGGACTCGGTCCGGTGGGTCCGGACCCGGTCCGAAGGCACCAGACCCGGTCCGACAGGCAACTGAAGACTGAGACTAGGGTTTGGGCTCGGAGACCCAGTCCGGTGGCGACCGGACCCGGTCCGATGGACACAGAAAAAAACCTGATACAGGAGATTTTCAACGGTTTGGATCTCTAACTTATTTGTGGATGGCTAGAGGGTTAGGACAAGGAGAAATTTGGCATGATCGAAACATTTAGACCCCTCTTGAAGCATAGGCGATAAAATAAAAACCTAACTACTCCTAACCCTACGCATGACCTCTTCGCTCGCCCGGTCATGCTAAGATTGTCTTGAAGTAGCTCAAATGGTCGCCGAGACCTCGCTAGGGTTTCATGAAGCGTCCAAGAACCCCCTAGAGCAAAAGTATACGTAATCAATGCCACTAAACGAATTAGGGCTCAACGATGCTCACACACCTATACATAATATACCTCCGGCTATTGCATCTTTGTCATCTATATCAACAAGTAAATCTTCAATCATTGATGCCACACCAGTTTGATCTAAAACAAATGGCCACAAGTAAATTAGTAGTCAAAGTATAATACTCATAACGTAGATTTTATAAGTGCATGATTTGTAATATTTAGTTGCTCACCTTTCCTAGCTGCTCTTATCAAATCTTTGGTACAAATCAAGGCTTCAACAGCTTCAGGGTCCAAACGACTTCGGTATTTATCAATCACTCTTCCTCCAACACTAAAAGCAGATTCAGACGCAACTGTAGATATTGGAATAGCCAAGACATCCCTTGCAAGGTGAGCAAGGATAGGATAATTAATCCCCTGTGTCTTCCACCAGGAAAAAATGTCAAAGAATTCAAACTAGCTTCCTCATCATATTTCGAGGCATCTAAATTGACTCTACCATCTGTTGCACTCATATTAAGTAGGCCCCGGTTCTTCACTTTAGAATGTTTAAATTTGAAATGATTCCACAGATGTGTCGTACCTTGGTTACTATCAGCAATTAGTACATCCTTGCAATACCTACAATCTGCCATCTTTTTTCTTGACAACAACATCTCCTATCTTTTCTTCAACCCATCTCTTTGTGAAGTGCTTCCAAACTTCGGGGGTTTTCTTCTTTGGTTCCTTCTTTTTTGCTTTTGGCTTTGGCTGTAGCTTCCGCAGAAGGGGATGTACCACCGACATTCTCACTAACTATGCTCTCAACATTCCCTTCCATAGTGGCTCCTTGATTAGCACTGCCACTTGCATTACCATATCTACCCGGTTCATCTCCAATTGCAGATACCGTAATCTACAAGGAAAAGAAGTAAAAAAAACTTGGAGTTACAACTATGCCCTGATTCTATGAACTTGTAGTCTATTATGGTATTGCCTAACAAATGGAGGAGAGTGTGATATTATTTTTGTATCCGGATAGTATTCTTATTTGTATCCGTATCCGGTAAAAAAAATCGGATAGTATCTGTATTCATATCCGTTTTATATTCGAATACGGGTATCGCGGATACGGATATGCAGTTTTTTGAATACGGTAGCCGGATAATTTGGATTATCTATTACCATATTCCACCCCTAGCCTGAGCAACCGCTGTCAGACGGGCGATTAGCGCGAGCGTGTAGTTGCGTGTGCTGGCGCGACGGGCGGCGGCAATTTTGAGACATATATTCGATGCCACTTTGGAGACAATGCGGAACAACCAGATGTACTCTGCAGTCAAACAGCAACACAAAATCTGGTAATATAGAACTACACGCCTTCAAATAAAATTTTTCCAAATTTTCCACTAATGTTTGCAATTTTTTGCAGGTTCGGTATGGAGAGAAAATGGTGGCCCGTCATGGAGAAGACTGTAATTGGAGGCAACAACCAGTAGACCCAGTGGCATTGTACTCGAGCGGTGGTGGCAGAAAGCACGGGAGGTTTCCCATGTTCAACGGGGTGGTGGATTCAAACCAAGCCTTAGCCGAGGCAAGGTCGTCTCATTCCTCACAAGGCAGCTGGAGCAGTTTTTGTAGCTCGCGAGAGGTATAGCTGGAGCAGCAGTTGAGCCATTGACGTCCTCCTCCGGTCCCACCGTGGTGCCATCTGTTAGATGTGAATTGGGCTTGTGTATTGGGATGTGTATATGGGCCTGGCCTGTCCTTTGTTGTATTAGGGTTTCTATCCTTCTTCCCGTTTTGCCCTTGTACTCTGTATATATACTGGCCCTTTGGCCTCTAGATGAATACAAGTGCTATTCCTAACATGGTATCAGAGCCGATCTAGGGTTAGGGCTTTCTCACCGGCGTTGCACTTGCGCCATCTCTTCCAGATCTCCAGATCCAGATCGGAGTTGTCCCGCCGCCGGCCACCTCTTCCACGGCTCCACCCGCCGTCGGCTGTCTATTCCATGGCTCTTCCCGCCGCCGCCGCCGCCGTCTCCACCCACCAAGCGCCGCTGACTCCTCCGCCGCCAGCCCTTTCGCGCCGTCGCGCTTCGCTTCGCCGCCGGATCTCCGTCGCCGCCGCCATCTCCGTCGCTTCGCCGGCATCTCCGCAGCTTTATGGTCGGTCGCGTCGCCGCCGGACCTCCGTCGCCCGCCGCCATCCTCACAAGACGCATCGGCCGCGCCGTCGCCGGCCGCCGTTGTGGCCGACCGCGATCGCCATCTACCCGCCGCCATTGCCGATCCCGCCGCCGTCGCTGATCCGCCGCCGTCGACCCGCCGCTGCCAGCGAGGCCTCGGCCTTCCTCGGGCCCGACGTCGCTCGCTCCTCGGTCGGTGTTGGGTCGGAGTGCGGCTCGGTGTGATGTGTGTGTTTTGGCTCGACTAGGTGTTGGTGTGGTGTGTGTGTGTTGAGTAAAAAAAAAAGAGTAAAAAAAAATGTCGTCAGGCACCGTTTCTGTTCCTCGGTGCCCTGTGCTTTTTGATGGGCTCAATTATCAGGATTGGGCCCAACACATGCGCATCCACATGCGTGGACAGCGCCTCTGGGATTTTCTTACCGGCGAGCTTCCTTGCTCGTCGCGTCCTGATCCCCCGGCATTGCCTTCTTCGTCTTCTCCTGGTGTTACTGATGCTGATACGAAGACCTCTGATGAGTATAAGGAGGCTTTGGAGTCTTACAAATCTCAGTACACCGCCTACAAGTTTTGGTCTGATGAGGATGCTCGTGCCTCTGCTGTTTTGATTGCTAGCATGGAGGTGCATCTTACTGGGGAAGTGGTCTCTTTGGCATCTGCGCAGCTGATGTGGTCACATCTTCGGGATCGCTATGAGCCTTCGGGTGATTCTCAGTACCTGGCTGCTCTTCGTCACGAGAAGTCTTTACAACAGGGTGATTCTACAGTAGATGAGTTTTATGCTCAGCTTTCCACAGTTTGGCGTCAGTTGGACTCTCTGGATGGGGCCCTTGATACTGGAGCTGATCATGACTCTAGGACTTGTGTTTGTTGTCTACGTCAGCGATCTCGTCTAGAGCTTCGTCGTGTCTACGACTTCGTCGTCCGCCTTCGAATGGAGTTTGAGCAAGTTCGTGCCCAACTTCTTGCCCGTCACCCTCGTGTCACTATGCTGGAGACTCTCTCTGCTCTTCGTACTGAGGAGGTTCGTCTTCGTGGTGCTGGTCTACTGTCTTCTCCGTCAGTTCTTGCTGTTCGGCCACCGGTTTCGACTTCTACGGGTTCTCGGTCGTCTTCCTGCCCAGTCTTGTTGTCTTCTGGAGTGACGACGAAGGCTGGTCTTCACTACACCTATTGTGACAAGGACGGTCATGTGGAGCAGTTCTGCTACAGGAAGAAGAAGGATATTGCTCGTCGTCGATCGCCTAAAGGTTCTGCAGCACCAGTCACAGGAGACTCAGATTCCCAGCGCAGTCCAGATGCCTCTACGGAGATTCTTATGCTATTGCGTCGCATGGCTGCCTCTTCACCCTCGGATTCTGCTACCTCTGCTTCGCAGTCTTCTACTGAGACACCAGGTACATCACCATGGATTCTTGACTCAGGTGCTTCTTTTCATATGACACCTGATTCCACCTGTGTTACTTCTGTTCATCCCTTAACTACACCATTAACTGTTCAGACGGCAGATGGTACTTCTCTTCCTGTCACAGGACGAGGCACTCTTTTGTCCTCTTCCTTTCATGTACCATCTATTTCTCATGTTCCTAACCTAAACATGCAGCTTATTTCTGTCGGCCAACTTACTGATCTAGGTTGTCGTGTGATTTTCGATACTGATTCATGCTGTGTTCAGGATCGTCGCATGGGTCTCCTAGTTGGTACTGGCCCCCGGCGCCGTGATTCTCAGCATCTCTGGGAACTTGATTGGCTTCGTCCTTCTTCCGCTGCTCCTGCCAGTCTCTCCGTCTGCGCTGCTTCCTCCACGGCGTCTTTTGCTCAATGGCATCATCGTTTAGGTCATCTTTGTGGTTCTCGTTTATCGTCTTTGGTTCGTCGTGGTCTTTTAGGGTTTGTGTCTGGTCCTGTTCATCTCGATTGTGCGGGTTGCAAACTTGGCAAACAGGTGCAACGCCCTTATCCTTCCAGTGAGTCTGTGTCAGCTCGTCCTTTTGATCTTGTTCATTCTGATGTATGGGGTCCAGCCCCTTTTGTGTCAAAAGGTGGTCATAAATACTATATCATTTTTATAGATGATTTTTCTAACCACACTTGGATATATTTTATGTCTTCTCGTATTGAGGTCTTGTCTATCTATAAAAATTTTGCCACCATGATTCGTACTCAGTATGACTCTGCTATTCGTGTTTTTCGAGCTGACTCTGCAGGGGACTATCTTTCTGGGCATCTTCGTAGTTTTCTTGCTGAGTAGGGCACTCTGTCTCAGTTTTCTTGTCCTGGTGCCCATGCTCAAAATGGTGTGGCTGAACGTAAACATCGTCATCTTCTTGAAACCGCACGTGCTCTCATGATTGCTTCCTCTGTTCCACCTTATTTTTGGGCTGAGGCTGTCTCTGAAAGAGGATCCTAAGGCCTAGAGGGGGGGTGAATAGGCAATTTTAATTTTTCTTTGATTAATTGTTGATTAAGCATCAAATTAATAGTGACCCAATCCTAGTGTCAATTGATACGCAAGCGGAAGCGATAAACAAGTTAACAAGCAATTAAGACATGGCATCACAATCAACACATTCAATGCAACGGTAGTAAGTGCGGAAAGTAAATAAAAGGGCGACACGGTGTTTGTTTGACCGAAGTTCGGAGCCGCAACTCCTACTCTCCGTTGAGGCTACCCCTTGCGCACAAGGACCGGCTCGCTCTCGAGCCTCACGCCTCACTTACTCCCGGTAGTCGTTCCGCCACTCCGGCGAGGTGGACTCCGTCACCCGTACACCGACTCAAGAGTAGCCACACGCAGAGGCCTACTCTCAAGCCCACGCCTCCACGAAGAATGTCTTCAAAAGTAACAAGCCCGAAACGCCCCGATCATGCCGGATCGAAGGACTTCCATGAAGCTCGGTATTGGGGTTTGATGGATTGTGGCTTTGGATGATCTTGTGGGTGGAGGAATGGCTCTAGAACACCTAATTGATGAGCTATGAATGTGGTAGGTGAAGTGGAGCAGCAAACATCAAAATAGCCAGCCACTAGATAGGTATTTATAGCCCCTAGAGCAAAACTAGCCGTTGCCCCTCGGAAGAGGACAAAAAGATTAGCCGTTACACTCTACCAGACGCCGTCCGACGGGCTCCGGACGCCGTCCGACAGAGCGTACTGCTCAGCAAAAATAGGTTTATCGGACGCCGTCCGGTACCCACCGGACGCCGTCCGACAGCAAGGATCGAGCAAGCCCCGGAGCTACCGGACGCCCCCCAGACGCCGTCCGGCAGCGAGAAATAGCCAAAAGTGAACTTTATCGGACGCCGTCCGGTAACCACCGGACGCCGTCCGACAGTGTAAATTAATTTGGATTTTGGGCTGGTCGGACGCCGTCCGACAGAGAGGGAATTTTCGAGCTAAAATTGTGGGGGAATTTAGGTGGGTTTCTCTCTCTATAGAAATCTCACAAAGGGATATTTGGGTATTTTTAGAAGTGGTGGACTACGAAACCGAAGTTTTGAGAATTCGCAAAGATCCCAGATAGTCCGAGATAGTCGAACCCCTTTTGAAATCCGACGAAAAACAGGAAATAAACCTAACTACTCCTAATCTATACGTGACCTCTTCTCTCGCCCGGTCACGCATTTGAAATCTTGGAGCAGCTTAGAAAATTGTCGACGCTTCAAATTAGGGTTTATAAAAATCACCGAGCCTTCGCTAGGGTTCCGAGAAGTCCAAAAACCCCTAGCCCTTTATATTAATTAATTTTGTCATCAATGCCACTAATAAAAATTAGGGCTCAACGATGCTCACAGTCTCTTCTGCTTGTCATCTCATCAATCTTCAGCCTTCTTCTGCTCTTCAAGGTGGTATTCCTATAGAGCGTCTTTCTGGACACCCAGCAGATTACTCTGATCTACGATCTTTTGGGTGTGTCTGCTATGTTCTACTTGCTTCTCGTGAATGCACTAATCTGACAGCCCAGTCAGTTGAGTGTGTTTTTTCTGGGATATAGTGATGAGCACAAGGGATATCGTTGTTGGGATCATACTAGTCGTCGGATGCGGATTTCTCGAGACGTTATCTTTGACGAGTCTCGTTCTTTCTATCTGCGTCCTTCTTTTCCATCCTCTTCCGTCGAATCCCTCTCTTTTCTAACTTTTCCAGGTACTCCCATTTCTTCTCTTCCTATTCCACCTCCTCCAGTGTCTCACACGTCTTCTCAGCCTTCTGAGTCCACTGATTCTCTTTCTCCTGAGTCTAGTGTTCCTTCTCCTACCGAGCCAACTATCTCTCTTCCATCAGTTTCATCTGATTTTGTTGCTCCTCATCCTTTCTTTTACACTCGTCGTCAGCATCCGGTTGAGGTTACTCCTGTTGCCTCATCCTCTGAGGAGTCAGCCTCTGAGGAGTTAGCTTCTACCACCCAGCCATATGCTCTTCGTGATCGTCGCTCTCTTCGACCTCCTGAGCGTTTTGGTTTTGCCGGTGCTGCCTCTGCCGAGCCAGTCTCTTATCGTGATGCTGTCATTCATCCTGAGTGGCAGCATGCGATGGTTAAGGAGATTTCTGCGCTTGAGCGTAATGGCACTTGGGAAATTGTCTCTCTTCCTTCCCATGTTCGTCCCATTACTTGCAAGTCGGTTTACAAGATCAAAACTCGCTCTGATAGTTCTCTTGAGCGTTATAAGGCTCGTCTTGTGGCTCGTGGTTTTCAGCAGGAGCCTGGTGTTGATTATGATGAGACCTATGCTCCTGTGGCTCACATGAGCACTATCAAGACGTTGTTTGCTGTGGCCTCTGTTCGTACGTGGCCTATCTATCAGCTTGATGTTCAAAATGCCTTTCTTAATGGAGAACTGCATGAAGAGGTTTTTATGCGGCCTCCACCTGGGTATTTTGTTTCTGATGACAAGGTTCTTCGCCTTCGTCGTGCTTTATATGGGCTTAAACAAGCTCCCAGGGCTTGGTTTCAGCGCTTTTCTACGGTAGTTACTGCTGCTGGCTTTTCTGTCAGCGATCATGATCCTGCGCTTTTTGTCCACACCTCATCTCGTGGCGCACTCTTCTTCTGCTCTATGTCGATGACATGATCATTACTGGTGATGATTCTCAGTTTATTGATTTTGTCAAGACTCGTCTCAATGAGCAGTTTCGTATGTCTGATTTGGGTCCCATTCGTTATTTCCTTGGGATTGAGGTTACCTCTACGTCGCAGGGTATCTTTCTATCTCAAGAGAAGTATATTGGGGATCTTCTTGATCGGGCTTCTCTCACAGATGATCGTGTGGTTGAGACTCCTATGGAGCTCAATCTTCAGCTTCGATCCACCGATGGCGAGCCTCTCTCGGATCCTACTCGGTATCGTCACCTCGTTGGTAGTCTTGTCTATCTTGGTGTCACACGTCCCGATATCTCTTATGCTATTCACATTCTGAGTCAGTTTGTCTCTGCTCCCACTCAGCTCCACTATAGTCATCTCCTTCGTGTCTTGCGCTACTTGCGTGGCACTATCTCTCGTCGTCTTTTCTTTCCTCGCTCCAACTCTTTACATCTTCGTGCTTATTCCGATGCTACCTGGGCAGGGGATCCTTCTAATCGCCGCTCTCTTTCCGCTTATTGTGTTTTCCTTGGTGATTCTCTCATTGCTTGGAAGACTAAAAAACAGAAGGCAGTTTCTCGTTCTAGTGCAGAGACTGAGTTGCGGGCTATGGCTCTATTGACGACAGAGGTTACCTGGCTGCGTTGGTTACTTGAGGATTTTGGTGTTTTACATTGCTACGCCGAATTTCTTTTATCCGACAATCAGAGCTATTGGTATTGCCAGGGATCCGGTGAAGCATGAGCTCACCAAACATATTGGTGTTGATGCTTCTTATATGAGATCACAGGTTCAGGAGCAGGTTGTGGCTCTTCAGTATGTGTCTTCAGCATATCAGTTGGCAGATTTCTTCACAAAGGACAGACTTGACAGCATCATTATTCTTGTCTCTCCAAACTCAGTGTTGTTGATCCACCATGAGTTTGAGGGGGGTGTTAGATGTGAATTGGGCTGTGTATATGGGCCTGGCCTGTCCTTTGTTGTATTAGGGTTTTCTAGCCTTCTTCCCTTTTTGCCCTTGTACTCTGTATATATACTGGCCCTTTGGCCTCTAGATGAATACAAGTGCTATTCCTAACACCATCGACGTGAAGGCGTGCGTACCCATTTTTTCGAGGTCTCACCGTCACATTGCCGGACTAGAGCATGTGACGTGACGGCAACAACACTCGGTGAGGATGCGGCTCAATGAGGAGGAGGAGGAGGAGGAGGGGAGAGAGAGAGAGAGAGAGAGAGAGAGAGAGAGAGAGAGAGAGAGAGAGAGAGAGAGTAGGATCTATAGAGTGAGAAGGGCTAGGAGAGAGTAAGATCTTGGAGGAGAGAGAGGGGAGTGATGTAGAAGAAGAAATGACATGGCATGTGGACCCACTGATGTGGCCATGTTTTTAACGCATATGATTCCACGTATTGATGATACGGTGGAAAAATTACACATGTGGATGGCCAAGTGGCGAAACCACCTTGAAAACTACCCCTGGGGATTATTTGTATCCTTTTCTTAGTTTTGCAGGGTATAATACTTGGTTTTATAGTTCAAATGATTAAGTAGACAAAACACAATAGTTTAGTATGTAAAATAAACTTTTTTCTACTCTAAAAGATTTCCTCTCTACCAACTATTTTATCCAAGTCTACTGTCGATCCAACTATCCAAGCACTGACTGCTATAACAGCCCAGCCGTACACGTGTAAACGGTGGCTTCGACACCGTGTGATGGGAAGTCCAAGGGATCAACAATTTGGGGCTAGGAATTTTGCCAAAAACCATCCTCATATAGAACCTCCCGTCTTGGCTTGTTGGGCCTATTTGGTTCGTAACCCTCACTAGCCATGCCAATGGATGGTCATGACCAATTGATGGCATGACCTTTCGTTGGTAGTTTTTGAGTCGTTTGGTTCAAAGCCAATTGAGGGCAGCTAAATTTTGGTAAAACAGGTTGTATGTTTGGTTGGATACCAATTGAAAATGTGCCAATTGTTCTTTTGGTCAAATAAAAATCATATAAACTCGTATAAAATTTAATAAATTCAAAAATATGCAAATAAAATTTAATTACAAAATAAAAATACATATTAAGTCATAAAAAATGAAAACCCGTTCCAAAAATAAAAAATGAATTACAAAATGCAAAAAAAATAAATATAAAATATAGAAAAATGGGTTGGTTAGAATTTTATATGAATTAAAAAATTTGTTTCACATAATTTGGACACCGTATGAAATAGATATGAAAATTAGAAAACTAAATCGATTTTAAATCAACTGCGCATCGTGCTGTTAGTTGTACTGTTGCTTTGCATGGCGCCTGTGTCTCCGTGTAGGCCCGTAACCAATGGCGAGAAGGCAAGATGGTGATGGTGAGCAATTCAGGCGCCATTGCTTTGGCAGCATTTTGTGCGTAAAAATTTTGACACGACTCATTTTCTAAATGGCATGCCATTTGTTAGCTATAAACCAAACGGTGGCCAAATCACCATGGCACGCCAAAATTTGGCATGGCCAACAAAGGCTATGAACAAAACATGTCCGTTGCCTCTTCTTGCCATCAAGCCTCAGTCCTCACCGCCGACCGCCACTACTCGACAGGCCTCTCTCTCCTACCAGTCTTCTCTCGCCGACGGCCATTCTTCTCTCCCCCACCTCCTCTCTCGTACGTGTAGCCAGCGCCCTAGCGCCATCGTCATCCCCTTTGGCCGAAACCCTAAACGTTGCCTCCTCCTCCACCGTCTGATGGAGAGAAGCTGCGTGGCCATCTTCCCTTTGCTGACGACCATGATCTCCCCCTCAGCACTAGCTCGTCCTCCCTCAGCTCGCCGTGCCCCTCCCAATGCCACTCCATGCTCCCCTCTTAGGGTCAACACACACATACATGGTAAATTGGTGTCTCGTTTTGCTTATTGCTTTCTGAAATTATTGGGTAAAAAATCAATTGTTGGCATTGTTTTATTTTTGTTCTTATTTGACATAGGTACTCCATCGGTCATCATGTAAATGAGATCGTCAATGTGTAACTGAAAAAAAAAACACGCAGTGCAGCATACTTGAATAAATTGTCTATTTTAGGAATTAATTAATGAATGGATGGCAGACCCGTTTCTTGGGCCAGGGCAACCGGGGCAACGACCCATGGTCCATGGTAGGAAGGGCCCCGACCTAAGCATGTAGTAGCTGTAAGGGAGCCCATACAGCACGGTGCTCCGTCCAGAAAGATTTGGACGGATGAGCTAAAAGACAAAATATGTGACGTCATCATGAACCAACTTGAACCAAACTGAACCAACCTGAACCTACATGAACCTATATGAACCAACCTGAACCTATATGAGCCAACCTAAACCAAACCGAATTTCCTATGAAACTATCAACCTTTTTACCAGAAAAATTCTGAACCAACATGAATTTTCTATGAAAATATCTGAACAAATCTGAATTTGCCCGGAACCTAGCTGTTTTTTTTACCGGAAACAACCTGAACTAACATGGTTTCCTATAAAACTAGCTGAAACATCATAAACCAATATGAATTTTCCATGAAACTAGCTTATACATCCTAAACCAACCTAAATTTCTTTACTAAACTAGCTTAAACGACCTGAAACAAGATAAATTTCCCATGAAGTTATCTACTTTTTTATCATAAAAAACCTGAACCCACATGAATTTCCTATGAAACTACCTGAACCAACCTGAATGTTTCATGAACATAACTGCCTTTTTACCTAGAACAACCTGAACCAATATTAATTTCCTATGAAACTAGTTGAAACATCCTAAACCAATCTGAATTTTCTATTAAACTAGTTGAAACAAACTAAACCAAGCTGAATTTTCCATGAAGTTTTCTACTTTTTTACGAGAAAAATCCTGAAGCAACAAGAAATTTCTATGGAACTATATGAACCAATCTGAGTTTCACATGAACCTACCTATTTTTTTCACCTAAAACAATATGAACCAACATGAACCTATCTGAATTTCTAATGAAACTAGCTGAAACAACTTGAACCAACCTAAACCGACCTGAATTTTTTATGAAACTATCTGAATTTTTATGTAAAATAATATGAACCAACATGAATTTAGCATGAAACTTGCTGAAACAAACATAAACCAACATGAATTATTCTTGAAAATACATGCAACTTTGAAACTAGATGAAGTTGTTTTGTAAACCTATATAAAGCCATCCCTTCAACATGATCCCAAGCATTGGATGTAAACAATCTCCAATCGAGTCTAGCATGAACGCATCTATGATGCAAACATCATTATCTAAAAAATTTATTATGCAAACACATGGAGTAGTACTCCATTATGCAAACACCGTTTGATACTGGTAACTAGTATTATTATTGGTAGTATATATACTTTCTACACCTTGTACAAAATTAATGAAACCCAACCCAAACAAGCGCACACAAAGGCCTTGTCTCATGTTGCTGCCTTGCATTAATTGAACATGGACTTGGCCAACCGATCTCTCGCTATCAAGCCCAGTCGAGACCAGGCGGCCCATACACCGTATGTTGTACGTATACGTATACCGGCATATGTACACTCTCTAGTTAGCTGAGTAGTATCTAGCACACTCTGCTACATGCTACAAGCACACTCTGCTACACGCTACAGGCGTGGCCAGCACATTGCTCGATTCGCCTCACGCCGCCGCCACGCGCTTCAGCTCTGGCGCCGGGACCGTCTGGTACGCCGCCCACGTCTGCTCCGCCAGCGGCCGGCCTTCCCACGCCGTCGGCGTCCTTGCTGGCTCCGCGGCCGTGTCGTCGTCCGCAGCGAGGCGCCACACCTTCACCGACCCGTCCAGGCTGCCGCTGTACACCACGAACCGCCGCTCGCCGCCGTCCGACTCCTCCTCGTCCATGGCCACGCACTTCACCGGGCCCGTGTGCCCGGCGAGCACGGCGACGACGGCGTGCTCCCCGCCGGAGCGCCGCCGCCACACGCACAGCGTCCGGTCGGCGGAGCCGCTCACGACTAGGCCGCCGGAGGCAACCGCCAGGCACATCACCGCCATCCTGTGCCCCCTGAGCACCCCTCCGTACCTCACCTCGCTGTCGACCCAGTGCCAGTACGCGACCTCCCCGTCTGACGAGCACATGGGGTCATTGGGGACCAAATGCAGAGGGTCCTTCTGAGAGGGAGAAGGCGACGAACTAGCTTGGGATGGTGGGCTGGAGGACAACAACGAGAAAGTCCAGGGTGGAGCGAGGACAGCGACGGGAAAGTGAAATGTGAGGGGAGGACGTCCGTCGCAAACCATCAGGACGGACATCCGTCCTCTAATATTTCTGTAGCTGTAAATACCAGTACTTGTACGGTTGTACCGTTGTACCCCTTGTCTTCAGGCTCCAGACTCTATTCCCCTCGCCAGCTCGTCTCCACCTCCCCCCCAATCCCTAACAGTCGGCGCCGCCCCTTCCAAAATCCCCCCAAATCCCCGATTTCTTTCCCAAGGCTAACGATTGATCATGCGGCTGTGCGGCACTGTCCAGGCCCCAGGCCCCAGTGCGCAGTGCGCTGCGCTTGCGCAGCCTGCGCTGTGCATGTGCGGTGCGGTGTGCAGTGCACGTGCCGTTGCCACCGTTGCTCAATCTCCAGTGTCAAACAACAAGGTGCAAGATCCAAAACCAGTTCGAATCCATGGTGCATTGTGCGGCAGCGACACAGCGCCTATACTACTTGTCTGCATCCGGCTAGTAAGATGTTTTTCCCTAATCCCGATCATTATATGCTTGTTGCTAATTATTTAGCTATTAACGATATATCTAAGAGTTCTTTGTCCTGATGTCGTAATGTAGATATTATCTATCTATATTCCCGTACAGTTTCTTTTGATGTGTCAAACATATTATATACTATTTATAATTTTTTTGAAATTAATTTAAACTTTAGAAATAGACTAGAATATAGAGGAAAATTGGTTGTATGACACTCGGTTGATGTGCCTCGCAGAAACTAACACCCAATTGATGTGCATTTTGATGAATGACACCGGGCACACCTATTTCTTTTATTTATAACATCTTGGGCATTTTGTTGGCTTTTCCTTCTTTTTCTTGGTTTTTCCACCCATTTGAAACATGAAGTGACCAAAATGCCCCTGCCTGAAGTGGCTTGACCACATCAGGACCGCAACAGCTTGTTTGCGGTCCGACCGAACCGGTTCGCATAGTGGATTTGTGTAGATTTGTCATGGGCTTATGTAGTCCTGGTGTGGTCCCGGTTCGGTCGGACCCTTGGTTGGACCACAAACAAGCTGGTGCGATCCTGGTGCGGTAAAGCCACTTCAGACATGGGCATTTTGGTTAATTCATGTCTCAAATGGGTGGAAAAGAAAAAGAAAAGACTGGAAAATGCCCAAAATGTCATAAATAAAAGGAACAGGTTTGTCCGGTGTTATTCATCAAAAGGTACATCAACTGGGTGTTAGATTCCGCGAGACACATGAACCGAGTGTCATACAACCAATTTTCCCAGGATATAGGGCCTCAATTTATGTTTCGCCTCGGGGCCTCAAAACATTAGAAACGGCCCTAATGGATGGATGGATGGATGGATGGAAGTGTCTTCTATCATGGATTATAAAATTTAGAGAGTTAGTAGCTAATTGGTAAATTTGCAATGATATCTCGAAAATGCTGCATTGGCTTTAGGCCTTGTTTTTTTCAGCGTATCGTTGCGTTGGTGTATTACTGTAGCAAATTTGAGAGCTCTCGAAATGAGGTATAAAGTTTATAAAAAAAATAAAAAATAGTTTTAAGATCTTTGGAAGGACTACTAAAAGTCATGAAAAATCGTTACAAATTATCACAACATATAGGCTATATAAAAATAACAAAATTTGCTGCAGTAATACGCAACGGTATGATACGCTGAAAAGAACAAGGTCTTACTACGTCCTACAATAAATTTCTCTTAGTTTTTTTTTACAAAACTTTCAATAAATTCCTCCCTTCTCCGTCGTGGTGGTGCCGATACCGGCGGCGGATGGCCGGATTTGGCGGGGTGGCCGGATCCAGTGGCCAGCTTGCCTAGGAGCCGCTTCTCCATCGCACGCGCCTTGCTGGCGACCTGCCTAGTCCAATGCGTGGGCAGGTGGCGGCGTGCTCAGGCTGGTGTTACGAGCTCTCTCTCTCCGATGGCTTAGTGGGGTTGGGGCACCGTGACATGCCGCCCCCTCCCCCTCCCCCCTTTTTATCCTTGGCAGGCTGGCAGGCTAGATGCGGCCAGCGTGTGGCCAGGGCGGCAACGGTGGTGACCAACTCTTCCTTTCCAAGTAGTGATGCCTGTCTTGGCCAGGCAGGCAACCCTCCTTTGGCTTGGCACAGAGCCCGGTTGGCTCTCAGCCTTGGCGCTTCCACCGGGCCCCTATCCCAGGCAAGGTCCCGTTCAACGTCGTTCGGCCCTTCATTCTCTCTGTGGTACTTGATGGCATTGGTGGCATCTTCCTCGTTCGGCCTTGGGGCTCGGCTTTCCCTCCACCTGGCGAGTTTCAGCTTGCTATCTTCCTACCCTCCTCCCTCCTGTGAGGTGTACGATGGCGGTGACGGCGTCTTTCTTGTCTGGCTTCGGGGACTAGCTGACCTCCGGCTCGAGTTTCTTCGGCGTCTGCGCTCTTTAGCCTGTTCTTCATGCGGGCACGTCCATGGATACCCCCAGTGTGTTGTCAAGGTTGAGCGTATTGGGCGAAAACCCTGCCCAGCCCCTGCTCCCTTCAGGAGGCATCGTTGTGCTGCTCTCTTGTTGGGCGAAAGCCCTGTGTGGTTAGCGGCGACAACGGTTCTCTTTGTTGTTCACCTTGTTGGGGGTGTCGTGATCCGCTCTGGCGCTATCGATGGTCGTTCGCTCGTCCCTCTTCGATATCAGTGGTCCACTTTGGCGCTATCAGTGGCCCCTTCGGCCTTGGGTGCAACGGTTGTACTACATCCCCTATATAGATGGTGTTTTGTCTCGGCGGTGGTCGGATGTGTGTCTGACTTTGTTTAGAGCTGCAGCGATGCATTGTGCTTGCACCCCATGCTTGCATGGGCTTTTCATTTATTTTCTTATGCTCAATAAAATTGGACGGTAGTTTTTTGTCCCACTTTTTTAAAAAACTTGTATTTCGGATTTTGCACCCGTACGAGTGACTAACCTTATATGCTAGTTGATTCGTTGCGTCCAGAAAACGATAGCACAACGTCAAGATAATATAGCCTGATTGCCCGGCGGCTTTGCCCATCGTTGATCTTCGATTCTTAGACGCAATGTCTCACCAGAGTATTCCTGTTCTATGGCTAGCTTGGCGCATATATACTATTATTATATACTGGAGACCTTATATCTTAACCTCCAGCTTGCAATGATATCGGAGGGCAAAGTAAACGCACTGTTTAGTATATAAAAGAAGAGCTATCAAGCATTCAGGCGACCTGGCCGATCGGTCGACCGATTGGTCACTACCTGTTAAATAATCGCTAACGATGAGGCATGGTGACAAGCACTCTTAAACAATTTCTAAGAGCATATATAATGGCTGAGATAACAGTTGTCTCTAACCATTGTCATATCACTTACCGACAACACTAGAAGTAGCATATGCAATGTTAGAGAGATTGCATATTTTTATAGATAATTTACTTACATACAAAGTTTTTTAATTCTTGTGTAGAGTCAACTTTTTCTTTACAATCGGCTAAAATATCTATACATGTCCTCTCTATTCTAACTAATCAATTAGCTGACATGACTGTTTAGAGATAACTTAGAAATTGTTGAGGTGGCTTATTATACATGCTGTAATGCTGAGTTTACAGTGAAATTAATCACCCCAGCTTAGTGCAGCTCATCCACCAGACCACCACACCATGGATGCAAACAAGCAGATCCGGGCAGGAAGGAGTGACAGTGGCGATCACGTCGCCCTTGATCTCTCTCCTTTCCTGCGCGTGCACATGGACGGCCGCGTTGAGCGGCTTCTGCGCAGCGCGTTCGTGACGGCGTCCGACGAGCCGGGCGCCGACGGCGTCGCGACGAGGGACGTCGTCGTCAGCGACGACACCGGCGTGTCTGCGCGCCTGTTCCTCCCGTTGCCCGCCGCGGCCGTCGCCAGGAGGAAGCTCCCGCTCGTGCTCTACTTCCACGGCGGCGCCTTCTGCGCGGAGAGCGCGTTCGGCCGGACGTACCACCGGTACGCGTCCTCCCTGGCCAAGCGCGCCGGCGCGATCGTCGTGTCTGTGGACTACCGCCTCTCGCCGGAGCACCCCATCCCTGCCGCCTACGACGACGCGTGGGCGGCCCTCCGGTGGGCCTCCTCGCTGGCCGACCGGTGGCTCGCCGGCAACGCGGACCCCAAGCGGACATTCCTCGCCGGCGACAGCGCCGGCGCGAATATTGCGCACCACGCCGCCGTCCGAGCAGCCCGCGCCGGCGCCGGCGCTGACGGGGATGGCATCGACGTCGAGGGCCTCATCGTCGTGCAGCCGTATTTCTGGGGCACCGACCGGCTGCCCTCCGAGGCCAACCGGCCCGCCGGCGACGTGTTCGTGCCGGAGCACCTGGACAAGTTCTGGCCGTTCCTGACGGCCGGCGCCGCCGGGAACGACGACCCCCGGCTGGACCCTCCGGCGGCTGAGATCACGTCGCTGGCGTGCCGGCGCGCGCTGGTGGCGGTGGCCACGGGGGACCCCGGCCTGGACCGCGCGCGTCGGTACGCGGCCCGGATGCGTGAGAGCGCCTGGGGCGGCGAGGTGACGCTCGTGGAGTCGGCTGGCGAGCACGGCTTCCACGTGTACCGGCCTTCGTGCGGGAGCGCGGCGGCGTTCATGGAGCGCGTCGTGGAGTTTATAAACAAGAAACCAACTCCGGCGGCGGCCAGTATGCAAATGTGGCCGGCGTGCAGCAAGAAGGACACGCCGCGTACGCATGGTGCTGCGATGGGTTTCACTGGAAATAGTTGCCACGATCTCGTGACCTCCTCATGTATTGACGAGGTGACACCATGTAAGGCTCCAGCTTCATTGGGAGGTTGTACCACGAAAGCTGTGGCCAGGAGCTGCATGTAGTGTTTCTGTGGAAACTTTCAAGTTTCAAACGATAATTTCGGTGCATAACCATCTTGCGAGGTAATATGTTAACCATTTTGATTTCAATCGTGACTTTGGAGGGTAAAATTCGATGAACGATGCTCAATTGGTGTTTCTTAGCCGAAATGATTTTAAGTTTGATGACTTTACACGAAATGACACCATGGACGTGAATTTCTCCGATTCACGAGATTTTCACCCTTTCTCGCAATTGGACCGGACCAAGTCGCAGGCCACAAAGTGGCTTGAGACCAGCTCGGATAAGAGCTCAATTTGTGCCCACTTTGCGTTGGTTATATACAACTTATTCTCATGACCACTTTGCCCCATTGGTATAAGGAATATTCTCACGACCACTTTGCCCCATTGGTATAAGGAATCTTAGGAGTAAAGTGTTACTTCAATACTTGCTTCAAATACTTACTTTTGGTTGGGTCGTGTCGATAATTGGGAAGCTTCCTGAGTCAAGCTTACTTTTGAATTGCGGGACAAAATAACTCTCTTTCTGCCGTGATCTCGACTTTCAAGATATCGAAGAGATCTTGACGTAGGACCCGAAGATATACAAAGACATCAAACAAAATTTTATCCTGGTTCAAGCCTCTCGGGCAAGGGATAAGCCCCACATCCAATGGTTTGATATAATCAAGAGATCACATTACAGTGGAATCTTTGTGCAAGATGAACGACGAAGGTGCGGTGTGTGTTGTGTATGGTGTATCGGGGAGTTGCCCCAACCCTCACGCAGGGGGGATTTATACTAGTTCTAAGGATACAAATCCAGAAAAATACTCAAATGGTAACTAATTCCTAGAATTATGTGACTTGTCGGCCATCTTGGAACCCTAACGGGCTCTTCCGTCAAGGGCCAAGCCATCGCATAAGAAGAAAGATTTGATCGTTAAGCCTTTCGATCCCTTCATCAACACGTTGTCGGGCAACGCATAACCCAATATGTCACCATTATCCCGGGCAACTGCTTGTTTGCGAGCAACAAGCACGAGGGTACCTAGGACACGCCAACAAATGTTTCACTGTCCAGAGAAGACAAAATTCAATCCCCGACAACTAGCCCCTAACGACACTCAAGTGTAACACTGTCTGGTCAGAGCCTTCCCCTTGAGTCTCTAAGAACTTAGGAAGGGAATTGACTTGGGCGGCACAAGCCTACCATTGTACCAAAACAAGAATCATTTTTCCCCAGCAAAAAAAAAAATCCTGGCAAGAAACACTTTGTCTGAGCAATAACCTTCGTGCCAGGCAAGGATTGCTCGAACTAATGTTTTTCTACGCTAAACGAACAACGAAGTCACCTGGTGCATCCCGGACAATCTCTTTGGGGTTTTACCGTTGACAAACTACTATGACAGTTGGATTTTTACTACCTGTTGGAACAATGTGTAGATGAGACAGACTCGCGTCAATGTTTTGCAACGTTCTGCATATGAAGGGGGTACGGAGACAAGAAAAGAAAACACTCCTTCCTTTTCTCCCTTCGTGCCCTAGGTACCCTACTAGAACCTTTTCCCATTCCATTCTTTCCAATACTCCAACATTTCAGGCGCAACCAGAACTCCCAAACTTAGCCAAGGGCAAGATCGGGAAGCCTGAACTGAATAAATAGAGGATGGAGGAGATGGAGTCGATTGGGGAGATCGATCCGTGTAGGTGGCGGATGCATAGTGATCAATACATGTCAACCCTGTAGGAGAATGGGATAGTTAGTTTCGAGCTAACATACGTTCGCAGGCTTGGGAGCGGTGAACCTCCACCCCAACTCATTCCTCACCATGGACATCTTCAGCCATCTGGGCGAGGGATTCTGGAAGATCCTGCCAATCGCAATTTTACTCCCGCAATACTATGGCATCTAGCGGCCATCCACAAGACAAGCTTCGGTGGAGGGAGATCTATCCATTGTATGCGCCACTTTTCGGTAGACGACGAACATTCGTTTCCTCTACCTAGATATTCCACTCAAGGATTCAAATTCTAGGTGGGCGAAGAGTTGGTTCTATCTTTGGCAGCCGGAGAATAGCTAGCTAACGTGCTGCAGCTATAGCTGGAGGAAGAACCCTGCCTCAAGCTGGAGCTTGAGGAATTTGAGGCCAAACTTGGTTGCGATCCACCCGCTTTGCAGGGGCATATTTGCCTGGCCAACAGAATCAGTTTCCAAGAGGAAGAAGGCTGGGGAAAACATACTGGACTCGCCTCCCAAGAGGCGGAAGAAGCCTATGCCGGCGTCTGCATAGGGGACACGAGCACAGCCATCGTCGTTGCTGGGCAAGGAGAAGACTTCGGTCAGCAACCACAGTGACGTTGAAGGAACAAATCCTCATGCTTCCCATCGAAGCGAACTAAAAATGTGTAAAGTCCCCCATTTCACGTGTTTTCATGTGGAGGGTAACGTAGTAATGTCCCATAGATTTTGATGAGTGGGCTACCCAACTACTCCCCCAGGTGTTAAACCGTGTAATAACTGCTCTTATGGACGAATGCGTAGAGTGGGACTTGGCAAAGCCAAGCACATCCCAAAAGGACGTTCCACGGGAAGATGAATCCCCGAGTGAAGAAGGACTCCCCACACGAGTGGCAATCTAGACTGGCACGGGAAGCGAGCAACTAGCCATAGCAGCCACGAAAGAGACCACAACGCTCCCAGCTGAGCAAGGCGAGGAGGAGATTGGAGACAACCCACACACCGAAGGAGGCGGAACGGTGTGGTCCCCATAAGCTGATACAGACGCCTAAGGGACCACTTCCGGGCATGTACCAGGCAAGGAAGTTCCCCGAGAAGGAGTGGCGAATCAGCCTTGATGCTTTGTGGAAATGCTTCCCTGTATCCAGGATAACCTGTTCTCCTGAGCCTGAGATGGTAATTCCCGGTAAATAAACTACAATAGTAAAATAACATTAACTTAATGGATATTACTTATTCATGAACTGACTCGTAGCTTGACGAGTACGCCCTCTATGAGCTCGAGGATGACATGGCACGTGAGCACGAGCTCGAGGAAGAGAAGGTCAACATTACTTGGGACTACTCGGAAGCGCTCAAAGACGTTGACGAGGCATGGAGCGAGACTGATGTTGCCTAGGATGAGGCAAAGGTAGTTGAGAACTTATGGTTCCACGTCCCAAAGGAGGTAGATGTGGCCAAGTCCGAGAACTTCACCCTGAAGGTGACAGTGAAGGAGATGCAAGATCGGGCAGAGGAAGCTAACAAACTTCGCGAACTACTTGGGAAGGAGAAAGCCAAAACCAAGACAATGGAGGCCACGGTCAGGTCCCTTGAGAAAGCTCAAGGGGAAGACCAAGGGCAAGCTGAGTGAGTTGAGAAACTCACAGCCTAGCTTAAGAGATGTAGTATCGCCCTATCAGCCCCTGTTTGTACGAGTCTGGGCACCTAAGTCGTGAGACTAGGCATGCACACTCGACAATGAAGTGGTCGGCGTTTCCACACTCATAGCAAGTCCTTATAGTTTGTGTTTCTTTTAACTTCTTATTCGACTTCTTATGACGGTCTCCCTTATTGTTGAAACCCTTCTTCTTGATAAACTCGTTGAATCTTCTCACAAATAGGGCCATTTCTTCAAAGTTCATAGGGTCGCCATTCTCATCTTCGCTTGTGCTTGCTTCATCTTCCTTGCTAGCTTTCAAAGAAATGTTCTTCTTTGAGCTCAAGCTCATAAGTTTCTCAACTTCCTTGGACTCTTCGCGAATCAACTCATGGGTTAGTATCCATGCAAGTACATCATGAGGTGTGAACTTGCCATAGTTTTCACGCTCGCGAATGATTCACGAAGATGGGATTTCTTGATGCGATGGTTCTAAGCATGAGCTTGACCATGAACGTGTTCGTCACATCCTTGCTTCCAAGTCTTTTGGCTTTGTTGACGAGGAGGATCAAGCGCTCGTACATTCTCTTGTAGCTTTCTGCTTCCTCTATCACAAACCTTCCTAGCTCAAGGTTATTAAAACGTGATATGAGAACAAAACGTTAAAGCACATTATTAACATTAAAACGTTTTAATGGCGTTATATTAACTGGTAAAACGCACCACATGCCCTCCCTCCAGCCTTATATTCAGCCCATTCTAGCTTTTCTTCCTTCATTCAGCCCACTCAACCTTCATCCAACACATCTATCCCATCCAACACACTAAGCCTACTCCCTAGCACCCCACGCTCACACTCACAACAGCATCTTCTAACCCTAGCTGCAGCTACAGCTGCTACATCTTCCCCAAGCTGCGCCACCCTCTCCATCTTGCTCTTGTCTCTGCCACCTCCCCTTCTCCAACATTGCATCTTCCTCTCTTCCCTGCTCATGTCGCCACGTCCCTATCCTCTCTTCCCTACTCCGGTCACCACCTCCTTCTCCCCTGCTCCAGCGCTACACCTCCCTCTCCTCTCTTGCTTTGACGGCCGCCGCTACCTCCTCCCCTGCTTCGAGTAGTAGCTGATCCCATCCAAGGACGACAAGTAGCGGCAGATCTGGCACAAGGATGATGAGAAATCGCTGATCCAACACCTCACCCCTCACAGGTATCAGGTATGGCAAAACGTTCAGACGTATTGCGTCCTAGCACCTTGTTGTCGTTAAAAGGATGTTTTAACGACACATTAATAACCATGTCCTAGCTTGCCCAAAATCAACTCAAGTTTGGACTCGTTGACACTTAAGGTGCCTTTATATGCTACCTTTAGTGTCTCCAAATCTCATTTGCATTTTTAAGCCCATCCACTCTGTTGAAATCATTCAGACTCAATGCACCAAGCAAGGCATTGGCGGCTTGATCATTTTTGTGTTGCTCTTCTTCCTCTTTGGGAGTGATCTTGTCGTGATCCTTCACCGTAAAACATATTTCAACAATTTTTCAAACATATTGGTAAAGGGATCTCAAATATATTTCCATTTTGTGCTTCCATGCCACATAGTGAGTGCCATCAAAGTAAGGCGCTCGACTAGACGAAATAGAAGCACTAGAAGAGGTATTAGGAGGATGTGTGTATGGGATCTTGGCGCCTTTCGTCGACATCTTGAACTCTTAGACGATTAAGCCAAGTGCAAGAGACCTTGATCTGATACCAATTGAAGGGTTGAGATGTCACCTAGCTAGATGGGGGGGGGGGTGTGAATAGATGTTACACAAATTCAACCGACTTTTACGCTGAAGCTTCAAACTCTAGACAATCTGAAGGATCGAGATTTAGCCTAGAGGGGGTGAATAGGCTTTACAAAATTTTAAGAAATTTAAGCACAACAGAAAATTAATATCGGATGTTCTGACACATATTGGATAGTCCCATAAGAATCGGACTATCTGATATGCAATCAAACTATCCGATATTAGCAAAACTAGGGTTTAAGATCCCATAGAGACTTAGGATACCACCCACACAAAATAGGGTTAGAGAGCAATAAAGCAAGGGCAACAAGAGTGCAAAGAACAAAAACCATAAAGAGAAGCGAAAGAAGTTGTTTCCAAAGTTTGGATCTTTGAGGAGATCCTACGACTTCGTTCAGGCGGCTCGATCACACTTGAGCAGGGGTCCCTCTTGACCCTTTGCCTCCCATGCTGCACCAAGCACTCCCGGTTTCTTTGGATCCTTCCGTTTCATAGGCAAATCCTACCTCGTAAACATTCCTCGGCCACCACACCAAGTCTTCGTGGCTCAAGGATGACTCCTAGCCGTCTTGGATGCCCCAAACTCCAAGAGTAACAAATTCGATGGAAAACCAACTTGGAGATGAGAACAAGTGTTTAAGAATGAAGCTTGATCAACACACAACACTCAGATCTAGCTTCTCCACTCTAACAAAGGTGTAATCAATGAGATTTGGAATGAGAGAGAGGAAGTGATGCTCTAGGGTTGCAGTAAAAACTCTGCTCAAAGTTAATGTAAAAGGCAACCCTAGCCCGTGGGGGGAGAGGGAATAAATACCCCATGCACCAACTAGCCGTTTGAGTCAGACAGACATCGGATAGTCCGATATTACATATTGGATAGTCTGGTATGGAAATGAGAGAAAACTTGAAGCATCGACTCTTTTACTGACTCTGGAAAGGTCCAAATCGAAATATATCAACGGAAGGTCCGAACCTCTCAGATAGTTCGATAAAAATATCGGATAGTCCAATATTTTTGCGTCCTGGAGATAGAGGGTGTCGGATCGGACCAAGTATCGGAACATCTGATATAAATATCAGATAGTTCAATAAAACATTAGATAGTCCGATATGTTGACAATCTAGAGACAGAGGGGGGCAGATCGGACCAAGGAACGAAGGGTCCGGTTTGTATCGGACAGTTCGATGATAAGATCAGACATTACAATATGAATTTCGTTCAAAGACTCTCAAATTTGATTGGTGGATAGAATTTGCCATGATTCATCAACTTTGAGCACTTAGACCATCTAGAAATTATTTTTCGTCTCATCCCTCTTAATAGTACAGCGCGTCCTTAGACTCAATTTAAATATAAAATATCTATGTCGAAAGACTAGGTACAAGCTTATCCTTTTACCTTCGATGGCTCCATGAGCGTCTCACATTCTTTTTCATAAGATTAAAATCTGTGCAATAGCTTATTAAATGCGTTAGTCCCTTAATTGCCCATCATTGATCACCAAAACTCACATTGGGCCTAGATGCACTTTCATAGTCCAGTCCTAAATTTTGGATAATACGATGGATACCGGAGTATCCGATGAGAAACACCGGACAGTCTGACCTGCAAACAAAGTTAGGGTTGTATCTCGAACTTTCCTCACACGTTTGAGTTATCCCTGCACCAAAACTCAATCCACTACAACCAATATAAACAATAGTAATTGATGGTGCTAGCCAACCACAAACACAAGTTCAAATCAAAGTAAATCGAGCTGAAGAGCAAAGAGATGGGAAACTAAAAAGCGAGAAGACAACGCGTCAATGTTTATTCCTGAAGTTTAGATCCTTGAGGGGATCCTACGTCCTTGTTGAGGTAGGCTCGATCACACTTGTGTCTGGTTCTCTTTCAATCCTTTCCTTCATTGAGGTTACACTAAGAACCCTTGGTTTCACTCTTTGATTCCTTCCGTTCCAGAGGTGGAACCGACCTTCACAAACCACTAAGACCCCTTGGTTTGACTCTTTGATTCCTTCCCTTCCAGAGGTGGAACCGACCTTCACAAACTTCCCCGGCATATCACACATAGCTTGTGAATCAAACCCCAAGTCTCGCCAACTTGGTCTAGGATTAGTCCATAACTCTAACTCAATTGACAACTTCAAATTCAAACTTATCTGTGCAAAAGCTTCGCTCCAGTTCCTTGTCCTCATAGTGATAACAACCTTTTGACCTCACCCGCCTTCGTCACACTCACCACAGTATCTAGTATCCTAGCATCGCCAGTCATGGACATGCCTCACCATGGTATCTAGCCTCCCTCGGACTCACTCGTCTTCGGCATCCCTCACCACGGTATCTAGCCAGATCTGGCCTGACCTATCTGAGCTGTATTTCACCACGGTCTATAGCCTCGAAATCTTGCAACCACATAGACAAACAAACCATTACGTAGCACCACACATATAGTTGACTCAAACACTAATCAAGCACATTCAAAACCTCCATTAAGTATTAAAACTTGTCAATATACTCATCATCAAAAGGGACAACCTCCACATTGTTCAACAGGCTTCCCCCTCTTGTTTTCTAGTTTGATTTGGATGTGATTTGTGTTCTTGTGTGGTTGAGTGGCACTTTCAAGTGCCATTGATATATTCTTGCTGTGGTTTGACTTTTGGTGCAGTTAGTATTATGCATTTTTGAGGCGTGCTCTATATTCAACCCTAACTCTGTTTTCAGGTCAGATTGTCTAGTGATTTTCATCGGATACTCTGGTAACCTTCGGATTATCCGGTGTTTTGGACCGGATTGTCCGAGACCTAAACCTTCCACGTAAAAGTTCGTTGAAATTTTTGAAATGCCTATTCAACACCCTTCTAGGTGATTATAGGAATCAGGCTAGTTTGGACTTGCGTGGGCCGAAATTAGGTGAATTAAGGAAAGTTAGTCGATTATGTAGATAAAGGAGGAATATTCCAAAACTGATTGGCTTCAAAGAATAAACATGGTCGGAAAGTCAGTCGATTACGTAAAAGTATTTAATGTGATTAATTGATAAAAATTGATATGCAAGAACCACTCGATGCTCCAATGTGTCTTTAAATTTAGCCACATTATTACATTAGTTGATACACATGGCAACGCTGAAAGAAGTTGGGACGGTGAAATGTTACAAACACGCAAGGCAAACGTAAATTTCACAGATGAAACAAAGTGGCACGACACACACATATGGCCATATACTTAGAACTTTGGAGCAGTAAACAGTACGAACACGCGCTAGGAATAATATATTATTTTAGCAAGAGGGAATAATATTATGGTCGATTAACCTTTGACCAGAAGTCTTCATCATTAACAGTATCTTTGTCTTCGGGAAATAGTTAGACAATGATCTTCTCAAAGTGTGGTTCAGAGATTATTTGAGGTCGAATCTGCTCGGAGAGAATATCCAATTCCTGGAGTTTTGAAAGGGCACCCTTTTGTATCTCAAGTGTTTTCAATGTTTTCACATCAAGCTTGATCTTGGTCAAATGAGGGAATCCATCTGAACGAAATGAAAGCTGCTCATCCCTGTACGAGCAAGAGTACAGGGCAAGGGTTGCAAGAGATGGGAGCTCACCCAGCTTTGTAATGAACCACTGAGATACCTTGGTCTGCTCCAGTGAAAGAATAACAAGATTTGGAAGGCATGAGTCCATGTCATTAAGTTGGGATGGCAACTCTAGCTTCCCTTTTAGCGCCATGTACCTGACGCGACGGAGAGAGATCGTGGTGAATACACTCGACGGAATATTGTCACCATGCAATGCCAGATTCCTAAGATACTCTAGCTTGCTGAGTGCAGCGGAGAAAGACTCCATATTGCCAGTTCCGATCTTCCAAACAAATAAATTCTCTAGATGGATCATCTGCCCAAGTGTCCGGATCAAACCCTGCTCAGAATCATCAAGCTCTATGGAGTCCAATGTCTGTAGGTGCTTCAAGCTGCCAATTTGCTTTGGCAATTTCAGGGCAAAACCGAAAACATGCCTTAGTTCCTTAATCATCCAAACGGCCAGTGGGAGCCTCCGGACATCTGTTTTCCTGACATCTAGTGTTTGAAGGCTAGTTAGGCTTCCAATGGACGATGGGATCTTCTTCAACGAACATGACGTGATCCCAAGGTAATGCAGGTGCACAACACTGCCTATTTCATGTGGCAAATTCTCGCCGATCTCAATGCCTTCAAGATTGATGACACGGAGGAATTCAGATCCACGTAATAATCCCTGTACGTGGGATCTGACATCTTTTTTCTTTTTGGCGATCGCCCTCTTTTCCTCCTTGGGTGTGCCCTCTCGTTCTTCTTTAGGCTCTTGCTCAAACTGGGAGAAGATGGATCTTAGCTTTGGCAATGTATGGGCCAGGGCAGCATATTTGTCATTGTAGTTTTGTAGAGAGAGGCGACGAGCACTTGTCAATGTAGGGCTATCGTCGCCACTATGCACCTCAAGAAAACTTGCCTCATGTGCTTCAGACAACAAGAAGTCATGGACTTTGTTCTGGACGGTGACTAACAAAGTCCAAGAACTAGAAGCATCATCCATATGCACAGGGTTCACTAGATTCCTAGCAATCAGCTCATCCAAGTAGATCTCCCCCACCTTCTCCATTGTCTTCCCAAACATCGCTCTCACAAACCCCTCTGCCATCCACATGCACACCAAGTCGTGTGCCTCAATTGTGACGTTGGTTGGAAATGCAGTGAAGTATAGGAAGCACCCTTTCAACTCATGTGGAAGATCATCAAAGCACAAGGATAATATATTGTCGAGCCGCTTCGATTTCTTGGACTTGAGGTAGTTGAATACTAGTTCCCACTCATGAGGGAACTCCTTGCTTTGGACAAGTCCTGCCAAAAGAACAATTGATAGAGGCAATCCCTCCGTGATTTCAAAAACAATGTCTTGGCATACTTCAATGTCATGGTCATGGCCAGTGGCGGAGCTAGCCCAACCGAGGAGCCTGGGCCCAGGGTGGCTGGGCCTTGGCTCCTCCCAGTTGGGCCCGGGCCACTTGTCATAAATATGCTGAAAAATGAGTTGGGCCATAAGGAATATATGCTTTGCTATTGGGCCGAAGCCCGGGCCTGGGCCCAGGGTGGCTGAGCCCTGGCTCCGCCACTGGTCATGGCCATGATGTAGCAGTCTTGTACAGAATAACTTTATGGTGTCATCTTCTTCAAGATTTTTTAAGTGAATGTGCACATGACGATAGTTGGATGGCTCGAATGGCTTGTGTTGTGTGATATGCACTATCCTGTTACCTTTGGGACAATCCTTCATGTCAGATAGAATAGTTAGAATGTTCTTCCATTCAGTGCTGCTAACTTCACCATCTATCACTAACAAATACTTCTTCTTCATTAATTTTTCACCCAATATGGCAACGGCCTCACTTCTAGGGCAATTCTCGTTTTCCTCTATCAGTTGCTGAACCATCTGATGTAGGATGTTGTGAGCAGTTAAATTAGGCCCAAAACTCTCCATAGCTGAAACATCAAAATGATTCTTCTTAACCATCTCTTTGCATACGCTTCTCACAAGAGATGTCTTACCGACGCCACTTTTTCCACACACAGATATCACGACTGGACGATGATCTTCATTCTGCAGTTCTTCTTCAGTTGGAATAAGGGCGTCCATTAGTGTTTGTCTTTCATTCGCGTGCAATGACATAAGATAGGGCTGCTGTAAGTTATCCCTGTAAGTTCAACCATTCAATCTACCGTTAAAATAATTATTATGCATAGTTTTGAATAGTAAAGTTACAACCATATTCACGCAATGCCAAATGTAATCCGTGTATCGACCATCAAGATTCAAGTGTAGATTGTTATACCTATTTTTTTTTTCTTTCAAAATTATGATGGGGCATCATGCAGTTAGGGTTCAACTTCGCCTCTAATTAGAAGTGTTTAGCTATAATTACTATCATAATCATAATTGTTTCAACACTGAAAAACTGGGCTAATAAAAGTTGTACGGGTTGGATTGTAACTGGTACTAATAGTGGCATCAGTACCGGTTCATAATAAAAGTAGCGATTCAGACTTTCAGTACCGGTTGGAGGCAACAGTAAAGATTATTTTGCAGGTGGGTACATGCCAGCTCGCATGCGGGCTCTTTTGTACGAACCGGTACTGATGTCTCGTTCTGAAGAGGCTAAAAGGTATGCATTTGCTAGTTATATCAAAGAGGGGGGGTGTTTGAGTTGGTTAGATGAGTGAGGTGTGAGTCACAAGGGGGCAAGAGGTGTTGGGTTTGAGTCTAGGTTCTCCCAATTGAGGGTGGGCAAAAAATAATGATACCAAAAAACTGAACCGAACTAAACAAAAAACCGAAATTTTCAGTTTTTCGGTATTTGGTTTGGTTTTAATCTGCAGAAAACCAAAATGGTTTCGTTCGGTTTTGGTAAAAGCATCAGAATACCGAGAAAACCGAACTACCGCCGGCCATACGTGAGATAAAGCCCATCAGGCCCAAATAACCACCTCCAAACCGACAAATCCTAAACTCCACTCCGCGTCTCCGCCTCCGCATGACCGTGCCTCTCTCTTCCTCCACTCCACCGCCCCCGCGCCCCTTTTCTCCTCCACTTTGCCCTCCGCCTCCACGCCCCTCTTCTCCTCCACTCCGCCAGCTACCTCCGCGCCCTCCTCCACTTCGCCTCCGCATCGCTTCGGTCGCGTGCATGCTTTGAGGTGTGGCTGCGAGGGACCCGTCTACGGCTCTATCCTCGGCTCCTCGCCAGCGCCAACGCCAACGACTTTGGCACCTCTGCCGTCGACACCGTCTTCAGCCTCAGTCAGTTCTCCACGTCCCCTCCCTCTTTTTTCCTATCAGTTGCATGTCTACCATTGTTTGTGCTTCTAGCTCAAATAATTCGGTAAATACCGATTCACCGAAATACCGAACCGAATAATTTGGTATTTCGGTTTCGGTTTTAAATTTTTTAATAAATTTTGGTATCTAAATATGAAATACCGAATATCTAGAATTACTGAAATACTGAAACCGAAAATATTAAAATATCGAATGTCCACCCCTATTCCCAATATATCATAATTTTTTTTCAAAGCCTATACTCATTCAGTACCAGTTGGTCAAACCGGTACTGACACCCCTTAGGCATCAGTCCCAAATTTAACTACCAATTCAAAAATCGGTCTCTTTTCTGTAACAGTTTTTATGCATATTTCCTATAAACCCATGGGTGTGCACAGGCATGTAATTTTAAAAGTTATTCTTGCACATGGCAACATTTGAAAAAAAAACATGTTCTATTTAGATTTATTTTGGATTTATTTTAGTTCGATTTTGAATTCAGAATCAACAATTTGTAAATATACCTATGCCCAAACTTGTTTGTTCTTGATTAACTTAGTTTCAAATTATGCAAATTTTGACACCACTTTAATATATCTTTTCAAAGTGTATTCCTATCTACCTTTAAACTAACTTTAGTGTCTTAAATGCCATCGTTTGATCGGTCCGTTCTTTCATACCATTGCAATCACTAAAAAATATCTTATACTCACTTCATATTAAAAAGAATATCATTCTAGCATTCAAACTAAGAGAATAATATCGAAACCAATGGCGTATTTACCCCTAGTTGGTTGGATTAAAGTTGGCTGGTTAAGAAAAAATAATATGCATGAAAAGAGGAGCACATTCATGAGTCTAATAAAAAGTATTTCATATTTAATCAATATAGTGGAACCCACAATAGAGACGACATTCTTTTCGGGACAAAATTTAAAAACTAAAATGACATTCTCTTTGGGACGGGAGTACGTCACTGTTCGCCGGTCAACCCGTCAAAACACCACAAAAAGACTAATTTGCTCCTGAGTTCGCAATGTTTCGGATATGCTCGATTTCCTCAAATTCACGAGTGTAATTGGGCTCGGATTATTTATCTTTTCTCAAATTAGTCTTAAATTCATCATAATTCAGGAGAGAAGATCGATGCAAAAGACCATAAACTTTCCCCAAATCGGATGAAACCAATTATGCCCCAGAAATACCAAATCCCTGATTCCCAAATTGGAGATAAATAGAGCCAAATCGCCCATGAAATCGAGAAAATCGAGCCAACGCACGAAGTTGCTGTCGAGCTGTCGCTGCGTCGTCACCTCCGCTCGCGAGCGCCGCCGTTGCCGCCGGGCTGCCGATGCGCCTCCGCCTTCCTGCCGATTATCGCCACCGCCCCGAAGACTAAGCGCTACCGGAGTTGCCTCGGGCCGACGCCCTAGCGATCCGTGTCACCGCCTCTCCTCCATCCTGACTCGGTGTGCGCCTGGAAAGGAGGTCCCCGACCCGCGCCACCGCCTGGAAGGGTACAACTCTGGCGAGGGAGGCGTTCCGGCAACGGCATGGAAATGATGAAACTGATGGTCTCGGGATAAAGAGCGAGGGAGTGAAAGAAGAAGAAAAAGGATTAATGAGCTGACATGTGGATCCGTTTTGTCGTAGACATTGACATATGTATTAAGGATTTTTGGGATATTATATGTGCTGGTAAGCGTAGAAGACAATATTCAGCAAATTGTAAGATGACGGCGATTATCTGATGGCATGTGACATAAAAAAGAATTATGCAATGGGAATGGCACACAGGATATTTCCTTTTTATATAGGTCAATTCAATGATTATTCTGAATTAAATTTCCTACCTATGCACAACTATGTTTGGTCTATGGTTCTCCAAAAATAATTTGTTTGATCCATATTTTAAAGATTTACAATCAATGTTCCTTTTGATTAGACGAAAATTATAATTGCATAAATAAGATTTATCTTCATAATTTTAAAATTTTACTCCCTCCATCCCTAAATACAGGGCGCAACCATTTTTTTCAAGCGTCCTGTAATACAAGGCGTCATCTCCTCGTAAATTGTCGCTGGCATACATGCATGCACAAGCATTAAGTGCATCGATTGCATGCAACCTTTGGTTTAAAAGCAACGCTCTCATGCGGGTGAGATTAGTTGCATGCATGCAGCGAAAATTGAACGCACGGCGCGGCGAGCAACAAGAAACACAAAAACTGCGCGCGAAAATTAGATGCACGTGACGCATGGCGGGCGATGCGAAGCATCACGTAGTTAAGCGAAACGATCACAGTTGCTTCCTTGGTCTCTGTGTCCGTAGCAGTTGCACCCTATATTTAGGGATGGAGGGAGTAATAAATAATATTCCCTCCGTCCACAAATGATCTATATATACATTTTTTTGGTTTGTCCAGAAAAGATCTACGTTTTAGCATGTTTTTAATTGCATGAGACGTAGTTAATTGCATGTCGAGGTGGAAGTTATGGCTGCTGTGGGCCTACGACAAGCATGCAATCCTTTGATTGGTGCAAGGACACAACTTTTGGGGTGAGAGGTTAGAAGGAGTAAATGATGGCACTACTTTCGTAGCAATATTCATAAAATTTAATGGGTAGTTGATCCGTTAATTGCTTTGTTTGGTCTTTGTGATTTCTCTTCATGTGGACGGAGGGAGTAAATTTCATCTACATGTGCAAAGGTGCAGTGGAGTACATGTACACTAGATAGATTAGTGTACTAATTCATTCAAGTAGAAGAAAGATACAGGAAAAGGAAAAAATACCACAACACCAGACGCTGAACCACACCGCAGCACAAACAATGCCAACTAGCCTAAGGCCACGCCACAGCACATCTCAATCCAAGATCGATGACTACCGACAACCACAACAAACACAACCAACTTGGCCCTAGTCGGACACCATAGTAAGGGAACAACGCACCGACCGACACCTACCAAATTGCACGACGACAAAGATTGGCCAAAGCTAATCATAAATAATTAAACCACCGCACAAGATTCAACGACTAACCTATCAACAAGCGACACTCTACATAATACCCACATCATGAGATGGCCACTAGCGACACCTTCAGCAAGGAAGCGACGACAAGGTTGCGCCATCACCCAACCCAACAAGTTTTCCCCCGTCAGCGAGGGAGTACTAGTAACATGCATGGTGCAGCTAAGGAGAAAAATAGCACTCGGGAGGCGCCGTCACCGTTTGTCCAAAGGCCAGAGCTTTCTCCCATGGTCCCCTCACCACGAATCCATGCTGCAGGGGGAAGTACAGTGTCAATGTGTCAACGTGAGAGAACCCTAGCTGTCGGCCACCAACACCACATCCACGACTGAAGATCACCGAGAGAGGCCGCCTGTGCAGCCACCAACATACCACGTGGCACCCACGGAAGGGTGGAAGGAAGCGAGTAGGAGGAGACTCGCAGATTGGCAGCAATGAACACTGTGACAAAACCGTGGGCAACGCCGAACTTTTCGTGCAACCTGAACGGGGGCCGGAGCAGGGGCACGACCGAGTTCACTTTCAGGCGAGTTCAGCAACACCATGCCGTCGCTGCCGAGCTTCTGGATCAAGGAATCCACTGCCAAACCCGACCACTCCACCGCGGGGACTACCCGGCGCCACTGCAACTGGCCGGCCCCCCACCAACGTGCCCGCAACTACAGTGAGGGGGCGACGAGGAAGCACCGGTGAGGAGGAGGCCTTTGTCGAGGAAGCCGACTGCCAGTGCTGGATGCAGGCACGTCACCGCGCGCAGATCCGGTCGGCCACCCCAAATCCGACCTAAGCACTAACCGCTACAGCATCTAAGAGAGTGGAAGTAGGAAGGGAGAAGGGGAGGGAGGGGAAGCGCCGCCGCTGCTGGAAGGAAAGGGAGAGGCGGTGGTAGCGTCAATGGACAGCGGCAAAAGGGTTTCATGTAGCGGCAACGAAATCTCCATCTATGGCCCGATGGGGGGTTCAGAGGGTCACCTAACCGGTTGTCCTACTTTTTTTGAGAAATTAACCTGTTTATTAATTTATACTTTGTAATATATCTTTCAACCCCATGCACATGGAGGTGATCAGTATCAGATAATGCAAATTGCTAAATCATTTTAAATAGTGAGGACTAAGCTACCTTTATGTGAATACTAACACATGTTTGTATTAGCAATTAAACATAGCCTTAGTGCAAATACATTGGAGAATCGAATACTAACAAGCAGAGATAGACATGTCAAGTACAACTAAATGGTAAAGCTGCTAGTTTTCGGTCACTTACAACTTTCTATGTGTGTATTGTATTGTTGTAGAAGGTTTCCAATCCACATCTATCATTATGTCCTCTGTCTTGTATTTATCTTTATTTTGAATGATATCCTCCAGTCTTGAATTGATCGTCTTTATCTTGCTAGAGAGAATGCATCGCATGGGTGCTTGTACGGTAAAGGTTGCAATGTATGCCATAGTTGGACGAGCCCACCAAGGTAACCTAAAATATATATTTACACTTCAAAATATTAGACATGATATTTGCATGCATGTAGACCCTTAATCAGTGTTTAAAATCAAGACTTTCACATGTTTCGAGGGTATGATCGCATTACTCAAAGTATGAATATTTAAAATAGGCAACAAAATAAAGGAGTTCCTAATAAGTTAGACACACCCGAGTTAATTCATTAAGTTTTACTAATTATTACTTCATTACACTTTCTTAGCAGTTACCAACATGTTGCACAAAATGGTTGTGAAATATTCTACCCTTTAAGAAAATGTTTTGCTAATTTAATAAGTGTGATTTTTAGTACGGAATTGTAGTAAACACAAGACAAACAACTAATAAACCATTTAAGGTAAAGGCCAACAATAGAAGGCTTATCCGTTGCCGTTGACCTTAAGCATATGGTGCACAACCTAGATATTACAGACAACCATATATATTTTAAGGATCTTATCCCTTTGTGGGGATTCACAGCCACACACACGCAACACGCACTCACCTCCCATCATAATGGTTAGCACTCTGGCACCACTTGTAGCCACTGCCACTAGCTAGTACCACCGCCACCTAGTTTCCACTCAATGCTTGTCACGATCGTTGCTACATAGTTCCTCCTGTCTCCTCTCATCGTTGCTCATCACCTCCTAGCTCATTGATGACCTAGCATTGCCCTTTGCGGCCACCTAGTATCGCTCTCGCCACTATCCCGCATCAACACCACCACCGAAGCCCCAATCCGACGAAGTGTTGCAAACGCCACTGAAAGTAATATTGTCTTCTACTCGGTGAGTATTTATATACGTCAATGGTGTTTTTTGGATTAGTTGGACAGTAGTTTATTAAATAGTAGAATGATTGACCTTAGTTAATTAGAAAATGTAAATGTTTGGGTTATAAGATTGGTGCTATGCAAGTAGGTTGAAGTAATGATTAAATATTATCATCTTTTGCTATGGACTACAACTTATTTGTGAATCAAGTTGTACGTCCCTTGTTCGGGAATGGTCTCAATATCTTGTGTCAAGGCTGTTAAGCAATATTATAGGAGGAAAGTGATCAATCTCATGAAGGCCAAGCTTACTCGAGGCAAGTATATCACGGCTAACAAGTACTGCAAGCATTGACCACAGAATGTTGTGATGAGTTCCCACATGCTTGAAGGTGGCCATGTGACATGTACGGTAGCCCGTAATGGAATTAGGAATCTACAAGAAACAAGGGGGATCACATTGTCTCCAGAGATTCCTACATCATGTACCTAGCTAGGCAGTAGGTCGATGGCTCAACTCGTTATTGGTAAAGTTTACTTTAGAATATTTCACTTGGATGTTTCTTGTGGCTTTGTTGACTTTGCAAAGAATGTGTAGAAAACTCAGACAGGGCAGAATTCGGGCTACATTGATGTGTTCACCGTGACACATTCAGAGAAAAATGATGGCGGTACACAGGCACCTTTGGATGCCCCAACCCAACAAAGATTGGTAGGTGCTTCAAATTTTTTTTCCTTATTGCAATTAGTTGTGTTCGAAACTAATGAAATGGTAACTTTTACAGGATCGATATGTGGACACAATGACTAATGTACACGGGCCACCTACGCACCATTTGAGTAGGAGGCTCATGGTTGGTTGGTGTTCAAGAATGACTATTTGTGCTATACTGAGTACATGGTTGAGGTGAGGGCAGCCTAGAGATCGACAAATTCGTCTACTTCGCTACAATAGCATGCCTTGGAGGAGCAAAACCGTGCTTTGGGTTAGTAAGTTCATGAGTTGATGAGAAAGCACGAAAATGAGCCAAAAGGACGCCATGATCTTGCTTCTAGCTTGCTGCTATGGAGCATTGGATACAGCTAAGATTTCTATTTTTGCCATGTCACAACTTTCACTTTCTTAATTGAGCATACTTACCTTTTTCTTGCATAATCACTAGGAGGTGCTTAAACTTTGGATCCCACATAGCTACCTGTGTGTTGCCCACCTCCGCACTCATATCCACCCTACAACAAACTAGCTGTAGTACTTTGATTTTTAAATACTTGTGTTCACCAACTCATAATTATGATTCAGATCATACTATTAACTGCATTCAATGATGATTATCGCAGGCTTATGACTCAGCTACTTAATTATACTCAACTCCCTATGGTTGATCCCTCTCGACCGCCAATGCCCTTCCCATACTTCTGTCCTTTTGTACCTCCTTCCACTACTTTAGACCAGGTAATACTATAACCGACAAACTAGTTATGACTAGTTTTATCTAGATTTGAATCTTTCCACTATCTAATTCCCTATCTCACAGCATGTAGGGAATCCTCAGCCAGCTATGCCAACTCTGAAAAAACATCATGTGCGGGGCCTTCAAGTGCCTAGGCACCCTAGAACCAACTCTGTGTGTGGACCATCTGGGCACCCGGTCAACCCAGAGCCAACTTCGAGCAAAGACTCCATGCAGGGACCCTTTGCATGGGGACCTTCCGAGCTCCCGTGTGCCCTAGAGCCAACTCCCGGCCAATACTCCACGATGGGAATCCTCGGACATTGGAGTGCCTGAACTAGTGATCCGCTCACAAGCGCCCTCACCAACGCCTCCATACCGTACAACCTTGGTGCGAAAAGTAGAGTTCTCATCCATGTCTAATGGTTAAAAACAAGGCATGGGATTTAGAGATGCTCTACGAGGAAAAAAGCATGGTGCAACTATAGCTACAGGGAAAATGACAATCATAGCCATTTAAAGCTAAAGTACCAGGCATAGGTAGCAACTTCCTTCCTGTCCGCTAGAAAAAACGCTAAAATGGGGAGCACGCAGAAGATAAAGATGGGCGGCTATTGTAAAACAGGCTCAATTTCAGTTGGAATAGAAATGTTCATCTACACTCATTTTCTTTAGTTCTAGATTACGATTCTCCATTGAGAGCACCTCCCTAGGCCTTCCATTGGTATAGCCTTTGGGGAGGGCGCCATTGAAATTTGCTATCCGAGACACCTAGACAATAGCTAGCACCGTCGATGGGGATGTGAACTAGAAGACAAGGCATCCCATGACGCCTAACATATGGTTGCTGGCATGGTCAATGGTGAAGTTGGTGGCACATCCACGTGATGTTCCCGCTGGCCAGACTGCCTAGTAGCCAGGGTTTCGTCCGAGGGACTGCCTAAACATCAACGAACCTTCTACTACGACTACTACTACCACTACTACGACCACCACCACCACCACACCACCATAACAACGACCACCACGACCACGACCTCTACCACAACCACTACCACTGCCACTATCACTACTCTTCCTCCTCTTCTAATACTGGCCAATAAAAGGCGGCACCCACAGAGCGCCATCACTGGAATTTCCTCCAGCTATATGTATGTATCCGGGACTATGATGTATCCAGCTCAGTTGGAACACATTAGTTTACTTCCTCGCTACCGACCCTGGTAATCACACGTGCGGAAGCAATCAAGTCAATAGGAGAGCACTTAAACGATTTTGCAAAAAACCCGCTGATTCCTCAATAATCAACCCACGGTCTGCAGCCGAAGGTTTTCTATTTACTCTTCGCCTTCCCATTCCCATATATTACGAGCTCATGCCATTTATTTTTTCTAACTACACAAGCTCTACACATGGGCGTAACAATAAATTTCCCTTATCCTTTGCCCGCTCACTCAACCGCCCTAGCGGCAGTCGATCGCCTTGTTGGGAAATTTCATTTGTTGACACACAATTCATGGGCCAGTCCCAGCAGCCATTATGTTCACACGAAATCCCTAAGAGACACTTGGTTCGCAAATTTTCCGACTTCATGACATTTTTGCCATTTCCCATCATTTTGGTTTGTTTTATTGTTTTCCCTATTGAAATGATGGGAATGCCCCTCTCTTCATCTTCTTTTTCACTTCCTCAACCAACTCCTCCTTCTCTGGCTGCCCCGTGTCTAGCCGCGCCATCCTCCGATGTCCTACGCTCCGACGACTAGCCCTCTGGCGACCTAGGAGGATGGCCATGGCTCTAGATTCGGCGACGTCCACACGCCTCCTCGACTACCTCGAGGCCAAGCTCCTCCTCACCGTCTCCTCATCCTCCAACTGCCCTGTGCCCAACCATGTCGTCCTTTAGCGTCTTGTGCTCCGGCAATCTAGGAGGAGGGCGGCGGCTCCAAATCCAGCGACGAGCGTCGTCTCCCGCATACTCTTTGCCTACCTCGTCGTCATCTTCGCCTATCAGTAGGTATCATGGCGGCATGACTAGAGGAAAGAGAGATGAGCGAGGGGGAGATGGAGGAAGTGGGCTATGGCGGCGAGGGTGAGCGCTGACAAGGAGCTGACGAGGGCCGATGGGGTGGGGCACAACGATGGCCGGAGTTGGGTGGCACAGTGGGGAAAAAGAAGACAAGGGTGTTCCCATTATTCCAATGTGGAAATACAACAAAACAAAAGTAAAATAAGAAAAGATACTGAAAATGGTCAAATTATTATAAAATTGAAAAATTTAGGAACCGAATGTCTCTCCGATGAAAACCGACCATCCAACCGGACGTCATCCAACCTAATTTCCGTGCCCCACCTCCCTTCCCCACGCCACACGATGCAGGAACCAAAAATTCGATGCTGCAACATAAAAGAGGATTTGTCGGGGCATCACAAACGCCAAAAGGTACCAGTTTGTCGCGCTTATTAATCTCATCATTGTTGCTGTAACTAAATAAATTTCCAGAGCAACTATCTTGTAGCTGCTCTTTATCCTGTGTTCGACAGCCAACCTTTTGTAAACTACTGTCGGGGATAAAATTACGGTCCATTGCCATGGCCCACTCTCTGACGGCCCAATCGAACAGTCTACCAGGGCCCAGCTCCCTGGAAGGTTCTATTTGGCCCATGTGCATCCTGCCGAACAGCTTCCTGGCTGGCACGGTGCGTAACGGCCTAGGATTCCTATTTGAGTCCTACTCGAACAAGAGTTCTGCACGGCTACGTGAAGACCCGGACGTGGTTTCCCGGATTGGAATAGGAGTCGTGATCCCCAAGACTAGGAGTATTCCTTATCTACCGTGGGATGTATTTGGCATGTCGAGTTCGTTACGATCTCGTAGTTAGCCCGGCCCAATATTCCCTCGGTAGGTCGGTTTGCTCGGCACTATATAAACAGAGCCCCTACGGCGTTAGGGGGCATCCCGATATCTGGCATGGGACTTGATCTAGCTTTTAGCACCTGATATACACCATAATCTCGCCGATACTTGTTCGTCTCGTCGAGCCATCTCTTGTATTCATCTCTGATATATAAGAAAGGCTGGACGTAGGGCTATTATCTCTCCCGAGAGGCCTGAACCAGGATAAAAACCTCTGTCTCCTGTTCGTTGCTGTTCGTGATTGTTCGGCGTGTCTCCTATCTCACTTCTAAAGAACCTTAGCGACTTGAGATCGTTATCTCAACCGTCGACAGTTGGCGCCGACTGTGGGGATACGCAGATCGAGCATGTCGAACTCTATCAGCGACCAGGAGATTCTCCCTGAGGACTAGGACTCAGAAGGGTAGGATGTCTCTTCCCCTGCCAGATCGGATCGATCCCTTCGACCTTGATCGCCTTCCAGATCTGGTTTCCAGCTCCGCGCTCGGGGAACTGCATCTCCTTGCACCGGTCCCCGTGATGAGCTCCGTGCTCGGAGACTAGATCAAAACTCCTTCCAGATCCCGGGGCTGTTCGACTGACAGTGGATGACAGGAGAAAGCTGACCAACACTTGGAACATCGACCAGCTTCGTCAGTTCCTCGTGTAGGTCTTTCGTTTCCTAGCTTCGCGCTTTTTCTCAAATTTCGCGCCTTAGTTCGTCCAAGTCTCTCGGGCTGCCATGTAAAGTTCAACCCATTGAGCGGTGAATGCTCGCGGCCCCCTGCGGTCCTCCTCACCATTTGTCTTCTCAGACTACTCTTTCTCTCTGGTAACACTTGATGGCTGTCCGGACTTGCGAACTCTTGGCTCCGCAATCTTAAGGTTTTCCCTGCCCGTATCTAGCTTCAACAAGTTCCTAAACTCGAGTTGCGTAACACGGCATCCAAATTTTGCGGCTAAGCTCGCTCTCGTAAGCCCTCCGCGGCGAGAGGCACTTACCGCTCACGGCACGACCACTTGGCAAAGCTCGTTCTCGTAAGCCCTCAAGGCGAGGCACTTTCCTTGTTCGGTTACCTTCGAATCGCCTAACTTACGTTAACGGCGGTTCACAGGCGAGTCGATCGAGGATCTGGTGTCGCTCTAACTCTCTACGCGCGTGCTTGAAGTCGCAAGCTCAGTCTTCATGCATCGTCCGTACCGAGGGCTAGGCGTCGCTCTTTCTCTTGTGCACTGTTCGAGTTCGCAAACTCAGTCCTCGGCGGTACTGCACAACGGGGAGTTAGGCTAACCGTTCTACCGGTTTTCTTAAAACTTTCTATCGCTGTTCGCCTTGCTCTTGGTTCCTGTTCGTCCTTGTCTTTTGCTGCTCTTTTTTACAGGAAAAGCTGCTCGGTCAGACTCTCGCTCTGATTCAAGCGCTGCTCGGCCAGCTCCTCGGAGGACTGTCTCTCCTCGGTCAGTTGGGACTTGAGATGAATTTCGGCAATCCCGATACGTTTTCAGTTTTCCAGTTCTTTCCTTAGCATTGGTTTTCCAAAACCTCGTTGGTCTTTCGCTCCCGTAGCGCTCAGCGTCTGAGCATGTCTTTTATCGCAACGACCATGCGGCTCCGGTTAACAAGCGGTGCACCACCGATGGAGTTACGCCCACCGTAGCGATTCTCATCGCCAACGGGCATGCCCACCGTAGCCGATTCTCATCGCAACGGGCACTCTGGCGCTGGTTCCGCACCGCCGAGGCGACCCAACGCCGCGGGTCCATGTCCGGATAAGATTTCGCCTCGCCGCCTTGCTGCGGCTAAGGTCCCGACGCCTTCCACGGTTAGCGGTCTTAGCCACGCTGGGCTGCACTTGCCCGCCACGTCTTTTTATCCATACTCGTCCTTCACAGCACGGTAATCCGGAGCAATGCACCACCAACGAGTCCTGCTCACCGTAGCGATTCTCATCGCAGCGGGCACTCCTTGCGTCGGTTCCGCGTTCGCCGAGGTGACACTAACGCTATCGGGGGCGTGCGGAAAAATTATGTCGTGTACGGGTAGGTCGCCTTTTGCGTGTTTTCCAAAACTTCGCTTTGCTCTTCTTGAAACCTTTTCTTGCTCTCTTTTCCCTTGTCGCTCGTTTCTTGTTTGTCTTCGCAGAAATACAGAACGGGAACATCGAACTTCGGTGATGGTCATGGCGAGTTCGAGCTTCCCTACCAAAACCGATGTCGCATCCTCTCTTCCGGGTTTGCTCCGCTCATGCCCGGGGACTGATTCACTTCACCCGCGTATGATTTCTCGTCTTTGCCCGGCACTGACCTTCACAGTTCGGCTAAGTCAAGGTAGTGCGCCACCAACGGAGTCCTGCTCACCGTAAGCCGATTCTCATCGCAACGGGCAAGCCCATCGTAAGCCGATTCTCATCGCAACGGGCACTCCAAGCATCGGTTCTGCACTTGCCAAGACAACGCTATCACTGTCGCAAGGAATACGTCATGGGTAAAGCGTTGATTTCACACGTTATCTTGCGGCTCTGACTGCATCGGGTTGTAATTCATCTCGCACCGGGCAGTTCAACCGAACAAGTCTTGTTCGGCTACCAGGGCCCAGCTCCCTAGAAGGTTCTATTTGGCCCATGTGCATCCTGCTGAATAGCTTCCTGGCTGGCACGGTGCGTAACGGCCTAGGATTCCTATTTGAGTCCTACTCGAACAAGAGTTCTGCACGGCTACGTGAAGACCCGGACGTGGTTTCTCGGATTGGAATAGGGCTCGTAAAATTGGGGGGTTAAACAAGCCCTTCCCCCCAGTAGGGCTTACAACATCTTAAGAGATTACAAAATGGGCACCGGCGGCCACCCAAAGCCGCAACTCGTCGAGAAGATGGCGCAGGAAGACAGGTTGTGTCCGCTCCGAATTTCTGAAGATCCGGTTGTTGCGCTCAAGCCACAGGTGCCAGATAGTGACAATGACGATGGATATTGATGAGCGCAGTGAGGTTGGAGATGCCACGTCAAGCTCCCACCATAACTGCAAGTGATCCGAGGAGTACCAGCGGGCCGGGTTGAGGGCGGGCAGATCTAGGGCTGCGGCTAGGCCCGACCAGGTGGCGGAGCTGAAGGTACATTGAATAAAGAGGTGATCCGGTGTCTCCAGGTTCCTGTTGCAAAGCTGGCAAAAATAACTGTTGGGCAGCTGACTACGCAGGAGGGCGTCGGCTGTCCTAACCCATGATCGCAAGAGTAGCCAACAAAAGAATTTGCATTTCGATGGGGCCCAGGCTTTCCAGATTGTGTGAAGGCCGGGCACCGGGCATCGCCCGACAAATTGAAGGTCGTAAGCTGACTTTATCGTGAAAGCGCCATTATTTGAGAAACGCCAAGAGATGGAGTCTTCATCCGTCGTGGCCAGGTCCACGTCTGCCTCGCTCAGCCGATGCAGGAGGAGGATAAGCTGGCGGAGCAATCCTTGGTTCAGATGGTGACCAATGTCGGTTAGCCAGTTGTTGTTGTGGAGGGCGTCCCTGACTAGGCGGCCCTTTCTGGCGGAGATCTCAAAGAGTTGAGGCGCGAGATCCTTTGGCGAGGAGCCATTGAGCCAGCGGTCCTCCTAGAAGTAGAGGGAGGCGCCGTTGCGGAGGGTGAAGGAGCAACCCAAGCGCAGTAAGTCTGAATTGGTTTGGGGCGGGTTGTTGCAAATCTCCGCCTAGGTGCATCGAGGAGAAGTCCTGTTTAGCCAAAGCCATCGCAGCCGGAGGGCGCGGGCAAAGCAAGAGAGGTTGAGGACTCCTAGTCCACCAAGCCTGGCCGGGGAGCAAACCGTGTCCCAGTTAACTCTTGGGGGGGTGCCAGGCTCAGCCGAACCGCCCCAGAGCCAAGCTCTCCTGATCTGGTCAATTTTCTTTAGAACAGAGACGGGGGGGTTGATGACCGAAAGGGTGTAAGTGGGTAGAGCTGCAAGGACCGCTTTGAGCAATGTAAGTCTCCCACCCTTGGACATTAGGGGGCCCCTCCACCCTGCTAGTCGACTGGCCACCTTGTCAATGAGCGGTTGGAAGTGGACATGCTGAGCTTTGGTGAGGCGGGATACCTGTGTTTTGATTGGGAAGGAGGATTTGGTTCTTTGGAAAGTCTTGTAGGATGTCGTCGAGGTTTAGGCCATCACATATGATGGGGATGACCTGAGACTTAGTGAAGTTGGTTCGTAGGCCCGTGATTTTCCCGAATTCTTGGAGGATAAGGGCCAAGGCTGAGACCTCAGATCTGACTGGATTTATGAAAATCCCTGCGTCATCAGCGAAAAGGGAGATCATGGGTTTGCCCTGTAGAGCAGGGATGGGATCAAAGGGGCCGCCCTCGGAGGCTAGCCGGATAAGCGGAACTAGGGGCTCGATGGCGAGGTCGAAAAGAAGGGGGGACAGGGAGTCCCCTTGCCTTAGGCCCTTTGAGTGTTGGATGGTGTTAGTGGGGCAGCCGTTGAGCAAGACTTTCGAGGAAGAGGTGGAGAGTGAGAGTGCGATCCAATCACACCAACGGTGGCCGAACCCCGACACGCAGGTTTTGAAGGAGGTAGGTCCAAGATACCGAGTCGAAAGCTTTCTCGAGGTCAAGCTTAAAAAATAACGCAGGGGTGGCGGAGCGGTGGAGAGACTTGGCACACCCTTGGACAAGTAGAAAGTTATCTTGAATGTGGCGCTTCTTGATGAAAGCACTTTGACAGGGTGAAATGAGCTCGTCCATGTAGGGGGCTAGCCTGGTTGAGAGAATTTTGGTGAAGAGTTTTCCCAGGCTGTGGATAAGGCTGATGGGGCGGTAGTCAGAGGCACAAGCCGGGGAGTCCTTCTTGGGAATTAGGACGATGTGGGCACAATTTAGAGACCGGAGCCCGGCGGGAAGCAGGTTGAAGAGGCATTGCAGGGCCTGAAGGAGGTCGGTCGAGATAATGTCCCAACAGGCCTTGTAGAAATCCCACGTGAAACCGTCGGGGCCTGGAGCCTTGTCGGAGGGGAGCGAGAGCACAACATTGTGAAGCTCCTCTAGGCTGAGTGGTTCCTCGAGGGTGGATAAGTCGAGGGAGGGAAGGCCAAGGAATTCCTAGCTAAAAGATCTCCCAGAGCCAATGGAGTTATGGCTCGCTTTGGTACCGAAGATGGAATCGAAGTGCCGGAATAGGACATTCGCCTTATCCTCGAATTCAGTGTGTGTTCTAGAGGGATCATGCAGAGAGTGGATATGGTTTTTGCGGCTCCTTCCATTCGCTTTCAGGTGGAAGTAGCGGGTGTTTGCGTCCCCCAACTTGAGCCAGCTAAGACGGGACCGCTGCTTCCACATCATCTTGACTATAGCGCTGAGACCAAGGATACGGAGCTTGAGGTTACGCCGGAGAGCGAGCTCTTGTGGGGATAGAGCACGTGCCTCCATGGCCATGTCGAATAGACGGATAACTTCAGAGACAATAGCAAGCTACAACTTGGAGTCTCCGATGTGGGAACGGCTCCAGGCCTTCAGGGCGAGGGTTGTTTTGGAGAGTTTGGACTTGAAGCGAAGGAGTGGATGTGAAGGAGCGTCGCTGCTTTGTTGGTTCCAGGCTTGCTGGACAACCTCAGAGAAGCCTGGCATCTTTAGCCAGAAGGATTCCAAGCGGAAGTGCCTGGGCGGCCTAGGCTCCCGCTCAGTGGTAAGCAGAAGGGGTGAGTGGTCGAAGGCGGAAGAGGAGAGCGGGAGCAGGGAGCAGGAGGGGAAGATAAGCTCCCAGTCGGTGTTGTAGAAAGCCCTATCCAGTCTGACCAGGGTTGGGTTGGCCTGCTCGTTGCTCCAGGTGAACCTCCTCCCTGAGAGGTGGATTTCCTTGAGTTGTGCGGCATCAAGGGCGGTACGGAAGCGAGTAATGAGACGACGGTTCAGGTTTAGGTTGTTTTTGTCTGCGGCCTTGTAGATTAGGTTGAAATCACCCAAGATGAGCCAGGGGGAGGCGTAATGGTGTGCCACCGTCCCCAACTGGAGCAAGAAGGCTTCTTTGTCAGCGTCGGCGGTCGGACCATAGACAGTGGAGATGGCCCAACTGGTAGTGCCGTCAACATGAGTGACCCAGGCGGAGATAGAATGGCGGAGAATGAGCGGATCGGAGAGCTGAAGCAAGGAGTCATCCCAAAAAAGAAGGATGCCTCCCCTGGTGCCGATTGCCGGGAGTTGCAGGTAGCTACGCAGGCGGTACCCACAGATCTCCATGAGAGTTCGGTGGCAAGGATCGGAAAGCTTGGACTCTTGGATCGCAAGGATGGAGGGGGAGTTGTCCCGGACCAATGTGGCAACAACATCCCTTTTAGCCGCGGAGTTGAGACCACGGGCATTCCAGCATAGAATCTTCATGGGGGAACACTTTCTGGGGCACTGGACAAGGTAGTTGAAGGGAGACTGACGCAATACAGCGAACCGCGCACAGGCGGGGACAACGGACAGGAGGTGGAAGTTCTAAGACAACGGCCACACGCAGGTGGCGACCCTGACATAAACGAACACGGGAGTCGCACGCAGGCGTTGAGACGGACACAGGGCCACACGCAGGTGACGACCCGACAACAAACCGAACACGGAAACCGCACGCAGGCGGTGACAACCCGGCAACAAGCCGAACACGAGAACCGCACGCAGGCGGTGGCACAGATACAGGCCCACACGCAGGTGGGAGACGGTAGACGAAGCTAGATGGACTAATCATTGAGGCGGCGAGACACTCAGGGGGGAAAGTGGTACGTGGCTAGGCAGTAGCCATGCATTCCTCACCCAAATCCTGGCTAGCAGAAGGTAGGTCCAAAGTCGGCTGAGACAGGCCGCAGAAGTCAGCGACGGCGGCGAGGGTGCTGTCGTCTAGCGCGCCTGAGGAGAAAAGGGCCTGGAGCTGGGCAACGAGGTCGCTCACCATCGGCACTGGTGTGATGCCCATCCTGCGGGCAAGAACGCCCTGCGCCCTACAGATCGCCGGAACAGAGGAAGTGCCCCGGGGCGAGGGGGCGCCTCGAGGCCACCTGCATCAAGGGCGCTTAGGGGCGGACGGCCTGGTTTTGCGAGAAGGCAGCGAGGCGAGCAGTGGAGCGGGGGTAGGGAGCGTGGCTCTAGAGATGAATGCAGCAGCTGGAGTAAGGGGTGGTAGGTCTGCCTCGAGGAGCATGGGATCCAACGAGGGGTCCACCGACAAGTGAGTGGCTGCCAGGGCCTGGCACAAAGGGTCCAGCAAGGGGCATCTTTGGGCTGGTGCCGGAGTGAGGAAAGCGCAAGAAGGCGCTGGAGGCCCAGAGGAGGTGGCATGTGCATGGAGCCCAGCTGGCGAGCGTGAGGCCCGCGGGAGGGAGCAGTGGCGCGGCGAGGCATTGCGGCCCGGCCCAGCAAGAGGGCGGCCCACGGGAGCAGGGGCGTGGGGCGCCGAGGCGCCACAGGGAGAGGGGCGACGAGGCGCAGGGAGCGGCGCGGGGCGCACGTGAGGGGCGGGGGCCGGCCCGTTTGAATCGCCCTCCCCCGAGGCAGTGGGCCCAACTGAAAGTGGCCGTTGGAGCAGCGTGGAGCGGGCGGTAGGCCCCACTGGACAGGCGCGCTGGGAGAGCAGCGAGTGGGGCAGCGCGCCACGTCGGCAACGACAGTCAGTGGCCAGCCACGCTGGCCGCCACGCCAAGAATCTCACGCGCATGGCGAGAGTGGAAGGCGAGGCGCGGTGGCAGCAGCGGCGGCGCCCGTGGACGATGGCGAGCGGAAGAGCGATGGCCGGCGAGGGAGCAGCGGCGGGCGAGGTGAGACGGCGAGGGAAAGAGGCGCGGCGAGGCGGTGAAAGGGACGAGCGGAAGCGGCGAGGAGGTGAGCTTGAGCGTGAGGAGCACGACCGCCACGGGCAAGGCGCGCCGGAGGAGGAAGTGGCAGTATGGCCAAGGTGCTTAGGCGGCGAAGCGCGAAGCGGCGCGCCCGTGCCGAGACGGGAGGACCCGGAGGGGTCAGAGGGTGCAGGGGCCTTGCCCAGGCGGTGTCGCAGGCGGGAGGCGACGTCGCGGGCGTTCGGGTCGTCGCCGTCGGCGTCATCACCATCCCGACGACGGCGCGGCTCGAAAAGGCTTCGGCAAGAGGAGGCACGTCGGTGTAGATCGGCGACGGCACGGAGTCTGGGTAGCCGAAGGCCTGGAAGTGGGGGACGCCGGGCGCGAGACCGGTAACACGCGCCCCGACGGACGAGAGGTCTTGGACGTAGGTGACGTGGAGGATGAGCGGGTGGACGGAGGCGGATGGCGGCGAGGCGGGTGCCCGGCGCGCGCGCGCCGCCTGATCGCCGGGCGCGGGGGGCTCCATGTAGAGCGACGGCTCGACGAGCTCGAGCTCGGCTTTAAGCGGGATGGCGGCGGGGTCGCGGGTCCAGACCCACGCCCGGAACGCGGAGGTGTCGGGGCGGAGGTGAGTCGCTTCTTCGACGACGTCGATGCGGCCGGCGCTGGCGAGAAGGCGGTCCACCACGTCCGTAGACCACACAGGGAGGGGAAGGCCCTCAATGAGGACAAGCACGCGGAAGCGCACTGCAGCGGGCTGGCCACGGGAGTGGACGTCTCGCGGGAAGGTTTCGACGTGTAAATGTCGGCCGCGCGCACGGATGGAGCGCCGCGCCGCCAGCCGCGCTTGCTCCGGCAGCGTGAAGCGGGCGAGGAAGCGCATGGGGCCGAGTGGCGTGACGCTGATGTCGAAGGAAGGCACGTCGGTGTAGCGGCTGAGCTCGGCGGCGACGAAGTCGGGGTCAGGGTGCAGCCCGCCGACAATGGAGACGATGACGCACCGGCGATGAAGCTGCTCGGCGTCGTCAATCATGGCGGAGTCCACCTGAACGGACACACGCACTGAAGGCGGCCGCAGCGCGGCGAGGGGGAGCGTGTGGGCTGCACCATGACAGGGAGGAAGGGACTGTGATGGAAATGACGATGGGGAAGAGCGGCAGGGCGGGTGGCGAGGATCGCGCGTGGCCTTGTGTGACTGGAGCGGAGGCAGGCGAAACAGCGGACCGGGTCGCGGCAAGAGGCGGCGCGGTGGTCTCTGGCGAGGCAACGAGCGCATCTCCCTTTAAGGCCGCCGCGGGGGAGGTGGCTTGGACGGAGGGCGCCGGAATTGAAGGCAGCGAGGGAAGTACGGGGGCGTTGCAGAGCACGCTGCCGCTTTCTCGAACCGACCACGGTCCACTCTGGGGAAGAACACGCGGCAGTAATGGCGGCGGCAGAGGATGGCAGGCGGGCTACCTCCGCAGAGGCAGTAATGGCGGTGGCAGGGTCTTTCATCGAGAGGGTCACATATGCGAAACATGCATGCTCTTCCCGTTAATCATCCATTTAATGAAGTAAAACACCTACCTATACTATTTCTGCATACTACAATCACGTAACAAAAATAGATTGTACAGGATTAGAAACACAGAACATACACTAATCCTCCGCAAGAAAAACTTGTGCCTGAACGATGCCACTGCCCAAAAAATACCGGCAGCACCAGCACTGGAGACACCCCAAATCCCCTAGAGCACGAAACGGCATAAAAACTTCTGCACAAACAAGAAACATCACAATGCCTGTGCACTCCCGCCCAAGCCCAACGTGCAACGTGCATCCTCTGCAATAATGTACGGTACAGTTAGGTCACTGACATATGGACCTGAGACGTGTGAACCCGATATGTCAGTGACCCCAACTACAGGGGTAGAACGGTAGAGGATGCTGATCCGTTATACAACAACCCTACTACTAGTGCACGACATAATTTTCCGCATATGTGAACTGCCGAATGAACGGTTCACCTTTGTATGATTTTGCTAATTGTCAATTTTTAGAAGAAAAAACAGAAATCACAGTGTTGTTCAGAAATGTATTTTTGTTTCTGCAAACATAATACCTGGACATATCCACCTGGCGGTAGAAATGGTCGAGGGCGTCCTCGGCGTCGAAGACGGCGTCGCGCGTCTGGTGCAGCCACACCTTGGTGATCTCGTCGGAGACGGCGCGGCGCTTGGCGTCGGCCTCGCGGAGGAAGGCCTGCAGCCACATGAGCTTGTCCCGGAGCCTCTGTATGTCGTCGTTCACCGCCACCAGCGCCCGGGCCTCGCCGACGGCCAGGTCGTGGAGCCGCCCCACCAGCGGCCCGATGATCGCCTCCGCCGCCATCCCGGCTCCGGGCTCCGGCCCTCTTGCGTGCTTGCTCGGCGCGTGGAAGCAGCTTAGTTACGTGCCTAAGCTTTCTCAAACCAAGCTTATAACGACGTTGTTAATGTGAGTGCAGCACGCATGTGCATTCTTCGAAACCTCGAGTGGCAGCTCAGGGCAGGAAAGGATCGATTCCTGTGCGAATAAGACATGAAAGAAAGGCGAGTTATCGTGTGCCGTGCCGGTGCTCTCCGGCATGACTAATGATTTCTTGGGCTCGGGTTGCTTGATGCGTGGGAGTATCGCATATTCGCGCCAAATGTGGTTTGCCTTGCCGATGTGCTAAATATGTTTCAGGTAAGTATTGCTTTTTATCTGATAGGTGAATTGTGAAAATATAAGGCGTCCTCCGTCGACTAGCGAGAGGACATTCGCAATAATGGCCTGTTTGTTTCCAGCCGCATCGAGCCACGCCATAGTTGCGGCAGAGCCAAAGATTGCAGCGGCCGAATCGAGCGCCAGAGTTGAGGCACGCTGCGGCGAGAAAATGAACTACGATGCGCTTAGCTAAGTGCGGCGTGCCGAAGCTGCGGCAGCAACCAAATGGAAGCCCAAGCTCGTGCGGCGTGCCACAGGTGCAGCGTGGCTCGCTGCGGCAAGGAACCAAACAGGCCCTAAGTGTTTTGCCTTAGCTCTAGGGATAGCATTTCGTTCTCAAATTTTTTTCTTGAGGGGTTGCCGTCCGCGCAAGCGAAAATCGCTTACATGTAGACTTTTTTTGGGTTAAATTTTTGAACCAAAGTTTAAATTTACAAATTTGTATAGAAAATAATCTACTATTAAAAAATCTCTAGTGTTACAAATCGATAAGCACAAAAGCATGAAGTGAATCAAATCAAAAGGTATTAAAGACACATATTTAACGTGTCTCTCGAGTCATGGCTCCACCTGTCTCTCAAGTCATGGTAGCTCTAAAAGTGAGCCTCGATGATCTCCGCGCATTGTCGCTTCCTCCTCTCATGGCCATCTGCCACTGGAATTGCTTCATGCCTTGGGTCATAACATTGAGCTTCCTGGCGTTTAGCTCAACCTGACACTCTTAACGACCGATGAAGAATGAGAAAATTTTAAGTTATTAATTGCAATATAATGGGTTTAAATGTTGAACTCAAATGGATAGCCATCCGTAACCACTTGAAGACTAGGGCCTTCAAAGTTCATTGTCTTTAGGAACCCAAAAATGAGACTAGGGTGTTTTGGTACTTTTCACATAGTAGGCTCCGCTGGCCACTCTGGGGTTATTGCCACTACCTGGTTGGACGTTGACTTTGTGGGAAAAAATGTTCTCAAAGGATCCTTCTCTTTTACTATAGAGTTGAAAATTACTGCCATCAGGGTTTCTTGACTTATCACTGATGTTTACTTTCCCTCAGAAACACCACAAAAGTTGTTTGTGAACTTTAAACATTAATGCAGTTGGTTTTTTGGGACTACTACGGGATCTACCAATTCGGTTCCATGGCTATAACACACCCTCGAGAGTGAGACCTAGAACATTGAAGCAAATGCAATAGGTTCATTCTTGGAGATGTCAATTCTGTAGAAGTGTAAATGACCGGAATAAACCTGTACATTCAAGATTTTTATAACATCTTCTTATTCAATGACTTCATTAATAAAATAAAATGGATTGAACTAACTCAATAGGGCAAACACTTCACATGAATACCCTCTTCGTGATAAACTTGATTGAGTATTTTATTCTTCGTATTGGGCCTCTTACTATCCTTAAACTTGCTCTGAAGTTCTTTATAAGGCAACTAGTTATTATGATCCTTTAAGCATAAAAGTAACTTTTCAAATGCCACAATCTGGTATTTTTTATTTTGAGAACTATTGGCTATTTCTGTTAGGTTTTAAAAAGGAGTTAATAGGGTTTTGGCTTGTTACCCTAATGAGACTAATGTAGCCAAACATACCACTTTGCGGCTAAATAAGCTTCAAAGGCATTAAAAAAGTGGGTGTATGTCCTCATTTGGAGTCTTAAAGCTAATACTTCATCGTTGTGAACTCACGCTTAGCTTCCTTGATGAACTTGAATCCAAGTGAAGACTTTTTTGGATGAATTTGGATTTAAAAAATTGGTTCGAGAGAAACTTTAGAAGAATTTGATCCATCAAAGAAACTACCGACAACAAAGGGCGAAGCAAAAATGAGACAAATTGGGTGAACAGAACGGCATGTCTTTTCACGCTATTACTAGCTCAAATTATCAACGCAATTTTATCGCATCATTGTCCCATGATGGTTTCTCCATCTGATGGGGATGGGGTCCCGATCTTCCGACAGGTCGGATAAACTCGATTGGTGGAGAACTCGACGTTGACGATCCGGCTTCCAATAAGAACAGATCTAAGTCTGCAATCGCTACACCACAGTCTCCGTTCGTTATCAACCACGCCAAGACACGGTTGACCTCACCACGAAGGTTAATTCTTGCAAGTGAATCGAGAGCACAAGCAAGAACGCGGTAGATACAATCTCAAATTACAGATTACCGATTAAGCACACAAGTTGGGGTTCCGCAAACTGATAAACGGCGAAGCTGCAACGGCAGAACAATATAAACAAAACCCAAGTCTAAACTAGCGACGGCTACTGAATTTACGGCGACGTCTAGGGTTTGTGGCGCAGCCCTATGAAGTACATGGGCCATGGGCCCAAAGTGGAGCGTCATAGCACCCGGCAGATTCAGGTCACAATATAGTTTCGACGATTCCTGTTGATCCGCAAGGAATTTGGAGGTGCGACTGGATCCGTTGGAAAGATCTCGTCGAGAGCTTGTCCGTGCATAGCAAGAACGTCCAAAATAGAGTTCGTATGCATCTGGGACATCCATTTTAAGTTGACTGCGCGGAGATGGCCGAATCTGACTCGTGGACAAATTGAGCTCTTTCTTGGGCCGGCCTTGCAACGACGTGGCTTGTGGGACAAGAATGCATCGAAATGGTGGAGATGCGTCTTTATTGAATACGTCTTGAGCTTGGAGAGGTGGCCACGGTGGAGGCCGAGCTTCTGGTGGCGACAACGCAATATCAGCATGATGAGCTTGCCGGCTGTGAATGCGACCTGGCCATGGCGCGGGTCGATGATGCCATGTAGCTGATGATGACACCATAGTTAATGTAGATGATGTAGAAGTTGCCTTGAAGTGTTGCCAACTTGTCGTAGATGAAGATGTCGAAGATGAATTAGTCGATCGAAGACTCATCGACGTGCATGCTGGTGAAGTAGTTAACGAAAATCTTGATGACCACCACATTGAGGTAGTGTTGGTCATACCTATGATGGACATGGTCACATCATCCTCCCCTTTTTGATTGTGAGTCGTCCTCGACTCATCCTCATTTGTCTACAAAAGATTAGCTCCAAAGAAAGGCAAAGCAACTGTGACATCCTAATAAATATTAGAATGTCCCAAGTTTCATTTAAAAAGAAAAACTAGGTAAAATAATTTCTATTTGTTTTTCTATATGGAAATCCCTAAATTTTCAAACAAATATACTTTATGAACATTTATTTTACAATTGGGATTTATAAATTATAAAGCCAATTCCATACTTTGTCTCTCTTTCGTATCCTTCACTCTTTCGGTTGTCCTCGACCGGAGCCCTAGCTCCTTCCTCTCATCGTCTTCCTCTCAATCCTTCCTTGGTCAAGACCCTAACCCGATCGATTTCCTTTGTAACTCTCTCGACCGAAACCCTATCATGGTCGACCCGACCTATCTCTCCATCAAAACCATAATCGGTCGACGTCCTACAAAACCCTAATTCCGACTTTGAAACCTTCTCGACCAAACCCAAATCCTTCGGAGTCCCTCGCCAGTTGTACCTGCAGCAATCATCGAGAGCCCGAACCCAAATCCTCCAAACCCAATTCCAATTCTGACCTACAGAAACCCATCACAAACCCAAGCCCAAATTTATCCCTAAGCCCAATCCCATGTTCACAACCCGACCCTATATAAACCTAGCAAAAACCCTGGACCCTGCAACCCATCCACTGCCACCGATCCGCCGTCGACCGCGCCTTTGCCTTGCCAAGCCAAGACACCGCATTGTCGCCGATCTGATGTCGTAGTCATTGTCGAGGTCGCCACGCGGGATCGAGCGAGCACCTCCTCCGCGCCTGCCGTGCCGTTACCTTGACCGCCAGCCACCGCGCCGTGGGAGGCCAAGTCGCCGTCGGCCGCCGCCGCCGCCGTCGTCGCGGCAGTAGTAAATCCGACCACGCTATTGAGCCGCCCGCCCCAGCCGTTGCCACCATGCCACTGCAGCATGCGCCGCCGCCCTGCCGGGCGACCATCTTGCACCGCCCGAGCCACCGCCGCTCGCCTAACCACCGCCTTGCCTTGCCATCAGACGCCCCTCACGCCCTTGCAGGCCGAGCGAGCGAGCCGCCCCCAGCTCCCTCTCTCCTCCCCTCATGGATCTTTCTCTCCCTCTCTTTCTCTCTGCGTGGGAAGAGAATGAAGAACAGGCGATAAATCCCTTTTGATCCCAATCGTTGGGGAACCTCCAAACAAGCATCGCTTATCATGAACAGTGTCTCTTCGGATTTTCGTATCTCCTAAACCGTAAGCCCGATTCACTCCAAACCAATTTTCCTAGTCTCGTAATATTCTATATTATCTACTGTATTTATTTCATAATTTTACGATTGTTATGTGTCGCTGTTTATTTGTTGTTGCCTCGGTTTGCGTGTAGGCCGTTCTGACATTTTGTCGGTGTCATGAGTGTCGATCGGTTCCCGAAAAATTATCGAGACCCCGAGATGCACAAGGGCGTCGCCGTCGGTGACGTTGGAGTCATGGATGCCGACAACTTCCAGACGGACTGGACTTCGGAGCGAGACGTCACCGCGAACAATGTTAACCGAGAGCGTCGACGATTCATTGCGAGGCCGATCGCTGCCAGGCAAGCACTAGTTTGCATATTCCTATCCCTTGTTTTACAATTCCTCTTTATGCCTTTATAGTTTTAATTGCTACTCTTGCATACATATTGGACTAGTGTGTGAGTACCCGACCATGTTAGTCTTTCACTATCATGTTGTAGCCTTGATTGATGAACCCCTCTATTGTTCCTTAGCCTATCCTTTGATTAGATGTTAGATTTGCATTGGTTGATCACTTGTTAAAATAAGAAGGCGAAGCCGAGGCTTCGACGATTATTTTGATTAAACCCTAATCAACTAAAATCAATGTGTGGTTGGTTAGAGGAGACCCACTTGAGATGGTTTCTTGGTTGTGGCTGTGGTATGGAGGTCTCCTCTGCTAAGGACTCAAGCTTGTGACATGCTAGACCAAACCAAATAGTATAGCCACTTGTGCCTTTGGCCCTGGCTAAGTACCTTGCGAAACTTACTAACCACTTACTCGTAGGCTAGCCGGTTATGGTTCGATACTTTTGCCCTAGGGTGAGGCTAGCTACTTTACCTGAGGGGTAGGTTCGTTCTTGAGATCAAATGGCTTAAATGGGGAATGCCCTCGGGTGGTGTCCAGAAGTAGTAGGCGCCCTACCGCGGCAGGCACCGGCGGGGCCGGGGAAACCAAAAGAAAGGGCAGGCGAAGTGGTAGGCGTAGTAGGCTGGAAAGACCTTGTACAGTATCTCCTTCGGGATGAGACGGGGCTTGTGAGGAACGTGTACACACTCTGCAGAGTTAAAACTATCATGATAGCCGTGTCCACGGTTATGGACGGGGCGAGAGGTTTTCACAAGTAGTCCCACCTTTTTAATAATTAAACTTTACTAGCGTAGGCTGGGATTGGCCTGGTGCGAGGATGCACCTTCCTTTGATGATTGTTGGTAATATCTTGAGATCATGCATTCACCTAATTAAAACTTGACAACTAAAATTTGTTTAGTAATAGGTTTTGTGCAAAATAACCTTTCCTCCATCCTTTGCCTTTGCATACATTGTTAAGGATCGCTTGCTGGGTAGCCGTGTACTCATTATATCTATTGCGGATAAATTTTATTATTCAGGTAGCAAGTCTGATCAGGACCAGGAGGGTCCGAACTCGAGGTTGAGGACTAGTCATGGTGTGTCCGGTCAATTGCTTGGATATCGTCAAAGGTCATTCTTTGCTCGATGTTCTTTTATTGTTCTTAATATTTAGTAATATCAATCTTATTGTAATAGCATATGATGCTACCTTGAAATACTCCATTATTTTGAATAATAATGGAATGCCAGCGATGATAGCCATTGAATTGTCCATCATGAGGTACTAGTCTGGGCCTAGTATCAGATCATGATGTGGGATTCCCTGTGTAGACGCAGGGGGTCGTGACAACGACAAGCATATCATTTGCAATCAAATTGATAGAATCAAATCGATTAGGAACCACATCCTCCCCTTCTTGAAATTTTTCACATAATTTCAAAACAGAGTTACAGCCACTTGATGTGTTCTGATTATTGATACTTTTGCTCTCTAGTTGATCAAATGGTTGTACATCGTAAAGAAAATTTATATTTGAGCAAATGTACACTCGATTCACCATGTATTTTCCTTTATTATTATATTTACCCACAATCTTAAAAGTGTTTCCAGATAACCATGAAAAATTAACAAGTCTCTCCTTTAAATTGTCTAGATCACATAGAACATCAAATCCAATATAACTCAGAATATTTAAAGAACACAACAATTTCAGCTCATCATTTTCATTGGCAAGTTGAATAATATTTTTATTTTCAGCACAAGTGTGTGGTTCTGAAGCAAAAGTAACATTTTCATTCACTAGTTGTGGCATAGATATAAGTGAAGCATTATCACACAACTCGTCTTTATCATAAGAAACATCGAGCAAGTCATGTTGTGACAAAGGTAAATCCGCAATTGGTTCCATAATTTGTTGCTCTAACATAGCATGATTCGTGGAAATTTTCAGCACATAAAAATTGTTCTCATCTTGTATGAGTGTAGTACCTTTTTCATTACCTTTGTTTTCCTCCTCAGCTGATGCAGGTATATCTTCAGTTGTAGGTATTGAAAGCATGGTACATCAACAAGCATATCTTCATTCTCCTCATTCTCAATTTTATCATTTGCATTTGTCTGAAAAATGTTAGTCGTGCAAAGATACACACCATTCTTACAAACAGATGTGTCTATTTTTCATACAACTTTCTTATGTTTTATTTTCTTTTCAGCATCACAAGCAAAAGCTAAGGTTTGCAACAGAGAAACATATTCTTTATCAACAATAATATTATAAATTTTCTCATTAAGTCCACATAAAAATCTATCCTCCTTTTCTTGATCCGTTTCCTCCAAACCACAACGTAACAATAAATTTTGCAATTCTTCATAGTAAACTACCACGGGTTTATCACCTTGTTGTAAACATTGTAGTTTGTTTAATAAATTTTCACGATAATAGGCAGGAAGAAACTTATCTCTCAAAAGATTACTGATTAAGCACACAAGTTGGGGTTCCGCAAACTGATAAACGGCGAAGCTGCAACGGCAGAACAATCTAAACAAAACCCAAGTCTAAACTAGCGACGGCTACTGAATTTACGGCGACGTCTAGGGTTTGTGGCGCAGCCCTATGAAGTACATGGGCCATGGGCCCAAAGTGGAGCGTCATAGCACCCGGCAGATTCAGGTCACAATATAGTTTCGACGATTCCTGTTGATCCGCAAGGAATTTGGAGGTGCGACTGGATCCGTTGGAAAGATCTCGTCGAGAGCTTGTCCGTGCATACCAAGACCGTCCAAAATAGAGTTCGTATGCATCTGGGACATCCGTTTTAAGTTGACTGCGCGGAGATGGCCGAATCTGACTCGTGGACAAATTGAGCTCTTTCTTGGGCCGGCCTTGCAACGACGCGGCTTGTAGGATCAGAATGCATCAAAAGTGGTGGAGATGCACCTTTATTGAATACGTCTTGAGCTTGGGGAGGTGGCCACGGTGGAGGCCAAGCTTCTGGTGGCGACAACGCAATATCAGCATGATGAGCTTGCCGGCTGTGAATGCGACCTGGCCATGGCGTGGGTCGATGATGCCATGTAGCTGATGATGACACCATAGTTGATGTAGATGATGTAGAAGATGCCGTGATGTGTTGTCAACTTGTCGTAGATGAAGATGTCGAAGATGAATTAGTCGATTGAAGACTCGTCGATATGCGTGCTGGCGAAGTAGTTAACGGAAATCTTGATGACCATCACATTTAGGTAGTGTTGGTCATAACAATGATGGACATGATCACGCCACCTTCTTAGATCACCACTCTAATGCAACTATTCTCTATCAGTCTTTTGAGGTCCGAATGGGAGATTCATCATCTTCTTAAATGCACTTTTCTATTGACATCATGGAGAGGCTGGTGCAGCTAAAATTTCCTGAATGATGACTTCACCCACACTAAAGTAGACCTGATAATTAAGGATTTGGCTTCTGGTAGATCCCTTGGACCCGTTGGTTTTCATAGTGATTTTTTTAATTTTTTTGGCAATTATCAAAGAAGATTATTATACCCTTTGTGAGCATTTTTCTCATGAAAGTCTATACTTAGAAAGGCTTAATATTGCATACATTACCCTCATTCTCAAGAACCAACAAGCCCCTTAAGTGAATGACCACTAACCATCTCTTTTCTCAACGGTTTTTTAAAATTGCTAAGAAAGATTATGGCTTATAGACTACAAACATGTGTCCGCTCCATCTTCATGCCAACCAATTGGGCTTTATCAAGGAAAGGATGATTCAAGATTGCATGGTGTGGTTACACAACTCGTTGATCGTTGTCTCTCATTCTTGTGGTGCTATTCTAAATAAGTTAGATTTTTCAAAGACCTTTGATGTGATCTTCAAAAAAAGGGCTTTAGACTAGATGGATTTATTGTGTTAAATCAATTCAAACTACAACCAACACTTCAACCTTACTTATTGGTGTCCCAATCAACCATATGATGTGAAAATAGGGGAGCTCGATAAGGAGACCCTTTTTCTTCACTCCTATTTGCCATCACATCGGACATCTTTGAAGACCTTATCAATGATGCTTATTCAAAAGGTCTCTTACATACTATTATGTAGGGCTACAAATGAGCTGAGCTCAAGCGAGCATGCCATGTGATCGAGCTTGATCAAGGTTGAGCCGAGCTCGAGCTGAGCCTCAAATCAGGTTGGAGCTTTGGTGCAATCTCAATTCGAGCTTAACCTAGGCTCGAATAGGCTTGAGCTCAGCTAGAGCAAGCCCGATAGTCTTTGTTTACATGCACTATGGTGGCAGATATTCACGTACAAAAGCAACATATCGAATCATCCACCAGTAGACATGCAGTACACCAAATTCGACAGGATTTGCATGCAACAATTTTCATCAAGATAGATCAGGAAGATAAATCCAAGAAATCAGTTTGATATGCCAGGAGATTTGTCTCATCACTGCCTCACTGAGTCACTGGTGGAGATGTGGCGGCTTAGCACTAGCCTACACATACCACTATACCAGACATCGCGAGCAGAGGGAATCTGGGGAAGGGCAAAGTGATGCACGAGATGTTTCTTGAGTGCTGGGCACCAAACCCGGACAGAGGGAAAGAGCACATGATGGTCGTCGCCACGCCGTGCCGCGGGGTGTCCTCGTCGAACCGGAGGCGCTGCCGCTCTAGACTGCGGTGCCACTTACTGAAAAAAAAAACAAGTGTATTTGTCGTACGATAATAACTTCGTCAGCACAGAAAAACCAATGAAAATAAACTCGTAATTTTGTCGGTTTTCTTAAACCGATAAAAATAATGCCATAATTTCATCGATTTCCTAAAATAATACCCTGGTGTTGGGCCGGGCCGTCTGTTTGGCCAATAGTTTTTTTTTCAGCAGGCGGGCTCACATTTGGGCCAAGGAATTTAGGCTAGGGACTTGGCAGGGAAGGGCGTGGTACAAAAACTTTAGGCAGCCCATACGAGCCATCCGCAAGCTTGGCTCGATCAGGCTTGTGAGACCTGAGGATAGCTTGTTTAGAGTTTAAGTCGAGCTCGAGTCGAGCCTATGATGAGCCGAGCTCGAGCAGCTTGTGAGTCCCAAGGTTTTTTTGCAGCCCTACTCCTATTTTGGTGCCACCCGGTGTGAACTTGTTGATATATATATTCCAGTATACAGATGATACTACTATTTTGATTAAGGCATCTTAGCTCAGGATGGTCTTTCTAAAGTCTATGTTGTATACCGTCGGAGTGTTTCAGGTCTTCAAGTTAATTACAACAAATCTGTAATTGTGCCTATTGCGAATGCCGAATTAAGTTTCCATATGGCTGTTAACCTTAGTTGTAAGTTTAGGGGAGCCTTCTCTATCCAATATTTGGGATTGCCTCTATGTACTCATCTCCGTCAAGAGATGACTTTGCGATAACAGGGAGACAAGGGTTTTTATCCTGGTTCAGGCCTCTCGGGAGAGATAACAGCCCTACGTCCAGCCTTTCTTATATATCAAAGATGATTACAAGAGGATGCTCGTCAAGACGAACAGGTCTCGGTGAGATTATGTGTGTACAGGAAGTAATATGCGATCTCCTAAAGTCTGATAGCTTCAGGTCGTCTTGGATCGGCCCCTCAACACGCCGTGGGGGTCCTGTTTATATAGTGTTGAACAACCGACCTACCAAGGGATAATCGGGCCGGGCTGACCACGAGTCCGTGAATTTAACTCAAGACATACCAAATACATCCCGAGGTAGATAAGGTATACTCCAATTCTTGGGGATCACGACTCCTAATCCAATCCGGGAAACCAACGTCCGGGTCTTCACGTAGCCGTGCAGAACTCTTGTTTGAGTAGAACTCAAACAGGAATCCTAGGCCATTACGCACCGTGCCAGCCAAGAAGCTGTTCGGCAGGATGCATATGGGCCAGATAGAACCTTCCAGGCCGGGCCTGGTAGGTCATTCAGTTGGGCCGTCGGGGAGTGGGCCATGGCAATGGGCGTAATTTAATCCCCGACGGCTAGCCCACGAGACTCAAGTGGAAGGACTCACTAGAGTGGGGTCTTCCTCTTGAGACTCAAAGTCACGAAGAGGGAAATTTTGCTGCTACAAAGGCGTGTAATGCAGACGGCCGAACAGTTATGGTTCAACCGAGCAAGACCTCGCCGGACCGAACAAACTGATCGATGCCGAGCAACTCATTGCGTCGGACGAGAATCACATCCGTCCGAAAGCGAGCACTCGGCCTTCGATCGTAAATCGGAAGAAGTGAGGTGAATCATCTCCTTGAGGTGAGCGTCATCAAGGAGGATTGGATTCACGCAGTAGTGAAGAGCGTACCACCGCATCCGTAAGATCGATCTTCCGGAGAATGAACATAGTAAGTCGCGAGACAGACTCGTGCTACTGCATCCAGGCATTCAGATGCCTAGGGAAAGATAGGGGAACCACCTCTCGGGCTAGAGCTTGCCCGAGAAAATAGAGATTGCGCTCTCGAGCGAATGTTATGCTCAGGAGCGAAAGTGATATGCCCCCAGACGTAGATCGTGTGCTAGGAGCAGACAATGCATACGAGGGGAAAGATGACCCAGTCCCCGAGCGTAGAGCTCGCCAAAGGAACCAAGTAAGGAGATCTAGTCCCGAGCACGGAGCTCGTTAAAGGAACCGAAAGTGCGACCAGCGAAGACGCACTGGTAGGAGCTGCGCTCGGCGAAGAGCGCCGGTGCGAGGTGATCCACCCCGAGCACGGAGCTCGTCGCGGACCGAATCGCGCTTCCGGCGAAGAACCGCCCGTGCGAGATGAATTACAACCCGATGCAGTCAGAGCCGCAAGATAACGTGTGAAATCAACGCTTTACCCATGACGTATTCCTTGCGGCGGTGATAAGCGTTGTCTTGGCAAGTGCGTAACCGATGCTTGGAGTGCCGTTGCGATGAGAATCGACTACGATGGGCTTGCCCGTTCGCGATGAGAATCGACTACGGTGAGCGGGACTCCGTTGGTGGCGCACTACCTTGACTTAGCCGAACTGTGAAGGTCAGTGCCGGGCAAAGACGAGAAATCATACGCGGGTGAAGTGAATCAGTCCCCGGGCATGAGCGGAGCAAACCCGGGAAGAGAGGGATGCAGACATCGGTTTTGGTGGGGAAGCCTGGAACCTCGCCATGACCATCACCGAAGTCTGATGTTCCCCGTTCCTGTATTTCCTGCAGAAGACAAACAAGAAACGAGCAGCAAGGGGAAAAAGAGAGCAAGAAAAGGTTTCAAGAAGAGCAAAGCGAGTTTTGGAAAACACGCAAAAGACGACCTACCCGTACACGACATAATTTTTTCCGGGTACGTCCCCCGATAGCGTTAGTGTCACCTCGGCGAATGCGGAACCGACGCAAGGAGTGCCCGTTGCGATGAGAATCGGCTTACGGTGAGCAGGACTCCGTTGGTGGTGCATTGCTCCGGATTACCGTGCCAGGAAGGACGTAGCATGGATAAAAAAGACGTGTGCGGGCAAGTGCAGCCCCGCTGTGGCTAAGACCGCTAACCAGGGAAGGCGATCGGGACCTTAGCCGCAGGCAAGACGTGCGAGGCGAAATCTTATCCGGACATGGACCCGTGCAGCGTTGGTGTCGCCTCGGCGGGTGCGGAACCAGCGCCAGAGTGCCGTTGCGATGAGAATCGACTACGGTGGGCATGCCCGTTCGCGATGAGAATCGACTTACGGTGGCGAGAACTCCATCGGTGGTGCACCGCCGTGTTAACGGAGCCGTCTGGTCGTTGCGGATAAAAGACATGCTCAGACGCTGGGAGCGCTCACGGAGCGAAGACCAACGAGGTTTTGGAAAACCAATGCTAAGGAAAGAACTGGAAAACTGAAAACGTATCGGGATTGCCGAAATTCATCTCAAGTCCCAACTGACCGAGGAGAGACAGTCCTCCGAGGAGCTGGCCGAGCAGCGCTTGAATCAGAGCGAGAGTCTGACCGAGCAGCTTTTCCTGTAAAAAAGAGCAGCAAAAGACAAGGACGAACAGGAACCAAGAGCAAGGCGAACAGCGATAGAAAGTTTTAAGAAAACCGGTAGAACGCTTAGCCTAACTCCCAGCCCCCGTTGTGCAGCTGCTCGAGGATCTGAGTTTGCGAACTCGAACAGGTGCACAAGAGAAAGAGCGACGCCCTAGCCCCTGGTACGGACGATGCATGAAGACCTGAGCTTGCGACTTCAAGCACGTGCGTAGAGAGTTAGAGCGACACCGTATCTGATCGACTCGTTCGAGAACGCTCGTTAACGTAAGTTAGGCGATTCGAAGGTAACCGAACAAGAAAGTGCCTCGCCGGAGGGCTTACGAGAACGAGCTTTGCCAAGTGGTCGTGCCGTGAGCGGTAAGTGCCTCTGCCGCGGAGGGCTTACGAGCAGCGAGCTTAGCCGCAAGGCCGGATGCCGTGTTACGCAACTCGAGTTTAGGAACTTGTTGAAGCTAGATACGGCAGGAAAACCTTAAGATTGCGGAGCCAAGAGTTCGCAAGTCCGGACTGACCATCAAGTGTTACGGAGAGAAAGAGTAGTCCGAGAAGACAAATGGTGAGGAGGACCGCAGGGGGCGCGAGCATTCACCGCTCAATGGGTTGAAGTTTACATGGCGGCCGAGAGACTTGGACGAACTAAGGCGCGAATTTGAGAAAAAGCGAAGCTAGGAAGCGAAAGACCTACACGAGGAACTTACGGTCGGGTCGATGTTCCAAGTCTTGGTCGACTCTCTCCGAAATCCATCGCCAAAGTGACAAAGACCGGATACGGAAGGAGTTTTGATCCAGTCCCCGAGCACGGAGCTCGTCGTGGGGATCAGACGCGCGCCCCGGGCGAAGAGCTGCCCGGCGCGATGTGAACCAGTCCCCGAGCACGGAGCTCGTCGTGGAGACCAGACGCGCGCCCCGGGCGAAGAGCTGCCCGGCGCGAAGTGATCCAGCCCCCGAGCACGGAGCTGGGAACCAGATTTGGAAGGCGATCAAGATCAAAGAGATCGATCCGATCTGGCAGGGGAAGAGACATCCTGCCCTTCTGAGCCGTAGTCCTCAGGGAGAATCTCCTGGTCGCTGATAGAGTTCGACATGCTCGATCTGCGTGTCCCCACGGTCGGCGCCAGCTGTCGACGGTTGAGATATCGATCTCAAGTCGCTAAGGTTCTTGAAGATTGAGATAGGAGACACGCCAAACGGGATGAACGACAGCGAACAGGGAGACAAGGGTTTTTATCCTGGTTCAGGCCTCTCGGGAGAGATAACAGCCCTACGTCCAGCCTTTCTTATATATCAAAGATGAGTACAAGAGGATGCTCGTCAAGACGAACAGGTCTCGGCGAGATTATGTGTGTACAGGAAGTAATATGCGATCTCCTAAAGTCTGATAGCTTCAGGTCGTCTTGGATCGGCCCCTCAACACGCCGTGGGGGTCCTGTTTATATAGTGTTGAACAACCGACCTACCAAGGGATAATCGGGCCGGGCTGACCACGAGTCCGTAACGAACTCAGTACATGCCAAATACATCCCGAGGTAGATAAGGTATACTCCAATTCTTGGGGATCACGACTCCTAATCCAATCCGGGAAACCAACGTCCGGGTCTTCACGTAGTCAGTAGAACTCTTGTTTGAGTAGAACTCAAGCAGAATCCTAAACCATTACGCACCGTGCCGCCCAAGAAGCTGTTGGCGGGATGCATATGGGCCAGATAGAACCTTCCAGGGAGCTGGGCCCTGGTAGGCTGTTCGGTTGGGCCGTCAGGGAGTGGGCCATGGCAATGGGCCGTAATTTAATCCCCGACACATAGATAAGAGACTAGCAAGCTAGCAAGCTCGCTATTTGAGTTCTGCAAACAGATTAGTACTTGTCAATATTGTTTTGTCCTTCGTTATAGCTTTCACTCTCTGCTTTCTTAAACTACCAAAGAACTTGATTAAGGAAATTGATAAGTTCCAACGCAACTTCTTCTAGCATGGTAATGGACCTCATAAGCCTAGTGGCAATCTCCTTCTTGGAAGAACATTTGCAAGCATCAAAGGCAAGAAGGGCTAAACGTCACTAACCTGACTAAACAAAATGATGGTTTACTACTCAAGTTTTGTTTTATAAACTCTTCAGCCATTTGGACACTCCAGGGGTGCATTGGATAAGTTCTTTATCCCTGATCACCCCCTTTGAATGTTGTCCCCAAGGGAAACTTTGGGTGGCGTGACATCCTAAAACTCATGTGCCTAAATGTATATGGCGATGGGAAAAAAACTTAGATTTTGGGAGGACCCCTAGCACAATGCACCTCTAGGTGAGTAACTTTCCAAGGCCTTTTCTACATGCAACCACAAAAAATGTATTAACTCTTTCTTCTCGGCGGTTATAGAGTAGCAAGAGGGCCTATTTTTGTCAATGGCATGGAGCAATCAGCGCCTACAAGAGTTATAGACCTTTTATACGCTATTTGATGATCTAACAATTGAGTATCATGGAGACTCTTCGAACTATATTTGGAATAATAACAAATACTCCTCCAGTAGATTTTACAGGAATGCCACATCTAATAATTTTCCTTTTAGTGATTACAACACTGTTTGAAAAAAGCAATAGTCAGCTTAGACATAACTCATTTTATAATTGATTTTGTTCAATTGGTTGAACATTTAGAGCCTTCTCTATCTAATGGGTATTTGGAATGGGTGTGAAGCAGTGGCGGACGCAGGATGAAAATCATGGTGGGGCAAGCCTAATCCCCAAATCCGCACCCAAATTGAATCCTTCCCCCCTTGTCTAGCTCATTCGGCCTAAATCCTTGCATATCCACCCGCCGACAACCACTAAATCAAGTAGTCTAGAACAATTTAATTAAGACGGATTAAGACGCGGGGTGGGGGGGGGGGGGCGGAGCGGACCTCGAACAGGCGGTGATGCTCCCCATCGGGTGGAGGCATGGAGACAGGAGGGGTAACCGCTGCGCTCACCTGGATCCTGTCGGACACAGAGGCACTACAGGAAACGAAATCAGTGTCGGCGGCCACAATACCGACGACAACACAATGTTGACGGTAATAAATAATCCCGCCGACAAAAGTATATGACGAACGGCTATGTCGTCGGCATCATTAAAACCGCCGACAATATGCCCAATCCATACTGCGCGCGTCCGCAAATTTTGAATTTCCAAGTCCGCCATACAGGTCTATGTCGGTGGCCCTATGTAGGCCGACCACATTGTTTCTCGCATTGACGGTAACTTAACGTCCCGAACAGTTGCTGTTAAGTTTAGTAGAAAAGTCGGTGTGTCTGCCATGTGGGGCCAACAAGGGAGAACTCACGGGTAGGGCAGCCAGGACCTATGTGGTCGGCTTGCGAAAAAACCGCCGACACAGATTGTCTATTTAGGCGGTCTTCTGTAAACCACTGACACTGCTTAGTGCTACTGACTTGTGGGCCTCCCTGATGAAAGCACAGGTTACGTATTCTGTGTCGGCGGCTCAAACTTCTGCCGACCACACAGACCCAATCCCCTTTCCATTCCGACCATCCCTCCGTTCGATCCGAGGCATTGTTTTGTGCAACGTAAGGTTCTAAAGCATGCACAATCCATAACAAGTCATTCCATATGGTTGTCACGCCCTTTGTTGCATTTTCGACACACAGTCCCTTTGTAACGCTGAGGTTGTATTAGTTTCATAACGGACTTGTTCGGGTTAGGAATGACCTTGTGCCGAAAGTGTACGGAAGGGCGGGAAAACCTTGTGGATTGGTATATTTTGTGTTGGGTATGCTATAAACTCTAACTTTGCTCAAAGAAATTCTTCGGATCAAGCCGAGCGCGGGTCAGAAAGCGGCGGGTGCACGGTGTCTACGGGATCTATGTGGTTGGCCACTGTTATGCCGCCGACATAGGTAGTTTTTGTGGTCGGCTTTCTTTATACCGCCGACATAGGTCGTCGAACTATGTATCACTAGCTTGTGGGCCCCACGCGGTTGGCTGACATGGTTTCATGCAGCAGTGTCGGCGGCCTAGAATTGCCGCCGACATAGGTGCTTTTTGTGGTCGGCTTCCTTTATACCGCCGACATAGGTCGTCGAACTATGTATCACTGGCTTGTGGGCCCCACGCGGTTGGCTGACCTGGTTTCATGTAGCAGTGTCGGCGGCCTAGCCTTGCCACCGACAATGTTAATTTTTTACAAAAACATATGGCCTGTGCGCTAAGTCCTCAGACCTAGCGCCTGAGCCATCGATTAAACCGCCTCCTCCTCCGCCGCCGACCATCGCCCACGCCGCCCGGCCCCAGCCTCCTCGCCGCCGTTCCATCCATCGCCCGCCGCTCCACCGCCCCATGTGTTCTTGCTGCTGCTGCCCGCGTCCACAGCGTCTGCCGCCTCGCCGACCAGCAGCGCCCTGGGCGCCGCCTCCCCCACGGCGCCGCCTCCACTCCCCGCCGCCGCCGCCTCCAGCTCCCACGGCGCCCCTGCCGCCTCGAGCCTTGCCCATGCCGCCGCCGCCTCCGCGTGCCGCCTCCCCCCGCCACCGTCTCCACCCTTCCTTCGCGGCTGCCCCACGCCCGTGACCGGCCAGCGCTGTCCCGTGCCACTCGTGGCGCCGCCTTTCCCACCGTGTCGGCCCAGCCACTACCCCGGCTGCCCCCGGTGGCCGTCCACCGCCGGCCGCCCTCCCGGTGGTCGTCTACCCCCGGCCGCCCCCCGGTAGCTGTCCATCCCCAACCACTACCCCGGCCGCCTCCGGTGGCCGTCCACCCCCGGTCGCCCCCGGCCACTACCCCGCCATAGTGCGGGTCACTACGTCTGACCGTCGCCTGCGGCCTTTCGGTCGTTTTCGTCGCAACGTGTTCACACATCGTGGAGGTATGGCCTAACTGTTTTGACTATAGTATTTAATATGGTAACTCTCTCGTTGGTATTTCTTTGCGGACGACATTAATAGTATTAATTAAATATGCTAGTACTGTTATTAGTAAGACGTCGATTAGTGATTCTACCTTGTTGTTATGTTGTATCCTAAACGCAGCCATATGAAACCCGTTCGGAAGCGCTCTATAACTTCATATGGAACTCAGGCGGTGATTCGTTGAGTTTCATTATGAAATTTTTTGTGCTTCCGAGCTATCCACGTTTTGGACAGCCTACGGATGTGCGTTTGAGTACGGTGGTCGTGGGCACGGGGTGTACGGATTGAAATTCCGGTAGAATAACCTTATCGTTCTCCTGGTGCATAACATAAGCGGTATTGCACCGCCGTCGTTGCAATCGGGAGAACTACGGGTTATTCTCGCCGAATTTCGACCAGCACACCTTCGCGCTCACGCCACCGTACTCAAACGCACATCCGTAGGTGGGTAAGCCCTCCTATTTAGTTAGGCTTAAGCCGTTAACCGTTTGAAACTGAACTAGTATACATGCATGAACGTTATATAGTAAACGATGGAAGATCGGCGGTGGATGTACGATGGATGGAAGAAGTCTGGTCGGCACACTGATGAGTGGTTCGACAAAGTTGAGGCATTCGTGGAAGATGCTTTCGGAAGATTCTCCAACCCTAATACAGCTCTTGTTCGTTGTCCCTGCGCTGTCTGCTCAAATACCGAAAAGAGGACTAAGAGGGATATTAGCGAGCACCTCTGTAGGAATGGATTTAAACCAAACTATTTTGAATGGGTATATCATGGTGAGAGAAAACGTCCGGCGCCCAGCCCTGTGGATTTTGGAGAGGGTTTCGATGAAGTTGAGGTGGACAGATTGGACGAGCTCACGGTTGATGTGGGTAGGGCTTATGATCTCTCCCCCGAGGAAGAGTCCGAGCCACTTGCTCAACAATTCCAGAATCTTCTTAATTCTGCCAAGAAGACGCTGCATGAGTATACCGATGTGACCGTGCTCTCGGCGGTGTCACGTCTAATGGCCGTGAAAACTAAATACAACCTCTCTGGCAATTGCTTCAACGACCTTTGCAAATTGATTGATAGCCTACTTCCGACTGGACACAAAATGACACCAAACCTGTACGAGTCGAAGAAACTTCTTAGTGTGTTAGGCATGCCGTGCGAGAGGATAGATTATTGCTCAAAATTCTGCATGCTTTACCGAAAGGATGATTCTGGACTGACTCATTGCAAGTATTGCGGTGAGAGTCGTTATGTGGAAGTTAAAGGAAGAGATGGTGTGATTAGATAGACGACGGTGGCTCATAAAACCTTTCGTTCTTTCCAATCTCTCAACGTCTGCGACGGTTGTACAAGTCGAAGTCCACAGCTAGACACATGAGGTGGCACAAAGAGGGGAAACGTAGAAAGGAGGGTGTAATAATCCATCCATCAGATGCACAAGCTTGGAGGCATTTTGACCATCTACACCCTGAGTTTGCAGCTGAGCCAAGAAATATTCGCATCGGACTTTCCACAGGCGGGTTCACGCCATTCAATATAACCTCACAGCCATACTCGTGTTGGCCGGTATTTGTTATCCCATACAATCTACCGTCGCAACTCTGTTTGAAAGAAGAGTATATGTTTCTTTGTGTTATCATACCTGGCCCTAAGTCTCCTGAAAAAAATTTAGATTTGTTCATGCAACCACTGGTAGAAGAGTTTAGTGACCTGTGGAGTAAAGGAGTGTTGACACATGATAGTTACAAGGGTCAGAACTTTAGAACGCGAGCCGCATACTTGTGGTCAATACACGATTTTCCGGCGTATGGCATGTTCTCGGGTTGGAGCACGCATGGACAGTTGTCATGCCCAAAATGCCTATGTAACACTGATGCTTTCATACTTAAAAAAGGTGGTAAGGCTTGTTGGTTCAACTGTCACCGTCGATTTCCTGAGCCGAACCATCCATTTAGGAAGCAAAGAAATGCATTTTGTAAAGGCAAGACTATGACGAAACAGAGACCATCAGAACGGTTCGAGGTCAAGGATATCATTATTTGGCATGAAGATTTGGCAAAAAAGGGCTATGAGGATGGTTATGGCGGGGAGCACCATTGGACCCATAAGTGCAGCATTTATAACCTTTCGTACGCAATAGACCTGAAGCAGCCTCACAACCTTGACCTGATGCATCAAAAAAAAGAATATGTGTGAGACAATCGTCAATACAAACTGGGACATCTCACAAAAAACAAGGGATAACAAAAAAGCTCGACTAGACTGTGCTTTAATATGTGATCGTCCAGAATTGAATCTCGACGACAAGGGGATGAAGGCTAGGGCAAAGTACTGCCTCACACGTGGGCAAATAAGGGAGATTCTAGTTTGGATTAAGGAGAAAGTTAAATTCCCAGATGGTTATGCGGCTAGCCTTCGTCATGCCGTTAGTATGGACCAATGCAAGTTAAATGGAATGAAGGTCCACGACTACAAAGTCTTTATATAACGTCTGTTTCCGGCTGTCTGGCGTGGATATGTTGACGACGTTATCTGGAGAACGCTGTCAGAGCTGAGCTTCTTCTATCGAGAGTTGTGTGCAAAAGAGATATCTGTATCGAGGATGGAGGAATTGGAGAAGGAGGTTGTTGTGCTTGTGACAAAACTCGAGAAGATTTATATTTCTGGGTTTTTCAATTGCATGCAACATCTATTAGTCCATTTGCCATATGAAGCAAAAGTTGGGGGACCGGCGTAGTTCAGGTGGATGTATCCTATTTAATGGATGATGAAAAATCTTAGAGCGAAGGTGAAGAACAAAGCACGAGTGGAAGGAAGTATTGCCCAAGCTTGGCTAACTCAGGAAATCGCCTATTTCAAGGACAAATATTTTGCGACAAGGAACAAAGTCCATGTGGCACAACCGAGATATAAGAAGGCACGTTGTAAAAGTCGTTCCAACATTGAAATGTTTCATGACCAAGCTAGACGTAACGTTGGCAAAAGCACAATACGTGACCTGGATGAAGAGGAAAATATTATGATACAACTGTACATGTAAGACAACATGGATGAAATAAAGGTGTACATAGAGTAAGTTCTTAGATTTCTCAATAAAATTATAAATCATTAGTCATTCTATAAATAACGAATTGAATCACCTGATCTTACAGTCAATTTATTAAAGAAGAGTGGGGAAGACCAGGTGAACCATCGGCCGAACAAATTAACAAGCTCAAACGACGAGGACGTGGACAAGACCATCCAAATTTGAAAGGATCGCTATGCTGCCTAGAGGGGGGGTGAATAGGCAAATAAAACGAAATTGCGGAATTAATACACTTGAACAGTAACCAGTCGGTCGGATGTTCCGATGCAGCGTCGGATGTTCCGACGTGGTACAGTACACTCTCCGTCGGATGTTCTGATCCTGGGTCGGTTGTTCCGATGGCCGTCGGATGTTCTGATCCGGGGTGTTCTGGAATTTGTCGAAAACCTGTAGAAAAACTGATTTCTCGCAATACCAAGGTTAGATCTATTCAAGAATACTCAGAACAGGCCAACACAAGTAATAAAGACACCAAAACAAGATCAAGACAAAGACACGATGATTTTTGTTTACCGATGTTCGGATCTTTGAAGGGAGATCCTACTCACCGTTAGGGAAGGCACAAAGCCCGGATCACCAAGACCCTAATCCCCTTACCAAATGAGCACAAAGCACTCACCGGCGATCACTAGTTGAATCCTTTTCCTTGCGGAGGTAGATTCGCACCTTCACAAACTCCGGAGGCACGCCACACAAAGATCGGCGACTCACCGGCGACACCTAGCCGTCTAGGAGCCCTTCAAGCCTCCAAGAGTAACAAATACGATGAAGAAAATAGGAATCGCTAAGTGCTCAAATTGAATCTCTAATTTGTGGAGCACTTGGGTGCCTTGATCTCTCTAGATCTAGATCTCACAAGATGAACAAGAGAGAGACAAAGGCTAGAGTTTTTTGAGAGATGATGATCAGGAAGAATTAGGTTCAAATCAGGATGTAATCTGAGTGTAAACAGTGTCAGCAACCTTTGGAAGGTATTAGAGACGGCTTTAAATAGGGAATCCCAAAAACTAGCCGTTGTGCAGTTAATCCCGCATCGGATGTTCTGATCCCCCGTCGAATGTTCCGACCCGCGTCGGATGTTCCGATGGAAGTTCCGATGGACCCTTTACTGGATAGCTTTGAAAACTGGCAGGCTGGCTCACCATCGGATGTTCCGACCCACGTCGGATGTTCTGATGGCATAGGTTCTGTATGAGGTGTATTTTGAGTGGAAAACTCACACGAACTTCGAGATACCTACTTTGAGCACTTAGGAACCTTTATAAGCTTCTCCATTTCATCCCTCTTTATAGTACGGCATCCCTAGGACTCAATAAATAAAGATTTATAAATAAATACTAGTCTTGATGCCTTCTTGCAATACATCCATTTTGAGGGTTGCACAATCACATGTAAACATATACCTCATGGAATTAACCTGTGTAGCATCTGTGCACAATTCTCCAATAGAAATATTAGCTCTATAATTGTTACTCATTAATCACCAAAATCACATAAGGGCCTAGATGCACTTTCAATCTCCCCCTTTTTGGTGTATTGATGACAACAATTATAGCTCACAAATAAATTAAACAAAGAATATAACCGGAAGCTCCCCCTGAAACTATGGTAAGTATAACAACAAGAGCTCCCTCTATATTCTTAGCACAATTTGAATCTAGATGTAATATGATAGGATATATCACACAATGCGAAAGAACTTAAATAACCAAGCAATTCACCATTACATCATCATCACAGAATAATTAAAATAGTCTTACAGCCACAGCGAACCACATAAACATTGAGTTTAGAACATAACATAGTTTTTCACACACTTAAGCATTCAAGTTTCAAACAACGGAAACTAAGATAGGAATGAGATAAATTTTCTCCCCTAGAACCCAGAACATTTCTCCCCCTTTGGCATCAAGACGCCAAAAAGAGACAAACAAACTGGATCACTCAATCCACTCTGGATCGCTGCTGCTGCTGCCACCCTGACCACCAGAACCACCACCACCTCCACCGGTGACCTCATCATCGCTAAATCGTTGTTGTTGCCGCCACCGGAAGGAGGAAGTCCAAACAGATCCTCGAGTATATGTGTCAATGGTGGAGTAGGAGGACGCGAATCATCGAGAGGAGAGTGGTATACCAAGATGCTTCTTGATGTCTTGAATCGCTTTTCGATTGTCGCGAAGACGAACAATGGATTCTGAACCCGATCATTTGTCTTGCGGCACATGCGTAAGATAGTTTTCAGCATCTTTTGATAGACCCTCCGAAGATGATGGGCTGGACCGAGTTGTCGATGGGCCCGCTATCACGCTGAGTGAAGAAGGCCCCGCTATCACGAGTAGCGAACCCCTCTGGGTGGAGTCACGAAGTCCCACCAAGGGAAGCCACCCACGGTGGTGACAAGATAGGGGTGTGCTTCACATCCAAAGACAAACTTGAGACCAAAGGACATGAGTGATCATGCTCATCGGATAAGGAGCATAAGGACAGCTCCTCTTTGGATCATTGGCACCGATCTTGATCTCACACCGATGAAGTCCAAGATATCAAAGGGGCGCCACGCAGACCAATCTTCATCAGAAGGTTGCGAGAATAGGAGAGAACACGAGAGGCGTCACCTTCCTTGGGACAGAGAGTCTTGCGGAGGATGCGGTTGAGCACTTGATAGAATGGCTTCATGGAGATTCAGTAACTCCCGCCTTAGAGGGAATAGGCCCATCATACAAGAATTTCAAGTCTTGGTTCTTCAGGGCATCCACATCATGGAGCTCCTCCAAGTTGCCTCTAGTGGACAACTTCAGTTGGCCAAACTCCCTCTTCGAGAAGTTGTACGGACTCAAATCGCACATGAACGTAAGAAGTCGCCAGAGCACCCCGACAAAGTACAATGAAGCATAGAACTGACAAATAACTTCATCATTCCAATCATGCTGGAAGCTCAAAATGTCAGTCAATCCCATGGTGTCACAAGCAGCAATGACCTCATTGATGATTGGATTGTGTGACAAAGCCATGCCTTCCCAATCAATGAATTGCATGCGCATAACAGGATTCTTCTTCTTCACAAAATCAACATCATAGAAGTCTTGATGAAAGAAGTTCCAAAATCTTTCATCGGTTCCTTCTTCTTTCTCATACTTCAAAGGATCGTCAAGCCTGCGGAGTTGCATCTCTTTAACATCCGCCACATAATATCCGAGGATCTTCGGAGTGACATTAGGACCAAAAGTCCTTGATGTCTTCTTGATCAACAAGGGACCAATGGGATCACGAATATTGGCCCGCTTCCACTGAGCCAATCGCTCATGGAAGATTGTAGGATCCTCATTTGGCTCAGCTGAAGGAGGAACGACAGTTGAACTGGAGGTTCATTGCCGCTTCGAGGGATTAGCAACACCCTTGCCTTTGGGGTCACGCTGAGAAGAAGACATCTGCATGACACACAAGATGGAATCAAGAATTGAGAGAATTGAACGAGAATGCGTAAAATCCAACAGGGTCAGTGAGTACCCCGTTGGAACATCCGACCAGGGGTCGGAACATCCGACGGTATACAGCACGTGCCCTAAACGGGATCTTTCACATCTCGCGTCCAAACGACGAATCCGAGGCAGCAAAAAGTGGGAAATACTTCCATGAACAAGATAGAAGCATATTTAGCCTCGAACTCGAATCAAAACGACGCACATTGCACGTTCTAGGAGGTTTCAAGATTTGGGAGCTTTTACCTTCAATGGAGGATGAGGGGGACGAGCACGGAGGAGGAGAAGGCAGTGGGGAGGCGTGCGGGACGCAAGAGCCGCCGCCGTACAGAGCACCGCCGCCGGAAGATCCGCCGCCGCCGGAAGATCCGAGCTCCCTATGCAGTCGCCGCCCAAGAGGAGAGAGAGAGAGGAGGTAAAAGCTTTAGGGTAAAAACCTGTGGGTAAAAAGGAGCAGGACCCACGCGGTTAAAAAGAACAAGTCACAGATCTGGGCGCATCGGAACATCCGACGGAAGATCCGACGGAAGATCCGACGGCCCCCTCACTGGACCGCGTCGGAAGTTCCGACGCCGGTCGGAACATCCGACGGGACCCTCACTGGATACCATCGGAAGTTCCGATGCCGAGCGGAACATCCGATCCCCCTCTTGCTGGATTGAAAGTTTTGTACTCCAGACACCTCGAGAATAGATAAGATAGCTCCGGAAGGATAGAGGGGAGTTCTAAGACTTGAACTTACCCAAGGATGACCCGTAAGCATATCAATCAATCAAACTAAGGTCATCCGTGAATAAATAGGATATGAATATCCGAAGAACCAAATCAATCAATTTATTTATAATATAATTCTATATAGCTATAGTAAAATAGATAACAAGATAAAGAAAACCTTTTCAACTATCAAACAAAATGTGCAATAGGTCAAGCAACATTCCGAGAGTCAAGGATATTCAATTCACTCCGCAACTCACAGAATTTCCTCTCATCAAGTGGTTTGGTGAAAATATCAGCTAGTTGGTTTTCGGTTCTCACATGGGTAATATCGATATCACCTTTGGTTGAATGGTCTCTTAGAAAGTGGTGGCGAATATCGATATGTTTGGTTCGAGAGTGTTGAATAGGATTGTTGGCTATTTTTATGGCACTCTCATTATCACACAAAAGTGGGATGTGGTTGAGGTTAAGGCCATAATCTCTCAGTGTTTGCCTCATCCAAAGTAGTTGGGCACAACAATGTCCTGCGGCAATGTATTCAGCTTCGGCTGTGGATAGGGCAACGAAATGTTGTTTCTTGGATGCCCACGAAACGAGCGACCTTCCAAGGAATTGGCAAGTACCGGAGGTACTCTTCCTATCCACTTTACAACCGGCATAATCTGCATCCGAATAGCCGATTAGGTCAAAGTTTGACCCTCTAGGATACCAAAGGCCAAAGTTGGGTGTGTGTATCAAATATCTCAAGATTCTCTTGGCTGCCACTAAGTGACAATCCTTGGGTGCAGCTTAAAATCTTGCACATATGCACACACTAAGCATAATATCAGGCCTAGATGCACAAAAATACAACAGAGAACCAATGATAGAACGATATACCTTTTGATCGACGTCCTTACCATTTACATTTAGATCAAGGTGACCATTTGTTAGCATAGGAGTCTTGATTGGTTTGGCGTCGCTCATATCAAACTTCTCAAGCATATCCTTCACGTACTTTGATTGGCTAATAAAAGTTCCTTCCTTCATTTGTTTCACTTGTAGTCCAAGGAAGAACTTCAACTCTCCCATCATAGACATCTCAAACCTTTTAGTCATTAAACCATTTCAAAACCTTTTCTCACCAGAAAATCTTTCAAGCACTCATACCATGCACGAGGTGCTTGCTTCAACCCATAAAGTTCCTTGTTGAGTTTGTAGACATGATTTGGATACTTTGTGTCTTCGAAACCCGGTGGTTGCTCAACGTAGACAAGCTCGGAAAGTGGACACAATCCAAACCTTCGATTTGCGTGAAGCCTTGTGCAACCAGCCGTGCTTTGTTTCTTGTCACTATACCATATTCGTCTTGTTTGTTGCGGAAGACCCGTTTCGTACCAATGATATTTTGTTTCGGTCTTTCCACCAACTCCCACACTTCATTCCTAGTGAAGTTATTTATCTCCTCTTGCATGGCAATAATCCAATCGGGATCATTGATAGCTTGATCTATATTTAGTGGCTCAAGAGAGGAGACAAACGAGTAAAATGCACAAAAATTTGAAAGACGAGATCTAGTAGTTACTCCCTTGTTTATATCACCAATGATACTTTCGACGGGATGATCTCGTTGAACACTTTGACGAACTCTTGGATGTGCATTTGGTGGGTTAGGATCTTCATCATCACCTTCACTTGACTTATCATCCTCCTCTTCTTGAATAGTCGTTGGAGGTTCAACTTGAGTTGACAAAGGTAGTGAATCATCATCTTCTACGCCTTCTTGAGGTTTGACATCACCGATAGTTATTTTCTTGATCGCTTCACAAGGTGGCTCTTCTTTATCTAGCACACATTGATTAACTTGCTCTACTTGAGAGCCATTAGTCTCATCAAATGTCACGTCATGCGAGATTTCAACCACACCGGAGGTATTGTTGAAAACTCGATACGCATAAGCATTTGATCCATAACCAAGCATAAAACCTTCATCGACCTTAGGAGCAAACTTAGAACTTCTAGATTTCTTATTCGAAATGTAACACTTACTGCCAAAGACTCTGAAGTATGAAATATTTGGCTTGTTACCGGTAAGAAGCTCATATGAAGTTTTCTTGAGTAACTTGTGTAGATAGAGCCGATTGATAGCATGACAGGCGGTGTTCACAGCTTCCGCTCAATAAATGTCTGAAACCTTGTATTCATTCAGCATGGTTCTCGCCATCTCGATGAGGATACGATTCTTCCTCTCGACCACCCTGTTTTGTTGAGGGGAGTAGGGGGCCGAGAATTCATGCTTAATGCCTTCCTCATCAAGATATTCTTCAACATCGGTGTTTTTGAATTCCTTTCCAGTATCACTTTGAATCTTCTTAATCTTCACTTCAAACTCATTTTGAGATCTTCTCATAAACTTCTTTAAAATTCCTTTTGCCTCCGTCTTATCATGCAAAAAGAATACCCACGTGAAGCGTGAAAAGTCATCAACAATAACAAGACCGTATTTGTTACTTCCTATACTTATGTATGCAATCGGTCCAAAGAGGTCCATATGTAGTAGTTGTAGAGTTCTTGTTGTGGTCATCACGTTCTTCGAAGGATGGGATGCTCCAACTTGTTTTCCCGCTTGACATGCGCTACAAGGCATGTCTTTCTCAAACTTCACATTTGTTAGTCCAATGATGTGATTCCCTTTCGAGAGTTTATGAAGATTTCTCATATCAACATGGGCTAGTCAGCGATGCCAAAGCCAACCCATGCTAGATTTAGCCAGTAGGCATATCCCAGGGCTAGGTCTATCCGTAGAGAAATCCACGAGATAGTGCTTTCCCTTTCGATGACCTTTAAAGGCTATTAAACCATCACATCTTCGAACAACATTTACACCATCACAAGAAAAGATACAATCATAACCGGTAGCACAAAATTGTTGTACCGATAATAGATTGTATTTCAATGAATCAACAAGTAATACATTTGTAAGAAAAAGATTTTCAGAAATTGCAATCTTACCCAGACCTAATACATCACCTTTACTGTCATCCCCAAAAGTAATGCTCTCACTTGTTTGATTATAGCAATTGATTTGAGAGAACATTTCCTTCTCTCCGGTCATATGATGAGTGCACCCGCTGTCAAGTACCCAACTAGGGCCACCGGAGAGGTATTCCTACAAAGTTCAAGCTTTGGTCTTAGGTACCCAAATTTGATTGGGTCCTTTGAGGTTAGTCACAAGAGCCTTCGGGACCCAAATGGATCTCATCAAAGGTGCATTAGTACGCTTTGGTCCAACATGATAAGCAAGCACTCTACCAAAATTATTCTTTTTAAGAATGTAAGAGGCATTAAAAGTAGAGTAAGAAACGTGAGCCTTTGAGCCTTGCTCTCTTACAAACTGAATTGGCTTAGTGACCGGTGTCACCACAACATGTGGTTTCTTGCCTTGGGTGGAACATAGCCAAGTCCGGCCTTCTTGAAGTTTCCTCTTCTCTTGTCTAGGATCTCATCAAGCCCCTTACTCGACTTGTAAGATCTTTGAATGCCATCTTCAAGTAGACCCTTCAACTTCTCATTCTCATTAGTAAGATCTTGCAAGGTTGCGAAATTTGTTGCACAAGCATTCACATCCACATTGTAACACTTTGCACAACCATTGCTCGTGGAAGGAGGTGAGTCACAAGTTGCATTTGAAAGAGTAGAGGTGCTCTTCAAAAGATCATCAAACTTCACCCTAAGAGTCTCATGTGCTTCCTTTGCACCAATGAGTTCTTCCTTGAGTGAAGCATTGTTGATCTCAAGAGAGCTTGCTTTAGATGTGACCTTAGAGAATTCTTTGGTCATCTCCTCAACCCTCTTCTTTTCCAATACTAGTTCCTTCTCAAGTTGGAGGTTTCTCTCCTTTTCAAGGATGAGCAAGTCTTCTCCTTTCTCAAGAAGGTCCTCTTGTTGCTCAACTCTCTCCATAAGCTCGGTCAACTTACCCATATCAAAATTTCTCATCATCTTGACCAAGCTAGCATGACTCATATCATCCTCATCATCACTAGAATTGTTAGTATAAGAATTGACTAGAGATTTAGAGGATCTTGATGATACCTTAGGGCCCTTGGCCATGAAGCACATAGATGGTTCATCATCATCCGTCAATTCGCCAAATAAAGATGAGGTTCTTTTTGGAATAGCCATTTCAAGACATGCTACACTCTCATCATCGGACTCGGAGTCGGATTCGGAGTTGGATTCGGAGTCCCACTCCTCACCAATGTGAGCTTCACCTCTTGAACTTCTCTTGTGTCTCTTGCTCTTTTCTTTGTCCTTCTTATAACTCTTTTCTTTCTTCTTGTCTTCCTTGTCCTTATCCTTCTTATGTGGACAATCGGCAATGAAGTGTCCGGTTTCACCATATTCATAACACTTTCTTCTTGAACTTCTTAAAGAGTTGGATTTACCGGAATCCTTCTTGCCTTTGCTATTGTAGCCATTCTTCTTGAGAAATTTGTTGAATCTTCTCACAAAGAACGCCATTTCTTCCTTGTTCATTTGCCCATTTTCATCACTGCTTGAGCTATCATCTTTTGTCTTTGACACTTTGCTCGCCTTCAATGCAATGCTCTTCTTCCTGCTTGATTGAGCCATCTCTTTAATGTTCGAGGCTTCTTGGTCCATCAACTCATCACTAAGAATTCTTCCAAGCACTTCATGCGGTGTGATTGAGTGATAGTTGTCTCTATCTCGAATCATTTGCACTAAATGGCGATTGGTTGGAGTGATAGCCCGGAGTAGAATTTTGACCACCTCATGATCAGTGAGAGACTTGCAACCAAGTCCCTTGGCCTCATTTACCAATACCATGAGTCGATCAAACATTGTCTTGTAGTCTTCTCCTTCTAGGATGAACCTTCCAAGCTTGCCATTGATAAGCTCGATCTTGGTTTCCCTCACACTTGATGTGCCTTCATGAACAACCTTGAGGGTATCCCAAATTGTTTTAGCTTCTTCAAGTCCGTCAACCCGATTGAACTCACTTGGGCTCAAGACACCAAATAATGCATTGACGGCTTGAAAATTACGGAAGGAGTCTCTTTCCTCATCGGCAGTGAGGTTCTCCGGTTCTTTGGGCTTGAAACCTGTTTCTACAATTCTCCAAATAGAAGGATGAATAGACATTAGATACATCTTCATCGTAGGTCTCCATTGTGGGTAGTATGTGCCATCAAAGTGAGGCGCACGCCCAGTGGGAACAGAGACATGAGATGAGGATGTAGAATCAGGATAAACATAAGGAATGGTAGCCTTTTTGTTGCCTTCACTTGAAGTCTCAATCTCGTCCTTGTTGTTAGGCATGATTCTCCAAGCTGTTAAGCTCAAAACAGGAGGTTAGGCTCTGATACCAATTGAAAGGATCGCTATGCTGCCTAGAGGGGGGGTGAATAGGCAAATAAAACGAAATTGCGGAATTAATACACTTGAACAGTAACCAGTCGGTCGGATGTTCCGATGCAGCGTCGGATGTTCCGACGTGGTACAAGACACCCTCCGTTGGATGTTACGATCTGGGTCGGATGTTCGATGGCGTCGGATGTTCGATCAGGGTGTTCGGAATTTGTCGAAAACCTCAGAGAAAACTGATTTCTCGCAAAACCAAGGTTAGATCTATTCAAGAATACCGAAACAGGCCAACACAAGTAATAAAGACACCAAAACAAGATCAAGACAAAGACACGATGATTTTTGTTTACCGATGTTCGGATCTTTGAAGGAGATCCTACTCACCGTTAGGGAAGGCACAAAGCCGGATCATCAAGACCCTAATCCCCTTACCGTAAGCACAAAGCACTCACCGCGATCACTAGTTGAATCCTTTTCCTTGCGGAGGTAGATTCGCACCTTCACAAACTCCGGAGGCACGCCACACAAAGATCGGCGACTCACCGGCGACACCTAGCCGTCTAGGAGCCCTTCAAGCCTCCAAGAGTAACAAATGCGATGAAGAAAATAGGAATCGCTAAGTGCTCAAATTGAATCTCTAATTTGTGGAGCACTTGGGTGCCTTGATCTCTCTAGATCTAGATCTCACAAGATGAACAAGAGAGAGACAAAGGCTAGAGTTTTTTGAGAGAGGATGATCAGGGAGAATTAGGTTCAAATCAGGATGTAATCTGAGTGTAAACAGTGTCAGCAACCTTTGGAAGGTATTAGAGACGGCTTTAAATAGGGAATCCCGAAAACTAGCCGTTGTGCAGTTAATCCCGCATCGGATGTTCTGATCCCCCGTCGGATGTTCCGACCCGCGTCGGATGTTCCGATGGAAGTTCCGATGGACCCTTTACTGGATAGCTTTGAAAACTGGCAGGCTGGCTCACCATCGGATGTTCCGACCCACGTCGGATGTTCTGATGGCATAGGTTCTGTATGAGGTGTATTTTGAGTGGAAAACTCACACGAACTTCGAGATACCTACTTTGAGCACTTAGGAACCTTTATAAGCTTCTCCATTTCATCCCTCTTTATAGTACGGCATCCCTAGGACACAATAAATAAAGATTTATAAATAAATACTAGTCTTGATGCCTTCTTGCAATACATCCATTTTGAGGGTTGCACAATCACATGTAAACATGTACCTCATGGAATTAACCTATGTAGCATCTGTGCACAATTCTCCAATAGAAATATTAGCTCTATAATTGTTACTCATTAATCACCAAAATCACATAAGGGCCTAGATGCACTTTCAAAATTTTCTAACATGGTTCCATTACCACGTAAGTTTCTATCCCTTATACAGCACATTTCCATTATTACGTAAGTTTTGCTGAATCTTCGACATTGTTATGGTTGTGCAGTGTCAAAAACACTCCCGCATGCATAACGATCTTCGACAAATGTCACGTGGATGCAGTCGTAGAATTAAGGTCCATGGATGTTATGATTGCCATGGATATCGTTTTCGATCCGAAGCGGCCGAGTCTTCTCGCCCAAATGCAAGCACAGTTAATAGCGGCGTCGTTAGTTATGTCACAGCCGACTTTGATGGTCCAGACATAGAGTATTACGGGATTATTGAGGAGATAGTGAAAATATCTTATGAAGGCAACAATGATCTCTCGCTCGTACTGTTTCGGTGCAGATGATTCGATCCTAAGTGTGGGGTGCGGCGTACTCCTGAATTAGGACTAGTTGAAATAAATCATAAGAAGTTGTATCAAAAGCCTGACGTGTTTATTCTACCCGAACAAGTCGATCGCTGGTGTTCTATCTGCCATACGCTCACCCAGATTACAAAAATTGGTGGATTGTGCATAAAAGCGATCCGTTTGGTGGATTGCTCGACCTCCAGGAAGAAGACTACGAGTCTCAACAAGATATGGAGCCGTTTCAAGAACGAGAGTTGTCAGGAGAGCTGTACGTCGATATTACTGATGTGATATAACAAACGGAAGATGAAGTAGAAGAAAACGAAGAGGAAGAGACCGCAGAAGAGGAGGATGTGGAGGAAGGGGAAGAATACGAGGAAGTAGAAGAGGAAGAGGTGGAGGAAGGGGAAGAAACCGAAGAGGAGGAAGAGAGAGAGGAAGATGAAGCGGAAGAATTTTATGTTTCTATGACATATACATTTATTTTGTGTCATTTACTTTCATATGCACTTATTTTGTGTTACTCAATTTTATCAATTTTGTTTGATTTGTGCAGGATGACAGGACCATTGAACAGGTTAGCGGGAACGGCGCAGAAGCTTTTTGGGCGACGAGGCAGGAGGAGTCGGGAGCACAACACATCGGACGAGGTGGTGGCCACTGACCATCGGGTGGGGTCTAGCTCCGAGGAGTTGGCCCCCAACTCGCAGGTCGGGTCTGTGGATGAGGATGTGGAGAGAGCACATGGAGGGGGAGGGGAGAGCTCTTGTCGGAGGAGGAGGGGAAGCTCGCGTCGGACGAGGTGTCGGCGGGTGTGCCGGAGGGCTATGAGGAGGAGTTCGACTCCGAGGAGAGCGAGGATCAGGACTGGAGGATAATATTTTCAAATGCTCGGTTGGATGAGAGCGATGAGGATGGGGATGACGAGTAGGAGCCGGTGCCCTCGTCCTCTGGAACCAAGTCCTCGAGCTCCAAGAGACACCGAGGGCGAAATAAAATGTCAAAAGCCCCCGCAGATCCATCTCAGAGGATAGAGATACAGGTTGCCCCTGGGGACAGGTATATGTGCTAATCAACAGTTTTGAATTCGATGTCTTAAATTGTTAAACATAAACTTTCTAACCGTGTTTTGAATTCAATTGATGACCATACGTGCAGCGGTTTGGTTTGTCTCAACAAGGGCCCACAGGAGCCAGCCAAGCAGCTAGGGGTGCTCCTCAGGCAGTTCTACCCCGGGCGAGTGGGCGAGGGCTGTGGCAACAAACGCCCTGCGCTGAGTTGGAGCGACTACTACCTCGTGCGGGATGGGGAGGGAGATACTGTGGCCGATGCCATCATCGAAGAGTTCTGGGTATAATATGCTAAATTTCTTACAGGTTTTTTTGTGTTCATAAATTTGTGACTGCATGTATATGATCATTTATTTGTTTTATTTTAGACGAGGTATCAGCTATCCTCTGACGCGACTGCAGAGGACTACGAGTCCTGTCGCCATGTCCTCAACAGAATGGCGACAAAGAAGGTCAGGATGCGGTGATCAAGCACCACAAGAAGAGGGGCCGACAGATGTCGAGGGGAAGGGCAGCGCTGGAGTACCTCGACGCCAAGCAGTATATTGATTACCGTCCATGTCTGATGTGGGAATCATCGGACTGGATCGAGATGTCTAAACGAAACAGGGGCAATAGGGATGCCAACCCTGATATCTGCTCCACCTACCTTGGAGGGCTCGGCATGGGTCACATCGCACGAGACATCGTAAGTACACTTCTTCTCTACCTACAATATTATAACTTTAAGAATATCATTAGTACATATATCCCTATTTGATTTCATATAGGAGCACGAGATGGGACTTGAGCCCTCAGGAATCGCCGTGTGGAGGATTTCACACACGCCCGTGTCCGGCCAGACGGCACACAACCACCGATGCTGCCGGCTGCTCAGGAGAAGCTTGTAAGTGGCTATCTCTATTCGCTTCTCTACACCTACTTTGAGCATTTTCGAAGTAATCCCCTATATATCTGATTTGTTCGCAGGATATCTATAATGCGGCCATGAGGGAAAAGCACGGTGCCGACTGTGACCCTGACAGCATGCCAGCTGACCCTGTGCTCATATACGAAGAGTTTGGTGGGAGGGCTCATGGCAGGTACGGCGTCATGAACGCTGTTGTGCCGCCCGACTCGTACAAGCCTGAGGTTAGGGCACGTCGACAGTCTGCCTCGGCTTCCGCTCGTGCCCAGCTAGACGCCCAGAACAAACTTATCGAGGAGTTGAAACAACAGAGGGAGGAGGACGAGCAGCGGTGGAAGGCGAAGCAAGAGGAGAACAACCGGCGCATGCAGGCCATACAAGAACAGAACTTGTACATGATGCAATACATGCAAAGGGTAATTAAGATCGTATAGCCTGCTAGCTAGGCTGTCATTTCTGGTTTTATAAGCTAACATATTATATCCGCAGGTGTTCTCGGGGGCGGGGTCCTCCAGTCAGGCACAGATGCCTTCTACGCCGCCGCCTGTCTTCACGCCGACGTCTGGGGCCCCGACGACACAGGCCGGCACATTTCCCCCGTTCGCGCCGCCGCATTGGTTCCCCATGGTACAGTTTTCACATGCTCCCGCAGCTTCTCCAGGGGTAATGCATTTAAACCATTTTACAACATATTCAAAACAACACAGAAATGCATAAAGTTTTCGAAAATTCACCGTTTTCTCAACTATTGCAGATGTCCGGTTCAGCTACGCCTGTGCCTGCGATGATTGCACCGCAGGGAGGTGACAACAGTGCCACAAGGTCGACTTCGCTAGAGCAATTCGTGACGGATTTCCTTAACCCAGATCCCGACCTAGGTGGCGGTTCACAAAACCCGTAGTAGTGCTTTTGTGATTTTGTATTAAATTCTACTTTACCGTTCTTGACTTGTGACATTTCTGTAAACGTTGAGATGAGCTTTATCGGCATTGGTCGATAATTTGTGAACGTTGCGACGAGCTTTATCGGCATTTGTTATGTCTGGTGGATGTGCATGTGGTTGAAAATGTGATATCGTGCACTTATTTATGTTTGTATGTTATCGGGTGAATCGGGGGAATGAATCCGTGGGTTATATGGGGTTATTTTGCAGGTTGAAGATGAAATTTAATAATAATAATCATCAGAAATTTTTATTTCTGGAAAACTATCTATGTCATCGGCCATGACCACGGCCGACCACACTGCTCTATCTAGGAGAGCCCTATAGCACTCAATTATTGTCGGCGGCTAGAGTGAGGACCGCCGACATAGACCGATCTTTGTCGGCGGCTTCACTTCAGGCCGCCGGCATAAATGGTGGCAAGGCAAACCAGCAAGGCCGATCTGTGTCGGCGGTTTTTGTTCAGGCCGACCACATTGACGTGCCACGTGCCGGCCCATCATTCGACTGTGGGGTCCACTTGGCAGAGCGCCGTCACCCGGTGCGTTCCGTCAGGGGGATCTTGTGTGGTCGGCTCGTTGGGCCGCCGACACAGAGTTAACCCAGGTGGCTTGCCATTCGTGCTTCTGTGTCGGCGGGGCCGCCGACAATTTTGGCCGGTGTCGTCGACGCAACGTCGGCGGAGTTGTGTCGGCGGCTGGCCGCCGAAAAGTAGCTATGTCGGCGGTATTGGAAGCTGTGTCGGCGGCTTTGGCCGCCGAAACTAGTGACGATTCCTGTAGTGAGGGCGGCGGCCTCGCCGCCGCCGGGGCGCCTCAGCGCTCGCCTTCTCCATCGACCGCCCCAAATCCCATGCGGCGGGTGTGCCTGTGCGGACGCCACCGACCCCGACACCGCGAGGGAGCGATATAGAGAGGGGAGAGACCGAGAGAGAGCGATACAGATAGGGCGGTGAGAGAGCGATACAAATAGGGCGGTGAGAGAGCGATATAGAGAACGACACTGTGGCCTTTGGAGATGTGGGCTGATGTTAGTTGGTGTGCATGTTGACCTATTTTTGACACAAGGGACTTGCTTGCATGCTAGAGCGCCCACTTAAACACATAAATATTTTTTTTATATTTATGATAAACATTTTATATTTTTGTTTGCATTTTAAAAATATGTAAAATTATAAATGTGAAATGAGCAAATGGCCCGTGTTGGGCCTGTTGGGTTAATCGTTTTTGGGGTGGCTTGAAGCAGCCCAGTTTCGCACTTGCTGTGCGCCCGCCGCCCGTGCTTAATTATGCCATGCTCGATCCCGTAGATAGTTGAAAAACATAGCACAGCACAACACGGCGAGGTCGCCGAGGTGATCGTGGCAACAGGCGGCGCGACCTAGGGTATAAGGGGGCCCAAAAAATCAAGCTCGGGCCACGGCCCACCCTGCCCTAGTGGTGGGTCCGCCCCTGGTGTGAAGCTTGCACCCTCTGTCAGTTCAATGCTGAAGAAACTAACTCCTTTTCATTCAATTTCCACGGTTGTAAAAATATATGGTCCTTTTGAAACTTTTGATTTCACTAATATCTATGATTAAAGCTCTCTGCAAAGCTAACCCTGGTGCCCGACCATTCTTGAAGGAGTTCATTTCCCTTGTTTGTTGGCATATTTGGTTGCTGCAAAATGATAAAATCTTTTGCTCAAGCTTGCAACCTATGTCGCTCATAGCCTCCAAAATTCGCTCATTGATGCAGCCGCTTCGTTCATGAGGAAATGAATCCTTTTAGGTACCATCACTCAGTTGCTTTGTATGTTGGAATATGATTTTTCTGTTGTTTGTTTGCTCTCTCTATTTTTTTTTTCTTTTGATCTAGTTCATGCGGGCGTGTACATAACTTTTTGAGTGATATGGGTAACTCATGCGGTCTTTTTCTTAAAAAAAAAACCATCGTCACCAGTAGGGAGGTTGGCCGATCTACCACGTGGACGACAACCACGACAGGAACACGCCCGCCGTGGGGAGGCCGTGGAGGCTACCCAGCGGAGGAACACATGCCTTCCACTATGAAATCTACGACGATAGTAATTCCCTCCGTTCAAGCAAGTGGCGCACCCTTGTAATTCTTTGAGTGGCACACCAGCGGCCATGGTGAGAAGCCAACGTGTACCTGGCGGACACCCTCGCTTGAACATCTACATTTTCCCTGGATGATGAATCTAAACATTGTCTTCACTCCGCTTCCCATATTATGACTCTACTTGCTATGAATTGAATGAATATTTTGGCATTATTACTTTAACTTGTTTTCCCTATCCACTCATTATTGCGATGCGATGCGATTCTAATCAAGTTGGATGATTTACTAGGCACAATATATCCATTCTGACTTCAACCAACAAATCAGTCCTACTTAATGATGTCTCAGATAGTCACATTATGTGCAAACGAGGAGATCAACAAAGGGATTTACAGTATCCACTCCTTTTGCCAACACAATAGACGTCCTTCAAAACATTGTCAGTGATGCTTATTCAAAAGGTCTCCCGTACCCTCTTGCATTGATGCCACCAGGCATGGACTTTTCGATATTCCAATATGAGATGATACTATTATAGAAAATTGAACTGTAGGTCCCTGAACTTGTAGCTTTTTCACTTATCGCCCAAACGTGCATTTTACTTTGTTGCCCCCCAACTGGAACTTTTTGTCGTTTGCATGGTTACCTCAAAACCGTTAGGACAACCATCAAATGATGATCGGGTGGTCTTTGTGGCCGTTAACTACTTAGGTCGATGTAGCAAAGCCATTAAACGTTGAGGTAGATGCCACATACCACTTAAACAATGAAAATCTTACTTTGAGTTTAAGGACATTGAAATTGAATGTTTTGAATTTTCAAGATTTTAAAATCTAAATTTTGAATATTTTTTAATTCAAATTTGGATTTTGACGATTTCAAATTCAAACAATAGAATTTTAGATATTTTAAAATCCAGACATTTGAACTTTGGGGATTTTCAAATAAAAACTGAATTTCAAAAATATGAAATGACCAAATTGAATTTTAAAAATATAAATTCACAAAATTTAAATTATATGGAATGAAAATTTGTAAATTTGAGTTCAAAATTTGAAAACAAAATTTCAAAGATTAAATTCTTTTCCTAATACTTAAACTCTTGAACTTCAATTTTTGAATTTACAATTTCTTAGATTCATTTTTTGAATTTTATTTTTCTTAAATTTAAAATTTCGAAAATTCATCTTCAGATTTAAAATGTTGAAATTCAATTTTGGATTTAATACCCTAACATTCAAAATTTTACATTATTTTCCCAAAATTCAATTAGTTTGGAATTTTTGAAATCTAATTTAAATCTCTAATTTTTTTAAAAAATAAATTTTCAAATTTTAATTATTTGACTTTGTATACCTGAAATTCATATTTATTCACTTTGTTTTTTTAATTTTGAAAACTTTTTGAATTTTGGAAATAAAATTTTTTTGCAAAAAAAAATATTATAAATGGAATTTCCCTCATAATTTCTCATGTGGCTAGCCATGTCATGGTTTAATTAACGTCATGGCATCCATCTTTGCATTTAACAGCTATGTAGACGACCACATCATTGTATGACGGTTCTCTAAGGTTGTAGGGTCAATTGTGCAAATAAGAAGTTTCAGGAGGGGGAAGTACGGTAAATGTAAGTTCGGAGAGATAAGTGAAAATACTTCAAGTTTAGGGGCTACAATGCAATTTTTTCAATGTATTATTTTGATTAAGACATCTCAGCTTGACGCTGTCTTTCTGAATTCTATTTTGCATACGTTTGTAGAGTTATTGGGTCTTCAAGTTAATTACAATAAATTCTGTGAATGCTGAATTAACCTCTCAGATAGCAAATATCCTTAGTTGCAAGGTTGAAACCTTCCCTATTCAGAACTACCTTTCTCTAGTCATCGTCCGTTAAGAGATGATTTTGTCCTCCCCTTCAGTCGCATAGAATGATGGTTTGCTCCTTATGTTCGTGTACAAACTCTTTCACCATTTTGACACTCCACTGGTGCATTGGATTTGAAAAGTTCTTTACCCCTCCCTTACCCCCTTAGAATGCAGTCTTCAAAGGAGGGTCTTGGTGCTGTGACATCCTGAAACTCATGACTAAATACCTAGCCATTTGCTCTTCTGGTATTCGCTATTTGATGACTTGACCTTTGAGCAGGATGGAGGCTCTTGGAGCTATATTTGGAATATTACCAATTACTATTTCAAAGGATTATACAAGAATGTCACATCCATTAACTTGACTTTTCATGCTTACAACATTATTTGGAAGAGAACAGTCAACTCAAACACAAACTCTTTTTGTGGTTGATTTTACTCAATCACAAACTCTCAAAAAATTCGCTCATCGATGCAAGAGCTTTGTCCAAGAGAAGGTGAATCCTTTTGGGGAGCTATTACTCCATGGCTTTGTACATTGAACCTAATTAATTTGTTCTTGCCCATTTTTTCTCGTCCTTTTTCTTTTCTTTTTCTTTTCATCTGCCTAATGCCAGCTTATACATATCCTTTTGAATAATATATTTCCGTGGGTAACCTGTAGTCTTTTCTTTTTTAAAAAACTTATTTTTCCAACTCAATGAACGAAGGCTGCTCTCCTGTCTTCCTTTTTTTAAAAACAATGTAACACCTAAATTTGCAAGGAGCAGATGAATAGAAAAAATTGCTTATAGGCGCAGGTTGATGGGCTACTAACTTTGTCGCACCACCAGCGTCCCCAACGCCTTACACAGCCAACTCTTACCAGCGCGAGGAATTCATTCCAGGCTGAGCCGCTGAGGTAAAATACCCTGCACTTGATGATTGATTGTAACGATAATGCATGTACAGAGGAAGAACAACGCACGTACGAACGCAAGTGACAATCGCCCCAACACTTAAAGTAGTCCATTTTTATTAATACCACACAATGTATTTTTATAAATTATGCACATCGTAATGTTTGTTGCCACATTATTACATTAGTTTATACATATCACAACACTGACAGCTACTGGCACAGCCAATTGGTTGGTACATCCACACAAGCACATAAGCCACGCATTTCACACAACGCAGCACAGCCATATACCCTTCACACGACATGAGCCCATGACACACATGCATATACAGCAGTAGGTAGTAAGCACACATAAGGCCATATATTCTTAGGACCAACAAACAGGAGACACACAGTGCAAACAAAACATCACAATTACCTTCTTAGTTGAAGGCCTTCATCCGCGTCAATCCACTTTGTCTTGGGAAAATCATCACACAATAGTGTTCACAATGCGTCGTTCGGCATCGATCTTAGGTTGGCAATTCTCAGAGAGGATATCCAATTCTTGGAGTTTAGGAAGCCCACCCTCTTGTACCTTGATTGTTTTCAACATGTGCACATCGAGCTTGATCTTCTTCAGACGAAGGAAACCAGTTGAAGGGAACGAGAGGTGTTCTTCCATGTACGAGCCAGCGTACAGGGCAAGGGTGGAAAGAGAGGGCAGCTCAGATAGCTTCGCAATGAACCACTGAGACACCTTTGTTCTCTCCAGTGAGAGCATGACGAGATTGGGAAGGAACGAGTCCATACCATACAGCTCAGGCGACCATTGGAGCTCCCCCTGCAGGACCATGAACTTGACACGGCGAAGAGAGGTGATGGTGAACACCCTTGATGGGATATTTTGACCATGCAATGCTAGGGTCCTTAGATACTCCAGCATGCTCAGGGCATTAGACAAAGACTCCATGTTGCCATATGTGATGTTCCAGACAAACAGATTCTCAAGAAGGATCATTTTTCCAAGTGTAGCGTGCAAACCTTGCTCGCGATCATCAAGCTGAATAGAGTTTAGTGTCTGTAGGTGCTTCAAGCTGACCATTTGCTTAGGCAGCTTGAGGGCGAAACAGAAGACATGCCTCAGTGTCTTGATCATCCAGAAGGCTTGTGGGAGCTCCCGAACACTAGTTTCCCTGACATCTAGTGTTTGAAGGCTAGTTAACCTTCCAATGCATCGTGGGATCTTCTTCAGTGAGCATGATGTAATCCCAAGGTACTGCACACGCACAACTTTACTTATGGCACGTGGCAACTTCTCGCCGATCTCAATGCCTTGCAGATTGATGACACGGAGGAACTCAGATCCATACAAAAGCTCTTCTATGTGAGACCTGATGTCTTCCTTCTTATCAGAGATTGCCCAAGGTCTCTTCATGAGCATGAGCATCTCATGTTCTTCTTTGGGCTCTTTCTTCTTTTTGAAGATTGCCCTCATTCTCCTCCTGGGGATGTTCTCGCTCTCTTCTTTAGGCTCTTGCTCAAATTGAGAGAAGATGGATCGTAGCTTTGGCAATGGATTGGCAAGGGCAGCATATTTGTCTGTGTAATTCTGTAGAGAGAGGCGACGAGCGCTTGACAAAGTGGGGATGTCGTCACCTCTATGGACCTCCAAGAAACTCTCTTCATGTGCTTCATTCTGCAGAAATTCATGGACTGTGTTTTGGATGGAAACGAACATACTCCCTGGATTGGAATCATCATCCTTAATCACTAGATTGACTAGATTCCTTGCAATCAGCTCATTCAAGTATATGTACCCCACCTTCTCAAGTGTCATCCCAACCATTGGTCTTAGGAACCCCTCTGCCATCCACATACACACCAAGGTGTCTGCCTCAATTGTGACGTTTATTGGCAATGCAGCGAAGTATAGGAAGCATGACTTAAGCTCATGTGGAAGATCATCGAAACATAGGGCCATAATACACTCAAGGCGCTTCGTTTTCTTGGACCTGAGATATCTGAACACTTCTGTCCACTCATGTGGAAATTCCTTCGTTTGGACAAGACCTGATAAAAGAACAACAGCCAAAGGCAGACCATCCGTGATTGTGAAAATTTCTTTCTGGTATTTTTTTACCTTTTGATACTCTAATTCCATACGGAGTAGTCTCTTCATTTTCACCAAAATTTTTACTTGGTCATCATTAAGCAAGTCCTTTTCAATTTGCAGTCTCCTGCGGAACAATTGTATGGTAGTATCTTCTTCAAGATTTTTTAACTGAATTGGGACATGGCGAGAGCTAGTTGGCTCTTCTGGCTTTTCATGTCTTATATGCACTATTCTGTTTCCTTTAGCACCAACAGCGACGTCAGCTAGAACAATCAGAATATTCTTCCATTCAGTGCTAGTGACTTCACCATCTATCACTAGCAAGTACCTTTTGTTTCCTAATCTTTCCCTTAGCATGTCGTTGACTTTGCTTCTAGGGCAATTCACGTTGTCTGGCGTCAGTTGTTGGACGATTTGATGTAGGATGTTTTGACCTGTTAAATAAGGCCCAAAGCTCTCCATAGCTTGAATGTCGAAGTGATTCTTCTTCACCATTTCTTTGTATACTTTTCTCACGAGAGTTGTCTTGCCAGTACCACTTTTTCCATACACTGAGATCACGACTGGTTGATGGTCACCATTCCGCCGTTCTTGTTCAGTCAGAGTGGCAAGTAATCTCTCTAATTGTTTTTGCTCTTTCTCGTGCATCGATAGGTTTGGATGTTGTAGGTCATCTCTGCGGTTAAACGATTAGACTATTAGTATATTGAACATTAACTATGTATAGCTTTGAAGCTTACAGCCATATCTATCTATATATCTATCTATCTTCTACTATCTATATAAACCAGAGTTAAACGAAGCCACCACATTAATCCTAAAATCCTAGAAATTTCCACGTTAATAAAAAAAAAAGTATAAATTCTCACGTTAATCATAGAAAAAAGAAAAAATCTACATCGTTGAATATGGATATTATTATGTAAATCTAGCGGTCAATACTAACCTCTATAACAAACTACTGAAGCTGATCTATATATTAGAGATAAACTCTAAATCTAATCTGATATATTATCTATATCTTAACACAAATCTAGCCACGCAAACGCGCGGGTCACCTTGCTCGTTCACATAATACCAAATAATGCCTCTATATCAACTATCAGTTATGGAGGGACAGATCAACTAGGGATCAACCATGCCTTTAAATATGTTAGATTTTAAATTGGCACACAAGACGTAGACGATATCGGAGACACGATATTTGGTAGCACAGGTTAGCACGATTGCCTACGTTTGCGAACTTTGACTATATACAGTCGTCCCCAATCAGCACAAACATACCGGTCCACCCGAGTCGCGGCCACAAGCTAGGCGCTGACTCTTGCCCATTCTGCGCTACAGTTAGGTCATCATAACCAGTTACACCAAGGTTGTCTCCCTAGCTACAGCGGAGACCAATATACGAGTCCACACCCCTGCCTATTACAACTCGGAGTTCACGTAACTGACAAAGTACACGTATCGTATACGACACAAAATCTAACAAAATACAAGAACTGGATACAAATATTGCCTTCTTTATTAGTATTTATGTAATATATGGTAGTATCAGCAATGCAATCGCATGAGTAGCAGCTAGTAATTTTAGAAACATTTCCACCATATTTTCCCCTGGTATCGTCGACTAACCTGATGCCCCATGAGCATGGTCAGCAGCCTTTGCATCCCGCCCTGCATCAGCCCGCGAATCATTGTAGCACTCGGCGGGAATTTCAAACTACAGGCATAGAGCTGACTCCACAGCGCTGCACACCCCGCGAGTTACTACAGCGACAGTAATTTACAGGTTGCTGATGCAGAGCGTGCAAGCCATGCTCTAAGGGGGTGAAAAGTACTATTACCCGACCCGTACCCATTCATCTGTAGTTTTTGCAAAAAAAAAAATCAGGTTTGATACGGATAGTTTGATGTCAGGTATAAGTATGGATACCTAGATTCTACAGATTCGGATACGGGTTGGATATAGTTTGAGCGATTTTTGAACAAATACCCAACTGATGGGGTCGGGTACAATTACTTGGGTTATTTTAAAAAAGGGGTACCCGACCTCCTAGTGGCCAAGGCCATGACTGTAATATCCCATTTTGATTTATTCAAATTTTTTAAATTCAAAATTCAATTGAATTCGTGCACTGACCAACATGTGGACCCCACTGCCAGTAGCACTCTCTCTCCCCCTCTCCTCCTCTCTTTATCCCCCGTTCTCTCTCGCACGGTGGTCCGCCGCTCATGGCGGCCCCCTCACCGCCATTGTCCTCGATGCTCGCTCGCTGCAGCAGCAAGGCCAAGCGTCCTCATCATGGGCACACTGCGTCGATCACCTCACCGCCACTGCCAGGTTCTCGCACAAGGCCACCAAGACTGAAGGCGTCGCGCCGCCCCTATCGCTGCATCGCCGCCTCGCGCCATCAAGTACGCCATCAAACCGTAGCACCGCCCCACCCCTATAAATGCCAAAGGCTCGCCCAGCCGGTCGGGTTTCCGTTTTTCCCCAAATCCGTCTTCGCCGGCGTCGGAGCCGTCTCACCCAATTCGTGATCCCAAAACTCTCTCCTTAAGCTTCTTTATTACTCCCTAAGCAATCGCCCCACCCAATTTCAGTCGTGTCGTCCGGTGGAGCTTCGCCGGCGACGACCCTGCATCGGCCATCGTCGGGGTCCTCGTCGCCAGGCCCCTCCGCTCGAACCCTCGCGTGTTTGAGAGCTCGGTGAGCACTGGTAACACCCCCTCATGCTCCCTGCCGCATCTATTAGCCTATAGAGCCGTAGTGCATGTTTGAGCTGCCGGCGAGCTTCGACTCCCTCCCGGTTCGCCGCGCCACCGCGCCTGGCCGTCCCCGTCCCCTGCGCGAGCCTCGTTAAGTTCCTTAGGGGCCATTGGTGCCGGAGCGTGCACGTGCATGGCCGAAACTGGCCCGCCGCGCCGCCACGTCTTTGCCGGCGCCGCCAGGCCACGTCGGCGGCTGGAGGAAGGAGATGAGTCGCGACCATCCGATTTGCATTGAGAGTCGTGCCGAGTCGAACGCGCACCATCACTTACACGCGGGCCCCATCTGCCAGGAAACGCTTCGCCCGCGGGGTTAGACAGGAGACGTTGACATGCGGGCCCCGGACCCACCTATCCGGTCTAGTTGAGACGTCCGGAGCCGTGGGCGTTTCCTCCTCGTAGTGGCGCCTTTACGAAAACCGCCATCGGCGTAGACGCTGCTGCGGGCGCGCTGTACGCTCGGCTAGGCCGTGGGCCGAATCCGTCTGTGGGCCAACTCGTGTGTTGGCTCGGCCCAATGGGATTTATCTATTTTATTACTGTTTTAACCAATTTCTTAATCCCGGAAATAGCTACCAATTTATTAAAAATAGCTATTGACTTTCAAAAATTCTAGAAAAATTTAGATAAATACCAGAGACCGTTCCTGATTTTATAAAATTATGAAATCCATCACTGTTTAGGGAAAATTGGCACTGTTGAATAATGATGTAAATCTCTTTTAGAAATGATTTAAGAAATGCTAGGGTATTAATGTTTACATTAATTAATGAATTAGAACTCAAATATTCTTTAGAAAATAGAATGGTTATGTAAATATCTTAATGAATTAGGAACAATTGCATTTGCCCTTAGTAATTAAAGGTTATGCATAGAAATATTATTTCCTAAACCCAACAAATTATTAGCTCATTAAAAATTAAAGACTAACCTTAGAAAACAAATCATCGAGGAGATATAACGTAGGATTTCCTCATGTGTGTAGGAAAGCTTAGTATAATGTTCAATCCGATAATCATTACCAAGTGCGTTGGTTGATTTCCGAAAGGTCGTCATTTTATGTTGTCTAGAAACCCTAATCACCCCATTCACGCCATTATTGTATGAAATCGTATTCTAGGTTTCAGTGAGCTATTATGTACAGATAACATAATTTATTAATGCACTATTTCATGCATAGCACATCAGACGATAAGTAGGTTCGCTAATCGATCTTAGGCTTTAATGACGAAGCTAAGACCTAGAGCGAGCATGCATCATGTTTTCTATTGCATTAGTAAGTAATTATTGGTTTATTGGTATGATTAGACGTAGGTGACCCTAAAGGAAGGTTTGGGGACGCTGAGGAGGACCACCTACCTGAGCAAGGCGAGTTAACACTTACTCTTTAGATGTAGTCCGTATTAGGGAGAGATAGCGACTTTCCCTAGTGCGGATTAACATCACTAATTATCAAGTTCATTGTCCAATTTTCCTTAAGCTATATTGTTTAAATTACTAAAATTGCATTCTTATTAGTCTGCCTAGTTGTTAATCATGAAATACTTATACATACCTGCCTTGAACTGGTTAGCCTTAATGACTGTCTTGATTGTTATTACTCTTGATAGCCTATGATTAGTCTGGTAACCACTTTAACCCTACTTAGTGGGTAAAACTTGCTTAGACTGGTTTAGACTTAACAAATCTTCTGACTAACCGTCTCGGAACGGTGAACCGATATTCACCGGTCATTCATTATTCTCATTCAACATGATATGACATATGACAGTTAGAGCTGGTAGATGCATGATTGGGCTGATTGTGTTTGGGATAAGGTCATGTGGGAAGTTGATTGTGTGGGTCAGATTGGTTGATGACCATGGAAGTAGAGAATGATCAGTGGGTTGCCCCTAGTTGGACATCCTGAGAGATGATTAAGACACGAGATGCCTAGTGCTGGGTTTAGCCAGGGCTTACCTAAGAGGAGCGCGGAGTAACATGCGTAGCAGGTTGATCACTGCCATCCAAGGGATGGTTCGAACACAACGCGTGGCCATCGCGCGGAGTACGGGTCTTGGATCGCCAGTTACGAGCGCTCTGTGGAGGCCCTCTGGGACCATTCTCGGTAGGTACCAGCATTGGTCATTACAGAGGATGATAATGGCCACACATCCTTAGGGTGACGGTCGGCTAGTGAGGGCTGGCAACCCTACTAGGTCAGGGTGGGCATGCCATGGCATGTGTGGTCCACAACAGAATTGTCAAATCCTAGAAAGATGGCGGAACTAGGAAAGGTTGGGGGCAACCGGAAGAAAGTCTGGGAAATGTATAAGCTGGTATTAGGGTGAGTGCATGAGATCATCGACCCTCAAGATAAGTTAAAATGAGGGGTGACAATGACTTTGAGCCCAGTTTGAAATGCACTAATTAGTACCCAATACTAATTAGTACTTTCTTTTTTCCTCACTCCAGTCCAGTACGCGTCGCCATCCCCGCCGCCGTCATCCATATCGCGCGTCGCTCAATCGCCACCGGCGAGGCCGTTCCTGACTTCCTTTCACGCGGCGCCCCAACGAGGCCGCCTCTGACCTCCTCCCGCGTGCTGCCCGGTGAGGCCGTCTTGATCTTCTACGTTGCCTCGTCTCTGAAACCACACCGCCGTCCGCTGGCCGGCACACCATGGCACGGTGCTGTCTCGATCTCAGCGCATGGTCATCCCATCTTCTTCAACCAGCCGCCGCTCAAGCCCTCACGCGCGCCGCCCTGGGCTCCCCTATGCATCACCGGCCGGTCGGCGCCGCCGCCACTGTTGGCCCGATGGATGCCACATCTCCCTTACAGATCTGCACACCGCGCTTGGGATACGGATGTCACCAAACATGGTGGCCAGCATCGGAACCTAATTCTCCGTCGCCTCCTAGTCGGCTACCTCCTCCACTCTGGCTTCGTCGACCTCCGCCGTCTCGACCCCAGCGCATGGCCATCATCAAGACGGAAGAGGCAACGATGACTTCTAGGCGGCGGCGATTGCTTCTTGCACACGATGCTCTGTTCTTCCCCGCTGCGGGCAACTAACAGGCGCATCTCTTCCAAGTTCCAACACATGCGGTGGCCGGTTTCGTGTCGTTCCCCTCCGCCTCCAGATCTGACCTGCGCCATTAGATCTGCTCCAACCATGCCGGGAACGGGAACCCCGCGACGGCGTTGGCCCTGTCTCTATCCCTCGCGCGGTGGTGGCCCATGGTCCATCTCCCTGAGCATGGCCGTGTCCCGATCTTCCGCTACTCCAACCCGTGGTGCCAACCTCGGTCTGTCCCGAGCTCCTCCAACACCGATGGTGCCCGATGGCATGGACCTTCTGCCTTCAAGCGGCACCCGAAAGGTCGGAACTCGGAACCCTCTGGTGTCATGGTCTGATGGATGACTCCCCTTTTTCTATACACCGACGGCAATGCGTCTTGAGTATTATTCAAACTTTACGTGTTCAACTATTTGTGTAAATTAAATTATGTTTTGGGTGTTAATTGCACTCTATGTGTTAAATTATTTGTGCTATTGTCTGTGTAAGATGAAAATTTTTATCACATGTTTTTTATTATCAGTAATTTGTGTACTACTCACTAAGTACCCGTTGTTTCTATTATACTAGTTCATATAATACCTAATACCCGTTTTCTACCTGTTCGTTAATGCCCATAAATGTACCCATACCCCTATCTACCCGTACCTATACTTGGGAAACGTTTTCACCCTTAGACCGTAAGGCTGTTAGCCTAGCCCGGCCTAAATCGGTTACTTAAATACTTTGAGTTGGCGAGATCGATCTCCCAACCTACCAGCCGTCACCTTGTTCACCTGTAGAGCCGACACCACCAGCCGCCGTCTGGTGCACCGTACACGCCACCACCCCTTGTAGTCGTCATCGAAGGCGAATTCATTTTAAGGAGGTGATGCCCCATTAGGTTGTCCCATCCCATCCCAAACCGGGGACTTAAATACTGTGAGTTGGGGAGATCGATCTCCCCAACCCACTTGCTCGCCTATAGAGCCTTCGCTAGTAGCCCCCGTCTGATAAGCCACGCCTGTGCAGCCGCTGCTTCTTGGACGATGTCGTCGCTACGGCCCTTGTGACCGTCGCCACAGCCCCTTGTAGTCACTGTCCCCGTGCTCGGCTGCACTGCCGCCACCGCTTGTTCATGCCATTGACGCTATTTGTGCTAGACGTCGCCGCCACTCAGTGTCGTCGTTGTCGTACTCATCGCCGTTGTACGTGTCGCAGCACACGCCGTTGTCGTTACGTTTGTTGGTGTTCGGTGGGGGGAGGCAAGGAGTCGGCTAGAGGAATGGAAGGATGGTAGGAGGAAGAAGAAGGTACGAGCATCTAGGGTTGATGCATGTTTCCGTTCATTTCACATCTGTGTTTGGTTAGAGGTGCTCTCACGGTATTGTTCCAAATTAGATGTTATTTGGCGGGGTTAGTGATGATGGTTTGTGGAGATAAAATCTATTAGATCGATCTTGTTCAGTGTTTTAAATAGAGTGCTAAACACTTTAGCAAAGGCCTCCCAGAAATGCTAAGACGTGCTATAGCGACGCTAAGACATTTAGCGTTTTCCAAAAAAAAAAATGCAAAATGCAGGGAATCGAAACAGCTATTTAAATCCAACAAGCCAACATAAATTAGTTCTGCAGCTCTCCTGCATATTAGTCCAACACCCAAACAACTTAAGTACTTAACAAGTCTAACAACAAGGCCGCCAGCCACTGAATTTAGGTCTGCACCAAATTTTGGCCCAAAGTACTATAGCGACGCTAAACTGGCATGTTCGCTGCGCGGTTTAGCGTGCTATTTCGCGCTATAGCGGTCTTAGCATCAATAGCGTCAAAATGGTCAAAAGCGTAGCGCCAGTGTCTTCCAAACGCTATAGCGGCGCTATAGCGCGCTATTTAAATCCATGATCTTGTTACAACAGTCTTCAAAAGGGGTGTTAGCATTGTTTGGGTGGGAATCGGCAATTGGTCTTATTACGAGGAATGTACTTACCGATCTTATTGTTGGTTTAATGTGTATAAGAACACGGAAAATGGACAAGTGTTGTAGGAATTATAGCCAATTTAGTGTGTTGTCCAGAATTGTAACTTGTCCGGTTTTTTTAGGTTTTTAGTAGTACTAGAGGGGTGGATTATTTGGGGAGAAAGGAGGGATGCGCATTGGTGCGACATGTTTTATTTGTTGCCTTGATTGTGGGGGCATTGTGCTGAATTTCATCATTTTCTATGGCGGTGGTGGTGCAAGTTCATCGTGAACCGCACATTGTGCTAGCGTCCGCATTAGAAAGTCTAGTATATGTTAAACAAAGATTTACCTATTGATGAATGTTTATATCTGATATTAAAATTATTTATGCAATGCAAGCTTCACGGTGCCATACTTATCGTTGAGATTGTTTAATTGCATAGTTGCATTTTTTTCATTGCATTCATATGACAGGATCTACCTTAGGTAGGCATCCCACAGTCGTAGGAGAGTCAGTTCTATTTTGGTAGGCACTTCACGAGAGTGAGGTAATTGGTCCCCGCTTGAATAGGATGGGCAAGAGTGTGCACCGATTGGTAACACTATAGCTATACTGGTATAAGCTCACAGAAACAGACGCATCATGCATTGCATTCATTTTGAACGGTGAAAGTTACGGAGAGAGATGACTTAATGGTTGTGGTTGGGTATTATGCTCTTTTGACATTGCTGAGTTACTTTCTTTGTTTAATATTGTCGGTTTGTTTCAGCTGATAGGTTTTTCGGGACGTAATCCGGTGGTTCAACTGTGGGGGTGTGCGCGATCGGGGCACTCCTCTCCTCTCGCGGACAGTTCAGGGCTCTAGAACGGACGCAGAGAGTTTTACCTAGGTTCAGGGCCCCTGATCGGGTAACAGCCCTAGTCCTGCTTGAGCTCCTTGCAACGTATGAACTGGCTAGCTTTCTTCGGGTCTGATCATAGGATCCAACCCCCCTGCGAAAGAAGCAGTGTCCCCACATTTACAGATGCACCTCCTAGGCCTTATTTACTCGGGCTGTCCTCAGTTACAACGTGCTACACAATACACATTTAATGGTCCTCCCATCAGAGCCATCATTCTCTAAGGCCAATACTGCGCCATAGCTTCGCCGCTTCGACAAAATTAACACCAGATGAGACAGAGCGGCTCGCCTATCCCTAGCGCCTTTCTTGTCATTTTGTAGCGGGTACGAAGTGAAACGGCTGCGAAGACGGCCACAGCGTAGCTGACATCATTTGGCGGGGCGGAGGCAATCATGTTGTCAGAGCCTCGCCCACTCCTTTCGGAGCAGTTCCATCGCATTAAATGCTCCGGATTCGGTGTATCCTGAAGAAATCCTTAGCAAGAAAGCCTCCTTGCACCTTCGCCCTGTGTCCCTAACAGTGGGGCCCCGCGCCCCTGCTGCCTCAATACTCTTGCCCGGCGCCTGGGGCCTGGGCGCCACGCGTCCTTAATCATACTGTTTGAACTTCTCTTTGTCTGGAACCAGACTTTGATCTATTTGGACTCGATGTTCCCTTGTACAGTACGCTTCCTTTTTGGCACGCCGGTCCCACCTGTCAACGACGCGGGGGCACACCCCGGTGTAAAATACATCGACAAATATATATTTGCTGAGTCGTGGACTCGCCATTGTTTTTATTTGTTTTTAGGTGGTCGTTGAAAGCGCCATACATTGGCGGATCGTAGCACTATTCCTTTTGGTACAAGACCACACGTCTCAACAAATTTGTTAGATTTAGTAAACTTGATTATCTATGCCACTTAGGTTAATTGGAGAACCATTTAGATTACCAATTTATGTTGAGACTTGTACCTATGTTATATGTTGGATGGTTGGCTTGCTTGTTTGATTAATGTTGTTGTCGTCGTCATTAAAGATAATGGTGTTGGATGAGTATAATGGTCTTTGTTGAGATGGATCCACGAGTAGGTTTTGTAGCCTATTAATGTAGAGGCTCTCTTACCTGATCATATGTTTATGATTGTTGATTATACTTTTGCATCTATTTGTCATGAAATTTTGTGCATGGATTAGTGCAATATATTTCGAACCCGGTTGGGTTGAGGTGTCATATAACCACAGCTGTGCGACCGTGGAATTAGTGCGGCTGACGTGGCACAACCGTCGAAACACGTGCTCGGCGCGATCAGCGACTGGTGTAGCGCAGGCACGGCCCAATGCTGCGCGGCCAGTGTGCTAGCGCGGGCGCAGCCCCGGCACTACCGGCACAAGCCGACAAGCGTAGCCCCAGCGCGCGCACGATAGGGAAGAGTAGAATGGTTTGTGTTGCATAAGAAAGACTAATTTGGGCCGTTTGATTTTGATCCGACAAGCAAAAAATCGATTGGAATTATGTTTAATATTGTCGTACCACTAGCAAATAGATGTTCCACTTTTTATGCCATTTCACTAATTATTGCATATGACCGCTCTATTACTATATGTTATGGTCTTTAACATTCCATTTTTAATATGTATACAATGTTTTGAATAACAAAAAGTATAGGGTCAATGTTCCATTTACATGTGGGACCCAAATCCTTTGCTCGATAGGTATATAATCAATGTATCTGAGCACATATATTAGTTAAGACTATAGTACCTACTTGTGCCATGCGCTAGAGCACTGCCAAGTACCTAGAGGCACATTATAAATTTAGTCACATTACCATTGTAGAAACTAATTTTCCCTTATGGAGGTATAAACTTCCTTTTGCAATTAAACATAGCATCACATTACTTTAGTTTGGAGAAGGAAAACTAACAACCTAATATAGATGTATGTAAACACTTAAATGTGATTTTCCCCACTTACGTGTTTCGATGGGTATATGTTGTTGATGTAGAAGCCTTCCATGTCACATATGTTTCCATATTCATGTCATCCATCTTGTATTTATCTTTGTTTTGAATGATCTCCTCGAGTCTTATGTTGATGGCCCTTATCTTGTTGGAGAGAATGCGTCGCATAGGAACTTGTATCGTAAAGGTTGCAATGTATTTCATAATTGGACGAGCCCACCTTACAAACCTTTGATCAAATAAATTTTGTACACCAAAATTAAAGTACATACTTCCATGGGATTTAATTGAAGGAAAAATTGCGCTCACACCAAGAATTTGCACTTTGTCAAAATACCATTATACTCCCTCCAATCACAAAAAGAAGTCGTCGTTGAATTTTGCACACAACTTTGACCATTCGTCTTATTTAAAAAAATTATGTAAATATCATTTATTTTGTTGTGATTTAGTTTACTGTTAAATATATTTTAAGTATGACTTATATTTTTATATATTTATAAAAAAAAGTTTGAATAAAACGAATGGTTAAAGTTGTGTGCAAAAGTCATTTTGAGAGTAAATACAGAAGCAATACTTAAAAATACTGATATATGAAAGGTAGCAAACCTATACATATATCGGACTCTCTGAATTAAATTTGACATACCTGAGTTAAGTATGCTAAGTTAGTTAGTAGGTTATTGGTAAAATTGTCCGTATAGCACTTTCAAGTAATAAAACTTACAACCATATGTGAAAAATTGTACTCAATGCTATGCTTTTACACATGGTTGGAATTTTTAAAATTTTAAAGTGTTGTGTGAGCGAATTAATTGCCTTAAGTTATCTGGCTGTGTAGAGTGCCTCACTTTTTTTGGTTTTTACCAAAATGTTACACAAATGTCCATCAAATATTTTACACTTATTCACTTTTTGTGGAGGGTTTGCTCATCGGAAAATGACAGGCCATATTAGTTCACGGTTATCTGATTTCAAAAACGCAAACTTTTTAGTATTTTAAACTTATTTTTATCTGAAAGTCTGTCTCAAGAAGTTCTAAACACATGTCAAATAAAGTGCACGGATAGGGCTCTGTAAGCTGCATTGAGAAACTTTCAAATTTCAGTTTACCAGCGAATAAGTTAGTTTACCAGCAAATAAGACAATCAACAAATAAGGTATAAGGTAATGCAATAACCAGCTACATGTGCGCGCCACGAATAAGAGGGGTCCACCCAGAAAAAATATCATGTATGACACTAAGGCATTGTTTGTTTTATATTAAAGTTGAGTTGAGTTTTACTGTAGCAAATTTGTAACCCCTCGAAAAACATTTTAAATTTTCAAAAAAATACGAAAAATTTTACTAACTCTAAAAAGAATTATTTGAAACCCCACAAAAATGATTACAAAATATTACACCATTTGGTTTATACAAAAATGACAAATTTTCATTTCATTTAATTTAATTTAATATGAAACAAACAAGGCCTAAATTCATATACGTTGATATATGTGTGTACGACATGTGTGACCATCTGTATCTATGACAGCGGATGTCATGCATGAAATCACGAATTTCAAAAAGTGTAATACAGTGTAATACTAGTGCTTCAAATGATTTTATTTCAAAAACCATGATGTGAAAATATAGTAAATTAAAATCCAGATGCAATAACTGCATAGGCATAGAGTTCTGAGTCGACGATGAGAAGGTATCAATCATATACTATACCTGGACATATCCACGTTGAGGTAGAAATGATCGAGGGCGTCCTCGGCGTCGAAGACGGCGTCGCGCGTCTGGTGCAGCCACACCTTGGTGATCTCGTCGGGGACGGCGCGGCGCTTGGCTTCGGCCTCGCGGAGGAAGGCCTGCAGCCACATGAGCTTGTCCCGGAGCCTCTGCATGTCGTCGTTCACCGCCACCAGCGCCCGAGCCTCGCCGACGGCCAGCTCGTGGAGCCGCCCCACCAGCGGCCCGATGATCGCCTCCGCCATCTCTCCTTTGCTGATCCACGCGTCGCAGCTGTGGCGCTTAATTATATTATTAATCTCTGTTCATGAAATGCTATTAACAACATTGACTTGTTTGGGCTGTAGTTTATAGCCGGCATATGGATGCATAATATGACTTTCGAATCGCTTCAATGCACAGGGAAGGAAAGCATTGATTCCTCTCTGCGAACTAGGCGTAAGAAAAGAGTTATGCTGATCTGTTCCTTGTTCGTGTGGTAGGAAGCGCTTTCTGAACCCATGTCAGAATGCTTCGCGTCCTGCATGCGCAAGTAGGGATTTCTGAACCTTGGGATTATTACTAGATCAGTGCGCCGGTTGCGCACGTAGGAGAAAATCCAGGGTGCAGAAATTACTCTTGAGACACCATGAGATACCTCACGGCCATGAAGGTCGGACTGAATAATTTATAGAGGGGTGAACGGGCCGCTAGGACTCTACAGGTTCGGACTCGCGGCCCAACGACGGGAGGGAGAACGCGGATGCTGCAAGACGAGGCTTTTTAGGCTGGTTCGAGCACGCTTCTCTCTCGAGATAACAACCCTACTCCAATGGTTCTTTCTTTTGTGGATCAATGGAGTGCAAAGGGAACCGGTTAGACCGCCACCAGTTAGGGAGCCCGGCGACCACCAGGGGGCGCTACTTTCTGTCTCTAACTATGGTGCGGTAGAGGCTCGCTAATCCTGACCTGGCTAACTCCGTATATTGGTCTTCCTCTGGTTGATCTCCAGCGTGTGTATGTCTTCTTCAGTTGCCGAATGTGGCTTTTTATAGCTGCTTGAGCGTGCTCGAGTCCATCATACCGCCGATGCTAGTGGGTCCCACGTATTTAATGAATCAGCGGATGGCGCGGGGGCGTGATCTGGGGACGCCACTGCTGGAAGTTGATATCCCTCTTCATGGGGACGGGATCCCGATCTTCCAACAGGTATGGATAAACACGCTTGGTGGAGAACTCGACGTTGATGATCCGACTTTGAACAGCACCAATCTAGACCTGCAATCGCTACACCACCGTCTACTTTCGTTATCAACCACGCGAGCGCACGGTCGACCGCACCACGAAGGCTAATTCCTACAAGCGAATCGAGAACACAAGCAAGAACGAAAAAGAAGCAACCTCGAATTGCAAATTGATATTAAGATCATGAAGTTGGGGTTCCGCAAACCGAAGATCGGCGATACTGCGATGGCAGAAAATTATCTAAGCAAAACTCGAGTCTAACAATGACGGCTACGAGGTTTTTAATAGGCAGAAGGGTGGCGGCTAGGGTTTGTGGCACCCCCCCTTGCATGGGATACACAGGCCGAGGCCCAAAGACAAGGTGACGCAGCACCAGACGGCCCAACAGAATCTAGTCGCCTCTTCTTTCAACGTTTGTGATCAACTTAGAAAGAATTTGGGCTTGCAACTGGATCCGTTGGAAAGGTCTCGTCGAGGGCTTCTCCGTAATGTACTTGAACATCCTAAACGGAGTTGATATGCATCTGCTGCGCCCGTTTGAAGACAGACTGCTCCGCCGTGACCGATCCAGACTCCAATTCGTAGTAAACTTGGTTCCCGACCTGTTTTGGCGTAAAGTACTATCCTCGCTGATCAACACCATAATTCCTAAGTACAAGCACAATATTATTAGGTAGTAACTCGCTCTTATGGATACTCTCTTGTGTGATAAGGAATGAGTCCACCTGGTGGTTTAGTTGTCGTGCACGTGCCTTTGTTATTGGTCCTTACACAATAGGTGGTGGCAGAGTGGACGCATCGGTAGGGATGACATCTTCATCACCTCTTGTCTGCAAAATTCGGGCCCACTTCTATTGTTGCATCACTGCGCCTGCACTGCTCCATCGCCAGCCTTTCCCTATAGCGCATGTTTCATAGCTCCCTAAGTCGGGTCATTCCGAATGTCAGAGGGGTTCTGTCAGGGTCGTCGCTTCGTTGGGAAGCCACACCCGAGAGGCCTTGCCCTGACACGTGCCTACCTTTCCAGGCATGGCCTAAGAAAGGTCTCGGTGCAAACGGTCTCGAGCCTTCCATGGCTCAACAACTCCATTTGAGCAACCCTAGCTCGGGCGCCCCTTTTTAGTGGTCTTGCTCAATCAACTTCTCTAAACACTCCTATCCTTGCTCGAGCGGTTCCTCCAAATGTTCTTGTTCGGACAGCTCCTCCAAGCGTCCTCGAGCAGCAGATCGAGGCACACGTGCACTATGGCCGTCAGGCGATTTAGGTTTAGGATTTAGGTGCGAAGGAAAAATCGATGTACTACACATTGCATGCAATTAAGAACAACGTACCGATTTGCTTAGAAGAAGAGCGATTCATGATGATAACATGTTGTAATATAACAAATAGCGAGACATCATTAACCTATCACATGATCAATCTATGGTATATGGACACAGTACTATAGAGAACACACGAGGTGAAAATCTTTCTCGCATGCCATCCGTCGATTACAAAGGGGTATCTCTCATATTCCGATTTGGCTTTATCCATATTACCCATGTATGCGACTAGGCCACATAAGTTACAACAAATATTCTCCTTTTCATTAAAAAGTAAACATATTTTCGCCGGTTTTCTTTAAATAAAATCAACCGTGGATATATATTATATCCTCGCTGGCTCTAACACCGATTGTGCTGATATATATATCCACGTTGGCTATAGTTGCACAACCAAAGGCTCGATCTGGTGACTCCCTCGAGTAATATAACAGTGCAGTCCTATATATAAAAATATCTAGCTAGCTAGCGTAAAATTTCCACGGACGCTGCTGCTGGCTCGTGCTGTCGTGCGCTGCCGTCGCTCTGTCAGGGCAACTAATCCTAATCCAAACCCAAGTTTCTAGTTCCATCGAACCTCGTCGACACATGCCGGCGACAGGCGCGACGCCGCGTCCTTTTCTTCCAGTCGCCGGGGACATACATCGACGGACGAAGTATTTGTGCGTGCTTTCCGGCATGTACGACGGCGGCGGCGGAGGGTGCGCGCATGGCAGAGGAAGACGAAGACGCAATCGCGGAAATGGCAAGGTAGCGTCACGGCTGAAGAAGTTGGGATGCGGCGTCGCTGTTTGCTACGTCCTGCGCACGTGTTGCAAGTGCTCCGCCGGCCTCTCGATCGTCCCGGCCGGCGGCCGCCGTCGCCCTGCCAGGGGGTACGGGCAGGGGAGGGCTGTTCCTAAGTTTTTTTCGATCCGGAGCGAAACTATGAACGGAAGTTTCTAACATAAGTATAAAAATATTTTTAAACACGTGTGTTTATGGCTTGTCTACCATTTTATCTGTACTGTTGATCCAAGCACGCATGCAGTTTGCACAGAAAAATGCTTGTGGCATCGATTCAGGTTGCTTGATTAAGAGGAGGGCGAGCTAGCATGTATATAAAGGAGGACATGTTTCGTTAGGATCATAATTTGAGCTCAAGGTCCAGATATTGTGGATCTGAGTTCATACTTGTCGATGTGATGTCTTTTCAAGAAAAGCTCCTACGATTAATGGACAATATAAAATTACATATAGAGTAATTAACGCACTAAAATGGTAAGTACTCCTACTGGAGGTGGGGCCCTGGGCTTGGAGTGCCCGGGTGCGTGCTTGTGTCCGTAGGGATGTTTTTGTGGGCATGGCGAATTGCTGATGTTGCCGGCTTCTAGGGCATGTCCATAGACTACCGAAACTTTTACGCCAAACTGCCGCATGCGCAATTTGTGTGGCTCTATAAACTTGTTAGCCACAGGTAGCTAAAAAAGCGTTAGCCAAAGTGTCGCAGAATATGATAAAAAAAAAATTGTGTCTATACCAAGCTATCGGTAGAATATGATGACAAAATGTAATGCCAGTGTGTCACTAAATCAAACAATCGACTAAGGAAAATGCTAGCATGCATGGCATTCTAGTTATGGCATTTAGTAGCAAGCAACCTAGCATGTTGTTAATTACGTTGTTTTTAGATTTTTAACTTGGATTCACGCTGAAAGTTGACAGTCGACTCAAACACACCGTGGAGTAGGGCTGGATTCAAGCCGATCTTGAGGGAGTTGAAGCTGTCCAAGCTAGAGCTTGAATTGAATTCAAACCGTGCCCAGTATTAGACTTGAACTCAGGATCAATGAAAGCAAAATTAAGCTCGACATCAACTCGGTAGGACTTCTAAAATCACCAAGTACCTTAATTTACATATTTTTTTCATTGACTCGAATGCTTAGTTTGATATGAAAATCACCAATTTACATGCCGCATTCACCCTATGTTGTTTGCTATAGGTGTTGGATACGGGTTGGTGAGCCAGTGACCCATGCGTATTGGGTCACATGGTTTGTTAACCTATCATGTGCGCCGGGTAATCGAGCATCCGTACCCAAACCTGAGTTGCTTGATATTAGCTTGACAAAGAACTGAGCTCGTTGTCCAGTTCGAGATCAGGTTGAATAGGGTTTAATATCGATCCAAGCTTGAATCAATCCTGAGTGGCTCATCGAGCATGAGCTTTTAATTAAGCCCTACCATGGAGTTTAGGGTTCAAAGCCTCCGTCAGCACCAAATAGGGTTATAGGCATGTCAGATTGATCTTTTAATTGGTAAGAAAAGATGCAATCAATTTAGACAAACTATTGGATCTGCAATAGATTATGCAATGGAATAGATCCAAACCAAGGTGAAAGGTAATGAAACTATCGACTTATATTAAATCTAAACCAATAGATTCAAAATGGCAAAATCTATTATCAACCATATAATATCAACTAGATGACAGGGCAAGGGTAAATGATCTACTACTAAGGCAACAAAATCAACAAAGTTGTAGAAAGAGGGTAAAGAGATTACAAACTAGTCAATGTGACCAAACTAGCAAGTAGAACAGAGGGTAAACAGTCTACCGCCCGGCCCTAACACAATAAATTGATAGAGAGGAGAGCCAAGTAAGAAGATCGAAGTTCACCAAGACAGTATGTACCTAGGGTTGTATCATGTAGTTGATCGAGAAGGCGATGCACAGCGAGTCGATCAAGAACAAAATATGACAAAACTGCTCTAAACTAGACCCAATGCGATAAAGGTAAACAAAAGTAAAGACATTGTAAAAAACAGATTTGATTAATTAGTCGGGGACCCTTTACACACCCATGAGTAAGGTATTTATAAGTGGGCCAAGACACATATCCCCAACCTTAGCTATTTGTTTTCGGCATGGATTCATGTTGATCTGATGGGGCAACGGCGGCACAATATTTTGGTGATATAGATAATTTTGGTTTGATGTCACAATGACGTTGACAATCTGACTACAAACTAGGAAGGATTGGAATCCGACCATCACCAAACCACCACAATGAGCATTATCAACTATGCCGAACACGATTGACCTGATCATGAAGACATATTCCTACAATTCAACCAAAGAACAAAGCAAGAACAAGGTAAAATGTAATTGAATTGCAAATATGAATTAAACTCACACGAGTTGGTGGGGTTCCCAATACGAGTAAAATAGGCGATCTAACAGACACGCGTGATTACAGGAGGCAAGAAGGGGTGCCAGCTAAATATAGAGATATGACGGCCAAAGGGGGTATGATATGGTAGCAAACACACCCATGCAACTCTAGGGGTACATGGGCCCTTGGCCCAAAATTGAGTGGTACATGGGCCCTTGGCCCTTGCTCGAGCTTGGCTAGTTTGCAGCCCTAGTCCCATACTCACCCTTACATTTTTTGTGGAGCTATTTATTCCAACAAGCAAATGAAGACCAAGAGAAATACACCGATTGCGAAGAAGATGTCGATAGAGGCAATCTATAGTACTAGAAGTGTTTCCCGGTTATATCCATGACGGTTATTCTTCTTGTTGTTATATACTCTGATATTGTAATAGGCAGCATTGAGTCCACAATACTATATATTTTATTTTTAATTAAATAAAGTATGTGTTTTCATCATCTGATTGTATACTATGTATCAGAGGTAATACTAAAAACATAGATGATTTGGTTTTGCTCACGAGTCACAACCTTTAAAACACCATCATGTTAATCACGAAAAATTCTTAAATATTTTCGTATAGCAGAGTGTGCTACTTTCAACCATTTCACAAAATTCAGACTATAATATTACCAGTACAACAAAAAAAACAAATAGAGAGATTTCTGTTCCCTAAAATTGTACAGGCCTTAGATTCGGTGTGATGGGTTTGTTAAACCCATGGGCCTGCTGGATAAACACTACGTATAACGATGAACCCATGGGAACGGATTTCTCGCCAAAGGCATCCAATGCCCTCATGGCCCACAATGTCTCGATTTTTTTTTTCTCCTTACATATTTTCTTAAGCAGTCCAAATAAAAAAAAAAACTCACGATCCAACCTAGCTAGGCATGGACCATTGCAATATCAGGGCGCTGACAAAAATAGTTATATATATGTATGTTTGATATTGAGATCAAAAATTTCTTCCATTATTTGGTTAAGATTGCTAAGTAACTAATTGTTCCAACTTCCAAATAAAGATCGCCGATGAATCCATCAGCGATTCTCATGGCATTGCCCCCTAGAAGCGAAGCGGTCCACTGATTAACAAACTCTCGTGCATGCAAGTTGACAAAATTAACTTCGACAAGACCGGTCACACCGCTAACGGTGGCTTTGGTTGGCTGCTATGCTTTGATTAACAATTAATCAACTGCGAAACCTTCGATGGATTACAGGAGAGTCTCTAAGCTATCTCTAATTAGTGTCATATCAGATAATTGATGATATAGAGGAGAGAGTGCATATAGATATTTGAGCCGTCTCTTAAAGCAATAGTCGACTCTACATAAGAATTAAAAAACTTTGTGTGTGAACAAATTATCTATACAAACGTGCAATCATCTTTGCCATTGTATATGTTGTCTTTAGTGTTGTCTCTACCTGACATAGCAATAGTTAGTTAGAGACAACTATTATATCAACCATTGTACATGCTATAAGTTAGGACGTTTTAGTATTGTAACAAATAAAATATAGAGAAATGGATGAATAGTGAAGGAAAAGGATGTGAGTAGTGCATGGGACGTTATTATATACTTTTTTTAGAAAAGTAAAGCTTTATTAGTTTATTGCATAAATACGTTCTCTCCCTCTTTTTTTGGCTTGACGTCTTTACTTTTGTACACGTCTTTGACCACTCATCTTATTCAAAAATTTAGTGCAAACGTGAAAAAATATAAGTCATGCTTAAAGTACCTTTAATGATAAACGAAATCACAACAAAATAAATGATATTCCATAATTTTTTTTATTAAGACGAATGGTCAAAAGCGTGTCGAAAAATCAAAAGCGTCAAACAAAAAAACGGAGGGAGTAGTAGTTATTTTAGACATTGATATGATATCTAAAATATAACTTTGACCATTAAAAGTTATGACAATTTATTTATAAAATGCAATTAAATAGTAATATGAACCGTTATTTTCAAAACGAATCTATCTATATGATTATCATACGCTCAAACTAAATAGTTTAAAAGCTTTTTATAAAAAAAAAATTTTGACTAAAAATAATGCTAAAACAACCACTATTTTTTGAACGGAGGGTGTACATGTCGGGGATTAAATTACGGCCCATTGCCATGGCCCACTCCCTGACGGCCCAATCGAACAGCCTACCAGGGCCCAGCTCCCTGGAAGGTTCTATCTGGCCCATATGCATCTCGCCAATGCTTCTGGTCATGCGTGGTGCAGTGGCCAAGGAATCGTGTTTGAGTCCATCTCGAACAAGAGTTCTGCACGGCTGCGAGAAGACCCGAACGTGGTTTCCCGGATTGGAATAGGAGTCGTGATCCCCAAGACTAGGAGTATGCCTTATCTACTTCGGGATATATTTGGCATGTATGAGTTCGTTACGATCTCGTAGTTGGCTCGGCCCGATATTCCTCAGAGGTCGGTTTGCTCGCACTATATAAACAAGGCCCTACGGCGTGTAGGGGACTTGATCCGCTTCGATTTGCTAGACACCGATCTTCGCTTGTACACCTATAATCTCGCCGAGACTTGTTCGTCTCGCCGAGCCATCTCTTGTATTCATCTCTGATATATAAGAAAGGCTGGACGTAGGGCTATTATCTCTCCCGAGAGGCCTGAACCAGGTAAAACTCGCTCCTGTTCGCCATTGCTCGTGGTTGTTCGGCGTGTCTCCTATCTCAATCTTCAAGAACCTTAGCGACTTGAGATCGATATCTCAACCATCGACAGTTGGCGCCGACCGTGGGGACACGCAGATCGAACATGTCGAACTCTATCAGCCACCAGGAGATTCGTCCTGAGGACTACGACTCAGAAGGGCAGGATGTCTCTTCCCCTGCCAGTTCGGATCGATCCCTTCGATCTTGATCGCCTTCCAGATCTGGTTCCCAGCTCCATGCTCGTGGATCGGATCTCCGCGCCGGCGACTCTTCGCCCGGCTGTCTCGTCCCCGCGACGAGCTCCGTGCTCGATTGACCAACTTCGCGCGGGCAGCTCTTCGCCACAAGGCTGGATCAACTTCGCGCCGGTAGCTCTTCGCCGGACGCGCGTCTCGTCCCCGCGCGAGCTCCGTGCTCGGGATCGATCTCTCGCGCGGGCAGCTCTTTGCCCGGAGCGCGTCTCGTCCCGCGACGAGCTCCGTGCTCGGGATTGACCAACTTCGCGCGGCAGCTCTTCGTCCGGCGCGTCTCGTCCCCGCGACGAGCTCCGTGCTCGGGCCGGATCTCTTCGTGCGGGCAGCTCTTCGCCCGGCGCGCTCTCGTCCCCGCGACGAGCTCCGTGCTTGGGGATCGGATCAAAATTCTTCCGGATCCCGGCCGTTCGCTGGTCAGGATGACGGAGAGAGTCGACCGCACTTGGAACATCGACCACTTCGTAAGTTCCTCGTAGGTCTTTTCGCTTCTAGCTTCGCTTTTTCTCAAATTTCGCGCTTTAGTTCGTCCAATTCTCTCGGCCGCCATGTAAAGTTCAACCCATTGAGCGGTGAATGCTCGCGCCCCGCGGTCCTCCTCACCACTTGTCTTCTCGGACTACTCTTTCTCTCTGGTAACACTTGATGGCTGCCCGGTCTTGCGAACTCTTGGCTCCGCAATCTTAAGGGTTTTCCCTGCCCGTATCTAGCTTCAACAAGTTCCTAAACTCAGGGTTGCGTAACACGGCATCCAGCCTCGCGGCTAAGCCTGCTCTCGTAAGCCCTCCACGGCAGAGGCACTTACCGCTCACGGCACAACCACTTGGCAAAGCCTGCTCTCGTAAGCCCTCCGCGGCAGAGGCACTTTCCTTGTTCGGTTACCTTCGGAATCGCCTAACTTACGATAACGAGCGCCTCGAACGAGTCGATCGAGGTACGGTGTCGCTTAACTCTCTACGCACGTGCTTGAAGTCGCAAGTTCAGGTCTTCATGCATCGTCTGCATCGGGCTAGGGCGTCGCTTTTTCTCTTGTGCACTGCTCGAGTTCGCAAGCTCAGTCCTCGAGCAACCGCACAACGGGCCGGAGTTAGGCTAAGCGTTCTCTACCGTTTTTCTTAAAACTTTCTAGCTACTGTCGCTTTGCTCTTGGTTTCCGCTCGTCCTTGTCTTTTCTCGCTCTTTTGCGGGAAAAGCTGCTCGGTGTTACTCACCGACTCTCGGTGCGATTCAAGCCCCGCCGGCGGTCTTGAGTCGCTCGCCGCCTCCTCGAAGGACTACCTCTCCTCGGTCGGTTGGGACTTGAGCTGAATTTCGCAACCCCAGACGCTTTCGTTTTTCGCCTTTCCTTAGCGTTGGTTTTTCAAAACCTCGTTGGTCTTTCGCTCCCCGAGCGCCCCCCGCGCATCTGAGCATGTCTTTTATCCGCAACAACTCAGACGGCTCCGGTTAACGGCGGTGCACCACCGAGGAGTTCTCCCCACCGTAGTCGATTCTCATGGCAACGGCATGCCCACCGTAGTCGATTCTCATCGCAACGGCACTCTGGCGCTGGTTCCGCGATCCGCCGAGACGACACCAACGCTTATACGGGTCCATGTCCGGATAAGATTTCGCCGACGTTTTGCTCGCGCTAACGCCCCGACGCTTTCTCGTTAGCGGTCTTAGCCACGGCCGGCTGCACTTGCCCGCACACGCCTTTTTATCCATGCTACGCCCTTCCCGCACGGTAATCCGGAGCAATGCACCACCTATGGAGTCCTCGCCCATCATAAGCCGATTTCATCGCCAACGGGCACTCCTAGCGCTTGGTTCCGCATTCGCCGAGGTGACACCAACGCTATTGGGGGACGTACCCGGAAAAATTATGTCTTGTGCGGATAGGTCGTCTTTTGCGTGTTTTTCAAAACTCGCTTTGCTCTTCTTAGAGCCTTTTCTTGCTCTCTTTTTCCCTTTCGCCGCTTTCTTGTTTGTCTTCGCAGAAATACAGAATGGGGAACATCAGATTCCGGTGATGGTCGTGGCGAGGTTCCCGCTTCCCGCCAAAACCGATGTTTGCATCCTCTCTTCCGGGTTTGCTCGCGCATGCCCGGAACCGATTCACTTCGCCACAGATGATTTCTTGCCTTTGCCCGCATCGACCTTCACAGCTTCGGCTAAGTCAAGGTAGTGCGCCACCAACGGAGTCCTGCCCACCGTAGTCGATTCTCATCGCGAACGGGCAAGCCCATCGTAGCCGATTCTCATCGCAACGGGCACTCCAAGCGCCGGTTCGCACTTGCCAAGACAACGCCTACGCTGCCGCAAGGAATACGTCATGGGTAAAGCGTTGATTTCACACGTTCTTTTGCGGCTCGATCGCGATCGGTCAGGATTCACCTCGCCGGCGGCGCTTCTTCGCCCGGCGCGCGATCCGTCTCCGCGACGAGCTCCGTGCTCGGGCTGGATCACCTCGCACCGGCAGCTTTTCGCCCGGAGCGCTGGCTCCTACCGCACGCGTCTTCGCTGGTCGCACTTTCGGTTCCTTTAACGAGCTCGCGTGCTCGGGCTGGATCTCTTTACCTGGTTCCTTTGACGAGCTCTGTGCTCTGGGACTGGGTCACCTTCCTTCTCGTATGCATTGTCTGCTCCTCGCACACGATCAACGTCTGGAGGCACATCACTTTCGCTCCTGAGCACGACATTTGCTCGAGAGCGCGATCTCTATTTCCTCGGGCGTGTTCTAGCCCGAGAGGTGATTTTCGATTTTCGTTTATGCTTTCCTAGGTATCTTCATGCCTGGATGCAGCAACACGAGTCCATCTCGCGACTTGCTCATTTTCCCGGAAGATCTGATCTTACCGGATGCGGTGGTACACTCTTTACTGCCAGGAATCCAATACCTCCTTGATGACGCTCACCTCAAGGAGATGATTCGCCTCGGCGCCTCTTCGCCGGGAGCGTGTTTGGTCCCCGCGACGAGCTCTGCGCTGGGGACCGGATTTCGATTTCTACATCAAGGTCGAGTGCTCGCCGGACAGATGTTGTCCCTCGCTCGATGCAACAGAGTTGCTCGATCTTTGGCGAGTTTGTTCGGTCCCGAACAAGTCTTGTTCGGTTGAACCATAACTGTTTGATCGCCTGTTGCACGCCTTTGTAGCAGGAAAAATACCTCTTCGTGACTTAGAGTCTCAAGAGGAAGACCCCACTCTAGTGAGTCCTTCCACTTGAGTCTCGGGGCTAGCTGTCGGAGATTAAATTACGCCCATTGCCATGGCCCACTCCTCCGACGGCCCAATCGAATCACCTACCAGGCCCGCTCCCTGGAAGGTTCTATCCGCCCATATGCATCTGCCGAATGCCTTCCGGTGGCGTGGTGCGTAGTAAGTGCCAAGGAATCGTGTTTGAGTCCATCTCGAACAAGAGTTCTGCACGGTCATGAAGACCCGGACGTGGTTTCCGGATTGGAATAGGAGTCGTGATCCCCAAGACTAGGAGTATGCCTTATCTACTTCGGGATATATTTGGCATGTATGAGTTCACATGATCTCGTAGTTGGCCCGGCCGATATTCCCAGAGGTCGGTTTGCTCGCACTATATAAACAAGGCCCTACGGCGTGTGAGGGACTTGATCCGCTTCGATTTGCTAGACACCGATCTTCGCAGACACCTATAATCTCGCCGAGACTTGTTCGTCTCGCCGAGCCATCTCTTGTATTCATCTCTGATATATAAGAAAGGCTGGACGTAGGGCTATTATCTCTCCGAGAGGCCTGAACCAGGGTAAAAACTCTGTCTCCCTGTTCGCTACTGTTCGTGGTTGTTCGGCGTGTCTCCTATCTCAATCTTTAAGAACCTTAGCGACTTAAGATCGATATCTCAACCGTCGACAGTACATGTGAAAAACCATAAAGGCATATACAATGGAGAGTTCGTAGATATCTCTTGACACATTCATCCATGCAAAAAGATAAACATGTACAAAGGACATGCACAAGAGCTTATATACTGTTTAATACTGCTCTTCTCTAATTCTTTCTAGGAGCTTGTGAAGAGTCATCTCTTCATCAAAAGTCCAACTCAACATTATTTTATTTTGCTCCATGCCATATCAGCGAAACATGTCCATGGCATTACTAATTGTGTTGTACATGCCCTAAGCTGCTGGCTATTGCCTGGTGGCTCGTGCTTCCCAAGACGTTGGCTTCATCACAACTCACAAGGCGGTGCGCGCCTGTGACGTGCTGGCTGCTGACGAAGCACCGCGCCCGGTGACCCGGACGAAGTCGTCGTGGAATGGGAGGGGAGACGAGGGCGGGACGGTTCAGAAATAGGGAGCCGCGCGCCGCTCCTCCCGCCCCCGTCCCCCACGGCCCGGCTCCCTCTCTAAGCTGCCATTGCCGCGCGTGCGTTTCATTCTTCCTCCTCCTCCACGACGACGACGGCGACGACGACGACGACGACGACGGAGTGACGGACTCGTCTCCCCTTTGGGATAGCTCGGCGCGGTGGTAGTCGATCGGAGAGGGCTCCATGGAGTGCCTGCTTGGCTTGCTCAAGGTGCGCGTGGTGCGCGGGGTGAACCTGTCCATCTGCGACCCCCTCACCCACAGCAGCGACCCCTACGTCGTCCTCCGCCTCGGCTCCCAGGTCCCGTCTCATCGTCTCCCTCCTCTCGTTCTTGAATCCATCGTATCGAATTATTTTCCCCCTTCTTTTGATCTGGAGTTTCCTGTCTTGCTCTTGCGATGCGCAGAAGGTGAAATCGAGCATCAAGTACCACACCATCAACCCGGAATGGAACGAGGAGCTCACCCTGTCTATCACCAACATGATGCTGCCCGTCAAGATCGTAAGTTCATCGGCGTCTCCGCCAACGATGCAACGGCGTTCGGCCACCCACTGCCTTCTTGGCTGCTCCAGTGATCTCCCAGTGATTCAGTGTCTCTGAAACAAACGCCTCTGCAAATTTGGCTTTAATTCGCGGCGCAGGAGGTGTTCGACAAGGATACTTTCACCAAGGACGACAGCATGGGCGACGCCGAGTTCTGCATCCTGGACTTCGTCGAGATCGCCAAGAAGGACCTGAGCCACACCCCCGACGGGTCGGTGATGAAGACGATCCACCCGGAGAAGGAGAACTGCTTCGCCACCGAGAGCCACATCACGTGGAAGGACGGCAAGGTCTCCCAGGACATCGTCCTCAGGCTCAGGAACACCGAGACCGGCGAGATCGTCCTGCACCTCCAGTGGGTTAACATCCCAGGTGTTGCTCGGTGATTCAGCAGCTGCCAAGTTACAAGTACATATTTGGCTGGTGGGGACGATGCCGTCGGCTCCTTATATGTTGTATGAATTATGATGTTGATCAGTCTATGAGGTATGAAAGCAAGCTACGTCCTGGTGAGATCCTGGGATCAGTGGGATGGCTAATATGCAAGGCATGCAGCAGGCCTATGCTGCTGGAGTGCTGGGAGTCAATTCTTGTTTAGTTTTGGTTCTGCATGGTTCCAATCCACAAGTATAATTTGTCCTGAAACATATGTATAGCTATTTCAAATAAATGTGATACTCTACGTATTGATCAGGTTGTCGATGAACACTGAAAGCAGTATTGGTTTTTCACAAATTAAAAGACCATACCTGAATATAATTCTGGCAGTGAATTTGTACGGTCATAGGGAGGTCACCATTGTTCCATCATCCAGAAATTGGATGATCTGGATCAATCATTTCACTCATTTGATAGTATGATCTGGAGCGAAAAAAGGGTGTATACACCATCCCTGACCTAGTATGTACAATTTGTTTTACAACAGCCTGACTGCGGAATTAACTGGGTATACAAGAAAGAATAGTACAAAGGAACTAGCATCACTATTGCTAGCAATTAACTAGGAAAGTAAATGTGGCGAGCTTTCATTGTTGCCGCTTCGAGAACTATCATGTGGTCGGTGATGCTTGGCCATTTGCACATCCCGGGTAAATTGGGTCCTAGATTTGGCATAAGGAGCCTCCCTTGCTAAAAAAAGGGGAAAATACAATCAGCTGTTGTATCAGGAAAATTTATAAACCCTTCATTCAGATTTTAACAATCTATTACAACATCTTACCTGCAGCTAATTTCTGGGCACGGAGAATGTTCTGCCTTCTTTTCCACCAGCATGCTGCGAAAATGACGAGAAACAGAAAAGCTACAAGCACCCCAAAAGCCATGCCAATCTTTGCAGCCACAGATAAATGAGGGCCGCATTCACGTAAACCAGGAATTCCACATAATCCATCATTGTCCGTAAAGCTGCGATTTGAGCAGTCATAAGGTTCCTTACCATTCATGATATTATTAATTAACAAATCAAATGTGTATCTAGGTTGCTACATGTGATGCCACATACACGAAGAATGCTGCAGCTCAAACACAAACTATTTATAGTGAAATAGTAATTATGTCTTCTACTAAAAATAGTGCGTTCTTACTTAAATCTAGCTCTGTGTAGAGGTCTTCCTCCCAGACTAGCTGGAACCCTTCCTGAAAGATCGTTGCCGTTTAAATCCCTGCATGACAATAATTATATCAAGTTAAGGAACAGAAGGCACAAGTATAGGCACAAATGAAAGAACATGAATAATTAATGTCCTCACAGTGTCTGTAATGATGTCAGCTGGCCAAGGCTCTCTGGAATTGAACCATTGAGTTCATTGTATGACAGATCTCTACAAACATATTTATGAGAACAAGCATTATATGAAACTGTGTGACTGTTCCCCAATAGTTAAATTTGGCTTAAGAGATGACAAATACTTTTATTGAAGGTTAATCAACAAAAAATAACAGCATTTATCCGCAATCACAAAAACTAGGTCCTAAGATTGCAATAGCAATTGCAATTTCTAGGTCATCAAAAAATATAGCAAGTATTGACCATGGGCATTCTAAATTTCAATCAAATGATGCAAGATCTAATCACTGCAATCACCCATTATGGTATCCTTCTATCACTGAAAAGGCGAACTTTTTAACTTTATTTTCCACATCATCACCTATCCAAGAACAAATGGTATCGCACATCTAGCTGCTCAAACATAATGACTTAAGAGTACCATTTAAGTCACATTTTTCATATTATTCTCTTCATCAGGAAAAAAATCTTGTTCTTGAAAGAATATAAATATTACACAGTAATACAATATACAGAAATATGCAGCCTTAAATTCAACTTACAGTAATTGCAGCCCTATGATGGCACCCAAAGAGAACGGAATGTTTCCTTTTATGCTATTACCACTCAAGTTTCTGTTTCACAAAAATAAGAATTTACCTTTGTTCAGAATAAAATAGAAGTCCCAGAGTACCATTTTAAATCACTAGAAACACAAGTAGCTGAAATCATCAATGAGTTAAGAGTCAAAACCCATCTAAATACGAGAAAAGTAGGATTTAACTAGTTGCTATTCAAGAACAGCCACATGTGTTTTAAATGGTTCGACAAAGATGGCTGAATTCCATGAATTAAAAATAAAAACACATTGAGGCAATCAGATTATGCATAGATCTCCCGAGTCCTGTCAGATTAAAAAAAACACAGTAATGGTGAATTTATAGTGTTACAATCTTATAATTTGCAGGTTTTCAATACTACAAAAAATATTCTTATCTAGTAAAGAACAATAGTGAACCTTTAAAAACAGTGATTATAAAAAAAACATAGTCATGCACTAATGTCAGTGTTGTGCAACAAACTTACATGCTTTGCAGATGTTCTAGCTTTGATATGTCACTTGGTATAACTCCTTTCAAACCTTGGTTGTCAAGACCTCTGTGTATTCAAGTGGTAGCTTTAAATACTTCCAATAAAAAATGATGGATAATCAATGAAATTGTAATGCATATAGAAAACCAAACATTATGGTGGCCTAGATGGCTAGATATGTGGAAAACTGTTGAAGTATATTGCCCACTTTTCCTCGTAACTTCAGTTTTTACATGAATTGGTGCATGCAACTCAATTCATTCAGCTTCAACTAATAAATCAGATAGTCCTCATGTAGTATCCATGTGTTCATTGTCTTCTAGTACTGATCTTTCTGACCCTTTTTTTGTTTATGCATAGTGATTATGTTGGGGTTGGCATTTCATCTTTAATCTTGCTCACGTAGAATATCCCCATATACTTTTTCAACTTTTAGGTTACTGAAATGCAACTGTTGAAGTTTATTGCATATCTTCCTCAAACAACTTTGTGGTGACTTATTTTGTACACTGAAATTTAATATCGTATCAAAGCGAAGAGATCATGAGTCCAATACTTATCTGACACAGTATTCAAATAAATAATTTTGCCCACTCCTAAATTTTATGTTAGTCATGGTTTCCTCATAAGCTAAAACTTTTTGGAAAATTGGTCAGTCAATTCAATACAACTATGATGCATCAAATTCCAGCTACAAATTATTAAGCAGATAGTCCTCAGGTAGTATCCATGTGTTATTTACACAAGGAATCACTGGCACTGCATAGGTATTTCAGCCTTAAGAAATCAATAAATTGATTCCAGTATAGTACCTCAAGCATACTAATGATGATACACTACTGTTTTTTGCGATATAAAACAGACTAAGGTAGAGAACATACAACCCATCAATGACCCAATGCCCTTTGGTGTCATCAAATTGGCAATCAACTCCACTCCATGGATGCTGCTGAGGAACACAGGGATCACCATTCCAACCAAATCGAAGAGGAAGACCAAGTGAACTTTTCAAAGTTCGTAAAGCACTCACTACAGAGCACAATCAAGAAAATCAATACATATAATTAGTAGCTAAATTCTGGTAATGTATATGTGAATTGCTTGTTCTTTAAAATAGATACATATATAACTTGTGCTAGTTATTTGTATTAAAAAAGACACTTCAAGTGGTAGTAGATTTATTTCAACCGTCAACCATCTTCATACATCATGACAATGGAAAAGTGGCCAGCATGATTTTTGCACCTTTATATTTAAAGCAAGAATATCATCTGCTAGGCTGCAAGTGGCAGCTCCATACAGTGTTGTCTAATAGAACAGGATTGAAACAAAATACTAGGTTAAAAGGATACTATTTTGATGTTGCTTCAATCAAAGAAAAGTGATTTTGGAAGGTGGCAAGTACCAACCTTCTTGAGTTAAGGTCTTCATTTCGGCTGGAATGATCTCAAATACCTCAATGGCACTAATAATGGCATGTGATCCTTTAAGAGGCTGTAAGACAATTTGTAGTGTTGTCCCACTGACGGCAATAGTTTTATTCAGAACAAGTGCAGTAAAACGTTCTCCTGTCATGCGAACTATGTCAATATCTTTGAATGCAGTGTCACCATTGATAAGTACATCAAATACCCTTTGCTCTTCTGCAGCTACTCCATTCTCAATCTCTGCAAAGTGGAGCCACACAGAATAGTTTTTGTTTGGAGTAACATCCATTTCAAAAGATAAACTTGGCTGCATATCAGTGCCCACGATAGCTGATTGGTAAATGCTTTGAGGATAAAAATTTGGGGCAAGCAATGTCTCTGCTATAACATTCTCTGTTGATATGGGCTGATCGTCAGAACTGGACGACAAAGTTTTCACCCCTAACCAGAATCTGTCTCCACCCCAGTGTATGCCATTTAGATCTTCATCAAAAGCTGGCTTTCCAGAACCACATGTCAATCTTTTGGCAGTTCTAAGCATTGTTTCCTTTCCCCATGGTGGACCAAATTTATAGGCATCGTCGTCTATTTGAAGAACTTCAATAGAAAGAATTGATGGATCACCATGACCTGTGCTGTGGAAGCAAATTGATAAGCTCGAGTCCTGGACAAAAACCAAAGCTTCTGCAAATGTCTTCTCATCATCACTGCTCCAACCCAAAAGCAAAGAACTGAACAGAGTGCCCTCAACAGAAACATCGAATATTGGCTCGCTGGCAAGATTCGGATCAGCCACAAGGGCAAAGAAAAGCCTAACCTGGTAGTGCCCATTGGGAACATTGTTTATGTAGTAACAATTTTCAGGGCCATCAGACAAAGGAAAATATCTAAGAGTTTTCAGCGGAGGTATGATATAGCTTGGGCGAGTAGCATTTGCAAATCTGCCACCGGTATAACCAAAGTCTCTGTACCACAATGTGTTCGTAGGTGCTGTGCGGATATCGTCGAAACTCCCACAGCTTATTCGGATGGTAAATGGTTCTGAAAATAACTGGGCATTTTAGATTTACCGGGAAACAACAATGTTAAGGAAACAATAGGCAAGCAAGCAGCTACTGTAAATAAATGTAATAAATGTACCATGTGGGTTATACAGATGGACAAAGGGGTTCATTGAGTTATGAAGTACAAGCACACAGAGAGGAAGGATTAGAAGTTTGCTTTCTTCTCCTCCCACTAAAGTGTCCCAAGCCTCCTAGACTCCTTCACATTCAGTACAAGCTTGAGCTAGATTTATCTTCTAATGGCATATTTAGCAGCAAAATGGTATCAACCAAATTGCACATCTGAGCAATAAAATGCAATAGAGTGGCTCCAACAAGCGATGAATCAACCGATCTACGCTGCGGAAAGCAGAATACTGCAAATTTCTTAAAATGGGTCATAATGAAATTCCTCGTTTCGGGACCCGCGAACCATGGAAGCATGAACAAGCCCCAAATGCAAGAAAGGGGAAGCACTCCCAACACACAAATGGAAAGACGGCTAGAAAGGATATTGCAAGAAATTTGCTGGAATGTGACAAAAAACACATGGTTTTTGCCAAGAATACAGCGTCAAGGGCCAAAAAGGATCAAGGGCTAGGGAAACCTGCCTCACAATTTACAGCGCCCAACAGGATGGCATTTCGAGATTAAAAAGAAAAAGGAAAAATTGGCAAGGTAGAAACGAATTTTCTCATTCTGTAAACTAAAAGGCTGTTTATTCGGCAAAGAAAACCACCAGCACAAATGCAAGATATTCGCGAGACTACCTCACCACCGTGTCAAATTTACCAAGATTTCAGCAGGGGAAGACCAAAACTTTACCGCTTAAAGCAATCAGAAAGCAAGTAGGCTTACCTTTTTTAAGATCAGCAGCAAGAACACCTATAAGAGCCGATGATGCAGAGACGGCGAGCAGGCACAGCATAAACTGCGGAACGCCAAGAGATCTCTGCTGCATTGCGCTCGTCTCTCTCTTCTTCTCTCTCACACAAATACCAGCCTTCCCCTTAGCTCAAGGTCCTCTCTCTCCACTCCCAACTCCAAGATTTCTCTTTTGCTATTTTATTTTAGCTGAAAAAACCCTGAAGTATGAGAATGAGCTGTCCGTATTAAGTGCAGAAAATGACGATTGGAAACCAAATACTAAAATGGATTTTTTTTTTGAGAAAAACAGTAATGGAGATTGGAATTGTGGATGTGGTCACTGGATTCGTTTTCCAGATTTTTTAATGCGGGAGTGGAGAGCAGCTCATCTTTTTCGCACAGCTCACGGGCCACCCGAGGACAAGACCCGAGCATACAACCGTACAAAGATTTGGCCATTTGGGGGTGTGCCGAGAAACATTGGGGGCCTGAAACGGTTTAACGATTCATTTGTATTTTAAAAATACAAATGTGTGTGTTTTAAGTTTTTTAATCTGTTTTATCGTTGTCTCAAAGTTTTGCATCCTAACATTTTAAAAAATAAGTCAAATAAAATGGATCCGAATCTTAAAACTATCTTGAGAAGCTCTCTACATGTTCAGCTATTTAGATCAACCGAAAAGAACAAAACCGCCTAAAAGAACAAAACCGCTCTGTTCTTTTTAGCTTATCAGCTTAACGGTTTAACAGTTTAACGGCTTATCTACGTTTGGAAAAGACATATGCTTTGGGTTTTTTAAGTTTATTTTTCGTTGTCTTGAATGTTGGTCCTAACGCTTTAAAAACAAGCCAAACAAAATGAATATGAATCTCGAGACTAACTCAAAAAGCTCTCAAAATTCAGTTATATCAAGCCGTTCAGATCGGCCCAAAAGAACAAAACCATAACTAGACGAGGTATTTTTCAAGAAAAAGTAACAATCGGTACGTTCCAAGCGGTTTAAACTTATTCATTTAGTCAGTTTATCCATTCAGTCTAATACACAATTAACTTCAACTTAACCACTTCAAACATGCTCAATATATCGTTGGGGCGCTTCTGAAGGTATACCCTCCTTTTTTTCTTATGCACAACGCGTAGCCTCCACGTGCTCCCCTTCTTCCTCTCTCCCCACACTGTCAGCATCTTCGCCGCCACCACGCCGACATTCTGGGTTCGAGTTCAAGTTCGAGGGGGGTTCTCTGTACCCGTAAGGCTTAGAGGGATGTTGGAGAGGCAACAGCTTGGTGGTGGGTAGGGGATTGTGGGTGGGGGTGAGGTGGTTGGGTGGATCTGCACACTGCCCCAGAGATTAGGGTGGGTGAGACTGACAAGGCAACGGGAGGGACGTTGGCGGGGTGGCGAGGCGGCAAGGACTGAAGGACGCCATCGCCAGCGGACAGTGGTCGGAGGTGGCGATAGTGGTGGGGGAGGCGCACGGAGCAAATCTTATCAAAGAGGAGAGCACAAGCTAGGCCGGAGGCAGGGACCATGGAAGAAGGAAATGATGCAAAGCTTTGAGATAGGAGACATGGTTCCCTAGCCTATACCATCAGATGACATCCTAAACGGTATAGCGTGGGATAGTTGCTCCCATAATTTTATACTCACTCCGTTTGAATTTATTCATAAAACGCCTTTTAGATTTGAACTTTTGTTTCAATACAAGTTAAACAACCTCATTCAATCATTAATGGTTTCAAAGAGTTTTCTACTTGCAACGGCACCTCGTGGACCAACTTCCAAGCATTAATTAACTCCATTAATTAAATTCCAGGGTAAACAACTAAGAGCATCTCCAATGGTGTAGATAGTTGCTAGCTATAAACAAGTGTCATGTCATCTATAGATAGCATATAGCCAGTCTCTTCAATGAACTAGCTATAACATTGTCTATAAGATTGAATAGACTAGTTGTAAGTTAGTAGCTAGCACACCCTCACTCTCTTCTCCACATAAGCAAAAGGCTGAGTTGGAACTCTTATATCTAATTGACATGGCACCATTGGAAATGCTCTAACTTCGCTATTGTCTAAGCATTAATTAACTTCCTTGATACAGGCACGTTGCCATTCACAAAATGGGTCGAATCATTGCCTATCAATGTATATGGTATAGATCTATACCGGATCAATCCTACCAATGTGGCAACGGTATAGCATTGCTATCAACGATACAATGGTATAGCTAGTCACTAGTCCCGACTATCAACAAAAATGGTATAGACGAGAGAAAGCTCATGCACTCAGGAGCCAGTTTTACTTAAGTGCAAACTAACTTGTCTCATATGACTCATCACGTTGAATTATTGGACCTTAGAGTCCTGACCTTAGTTGAGCTCAATGGGATCACGCTTCTTGTAGGATGGTGAGTCTATTGCCAACCTAGGAGACATACATCATCTCATTGGGTGTGATCTCGTCTGTCATGGAGGTACGCTAGCGTTGTGTACGTGTTTACCTATTTGGAGACCAAGTCCATTTCAATGGAATGGTGCTGCCGTTGGATAATCCCTGATAAATGAACAACTGCATAATTAGCATCGTATGTTTTTCTTTTGTTCAAATGTCCAACTGATAGGTTTTGTATATATGATTTATTGCAAAAATAGCTTTGATGCAAATAAAACAATCTAGACTCCACCAAATAGGCTAAATTGCATAAGGCAAGGGACATACTCGCAAGTGCGGTTGATTTAGCACTCACCCTAACCTACATTCGCTCTTTTAGACGAGGCTACGAGGAGGATGACCCGTATGAGTGCTATGAAGATGATGAGGACTTGGGCGCTGATGACTTGGACGGTGGAGGGTGGGACTACAACCATAGACACTGTTGCTTTGCTTCTTCTGGTTTTGCTGATGAACTCTGATATGAGCTCACCTTTGGTATTGTATTATTTGGCCAAACCGGCTCCTCAAAACTTTGAGCCACTATGTATTTCGCTGGTGTTGTAATAAATGAATCCCGTGATGTTATATGAAATGATCCAACATTTATAAATTTGTGATGTGCGAGCAAGATCCTTGGCTAGCACAAGTTTCATAGAGTTTCCTGATTGGATTGAAAATCAGGGGTTGACACTTTGGGAGTTATGAAAGACTACTACAAAGAGCTTTCATCGAGTGTCTGATCATGATAGGGCTCAAGGAAGAAGCCCAAACTAACTCTGCTAGCCAGTAGCCTCGGAAAGACGTTAATATATAGGGCAAGTGTTTTTTGAAATAGAAGAACATAGTAGACGGTGGATCAGGCTGGAAGTTAAAGTCGCCAAAATATGGCAGAATGCTCTTAAAACCAATTCACTTGAGTAAGAGGAGAGTGGAATTTCAGATGTAGAGTTGAAATCCGTAGATCTACGAAGGAACGCCAAAAACGAAGGCGGTTGTTTTTGGACGCTTGGTACGAAAACATGGGGAGCGAACAGGATTAGATACCTGATAGCTGATAGTCCATGCCGATAAGTGTTCCCTTAGTTTACATGGATCAGGGCCTCAGCTAATGCGAGAAACATTCCGCCTTGTGAAAGCTTCAGAAAATAGCTTTGAGAAGCTTAGCATGGCGCCTTTTTACACTTAAGTTCAATGCAGCTAAAATAAAATGTTCCAAATACGGAACACCTTGTTTTGTTAGAAGCTACATTTTATTTTCCGTGATAAAATGTGTCGTTCCATACTTCCATTGTATTTATGGTGTATAATTAAAGCTTAAACCTACTTAGGCCTTGTTCTTTTTAGCGTATCGTGCCGTTGCGTATTACTGTAGAAAATTTTATTATTTTTATATAGCCTATATGTTGTGATAACTTGTAACGATTTTTTCGTGGTTTTTAGTAGTCCTTCCAAAGATTCTAAAACTATTTTTTAATTATTTTTTATAATTTTTAGACCTCTTTTCGAGGGCTCTCAAATTTGCTACAGTATTACGCAAACGCAACCATACGGAAAAGAACAAAGCCTAGACCATACTAGCATGCAAGAGGCAGGATACATGACTAAGAAAAGCGTAGCATGTCACGTGTATGACAATGAACAAAGTAGCACATAAAATTCAAACTTGATTAAGTTTTGGTACTTTTTAGCAGATAGAACATTTGGTTAGGCTTACTTTGAAAAGCGAGCTTTGGTCCAGCACGGCGGTTTTTTTTGCGTACGAGAACTTAGAATAGCTATGATAAAATGTTATATGCCAAATTTCTCCCCATATATGTTGTGATATAGTTGTTACCTTGTTCGACCATAAATATAAGGTTCGACCATAAATATAAGGTGTGGTTTGGCCTGATACAATATTTTGCTAGACTTTGCTGTTAATTTCTCTTATCATATATAGTTCGTAATAACAAAATTATGATCATTAGATAATACTTTCAATTATGATGTTATTTAATACATAAATTATTAGTTAAAAATTAAGAAGTTTAAATTTTAAAATGCGCATGTGTCTTTTTGTTTGGACAGAGTGCACATAATTTTATAAACATGCTTAGAGTATCCCTAACAATCCCTCTATCTCCCCTTTAAAATACTATTGACGTCCTCTTTATCACTCTCTAAATTTCTTCATAATTTACACTGCGTTTTAAAATATTTTTTTTGTAAACAGCCCCCTGTATTATACATAGGGCTAGCAATCTGGCTCGAAGCTCGCGAGCTGCTTGTAGCTCGCTCGGTTTTGGCTTAGCTCAGGCTCGGCTCGTAGGCCAACGAGCCCGAGTTCGAGCTTTTTTTGCAGCTCGGTCAAAAAACGAGCCGAGCCGAGCCTAGAGCTGGCTCGCTCGTCGCTAGTGGATTCGTAGATTTCTAAGTATATGTTCAGCCCATATCACTAATACTTGCCCTACTTGCTTATATACAATTAGATATACCGCCAACTTAACCCATTAAAGGTAATCAAAGGCTCAAATTAAAGGTTTTCTTTGATGTAGCCCCCTAAACCTCCCATTTTTCAAACCCCAAAAATCGGTTATCAACAAATTAATCAGGCTCGCGAGCCCTCACGAGCCGGACCGAGCCTCAGACGAGCCCAAGCCGAGCTTTTTCTCCAGCTCGTGTGGTGAACGAGCTGAGCCTAAGCGGAGCCTAGAAGTGAGCGAGCCGAGCCTAGCTAGCCCTTGGCTCGCTCAAGCTCGGCTCGTTTCCACCCCTAATTACACAAGGAGTGCTGGACGCTGGAATCTCTCATGCCACTTGAAAGCGTGTAGGACACACGACTAAAAAAAAAGTGTGGCACGTCGTCACATGTATGTACACGAACGACTGGCGCGTAAAATTCGAACTGAACAGTAGCGAGCAGTAAATAGGAACCAAAGTTAGCAAACACGGCAGGGGTACGACTGTCGCAGTTAGCCAGTTACACGTACTAGTTGGTGTCAGCCTGTCAGCAATTGCTCAATCCGTTGGACGCAGGAACTGGGTTTGGGTGGTCACGCCTCGGCCTCACGCGCCAACAGCGCCACGAGTGTGTGTGTGTAGCGGAGGAGCGGTAGATGGCCTAGGGCCGGGCCGGGCCGTCCAAGCGGGGCCCCAAGCTCCAGGCGGGGCCCCAAGCTCCAGTAAGGCAGCTTAGCGCCCCCCTCCACAACCTGGGCAATGCAGCGGTGGGATCCAACCTCAGGCGCAGGAAGGGTGGAGGTGGAGTGGACCAGTTAATGGAATGGGCGGGCGGGCACTGGTCGGTGGCCATGCTACGGCGTGGAAGAGTAGAATGGGACTCCCAGTTTGGTTTGAAATAAAATACTATAGTACGTAGAGATATGGTGTCTGTTTGGGTAAACAGGGTTTTCTATAGTGCGAAGGAATCCTATAAAAGTACTGCCTCCGTTTTTTTGTTTGACGAGTTTGATTTTTGGGCACACATTAAACCATTCGTCTTATTCAAAAATTTAATGCAAACATGCAAAAAAAGAGTCATGTTTAAAGTATCTTTACTGATAAAACAAATCACAACAAAATAAATGATATTTACAAACAAAATTTGAATAAGACAAATGGTCGAAGATGTGTTCAAAAGTTAAAAACATCAAACAAAAAAACGGAGGGAGTATTAAAAAAAATTTAGAGTGATGGATAAATGTGCGGTGAATAATGTTTTAGTGCGCATTTGAAACTTCATCTGAAAATGCTCTTACACCCGCTTGGATATCCGAATGTTGCGGCAAATTGAGCATCCGCATTTGACACTATTTTCTCACTCAATTTCACTATTATCTACTCCCTCAGTCCCTCACTTCAAATTTCATACGCATTTTACACTATGTATTTTACAAAAAATTTTCCTCCGTTAGCTGCTATATCCACGCTCTTTAAGTGTTGCTACGGATGCCGTAGCACGCCCTGTCTCGAATGACGTGCGCCGCACCACAGCTTACGACTACGGGACACGCTAGTGATTCCAGAGTCCAGACGACGCACGTCAACCGCATAGCCATTTACGCGTACATGCCCCAAGGAGGCAAGGATTCCAACATGCTTTAGGCTGTCTTCAACAGGAATCCCTAAATTTGATCCCATATAGCCTCATATACAGGTTCTTTTTAAAAAAATCTCACCCTATATGTCTTCCATCTCCAACAGCGTTCCCTATATGGATAATTGTATAAGGGGAGGAGAGAGAATCTCCTAAATATAAGGGGATGAAGAGAAAAACTCTACTTTAGGGAACGGAATAGGGAATGCTGTTGGAGCACATAGGGAAAGAATCCATCCCCTATTTTAGGGTTGAGGATGCTTTAGGGGAGGCTGTTGGAGACATCCTTAGGCCTTGTTCTTTTCAGCGTATCGTTGCATTTGCGTAATACTGTAGCAAATTTGAGAGTCCTCGAAAAGAGGTCTAAAGATTATAAAAAAATAATTAAAAAATAGTTTTAGAATCTTTAGGACTACTAAAAGCCATAAAAAAATCGTTACAAATTATCACAATATATAGGCTATATAAAAATAACAAAATTTCTTACGATGTCTGCAACTGACACGATCTGTTGAAAAGAACAAGGCCTTAATTTTCTGCGGGTCCTCGTTGGTATATTTTGCTCATTTTCCATCGAATCACATCAGACATTGTTGCAAAGTGCCAACCACCAGGAGGATCTTGGGAGAGACGTGCCATGGCCTCACGGGTGAAATGAATTGCAACAAATAAGCACAAGGAAGTTTACAATCATCGGGGTTCAACCCCAGTTATCCAACGAACCTCACCATCCACCTCAAGTCCAGAACTTGCCTACCAGCCGGACATGACAAATGCAAGATTTGCATCACGCAGCACCGTAAGTGGATTACCGGAAGCCAACATATAGCTGCTACTCATAGCGAAGAACGTACTTCACAGTCGGAACTCCTTTCGTTTGTACAATGCTCGGACCACAGACAGAATTAAACATGCTATGCTGGCGCTGAAGTAAAAGGCAAGCAACAATGCAAATGCAGCCATGCTGAGCCAGAATACTTTATCGATGAGAGAAGATTTCTTCGTGGGATAACTTGGTACAATATTTTGTACAACACAGGGCCTCTTGAAACACAAAACATTAGACTTTTAAACAATTATCTTTTAGAAACAAAGCATGGTTGCAGCCTTGTCTTATTGCACCTCAATCCCCACCTAAAAAATTATGTAAGAAATACATTAATAAATAGACAGTGCATTAGAGTAATTGAAACTAGCTTTTGTAGATAATGGAATGAAGTATAGTAAACTCGTAATACCTTGTATAAGCTGAGCTACCTACTTCTTGTTAACTTATATAGTACAAAGAAATGCTCCTCTAAGCTGGAGGTAGGGAGCGCCTGCAGGTTGGGCACTCCATCTTAATGTCCATCCATCTTTGTAAACAGCCTGAATGGAAAATATGCTCGCAAGGTGCCACCTGTGGGAGGAGAGAGGCAGTGAGCGTTCTATGTATATATATAACAGGCCCAGATATTACACAATTACCATGTATTCACTTGTTCTTTGGGTAAGATCGATCGTAGTCATGCAAATAACACAATCAATGGGCTGATTTGTGTTATCCTCGACCTTCCTGTGGTAGCAGTACTTTTCAGGGAGGATCTGAAAATTGTAGCCATGACAAATTAATTAACGATTGTACAACACTAATACTAATAAAAATAAAATGTCGACATATATCTGAGAAATGAATCAACTGGACCACAAAATGCATGTGGAATGCTAATTAAAAGTGCAAAACGAATGTTCAAACGACTAAAATGCACCTTGACTGCAATCACAGACTATATGTATGAGGGTAATATGACATCATTAACTACCTGGTGAGGAATGAAACAGCGAGAACCAAGATAGTGCTGGAGCAGGAGCACTGCTGCTTGGATACCCATGAATATTGTCACCGCTATACACCATTTCTTGTCAGGTTCAATGCGCATGAAGTTGCTAGGACAACCAAAAATGTACAGTGGGATAGCAAGACGGGTAACAGTCATGCCTAAAATGTACTGGGGGTGCAGGGGTTTTCTTGTATCTCGGATGACATTTGTGATAATTTGAGGAACCCAAAAGGAGTACATCAGGAAAAGAAGTGGGCGTAAGAAATTATGCAACTCATACATGAGAAGGATTCCTCCCAAAAGAATGCCATCTGCAGAGTACAAAACAAATACAAAACAAATTGAAGGATATATTTAAAATTGTAAAAGAATAGCTAAGCAGTGATAAACTGATAATGATGTAAACATGTCATATCATAAAGTCGGTAAAAGAAAAATCTAAACACTGACGTAACTCGTGGAAAATATTAACTGATTTAGGAATAACATATGGATAAAACTATCGAAACATCAGTTGTTTCATGTCAGCCAAGGAAATGGTCATTCCAAGGGCTCTCACAGAACAGCAGACCCCAGGGATTCCATAGATAGGACACAAAGATGTGTTTGCCTACCAACTTGCACATGGGGGCAAGTAGACACAGACCCAAACCGGCCAAAGGTTGTCTTTCAGCACAGGTTTTAAAAACTCAATGTGAAACTTCCTAAGATCAATGATTACATGAATATCTAAGTTCTAGTAGTTGAAAATGGATTGCAATAATGTCCCTGTGCATGATCTATGCTGGTCAGAAGAGGTTGATCTACTAGCATGATTTGTAAAAAAAAGGTGAAGAAACCAAAAAAAAAAAAAGATGCTTAGCACTTACAAAAGCGGCTGTAAAGAACAGATAGTTCTCGCCTCATTACTTCCCAACCTTCTCCACTGTTCAACGGTCTACTTGCTTTCCATATGGCAAGGAGATACCTCATCTCAAATATAGAAAATACGACAAACTTGAAGAAGGCAGCTGTTGCAAAGGCATTAAAGAGAGACTCTGCAGAAAGTTTAAGCAGGTAATTAAAATGTTAATAGCCAATAACAAATCTTGCAGGACATGGCATAATTTCAGAAATAATAGGCGGTCATACAACTCAATTTCAAAACAGTGTGAAAGTGGTAAAAGCATGAACAGTTACATTTGTTGGTATTGTCACAAATTATATTAGGTATCTCATTGTCTCAGCATCAGTAGCAAACATCAATCTTGAGTTCTGTTGATGCTACTGATTACAGTGCAAGTATGCGCTGTTGGCTATAGCTTAGATCAATCTTAGTGTGAGGTCACTTTCCAGAATCTATACTTCATTGTCTATGTCACATGTTGGGCTGCTTGTCTATGTCACACGACCACATTAAACATTTTTCCAAATTATACATATTTAAAGTACTTAAGGAGTAAATTTTTCCTTTTGTAACAAGCAAAGACAGAGTTAGAAACAGTAACGGTTGTCATAGAAGAACAGATTATATATTAAGACAAAAGGGCAAACATATTTGACGAGTAAATAAACTCACCAACCAATATCCCCGCGGTCAGATGTAGTAAACATAGATATGCATCCATGATAGCTTGTTGGCCGATCATTAAGATAGATACCTTAGCAGCTCCCTGCGAGCAATAAAAATGTTATTAAAAAAACTGGAAGCTTGGAAGTCATGTAAACCAAGAAGAAGAGTTCATACTTTTACTTCAGAAATATATTCCTAAGGGGTGCTTTATTTGGGGGTATTTCATTGAAATGTTTTAAAAGTTATTCAAATTTGGACTATCTCAAAGCCCCTTACAAAAATTACCCCCAATCCAAGCACCCCTAAAGGCCACAAGGTAGAATGATTACTTACAGACTGTGTGTTGCTATGTTCCATTTGTCTAATCAGCAGCAAAACTTGGAGGAATGAAATCTAGCGTACTCCAATTAAGAAATTCACAGGGAGAACAGCCCAATAAAGATAAAATCAAAAGGAAGAAAGTCAAAAGATCACAAAGGATACAAAAGTGACCATCAGTGTATAGTTGACTGCCTTGTTGTAGTAAACTTCAACATTCAGTGAAGTTGCGTTTAATAGGATAGGTGAAAAGCACTCTCCATCATCATCTACAGCAGGACTCTCCATCAAACCCTCCAATCGGTACTTCTCGTGCTCTCCTTCTAGTTAACAATAAATATTTACAAAAGCAGTTACTATTTAGCTTAGCAAATGCACACACAGATTTTGGTGATGCACAAATTACAAATCATTGGAGAATGAATGTAATAACACCATGAAAAAATAAATCAATACCATTTATGTTAGATGACACACGAACAACCTTGGCTGCTATTTCTATATTACAGTGTTTCTCCATGTCGTATGTGAGAGCTGATAAAGAAGAAATAGAACACATCAAAATCACATAAGCTGGTAGGTAATATTCAGTCTAGAAATCAGATCTTACAATTTTTCCTTCGATTCTTCTCTTCAGAAGATTCTTGGAACACTTGGGAGGAGAAAATCCGCAACTATTACAAAATTAGCAGGTAAGCACGACAACTAACAAAAATAACACCAGATAGTGGAATGTTCTCAAAGCTCATGAAGATAGTATTATGTAAGATATGTAATGAACACAACACCCATGTATTAATCAACAAAAACAAGCCACATTCTGACGCTTACCAAATGGTATGGATTCGATAAGAAGTAATCCTCTTCTTGTAGTGGTTCACCATCGGCGCCACTGAAAAATTTGACACTGCATTAGGTCCTATACAAAAATAGGATCTACGAAATGAGAGATTGCTGGAACATTGATACAAGTATGATTCTTTATCGGATTATATAAATCCTATTTTTACTTGCATTTAAATAAGAAATTTGCGTATATGCCATGGCTGAATACTCTTAACAATAAATTCCACTAAAAACACATACATTTAAATGATGTACCAGCGCCTCACAATAACTATAGATATATGATATATCAAAACTACAGTGACTACATTACCAACATTAAGTTATGCACTATAGACTATAGTACATACAAAAGCAAGAATCTGTGGAAGATAACCAAGGGATCTAAATACCTATAACTAAGCTAGCAATAATTAATGAGATAGTCTATGCATTTCCTCTTGCATGACATAAGAGATAAAACATCAACCTAAAAAATAGTAATATTGAATTCAACATGAATGTATCTGCATAAAAACCATAGATATATGCATACTTATTGCAAATCATGTGAGCCACACTCGCTAAAAGAGGCAGGAGGCATGGGGGCAGAGTGAAAGATTAGTTAGGCCACGCTTGCCAAGGGTGGGTCGAGGGCTGACTTTTTAAAATCTTGGGACTGATATGAAATTCTAGGTTTCGATTCAGGACTTGTGTGTGTGAATTTTTTGGGGTGGCATTTTTTTATAACTTTTGGAGTGTTTTCCAGTAGAACATATATGAATCTGTCAATTTGAAAAGGACATCATTACACAACAATTCAAAGGCAGGAAGACCAAAAGGACGGAAGGTACAACACATAAGAGAAAAAAAAAAAAAATACAAGACAGCATGTTTACCTGTTTGCTACCATTCGAAGTTGTCTAAAAGGCCATATATACACACCTTCTAACCTTATTTGAGCAGTTCCATGATCATGGGCATTGTCAATAACATCATGGAATGTAATTGATCCCTGTCATCCCATGGCAAGCAAAATGACAAGTAGTGCATGCAGAGGAAAATGTTCAAGACTATATTATCTTTCATGGTTAATTAGCTTTGGTTGGAAATGTAAAACTTCAATGATTAAAAATAAGCCTAACCTAGAATGACAAAAAAAAAATTACGCAAGGTGGGAAACTGGTGCCTATAGGATAACATTTTTTTCACATGCTAAGAAACAAAGCTAAACTAAAGAAATTTTGATAGAAATGGGGACAACTGGTGCTGTAGGATAAATATTTTTTCCACATAGAATACATAACAAATGCCATAAGAAAACAAATTTTTTTACCTGAACATAATGCACCCCGCTTATCTTTGTTGGGATACTCAATAATTCTAAAACTGAGTCACCTTGTGGTTTCACAAACTCAAGAAACCTAGAAGATACATTTGAGGCACCAGCAAAGCTCCAACTTCCTGAACCGTAAAATGGTGACATTATTTCATAAATAGCACCAACATCATAAGAAGCAATATTCTATACAAATAGTTCAGAACTTCATATGAATAATGCATGTAGCACATTATACCACACAATATATGGACATGTTGTATCAATGTTAAGTCAAGAATATATCACAGTATCTGTTGATATTGTCAGGCCAATGACCACGGTTCCAATTGGTTTTACAGAGTATTTTCAAAAGCACTGTAATACCTGCATTTTGGCATTCCAAATACTTAAAGTGCCGTTTTTGCAGCCATTAACAGCAAACTTTAACAAACTAACCAGGTTCCATTTCCTGTGTTTGGCCATTTTAAATAATTAAAGCGTCTTTTTTTGTTGCAGCCATAACGGCAAATTTTAACAAGAATTGTAACTAAGGCCTCATTCTCTTCGCCTTATCTAACTTAACTTATCTTGAATTTATAGGTTTATAAAATCAAGATTAGTTAAGTTAGATAAGGCGAAGAGAATAAGGCCTAACAAAGGTTCCACAGCACAGCAAAATAGCCACAAGCTCATCAAAGAAGCAAGACAGATCTAGGAAGTAAAACATGCACATAACCAATGCTTAGGCACAAGAAAGACTACTAAAGAGCGTTAGGACTTACGAGAAAAATCAGTTATAGGAAAAAATCAGCAAGAGAAAACACGAGGATTGAAATGCCAAAATTTAGGATATGTAGTAAGATAAATAACAGCAAAGATGATATGAAACCACTCTGTAATAAGTTATAACTTTAATAAACGAGCTCATCCTTCAACTTCTAAAGAAATTTTGGTCAAATTCAATATTTATAAAAAAAAATCACTGCAACGCCAGAAGTTTCAGTACAACCCACAGATTTCTAAGAATTAAGGACATCCACTCATGTTGCGAGCCATAAATTTGACCCAAAGCAAACATAACACACTTCATTGGGACCTTAATGCAGCTACTCATCCTAATGTATGTAGTGGCAATACAAAGTCGTCAAGGGAAAGAACGGAAATCACCTTTGTATGTTCCTGTAATGTTCCATGAATACTGACTTATCTCATTCTCATCCCTCTTGAAGAATGCATGCTGCATGAGCATAGAGATCATGAGCAGAGAACATCAGCTAAAGAATTAACTAACAGTTCGAGGGAAATAAACGTGGGAAAGCTAAAGAACAATCAGTTAATATACCTAAGATGAAAAATGGAAGAAAACTAAGCAAAGCAACCGTTCTTTCTTTTCCTTGGCTTAATGAGTAATTATTATTATTGCTCACTGAGTTGAAACATCATGACCTATTGCTCACTGAGTTGAAATACTACTCAAACTGGGATCGATTGTTTAAGTCATTCGAACATTACTCGAACATGCAATTCAACGATCGCGAGTAGAAAGGCCTAATTTGGGTGCCAAACCTACAAGCATACTTCTCTGCAATCTTCGCTTCGATCACTCCAATCCAATCCGCCTAAAACCCTGCCGTAAACAGGTGTAAAAAAATCCCGACCCCGTCGATCGAACCGCGCAAGTCTCACCTCGTCGCTCCACGATCCGGCGGCGGCGGACGCGACGCGCTCCCTGAGCGGGCGCAGCGCCCCGGCCAGCGGCGGCAGCGCGAGGCTGAGCACCGCCAGAGCCACCACGACGGCCCTCAGCACGGCGGCGGCGTGGCCGGCGCCGGGGCCCATCTTCCGAAATCCCGCAGCGCAGCGCAGGCTTCAGGAGGACGAAAGCGACGCCACCATGCGGGCGGGCAAAGCAACCGCGAGCGGGCAACCGCTCCCTGGAGCGCACGGAGGGGCACCGGTCGGCTGGCGCGGCGTGGAAGACGAGGAGGGGAAAGCGAGAGGGGGAAACGAGCGAAGAGAAGGCGAGGCGAGGAGGGGGTCAAACGGGGGCGGGGTTGGGGGGGATGACGGCGAGCCGAGGCGACGGCGACTAGTGCTGCTGGACCTGGGCTTGAACAGCTCGGGAGCGGCCCGCCGCCCTCCACCCCCAGCCCAACAACCTGTCTTGGACGGACGCTCCGCTGGACAGCGCTGCGCCATGACGACCTGGGCCCACCTGTCAGGCTTTAATGTGAGCTTATGCGGACTGCCGCATCCGATAACTGTGTGGGAATAGCTAATTTGTTGATCGATTGATTGTGTTTTGCTGTGGCTGCATAATCATCATCTCCCACCGGCGTAAGTTGCTCTCCTCAATGATTCTGTGTCATTTGTTATCTACCATACGCATGTCTCCAATTTGTGCCATTTTAGTTTTGCGTAGAAAATGATCATCATGACTTTGTTAACATAAATATTTTATTTACTACTGGCTGACAGTACGGTGTATCCATACCCACACAATTTTAAAGTTGTCGCTTCAGGACATGTCTCTTTAGCGGGATCACGTGAAATGGAATGGGATTGGTCATGGTTCAATATTTGAGATATAAGAGCATCCCCAGGAGACTCTGGAAATCAGCCGCTACTTCAAAAATTTTTGTATTTCGCCGGCGCTAATACAGCACTGTAGACTCTGGAAATCAGCCTGGGTGGGAAAATGGCTATTACTGTAGCGATGCAGGGGCATTTGATGCCCCTGCTGGGGATACTCTAATAGCTTGTAGTTAAAGTATTTGGTTATTAGTATGGAAGGGTTTAGTTATCCGGACATTTGTTTGGTTGGTACGATGGAGGATGTAGCGGCGATCGTCATGGGAGCGATCAGTTAGGACGCGATGTTCAACTTCGACATAAATGACTACTTCATGTATCATGACAAGCGTGACATGAGAGCCGGCTTCTTCACCTCTAGTTCCGCTACTATCGTTGGTCAAGGGTAACGATCTGTTTTCCTCTTGCATGATGTCCTGAGTGAACACGGTAGAATCTGTTTTCCTCTTGCATGATCGATGTCTTGAGTGAACACGATAGAAAATTTTATTTTTCAGCTAATGTAGACTACCTGTTTCACTTCATCTTTGTCTTGACGCCGGTGCGAGGAGAAGGACGATCTTCTTCTAAATTTTTAGCAAATAGGCTCTACAAGATTGTTTTACATTTTTCGTCCTTATGCTGACATGAGAAGCACTAGCTTCTTCCAAATTCTAGCAAATAGGCTCTGTAGGGTTTTGATTGTAAACCTACCGTTTAGCTAGGATTTGGTAAAATCAAGTTCCTTTCGTAAAAAAATATACAATCAACTGGATTTGACTAACCATTTGCAAAGGAAGAAAACTAATCCTACATCTTTCTCGTACCCTCCCAAAAAACTAATCTGGACAAAATCCCTTGGCACGTATTCTCTTCGGGTTTTTTTTTGACGCTTTTGACTTTCGTACATGTTTTTCGCCATTCGTTTTATTCAAAAAATTAGTGCAAATATACAAAAATATAAGTCATGTTTAAAGTGCCTTTAATGATAAAACAAATTACAATACAATAAATGATATTTAAATAGTTTTTTTAAATAAGACGAATAGTTAAACGCGTGTTTAAAAGTCAAAAGTGTCGAATAAAAAAGAACGAACTGAGTACTCCGCTACTCGGCTAGTACAGGGTAGTCACTGCAAAGCTATGCCCACAGACTCACCACTCTTCTGATGTACGCCACCAAACACACGGGATCTCCGGATGCTGAGGTCGGCTACCGCGTTTAGATTTCAACTTAAATTAAATTAAATTAAAATTTGTTAGTTTTGTATAAGCCAAATGATGTAATACTTTGTATTTATTTTTGTGGGGTTTTAAAGTAGTTTTTCTTTGAGTACATAAAATATTTTTTCATAATTTTTTGAACTCTTTGAGATGGCTTTCGATGGGTCACAACTTTTCCAGATTAAAGTTTTCAGTAACTTTCAGCTAAAACAAATATGGCATTTGAAAATGTGCATGTTTAATGGGAATAGTTATTCGTGGATTATCCCATCTCTATTAATCTGCTTTTTAATGATTACCCTACTTTTTCTATATTTCCCTCTTTTATATTTTAATCGCTACCATATTGGTACGATGTAGACTGCTCACTGAAACCCGGCCCGTAGCTTACTGAACCCGACCCGAAAAAGCCGGCCGGCCGTACCGACCGTCATCGGTAGACTCGACCTCGATTCAAGCCCATGGTCGGTCGGGCGGGCTTGGCCCGGATTCCGCCGGTTTTAGCTGTGGTCGGTGCCGTCCAGACTTCAGTAGACTTCGACCAGTAGGGCTCGGGCCAGTTTTGAACCGGCGCCGGGCCGGGCGGCTCGAACTGATTTTTCGGACCGGACTTTTCGAACCGACCGAAGCTCGGCCCGGCCCGGGGTTTGAACAGGTCTAGTACGATGTTGAATAGGAATAGTACAAATGAGCATCAAATAGGTACTACTTAGACATGTTTTTGCGTACTTGGTATTGCTAGCCTGACATGTTGTCACTGCAAGCATCCACTCTATTAATGTCTGCCAAATATGTGTACGCGAGCTTCCAAAAAGCTGACGCATTTATTTACGTTGACTTTGGAAAGCTGACGTAAATATAAGAGCATGTACAATGGTACACATCAGCTATCTTTAAGCTATGTATAAGGTTTGTCATGTAGGATAGGTAATGATGTGAAGGAGAGATGGTACGCATAGAGAGTTGAGCCATCTCCAATATAAGAGATGACTCTACACGTGAATTAAGAAATCTTGTGTGTGATTAAGTGTCATAAAAAATATGCAGTTGTCTCTAAGCCATATCTACCATTGTATGAGTTGTCTCTAAATCATCTCTATAAGTGACATGGCAATGGTTAGAGATGGTTGTTGTCTCAACCATTGTACATACTCTAAGCCCAACAAAAAATGGCGTAAATACATGAAGAAGACCCGCGGGAAATTTGCAAAATTTGACCAGACCATTGGACCACTATTTACGCTTGACAGGCTTACGTAATAGGAAAAGTAGCTAATGTCACTTGCCACATTATTTACGTCAGTCTAGCTGATGTTAATACAAAAAAAATTCTAGGAGAATTTTAGAAAATTTGACCAGTGCAGTGAACCTCTATTAACATCGGCCATGCTAACATAAATATGACACATGTATGCATGATTTATTTTACGTTGACCTGGTTGATGTAAAAAAATTTCATCACACATGGCATTGTTTGTTTGATTTGCAACTTCTGTAAAAGCTACTTCTGGGAAATCCATTCAAAATTTGCTTATCAGATTACAGTACAATTGAACTTTTAGGGCTTTTGGCTTTTTGGATGTGGGTTCCAAAAGCTGTCTTTTGTTTGATCTTCTAGCTTCTAAGGCTGTAAGCAGGTCTAAGGGTGCATTTTGTTACTTGAATGAGATGGTTCTTGTATAGAATGATACAAAAATTGTGTTATTCATATGTTTTGGTTGGTTGATTCGTATCAGATTATCCTGAACGGTGGTATACAAAAAATTGGAATATTCTCACAATATGTTGTACGACTCCATTCGCTTGATTTGGTTGAACGACGGCGTACAACTTTCTCCCGCAAACTCTTACTTCATCTTAATTCATATTTTTTATTTTGAAGTATCCCAAATTTCAAATAGATTTGAGTTTGAAATTCGATTTATTTTAAATCAATTTTTATTTTTTATTTTTGAATTTGAAAATAGGCTTGATTTTATTAAAATTGATTTGAATTTTCAATACACCTTGAATCTTGAATTTAAAATATGATTTGACTTTGAAATTGAAATTTGAATTACTTTTTAGAATTTAGGTTGATTTTTAATTTAAAACAAGTTTGTATTTTCAATGTTGCTTGAATCCGAATTGAAAATCCATCTTAATTTTTAATATAAAATTTGAACTGAATTTAATTTTGGTTTGAATTTTGAATTCAAAATTTGATTTTAATTTGAATTCAATTAAAAATTTAAATGTTAAATGCAGTTTGAATTTAAAATCCAATTTTAATATTGAATTTGATATAATGTAAAATTTAAAATTTTGTTTGAATGTTGAGCTTAAAATTAAATATAGTTTGAATTTTCCAAAATAAAATCATCTTAAGATTAAAATTTCGTAAGAAATAAAGTGTTATTTTATGATATTTGATTAGTTGAACTATCATAAGTCATCTTATACGAGAACCAAACAAAATTTTGTATAATCCTGTTTAATTAACCAAATATCTCGATTGAATCATACCATAAAGAACCATTCTATTCAACTTGTACCATCCTATAAAGGTTCAACCTGATACGGATAACCAAACACACCCAAAGTGATCAATATGTAAGTTAGAGAGCTATTTCCACCCACCACCATGCCGTCACGCCCACCGCCACCACTCTCCCAAGCCCGCCATCACGCCCTATGTCGCTCTCATTGTCGCCCCATTGCCGTGGCCCACTGTCTCACCGACGACTGCGTGAAGCGAGCAAGAAGTGAGCCGTCTTGCCTCCCCGTGCCACATTTCATAACAATCTGTGGTTGTGTATGTTGAGAAACCTCGTTACTGAGTGTAGTCCAAGTTATAAATGTAGTCGAACAATCACACAAAGAAAGACAAAGAACACATGATATAGGGTGGAGCTTCTCTTTATTAATTTTAGATTGGTATAAAACAGGGGGCTGCACCTCTTCTTATATAGTGTTGCTTAGGGTTTCGGCTAGGTCTAGCGTAGACCCACCTAGGGGGAGCCGACCGGACCTAGCCGCACGTGTCGCACGCCAGCCTAGCTAGGCCGAGCCCACCTACCCCTAGTGATACTGATTTCCCAACGCTCCCGCTAAACCTTGTCAGTAAGATGCATATGCCTCATCAAAACTCCGTAAAACCGATTGGAAAAATTTCTTGGAGAAAGAGTACATAGCATATGCTTGTTGTGCACACGATTTACCTCATTAAAGACCTTACGTGAAAAATTTCATGGAAAAATCACTAAGGAAAAAGAGTACAAATCACCCAACATTGCATATGATCTTCTAAATCAAGTTGGGTACTCAAGCTTCATGCCTAGGCTTTAATTCAGGACATGTGAAGTATCTCCCCTTGAAATTGAATTCAGCACTTCTTTCAGCCTGATCATTCCAATGCCCCTAACGCATCTCTCAAAAGAGACCGCAGGTAGTGACTTTGTGAATAAATCATCTAACTTCTAATAGGACTTGGTGTGCTGAATAATTAATTCATTCAACTTATGTAGTTCATGCACATAGAAGAACTTGGGGTCGATATGCTTAGTAAGATTACTTCCACATAACCCATTTGCATTTGGGCAACACAACCAGCATTATCTTCATAGATAATTGTAGGGGTTTACTCAATATGTAATCCACATGATTGCAGGATGCGTTTCATCATTATTCTCAATCATGCACATCTACGAGATGCTTCATACAATGCATGGACGACTTACAAGACATTGTTTTCCCATCACATAGGAAAACATACCCAGTTTATGATTTATCAGAATACGGATCCGACAGGTATCCATCATCGGCGTAACCAATAATATTCAAGTCTTGTTGCTTCCTATAAAACAGACAAAGATCAATGTTTCCACAGAGGTATTGAAGGATAACCTTTTATTCCATTGCAATGCCTATTCATGGGCGTTGCACTGTATCAAGCTAACACGTTCACGGCAAATGCTATATCAGACTGCTACTATTTGCAAGATACATATGTGCTCCTATTGCATTCAGGTACGGGACATCCTGCCTTAGGATTTCCTCCCCCTCTTCCTTATTTCGGAAGGGGTCTTTATCTTTCTACAAAGTCCTCCCAATCATGGGTGTTCTAGAGGAATAGGCCTTGTTAAAGCCAATCCTTTCTAATGCTTTCTGAGTATAGGTCGCCTAGTGAACTAGGACCCCATGAGGGAATGCTCGAGCTACAAGCCTAAGCAGAACTTAGTTTTACCTAAGTATTTCAATTAAAACCATACTTCATGTATGAATATGCTTATTCTAATTCTCTTTTTAATTTCAAATAGTGACTTCCGGAGTTTACACTATATGTTTCTATTTTCTCTCTCTTAGTTTCGGATGGTGATGCTTCATGTATCTTCATTCACAAGTCCAAATCCAAGTCTTTTATTCATATATTCAGTAACAACATAATTCAATTCAAATTTCACTCTCAACTTCAAATTGAGTACTGCCAATAATGAGATATATTGAAAGGGTAACATGACCAGGGAATAAACTTCTTCATAAAGTCTTGAGCTATCAACCGTGCTATGTACCATGTCAATTTTCATTATTCTAGTTTCTCTTCTAGAGAAGGTGCTAGTACCATGGTAACTGCCTTCTTTTGTATGGCAAATATGTATGTCGATATTGGTTGTTGCTCTATTTGTAAATTCCCTTTGTAATACAAATGCTATGGCCATTTAGTCATGAGGTGCTTCATGCACTTCTACTTACATTGCACCTCTATTTTTCATCACGGGAGCAAGTTCCTTTAGTTCTTATTGCCAGTGTGTGCACTTCATACATTTATTCCTGCAAATGGAATATTCATTACTGTGAGTGCCTGGCTAGCGGGCTTCTCTGCAGCTACCAGGTCTCAACTGGCTCCCTTTCTCTACTTGGGGCATTTTCGTGATTTGGTCGTGATAAGCTCTCTTCCTCTTTTTTTCCAGGCATCCTCGGGTACATTAGGTCAAAGGAACCAGACTCCCTGTTCTTTCTGGGGCCTTTGAACAGGTTGAGGGGTACCTTCAATTCTCTGGTACTGCAACCCTCTCTGTCGCATTACTCCTAGTAATACAACTTAATCACTCCCTTCATATCACAAAAATGATAGGCAGTGGCAATTTCATATACATCAATAGTCTGCAAGACTTTCATTTCTTTACTAGTGCAAGGGTCACTCACGGGAATTCTATATGTGTATTTTCCCATCTTTCTCATTCAAGAGTTCTAACTCTCCCCCTAATGACGGAAAAATAACCCTCGTCAATAGTGGTTTGGTACATATAATTTAAATGTGGGTAATTTAATGATGACCCTTTGCAGGCACTAGTTGGATGTTGTAGGACTTCATGTCCTTTTTTAATAGTGAATAGGATTCTGTGTATAGAACTTCTTGTCTTAACACATTCTTTATGAATTACAACTCTGCTAATTAACCAGGCTAATATTCAATTCTTTCAATTAATATGATTGCTAGTCATTTTTTCAAGAGGTTACATTCTATGCAAAGTGCTCTACTTGAAATCTCATCATTGAATGCCTTTGAAATAAATTCACTAGAATTGTCCATTGCAGTGGACTTTACATGATGATTCGAGACTATATTCTTTAATTCCAATAATTTACAAGATCTTCTCTGCAAATGCTTTGTTCCTTGTGTGATAGTAAACACAGTCACATAGAGGGAATAGTGTTGAGCACCACAAAGTACCAAAACTGCCTTGATAAGGGCTGAATTGGAATGCAAACGTCCCACTGGATGCAATACAGGGATTTGAGGACTTTAAAAATCTCTTCGTAGTATGTGGTTTCATTCATCGATTTTCGCTGGCACATGCAAGTGCACAAAATCTTTAAGATTTGAAAAAAATCATGATGATGTTATAGCCCAGTGAGTTGTTTGTGCAATCCCATATCATTATAAGACTGTGGGGGACCCATAATACAATACTGGAAAGATAAAAGTTAAAAGCTTCTAAAACCAGTCTTCTATTCAATTTCATCCAAATTCAGTACCTCAATTCGATCTTTAGGCGAAATTCCGTAGACTGCCGCGTAGGACAGAAGTTTCATAGGATAGAAGTCGCGTAGGACTTTCGGCAACCCGAGTGGGAGCCAGCGTGAGGAAGATGCGTTGCAAATAGTTCCATGCCTTCTCCTCCTCATGGATTGTTCAGCACGTCGGGAACGAGCATGCTGATAATGTGTTGAGAAATCTCGCTACCGGGTGTTGTCCGAGGTATAGACGTAGTCGAACAATCACACAAAGAGAGACAAAGAACACAAGATATAGGGTGGAGCTTCTCTTTATTAATTTCATATCAGTATACAACAGGGGGCTACACCTCTTATTATATAGTGTTGCTTAGGGTTTTGGCTAGGTTCAGCATGGGACCAACCTAAGGGGCGCCGGCCGGCCCTAGTCGCGCGTGCCGTGCGCCAACCTAGCCGGGCTGAGCCCACCTGTCCCAAGTGGTTTCCCAACAATGTACTGTGTCCTAGATTTGATTAGGCATGGGGTTGTACCAATTTCGATGTTGGAATAAGTCCATTTTAGGTACCTCAATTATCGTGAAAGTCCAAAAAACCCCTAAACTATGATTTGATCTGTTTTACATACTTAAACTTTCAATACCAGCTCAAAAACCATCACAACCCTGTTTTGTTCAGTGGTTTTGCTGATGTGGCTCCATGTGGTAGTGGTTTTTGCTGACTTGCCTGACATGTGGCGCCACTACGTCACGCCACGTCAGTAAAACACCTAAAAAACCAGCTGGTGATGGGTTTTGAGCCGGTATTGAAAGTTCAGGTATGTAAAACAGACCAAATCATAGTTTAGGGAGTTTTTTTGGACTTTCTCGATAGTTGAGGTACCTAAAATGGACTTTTTCCTATTTGGGATTGGGCATGGAATAACCAGACTTGGATGTGATGATCATGCGATGAGAGTTAACGGGCATTGCCACACGCATGGCATCAAGCAGGACGGTCTGGCTTTGGCCTCGTTTGTTTTGGCTTAAATTAAATTAAATTAAAATTTATTTTTTGTATTAGCCAATTGATATAATACTTTGTAGTCGTTTTTGTGCAGTTTTAAATAGTTCTTTTCAAAGTTCGTAAAATATTTTTTTTTATAATTTTTGAACTTTTTAACATGTCTTTTGAGGGATCGCAACTTTTTCAGATTAAAGTTCAAACAACTTTCAGCTTAAACAAACAATGCCTTTGTGGCGGCGATGCACGAGGCGAGTGTACGGATGAAGAGGTACAAAATGACATGCCTGGAGATGATGACGTTACGGGTGGATAGGTCATGGCAACAATAGCATTTTTGTGTTTCAAACGGTATCCGAGGAAGACGCATTGGGTGGAGCGAGGAGATAATTCGTGAGGTGAGGTGGCATATTCTCCCTCTGTTTTTTTTTGTTTGACGCTTTTGACTTTTGGACACAACTTTGATCATTCGTCTTATTCAAAATTTTAGTGCAAACATGCAAAAAAAAGTCATGTTTAAAGTACCTTTGTTGATAAAACAAGTCACGATAAAATAAATGATATTTACATAAATTTTTTGAATAAGACAAATGGTCAAAGGCATGTCCAAAAGTCATAAGCGTCAAATAAAAAGGAACGGAGGGAGTAGATTGGAATAACAAAGGCACCCCAAAACACATAGGTGATCATATGTGGGATGAGTACCATGTAGGCAGTAGTAAGGTCTAAAGGACTATATGGCATGAGATGGTCGATGATTCAGAGGTGAGTATAGTAGTATGGAGGGCTTCGACCAGAAATTTGGAAGGAAGATGAGCTTGATAAATAAGGGTACGAAGGATATCATTGGTGGTGCGAATAAGGCGTTCTCCTTTGCCATTTTGAGGCGACGTGTGTGGGCAAGAGAGATGTAGGGTGACGCAGTTGTGAGGGAAGAAGTAGCGGAGTTGGAGTTTCAAAACTCATCACCATTATCACTCTGCGTACACTGAATGGTACAATGAAATTGGGTGCGGATGTATTGAAAGAAGCGAAGAAGGGTGTCGTAGGTGTCAGACTTATGGCTCATTAGGAAAGTCTAGGAATAATGGGAGAAATCACCGAGCAATATTAAGTATCAATTGTAACCAGAAAAGCTACATATAATGAAGTCTAAAGATCACAGTGAATCAATTGAAACAGAGATGTTGTAACAGTAGAATATGAAGAAAAGGATAGCCTAGGGTGGCATCCAAGCTGGTAGGCCTCACAAGTGGAGGACAAGCGAGCGAAAGCATTATTACAAGTTGTAGGAAATAAAGAAGAAAGCTACAAAATAGTGGCGGAGCTTGGGTGGCCGAGGCGCTTATGCCAAAGATCAATGGTGGAGATGGCAGTGAGAGCTACTGGAGAGCACTATGAGGTGCCAAAGAACGGGTAACGGTCGCCCGAGCTACTGGAGCGCATGATGGTTGTCTTGGTGGCTAGGTCCTTCACAGAGAAACCGAAAGGATCAAATTTAATGGAGCATGCATTGTCATGGGTAATCGACAAACGAAAATGGCATTCTTGACAATGGCAGGTGTAACTAGCGTGTTATGGAGATAAAAGCATCGAGCAGTGAGTGTAGTGGAATCAAAGGCAATAATGGGAATTGATATGGCGGTACCATTGTCGATGATAATACGATGAGTATTATGCTTTGAAAGGGAACTAGCTAGGAAAGGTTACCCGTAGTGTTGGTGATGTGCAAAGTAGCGTTGGTGTACATAAACCAGTTAGGGACAACGAGTGGGTACTGGTCGTGATTGTTGACGAAGGCATTCATCAAGGACTGTTGGCCCCAAGAGGAAGGGACGTGGTATGCTGGAGTTGACTGAGTTGGTGGGTGTGTCGATTCGCTGGTATACATGACAGGTTAGACATGACTGGGGACAACAGTCGAGGGCCGAGAACACGTACAAAGTTAGGTGGATTGAAGGTGTGGTAGTTGGTGTGGACGATCACTGTAGTCACCACAGAGATGGGTGCGAAATACCCCATCCATAGAAGGTTGCTGCTGCGTATTGAAGATGTGGCCATGTGGAACCAAGTTATGGCGACCAGACAGAGATGAATGGGAACCAATCTCCACTCTAAATCTGAGCATTTAACAACTGTGTGTATCCCTAAGTTGCATGCGTAAAATCCACGGACATATGTGGAGATTTTTCATTCACGATCTTGGTTGATTAGTGTCCAAGTAAAAAGAATTAATTCAAAATTGACTTTATAAAAAGAGACCAAGACAAACAATTAAAGCTACTTTACAAAAAAAAAAAGAGAGCTAGCCAAACAACTAAATGTAGGTTATAAAAAAATAACAAGCGAAATAACTGAAGCTACTTTAGAAAAAGCAAAACAGATTTTTTCAACAATTTGTCTCTCTTCACATGAGTGAATCATGGCTTTAATGGGTTTCAAAGATTATAAGAATTTTTCTCTCTATGTGTGAATAATTCACGAAACCCTCATCGGAATTTCAGATCCAAACTACTTGTAAAAAGGTATGGAAATTCACGAACTGAAGTCCACCATGAACTTTACACTAAAAAATTTAGAGCTCGTTTTTCACCTCATGACTCCACAACGGTGCATTCAATCGACTCAAAATTTTGTAATAGATAGATATGTGAGGCATGTACCTTCTCCAACTGGAAGTACTCAAATTGATTTTTCTAAATTTTTCCAAAAATCCTGCACTGACTGTTGCAACGAGGAAAGTTTCTAGATAGATTTGCAACTAGCGAGAAAAATTGATCTCTAGCCTATCCAAAAGTTGTAAGAAAAGTCTCAAACCATATGAGAAACCTAAAGACAACATGGATCAGTAGAAAAAAAAGAAAGAAATGAAGCAATTAAACTAGTTGCAAGTAAGAACACTAAAGAAACACATCAAACATAAGAACTAGACAAGACGTTGGATGGACATTTGATGGATTTTATCATTTTTTTGGGGGTATTGTCTGTGACAACAAGACAGATTTGTCCTGAGGGTGTCCGGTGTTCGATAGAGGGGGTCTTCGCACTTAGCACGCTGCACTGATCTACCCGCGAACCGGAAGAGCTAGCCAACGGATCACACGCACAAATTTACCCAGTTTCGGGCCTCCCAAGGGATAACAACCCTACTCCTGCACTGTGGTTCTTGGATGTGGATGAACAAAGTGTCTACAGTGTTCGAGAGATCGGATCTGCCCTCCTCCTTTTTTTGGATCCCCTCTCCCGGTGCACATTGCTCCCTTTATATACTCAGGGCTGGCAAGGCACCGCCCGCGCGCGAGAGAGAGAGAGAGAGAGAGAGAGAGAGAGAGAGAGAGAGAGAGCTCATTTACTACCCCTACCACTGTAGCTAACAAACAGGAAAACACAGTATAGCCGAGCCCACACCATCCTTTCTCCAACGATGTGGTCTAATTACCCCTGACGCCGCCAGACACGGGCGGCGACCATCGTTGCCTTGCACAGTAGCGCCTATACAGGCATAGTGTGTCTGACGCCATGCCAGTGACGCCCTCATTCGCCTTTCTGTACCATGCCAAATCCCCTGCATTTAATGTCGCCGATACACCATGACAGAGCGAAGCCTTCACCAGGAAGCTCCCGTGTGCTCCCGCGGAAGCCCCACTGATGGGGCCTGAGGGAGCTCCATGCCCACCCTACTGCCATGTGGCCTGGTCCATCTAGGTGCTGGGGCCCGCTTGCCTGCCTTACGCTGTGCTCGCCTAGATGCCACGTAGCGTGCTCCACTGGGGCACTGAAGCTTGCTCGTTCGCCACGCGTCATACTCGCCGCGTCGCCACGTGACTTGGTTCGTCGGCGCGGGGGACTGCATGCCCGCCTTACGCCGTGCTCGCCTGTAAGATCAAGCCTCCCTTGGGCTTAATGTTTTGGTAATTGATGCCAACTGGGCCTCGACGGACCGCATCAAGGCTAAGGATGTTATTTGCTAGTTCTTCTATTTTCCTTGTGTGCGTGTCTGCTTCTGGCCCATCTGGCCCATTGATGTCTGCGAGCTCATCTCTCTGGTTGTAGGTCCCACTAAGCACAAGTTCCAGTTCATCTGAGTGAGTTCGAGCGGGTTCTAGAGATGCCAGGTGTCCAGGGTTCGAGAGAGTTCCTGAGTGGGATAACTGTCCAAGGTTCGGGTTTCTTAGCTCCTAAGTCTTCGAAAGTGCCAGGAAGTCTCCGGAAGCCACTTTCCAGCTGTCCAAGGGTTTCTTAGCGCCTAAGTCACCTGGGTTTCCGCCTAAGCCATCCTAGGTTCCCGCCGAGTCCGCAAGTCGAGCCCACGCCTGAGTCGAGAGAGAGAGGTGACCGAGGGTGTCGGAGAGTGGTTTCTATAGAATTTAGGGTCTATCCATTTAGAAATAGGTGGTGAAACTTAGTTAGTTGGATAGCCCTTTCTCTTAGCTTTCCGGAATGCCCAAGATCATCTGAAACGGAGTTCGGGAGCAAACGATATGAATTTTTTGATGTGACTACTGGAGCTGGTCGGACCGAGTCCGACCACCGTCGGACTGGGTCCGACGGATGGACGAAAAATGTGGTTTTTGGCTAAGTCCTTAACGTTTTTGCAACTCCACTGTCGGACCGGGTCCGACCACCGTCGGACCGGGTCCGACCAGGCCAAAGTTTCCCATCGACTAAGTCCCGAATGCAACTTACTCGCCGGACCGAGTCCGACGGTCTTCGGACCGGGTCCGACGGATCGATCTGAATCTCGAAAAATCAGATCTGAGCCGTCCATCTTTAGGGTTTCGAGTGTAGGGCTATAAATAGGGGCTTGGAGCACGGGAGAAACTTGAGAGAGCCTAATCTAGCATCCACCCCTTGCCCTAGCCACCAAGAGAGCTCCTCCCATGGTTTCCATCTCCACCTAGGGTTCCATGTGCTTGAGAGATTGAGAGGGAGAAGAAGAGAGGAAGAGGAAGAAGAAAGTGCTCCCTACCTCCTCTCATCCATCCCCAAGGTTTGCCCCTTCTCCCATGGTGTTCTTGCCCTAGTTTCTATGGTGGGAGACAAGGGGTAGTGGTGAGAGACGGTCTCCGATCTTGTGCTCTTGGGACTTCGCCGCCGGAGAGATCGTCGTCACGCCACGAGCTTCATCAACCGAACGACTACATCAACCGTTCCGCAAACCCACCATCCGTTGGTGGTCACCGCCTTGTATAGGGGTGCATCCTCTCCATCCGTTAGAGTCACAAGTCTGCCGTGTGTCGGCGGCCACCTCCGTGTGTCGGTGGTGCCAAGGTGTCCGTGTGTCGGAGCCAAATCCTCCATGTGTTGGGGGTACCTTATGTGTTGAGGTGAAATCCACCGTGTATCGGTGGTCGGTGCCGTGTGTCAGTGCCGGTGGGGTGTGAGAGCTCTCGCGTGTGAGAGAACTCGTTTCCATGTGATGGTTTGGAGCTCGCCTACCATGTGTTGGTGAAGAGCTACCACGAGTGGATTGAGGGCTAGGAACGAAAGGGGTCCGACTTCTCTGTGTGAGAAGTTTTCTCAACGGAGACGTAGGTGTTCATGTGTTGAGCACCGAACTTCGGGAAACAACTCGGTTTGCGCCTTCTTGTCTCATTCATTTACTTCCGCACATTAACTTGATCGTTTGCATGTGAGTGCCATCGAGCCTCCTAGTAGTCGCTTATGTCTCATTGTGATCACTTCCGCAACTAGACTCTAAATTCATCGATAGCTTGGGTTCTTAATTTGACTAATTAAGCAAGCGAATTGAGTGAAATAAAATTTGAAAAGAGCCGATTCACCCCCCTCTCGGCCTAGGATCCTTACAAGTGGTATCAGAGCTCGGCTCTCTATTTGTGCTTAACCGCATTGGAGATGGCCGACGGGGGTAGTGTCGCTAGTAATCGAATACCTTTGTTCAATGGATCTCACTTTGTTTTCTGGAAAAGACGCATGGCTGTTTATCTCCAATCTATGGGCTTAGATGTTTGGAAGGTTGTAGAGTCCCCTCTAGGCTTCACACTTGCGAATGACACAGCTCCCACACCTGAGCAAACTAGATTGCTTGAACTAGATGCTAAAGCCATGAATGCACTGTTCTGTGGTTTGAGCATGGATGTGTTTGATAGAGTTAGCAATCTTCCCACTGCACACGATGTTTGGACATCACTTATAGAAATCCACGAGGGGACAGCTTCTGTCAAAGAGGGCAAGTTGGTGGTGGTTAAGGAAACTTTTGATCAATTTAGGATGCTTCCTAATGAGAATGTTAATGAGATGTTTTCTAGACTTAACCACATAATCAACGAGCTCAAGGGGCTCGGTTCTTCTCTGTCAGATGTTGATGTGTGCAGGAAGATGATCAGGGTGCTGCCAAGACAAGAGTACAGTGATATCATCACGTATCTCTCCAACAGTGGCGAAGTCGAGAAGCTTGCTCCCACAGCTCTCCTGAGCAAGCTCACGACTAATGAGATGCTCATCATTGAGCCTGGGGCACCACCTGCACCTGAGAAGAACAAGGTTGTTGCACTCGAGGCGAGTGGACCCAGGCAGAGTGACACTAAGACAAGCTCAGCTGAAGATGGTGCAGGGATGACTCTGAGCCAGTTCGAAGCTGGATTTGAGCAATTGGGATTGTTCATGAAGAATGCTGGAAAATTCATGAGCAACAATGGACATGGGGACAAGAGAAGGTCCGGGAGAAACTCATATGCATCACTCTGATGCTATGAGTGTCAAGAAAAGGGCCACATAGTTTTAATGTGCCCTCAGAAAGGAAACATCAAGTACAAGGAGAAGGGAAAGGATAACGGTGATAGTGAGAAACTGAAACACAAAGGGAAAGACAGGAGGAAGAGTTTTCAAAAGTCAGGCTTCAAGGGCTTCTCCAAGCAAGGCAAGAGGCTGGCTTTTGTGGGAGAGTGGGTCACAGACGACAGCTCTAGTGACTCTCCAGCTTCTGATGACGAGGAGGAGTCAAGTGGCCAAGGATTGGCCGGCATGGCAATCACTCAAGCCGTGCCACCACCGCCAGCCTTCCCTCCAAGATGCCTCACGGCCGTCACCGAGCCTCAAGTGTGGTATTCCGATGATGAGTCTGCTTCTTCTACTTCCACCACACCAAAGGCGACATCGACTCCGACTGACATCGCCAAGTGCTTGATGGCCAAGCCAACTACCAATGAGGTTTGTGACTCTGACTCTGATCCCGATGTTGAGGAGGAAACTGGTCAAGCTTATCTTGCACAAGCACTTGAATTTCTTGAAAAGGAAAGGTCAAGAAGCATGAGACTTCAGGAGCGTCTTAACAATTTGGAAGTTAGGTTCAATGATCTTGTGTCTAAGCATGAATCACTAGAAACTGAACATGACATCATGATAGGCACTAGTAATGCTATGATTAAGAAGTCAGGTGCGCTTGAAGAAGAAAATAGGGCTATGAATGAGTCGGTAGAACATCTTTTTGCTACAATTCATGAGCTTAGGGCTAGTAATGAGCGGCTTATAGCCGACAATGCTTTCATGATTGCTTTGCCTGTCGCTCAATCTGTTGATGATTCTAACTGTCATGCGTTGGTTGATGCTTTGCCTACTATCTTGTCTGTTCCTAGTGATGTTGTTGATGATGCTCCTGCTTGTGCCATAATTGTTGCACCACCTAAAGTTGATTGCTCTACTTCCTGTGATGATTTGATTGACTTGACCCTGATTGCTTCTAGCTCTAGTGGTTCCTCTAGCAATGCTCATGATTGTACTCCTGATAATTGTAAATTTGCTTTAACTGCTAGAGAACTAGCTATTGAGAATGGTGAACTTAGATCTAAACTTGAAAAATTTGATAAAGGACTTGGTAAGTGCTATGAGGGTAGCCTAGCCTTGGATAAGATGCTTAAGGAACAAAGAAAACCTTCCCAAAAGGGTGGCTTGGGTTTTACCCCTGAGAAGTCAAAGGGGAGGAAGAAATTAAGTGTTCCTCGAGCATCTACCAATAGGCAAGGTTACTATCATGCTCATCCCAAAAAGAGAAGCAACTCTGGGCCTAACAACTTGCACACTAGTAACTTGAACTCTAGGCAACACTTTGGGCACTTCAACACTTGGCAAGGACCTCCTAGGCACTATAATTCCACGACATGGCAACCTAGGAATCAATATGCTTGGCAATATGCTTCTAGGTACAACAATTGGAATGGTCCTCCTCCTATGCTATACAACAGTTGGCAAGCTCCTTCTCCACCTAGCTTCTGGAATGATCCTCCTAGGCAAAACTTTGCTAGGCAAGCTCCACCTAGAAACCAAGCTAGGAACATTCCCAAGCACACCAAACCCAAGCTTCCAAGAGCTCATGCTGAGTTGTATGATCACTATTTGCTTAGGGTGAATGACAAGGGTAAGGTTGTCGCTAGATATGCTGGCTTGAGAGCTGAGAATGAGCATAAGGCACATGTTTGGGTGCCTAAGTCATTGATTGATCGTTTTGCTCCATTTGCTTCTAGTTTGAAGGCTAACCCTCGGGGACTTCCTGTGTGGGTCCCTGAGTCACATAAGTGATCTCTTCTCATGACAATGAACTACCGGAGTGGAGGTGCCATTGGATTATCGGCAATGTTTGCACCCAACACATGACCGCAACCCCCGGTTGTTCACCTCAATAGGGGAGGAAGGCAAGATTCCCCCCAGGGTCACTTTTGGAGATGGAAGTAAGAGCAAAGTACTTGGAGTTGGAAAGGTAGCAATCTCTTCAGAGCTTTCAATTGACAATGTGCTACTAGTGAAAACTTTGAGCTATAATCTTCTCTCTGTTGCCCAAATATGTGATTTGGGGTTCCATTGTAATTTCTCACCTGAGGGCTTGTTGGTTTTGGACAAAAATGACAAACTTGTGTTCAAAGGCTTTCGTTTTGAAAACTTGTTTCTTGTGAACTTTCATGAGCCTGATGCATCCGTCTCGACTTGCCTTATCACCAAAGTCTCTCTTGGTTGGCTTTGGCATAGGCGTCTTGGGCATGTTGGCATGGCAAATTTGAAGAAACTTTTCAAAAACGAGTTGGTTCTCGGGGTGCAAGATGTGACATTCGAGAAAAACAAGCTTTGCAGTGCCTGTCAGGCCGGCAAGCAAGTGGCAAGCTCACATCCTGCCAAGAATGTCATGTCTACATCTCGACCTCTTGAGCTTATACACATGGATCTTTTCGGGCCAACAACATATGTGAGTATCGGGGGAAATCTTTATTGTTTGGTCATTATTGATGACTTCTCCCGATACACTTGGGTTTTCTTTCTACCTGACAAAACTCCAACCGGAAATGTTTCCAAAAAGTTTGTAAAGAAAACCCAAAATGCTTTTGATTGTATCCTCAAGAAGGTGAGAAGTGACAATGGAACGGAGTTCACTAACACTTCGGTTGAGTTGTTCTGTGATGAGCTAGGTATTGATCACCAGTTCTCAGCCACCTACACCCCTCAGCAAAATGGGGTGGTTGAGAGGAAGAACAGGACACTCATTGAAATGGCGAGGACAATGTTAGATGAATACAAGACTTCACATCTGTTCTGGGCTGAAGCAATCAACACAGCCTGTCACTGGCATCAACAGGTTGTACCTTCACAAGCTCCTGAAGAAGACGTCCTATGAGCTGCTAGTGGGAAGACGACCCAATGTCTCCTACTTCAGGGTTTTTGGCTGCAAGGTCTATATCAAGAAGAAGCGGGAGCACTTGGGCAAGTTCCAGAGCAGAGTGGACACATGAGTTTTCTTAGGGTACTCAGCCAGAGGGTCTTCCTTCAGGGTGTACAATGAGGGCAGTGGTCAGATTGAGGAGACCTGCGATGTGAAGTTCGATGAGTCAAATGGGAGCCAAGGGAGCATGAGAACACGGATGATGTGGATGGTGAGCGGTTGGCTAGGCGGTGGAGGAGATGCCACCGGTGATGTGAGGCGATGAGAGCTCAGAGGGAGACCGAGACTGTTCCACCACCTCTCACCCCTGAACCAGTGCCAGAGTCAGGGGGAGCCTCACCTCAGGCGGACAACTCAAGTCTTGATCAGGCTCCAGAGGTAGGGACAGCTTGTGAGCCAGATGCAGAAGCAGAATCAGATGAGCCACCACCTCAGTGGAGTACAGACCAGATCTAGGACGGCAAGTTTCTGTGAGCACACGGCGTTTGTGTCTGAGCTTGAGCCAAAGAAAGTGGAGGAGACGCTGAGTGACCCAGATTGGATCAATGCGATGCACGAGGAGCTGAACAACTTTGAGAGGAACAAAGTGTGGACCTTGGTGAAAAGGCCAAGCGACTGCAACGTGATTGGCACCAAGTGGGTATTCAAGAACAAGCAAGATGAGTTTGGCTTGGTGGTGCGCAACAAGGCTAGGCTGGTCGCTCAGGGCTTCACACAGATCGAGGGAGTTGACTGCGGTGACACCTATGCTCCCGTGGCCCGTCTGGATGCTATCAGACTGCTTGTGGCATTTGCAACGTGTCACAACATCGTCCTCAAGCAGATGGATGTGAAAAGTGCTTTTCTCAACGGGTACATTGGAGAGCTAGTATATATGGAGCAGCCTCCGGGGTTTGAAGATCCTCAGCACCCAGATCATGTGTACAAATTATCGAAGGCTTTGTATGGTCTCAAGCAAGCTCCCAGGACATGGTATGAAAGGCTAAGGGATTTCCTCATCTCCAAGGACTTCACTGTTGGAAGAGTTGACTCGACCCTATTCACCAAGGTGGTGAATGGAGATCTGTTCCTCTGTCAGATCTGTGTGGATGACATCATCTTCGGCAGCTCCAATGAGTCTTTAGTCGCAGATTTCAGTGAGATGATGAGCAAGGAGTTCGAAATGTCAATGATGGGTGAACTGAACTTCTTCTTGGGTTTTCAAATCAAGCAACTCAAGACCGGGACCTTCATGTGCCAAGAGAAGTATATCCACGACCTCCTCAAACGCTTCAACATGAGTGATTGCAAGCCAATCCGGACACCAATGGGGACGAATTGCCACCTCAACCTCAACGAAGAAGGTAAACATGTCGATCAGAAACTTTATCGCTCCATGATTGGTGCTTTGCTCTATTTGACTGCATCTAGGCCGGACATCATGTTTAGTGTGTGCATGTGCGTTAGATTTCAAGCCTCCCCTAGAGAAATGCATATGACTGCTGTGAAACGAATCCTTCGATACCTGAAACACACACCTAGCATAGGCCTTTGGTTCCCGAAGGGTGCGCGGTTTGAGCTCCTAGGCTATTCTGACTCAGATTATGCCGGGTGCAAGATTGATCGCAAGAGCACTTCCGGGGCATGTCATTTCTTGGGTAGTTGTCTTGTGTCATGGGCGTCAAAGAAACAGAACTCCGTGGCGCTATCTACTGCTGAGGCTGAATATATAGCGGCAGGGAGTTGCTGTGCACAACTTCTTTACTTGACACAATCACTGTTTGACTTTGGGCTTAAACTTGACCATGTGCCTCTCCTATGCGATAATGAGAGTGCGGTGAAGATAGCGTGCAACCCGGTCCAACACTCACAGACCAAGCACATTGATGTCCGCCATCATTTCCTTCGGGACCATGTGGCAAAGGGCGACATTGTGCTTGAACACGTGCGGACGGAGGACCAGCTTACCGACATCTTTACCAAGCCACTCGATGAGGCATGATTCTGCAAATTGAGAAATGAATTGAACATTTTAGACAAGTCAAACATTGCCTGAGTTGATCGTGTGGCTATGTCATTCATTGCAAATCTTTTGAAGCCAGTTTGAGCATTTAAGTGCTTTGGTTGTTATACTGGATGTTATTCATTTGACTATATGTTCATCACATGAAATTGATAGATATAGCATGTGTTTACCCTGTCACTAGCTCAACTTGTGCTTAACTCAATATATCATGCAATTGGAAGCTATGAGCATGTGTTAGGAGGGCTATAGCTTCTAGTCTCATTTGATTGCTCTAAACTTTTTGGTGGATCATGTGCTTCTAAGTCTAGATTGTGTTCTTCCATTTTGCACATGTCTTTACTTCGCTAACTTGAGCAATTTTGAGAAAATGTTGAGCCAAAATTACAAAATGTGATAAAATGTGAATAAGGCCACAATTGGTCATACATGTCTCACCAATGCCTCCTCGATGAGATAGCTTGCCATGGCACTAGGCATGAACTTAGGGGGAGCTTTGGATGACCGAGACGCTCATCTTCAGTGTCATGCTGGGTGGCGTCGCCTATGATTTGAGACATGGCAAAATTTAAGAAAATGCAAAGTGCAAAAATGTAAAATCTTGAAAAAAAAATGAGCTCAACCAAAAATGTTTTTAGTCTCAAATAGGCACGGTGATAGCATGTGTAGCTTGGATTGCACCTTCTAGTGCTATGGAGCATCATGTGTCCCCTTTGAGTTTTGGAGCAACTCTTGATACTTTTAGCTATAGTTCACCTTATATTTGCTCTAGGTCATAATAACTTGAATTACACATCTATCAATTTTGCTCTAGTTGATCTTGTGACATTGTGATCTTGAGATGGCTAGATTTTGAGTGTGGTGGACTTATGGGCGTGGTTGCACTAGTATAACCTCCAAAGCTCTTAATTTGCTGTTAATCCCATGTTTTGCTACTTTGTGGTCATTGATGCCAAAGGGGGAGAAATAATTACAAATCCATGCTTTGAAAACACATTGGGCATTGTCATGTTTTAGGATGCAAAGGGGGAGAATTTACTTTGGGTTACAAGTGATATCTTAGGAGATGCTTTGCTCCTAGGATGAGATTAGGATGGAGATGCTTTGCTCCATGTTGTGACAGTATTCCTCCTAGGATGAGATTAGGATGGAGATGCTTTGCTCCATGTTGTGATGGTATTCTCAAGTAGTATGCATTGATTTAGGGGGAGCTCATGTCTATTTTTGCATTGGTATGGAGCAATGTTTCTGAGCTAACCCATTGCTCCAGAGATTGTATTTGTGGTTTGCCATGTTGGATTTGCAGGTGTTGTCATCAATTACCAAAAAGGGGAGATTGTAAGATCAAGCCTCCCTTGGGCTTAATGTTTTGGTAATTGATGCCAACTGGGCCTCGACGGACCGCATCAAGGCTAAGAATGTTATTTGCTAGTTCTTCTATTTTCCTTGTGTGCGTGTCTGCTTCTGGCCCATTGATGTCTGCGAGATCATCTCTCTGGTTGTAGGTCCCACGGAGCACAAGTTCCAGTTCATCTGAGTGAGTTCGAGCGGGTTCTAGAGATGCCAGGTGTCCAGGGTTCGAGAGAGTTCCTAAGTGGGATAGCTGTCCAAGGTTCGGGTTTCTTAGCGCTTAAGTCTTCGAAAGTGCCAGGAAATCTCCGGAAGCCACTTTCCAGCTGTCCAAGGGTTTCTTAGCGCCTAAGCCACCTGGGTTTCCGCCTAAGCCATCCTAGGTTCCTTAGAGTCCATAAGTCGAGCCCACGCTTTGAGTCGAGAGAGAGGTGACCGAGGGTGCCGGAGAGTGGTTTCTATAGAATTTAGGGTCTATCCATTTAGAAATAGGTGGTGAAACTTAGTTAGTTGGATAGCCCTTTCTCTTAGCTTTCCGGAATGCCCAAGATCATCTAAAACGGAGTTCGGGAGCAAAAGATATGAATTTTTTGGTGTGACTACTGGAGCTGGTCGGACCAGTCGGACCTGGTCCGACGGATGGACGAAAAATATGGTTTTTGGCTAAGTCCTTAACGTGTTTGCAACTCCACTGTCGGACCGGGTCCGACCACCGTCGGACCGGGTCCGACCAGGCCAAAGTTTCCCAGCGACTAAGTCCCGAATGCAACCGTTCTGTCGGACCGAGTCCGACGGTCTTCGGACCGGGTCCGACGGATCGATCTGAATCTCGAAAAATCAGATCTGAGCCGTCCATCTTTAGGGTTTCGAGTGTAGGGCTATAAATAGGGGTTTGGAGCACGGAAGAAACTTGAGAGAGCCTAATCTAGCATCCACCCCTTGCCCTAGCCACCAAGAGAGCTCCTCCCATGGTTTCCATCTCCACCTAGGGTTCCATGTGCTTGAGAGATTGAGAGGGAGAAGAAGAGAGGAAGAGGAAGAAGAAGGTGCCCCCTACCTCCTCTCATCCATCCCCAAGGTTTGCCCCTTCTCCCATGGTGTTCTTGCCCTAGTTTCCATGGTGGGAGAGAAGGGGTAGTGGTGAGAGACGGTCTCCGATCTTGTGCTCTTGGGACTTCGCCGCCGGAGAGATCGTCGTCACGCCACGAGCTTCATCAACCGAACGACTACATCAACCGTTCCGCAAACCCACCATCCGTTGGTGGTCACCGTCTTGTGTAGGGGTGCATCCTCTCCATCCGTTGGAGTCACAAGTCCGCCGTGTGTCGGCGGCCACCTCCGTGTGTCGGTGGTGCCAAGGTGTCCGTGTGTCGGAGCCAAATCCTCCATGTGTTGGGGGTACCTCATGTGTTGAGGTGAAATCCACCGTGTGTCGGTGGTCGGTGCCGTGTGTCGGTGCCGGTGGGGTGTGAGAGCTCTCGCGTGTGAGAGAACTCGCTTCCGTGTGAAGGTTTGCAGCTCGCCTACCATGTGTTGGTGAAGAGCTACAACGAGTGGATTGAGGGCTAGGAACGAAAGGGTTCCGACTTCTCTGTGTGAGAAGTTTCCTCAACGGAGACGTAGGTGTTCATGTGTTGAGCACCAAACTTCGGGAAACAACTCGGTTTGCACCTTCTTGTCTCATTCATTTACTTCCGCACATTAACTTGATCGTTTGCATGTGAGTGCCATCGAGCCTCCTAGTAGTCGCTTATGTCTCATTGTGATCGCTTCCGCAACTAGACTCTAAATCCATCGATAGCTTGGGTTCCTAATTTGACTAATTAAGCAAGCGAATTGAGTGAAATAAAATTTGAAAAGAGCCGATTCACCCCCCCTTCGGCCTAGGATCCTTACATCGCCCAACCGCCACGCAGCATGCTCCGCTGCGGCGCTAAAGCTTGCTCGTCCGCAACGCGTCGTGCTTGCCACACCGATGCGTGACCTGGTCCGTCCGGGCGATGGGGCTTGCTTGCCCGCCTTACGTCGTACTCACCCGGCCGCCATGTGGCATGCTCTCCCGAGGGGCTAGGGTCTGGTAGCCTACCTTGCGTCTATCCGCTGAGTCTTCTATTCATTCTTGACATTATCCACCATTCTCGAGGGCCTGGGCCCACTAGTAATACCCTTGGGCGTGAAGACCCTTGTACAGAATGTACCGACAGGTATTAAAAGCCACGTAAAGGTGCTCAAAACACTCACAAGCGCATCAAAAACACATCAAAACCTTAACCCCAACTATCACAAGTGACTCAAGTGAAGTGGGAGACACACCCTCCCCTTCTTACCTTGATATCTGCAAGTTCGTCTATCATCATCACGAATTAAACCATTAGATGCACCTAGTCAAAGCATTCACAAACTCTCCCAAAAATGCACATATTTACTCACTTTCCCACACAACAGCTACCTTGTTGAACTTTTATGATTTTTCTAAAGCTTAGATAAAAAATTATCAACATAAAAAAGATGTGCCTCAAAATTGTTTACAATTTTTGTGTACAACATTTAATTTTTCAAGCATGAAAATATCCTAAAAAATACGAAACAACATCAACACTTAGAAAATTTAGAGTACATCTTACCTCACTGAAAACTATTTAAATAAACATAAACTTTGTTAATATCATTAATAACTGAATGGAGCGAGCTCCACGTGGACTCACAGACCGCCACGCCTACCGGAGTTGTTCGAGTTGCCACTGTCACCGCACCCATGACTAGGGGTGAAAACGGGTCGGGTACTACTCGGCGGGTACCCGACCTAAATCGCTGCGGTTAAGAAACGGGTACTGTTTTTTGGTGACCGTCGGGTTTGGGTAGTACCCATTTGTTTTGTTTGGGTTCGGATCGAATATGGAATGTCTGATATTGGACAAAATTGGATTGGGTTCGGGTATCCGCTTTAAAATTAAAAACGGGTCGTCAAGGCCACAGCCCAGCCCACAACCACAAGGCCCATAAGGCCACGTGAGCGCCTGTATACACAGGCACATAGCAACCCTAGCCGCTGGACGCCCTGACCCGAGCTATGCCCTCCGCCCACCAGCCGTCACCCACTGTCGCCCTTCCGCCGTCGCCCATTCACCACGCGTCGCCGCCCCTCCACCGAGCTGAGCCCAACACCGTCCCCGGCCCCTCCGAGCCATGCGCCGCCGCCCCTCTGTCTCGGTGTCGCCCCTCCGCTTGCTCCAAGTCCGCAAGGGATTACCCCAAGGTATGTGTGTGAATATTGGTAATAACGGTAAGCTATACTGTATCTTAATTCTGAAGTAAAGAACTTGTAGATTTTGGTGTAGTTGATATGTAATAAGCAAGTTTGTCTGGGTGATAAAATTGATATGGAAAAGAACATCAGTGACCCAAAATCCATCATAAGGATAAGAATGCAGTTGTACATGCTATTTTCCCCTCCTTTCTAGAGATGTTTTTGCGATCTCGCTGTGTAGGTTCCTGTTTCAACTTTTAAGTGCACCTTGTAGTATTAGTCATATTAGAGGTAAATGTCTACCATAAAAAACAGCTCTGCTTCTGTAATTTTTTTTATCTAGAAATTTCCAAATTCCATAATTAATTATAATGTGCATAAAATCTTCGATGAATAGTTCAAATCAAACTATTTTCTTTGTTGATCACCTAGGTGATTGATAATTCTACTTCCAGTTTATATATCTAGCCTATATATCCAAAACTTTAATCACTAATTATTTAATGTTGGTGAACTATGTTAGTTGAATTTATGTTTTGGCTTATTTTTATTACATGTTCAATCCTATATAATTTACGTATGACTAGAAAGTATCCGGTAACCGATTTTTACCCGTCTGTATAATATCCGATATTTGTTTTCTACTTGACCACAAAAACTCGTAACCGTAACCGTATGCGACCCGATTTTATTAAGCTTTCCGTATATATCCGAAAAAATAAATTAGGATAGAATACGATACAACCGTAACCGATCCGTTTTCACCCCTACCCATGACCGCGCACGACCACGGCCCCGGTCAGTGCCGCCATGCCATTTCCGCGGCCGGAACCGGAATGACCACCACGCCAGGCTTGGCCGTGTTGATTTGAGGTGTTGGTGGAGGGCTCGCCGCGGTCGCTGCTTTCCCCGACCGTGTGTGAGGAAGAGCCCGATCAAGCAAGAAGGAGGGCCGAGGAAGCTTCCGCACGGGCGCACTTGGCGACGTCCATCTTCTCGAGAAGCAGTCGAGGCCAGACGGAGACGAAGGAGAGGACAGGGGGCCTTTGCCGGTGAGCACTTTGCCAAGGACGTGCAACTTGTCGCTGTCTCGCTGAGGGCGTTGATCACCTGCAGGGTGAGCGTGCTGTCGGCGAGGGCGAAGGCATCGGCCAGATTCTTCAGGCGGCGGCAGTAAGAACCAATCGACATGTCGCCCTGAAGGCCTGAACGGTGGAGCGAAACTCGGTGTTCAGATGAAGGCCGGGCACGGCTGGGTTTGTTGTCGTGGAGGAATGCGTGGAGCTTGCTCCATGCATCGTACGCAGCGGCATCGAGGACATGACAATGTCCAAGAGCTCGTCGGAGATTGCGAGTAGATCCACAGCACGACGGTGACGTTGTTCCGCCGCCACTCGTCTCATCTTCGTGCTTTGGTTTGGAGTCTTCTTCAATGAGATCACGCAGGTCGAATTTGCTCGAGCCATAGAGCACGAAATTTGCGTCACATCTTGTAGTTGTTTGCAGGCAGATTAGTTTCAAATTGAAGTAGGGGGATTTATTGGTGTGGTGGACAGAAGCAGTAGGCTATACAGAAATCGGTGTGGGAGTGATCAGTGACGGGGAGGGAGAAGAAAGCACTGCGGCGCTGGTGCCATCGCCTTTGGTACCATGGATGCATGTCGCCGGTATCAACAAAACCGGGGCGTTCGTTGCACATGGTGGAGACGGAGGAAAAGAACAAGTCTCTGATACCAAGTTTAACAGAAATCGCGGACTGTGGATTGATCCACAACGATGGTATATGTATACAACAGATCAGGGGGCTATATCCCAAATACAATACATGCATGCAGCGGCACCGGCACGGCAGAGACGTGCATACGTCGGAGCCGGCCGCGCCAGCGCCATGCAGGGGTATGCGAAGGGACGTCATCGCCTACATGATCACGTGTACCGGTGTACGTGGTGTGTGCCAGCCGGCGCGTATCTATCTTAAGAACAGAGAGAGAGAGAGAGAGAGAGAGAGAGAGAGAAACTTGAGATCTATACGGCATATTGCGGTTGTAGTTTGTATTTTTCTTTTTCGAAGCATTGTAGTTTGCATTTCATTCACCAAGAAACACCTCCTCGCTACACATCTCTTCGACGCCGGAATCCAGCAAAAACCCACAACCACAAGGGCCTTTCGGCCAGGCTGCTCCTCCAAAAAGGCACAAACCCCGCATGTACACGCGTGCACTCCGCAGATGCGTCTTGCATGCTCATCCCGTATAGATACGTGAGGCTGCCGTAGAATTGATCACAGTGATGATCAGGCCACGTAGTTGGCCTTCTCCTCCTGCACCTTGTCCACGATCTTGGACCACTTGGTGCGGATGGTGATCACCAGCAGCGTGGTGGCCTGGCAGGTCAGCCCGCAGATTAGACCCATCCACAGCCCCTGCAAAAGATATCACAAGACACAAGAAGAACATTGTTTAGTTGAGAGGCTTGTACATGTTGCTTGTGGCATGAGAACAATATGTTCAGTGTAATGTGCTGTAGAAAGAAACATTGCTTGCTTACCCTGGTGTAGAGCTTGAGCTTGAAGGCGAAGAAGATGGCGAGCGGCATGCCGATGAAGTAGAACGCGACGAGGTTCGTCATGGCGGCGAGGTGCTGCCACCCGCAGCCCCTGGCGACGCCGGACAGGACGCCCTGCATGGAGTCGAGCACGATGGAGACCATCATGAGCGGCGTGATGGCGGCGAACTCCGCCGCGATCACCGCGCTCCCGCTGAAGAGGCTCGCCCAGAGGCCGTGGCCGAACCCCAGCAGCAGCACGAAGGAGACGGCCAGGAACACCGACAGCTTCATCGTCACCCCCACCGCGTTCTTCGCCCGCTCCACGTTCCCGGCCCCGATCTCGTTCGACACCCGGGTGCTGCGATGAGATGACGCACGCACGCACGATGAAGCAATGGCTCATGCTGAAACGACCTGAGCTGCTCTGCAGCTGGGAGCTTACCTCACTGCGGCGCTGAACCCGTACGTGATCATGTAGGCGATGGCCTCCGTGCTCGAGCTACAATTCAGAGCATTGCATCGTTCATGGCCTGAGTACAAATTACGATGGAGCAATGCTTTCCACCGAAGCTTCATTGATCGGTTCAGAGCGACGTACCACATGGCGATCAACGATGTGCTCACCGTCGAGTTGGGGAGAAGGCCGGCGATGAGCACCAGGAGCTCAAACGCCCAGTACTCCAAGCTGCACGAAGCAAGAACATCTAGTCACTCACAAGGAGCTCTGGAGCCCAGCCATGGCAGACAGGGGAAGCGTACATCAAGAAATGCATGCAATGCGTTTGTGGAGCGGGGGACCGAGGCTGACTGACCAGACCATGATGGCCGACGGCGTGGCGAGCTTGAGAGTGGGGAGGACGTACTTGAAGGAGTCGACGGAGAAGCCCCTCCAGGTCTCGGCGAACGCCTGGGAGCGGAGCACGAAGAGGAGCAGCATGAGGCAGGAGACCCAGAAGGTGGCGGAGATGGCGGCGGAGGCGCCGGCGAGGCCGAGGCCGAGCACGTTGACGAGCAGGTGCGTGAGCGCGACGTGAAGCGCGAAGGGCCCGACGGAGCAGACGACTAGCGGCACGACGACGGACTGCGTCTGCAGGTAGCGCAGCAGGCACTGCACGAAGGAGAAGGCGAAGAGGCCGGGGATCTGGAGGCGCACGAAGTCGGCGGCGGCGCGGGACACCTCGGGGTCCTGCCGCAGCAACAGCAGCAGCGGCTCCGTGAACCACCACACCAAGGAGATGAGCACGGACACCGCCGCCGACATCACCAGCGACGACTGCAGGTACAGCCCCAGCATGCGGTACAGCCGCGCGCCGTACGCCTGCCCGCACAGCGTCTCCAGCGCGCCGCTCAGACCCGTCTGAAAAAAAAATAATCCATGCATCCATCAGTTTGCAGCGGAGTCAAAGCGTCCATTATTGCAATTACGTGAGAATAATTAATTTTTTAATCTTTAAGAAGAAGCTGAAATATGATCACGACTAGCTGCAGCTTTCCATATGAGCAAACGTCAAATCTACTTGCAATTATTTGCGACTGTTTGATCCAGAAAGCTTCAGCACTTGCTTCTATGGTCAGGGATAGCCGCCATGATTTTGTCTTGGTTGCAGCGGTCATGATTGATTGATACTAAAACCAATCAATGGATCGATCGCTGTATCAGTGCTTCGGTCACCAAACGATCGTGTGTTCCGTGTTCGTGTTCCAGCATTGCGGTCTAGCAGAGTTCTTCACCAAAATCAGTTTTCCTTTTACTCCTTTCGGTGCGGAAATCAGGGGCGGATCCGCAAAATTTTTGGATGCCGCGGAGTCCGATGCTGCAGCATTACATTACATCTGTTTAAAACGGAGATAAGTAAAATTGGTGGTAATGGCGTCTGCTCAGTCGGCGTCCGCGGAGGCCTCTGGAAGGGGTCAAAGACCTTTCAAGCTACGCTAAAATGAGTCGTAGGAGCACTTGCGTTTTTGGTCAGGGAGGAACATGCATGTGAGGCTCTCATGCCACGGACTGTCCACCATAAATTCAAAATCTGGAAATCACGGACTCGACGCGGTTGAAACGGCGTAAAAAAGAGCCAAAATTTCACAATTCTTTTTTCGGCTGCCACGTGACGCATGCGGGGGGCGGCTTCGTGGAGAAGATGGACGATGGACAATGACGCGCAGCCTGTAGCTTCTGTAGGGCCCACCGCGTCAGAGGAACGCACGCGCCGATCATTCATGGCCATTCCTCGCGTCACCAAAACCACCGCAGTCGTACGGACAACTTATTGCTTCTATGTTTAGGGGCCTTGTCCTTTTCGCTGTTTATTATTTTTTACTGTTTCGCTGTATGCATCCACGCAACCAGCCAGTAGAACACTGGCACAAAAAATAAAACTGCCCAAAAAAAAAAGAGAAAATCACGCCCCATTGTTTATGTGCTCCGCCTACGCCAGGCTGCCGGGGACTTCTAGGCGCAGCGCCGTTGAAACTTGATCTGCGACCGGTTCAAGCGCCAAAGTTTTTTCAAAGCTTGTGAACTCCGTTTTCGCCGTGGAAGAAGTCCGAGCTAGTTCTGGGTTCTGACCCCGGAGCCGGAGCGCTTTGTTTACCACATCTCCGGAGATTTTGTGGCGACCGACGAGGCGACGACTCCCTCCCTCGCCGGCCGGCGATGCCACCTCAGCCCACGACTTGGCCGGCCTCGTCTCGCAGGTACACACCTAGGTTCCTCCCGATGCTCACACACTGCCATGTGCTAAGTATCCTAATTAACGGCAGATCTATATCTCTCTTCTAAAACACTGTTGCCGTCTTCTTTATGCATCACTTTAAAATTCATTCACAATTTAAACTATTCTATAAAAGATTTTTTTGCTCCGACAGCCTCTTCTATATGTACCACAGTATTTTAAAACGCCGGCTAAGATGTTTTTGTAAACTGTACATAGCACGGACCCACGTGGCAGGGGTTATCACTTATCACTGCACGGCTGCAGGCATAATAACTGCAGCGTGAGAGGATCCGGACTGTAGATAGCTAAGCTCTCTACTCGTGCCAGCTCCCGCGCCGACCGCGACGGCCGGACACGTCGCCGTAGCAGCGCATCAATCTTCCTCGCGAATTCTTGGAACGACTCGCTCTTCTCCTCGCCCTGATAAGTGATAGCTACGTATACGTGCTGGTGATAGCTAGGAGACAGGCTCGGAGCAGCGGTTTTCCTTGGTCTCTCCTTCGTCATCCCTTCATGCATGGGCATGCATGCACAGCCATAAAAGTCGTGGCCACAAACGCACAGCGTCGCAGGCCAGATGGGATCGCTCACAGGCCAGATGGGATCGCCGCTCGATTTCCACAATTCCACGAGAATAGTAATCGGGGCAAGTAAAATTATTATTCCGGTGTTCTAGTCGGCCGCGCGCGCCCCGCAGCCGCTCGTCTCGACGTTCTCCGTTTGTCTGTAGGTACACGGCGGCGACCGAGGATGAACGGCGGCGAGCTGAGCCGTGGCCCGGTGGCCGTGTGCATATATGCACGCCTTCCCACACGCAAGTCGCCGTGATCGACGGCCAGCTAAAAGCGACAGGGGTGGGCATGATAGGAAACGATCAATTGATTGTATTATTCTGTATTGCGTATGTAGAATGTTACTGTAATTAATCTACACAAGCACGTACGGATGGATGCGACTCGTTGTGAACGAACCACACCACAAGTTTTAGGTGTTTCGACATATATATTTGTTTACATCCATTGTTGTAGACGAGAAAGACACAAACTTAAATATAAAAGTGTATTATAAAACCATGCTATCTTAAACTATAAAAAATATAATAAAACATAGAGAGTATTAATTTTATTGGCTATAATCATATACTCCCCTAATTAACAGCTAAATGCTTTTGCTTTTCTAATGCGGCTTACTAGATATATTAATAGCCTCTACTAAAACTCAAAACCAAAGACTTTTCTCCAAGCTCCTGCTCGCCGGAAATTACGACACGGGGGACATGAACAATTAACTCAGTTTCGTACTAGCGACTCACGTTTTTTTTATACCTCTGGCATGCTCCAGGACAGGCAGTACTATTCAGCTATGGTACGCTGTTGTCCGAGTACTAGTACCAAACAATTGTTAATCTTAAATATCTGCAAGTAAGATGGGAACATTGGATCTGTAAACTAAGGTCAACATACGGCGTCTATAAACTAGTATGTATGTGAAGCACGAGCTTTGAATGTATCCTATTCTTCCATCTAGGGCCCTCTTTGATAGCTTGTTTAGTTCTAGTTTAGTTGTAGTTGGAAAAATTTGACTATTTTGTATAGGCCATATACTTTATTTTTTGAAAATAATTTTTTTAGGAGTTTGTAGGGTTTTTCTCAAAGATCTTAAAAATATTTTTTTAATAATTTATTTAGCTTTTTCAAAGCACATTGAAAGATGGTCAAATTTTCCCAACTATAACTAAACTAGAACTAAACAAGCTATCAAAGAGGGCCTAGAACTCGCATCGCCCTACGAAAATGCCCATGTCAGCCACAATTAATGCTAGCACTAGTCTAGTCAGCAAGGTACTGACAGCGCCACCACCACGAGCATTCCACAAAACATAATGATTAACAAAAAAAAAGCGCCATTCTATCCTAAATTCGCAGTAAAATTAAAATTTTCCCACCAGAATTAAATGACGTTCTTGGAAGCCACCGTTGCCTATGAGGATGCGCAAAGATGGATCGATGGACGCGCGGATCGTTTCAAGCGTGCGTGCAGACACAAATTCAAGATCATTATTGCTAGCTAGGGCGCGAGTGTGGTGGTGTACGTACGACGAAGGCGTAGCCGGTGACGGTGGCCCAGGAGTTGCCGAGGGTGGCGCCGGCGAGGTGGACGTCGCCGAGGTGGCCGGAGAACATGACGGAGACCAGCGGGATGGCGTAGTAGGACATGTTGGTGAGGATCATGGGCACCGCGAACTGCAGCTGCTCCCACGCCTCCCCCGTGTCCACCACGCGGCCTAGCCACCTGCACGGCGGGCGCCCCTCCCCGCCGCCGGCCGCATCGGCCGGCGCGGAGGCGCCGAGCAGCGGCGCCGCCGCCGAAGACATGCCGATCGTCGCCGCGCCGGCCGAGAGCGAGAGGAGCTAGCTAAGCTCCGGCGCGCTTTCAACCGTCTCGTGCCGCCGCTCGCGATCGATCGATCTCTCTCCTGGTCCTCGTCCCGGCTAGTAGCTAGCTAGTAGCTAAGCCAGTGCATATATAGACAGGTAGGTTTGGCTTCTTGGTGTGAAGCGTCTCGGATCGGCCCCGTTGCAAGGGGAGTGGTGGTGGGGAGAGGGAGGGTAAGGGAAGGAGGTGCGTGGACTTGGAGAAAAAAAAGAAACGGACGATCTCCGGGAAGAGGTTCACCTCACGTTTCCGCAACCGGTGGTTATGTATTGGTTAGACAAGCAGGGAGTTTAAATGGGGATAGAAATAGAAATAAGAGTTTGATAGGGCCTTCTTTGATTAACAGGGGTTTGAAAGAAAATTAAATATAAAATATCTTAATGTTATTAAAGTACCTATATATTACTCCCTCCGTTCCAAATTATAGGTCGTTTGACTTTTTGGACACCAACTTTGACCCACTCGTCTTATTTAAAAAATTTCATAATTATTATTTATTTTTACTGTGATTTAGTTTAGCATATAATATACTTTAAGCATGACTTGAATTTTTTCATATTTTTCCAAATTTTTTGAATAAGACGAGTGGGTCAAACTTGGTGTCAAAAAAGTCAAACGACCTATAATTTGGAACGGAGGGAGTACTCAATAATAGATGTTATTAGAGGGATAAAACCAGACAAGTACGCCTCATCCCTTGTTCAACGGTTTAAACATCCTGAAAGGACTTTCCCTTTATGATTTCTATTTTGTTTGTTTCCTTATTTCAATGTGTTGCGTCGTTTGGATGTTTTCGATAACTAAAGATATGTATCAAATTATTCTACTTATTTAACTTTTACTTTAGCATATTTTATTTAAAATGTATAGAATGAGTATAGAAGCACAACTGTTAAGCACGAAAAGGGAGCTTAGGTGACGGGGTTTGAGGGCACATAATTATCGATTTTAAGTGTGGAAGGCCCTAAAAACTAGCTAGACCGAAATCTAAGCAAACAAATCAAGTATGACATAATGAAAAATAACATGACATTTGTTAGTGGCAAAGACATAATCTTCGCTAGTTAAGAAAAATGTTTCTTTTATTGTTTTGTAGAACTTTTACATCATGTCTATTATTATATTCGGACTCTTTTCACAGTCCCAATGTAGTCTTTTCTCTATTCTCTATCCGATCAACGTACATTTAATATTATATAATTTAATATGCGATGCAATCAAACACATCTTTTTTTTATGCAATTTGTCGATGGTTGGGATATCGGTTCCAAGTCAACTAAGGTTTTTGAGAAGGGGAGATAGAAGAAACTACCGAACAGGACAAATAGCAATCGACGAGCAGCGAACAGACACAGATAATAACCCTACGTCCATTGCTTCTTTATATGAAGAAGAGATTACAAGAGAGAACTTGACGAGACGAACAGGTCTCGGCGAGATTATGGGTATACAAGAAGTAGTAATCGATCTACTCCAGTCTGACTAATCTGGACCCCTACACGCCGCAGGGGCCTGATTTATATAGTGTCGAACAACCGACCTACCGAGGGATAATCGGGCCGTCCTGGCCGCGAGAGCGTAACGAACTCGTATACATGCCAAATATATCCCGAGGTAGATAAGGTATATCTCTAATTCTTGGGGATCACGACGTTTGCTCCAATTCGGGAAACCTACGTCCGGGTCTTCGCGTAGTTGTGCTGAACTCTGTTCGAGTTGGACTCAAACAAGAAGACTAGGCCGCCACGCACCGTGTCAACCATGAGGCTGTTCGGCAGGATGCACACGGGCTTGAGAGAGCCCTCTAGGGAGCCAGACCCTAGGAGGCTGTTCGATTAAGCCATCAGGGAGTGGACCATGGCAATGGACCGTGATTTTATCCCCGACAGCTAGCCCCCGAGACTCAAGTGGAAGTTCTCACTAGAGTGGAGTCTTCCTCTTAGACTCCAAGTCACAAAGACGAAAATTTTCCTGTTACAAAGATGTGCAACAGACGACCGAGCATGTTATGGTTCAACCAAATAAGTCTTGTTCGGGACCGAACAAACCCGCCCAGTGCTGAGCAACTCTATTGCGTCGAACAGGGAACCACATCTGTCCGAGCGGAGCACCCAGCCCTCCATGTAGAAATCGGAAAAGTAGCCGTTGGTAGATTCCAACGGTAACTTTCGCTGCGCAGTCGAAACGGTCGACCGTTTTTACCAGCCATTGCAGTAAAAAACTAACCGTTTTGTGACAAAAAACCGTTGCAGAGCTGCTCGAACTAGGGCTATAGAAGAGCACCCAAGCCGCCCGCGGCTCACCAGTTCCGCTCTTGCGCGCCTTTCCTTCCTAAGCCCTATTCCAACGGTGCCAGCTTCAATCAGCCGCAAGTCCGCAACCCACCTCTGAAACTGCTAGCCAAACCTAGGGATTGCTATGGCCAAGTTCGCGGGCACTAGCATGACCGAGGAGGACATGAAGACCCTGAAGGCAGAAGGACACGTCGACACCGGCAGCTGGAGGCTGCCCGGAGAGGAGGAGGTGCCGAAGCTGCTCGAAGACAAGTTCGTCAACTTTGAGCTCTTCACAATATTTGGGTTGAGGTCTCCCGAAAGCGATTTCGTGGAGGCCCTCCTGAACATCAGCGTGCTGGAGGTTGCGAATCTCAACCCCAACTCATTCCTCCAGATGGCCGTCTTCGCATACCTGTGCGAGGGCTATCTGGGGGTAGATCCGTCGGTGGGGCTGTTCCTCCATTACTACGCAGTAACGAGGAGCAGCTCCGCCGCTTCCGGGCTCGGGTGCTACTACCTCAAGCTCCGGACAACTGCCGAAGACGCGCCGTACCCTCGTCCACCGCTGCTCGACTCGATGGGAGCGTGGTGGATGAGATGGTTCTACACCAAACGGAGCGGCGACAGCAAGCTCTTCTTTACCGGACAAGCGCCGGCGAAAGGGACGCAAATGCCACGGCCGGAGCCGACCGGCGAAGAGTGGTACTTGACTCGGAAGATCGCCTCCCTCGTGGGCCTCGGGCTCATGGGCAGAGAGATCATCCGGGACTTCGTGGCGAACAGGATCTGTCCGCTGCGGAGGAGGTCCTACCCATTCTACAAGATAGAAGATTGGGAGGACATCACCAGAGAGAGCTCGGATAAGTTCCTTAAACGCTCACCCTTTTTTTGTGATTCATCCGAACAGGAACTAATCATTTTTTCTGTTCGGGCAGTGAAACCTACCGACGCATGGGTGGCCGAGCAGGTCGATGCCATGCTAAAGGCCGCAAAAAAGGACACTAAGGTGACCGGAGTGGTGGCCTACAGATGCTAAAGGAACGTGCACGTCCGCTCGACAGAGGTAACATACGCAGAGTCCCCATTCGAGTTGCTAGACTTACACGATTATGGCATGTTCACATTCGCCTCCAAATAAGCAGGACGAGCAGTTGATCATCGACGGGATCGTCGATGAGGTCGAAGAGTCCACAAAGAAGGGAACGGGAAAGGGCAAGGCTAAGATGGTCGAGAAGCCTAAGGTGGCCGCTGAGTTGACGCGGAGCTCGCCGCGGCCGCCAACAGCCTCCGAAACCCCCTGCTGTAACCATCCGCGCCGAGTAGGCCAAGCACGCGCGCTGCCAGCCAAGGGGCGAACGCCCAAGCTCCTCCCTCCTCGCCAAGCAAGGCGACGAGAAGGTACGGAACTTGTCGCAACGCACGGGCTCACCCGGGCCATATGGAATAGCTGCAACAGATTGCCGAGCAGAGGAGGCTCGAGAAGGAAGTCGCGCGCAAGGAGGCCCTCCTTGCGTTGCGCAAAAAGAGCGCTCAGCTCACTAAGGAGCTGAGTTTGTCGCCGCGAGCGCCCGGAGGCCAAGGCGAACCAGAGGCCGAGGAACCGCCGAGCAAGAAGTGCAAGCTCCGTCGCGGAGCAATGAGGAAGATCAAGCTTTCGGCGGCTGGCACGGCAGGTATGCAATGGCGAGGTTCTCCCCCTTACATCCTACCGAACCGTTCTGGTCTTAATCGCATTTTTTCATCAGCTGCTGAGGAGTAGATCGCTAGCGACGACGTGGACGCGGCGATCGAGCGGTCCCTCTTGCCCGAGCACCTACACGGTGCATCATGGACAGTGAGGTTGGTCGCCCTCAAAGACAAGCTGGCTGCGTGGACTGTGCTCCCGCCAGGTTCATCGTGTTGCAGATCTTAATGAAACGCTTCACGAAGTTGCAGAGGGTCTCCCCGTTCACATGGATCATCTGGTGCCGGTCATTCTCCTTGCCCAGACGCACGTAACAGCTTTGGAAATTGACGATCAGAGCGTCACAGAGTTGGTCCCAAGAGTGGATGGAACCTTCCTGCTGATTGAACAGCCACGTCCGAGCAGCACCCTTAAGAACAGTCGGAAGGTAATTAGCCATGACTAGCTTGTCAGCCCCGGCTGCCATGATGGCGGTAGCGTAGATGGAAAGGAACTCATCTGGGTTTTTGGTCCCATTGTACCTCTCCATGTGGCCAGGTTTAAACTTGGAAGGCCACCGACGGTATGGCTTCGTCGAGAAAGCCTTGCAGCCCAAGCCGTACGCCCGACCACCTTCTCCTGCAGAACCTAGTCTTGAAAAGACATTAGTCCTTTTTTGCGCGGATGGACTCTAGTTGAATGGAAAGATTCTGCCTGGTGGTATTCTCTCCGAGACAATCCTCCGCGCTCCTTCCTCGTGGTCGTGACAATGTGTCCGTCCCGAAGGGATCGTCCGTGATCGTCGCGCGCCCGCTTGCCCTTGTGGTCGCGGCGACCACGCGGACTTGGCGAGCGTTGTCGACCACGGGAATCTTGCTCGTAGCGAGTCGCCCTTTGATGGTGACGAGGGTCACGCGATCGATCGGAGCGCTCACTGTCCGAGTCCTTCCGGGTAGGCTGACTGCGTTGCCTGGAGGAGGTGTTAACTTCACCTATGAGCTTAAGGCCTTCAGCCAAACACTTTAGGTGAGAAGCAACAGCGCCGCTCATGAGGGCGAGGTTGGCCTGGTTGGTGGATCTGATCACCGTTGCCATGGCTTGAAGTCGTTCTCGACTCTGCTCAATGGGTCCTGCGATCCCTGAGGCGTCCGCGTTTTGCCCGACCGGGATCTGGTTACGCGGGGGATTCGCCCTGAGCAGGTAGAACTTCTGCCGGGAGACTTGGCGGAGGTGCACGAGGCGGATCGCGTCGTTGTCGCTTGCGCCGATCACGAATCTGCGCCATGGTTTGATTAATTGAGGCGTCCAGACTGCGGCGAACAACTTCTTGTTCACGTGCAGTCGGCGCGGCCCCATCCTTCTGCCGAGCAGAATTGATCTGCTCGATCTTGTCGGCCGCTGCGGCCCGCACACGAGCCTCTGAGGTCTCTGCGCCGGCCATGTTGATGCTGCGACGGCCGCGCGTTGGCACACTACACGGTGCCATCACTATGTCGCCACAGGAGGAATCGACTGACATGGCCTTGAAATCCGAGAGATCTAAACCAGCGTAAAGATCGTCGGTTCCGAAATCATCGTCAATGACGGGAGCGTGATCTAAGACCATCTCCGAAACGTAGCCGGAGAGTTCCATCCCAGATCTGGAAAGCGATTGAGATCGAAGGGATCGATCCGGTGTGACAGGGGATGTGACATCCTGCCCTTCTGAGTCATAGCCCTCAGGAAGAGTTTCCTGGTCGCTGAATGAGTTCGACATGCTCGAACAGGCTTGATCTACTAACTCCCCACGGACGGCGCCAACTATCGACGGTTGGGATATCGGTCCCAAGTCAACTAGGGTTCTTGAGAAGGGGAGATAGAAGACACTGCCGAGTAAGGCAAACAGCAATCGACGAGCAGCGAACAGACACAGGATTTTTGTACTGGTTCAGGCCTCTTCGGGGAGATAATAAACGTACATCCAGTGCTTCTTTATATGAAGAAGAGATTACAAGAGAGAACTTGACGAGGCGAACAGGTCTCGACGAGATTATGGGTGTACAAGAAGTAGTAATTGATCTACTCAAGTCTGACTAATCTGGCCCCCCTACACGCCGCAGGGGCCTGGTTTATATTGTGTCGAACAACCGACCTACCGAGGTATAATTAGGCCGGGCTGGCCGCGAGAGCGTAACGAACTCATATACATGCCAAATATATCCCGAGATAGATAAGGTATATCTCCAATTCTTGGGGAACACGATGTCTGCTCCAATCCGGAAAACCTACGTCCGAGTCTTCGCATAGTCGTGTTGAACTCTGTTCGAGTCGGACTCGAACAAGAAGACTAGGCCGCCACACACCGTGCCAACCATGAGGCTGTTCGGCAGGATGCACACGGGCCCGATAGAGCCCTCTAGGGAGCCAGGCCCTAGGAAGCTGTTCGATTAAGCCGTCAGGGAGTGGGCCATGGCAATGGGCTATGATTTTATCCCCGACACAATTGATGGGGAGATTTCCTTCTCTTAAGAGCATCTCCAATAGTAGAGCCCACTTGATGGCTATAAGATTTAGATGCCACATCTTAGTCAGCTTAAAAGACTTTCTCCATCCAACAATTCGGCTATAAAGCACCAACTCCAAAAATTATGTGACCCATACATAATATAATACTCCTACTCCCTACTCTGCCTTCTTCCTCCTGTTCTCTCAAAAATCCCCAATTCCATTTCTTCCTCAATCCCCGCCGTGGAGCTTTCCTCCCCTCACCGCCACAGCCCCACCCCGACGCGCCCCTTCCCTTGCCGCCGCTGCCCCCACGCCGGTACGCCCTCTCCCCTCACCGTCTCAAGCCGTCACGCTCCCTCCCCTAGCCGTCCCCGCCCCACGCGGCGTCCTTCCTCCCCCACCGCCGCCCGCTCCACTAGCCGTCGCGCCCTCCTCCCTCCCTCCCTCCGCCGCCACCGCCGCCCCCTCCGCGCCTCCCTCACCGCTTCCCAACGCTGCCTCGCCGATGCGACCTCGCCACGACGCCCCCTCCCCTCTCTATCTCCAACAACATGGCGATGACGCGACCCGGAATCGGCAGGCGGCCGTGAATCTGGCCATGGCGCGGCGGCTATGACTTCGGCCATGGCGCGAGGCGGGAAGCGCTGAGATAGAGAGAAGGGGGAGGACGCGTGGCGTGGTGGCATCGGGACGCTCGCCTAGCGCCCAACACTTGGTGTAGGGCCGACGCTTGCCCAACACACCCCCTCTCCTCCGGGCAGCATAAAAGATGATGTGGAGGGCTTAGATCCAGCTGATGTGTCCCCATTGGAAATGCTCTAATACTAAATCGGACGGTCTCTCCATATTTAACACTAATTTGCCATGCCTTTCGGGTAGTCACTCATTGCATAACACTATCCTCATTTCCTGGTATTCTCTCTCTTTTCCTCTTTTTCTCTGCACGGTTTTATACAAAGTAAATTCTAAAAAAAAATAAAAATTATTAAAAACCATGAGAAGGTCAGAAAAATATTTGGATTCTACACACTGTCCCATGAATCTGTTCCCATTTCCAAGCTAATTTGTGCTAAACAATTATTTTTTAATCAATAAAAAGAAACTCAAATACAAATATAGTTTTTATATGTTTTCACATAAGTATTATAATGTTATTTCATATTTAGATTCTATATATTTTTCTGGTTTTTTTATTTTATTAATCATTCTATGATTTTGTAGAATTTATTTTGTAGAAAACTATGTGGAGAAAAAGAGGAAAAGGGGGAGAAATGCCAGAAAATGGAGATAATGTTATGAAATAGAAAAATTCGTTAAATTTACTGTTAAATGAGAAGATTTCGTTATATTTTTGGGGAAGAAATCTCGTGCAATTCATGTGGTTTTGCTTCCTTCAGAATTCAACATGTGCCATGATATTTGGAGCATGCACTTTTTTATGCATGTTTTTTCTACAATCGTACGAAACAAAGATTGGCGCTCGTGGTCCAACTCACACCATTTTAAATCTGTGGCAGAAGGTAGAAATAGAATGTGAATTGTTACATACAGAGTGAGGAATTAATAGATCTCACTCTATCATAGTTTCATTTGACTTTGTTTTAAACATCTTAAATGCTGTAAAATGATTCCCGACAGTATTTCATCCGACATTGCCCAGTAGAGATTGAGAAAGGGAAAACAAATTTCTATATCCCTGTAACCCTGTTCCACTGTGAATTTGTTGACTTTCTTCACCTCTTCGATTGTGTGCAGAGAGACCCACACGTAGTTTGGTGAGGTTTTTTAATCACCGCGCGCTGCACATGTCCAACGAATCCCGCCATTCATAAAGAAACGAAGCCCTAGGTCCTAGGACCACGTGCACAAGATCCACGAGTTACTTATGATTTTATTATGATGGGTAGTGTGTGTAAATTTGTGGGTTGATTCGTGTTAAAAGCTATAAGACCTTTTATAGATTTAGAAATAGTCGATTCATCTAGTATTTTCTAGAATCAACTAGCGTGGCAGCCAATCACAATCCAGAATAGAGGAAGAAGAAAGTGTGAGTCGGCTTGGTAAAGAAAGGAAAAGGAAATCGGCTTGGACAAGGAGAGAAGAAATGGGTTCATATCGGATACAAGGACATAATAGAAAAAAGTATGAACGAGTTGGTGTCGAATACGATGCAGATAAATATGGTTGACCTTTGTATAAAGAGACCTGACCTTTGGCTGTATAGATCATCAACATCGAATCAATACTAATAGGAGTGGAAACAAGCTGGGTTTAAGCGAGCCGACATCATATAGCTGGCTCGTTTTGTTACTGAGCCGGACCAAGCTCAAAGAGAGGATCGAGGTAGACACTAGGCTCAGCTTGGCTCGTGAAAAGCTCGTGATGGCTCGCGAGCCTGAGAAAATGCCATCATTGTTGAGGTCAAGGGGAAAGGTTAGCTCACGAGGAGGGCTACCACACCCGTCAGATGTGAAGACGGAGGTGGGGAGGTGGATGACTAGAGGAGTTGAAGGACAGTGCAAGGAGGAGGAAAGTAGAGGCAGTGTCTACTAAAATCATTTCGATTGGAGACAAGATGAAAGGGAAGAAAGAGAAAGAAAGGTGTACGGGATAGAAAATAGGATGCCATAATTGAAAAAGATGAGCTCATGTGACTAGAGTCTATCTTTGCTAGGATTGACTGAGTCACAAGCGAGCTCTTGCTTGGATCGGCTCGACTTGATTCGGTGATTGAGTTAGCAATTGGGCTAGTGCTCGACTTGTTAGAGCCAAACCCAAGCGGCTCACGAGCTATAGCCTAAATTAAGTTACAACCCTAAATACAAATATAACTTTTTACCTACCCTTTATTTATTGTCCACTTTCGCTGCATCAAGTCCAGTTAGGAATAGCCCTTTTCTAGATTTAAGCTCTAATATTAGTTCATTTTACTCCCTCTAGTTTCTAAAAACTTGACGTTTTGGATATTGATAGGGTCTTCAAAATGCACATTTGACTACTAATTACATTGCAATTTATTTATAAAATCCGTAAAATCTATGATCTTATGGAAGTGTTTTTCAAAATAAATCTAAATATATTTTTTTATGTGCCAATCCAAATAGTTTAAAATATTTTCATAAACAATTTTAAAACTTTAGCTTAGGACAAGTCCAAAACATTGTATTTTTCAAAACTGTGGGGGAGTAAATCATAAGATTATTATTTTCTATCATGTAACCATATATATCAAGATAAAACCTATTATAGTACAAGTCTAATATAGAAGATATATTAATTATTCCAATATTGTCATATATACACCATTATATCAGACTCTACGATATGGTTATCTTGATATCTACATTCAATGGTGTCCACAACATCTTGAAGTGATGGTGCTGACTCACCATGTCAAGCACAACTCTAATGCCGAGTTCTTCTCTTTCAGTTTGCATACATGATGGCTTTGTTGGCTCCCATGATAATAATATAATAAACATTTATTTAAAATTTTTATTTATTTATATATGGTTGATATATAATCCATTTTCTATAATTTTTATTTTATTCTATTTTAGATGTTTCTATTTTTTTTTTTACTATAGTTGGTATGGACTTTTCTTGTGTTATATATAGTTGACATGAACTCCTTTTTATTGTTATAGTTGATACTGACTATTTTTCTTTCCTTGCGGTTGATAACTTGATATGCATCCTTTTTTTTTATTTATAAAGTGCAGTTATTTTAAATTTTTTTGTTATAAACGATATGTACTCTTTCTTTAAATCTAAGACGTTATATAATCCATTGTAATTGATGGTGTATGTATTTTAGTTTTTCCTCTGATTTACTTGGGAATTTATTTAAAAAACTTTGTTTCCAAGTAGGGTTGTACTATGCACTATTTGCAGAACTATAATCATGTAGTATCATGGAGGCTCACATAGCATGATACTCTGTAAAATTACCTAATACATGGTGATACTTACTTCATACCATGAGAAGTTGACATTGAAAATGTATGTGAATAGTGCATAAAAACTCGGCGTTTAAGCATTATCAATATCCTTTGGTAATGTTTGCCCTCCCAGGAGCGAGGAAGGAAAAAAGAGTCACATGCTAGAATCAACCTTAGGACCTGACGACCTGTTGATTCAAGGCGAAAATTCCGTCTGGCCACCTGACCCAAACAACTTTAGTGCCCTATGTTTCGGTCGATACTTTAATAAGGGCAGTAAAGGAAATTGCCCTCCTATTTAACCTTGCATTGGCATCGTAATTGCAGTCCGAAACGTTAACTATTAGCATTATGGAGGGATTATTATCCTATTCTACCATCATAGCGTTATGTTAACTACTGGAATTTTTCCTTAAATCGCGAGGGCAAAAAAAAAAAGCGATAGTATAACTACAACGTTGTTTATATTTATATGTATTGAGCACTTTACATGGTCGATACAAAAGCTTTTCTTTTTTACATGCCTATGTAGATAGCTTATATGTGTATTATCTTATTATTTTCTTACGCTAAAATCAAGATAAATCAATCATTTATGATCTCCTCCTATATATACGTTATTTCATATCATAGGTTGCACTTCTTCTAGATAATTGACATGGTCTATTTTTATACCTTAGATTATCTCTAAGGAAGAGGATAAAGTGCTTGGTGGCCTCATTGTGAGCTCCTTGTCACTGTCCCAAAGGTTGAGGCTAGTCTTTATATGCATAAAAATGCTAGCATGGCTCTACCCATCAATTGAATAGATGATGATTTTTTAGTTTTCATTAAATCATAGATTCTATAACAACATATAAACACTACGAGAAATTATGTCAGTTTTTAAAGTCATAATTTAGAGTCAAAATCGTTGTGGATGCCAACTACGGTGATGAAATTAATTATGAAACTAGCCACATGCTTATCCATTATGCATAAATCAGACATATACTATACCATATCTTCTAGGTATGGATACTAGAAGACGGAGATGGCTGTGGTAGTTCTTTTGTGTGAGGTGTGGCGGCTCGATTGTTGGGAAAGACAGAGGTCAAAATTTAGAAGGGAGATAGGAGGGGAAGAGAGATCAGAAAGGGTGTGGAGAGAGCTAGAAGCTAGTAATATGATGAGATAGGTTGACATGTCTATTGTATGGGTTGATCGTAGTATCGTGTAAGACGCTACAATGACAAATCTACCAAGATGGATATTCAAATGGCAATACTATACTCTTCAAAGCAACACCGGAGGTTATTTGTGCTGGCCTCAGAAGATATTTTTTGGCACTTGATTTTACAGTAGATGAAGCAAAAATAGTTCAGACAAACACAAAACCTTAAACTTAACTACGATCAATAGTATGAATGATGCTGCGAAGTGCAAATAACCCGTTGAGATTTTTTTCATTAGACGACATATACATCCTTGAAAGTTCAAGTTATTTAGAAAAGCTAACAATTTGATCATGCTTTTTTGGCACTAAAAAATAAATTCGTGTGGAATTTGTAATGTTCATTAGCTTTCAAAAAAATAATGTTCATTGTTCATTTTAAAATCCCGTATGGTAAGCGAATTCTTCTCTGTTATACACCGATCCACGCACACTTTACGAGAGTAGATTATATAGGCAAGAGTAAAAACGAGTGGATGGATTTGATTTGGTTGGTAGGGCAGCATCGAACGTTGCTTCCTCACTTTATTAGGATATTTAGCTGATATCGGTATGCTTGGACCATATCTTTTTTTCTTTGGTATATTTTTGTTAAGATTTATATAAATATAGTCTGATACTCTCACTACAGGAAAAGGATATAGTCTCGTGTGCCGAAACTTCAATCGACGGCCATCACCGACCCATCGATAGACTACGTTCTATCTCGACGGCCATAATAAGGCCGTCGATACTAAGAACCACGACTGCTTAGTCTCGACGGCTATAAATAAAACCGTCGAGTATTCAAAGCCGTCCGTCAGAGCAGCCGAACGGCATTAGTTCTCTTGACGGCCTAACGTTATGCCGTCGAGACAACCCTAATTTAAATATACAATTTTCTTCCTATGTATTACAATTAATTGATATTTATTTTTTAAAAAGTAGAAAAATCAATGTAATAATTTATTTATTTTACATCATTTCATAAGTTTTGATTGATAGTTGAAATTGTAATTTTTGAAATTAAAGTATTTTGTATAGTAACTAATGAAACACCCGATACCGTACGATAACCTATAACTTAGCTGGAAAACCCCCCATTTGTTAGTGTTCGTCGCGTTAGATGCTCTGAAAATTTTTATATTTTTCGCTAATGATTTTGTTTGATACACAAACGTGAACGCATTGTTTTTGAGCATCAACAAATTTTGTTTTGTATTTTTAGAAATCAAATTACGTTGGGTTGACCGCCGAGTGAAACAAAGACTAAAACCCTCAAGACAGGAAGTTGTCTCGACGGTTTGACGTATAACCATCGAGACTGAGGTACTCTCTCTAGTGCAGTCAAGGGAAACCGACTAGTATATTTTATCTCAACGGCTATGGTGTAATCAGCCGTCGAGAAAGGTTGGTATCTGTCTCGACGGCTGTAACAACGCCATCGAGTGAAGTACACCTCACAGGCCCCAAGGGATGCACTTAGTGTCGACAGCCGCAGCAAAGCCGTCGAGTGAAGTACACCTCACAAGCCCCAACGGATGCACTTAGTGTCGACGGTCACCATGGAGCCGTCGAGTGAGGTTATCACTGTGTCGACGGTTGACCTAGAGCCATCGAGAGTGGGCCCTCTAACTCAACGGTAGTAGGGAGGCCGTCGAGAGAGGGTCCTCGAACTCGATGGCTTTCGCGTGGCCGTCGAGAGAATGAGTATTTTAACCGTCGCTGCAGTGGGACTTAGGCACAATGTGGGACCACCACCCTTGCCCGCTCCTGCCTCCTCGCGCCGCCGCCGGCTCGTCGCCCATGCCGCCGCTGCCTCGGGTGCCACCGCCGCCAATCCCGACGGCTTGTGCGCTTTTTTTGACGGTTTTGAAAGTCGAGACTGTTGACGTTTCCTGTAGTATCTGATTAGACAATCAAACATTATCGCTAAATGAAAAGACTATTTTTTATTGTTTGAAACTATCTTTTCGATCCGGCCGGATTCTGTTTTGAAGAGCGGTGCGGTCATCCAATGAAAAAAGTAGGTAGGAGTGTAAATGGTCTGGATCGCATCGAATAATGGCTAAACTATATTCCATATTTTTTCTTGTAATCGGATTCGGTTATGAACATTTTTGGATATGAATACGGGATCGAACATTGTTGGGCATGAATATGAATCGAGTACAAATCAGACCGAGTACGATTACGAACATTTTTATCGAAGTATGAAGTTATTGCGAACATTTTTATCAAGTATTAAATTATTGCGGTACCGATATTGGCACAACAAATTTAACTAGAAACATGATAATATATAATTCACATTACATAGACATTGTGCAAGCATGGAAGGTTTAAAGTACGCCATGACATCAGTGATGCTGATGCAACTGATGGGGCTGGTGAGCGTGGACGGGGCGGAGGCGGCATGGCGCGGACCAAGGGCGGCGCGGCACGGCGTGGACAGGACCAAGATGGCGCGGCGCTGACAAGAGCCGGGGTGGCGCGGCGCGGACAAGGTCGGGGAGGCGCAGCGCGGACATGGACGGGCCAAGGGCGACGAGGGTCGAGGGATGCCGGCCGGCGACAGGAGGCGGCGGGCTACGCAGGCATGGTGCGCCTGGGGGCGGCAGCTGGGAGAGTGGGAGTGGTCAAGTGGGAATGGGAAAAGAGTTAGGGTTGCACTTGCCTTGGTCTTGAGTTGGCTGGTTGGGCTTTTGGGCAGTTGGGCTGTTGTGTGGGTGGGCCTCAAATTAAATCGGATATCTGGTATATATCTGAACCGGATATGCAGAAAATTATCCGATCTGACGGTCTGTATCCAAACTTAAATATTCGATACCGAAACCAAATTTAAAAATATCCGAAAAAATCCGACCTTATAATATCCGAATCCGAAGCTAGTCAGCCCGTTTCGGGAAATATCCGAACAATTACACCCCTGTTTGTAGGATGCAAAAGAAAGAAGTCTATAGCCTATGGGTTTCAAATGAAAAGGAGAGTTCAACAGATAGCAAATGGCAGAAAACCTGCAGCCGGACTACGTCAGATTGATGAAAGGGGAACTTTCATTAATCTACTTATCTCTACCTTTTGACCAATAAGTTTCTCGATATTTTGCACATTCCCGTTTTTACACTTTGGAGGAATGCACATTGTTTTTTCTGTTATTTTACTTTGGACACGTTCCATGAATGTATATAAAGATTTGAGTGCTTTTTCCTCAAATGAGTATGGCCCTTTTTGTTTGCTGCGATTCTATCTATACCACAGAAAACGTGCTTTGTCTATGCACGCTGACTAGCAAGTACTGAAGTACAGATTGACGTGTCTCGCATGAACCGATGCTCCATACTCAGATCGCATGTGCGCAGGGAAAAATTACGGAAATAATCAACAGTTAATAGAAAATTAATAAAATAATCCACAGAAAAAGAACATGACAAAAATATCACCGGGTCCCGCCACCCCGGGTGGCTGCCGCCATCGGCACGGCCGCAGCAGAGCCGCCGCCACCAGCGTGGCGGCGTTGAGTCACCACCACCGGTGTGGCGCAGCTCTCTTGCCGCCACCCGTGTGGTCTGCGACGCACGCGCCCACCCGCCCCTAATCCCGGCCTCTTTTGCGAAAAGAATTAATAAAATAATACGTACCGACAAAATAGTGCAGGAAATATAATAAAATAATAGGCTACCGACAAAATAGTGTGAAAAAAATAATAAAAAATCCCCCACCAATAAAATAGTGCTAACTTTTTAATTAATCAAACAGTAATTACATGATTTACGCTAATTAATACCGATTAGAAGTCACAGTGATCATAAAATTGAGTGTATATATATTGCGTCCTACCGTTTGCCTTCACACGCAGCACTCTCGCTTTCAGTTCTTTTCACACACTCGCAGGCATCACAGACTCACTCTCTCACTTTCAGTTCTTTTCAGTTCGTTCAGTTCAGGTATATTATTCTCTGATACTTCAGTTCAGGATTCACCAGGATTGTCACTTCGCTGATATTTTTCGCTTTCAGCGTGAGGGAATATTTTGAATTTTAAATTTGATCTACTTGCTAATAATTACTGTTATTACTGTTATTGCGGTACGTATATGCAAGAGTTAATTTTGGCATAATAATATTCTATGATAATCTTACTAGTAGTATTGTATGCTAATCTTAGCATATTAGTAGCTAAAATTATATGTATATATTATATACCCAGTATGGTAATCTTGATATGTGAGGGCTATCTGACTATACTGATGTTGGCATAGTATGTTGTTAATGCTAATTAAACTTAGCACCATCACATAATTAATTAATTAAACAAAGCACCAGCACCTAGGTCTTGCTTCTCTTTTTTTCTTAATTTTGCACCGCACCGTCTCACGCACCACCACTGTAGAGTAACAGCGCATGCACCAGGTTTACGAAGGTAAGAAGCACATACAGTGCAATTTTAGTATGACCACTTAATTTCGTAAATTCTGTCTAATTTACGCATGTTTTAATTCTTTCAGGAAGTTTGAACCGATCGATCTTGTAACCGTCAGGTACGCATTTTATAGTTAATATAAACTTGTTGTGTTAGGTTAACTTAAATTATGATTAGTGATTAATTAGTTATGTAAGGAGAGAAAATGGTCTACAAATATAATGGAAATTAGTGAATTTTTATAGCATGTAATATATGAATGTTTAAATTTTAATTGCACGTACTACGCAAAATTATATATAGTTAGCGACAAATTAACGCTAGTATGCGTAGTTAAAAAGAGTGACTATATTTTTTCATATAGTAATTATCTTGTTAGCTTAATTAAACATAATAGAGAAATTAATCTATATTTAGCATGCAAAATAGTAATATAATTGTACATATTTTAGTGACATTTTAGTTAATAATTAGGGTGTTTCGAGTATTAGTCGAGTTGCTATATTCTATGTTCAGCCCTTATTTACACGTATTATGTATTAAACACGTAAGCTAACATTTTATGTAATGTTTGAAATAATAGTTAAATATAAACTAACGTATATTTAATATTAATATGAATAAACACGTGCATATTACAGACGTAAATGGAGACACCACTAAATATTTTTTACGGAGATGCACCCGCGCCAATGCAAGAGAATTTTGTAAGCATGCACACATGCAGCCATTTGCAGACCACAGTAACATTACCAATAGAGCTGCCAATGCTAGCGAGGGTTATAACTCGAAATCTCCGTATAAACTGTCAGGAATACAAACTTGTTCTACACGGTGTTAGGCCATGTCAGGTTTCAAATAGTTCGATGTACGTATACAACATAAGGCCACTGAGAAGTAAGGCTGATTGGACGTACTATGTTAATAAGGCAGTAGAAGAGGGGTACCACTTAGGCGTGTACGTGCTGCCTGAGTCAAGACAATCGGAGGCGGGGCCTAGCAACACGGTAAAAGAGAGTGCACATAAGGAAGTGCCGGAAGGATATGCGTATGACCCAATTGAAAGTATCATGACCGGTGTGGAGGCATTAGGCATGGACACGGAGCCGGATATGTCATTGGAGGAGGGAGAGAAAGATGCACATGCTATGGGGGATGATTTCGATGAAGGGGGTGAAGACGATGTCGAAGAAGAGGACGTCCCGATGCCTGCCATAGCGTATTATCGCGCTCTGGATGCTTCGAATTGAGTGATCGGGGATCACTCGAATATTTCCAGATGGGGCTATATGCACAATGACATAACAGTGGGTCAAGAGTTTAGCACGAAGGATGAGGTAATACACTTCATCAGCAACTTTGGTGTCACAACACGGCGCGAGCACTCTGTGGCACGGTCCGGGCCGGCTGTGTACGAGGTGAAGTGCGTAAAGAAGCTGGAGTGCTCATTCCATGTTCGGGCGCATCGTCCAAAACATGAGCACCACTTCATAGTCAGTAGGTACGAGCCGCACACTTGTACGGAGAAGTTGGTACGCAACATTAGCAGCAATGTGGACTTGAAGTTTATAACGCAGATGTTGCTAACCGCTATTGAAGCCGATATCTCCATGAAACCACACTCCATAATGGCCGAGGTACAGAACCGCACTGGCATGTCAATAACATATCACCAAGCATGGCGATCCAAGCAAAAGGCACTCAAAATGTTGTTCGGGGATTACAAGGAGTCGTACAACTGGGCTCCCCGTCTCCTCCACAAGATACAGGAGAGCAATCCTGGGACACGCTATGTTTCTGCCCATGAGCCAGTATACCTCCCCGATGGAAGTCTCGCCCCGAACCATTTCTACCTGATGCGTCTATTTTGTTCTTTTGGCCAGTGCATAGAGGTCTTCCGGCACTATCGTCCTGTCATATGTGTGGATGAGACATTCCTCACCGGTAGGTACTATGGTGCTCTACTGACGGCACTTGCAGTTGACGGGAATAACCAGATATTGCCTCTCGCATTTGCTTTTGTGGAGAGCGAAAGCAATGATAGCTGGTTGTGATTTCTATCTCTTCTGAAGATTCACGTGGTTATGGATCGGCCTGAAGTGTGCGTCATTTCTGACCGCCACCATGGGATCCTATATGCTGTAGATGTATTGTCCAACAGCCCCGAACCAATGTGGCCAGACATTCATTCTCGATGGTGCATGCGTCACCTGGGGGCGAACCTATACACTGCATTTAAGAACAAGCCCCTAGTGAAGAAGTTTAAGTCAATGTTCATGCAAAACCAACAGCGCAAATTCAACGCGCTTTTCAATGATATTAATGAACGTACCAAGAAGATGGTCGCCGAAGAGCAAAGCACATCAGGAGTTCAAATAGTAGGGGGCGAGCAAGTGAGCTCTCGTCGTAAAATTACGTTCGCTCAGTGGATAGTGTAAAAACCGGCGGAGAAATAGGCTCTCGTACATGACATTGATGGCGCCCGGTAAGTGCGTAGATTTATTTACAATGGTAGTTTCCATTTCGTTCGCTCGTAAATTTAAGAAGTCTCGTTTTGCAGATATACGGTGATGACGGCGAACATAGCTGAGTCGTATAATAATGTGCTACGAGGCGTGCGTGGCCTGCCAATATGCATTATTATTGAGATGACATTTTTTAGGACAAGAGATTATTTTCGCGACCGAGGTCTGGCGGCCTTGCAAATCACAAGCACTTTCTCCCCTCATGTCGAAGCCATCCTACAGCGGCGTCGATAGAAATCTCAGTTGCACCGCACATCAATATATGATAGAATGAACAACATATTCAATGTGGACTGTAAGAGAAAGTACATGACAGGATTTAGCGCGGGAGATAATAAAAAAAAGTGCTAACTTGGCCAGTATGAGGCTGTATGCACTTGCAATAAACCCCGCCTCGAACACATGCCATGCTCGCACGTCATGGCGGCATGTCGAGATCTGGCTAGCAACGTTGGCACCCAATACATCTCTCCGTACTATTCGATGAATGCAATTAGGCAAACATGGGCATCCAAGATGGAGCTAATTAATCGAGGGGGGATATAAAAACTCAGAAGGGTCTACCTTCCATCCATTCCCCGGTACAAAACGTGTCGCACAAGGTCGACCGCGTACGACGCGATTTGAAGGTGATATGGATGCTGCTGATGGTGGAGATGGTTTGCGTCGCTGTCGTATATGTAAACGGCCAGGACATAAGTCGTATAATATCATTCTGGTAATTATTGTATCACTGTCATGTTTGAATAAAAGACTTGTATTCGTTATATCGTCACTTGATATTTCAGTATTATTCGTTATAACGTCACTTCATGTTTTCATAAAAGACTTGTATTCGTTATATCGTCACTTCATGTTTAAATAAAATATCGGCAAACATTTTCACTCCCACCTCCTCGGCATCCGGGCAACTCCCATGGGTATGCATCATAAGTTAAATATTTTGAATATATTTCTACCACTCATAATGTAACGTATAAGTTTTTTTTCAGGCTTAGTTCAACTGGGCGCAACCGTGATTGGGCCCACGTCCACAGCGCCCACATCGAGCGGTGGACTGAACAGGCTACTGACGAAGTGTGGTATCCTGCTGGACCCGCCCACATGACTGATATTTGGGGTACATGGAATGGTACCACCCAAGGACCAGATGCCATCTAGCAGTACCACAGAAAGCAGCAGCACCGCTCCGACAACCAGAGGGCTATGCCCAACGAGTCCATGTTCTGGTATTGCGAGCGCTCTTCGATAGTTCCAGCTATATTGCGTACTTTATAACTCCTTCTGAATACCATAAGACATGGTTGTTGCAGACACAGGAGGCCGATTCGTTGCATGGCCATGCAATGGAACTTGTATCGCAAACACAGCGGACCGGCCAATATTCTTCAAATTCATTGAGGGCCCTCATTAGAAGAGCCGGATCTCGGATTACGGGAGCGATTAGAGGGGTCGGCGGGCATAGATCGCGCACAAATCGCGAAAGAGATAGCCCAAGGAGAGAAGAATCTGTGCATCGCATATCCGAGTCACCACCTCCTCCAGTATCTGCTGCTCCTACGAGATCGCAGTCTATGGATAGGCGTACACCACCGGGTTCAGCTCCACGCCGACAATCTCAACCTCCCCGAGCCTCTACATCGACACCCTTCCAATACAGCGCCCACCATTCTTCACCTCCAGCTGGGCCAGGTCATCAGGAGGGGATTGATATTAACTTAGCGCCGTTTTCAGAAACCTACGATGACTATCGCAGCACACAGGATACCCAATTTGATCTAAATTAGGCAAACATGGGAGCATCTGTGCTGGATAGTACATTTGCATCCAACCTTAGCTTTTAAGATATCTTGGGCGGATGCAACATTCCTATACCAGATCCGGCATAGCTTGGGGGGTCTAACTGGCAAACCCCCATGGGGTCCCTTTACATTTGCAACACGAGGAGCAAACCCCCCATGGGGTCTCTTCATAGGTTGTGCACGGCCATGCGACCCCTTATGAACAAAGCATGATGGGGTTTTCCACACTATGGTGGATCTGCGTACGCCATAAGTTCACAGCCTGGGTATATCCCAACCGCGGACCAAACTGAGGATCAAAATCGGTTTGGACCTTCTCAGGCTGCAGGACAGTGTACGACACATCCACCAAACCATTACACCCCAAGTGCATACACGACAAGGGGTCGCCGGCGCTAAGTGTAATCATCTAATTTCATGGACTCATGTTATTAAGTGCATTCGGCGGTTTGACGAGAAAATTGTTCTCCATACAATTATTCAAATTGCATTTACCATTATGACAATTAGTGATATTGCATTTACTACTACTTCGCACTTACCACTTGCCATGAACACGTCTATGCACGATATGCCCATGTGATACTGTCTGCCGTCATCGTAGTACGATGGCCGAACAAAGGTCCACCAACGCATGGATTAGGCCAAGTTGGTGGGAATCGTCCGGCCCAGAAGGCCACACCCATTACCCATCGGAGGACCTGCCCAACAAAATGAAACAGAACTACCGCACGGAGTCAATCATGCTGCGGCCCGGCCCTCACTATCTTCGGGACTGGCCCAGGTGTGCTTGTGGAATGGATGCAGTGGTGCAGACCTTTGATAGGCCTGTCTCTGGTTGGACTGGACGGAGATTCTACCGATGTCCTCTATACGCCGTGAGTTTACTTACCTTCATATAGATCGAATTTATTTTACATTGTAACCTAACTTTATATCCTGTGCAAAACAGATAAATGATTGTCGTATGGCATCGTCGATGGATGATCCTTTTCCTATGGCAGCAGATGCATACATGATGGTTCTCCACACAAGGATCACAGATCTCGAAAATCGTCTCGAAATGACAAGGCGTACCCTAGAGTTGCACGTCCGCACGGAACGCTTATGCCTTGCATGCCGGAGGCGACGCGTCTAGCTAGCTGCCACCAACATGTTACGACGTACTTTTTAATTTCCCTAAGAAACGACTATAAGGTCTTCATGCTTGTATTGTATGGTTTGAACTCTGCTACTTTCGTATTGATGTTTGTGTTGTATTGTATGATTTGAACTCTGCTACATTCTCTAATTCACTTTACATGCCAAGATTCACTTTACGTTTATTTAATGTTTTTATTTATCTCATAACTTCTAACTTTAGAAATTTTAGTTTGGCGTACAAACGACTATTAACACTTGCTAAAATTTTAAATTTGCAATTTTGTAAAATTAGATACAATTTTGAGTTTTAAAATGTATATATTCACATGCTTATACATGTATCAAATTTAGAAAATAGCGCATATATTTATCATATACATTAAAATATAATATTATACATGCATATATATTGTAATTTTATGATATATCTATATTATACATATATTAAAATGTATATATGCCACATGCAATACATGTGTATATATATATACGCCACGTACATGCAACGTGGCTTGGGAGAAGCTCCAGGTCGCTGTGGTCTTGGTCTCGGTCAGTCAACGAGAGCAAATTGAGCGGAAGGTATAGCGAGAAGCGTGTGCGTGTATCGCATGTGATTGTGATCTGACGAACTCACTGCACTGGGGAAATTGCGGGTGGTTTCTTCGAAAGAAACCCACCTGTCAACGTAAATTGTTTTAGTTGTCCAAAAATATTAAATTAGACATGCCATTTTACTAATAAATAATCAATAAAATTAGACATGCAATGATAGGCACGTATATATATATATACACACGCCACATGCAATACCGCTGTCTGGCGCCATTTTTCCACTGCCATGACCACACACGGTGGCGGCAGCCACGCGGAGTGGCGGGACCCGGTGTTATTTTTGTAATTTCTTTTTTCAGTGGATTATTTTATTAATTTTCTATTTAACTGTTGATTATTTGAGCAATTTTTCCATGTGTGCAGAGGTGGTGAGACATTGCTCTCGTCTTTTCAGCTCAAAGTTGCCAAAAATTTTAATCCTCTTAAAACAAATTTTGGAGAGTCCAAAATAATTTTAAAGATATATTTTTAAAACTGTAAGAACTATTTAAAACCTCACAAAAATAGAAAAAACTATATCGTTTGATTTTTAGAAAAAATAATTTTAATTTAATGTAATTTAAACTGAAAAGAACAACACCATTACTGAAAGTCTTGCAATAGTTAAATTTCATTCCCTTGACCTGGGAGTAACGGGTAGTTATCCTCACTCGCGAGGAATGATATATGCATGCTCACTGGAGTGCTGGACACAGCACATTAATCGGTAGGGCCCCATCTCCATGCTAACATTTGTGCAAGGATTTTTCCTGTTGACCAATGTTGACAAACGACAGCTCGCAACGGCAGGAATGCATGCATGCTCAATGACGGGAGAGGAAATAACAGGTACGTACTCTAACTGACGGGTGGGGACAGCGCGTGAGTCGGTGAAAACACAAGTCGATCGAGCCACGGAGCAAAAAGGATCGATGCATATACCATGAGGGCGTAGCCGGTGACATTGGCCCAGCAGTTGCCGAGCGTGGCGCCGGCGAGCTGGACGTCTCCATGAGGGCGCCTTGCATGACAAACACTGTTACCCTTTGACATGTGGGAGTATCCATCTATGTCCTGTTAGTTGGTCCTAGTCCACTGTGTCGGCGGCCAAGCTGTGGTCGCCGACACAGGAGCCATGTATCCGCGGTGTTGCTTATACCGTCGACAGAGGTCCAAAAAATAAAAAAAGGGGGCGCGTGCGCATGGCTCGAACCCTCGACCTGGCGGGTGAGCCCGCACAGCGCCGCACGCTGCTAACCAAGTGGGAGGAATAGTTTTTAGTCAAACTATCCTCCCGTGTAATTATTTTATATATTGGCCTCAATCTGTGTCGTCGGCAACTCTAATACCGCAGTCGACACAGACTAAATTGTGTCGACAGTTAGAGAAAAACCACCGACACAACTACATCCCCCTCCGGTGGCGACCCTTTCCGATGCTCCATCGCTTCCCTCCCGTCATTTTCTACGGTGAGTACAACGGTTAACGGCATGCAAAACATATTATAGGTCATTCATCGCTCTTCAATAGCGAGGAGTTGCCTCGACGGCACAAGTTGCATCAAAATGTGATTGCGCTCTGATATGTGATCGGCCACAAATGAACCTCAATCAGAATGGGACGAAACTTAGGGCAAAGTACTACCTTACACGTGTGCAGATAAGATAGATTTACAATGGATTAAGGATAAAGTCAAATTGCCAGATGGTTATGCGGCGAGCCTTCGACATGCTGTTAGTATTGAGAAATGCAAGTTAAATGAAATGAAGGCTCACGACTACAAAGTTTTCATATAGCGACTGTTTCCAACCGTATGGCATGAATATGTGGACGATGATATTTGGATCGCATTGGTAGTGCTTAGCTTCTTTTATTGAAAGCTCTGTGCAAAAGAGATATCCACATCAAGAATGGAGGAATAGGACAAGGATATAGTTGCCCTTGTGACAAAAGTCGAGAAGATTTATGTTCTTGGGTTTTGTAGTTGCATGCAACATTTTCTAGTACATCTGCCATACGAAGGATTCATTGGGGATCCGGCACAATTTAGGTGGATGTATCCTGTGGAACGCATGATGAAGAGTCTTAGAGCGAAGGTGAAAAATAAAGCACGAGTCAAAGAAAGTATTGCCGAAGATTAGCTAATTTAGGAGATCACCTATTTTATGGACAAATACTTTACAACAAAAATATTGATTCAACTGTACGTGTACGACAACATGGAGAAAATGAAGGTGTATATCAAGTAAGTTCATAAATGCAGTAATTGAATGATAAATACTTACTTATTCAATAAGTAACTAATTTAAATATCGAATTTTGTAATCAATTTATTCATGAAGAGTGGGGAAGACCAGGTGAACCTTCTGGAGAACAAATTGACAAACTGAAACGACAAGATCGTGGACAAGGCCGTCCAAACTTTTTAACCTGATTTCATTGTCACGTAATTTTCTTCCTCTTATACTCTTCACTTAATTATTCTAGCATGCATAACGACCTTCGATAAATGTCATGTGGATATAGCCGTAGAATTAAGGTTCATGGATGCTATGATTGCCATGGATATCGATTTCGATCTAAAGCGTCCAAGTCTGCTCGCCCCAATGCAACTGTGGTGAACAGTGGTGTTGTTAGTTATGTCACAGACAACTCTAGTGGTACTGACATAGAGTACCATGGGATCATTGAGGAGATTATAGAAATTTCTTATGAAGGCAACAAAGATCTCTCTCGCTCGTGCCGTTTCGTTTAAGATGGTTTGATGCAACTAGTGGAGTGCGATGTACTACAGAATTAGGAATTGTTGAAATAAATCATAAGAAATTATATCAAGGGCCTGACGTGTTCATTCTGCCTGAACAAGTAGAGTTGGTGTTCTATCTGCTATACGCTCACCCGAATTATCACAACTGGTGGATTGTCCATTAATGTCTTCCACAAGGTGGATTGCCCAGTCTCACCGAAGACGACTACGTGGCTCACTCAGACGTGGAGCCATTTCAAGAAAAAGAATTATCAGGAGAGCTTCACATCGATATTGGTGCTGGGCTAGATAATACTTTGGGATTGGTATATACCCATCTCATGTGGAAGGACAAGAGGTAGAGGAAGATGAAGAAGAAATAGAAGAAGTCGAAGAAGAAGAAGAAGACGAAGAAGAGGATGAAGCGGTCGATGAAGAGGAAGAGCAAGAGCAAGAGGAAGAGGAAGAGGAAGATGAAGAAGCCGGAGATTTTTAAGTCATTTAGGTTCTTATAGGAAGATGAAGAAGCCGGAGATTTTTAAGTCATTTAGGTTCTTATACATTTATTTGTTTTAAATTTAATTTCATATCCATTTATATTTTTTTCAATTACTATCTATTTAATTTATGTCATTTAATTTAATATGCGCAGATGACAGGGAATGTAAAAAAGTTGGTTAAAAAAGTCAGGAAGTTCTTTGGGAAGGTGGGCAAGAAGATGACAGGAGAGCCCAGCACACCCAGGAGGAGGTGGAGTCCACCGACACCAAGGAGGAGATTGCGGTGTCCACCGACGCCCAGGAGGTGGTGGCGGCGTCCACCGACGGCCAGGAGGTGGCGGCGTCCATCGACTCCCAAGAGGTGGCCGTGGCAGCCACCGACGACTCCGAGGAGGGGGAGAGAGAGGAGAGGGAGGAGGGGGAGGAGACCGACGACTCCCAGGAGGGGGAGGGGGGAGTAGGCAGACAATAACCTCGGCCAGGGTTGGTGGGCTCAGGCGCTTGAGGAGGGGAGTGTGGATGGGGACGAAAACTGAGAGCCGCGCGAGTCCTCTGGAGCCGAGTTGGGGGTTGCCTCGAGCTCCTCAGGGCTTAGAGAAGCCGGGGGTGGAATAAAATGCCCAAAGCCCCCGCCGATCCAGCTGACAGGATAGAGGTACAGGTTTCTACCGGACAGAGGTTTGTGATACAACTACGCGATGTAATTTATTCACAATCAAAAACTTGTTAACCACTTGTTCTACATTATGCGTGTAGGGGCTTGGTTTGCCTCAACAAGGGCCCGCAGGAGCCGGGCCACTTATTAGGGGTGTTCCTGAAGCAGCTCTACCCTAGGCGAGTGGGCAAGGGCGATGCTCGACGCCCGGCGGCCGGCTGGAGCGACTACTCGCTCGTGGAGGACGACGATGGAGGAACTGTCGCCAATCACTACATCCACGAGTTCTTGATAATATGCAAAATTTTATTTCTTATTAATGCTTTCATGTTTATAACTTCACCTGTTGTTTGTTGATATGATTCTTTCGTTTCAGGAGAGATATCGGCTTGGCCAGTTGGCCCTGATGCGACCTAGGAGGACTACGAGGCTTGCCGCCATGTGCTCGACGCCATGGTGGCAAAGAAAGGGATTCAGAAGATGTCGAGGGCAAGGGCAGATTTTGAGTATCTTAAGGCAAAGGAGTATCGACCTTGGTGTCCAGACTAGATGGACAAGTGTCCACGTGCCTGGAAGGAGCTCTGCAAGATGTGGGCGTCGAAGGAGTGGATTGAGAGGTCGAAGAGGAACAGGGGAAACAGAGATGCTAACCCCGACATCTGTCGAAGGAGTGGATTGAGAGGTCGAAGAAGAACAGGGGAAACAGAGATGCTAACCCCGACATCTGCGCCACCTACATACGAGGTCGAGGCATGGGTCATGTTCCGCACGATATTGTAGGTACACAAACTGAAAAACTCTCAACATATGTTTTATTTCACAATTAACATTTTTATATTAAATGATAGGAGATAGAGATGGGCCTTGAGCCGGATGCCTTCACCATGTGGAGGCAAGCACACACGCCCTGCGTCTGACCTGACGGCACACAGCCACTCATGGCGCCAGCTGCTCAGGAGAAGCTTGTAAGTGAATAGTTTTACCGTTATCTGCCAAATTTCAACTATTTCAGAGCTAATTCACTTCATATCTTATTTATTCACAGGATACATATACTGAAGCTATGAAGGAGAAACATGGCACCGACCGTGACCCCTTGAACATGGCGGTGAACCCTATGGTCCTATACGACCAGTTCCTTGGGAGGAGTCATGGCAGGCTCGGCTTCATGGACTCTGTGGTGGCCCACGACTCGTATAGGGGAGAGGTCAGGGCGCGTCGACAGCAAGTCACCTCCTCCCGTGCCCAGCTGGAAGCCTAGAAGAATCTGGTCGAGGAGTTGCAGCTTCAGAGGCAGGTGGACGAGCAGTGGTGGCAGGCGGAAGAGCGGCGGAGGCGGGAGGAGCGAGAGGAGGATAGGAAGCGGTACGAGGCCGTTCAGCAACAGAACCTCTAAATGTTCCAGTATTTGTAGCAGATATGTAAGATCGTATTCATCAAGCGGTTTTACTTCCATTTTGATATGCTAACATACAATTCACGGTAGTTGCAGGGGGCGGGACCCTCCAGCCAGCCGGACATGCCACCTCCACAGTCGTACGTCTTTACGCAGACACTAGGGTCACCGACGACACAGGCTGGCGCTTCCACCCAGTTCGTGCTGCTGGCCACGTTCCCCAGTTTCCAATTTGGCCCTCCATTAGCGGCTTCACCAGGAGTAGTATTTTTCCCAGTTATCACAACATATTCATACAAGTATAGAAATGCACAAACATGTTAAAATTTATGTCTTCCTCTAATCTTGCCGGTATCCGGCTCAGCTGCGCCTGTGAATGCGACGAATGCTCCGTAGGGAGGTGACTCTAGTGGCACAAAATGAACTGCGGAGGAATTCGTCGACAATATCTTTGCCGATCCTACCTTAGATAGGTCGCAAAACAATTAGCTAGCTAAATTATATTCAGTTCTCTTTCTAGTTCCATCGGACCTTAATGGAATGTTTTACGCTTTGTGTTATAAACTTTTAGACTTTTATTCTTTACCATTGTGACAATGTTTGATGGTTCTAGTCATTTTGGTCGTTGGATGGAAAATGTGGTGGCAAGCACCTGTGAATGTGGGATTTTGTATTGGTATGGTTGGGAAGATTGGGGAATATATATCTATGGGGAATTGGGTTTTTTTGCAGGTACAAATTGGTTTTTTAAAAAATTCCTGAAATTTATTTTTGTTGGTACAATATCTATGTCGGCGATCAACATCACAGCCGATAACAAATATTAAACCTCGCTGCGGTCAGAAGATGACTTAAAAGGACCTGTGTTGGCGGCGATTGTACAAGCTGCCAACTTCTATCATGATTGGCTCGGCGGCCGAAACGAAGCCGTCGATAGAAAGTTGCCAGAACGGCCACCTAACAGGGTCTGTGCCGGCGGCTTTACAAAGACCGCCGATAGAAAGTTGCCACGTGGCACCTAACAGTCTCCTTGCAGGACCCACACGACGAGCGCCATCCATGGAAACGTGCCGTCATGTTGTCTTAGCGTCGACGGCTAATATTGACCATCGACACTATTGGGCTGCATGTGGCCTGCCCTAAACTGCTCAAATGTCGTCGGGTTTGTTTATAGCCGACGACAGAGAACGTCTGTGTCGTTGACGTTATGTCGACAGACTTGTGTTGGCGGCTGGCCGACGACATCACCTTGTGTCGGCGGTTTTAGTGGCTGTGTCGACGGCTTTAGCCGCCGACACATAGTGCGATTCCTGTAGTGCATGTTGTCCATATTTTTCTAATCAATCACGCATTCTCAGCCATATACTCCACGACGCTTGTCGACGCTACATGTCTTCTTGTTCCATGTGCAGTTCCTTCTCTCTCTGCCCCTGCCAAAGCAATAAGCCCAAGCTTCCGACCCACGGCATCGCCTCTCTTCAGCCGACTACCTTGCTGAAGCCTCCTCCTCCCCCCTCTCTCTCATCCTTCTGCATGTGCTCCTCTCCTACGAGTTGGGTTGTCGGATCCAGTGAGCATGACTGGGGCTCACCAGATTTGGAGGAGTTGACCGAATTTGAGAGAAGATGACTGGATTTTGGAAGGAGAGAGTCAGATTTGGGGAAGAAAGGTCCCCAAATTTGGATGGAAACATTCACATGTGAGTACTGATATATCTCGTTTGCTCTCATGCAACATTTGATCTTAACATACCGAAACATTTTAGTTCTTTCCTGTCGCAACATTCGGTCCTACCCACTAAAACATTTGAGTTTGCATGATGCAACATTTGGTTCTTTCCGCTGAAACATTTGATTTTGCATGTTGCAACAATTCGGTTCTATTGACTGAAACATTTGTGTTTGCCTGTTGTAATATTTGGTTTTGCCTATTGAAATATTTGGGTTTGCCTATGCAACATTTTTTTAGTTCTGTCTTATAAAAATATTTGAATTTTTCCGTTGAAACATGTGTTTATGCTCACTAAAATATTTAAGGTCACTTGCTACAACATTCGATTTGCTACAGCATTCGATTCAGCCACTGAAACATTTGGTTTAATTGTTGCAACGATCGATTCGGCTCACTAAAACATTTTGGGTCGTCTATCGCAACATTTGATTCTGCAGCCCATTACAACATTTTCTTTAATTTACTACAGCATCATTCAATTTGGTGCATCATTTTGGTTCGAAAGTACTGTAATATTTTTTAACTAACTACAACAACGTTCTATTTTTAATCTTTTGATCAGATATCCGATCCGTAGTCCATCCCTTAGGCTTCGTTTGGGAGCTAGGGGGAGGAAACCCAAACGGGATTCTCTGCCGTTGCGTGGCAAAGGCAGAGATGAACAGTAACCGTGACTTTATAACTGATGAACAGTGCAAAACAGTGAAAAATGAACAGTGTTTTCAACAGTGTTTTGCTACAGTCCTATGAACAGTATTTTCTAACAGTGTTTTTGCTACAGTATCCGTGACTTTTGGTCTGTTTTTCCCTGCCTTTGCCACACAAAGGCAGAGAATACGCACCGGAGGAAACCATGGGACAAGATTCCCTGGCGTGGATTTTTGTGGATTTTTTAAACCCGGGGTTCACCTCCCCGATGGCAGAGATAGCCAAACAGACTGCCAGGGGATGCTTCCCGATAGGCCGGTAGTGTATGATTCGCGTATGCTCTATGCTGTGTGAGCTAGCTAGATGTGCAGTCCCTATTTGTGCAGAACATTTCAGGAAAAAAAAATCAATTTACCAATGCGACCACCTGAAAATTTCATTAAAAAACTTTTGCAGACCTTGTCTATTGTTCATAAATATAAAAAAATGCAAGAAAAAGACTATATAAGAAGTACATATGTAACAGATTATAAATTAATCATGCCAATTAAGATATTGAGTAGAATAATTTTATAAAATGCTAGATAAAAGCTAAACAGCGGTATAATATTCATCCAAAAAAAACTAACATAAAGTTATAGCCGATGTACATGTATGTTGTACGGAATCCTCATAGCACGAGACAACCTAGTAAACACAAGCAAGTTTGTATTTTTTTTGTTTAAATAGAAAGAAACTAATTCCATTATGAAATAATAGAAAATGAGTACACGTTGTCAAAGATTATTGCTAGATGCGTATTTACATAAACATTTTGTGGGCATATACCTAACTTTCAACTGTGTATATTCCCCTAATTGTACATAAAAAAATAACCACCACTAAGAAAGGGCTTAATATACTTCTTGAGTCATTTAAATGCCGAGTCCATCTGCATGTAATACGAAGATGTCAGAAAACTTACAGAAGAGAAAATGCGAATTGGGCGAACTAAAACATTAACTACTAAAATTTGCAAGTTCTCCCATTTAGCACAAAAAATTACTTTTAAACATAAGAAGTATGCACAAGCAGCTCCAAAGCTGCGAAAGAGCTAGCCAAATTAAACAGCAGGTCACCGTGCCTACACAGGGAGACAATGCGCGATTTCAGGTGGATCCGATAGGATCTTGAGCGTAGCTGCGGCAATTGGCAACATACCCAAAAGCACGGACCTCTCGGCGGTGCGAATGATGTTGCTGCCGGCACGGAAGATGCGAAGCCAAGGACGGTACCGGACGGCGCCTGGGTAGGTGGGATCTCGGCGGCGTCCGGGGCTGTGCGGACCTAGGGCCGACGGCGGCAGCAATGAGATCTGGCCCAGGTGGTGCTGAGCAAGACTTTAGTTAAATCATTTGCATTGCAAATGTCCTAGGAGGCATATCAGATATTGTGAAAAGCATATAGAACTACAAATAAACTAATGAAACATCAAAAATAACTAATCAAGGTACACAAGGTTCAAGACAAAAATAACTAATCAAGGTACACAAGGTTCAACTAAAAAAAATAAAAGCACAAGGTTCAAAACATCAAAAATATTCAAGACAAAATATATCATCCAATCAAAATATTTCAGCTCCAAATAACTGGGATCCATCAAAAAGAATTTACTGTTGCTCAGATACTTCTCATGCCAAAGCTTATTTGTTCGATGCATTACCAAGTACTATAATGTCAAACTGAAATGCAATAACATGTAAGCTTTTAAACTCTACAACTTTGATTTTTTTTTGTTTGGCACAACCGAAAACTCTCTTCAAATAAGAGAAGGTGCATGCATCTGTGGTTGGCCACTTCACTCCACTTATTTTTCCTTAGCATTGGCACTCTTGTCCTTTCACTATTGTCCATAATGTCTTGTCCAAATCTGAACAAGAAAGAAGGAATTTTCTGCTTTTAGAAAACAATCAACGAAATTAAATTCTATGAGAACAATTACGATGTAATTAAGCAAAAGCATATGTATGAACACAGCCTAGGACAAGTTCATGAACTCAAAGATTATGGCTGTCATGAAATTATATATATATATATAAAAATCAAATGGAACATACAATATTTGTCCAACCAAAACCATATAAAATATTCCTGATGGCGTCCTGGGGAGGTCGCCGCAAGGTGATGGTGAGTAGATATGGCTCTATGGGGACAGCACCAATGTCTAGGTCTAGCCAAGCTTTCTCCTGCGAGTAGATCTGCATCTTGCATCCTACGGCATCCTAGAGGAAGGCAGCGGCGGAGATGAAGTTTTCACCTCCAGGCAGCCGGAGGCAGCAATGGGAACCGGTGGCGAAGTATCGGCACCCGATTTACAAGATCGGATTCCACCTGTGTAAACACGTACTAGTCCCAAGGATCATGGCTAGTACACACAGATATACAGAAACGGAACATTGCCAACAATTTTATTTATTACAAACAGCAACATAGTCCAGTACAAGCACATACAACGGCTCGCATGCCGCGAATCAGAGTACACGGAGATACAGGCCTAATATAATATCTAGATACTTATCCATTCCACAGGCACGAGGGCTGTAGGAACGCGCAACCCTAGTCTTCATAATCTTCATCAGAATACGCCTCCTCGACGTAGTCCGGGTCCTCCTCCTCGGAAGGCGGGCCATACTCAGATGGACCAGCTATTGAAATTTTTTAAAAAAAAGAGAGAGGAGAAAAGAAGGGTGAGTACAATTGTACTCGCAAGTCCGGAATTATGCAATTGTGGTTTAGTACAAGGAGAGCTTAGGATGCTTTGCGGAAATGCATTTATTGGCCTAGTTTTAGCAAAGCAATTTAGAAATAATAAATCTTAATCATTTTCTTTGGGCTTTTCTCAAACGGTTCTCGCCACTTGGCCTCAGTGCCATAGCGAGAACGAAATCCTTTCTCATTTTCTTTTCTCAAACCGGCTAGGTCCATTCCGCGCGACACTTTCAGGTAGGTCGTTACCCATTCCAGAATATCGCCGGGGGCCCCTAGCTCAAACGAAATCCTTATCAAATCCTTACTCATCTCAAATCCTTTGTTCAAAACCCTATTTCTAAATTGGTTTTTAAATGAAGAATCTACCATATAATCAGTCCCTTCGCACGCTCATAACCACGAGTACGGCTATCATGACAGTTTTAACTCTGCAGAGTGGGTACGTCTTACCCTCGAGAGGCTACGCACCCAGACGATGTTTCGCCACAAGACCGTCAACCATGAGAGCCAACGATCGGGCCCGTCCCATACCGGGGCTCGAGGTCGTACTGTAATGGCTCAGTTCATAGGATCATAGGATGAGCAGTCCTTAGACTAGGGGAGACTTGATATTTTAGCCCAGTTTTTGAAACCGGTGCCCACTGCACCAACCGACAAAATATCTCCCTAGTCGGAAAGTTTTTGGGGTAAGAGGAAAATCATTTCCTACTAAGCATCACCCTTGATACGCTATCTTTAAATCATCCTTTCCCAAACATTTCTCAACAATATTCTCATTTCACATAAATGATTGAATCATTCCGCATAAATGAATTTAAGCATTTATCCTACCACAACAAGGTACTTAAATATGAGCAATCCATATTTTTCGCCTTAGGTTTAACCTACCATATTTCTTACCTTTCTATTGGCATGATATCTAAGTCTAGTAAATACGGCATTTATCTTTTTAAACTAGCATGCATATTTTCAAGTCTAATAAACATTTTCTAAACAACCGAAAATGGCTTCTCAACATGATCAAAGGGGGACTTGCCTTGATCGGTTCCGGGGAAAGCGAAGGGGACGTCGACGATCAGGTCTTCGGGGGCTTGACCTCCTAAACACGCACACACACACATGCAAGGCAATACAACACACATATGAAATATTTCATGATTTGATGTTTTAGGAAAAGAGAACATGCAGCAGCCTCAATGCATTTTTATTTAAGGGAAATGCCATGCAAATGGTTGAAGTTCACATGAAATGATGCCATTCCCAAGTTACTTATTTATCCCAAAAACGAATCCTATATGTACGACATGCATATATACCTTTTTCCTAGGTCCAGAACTCAATAAAGTATATTTCTGAATTTTAGAAGTTTATTTGACATTTTTCTGCTGAGAAATGGATTTTATACGATTTTTAGAGTGGTTAATGGAAATTAAAAAGAGATTTAATTGATTTTCGGCCGGAGCAGTGAAATGGGCCGAATGCGGCCCACACGGCTTGCTTCCACCGTCTTGGCGCCTCCGTGGCTTTGCTTTCATGCTCATTGGGGCTGACCGTGGACCCCACCTATCGGTCACCAGGCGAGCCACGGCGGTTCCGGCGGCGCGCCGTCCGACGGCGATCACCCGGCCACGGACGAGAAGCGTCTCGGGAGGAAGTCCATGAAGAAGGGCTTTGATTTACGGGGTCGGCGGCGAGGATTACCGAGGGGAATCGAGCTTGCGGCGGAGGTGGCGGCTCGCCGGAGAAGTCAACCGGTGACGGGGCGGCTCCGGTCAACAATCGGTGCGGCTCTTTGAGGGGAAACGGAGGGGAGAGCGTGGCAGTGCTACTGGTGGCGTCCTATGCCAAGGAGATCAACGGGGCGAGCTCGGTACGGTGGTCTCTAATGGCGCCGGCGGGGAAAATAGCCGCGGCGGCTCGGAATTTATAGGCGGCGCGGCAAGGCGGCATCAAAGGGGTGGTTGGCAGTTGGCACAGGGCGAAGAGGGGACGCAAAGTCTTGCGGTGCAGAGCGACGACGACCTTGGCGACACGGCGCGGTCAAGTCCGGCGACGGCGTGCTTCGGGTCGGCCGGTGACAAGACAAGGGAGGAAAAGAGGGGGTCTGGAGAAGACGATCTGGACGAGAGATTGCGTGGGGAGTCGAGCCAGTGCGACCTCGGGACGGAGGCCGAGCAGCGGGGACGACCGGCGAGCAGGGACAACGCAGAGGAGCGGGGTAGGAAGAAGACAGCGGGGGAGAAGAAGGTGGCTGACAAGGCGGACCCACCTGGCGGTGGCTCCACGACGCAGGCAGGGGTCGGCATCGATGGACTGGGCCTGGCTCTCACGGCCCAGTGGAGCGGGGAAAAAGGGAGAGGGAGTAGGCCGGCGGTGGCTCGGCCCAAACAGCGATGAGAGAGGAGGGAAAGAAGAGGAAGGGAGGAGTGGGCCGAGATTTTGGGCCGAAAGGAGAAATAAAATCTGATTTGAATTTTCTGATTTCCAATGGACTTATTTTTCCAAAAACCTTTTTAACATATTAATACTTTAGGAAATATTATTTTGTTTTCCCAACATTCCCAATTAATTTAATAAGGGACTTGTCTTTAATGAAATATAAAATACATTAAACAATTCATTACATTTTTCCACCAAGGTTGCATGCTTTGAAAAGTTTAAATCAATTTTCCAAATTAAATGCAATGCATGCAATGATGATGATGCCATGATGCAATTTAAATAAATGATTTGCGATTTTAAAATTATGCAGTTTAAGGAATTATTAACCTGCCAAATTGGTTTTTAAAATTTGGGATGTTACACGAAGGGGGCGGGAGGCTGCGCCTAGGGTTGTGGATGCGGAGGCAATAGGGAGGCGGCGCTGCGAAGGCGGAGGCAATAGTGAGGCGGCGCTGGAGGTGACAACATCTAGCCGACGGCCGGCGGCCAGCGGCCAGCGGGCTCCGGTGGAAGGGGGAGGTTGAGGGGAGGTCCGACGGTGGCGGAGAGGCATGGGAGGCGGCGGCGGCGGCAATGCAGCAGTTTGGAGTCAGAGGTGCGGCCGTCTGGGTGTCGTCGAGAGCCGAGAGCGAGACGGGAAGAAATCCATGAGTCTGGGGACGGAGGAGAATTCCCCATGGAAAACGAGGGGAAAGGGCTGGATGTCCCAGGGTTCATGGGCTTCCAAATGCGCCCAGCTATAGCCCAGGGTGAATTTTTCACGCGGGCCTCCTCCCCCGGGATCAGGTCGGGATCCCCGCCGGGAAAGTGGCTTCCAAACGAGCCCTTATGGAGTATATAGCCCAACAGCAAGCCATCTCTATTATTCCAATTATCTAACAGTCCAGGGCATGACCAACCAAGAAGCTTTGCATTAAGCGATTCTTCTCTAGATTGCTTACATTAGCCCACCTTCAATGCAAGGTGCTTAGAGCTAGTTGCTTAATGTGACACATCACTAAACACCCACATAAAAATTCTTCCTCCCAATGCGTCAGAGCTTCCAGAGGTGCTTATAAACTATAACTACCTTGTTAGCACCTGAACCATGCGCTTTAATATCCAATGGCCGATGCCTAGCGTAACAGGAACAATCAACCAGCTGCTCGATAGGAATGGGAAGGAAGCATCGAGGTAAGCAGCTGTAGAAAAAAAGGTCGCAAGCACCGGGTAGCAGTCAATGCCAATCTAGGCATCTTCTCTCCGCTCTAAGCACCTCTATTTGCTGATGTGTCAAAAAAAACCCTTTTCTCTCTCTAAGCACCTACTTAAACACATGCATTGGAGATGGCCTTATTATTAGATAATCCTTATGTTCGACCAAACAATAAATGGTTTTAACGGCAAGGTTCATGTATATGATTTTATCAATCTATCTTTCTACTCTGATACTTAGGGTGTGTTTGGTTATCTGAATGAGATGGTTCCTGTATGGCATGATACAGAATTTATGTCCATCCATGTGTTTGGTTGAGTGAACTGTACCAAATCATCCTAAATGGTGGGATACAGAAAGATGGAATATTCTCTCAATATGCTGTATGACTTCATTCGCTCGTTTTGGTCAAACGACACCATACAACTTTCTCTCGCAAGCTTTTAAAGTACATTTGAATTAAAAAATTGATTTAAATTTTCAATACACCTTGAATATTGAATTTAAAAATTGATTTGAGTTTCTAGACTAAAATTTAAATTTATTTTTTAAAATTTGGGTTGATTTTAAATTTCAAATCTTTTTTTATAACTTGCTTGAATCTTAAATTGAAAATACGACTTGAGTTTTGAATCTAAAATTTTAATTGAATTTAAATTTGGTTTGAATTTTAAATTCAAAATTTGATTTAAATTTGAATTTGATTAGAAATTCAAATGTTAAATGTAGTTTGAATTTAAAATCCAATTTGAATATTGAAACCAAGTTGAATGTTAAATTTAAAATTTGGTTTGAATGTGGAATTTAAAATTAAATTTAGTTTAAATCATCCAAAATAAAATCATGCGTAAGGTTAAATTTTCTCAAGATTTAAAGTGTTATTTGATGGATTTTGAATATTTGAACCATCTTACGTCATCCCATGCGAGAACCAAACAAAATCTTGTGTGATCCTGTTCAACCAACTAAACATCTCAATTGAATCATACCGTACGGAATCATCCTATTCAACTTATACCATCCCATACAGGTTTAACCTGGTATAAACAACCAAACACACCCTTATACACTGCTACCGTTTGCGAAAAAATAAACTTATATACTGTCATAAGCCTACAAATTTGATACGTGATTACAAACAAATGACGCCATCTGTATATAATAAGTTTAATTTGAGACATTGTCTATTTTCGTAGATTTATTTTTTACTATTTAAAAAATGTCTTGTGGTGAGTTATGAATTACCTTATAACCAATCTTGGCCAACACTTTTGTTCAGAAATGCTAACATCGTAAAGATACTTTTCTTTTATTTATTTCTCTTATTTTAATGAGCTGTATTTTAGAAACTTTTGATTAGAAGTAATACATTCTATATGTTTTTTTGAAACAGGAATATTTCTATTTGTTTGGTTTTCTTGTTTTACTGTATTTATATTTTGCAAATGTTTTGATGGTATATACTCATGAAGAAAATAGTTAAACACGAGGGTATATCAAGCAACATAGAAGCCTTTTTGCAATACTACATCGATCATCTCCATCGCTAAATTTGGATCAACCCTGTTCTTCTCGGTTTAGATTCATGTCGTAACTTGCAGCGAGAAATTTATTCTTTTTTACACAGCAAATACTTTGGTGCATGCTTTGAATGCATTTTTTTTTGGGGCAGATTTTAGTGTTTCTTCTATAACCCGTCAAGTCTCTATCGAGGACGAAGAATTTTTTAATCATAATATACCACAACTTTTTAATTGAAAAGAGCAATGGAACTACTATTAACGTGTTACAATTTACCATAACTCTTCAAAGAACAATCGAACTCGGTGAGGGACGAGGTCCCGATCTTCCAACAGATATGGGTAAGTTGATTTTTGGAGACTCGACGTTAACGATCTGGCTTCTAATCAGAACAGATTTGAAACCAGCATTCACTACACCACTCCTCTGTTCGTTACCAACCATGCAAGACGCGGTTGACCTAGCCACGAAACCCTATTTCTACATGCGAATCGAGAATAGAAGTAACAATACAGTAGATGCAATATGAAAGTTACTGATTACAAATGAAGCTAATAAAGTTGGGGTTCATAAACTGATAAACGGCGAAACTGCAACGATAGAACAATCTAAACAAAACTCAAGTCTAAATTAGAGACAACTACTGAATTTATAGGTGGGAGAGAGGACCAAGTGGAGGTGGTGTAGCATCCAGTAGATTTTGGACATCCTCTTGTTTTAGTTTGGGCCTCAAACCGGATTCATTGGAAATCTCTCATCGTGGGTTTGTCCTTGCATACGAAGAACGTACAAAACGTGCTTCGTATGACCGATTTGTAGTCGTTTGAAGTTGGGCTGCTCCTGGTGACCGAGCCGTGCTCGTGGACGACGAATTGGGCTTGATCTTTTGTTGGGGTTTCAGCAACTTGAGTGGTTGGGCGCCTAAGGATGTCGAGAAGGTGGAGAGGCTCCTTTCTTGAGTACATATTCATGTAGTGGAGGCGGCGGCATATTATCAGCATGACGACATACTTGCTCCCGGCTTGTACGTTCTGGCTATGGTGGTGGTCGAAGATGCCATGTAGTTAATGATGCCACCATAATTGATGTAGATGATATAGAGGATGCCGTGAAGTGTCTTCAACTTGTCGTAAATGTCATAAAAGGAGTCAAACTAATTCGTGTACTCGAAACAGTTGAGATAGAACTTGATGGCCATGCTAGTGAATTAGTTGATGAAAATTCTGATGACCATCATGTTGATTTAGTGTTGGTCATATCTATGATAGATATGGTCATATCAAAACTACTCTTAACGTGTTATCTACCTGTCGAAATTAAACTTTGATTGTTTTGACTAGCAGCATTGAAAATCCAAAATGGATAATCGAAACCAGGTTTAGAATGTTTGTCGCTGCTTATAGATTTTGGAGAAACGGTATTCAAAATTAGAGCGTTTAAAACAGAATGTTTGTCGCTGCTTATACAAATTTAAGCAAAAGAGCTATGCAAAACATGCTACTTCAATTATTTAGAAAAACAGACCACATTCACATTGGTGGGTTTTTTATCACTAGTGCACCTGTCTATGTTCGTCCAAAAAGGACCACGTGTACACCATCTACCGATGATTTTTTTTAATGAAATCTGCAGATATTTTGAAGTTACATTATTGGCGGTGTGGTCTTTGGGCACGAATATAGAACGAGACATGCATCTGTGTCTCCATGAAGCATGCATGAATCACACGTACGTGATACTTACTTTTTTAATTAAAAATAAATTGCGGTCTATGTTTAGATGTATTCGATCACTTGCAACCCACGCGCAATTATAGTAAAAAATTGACTTACATTTCAAGAAATGAATAAATGCCGCGCCAAACATTACTAAGTAAATTGCCATCCATTTTAATCAAAGAACCACCATCTCCAGCATCTCTTAGGAATGGAAACCGGCAAGCGGTGAGCATTGTATCTTTATTATTCTCTTTCTGCAGTAAACACCGGTATTGTAACGAGGAGACACCTTTGAAAATGACTTGAAGGAAGAAACTTTATATTAGCTAGACACAATATCGTTTTAGCAAAATCAAATAGTCCAACACAAGGCATTGCCAATGGAAATTTCTCTTTTTGTTTAGCTTTAAATATTTGAAGTTTTAAAAAGTGCTCCAATTTTGAGATTAATTAAAAGGTGTTTATATTAAAAGAGTAATTCTGTCGGGGATAAAATCACGGCCCATTGCCATGGCCCACTCCCTGACAGCCCAATCGAACAGCCTCCTAGGGCCTGTTTTCTAGAGGGCTCTTTCAGGCCCATATGCATCCTGCCGAACAGCTTCCTGGTTGGCACGGTGCGTAACAGCCTAGGATTCCTGTTTGAGTCCGACTCGAACAGAGTTCTGCACAGCTACGTGAAGACCCGGACGTAGTTTTTCGGATTGGAGTAGACGTCGTGATCCCCAAGAATTGGAGTATACCTTATCTACCTCGGGATGTATTTGGCATGTATACAAGTTCGTTACGTCCTCATGGTCAGCCCGGCCCGATTGTCCCTCGGTAGGTCGGTTGTTCAACACTATATAAACCAGACCCCTACGGCGTATAGAGGGGCCAGATACACCAAGATCATCAGACTCGAGTAGATCGAATACTACTTGTACACCCAGAATCTCGTCGAGACCTGTCCATCTCGCCGAGTGCCTCCTTGTAATCCTCTTTCATATAAAGAAGCACTGGACGTAGGGTTGTTATCTCCCCAGAGAGGCCTGAATCAGGATAAAAACCCTGTGTCTGCTCGTTGCTTGTTGATTGCTGTTTGCCTTGCTCGGTAGTGTCTTCTATCTCCCCTTCTCAAGAAGCTTAGTTGACTTGGGACCGATATCCCAACCGTCGACAGTTGGCGCCGTCCGTGGGGATCTAGTAGATCAAGCCTATTCGAGCATGTCGAACTCGATCAGCGACCAGGAAATTATTCCTGAGGGTTATGACTCAGAAGGGCAGAATGTCACTTCCCCTGTCACATCGGATTAATACCTTCGATCTCGATCGCCTTCAAGATCTGGGACAGAACTCACCGGCTACGTTCCGGAGATGGTCTTAGATCACGCTCCCGTCATCGACGATGATTACGGAACCGACGATCTTTACGCGGGTTTAGATCTCTCGGATTCCAAGGCCATGTCGGTCGATTCCTCCTGTGGTGACACAGTGATGACGCTGTCTAGTGTGCCAGCACACGGCCGTCGCAGCGTCAACATGGCTGGCGTAGAGACCTCAGAGGCTCGTGCGCGGGCCGCGGCGGCCGACGAGATCGAGCAGATCAATTTTGCTCGGCGACAAGATGAGGCCGCACCGGCTGCTCGTGAACAAGAAATTGTTCGCCGCAGTCCGGACGCATCCATCAATCAAACCTTGGCACATATTCGTGATCAGCGCAATCGACAACGACGCGATCCGCCTCGCGAATCTCCGCCAAGTCCCCCGGCAGAAGTACTACCTGCTCGGGCGAATCCCCGCGTAACCAGACCCCGGTCGGACAAAACACGGATGCCTCAGGGATCCCAGGACCCCTTGAGCAGAGTCGAGAACGACTTCAAGCCATGGCCACGGTGATCAGATCCACCAACCAGGCTAACATCAACTTCATGGGCGACGCTGTCGCATCTCACCTAGAGCGACTGGCTGAAGGCCTTAAGTCCATATGTGAAGTTAACACCTATCGATTGCGTGGCCTAGAGCGACTAGCCTGCCCGGAAGGACTCGGACAGCGAACGTTCCGATCGATCGCATGACCCTCGTCACCGTCAAAGGGCGACTCGCTACGAGCAAGATACCCGTGGTCGACAACGCTCACCAAGTCCCGTGGTCGCCGCGACCACAGGGGCAAGCGGGCGCGCAGCGATCACGGATGATCCCCTCGGGACGAGCACATCGTGGCGACCACGAGGAAGGAGTGCGGAGGATTGTCTCGGAGAGAATATCACCAGGCAGAATCTTCCCGTTCGATTAGAGTCCCTCCGCGCAACAGGACCAATGTCTTTTCAAGACTAGGCTTTGCAGGAGAAGGTGGTCGGGCATACGCCTTGGGCTGCAAGGCTTTCTCTGACGAGCTCCGTGCTGTCAGATGACCTTCCAAGTTCAAAGCTGACCACATGGAGAGGTACAATGGGACCCAAAACCCAGAAGAGTTCCTTTCCATCTTCGCTACCGTCATCATGGCAGCCGGGGGTGACGAGCTAGTCATGGCTAATTACCTTCTCGATCGTTTTGAGAGTGTTTGCCGACGTGGTCGCTCAATCGCCAAGAAGGTTCCATCCGCTCTTGGGACCAACTTTGTGATGCTCTGATCGCCAATTTCCAGAGCTGTTACGTGCGTCTGGGCAAAGTGAATGATCCGCACCAGATGATCCAGATGAACGGGAGATCCTCCGCAACTTCGCGAAGCGTTTCATCAATATCCACAACACGATCCCAAACATCTCGGACGAATCAGTTGTCCGCGCCTTTAAAAACGGTGTCCGCGACGAGCGGCTTACCCAGGATCTCGAGATCAATGAGACCTAGACCGCCAATGATCTTTTCAAGGCGGCTGATCTCTATGCCAATGCGGCAGAGCGTGTTCAATACAAGAAGGTGTTCGACAAGGGCGAGCTTCCCGCCCAGCCTGGTTTAGATGAGAAGAAGAAGAATAACAACAATCCTGGTGACAAGAAGTTCCAGAAGAAAAAGAACAAAGGTGCGTCGAACAATACCGTTGCGGGTATAGATCGCGCACCTCCTCCCAAGAGCGGGCAGAAGAAGCCCTCCAATAACAACAAGGGCAAGAAGTCTGCTCAAGTAGGCGATCAAGATAAAAAAGGTCCAAGTGACCGATGTTGCCAGTTCCACCAGAACTACGGCCACAATATACGCCATTGCAGGACTTGGGCTGCAAAGCTCGAGGAGTTATACAACGGCAAAGGCCCCATGCCCACCCTGCCCAAAAAAGGTGATGCCGGCAAGACCAAGCGTCAAACCGATTATGGTGATCGGGACGATGAGGATGACTATCCAGAGCCCGTGAACCATATAGCCATTATCTTTGGCGGCTTCTCGGCTTATCCCTCTCGGCGCAGCCTCAAGAAAGCTGCTCGGGAGGTCCACAACATCGAAAAGGGCAAACCATAGCCCGAGTCGATGAAGTGGACCGAGGTCTCCATCTCCTTATCTAAGAAGGATTGCCCCAATGGGATGACCAAGCCTCAGCGGCTCCCACTGGTGGTCGCTCCGGCTATCAGCAACGCTAGAGTCGGGCGTATCCTGGTCGATGGCGGAGTGCGCTGGACTTGCTTTCCACAAAGGTCTTGGACGAGATGCTGATTCCTCGTTCCAAACTCAAAGAGGTCGCGATGCCCTTCTATGGGATTGTACCGGGAGAAGCTGTTCAGCCGCTGGGGCAGATTGTTCTGCCCATTACCATCGGCAGCCCAAGCAACTTTCGGACAGAGTTGATCACGTTTGACGTGGTCAACTTTTCATCTGCCTACAACGCGATATTGGGCCAGCCATCTCTAGGAAAATTCATGGTCGTGTCCCACCATGCTTACCACTGTGTGAAGATTCCGGGCCCCAGCGGCGCGATCACGGTCAAGGGCAACTATAAGGCTGCTCTAGATTGCGATGAGCAGTCCCTTACCCTGGTCGACCAACTTCCCCCGTGTGGTCCCGAAGTGGCGCAGACCAAGTCTGTCCATCCCAAGGTTTCTCTCCAGCCAAGGGGAGCGACCAAGGAACTTCCGTTATCTCTTGACGATATTTCCAAGACAGTTCATTTGGGGCCAATCTGGACCCCAAATAGGAAATCGAGCTCATTGCCTTACTCCGAGCTAATGCAGACGTGTTTGTCTGGGAACCGTCTGACATGCCCAGGGTCCCAAGGGAGGCTACCGAGCACAAACTGGCAGTTCGGCAGGATAAAAAGCCCGTTCGCCAGAAGCTTCGTCGCTTTTTGGATTTCAAGCAGGGGATCATGAAGGATCAGCTTGGAAAGATGCTCGCCGTTGGGTTCATCCGTGAGGTTGATCACACCGAGTGGCTGGCCAACCCTGTGATCGTCAAGAAGAAAGGCGGCAAGTGGAGAATGTGTGTCGACCACACTAACTTGAACGCGGCTTGTCCTAAGGACAATTTCTCGCTGCCTCGTATAGACCAGCTGGTTGACGTGACTGAGGATGCTCAACATTTGAGTTTTTTTTATGCTTAGTCCGGTTATCACCAAATAAGAATCTCCTCCGAGGATGAAGAGAAAATTGCCTTCATCACCCCCTTCGGCACTTTCTGTTATACGACCATGTCTTTCGGTCTGCGCAATGCTGGTGCCACCTTCCAACGCTTAATGGAGAAGACTTTCCCAGAACAGCGCGGAAGGAACCTAGTTTTCTATGTTGATGACATTGTAGTAAAGAGCAAGTATGCTCTGGATCATGTAAAAGACCTGGCCGAGACATTTCATAATCTCACCAGGCACAGAATTAAATTGAATCCAGAGAAGTGTACTTTTGGTGTTCGATCCGGCATGCTGCTCGGCTATGTCATAGGTTCGCAACGAATTTCTGCTAACCCTAAAAAGATCGAGGTCATTGAAAACTTGCAGGCTCCGACCACCGTTAAGGAGGTCCAGAGTCTTACAGGACGGATGGCTGCTTTAAACAGGTTTATTTCCTATCAAGACGAACGCGGGCTACCTTTCTTTAAAGCCCTGCGCAAGCACAATGGCTTCGAGTGGACAAGCAGGCTGACAGATCTTTCAAAGATCTCAAGCAATACATGTCCAACCCACCTATCTTGACTATCACGCGACATGGCGAACAGCTTTTGCTATATCTTTGCTGCACGCCACAAGCGGTGAGCGCGGTCTTGACGGTGGAGAGGGAAGGCATCCAGCGACCAATCTATTACGTGAGCGAGGTACTTCATGGATCAAAGGAGCGTTACCCTGAGATCCAAAAGTTACACTATGCCTTGCTCATGTCCTCCAGAAAGTTTCGGTACTATTTCCAGGCGCACCAAATAATGGTCCCGACCAAGCTCCCTCTGGGCGAAATCCTACGAAACAACGAAGCTGGCGGACGAATAGCTAAGTGGGCAATGGAACTAGCAGAGTTCGATATTCTGTTTGTTACCCGAACAACTATTAAATCTCAGGTGTTGGCTGACTTTGTCGCTAAATGGACCTGCCCGTCCAAATCCCAGAAAGCTCCTGAGCAACCTGAAGAAACCCCATGGACCATGTTTTTTGACGACTCACGCACTGGAAACTCGGGGGCTGGTTTTGTTCTCATCTCCCGTCAAGGAGAGCAACTCCAGTATTCTATCCAACTACACTTTGCGGCAACTAACAACGCCGCGGAGTACGAGGCCCTCCTCGCGGGACTAAGAGTGTGCAAGTCGCTCGGCGTCCAACGGCTAACCGTGAAGGAGATTCACAATGGTCATCAATCAGGTAAACAAGAAGTATCAGTACTGCGATGACTCAATGGCGCGATACCTGATTGAAGTGAGGAAGTTGGAGCGGCACTTTCGATTCTTCGAGGTGCTCTTCGTGCCCAAGAAGGACAACTTCTTGGCCGACCAGCTGTCCAAATTTGGATCCTCGTGAAAACCTGCTCCGGCAGGGGTGCTCATCGAGCACCTTTATAAGTCCTCTATCACGTCTCCCGACGAGGCAACAGAGACAGGTGGTGTTGTCTCCTTCATCGAGCAGGCTGCAGACTGGACAACTCCACTGGACAACGCCATTTGTCCGGTACCTTGCAGATGGGACCTTGCCCGGCGACGAAGCCGAGCGTTCTCAGCTTATAAGGCGTGCTAGTCCATACAAGCTTGTGGACGGCATCCTTTACCGGCAAGGTGCTCTGAGAGTACTCTCTAAGTGTATCTCGCAATAAGAGGGTGTGTTCTTTCTTAAGGACATACACAAGGGTGCCTGTGGCAACCATGCCTCCTTCAAGACTTTGGTCGGCAAAGCGTTTGGCATGGGTTATTACTAGCCCACAGCGCTACAGGATGCCTGGGATGTGGTAACTAAGTGCAAGGCTTGCCAATTTCACGTCCGAAAGGCCCAACTGTCCGCCTAAGAGCTCCAGACGGTCCCCCATCATGGCCTTTCTCCATACGGGGTCTAGATATGCCCGGTCCGTTCCCCAAGGGGTTCAAGGGCTGCACGCATTTACTCGTTGCCATCGACACCTTTACAAAGTGGATTGAGGCCGAGCCTGTGTCATCTCTTCACGCCAAATCGGCTGTGCGTTTCTTCAAAAACAATGTGATCACGCGCTTCGAGATTCCCCACAAGCTGATCACCGATAACGGTCCCCGCCTGAGCGAGCTATTTCAAGAATATCGCTAAACAAATGGAACCAAGGTTCGCCGCCTCGTGGCACGCCCACAGAGCAATGGAGCAGTCGAGCGAGCTAACAGACAGATAGTCCAGCGTATCAAACGGCAAGTGTTTGCAACTCTTCAACAAAGACAAAAAGCTCGGTCGACGAAGTACCTTCATCCTTTGGGCGGCGCACTACGCCCCGGGCCGGGGAAACTCCTTTTAACCGGTCTCGGTCGCGAAGCCATCTTGCCCGCCGGCGTAACTCGCTCGCCAAGACGAAGCTCGGTCAACACGGTTGACACAGAGTAAGAGCGCTTGCTCGAACTCGATCTCCTCGAAGGCACACGCGACCGGGCACAAATCAGAATGGCGCGCTACCAGCAAGACCTTCGTCGGCACGCTGCCAAATTTGTCCGACCAAGGGCTTTGAAGGTGGGCGACCTCGTTCTGCGCCACGTCCAGAACCTGTCCAATGCCAACAAGTTAACTCCCCGATGGGAGGGCCCGTTCACGGTCGCTTTCTCTTGCCGCCCGGGCCGTTCGCTCGCAATGGAGGACGGGAGAGAGCTGACCAGCACTTGGAACATCGACCAGCTTCGTAAGTTCTTTGTGTAGGTCTTTCGTTTGTTTTCTTAGCTCTACGCTTTGTCAAACTTCGCGCCTTAGTTCGTCCAAGTCTCTCTGGGCTGCCATGTAAAGTTCAATCCAATCAATAAGTGAATGTTCGCGGCCCCTGTGGCCCTCTTCACATCTTGTCTTCTCAGACTACTTTCTCTCTGGTAACACTTGATGGCTGTCCGGTCTTGCGAACTCTTGGCTCCGCGTTCTTCAGGATTTCTCTGCCCGCATCTAGTTTTAGCAAGTTCCTAAACTCAGGGTTGCGTAACACGGCTTTCTGCCTTGCGGCTAAGTCTGCTCTCGTAAGCCCCCCGCGGCAGAGGCACTTACCGCTCTCGGCACAATCGCTTGTCAAAGCCTGCTCTCATAAGCCCCCCGCGGCAGAGGCACTTTCCTTGTTCGGTAACCTTTATGATTGCCAACTTACGTTAACGAGAAGTTCATGGAATGAGTCGATCAGGTTGCGGGTATCGCTCTATCTCTCTAAGCACGTGCTTGAATTCGCAAACTTAGGTCTTCAAGCATCGTCCGTACCGGGGGCTAGGGTGTCGCTCTTCTACTTGTGCACCTGTTCGAGTTCGCAAACTCAGGTTTTCGAACAGATGCACAACGGTGGCTGGGAGTTAGGCTGGCGTCCTACCTTTTTTTTGAAAATTCTCTAGCGTTGTTTTGCCTTGCTCCTAGTTTCCTGTTCGTTCTTGTCTTTTTGCTGCACTTTTTTACAGGGAAAAGATAAGATTTCAATTCCATTAACAAATTTTTACAGGTACAAAGACCCTTTCGGGTACTGCCCTACGGCTACTACTTAGAAGCAAGCTGCTCCTTCAGTTCCTCAATCTCTAACTTGAGGCGCAGGGATTCCTCTTGGGCTTTGATTCCCTCTTTTGCTTCAGCTCGGGGGCGCTCGGCTTCCTCCTTGCAGACCAGCATGTACTTGGCCTGCTCCTTGGCCTCTGCACGAAGGGCTTCGACCTCTGCGGTCTTGCCCCGCAGCTCCTCAGTCAGACTTTCGCTCTGACTAAGGCGCTGCTCGACGGTCTTGAGCTACTCGGCCAGCTCTTTGACCCTTCCTTCCGCAGCGTGCTCCCTCGCAGTCAGCGCGCGAAGCTCCTCGGCCTCTTCCTGTTAGAGCCACGGGGACAGCACCCTCGACTCGGTCAACTGGGCCTTGAGCTTCTTCACCTCTGCCTCGAGTCGGTTCCGGCTTTCGGCCGCGGCCATGAGCTCCTCCTCGAGCCACCTCGTGCGGCGCTGCCCCAGGAAAGCACCCACAGTGGCGCCGCGCTCGATGGCGACGCCTTCTTCGAAGTCCTCCATGGTGTCCCGCAAGACCTGAGTGAGAGAAGAACGAGTCTGTTATATTGGGTTGCTGGTAACTTAAACGGACAAGTTTTGGTTTGAGGCTTACCTCTTGAAACCTGTGTTTCAAGTTCCGGCGTAGGCGCTCCCCGAGTCCGTGGGTTGCGAAGCCCTGGCTGCTCGGAGCGGTCGCAGCGTGGCGTTCTCTCCGCTGCGTCTTCCCCTTACAGAGCGCATTCGCTTGGGGGCAGTGGCGACGGGCGATGATCTTTCACCCCCGAGCTCCTACCCTTCTTCTTGTTCCTCCGCCCAATCATCCTCAGGCAGGATCGGCGTTGCTCTGCTTGGCGACGTCGGTGTTACCATGACGAGGCGACTTTCAGCGCCTCGCTCATGGCTATCCTTCGCTTCCTAGCGATGTGTCTCTTGCCCTGCTTGCTAGAGGTCTCCGTCGCCACAGGGACGAGTTGCCCTCGCGACGGCGTGCGGCGAGACCGCCGCTTTCCCGACCGGCAACAAGCGGAGCCAACTCCTTGGCCCCACTCTTCGTGGCGTCGTGCCCCGCTTCTTCGGCTTCGGACCGCTCCACCGCGCTCCTCATCGCGTCGATCCGGTCGGTGGAGCCCGGCGGAAGCACGGACCACGCTGCCAGCTTGTCCTTGAGGGCGGTCAATCTCGTTGTCCGCGACGCATCGTGTAGGTGCTCGGGCAGTAAGGACCGCTCGACCGCTGCGTCCACGTTGTCGCTGGCGTCCTCCTCGGCGGCTGATGAACAGATGAGTTAAAACTTGATCGGTTCGGTAGATTGTAAAGGGGGATTTTATTTGCCATTGCATACCTGCCGTGCCCGTCGCGGGAAGCTTGACCTTCCTCTTTGCTCTGTGACGGAGCTTGCGCCTCTTGCTCAGCGGATCCCGTCTTCTTGTTCGCCTTGGCCTCCAGGCGCCCGCGGCGACAAACTCAGCTCCTTGGTGAGCTGAGCACTCTTTTTGCGCAATGCAAGGAGAGCTTCCTTGCGCGCGACCTCCTCCTCGAGCCTCCTCTGCTCGGCGATCTGTTGCAGCCGTTCCATATGGCCTGGGTGAGCCCGTGCGTAGTGCATTAGCCAGTGGGTAAGGTTCCGTACCTCCTCATCGCCTTGCTCGGTGAGGAGGGATGGGTTTGGGCGTTCCCCCCTTGGTTGGCCGCACATGCGCTTGGCCTGCTCGGTGCGGATCGTCGTCGTAGGGGGCTTCGGAGGTTGTTGGCGGCCGCTGCGGCGCGGCAAGCTCCGCATCGGCTCGGCGACCACCTTGGGATTCTTGGCCACCTTGGCCCTGCCCTTCTTCGCTCCCTCCTTATCGGATTCTGAGAGCCCATCGACGATCCCGCCGATGATCAGCTGCTCGTCCTGCGTATTTGGAGGCAAATGTGAGCATGCTTTAATCGTGAAAGTCCAGTAACTAAGATGGGGTTTTTGCGCAAGTTACCTCAGATGAGCGGACGACCACATTCCTTGGGCATGTGTAGGCCACCACGTCAGTCACCTCGGTGTCTTTCCTAGCGGCCTTCAGCATGGCGTCGACCTACTCGGCCACCCATGCGTCGGTAGGTTTCACTACCCGAACAGAAGTTGTATTTAGTTCCTGTTCGGATGAATCACCAAAAGAGGGTGAGCGTTTGAGGACCTTACCTGAGCTCTCTTTGGTGATGTCCTCCCAGTCTTCTATCTTGTAGAAGGGGTAGGACCTTTTTCGTAGCGGACAGATCCTATTCGCCACGAAGTCCCGGATGGTCTCTCTGCCCGTGAGCCCGAGGCCCACAAGGGAGGCGATCTTCCGGGTCAGATACCACTCCTCGCCGGTCGGTCCCGACCGTGGCATCTGCGTCCTCTTCGCTGGAGCTTGTCCGGTGAAGCAGAGCTTGCTGTCATCGCTCCGCTTGGTGTAGAACCACCTCATCCACCACGCGCCCATCGAGTCGAGAAGCGGTGGACAAGGGTACGGTGCGTCGTCGGCGGTTGCCCGAAGCTTGAGGTAGCAGCACCCGAGCCCGGAAGTGGCGGAGCTGCTCCTTGTTACCGCATAGTACTGGAGGAACAACCCCACCAATGGGTCAACGTCCAGATAGCCTTCGCAAAGGTGTGCGAAGACAGCCATCTGGAGGAACGAGTTGGGGTTGAGATTTGCAACCTCCAGCCCGCTTATGTTCTGGAAGGCCTCCACGAAATCGCTTTCGGGAGACCTCAACCCAAACATAGCAAAGAGCTCGAAGTTGACGAACTCGTCTTCGAGCGGCTTCGGCATCTCCTCCTCCCCGGGCAGCCTCCAGCTGCCGGCGTCGATGTGTCCCTCTGCCTCCAAGGTCTTCATGTCCTCCTCGGTCATGCTAGTGCCCGCGAATTTGGCCATAGCAATCCCCAGGATTGGCGAGCAGTTTTGGAGGTGGGTTGCGACTGGTTGATGTTGGCGCTGTTGGAAAAGGGCTTGGGAGGGAAAGGCGCGCAAGAGCGGAAGTGGCAAGCCGCGGACGGCTTGGGTGCTCTTTATAGCCTAGATCCGAGCAACCCTGATCTATGCCACAAAACGGCTTGTTTTTTACTGTAACGGCTAAGTAAAAACAGTCGCCCGTTCTGACTACGCAGCGAAAGTTACCGTTGGAGTCTGCCAACAGCTACTTTTTCCGTTTTTTGTATTAAGGGCTGGGTGCTCTGCTCGGACAGATGTGGTTCCCTGTTCGACGCAACAGAGTTGCTCTGCATTGGGCGGGTTTGTTCGGTCCCGAACAAGGCCTGTTCGGTTGAACCTTAACTTGTTCGGTCGCCTGTTGCACGTCTTTGTAGCTGCAGAATTACCCTCTTTGTGACTTGGAGTCTCAAGAGGAAGGCCCCACTCTGGTGAGATATTTCACTTGAGTCTCGGGGGCTAGCTGTCGGGGATAAAATCACGGCCCATTGCCATGGCCCCTCCCTGACGGTCCAATCGAACAGCCTCCTAGGGCCTGTTCCCTAGAGGGCTCTTTCAGGCCCATATGCATCCTGCCGAACAGCTTTCTGGTTGGCACGGTGCGTGACGGCCTAGGATTATTGTTTGAGTCCGACCAGAACAGAGTTCTGCACGGCTACGTGAAGACCCGGACGTAGTTTCCCAGATTGGAGCAGACGTCGTGATCCCCAAGAATTGGAGTGTACCTTATCTATCTCGGGATGTATTTGACATGTATACAAGTTCGTTACGTCCTCATGGTCAGCTCGGCCCGATTGTCCCTCGGTAGATCGGTTGTTCAACACTATATAAACCAGGCCCCTACGGCGTATAGAGGGGCCAGATACGCCAAGACCATCAGACTCGAGTAGATCGAATACTACTTGTACACCCAGAATCTCGTCGAGACCTGTCCATCTCGCCGAGTTCCTCCTTGTAATCCTCTTTTATATAAAGAAGCATTGGACGTACGGTTGTTATCTCCCCGGAGAGGCTCGAACCAGGATAAAAACCCTGTGTCTGCTCGTTGCTCGTTGATTGTTGTTTGCCTTGCTCGATAGTGTCTTCTATTTCCCCTTCTCAAGAACCTTAGTTGATTTGGGACCGATATCCCAACCGTCGACAAATTCTTCTCTAATCCTTTATAGATATCTCTAATATAGTCTATGTCTACGTGCTTTATAAAGATATGTTAATAACTCCAATTTCTTTGGATGTACGTGATTATATTTGGCATTACCACTATAGTTGTCTTGATCTCTATCTTCTTTTTTTATCTCCATATCATCTTTCACGATTCATTGTGTCAGTCATGCATCTAACGCCAAATTCTTCTCCTTTGACACACATAAATTCGACTCCATTAGGCCATATTTTAAAATTTTTCTTGCCCCTTTTATAGTTAATATGATGAATCATTTGTTTATCCTTTTTATTAATTTCAATTGTTTTTAGTTGATATGAGCTCTTTTTTAACACTAAAGTTAATATGCACTTTTTCTGTTATTTTTATTTTAATATAGTAGATATAAATGGGCTCTTATATAAACTCTTTTCTCTATTTATTCTGAATTGTTTTCTTATAGTTGTTATTGACTTGTTTTAGTTTGGTACTTCTCAATGCACAAATTTTCTACTAGTTTTTATTTTGATTGTGTTATTGATATTTCTTTATTGTAGCTGATATAAATGTTTTTTCTAGTCTTGTAGTTGGCATGGACTTCTTTTCTATTACTTTATTTTAAATATATGTTCTACTCGATATTGATTTTTTTCTAGTTTTGTAGATGACATAGAATCCTTTTGTATTATTTATTCTAAATTGGTGTCATTTTTATTTTAAGTTGTAATTGGATTTTTTTCCCATGTAAGCGGTTATAATATAGTCGCACCGCAATCCATTTTGATCTTTTTCCACTGATTTACATGGAATTGTTTTGGGTTTTATGGCGCTTTTCCAATGTTATAGTTGATATGTTGTTATTTTTGTTATTTTTTAATATATTTTTCGTTGTTGTCATATATCATAATTGTATTTTTCCTAAATTTAATGTAAATTCGTTTTATATTTTTGTTGTAGATTTAATTTTTATATATTTATAGAGACTTTTTCTAGTTTTCTAGTTGGCATGATATGTTTTTCAATTGTTTTTATTTTGTATTTGTGTCATGATTTTTTCTTTATTGTTGTTGACTTAGGTTCCCTTTCTAGTTTCATAGTTGATCGGGACTCCTTTTTTTGTTAATATTTTGATAAAATTGCACTATAGTCCCCCAAACTTGTTGCTAATTGCACAAAATGCCCTAAATTTGAAATTGCTTTTTCTGCTCTTGAAACTTGTTGCCGTTAGCGCCGTTGCTTCAATCCGTTAGAGATCTGTTAAATGCTGAGGTGGCCCTTATGTGTCCGTTAAGTGCAGAACGACTTGTGCACTGGCGTGGTGGTGACTATGACGAAAATCTAGCAAACTACCAGGAAAAATAAAAAATAAAAAACCCAATAAAATGAAATAAAAAACCCGACAAATTCAGGAAAAACAAATGTTTGATTTTTTTTAGTATTTTCTGTATTATCAATTTTGGGATTACTCTACATTTTAAGATTTTCTTTTTAGGTTTTTTTTTTGTTTTTAGGTTTTATCAACAAATTTAGGTTTTTACGGATCCCTAACAGATTGGGGGCAACCTTGCTAGCGGCAACAAGGTGCAGGAGTGAAAAAAAGCAATTTAAAAGTTTACGGAATTTCATGCAATCGACTACAAGTTTTTGGGGCTGGAATGTAATTTTCTCTAATATTTATTATGTATTCGTGTTTTTATTGATTGTATTGATTGTTTTCTAGTTTTATAATTTTTTATATATTTATTCTAATTTTGTTCGACTTAATTTTTAATTGTATCGGATATGACTCTTTCCTTCGATAGAGAATTTGTGTATTTTTATTGATATTGGTGTTGTCCTTTTCTTGTTTTCTAACTGATATGGACTCTTTATTTAAATTATTTTTTATTTTAAATTGTAGCGGACATGGATCTAACTTTTAATTTAAGTCGCTATAATATGGGCCCAATGTAATTGTATGGTGGTGGTCTTTTTTCTTGATTTACATGGGAACTATCATATTAATGTGGTAGCTTAATTTGCCCTGCTTTATGTATATAATAGATATGAAAAATTCTACTTGATTCCTGAACTATTTTGCTTTGTCTATGTCATCCTTTTCCTAAAAACCATGCTAATAACTCCCTTGAAGCAGTTTTGGAGGTGATTTTAGCACCGAGGTGTTCGACATGGCAATCCAATGAGCAGAGAAACAAATAATCAAATGTATGCTAGTGTGGGGCCACTAATCATTCTCTTTATATTTCAGCAGGGACCCTAATTAAACAATTTGGTGCCTCAGATGCATTAGTAGTCCATGATCAATCCTAGTGAACACAAGTGGCTTCATCGGTGAATACCATCACAATGCAGCAAGCCAGCAAGTAAAACAATACTTGTTGTATAGTATTGAGTAAAACTCACAAATAACATTGAATGTCATGCAAGGCAAAATAAATAATCACCAGAGTTATCAGTAATTATTCCAGCATAGTCACCAGAGTTATCAGTAATTATTCCAGCATAGTTAACCAAAATAAATGCCCATCATGAGCGGCACAGTCATCTGACTGGAAAGCACTCCCAACTAATCATCTTCAGGAAATTTTTCTTTGAACAACGGGGTGAGTCTTCAACTCCAATTGGGATTTTTTTTTTTTTGAAAAAGGGGCAGGAGAACTGTCATCTTATTTCATTGATCAGTAGGAGAAAACAAAATAAAAACCCGTGCAAGCACGGGATACAACTACAGCGCTACGCGGCAACCTTGGCCAAAGCCAGACACCCCTCCGACCACTGCCGGGAACACCACCTACAGCGGAAAAAGAAGGAAAGCAGCCACACTGCTGCCACCAAGGCCGAAAAGGAGAGAGGTATATGAGAGGGAGAAAGGGGAAAAACCACCAACACCCACGCAGCGACGAACGACTCCTGTAGTAGCAGACCCAGCGGAAGCCCATAGCGCAAGACGGCACCTACGACGCCTCCAACAAGGTAGCGACGGGGAGAACCCGCCGCCGTCGCAAAACCGCTAGGTTTTTCACCCAGAGTAGGAAAAGTTATGAAAGTGATGCCTCCAACGAGGGAGTGACACCAAAGGTGATGCCAACACCAGCCCAAAAGGGCAGGGCTTTCGCCCAAGACCTGCCCTACTAGAGCACAAGGTAGAGGCCGCCGAAGGTCGAGAGCACCAGAAGAACTGAGCTGCCAGTCGAAAATGCAGAGCCGAAGAGCTTGCACGAACGCCGCCACCTAACGCGGAAGACGCCGCCCAGGCCACCCGACACCTCGGAGAAAGGGAGGGTCAAGACGACGAGGACAGGACCAGGTCAAGAGGCAGAGAACGGGGACGTCGTCGGAGAAAGGTCGCCAGCCAACGCCGCCGAGAAGGGACCACCACGCCTGGTGGTCTGCACACAGGAAGTGACGGAGACTAGCTGCCGCGCCACCCTGGCGATGCAAGCCGAACCCCGCCACTAACCAGGATGACGCCAACCTAAGCCGCCGAGCACCTTGCAGGAAAGCGAGGACGGGACCAAGCTAGAGTCAAGGCTCGCCACTACGCCAAAGGGCGGGCAATGGCCCACCACGCCACCACGGGAGGAGCTGAGGAGCCGTCGAACACACGCCCCTGGAGCCCACATGCTCCGTCCACTCCGGCCAGCTATCGAAGCGAACCCCCCAAGCGGTCGGTGCCACAGAGACAGGCTCAGGGGGAGGGGAAGGAAGAGAAGAAGACACCGGTGCCAAGCTCCGCCGAGCTACGAGGCCACCGAACCCACAACCCTGGAGTACTACCACTCCGGCCGCTCTGGTCAACCACCGCCAGATCTGGGCCTCGCGCCTACGGAACTGGCCACTCACGGAGCAGTCCTCCCGGGCGGTCTCCACCAAGACGGGCCCAAAGGGAGGGGAAGAACGAAGAGGAAGAGGGAAAAGCTGACGGCAAGCTCCACCATTGCACGCGAAGGTGGAGAAGAAGAAAAGAAGCCGCGACACGCGACGAGCGAACACAACACGGACAGATTTGGAGAGGAAGAGAACAGGAGAACACCGGGCGCCGTCGGATCTGGTAGGGAAAAGCACCGGGTGTCCCTGATAGTCGCCGAACGACTTAGGAAGAGGGCGCAGTCGGCTGGGTGCTGGCTAACCTGGCCAGGCGGGACGCCACACGTCACAGCGACTCTGGGCGGGGCTGGCCACAGGGTGGCAATGGCAGTCCCGGCGAAGCCACTCACGGGAAGCACGGGGCAGGCGTGCACACCACGAAGCGTGCCAGGCAGGCCGCCGCCGCCAGCTGCCCCGCCCGCCCTAGGGGCGCCGCCGCCGACGCTGCCGCCATGCCTTTAGAACACGCTGCTGCTTTTTTGTTGCCGCGTCGTACAGGCCGCGCCATCATTGCGTCGGCCACGGAGCCACGGGTGACGGTGAAGGCGAAGACGAGGAGGAGGGCGAGGAGGAGGGAGACGAGGGCGACCAGACGAAGAGGTAGGCAGCGAGGATGCCCTGGCGGTTCCAGTAGGCGCCGGCGAAGCCGGCGAGCATGACGAGGAGGAGCTCCCCCAGGATGGCCACCGACCAGCGCGCCAGCCGCGCGTACTCCTCCCCTGCTTGGAGGCGAACCAGACGCCGGCGGCGACCATGGGGACGACGCACATAAGGCCGCGCCGCCGACGGAGCGCGCCGGCCACCGCCGCAAGAGACGGAGAAAGGAAGAGGAGGAGCCCAGCCTTGTTGCTCCACGCCGGTGGAGGTGGCACCGGCAAGGGAGAAGAGGCGCTGAGAGCACTGGCGGCGGGCAGTCCGCCGACCGTCGGCGAGGGCCGCCCGCCGCCGCGGGGCGGCTAGGCCACAGAAGAGCCGAGAGGGAGCGCGAGCGGAAGGCCAAGAGGGAGGGAGGCAACGTGGGTCGGCGGCAGGGGTCGGCGGCAACGGCGGCGGCTCCCTTCGGCCGCGGTGGCTAGGGGGAAACCCTAGCCGCCCGCTGTGTCGCGCACGCGCTTGCCTCTTCCGGATCCACTGCTCATCTCCCCCTCACAGTCCCTACTAGGAGTCTAGGAGATGGGTAAGGAGGAGGACTGAGAGGTTCTTCCTCCAATTGGGATGAATAGTCAGTCTAAAAGCAAAGTTCTTTAGGATGAGTTTAGTGCAAAACTTGGCAAATGCCACTCAATGGAGTAATTTGCCACTCAATGGAGTAATGCCATGTCTACCACCGTGTGTTTGCCTCAGTACAAAGGACATGTTAATAGTTATTTTGCATAAACAACACTTAACAAAGACGTAAATTAGAAATAGATTCGAAAAGCAAGTAATAAAGTAACGTTGGCAAAAATATTTAATTTCTTCGCATTGGCATACAGCCTAACACGCGAATACAACATTTTAAATTGTTTTTACGGAAATGCTTCCGTGCGGACGTCCGACGAGTCAGACGCCACGGCCCAGCCAACCGATGGCCCATGCGGCGCGCAAGTGAACAAGTTGTGTGATTAGCATACGCCACTTGATTAGCATTCACACGGCCAACCAATCACAGCCCTCCAATATTTTATTTCCACGCACGATGCACTGCCTGGGGCACTAGCTAGGATAGTGCAGTTCATCTTGTTTCCATTTTAATTTTCATATTTTTGTATCCATTTCATCTGAAGTCCAAAACGCATGGAACAAATTTCATAATTCATCTAAAATCCTAATTAACTCATTTTAAATACTTTTTTTATTTTTTATTATTTTTATTAGCCAAATTGTTTCAACAATCTATACATATTGTTTCCAATAGGCTAAACTAATTGTTTCAGCAGGGTATACATATTGTCCCAATAGAAAAACTAATTGTTGCACTTTGATAAATATATCGTTCCAGTAGGTTAAACTAATTGTTCCAATAGACTAAAAATATTGTTTCAATAGGCTAAACCAATTGTTTCAACAGACTAGATAGATGGTTCCAACAGGCTAAACTAATTGTTTCAACATGCCAGACATATTGTTCCAACAGGCTAAACTAGTTGCTTCAACAGGCTATACATATTGTTCCAATAGGCTAAACTAACTGTTTTAGCATGCTATATATATTGTTTCAACAGGCTAAACTAATTGTTTCAACATGTCAGACATATTGTTCCAACAGGCTAAACTAGTTGTTTCAATAGGACAAACATAATGTTTCAATAGGTTACACAAATTGTTTTAGCAGGCTATATAGATTGTTCAAACAGGTTAAATTAATTGGTTCAACAGATTAGATAGATTGCTCCAACAGGCTAAACTAATTGTTTCAACATGCTAGACATATTGTTCCAATAGGCTGTACAAATTGTTTCATCAATCTAGACATATTGTTTCAATAGGCTAAACTAGTTGTTTCAGTAGGCTAATCTAATTGTTCCAACAGGCCAAAAATATTATTCCAATAGGCTAATCCAATTGTTTCAACAGCCTATATAAAATGTTCCAACATGCTAAGCTAATTGTTTTAACATACTAGACATATTGTTCCAACAGGCTAAACTAATTGTTTTAACATGCTAGACATATTGTTCCAACAGGCTAAACTAGTTATTTCAACAGACTATATATATTGTTCCAACAGGCTAAACCAATTGTTTCAACAGGTTATATATATTGTTCCAATAGGATAAACTAATTGTTTCAACAACAGGCTAAACTAGTTGTTTCAACAGGCTATATATATTGTTCCAATAGGCTAAACCAATTGTTTTAGCATACTATATATTGTTCCAACATGATGTACAAATTATTTGATCAGGCGAGACAAATTGTTTCAATAGGCTAAACTAGTTGTTTCGGCAGGCTATATATATTGTTCCAATAGGCTAATCCAACTGTTTCACTAGGTTATACATCCACTAGGCAAAAATAATTATTTCAGCAGGCTAACCATATTGTTTCAACAGGCTAAACTAATTGTTCTATTAGGATAACAAATTGTTTCAGTAACTTTTTTATAGCAACATTGGTCTTATTTTGTTCGTAAAAATGCGAGGAACGCATTGGTGAAAACGGTTTGTGGATTGAAGTACCCAGTCAAAATCTATTGCCTTTTAAAAGGAAAACAAAAACGTTGTGCATATGCGATTAGCGATGTGCATGTGCATGTACGATTAGCGATGCATGCACGCCATTAGGAAAGGAGCATGCGTGATTAGCTTTGCATGCATGCGATTAGGGGAGGCAGCAGCGTGCAACGTACTTGCCGATTAGCGAAGGGTTGGGCCGGGGCAGCGTCCGACGCGCGCGCGCGCGTCGGACGTCCGTCCCCAAGTCCACGCCTTGTTTTTATACACTCTGCAGAGGTTGCACATATTTATTTATAAGATACTCATGTCTTTACCTCTGGCTAAGAAAGAGATGTTTATAACCCAACAGTTTTGAGAATACTAACCAAAGCATCCCCAAGAGACCTCCCATCAAAGACCCGCATTGCTACAGTAATCATCTTTTCCCCCGCGCAGTGCTGCTCTGCTCTCTGGCCTGCATGCTTCCCCACCGGCGTGGTTCAAAAAATTTTGAACTACCGGCTAAACTGATGAGGCTAATGGGCATGCTCTATGCAGGTGGCCCCTCCATTGACTAATTTACTACCCAAAGCCAAGCATCTAGATCACTGGCCTGCACACAACTAATATGGTAACATGGCCTAGTTTACGACAAGACATCTCAAGCAGTTCTTACCAAACTTTCCTGAGATGCGACAAGATCATAATACCAAACTGATAGATTCGATCGAAGTCAAGCTCGTGGTTTAATTTATTTTGTATTTTACATGGAAATGCTTTTACAAGATTAAGGCCTTATTCTTTTCAGCGTTACGTACTATTGCATATTATTGTAGCAAATTTTGTTATTTTTATATAGCCTATATGTTGTGATAATTTGTAACGATTTTTTCGTGACTTTTAGTAGTCCTTCCAAAGATCCTAAAACTATTTTTTATTTTTTTTAATCTTAAGACCTCTTTTCGAGGGACTCTCAAATTTGTTATAATAATAATATGCTGACGCAATAATACGCTAAAAAGTACAAGGCCTAAGTCCTTAGTCGGGACTAAGAAAAGACACCCTTCTTGATTTACCTCATGGTCTAGCCCCACAGGCTTCACCCCCGTAGCAATGCCACTTGACGTAGTCAAAAAATAATTTCCTCGGCATTTATCTAGGTATGTGTGCAGTAGAGATCAGTGCGAGGTCATCAGGGACCGGACGTGAGGAGTCCTTGTCTATACTGTGTTGGTCCAGCTGGACTGTGTTTGGCGTGCCATCAGACTATGTCCATTGATGCCAGTGTCAAGGGTTTTCGGGTTTAAACAGTCCTGAAGGAGGATTTTGCCTATTTGCCACCCCCAACATTGCCTCACTTCTATTTGCCACCCCCAACATTGTCATCTCCTTTTTGCCATCTCCAACCTTGCTACCACCCCCTATATGCCATTTTTACCCCTTTTTCACCATTTCCCTATTTACTAAATTACTAGCCAAAAAAAAAATCCCTCTCTCTTCACCTCCTCCAACTCTGGTGGGCACGCCGGCGAGCTAAGGCGGCGGCGACGAGCTCGAGGCAGCACGCCGCATCGAGCTTCCGACAGCGACAGCGACGAGCACAACGGAGAAGCTGGTGGCGACGGCGGCGATGAGCTGCTCGAGTTGGTGGCGCCGCCTCGTGCTTGCCGGCGAGGTGGAAGAGAAGCGGCGGGAGGCGGAGAGAGCGCAAGAGATGCGGTGCCACCTCGTGCTGCTCGCCAACGAGCTCCGCGGCGCCGCCTCGCTCTCGCTGCCACCTCGACCGCCGCTTCGCCGTCGAGCTCCGCCGCCGTGCCGACCGCCGCTCGTCGTCGTGCTCGCTTCGCTTCATGACCTCGCCGGCTTCGTGCTTTCGTGCTTTCGCCACCGCGCCGGCTCGTGCTTTCGTCTTTCGTCTTGCCGCCTCCACGCAGCGTCTCTGTCGGGCTGCTGGCGCTTGTCGCGCCTCGCCCATGAGGCGGCTTCTCTCGCTGCTCACCAGCGCCGGACATGGGTGAGAAGGGTAGAAAGAGGAGAAAATGGGGGAAAACATTGAGAAAAGGGAAAAATGGTGGAAAAGAGGTAAAAATGGCATATAGAAGGTGGTGGCAAGGTTGGGAATGGCAAATAGGAGGTGGCAATGTTGGGGGTGGCAAATAAAAGTGAGGCAATCTTGGGGATGGCAAATAGGCAAAATCCTCGTCCTGAACTGTGTCTGTGTGACATCCTAATAAAATTATTATGAGCCACCTATTTGAAAATAAATAAAAATAAATAAAAGACTATATTAGTTATGTAGATCAAGCCCTAGCTTTAGAAATATTGTTTGGATAATGCTTAGCGTGTATCCCAAGTTCGCTAGCCAACCAAGTCGGATTCATCCATTTTCCTTATTTTCTAGGTCTTTAGAAATTCGGATTAGCCCAGTCAACACATAAAATAATAAGTATGTCACACGAAATAATGAGATTTACAAATAGGAAAATTTTGTAAAACTTCTGGAGTTAACTATGACCTATAGCTGACCTTTATCTCGGATTTGATACGTATTATCCAGAGGAAACATCGTTTCCTTCAGGTGGAGGTTTTCGAATCCTACTTGGACTCTAATTAGGACTCCTAATCTATCTCCTGTTCCTAAACCGACCTATGTGTGTCCCTACCACTATAAATACCAACCTAGACCCCTCCTCCTTGCGACCATAGCCGAAAGCCTTGGAATAGGAACCCTAGTCACAAAACCTTAGCCTTCCCGAAACTAATCAGAGGTAAACCTCTTCTTCTGCTATCCAAACTTTAGGTTAAATTGCATCATGTTGTCGATCTCATCAAGACGGTCAAGATAGATATATGGAACACTATAATTGGTGAAGAAATGGAGGAGTTACGCATCGCCGAAGATCACTGGGATTCTAGAGCACCGTCGCGCCGACATTGCCGCCGCCGACCCCCGCAAGCCGCCTTCCCGCTCAAGCATGTCACGTCTGCCACTACTACGGAACGGGCGTTCAGTCCCGTTGAATCGACCTTTCATCCGGTTTTTAAACCGATACTTTGAGATCGATGCCTATCGCCATCACCCAGTTCTGAACCGGACTAAATCTCTCCTCGATAGGCCGGTCCGAAGACACGTGGAAGGACAGTTGCACTGTTAGTCCCGATTTTACCTACCAACCAGGACTAAAATGTGCGCACGTGGCGATCAGGAGTAATCGCTGGGGACACTCGGGTCCCGCTGGTTTTTCCAACCGGATCGAGGTATATTAGTCCCGGTTTTAACTACCAACCGGGACTGAGGTGCTCACACGTGGCCGCAACGTGTGCCTCTGGTGACACTATTGGTCCCGGTTGGTTGTTCCAACCGGGACTGAACGGTATTTTTTGAATGTTATGCTTATTTAGTCACTACTTAAACCACATTTAACACAATTAGCAGAAATAGCATTAAATATTACAAATATGTATTATGTCAGACTGGCTCTAGGCATGGTAAGGAAATCATCCAGCCATACTGTGCAATTACAAATACTCAGAGTTTACAAACATGTTTTACAAATATTACACTTTCTCCCAATTTGGCAACATCAGGTAGTGTTTCCCTTCCTGAAATGGCTAGAAACAAACAGTCCCAAACGTGACCATGGCAACAAAAGCGTGGCCAACAAATTAAGAAGATGATATGAGCATAGCAGAGGATATATTGAACATGGCCCTCATTCTAGCATCCTTGGCACCCATCGTCTTCTCTTGGTACTTAAGCTCAATCCTCACCAAATGTCAAGACAAGGCGGCAAGAAGGGCACAAATGTCATGAGACCAAGAGTAGAATACAAGATGAGCATCGCCAGAGCAATCACGACAGGAATGCCTGAGCTCATGCTAAGTTCTCGGCCGAGGCCCGCCACATTGATCGCCTCCCGCTTGAGCGTTGACCCTAGCACCCTCCTCCTACAATCCAAATTAAACACTATTATTTATCAAAAACAGTAGAAATAGCAACATGCTAGTATTTAAAATTTGCCGGAACGGGAATAATACCACCAAGCCCTCAACAGAACGGATATATAAATTTGATCTTTACCTTCTATCTTCCAGATTTCGTCAAGAACATAAGCAGGGGAAGGGCAGTTCTCAAAAGATAACCTTCCAGGCCCAAAGACTCCAGGACTCCACGCCATGAAATCTTCAATCTGCTCCTTTGTTAAGCAACAAATATGCATTAGGTAGCTAGCTAGACATAAGTATCATACAATGTACACAGTGCACATACACTTTTTATCGGGATCTTTTACGTGCATCGCTCCTCGACGGTTGGCTAGTATTTTTTGAGGGCTCTGGAATCTTATTAAGTATAGGGTGGTGATGCTCGCCCGTCGGATTTATGACCTCATCTAAAAGGAAGCCGGCAATTTGCTCTTGAATTGCTTTGACACGCACCGCGATAGTTCCGACCTTTTTCCAAACCTTTTTTGCCAACTTTAGGGAATCTATCATTAAATAGGGAATTAACTTATCAATCTATCAAACTATAGAAAATGTTTGCAAGAGCTACCTAGGCGTTATTAAGGTAGTAATTATATATTACTCACCCCAAACCCTCGCATTTTTCTTGTGTACTCGGTGGTGCCCCGATGAAGTTGTGCATCATCTCGCACACATAGTATCCGCATAAATTGTTTCCAGGTGGTTGATACAAGACCTGTGGTCGAAGAGTTGAAATCGTGAAATAGATCATGGAAATTACGTTAACTAACAAAATACTCTAATATGATATACATACATGTTTGGCGATGTACAAGTCGAAACGTGTCTTGAATGTTCCCACGGTATTCTTGCGGAACGCTATAAGGCACCGCACATTTGATTACAAGTTATATATAATTGAGTTTATTTGATATGGAGAAACAGAAATAGTAAGATATGAATGGAAGAGCAATGTACCGGTTGAGCATGGCGAGGAAGTCTTTGTAATTTTCAACTGGTCCCCTTTTCGAGTCCATGACCGTGATCTTGCTATGATTTAGCTCTATAATAAAAGGATCCATGAAAGTCTGCACATATATATGTCAACGCGTTTACTAATTAGTTCCAACAAGTTAACAAAAAAGGAATTAAAATAAGTGATGCGAAAACACGCACCTAAATTAAATAGGGTAGAAGTATATATCTTTTGTGTCGTTGTGCCATTAGCCCTTCGTAAATGGTGGTCTCTGTTGGTTGTGGGCTTAGGTTAGCCATGTACTCGTTAATGACCAATGGGTCAAGAAAGCCAAATTCATGGATTCCCTCCATTGCGCATCTTTTAATCTCCATTCTACATAAGAAAAATTGATTTAGGCCTCAAAGTTAGTATAGTATACCGGCTGGCACGATCGAAATTTACAAAGAATACACTTACGGCTCCCAACAAACCACCATGGCGACGTCGACCGCCAATCCCTGATATAAGTAATACAGAACCTCAAATTGAATCAAGAATTCAAAGTCTCCGCGGTAGAAATGGTGTTGCTTGAAGACGACGCCGAACATTTCCATACCATTTTCGGCTGCGCGCAAATACCAATCATGGAGTTGCCGCATCTTCGTTGTTAGGCGGGGAAGCTCCTCACGCCTTACGAGCGATCCACCTTTCACATATTTCCATTGTACCTCTGCAATGGGGATGTCCTTAAGGCCCAAGAGCATTTCTGGATCAAGCCCAGCTTCAATGTAGAAATTCCTTTGCGCTTCCTCTTCTGGAATCTGCTCCTCTGATGTTTCCTTCTCAGATTCCTTACGCAAGATGCGCTCGTAGTCTGATACGGCTGGTCTTTCTGGTATGTCGATCTTATCCTTCAACGATAAGATACACCTCTTGCCTTTGTGCCATTCGTCCGTACCGGGTTGGACCCTCGGTGGAGATGGTTTCTTCAAGAAAATGTGCGTGACCTCGCCTCTTACTATCTGCTTCGCCTTCCTCTTCGGTCATATCATATGGCAGCTTCGGAGGTGTTTTTTTTCTGGATGACCTAGGCCCTGTCTTCTTGAGAGGTGAAGGCCCCCCATCACGCCGGCTTGACCTAGCCGACACCTTCTTGGGAGCTATTTTCTGAGTAGGGTGGTCTGTCTTGGCCGGTGTGTTAGTTGGAGTTTCGTGTGAGATGACTCGTCCAGGAGTTGATACAGGAGACCGTGGAGAGGACACGGCATGTTACCTTTGAAAATTATGAACCGCTTAGCCACATGATGAAATTGTGTCTCGCTTCTCCTAGCTTCATGGTCCCATCACCTCCTTCAATGTCGAGGTCAAGGTCCTCGTACCTCTGGCATACCTCGTCCACGGAGACCTTGGCATAGCTCGGGGGTATCTATTGGCCATGGATGACCTGCCTCGCCTCCATTGGGAAAGCCATGCCTACAAATGCTTGATGGAGAGGTTCTGCTTGATGTGCAGCTCACAAGGTGTCTGCTGCGTGATGTCGCCCACGGATAGCGGGCCAAGTCTTCTTCGGGCAGCCCACCGGAAGCGCAATGCTCCGCCGTATGGAGGGGCTAATGACGTTAGGATTACTTGGCGGTTCTCGCCGATCGGCCTCCGCGCTGGCTCAAGGCTAGCTGCACCTCTCTTGAATTGCTTTTGTATGCTTGCTCGTGTTATGCTTGTGAGCTGCTCTTCAAGGTCGAGGAGGTGTTGTGCTGTCGGCCCTTGCTCCTCGACCGACTCTGTAAGTCTCGCATCCCGCGAAACCAACCTTCCATGGGACGACGCCAACGCCTCGTGTATGTCCGGGGTGCTCGTGGTTACAGAGGGCCTGGTTAGCTCATCGTTCTCCTATTTGGCACGAAGATGCCTTGGGCCGACTCTTCGTGCGCCTCTTGAAGCCTTCTTGCAACATCTCGATTCTTTCACCAAAATCGGCCTACCGTCAATGCGTCAAGGCCGTCATGACCAAAGAACCAATTTCTCGATCCGTCGGACCATCTCATTGTTACGGCTCGACACCTTTCACAAGCAGTCATGTTCCTCTTCTCCCATTTGGGTATTGCCTTGCGGTAACCACCGGGCGAGACGATGGTGGTATTGCTTCTTCGCCGTATTTTGCTTATTCTTTTCACTCATACTCTGACCTTGTTGAAAAGTTTTGTACCCTACAAATTCTTCCCAATGATCTTGCAGCTTTGGGTATTTATTGAAGTCAGGGAGTACATTATTCTTAACGTACTCGTTGTTTAACTTCTTCTTGAACGTCTGGAATGCCATTGCCATCTTCTTCAATGTGTAAGTCCTCACCTTCTGTTCGGTCCCTTCGGGGAAGGTGAAAACTTGTTTCATATCGGTCCATAAGGTGTTCTTGAGGTCTGCAGGTACGTCGTCCCATTTGACAATGCTAATGGGCACGTGGTCCCTAACAATCGTTCCGAAAGTCGATCTAAACGGCCCAATCGCCGATGCTGGCTTCAGAGGCTCGCCTTCCTCGCTGACTTCGGTGATTATGTGCCTTGACTTCGGCCTCTTACTTTGACCTCGCTGATGTGACTGGCTACTGGTTAGACCGGACCGGGTGACTTCATCGGCCTCAGCGGCTTCTACGGCCTCACCGGCTTCCTCATCGGCCTCGGAGGCTTGTACGGCCTCAACGGCTGCCGCAGGTTCAACTCTGTCATCCGGACCAATCCCAAACATCTCCATCAAAAATTCTTCATCACCAATCCCTCCGCTCGCCATTGTAACAAATAAAGGCACTGAAAATACAAGTGCATCCTCACATAAGGCCTAGCAGAATCGTGTTGAAGGATATGATAAATTGCTTGCAAGTTTTAACGAACTTGTGAAGCTAAATCGGATAGTGAAGCTAACGACCCTACAAACATTATATAAGCGAGATGCTTAATGATCATTTTGAGGAAATCAAATAAGCAATTTGCAATGCTTTAGGTCACGAACAAACAATTCAATAAATCATCTTATTTGTAAAGATCATCAAATAAGCACTGCAAAGCTTTAGGTCACGTAACAAACAATTCAATAATTAGAGCAATGCTTTAGTTACTGACATTATATTAACAAAGACAAAGATAAGAAATGCCGCAGGCAAATAGAGGCTAGAGCAATGTCAGATGTGAAATAGGTCAGAATTAACAGCGACACGGGCGGCGCGTCGTCGGAGGAGTTATAACGGCGCGGCCGAGGGGGCTGTCGTGGGCGACGGAGACTTCACGGGAGCGTCGTCGGAGGATGTAGGCGGCGGCGACACGGACGGAGGTGTCGGAGAGGTTTTACGGGGCGGCGACACGGGCGGCGGCGTCGTCGGAGGTGGTTGTCGCGCCAAGTGGGGGCGACACGAGCGGCGGGGACGTCGGTGGGTCGTAGTGGACGCCGACACGGGCGGCGGCGACGTCACGGCGCGTCGTCCGAGGGTTTGTAGGCGGCGGCGACAGGGACGGTGGCGTCGGAGGGGTTGGAGGCGGCGACGAATCCGATGGCGGCGGTGTCGACCTAGGGTTAATTTGGCGCGGTTTAGTGTGAGTGTTTTTCAAGAATTGGGGGAAACGGACATATAGGGGCATTAATCCCGGTTGATCCCGAAACCGAATTATTTCAACCATCAATCGGTTGAAACCCCAACCGAGTAACCGATTCTTGACATGCGGGCTTGCAAAACTGCATTGTGATCAAGCGAGCCTTGATCCGGTTGGAGGTTTAAACCGGGAGTAATGGTCCTAATTTCCAAAAAAAAAGTGCGGTTGTAGGGGGCAGAAGCGGGGCTCGAACCGCGGCGGCACAGTGAGCCCACGCTTTTCGCCTCGCGCTACTAACAAGTTGGACGCAATACGCTTGTCGTTCCAATAGGGGGCGCATTGTTTAAATCGATTGAAAATATCTATTATGAGAATTTCCAGAAAATGAGGTTTCTTGTAATATTGTAAATATTATTCGTAAATATTTTATTATCACTATAACATACGAAATATTTTGAAATATTCACTGTAATATTTAAATTCCTAGCTGTCACTAGAAATTACATTAGGTAGTATAAAATTCCAGTTAATTCCGTTTAATAGAATAAATGTCAGTAAATTCCATTAAAATTCTCGCAGGATACATTTTTAGACTTAAAAAAAGAAAATTCGCATGAAATTAAGAAAGACTAAAACTACTACATAATGTCTAATCGGCGCCGCCCGCCATCGCTATGCTATCCTCCTCCTCCTCGTCATTGCCGCCTCGCGCCCTCGTCCCATTGTCGAGAATTCTCGACGACGAGCCATTGCCGTCGGCTGCGTCTTCACCGTCGAGTTCGGGGTCGGAGTCGTCAGCGCCCTCTGGATCATCGGAAAGATCGTCGTATATGAGGTCGTCGTCGTCGGACCACCATGGCGCCTCATCCTCTTCCGAGCTGGTACCCTCTGAGAGATGCCACCCAGGGGAGTGGCAAAACTCAGAGAGCCTCCACCGCTTCGGTGGTGGCGACGCAGGCGGCGATGAATCAGAGCTAGAAGACATGGCGGCGGAGGTATAAGCGAGGGAAATTAGGATGCCAAGCTAGCTTTGTGTGTGTGATGTGGATTCCGTCCAAATTTATAGGGGGCCTGTATGATCATTGGCATTCCATTTTCTGTCGTGTGTATTGGAAAATGTAGCTGCACGCCCGTCGGTTTGCGTCCCCGATTCAAGCGCATTGGGAAGGCGAACAGGCGCGACGCTTAGCTAATCCGGAGGAAGGGGAAAGAACTGACGTGTGGGGCAGGAAGCCTTTCAATCCCAGTTTAAAACTCACACCGAGACTGATTGTGGGAACTGACATGTGGGGCCATACAGTGCTGATCACAAAAGTGTAGGGGAGCCCATCAATTCCGGTTAAAAACTCGAACCGGGATTAAATGTTCATCGACGCAGGGCCCAACTTAACAACTTTATGGGATGGTACTTGATCCGGTTAGCGGTTTAAACTGGGAGTGATAGTTGTGCGTTTAAAAAAATTTGGCAACTGTAGGGGGCAGAAGCGGGGCTCAAACCGCAGCGGCGCAGTGAGCCCGCGCTTTCACCGCGTGCTACTAACCAGTTGGACGCAATACGCTTGTCATTGTACTAGGGGGCGCATTGTTTTTATGGATATCAAAATTCTATGAACAAAATTTCGAAAATGAGGTGTCTTCTAATATTATAAATGTTGTTCATAAATACTGCATATTCACTATAACGTACGAAAAAATAATTTAGCTTTGTTTATAAATGGACGAAAGCTTATATTAATCGATATGCATCAACCGATCTGCATTACCCTTTATATATTGGCATCCGAGCGCATCCAAGTACTTGTTATATGTGATTATCAGAAAAATAATGATAAATAGTACATATATGCAACTACTTTGTTTTTACAAGTGATCCTTCGTTGTGGTCATGGCGTACGTAAGGGGCATCGTCATCATCATTGAGGATAGTAATGTCTACATCCAGCGAGAAAGGCGGCAGCTCGTTGAACTGATTATACTCTTCTTCATCCGTTACGCCATCAACTCCGACAATCCTTCTTTTACCAAGAAGAACAGCATGGTGTCTTGGCTTATCCGCATTACAATCGTTATCCTTCTGCCTTTTGGTACTCCGTCCCTTTTGCATTTTCGGTTTGCTATCCATGTCAATCACATAGAAAATCTGTGTGACATCATTGGCGAGCACGAACGGTTCGTCCCTGTAGGCCACTTGCTTAAGATCCACGGTTGTCATCCTGTACTCGTCAATCTGGACAGCTGTCAGTTTGACCCATTGGCATCGAAATAGAGGGACTTTCAAAGGTCCGTACTCAAGCTCCCAGATTTCCTCTATAAAACCATAATAGGTGTCCATGTTTCCATTTTTGTCCAATGCATCAATTCGAACACCGCTATTTTGGTTCGTGCTCTTGCTATCCTAGGATGCAGTGTAAAATGTATATCCATTTATCTCATACCCTTGCCATGATACGATTGTCATTTATGGTCCTCGAGCTAAGAGTTGCAATTGTTCGTGGACACCCTTCTTGCCCAACAGCTGCTTTTGTAGCCAACAGCCAAAACTCTCTACTTGCTTGTTTGCGATCCACTTTTCTGACCTCCCTAGGTATTCGTCTCGTAGAATCTTCTCGTGGTCATCGACATATGGAGCCACTAAAGCTGCTTGCTTCAATACTGTGAAATGTGCTTGTCTAAATGACAATATATCTTTGCAAGAGGATTCTTTTCTCCCTAGAGTGCCTTTTCCTGTAGCCTCCCTCATAGCGTGATACGAGGCACACCAATCGGATTCAATTCATTAATGTAGTCGATGCAAAACTCAATCACCTCTTCCGTACAACACCGGCAATGCATCCTTCAGGCGAGACCGTTACTGAACATATTTTTTACGACACCCATGTACCTCTCGAAAGGGAACATGCTGTGTAAGAAGACGGGTCCGAGAATTTCTAACTGTTTCACCACGTGAACCATGAGATGGACCATCATATCAAAGAAGGACGGAGGGAAGATCATCTCAAGGTTGACCAAAGCAGCGACAATATCATCCTCTAGATTACATAACTTATCTGGATCTATGACCTTTTGTGATATGGCGTTGAAGAACGAGCACACCTTCACGATTGTCCTCGTACCTTGTCGTGCGTAACACCTCTCAACATCACTTGGCAACAATCGGGTCATCAACACGTAACAATCATACGATTTCACGCTTACGATTTTATTCTCTTTTGTGTTTATAAGTCTTCTTATGTTCGATTTAGTATCCGAAAGGGACCTTAACATTGTTTAACAACTTAATCATGTTCTTTTTCTCTTCTTTGCTTGGAGTGTAGCTCGCAGGATGGAGATAATGCCCTTTGTCTCTTTCTTGCGGATGTAATTCCTGCCTGAGTCCTAATAGCTGTAGATCCTTCCGTGTTTGAATAGTATCTTTTGATTTGCCGTACATATCTAGGAATCCTAGCAAGTTCACGCAGACATTCTTCGTTATATGCATAAAGTCTAATGAGTGACGAACCTCTAAGTCTTTCCAGTAAGGCAAATCCCAAAAAATTGATTGCTTCTTCCAACTAGCCTTCTTCTTAGCTTCTTCAGGAGGGAGTGGTGGGACAGGTTTGTTACCATGACCCTTTCAAATACGATTTTCAGATCCTTCACCATAGAAAATAAATCTGTCCCACTGTGATGCTTAGGCTTCTTGCGGTTCTCTTAGTCCCATCAAAATTAATCTGTTACTCCGTAACGGTGCTTCAGGTTTAGGAACCTACGATGGCCCATGTATACAACCTTTTGAGAGTTTGTCAGGTACTTGTCTTCCGTATCGTCCAAGCACTCGATGCAGGCTTTATATCCCTTGATAGATAGGCCCGATAGGTTACCAAGTGCTGGTTAGTCATTGATGGTTACGAATAGTAATGCACGTAGGGTGAAGTACTCTCTTTTGTACTCATCCCATACACGTACACTATCATTCCACAATGTTAGCAGATCTTCGATCAACGGTTTTAGGTACATATCGATGTCGTTCCCTGGTTGCTTGGGGCCTTGGATGAGTAATGGTATTATAATATACTTCCGCTTCTGACACAACCAAGGCGGAAGATTGTAGATACATAGAGTCACTAGCCAGGTGCTGTGATTGGTGCTCAACTCGCCGTAGGGGTTCATCCCATCTGTACTCAACGCAAACCATATGTTCCTCGCATCGCTTGAAAACTCCGAGTATTTCCTATCAAGTTTTCGCCACTGCGACCCATCTGCGGGGTGTTTTAGCTTTCCATCAACGCTACGAGCATCGCCAGTTAACGCATCATCTTCGCATGCTCTTTGTTCAGAAATGACGCTTGGTAGGAATTATAGGAAAGTACCACACCACCTTAGCGGGGGTCTCTTCACCTTACGTGCCCCCTCTACCTCACCTGCGTCATCACGCTTGGTCTTATACCGCGATGTTTTGCACACCGGACAGGCTTCCAAATTCTCACACTCATTGCGATAGAGGATGCAATCGTTACGGCATGCATGTATCATCTATACCTCCAAGCTCAAAGGACAGAGAGCTTGCTTGGCTTCGTATGTAGTTTCAGGCAACGTGTTACCCTCTGAAAGCAACTTCTTCATGAGGCCTAACAACTCGTTGAATCCCTTATCAGACAATGCATTTGCCGCCTTCCATTGCATTAGTTCTAGTATGGTACGCAACTTTTTGTGCCCCTGTCCGTAGTTTGGATACAACAGTGTTTCATAGTCCTCCCAAAGGCGCTGAAACTTTTCGTAATGCCTTTTATCAACGTATTCTCCCTCTCCATCAAGCAGCATCTGGTCTAGATCATCGTCGCCAAACTCTCCCTGCATATGTTCGAAATAACTATGTTGGCCAGCGTCCGAGATATTATCGTCCACCTATTCTTTTTCAGCCCGTGTAATCTCTACTTCGCCGTGCTTGGTCCAACAGGTATAATTTTCCATAAAACCTCTAGAGATCAGATGAAAATGAATTTGCTCACAGTTTGCCCACTCCTTTTGATTCTTGCAATCAATACATGGGCAACATATATAGTCTAAGGTAATATTGGTTTCGACATGACGAATAAAAGTTTCTAAACCCTCCACGAACTGCGAGGAACATCGGTCCATGTACATCCATCGCCGATCCATCTGCATTATACGTATTCATAGCGTTGAGTGTGACAGTAGCTTGTGTATCAAATACACATATTGATATCATACAAACAAACGTCTTGCAAGGCTAAATACTCCTAGGTGAATCAGTAAGGATCATCCATCATTGATACCATAATATTATTTTTTAACATCCATCATTCATGAAATACCCTTTCCAATCCTCGTCCCCTCCATTAATCAATGTTAGTACACATACAAACATGATTTAACAGTACACATACAAACATGATCCAATACTTCACATACAAGCACACAATGATAGTACACATTAAAAAACATCAATGAACATACAAAGTCTGCAGCACGTACAATTATACATAAATTATTCGGACAACAAGAATTCTTAAATGCATAAAACCTAAATTAAAAAGTACAACACAGAGTGTGATCTCGATGTCTCAATCACACTCTACGGGAACGTGACTTCCCCTTTGCCTCGCTGCCCTCGCCCTCGCCCTCGCCTTGGCCCTTGCCCTTGCCCTTGCCGCCCTTGCCGTTGCTGTTGCCCTTGCCCTTGCCCTCATTACCACCATTCCTGCCGCCGTCGCCATCGCCCTCGCCCTCGCCCTCGCCCTCGCTCTCGCCATCGCCCTCCTCATCACCACCATTCTCCCCACCGCCATCGTCGCCGCAACGTGCCACATCATTGGTCGCCACGTATTTTTTATCTTTTGCGCTACTTCTGTGGGTATTCGTCCCCCCACAACAAGCAATGGTGGAGGGGCATAGACATTTTAGAAAACAGATATTTTGGACCTAGTTGGAGGAGCGTGGTTTCGATGTTAGTTCTTGCCACACCGGTCCAACATGACATCCTAAATCTGAACGAAAATTTAATGGTAAAATACAAACAAAGGTCGGCATTTGTGGTTGCGCCGTAGCGGTGGCGGCGATTCTTCTTGGGCGGTGGGATCGGTGGGATCGAAACGAGGATGCGATGCGGTGGATAAATGTACATCGTGGCGTGGTGGGGAGGGCCGACGAATGGGTGGTGGCGGCGACGACGAGAGCGGCGAGGCAGGGGCGGTGGTGACGACGCGGCCGGCGCGGCGACACGAGCATTGCTCCGATGATGATCCGTTCCCCTTTCACCGCTCCCTCAGCGCGGCCAAGAGAGGCTCCCCCCACTCCTCAGTAGCTCCTTACTCTCGCCTCGGCAGCTCCTTTCTCGCCAGCTCTCGGCCTCGCTCCTACCTCACAAGCGCTGCGAGCTCCTCGACAAGTCGCGGCGACGAGAAGACGACGCAGTGACTTTTTGTTACCGGAGGAGAGTATTAGTCCCGGTTTGTAACACCAACCGGGACTTGTCGACGGTTGAGATAACGATCTCAAGTCGCTAAGGTTCTTTGAAAGTGAGATAGGAGACACGCCGAACAACCACGAACAACAACAAACAGGAGACGGAGGTTTTTATCCTGGTTCAGGCCTCTCGGGAGAGATAATAGCCCTACGTCCAGCCTTTCTTATATATCCAGGATGAATACAAGAGGTGGCTCGACGAGACGAACAAGTCTCGGCGAGATTATGGGTGTACAAGGAAGCAATATGCGATGATATGCTAAGTCTTGATCTTCTCTCTTCTACATGTCGTAGAGGCATGGTTTATATAGTGCAGATCAAACCGACCTACCGAGGGAATATCGGGCCGGACTAACTACGAGATCGTAACGAACTCATATACATGCCAAATACATCCTGAGGTAGATAAGGTATACTCCATGTGTTGGGGATCATGACTCCTATTCCAATCCGGGAAACCACGTCCGGGTCTTCACGTAGCCGTGCAGAACTCTGTTCGAGTCGGACTCAAACAGGAATCCTAGACCGTTACGCACCGTGCCAGCCAGAAAGCTGTTTGGCAGGATGCATATGGGCCAGATAGAACCTTCCAGGGAGCTGGGCCCTAGTAGGCAGTTCGATTGGGCCGTCAGAAAGTGGGCCATGGCAATGGGCCGTAATGTAATCTCCGACAGCTAGCCCCCGAGACTCAAGTGGAAGGACTCACTAGAGTGGGGTCTTCCTCTTGAGACTCCAAGTCACGAAGAGGGTATTTTTCCTGCTACAAAGACGTGCAACAGGCGACCGAACAGGTCATGATCCAACCGAACAAGACTTGTTCGGGACCGAACAAACCCGCCTGGTGCCGAGCAACTCTGTTGCGTCGAATAGGGAACAACGTCTGTCCGAGCAGAGTACCCAGCCCTTGATACAGAAATCGGAAGAAGTGAGGTGAATCATCCCCTTGAGGCTGAACGTCATCAAGGAGGGATTGGATTCTTAGTAGTGAAGAGCGTACCACCGTATCCGGTAAGATCAGATCTTCCGGGAGAATGAACATAGCAAGTCGCGAGACGGACTCGTCTTCTTGCATCCGAGCATTCAGATGCCTAGGAAAAGATAGGGGAACCACCTCTCGGGCTAGAGCTTGCCCGAGAAAATAGAGATTGCGCTCTCGAGCAAATGTCGCGCTCAGGAGCGAAGGTGATGTGCCCCCAGACGTAGATCGTGTGCCAGGAGCAGACAATGCATACGAGGGGGAAGATGACCCAGTCCCCGAGCGCAGAGCTCGCCAAAGGAACCAAGTAAGGAGATCTAGTCCCCGAGCACGGAGCTCGTCAAAGGAACCGTAGTGCGACCAGCGAAGACGTGCGGTAGGAGCCAGCTCGGGCGAAGAGCTGCTGGTGCGAGGTGATCCAGGCCCGAGCACGGAGCTCGTCGCGGGGACCAGATGCGCGCTCCGGGCGAAGAACTGCCCGGTGCGAGGTGAATCACAACCCGATGCGGTCAGAGCCGCAAGAGAACGCTTTACCCATGACGTATTCCTTGCGACAGTGATAGCGTTGTCTTGGCAAGTGTAGAACCGACGCTTGGAGTGCCCGCTGCGATGAGAATCGGCTTACGATGAGCTTGCCCGTTGCGATGAGAATCGACTACGGTGGGGCGGGACTCTGTTGGTGGCGACTACCTTGACTTAGCCGAACTGTGAAGGTCGATCTGCGGGCAAAGGCAAGAAATCATCTGTGGTGAAGTGAATCGGTCTCGGGCATGCGCGAGCAAACCCGGAAGAGAGGGATCGACATCGGCTTTGGTGGGAAGCACGGAACCTCGCCACGACCATCACGAGTCGATGTTCCTGTTCTGTATTCCTGCGGAAGACAAACAAGAAACGAGCCAAGCAAGAGGAAAAGGAGAGCAAACGAACTCTAAGAAGAGCAAAGCGAGTTTTAGAAAACACGCAAAAGACGACCTACCGCACAAGACATAATTTTTTCGCACGTCCCTTGATAGCGTTAGTGTCACCACGGCGAATCGCGAACCGACGCCAGAGTGCCGTTATGATGAGAATCGACTACGGTGGGCGAGGACTCCGTTGGTGGTGCATTGCTCGATTACCGTGCGGGAAGGGCGTAGCATGGATAAAAAAGGCGTGTCGCGAACAAGTCGATCCGCGTGGCTAAGACCGCTAACCGTGGAAGGCGATTGGGACCTTAGCCGCGAGCAAAAGCGTGCGGCGAAATCTTATCCGGGCTTGGACCCGTATAGCGTTAGTGTCGCCTCGGCGATGCGGAACCAGCGCTAAGGAGTGCCGTTGCGATGAGAATCGACTACGGTGGGCATGCCCGTTATGATGAGAATCGACTTACGGTGGCGAAACTCCCTCGGTGGTGCACCGCCGGTTAACCGGAGCCATATAGGTCGTCGCCGGATAAAAGACATGCTCAGACGCGGGAGCGCTCACGGAGCGAAGACCAACGAGGTTTTGGAAAACCAACGCTAAGGAAAGGAACTGAAAAATTGAAAACGTCATCGGGTTGCGAAATTCAGCTCAAGTCCCAACCGACCGAGGAGAGGTAGTCCTTCGAGGAGCCGGCGTGCAACTCAAGACCGCCGAGCAGCGCTTGAATCAGAGCGAGAGTCGACCGAGCAGCTTCGAGCAACTTTTCACGTAAAAAGAGCAAAGAAAAGACAAGGACGAGCGAGAAACCAAGAGCAAGGCGAACAGCGCTAGAAAGTTTTAAGAAAACCGGTATAACGCTTAGCCTAACTCCGGCCCAGTTGTGCGGTTGCTCGAGGACTGAGTTTGCGAACTCGAGCAGTGCACAAGAGAAAAGCGACGCCTAGCCCCTGCAGACGATGCAAGAAGACTGAGCTTGCAACTTCAAGCACGTGCGTGGAGAGATAGACCGACACCGTACCACTCGATCGACTCGTTCGAACTGCTCGTTAACGTAAGTTAGGCGATTCAAGGTAACCGAACAAGAAAAGTGCCTCTGCGGGAGGGCTTACGAGCGAGCTTTGCCAAGTGGTCGTGCCGTGGCGGTAAGTGCCTCTGCCACGAGGGCTTACGAGAGCGAGCTTAGCCGCAAAATTGAAGCCGTGTTACGCAACTCTGAGTTTAGGAACTCGTTGAAATTAGATACGGGCAGGGAAAACCTTGAAGATCGTGGAGCCAAGAGTTCGCAAGACCGGGCAGCCATCAAGTGTTACCAGAGATGAAGAGTTGTCTGAGAAGACAAGTGGTGAGAAGGACCGCAGAGGGCCGCGAACATTCACCGTTTACCGGATTGAACTTTACATGGCGGCCGAGAGACTTGGGCGAACTAAGGCGCGAAGTTTGAGAAAAAGCGAAGCTAGAAAACGAAAAGACCTACACGAGGAACTTACGGTCGCTCGATGTTCCAAGTCTTGGTCAGCTCTCTCCGTCATCCTTCGCCAGCGAATAGCCCCGGATCCCGGAGGAGTTTTGATCCAGCCCGAGCACGGAGCTCGTCGCGGGATCAGACGCGCCGGGCGAAGAGCTGCCCGGCGAGGAGATCCGGTCCCGAGCGCGAGCTCGTCATGGGACGAGACAGCGCCCGGCGAAGAGCTGCCCGGCGCGAGGTTGATCCAGCCCGAGCACGGAGCTCGTCGCGGGACGAGACGCGCCCGGCGAAGAGCCGCCTGGCGAAGATGATCCATCCCGAGCACGGAGCTCGTCGGGACCAGACGAGCACCGCCATGGGCGATGAGCTGCCGGCGCGGTTAGTCGATCCCGAGCACGGAGCTTCGTCGCGGACAGACGACGCGCTTCGGGCGAAGAGCTGCCCGCACGAGAGATCCATCCCGAGCACGGAGCTCGTCGCGGGACGAGCGTGCACCGCGGCAAAGAGCTGCCGTAGCGGTTGGTCGATCCACGAGCACGGAGCTCGTCGCGGGACGAGACGTGCACCGCGGCGAAAGAGCTGCCCGGCTGAAGTTGGTCGATCCCGAGCACGGAGCTCGTCGCGGGGATCAGACGCTGCCCGCGAAGAGCTGCCCGCGAGGAGATCCATCCCGAGCACGAGCTGGGAACCAGATCTGGAAGGCGATCAAGATCGAAGGGATCGATCCGATCTGGCAGGGGAAGAGACATCCTGCCCTTCTGAGTCGTAGTCCTCAGGATGAATCTCCTGGTCGCTGATAGAGTTCGACATGTTCGATCTACGAGTCCCCACGGACGGCGCCAACTGTCGACGGTTGAGATAACGATCTCAAGTCGCTAAGGTTCTTTGAAAGTGAGATAGGAGACACGCCGAACAACCACGAACAACAACAAACAGGAGACGGAGGTTTTTATCCTGCTTCAGGCCTCTCGGGAGAAATAATAGCCCTACGTCCAGCCTTTCTTATATATCAAGGATGAATACAAGAGGTGGCTCGACGAGACGAACAAGTCTCGGCGAGATTATGGGTGTACAAGGAAGCAATATGCGATGATATGCTAAGTCTTGATCTTCTCTCTTCTACATGTCGTAGAGGCATGGTTTATATAGTGCAGATCAAACCGACCTACCAAGGGAATATCGGGTCGGACTAACTACGAGATCGTAACGAACTCATATACATGCCAAATACATCCTGAGGTAGATAAGGTATGCTCCATGTCTTGGGGATCACGACTCCTATTCCAATCCGGGAAACCACGTCCGGGTCTTCACGTAGCCGTCAGAACTCGCTTGAGTCGGACTCAAACAGAATCCTAGACCGTTCGCACCGTGCGGCCGTAAAGTCGTTCGGGATGCATATGGGCCAGATAGAACCTACTAGGGAGCTGGGCCCTGGTAGGCAGTTCGATTGGGCCGTCAGAAAGTGGGCCATGGCAATGGGCCGTAATTTAATCCCCGACAGGACTAATAGCCAAATATCAGTCCCGGTTTGTAACACCAACCGGGCCTTTTGTGACAGGAAAAATGGCGCCCATTATCGGAGTCCAATGTTAGTCCTGGTTGGTTATACCAACCGGGACTAATACTCCCCAGCTGCCGCGTGTCGCACGAGGCGACCTATCGGTCCCGGTTGGTTGTACCAACCGGGCCTGAATACTGGTCTGCTGCCTCGCTACCATTGAACCGGGACTGAAGTTAATCTCAGTCCCGGTTTGATGGTAACCTGGACTGATGTGCCGGGATGGAAGGGCCGTTCCGTAGTAGTGTGCGTGCAACGCCCGCCACGCGACACCGCCAGCATTGTCCCCGCCAATTTAGAGCCGGCTGCCGGTTAACCGGTTTATTTATTTCATGAGAATTTCTGATTTATCATAAAGTTCCTTAAATTGTTTAGGAAGCATACAAATTTCTACTTAGATGATTCTAGAGCCTAAAAATATAAAAAAATACTCAAAATTTTTTATATTTTTATTAATCTATTTCCTTTGTATTGTTTATTTATTTGGTATTTCTTTTGTTTCACGTAGGCCACGCGAGTGTTTGTAAAGTTGGGGATTTCCAAGACCTTCTGGGAGGAGATCCGCAAGATACAGAGTTTTTCCAAGGCAAGCTATTTTCGTATTGAATTCCTAGTTTGCTTAAACTTTGCTTTTATTGTTATTTAAGGTTGCATGCATATTGCGTTATCGTATGTGAGTCATTGTTTATCCCATTATCATGTTACTTTATTGGCATGAATTGCCACCATTGATAGCCCTGTTATTAATCTTAGCATATCCTTGAGCAGATGCTTAGACATGCTTTTGGGTTGGTAGATAATAGGGCTCACTCACAAAATAATAATTTATTATGAACCTTTGCTTCGTGGTGTTGGTTTAGGCTTAATGAACTAAAATCAATACGGTGGTGTGTGTCAAATTGAGGAGACTCGGAAGAGGTGGATTCTGGGCTTGTGGCTGGTTTGGAAGTCTATTCAACTAAGGACCCTATAATGTGATTAATCAGCCTGAACGAAATAGTACAACCACTTGCATTTGTGCCTTCTGACCCTAATCTAATAGCTTGTATCACCTATGTAACCGTGTACTCGTAGGCCGATGGAAACGTGACGAGCAATCACCGATCCAAATGGGTTCAATGGGGACCAACCTTTCCCGGTATGTTACCTTGTATGGTCGAATATAGATTGCGCACTACAGTCAGCTTGGTCGATGTATACCGGGTTTGGTGAGAAACCTAAAGATATGTTGATTGTGCACTACAATCATCGTGGTCGATGTGTTTCGAGTTTGGCGAGAAAACTAAAGATATGGTGCTTGAAGTGCTAAGCATAACAGATGAACACTTTTATATTGTTTCTCTCTTCGAGATAAGAAAAGGCTTGTGGGGAATGTGTACACACTCTGCAGAGTTAAAACTATCATGATAGCTATGTCAACGATTATGGATGAGGAGGAAAGTCTTCACATGTTGTCTCACCATAATTAATAAATAAATTTATTGGGATAGTGTAGACAGGGTGTGTCTGTTGAAATGATTAGTTGTCCTTTGGTTAAGCTTGTGTTGTTTAGGCAGAGAGTGACTGTTGAGCTGGTTAGCCATTCTTTGGCTATGCTTGTGTTGTAGGAAGAGAATGCCTGCTGAGCCATTTGCCTTCCTTTAGCTAAGCTCGTGACCTAAGAAGGTGTACACCTCATGTTCAACTAATGTTATTACAACAAAATAAATAGGTAGGTGTTGTTTTAGCAAAACAACCTTCCGCATCATTTGTTATCTACATTCATATTAAGGGTTGCTTGTTGAGTGGTTGTGTACTCATTATATTGACCACGGATAATTTTATTGAAGTGAACGTTTGAGTCCAATTTGGGATCAGGAGGATCCTACTCAAGATGAAGAGGACTACTAGCTGCGTATTACGAGTTGACCGATTGGATATCGTTGTTCTCCCGTTGATACTCTGATTTATTGTTTTCACTATTCAGCACTGAACCATACTGTCTATGTAAATTGGATGATAGTTAATGTAAACTTGGAATTTTATTAGTTAAATTACGCTGCAATGATATCCAACGTAACTGTTCGCTATGATGTACTAGCTGTGATCTTCTAGGACTAGTACATAATCACAATGAATCGATAGAAATATCAAGGGTCGTGACAGTCCGGACGTGGCCTGTCAGTTTTTGAAAATTGTCCCTTCCTCCTGTCTGCGGATTGGTCTCACTGAACCGTGTTCGGTGACTATCAGACCACGTCCAATGAAGTTCTAGTTTTAAACCTCGTCTTGCGCATGCTCAGTCTAGACATTGTCTGAAGGGTGGTTAAGTGTGTCCGGATGCTTTTGTGTGCGTCACCGGATGTGTCCGGTGGGTCTTGTGAAGTGGCCTATCTTGGAAAGGGGTTCCTCTGGATGGGGTCTGGTTGGCCCTGGATCTAGGGTTTGGTCCTCACCAGACATTGTACGATGGGCACCGGACGTTGTCTGGTGAAGTTCAATTTTTTGGAGTTGGTCCTTCGGTCGTTGTTCGAAGCCTCCAGACAGGTGTTTTGTTGCTTCACCAGATGTTGTCTGGAGGCCGCTAGCCATTATCCAACGGAGTTGCAATGGTTATTTTTTAGAGGGAAAATTTTAGAGAGATTTTCCCTCCATCGGTTAGTTTTCTTGAGGGGGCTATTTAAGGAGTTCTTGTGGATGGCTTGGTGAGGTTTCGCACTCCCCTTGAGCTACGTCATTTACTGCTTAGTTCTTGAGAGCACTAGAGCATTTAGTGGTATCCATTTAGTGTTTTTGTCTTCCCCGGCCTAGTACATTGTGTGAATCTTTGATCCAGTGAGATCAATGTCATCTTGAGCTTGTTACTCTTAGAGGTGTCACCTTCAAGATGGTGGCAAAGTGGGCTTGAAAAGCTTGCCTTGGCCTTTGTGGAAGCGCTCAAGCAGTTGTACAAGGTGTTGGAGTGTGGCTCGAGAGGGAGTCGATCCTTGAGCGCAAGGACTGGGCTCAACGAGGAGTAGGAGCTTGGCTCCAAACCTTGGGAGAAAATCATCTTGTCCTCCATTTTCGCATTTACCTTATTGGAATTAATCGCTTTCACATTTATTGTGTTTTATGTTTGATCTAGAAATTGCTTAGCATAAGAATTGTTAGAGTAATTGGGTCACCTAACTTGACTAATCAAATAAATTTCTAGTAGAAAATAAAAAAGAATTTTTTCACTCATGCCATTCGGTTTCCTCGGAATTGCCATTACAAAACGCATATTTGTATTGATACCATTCTTTTGGCAACTTTCTATCACTGATGCTATTGTGGAACATTTCGGGGGATTTACGTATTATACGCGAGTCAAATACAAGAAATACATGTGGGGCCCACATGTCATCCTCTCCCCTCCTTCTTCCTCCTATGCTCTCTCTCCCGGAGTGCCGTCGACGTCGCCGGAGCTTCCCATCTCCCCAACTCCGTCGAGCCTCCCAGGCCAACTTGCTGCCACTGCTCGCCTCACCGCAGCGATGCTCGCCTCGTTACTGTCACGCTGCTTGCCTCGTCGCCACGTGCAGTTCGCTGCCGCCGCCGTAGCAAACCTCATTGGCCGCCGCCGCTGCGCCCCTCGCCACCGCAGCCGTGCAACTCGCCGAACACTGCCGCCACCGTGTCCAGCTCGCTGGATGCCGCTGCCGCGTGCAACTCACTGCCTCAGCCGCCAACACCCATGGAGAAGAGATAGAAGAAAGAAGGGGAGAGGAGGAGGGAATGAATAAGAAAGAGGTAGAGGATGACTTGTCTGACCCAGCTGTCAGGTGCGTATCTTCATGTATTCAGATTTCGTATATAGTAGAAAATCCCGAAAAACCCTGATAATGGCATTCTTAATAGATTGTTGCAAAAATAATGGCATCAATATAAATATGCATTTTGTAATGGCAATTCCGAATAAACCGAACTTTACAATGGCATGTATGAAAAAATCTAATAAAAAAATGCCTATTCACCCCCCTCTAGGCGTACTCAATCTTTTCAGGGTTAACATCATTCTCGATGCTCGCTTGGGAGTGCTACCTCTCCCTAGTGGCCGTCCATAGTGTGTCGTTAAGGCACCATATGATAGCTTGGTAAAGTTCCTCATGAACCATGCCTTGAGTCATCAAGAATAGCTTTCTTGACAATTACGCTGTCGAGAATGGTTAATTCTCTCAATCGGTCTATCGAGACCCTAAATTAAATAACTTGGTGCCCCTTAAGAAACACTAGTTCATACTCAATTCTAATATGCACAAGTGGCTTCATCAATGATAATCCTTACATTGCTTCGGATAAAATGTCATTTATTTAACCGAAAACCATACAACAAAGTATAAATTGGTTGCCACTCATGGCCAAATGTGAATCGTAACAAATGCATTAGAGTATCTTATTGCAACATAGCTAATAATCAGAGCTAATAAAGATGTCCCATCAAGTCATACGCTGCTGAAAGGGAAGAACGTCCAACTACTTGTCTCCAAAGAACTCATCCTCGAACGAGGATGATTCATCGTCTCTATAACCTATAAGGATTGAGTCGACAACCCACAGACATAAACTTGTTAGTATGAGCTCATTGGAAACTCAACAATTCACATATAATGAGTGGTGCATTTTCTAACAATATATGTTTCTCTTAGAAAAATGAACAGGATAATGGTCATGACAGAGACATAATAATTAAATTTGAAAGCAATTAATAAACTGCATTTTCAACGGTGAGCATTGGCATACAGCCTAACGATATGCACCCAGCAAGTACCATGAATTAACCACCATTTGCGATAGAAATACTATACCTTGTTTAATATAACCAACCATTTATTCATGACCCCGAACATGACTACTTGAATAGTTTTTAACACACTGAAGAGGTGGAATATCTTTACCCATAAGATATTCTCATCCCTACATCTGGTCAAGAAGGAAACGTTTGTAACCCAACAGTTCCGAGACTAACCATCAGGAAGTGGTCTTCTCGATGAATACTATTCAGATATTGAATATTTTCGGATATTAGCATGCTGTATCCGAAAACTAGCAAATTTTATATTGAATTTGGCATCCGATTATTTATTCGGATTCTGATATTGCCTGAAATTGTGATTTAAATTTAGTTTTGGATATTATTTTGAATTTAGTTAAATATATTTGGATTTGTATTTGGATATTTGAAATATCCAAAAAAACTTACTATGCACTATAATTATTTTGAGGGGTTGAAAGTCGTTGCAATGTTGTATTTGTACATAACTTATGTTGTATTCGCATAAAACTTCTGATATGCTTTTAAAATATGTTGTGTTTAAATATCTTGCGTTTAAATTTGGTAAAAGGGATTATAATATGAGGTAGAAGAGAGATAGTTTGATTAGTATCTGCATCTGTCGGGGATAAAATCATGGCCCATTGCCATGGCCCACTCCCTGACGGCCCAATCGAACAGCCTACTAGGGCCCAGTTCCCTAGAAGGTTCTATCAGGCCCATGTGCATCCTGCCGAACAGCTTCCTGGCATGCACGGTGCGTAACTGTAACATCCCCATTTTCAAAATCCTAAAAATCATGGCATCATTATTTTATGTGCATGAGTTTTGAAAAATTAATTATTTTGAAAATGCGTATGTTACCTTCTAAAGCCTAAAAACAATATGTTGAATTTTAAAATAAAAATTTCAAATTACAAAATCACCTTCTAAGGATAAGTAATTTGATTTTGAAATTTTGAAAATAAGTATTTGCCAAAAGCCAAAGGAATATTTTGGTAATTAATATTTTAGCTTTGATATAAAGAATGTTTAATATTAAATTTAAAAATAATATTTTGTGTTTCAAAATAATCATTCAAAATTTATATTTGATAATAAATGCTTTGATGTGAGTTTGATAAAAATATAAATAATTTAAATCTAAATTTGAAGATAATTGTTCTATTTTGACAAAATTTGATTTAATCAAATTATGTCTAAATTTTATACCAAAAAATTGGAAAATATTTGTTAAAAATAAAAATTCGGAAATACTAATTTAAAATAAAAATCTCTTCCAGTGGGCCCACCTCTTTCTTTTCTTTTCTTTTCTTTTCTTCTCTCCCTTTTTCTTCTCCTGCTGGCTTGTCTTCTTCCCCGAGCTCTCCTGCGCCACTCCTTTCCAGCGATGTGGACCCCGCCACAGTACCTCGCCGGCGTGGCTTCTGGATCACGCTGCAGTCCCCCACTTGCCGCCGTGGTTCCCACCCCGCTGTCGCCTTCCGCTGCGCCGGCTATAAAGCCATGGCTCCCCGCCGCTGCTCCCTCCCGCTCCTCCTCTCTGTCCCGGGAGCACCGTGCCGTGTTCGACGCCAAAGGTAAGCGTCTGTAAGCCCCACGGTGAGCCATCCCTTCTGCTCCCCGGCGCAGCCCCGAGCTCCTCTGCCGCCGCAATCCACCGTAGTCCGCCGCCGCCGTGTCTCCCTCCCCGCCGATTCACCTCAACGGAGCCGCGCCTCCTCAGTTCTCCCCGGCCTAATCCCGCGCCACCATCACCCTCCACTAACCTCACCGAAGCTCGCCGAAGCACCTAGAACCTCTCCCTCCTCACCGGCGACACTCTCCGCGTGCGCCGTCGACTCCCGCCGTCCCGAGCCGTCGCGAGCTCGCCGCCGGCGATCTCCGGTGCCTCCGACCCCGCCCCAAGGACCCACGAGGCACCCTCTACCTTTTCCTCTACGCTCGGACGAAGCGGCGCCCGATCGCCGGAATCGCCCGCCGCCGAGCCGCTCCGGCCGCCTCCCTGCTCTCTGTCTCTGTCGGCGGGCCCCACCGTCATCCTCCCCTTCCCTTCAAGACTAACCGGGCAGGGCCCGGCCGCGTGCTATCAAGAAGAAAGCCAGCACGAGCCAAGGCCACGGCCCATGTGCGTGGGCTGCCCAGAGCCGAGCCAGCCGGCTTCTCCCCTCTGCGCCACAGGTATTTGGGCGGTCAATGAAGAGCCGACCCGACTTCTTTTCTTTATTTATTTGCTGCTGGAACTTTGTTATTTATGTACCTTTAAAAATACAAATCCATTTTCAGTAAAATAAATTTCTATAAGTTCATAAAAATACACACTTTAATTTCAAAATATCATTTTCACCATTGCATTCATATTTTTGTATGTGCATTTATTGTGTGATTAATTGTTTGCACTAGATCCGAATACCGGCGTTGTTGGAGCCGAGGACCTACCCGTACACCCGGAACACTGGATTCACGGCAAGTCATTGTTGACTTTTTCCCTACAATATTTGTTGATCATATTGCTGCCTAGATTTGTAAATGATTTACTAGAATTGTTCAGATGCATACTATATTAAAATGTAAAAATGCTAGTTGATTAGGCTGATTAGTTAAATGCCCAGAATATTTATTATTATCGTATAAACCCGATCCTTGTCAACCCTAGGAATATATAACTTGTTTATTGCCATTTCATTGGTTAGTTACTCGTTAAATGCTTAGCCCTGCTATTTATTGATTATAGTCGTCACTGTTATTTCATGTGAAATGCAATGTTTGAAATCCGTGATTAAAAGACAGTTGATGCTGTCATGTTTGATAAAATGGGACTATTGGGGTACAATAGTTGGTATTGTAAAAGGGAAACTATTTTCGCAAAACCCTAGTTTGGGTGGATGGTTGTATGGATTGGTGCAGTATGCACGAGAGTCGGGCCCAGTGTGGGAACCACCCAAATCCTTTAGGACCGAGTCCTTGAGGTAGACAAACTAAGTTCAACAGTGCGACCACGAGTGCTGGTATGGGCAGGCCTTGGTTGAGTACCCTTCAAACTCTTAGTTCGGGCATCTCACTTGGTGGAATAGGCAGCACAGAATCCGTAGCACACGGTGTCGCGCAGAATCCGTGGTTAACGGTATTGATCCGTGGATAACGGAAGACCGCTCAGATTCAAGCAGATTTTGATAGTGCCCGCAGTTGACGGTGCCACAGAATTGAGTGCAGCATCCGTGGATAACGGTGTCGCACTGATTTGAACCTATTGGTGCAAGAGGGGGCCGCTGGCAACTGAGTACCAGACCAGAGGTAGAATCCTTAGCGGTGATGCCTGAGCTAGGAGTGAGTTGGTTAAAGACCTTGTGGTGGTTTACTAAGTAAATTACCTCTCGTGGGTAAAGCGTGCAACCTCTGCAGAGTGTAGAACTGTCTAGACAGCCGTGCCCACGGTCAAGGGCGGGCGACGGAGCGCTGCCTCATGGTAGTAATTTTCTCAATTTGTTTTCGAAATGGCGCTTTAAAAGAAAACCACGATAGAACGTCGTGAGTCTTGTTTTGGGCCTTCGCAGCAGGACGCTGTGAAGTGATTGAGTTAGCATGACAGGTAGTCATGAGATTTGCATGGCGGCTAGCCCTGAGATTATAATTTTGACATGGCGGATAGCCTTGAGATTTGGATTTGGCGGCTAGCCCTGATATTGGATTTCTATGGCAGATAGCCATGTGATCATTGGATGGATATGGCAGGTAGCCATGAGTTGCCCGTGCTGGGTTAAAACCGGTGGGTAGCCGGAGATTCAAAAGAAAGATATTTGTTTTAACTCTTCTTAACCCTTTTTATATTTTCAAATATATAGGAAAATTTATAAAGATGGCTTTCCGCAAATGAAACCCTGAACTCTCCTTTGCTAAAGCCCTCATTTGCATATGTCAATTTGGCTTGCGAGTATTTGCACATATACTCACCCTCGCGTTCACTTGTGGGGCTGCTCATTCCAACGAGCAGGTTCGGAACCTCAGAGTTATTTCCCAGACGACGTTGAGCCCGAAGACGATGGCTTCGCCGATGGTGTTCAAGACACTATACCACAGACCATTTTTAGCGACAGACGGTGTGTTGTTAAATATTTTCAAAGGTGACGATGGTGCATGTTTAAAACATACCGGCTGATGGTGGTGCATCGGTATAACATTTGTTTTCGAGAGTCGACCGTCGTTATAAGTACAAAGCTATAAAGACGGTTGGTGCAGCCGGTATAGATAATATTTAGGGCGGTTGGTGCATGCTATATATATGGATGGAAAACACGCGAACCTAAATATTATAGGATTGAAAAACACCACGCGGAACATAGAAATAGCATATTTTTCTATATTTTTCTTCTCTAATTTTCCATCTGCCACCGATACCCTCACATCTCAAAGAATCCAAACGCCAGATCCACATCGAGCTCACCGCCGTGCTCCCTCCACCACCGCTCCTCCGCGCGCCCCTGCTGTGGGCCTCCTCCGACACATGCTCTCTGGCGCCGCCGCGCCGTAGATGACCTTGGCGGCCCCCCACCGATAGTCACAGCGCCTCCACCGGCGCCGCCCCGGCAGTGCGCCTCGCGGCCCATCGCCTGCGCCTCCTGCCGCCACCGTGTAAGTACTCCTCGTCGTCATCCTGCCACCTCCCAAGCTTGCTGCTGCACGGCGAGGTCACAGCAGCGGCAGTGCACGCATGAGGTCAGCCTGGCGGGTTTCATTGCTGGTTTCGCCGTTTGGCCGGCGATGAGGCAGCGGCCAAGCCCCGCTCTCCTCCTCCGGGCTTGAATGCAGCGGCGACGGGATGGCGAGCGGCAGCAGTGAAGCTTCTGATGCAGATATTTCTTTTACCTAAACTACATGAAGGTAGATTTCAGTGGAAATTTCTCTTTTGTTTTTCTAGATTGTCTTGGTCCTTGTTCAATTGCATGCACGAGTTCGATGGCTAGTGTGCCTTGTTCAATTGCATGCTGAAGCTCGATTGGTCCGTGGAAATTTCCCTAGATCTCTTGGTCGGTTCAATTGGGATATGCCCGTTGCTTAGAACATATGCATTCCTAGTTGGTCGGTTCAATTGCATGCCCGAAGTTGCTCTTGTTTTTCAATTGGTCGGTTCAATTGCATGTCCTAGCTCTTGATGCCTAAAGTTGCTTAAAACATTTTGCCATAAACAAGTGATAGTGGCTAAACTGCACTAGATACATGCAAGGTTATGAAAGCGAAATGCAATTTGCGAGGAAAGCCATTTACGGTTTCGAACACCTCAACCACAGGCGGAGAGCATTTCAAGCGAGGCGAATATCGATCTCGGACATACACTATAGATGGACTCAGCCCGTGTAAGTATGGTAACGATCGCATACAACTAGCTAGCTTTGTTCCGTTCAATTAGCTTTGATCTGATTGATGATTTTAGCTCAGTCGATTTTACTACTTTGGACATCATTTTTGATAAGGGCTCTCATTGAGTTTATAAGTTCTTTGAAAGTAAGATGGAGGTTTCATGTGAGGTTATATTGAAATGAATGATAACTTCTTTTATGGCTAAATTGTTCATTGTGTTTTACTGATTACATTTCAGATGTTTATAAAAGCAAATCAGATTAACCTTCTTCGGCAGCACCTAAATGGACTGAAGACCAACAAAAAGACCGAGTAAGTTCATGGTACTGGAATGTGCTCAAATTAAGTCTCACTATTTTTTAAGTACCTAAAAAAGATTTAAAGTCTAGTTGGTAAATATCTAGCATAATAGGTTTCATGGTTAATGTTGCTGAAAAAATACTTATATGGTTTAAGTGTTTTTTAGTTAATAACTATACAAATATCTCATAGCCTAACCTTAGTGGTTGATTGGCCGCATATTTGAATTTCTTTTGTTCCACACATGTATGCGTTGTGTGTCTGAATTTTTCTTAGTATGTGGGATAAATATCTTGCATTCATATAGTATTTTTACAAACATATGTGACATATATGTCTGAATGTTTCATGCCCCTTGTTAATTTCCAAAACGAATGAGCTGAGTGTATTTTGTATATCTCAATATCTCCGTGTTATTGTTACTAGCCTTGTCAAACAATTAATTTGCAATAAGTGATTATTGATTTTCGATTATTGCAGTTTAGAAACTTCAAAGTGACATGGATATTGTCAAGATGTCGCAATAGTTACTTGCAAGACAAAGGTACACTAAAATCAAAATTTTCATAGAAATCGTATCCTTATGTTGGTGGTGGTAGAATGCTCCTACTCCTATGCTTACAATCTCTGGTTCTTGTGATTTTGCGTGCATGCTCAAAACACTACCATAGCATGATGATTTGGTTGGTTAGGGCCTTTATTCAAGCGCTTTTCAAGGACTAGTTCAAGAATATGTTTGTGTGTCATGTTTTGGTGGCACTGAAATTCAATTGTATTTATGTTGGCATGTACAATATACCGATGAATATTTGTATTACTTGGTCACTTGTTTTGGTGGCACTGAAATTCAATTGTATTTATGTTGCCATGTATAATATACCGATGAATATTTGTATTACTTGGTCACTTGTTAATTTATAATGAATTTATTTGTGTAAAAATTGTGTAATATGTGATTATAATTGAGTTATAAATGTGAAATGTGTAATATGTGATTATAATTGAGATGTATTCTCTATAATTATAGCTGGTATATTTTTGAAAATCTTTTTAATAATCTTGTCGGGGCATGCATGCTAAAGAAGTCTTAGGAGATGAGGCAGTGCAGCCGGACGAATCCAACAGATGGTGCAGCCGCTACGCTTTGGTCTGTCGGTATAGATATTTTATTAGGGTCTGGATGGTGCAGCCGGGAAAGGAAAGTCAGCCGGTAAAGGTCTATCCGGCAGGACTTGTAGTGACAGAATAAAGTCTGTCGGTAAAGCCTTTACCGACAGACTGTATGTCGCAAAATGTGGTCTTTAGCGACAGACGGTGTGTCGCCACAAGTGGTCTGTGGTATAGTGACGTGGATTTCTCCGACGCCTAGGATCGCTACTACAGCCTTGCCTGTGGGATTGTGTTGGAGTTCTCTTTTGGATTTTACTATGTACCCATGCTTCCGCAGTTTTATGGCCTGTGTGCCAGTCTTTTGTATTAAAAGCCTTAATGGCTGCACTCTGATGTAATATTAAATGTTTTAATAAGAATGGTTATGATCCAAGTTACGAAATCATGTGTACTAGCTCTTGATCCGAGGACTAGTACTGATAAGGCACGAAGGACTCGACTTCGTTCAAAGCGGGTCCCGACAAGAATGCGGCCTAGGATTCGTGTTTGAGTCCGACTCGAACAGAGTTCTGCACGGCTACGTGAAGACCCGGACGTGGTTTCCCGGATTGGAGCAGAAATCGTGATCCCCAAGAATTGGAGTATACCTTATCTACCTCGGGATGTATTTGACATGTACTGGGTTCGTTACGGACTCGTAGTTAGCTCGGCCCGATTATCCCTAGTAGGTCGGTTTCTCAACACTATATAAACAAGGCCCCTACGACGAGTTAGTGGTGAATCCAGCATCTGATCTTGCACCATAAGATCGCATAATACTTCTTGTACACCCATAATCTCGCCGAGATCTGTCCATCTCGTCAAGCATCCTCTTGTAATCATCTCTGATATATAAGAAAGGCTGGACGTAGGGCTATTATCTTCCCGAGAGGCCTGAACCAGGATAAAAACTCCTGTCTCCCTGTTCGTCGTTGATTGTTGTTCGCTCTGTTCGGCGTGTCTCCTATCTCCCCTTTTCTCAAGAATCTCAGTTGACTTGAGATCGATATCTCAACCGTCGACAGTTGGCGCCAACCGTGGGGATAGCAGATCAAGCTTGTTCGAGCATGTCGAGCTCGTTCAGCGACCAGGAAAATCTTCCTGAAGGGTATGACTTAGAAGGGCGGGATGTCATGTCCCCTATCAGATCGGATCGATCCGCTCGATCTCGATCACCTTCCAGATGTGGGACAGAGCTCTCTGGCTACACTCCGGAGATGGTCTTAGATCAAGCTCCCGACGATCTTTACGCTGGTTTAGATCTATCGGATTTCAAGGCCATATCGGTTGATTCTTCCTGTGGCGACACAGTGATGAGACCGTCTAGTGTGCCGACGCACGGCCGTCGCAGCGTCAACATGGCCGGCGCAGAGACTTCAGAGGATCCTGCGCGGGCCGCGGCGACCGACGAGATCGGGCAGTGCAATCCTGCCCGGCACCAAGTTGGGGGTGCGCTGGCTGCTCGCGAGCAAGATGTTGTTCACCGCAGTCTTGACACTTCCATTAATCAAACCTTGGCGCAGATCCGCGACCAGCGCAAGCTACAACGACGCGACCCGCCTCGTGCGTCTACGCCAAGTCTCCCGGCAGACGATCTACCTGCTCGGGTCAAATCCCCGCGTAACCAGACTCCGGTCGGGCAGAGCGCGGATGCCTCAGGGATCTCAGGACCCCTTGAGCAGAGTCGGGAACGACTTCAAGCCTTGGCAACGGTGGTCAGATCCACCAACCAAGCCAGCCTCGCCCTCATGGGCGACGCTGTTGCTTCTCACCTAGAGTGGCTGGCTGAAGGCTTTAAGCCCATAGGTGAAGTTAACATTTTCTCCGGGCAACGCAGTCAACCTGCCCTGATCACCGATAACGGTCCCCAGTTCAGAAGCGAGCTATTACAGGAATACTGCGAACAGTTGGGAACCAAGGTCTGCTTCGCCTCTATGGCACATCCACAGAACAATGGAGCAGTCGAGCGAGCTAACGGACAGATCGTCCAGGGTATGAAACGGCGCGTGTTCGCGGCACTCCGCGAGCACAACAAAGCCTAGGTTGACGAAGTTCCTTCCGTCCTCTGGGCCATTCGCACCACAGCCAGCCGGGCAACCGGAGAAACTCCTTTTCAATTGGTCTACGGTGCAGAAGCCATCTTGCCCGCCGAAAAAGTACTCGGCTCGCCCCGCACAAGCTCGGTCAACTTGGTTGACTCTGTGCAAGAGCGCTTGCTCGAACTCGATCTCCTCGAAGGCACACGCGACCGGGCACAAGTCAGAATGGCGCGCTACTAGCAAGATCTTCGCCAGCACGCTGCCAAATCAGTCCGACCAAGGGCTTTGAAGGCGGGCGACCTCGTTCTGCGCCGTGTCCAGAACCTGTCCAATGCCAACAAGTTAACTGCCCGTTGGGAGGGACCGTTCACGGTCGTTTCTACTGCTCGCCCGAGGGCTGTTCACTTGGCAATGGAGGACGGGAGAGAGCTGACCAGCACTTGGAACATCGACCAGCTTCGTAAGTTCTTTGTGTAGGTCTTTTGTTTGTCTCCTTAGCTCCGCGCTTTTTGTCAGACTTCGCGCCTTGGTTCGTCTAAGTCTCTCGGACTGCCATGTAAAGTTCAATCCAATAAGCCGTGAATGTTCGAGGCCCTCCGCGGCCCTTCTCACCACTTGTCTTCTTAGACTATTCTCTTCTTAGACTATTCTTCTTAGACTATTCTTCAGGGTTTCCCTGCCCGTATCTAATTTCAACAAGTTCCTAAACTCAGAGTTGCGTAACACGGCCTCCAGCCTTGTGGCTAAGTCTGCTCTCGTAAGCCCTCCGCGGCAGAGGCACTTACCGCTCACGGCACAATCACTTGGCAAAGCTTGCTCTCGTAAGCCCTCCACGACAGAGGCACTTTCCTTGTTCGGTTACCTTCGGAATTTCCTAACTTACGTTAACGAGCAGTTCCTGGAACGAGTCGATCAGGATACGGGTGTCGCTCTATCTCTCTACGCACGTGCTTGAATTCGCAAACTCCGGTCTTCATGCATCGTTCGCACCGGACGCTAGGGTGTCGCTCTTTGGCTTGTACACCTGTTCGAGTTCGCAAACTCAGGTTTTCGAGCAGATGCACAACGGGGGCTGGGATTTAGGCTGGCGTCCTACCGTTTTTTCCAAAACTCGCTTTGCTCTTCTTAGAGCCTGTTCTTGCTCTCTTCTTTCCCTTGCTGGCTCCTTTCTTGTTTGTCTTCTGCAGGAAATACAGGAACGGGGAACGTCAGACGCCGGTGATGGTCGCGGCGAGGTTCCAGGCTTCCCCACCAAAACCAATGTTTGCATCCCTCTCTTCCCTGGTTTGCTCCGCGCATGCTCGGGGACTGATTCACCTCACCCGCGTATGATTTCTTGCCTTTGCCCGGCACTGACCTTCACAGTTCGGCTAAGTCAAGGTAGTGCGCCACTAACGGAGTCCTGCCCATCGTAAGCTGATTCTCATCGCAACGGGCAAGCCTATCGTAAGCCGATTCTCATCGCAACAGGCACTCCAAGCGTCGGTTCTGCGCTTGCCAAGATAACGCTTACACTGTCGCGAGGAATACGTCATGGGTAAAGCGTTGATTTCACACGTTCTCTTGCGGCTTTGACTGCATCGGGTTGTGGATCATTTCGCCCCGGGCAGCTCTTTGCCCGGAGCGTGCGTCTGGTCCCCGCGACGAGTTCCGTGCTCGGGGACTAGATCACTTCGCCCGGGGCAGCTCTTCGCCCGGAGTGCACGTCTGGTTCCCACGACGAGCTCCGTGCTCGGGGACCGGATGGCGTCCTACCTGGTACGTCTTCACCTGGTCGCACTTTCTGGTCCCTTTAACGAGCTCCGTGCTCGGGGACTGGATCCCTTTACCTGGTTCCTTTGATGAGCTCTACGCTCGAGGACTGGGTCACCTTCCCTCTCGTATACATTGTCTGCTCCTAGCACACGATCTATGTCTGGGGGCACATCACATTCGCTCGAGAGCGCAATCTCTATTTTCTCGGGCAAGCTCTAGCCCGAGAGGCGGTTCCCCTATTTTCGTTCATATTTTCCTGGGTATCTTCATACCTGGATGCAGCAGCACGAGTCCATCTCACGACTTGCTATGTTCATTCTTCCGAAAGATCTGATCTTACCGGATGCGGTGGTACGCTCTTCACTACCAAGAATTCAATCCCTCCTTGATGACGTTCAGCCTCAAGGAGATGATTCAGCTCACTTAAGGCTCTACTTTTTTCAGTGTCCGCACTGAGGACTGGGTGCTCTGCTCAGATAGATGTTGTTCCCTGTTCGATGCAACAGAGTTGCTCGGTACTGATTGGGTTTGCTCGGTTTCGGACAAGTCCTGTTCGGGAGAACCTTAACCTGCTCGGTCGTTTGTTGTACGTTTTTGTAGCAGCAAAATTTCCCTCTTCGTGACTTAGAGTCTCAAGAGGAAGACCCCACTCTAGTGAGTCCTTCCACTTGAGTCTCGGGGGCTAGCTGTCGGGGATAAAATCACGGCCCATCGCCATGGCCCACTCTCTGACGGCCCAATCGAACAGCCTACTAGGGCCCAATTTCCTAGAAGGTTCTATCAGGCCCATGTGCATCCTGCCGAACAGCTTCCTGGCTGGCACGGTGCGTAACGGCCTAGGATTCGTGTTTGAGTCCGACTCGAACAGAGTTCTGCACGGCTACGTGAAGACCCGGACGTGGTTTCCCGGATTGGAGCAGAAGTCGTGGTCCCCAAGAATTGGAGTATACCTTATCTACCTTGGGATGTATTTGGCATGTACTGAATTCGTTACGGATTCATAGTTAGCCCGGCCCGATTATCCCTGGTAGGTCGGTTACTCAACACTATATAAACAAGGCCCCTACGACGAGTTGGTGGTGAATCCAGCATCTGATCTTGCACCATAAGATCGCATAATACTTCTTGTACACCCATAATCTCGCCGAGATCTGTCCATCTCGTCGAGCATCCTCTTGTAATCATCTCTGATATATAAGAAAGGCTGGACGTAGGGCTATTATCTCTCTGAGAGGCCTGAACTAGGATAAAAACCCCTGTCTCCCTGTTCGTCGTTGATTGCTGTTCGGCGTGTCTCCTATCTCCCCTTTTCTCAAGAACCTCAGTTGACTTGAGATCGATATCTCAACCGTCGACAGTATCCGCTCCCTTTAATTAAATATACAATTTTACTTCAAATATAAAAATATTCGATCTGACTAAGAATCCAAAAATCATCCGATTTCAATCTAAATACAAAAAGGTTAAATGAATCCTGATATGATTTTGGTGGTATTCGATCCGAATTCAATCCGGTATAAACCCCTAATACCCCCTTAGCCAATTTTGGATTAATGAGTTTATCACGAAGCTTAGTACAACAACATCATTGAATGATTGCACATACGAAGCAGCACATCATTCCCCAAGAAACCCAAAAAAAGTAGTTCCTTGTATAATTTGCCTGAGATGCCATGAGATTATGTCTAGTATCTTAAGTGATAGACTCAACCGAAGTCAAGCTCAAGGTTTGTACTGCTGTTTTGCTCAGAAATGCTTTAAAAGATTAAGCCCTTAGTGGTGACTAAGACAAGACCTCCTTCTAAATGCATCATAGCCTAGCTACACAAGCTCCACTCCCATATCAGTGGTCATTTTCCTTAGTCAAAATAACTATCGGGTTCTTAATCAAATTAACAACACATGTCGGCATTCACACAAGAGCAACACATGCTTAACCGCATAGCTAGTATAACCAGTTAACTTGAGTATCTCCACAGATAGAGCAACACATCGATTCTTACGTAAAAGCAACAAATGCATTTACTCCCAATTTCTTCTCTCTATCATTAGTCAAGATTAATTATCAACCTCCTAAAAATACGTGCAAGTTAGTGAACTACTACCAACTCAAGTGTTACCATCATTATCCAAGCAAAATGATGATAATCTAGGTTAGAAATGAATATCGGGATGATAAAATATAAAGCAATGGAATGGGTCTACACATCAAAAAGCACAACTAATTTCCCACATAAACAATAAACATAGCAATACAATTTGTTAAATAAATTCATTTTATTTTTAAATGGGTCCAACATGATCGAGGATTGTATACGACTTGTCTTGCCACCACCCCTTCTGATCTTGCGGCAAATTCTTCTACACCTTCTGAAACAAATGATTTTATGCAAAAACCAATAGAATGAACAAGAAAGAAAAAACATAGAAAAATATTTTGAAAAATTAAAAGAAATTCATAAATAGATAGAACTTATTTTTTTATGGATTTTGGGAGACTTGGATGGAAATTTTCGGACCATGAGATCAAAAGATATGAATTTTCAAATCTTCAAATCATTTTCTAATCAATTAAAACAAGTTTTCGAATTAAATTTTATTTTAAAAGTCCACCATGGACCGTAGTGACCTATGGGACCTACCTTTCAACCTCACGGCACACAGCAAAACCAGCCCATGTAGTCATGTGCTCTCTATCCCTCTCACCGATTAGCGATCGCCACTTGACAAGTGGACCACACATGTCAGCCACGCAGACGCGCGCTCTCTCCCTCTTGGACCCGTTGTCGTGGACCCCATAGGCATGTTGGTCCCACCCATCGGTGGCTTACCTCCCCGACGACCCTGGCACATGTCGACAACTCGCTGGAGTCGGCAAATCCAACGACTCCGACCCTTTAACACAGTGCGGTTTGGTCCTACGGCTTCCTCTTGACCTCACGAACCTTCTGAGACAAAAAGCCCTCACTAACGACTCACATATGATTAACTACACAGCTCGAAGCAGTGGTACAATGACGGTGAATCTTAAAAACTCATCGATAACTCTACTCGAGCTAGACCTAGATTCGGCATCTATAGAGCTTGTGGGTGCTTACCGAGCCCAAGAGCAAGCCCCGATAATCTCAAATTGCTTCGTCGACCTACAATGGTGGTGTCGGCTCTTTGGCGCTTCTCCTGCCAAGTCAAGACCATTAAGGTGATCGCGATGGCCCATTGAGACGACCCTCCCAATTATCTCATGCTAATGGCCTTTCCATGCCAAGGTCATGAAGTAATTGTGTGGGTTTAGGCTAATACACCCGAATAACATGTCCACTAGATTGCCACTTCGGATGCGAGCCCAAATCAGAGTATTGCAGCAGAACAATAATTACATAGAATCTCATTCTTTATTACATCATGAAGCCATGCAGGGCCGAATGTTCTATTGATACAGTAAAGTCCTCTAATTATTTTAAATTTACATAGCAACCACAGGATGCGCTTTATTGGTATCCAATATTTATTGTTACGCGAATAGTCTACAGATAATCTTCTAAAAGGCCCAAGTCCTCCGAGTATGGCTCCACTTCGTAATGCCCCTCAGAGACAGAATTCTCTTAGCTTTCACCCACGTTGTCTTCCGAACTCACATCTAAACAAGGGTTTAATAGCAAGAGTGAGTACAAAGTACTCAGCAAGCATTAATAGCAATGTTTTTATAACTCTATCAAGAGAATCACATTTCTTAGACCGAGCATACCTACTTCAGTCCCTTCTTCTTCTTTATAAAAAATTAAGGAAAATACCATTTTATCTAAAAGAGTTGTCCAGTTTTAATCTAAGTGAAATCTACTAGCACTCGTATACGAGGCGGACTTAGCCTCCGTAATCTCCATTCCAGGAGACTAGCATGAATTCATGATTTTACCCTGCACAGGTTTGTACCACTTGTCCCATAGTCACCCTGAATAAATTCGGAGCCCAAAGTGTTTATTCTAATACGATGAGTTACATCTCTAGCCCGGTCGTAGAACAAGTGATGGCGTTTAAACTTTATACACTCCTTACTCAAAACCCCGTCCTCCATCACTTGTCCTCGTCTCCGTTTTACTCATTCCGACACCGGCCAATGAGTAGCATCTTGGCATAGTATAGTGCCATCGGCCAGGGACACCATGGGTCCGCTCACCCCGGGTATGCTCACCCACCCCTCCTAAGTATCTACATACTATGGAGAATGTGACCACTGCATAGATATCTTCTCTGTCCGCTACGCGGGACCGAGGTTGATACGGTTTAATACGGCTCAGTATTCGAGTGATAGGTGCTACCGCCTTGCCTCTGTACCCTCCCAGGGCACCCTTCACCCACCATAGTATTACTACCGACTTGATCGCTCCGTCGATCAAGACGTTACTTTAGTATCCTTAATGCAATTGGGTTCTAACTAAAACATTAAATGCAATAAATATGCTAGAGGTGCATATGTTAAAAATAAAAAGATATAAGGCTAAATTAATACTCTAAACAAAATCAAAGAGATGCTTGCCTTCTATTTCAATCCAGTATCCAATATTGTGCTCCCGTGGATCGCTCTCGATCGGATGATTTAGATTAAGTCCTGAAATATTGTTAATCGGTTTAAGATGTGGCGAAATATACAACTTCCCAAATAAAAGAGCTATTTGCCAAATATAGTAGAAAATATTCTTGCATGCTGGTTTTACGTCTTTAAATCTTTTTCTTTGAAGTACTATTAGCATCATTGATTTTATTAAGTGTTTATTTCATTTTTATTGTTTGGTTATGTGGGTTTAATTAGGCATTCTTAACAAAAAAAAAAAGGGGAATAAGCTTTTGGGCTTCCGTGGCCGGCTTAAACCAGCCCACCAAGGCCCACCCGGTGCCTTCCCCTCCCCTTTTACCTTCAGCCCTGTGGGTAAGTTAGCTAGCATGTGGGGAGTATGGGTCTTTTATGGCTGCCCTGGTGTGGTTGTGTATGCTGCCCTTACTTGTTGCTGTTTGATGCTGATCTATGTGGCTGTGTATGGTGTTTTTAAGGCTGCTATCATGATACACTGCTCTCGGCGACTAGGCTCCCATTTTTACTGCTGGGCAGTTGCTAATTGGCACGCGGTTCTATGATCAGGTTGGTATTGCTCGCTGAATGATGAAAAACGTAGCAACGAGGGAGACCGGCCGGTCTCGGACGGTCTGGTGTCCTGATGACTAACTTGCTACTGGAAATTCTGACGGCCTAGCCATTCTCCTTAACGCTCGATACATTTTTAGCTGGTTAATCTGCTAATCTCGGTTTTGTCTACTTACTTGGGCATTTAATAATTTATTTTGTGTGCTTGTGTTGTGCAGATGAATTGGGAGACGGTCGGAGTTCGGAGATGACTTGCCACGCCTTGGACAGCATATATCCCTAGGATATTAGAATGGGGGATAAAGATGAGAAAAGAAAAGAAGAAAGAAGAAATGTTTCTTTTTTTATAATATATAATATATATATATATATACGGTCCCCCGAATCTACACCTAGGTGTAGAATAGGCTAATCTACAACCAGGTCGCGCTGGTCCTTTTAGGGATGAGCTGGTCCTGCCAGTTCGACAGTAATTGAAAGTAATTTTAGAACTCGGCAGTAATTGGATCTACATGTTGTTCCTAAAATCGTGGGACCATTAACTACCCAGTTTCAAACGTATTTCAGTTCGTTTTTTCGATCTAAAATTTGATTCGTATATCCGATGGCCGAGTACTTAACACCATTGAATTACTCGTATTTTTTCATTCAAAACAAGATCTCAAATAGCATATGAATTTGAAATATTTTGAAAATGTCAACTTGAACATGATGCTGATTGGCGGTAATTCGTACAATTACAGAAATTACAATTAGCTATAATTACTTCCAAATTACAATGAATCAAAAGTGAAAAAAGTGCACACAAACGGCACAAATTACTACCCATTACGATGCCGGGGCTGTGATTACTTCCAATGACGAAGCGTCGGCAGCGTTGGCCGGAGATGGTGGCCGGCGTTTGCATTAGATTCCTATCCATTACGACGTTGGGCTGTGATTACTTCCAATTACGAAGCCGATGGAGACGGCGGCGGTCTGGGACAAGGTCGGGGAGAGGAGAACGGCGGCGGTCGGGGTCGATGGGACCGGCGGTGTACGGTGGAGACCGCGATGCAGATCGGCGCCCGGCAATGCAAACCACGATGCAGATCGGTGGGAGCTAGGGCACGGCGAGGAGAAGGTCGGCGTCGGATGGCGGCGCGGCGAGGAGGCGGGCGGCGTCAGCGTCGGGAGGAGGCGGGCGGTGGCGTCGAGGAAGGAGCGGCGGCGGGCGGCGGCGCGCTGGGAGGCAACGGCAACGACGCTCGGGCGTCTGCGTCGGGGAGGCGGGCGTCTGCGTCGGGAGGAGGAAGGAGCCCGGAGCGGCGTCGGCGTCGGGAGGCGACGGGCGGTTCGTCGGGTGGCGGCGTCGGAGGCGCCGGGCGGCCAGCGTCGGCGGCGGCGGGAGGCGGCGGCGGCATGGCGGTGCGACGAGGAGGCGGGCGGCGCGAGGCGGCGGCGGCGGCGTGGTCGCCGCAGACGGCGGCGGCGGCGGAACCGCATCCACGCACGCACGTGGGGGGGCGGTTGGATCTAGATCCAGATCTGGATCTGGGCTGGGTTGGGGCTGATTTTATATTGTGGACCAGGGACCAGGTGGTCCATTTTTGGATGGGATGGTTTAGGTGTAGAATAAGCTAATCTACACCTATCTACACGCACATTTTTTCTATGTGTGTGTGTGTGTGTTTTTAAATTTGTATATGTACTTATTACCTGGTAGAGTGTGTTGATGTTGATTAATGTAAAAGAATATTATTTTGTAACCAATACTGTCTTTGAATAAGAAATTTTATTATTCGAGTTTTTTAAACCTCTAGTTATGGAGTGATTGTGGTTGAATCATCTAGGATTGATTTCAGTTATGTGTTAATATGCGATTAATGTAATGGGGTGTTTCACACATCAACCCTATGAACCAAAGGTCGAGATTGGAGACTCATTGGCAACGAAGGAATTGCTCAGTGGAGTCCTCAAACCCGATTCACCTCTTTTCTCTCCCTGATGACCTTGGCTTCCTAGACCAGAATTAACAGTGGCGGCTTTAGCGAACCCTAGCGCATCTCTTTCTTACCTTAAATAGGGTTGGAGAACACTAGGGAGACACAGACGCCTAGGCCCTGCCCATGGCAGCAAAATCACCCTGGCCAAATCTAGCATGGTGTTGGAGACGACGGTGGCGAGATCCAACGGCCGATGTGTGTCCATGTGATGAGGACATCATTGACGCATTTGCCCAAGACGAGAGGACGTCGAACTCGCTTCCGGGTCCGGTTAGGATTTCTAGGACTAGTACACCTTCAAACGGACACTCAGATCACATACGACATCCAAATGAGGCAACTAAGGACTCTACGAAAAGCTTACGAGATAAGCTTTCCAACGGATCCAACCACACCCTCAAATTCAATCCAAGTCAACGGGAATCGCGAAAACAAGTTGACGGACAGAAACTTTCCGGCGCTGCGTGGCCGTATTTTTGGGCCCAAAACCCATGTACCCCTAGAGTTAGGGTTGAGCACATGTGGGCATCTGTTTGGGCGCTCCTCGTCTGGACGCCTCCCTATATAAGTCCTACGCCATGCTTCGTCCTAGTTCGGTTTTGTTTAGTAGATTTCGTCACTGTCGTGTGAGATTTCGTCTTGTTCTTCTTATGTCGGCTAGACCAACAAGACTAAGTTTCTGAACCCCAATATTCTTAATATATATTCGCAATTGAGATTGCTTATCTTGTGTTCTTACTCGTTCTTTGGTTGCTTGCAGGAACCATCCTTAATGGACTGGTCGATCGTGCCTCTGATTCGATCGATAACAATCGTCGTGGTGGTTTAGCGATCGCCGGGATTTTCAGTTCCTTTACGGGGTTGGAAGCCGGATCGTTTAGGTTTCCATGACACCTACAGAATTATCCTTACCGTCTCTCACCAGAAGATCGGGACCCCGCGTCCGCGCCCATCACCATGTTGCCCCAAGCAACACAGGAATGGAAGATATCATTTCGGCTTGTAGGGTGTCCGACGACCCGCAAAACACATGTGCACGAGCGGATGGCTTATACTGCGTCACGTCGCCTCCTCCCTACGGAAATAAAGAAAATCCCTTTTTATTTTCAGAAATGCTAGTTTGGGGTTTTCCATTTATTAAAAATATCAAATGGCTTCGGAAAAATATGAGAAAATTCTCAAAAACCAATCGAAGCATGTGGAACCAAGAGAAACATATGTCAAGCACCGTTCACTCGAAAGAAATTTTATAATAATAGTTTTCTCTATTTAATAATTAGAAAATTGCTTTTGAGCTGCTTTAAAATACTGCAAAATTCGTATTTAATTGTTGTAAAACTATTTTAGGCTAAAATGAAATATTTTAGAATCACCATAATTTTAGGATGTAACACTGTGTAACTTGACGGCCGGTGGTCGGGAAATATTTCTGTTGACGGTTCTGACACCTTTTCGGATGGCTTTTACCGTTCCCTATAGAGACGTCGACATGTCCTCGTCAAATAATTTGCACCAACTTGCCAGAAGAAGTATGTTATTGTCAAATGTCAAGTCCTATGGGTGTTATGGTCACGCTGGCGGCTGGCTAAACGCTAGTTTCTTAAGGGTTAAGATTTGAGTACACTGTCACTCAAGCAACAAACCATGACGTATTACGCACTGTGCACATCTCGACCATCCAGGTCCAAGTCCAAGTCTCCTTTTTTCAGATATAAAAATTGAGGAGATGCAGGGAATTATGCCTTTTTAATATGTATAATTTTCTGAAAAACCTATATATTTATCCCGCAAAAGAAAAATGTATGTGTGTGTGATCGATAGATGTTCACACCATCTCATGCATGGAACTATCCCATATCTTTTGATCTTATGGAACATTGGAACAAGTTGTTTAACTACTGCGTGGTGCTCATGCGCTCAAAGCCGGGAAGAGAAGGAAAACAATTATTGAGGCGGCCATACACCGGGCTGTCACTTATCAGATACACCCCCAAACTCCTCGTGTTCTTCCATCCTTTTTTAATTCCTTAACGTTGAATAGCCCTACCGGACCGGCGCTGGCCTTGGACCGACCGTACGTCCAGAGTGGGTCCACTTGGAGGATCAGCCAAAACCCATGTTGGCGTGGATCTTTAACCTTTTCTTTTTTTTTTTTTTACTTTGGTAAGTTTTCGACGAAGTTTCTCATGTAAGTAGGAGATGAATCTATAATTATGCATACCTGAGAAAAGCAATAATTAAAGAATTATCATCCCCTCCTATGTCCCGCGTTCAATATATTGTATGTGATTATTCTTCGTCGTCTACAGCTCGCACATATAAAGAATCTCGGACTACACCTAGTAGCGTGATTGTTAAACAAGTCATCAGCACGAAGCTCCGAAGAATCAGAAGACGATGGTGATCGATCAACGACGACCGTATGACTATGTTTACACAAAAACTATAACGAATCGTCGTCACATCAACAGGTCTAGTCAGGACCCATCGATTTGTCCTACACAACAGCCATCAAATCCCGCATTCATTACAACAATATTGAAGGTATTAGATCGAATCAAATTCACGAATTTTTTAGTAGATCTGTTATGAATTGAAGAGTTTTTGCCAAAACCCATTGAACTAAACTGACGTTTTCTTTGGACCAGCGATGAATGAACGTGAATTGCATTGAAACTACGTACATGAAGCGCATCTGGTGGCCTAACACTATCAACCGGTCTAGGTCCTAGTGATGGAAAGAAAACTATCGATAAGCAGAACGAAAACACTGCACTTTGTTAGATACCACCTCATTGGCAATTTTTTTTATTATGATTGACGGGGAGCACACTAGAGCTTAGACTAATAGCTTGAGAATATGCTAGAATAAATCTTATTACACCAGTCAACCTATATGCAGATCGTGTTGAAAAGGCTTGGTTTTGAGAACGTGTATCCATGAAAACCACAATGATCGGTCGATCATTACATGCAGATCTATGCCTGTACAAATCTAGGGATGAGGGGAGGATTTCTAGGAATATGAAGTTTTGTATTAGAATTTAATTGAAGTGCTCATACACCTCGTGAATGGCATACGGTAATACATTGCATTTGTCGGTTGTACGTTGCATTTGTCGTTAATCTTAGTAGCTTGGTGTGATGCAGAGCACAATAAAGGGCATTTGATGTAGACCTGGAAATGCAATAAAGAATTATCATCCCCTCCTACGTCTTGTGTTCAATCTATTATGTGTGATTATTCTTCGACGTCTACTACCTGCGCATGCATAAACAACCTCGTACTATACCAGGTAGCGTGTTTTTTTAACACTTAATTGGGATCTGTTCGGGGATATGATTAGAGATAGAGATGGTTGTGGTTTGGCGAGGTGAGGCGGGGTGGGGCGAAGCTCATATTGAAATCTAAGATGAGAAACAAGTGTAAGTTTTTTTTGGATCCTTGTGCACAACACCTAGTTTATCTATCCATCTATCTAATGTATATAAAAACATAATAAAACAAGGGAAAATACCCTGTAAGGCCACTGAAAAAATAAAAATACCCTATGCCACTAGGCACACATGTCATGCACTTAGACAGTCCCATGTTTCATACACACAGGATGCCATATAAGGGATTGGAAATTATTTTAGTGGCACATAGGGAATAGAAATAGTCATGTTAATCGAAGAAAATAAAATGATCTGCATCGTCGATTATAATGGATTGGATTATAGCTATTTAGGTTAAAGGAAATAGTGCCTTCCTACTACAATTATAAAATAAATAAAACAAAGCAACTATGTTAATTTTAAAATACTAGATATTTCCACATTAATAGAAAAATACTAGAAATTCTCAAGTTAATTGAAGAAAAAAATTAAAGACCTGCACCGTTTATCATAATAGATCTTTTATTTTTTCTTCAATTATAAAAAGGAGAGAGTCCATATCTACCATAATTATAAAAGTTAAGTAATAGATAATAAAAATAAAAGACTGTCCATGTCATAATAAAAGCCAAGGCCCGATATCAAATACACTAAAAGATTGTACAAATTTATAATAAAATGATATTTATGTCAGGTTAAATATTAACATAAATTTAGCCACACAAATACCTAGTAGACCCTACTAATTTATAAACATTAAACAACCATTATTTTGAAAAAAAAAAGAGGATGGCTTCCCCAGCCCCTGCAACCACTCCCAAGAATTGACTCCCAAGAATTGACAATGCACATCTTCCTCCACTGCCCTTTCACAGTAGAAACGTCGTCCGCATTATTCAGCTGGTCAAATTATACATTCTTGCACCATGTGTGTCCATCCTTCAACCATTTCATGGAATAGTGGCAGAAAGCCTCGTCCAGAGTCCTAACGGACAAAAGACAATAGTAGGTCCTCAGATGGGTTTCTAAATTGCTTTGTTTGGAACATGTGGAAGGAAACAGAGGAAGTACTTATTCTATGAGCTATCCATTAGGCCTTGTACATTTCAGCTTATCGTAGCCTAGCATAGCGTTTCAGTGTAATTTATCTTTTTTATATAGCCTATTTGGTGTAATAATTTGTAATGATTTTTTTTAGGTCTTTAGTAGTCCTCTTAAAGATTCTAAAACTATTTTTAAATTATTTTTTAAAACATTTAAATCTCTCTTTAAAAACTCTCAAATTTTACTGAAACTCTCAAACAGCAACTCACCTCTAGAGTAATTGAAGCTCTCCAAATTACCAACCCCCGGCCTCGGCTGTTTAGCTCGTCTCCCTGTTGAACCATCTGCTATTTTGTTATGCCGCCCATGTTGTATTAATCAATCCGACATATCTTCAGGCTCTGTTTGCTCAAAAAAAAAATACTAATGTTTGTATTCAGGCCTGGCATGTGCATCACTTTCTTTATACTCCCTCCGGTCACAAAAAAAAAGTCGTCGTTGACTTTTATACACACATTTGACCATTCGTCTTATTCAAAAAAGTTAAATAAATATTATTTATTTTGTTATGATTTAGTTTATTATTAAATGTATTTTAAATATGACTTATATTTTTACATATTTGAACTAAATTTTTGAATAAGACGAATGGTCAAAACCGTGTCCAAAAGTCAACGGTGACTTCTTTTCGTGACCGGAGGTAGTACTATGTTCAGAACTTAAGCACACGCTGCACACCACTTTTAGAAATTTCATAATTTCGTGTGGCCATACTCAGGCCTAATTTAACAGGCCAAAGTCTAGAAGCAGTTAAGCTGCTCTTAAAAGAATGACCAACAAATTATGTGTGATGCAAATACAAGCCCACGCCTGAAGGCGAGCAAATTAAATAGTTCAATGGGTAATTTCACCCTAGTTACAAGAAATCGCGAGTTTCTATCAATCTGTAGTTTCCCTTAACCATACTATTTTTTTTCATAAAATTTAGCCGTTACAGTCCATTACTCCATTAATTCTTCAAATGCAAACCCTGATGGGCCAGTTCTTTTTTTTTTTTTTTTCCAGAAGGGGGATACCCCATTTCCATTATCAAAAGACAACGGAAACATACAGAGTTTGACCAAAACAACCACACACCAGTTTAACTGTTATACTAGAAGACCATTTTCCCAAAAGGAAGTCAACACTACACAGCGATTACTTTCACTAACAGGGGTACCAAAGGAACAGCAGCCCCCACTGAGACTTAAGATACAGACAACCAAAAACAAACAGCCCAACATAGGCCAACCATCGATGCCTCATGACCAAGCATTCATCACCACAGCTCATGCTTCTTATCCTGTGTCGTTTCAATCTTGCACTTTTTCTGGATCACCCTGACATTCTTCAGCACTTGTCAGGGCGCTCCCCCCGTATATTCTAAGCGATCATCAGAGTTGTACCATCTTCGTCTTTTTGCTTCTTCTCTAATCCTGCAACAAAATTTTTTAGCATTGTACAACAACTTTTCAGCACATCTTTATCTTCACCAGAATAGGTCCCAGCCCAGTAATCCAAAAGAGCACAACACACGTGTAAAATGTTTAAAGGAGACCTAATCAAAGATGATTCAAACACAGCTTTATTTCTACTTAACCAGATAGCCCAACAAACTGCTGCCAAACAAACAATGTGAAATTTTTTGCCCTCGGGCCAGATCTTATTCAACCACCTATAGAAATGCTTCAAATCGCTTGGTCTAGAAGTCACTTCACAGCATGACATGACAACCCCCCATATGGATCTGGCAATGGGGCACGAGAAAAATAGATGATGACTTGTCTCAATGTTATCACAAAAACAACATCTCGGATCCCCCATCCAATTCCTTCTCCTCAAGTTTTCTTTAGTTAAAATAGAATTATGATGCATCAACCACATGAAAATTTTAATTTTCAGGGGCAATTTAGTTTTCCAAATGGGGAACAAATCCCTACAGTTATGCCCTCTTTCAGATTTTTTGTAAAGAGATTTGACCGTAAAAATTTTACTATTCTCTAAAACCCAAAACGGTTTATCAGGGCCTCCGCCTACGTTAATCTCTGACAACTTACTTAAAATTTCCCCCCACATCTCCTGATCTGTTTCATTCAACCAACGTCTGAAAGGCAACCTCCAATCTAATCTATGACAATCCGCCACTGAAATGTTCTGCTTATTACAAACTCCATAAATCAATGGAACTTTATCTTTCAAAGGGTTCTCTCCTAACCAGCAATCATTCCAGAAATCCACTGATTCTCCATCACCTAGCACATAACCTCTATAGTTGATATAAGTGTCTTTACATTTCAATAACCCCTTCCAACAGGGTGAATCCGAGGCTTTCTCCTTGACTTGATTGATAGTCACACCTCTCATGTACTTGGCTCTGACCAACTCTTGCCAGATACCCTTTCCACTATCTAATCTCCACCACCACTTACACAAAAGGCTAATGTTTAACTCTCTTAGGTTCATGACCCCCAGGCCACCCTTTTTCCTAGACACGATTATTCATCCCATTTGATCGATGATATTTCTTCTTATTACTATTACCATTCCAGAAAAAACCTCTCCTAATCTGATCAATTTGTTTAATAGTTGTTTTGGGCAGAAGAAACATTGACATGCTATAAATAGGAATATTAGTCAGACAGGAATTTATTAAAACCAATCTACCACCATATGAAAGTGGTCTACCTTTCCAGCCATCAAGTCTTTTCTTAACTTTTTCAACTATTCCATCCCAATGTCTAATTTTTAGACCACCACTTCCCACTTGTACCCCCAAATACTGCATAGGAAGAGTCCCCACATTGCAATTAAAAATCTCAGCAAAATTTATTTCAGTCCCACTATCCCCATTAATCACATATAATTCACTTTTATGAAAATTAATCCGCATTCCTGATAAATTTTCATACAAAAACAGAATAAATTTGAAATTTATTGCAGAAACCACATCATTTTTCAAAAAAACAATTGTATCATCTGCATATTGTAGAATAGCTAAACCTTCTTCATATAAATCAGGCACCAAGCCTTTTATCATCCCATTTCTTTGAGCCACCCTCACCATTTTAGAAATATCGTCAGCTACTATATTAAAAAGCAAAGGAGAGAGAGGATCCCCCTGTCTAACCCCCTGCTTACTTTGAAAGTAAGGGCCATTCTTACCATTTATATTCACATTTAATGTACCACTTGTTACCACCTGCTTGATCCAATTAATCATTTTCTCATCAAAACCTCTAAATTTCAACAGCAAAAATAAAAAATCCCACCTAACTTTGTCATAAGCTTTTTCAAAATCCAATTTCAGAAAAATCCCACACTCTCTATTAGTCTTAACTGAGTGCATGACCTCATGCAGAGACATGACTCCTTCTACAATGTGTCTACCCTTTAGGAAAGCGTTTTGATTTTTTGAAATGATTCTATTAAGCACCACTTCTACCCTATTGGTCAGAACCTTAGTGAAAATCTTGTAACAACAATTAAGCAAACATATAGGTCTAAAATGTTTGAACCATTACAAAGATCACTCTTCTTGGGGAGAAGGATTATTTGCCCACAGTTAATTCTATCCATTCTTAAATTCCCTTCAAAAAAATCTAGGAACAGGCCTAACAAATCTTCTTTGATAATATGCCAACAAGATTGATAAAACTCAATGGGGATACCATCTGGACCAGCAGCCTTATTTTTCCCCATCTCAAATATGGCATTTTTTACCTCCTCCTCTGAGAAAGGTGTACACATCTCTATGTTTTCTATGTCTGAAACCTTTTCATCCTCATCCCAAATGTCATTAAAGAATAACCCACATGCATTTTGTTCATACGAAAAAAGATTTTTATAATAGTCAGTGGCCAAATTCAAAATTTCTTTCTCATCATTCACCACCATCTCCTTATTTTGCAATTCTATAATTGTGTTTTTTCTTTTTCTACCATTGGCAATCCTATGAAAATACTTTGTATTTGCATCACCCTTTAACAACCAATTCTCATGAGCTTTGGCCTGCCAATATGCCTCCTCCTGCTCGTGGGTCCGATGTAAGTCAGCTAACAAATCAATTTTTAACTTTACTTCTGCGGCCAGTTCTTATTAGAAGGCCGAAGTTTCCTTTTAGGTCTTAAGCCTCATAGGCTCATAGCCTATCATGCGGGTCTGGCCCAACTCTATTAGGAGTAAGAGGGGAAAAAGGTCCACTTTCAAACACTCCCGAAGAAAGCATTGAAATATCTTTATAAGATTTGGTACACTCTAATACCATCAAAATACCTCTCTTTAATTTTTTATCACTCCGTTGCTCTATCCATCTATCTGCCATTAGCTTTCACCCAGACTACTGCACGCTCCGCAGCATAGGGGTGGAATTTGGTAATGGATAATCCTTATTATCCGGCTACCATAGGGAATAAATAGTGATTTAAAGAAGAAATATAGAGATCCTGCTGGCGATGCTTTAAAGCTTTTTTGTCTCGGTGGAAACTACTAGCGGGCCGGCTGTACCACTTCTTTTCTTGGGCAGGCCGGACAAATGTCAAACCGCAGCTGGATGTATGCATCCAGGACAAATCCTGCCGGTTGGTCCAATGAGATTTAAATTCCACCCAACCAACCGGTGGGTTTTTACGGCTAGCTACTCAGCTTGAATATCGTTCGTCCATATGACGGTTTATATAAAATCTACCTGTTGGATTAGTAGGATTTATGACTCTCCAAATGAAATTGAGAGAGGCGTTTATTTATTTATTTTAATATATTATATTATTTATGTTAAGAAAAATAAAAATATAAAATATTTTAAAAAAATCTGGTTTCTGGTACCATTCGGTCGTGTAGGTACTGCCCGCTGGGCCATTTTCAATCGTGGACTGCGCACGTGGTCGTGGGCCGGTAGGCCGTGTTCACGGGCCTCACGCAGCACCCGACGCCGAGCTCGGCCGTGGGGGAGAAGCGGCCGCGGGTATGATTTCGAGAGCGCGGCCCGCTTCCACTGGATCGGACGGTCCCACCGGCCTCCAGATTCCACGCGCGTGAGTCAAAGACTGATAGGATTTGCTTGGTAGAAATTAGAAAACGTCTCGGCAGACAACGACAGCCGGGTAAACCAACCAGAAAACGCACCGAGACCGAGGCCAGTTAACGTCGCCGCGAAAAGACCGGAGAAAAACCCAGGCATCGTGGCCCCACCGGCGTCGTCGTCTTCCGCTTGTGAGTTGTGAGCTTGTCGCTGTGGCCATATGGCTTTGAATTGAATAATCGAGCGTGAGGCGCTGTGGCCTGGCCCCACCTAGCATCAATTGACTAGAGTGGCGCATTCACGATCCGATCTGCTCTACCAAACGATTAGAGAAATACAGGCAGTCAGGCCCCATTATTGAGCTCCAGACGGTGAGCATTATTATATACATGGGAAATGAGATAAACTGATGATATACATTACTTGTGCCGTTGTGCGCATGTAGGACGGCAAACGAGCCAGCAAGAGGGAGCATACCCTGTTAGCGGTGGAGCTAACTCCAAGCGCAAGCTCGACTCGTTTACGCTCGGTAACATAAAAATCTTGCAAAAAAGATCAAATTTTGAGTGAGTTTGATTAAAGCTTGAGCTTGAGTTCAAATATATTTGATAAAATATTACTTTTTTTTATAGAAAAATAATATTTCAACAAGCTCCACAAAGCTCAAATAGGTTTGCATGAAGCTCGTGCCCTATAAGCGTGATAACAAATGATTTTATAAAAGGAAAAGCAAAGTTTGAAAAACTCGATGGAGATCGAGCTTGACTTTACTAGCTAGCTCACGAGCTTGAGGCCGGGCTTAATTCAAGTTTGTTTAAAACTCGAGCTGAACTTGAATCGAGACTCCAGCGAGCCGAGTTCGAACAGTTTGTAAGCTTCAAGCCTTTATTGTAGCCCTAGGCACGTAGGGTTGATCGGGTCTTCCAAGTCACTAGGGAGATGTGGAAGCATGGAGTTCGAGATTATGATGACTGAGATCTTCTATCTAGGCCACGAGGACGATGCAACAGCAGGGGGCTCGAGATAGTGATGGGCTCATGGCCCGGATTCCAAGGGTTTTTATTGTTTGTCAATGTGGTTGTCCTACTTTTTGTTGGACGTATATAATTGCTCGTATAATATTGAAGGCAGGGGCGGAGCTAGAGCAAAAATGATCGGGGCTCACCCTAGATCGTAATGTCTAGCAGTTTCTTGAGGCCATTTTTTAAAAAATCACAAAGGCGCTCCCTAAAATAGGGTGAACAATAAGAATCTGGCTTCTCAAAGCTCTCTTTATTAGATTGTAATCCGTAAATAATTTTGGTTACTAATTTTTTTATATCTTTTAGCATAAAGAAATTTATAATGATAAAGAATCTAATATAAATAGCTTACTAATGACAATGGTCAGACGATGACTTGTGTACATACAAATGGATACAATTAATCGCCACTTTCCCTCCAAATTGTTTGTAACAAATTTGTCCATTATTTCATAAAACGATTACGAAATCCTAGTTCTTGCAAGGAAGCAGACGGTTGGCTAAATTAAATGCCATATTTTCTTGACAAGGAATTGTTGCCAGTTTTGGCTAGCTAAGTTGTGCGATCTCTATTATTTTCTTAATGATATGTCAAAAACATAATGCTTGAGAGGAAAACGAGGCATTGCATGATTACAACTTACGAGTTATGAGTGTAGGAGATTGCTTGGTTTAATCGGTAAGCTCTTGTTGCCTACCCAGGGTTCACCAATATTCAGTATGGTAGTGCACAAATGGACTAGTTACGCTGCTATAGGCTAAAAATTTACCTAGACCCGATGTCCTGTGAAACCTGCTAGCTCAACATGGCTCTGTCCCTAATTGAAGGTGGAGTTCTTCTCATTCTTGCTTGTGTTTGGATGGCATAAATGGTTAAACACTCTTGCGGTTCGTTGGTTGTATTTGTTTTTTTATTAGAAATAGAAATGGGGTCTTTCCTTTGAAAAATAAATATATTAACATAGATAATGCTGAAAAATAGCTCATATGTTTTTAAAATATATCCAAAAAAGTAATCAAGAAATACAAGGATTGATCTCCAAGGATATATAACAAAGTTCCCCGCTACGGGACAGCTGAAAGAACAATGCAAAGTCCCACTCTGAGTAAAGTAGGAAAATCCCATTACCATAAGAGAGTTATCTCATTGTTGGATAACCAGAGTGCTTCGAACAAAACCCCTTGAAAAAAGCTTGTTACGATGTGTCAAGCTATGTAATATAACTCATCTACACATGGGCCGCCGGTGGGAAATATAAAGTCTTATAAAATACCAAGCCCATGAAACACTTGTTGTGGATACTCCACCATGACAACAAGGAAAAGAGATAAAAAAAAACATACTTCTTTACTAAAGACTACAAGTTGAACATCTATTAGGAGGGATATCTTACTTGTCCATGACACCTTGAGAACACCATATGTGAGCTCCAAGAGGCAACTAAGAGAAGGCAGGTTGAAGGAGAGAGACTTTGAGCTCCCTTATGACACACCCCTTGAGGTTCATAGAAAACCTTGTCATTTTATCTAAACAATGTACCACACGATTTATGTATATCTTCTATCTATATATAAACATAGCGGATGTAGAACTATTATTCCAAGATCACCGATAGGCCTGAATTAGGATAATTTGGTTTGTGAATTGATGTTACTCATGGCTATGTCGTTGCATCCTCGTTCAAGGTAGAAGGTTTTCTCGGCCTCGCATCCACAAGAGACTTACTATGTGTGAGGGATTAAATGTGACACGCCGATTGATAACATGTTGTAAAGTTGATACTCTAATCGATGATTTGCTATCTTACGATCGTTTGGATCCACTTGAGGGGAAATGAAATTTTCACTCTTACGTCAACATGAGGTTCGTATGTCGATTGGATGTTGTGTGATTTACTCACAAAATATACCATAATATAGTTCTTATTGGCCTTAAAAAATTTATGATATTATATTATTGGAAAAGGTCGATATATACCATTACAATGTTGTTGTTTCTATGATTTACCATTATAAAATAATTTATTCGATACATACCATTATAAATTTGTAGTTTTTTTATATTTCTAACCTTTCTTCAGTGAAATACCTCTCAAAATACGTATAGAGGTACTATATTTACCCTTTTTACACCGCCTCCTCCTTCTCCTACCTCTCGCCGGCGCCGTCGCATTATCGATGACCACCACTTGCTCTCCTTCCTCGACCCCAGCGTGAAGGTCTCTATCGTGCCGTGCAATAGGATTGCCTCCTAGGATGTCGATTTCAATCCTGCGTTGTCTCTCTGGGTGCGCCTCTTCTTCCTCATGGGCAGCATCGACACCGGCAAGGGGGCAGTGGTCCCGATCATTGTGTTCTTCCACGGCGGTGGAGTAGTTTGGGTTTCTCCACGAGGGCATGCTCCGAATACTTTCCGATGTCGACGTCTTTCAAGGAATCCTACGCCCCGTTGCTGCTGGCAAGAAGGACACCACCACCATGTGTTACTACTCGTGCTTCTCCGTTTCTGGATCTCCGACTTCGTCACCATCCAACTCCGGCTCGCTGGTGGCCCCATCATGTATGCCCCTTACACTGACTGGATGTGTTGTAGACTGGACGCACAAGGCCACGCACGTCGGCAGCCGGCTGCCGCTGTCGGCATCAACTTGTCGGCGTTCCAACCAGCGACTATGCGACAGAAGCGAGAGGCGTGAGAAGGCGGTGCCGAGAGATAGGAGGAGGTGGGGGCAAAAGTGTAAATACGTTCATATATAGTATCTGAAACCGTAAAGCAGTATATCGCGGGTAAATGGCTGAAAAAGGCCATAATGGCATATACCGAAGAAACACTACTTTTATAATGGCATGTTCCAAATAAATTATTTTGTATTGAAAAGTCCCAGAAACAACAACTTTGTAATGGCATTTATTAATTTTTTTCCTTTGATGTGTATTTATCTGAATCTACCATCATTAGCATAAGAGAGTTTTAGTTGACCAAAGACACTATTTTCATTGAATCAACGTTGGTATGTAACATTTGTGGCAACTAACAAAATAATAAACATTATATGGATAAAATGGTCCAACTAAGCCATATATGAGCCTCCTATTGATGCAAGGGTTAGACAATCATATCCCCTCATCTAGATGACAAAGATGATCAAAAGTTGAAAAGAGTGAAAATTGTTAAATGACACATAAACCTTTGGATCATTTTATTTATGTCAACGTGTTTTGAAGACATACCATCGATAGCTAATAAACTTTAGGGGCATATGTCGACCAAACGATTTAGGTTTTTTTAAAAAAAAGAATTAGACTTAGCTCAGTTCTCTCCAAAGTGCAAATTAGCCGCTTCCCACTAGGGTTCACAATTTCGCTCGAAGTTCACCAATTATGTTGATACCACTAGTATAGGATGCTTCAAGTGATCAAACAGCTTGGTACAACTTATCTAAATTTAATTTTCCAAATTTGAATTCGAGCGGGAAAGAGTGTTTTTTCGGTCTTTTGTAAATACTGAGAGAAAAAACTTCAAAGCAAAGAGATTTTATAATTATAATATAAACGGGCATGGTATCCGGCATGTTTGCACGGTAGATTTGTCTCAATCATATATTTGTCTTAATCTTTTAATTTGACATGCACTCTTATTCCTATTATGTTTAATTTCAAATTTATACAATTTTTCTTCTTCGTTGTAGTGAATATGAGTTCTTGTTTTTTATTCGACATGGGTTTTATTTTTATTATTTTTTATTTCTATCATTTTTTTGTTTTGTGTAGTTGATTAAACCTTTTTTAATCTAGCATGTACTCTTATGTCTATTAATTTTTATTCCAAATTTCTATTTCTTTGTTTAATTTATGAATTTTTAATATAGTCCGTTATAATCTGGATCCACAACAATCAAAATTGCATATCTTTACTTTTTTATTCATTTAATATGAAAATTTCTATTATTTAAGATTACGTGGTGCATCCATTGGACTTCATTTTATATGTATAATATTTGTATTTGTATCTTATATGAGCGCTTTCTACTGATTTGACATGAACTCTTATTTTTATTACCAATTATTCCAATCTTCATTTTAAAATTGTTTTATTGGAGCTGATATGGACTTTCCCTTTTCTCATCTAACATAGACTTCTATTTCTATTATTTTTTAAATATAGATTTTGTCCAGGTCTTATCTGTTTCGAGTGTTCTAACATTAAAATCCTACCGGGCAATCCTCGAATCTTATGGGTGAAACGAATGTGAAAGGGTTAAAAGCATGCATGCCACTGGAGAGTCTTCATTGGGCAAAAATACCACTGCAGACATTGAAATATCGGAGATGCCATTATAAACTTCAGATATGTGCATACATGCCATTTTCGGAGCTGGAAGAGAATTTCAGATTAAATACAGAGGTATATACGGTTGGAAATATGGCCTGACATGTGGGGCCCACATGTCAGCCTCCCCCCACCTCATCTTCTTCCTCATCCCAACTCTCTCCCCTCTCTCTGGTCGATACGTGACCCCGCCCGCGACGGGGCTCCGGCGACGGGCTGAAAGAGGATCCTAAGGCCTAGAGGGGGGGGGTGAATATGCAATTTTAATTTTTCTTTGATTAATTGTTGATTAAGCATCAAATTAATAGTGACCCAATCCTAGTGTCAATTGATACGCAAGCGGAAGCGATAAACAAGTTAACAAGCATCTAAGACATGGCATCACAATCAACACATTCAATGCAATGATAGTAAGTGCGGAAAGTAAATAAGAGGACGACACGGTGTTTGTTTGACCGAAGTTCGGAGCCGCAACTCCTACTCTCCGTTGAGGCTACCCCTTGCGCACAAGGACCGGCTCGCTCTCGAGCCTCACGCCTCACTTACTCCCGTGTCGTTCGCCACTCTGGCGAGGTGGACTCACACACCCGTACACCGACTCAAGAGTAGCCACACGCCAAGGCCTACTCTCAAGCCCACGCCCACGAAGGATGTCTTCAAAAGTAACAAGTTCAAACGCCCGATCATGCCGGATCAAGGACTTCCGTGAAGCTTCGGTATTGGGGTTTGATGGATTGTGGCTTTGGATGATCTTGTGGGTGGAGGAATGGCTCTAGAACACCTAATTGATGAGCTATGAATGTGGTAGGTGAAGTGGGCAACAAACCTCAAAGTAGCCACCACTAGATAGGTATTTATAGCCCTAGAGCAAAACTAGCCGTTGCCTCTGGAAGAGACAAAAGACTAGCCGTTACACTCTATCGGACGCCGTCCGACGGACTCGGACGCCGTCCGACAGAGCGTCTCGCTCAGCAAAAATAGGTTTACGGACGCCGTCCGGTCCCACGGACGCCGTCCGACAAAGAAGGATCGCGCAGACGCCGAAACCACCGGACGCTTCAGACGCCGTCCGGCAGCCGAAAAGCCCGAATTGAACCTTATCGGACGCCGTCCGTAACTACGGACGCCGTCCGACGAGTGAGTATGCAAGGGACCGGACGGCCACCCAGACGCTGTCCGACAGAAAGTTCCTCGGATTAAAACCTTACCGGACGCCGTCCGATCACGACCGGACGCCGTCCGACAGAGAAGAATTTTCGAGCTAAAATTTGTGGGGGAAATTAGGTGGGTTTCTCTCTCTCTAGAAATCTCACAAGGATATATATGGGTATTTTTAGAAGTGGTGGACTACGGAAACCGAAGTTTTCGAGAATTCGCAAAGATCCGCATAGTCCGAGATATTCGACCCCTTTTGAAATCGACGAAAAACAAGAAATAAACCTAACTACTCTAATTTATCGTGACCTCTTCTCCTGGGTCACGCGTTTGAAATCTTGAAGCACTTCGAGAAAATTGTCGACGCTTCAAATTAGGGTTTATAAAAATCGCCGAGTCTTCGCTAGGGTTCCGAGAAGTCCAAAAACCCCCTAGCCTTTTATATTGATTAATTTTATCATCAATGCCACTAATAAAAATTAGGGCTCAACGATGCTCACACGGGCAGCTCGGGCTAGGGGCAACGCGGCAGGAGGGCGGCGGCGGCGGCGCGCTCAGATCTCCCCACACGAAGCACGGCGGCGACGCCGCCATCTTCCTCGAGCCCGGCGCCGGCGAGCAGCGTGCTTCGGTGAGTCCGGCGAGGAGGCGGCGGCGAGTCATGGACGAGGTCGGCGGTAGCTCGGCGACCTCTCCGGGTGGTCAGACGGCGCGGATGGCCCGAGGCGGCTGACGACGGCTGCCTTCGCCACCATGCGCCAAGGGTGAAGGAGGTCGCCGCCGCCGTGGGTAAGGACAGTCGCCGCCGCCGTATGGGCGATGGGGAAGCGGAGCTCCGCCGCCATGGGAGCCAGCCGTCGCGCCGCCATGGACGATGGCGAGAGGGCTCATCGCCGCCGCTATGGGCGGCGGAGGCGTCGCCGTCGCCATGCTGTGGCGTGGGGAGGCGCGCGGCGCCGCCGCCGCCTCCTCTGCTGCGTTGCCCTCGCCTGAAACCACCGTCACGAGCCTTGTCGCCGGCGGGGTCTCGACCAAAGAGAGGAGAGAGAGGGAGAGAGTTGGGATGAGGAAGAAGATGAGGTGAGGGGGGCTGACATGTGGGCCCCACATGTCAGGCCGTATTTCTAACCGTATATACCTCTGTATTTAATCTGAAATTCTCTTCCAGCTCCAAAAATGGCATGTATGCATATATCTGAAGTTTATAATGACATCTCCGATATTTCAATATCTACAGTGATATTTCTGTTCAATAGAAACTCTCCAGTGGCATATATGCTTTTAACCCTCCATTAAATCATGCTTCCCACCACCCACGCCATAGATCGCTATCGCTGCTGCACCTTTTTTTCTTCAAGAATAATGCCATCAACAGTTCGATCGACACTACTCGCTGACGAATTTTCCTATCCTCCTATGCCTATCTATTAATAACAATCGATTCGGCAGCTAGTTCGACAGAGTTGCGCAAGAACACACGCTCCTACGCGAGTGCGGTGGAGGGGTTGACCACTGCGATGGCCGCCTCACCCGCGCCTACGCTGGTGCTCCTGCCGGAGTGGGGCTCCGGCCACCTCATGTCCATGCTCGAGTCCTGCAAGCGCATCCTCCTCCACGGCGGCCGCGCCTTCTCCATCACGCTGCTCGTCATGCGCCCGCCCACCGCCGAGGCCACCTCCGAGGTCGAGGCGCACGTCCGCCGCGAGGCCGCCTCCGGCCTCGACATCCGCTTCCACACCCTGCCCGCCGTCGAGCAGCCCGCCGACGCCGCCGGCGTCGAGGAGTTCATCGCGAGGTACATCGAGCTCCACACACCGCACGTCAGGGACGCCGTGGCTGGGATGGCGTGCCCCGTCGCCGCGCTCGTGCTGGACATGTTCGCCGCGCCCATGGTCGACGTGGCCCGCGACCTCGGCGTGCCCTCCTACGTGTTCATGTCGTCCACCGGCGCCATGCTCGCGCTCATGCTGCACCTCCCCGTGCTCCACGAGCTGGTCACCGTGGAGTTCGACGAGGTGGACGGGGAGGTGGACGTGCCCGGGTTGCCGCCCATACCGCCGGCGTTCATGCCGTGCCCGGTGGTGGACAAGAAGAGCCCCAACTACACCTGGTTCGTGCGCCTCGGCGACCGCTTCATGGACGCCACGGGCATAATCGCAAATACCGCCGACGAGCTCGAGCCAGGGCCCCTCGCGGCTATCGCCGACGGCCGCGCTGTGCCGGGTCGCCCCGCGCCCCCGGTGTACCCAATCGGCCCCGTGCTCTCCCTCGGAAGCGGCAACACCAAGAAGGATTCGTCTGAGCCAACGCACGAGTGCATCGCCTGGCTCGACACCCAGCCGCCGGCGTCGGTGGTGTTTCTCTGCTTCGGGAGCATGGGCTGGTTCGAGGCGGCGCAAGTGGTCGAGATCACCGCGGCGCTGGAGCGGTGCGGCCACCGTTTTCTGTGGGTCCTCCGGGGCCCGCCGGCGGCCGAGTCCGGCGCCGGCGCGCCGGACGGGTCGGAGCACCCGACGGACGCGAACCTCGACGAGCTCCTCCCGGACGGCTTCCTGGAGAGGACGAAGGGAAAGGGCCTCGTGTGGCCGACGTGGGCGCCGCAGAAGGACATCCTCGCGCACCCCTCCGTGGGGGGCTTCGTGACGCACGGCGGCTGGAACTCGGTGCTGGAGAGCCTGTGGTACGGCGTGCCGATGGCGCCATGGCCTCTCTACGCGGAGCAGCACCTGAACGCGTTCGAGCTCGTGGCGGACATGGGCGTGGCCGTGCCGCTGAAGGCGGACAGGAAGCGGGACAACTTCGTGGAGGCAGCGGAGCTGGAGCTGACGGTCGAGTCCCTGATGGGCAGCGGGGAGGAGGGGAGGAAGGCGAGGGAGAAGGCCGCGGAGATGAAGGCCGTGTGCCGGAGCGCTGTACAGAAGGGCGGCTCTTCCTACGCGGCGCTGGAGCGGCTCTCCGCGGCGCTTCGCTACGGCGCGGCGCTCCCGAAGAAGTGAAGCTGGACTGGGTTGTCTACGACTGCGCATATACGCCTCGTTTGAGAGCGTCATCATGCTTGTTTAAAATCATAATAAACGCTTTGGTTTTTAAAGCGGATTTTTCATTCAAATAGAAGTAAGACAATGAAGTTCGATCGTGTACCACAACAGCAAACAAGCCTACACAATTTATAAGACGTGTTTTTAATGATATCATCGATAAATGTATTGGGTTTCAAATGGAAAATAATTGATGTTCCCTCCATGCCGTTCTACTTTTGTTTTGCATTCTTTATATTTACAAAAATGCTATGAAACAGAACGTTGTTCTGAATAAAAGTAACAGAAAAGATCGTATGCCGTTGGATTTGCGTGAATCTTAAAGCATACAAATCCACTTTATATTCCTTTCTCACACGTACGCCCCTATTCCTACCCTCAATTCCCCCACGGTCGCAGCCCTCCACCACCATGGTTTCTCGCCGCCATCTACGCCCATGCCTCCTTCGTCTTGACTCCTCGCCGCTATCCACGCTTGTCTCCCCCACCGTGATTCCTTGCTGCTGTCCACACTCGTGCCTCCTTTGTAGTGATTCTTTGTTGTCGTCCACATCCATGCCTCCACCGCCGTGGCCATTGACATCCTCACCTCTGCTACTGCCTTTTCTTGTCGTCAATGAAGGTGTCAACGATACACCCACCTTGCGACCGTTGAAGGTTGCATGTGCTCGAAGGTGGCCAAAGCGTCCTGCGCCTATCACAAATTGTGCAATAGTTCTGCCATGCCAAGGTAAATATGGCATGGCTGGCTAATTTGTTGAGGGCATGGTCGATTTGGGTCGATCTGTATGGTTTTTTTTTACAAGATTTTATATGGATCTCGTCGATTTCTTGGAGATTCGTTTACTTGAGCATATTTCAGGTTTTGGCGTTGTTCGATTTGGCGCTATTAATGGGCGTCTTTGGGGATTGTTGGTGTCTGATAGGGATGAACTAGAGCTATATTAGTGTCAATTTTTGGGGTTGAATTGTGTGAAAAGGATGACCGATGGATGGCCATCTGTGTGCTGGCCTTTGTTTGTCTGATTTAGCAAATTCTATATTTGTGGATAGATCCTTGCAATGCATTCATCAGATTAGTTTCATAAAGTTTTAGAAAAATTTCTTATAATTTTTTGAAAGTTTCTTGCAGTTTCAATAAAGTTTCATATATTTGTAAAAGTTTCATATAGTTTCAAAAATTTTCATATAGTTTTCATTTAGTTTCATGCATATTTGAATTAGGCTCATCCAAAGGGATAATTTTATATAGTTTTAGAAAAAATTTTATGTAGTTTCAAAAAGTTTCAAGGAAATTACCTTTTAGTTTTTATGTAGTTTCATACATTTTCATAAAGTTTCGTATAATTTTAATACAATTTTTTCATATAATTTTTGTGTGGTTTCGTATATATTTAGAAAATTTCATATGGTTTTCATGTGGTTTCACGAATATATGAATTAACCTTATCATTGGAATAGTTTTATAAAAAATTTTATTGTTGTAGAAAAAAATTCGTGAAGTTTTTATAAAGTTTCATATAATTTTCTAAAAAAATTATGTAGATTCCAAAAAGGTTTCATAAAATTTTAGGAAATTTCACGTAATTTGAAAAATGTTCACGTAGTTTCGTGATGTTTTATATAGTTTCATGATGGTGCCATCATAGTATCTACTGGCATCATCACGCAAATCAATTAACTTCTTCGTTGAGATAGTTTCATAAAGTTTCATTTAGTTTCATGTAAATTAGCCTCGTCGTTAAGATAGATCTTAGAAAGCTTTATGTAGTTATAGAAAAGAACCATGTAGTTTCCAAAAAATTTACATGTGGTTTTCACAAAAGTTAATGTAGTTTTTCAGAAAATTTCATGTTGTTTTAGGGCATGTACAAAGGCATTTAATAGGATGTCTCTTAGCAGCACTATTTAATAGTTTTGCTGATGTGGCGTAGGGTAAAATGTAAAAATTACTAGAGTCGACTCTTGGTGAAGAGACTGACTCTTCACAAGCTCCTAGATAGAATTAGAGAGGAGCAACATTAAATAGCATAGAGGCTCTTGTGCATGTTCTTTGTACATGACTTATCTCTTTGTTTAAACGAATATGTCAAGAGATATCTTTGAACTCTTCAGTGTACATGCCCTTAGAACGTTTTACTTAGTTTTCACAACGTTTTACCTAGTTTTCAGAAAGTTTCGTACTGACATCGTCATGCCGCCCACTGATTTCATCGCGCTCACATAATGTACATGTTTTTGTCGTTTTGTTGCTTCTTCATTTTGTTGGGACGGTGATCTATTCTGTAATTGCTCCCTTGCATTTACTCATAGGAAAACAAACTTAGAAATAATAACCATGGGTAATCTAGTCGTTTCAACGGCTATTAGCCTTTCTTTTTTTAAAAAATAATTCTTTCGTTCTTTTTTATTTGTCGTCGTTGACTTTTATACATCCATTTAATCATTTGCTTAATTTAAAAACTATTTATGTATCATTTTATATGTAATGCTTTGTTTTATCATTTAAAATACTTTAAGTATGACATATTTTTGAATAGGAAAAAGTGTCATTTTGGTCCCTCAACTTTCACGTTTGAGCCAAATTCGTCTCTGAAGTCAAATACCAGTTTTCGCACGTCCCCCATCTTTCAAAACAGTGCCGATTTGGTCCCTTGACCGGTCAAACCCGGATTGGAGGACGGTTTTGGCTGATGTGGCGCTGATGTGGCGTTCTTAGCTGATGTGGTGCTCATGTGGCACACCACGTGACTTTTTTTTTCTGGCCGACGGCACCGTTCTCGTTAATTCGTCATTTTCGAGGTCTTATGTTGCTCGGATGAATTTCGGTTGAACACGAAAGTTGTAGATCATTTCGAGATGCATCTTTTTCATGTAGAAAAGTTTTTCATTTGAGCAATTTATGAATTTATAAAAAATATTTTTGTCGCTGCCTGCTTCCGGGCCGACGGCACCGTCCTCGGTAATTCGCCATTTTCGAGGTCTTATGTTGCTCGGATGAATTTGGATTGAACACGAAAGTTGTAGATAATTTCAAGACGCATTTTTTTCATATATAAAAGTTTTCATTTGAGCAAATTATAAATTTATAAAAAATATTTTTGTCTCTGCACCTTAGGACGGCGGCACCGTCTCGATAATCGCCATTTTCGAGGTCTTACGTTGCTCGTAAGAATTTATGTTGAACACAAAAAGTTGTAGCTAATTTCACGACGCATCTGTTTTGTATAAATAACTTTTCCATTTGAGCAACGTATGAATTTCTACAAAAATTATTTTGACGCGCGTCGCAGCGGGGTCCGCAGACCGCGTCCCGGCGAAATAATTTTGTAGAAATTCATACGTTGCTCAAATGGAAATGTTGTTTACACAAAAAATGAGTCTTGAAATGATCTACAATTTTCGTGTTCAATCCAAATTAATCCGAGCAACATAAGACCTCGAAAATGGCGAATTACCGAGGACGGTGCCGCCGTCTTAAGGTGCAGTGACAAAAATATTTTTATAAATTCATAAATTGCTCAAATGAAAAACTTTTCTATATGAAAAAGATGCGTCTCGAAATGATCTACAACTTTTGTGTTCAACCCAAATTCATCCGAGCAACATAAAACCTCGAAAATAGCAAATTAACAAGAACGGTGCCGTCGGCAAAAAAAAAAGCCAGGTGGTATGCCACATGAGTGCCACATCAGCTAAAAACGCCACATCAGCCAAAACCGCTCTCCAATCCGGGTTTGACCGGTCAAGGGACCAAATCGGCACTGTTTTGAAAGATGGGGGACGTGCGAAAACTGGTATTTGACTTCAGGGACGAATTTGGCTCAAACGTGAAAGTTGAGGGACCAAAATGGCACTTTTTCCTTTTGAATATTAGCACTAATTTTTTGAATAAAACAGATGGTCAAAAAGCATGTCCAAAATTCAACAATGATAAATAAAACAAAAGCATGGATAGAGTATTAGAAGAAATTAGAACTTTTGCTAAGTTTTCTCGTAAAACTGCGGTTTCATTTCTTTTTTAGTGTCATTGTGTTCTGACGTTACATTATATGTATAAAAGTAAAACGGAACAACCACGTTAATCCTAAAATGTTAGAAATTGCAGCGTTGATTGAAAAATTTTTAATAAATAATCAGAGAAGAAAAGAAAAAACTGAACCATCGATTAACGGGTTAGATTCAAAGAGAGAGTCCATGCATATTAAAATTGCAAAATAAAACAATATAATTTCTCAATAAAAATAATAGTCCATGAGATATGAAAAGATCTCACATCATCTATTTTATATATTTATATTAAAAATATTTTTTAACAGGTTAAATGTTGAGACAAATCTAGTTCGATAAAACTCGCGACACACCTATTTATTTTTAATAAATTAGCAGCATAGAAATTAGCAGTGTATTAGAAGGATCAATGTAACTTGGTTGCGTCTGTTTGCTCCCGGGTGCGTTCCCTTAATATTTTACAGCATGTTTAAAGTGTTTTAAACTGATTTATTCAACAGCTTATTCATTTAGTTTTTTTTTTAAACATGATATTTTATTTATTACTCCCTCCGTTTCAAAATATAAGGCGTGCATGTATTTAGAAAAGTCAACGTTTGTAACTTTTGAATAAAAATTAAGATAAATATATATATGTTTAATGTTGCGCATGTCATATAGTTAGATTCACATTTGAAAATACTTTTATATGATGTTAATTTTATAGTTATTGATAATATATTGTGAGAGCAAATAATGGTCAAAGTTCTGCATTAAATACCGCGTCAAAAAATTATATGCTTTATATTTTAAAACGGAGGGAGTATTTCATTAAAGAATACAAAATATTACTCACAGAAAATCTGACCGACACGCAATCGTGCTGCGGGATCTCTTCCTCTGGACAACACTCATCACACCTACTGACCTAGTACATTATTCGTCCGGCATCTCAGTCGTGCGGTAGGCAGCTCAGCAGTCAAGTCGCAACTTTTTACTTTTTTTTTTGTTCCAACTTCCAAGAAAGACCAGGGAGGCCGCAGGCAGCCGTCGTGTTGCTCACAGCCTCACAAGTCACAGGCTCACAGCTCACTTGCTCTTCACTAATGGCAATCCCGACGGTCGTGCTGCTGCCCATCTGGGGCGCCGGCCACCTCATGTCCATGCTCGACGCCGGGAAGCGGCTGCTGGCGCGCAGCGGCGGCGCCCTCTCGCTCACCGTGCTCGTCATGAAGCCTCCGATGGGGCCGTGGGTGTCAGAGGTCGCTGGAATCGTACGCCGGGAGGAGGCGTCCGGCCTCGACATCTGCTTCCACCACCTGCCCGCCGTCGAGCCCCCGACGGACACCGTGGGCGTCGAGGAGTTCGTCTCCCGCTTCGTGCAGCTCCACGCACCGCACGTCAAAGCGGCCATCGCCGGCTTGGCGTGCCCGGTGGCCGGCCTCGTCATCGACTTCTTCTGCACGACGCTGCTCGACGTGTCCCACGAGCTCTCCGTGCCGGCCTACGTTTACTTCACCTCCAACGCCGCCATGTTTGCGCTCTTCCTGCGCTTGCCGGCGCTCCACGAGGAGGTGGCCGTCGATTTCGAGGAGATGGAAGGCATGGTGGACGTCCCTGGGCTGCCGCCGGTGCCGCCCTCGTCTCTGCCGCTGCCGGTGATGGACAAGAAGAGCCCGAATTACACGTGGTTCATGTACCACGGCAGGCGGTTCATGGAAACCAAGGGCACCATCATTAACACCGCGGCCGAGCTCGAGCGGAGCGTTCTTGATGCCATCGCCGACGGCCGCTGCACGCGCGGAATCGCAGCTCCGGCCATCTACCCGATAGGCCCAGTGCTGTCGTTTGAGCCGCCGGCCGAGCAGCGGCACGAGTGCATGCGGTGGCTCGACGCACAGCCTCCGGCCTCCGTCGTGCTCCTCTGCTTCGGGAGCGGCGGGTTCTTCACGGCGCCGAAGGCTCACGAGGTAGCCCATGGCCTGGAGCGCAGCGGGCACCGCTTTCTCTGGGTGCTGCGCGGCCCGCCGGAAAAGGACAAGCGCCCCCCCACGGACGCGAACCTCGAGGAGTTGCTCCCGGAGGGGTTCTTGGAGAGGACGAAGGAGAAGGGCCTCGTGTGGCCGACGAGGGCGCCGCAGAAGGAGATACTGTCCCACGCCGCCGTGGGGGGCTTCGTGACGCACTGCGGGTGGAACTCTGTGCTCGAGAGCTTGTGGTTCGGCGTGCCGATGGTGCCATGGCCGCTCTACGCCGAGCAGCACCTGAACGCGTTCTTGCTGGTCGCGTACATGGGCGTGGCCGTGGCCATGAAGGTGGACAGGAAGAGCAACAACTTCGTGTACGCGGCGGAGCTGGAGCGTGCCGTGAAGACGCTGATGGGCGGCTCTGACGAGGGGAGGAAGGCGCGGGAGAAGGCCTTGGAGATGAAGGCCGCGTGCAGGGTCGCCGTCGAGGAGGGAGGGTCCTCGTTCTCTGCGTTGGAGAGCCTCTGCGAGCAGTTGGTGAGCCGACCTGTGCTTACCGATAAGTGACTTGAGTGCAGAGCTGGCCAACGGACCGAACCGGTCCGGCCTGGTTGGTTCGGTTACTATATTAACCGGGTCAACGGGCGGCGGTCTTGGTCAGATTCGGTTCGTACAGTTAACCAAACGAACCAGGTCAGCTTGGTTTTTTATTAGCTGGTTTATTTTATTTTAAAATATATATAAAAATTAAGAAAAATCATTACATTTCATAAATATATATTATAAATTAAATAAATATATTATTTATAATTACAAAGAATATATGAAAAATATAAAAATATATATTGCATTGAATTACTAATATACTATAGTAGCGAACTGGAACGGACCAAACCGAACCGAATCGGACATTACTATCTTGAACCGAACCAGTTTAGGCGACGCAGACAAGGTCTTGACCTAGGTCACCGAATCGGGCAAAGTGTGGGCCGGCCCGGTTCGGTCCAGTCGAACCGGCCCATTTGGCCACCTCTACTTGAGTGTGATTTTTCTGTGTCTAGAGCTGAAGTGATGTAATGATTTTAATGGCCACGAAAGATTTAGACGATGTGCAAAATATTTAGTAACACTGTTTAATATTGTTTTCTTTATCTATGATTCTCTAACTATTATTGCCTCTTTCCAAATCAACACGAGTATATCCGGGCTACTTAGGTCGTGGCTACGGACCGACCGCTGACGCTGTTTTCCCTGTGGTACAGCTATAGTTGTCATGATTGGTTATACCAGATGTTCCTCCTATTTATAGTGGAGACCACGGATACGAATCCTACCATGATGCGTCCCTGTCCTATCTATTACAATGCAGAGTCCACGTAACCCGATTATACACACATTTGACATAAACTACAACAAACTCCAACTTGACGAATATGCTTTTGCTACTAGAAGATTGATAACGTACCGTGTGAATACTCGTGTAATAGTGATACTTCGTTGTTTACTAAGTAGCATGAAAAATTTGACTTGGCCTCGGACTCGTTGCCTTTTAAGACAAACACTGCCTTTCTGTTGCAACAGTACTCCCTGCACATAGAATTCACAACTCCCCTACATATTGTACAACTCCCTGCGCATGCAACAATACTCCCTACTCCTTTTTTATGATCCCGACGATCCTTTAATTTGCAACATTATAGAACATAATCATATCATATTAATGTCTAGAGTGAAATTAACTTCCTTCTTACCTAGTTACATGCTTCACACCCTCAAGTATTTGGTCAACTCCGCGATAAATCATGATCTTTGATAGCTCCTACTCCAATTGCATGATAAAATGTGTCAGCGCCAGAGTAGATTGATCCAAATTCACCAACCTTGTATGAAGAGAACAACTCCTTATAACGTGTCACATGAAAAGACCAACCAAATCCAAAATCCACTCTCCATTTGATTGTATATCGATACTTGAGATAACATCATCATTGTTGTCTTCTAAGTCACTTTCAACCACTGCCACATTATCACTTGTTTCTTTTTTGTCGATCCAATCCTACTAACAACGGTTGGCATCATTAGATGTCCGCCATCCTGAACAGATCATAAATATCATCACCTAGCACGTCCTCCACCATGAACACATTTTCAGCCTAACCGCATGACCTGTTCCCCTCCTAGCATAGTGTTGACACGAAAAGTTAGCTTCTCGCGAACACACGTGCCGAAGCGTCAACTCTGGGGTTGTGTCGCAACAAGAAAAACCAAGCGTGCCAGTCAATTTGACCTATAAATTAACAAGGCGAAAATCGTCAGTAATATAACCCTAATCGGCTTTTGAAATAGCCAGATCAGGTTTTTCTATAATCGGCTTTTGAATTATCCGATTATAGATTCTATCGGTTCTAGGTCCGATAGAGCAAATAAATACAGAATAATAATCAAATTTAAATCTCTTATTTCTTTTTGATATTTTATAATAGCATCAGCAATAAATCCTAATATCAATATATTAGGTTTAACCAAGAAACAGATTGAACAGATTGGTCAGGCCAAGATAGTGCTCATGTCTAAATCTAAGATATAAACCAATAAACTGATTGAAAGGTCTAAAGACTGATAAAAGTAAATGTAACACAGATCGGTAAATGTTCCCACAGGCGAAATCCTAAACATGGCACACACAAGATCGATTGAACGAGGCAGTTGCGTATATCATATTCGGGAAAAGCATATGAAAGATTTAACAATCGGCATTACATGGTAAATACACATTGCAGATCGATCAAGTCGAGACAGTACAATATGCAAAAACATGTTAAAGATCGAGAAATCCCGAGACAGTCTAACATGGTTTGTATACATGAGATCAAATTGATACAGCCATGCATACGGGTTACAAGGAGAGAATCGATTATCCCATCGAGATAGCCCTACCTGCGAGTTGAAGCCTTTCGACGAGGTCGATCGGATTCGAGAAATTGTTTTGTGTATTGAGTGTTCCATCCCTATTCTCGAGACTTAGGGTCCTATTTATAGTATTACAAAATCGATACCGATACGACCTAGTTTACCGCGACGCGCTTCTGATCTCAACGTATTTCTTCCGAAGTCTCAAAAGTATCGGTATTTCGCCTTTCTTCTTTGCCGATAAAGCCCATTTCCGATTTGGCCCAACAAACCTCATCATATTCGGCTTTTCCTGAACATCCGATTTTCTGCCAAATTTGGGTGTCAACATATGCCCCTAAGTTTGGCAATGAGTATTTCATTAGCCAACTTCCAAGTAAAATCGGATTTACTATATCGAACCCTTCACATTTCTATCCTCAGAACTTCTCGCTTTACGCTCATTCAGTAGAACACGTGTCACCCAATGCATAAATATGGGCGGCTCAGAACGCCAAAAGCGCGTAAAACCCTAGTTTTACCACGGCTATAAATAGCGCACCATTCGCGTCACTTTCACACTCTTCTACTACAAGACGGCTCTCGCCGGAAATTTCAAGACCTCAAGATCCCGCCGCATACAACTCCTCCAATCGCTAATCGGCATCATGTCTCGTGTTCGATCCAATGCTCGGACTCGAAGCTTTGTATTCTTTGGGCCCGAGGGAGATCGAGACCCATCGGATTTCATACATCACTCCGTGGCGACTCTCTTTTCGCCGATAAGCTTAGTGCCAACAAATGGAAATCGCTTTTAGGTCTTGGCCTAGCCCGATCAAGGATATAAGGACCGCTCATTCGGGTTTATAGCCAAAAGCAAGAGCAATGGGATGAGTTAGGGATAACCGATGCCATTCTTCTCTCCTTATCTCCGCCACCGGCCAGATGAACCGCTCATGGTGCATCGGCTTATTTTAGTGCGACATCGCAAACGCCTTCCTCTTCCCGACTGGACCAATCAGCCCCACACTTCTGGACGTAGCCATGCTGACTGGTCTTAGCCCCGATGGCGAGATGCTATCGGCTTTCGACTTAACCGCCACATCGGGCTAGTACCGAGAAGAATTTTGGTAGCAACGCTACATCAGTACTCACCAGAAAACCGATGCTGTGGATGATGAAGAGCACATTGCCTTCCTTAACATGTGGCTCGATCGGTTTTTCTTCTGCGGGCAATCTCTGAGCCCTAGCAAGGTATACCAAGGAGTAGCCGAGGCCTTGGCATCAGGCCAAAAATTATCAATCCGAAAATACCTGCTATGAGCCACCTACCGGACGATGCATGAGATCAGGGAGGGTCTCTGTTCACCAAAAGCCGATTACTCAGTTGGTAATCTCGGCGGACCCTTCTGGTTTATCGGGATGTTCCTGAAACTCCAGATATACAACTCCCTTGGCGAATTAGATTTCAGTATAAGATTTCCAAGTGAAAAGGAATCCGATAACAGTGATCGCCCATGCAGATCATACGGGGAAATGATCTCAATCAATTGCAATAGGCGGCGCTTAAACCAAGAAGACCTTGCCATGTCCATGGTTGCATTTTATACGATGTCTGAATCGGAATATGGATTAGAACAGTTCAACCCATACACTGATCTAGATAGATATCCGATTCGCCGTTTTCCGATTGGAAAACACTCTGAAGGGAGAAGCCCTAGCAGCATACAAGGAATTCATCTCCCTAGGAATTTTCTTCGCCATCCTGAACACGAGAACCCACATTAGAAAACCATCTTACGAATTCTATCATCCAGCTGTGGTTGCTCGGCAATTCAACCTTGGGCAAAATATTCCTGATCTCCTCATCTATCGTCAACTGAATGCCCGAGAAGACTTAAGTCCCAAATCGGCTTATGGAATTCTATCGGCCGCTCAAATTGATTTTGAAATGCCATCGGAATTTCGAATGTGGGCCGATACTTCGCCAAAGTTCGATGACTGGTGGGAGGCTATTGCAAAAAATATCTTTGCTATGTATATGAGCTTCAACCTTAATCGAACAAATTATCGGCGAAAGAAAACTCCGCAAGCCCAACGGCCTAATATTGCGGAAGATCGAAGCTCCATCGAATCGAAACCAAGAGCTCAAATACTACCAATTCGACAATTCCGACGATGATAAAGAGGAAAACTCTTCGAATCAGACCTTCTTCGTCGATTCGACGATGAAAGAACGGAATCCTGCACCCACGCATCGCCTTCATGCAATGAGGTTACTAACTTGCGTGTGTCCGCTAACTCACTTTATCCTTTTCCGATTACTAACCCCTGCTTATCTCCTTTCGAGTGGTGATAAGCGCCCAAGGCAAAGCTCATTGGAGAAGAAGTCGGCGGATCCACTGACGGCCAAGTCACGGCTTTCACCGTATGCTTCAAGAAACGAGGTACAATCGACTTATCTCACATAATTCTTGAAATATCCGATTCTTTACCGACTTCGTTTAACAGGGAAACCCGAAGGTGAACCCGGCCTAAGGAAGAAAGTAGTCACTAAGAAATCAAGGCCCCAAAAGGTGCGTACTCCCGACAGTACGGATCAATATGTGACATAGTAAGCACTTGATTTCTTCAAATCTTTGACCATCATCGGCTTTCTTACTTATCGGATTATGATTTTAGGACACTTCACCCATCTCAAAGAAGAGAGATGGCACACCTGCCCCTCCGCCAGCGTCACAAACTCCACCGACCTTCAATCCACAAGACGAATCGGTTTCCTTCCTTTTATTTCGCAATTTTCAAAACCCGATTGCTCAGAACTTTAAATATTTTTGTCCAAGACATGTTTCAACCTCGCATTGACCCGTAACGGTGGTGTCTCGCAGTCATCACCTATGATGGCAAAAAGACGATGAGCTCAACTTCGACCCATCCAAGATGGATTGGCTCGACGACGAGCTCGATTTCTTATCTTCGCCATCCGTCCTCGTCGCCTCTAATCGCCATCATCGATTCTCCGCCTCGAGCCATCCAAGAAGAATCGCTTTCTCCGGATACTGGGAAAATCAAGCAAATGTGGAACGGTGAACGACGAATCGGCTTTCTGGCCAACCCTCTTGTCATCCGGAAATAGCTGATTCCATCAAGGAGATCCTCCCGAGCAAGTGGTCGCGCCATCGGAAAATCATATCTCTTTCGGGCCGAAGTTCGATTTTGACGCTGGCGCCGGATCGGCTCCATCACGAGAAATCTTGAAGGATGTCAAGCCGAGCTCAAAGGGCTGATCCAAGACGCTAACTCACAAAATGACAAACTCTCCAAGTCAAACAAGAGGTGAATCGGCAAAGATTGCACCTCCAAAGCAATTTCAAGGGTTAAGTCTTTGGAACTAGAACCGAGAAGGCAAAGAAAGTCAAGCGACCGCCGCTCAGATTTTGAAGAGACTAAATCGGCAGCCAAGGAACAGTATGGCGTAGTAAAAGCTTGTGGCCTAGCAGTATTGGAGGCGAAAAAGAAAATACCGATCGTCCCCGGATCAGCCGAAGAGGATACCAATATCATCAATCGGATCCGGGACACGATCACTAGTGCCGCCGCCGCCATTTATGAATTCTGCGAGTAACTGGCCTGCGAGCCAAATTTCGAAACTCTCGTCATGTATGGATCGGTTCGTACCGATCGGAAAACATATTTCACTCTGCCCTTCGGGCCAAAACGATTGGGGCCTTCGCGCCTTTGTAATAACTATTTCTTCATGCAATCATTTTTATCTCATGTCTTTAGGCGATTCACTTAGAATCGGCTTTTACTCAACAGCAATGAGCAAAATTTGCATAATAACTAGACCTGTAGACGATTCCCTGAGAATCGGCTTTACATCAACAGCAACGTGTTGAGAAACTTTCAATGCGCCAAGTGCAAAACGACCTTTTGAACTATAGGCGATTCATAAAATCGGCTTTACAAACCCTAGCTCAAGCTCCGACCCAAACGCTAGGATAATACTTTTTCAAATACTTGGCGTTAATTGCTTTACCGAAAACTTCTCCTTCGAGCGTCTCCAAGATATACGCATTACCAGGAATAATCCGATTGACTTTAAATGGTCCTTCCCAATTTGGAGACCACTTCCCGTACTTAGGATCCCTAGAGCCAATCGGTGAAAACGTCTTCCATACGAGATCCCCTATTTGAAAAGTTTTCGGCACAACTTTCTTATTATAATGTCTAGCCACTCTTTGCTTATCACGCTCAATATGTTCCAGAGCTCTTAACCGAACTGCCACCATGTCATCCAACTTATCCATCATCAACCTATTGTAATCATCGGCTTTTACGTTATTATGCTCTTCAACCCTCGTAGAACCGATGATGGCTTCAACTGGCAGAACAGCTTCTTGACCGTAAACTAGCTCAAATGGCGATACCTTCGTAGCTCCCTGCTTAGAAATCCGATACGCCCACAACGCATCCGCCAAAGTATTATGCCAACCCCGCAGCCTTTCATCGATTTTTCGCTTGATCAGCTTTATAGCACTCTTGTTTGAAGACTCTGCTTGGCCGTTGGCTTGAGCATAATACGGCGAAGAATTAATCGTTGTGATTCCCAAGCTTCGAGCGTAATCTTGAAACGCTTCTGACATAAATACCGATCCCTGATCTGTAGTGATCGTCTGAGGAATACCGAATCGGTAAATTATGTGCTCCTTGACAAAATCAATCGCTTCGGTAGCTGTTACTTTCTTCAACGGTACAGCTTCAACCCATTTCGTAAAGTAATCTGTCGCCACCAAGATGTACCGATGCCCTTTGGACGAAGAAGGAAATATTTCTCCGATCATGTCAATTCCCCATCCTCTAAAAGGCCACAGCTTCACGATTGGGTGTAAAATCGATGCCGGTGCATGCTGAATATTTCCGAACCTTTGGCAATCTTTGCAACCCTTGTAGTATTTAAAACAGTCCTCCACCATTGTTGGCCGAATACCCCACGCTTCAACATCCATCTCATCTTGTATCTTTGATCGATCGCTCCACACAACCCTTCGTGAATTTCTCCGATTGCAAGCTTTGCCTCCTCTTCATTCAGACACTTAAGCAATAAACCATCAAAACTCCGATAGTATAATTTGTCACTTATCAAAACATACCTTTGAGCTCTCCTTTTAAGCTTCCTATCGGTTTTTCGCTGGGGATTTTTCAAATAAACGATAATCTCCGCCTGCCATCCTATCGGAACCGGATTTTCAATCGGAATAACCTCCAATTCCATGATCGGTAATTTATAACCTGATGCCTCTTGAGCTAAATCATTGGCTTCACAATTCTGTTCTCTCGGAACATGATGAATAGTAAAGACATTGAAATACTTAGCCAAATCAGAGGCTCTTTCTAGATATTCCCGAAGCAGATCACTATGACATTCATATTTACCGATCATTTGAAAAACTACCAACTGTGAATCTCCGAACACTTCTACCGCGATAGCACCAGCCTGAATTAGCCACTCCAACCCTTGGATTAATGCCTCATACTCTACCTGATTGTTAGTCAACCCAAAATCCATTGTGACACTGAATCGGTAAGGAACACCTCCAGGGGACACTATGAAAATACCGATGCCACACCCTTTCTCACAAACCGATCCATCAAAGAACATCACCCAAGACAAAAGAATAGAAAGATTGACATCTTGGTGGTGCGTGATGAAATCGGCTAACACCTGCCCCTTAACAGCTTTCGGAGATTCGTATGTCACGTCAAACTCGATGAGAGTATATGCCCATTTGCCAAGACGCCCTTTTATAATCGGAGCATTAAGCATATATTTAATCACATCGGTTTGACAGACTACTTTGCATTCAAATACCAAAGAAATAATGTCTCGATTTAGTGCAAGCAAAGTACAAGCAAAGGCAATACCTTTCTACCACCGTATCGGGTTTCCGGTCCAATAGTCTTTCAAATAGAAAATTGCATGCACTTTACCATCAACTTCCGGACCGTAATCGCCTTATCGCTTTTATCCGACTGACTAAATATAATTTGAATGGCAAATTTCCTTTGGGGCAACGTAATGGAGGATTAATCGATATTCCTTAATATTATCAAATGCTTTTTGTCGTTCGATCCCCAAACAAACTTATCGGCATTTTTCAATTTAAACAACGGTGAAAACAGGATGATTCTTTCCGATAAATTTGAAATAAACCTCCTCAAGTAATTGATTTTACCGATGAGCTCTTGCAAACGAACCTTTGAATCTGGAGGCTTAGTATTTAGAATCGCCTTTACTCTATCAGGATGAACTTCAATCCCTCTCTGATGAACCATAAATCCCAAGAACTTGCCGGCCGATACCCCAAAAGCACACTTTTTTGGATTCATTTTCATGCCATACTTCCGAAACCGATCCAGAACGGTCACGATATCAGCCAAATGTTGCTCCTCTTCTTGGGATTTAATCACCACATCATCGATATAAATTTCAACTAGTTTACCGATTAAGTCATGGCAAATCAAGTTCATTCCTCTCTGATAGGTAGCTCCAGCACTGATCAGCCCAAAAGTCATTACGACCCATTCAAACAAGTCGATAGAACCAGGACATCTAAACGCAGTCTTGTTCACATCCTCTTCGGCCATGAAGATCTGATTGTAACCAGCATTGCCATCTAGGAAACTGATAATCCGATTGCCTAAGGCAGCGTCAATCAATCGATCAGCAATCGGCATTGGGTACTCATCTTTGTATGTTGCTTTATTCAAATCCCGAAAATCGATGCATACTCAATTTTATCGTAATCCTTCTTCCCCATCGCACAATATTAGAAATCCAATCGGCATATTTGCATGGCCGAATAAATTTTGCTTCTAACAACCTCTGAATTTCGGCCTTTACTTGATCGTAGATTTTCCAACTAATCCTCCTTGGCGATTGTTTTACTGGTCGAAATCCAGGTTTCACCTTAATTTTGTGTTCAACTATGGATCGGTCTAAACCAGGCATTTCATGATATTCCCAGGCGAAACAATCAACTCGATCATTGAGTATCTGGATAAGCCGATCCTTATATTCCCGCGGCAGCTTTTTACTGATGTAAGTGGGCCTTTCTTTACCGTCGGTTCCAATATCGACCTTTTCTAGCTCATCAGCCGATATGAATCCTTGGCCCATCTTATATTCAATCTCATCTAGAGCCGCGGTTCCCATAAAAAACCCTCACATCCTTGAGTTACCGATTGACCCTCTAGTGTTGTCGGTTTGAACCCTGACTTACTAACACTGAGGAAATCACAATCCTCTAAAGGTTTTCCCGATAATGCCTCCAGATTGTGATGTATATCGGCGCAATCGGTTTCTGCGGTCAGAGACTCTCCTTTGACCACCTCTATCTGGTCACCGATCCATTGTATCAGAATTTGATGCAATGTCGATGGTATGCAACAATTGGCGTGTATCCAATCCTTCCCAACAGCACATTATAATTTCCTTTTCCTTCGATCACAAAGAACGCCGTTGGGATCGTTTTGCTTCCTATGGTGAGCTCTACGACCAAAACCCCTTTGCCTCGGTCGGATTTATTGAAATCGCTCAAAACCATATTGGTCTTGACCAGATCTTCGTCGATTTCCCAATTTTCCCAACACGGAATATGGCATCGTTTACTTGCTGTTCGCTTATCCACCATCATCCTCAAATCGGCTTCCCATTCATGTACCCCGTGATGAACAATGGTTTTAAGTGCAATGGGGGATTCTCCGGTTTCTTAAAAACAGCATCTTCCGTTCCCACAACTAACTCCGCAGCAGCTTCCTCATAATCACACATGAATTCCCGAGGCAATACGCAAACCATATTAGTGGCAACAGATACTTCGTCAGAATTGTTTTCAATAATAACAGCCGATCTCAACTTTGGCCTCCATTCTTGCTTGCCCCTAGCATGTCTCAGCGGCTTTACCTCCTCTAAAAGAGCATCCCTGAATTTTTCGGCCTCGGCTTCTTTTGCCTCTGCATGTCTCATCCACGCAGCGCCGCTTCATGATTTAGTGATTCCATTGGGCACCACCGTGGCGGCGGTACTTTGGGAGGCCGATGTACCTCGACATTTTTATCATTTGTGGTGTCATCGGCTTTTCCACTAGGAAACACTAGCCGATCTTTTACTGGTTTTCTCCTCGGAGGAACAAATGCGTGGTTCATCGGGCAATCCTTCGACTTGGCAAAGACATCTTCTTCCCAAAGAATATCGGAAAAAGGACAATCCCAAAGGCTCCATTTCCCAACCTTGATTATCCGAACCCTTTGAACACCTCCCGAGTACCTGATTTAATGTTTTTTGCGGCGCTTCTTAGCCATCCCGTCAGATTTTTCCATTAATCGATCGAAGGTTGGCGCCGCCTTGACTTAGAGATCGGATTATCATTATGGCCATGCTTCACTTCGCCACTCGCCAGCTTCTTCCACCACGCCGGCGGATGATTGGAAACGCAGCTCGCCTTTCTTCCACCATAATCCTCTTATCTCCAACAAGTACTTTGAACCGATTGAATTTTCGACCATCGGCTTTCCTCTTAGCATCCACCATGCCAATAAAACCGATAGGGAATGGTCTGCGGTCGATTTGCGGTTTTATCTGACATCTAAGTTGGCCGCTTTCAATCGCTTTTGATCACTTGTTTGAACACGCTTGCACTCGTTGGTGGCGTGTGAATAAGAATAATGCCACTTGCAATATTTCCTCTTCTTCAGTTCTTCAAGTGGAGGAATAACATGTCCCTGCTTAAGCCGAATCTGCTTCTCCTGTAATAGATGATCGAAAATCCGATCACACTTGGATGTATCGAATGCATATTTGCCTTTCTCGAGGCCCTTCGGCTTTATCCACCCAAGTTTGAATTCCTTCTTGTTGCTCACCCATTCAGCGACATAAGCACTGGCATCTTCGGTATCGGAGTCATCTGAATCTTCTATTTCGTATGTGTCGACAACATTGACCGTTTTATCTTTACCCTTAAAATTGTTGTTACCCCGATACTCTTTTTGCTGACCTGGGTATGAATTATCCGAGAATCGACTTTCGTATAGCGCGATCTTGTGAGCCAGATGTGAGATATCAGCAAATTCCTGATTGCCCACCTTCTTTTGATTGACGGGTAGCAATCCCTTAAAAGCCAATTCTGCCAACTCATTATCGGGCAGTGAAAGGCTATAACATCGGTTTCTTACCTCCCTGAACCGCCGCAGATAATCATTCACCGATTCACCAAACTTCTGTTTAATCATCATGATATCGGTGATCCTTGCTTCGTTTTCTCCAGAATAGAAATACTCATGAAACTTTTTCTCCAAATCTGGCCATGAAGTGACGCTGTTTGGAGGGAGCAACGTAAACCAGTTAAAAGCCGATCCCGACAATGACAGTTGGAACAATCGGCATTTGAGAGTGTCCTTTGACGCAGCCTCTCCGCAAAGCGCAAGGAATCTAGCAATATGCTCGCGCGTAGAGGTATGGTCACTCCCGCTGAATTTGGCATTAGCAAAATCAGGAACACGATACTTGTGCGGGTACTCCGTTTCATTGAAAGCCGATGGATACGGCATGGTATAATGCGGAGCGATCTTCGGAGTGTTGAACCCGCACTGCTTCATCATGTTATAAACTAGATTCCTTGTCATCTCTTCCAAATTCTCATTCATCCCGGAACTAATCGGCTGATATACCGGTTCTGGAACCGGAACTATAGCCTGATTACCCAATAGCATCTGAATCGGAGTTGGATTGATAGCTAGTGGGGGACTCGAGTGGGAAGTCCCTGCATGCGATGCCCCTGGCTGAATATACTGATTCCCCAGATTCAACCCTTGAGGAAAATTCCGATTCCCCTGGTGGGCTTGCCCAGTCATAATGCTGTATAGTGCGGCACTCGTTCCTTCCTGGACAATGCGCCCTAAAACCGATGACTGATCTAGCATCGATCGATAGACCGAATTGTTAATCTGGTCTCTTATTATTTCAGAGTAATCTCCGGTCAGCAGTGGATCTCCAATCGAGGTTTTGGTAACCTAGCCACTACGAGTTTTCCGATAGCCAGTTAACATCCTCCTCTTGTTCTCCTCGTGGATTTCCGCGAGCCTATCTTCGATCTCCTTTTTCTGATCTGGGCTCAGTTCGTCAAACGTCATGTTCAGCAGCGTGTTTGAGCGCTTCCACCGTTGCTTCAGCATCGGTGCGCGTCATCGCGCCGGATTTGATTGTTTCGGGTCCCACCAGGCGTGCCAAAAAGTATGTTGACACGAAAAGTTAGCTTCTCGCGAACACACGTGCCGAAGCGTCAACTCTGGGGTTGTGTCGCAACAAGAAAAACCAAGCGTGCCAGTCAATTTGACCTATAAATTAACAAGGAGAAAATCGTCAGTAATATAACCCTAATCGGCTTTTGAAATAGCTAGATCAGGGTTTTTCTATAATCGGCTTTCGAATTATCCGATTATAGATTCTATCGGTTCTAGGTCCGATAGAGCAAATGAATACAGAATAATAATCAAATTTAAATCTCTTATTTCTTTTTGGTATTTTATAATAGCATCAGCAATAAATCCTAATATCAATATATTAGGTTTAACCAAGAAACAGATTGAATGATTGGTCGCCAAGATAGTGCTCATGTCTAAATCTAAGATATAAACCAATAAACCGATTGAAAGGTCTAAAGATCGATAAAAGTAAATGTAACACGATCGGTAAATGTTCCCACAAAGTAAATCCTAAACATGGCACACACAAGATCGATTGAACAGGCGATATGATATCATATTCGAAAAGCATATGAAAGATTTAACAATCGGCATTACAGGTAAATACACATTGCGATCGATCAAGTCGAAATAAAGATAATATGCAAAAACATGTTAAAGATCGGAAATCCCGAGACAGTTTAACATGGTTTGTATACATGAGATCAAATTGATACACCCATGCATACGGGTTACAAGGAGAGAATCGATTATCCCATCGAGATAGCCCTACTCATGAAGTTGAAGCCTTTCGACGAGGTCGATCGGATTCGAGAAATTGTTTTGTGTATTGAGTGTTCAATCCCTATTCTCGAGACTTAGGGTCCTATTTATAGTATTACAAAATCGATACCGATACGACCTAGTTTACCGCGACGCGCTTCTGATGTCATCGTATTTCTTCCGAAGTCTCAAAAGTATCGGTATTCCGCCTTTCTTCTTTGCCGATAAAGCCCATTTTCGATTTGACCCAACAAACCTCATCATATTCGGCTTTTCCTGAACATCCGATTTTCTGCCAAATTTGGATGTCAACACATAGATCATCGTTAACTTGATCCTAGCCATCCCGACCTTCACTTGTATTTATAAGTTTTTGCGTTTAAAGACATTAGAAACACGAAAACAATGCTGAAAGTTTCTACAATTAGATTTTCAGTTTTGCGGAGATATATAGTGGATGTTTGTGCATAATTCTTGCAATTTTGACTTGTAATATATCTTTTGTCACACTCTTGATATAAAGAAGTGATAAAAAAAGAGAAGTGCTTACAAAGAAGTATCATAATAAAGCAAAAGAAAAGAAAAGTAAGGAAAAAATTTGAAGTGCATGCATGCTTTTATGTTCTTTGTACTTTGGTGTATACCAACTTGCTTGAGTTAGGTTCTGGAATGAGTTTAGGTCAGCACATTTGACAGGTACTTTGAACATTTATTTACTTTTATTAATTTTATTTTGATAATTGCTTATTTATTGCTACTATATATTGTCTTTTCAAGCTCCACCTTCTTCTAATCAGTTCAGATTGAACCTTACAACCACTTCGCTCGAACCTATTTTGGTATTATGAACTAACCACCGGTTATACCTCTTGCACCTTTGGTAAGAACACTTGTAAGAGCAAAATAAGACGCTTGAGTGTGCCTCCACCTTTTAAAAAGTATTAGTTGATAGAGATAATTTTTTTGTTATCTTTTGTTTTCTACTAATAATGATAGGATCATGGACCATACACAAAGATGTACAATTACGATAACGTTGCAATTACGATTGTCATGGTATGATAGGTAATAACGTCAATCCTGAATTAAAATTTAAATATACCTACTGACGGCGTGTTCTCCGCTCAACCACTGCGGATCACACCCCTAGTCAGATTTCTATCCTGCTAGCCGATCAGCCGTGCTCGGTTTGATTTGAGCGTGGGACGCAGGAAGGAGCGACTCGATTTACCTGTGTTCGACCTCTCAAGGGTAATAGTCCTACTTCACGAGCCTTAGCTCTTTTCGTGTTGTGGTTGAATGGAATGTGGTTACTGTAATGCTTGTGAACTGTGGTTCTAAAACGCAACGCATTAAGGTACCCTCTCCTTCTCTCTCGCTCCTCTTATACAACCCTTGAATCAAGCGGAGAGAGCCGAGGGTAGGCAAGACAAGATTTCAAGATAAATGACAAGACACGCGAGACACGACAGAGAGACAACGTCGGTTGCTGCTTTCGCGCCGAGCGGTGCCGCCCTCGCTTGTTCGCAGTAGCCTCTCGACCCGCACGACACACACGGTGAGATCGGCGGGGGCCACCGCTTCCTCCCGACGCGGCGGCCATCTTAAGCAAACCTCTTCACGGCCAATCTCAAGCATACAAAGGATAACCGCCGACCGCCGGTCATCAGAAGGCAATCATTTCTTCACCGTCTGTCCGCTGCGGATGTCGACAATGCGCTCGTCTTCGCAGCAGGAGAGCCTTCGCCAAGACTCCTTCCGCAACGCCTCGCCACACGGGCCCCACCGACGCGGGACCTCACCGGTCTTCGCAGAGGGTCTCGCCCAAGCGCTGGGCTCGGTCGCCCGCCGACGCGCGCTGGGCCCTCTTGATCTTCTCGAGGGGCTCGCCACGCCACTGGGCCCGGTCGCCGCCTGACGCGTGGGGCCGCCTTGGCCTCCCGAGGGGCTCGCCCACGCAGGGGCTGACGCTCACCGACGCTGGGGCCCTCTTGGTCTTCGAGGGGCTCACCCACGCCTGGGCCCGATCGCCACCGACGCGCTGGGGCCCTCTTGACCTCCGAGGGCTCGCCACGCCACTGGGCCCGATCGCCCACTGGCGTGGGGCCCTCTTGGCCTCTTGAGGGCTCGCCCGTGCTAGGGCCTCGATCGCACCGACGCGTGGGGCCCTCTTGGCCCTCTGAGGTGCTCGCCCACGCGCTGGGGCCTGATCGCCCGCCTGACGCGTGGGGCCCTCTTGGCCCTCTTGATCTTCTTAGGACTCTTCGCACCCCGGTATTTACTACACCGACAGTAGCCCCCGGGTCCACCATGATACGCGAACCATCGCGTAGACACTTTTTCTGTTTCTCGTGTGGCGGGAGACGAATCGTGGGGGGCCCACCTCCTGCGGCGGCCGTACGCCTGATTCTCCACTTGCGCATGATCTTCCTTGGGGAGCCGCGCCACTTTTCACGAAAAACCGAAGCGCGCGGGGCAATGATGGCGCCGCGCGCGCGCGGGGGGACGGAATCCAAACCGTCGCACTCGCGCTTCCTCGCTTATAACATTTCCCTTGGCGCCATGGCTAATCCTTCCGCACGCTAAGTCCTCGAATCGCCTTCACCTTCTTCGCCACGCCACGAGCCTTCTTTGCCGCTTTCTTTTTTCCGCCAACTCTTCCACCGTTTTCCATGGCGCCCAAATGCAGCAAGGGTCGCCGCGGGGACGCGCCATCGCCAGGGCCGGCTTTGCCTGCCTCTGCCGTTGACGAGGACGTAGTGACGCGGCTCCAAGGGTTCATGCCGCCCACCTCCGTCCGGTTCCGCGCCGGCACCATAGCGCCAAGCCCCCGCGACGGGGAGATCGTGACCTTCACCTGGGCGATGCTGACGGGGCTCGTCCCATCATACTCGGAGTTCTTCTTGGGGTGCTTGCCTTTCACGAGATCCAGCGACGACCTTCCCCAATTTCGCTGTGGCGCCGACTATCTTCGTCCGCCTATGCGAGATGTTCGTGGGGACGATGCCAAACCTCCCGCTCTGGCGCCGGCTCTTCACGCTGCATGCGAGGTCGCGCCGAGCGGGCTATTGAAGTTGCTACTTTACGCCCGCGACGCCACCGCCTTCATCCCGTCACGGTCAAGTCCAACTGAAGGATCGGCACCGCCAATGGTCAGATGTGGAGGACTCCAGCATGCGATTTACCTTGACCTCCCGAGGTCCCGCGGAATCCTTGCCGCCGGGGTCTCGCCGACGACTCACCGAGCCGAGGTGATGGTGGGGCGATCGCGAGCTCCGCCAAGCAACGGGCTCACTGAACCCACGCTGTGGCGGATTTCTGCGCGCGCCTTCCGCCTGCTCAAGATGAGGGTTCGCCTACCGGGTAGTATTACGGCGATGACGATGGAATCCGCATTGTCCCCGGAGGTAAGTGTTCCTTCAGTCTTTCGGGTTTCTTCTTTTTTGGAATGTCTTTTCTTTTGACTCCTTGTTGACTTATGGCTGCTTCTTCTCTTTTGTGCCTAGCCGCAGGGAATGTGCCAGAGAACGTGCTCCGGCAGTGGCTGGCGGGACTCCTGACCGCGCCCGTCGGCGACATCTCTTTGCCGGCGACCATCCGCCCCTTTATGATCGGGATCCACGGGAGGGCAACCAAGATTATGCGGCGCCCCCCATGGAGGTCTCTCGGTCTCAGGTCCAAGTGGCCCGGGACCACTTCAGATCCGCGGTCCACCCTCGGCGACCGCCAAAGCTCCCGCGGCCGCTGCCGCTCCTGCCGTGGCGACCGACTCCGACCGCGCTCTCTGGAAGCACCGCCTCATCCTCGCCGAAGATGACGACGACGAGGAGGAAGGGACGAGCCCAAAGAGAGCTCGCCTCAAGTCCCGAAGCTTCCGCTGCCTCCTCCGCCCCCTCGGTGGGGCCTCGTTGCCGACGCCGCTTCCGCCACCAGCGAGAGCGCGGCAACTCTTTCCGAATCAGGCGCCGCTGCGCCGGCTTCGCTTCGCCGCCGACGCTTCTGCGCTGCACTTGCCGACACGCTGCTCCGCCGCCGCCACTCATGGCGTAATATTGCTGACGGCGGTGATCGCGATCAAGCCGCCATCGCCTCGAATTGCGGCTTGACGCTGCCCTTCACCGCTCGCTTTGGGCGCGCCGCCGGTTGGCTTTCTCGCACTTACGCACATTTTGCATTATGGTTAGCATGTCGCACGCCACATACCAACCTCGTCTCGCTTAACTTCAGGGGATAGAGCGGACGCCGGGCCTCAAGCTCCATCTCGCACGACTCGCCAAATTTCATCTCGCCCACGGCTCCTTCGACGGAGACGAGGCCTCCCGCCGCGAGATCGCGCGGAGACGAGGCCGAGGAACCTCCGCCGTTGCCGCAGCCTAACGCCAACGCCGTGGTGCCATTGCCGCCGATGTTGACGCTCGCTGAAGCGCTCGCCCCCGCCACACACGGGCGGCGCAGAAAGCGCTTTGGCCTCGGCGCGAGCAAGCCGCCGACGAAGCCGCGGCGCGGCGCTGAGCAGCGAAGCCGCAAGGGAGGCGGCGACCAGCAGGCTGCGGCGGCGCAGGTCGCCGCTGCCTCGGCCACCAATGACGTCGAAGACCTCCGCGCGGAGCACACTGAGCGCCTCCGGGTGCTCGCCGACATGCGGCGCGCCGCCTACCACGGCTTCCGGGACGTCCTGTACCCGCTGGGTGTCACCTTGTACTCGCCGCTAGAGGAAACGGCCGCGCAGTATGCTGGCGCCGTGGGGCGAGCTGCCGACGCCTTGCGCGATCTGCCGGTGATGATCCGGGTGCGGGCGATTGAAGACGGTCGTCACAAGGTTTCGGCAGCGCGGTTCATCTCTGGTAATCGCCGCCTGAACGCGCGTTCGACCTAGGCGCTGCCACCGGGGAACCTTCGCGCCAGCTGGATCGGATCGAACAGTCCCGGGTCGAGCTCGCCGCCGACCGCGTCTCTATGATGGGCGGAGCTGCGCCGGCAGAGGGCGATGATGACGAGGAGTAGACGAACTCCCATACTTGTTTTTGTCTTGTACAAATCCTGTTAATGCAAACTTTTGCTCTTTTGTCGTGAGTCTCGATCAAACTTCGCGCAAATCTTTACTTGCGAAAAGAGGAACTGAGTCACCTGACCGCCAAAAAGCTTTAGACTGAACGTTCTGCCGCAAGTGAGCGTTGTTTCCTTAGGCTTTTGGTTACTTCAACCCTTATGGCCTCTCGGCAAACCGATCTTAAACGTTGCGTGGCGAGAGCTTAGCTTCCGGAAGTGGTCTAGACGCCGGTGCCGCCGTTGGCGCATTGCCCAGACCGAGCCGACACACCAGGCTAGAACCCGTCTTCCGTCCGCCTTGCCTCGCCCAGCCGCAAGCTTAAGCGCTTGTTTTGCAACTAAGGGCCATCACCTTAAGTACTTTTTTTCGCTACCGACTTTTCGATGTATCGTTTTCTAACAGACTTAAGGCGAAAAAAACAGATGCCCACAGAGAGACAAAACTTATCTGTATTGCGATGGCTTTGTACAATGCAGCCCCGAGGCGAAGGGGAAGGAGGAAGACCTCGCCGCCGGCTCCATAGGAAGGCCAAAAAGCTCTTGAACTGCTACCACGGTAGAACTTCCTCACCGCCGACGCTCCAAGTGTTCGCCAATTCGCGACCATCTTCAATGCGAGCCTGACCGAGCTCAAGGGAGATCGAGACCACCTTGAAGGGCCCTCCCACGGGGAGATAGCTTTGTTGCGCCCGATCTGCGCTTGACTCTGCTGAGAACAAGGTCGCCAACGCCAGTTGTTCTCTCACACACCGCCTTGCTTGATAACGGCGCGAAGGTTCGCTGACACCGGCGGCCGGATCGCCGCCTGCCTCGGATCTCCTCCAGGAGATTTACTTCATCCTGACGCCGGTCAGGGTCTCTGTCTTCGCTGAACGCCGCCACCCTTGGGGACCCAAAGGCGAGCTCTGATGGGAGCACCGCTTCTGAGCCATACACCAGGAAGAAAGGGGTCTCGCCTGTGGCTCATGGGAGTTGTCCGCAGCGCCCTGTCTGGTGGGGACTTCTTCCGCCCGGCGCTTGCAGCTTATCCAGACGGTCGAAAGCCCTTGTCTTGAGCCCTTTGAGTACTTCCGCGTTTGCCCGCTCCACTTGCCCATTGCTCTTCGGATGTGCAACGGAGGCGAAGCACAGCTTGGTACCCAGCTCTTCGCACCAGTCTTGAAAATCGGCGCTCTTGAACTGAGCGCCGTTATCGGTGATGATCCTGCTGGCAACGCCGAAGCGGACGAAGATGCTCTTCATGAATTTTATGGTAGCAGCGAACGTGATCGTCGGGACTGGCTTGGCCTCAACCCACTTGGTGAACTTGTCGACGGCGATGAACAGATGTGTAACCTCCGCCGCTCATGAACGGGCCCAAGATGTCCAAATTTCTGCATCGCGAACGCCAGAGAGCGGGATGGTTTGCGCTACCGGGCGGTCGGTGGATCTGCTTAGCATGAAATTGGCACGCTTCACATCTCCTCACCAGCTCGAAGGCATCCTGGAGGGCAGTAGGCCAATAGAAGCCATGGCGGAAAGCTTTCCTGACCAACGCCCGACTCCCTGAATGGCTCCCGCACATGCCTCCATAGATTTCAGAGAGAATTTCACTCCCCGCTTCCCGAGTGACGCACTTCAGTAGAACTCCGTTTGCACCCTAGCGATACAGGTCCCCACCTACTGTATGTAGCGCTTGGCCTTGCGCGCTTATCTTCAAATGACGCCGCCATCGCCGGGATCACTCCATCCCGCAGTAGGCTAGAATCGGATCCTCCACCGACCGCCCCCGACGAGTGTGACGACGTTAGCATTGTCGCCGACGATTTCGCCTCGCCCGGCATTTCCGCCTCAACCGCCTCGGCAGCTTCTTCCGCCTCCTCCTCCAACCGGAGCTGTGGCAGGATTGGTGACGCTCCTCCGGATGTGGAGCTGCGTCGAAAGCGCCGTCCCGCCAGATTGGGGTCGCGACAGACGGCCGCGTGAGTCTTTCTTCAAAAACCCAAATGAACAGTGCCTTTGACAAGGCAATCCGATAGTTCATCCGCCATATAGTTGTCGCGCGAGGGACGTGCACGGCCCAAGCCCTCGAAATGCCGCCCAACCAGCGCACCTCCGCCCGTAGGCCGCCATGGTGGGATCCGAACAGTGAAATCCTTCCTCGCTGGTTGATGACCAGAGAGAGTCGCTTTACTTGCAATCGCCGGATGCCTGTGGTCGGTTACCCCGAGACCGCGAAAGATCCTTCATATTCCGCGACGTTGTTGGTAGCGCTGAACCCCAAAGATCACCGGTGCCGGACAATGTCGCCAGTGGGAGACACCAGATTTACACTGCCCCAAATTTCAAGCCGAACGAACCGTCAAGAAGAGAGTCCACGGCGAGGGTACTGGACGCCTTCAGCTTCGTGTCCGCGGAGTCCATTCACGATTTAACTCCGCCAGAGCTTGCTTTTGATGGCCGTTCGGGGAGCGAACTTGAGGTCGAATTCTGCCAGCTCCATGGCCCACTTGGCGATGCGGCCCGTCGCCTCGCGGTTGAAGAGGATCTCCCGCAAAGGGTACTTGGTCAAGACGGTGACCTCTCGCCCCTGGAAGTAGTGACGCAGCTTCCGGGACGCCATCAGCACGGCGTAGAGCATCTTCTGGTGTTGTGAATACCTCGTTTTGGCGTCGTGGAGGACTTTGCTGACGTAGTAGATGGGGCGTTGAACTCCTTCCCTTTCCGCCACCAGCACCACATCGACCACTGGGGTTCGCCATGCATAAAGGATCGGCTGCTCGCCGGTCTGGGGCGACCAAAGACGGGCGGGGAGGTGAGGTACTTCTTCAGGCCGTCGAACGCCTCCTGCGCCTCTGCGGTCCATTCGAAATGGTTGGTCTTCTTCAGGAGCTTGAGTAGTGGGAGACTTTTATCCCCCAGGTGAGCTATAAAGCGGCCCAGGGAAGTCAAGTAGCCCACCAAGCACTTTGATCCGCCAAGTCGCGTCTGGGCTTCATGTTCTCGATCGCGATCTTATCGGGTTCGCCTCAATCCCCCTCCGAGAGAGAGAAACCTAGCAGCTTGTCTGACGGAACGGCGAACACGCATTTCTCGTGATTGAGCTTAATGCAAGATTTCGGGTTGGCGAAGGTTTCTTCCAGTCACCGATCAACTCCTCCGCCTTCTTGACTTCACCACCGTGTCGCCGACATACACCTCCGTGTTCCGCCCTATTTGGGGCGATGAGCGATATGCATGGCCCTCCGTAGGTCGGGCCTGCATTCTTTAATATGAACGCCATTCTTAGAGTAGCAAGAGACGCCCATGGGCGTCACAAAGGCTGTCTTGTCTTCGTCTTCCTCGGCCATGCTAATCTGGTGGTACCCAGAGTACGATCCGTAAAGCACACCGCCGCACTCTCGCTGAGAATCGACGATGAGATCAATGCGGGCGCGGTACGGATCCTTCGGCACGCCTCGCTGAGGTCGGTGAAGTCCACGCACATCCTCCACCGCTCGTTGGATTTCTTGACGAGGACGGGGTTCACGCCGGGGAACGTTGCCAGCTTGTGCTCAATCACCTCCCTAGGGACCCCAGTTATGTCGGACGGTTGCCATGCAAACACGCTCATTAGATCGAGGAAGGAGACGAGCGCCCTTCCTATTTAGCGCCGAGAGGTGCCCACCAACGGTTCGCCGGTCTCGACTTCGCCAGGAGATCACCTTAACCTCCCTGACGAACCGGGAGGCACGGATCTTCGCCGAGGAGCTCCCTGAGTCGAAGCTTCGCCTTCCGGTGTCGATTGCCCCGCCAAAGCGAGAGCGCCCTTGTCGCAACGGAGCCTCCGGCGGTCCACTTTCAAGACGATGGGGCCACCGCCTCGATCTTCACCACCATGTACGATAGTGGCAGGACGCCATGAACTTGGTCACGCCGGCCCGACCACGTATGGCGTTATGCGGAGGTCGAACCGCCACCTCGAACTCGAGCATCTCGCGCGGAAGTTGTTGAGCCTCCAACGCCACCGAGGTCGACGCGCCCACCGACGGACGGACTCGGCCCGCGATGTCAAGAACAGAGGTTGAGGAACTCCTCCGCCTACCAAAGACCGCCCTAGCTTTACATTCCGGACCGTGGGCGCAACCAAGATCGGAGATGTCCCGCCGGCGGTATCGGGTGGGTGATCGGCCCGATCAACGCGATCGATTGTTCGACCACGCCACCGCCTTTGCTGACCCAATGCCGGCACGCGGCGCACACCTCCCTCATCGCACGCTTAGAGCTAGCGTGGACGGATAGGTGGCCGATCCGCCAGGATAACGGCAACTTCGCGCCCGCTGCTGGAAACCAAGCTGCCGCTTCCTTGCCCTTGCCGCTGCCGGACGCCGCTGCCGCCAGGACGTGTTTCGCCCACCATCTTGTCGACGACATGGCACCGCCAAGTCGTGGGAGTTGTTGCGTGAATGGGACAAGAAGCCCTTCCGCCCCACTCACGGGTGACGGTTCGCCGTCATGGCGCGGGGGTTGCCGCGCCACGGCGACGCTATGGCCGCCGCCGCCACCCCTTTACGGGGACCGCTCCCGCCGCGCCGTGACCTCCTCCTTTCTTCGCTGCGCCCCGCCTGCCGCCATTGTTGTTGTTGCCGCTCGCTGCTATGACCTGCCCGGTCTCGCAGCCTTGCGCTTTTTCTTGTCCTTGCTGCCGGATTTTTGAAGTCCTGCCTCGCCGCCAAGCATGCCATCGCCAGGCGGCGGGCGGAAGCGAGCCTCCGTCAAGGGCGACTTCAGCGCCAGGTGAAGAGCTCTTCCGTCGCCTTGATCTTGCGGTGGCTATCTTCTCCTTGACCACAGGGTCTCGGTGCCTCTCCGAATGCCGTGACCACGGCGCCGATGGAGATGTCGTGGATGGTATTGCGAACCTAATCAAGCGCCGGATGAAGTCGCGCAATGACTCTCCTTCTTCGCTTCCACGCCAGGAGGTCGCCCTCGACTCCGGGCTGCTCGAACGCGTGCTCGAAGTTGGTGATGAAGAGCTCCGAGAGCTCCTTCCATGACCCCACGGACTCGGGCAGGTTCATGAGCCACGAGCGGGCTCACGGTGAGGATCTGCGGAAAGTAGTTCGCGTAACCTTCCCGATCCTCCAAATTTTGCATCACCGTAGTGTAACTGCAAGAACTCGCTGGGCTTGGTGGAGCCGTCGTATTTCGATGGGGTGGGCCGGAACCTCTCCGCCACCGGACTCGGCGCTGCTCCTTGAAAAGGCGCAACAACCGACGCCGGAGCCTCCGCCTCTGGGACGCGCCTTCGCTCGCCCGCCGTCCGGACGGCGCTGAAGATGCGCCCTTCTCGGAGAGGCGCGCTGAACCCTCCCGGTCCCCACGGCGGCGGCGCGGTCGCTGTCGCAAGACTCGGTCGTGCCTCCTGCGGAGCTTGTCGCGCAAGTCTTCTCCTTGTCGCAGATGGCGGTCCTCTAGGTGGGACCGGGGATCCCGCCACAGTCGCGCGCTCGCCGAACCCCGTGAGGAGTCGCCTGCTCAAGAGTCTGCCCCGCTCCCTCACACTAGGAGACCTGTGGGAGGGAAGCGGAGAAGCCAAAGAGCGGGAGGAAGCGGAAACACCGGTTCCCGCACTCCTTGCGACTTGTACTACCGCCGCGGCGGCATCTACGTAGCGGGCTGTCGGCCACCACGGCGCCACGGGAGTCCGGGTCACCGGAACGGCGGGAGTTTTTCCAAGACGCCTCGCCGCATGGAGGTTTTGGCGCTGAGTGCACTCCTCCAAGGCCAGCGCCGCTTAGCCAACTAGGGACGGCCGCCGCCTACCGATCCACCGCCATTGCCGCAGCCGATGCAGCGGCAGCGGCTCTAGCGCCGCCTCTGGTCCATCGCGATCGCTGATCCGCTATTGATGAAGTCGAAGAGCACGAACTGATGCTAGTGCTCCCCGGGCGCGCCATCGACGGCGTGTTCTCCGCCAACCACTGCGGATCACACCCCTAGTCGATTTCTATCCTGCTAGCCGATCACCGTGTTTCGGTTCGATTTGGCGTGGGGCAAAGAAGGAGCAACTCTCGATTTACCTGTGTTCGGACCTCCTGCGGGTAATAGTCCTACTCCTGCTGAGCCTTAGCTCTTTTCGTGTTGTGGTTGAATGGAATGTGGTTACAGAATGCTTGTGAACTGTGTCTCTAAAACGCAACGTACCAAGGTACCCCCTCCCTTCTCTCTCCGCTCCTCTTATACAAGCCTTGAACTGGCGGAGAGAGCCGAGGTAGGCAAGACAAGATTTCAAGATAAATGACAAGACACGCGAGACACGACAGGAGAGACGAAAACGTCTGCTTGCTGCAAGGCCGAAGCGGCGCCGCCAGGTTTCCACAAGTGGCCTCGACCCGCAGACACACCGGTGAGATCATGGGCGGGGCCCAACCTTACTCCTCCCGACGGGCGGCCATCTTAAGCAAACCTCTCTCTGCGGTCAATCCCAAGGCAATACACGGGATGTACCGCCGACCGCCGAGGTCATCAGAAGCGGCAATCATTTCTTTAGCTGTCTATCCGCGCATGATGTCGCATTAAATGCGCTCGTCCTTCGCAGCAGGGAGAGCCTTCGCCCAGAAGACTCCTTCCGCAACGCTCCCTGCCTCGCGGGCCCCCCCTGACGCTTGGGACCCTCACCTGGTCTTCAGAGAGGGGCTCGCCCACGCGCTGGGGCCTGGTCGCCCGCCTGACGCGTGGGGCCCTCTTGATCTTCTGAGGGGGCTCGCCCACGCGCTGGGGCCTGGTCGCCCGCCTGACGCGTGGGGCCCTCTTGATCTCCTGAGGGGCTCGCCCACGCCACTGGGCCTGGTCGCCTCACCGACGCGGGGCCCTCTTGGCCTCCCGAGGGCTCGCCCACGCACTGGGCCTGATCGCCACCGACGCGTGGGGGCCCTCTTGGCCTCCTGAGGGGCTCGCCCACGCGCTGGGGCCTGATTGCCCGCCTGACGCGTGGGGCCCTCTTGATCTTCTTAGGACTCTTCGCACCCCGGTATTTATTACGCCTTTTCTAATGCACGCCATAGTGAGACTTATTTTGATTGGGACATAATAGTTGAACAGAAATTTAACTTCCATCAAGTTTACGAAATCAATAGGGTTAGATAAGCTACTAGTAAGTTCAAAGATTTTGTTGTTATTTGGTGGAATGAACTAGTTAGTTTAGGCATAGAACCTAATATTTGGGATATGTTGAAAAGACACATGAACGCCATATTTGTTGCACTATCTTTTAAACATGCCATGTTTAAAAATTATAGTGATTAGAACAAGGTAATATGTCAGCTGAGGAATACGTTGTAGAGCTTCAATTAGGCATGATGCGTTGTGAGATAGTAGAGGATGAAGAGGAAGAGGATTTTTTGGGGTTAAGGCATGAAATTTGGGACATAATAGTTGACCGTATTGACCATAACTTTATTGATGGGGTTGTTCTAGCTCACTTTGTTGGCAGAAAAGGAATTGCAGGAACGACAAAGGATGAGTAAATATGGTAGCATCTTTACAGAGACGTCGACACCAACATAATAATGTGCACCATCCACTTCTGAATCTGTTGGCCCCTAGGAGGGTACAAAGCGTTCGTAAATGCCGCCACCATTACTGCAATTATCCGAGATGAGTAAATGTTCTAATGTGCAGATCACTGAGAATGAGCTAGAGAAGGAGAATGATAACAAGGAGCATGAGGACATGCTTGTCACCTCATGCATACTTCTAAAACTAATAACTTAAGATGAACTTGCATCAACTGATAAGAAGAATAAGGGTAATGAAAGAGGCGCTACATTTATGTAAAGTGAGAATGATTTTGATGTGTTGAAACTTTCTACGATTCATATTAATGTTGAGCAACTATTAGTGTAACTCATTGTTGATTTACCTTTATCACAAGATGATTTGTTTATTATTATGATGAAGAAGAGTTGTATGATAATGTTTCACTTATATCTGTTTCACGACTAGGGAACGACTATGTCACTTTGAATAAACATGTTTCTTTTGTTTTAAAACCAAATACATTTGTTGAAAATAAATATGTTATTCATATTGCCAATGAAAATGATCAGATGAAACTGTTGTATGTGAATAATTTTATGTTACATTTAATTTGATGTTATATGTGATCTAAAAAGTTTAGAGAAGAGATTCGTGGAACATTATAGTTTGTCATGGTTATCCGGAAACATTTTAAATGATATGGGCATATATAATGTTAAGGAAGACTACATGGTGAATTGAGTTTATATATGTCTAAATATGAAATTTATTTATGAGGTTATATCATATGATCAATTAGAGACCTAAAATATACAAATAATACACACCGAGTTTCTCTAATCTTATTTTAAAACAACATCATAATTTTCAAGAAGGGGAGTGTCTTGATCTCGATGAATTTAGTTCTAATGATTTTATTACAAAAGATATACGTGGTGCTTTCTTGTTTGTTGGTACTAACCTTTTGCAAAAGAATAAGTATGAGTCAAGGACGAGGGGAGGATGACGTGACCATGCCCATCAAAGATACGACGAGTATTAAATCAATATGGTCGTCGTCGAATTTAGCATCAACTTCTTCCTCAACAGGATCGTCACCGAGCTATTTCTCAGCATGGTCATTGATGAGCTTTTCAACGACTACTTCATCTTTGACCATGACATGTACAGCAAGTCGGCGACACTTACGGTTTTCTCTACTCATCAACACTTACCACGATGTATATGACTACATGGTTTCATCGACTACCACCTTGTCTAGGACGTACAAGTCGGTACCACGTACATTGTCCAGTTATTGCGTTGTCGCTGAAGCCACAAATTCAACCTCTATTATGGCAACCTTCAATACTTGAAGACATACTCAAGACATACATCTCTTCATCCCCTCGACGTCCTTTGACGCATCTACTCATTTCACTCAAGGATCAGCGCAAGATCAAGCCCAATTAGTCATCCGCAAGTTCAGTTTGGCCTCCTAAAGCAGTACAACTTCAGACGACCATAAATCAATCATACAATGTCTGTTTGGGACGTTCTTGGTATCCATAGACAAGTACACGATGCGAGTATTCTAATAGATCCAGTCCCACAAACAAATTATTTTGATGTCAACATGAATCATGAAAACACTACATGAAATGAGATCTGTCATGTCGTCGGCAAAAATATATGTATCGGCGGCCCAAGACCCAACGATACCAATTTGGACCTTTGTCAGCGGCTCTAACAAAAACTGACGACAAACATACTCCCTAGCACGATGCCTAGTCTACCACATGAGTTGTGTCGGCGGCTGCCACCAGGCCAACAACATAGGCCACGCTGATGTATCGGCGTGTCCGGAAATTTGAATTTCGTTACCCACCAAATTGAGCTATGTCGGCGGCTAGCTAGCGGCTGACGACACAGTCCCTCCCCGCTCATGGTAACTTAATGCCCTATATGGGAGGACTTGAAGGTGGTCCCACATGGCAGACAGAGGACTTCTCTGCCATGTGGGACCAACTTAGATGCTCCTACACGAAGAGCAAGCAAACTTATGTCGATGGCATAGAGAAGGAAACCGACACAATTGGATATGTGTCGGCCGCTTAGTTCTAGCCGCCGACACCGATGGAGAATGATAATTCCGATTTCGTTTGGATAAATATTTGAAAATGTTTTTTTTGTTTATAAAATTAATAAAAATCAAATAAAGTTTTTACAATGGTTGGTAGTCAAAATAAAATTAGTTCACATGTGATTTTTAATTATTTAATTAGTTGGTATGTGATGGCAGTGTGTGTCTTAGCTAGTCCCATGAAGTTTCACTAGAACTTGTAGTGGCGATGCAATGTCGGGCAATCGAGCAACGAGGAATAGGTTGTGCATGTTCTAAAACCGTATAGTGACGCTAGAAATGTCTTGTTCAACTCGTCTTAGGCCACAAAGTAGTCAAAAGAACGGTGGGGGAGAGTGGGGGTCGGCGACTTTGAACTGGCCGCCAACAAAGATGGACCAATATCGGCGGCTCTATCTAAGCCGCCGACACAGATATGTGCATAACATCAAAAAGGGTTCCCATACTTTGTTGAATAAAATCTCTCCCTCACATCTCACTAGCAGCGTGAGGCACAACACGAGCTCATCCAACCGGTCATGGGTTCAAGCCCCGCATTGCCCCTGGTTTTTATTTTTTTTGCGATAGCTATGTTGGCGGCTTTGTACAGGCCGCCAACACTAGGCACTCTTTGTTGACTGTTCTTTATAGGCCCCCGACATAGTCCTATGCCAGTGATAGGTGGGGTGCATTTCGGCCCAAGTGCATTTTGGCGCTCACCAGATATCGTCTGGCAGTGAAAGACCGCACGGTGACTGGACATCTTCCAGAGGAGCACAAAATACCATTATCGGATGCTTGTTCTTCACCGAACACATCCCGATTAGCCACAGAAAAGTGTCCAATAAAGAAAAAAAAACTATCGTAAGTGCATTTTGGTGCTCATCGAACAATGTCCGGAGGAGCACAAAATACCGTTTATTGGGTGCTTGTTCTCCACCAGATGTAGGGATGGCAATGGGTCTGGGTCCTTCTGGTCCAGCCTTCTTGGACCCAGACCCAAGACCAAAAAATTGGACCTAGACTTAGACCAAAAAATTGTAATGGGTCCAAAGTCAGACCTAAACCTAGACACGGACCTGAAAATTTATAAAAACATCAAATACCATTGCAGAATCAGCAACAAATATACATTACAACTATGTCACATATATAGCAATTAATAGTGTTTCAAGGGCATATCAACACAAAATTCATCTAGCCATCCAACTGAAAACAACACAAATATAAGCTATCGCAGCAGGCACAACTAAAAGATTTAAACACAAGGTAACAAGAAGCCTTCAATCCAACAGCCACCCACATTAAAATTCATTATATACTAATTAATCGAACAACAATTTGTAGAGTCTGGGTGAATGACAGTTACCCCCACATGTCGGTGCTACAGTTCGGGTCTGGGTACCCATGGGTCTAAAGTTAGACCTGGACCCGAACGTCCATACCCGTAGGTCCATTCTTGAACCAGACCCGGATCCATCGGGTCGAATACACATGGAAACCTGGACCCATGGGTATTTTTGCAATCCCTATTTGGGGGGCAATGGATGCCCCACGTTTGGACATGGCGCATGCCCATGCTAACATGGTAATGCTTGTGCAGCCATGGTTATGGGATCACCCTCGGGCACAACTTTCAAGGGGAACCAATATACATTTTTTTAAGGACTTGCATTTAGGGATATTTATGTAAATATTTTAGCCAATCGCTGACACTTTGTATTTGTTTTGAATATTTTGAGTTGTGGCAAGCATATGGAACTTGTTAAGGAGCAATATATCACAAAATTATAGTACTATATGTGGCAGTGCTGCGAAAAGATAGTGTGTTATAGCTCTCTAACCACTAAATTGTAGTGCTCTATAGCTAAATCTTTTTTGTAATGGTGCTTAGTTAGATAGGAATACTTTAAGTATTTGCCTGGCAACCACACTATATGGCAAATCCTCACCGTTCATCTCACCTAACAAGTTCACCAATCGCCTTGTACACATTGAATTAAAACAACGGTATCACTTGCATGTACGATGTATGTGCCCACATGTCTAAATTAAAAGCTTCATAACCGAAATGGACTATAGTACGGTCCTTTCTATTTTCCTCATGCCACATATAATTCTGACATCTAATCTTATGCACACACCTTGATAAGATGATTGTATCATTGTCATGTATGATATGTGCGCCCACAAAATTGCGGAAAATAAAAACTCAAAACAGTAACAGGCGCGTCGGATGTTCCGATCTGCGTCGGATGTTTTGATCCTGATTGATCTAAAGCCGCAACGGAGTAAATTAAACCTGTAGTAAAAATTTGATTCCTTCGAAAAAACAAGTTTAGATCTACTCAAAATATATAGAACAATTTAAAAACAATAGTAGAACCAACTTATTGCAGATAAATTAAATTACTCAAGATCGAGACATAGAACACGACGATTTTTGTTTACCAATGTTCGAATATTTAAAAGGAGATCCTACTCACTGTTAGGGAAGGCACAAAAGCCCGAATCACCAAGACCCTAATCCCCTCCCGGCGTTGCACAACAGCACTCACCGGTCTTCACTAGATGAGTCCTTTTCCTAGTGGAGGCGGGATAAAACCTTCACAAACTCTGGAGTCGCACCACACAAAGTTAGCTGCTCACCGGCGACACCTAGCCGTCTAGGAGCCCTTCAAGCCTCCAGGAGTAACAAATGCGGTGGAGAATTGTTTATAATTCTAAGTGCTCAAAAATTTGATGTCTCTAATTCATGGAGCACTTTTGGGTGCCAAGTTTTCTCTAGATCTAGATCTCACAAAATGAACAAGAGAGAGATGATTTTTCTTGAGAACTGATGAATAATGGAGTGAAGGAATCAAAATCTCAATCAATCAGAGTGTGTAACCAATGGCGGGTGGTGGAGCAGAGCTTTAAATAGAGGATCTCGAAATATGGCCGTTGCTGCAGTGTATCCCGCGTCGGATGTTCCGACCTACATCGGTTATTCCAACGGGGTGCTTTCTGGATTGCGATGGTAGCATGCTGACTGGGTCCCACGTCGGATGTTTCGATGCGGTAGGTTCTGTAAAGAGGGTATTTTGAGTGAAAAAGTCACACAAACTTCGAGATACCTACTTGAGCACTTAGGAACCTTTATATGCTTCTCCGTCGCATCCCCTTTATAGTACAAAATACCTACACTTAATAAGTAAAGATTTACAATTTTGTAACAATAAACCGTGTCTTGATGCCATCTTTAACCTATAGAGTTTTAGGGGTAGTCCACCACTTTTTAACCTGAATTAACATGTGTATATCTCTACAATAAAAACATTAGCTCTGTAATTGCTGATCATAAATTACCAAAACCTACTTGTGACCTAGATGCACTTTCATATCCAAATTGGAAGCTCAATAAAAATGGGCTATGGAGTACGGTCCTTGTAGTTCCCTCGTGCCACACATAATTTGATCCATAATTTTATACACACTTTATTTTAAAATGGTTGTGCCAACAACATGTATGATATGTGTGCCCACACATCTAAATTGGAAGTTTAGTACAAACGAGCTATGAAGTATATTTTTTCAATGCCACACATAATTCGGTCTCAATTGTTGTGCTCGAGATGAAGCGTATCAAATTATCTACGTATGTTAAAGAGATAGGTTGTTTGAGAACTAAATTCAATTTATTGACCTTTAGAAAATTTTGAAGCAACTAATAATTTTTTTTGAAATATTGAGAACAAAAGGAAATAACTCAAGAAGTCTGATCTCTTGCTGCCGTGCATGTATCCAGTGTATTGGGTGCGTGCATCCACGATCCCGGCGGTGCGTGATTTATTTTACTCGGCCGGGTCAAGATTCAAGAAAGATGAAAGGGCTCCGAACCACCTCCGGCTAATGATCCCCTCTTGTCATCGATCTCTCTAACCTTGCCCACATAACCGATCCTACGACGGAGGCTGGACCACACAATGGAACGGCCCATAGGTCCCGTACCATGTCCATCCCATGTTTGTTGAAGCCTAAGTTTGCCTAACTCTGTCATGCCTAAGATTAGTCAAGTTTAACTAAATTAGGTGGTTGTTTGGTTTAAGGTCCAGTTCTTTTGAGCTGATCTGAACAGCTGAACAGCTGAATGGCTGAAATGATTGAACTTCAATAGCTTCTCGGGGTAGTCTCGAGATTCGGATCCATTTCGATTGACTTGCTTTTTAAAGCGTTAGGATCCACCTTCAAAACAATTAAAAAAAAGGGACCTAAAAAACTCAAAACATATGTCATTTCAAAACGTAGATAAGTTGTTAAGCTGTTAATCCGTTAAGCTGAGAGCATCCCCATCTCACCCCCCAAATGCACCTCTATTTGAAAAATTTTCAAATGCAGCAGGAGGGAATTTGGTGCATGTGAGAGGGAATTTGCACTGTAGCGATTACGATTACTGTAGCAGTTACTGTAGCGATAGAGGGAAATTTAAAGGTCCTGCTGGGGATGCTCTGATAAGTTGAAAAGAACTGGGCCTAAGTCTAAGGTTAGTTAAGATTTCTTCTCCATTACGTAAATCCCACATATCATACATACATAAAAGTGTGACAAATTTAACTTAGGCTGAGAAAGTGTGGCTAATAATTTGAAGCCCTAAGATTAGGCAACTTTGATATGTTAGATGGTAAAATTTGACGAGTCAAGGATACAAACCAAACAACCCGACTCAGAGGTGTTGGCTCAACCGTTCCTAGAGCACATTGGCCATCGCTGGAGTTTGGTAAAGAAATCAATTGAGGTGACTGATCGATAGTACATTTGTACTGTTTTAGGTTGTTGCAAACCACCGGAAGGACCACCCGTATTCTGTGTTTTCTACGGGCGTATAGGACACAGTACTACAGAATATCACAACACTTTGAGCTCAAAACCGGCAGTAAATAAATGGTTGTGATAACCCATAGTTATCGATGCCGGTTATCAAAACTAGTAACGATAATCACTGTCACTATTGGTTTATTGCATGAACCAATCGTACTAGTTTCTGTATCACTGTCGGTTCGTCCCATGACCCAATAGTGGTATTTTCCGGTTCATATATATCACTGATCCAACAATAACCATTGTTGATACACCAAACAATCATACATAACACATTATTCCTAACTAATGTACTTAGCACTTCACGTACGCAATACCAGATTCAGAGTGAGAATAAACTAACACTAACAACTATCACACTACAAACTGACAGTACATTTCACATAATAATCATAGCATTTTACATAGTAACCATAGCATTTCACATATCAACCATAACAGCTAGATAGCAAATATAGCATTTAACAAATATAGATAACGATAATAACATCTGTAGAAACCATAGCATTTCACATACATAGCAACAATTAGACAGTAGCAGGCATAGCATTCCACATATAACATGTCACTAGCATAGATCAGGTAAGTACTTAGCACTTAGCACTTCACATATCTTCAACAATTTAGCACTTAACATACCTTAGCATAAATCTAAGCATTTCATATAACCCTGTTATAGCTTTGGAGTAGAGATACCCCATCTCTTAGACTTGTTAGATCTTCCCCAACAGTCTGGGGGTATAGAGGGTTAGGGATGTTCTTATTAGCAAAATTATAATTAAATGACAATGAGAGGTACTGCAGGCCATAAGTTTGTCCTAATATTTAAATGAAGGTGAATGCCCAAGTAGATGTGAATAGATGGGAGAGCACCGATGTAAAGACTCTCCCACCTTTCCTGTAAAAGAGACCCCAAGGAGCTTGTACATGGCATGGTGAAAATGTGCCAAGAGAAATTAATGGTCAGGGAGCTTCTTCCTCCCCATGCCATCTCGCACCCACCAAAAAATCCCGATCTCCTCCCTTGAGCTCCCCAATGGCAGCTCTTAGCTTTGCCTATGGAGGGCCACCGGTTTCACCCGTCGTAGGTCATCCCAACGACAAACCATAGCAAAAAAGGTAAGCAACTCATATAACTTATCTTAACCCCAAAATAACAATTAGTGTGGTGCCTCCATAATTGAAAAAAGGAAGAAAATGAGCATACATCTAATTTTAGTGCACACTTAGTTATAAATATGCACTTAACAAATCTTAGAAAAAAGTGTTAGTATAAACTTAGCTAAAATTAATTATCATAAAAAAGTTGAAGACCCGAGTTAGGCGACTAAAGAGGGGTGAATAGACACCACAAATTTCTAACGCTACCGATTTCACCAAAACCCGAACAACTTGACAACTATGTGTACCCTTGACTTGTTTGGATGAGAAATATGGAATAAGTGTGAATTTTGGAAGCACAATCCTGGTTGTAAGTGTCCAAACAAAGATGAATGAATTTAAACTTGCTTTTAGAAAAGAGTGAAGACCCGAGTTAGGCGGCTAGAAGGGGGGGGGTGAATAGACGCCAATCAATTTTGATGCTTTCTTTTTGCACACGCAACCCCTCTAAGCATTCCGCAAAAACTGCTTCGTGTCGGTGATCAAACCGTGATGGACAACATGACAACTATGTATACCCATGACTTGTATTGATGATATCTATATGAATATGTGGGGATTTTAGAGCCACAATCCTGGATGTCAAGTGTCCAAACAAGAGGAATCAATTCAAATCTTGCTTTTGAAAAGAGATCAAGACAAACCTCAAAGCAACTTTCAAAAAGCAAAAGCAGATTTTTTCAGAACTTGTCCTCTCATGGAGCAGGAGGTTCGTGGATTTATGATGCTCTAAAAATCATGGAAATTTTTCTCCCTATGTGTCAATGTGTCAGGAAGAACTCCATCAAAAATCTCTTTAAAACTCCTTACAGAAAAAATATGAAAATTCAATCAACCCAAGCTGCTTTCTGGAAAGCAAAAACAGATTCTTCAGAGTTTGTTTCTACTTGGAGCAGAGAGATAATGGCTCTCTGTTGCTTCAAAAATTGTGCGAATTTTTCTCCCTATGAAAACATGAGTCGTGAAGCACTCCACCAAAAATCATCTCAAGAATCCATCCACAGAAAAAATGAAAAATCAAACACCATGAGCTGTCAAGAACTTCGAGCAGAAAGTTTGGGGCTCGGTTTTCACTTCATAGCTCCCAAATGAAGAAACCAGTGGACTTCAAATTTTTACCACAGATGGGTATATGAGTCACGCATCTTTTTCAACCAGAATCATCCCAAAATGATTTTTATAGATTTTTGTAAAAATATTTTACTGGCTGCTGCGTGGATAAAAATCTCTGGACAGATTTGCAACAAGTCAAGAACTTGATCTCTTGCCTCTCATATGGTTGCAAAGAGTGTGTCAAATCATATTAGCAACCTCAAGGCTTCATAGACCATCAAGAACCAGCAAGAAATCACCAAGATTCATCTCCAAATAAGAGCTCCGAAAGGGGAAACAAAAGAAAGAAGAACTTGGAGCAAATCAACACAAGATGATCATGAAGATGAGAGATTTCATTGCATAGGAGTTGGGGGATTACAAACCACACTCCATGTGGTCACAAGCACTTTAAGTGCCACCCTTACACACCCAACTCACCCTCTCTATTTCTGAAATTTCAGCTCTAAGGGGATTAGGAGAAGGTGCTCCTCTCCACCTCTATTTATAGCCCATGGGTGAGATGCCCTAACACGTAGAGCCCATCTCCACTCTTCATTGGAGGATGAGTGGTGTACAACACACACACTACAAGACACATTCCCGAGAGAGAATATTCTCCATATATTCCTCTGGGAAATATCTTCGCAGCATCTTCGGTCACCAGCCCACACCTGGGCCCACCGGTTAGAACCAGCTTCACCACCAGGTTACCGACGCCGCAGCCTCCAGCTGCCTCGGATTCCTCGCCATGGCTAAGCTTCTCGAGTGCACCACCTCATGTGACCGCCAGATCATCGAACCCGGTCGCCTGCACGCCTCCGGATGCACCAGCCTCTAGCTGTCCTTGCGAAGAGTCACCACGTGCTACCGACACCGCATCACAGTGAACACACACGAAACCAACACACCTTACCTTACCTGCAAGGTTAGTCCATCACAAAATTACCAACACAATAATCCCTTCATGACATCACAATTAGGAAGTCCTAACACACCACGTGTCAGCTTAAATTCCACCGGATCACATCCGATCAAAACTATTACCTAGCCCAAGCTCAGCACAATTGTCCGGTTCCAATTCCACGGCAATTTCCACAAATGCACCATTTAACATTCTTCAAAACACTTCAAATTCCATCTTGTCACATATATTCATCATCAAACCGGGGTACCCTCCACATAGGTCTCAACAAAGAGATCAAGCCAAAACATCGAAGTTACTTTCTGAAAAGCAAAAAACATATTTTAGAAAACTTGTTTTGCAAGAAGAGAGTGGTTCCTTATGTTTGAAGGCTCCAAAATTTTTAAACTTTTTCTATACCCATGAGGGTGAGTCATGATGTTCTCCACCAAATTGCAGAATCAAACTCCACTGGTAAAAAATACTAAAAAACGTGCACCAAGAGCTATCAGAAACACCGAAATGCATGTTTGGGATACGATATTCACCTCATAGCTCCCAAACGAGGAAACCAGTGTACTTCAAATTTTTACCACAGATGGTTATGTGAGTCATGCATCTTCTACAACTAGAATCATCCCAAAATGATTTTTCTAAATTTTTCTAAAAAGCTTTTACTAACTGCTACGCGGAGGAAAGTTTCTGGACATATTGCAACAAGTTAAGAACTTTATCTCTTACCTCTCATATGGTTGCAAAGATTGTGTCAAATCATATTAGCAACCTCATGGCATCATAGATCATCAAGAACCAATAAGAAATCATCCAAATTCATCTCAAAACAAGAGCACTAAAAGGAACAACGAAAATAAGAAAAACTAGCAGCAAATCAACGCAAGATACTCATGGAGAAGAATGATTGGATAAAAGTTGGGGGAATACAAACCACACTCCCGGTGGCCACATGCACATCTAGGTTGCCACCCTTACACACCCAACTCACAATCTCTATTTCAAAAAATTTCAGCTCTTGGGGATATAAGAAAGAGGTTATTCCTTCCCCTCCTTTTATAGCCCAAGGGTGAGATGCCCTAAACCCTAGATCCCATCTCCACCTTTCATTTGAGGATGAGTGGTGTACAACTCACGCACTAAATAACACACTCCCGTAGAGGAATATTCTTTACATATTCCTTCGAGAAATATCCTCACAGTTTTCTCAGCTGCCAGCCCACTCCTGGGCCCACCGGTCAGACCAACTTTGCCACCAAGTAACCGACGTGCCAGCCTCCAGCTTTCCCGGACTCCTTGCCATGTTGAAGCTTCTCGAGTACACTACCTCATGTGACCGCCATATTATCGAACCCGGTCGTCTGCACGCTTTCGAACGGACCAACCTACAGCTGTCCCCGCAAAGCGTCAGCCACATACCTATCGATACCTGTATCATAGAGGTGAACACACATAAAAACAACACACCTTATCTCTCCCGCAAGGTTAGTCCATTGTACGATCATCAACATTGAATCTCGTGCTGAAAACTGAAAACATCATACCAAAACACACTTAGCACGACCGGCAGTTTGGGACTAATAAAAATCTTAGCAAATTCTAACAATGCCTCAACAAGACAACTTTAAAACCGATTCAAATCCACCCTTGTCACATATATTCATCATCACCCAAGGGGACCCTCCACATGGGTCTCAACAATTTGTTCATACCATGCTAAAACCACATCAAAAGGAACCAGCATGATTTATATACATTTAATTCCTAAGGGCATGTTTATTGCTAGCCTCAAATATCTTGTCTAGTTTCATATTTTTCTTTATGCAACAAGAATTGTAATGACATAGCAACCATAACATGTTATAAATAAGACTTAGTTATAAATAAGGGTAAATATCACTGTTGCCATTATAACTCGGCCCGTGACCGCGCTTGACATTTCGAAAAGACCTCACTCAGCGTTACCATTTCAGCGCTTCGTCCGTCTCATACGTGCCATTATGAGCGTTTTCTCATGTGAGCGAGCGAATCGTGAGAAATACGAAATCTGATCGGGGGTGGGACCGACCCGTCAGACCTCACTTAAACCCACAGGATCGACCCGACCGCGTCGCCCCCCGCCCTCAAAAATCCCAAATTGACGCGAGCTAGGGTTCCTCCGCTCCCCCAAATCGACGGCGATTTCTAGGGTTCTTCTGCCCGATTCGTCGCCTCCCCCAAATCGACGCTACCCACGCCAAATCGACGCGGAAGAACCCTAGAAATCGCCGTCGATTTGGGGGAGCGGAGGAACCCTAGCTGGCGTCAATTTGGGATTTTTGAGGGCGGGGGGTGACGCGGTCGGGTTGATCCTATGGGTTTAAGTGAGGTCTGACGGGTCGGTCCCACCCGTCAGACCGTATTTCGGTATTTACGCACGTATTCGTTCGGCTCGCGGCGAGAAAACGCTCATAATGGCACGTATGAGACGGACGAAGGGCTGAAATGGTAACGCTGAGTGAGGTCTTTTCGAAATGTCAAGCGCGGTCACGGGCCGAGTTATAACGGCAACAGTGATATTTACCCTATAAATAATTATCATACCAAAGATATTTTTTCATGTTCTACACATGAACTAATTTTCAATGGTAAATACCATAACATTGTAGCATGATAAAAACATAGCAACCATAGCATGATAAATTCATTGATGAATTACTTAAAATCATATCTCATGATAAAAATATAGCTACCATAACATGATAAATTGAATGGAAAATTAAAATCATAGTATTGTGGTTGTAAAAATTAAACTATGTAAAATCATAGCTATTATAAAAACATAGCAACCATAGCATGATTAACCCAATGGTGAATTATTGTAATTACCATGGGGCGGCATTATGGTTGTTACCTTAGAGTCCTTCTCCTACTCCATGTCCGAGGATCAATAGAAAGCGACGATGCTGAGGTAATACTTGAACCAACAGGGGCACCGATAGTCCTTATGGTCGATGAGACCATTGGCAAGGGTCCTCCATCTTCACTGGAGTTGGATATGGTGGTGGAGGAGAAGGTGAAGGCGCAAAGTTCGTCTCGATGTCACCCACAATGCGCCTTGGTAGACGAGGTGCAGAGCACGAGGTGTCGAGCCGACGATGTCCTGCATAGTAGGAGACAACAGTTGACGCCCATGATGAAGGGGGCAACGTAACTGGGGTCTATGCGAAGAGGGCGACACATCTAGGGTGCGCAGTGGCCCACCTGCCGATGGCATAAACCGTATCTTCCACATCTCGGTGCCAGGAGGGACAAGTTGGAGAGGCAAGTAGTGCAGTGGAGAAGGGAAGCACGGTGTAGATCGAAGGTGTCGTGGTGGAGTTGTTAGGGTTGTAGAAACTAGAGGATTTGCCGATTCCAGCAAGTAGCAGATGAAGCAAGCTAAGCTTAGCACTGCCTATCGTTGGAAAATGAAGGGTGAAGGGGAGGGGAAGGATTCCATGCTTGGAAAATGGGAAAAATTTGGGAAATGAACATGAGGAGGAACCCAAGAAGAAGATGGGAAAAAACTAAATGGTGCCCACAGATCACTATTGGTTCTTAAACCCTTAATTGATTTATCTGCTGTAGGGCATACAAACTGTAAGTGATAACCATTATCACTACTTGGTGACAAAAACCGTGAGTAAGTTATCACTTATGTTTGGGGGTACGAACTAGTAGTGATAATAATTATTACTACCAGTTCTTTTTTGAATCAAAGGGCAAGAGCTTTGCCAGTTTACTCAAACAGGATGAAAATATAGGGAAAAAGAAAGTACAACCTGGTGCGATGCGCCACACAACACCGCAGCTCAACGCTGCCAATCACATAAAGCTGTAGCTCAATGCTGCCACCAACCTACCACCGAAACGACTACACAACAAGGCGGTGGATTCGAGGCGATCCTGAGCGAGCTTAGGCTGTCAAAGCTCGAGCTCGGCTCGAATAAGCATCAAGCTTAGGGTCAAGCTCGGATCGAGATCGATGAAAGCTCGGCTAGGCTCGAGATCGGCTCGGTTGAGCTCAAATGAAGAGATTTGTGCTGTTTTAAGGGGAAGATGAGACTATATGAGCTCAGTTGAACTCGATTTCAAGCTTGAGCTCGGCACGAATTGGTTGAAGAATGGGATTTAGAGAGAGATTTGCTATGCAATGATGATTATTCACGCTTGGTTGGGCTCGATGAAGGCTCAGCATTGAGCTTGAGCTCGGCTCGAACAGACTCAAGCTTGGGACAGGTCTCAAGATTGGCTTGTTTAGCATTCGATCGAGCTCGATCCGATTTCAAATAGCTCGTCGAGCCCGAGCTTTTGGTCCAGCCCTAGACACAACTCAACACTGCCACTTGACGAATGCATTCACCTAATGACCAGCCACCGCCGACTAACCACAAAGCACCGTGACTAACACTGACCAATACGCACAACAACGGAGAACGGCCAAGCCAACCGAACACTCTTTTCACAAGTGACGACGCCTAGGCTATCACAAACAAGACATACTCAATAGGGCACCTGTCGACGTTTGGGATATCGACCCAAGTCAACCATGGTTCTTCAAAGAAGAGATAGGAGACACGCCGAACAACCACGAACAGCAACGAACAGGAGACAGGGTTTTATCCCGTTCGGCCTCTCGAGAGATAATAGCCCTCGTCCAAATTTCTTTATATCAAAGAGAATTACAAGGTGCAACTCGGCGAGATCAGCAGGTCTCGACGAGTGGTATGCGAAAATCTAAAGTCCAGGGATCTAAGCTAGATGCTAAGATGTAAAACTCAATGCCAGGGATCTCAGATGCCCCCTAAACGCCGTAGGGGCACTGTTTATATAGTGCGGAGCAAACCGACCTATCGAGGAATATCGGGCCGGGCTAACTACGAGTACGTAACGAACTCAGTACATGCCAAATATAACCTACGGTAGATAAGGTAATCTCCTAATCATGGGGATCACGACTCCTAATCCAATCCGGGAAACCACGTCCGGGTCTTCTCGTAGTTGCGTGTAACTCGCTCGAGTCGGACTCAAGCAGAAGCCTTGGCCATTACGCATCTCGCCACCAGAAGGCTGTTCGGCAAGACACACATGGGCCAGATAAAACCTTCCAGGGAACTGGGCCCTGGTAAGCTGTCCGATTGGGCCGTCAGGGAGTGGGCCATGGCAATGGGCCGTAATCTAATCCCCGACAGCTAGCCCCCGAGACTCAAGTGGGAGGACTCACTAGAGTGGGGTCTTCCTCTTGAGACTCCAAACCACGAAGAGGAAAATTTTGCTGCTATAGAGACATGTAACGATCGACCGAACAGGTTAAATTTCAACCGAACAAGACATGTTCGGGTCTGAACAAACTCGCCAAGATCGAGCAACTTTGTTGCGTCGAGCAGGAACGACATCATCCGAGCGAGCACTCACCCTTGGTCACGGACATTTGGAAAAAATAGCCGCTGGCGATTCCAACGGTAACTTCTGTCATTGCAAGATGAAAACAAAGCACCGCTTTTACCTAGCCGCTGCGGAAAAACTAGCCGCTCGGGACTAAACCGTTGCAGAGCTGCTTATACAGACTATAAAAGCACCCAAGCCGCCGCTGCCAGCCACTCGCTCTCACGCCTTTCCTCTCTAAGCCCTAGCTCCAACCACGCCAAAGATCAAACACCCAAACTCTATCACCAACCACCTTTCGCCCAGCCAGGAATCGCTATGGCCAAATTCACAGGCACTAGCTTGACCGAGGAGGACCTTAGGATCTGGGAGGAGGAGGGCCACATCGACACCGGTAGCTGGAGGCTGCCCGGAGAGGAGGATACTCCGGAGCCGCTCGAGGGAGAGTTCGTCAGCTTCGAACAGTTCGCACTGTTCGGGTTGAGGTCTCCCGAGAGCGACTTCGTTGAGGCCTTCTTGAATATCAGCGGATTGGAGGTGGCGAACCTCAATCCGATCTCCATCCTCCAGATGGCCGTCTTCGCACACCTGTGCGAGGGCTATCTGGGCATCGATCCACCGGTGGGGCTGTTCCTCCACTATTACACAGTGACGAGGAGCAGCTCCGCCGCTTCGGCGCAGGGGTGCTACTACCTCAAGCTCCGGGCCACCGCTAACGACGCGCCGTATCCTCGCCCACCACTGCTCGACTCGATGGGCGCGTGGTAGGTGAGGTGGTTCTACAGCAAGCGGAGCGACGACAGCAAACTCGTCTTCACCGGGAAGGCGCCGGCAAAGGGAACCCCAATGCCTCGGCCGGAGATGTCCGCCGAGGATTGGTACCTGACAAGGAAGATCACCTCCCTCGTGAGCCTCGGGCTCACGCAGGCGAGATCATTCGGGACTTCACAAATGAGCAGTGGTCTCGTCTTGCGGAGGAGGTCCTATCCCTTCTACAAGATAGAGGGATGGGAAGACATCACAAGGAGAGCACGGTAAGTGCCTTTAAGACTCAACCTTTTCGCTGATCATTTCCTCCAACAGGAATTAACGACTCCATCTGTCCGGACAGAGAAGCCAACCGACGCATGGGTGACCGAACGGGTCGACGCCATGCTGAAGGCGGCGAAGAAGGACGGGGAGGTCACCGGCGAGGTGGCGTACACCTGCCCGCGCAACGTGCTTGTCCGCATGCATTTGCAGGTAAATTACTTACCCTCGGCCTATGTTGCTAGACTTGCAATGTTGTTTAGTGCTAATGCTCACTTCAAAACGCTGCAGAGGACCAACCGATCCTTGGAGGGATCGATAGGAACTCTCCGGTCCGAGAAGGAGAAGGCGAAGAAGGGCAAGGCCAAGGCGCCACAAAGCCCAAGGTGGCGGCCGAGCCGACGCTGAGCTCGCCATGACACGGCCCGCCGCCACCGCCGAGGAGACCAGCTTCTGGCGGCGACGGAACGCACGAAAGCGGACCAAGCGGGTCTTGTGTCACCCAATGGAAGAGACCAAGTCCCTCCCTCCTCGCCGAGCAGAGCGACGAAGAGGTAAAGACCATGGCCCTCTGGCTTAGGCGTTACACGCAAGCTCACCCTGGCCGCATGGATCGGCTGCAACAGGTCGCCGAGCAAAGGAGGCTCGAAGAAGAAGTCGCGCGCAAGGAAAAACTTCTTGCGCTGCGCGAGAGGAGTGCTCAGCTTACCAGGGAGCTGAGCGCATCGCCGAGAACACCCAAGGGGCAAAGCGGAGAAGCCGCCAAGGAGCCCCCGAGGAAGAGGCGGAAAATTCCGGCGAAGAAAATAAGGATCAAGCCTTCCACGGCAGGTATGTTGGAATCGATCTTTTGACCTTCCAACCCTCTGACCGCGTTCGACTTTAACGATCATCTCTTTCTCGCCAGTTGCCCCAGAGGAGATCGCCACAGACGACGGCAAGGAGGCGCTCGAGCGGTCACTGCTGCCCGAGCATCTGCACGGCGCATCGCGGGCGGTGAGGCTGGCAAGCCTCAAGGACAAGCTGGCGGCATGGAGCTCGCCGCCAGTTCGCGAAGCAGCTCGACGCTACCAAAAGCGCCGTGGAGCTACCGAGAGGCGGAAGAAGCGGCGAGCAGCGCCGCGGTGAGCGGAGCCAAGACGACGGCCCCGGAAGCTGCCCAAGGTGGGACCGAGCAGCCGGTCCTGCCAGGCACTTCGTCGCAGGGGCAGCTCACCCCAAAGGCGACGGGATTCTCTGGCGAGCAGGGTGAAACCCCAGCCGCCAGGGAGCAAGAAGAAGCCCCCGAGCAGGTCGCGCAAGTCGTCCTGCCCGCGGGGACAACGGCGCCACCCAGCAGAGTGGCTCCGGCCTCGCCCGAAGAAGTTCGGGCGGAAGAGCAAAAGGAAGAGGAGAGGGAGCGCGGAGACGAAAGCGCTTCGCCCGTCGCTCCCGCTCCCGAGCAGGCGCGCTCCCGCAAGAAGAAGGAGCGATCAAGATGGCGACGGCAAGAACGCGCCCGTCTCATCCCGCACGAGCGGGGCTTCGTAACGCATGGCCTCGAGGACCGCCTGCGTCGCGGACTGAAACGCCGACTTGGCAAGGTAAGCACCAGGACCAAATCTTGTTCAAATTTTAGCTACATCATCGCAAAGCGTTAACTTGTTCTTCCTCTCGTGTCTTGAGGGACACCATGGAGGAGCTCGAGGACGGCGTCACCATCGAGCGGAGCGCCAGATCTGGCGTCCTCCGGAGCACCTCCGGACGAGGGAGTCCGAGGCGGGGCCCTCTGCACCAGCCCAAAGTCGAAGCCGGCTGAAGGCGAAGGTGAAGAGGCTCAAAGTCCAACTGGCTGAAGAGAGGCGTTCCTGCGAGTCTCTCCTCGGAGAGGCCGAGGAGCTTCGCACGCAAACCATTAAGGCGAGCACTGCGGAGGAGAAGCCGGGCCGCACGAAGTGGCTCGAAGAGCAGCTTGCTGATGCTTCCCAACGTCGGGACCAGCTCGCGGCTGAAGCCAAGAGACTCAAGGCCCAGCTTGCCAAGGAAGAGCAGACTTCCGCGGGTCTCTAAGCAAAAATCTCAACTCTGTGGGCTTCACAGGGAGAGATCGAGGAGATGCGCGGGATGGTGGTGAGGGCGATCACCGCAGAGAAGAAGGTCAAGGAGCTGGGCGAGCAGCTCAAGACGGCCGAAAATGAGTCACCAGAGCGAGGCTCGACCGATCACCAAGGCCAAGACCGAGGAGGTCGAGGCCATCCGGGCAGAGGCTGCGGCGCAAGCCAAGCGGAGCAAGGAGGAGATCGAACGCCTCCGAGCTGAAGCCCGGGAAGGAATCAAGGCTCGAGTATAAGTCGTGCGCCTCAAGTTAGAAGTTGAGGAGTCAAGGAGCAAATTGCTCCCAAGTAGTGCCACTACCAGAACCGAAAAGGGCCTTGTACCTGAAACTTTTGAGTAATGTAATAAAGTACTTACCTTTTCTCCTGTAAAAAAGAGCAGCAAAAAGACAAGAACGAACAGAAACTAAGAGAAAAGCGAACAGCGCTAGGAAGTTTAAGAAAACCGGTGAGCGCTCGCTTAACTCCCACTTCCGTTGCGCCTGCCGAAACTGAGCTTGCGAACCCGAACAGGTGCACAAGAAAAAGAGCGACACCCTAGCCCCCGGTACGGACGATGCTCGAGAACCTAAGGTTGCGAACTCGAGCACGTGCGTAGAGAGATAGAGCGACACCCGTACCTTGCTCGATTTGTTCCGTAGTCTGCTCGTTGACGTAAGTTAGGCAATTCCGAGAGTAACCGAACAAGGAAAGTGCCTGCGCCATGGGGGCTTACGAGCAGACTTTACCAAGTGGTCGTGCGGAGCAAGAAGTGCTCTCTGCCATGAGGGCTTACGAGAGCAGACTTAGCCGCAAGGTGGAAAGGCCGTGTTACGCAACCCTGAGTTTAGGAACTTATCGAAACCAGATACGGGTAGGGAACAATCCTTAAGATTGCGGAGCCAAGAGTTCGCAAGGCCGGGCAGCCATCAAGTGTTACCAGAGAAAGTAGTCTGAGAAGACAAGTAGTGAAAAGGGCACAGAGGCCGCGAGGATTCACTGAGAATTGGATTGAACTTTACATGGTGCCCGAGGGACTTGGACGAACTAAGGCGCGAAGTTTCACAATAAACGCAGAGGCTAAGCAAACAAAGAGGACCTACACAAAGAACTTACGAAGCTGGTCGATGTTCCAAGTGCTGGTCAACTCTCTCCCGTCCTCCATTGCCAGCGTAACAGCCCGGCGAAAGCGTAAGAAACGACCGTGAATGGGCCCTCCCAGCGTGGAGTTAACTTGTTGGCATTGGACAAGTTCTGGACACGGCGCAGAATGAGGTCGCCTGCCTTCAAAGCCTTTGGTCAAACTGACTTGGCAGCGTGCCGGCGAAGATCTTGCTGGTAGCGCGCCATTCTGACTTGTGCCCGGTCGCGTGTGCCTTCGAGGAGATCGAGATCGAGGAGGCGCTCTTGCTCATCGTCAACTAAGTTGACCGAGCTCGTGCGAGGCGAACCGAGTACGATTTCGGCGGGCAGGATGGCTTCTGCACCATAGACCAATTGGAAAGGAGTTTCCCCGGTCGCCCGGCTGGCCGTAGTGCGAACTGCCCAGAGGACGGAAGGAACTTCGTCGACCCAGGCTTTGTTGTGCTCGCGGAGAGCAGCAAACACCCGCCGTTTGATACCCTAGACGATCTGTCCGTTAGCTCGCTCGACTGCTCCATTGCTCTGTGGATGTGCCACAGAGGCGAAACAGACCTTGGTGCCCAAATGCTCGCAGATTCCCGGAATAGCTCGCTTCAATCGGGTACCGCTTATCCGTGATCGCTTTGTGGGGATCCCGGCGCAGACCACGTTGCTTTTGAAAAAGCGCATGTACCGCTTTGGCGTGAAGAGATTTACACGTGCTCGCCTCAATCCACTTTGTAAAAGTGTCTATGGCGACGAGCGGTGTGTATAGCCCTTGTACCCCTTAGGAATGGGCCGAGCGAGATCCGCACCCCATGTGGAAAAAGGCCAAGATGGGGGGATTGTTTGGAGCTCTTGGGCGGGCTTGTGTGCCTTCCGGGCGTGAAATTGGCAAGCCTTGCACTTAGTCACGATGTCCCGGGCATCTTGTAACGCAGTGGGCCAATAAAAGCCCATGCGAAACGCTTTGCCGACCAGAGTCCTGAAGGAAGCGTGGTTGCCGCAGGCACCCTCGTGTATGTCCCTAAGAAGGAACACACCCTCCTGTTGCGAGATGCACTTGGAGAGAACTCCCAGAGCACCTTGACGGTAAAGGATGCCATCCACGAGCTTGTATGGAGCAGCACGCCTTATAAGCCGGGAACGCTCGGCTTCGTCGTCGGGCAGGGTCCCATCTGCAAGGTACCGGACAAATGGCGTTGTCCAGTCCGCAGCCTGCTCGATAACGGAGACAAGACCACCGCCTCGATGCCTCGTCCGGAGACGTGATTGAGGGCTTGTAAAGGTGCTCGACGAGCACCCCTGCCGGAGCAGGTTCGCGTGAGGATCCAAACTTGGATAGCTGGTCGGCCAGGAAGTTGTCCTTCCTTGGCACGAAGAGCACCTCGAAAAATCGAAAATGCCGCTCCAACTTCCTCACCTCAACCAGGTATCGCGCCATTGAGTCATCGCAGCACTGATACTCCTTGTTAACCTCATTGATGGCTAGCTGTGAATCTCCTTCACGCTTAGCCGCTGGACACCAAGCGACTTGCACGCTTAGTCCCGCGAGGAGGGCCTCGTACTCTGCAAATGTTGTTAGTCGCCACAAAGTGTAGTTGGATAGAATATCGGAGTTGCTCTCCTTGAGGAGATGAGAACAAAACCAGCCCCGAGTTTCCAAAGGCGCGAGCCATCGAAAAACATGGTCCAAGAGGGTTCATCAAAGTTGCTCGGGAGCTTCACGGGATTTGGGCGGCAAGTCCATTCAGCGACAAAGTCAGCTAGGACACGTGACTTAATAGCGATTCGGGCAAAGAATAACAGATCAAACTCGCTAGTTCCATTGCCCACTTAGCTATACGTCCGCTAGATTCCTTGTTCGTAGGATTTCTCCCGGAGGAACGTGGTCGGGACCAATATTTGATGCGCTCGAAGTAGTGGCGAAGCTTTCGAGGACATGAGCAAGGCGAGAGTAGCTTCGACCTCGTGGTAATGCTCCTTTGATCCGTGAAGTACCTCGCCACGTAATAGATTGGCCGCCGTATGCCTTCCCTTTCGACCGTCAAGACCAAGGCCACCGCTTGGGCGTGCAACCTAGGTATAGCAGAGCTGCTCGCCATGCCGCTGGGTAGTCAAGACGGAGGATTGGACGAGTATTGCTTCGGATCTGGAAGGATCTATCGACTTCTTCCGCCCACTCGAAACCATTGTGCTTGCGAGGCCTTAAAGAAGGGCAGCCCGCTCGCTTTGACGGAAATAAACCCGCTTAGAGTAGCCATCCGCCCGGTGAGGCTCAGACCTCCTTTACGGTAGTTGGAGCTCAGATATTTTCAATGGCCTCGATTTTTTCAGGGTTGGCAGAAATACCTTGCGAACCAATAACATAACCGAGCAATATTCCATATCGAACACCAAAGGTACACTTCTCTGGATTTAATTTTATTCGATGTCTGGTGAGATTACGAAAAGTCTCTCACAGGTCTTTTACATGATCCGAGCATACTTGTTTTTTACAACTATGTCGCCGACATAGACCTCCGTGTTTTTCCATATTGCTCGGGAAGGTCTTCTCCATTAAGCTGGAACGTGGCACCAAAGATTGCGCAGACCGAAAGACATGGTCGAGCAGCGTAAAGTGCGAAGGGGTGATGAAGGCGCTTCTCTTCATCCTCGGGAGATGCTTATTTGGTGGTAACCGAGTAAGCATCTAAAAAGCTCAGAGTTGAAGCGTCCCGATCGCATCGACCACCGGTCAATACGAGGCGCGGGAAATTGTCCTTAGGATAAGCAGTGTTCAGATCTGTGTGATCGACACACATCCTCCACTTGCCGCCTTTCTTCTTTACAATGACAGGGTTGGTGTCGACGGTTGAGATATCGATCTCAAGTCGCTAAGGTTCTTCAAGATTGAGATAGGAGACACGCCGAACAACCACGAACAGCAACGAACAGGGAGACAGGGTTTTTATCCTGGTTCAGGCCTCTCGGGAGAGATAATAGCCCTACGTCCAGCCTTTCTTATATATCAGGGATGAATACAAGAGGTGGCTCGACGAGACGAACAGGTCTCGGCGAGATTATGGGTGTACAAGGAAGCAATATGCGATGATATGCTAAGTCTTGATCTTCTTTTCTCTACATGTCGTAGGGGCATGGTTTATATAGTACAGAGCAAACCGACCTACCGAGGGAATATCGGGCCGGGCTAACTACGAGATCGTAATGAACTCATACATGCCAAATATATCCCGAGGCAGATAAGGCATACTCCTAGTCTTGGGGATCACGACTCCTATTCCAATCCGGGAAACCAACGTCCGGGTCTTCACGTAGTCGTGCAGAACTCTTGTTCGAGTAGGACTCGAACACGAATCCTAGACCGTTACGCACCGCGCGGTAAAGAAGCCGTTCGGCGGGATGCACATGGGCCTGATAGAACCTTCCAGGGAGCTGGGCCCTGGTAGGCTGTTCGATTGGGCCGTCAGGGAGTGGGCCATGGCAATGGGCCGTGATCTAATCCCCGACAGTTGGCTAACCACTCGGTGTGGTCAACCTCGCGGATGAACCCGCAATGAAAGCGCTTGCTGTCGATCTTTGATGATCCCCGCTTGAATTCAAAAGCGACGAAGCTTCGGCGAACAGGCTTTTGTCCGCGGACAGCCCGCTTTGTGCTCGATAACCTCCCTTGGGACTCCGGGCATGTCAGATGGCTCCCAGGCAAACACATCTGCATTGTCTCGGAGGAAGGCAATGAGCTCGCTTTCCTATTTGGGGTCCAGATTGGCCCCCAAGTGAACTGTCTTGGAAGTATCGCTGCGGCAATGAACTTCCTTGGTTTCTCCCCTGGTCAAGGGTGACCCTAGGGCGTCGTGCACTTGGTCTACGGAACTTCGTGACCGCGTCGGAAGTCGGTCGACAGGGCAAGGGATCGCCGTCGCAATCCGAGCAGCCTTGTAGTTGCCCTTGACCGTGATCACACCGTTAGGACCCAGATCTTCACGCAATGGTAAGTGTGGGGGGACGCCATAAACTTACCGAGATGGCTCGCCCAAGATTGCGTTATACGCCGATGGGAAATCGACCACGCCGAAAGTGATCAACTCGTCCGAAGTTGCTTGGGTTGTCAAGGTAATCGGCAGGACAACTCGCCCTAACGGCTTGACGGCTTCTCCGGAACAATCCGTGAAGGGCATTGCGACTTCCTTCACTTAGAACGAGGAATCGTGATCTCGCCCAAGACCTTAGCGAAAGCAAGTCCAAAGTGCTCCCGCCGCCTACTAAAACACGGCCAACTCTTGCATTGCCGATGGTCGGGCGACCACCGCTGGAGCCGCCGAGGCTTGGTCATCCCAAATGGGAAATCCTCCCGAGAGAAGGAGATGGGGACCTCGGTCCACTTCATCGACTCGAGGCGAGGTTTTGCCTTTTCAACGCTAGGACCTCCCAGCAGCCTTCCTTGAGGTGCGTCCGAGAGGTGTAAGCCGAGCCACCAAGATAACGGCGATATGGTTCACGGGCTCTTGATACTCATCATCATCTTCCCGATCACCATCGTCGGTTTGGCGCTTGGCCTTACCGGCATCACCTTGTTCGGGCAGGGTGGGCATTGGGCCCTTGCCGTTGTAGAAATCTTTGAGCTTTGCAGCCCAAGTTCTACAGTGGCATATATCGTGCCCGTAGTGTTGGTGGAATTTGCAAAATCGGTCGCTCGGACCTTTCTTGCCTTGTCCGCCTCTCTGAGCAGGCTTTTTGCCCTTGTAGTTATTGTTGGGCTTCTTCTGCCCATCCTTGGGAGGAGGTGCGCGATCTATACCAGCGACGGTATTGTTCGCATCACCTTTGTTCTTCTTCTTCCGGGACTTCTTGTCACCGTGGTTGTTCTTCGCTTCTTCTTCTCATCCACACCAGTCAAGCGGCGCGGCTCGCCTTTGTCAAACGCTTTTTTTTATCGGACACGCTCTGCCGCGTTGGCATAGCGGTCACCGCCTTTGAACAGGTCGTTGGCGGTCCAGTCTCGCCGATCTCGAGATCCTGGGTGAGCCGCTTCGTCGCGGACTCCGCTTTTGAAGGCGCGACAACAAATTCATCCGAGATGTTCGGGATCGTGTTATGGATCTTAATGAAACGCTTCACAAAGTTGCGGAGGGTCTCCTGCTCATCCGGATCATCCGTGCAGATCATCCTCCTTGCCCGCACGCACGTAATGTACCTCTCGAAATTAGCGATCGAGGCGTCACAAAGCTGGTTTCATGAGCTAATGGAACCCTCCTGCCGATTGAACACCCACGTCCGAGCAAAGACCTCAAGGACAGCCGAGGTAATTAGCCATAACGAAGCTCGTCACCCCGCCGCCATGATGGCCGTAGCATAGATGGAAAGGAAATCCTCCGGGTTACGAGTCCCATTGTACCTCTCCATGTGACCGGCTTGAACTTTGAGGGCCACCGGACGCCCGGCTCGTCGAAAAAGCCCCGCAGCCCAAAGCGTATGACCGCCACCTTCCCCGCGAGTAACCTAGTCTTGAAAAGACGTTGGTCCGCGCGCGAGGAACTCCTGCTGAACGGATGATTCGCCCGAGAAACTCTCTCCAGACAATCCACCACGCTCCTTCCTCGTGGTTGCGACGACGCGCTCCTCACGAGGGGACCGTCCGTGATCATCGCGCGCGCGCTTGCCCCTGTGGTCGCGATGACTACGAGGACTCGGCGAGCGACGGCGACCACGGGTAGCCTGCTCATGGACAGTGATCCTTCGACGGTGACGAAGGTCACGCGATCGATCAGAGCTGTCCGAACCATTCCGGGCAGTTTGGCTGCGCTGCCTGGAGGAGTTGTTGACTTCTCCTAGAGACTTTAGGCCTTCAGCCAATCGTTCTAGGTTAGAAGCAACAGCATCGCCCATGCGGGCGAGGTCGGCCTGGTTGGTAGATCTAATCACCGAAGCCATGGCCGCGAGTCGTTCCCGACTCTGCTCTAGGGGTTCTGGGACCCCTGAGGCATCCGCGTTTTGCCCGACCGGAGTCCGGTTTCGTGGGGAATTAATCCGGACAGGAGAAACTTCTGCCGGGAGACTTGGCGAGGGCACGCGAGGTGGGTCGCGACGCGGTCGCTTGCACCGATCGCGAACCGCGCTACGCCCGATTGATAGAATCGCCGAGGTTGCGGCGAATGACTTCTTGCTCGCGAAAGCGCCAACCGCAGCCTCGCCTTGATGCCGGGCGAGTTAACCCGCCTCGACTCGCCACCGCCACGGCTCATGCAGATCCTCGAGATTCCTACATCGGCCATGTTAATGCGGGGGCCATGCGAAGGTATGCTAGACGGTGTCATCGCCGTGTTCCACAGTAGAATCTACCGACATAGCCTTGAATCCGATAAATCTAAACCGTCAGAAAGATCATCGGTTCCGTAGTCATCGCCAATGACGGAGTGCGATCCGAGGCTATCTTCGCCATATAGGCGAGACTTCGCCTCGGATATGGAAAGTGTTCGAGATCGAATGATCGATCCGAATCGACAGGATGAAACGCTCGTCCCTTCCGAGTCGTAGCCCTCAGGAAGTATCTCTGTATCGCTGACGGAGTTCGACATGCTCGATCCGCGTGTCCCCACGGACGGCGCCAGCTGTCGACGTTTGGGATATCGACCCAAGTCAACCAAGGTTTTTCAAAGAAGAGATAGGAGACACGCCGAACAACCACGAACAAAGAACGAACAGAGATGGGGTTTTATCCCGTTCGGGCCTCTCGGGAGAGATAATAGCCCTACGTCCAGCCTTTCTTTATATCAAAGAGAATTACAAGGTGGAACTCGGCGAGATCAGCAGGTCTCGACGAGTGGTATGCGAAAATCTAAAGTCCAGGGATCTAAGCTAGATGCTAAGATGTAAAACTCAATGCCAGGGATCTCAGATGCCCCCTAAACGCCGTAGGGGCACTGTTTATATAGTGCGGAGCAAATCGACCTATCGAGGAATATCGGGCCGGGCTAACTACGAGTACGTAACGAACAACCAATCCTGGGGATCACGACTCCTAATCCAATCCGGGAAACCACGTCCGGGTCTTCTCGTAGCCGTGCAGAACTCTGTTCGAGTCGGACTCAAACAGGAAGCCTTGGCCATTACGCATCTCGCCACCAGAAGCCGCTCGCAAGACACACATGGGTCGATAGAACCTTCCAGGAACCGCCCCTGTAAGTCGTCCGATTGGGCCGTCAGGGAGTGGGCCATGGCAATGGGCCGTAATCTAATCCCCGACAGCACCCTTGCATGGAAGGACCCTAAAATGACGCCTTCAACAAGGAAATGACGACCAAACCACCACCGCTACTATCCGATTACCTCCAGGTTTTCACCCGAAGGCAAGGAATGCCCACTGCAGTACGTTCCACCAGGGAGGAAAACTATGTCGAGAAAGCGCCGCCACCACCGACCCAAGAGGGCAGGCCTTTTGCCTAGCACTCCCTCACCCCGAAACCACACTGAAAGGGGGAAGCAGAGCATCGATGTGAACGATCTGTTGCTACCAGCCAATGCCAAAAATCCACCAATATTTCCTACCGAAGTCGTGGCCTACGCAGATAAACTAACGTCGCGCAACATCCATAGGAGGGCGGGGGAGCAAGCAAGAGGAAATCTGTATGGGGACGGACACGATGGAGAACTAGAAGGACCAAGGACATGGTGCTAACTTGTCTTGCCCCGAGTAGGAGCAGGTGCGTGGGCTAAGCCACGCTCACCGCCGACAAGAACGAGGGCAGGCACCGTGACGGTGTCGCCGAGTAACCTAAGCAGACCACCGATAAGGGGCACCAGCACTATGCATGCATAGCACCACTTTATGATTTCCGGCCTCACTTCGTTCAAAAGAGTTAACCCAAGAGCTATGCCTGTATCCTTTAAGCATTATATGTAATACAAATTTGTCTAGACTAGCATTATGATACTATTCCACCACAACCGATCACATGGGCCACATAGGTCTCGCATCATAACGGGTAGGGTGTTACACCCACCAGCATAATGGGTTGACGCCGTCATCAGTACATCACATATTCGACAAATGTCCAGGCTGTAACATTCTGACCTAAATTTGCTTAGAACCTAGCCCATCTATGGGACTGGCACACGCTTTCATAGCACTACTCTGGGACATTCGGCTTTGCTTCATACAAAAGAGTTAATCCAAGGTGCTATGTTTGAATTCATCAAGAATTATATGGTACTACAGATCTGTCTAGACTAAGAGATAATATTATCCTGTCGGGGATAAAATCATGGCCCATTGCCATGGCACACTCCCTGACGGCCCAATCGAATAGCCTCCTAGGGCCTGGCTCCCTGGAAGCTTCTATCAGGCCCATTTGCATCCTGCCGAACAGCTCCTTGGCTGGAACGGTGCATAACGGCCTAGACTTCATGTTCGAGTCCGACTCGAGCAAGAGTTCTACACGGCTACATGAGGACCCGGACGTGGTTTCTCGGATTGGAACAGACGTCGTGATCCCCAAGAATTGGAGTTTGCCTTATCTACCTCGGGATGTATTTGGCATGTATCGAGTTCGCTACGGACTCGTGGTCAGCCCGGCCCGATTATCCCTCGGTAGGTCGGTTGTTCAACACTATATAAACAGGGCCCCTACGGCGTGTAGAGGGGCCAGAAGATCGAGGCTTAGCAGATTGTCGCATATTGCTTCCTTGTACACCCTTTAAGCTCGTCGAGACTTGTTCATCTCGCCGAGTTCCTCCTTGTAATCCTCTCTCATATAAAGAAGCGCTGGACGTAGGGCTATTATCTCCCCTGAGAGACCCGAACCAGATAAAACCCTGTGGTCTCCTCGTTGTTTGTTGATTGTCGTCGCTTTGCTCTGCAGTCTTCTATCTCCCTTTCTCAAGAACCTTAGTTGACTTGGGACCGATATCCCAACCGTCGACAGTTGGCGCCATCCGTGGGGACCTAGTAGATCAAGCCTATTCGAGCATATCGAACTCTTTCAGCGACCAGGAAAATCTTCCTGAAGGGTATGACTCAGAAGGACAGGATGTCACTTCCCCTGTCAGGTCGGATCGATCTCTTCGATCTCGATCACCTTCCAGAGCTGAGACAGAGCTCTCCGGCTATATCCCGGAGATGGTCTTAGATCAAGCTCCCGTCATTGACAATGATTACGGAACCGACGATCTTTACGCTGGTTTAGATCTTTCGGATTCCAAGGCTATGTCGGTCGATTCCTCCTGTGGCGACACAGTGATGACACCGTCTAGTGTGCTAGCACACGGCCGTCGCAGCGTCAACATGGCCGGCGCAAGAACTTCAGAGCATCCTACGCGGATCGTGGTGGCCGACGAGATCGGGCAGTCCAATTCTGCTCGGCATCAAGATGGCTACGCTAGCTGTTCGCGAACAAGAAGCTGTTCGCCGCAGCCTGAATGCCTCAATCAATCAGACCTTGGCACAGATTCGCGACCAGCGCAAGCGTCAACGACGCGACCCGCCTCGCGTATCTCCGCCAAGTCCCCGCAGGTTCCGCCTACCGACGAATCCCAGCAGTAATCGGACTCGGTCGGACAAAACGCGGACGCTTTAGGGATCCCAGGACCCCTAGATCAGAGTTGGAAACGACTCCAGGCCATGGCAACGGTGATTAGATCCACCAACCAGGCCGACCACGCCCGCATGGGCGACGCTGTTGCTTCTCACCTGGAGCGACTAGCTGAAAGCCTTAAAGCCATAGGTGAAGCTAACACCTCTTCCGGGCAACGCAATCAGCCTGTCCGGAAAGACTTGGACAGCGAGCGCTCCGATCTATCCGTGACCCTCGTCACCGTCAAAGGGCAACTCGCTACGACCAAGATGCCTGTGGTCGTCAGCGCTCACCAAGTCCCCGTGGTCGCCGCGACCACAGGGGCAAGCGGGAGCGCGACGATCACGGACGATCCCCTCGGGAGGAGTGCATCGTGGCGACCACGAGGAAGGAGCGTGGAGGATTGTCTCGGAGGGAATTCCTCTAGGTAGAATCTTCCTGTTCAACTAGAGTTCCTCGTGCAACAGGACCAACGTCTTTTCAAGACTAGGTTCTGACGTCGGGGATAAAATCACGGCCCATTGCCATGGCCTACTCCCTGACGGCCAAATCGAACAGCCTACTAGGGCTTAGCTCTCTAGAAGGTTCCATCAGGCCCATGAGCATCCTGCCGAACAGCTGCCTGGCTGGCACGGTGCGTAACGGTCTAAGATTCCTGTTTGAGTCCGACTCGAACAAGAGTTCTGCACGGCTACATGAAGACCCGGACGTGGTTTCCCGGATTGGAGCTGACGTCGTGATCCCCAAGACTTGGAGTTTACCTTATCTACCTCGGGATGTATTTGGCATGTATATGAGTTCGTTACGATCTCGTGGTTAGCCCGGCTCGATTATCCCTGGTAGGTTAGTTGTTCAACACTATATAAACAGGACCCCTACGGCGTGTAGAGGGGCGAGAAGATCGAAACTTAGCGCATCATCGCGTATTGATTCCTGTACACACATAATCTCGCCGAGACTTGTTCGTCTCGCCGAGTTCCCTCTTGTAATCCTCTTTGATATAAAGAAAGGCTGGACGTAGGGCTATTATCTCGCCTGGGAGGCCCGAACCAGGATAAAAATCCTGTGTCTCCTTGTTGTTCGTTGATTGCTGTTCGCATAGCTCGGCAGGTCTTCTATCTCCCTTTCTCAAGAACCTTAGTTGACTTGAGATCGATATCTCAATCGTCGACAGTTGGCGCCGTCCGTGGGGACAGTAGATCAAGTCTGTTCGAGAATGTCGAACTCGCCAAATACCGTGAAAATCTTCCGAAGGGTATGACTCGTAAGAGCAGGATGTCTCATCCTCGCTAGATCGGATCGATCCGCTCGATCTCGATCGCCTCCGTATCGGGATGTAAATCTCGCTATGTTCCGAGATGGTCTTGGATCAAGCTCCGCCATTGACGATGATTATGGAACCGATGATCTTTACGCCGGTTTAGATCTTTCGGATTCCGTGGCCATGTCGGTAGATTCTTCCCGTATGGCGACAAAGGATGACATCGTCGAAGTGCCTCGCACGGCCGCCGCAATATCAACATGGCCGGGCGCTGAACTTCAGAGAATCTCGCGCGGTCAGCGGCAAAATGAAGAGATCGAGCATGTTAACTCGCCGCAACAAATGGATCTCGCCTAACCGCCCGCGAGCAAGATTTTGTTCGCCGCAGTCTGGATGAGTCCATCAACCAAACTCTGGCGTAGATTCGCGATCAGCGCAAGCGTCAGCGGCGCGACCCACCTCGCGTACCTACACCAGATCCCCCGGCAAAAGCTCCACTTGCTCGGGATGAATCCCCGTGCAACCAGACTCCGGCCGGGCAAGACGCGGATGCCTCAGGGATGCCAGGACCCCATGAGCAGAGTCGGAAACGACTCCAGGCCATGGCCACGGTGCTCAGATCCACCAACCAGGCCGATCTCGCCCGCATGGGCGACGCTGTTGCTTCTCACCTTGAGCGACTGACCGAAGGCTCTAAGTCCATAGGTGAAGTCAACACATCATCCGGGCAGCGCAGTCAGCCTGTCCGGGTGGATTCGGACAGCGAGCGCTCCGATCGATCGTGTGACCATCGTCACCGTCAAAGGACGACTCGCAGCGAGCAAGATACCCGTGGTCGCCGTCGCTCGCCAATTTCCCATAGTCATCGCGACCACAGGGGCAAGCGTGTGTGCGACGATCACGGACGACCCCCTCGGGAAGAGCACATCGTAGCGACCACGAGGAAGTATAGTGGAGGATTATCACGGAGGGAGTTTCTCCAGGTAGAGTCCTCCCGCTCAACTAGAGTTCCTCCGAGCAACAGGACCAACGTCTTTTCAAGGCTAGGTTCTGCTGGGGAAGGTGGCCGATCTTATGCCTTGGGTCAGAGGGCTTTCTCCGACGAAGCCATACCGTCAGTGGCCTTTCAAGTTCAAGCCCGGTCACATGGAGAGGTACAATGGGACTCAAAACCCAGAAGAGTTCCTTTCCATCTATGCTACAGCCATCATGGCAGCCGGAGGTGACGAGCTAGTCATGGCAAATTACCTTTCGACTGTCCTTGAAGACGCTGCTCGGACGTGGCTGTTCAATCAGCAGGAAGGTTCCATCCGCTCTTGGAACCAACTTTGTGACGCTCTGATTGCTAATTTCCAGAGCTGTTACGTGCGTCTGGGCAAGGAGGATGATCTGCACCAGATGATCTAGATGAACGGGGAGACCCTCCGCAACTTTGTGAAGCGTTTCATCAAGATCCGCAACACGATCCCGAACATCTCGGACGAATCTGTTGTCCGCGTCTTCAAAAACGGAGTCCGCGACGAGCGGCTCACCCAGGATCTCGAGATCAATGAGACCTGGACCGCCAACGACCTGTTCAAGGTGGCTGATCACTATGCCAATGCTGCAGAACGCGTTCAGTATAAGAAGGCGTTCGACAAGGGCGAGCTGCCCGCCCAGCCTGGTGTGGAGGAAAAGAAGAAGAGCAGCAACAACCCTGGTGACAAGAAGTCCCAGAAGAAGAGGAACAAAGGTGATGCGAACAATACCGTCGCAGGTATAGATCGCGCACCTCCTCCCAAAGGCGGGCAGAAGAAGCTCAACAATAACTACAAGGGCAAGAAGCCCGCCCAGGGAGGCAATCAAGGCAAGAAAGGTCCGAGTGACCGATATTGCAAGTTCCACCAGAACTACGGGCATGATACACGCCATTGCAGGACCTGGGCTGCAAAGCTCGAGGATTTGTACAACGGCAAGGGCCCATGCCCATCCTGCCCGAAAAAGGTGATGCCGGCAAGGACAAACGCCAAGCCGATGGTGGTGATCGGGACGATGATGATGAATATCAGGAGCTCGTGAACCATATCGCCGTCATCTTTGGCTGCTCCTCGGCTTACCCCTCTCGGCGCAGCCTCAAGGAAGCTGCTCGGGAGGTCCACAACGTAGAAAAGGGCAAGTCTCAGCCCGAATCAATGAAGTGGACCGAGGTCGCCATCTCCTTCTCTAAGGAGGATTGCCCCATCGATGACCAAGCCTCGCCGCTCCCACCGGTGGTCGCCCACCATCGCTAACGCTTAGGGTTGGCCGTGTCTTGATCGACGGTGGGAGTGCGCTAGACTTGCTTTCTGCTAAAGTCTTGGACGAGATGCAGATTCCACGCTCCAAGCTCAAAGAGGTCGCGATGTCCTTCTATAGGATTGTTCCGGGAGAAGCTGTTCAGCTGTTGGGGCAGATTGTTCTGCCCGTTACCTTGGCAGCCCTAGCAACTTCCGGATAGAGTTGATCACGTTCGACGTGGTCGACTTCCCATCTGCCTACAACGCGATCTTGGGCCGGCCATCTCTTGGCAAGTTTATGGCCGTCTCACACCATGCATACCATTGCATGAAGATACCGGGTCCTAGCGGTGTGATCACGGTCAAGAGCAACTACAAGGCTGCTCTAGATTGCGACGAGCAATCCTTAGCCCTGGTCGACCAGCTTCCACCCCATGGTCCCGAAGTCCCACAGACCAAGTCTGCACGTCCCAAGGTTTCTGTCCAGCCAGGGGGAGAGACAAAGGAAGTTCTGTTGTCTCTTGATGACTCTTCCAAGACAGTTCATTTGGGGGGGCCAATCTAGACCCCAAATAGGAAAGCGAGCTCATTGCCTTCCTCCGAGCTAATGCAGACGTGTTTGCCTAGGAGCCGCCTGACATGCCCGGGTCCCAAGGGAGGTTATCGAGCACAAACTGGCAGTCCGACCGGATAAAAAGCCTGTTCGCCAGAAGCTTCGACGCTTTTCGGATTTCAAGCAGGGGATCATTAAGGATCAGCTTGGCAAGCTGCTCGCTACTGGTTTCATCCGCGATGTTGATCACACGGAGTGGCTGGCCAACCCTGTCATTGTAAAGAAGAAAGGCGGCAAGTGGAGGATGTGTGTCGACCACACAAATCTGAACGCTGTTTGTACTAAGGACAATTTTCCGCCGTCAGATAGACCAAATTGGTCGATGCGATCATGGATGCCCAAATTTTTGAGTTTTTGGATGCTTACTCCGGTTATCACGAAATAAGCATCTCCCCCAAGGATGAAGAGAAAACTGCCTTCATCATCCCCTTCGGCACTTTCTGCAATACGACCATGTCTTTTGGTCTGCGCAATGCTGGTGCCACGTTCCAGCGCTTAATTGAGAAGACTTTCCCAGAACAGCGTGGAAGAAACTTGAAGGTTTATGTCGACGACATAGTTGTAAAGAGCAAGGATGCTCCAGATCATGTAAAAGACCTGGTCGAGACTTTTCGTAATCTCACCAGGCATCGAATAAAATTAAATCCTGAGAAGTGTACCTTTGGTGTTCGATCTGGAATGTTGCTCGGTTATGTCATAGGTTCGCAAGGAATTTCTACTAACCCTGAAAAAATTGAGGCCATTGAAAACATGCAGGCTCCAACTACCGTCAAGGAAGTTCAGAGCCTCACAGGGCGGATGGCTGCTCTAAGCAGGTTTATTTCCTGTCAAGGCGAACGTGGGTTGCCCTTCTTTAAGGCCCTGCGCAAGCACAATGGCTTCGAGTGGACAGAGGAGGCCGATAGATCTTTCCAAGATCTAAAGCAATACCTGTCCAACCCACCTGTCTTGACTATCCCGCGACACGGTGGGCAGCTTTTGTTGTATCTTGGTTGCACGCCTGTGGATAACATAGACCCCGGGTATCCATACGGCGGGCCTAAGAGACCACCCGACAGAGGATGGACCAAGTCGGGTGGATAAGGACGGGCACCACTCAGATTCTAGAAGGCTTGACCGGCAAGGAAGAACATAAAGATAGAAGCCTATCCCTAATTAATAGGGAGGATATACTTGTAATCCCAGATAACTACTAGAGGATAGAGATAGGAATCCTACCTCGTAACCGACCAGGACTCTATCTTGTAACCCTGCCCCCCACTATATAAGGCGGGCAGGGAGATCCTGGTTCGGCAGAATCATACTGATCTTCATCTGGATAATCACACATCTACAGTTTGATCATCTCCCAGGTTGATCATCATCTTGTACACATATACCCCATATAATCCCAGAGCACAGGACGTAGGGTATTACCTCCGCCATGAGGGCCTGAACCTGTATAAATCCTTGTCTTGTGCTACCATCGAGTTTGGATCTTGTGCATCGCCCCATATATAATCATTGCCGGCGGTGACCCCCCAGTTAGTCACCAGTCGACAACGCCACAAACGGTGAGTGCGGTCTTAACGGTGGAAAGGGAAGGCATCCAACGGCCAATCTATTATGTGAGCGAGGTGCTTCATGGATCAAAGGAGCGTTACCCTGAGGTCCAGAAGTTGCTCTATGCCTTGCTCATGTCCTCCAGGAAGCTTCGACACTATTTTTAGGCGCATCAAATACTGGTCCCGACCAAGTTCCCTCTGGGAGAAATCCTACGGAACAAGGAAGCCGGCGGACGTATAGCCAAGTGGGCAATGGAACAAGCAGAATTCGATATTCTGTTTGCTGCCCGAACTGCTATCAAATCCCAGGTCCTGGCTGACTTTGTCGCTGAATGGACCTGCCCGCCCAAGTCCTAGGAAGCTCCCGAGCAACTTGAAGAACCCTCTGGACCGTGTTCTTTGATGGCTCGCGCACTGGAAACTCTGGAGCTGGTTTTGTTCTCATCTCCCCTTAAGGAGAGCAACTCCAGTATTCTATCCAGCTACACTTTGCGGCGATTAACAACGCTGTGGAGTACGAGGCCCTCCTCGCGGGACTAAGAGCGTGAAAGTCGCTCGGCGTCCAACGGCTAACTGTGAAGGGAGATTCACGCTTGGTCATCAATCGTAAACAAGGAGTATCGCGTCTTTGCGATGACTCAATGGCGCGATACCGGTTGAAGTGAGGAAGTTGAGCGCACTTTCGATTTTTCGAGGTGCTCTTCGTGCCTGTGAAGGACAACTTCTTGGCCGACCAGCTATCCAAGTATGGATCCTCACGCTAACCTCGCTTCCGGCAGGGTGCTCGCCGAGCACCTTTACAAGCCCTCTATCACGCCTCCTGGACGAGGTAACAGAGGCGTGGTGCCGTCTCCGCCATCGAAAGGTGTCATGGATTGACAACTCCATTTGTTCGGTTCCTTGCGATGGGACCTCGCCTCGACGACGGCCGAGCTGCCCTCGGCTTATAAGGCGTGCTAGTCCATACAAGCTTGTGGACGGCATCCTTTACCGTCAAGGTGCTCTAGGAGTTCTCTCCATGTTCATCTCTCAACAGGAGGGTGTGTTCCCTCTTAGGGACAAACACGAGGAAAGCTCGCGCAACCACGCCTCCTTCAGACTCGGGTCAAGAAAGCGCCGCATGGGCTATTACTCGCCTCATCAAGCATGTGATGCCCGGACGTGGTAACTAAGTGCAAGGCATGTCAATTCCATGCTCGGAAGGCCCATAAGCCCGCCCATGAGGTCCAAATGATCCTCCCATCACGGCCTTTCTCCACATGGGGTCTGGATCTTCTCGGCCTGTTCCCTAAGGGGTACAAGGGCTGCACACACTTGCTCGTCGCCATTGACACTTTTACAAAGTGGATTGAGTCAGAGTCTGTGTCGTCTCTTCACGTCAAAATGGCTGTACGCTTCTTCAAAAGCAATGTGATCACGCGCTTCGGGATTCCCCACAAGCTGATCACCGATAACGGTCCCGCTCGTCAAGTTTAGCTATTCCAGAATACCGTGAACAACAAGCACCAAGGACTGCTTCGCCTCTGTGGCTCATCCACAGAGCAATGGAGCAGTCGAGCGAGCTAACGGACAGTTAGTCCAGGGTATCAAAAGGCGCGTGTTCGCTGCACTCAGCGAGCACAACAAAGCCTCAGTTGACGAAGTTCCTTCCATCCTCTGGACAGTTCGCACCACAGCCAGCCGGGCAACCAGGGAACTCCTTTCCAATTGGTCTACGGTGCAGAAGCCATCTTGCCCGCTGTCGACGGTAGGGATATTGACCCAAGTCAACTAGGGTTCTTCAAGAGGGAGATAGGAGACACGCCGAACAGAACGAACAACAACGAACAAGGAGACATGGGTTTTTATCCTGGCTCGGACGTCTCGGGAGAGATAATAGCACTACGTCCAGCCTTTCTTTATATTAAAGAGGATTACAAGATGGAACTCGACGAGATGAACAGGTCTCGGCGAGTAGTATGCAACAATGCAATGATCAGGTGTCTATGAGATGCTAAGATGCGAAAGCTCTTGGCCAGATGCCCCCTAAACGCCGTAGGGGCTTGGTTTATATAGTGCGGAACAAACCGACCTACCGAGGGAATATCGGACCGGGCTAACTACGAGACAAGAATCTAACTCAGACGCGCCAAATACGCCCCGAGGTAGATAAGGTATACCCAATTCTGGGGATCGTGACTCCTATTCCAACTGGGAAACCACGCCCGGTCTTCACGTAGTCGCAGTAACTCTTGTTCGAGTCGGACTCAAACACTAATCTTACGCCGTTACGCACCGCGCCGCCAGAAGCTGTTCGGCAGATACACATGGGCTCGATAGAACCTTCCGTGAGCCGGGCCTCGTAGGTCAGCTCGACCGATCTGTCAGTGAGTAGGCCATGGCAATGGGCCGTGATTTTATCCCCGACAGCTAGCCCCCGAGACTCAAGTGGAATTACTCACTAGAGTGGGGTCTTCCTCTTGAGACTCAAACTCAAGAAGAGGGAAAATATGCTGCTACAAAGACATGCAACAAGTGATCGAACAGGTTATGGTTCTACCAAACAGAACTTGTCCGGGATCGAACAAACCCGATCAGTGCCGAGGAACTCATATACCAACAGAAAACACATCCATCCGAAAGCAGAAAGACTCCAGCCCTCGCCACAGACGCTGAAAAGTAGCCGCTGGCAAATCTCAACGATAACTTGCGCTGCGCGGTGAAAACAGACGACCGTTTTTACTTAGCCGTTGTGGTAAAAACTAGCCGTTTAGTGGCAAAAATCCGTTGCAAAGCTGCTCGTTTGGGCCTATAAAAGCATCCAAGCCGCCCACGGCTAGCCTCTTCTGCTCTCACGCCTTTCCTTCCCAAGCCCTAGTTCCAACCGCGCTCAGCATCAAAGAGCCAAACTCCACCCTCGATTCCGTCCGTCCAGCCCTGGGGCCAAGTTCGCAGGCACTAGCATGACCGAGGAGGACCTGAAAGTCTGGGAGGTGGAGGGCCACATCGACGCCGGTAGCTGGAGGCTGCCCGGGGAGGAGGAAACTCCGGAGCCGCTCGAGGGCGAGTTCGTCAACTTCGAACAGCTCGCACTGTTCGGGTTGAGGTCTTCCGAGAGCGACTTAGTGGAGGCCTTCTTCAACATCAGCGGATTAGAGGTGACGAACCTCAATCCAAACTCCATCCTCCAGATGGCCGTCTTTGCACACTTGTGCGAGGGCTATCTAGGAATCGATCTTCCGGTGGGGCTGTTCCTCCATTACTACACAGCAACGAGGAGCAGCTCCACCGCTTCGGTGCTTGGGTGCTACTACCTCAAGCTCCGGGCCACCGCCGACGACGCTGCTGCACTTCTCGGCCCACCGCCGCCGACTGGCGGGCGCGTGGTGGATGAGGTGGTTCTACACCAAGCGGCGGGCGACAAGAAGCTCGCTTCACCGGAAGGCGCCGCGAAGGAATCCCAATGCTCGGCCGAGATGTCCGCCGAGGATCGGTACCGACAAGGAAGATCGCCTCGTGGGCCTCGGCTCACAAAGTGGGGAGATCATCCATGACTATACAAAGGAATAGGATCTGTCCACAGAGAAGACCCTATCCTTCTAGAAGATAGAAGGATGGGAAGACATCACCAGGAGAGCACGGGTAAGTGCCTTTAAGACTCAACCTTTCTTTGATGACTCATCCGAACAGAACTAACAGATTCTCCCGCCGGGCAAAGGATGCCGACCGACGATGGGTGACCGAACAGGTCGACTGCGGTCAAGGCAATAAGTCACCGGCGAGGTGGCATTCACCGCCCACACAACGATTCGGCCCGCATTGCACGAGGTAAGTCATTCGCACTCAACTCAAGCAAGCATTAGACTCGCATCGTTGGACACGCTAACATTCGCTTCTCAAATGAACAGGAGGATCAACTGATCCTTGGAGGGATTGTGGAGGAACTCTCCGGATTTGAAAGAGAGAAAGCGAGAAAGGGCAAGGCCAAGGTGGCCGCGAAGCCCAAAGTGGCGGCTGAGCCGACGCGGAGCTCACCGCGCCATGGCAGCCGCCACCCCTCGAAGAAGCCCCCTGCGGCAACAAAGCGCGTCGAGCAAGCCAAGCAAGCGCGTGGTCAGCCAAGCGGGAAGCGACCAAGCCCCTCCCTCCTCAGCGAGCAAAGCGACGAAGAGGTTAGGATCATGACCCTTTGGCTTAAGCGCTATGCGCAGGCTCACCCGGGCCATATGGCACGGCTGCAACAGGTCACCGAACAGAGGAGGCTTGAAGATGAAGTCGCACAAGAAGGAAAAATTCTTGCGCTATGCTGAGAAGAGCACTCACCAGAGGGAGCTGAGCTCGTCGCCACGAGCACCTGGAGGCCGAGGCGTACAAGAAGCCATGGAGCCCCCAGGAAGAGGCGGAAAATTGTCACGACAAAGAGGAAGATCAAGCCCTCTGCGGCAGGTATGTAGAAACGAATCTTACGACCCTACGACTTACCTAACCGCGTAGGACTTAATTCACCCCTTTTCACATCGGCGATCCAGGATGTAGAACGGTGCGTCATGTCAAGAGGGTTAGCCACCTCAAGGACAAGCCGGCAACAGGAGCTTGTTCCCCGCCAGCTCCAAATGAGCACTGATGCAATCGAAGGTGCGGTGGAGCAACCGGAGACGGAGGAGGCGCGATGGCACCACGGATATGGGCTAAGGTGTTGGCTCCGCCAACCGCCTGAGGTGGATCGAGCAAAGCGGTCCTACCGCACTTCGTCAGTAGGGCGCCTGGCCCCTCGTGGCGACGGAGGTCATCGGGCGAAAGGTGAAGGTCACCGCACAGCCTTATCCCGCATTTAACGAGGCTTCGTGGACCCTTGGCCTTGAAGATCGCTCGCCGAGTCCTGAGCGGCGGCTTGGAAAGGTAATCCTCGAAACCGAAATTTTATCACTGGCTATGATCGCCCAAGGCTTGACTTGGTCTTCTCTTTCGGGCTGCCGAGGGCACCATGGAGGACCTCATGGAGGGCGCCATCGCTGAGCGCAGCCCATTATAGCGGGCTTCCGTGAGCATCTCCTGACGAGGGACTCGAGGAGAGCCTCTCAGGCCGCCCAAAAGCCGAGCCTACCGAAGGCAAACGTGAGAAAGCTCAAGGCCCAGCTAACCGAGGAGAGGCAATCCTCCGGGGCTCTCCGTGAAGAGGCCGAGGAGCCACAGGCCGCCGCCAGGCTAACGTCATGAGGGAAAGCAGGGCCGCACGAAATGGCTCGAGGAACAACTCGACGACGTGTCCCAATGGCGGAGCCTGCTCGCGGCGGAGGTGAAGGACCTCAAGGCCCAGCTCGCCGAAGAGAGGCTGACTTCCACGGCACTCCACGAGAAGATCTCGACCCTGCAGGTTTCAGACGAGGAGGCCGAGAAGATGCGTGGGCTGGCCGCGAGGGCGAGTACCGCGGAAAGAAGGGTCAAGGAGCTGGACGAGCAAAGACAAGACCGGCTGAAAGCAACCGAGCTAGTCGAGCGAGGCTCGTCCCGAGGAGCCGTGGTGCCAAGACCGAAGAGGTCGAGGCTCTCCGTGCAGAGGCAGCGGAGCGGGCTCGGCTCAGCAAGGAGGAAACCGATCGTCTCCGAGCTGAGGCCAGAGAAGGCTTCAAGGCACTAGAAGAAGTCCTGCGCCTGAAGATAGAAAACGAGGAACTGAAGGAGCAGCTTGCTTCGAAGTAGAAGTAGTGTTGTACTTCGTGTACCTGTAAACTTTTGACCATGCAATAAAGTCTTAACTTTTGCACGATGAGACTTACCTTTTCCCTGCAAAAAAGAGCAGCAAAAAGACAAGAACGAACAGGAAACCGGTAGAACGCTTAGCCTAACTCCCAAATTTCACAGTACCGCCGAAACCCGAGTTTGTAACTCAACAGTGCACAAGAGAAAGAGCGACACCCTAGCCCCGGCACGGATGATGCTTGAAGTCCTAAGTTTGCGAAATCAAGCACGCATGAGAGAGATAGAGCGACACCCGATCCCGACGATTTATTCCAAAACCGCCGTCGACGTAAGTTAGGCGATCCATGGTTTAACCGAACAAGGAAAGTGCCTCTGCCGCGGGGGGCTTACAAGAGCAGGTTTTGCCAAGTGGTTGTGCCGTTAACGGTAAGTGCCTCTGCCGTAGAGGGCTTACGAGAGCACACTTAGCCGCCAGGCGAAAAGCCGTTTTAAGCAACCCTGAGTTGAGAAACTTGTTGAAACTAGACACGGGCAGGGAAACCCTGAAGAAAGTAGTAGCCAAAGGTTCGCAAGACCGGGCAGCCATCAAGTGTTACCAGAGAGGGGATAGTCTGAGAAGACAGGAAGTGAAAAAGGGCTGCAGGGGGCCGCGAAAATTCACTGTTAATTGGATTGAACTTTACATGGCATCCTGAGAGACTTGGACAAACAAAGGCGCGAGATTTGACAAAAAAGCGCGAAGCTAAGCATACACACGAAAGACCTACACAAAGAACTTACGAAGCTGGTCGATGTTCCAAGTGCTGGTCAGCTCTCTCCCATCCTCCATTGCTGTGCTAACAGTTCCCGGGCGAAAGCGTAAGAAACGACTGTATGGGCCCTCCCAACGGGGAGTTAGCTTGTTGGCATTGGACAGGTTCTGGACACGGCGCAGAACGAGGTCGCCCGCCTTCAAAGCCCTTGGTCGAACTGACTTGGCGGCATGTCGGCGAAGAGCTTGCTGGTAGCGCGCCATTCTGACTTGTGCCCGTTCGCGTGTGCCTTCGAGAAGATCAAGATCAAGTAAGCACTCTTGCTCGTCGTCAACCAAGTTGACCGAGCTCGTGCGAGGCGAGCCGAGTACTATTTCAGCGAACAGGATGGCTTCTGCACCGTAGACCAATTGGAAATGAGTTTCTCTGGTAGCCCGACTGGCCGTAGTGCGAACTGCCCAGAGGACGGAAGGAACTTCGTCAACCCAGGCCTTGTTGTGCTCGCGGAGTGCCTCGAACACGCGCCGTTTGATACCCTGGACGATCTGTCCGTTAGCTCGCTCGACTGCTCCATTGCTCTGTGGTTGTGCCACAGAGACGAAACAGACCTTGGTGCCCAAATTGTCGCAGATTCCCGGAATAGCTCGCTTCTGAACTGGGTACCGTTATTAGTGATCACTTGTGGGGAATCCTAAAGCTGCGGACCACGCTTGCTTTTTGAAAAAGCGCACGCCGCTTTTGGCGTGAAGAGATGACATAGGCTCGCCTTAATCCACTTTGTAAAAGTGTCGACGGCGATTTAGCAGTGTGTGTAGCCCTTGTACCCCTTTGGGGAACGGGCCGAGCAGATCCGCACTTCCATGTGGAGAAAGGCCAAGATGGGGGATCGCTTGAGGTCTTAAGCGGGCTTATGTGCCTTTCGGCGTGAAATTGGCAAGCCTTGTACTTAGTCACTATGCCCCGCATCTTGTAACGCCAGAGGCCAATAATAGCCCATGCGAAACGCTTTGCCGACTGTAGTTCTCAAGGAGGCGTGGTTGTCGCAGCACCTCGTATGTCCCTAAGAAGGAACACACCTTCTCGCCGAGAGATGCACTTGGAGAGGACTCCTAGAGCATCTTGACGGTAAAGGATGCCGTCCACAAGCTTGTATGGACTAGCACGCCTTATAAGCCGGGAACGCCCGGCTTCGTCTTCGGGCAGGGTCCCATCTGCAAGGTACCGGACAAATGGCGTTGTCCAAATTGGCAATGCCGATAACGGAGACAAGACCACTGCCTCTCGCTGCCTCGTCCGAGACGTGATTGAGGGCTTGTAAAGGTGCTCAACGAGCACTTCGCCGGAAAGGTGTTCGCGTGAGGATCCATACTTGGACAGCTTGGTCGCCAAGAAGTTGTCCTTCCTAGGCACGAAGAGCACCTCGAAAATCGAAAGTGCCGCCCAACTTCCTCACTTCAACCGTATCGCGCCATTGAGTCATTGCAAAGACCGATACTTCTTTGTTTACCTGATTGGTGACTAGCCGTGAATCTCCTTCACAGACAAATTGACGCCGAGCGACTTGCACGCTCTTAGTCCCGCGAGGAGGGGCTCGTACTCCGCGGCGTTGTTAGTCGCTGCAAAGTGTAGTTGGATAGAATACTGGAGTTGCTCTACTTGAGGGGAGATGAGAACAAAACCAGCCCCCGAGTTTCCAGTGCGCGAGCCATCAAAAAACATGGTCCATGGGGGTCATCAGGTTGCTCAGGAGCTTCTTGGGATTTGGGTGGGCAGGTCCATTCAGCGACAAAGTCAGCTAGGACCTGTGATTTAATAGCAGTTCGGGCAGCAAACAGAATGTCGAATTCTGCCAGTTCCATTGCCCATTTTGCTATACGTCCGCCAGCTTCCTTGTTCCTTAGGATTTCTCCAAGAGGGAACTTGGTCGAGACCACTATTTAATGTGCCTGGAAGTAATGTCGAAGCTTCCTGGAGGACATGAGCAAGGCGTAGAGCAACTTTTGGACCTCAGGGTAACGCTCCTTTGATCCATGAAGTACCTCGCTCACGTAATAGATTAGCCGCTGGATGCCTTCCCTTTCCACCGTCAAGACCGCGCTCACCGTTTGAGGCATACAACCAAGATAAAGTAAGAGCTATTCGCCGTGTCGCGGGGTAGTCAAGACAGGCGGGTTAGACAGGTATTGCTTTAGATCTTGGAAAGATCGATCAACCTCCTCTGTCCACTTGAAACCATTGTGCTTGCGCAGGGCCTTAAAGAAGGGCAGCTGCGCTTGTTCTCGACGGAAATAAACTCGCCAAAGCAGCCATCCGTCTGTGAGGCTCAACTTCCTTGACGGTAGTCTGAGTCTCCATGTTTTCAATGGCTTCGATTTTTTCGGGTTGGCGAGATTCCTTGTAACCAATTACATAACCGAAAGCAACATTCCGATCGAACACCAAAGGTACACTTCTCTCGATTTAATTTTATTCGATGCCTATTGAGATTTTGAAAAGTCCCAAATGTGTCTTTTACATGATCCGAGCATACTTGTTTTTACAACTATGTCATCGACATAGACCTCCGTGTTTCTTTTCACATTGCTCGGGAAAGTCTTCCATTAAGCTACCGAACGTGGCACCAAAGATTATGCAGATCAAGGACATGGTCGAGATAGCGTAAAGTGCCAAGGGGTGATGAAGGCGCCTTCTTCATCCTCTGGGAGATGCTTATTTGGTGATAACCGAGTAAGCATCCAAAAACTCAAGAGTCAGGCATCCGCATCCGCGTCGACCACCGGTCTATGCGAGGCAATGAAAATTGTCCTTAGGACAAGCAATGCTCAGATCCGTAGTGATCGACACATCCTCGACTTGTCGCCTTTCTTCTTTACAATGACAGTGGTTGGCTACCACTCGGTGTGATCAACCACGCGGATGAAGCCAAGCCGAAAGCACTTGCTGTCGATCCTTGATGATCCCTCGCTTGAAATCCGGCGTCAAGATTCCGACGAATGTGCTTTTGTCCGCCGGATCGCCAGCTTTATGCTCAATAACCTCCTTGGGACTCGGGCATGTCGACGGTTCCCGTGCAAACACGCTCAGATTGGCTCGGAGGAAGGCAATGAGCTCACTTTCCTATTTGGGGTCCAGATTGGCCGCCAAATAAACAGTCTTGGAGGATTCATCCAGAGACAGCGGAACCTCCTTGGTCTCGTCCCCTGGCTGAAGGGAGACCCTAGGGCGTGCAGACTTGGTCTGAGGAACTTCGGGACCTCGCGGCGGAAGCTGGTCGACCAGGGCAAGGGACTGCTCGTCGCAATCGAGAGCGGCCTTATAGTTGCCCTTGACCCTGATCACACCGTTGGGACCCGGTATCTTCACGCAATGGTAAGCGTGGTGGGACACGGCCATGAACTTACCAAGTGATTTACGGCCCAAGATTGCATTGTACGCAGATGGAAAGTCAACCACGTCAAACATGATCAACTCTGTCCGGAAGTTGTTTGGGCTGCCGAAGGTAACAGGCAGAACAATCTGCCCCAACAGCCGAACAGCTTCTCCCGGGACAATGCCGTAGAAAGGCATCGCAACCTTTTTAAGTTTGGAGCGAGGAATCTGCATCTCGTCCAAGACCTTCGCAGAAAGCAAGTCCAAGGCGCTCCCGCCGTCGATCAAGACGCGGCCAACTCTGGCGTTGCTGATGGTTGGAGCGACCACTAGTGGGAGGCACTGAGGCTTGGTCATCCCAGTGGGGCAATCTTCATGAGAGAAGGAGATGGGAACCTCGGTCCACTTTATCGATTCGGGCTGAGGCTTGCCCTTTTCAACGTTGTGGACCTCCTGGACAGCTTCCTTGAGGCTGCGTCGAGAGGTATAAGCCGAGGAGCCGCCGAAAATGACAGCGATATGGTTCACGGGCTCTTGATACTCATCGTCGTCCCGATCACCATCATCGGTTTGGCGCTTGGCCTTACCGGCTTCACCTTTTTCGGCCAGGGTGGGCATTGGGCCCTTGCCGTTGTAGAAATCCTCGAGCTTTGCAGCCTGTGTTCTGCAGCGGGCGTATCATGCCCGTAGTTTTGGTGGAACTTGCAATATCGGTCACTCGGGCCTTTCTTGCTTTGGTTGCCTCCCTGGGTGGACTTCTTGCCCTTATAGTTATTGTTGGGCTTTTTCCGCCCATCCTTGGGAGGAGGTGTGCGATCTATACCGGCGACGGTGTTGTTCGCATCACCCTTCTTTTTCTTCTGGGACTTTTTGTCACCAGGATTGTTGCTGCTCTTCTTCTTTTCCTCCACACCAGGCTGGGCGGGCAGCTCGCCCTTGTCGAACGCCTTCTTGTACTGAACACGCTCTACCGCATTGGCATAGCGATCAGCCGCCTTGAACAGGTCGTTGGCGGTCCAGGTCTCATTGATCTCGAGATCCTGGGTGAGCCGCTCATCGCAGACCCCGTTTTTAAAGGCGCGGACAACAGATTCGTTCGAGATGTTCGGGATCGTGTTGCGAATCTTGATGAAACGCTTCACGAAATTGCCGAGGGTCTCCTGCTCATCCGGATCATCCGCATGATCATCCTCCTTGCCCGACGCACGTAATGCCTCGAAATTGGCAATCAGAGTGTCACAAAGCTGGTTCCATGAGCTAATGGAACCCTCCTGCTGATTGAACAGCCACGTCCGAGTAGCGCCCTCAAGGACAGTCGGGAGGTAATTAGCCATGACAAGCTCGTCACCTCCGGCCGCCATGATGGCCGTTGCGTAGATGGAAAGGAACTCCTCTGGGTTCTGTGTCCCATTGTACCTCTCCATGTGTCCGGCTTGAACTTTGAGGGCCACCGGACGCAGCGGCTCGCCGAAAAAGGCCCTGCAGCCCAAGGCATAAGACCGGCCACCTTCCCCAGCAGAACCTAGCCTTGAAAAGACGTTGGTCCTGTTGGTCGAGGGAACTCTAGCTGAGCGGGAAGTTTCCGCCTGAAGGAACTCTCTCCGTGATAAGCCCCCGCGCTCCTTCCTCGTGGTTGCGACAACGCGCTCCTCGCTAGGGGATCGTCCGTGATCATCGCGTGCACGCTTGCCCCTGTGGTCGCGATGACTACGGGGACTTGGCGAGCGGCGGCGACCACGGGCAGCTTGCTCTTGGACAGTGATGCTTCGATGGTGACGGCGGTCACGCGATCGATCGGATCGTTCGCTGTCCGAATCCACCCGGACAGGCTGACTACGCTGCCCGGATGAGGCTTCACATATAGACTTAAGGCCCTCGGCCAGTTTCTCGGCGTGAGTGGCCACAGCGTCGCCCACAAGGACGCGATTGTCCTGGTGAGCGGATCTGATTACGGTCGCCAGGGCCTGTAGCCATTCCCAGCTCTGCTCAATTGGTCCTGAGATCCCTGAGGCATCCGCGTCTTGCCCGATTGGAGTCTGGGCACGCGGGGATTCCGCCCGGGCAGGCTGAACTTCTGCCGGAGGTCTTGGCGTAGGTGCGCGAGGCGGATCGCGTCGCTGACGCTTGCGCTGATCGCGGATCTACGCCAAGGTTTGGTTGAGGGATTCGTCAAAAGTGCGACGAACAATATCTTGCTCGCGAGCAGATTGTGCAGCTCCATCTTGATGTCGAGCAGAATTGACCCGCTCGATCTCTTGTCGCCGTGACGTGCGTTTAACCTCCCACCGGATCCTCGAGGTTCCGGCACCGGCCATGTTGACGCCGCGGTGGCCGTATGTTGGTGCGCTAGACGGTATCATCATTGTGTCGCCACAGGAGGAATCAACCGACATTGCCTAGGAATCCGACAGATCTAAACCAGCATAAAGATCGTCGGTTCCATATTCGCTGCCGATGACGGAGTCGGACCGAGACCACTTCCTAACATATCCAAGGCTCGCCTCGAGATCATGTACATCGATCTAGGTCGATAAGATCGATTCGAGCTGGCAGGGGAAGAGACATCCTGCCCTTCTGAGTCGTAATCCTCAGGGAGAATCTCCGTATCGCTGATGGAGTTCGACATGCTCGATCTCCGTATCCCCACGGACGACGCCAACTGTCGACGGTCGGGATATTGACCCAAGTCAACTAAGGTTCTTCAAGAGGGAGATAGGAGACTCGCCGAACAGAACGAACTACAACGAACATGGAGACAGGGGTTTTTATCCTGGTTCGGGCCTCTCGGGAGAGATAATAGCCCTACGTCCAGCCTTTCTTTATATTAAAGAGGATTACAAGATGGAACTCGACGAGATGAACAGGTCTCGGCGAGTAGTATGCAACAATGCGATGATCAGGTGTCTATGAGATGCTAAGATGCGAAAGCTCTTGGCCAGATGCCCCCTAAACGCGGTAGAGGCTTGGTTTATATAGTGCGGAACAAACCGACCTACCGAGGGAATATCGGGCCGGGCTAACTACGAGACCGTAACGAACTCGTACGTGCCAAATATGTCCCGAGGTAGATAAGGTATACTCCAATTCTTGGGGATCACGACTCCTACTCCAATCCGGGAAACCACGTTCGGGTCTTCACATAGCCGTGCAGAACTCTTGTTCGAGTCGGATTCAAACACGAATCTTAGGCCGTTACGCACCGTGCCAGCCTGGAAGCTGTTCGGCAGGATGCACATGGGCCTGATAGAACCTTCCGTGGAATCGGGCCTCGTAGGTCGCTCGACCGACTCGCCGTGGAGTGGGCCATGGCAATGGGCCGTGATTTTATCCCCGACACCCGCCGAAGTAGCACTCGGCTCGCCTCGCACGAGCTCGGTCAACTTGGTTGACGGCGAGCAAGAGCGCCTGCTCGAACTCGATCTCCTCGAAGGCACACGCGAACGGGCGCAAGTCAGAATGGCGCACTACCAGCAAGATCTTCACCGGCACGCTGCCAAATCTGTTCGACCTAGGGCTTTGAAGGTGGGTGACCTCGTTTTGCGCCGTGTCCAGAACCTGTCCAATGCCAACAAGTTAACTCCCCGTTGGGAGGGCCCGTTCACGGTCGCTTTCTATCGCTTTCGCTTCGGAGGTCGCTCGCCGGCAATGGAGGACGGGAGAGAGTCGACCAAAGACTTGGAACATCGACCAGCTTCGTAAGTTCTTTGTGTAGGTCTTTTGTTTAGCTTCGCGCTTTTTGTCAAACTTCGCGCCTTAGTTCGTCCAAGTCTTTCGGGCTGCCATGTAAAGTTCAATCCAATAAAAAGTGAATGTTCGCGGCTCCCTGCGGCCCTTTTCACAACTCGTCTCCTCAGACTATTCCTTCTCTCTGGTAACACTTGATGGCTGTCCGGTCTTGCGAACTCTTGGCTCCGCGATCTTAGGGTTTCCCTGCCCGTATCTAGTTTCAACGAGTTCCTAGGCTCAGAGTTTTGTAACACGGCTTCCAGCCTTGCGGCTAAGCCTACTCTCGTAAGCCCTGCGCGGCAGAGGCACTAACCGCTTACGGCACAACCACTTGGCTAGGGATGAAAATGGTACAGATAATTTCCGACCGTCCGACCGACCGAGGCATAATAATATCCGAAAATATTGAGCCGGATAATTTTATGGATATCCGAATCCGACAAGGCGGATACGGTACGGATACAAATAATATCCGATGGATATTATCCGAGCTTTTCTTGGATAATATCCGATGGATATTATCCGATTAGCTAAATCCATCTATAAACTATCTCTATTATATTTCTATAGGATGAATGACTAACACATATAACAACTAGATGCATGTGATTTTACATTTTTTTGCTTTATCGGGTATGACACTTACACACCATCATTTTCATGATTATGGGCCATAAAGTTGAGTCACAAAGAGATAACTATATGTATTTGGATATACTTATTTCTTTATTATATGTTTTCGTGTATTATCCGAGAGAGTATCCGTGTCCGATCCGTATTTGTATCCGATATTATTCAGATCCGTATTTGTATCCAATTATTATCCAGATCCTAACCCGTGATCCGATCAAACTAAATGGATCAAATACAATATGAGTGGTTTCCGATCCGTATCCGATCCGTTTCATCCCTACACTTGGCAAAGCCTGCTCTCATAAGCCCCTCGCGGCAGAGGCACTTTCCTTGTTCGGTTACCTTCGGAATCGCCTAATTTACGTTAACGAGCAGTTCCTGGAACGAGTCGATCAGGATACGGGTGTCGTTCTATCTCTCTACGCACGTGCTCGAATTCGTAATCTTAGGTTTTCGAGCATTGTCCGTATTGGGGGCTAAGGTGTCGCTCTTTTTCTTGTGCACCTGTTCGAGCTCGCAAACTCAGGTTCTCGAGCAGATGCACAACGGGGGCTGGGAGTTAGGCTGGCGCCCTACCGTGTTTTTCGAAAACTCTCTAGCACTGTTTTGCCTTTTCTCTTAGTTTCCTGCTCGTTCTTGTCTTTTTGCTGCTCTTTTTTGCAGGGAAAAGGTAAGTCATTATTTACATAACCAAAGGTTTTACAGGTACAAGGCCCTTTTGGGTACAGTCCTACTGCTACTTAGAAGCAACCTGCTCCTTTAGCTCCTCGATCGCTTCCTTGCGGCGCAGGACTTCTCCTTGGGCTTTGAACCCTTCTCTAGCTTTAGCTCGGAAACGTTCGGCTTCCTCCTTGCTGCGCTTGGCCTGCTCCGTTGCCTCTGCACGGAGAGCCTCGACCTCTTCGGTCTTGGCGCGCAGCTGCTCGGCCAGACTTTCGCTCTGGCCAAGGCGCTGCTCCACTGTCTTGAGCTGCTCTGTCAACTCCTTGACCTTCCTTTCCGCGGTGCTCGCCCGCATGGCCAGCCCGCGCATCTCCTCGGCCTCTTCCTGTGATACCCACAGGGTGGAGATCTTCTCCTGGAGTGCCGCGGAAGACTGCCTCTCCTCGGTCAGCTGGGCCTTAAGCTTTTTCACCTTAGCCTTCAATTGGCTTTGGCTTTTGGCCGGTGCGAGGCGCTCTCCCTCGAGCTCCTTCTCCCGGTACTACTGGAAGGCTCCTAGAATAGCGTTGCGCTCCACGCCAACGCCTTCTTCGAAGTCATCCATGGTGCCCCTCCAGACCTGCATGAGAGAAGAGCAAATCTATTAAATTCAATCGCTCGTGACTTAAAAATCGCAAGTTCCGGTTTGGGGGTTCACCTCTTGGAGTCTTCTCTTCAAGTTTTGGCTGAGGCGCTCTCCGAGGCCGTGGGTTGCGAATCCTCGGCTACTCGGGGCGGACGCAGCACGATACTCTTCGCGCCGCGACTTCTTCCTGCCGGAGCGAGCCCGCTTGGGGGCTCGCCCCTCCTCTTGTACCTTCAACCCTGGAAGGGCTGGTGGCCGCGGCTTCGTCCGGTTCTTCCTCCGCCTGAGTAGCCTCAGGCAAGCCCGGTGCCGCTCTGCTCGGTGATGTCGGAGGGGTCACGGACAGGGCCTCTTGCGCTCCTTGCCCGCGATCGATTCTCGCCTCGGCCAGGCTCTCGCCTAGCTCATGGAAGTGCCTGCTGCTACAAGTATGGACTGCCTCGCGACGGCACCGGTAGGACCGCCTCCTCGGTCCCACCTCGGGCAGCTGGTGGTGCCAACGCCTTGGCCCCGCTCTCCGTGGCGCCGTGTGCCGCTTCTTCCGCCTCCAGCCGCTCCACTGCGCCTTTTAGTGCATCGAACTGGTCACTGGAGCCCGGCGGCAGCACGCTCCACGCTGCCAGCTTGTCCTTGAGGGCGTGCAACCTCACTACGCTGATGATGCACCGCATGTGTGCTCAGCAAAGAAGATCGCCGATCGCCGCTACCGTGTCGCTTGGTGGCGATTTCTCCCGGCACCGACGAAGAAGGGGTGCGTTAGGTCCTGCGCGGTTCGGTAAGTTGTACAGGTGAAAGGATTGTCATTACGTACCTGCCTCGGAGGACTTGATCTTCTTCTTCCTCGCCACAAGGCGAAGCTTATGATCTTGCTCGGCGGATCCTCGCTTCTTGTTCGCTAGGGCCCGGGCGCTATGGGCGACAAACTCAAACTCTCTTTGAGCCGAGCACTTTTCCTGCACAACGAAGAAGAGATTCCTTGCGCGCTACTTCCTCCTCAAGCCTCCTCTCGCCGCGACGACTGCTGCCGCTCCATATGGCCCGGTGAGCTCGTATAGCTGTAGCCATAGGGTCAGTTCCAGACCTCGCCGCTTTGCTCGGTGAGGAGGATGGGCTTGGGCGCCTCTCCGCTATCGGCGCAAGGCTTTGGTTTGCTTCGGCGCTTGCCGTGTGCCGCAGGGGCTTCTCGAGGGTCAAGCGGCGCCATGGTGCGGCGAGCTCCGCGTCGGCTCAGCGGCCACCTTGGGCTTCGCGGCCACCTTGGCCTTGCCCTTCCTCGCTTCTTCCTTCTCTGACCCAGAGAGATCTTCGACGATCCTGCCGACGATGAGTTGATCTTCCTGCATATTGTGAAGTGAATGTAAGAATGCGGTTATCGTGCATGTCTAGCAACTCAGTGGAGATCTGTTTAAGATACCTCTGGTGTACGGATGAGCACGTTCCTAGGGCAGGTATAGGCCACCTCGCCGGTGACCTCGCCGTCCCTCCTAGCAGCCTTCAGCATGGTGTCGACCTGCTCGGTCACCCATGCGTCGGTTGGCTTTACTGCCCGAGCAGAAGAAATCGTTAGTTCCTGTTCGGATGAATCACCAAAGAACGGTTAAGTGTTTGAGGAACTTACCCGTGCTCTCCCTGGTGATGTCCTCCCAGCCTTCTATCTTGTAGAAGGGGTAGGACCTTTTCCGCAGTGGACAATTCTTGTTCGCCACAAAATCCCGGATTATCTCTCTGCCCGTGAGCCCGAGGCCCACGAGATAGGCGATCTTCCGGGTGAGATACCACTCCTCACCACTCGGCTCCGGCCGTGGTATCAGAGTTCCCTTCGCCGGCGCTTTCCCGGTGAAGACGAGCTTGCTGTCGTCGCTCCTCCTGGTATAGAACCACCTCATCCACCACGGCCCCATCGAGTCGAGCAGTGGCGGACGAGGATAGGGCGCGTCGTCGACAGTGGACCGGAGCTTGAGGTAGTAGCACCCGAGCGCCGAAGCGGCGGAGCTGCTCCTCGTCACTGTGTAATAGTGAAGGAACAGCCCCACCGATGGATCTACTCCAAGGTAGCCCTCGCACAGGTGTGTGAAGACCGCCATCTGCAAGAAAGAGTTAGGGTTGAGGTTCGCGACCTCTAGCCCGCTAATGTTCAGGAAGGCCTCCACGAAATCGCTTTCGGGAGATCTAAGCCCAAACATCACAAACTGCTCGAAGTTAACGAACTCATCCTCGAGCAGCTCCGGTGATTCCTCCTCCCCGGGCAGCCTCCAGCTGTCGGGGTCGATGTGTCCCTCCTCCTCTAAAGTCCTCAAATCTTCCTCGGTCATGCTAGAGCCTGAGAACTTGGCCATAGCGATCCCCAGGTTTGGACGAGCAGCTTTGGAAGTGGGCTGTGGCTGTTAATGCTTGCGCGGTTGGAAAAGGGCTCGAGAAGGAGATGTGCGCGAGAGCAAAAGTGGCGAGCCGCGAGCGGTTCAGGTGCTCTTTATAGCTCCAGACGAATAGCTCTGCAACGGTTCTTTCCCACAAAACGGCTACTTTTTACTGCAACGGCTAGGTAAAAACGGTTGCCCGTTCTGACTGCGCAGCAGAAGTTACCGTTGAGATCTGCCAACGGTTACTTTTTCCAGTGTTTGCACTGAGGGCTGAGAGCTCTGCTCGGACAGATGTTGCTCGGCACTGATCGGGTTTGCTCGGTCCCGAACAAGTCTTGTTCGGCCGAAACATAGCTTGTTCGGTCACCTCTTACACGTCTTCGTAGCAGCAAAATTTTCCTCTTTGTGACTTGGAGTCTCAAGAGGAAGACCCCACTCCAGTGAGTCCTTCCACTTGAGTCTCGGGGCTAACTGTCGGAGATAAAATCACGGCCCATTGCCATGGCCCACTCCCTGACGGCCCAATCGAACAGCCTAGTAGGGCTTAGTTCTCTAGAAGGTTCCATCAGGTCCATGAGCATCCTGCCGAACAGCTTCCTGGCTGGCACGTTGCGTAACGGTCTAAGATTCCTGTTTCAGTCCGACTCGAACAAGAGTTCTGCACGGCTACGTGAAGACCCGGACATGGTTTCCCGGATTGGAGCGGACGTCGTGATCCCCAAGACTTGGAGTTTACCTTATCTACCTTGGGATGTATTTGGCATGTATATGAGTTCGTTACGATCTCGTGGTTAGCCCGGCCCGATTATCCCTGGTAGGTCGGTTGTTCAACACTATATAAACAGGGCCCCTATGGCTTGTAGAGGGGCGAGAAGATCGAAACTTAGCGCATCATCGCGTATTGCTTCCTGTACACACATAATATCGCCGAGACTTGTTCGTCTCGGCGAGTTCCCTCTTGTAATCTTCTTTGATATAAAGAAAGGCTAGACGTAGGGCTATTATCTCTCCTGGGAGGCCCGAACCAAGATAAAAACCCTGTGTCTCCCAGTTGTTCGTTGATTGCTGTTCGCATAGCTCGGCAGGTCTTCTATCTCCCTTTCTCAAGAACCTTAGTTGACTTGAGATCGATATCTCAATCGTCGATGTGTTCTTCAGAGATAGTGGTTTCGGGCGTCTGACTGGCCGCAAGGCTTTCTCTGACGAAGCTCCACCGTCGTGGCCCTCCAAGTTCAAACCTGGCCACGTGGAGAGGTACAACGGAACACAAAACCCAGAGGAGTTCCTTTCCATCTACGCTACAGCCATCATGGCAGCCGGAGGTGACGAGCTAGTCATGGCTAACTATCTTCTGACTGTCCTTGAAGGTGCTGCTCGGACGTGGCTGTTCAATCAGCAGGAAGGTTCTATCCGCTCTTGGAACCAACTTTGTGACGCTCTGATCGCTAATTTTTAGAACTGTTACGTGCGTCTGGGTAAGGAGGATGATCTGCACTAGATGATCCAGATGAACGGGGAGACCCTCCGCAACTTCGTGAAGCGTTTCATCAAGATCCGCAACACAATCCCGAACATCTCGGATGAATCTGTTATCCGCACCTTTAAAAACGGTGTCGGCGACGAGCGGCTCACCCAGGATCTCGAGCATGTTCAGTATAAGAAGGCGTTTGATAAGGGCGAGCTACCCGCCCAACCTGGTGTAGATGAGAAAAAGAAGAGCAGCAACAATCCTAGTGACAAAAAGGCCTAGAAGAAAAAGAATAAAGATGCGCACGATAACACCGTCGCCGGTATAGAACGCGCACCTCCTCCCAATGACGGGCAGAAGAAGCCGAATAATAACTAGAAGGGCAAGAAGCCCGCCCAGGGAGGCAATCAAGGCAAGAAAGGTCCGAGTGACCGATATTACCAGTTCCATCAGAACTACGGCCATGATATACGCCATTGCAGGAACTGGGCTGCAAAGCTCGAGGAATTCTACAACGGTAAAGGCCTCATGCCCACTCTGCCCAAAAAGGGTGATGCCGGCAAGGACAAGCGCCAAGCCGATGGTGGAGATCGGAACGATGAGGATGACTATCCTGAGCCCATGAACCACATAGCCGTTATCTTTGGCGGCTCCTCGGCTTACCCCTCTCGGCGCAGCCTCAAGGAAGCTGCCCGGGAGGTCCACAACGTTGAGAAGGGCAAACCACATCCCGAGTCAATGAAGTAGGCCGAGGTTTCTATCTCCTTCTCGAAGGAGGATTGCCCCACTGAGATGACCAAGCCTCAGCGGCTCTCGCTGGTGGTCGCTCCGACCATCAGCAACACCAAAGTCGGGCATGTCCTGGTCGATGGCAGGAGTGCGCTGGACTTGCTTTCAGCAAAAGTTTTGGACGAGATGCAGATTCCTCGTTCCAAGCTCAAAGAGGTCGCGATGCCCTTCTATGGGATTGTGCCGAGAGAAAGCGATCTGACATTGGGCGATAGTTCTCGCCCGTTACCTTCAAAGAGTTCTAGCTACTTCCGGACAGAGTTGATCACGTTTGACGTGGTCGACTTCCCATCTGCCTACAACGCGATCTTGGGCCGGCCATCTCTTATCAAGTTCATGGCCGTATCCCACCATGCATAGCATTGCGTGAAGACTCCGGGCCCTAGCGGCGTGATCACGGTCAAGGGCAACTACAAGGCTGCTCTAGATTGCGACAAGCAATCCCTTGCCCTGGTCGACCAGCTTCCACCGCGTGGTCCCGAAGTTTCACATACCAAGTCTGCCCCTCCCAAGGTTTCTATCCAACCAGGGGGAGAGACCAAGGAAGTTCCACTGTCTCTTGACGATTCTTCCAAGACAGTTCATTTGGTGTCCAATCCGGATCCCAAATAGGAAATCGAGCTCATTGCCTTCCTTCGAGTTAATGCAGACGTATTTGCCTGGGAGCCGTCTGACATGCCCAGGGTCCCAAGGGAGGTTATCGAGCACAAAATGGCAGTCCGGCCGGACAAAAAGCCTGTTCGTCAGAAGCTTCGTCGCTTTTCGGATTTCAAGCAGGGGATCATCAAGGATCTGCTTGGAAAGCTGCTCGCTGCTGGTTTCATCCGCGAGGTTGATCACACCGAGTGGCTGGCAACTCTGTTATTGTAGAAAAGAAAGGCGGGAAGTGGCGGATGTGTGTCGACCACACGGACTTAAGCGCGGCTTGTCCTAAGGACAATTTCCCGCTGCCTCGCATAGACCAGCTGGTCGACGCGACTACGGATACCCAGCTATTGAGTTTTTTGGATGCTTACTCCGGTTATCACCAAATAAGCATATCCCCCGAGCATGAAGAGAAAACTGCCTTCATCACCCCCTTCGGCACTTTCTGCTATACGACCATGTCTTTCGATCTGCGCAATGCTGGTGCCACCTTCCAACGCTTAATGGAGAAGACTTTCCCAGAACAGCGTAGAAGGAACCTGGAGGTCTACGTCGACAACATAGTTGTAAAGAGCAAGTATGCTCCGGATCATTTAAAAGACCTGGCCGAGACTTTTCATAATCTCACCAGGCACATAATTAAATTAAATCCAGAGAAGTGTACCTTTGGTGTTCGATCCGGCATGCTGCTCGGCTATGTTATTGGTTCGCAAGGAATTTCTGCTAACCCTGAAAAAATCGAGGCCATTGAAAACTTGCAGGCTCCGACTACCGTCAAGAAAGTTCAGAGCCTAACAGGTCGGATGGCTGCTCTAAACAGGTATATTTCCCGTCAAGGCGAACGCGGGCTGCCCTTCTTCAAGACCTTGCGCAAGCACAATGGTTTCGAGTGGACAGAAGAGGCCGATAGATCTTTCCAAGATCTAAAGCAATACTTGTCCAACCCACCCGTCTTGACTACCCCACGACATGGCGAGCAGTTTTTGTTGTATCTTGGCTGCACGCCGCAAGCGGTGAGCGCGGTCTTGACGGTGGAAAGGGAAGGCATCCAGTGGCCAATTTATTACGTGAGCGAGATACTTCATGGATCAAAGGAGTGTTACTCTGTGGTCCAGAAGTTGCTTTACGTCTTGCTCATGTCCTCCAAGAAGCTTCGGTATTATTTCCAGGCGCATCAAATAATGGTCCCGACCAAGTTCTCTCTGGGAGATATCCTACGGAACAAGGAAGCCAGCGGACGCATAGCTAAGTGGGCAATGGAACCGCGAGTTTGATATTCGCTTGTCTTTGCCCGAATCGCTATTAAATCCTGTGTTACGCTGACTTTGTCGCTGGATGGACCCGCTCGCCCAAATCCCAGGAAGCTCCTGAGCAACCTGAAGAAACCTCCTGGACCATGTTTTTTGACAGCTCGCGCACAGGAAACTCGGGGGCTGGTTTTGTTCTCATCTCTCCTCAAGGAGAGAAACTCTAGTATTCTATCCAACTACACTTTGCGGCAACCAACAACGCCGCGGAGTACGAGGCCCTCGTCGCGGGACTAAGAGCGTGCAAGTCGCTCGGCGTCCAACGGCTAACTTTGAAGGGAGATTCACAGCTGGTCATTAACCAGGTAAACAAGGAGTATCAGTGCTGTGATGACTCAATGGCACGATACCTGGTTGAAGTGAGGAAGTTGGCGCGGCACTTTCGATTCTTCGAGGTGCTCTACGTGCCCAGGAAAGACAACTTCTTGGCCGACCAGCTGTCCAAGTTTGGATCCTCACACGAACCTGCTCTGGCAGGGGTGCTCGTCGAGCACCTTTACAAGCCCTCTATCATGTCTTCGGACGAGGCAACAGAGACTGGTGGTGCTGTCTCCGCCATCATCAGGCGGTCATGGATCGACAACGCCATTTGTCGTACCTTGCAGACGGGACCCGCCTGACGACACGGTGGCGTTCGGCTTTTAAAGGCGTGCTAGTCCATACAAGCTTGTGGACGGCATCCTTTACCGTCAAGGTGCTCTGGAAGTTCTCTCCAAGTGCATCTCACAGCAGGAGGGTGTGTTCCTTTTTAGGGACATACACGAGGGTGCCTGTGGCAACCACGCTGTCGACGGTTGAGATATTGACCCAAGTCAACTAAGGTTCTTGAAGAGTGAGATAGGAGACACGCCGAACAACAACGAACAGGGGACAGGGGTTTTTATCCTGGTTCAGGCCTCTCGGGAGAGATAATAGCCCTACGTCCAGCCTTTCTTATATATCAGAGATGAATACAAGAGGTGGCTCGGCGAGACGAACAAGTCTCGGCGAGATTATGAGTATACAAGAAGCAATGTGCTATAATCAGGTGTCTACGAGATGCTAATACGTAAACTCGATGCCCCTCAAAATGCCGTTGGGGCTTGGTTTATATAGTGGTGAACAAACCGACCCACCGAGGGAATATCGGGCAGGGCTAACTACGAGATCGTAACGAACTCGACGTGCCAAATATATCCCGAGGCAGATAAGGCATACTCCAAGTCTTAGGGATCATGACATCTGCTCCAATCCGGGAAACCACGTCCGGGTCTTCACGTAGCCGTGCAGAACTCTTGTTCGAGACGGACTCAAACACGATTCCTTGGCCGTTACGCATCACGCCACGCCACCAGAAGCCGTTTCGGCAGATGCATATGGGCGATAGAACCTTCCAGGAGCCGGGCCCCGTAGGTCGCTCGATTGGGCCGTCAGGGAGTGGGCCATGGCAATGGGCCGTGATTTTATCCCCAACAGCTAGCCCCCGAGACTCAAGTGGAAGGAGTCACTAGAGTGGGGTCTTTCTCTTGAGACTCAAAGTCAAGAAGAGGGAAATTATGCTGCTACAAGGACGAACAACAAATGACCGAACAGGTTTTGGCTCCACCGAACAGGACTTTTCCGGGATCTAACAAACCCGATCAGTGCCAAGCAACTCTGTTGCGCCGAACAGGAAAACGCATCCATCCGAGCAAAGCACCCAGCCCTCAGCGTGAACGCTGGAAAAAGTAGCCGTTGGCAGATCTCACCGGTAACTTCCGCCACAAGAAGGAAAACAAATGACTGCTTTTACCTAGCTGCTGCGCTAAAAACTAGCCGCTTTGTGGCAAAAACCGCTGTAAGGTCTGCTGATATACGCTAGCCAAGTTCAGAGTCTGCTAGCCACTTCTGCTCTCACGCCTTTCCTTCCCAAGCCCTAATTCCAACCGCACCCAGCATCAAAGAGCCAAACTCCACCCTCAACCCTGCTCGTCCAGCCCTGGGAACCGCTATGGCCAAGTTCGTAGGCACTAGCATGACCGAGGAGGACCTGAAGGTCTGGGAAGAGGAGGGCCATATCGACGCTGGCAGCTGGAGGCTGCCCGGGGAGGAGGAAACTCCGGAGCCGCTTGAGGGAGAGTTTGTCAACTTCGAATAGTTCGCACTGTTCGGGTTGAGATCTCCCGAGAGCAACTTCGTTGAGGCTTTCTTCAACATCAGCGGATTGGAGGTGGCGAACCTCAATCCAAATTCATTCCTCCAGATGGCCGTCTTCGCACACCTGTGCGAGGGCTATCTGGGAGTTGATCCATCGGTGGGGCTGTTCCTCCACTATTACACAGTGACGAGGAGCAACTCCGCCGCTTCGGCGCTCGGGTGCTATTACCTCAAGCTCCGAGCCACCATCGACGACGCGCCGTACCCTCGTCCACCGCTGCTCGACTCAATGGGCGCGTGGTGGATGAGGTGGTTCTACACCGAGTGGAGCGACGACAGCAAGTTCGTCTTCACCGGGCAAGCTCCGACGAAGGGGACACCAATGCCTCGGCCGGAGCTGTCCGACGAGGACTGGTACCTGACGCGGAAGACAGCCTCGCTCGTGAGCCTCGGGCTCACGGGCAGGGAGATCATCCGCGACTTCACGGCGAACAGGATCCGTCCGCTGCGGAAGCGATCTGTCGACAGGTGACTAACTGGGGGGTCACCGCCGGTAATGAATTTGTACGAGGGGACGCTAACCAAGAACCAAACCAGATGGGTAACACAAGACAGGGTTATACAGGTTCAGGCCCTCAACGGAGGTAATACCCTACTTCCTGTGTTCTGGGATTACGATTGATCAATATGCGGGATGCAAGATGACCAGGGTAATTGTGTATGCTTGATGATGATGCCGAAGATCTCCGCCTGGCCTCTACCCCCTCCCTCTTCAACCCTAATCGGCCGACTCGTATCGCCCCCATCCGTTCCCTTATGGGCCTTTTAGAGGATACCCGGGGCCCATGTAGTCCACAGTAGCCCCCGAGTGCTTTACGATCGAGTCAGATGCTTGGCCGACTGGTTTCGTCTATATCTCCTGTAATCTGAAAAGTGATTGTAAAGAACTCAAGAAATCTTAAGTTTTTATGTTGAAGCAATGCCTAGATCGGTAATACCGGACTCCAGCTTATTTGACCCATTAGGCGCATCACCTCAACAGAAGGGTTCGGCTCCTGGGCACCCACTCTTGCTATACAAGGGCGGCTACTGACCCAACATGGGGTATGCCTTAAGCCACGCCGTTACAACCTCTCGCTTGCGGCAAAGATGTCGTAATATTAGCGTTTTCAAAGTATCGGCACAGCGCCTGCCTTAACTTGTAAGAGCGCCATTGGCCCAACATGGGCGCACCTTTTAGCCGGTGGTACTGTCCCAACCAGGAAGGGATCACTTATGCCCTTAGGGCGCACTGATTGGATACTACTTTGCCGAGAGGTACTTGTATCCGGATGGCGGTATACAATCATGCACCGATAAAGGCATACCTCAAGAAGTTGAATCCAAATTTCACCAACACCCAACCTCGAACGCATGGAAGTTAGCTAGCGACCCAACGTGGGGTATGTCGTGAAATGTTTTTAACTTTACGCTGCCGTGATATGCCCTCCGTGGTGCACCGAGGCCGAATTAGGCTCGATTTAACACATTGCCACCGTTAGCGGCGTGTTAAGAAAGCCCGTTAAGGGGTTGCCCTTTGCGCTTTTAGCCCAAGCCCAATTAGGGGAAGGCGGCGTTTTGCCGCCCTTTTCTCACACAAATGAGTAATACGAAGCTCCGTCGGAAACCGTACTCGTTCCCACTTCCGTCCCATCGTCATGATGGTTTTACTGTGTTCGAAACGGGTTACCAGACGCGTCCCTTGAACTTCCTCTGTGTATAAAAGAAATCCCAGGGACTGAGTACTACTTCACCTTCGGCTTTTGAGTTCTTGAGTTTTCTTCTTTTTCGGCGACATCAAAATCTCCGTCCCGCCCTGCTTCGAGAGCGATGGCGAACATCATGGAGATGATTCTGATATGGATCGACGAGGCCCGCGCAAGGGACGCGGAAGTAGCCGCCGCCAGAGCCGCCGCCCAAGCTTTCGAAGACGAAGCTCAAGGGATTTCGCCAGCGAGGGCGGAAATCGATGCGGAGGAATCCCTTAGGGTCCTGATCCGCGGGTTCCCGCAACTCCACAAGGTGCGCCTCCCCTTGAAGGACGCGCTGGTCGCGGCCCTCCTTGCGCACGGGGGGTACTAAGGCCCTCCCGCCGGGGGGGCTTTTTCTTTTGCTCCTTCGTGAGCCAGCGACGAGCCTTAGCTCGATATGCTGTGCCGCGAAGAACATGTAGTCGGGCCTAAGAGCCCTTTCGATGAAAATCTTTTGGATATCATGCTTTGCCTTTGCTCCAATCTTGAATCTGCAATGCCACTTTTCCTCGATTTGTTCTCGAATCCGCGATAGCGCTTCATCCGAGTAGTTAGGCTCATCCGCTCCTAGACCGGCAGTCGGCGCGCAACGCGGACCTCTCGGGGGGGATCACTCAGCTGGTCGAGTGATTATCGGGCCCCTCGCAGAAAGGCCGCATCCAGCGCTAGACTAAGGCCCGGCCCAGAATGCAAAACTTTGCCCGTTGCGATAAATTAGGAACAAGGGAACGAAATTAGTTCACCTCGCTCACTTTTCGCACCACTCGGTTAGCTTCTCCCAGCAGACTCCGCCGCTAGGGTTCTTCTCCGCCGTCGCCTCCGCCGCCACCCGTCTCCAATCGCGATGGCTCCACCATCCCCACCACACGAGGCAATAAGAACGCGAAGAAGTGGATGAAGTCCACCACTACCGAGCGGAGGCTACTGGTCGGTCTCCTCGGCGTGCTCCGCCGGAAGGGTTAGTGTCTTGGCTCGCCGCCAAGCCGATCTCGCCCCACCCCTCGCCAGACGAGGTAGTGGTCTTCAATCTTTCTTCCTCCGCTGCTTCAAATTCCTTGCTCTTCCTTCTTCCGGGTTTGCTTCATTTCTATGGGATCGAGGTCTCGATTTGAACCCCAACTCCATCTTTTATATCGCGATCTTCGCTCACGCCTCATGAGGCCTATTCGGGATCGCCCCCATTTTGACCTTTTCCATTCCTTTTCCTCCTCAAACCCTACCCTAACAAGGACAATCCTGGCCGCGCGCGCGCGATTCCAACTACGGAAGGGGTTAAAAGTTTTACTCGACCTTCGCTGAAAACCTCCAACAAGGGGCACTCATAGTGGTTCTATCGCGCTAACCGCCCTCCTCCGCCCTTCCGTCCTTCTCCCATGAAAGTGCCCCACAGTCCATCCCTCCTGGTCTTCTCTCTCCTCCGATGACGAGGGAAGCCAAGTGAAGGAACTTCTTGTTCTTCTCCGCAGAGCCAAATCTGCTGGGTTGACCGGTGTGGGGGTAGTGTGGAACTATACCCAACATCGTATCCAGCCCATCAAGGAGAGGGTTCATCCCGCCTTTGAGTACTTGGGGCCCCTAGACACCACTCGGGAAACCGGTGAGAACCTTACGCAGAAGGAGATTATCAGCCGAGTGGCTGAGCTTTTTGCTCCGGGCTCGGAAATAACTCCTGCGGAATGCCCGGCTTCATACCATTTGGGGTACTTGCCACCAGCGGTAAGGAAGAGATCCTCCTCAACTCAACCACGGTTTGTCGATGTAGAGTTAGAATTAATGTGATTTAATGTGTCGCAGGGGCGTGAGGCCTTCTTCTCCACTCCCCCGGTCCCGGAGGCTCCGCTCCCCAAGGAGGCACCTCGCAAGCGTCCTGCCGAAGGCTCGACGCGTGCTCCTCCGGCCAAAAAAGGCAGGGGGTTCGCTCCAGGGGATTCGGACGAAGACGATGAAGAGGATGACACCGTCCCGCTTCTTTTCCGCCGCCGCTTGGCGGCAAGGAAATCATCCACCGCCAGCCACAGAGCTCAGAGCCTCCGCCACACGCCACTGCCGACCAAGGCCGCGGCTCTGGGCTAAGAAACCTCCTGATCGGGCCCGAGCGGTTCGGGCATGAAATTCAAGATGAAATACGTACCGTCGCATAGGTATCCTTTTGTGACACCATAAGTTCATGCTTTGTAAAGACACGTGTCTTGAAAGGTCGTCGAATGCTTGTAGGAAACCAATGAAGGATGATGAGCCGCCAAGCTCCAAGGACTTGGCTAAGCCCACCGCGCCTCGCCAGGACTCTTGCCCATCTGCCACCGGCCGCCAACCTCGTCGTGAAGGGAAAATCCAGCTCGGCTCGGGGGAGCTCAGAGCCGGAGATCGAGGAGATTCCTCGCCCTTCGGCCAAAGCACACACTCCACCCTTCCGATTGAAGTAGCGGAAAGAGATGGAGGGCTACGAGGTCGACGACGGGCAGGAAGCCGAAGAGTGGGAGGTCTTGGACCAAGTAACCGCCATTCAAGCCGAGATATACCAGGTAAATCTTTTTGTCGCCATGAATCTTTATCCCGCATGAGGGAAACCCACTAACCTTCCTCCCTTTTCTACGCAGCGCATGAAGGAGAGGTCGAAGTAGAAGACCCGATGCATGGAGAAGACGGTGGGCGAGCTGAAAACGCGCGACGATTTTGACAACGCGCTGTATGCCACCAAGCGGCAATATCGCGGTCGGATCGAAGAACTCCACCGTGAAGTCACCGAGCTTCGATTTCTCCATGTGGAAGAGTCCAACATAAACAGAGGTATAGACCCCAATTCATGCTAAATCTCTGAGTAGGATATTTCATATGTAATGATCTTTAATGGTTGCCGTCGAGGGTAGCCTTGGAGGCGAGGCAGAAGGCACTAGAGGAGGAAGTCCGCTGGTTAACGCCGAGCCGAGGGGTCGGCTAAAGAGTTGGAAGGTAACTTTCCGATTGGCTCTCCCTGCTCAACCCCATCAGAATCAGACCGACATGCCTCACCCGACCGGGTCAGCAGAAGCCACAACCACAACTGGAATTGCTCCAATAATTGAATGCCTTTATCCAAACGAGGAGCCACCGAACGATCCTGACCTCCTAGTGGCCCATCTCAACGCCCTTCCCGAGCGGATCAAGGTCTTCACCCGGGAGGCCGCAAGAACATGCACCGGCCAAGGCCTCGCCATCGCGAAGTCAAACTTCCCACGCCTAGATTGCGAAGCCGTCAAGGATGGGTTTGCTTGCTCGGAGGAGGAGGCCATAGCTCTGTTAGAGGAAGTTCATCCGACTGCTGTCCAAATAGTTGATCAATTGGAGTTGTAATTATGCCTGTAATAGAAACTTTTGGTTGATCCCCAGTACCGGCGATCCGACTTATCTCTACTACTTTAAAGCATCTAATGGACGTGGTGGTGGTACAGCCAACTACCAATCTGAACCATCCAACAAGCACTGTCCTATACGCACCGTTCGATCTCACGTCAAACTCACCCCGCCGACGCCTTTGGGACTCCGCTGCCCCCCGCCTCCCACGAAACTATTTGTGTAACTACCCCTCCCAACTCCCACCCACGTCGCGCCTCGAAGCTCGCCTCCTCGCTCTCTCCCCCCGCCGACCCTCCCTCTCTCCCGCCGCTCCCGCCGCCCCACCTCCTTCTACCCCAGCTCGCCGACGTCCCCTCCCTCTCCCTCACCAACGCAGCCGCTCGCTCTTTTCCTCCGCCCGACCCTCCCTCTCTCCCGCCGCACCGCACCCGCCGCCCCACCTCCTTCTACCCCAGTTCATTGTCATCCCCTCCCTCTCCCTCACCCCTTGCCCCTCTCTCCCTCCCCCTCCCTCACTCCCTCCGCCCGACCCTCCTCTCCCGACCTTTCCCGCCCCCCACCTCCTTCTACCCCAGCTCGCCGTCGTCCCCCTCCCTCTCCCTCACCCACGCCGCCGCCCCCTCTCTCCCTCCGCCGCCCCTCCCTCACTCCCTCCGCCCGACCCTCCTCTCCCGACGCACCCGCCGCCCCACCTCCTTCTACCCCAGCTCGCCGTCGTCCCCCTCCCTCTCCCTCACCCACGCAGCCGCCCATGCCGCATCGGGCTGCCGGTCTTCACCGTCGGTCACCGCCTTCTATTGGTAAGCCCCTCTCTCGCTCTCTCTCTATCACTCTATCACTCCCCCCTCTATCTCTCAGTCTCTCAATGATGGAACAGAGTTCAAAGAGACCTGTAACAGTCAAACATTGGCCCTACATTTGTTTAGCAGTACCAAAAGATTTTGCAATTCTTTTTTTCAATCATTTTTGCCAAGTGCTAAGATTGCTCATGATCCAGCGGCAATGTTAGAAGGAGAAACATTTACTTGCGCTTGCCATCTCATCTCAATTGCAACAAGTCTGGAACCAATGTTGCCTACTTGCATCCTGAATTTCAATCTGGAACCAATGTCACTGAAATTTTACTGAGCCAATCTCAATTTAAATCCTTTGAAGATCTTGGCTTATTCTATTCCTAATTATTTCTTGATGTAGAAGATATTATTAGTTTTCTATGTTGTTGTGCTCATAGTATAGTAGTGGTCACCTCTCCTGTTTGTGCTTGGTTGTTATATTTAAGACATCACTAAGGATTACTGAGCTTGATTTTTTTTTATTTTGCAAAGTAAGTTTCTGTCTATATCAAGTATAACTTAATAATTGTACCTTGTTAATATTCAGGATGACAGGGAACTTAAGAAGCAGAAAAGAAAGTAGTCTAATCGGGAATCAGCGTGTAGGTCTCGGCTGCGTAAGCAGGTATGATGCGAAATGCATGCTGAACTCATTATTCATTTCACATCACTAGGGAGTTCTTGTTGAAGTATGATGTCATTTGTTCCAGGCTGAATGTGAAGAGCTTGCTCAGCGTGCTGACACTTTAAAGGCAGAAAATTCTTCTCTTAGAGCTGAGCTTGAACGGGTTGAAAAGGAGTACGAGGAACTACTTTCACAGAATTCTTCCCTCAATGTGGCTAACCACATAGTTCCTGACCACATCTCTTCATATTATCTGAAGCTATTTTTTTTATTCAATTGGGATTCAGGACCAATGTCAACTCTGCAGTTACTAACTGAAACTCTGCAGTATGTTGGTTTACATTTCAACAATTTAACCTATACAGAACACTTGTAAGCCCCTCTTTTATCAATCTGGAACCATAGCCGTGTAGTATATTGCATGAGTACTGTAACCATTGCCTACAGAAACCAATTGCATGTATATTTTGTCTATCTTCTTTACTTATTAGCTTCCTTTGTTTGCCTGGTTTTGCTTTGCTCTTTTATGTTATGTTCATATGGTGATGATTTGCTTGGTTTTTCATGGGAAGGTCCTTAAGGTGCTGAAAAACTGGTCAAAGAGGAGCATTCAAGTTATTGTCGTTACTGACGGTGAGTGGATTTTTTAGGGCTTGGAGATCTAGGATGCTAGGTATTCTGTTGTCTTGAACATATACGACAAACTGTCTCTAAGACTCTTCTGTTGGTTACTTAACTGAAATAACCTTTATATAGGGAATGAGGAATTGGGGATCAGCTACTTAAGGGCTTTTCCATGTACACAGCTCTGGGAGGAGTTCATCCATCTGCTGTAAGATTTTGTTATCTACCATCAATTTTAACATTGTCAGACTACCATTTCTTCATAGCATGCATGAATATAATTTTGAAGTGATTGCCAATCGCGGGCACCTTATGCTTGTTCCTTCTTGATTAAAATAGCACTTCATTGGAGCTTTACATGACACCTAATTACCCCCACCTAAACAATGTTTCAGTGTGATTTTTTGACTAAAAGAAGGTTTTCATATAATGTCACGAACACCAAGCAACAAATCCTCGAAAGGAAAAGAAGGTATTTATAATTGTCATATTCAGATTTTATTTTTAATTATGGTTTCCTTAATTCTTATTACATACTATTTTGCAAACGTCATTGCAGTGTTTGTTGATCATAGTGTCCCAAAGAGGCCAGGCCACATTACACCTGCTTCATTATGCATTCGAGAAAACTTAAATGCCAGGCTACAAAATGAATCGGACGATGAAAATGTACCACCCACATTGTATTCATCTTTTGGCGTGAATAGCACATTGACGGGGTATGCTACAACTACGCAAGCTGAATGTTCAAATGGTATGCCAATTGACGCTACATATATGGTACTGTTATATGTAATTGAGATATTTTCATGCATAATTAATCCGAGTGTCTCCATATATTTGATTTATTTATAGCAAGGAGACGACCCCTCCAACCCTCACAAAATGTAAATTTTACGTCTGGCCAAACTCTATCGACAATAGACTATGAAGGCACACCAAATTCAAGCTACACGCAAAACATGAGGGAGTTGGCAAGAGATCGTGATAGGATTCGCCGTCAAAGAATGACTGAACAACAAAGAGAAGAGCGCAACTCTCGTCGCAGAGCAGCTAGACAAAACCAGTCAAACGAGATTAGGTCAGAGATCAATGCGGCGCGTAGATTGGCCAGACTGGACCGGCCGTCTGAAGTTAGGGATGGCATCAATGCAATTCGGAGAGCTGTAAGGCAAAACCAGCCGGTCGAGGTTAGGGAGGGGATCAATGCCTCTCGAAGAGCATCTTCGCAAAGTCTACATCCTGAAGAGAGACGGAGACTACTAGATCGTCGGAATTCAAATTATGCATCTAGGCGTGACACCCCGTGTGCCGAATCAATTGCAATTCAATGTCCGGAAGTTGCTAGCCCTTTAACCAATAGCCAATCAGCCGTTCTGCTTACTACTGATGGTCTAGATAACACCCCATGTGCATCTGTTTTATCAGGTAATACACACTTCTATCAGTTTGAGGTGGTGATTAGTATCTTGTTAATCACCTTCCACTGACCCATATAGAAAATGGAGAAGATGGCGATGGTGTCCTCGACAATGAGCAATATATCGGAGATGATAGAGGTACTTTTTGTGTTTCATCTATTTCTTTCACGTTAATTATAAGCAGTAGTACCATAGCTTACGTAATATTTTATAATTTGTTTCAGTTGATGAGAGTGGTATTTTAGTCGACGTCCAAGAAATAGAAGGTTCTTGTTCAACCGAACCTATCCTAAGTGATCCTTATGATCATGTGTATAGCAACATCCCTCATAGCACACATGTACTGAAGCTCGAGCCAGACTGTGAGAAGTGTGGTGCGAAGAGATTTCAATACGAGACAAAGGGCTTCTGCTGCCGCGACGGAAAGATCATTCTAGCGGACCCAGACGTTGATGATGAACTTGTGAGACTATGGACGAGCTCAGATCCCGACACAATTTACTTTCGAGACAACGTTAGATTCTTTAATGGCCATTTCTCTTTCACTACCCTTGGCGTCAGCTTAGATGAGCAATACGCCAAAGTGAGGGGCGGTAATTACACATTCCGTGTCCATGGAGGAATTTATCATAATGTACATTCGTTTGGTCCGAGGGATTCTGGCCCGCATCATCTTGAGCTATATTTTTATGACAATGATCCCACACTTGCTCATCGATTTCGGCATTCTCCTAACTTGGACCAACATGTTATAAGAAATCTTGTTAGCATTATGCGTGGCAACCCGTATTCTTAGGCCTTCAGGAATCTCGGGCAGGCCGGTGATCTCGATGAATATCGTGTCACTCTAAACCTTGATCCTAGGTTGGACCAAAGAACTTACAATACACCTATAACTTCAGAGGTTGCCGCGGTATGGGTTGAGGGAAATGAGCTACGCCCGGGGTTCGATCGTAACATCAACCTATACGGCAACAACAACACAAGGCATACCATCCAGCCACACTTCGGTTGTTACGACCCACTGTCGTACCCTCTATTTTTCCCAAAGGGTGAGCTTGGATGGCATCAGAACATTTCGAAGGTTGGTGTGTCTGCTGCACAGGCGACCGCTAATCCGTCGGACGACCATGACGAGGAAGGTTAGTGACTGTTTAACAGAACATAATGCTCATACTTGCATTTTACATCCTTTGACACATTGCCAAATCGCCTTTGTAGGAAGCGGTAACAGGTTCACCGTATCTGCTAGAGAGTATTACTGCTACAAGTTTCAGATACGTCGTGGTATATTCAACCCTGTTTTATATGGGTCGCGTCTCTTGCAACAGTACGCAGTTGATATGTACATCAAGATAGAGACGGCGCGACTGAACTACATCAGATATAACCAAAAGAACATAAGGGCTGACCTTTATCAGGGATTGCTTGATAGCCTCGGAGTAGGTGAAATTCATGCCGGTGCGGTTGGAAGAAGGATCGTCCTTCCTCCTTCGTTCATAGGGGGAGGTCGTGACATGAAGCGTCGGTTTCTAGATGCTATGGCTTTGGTACAGCAATACGGCAAGCCAGACGTGTTCCTCACGATGACATGCAACCCATATTGGCAGGAGATAATGGATGAGCTTTTGCCCGGCAGGATTCAAGTGATCGCCTCGACATCGTCAGACGCGTGTGTTTAGGGCGGTCGAGGAGCTCAAGAAGCAACTCTTCGAGAAACATATTCTCGGGAATGTTGTTGCCTATGTTTATGTGGTCGAGTTTCAGAAAAGGGGCCTTCCGCATGCGCATTTTCTCCTAATAATGAACGGACGATATAAGTTGACATCTCCAGAGCAGTATGACTGCATCATCTCGTCCGAGCTGCCAGATAAGGCCAAGTATCCAGAGTTGTACAAGATGGTCGTAAAGCACATGATGCATGGCCCTTGTGGGAGACTCAAACCGAATAATGTGTGCATGAATGAAAAAGGTGAGTGCAAGTGCCACTACCCTCGCCCTTTTAACTCTGAAACCATCCAGGGCATGGATTCTTACCCCTTGTATAGAAGACGTGACGATGGGAGTAAAGTTAAAGTTCGAGGTGCGTGGCTAACAAACAGATGGGTTGTGCCCTACAATCCGTACCTCCTAAGGATGTTTAATTGCCACATAAATGTTGAGGTGTGTTCTAGCATAAAGGCTGTCAAGTATCTTTGCAAATACATATACAAGGGGCATGACCGGGCTTCTGTTTCTCTCGGTGAAGCCGGAAGCACCGAGGAAGTCGATGAGATTAAGCTATATAGGGACGCTAGGTGGGTCACCCCGCCGGAGGCCCTTTGGAGGATATACGGGTTTGATCTGAGCAAGATATCGCCGCCCGTGAAGCAGTTGCAACTCCACCTCCCAAACATGCACATGGTCTCGTTCCACGTAGGGCAGGATCTCCATGACGTCGTCGACCGACAAGATGCAGAGAGGACCATGTTGACTGCATACTTCGAAGCCAATAGAAAATACGAGTGGGCTCGTTGCATCCTCTATAGGGATTTCCCTGCAAGTTTTACCTGGCAGTCAAAGGGCAAGCTCTGGAATCCGAGAATGAGGGGAACACAAATTGGGAGGGTTGTGTCAGCAAGTCCAGCTGAGGGGGAGCGATACTATTTGAGGATCCTCCTAAATCATGTCGGCGGCGCGACCTCGTTCGAGCATCTGCGGACAGTGGACGGTGTTCTGTGTCCCTCCTTTTGGGAAGCTGCGGAAATGAGAGGCCTCATAGAGACGGACAACACTATAGAAGACTGTCTAACAGAAGCCGAGGTATTCGTGATGCCGTATGCCCTCCGAAGGCTATTTGCGACCATATTGGTCTATTGTAAACCTAGCGATGTTCGTGGGCTATGGAACAGACACCTCGATGCAATGTCCGAGGACTATGGTCGTTCCCATATGCTTGCACATTCGAAGGAGCAGTTGGTCCTTATTGACATCAGACGCATCCTCCAGTCGATGGGAAAGGACATAAAAACGTTTCCCTTGCCTGCGATTGATGAGTCGTACGCCAGCATGGGAGTTGAGCCACAAGAGATCATAGACGAGACCAGCATTGGAGTGGAGCCACATGAGTTCAATATTTTCGAGTCTCTTAACCTAGAACAGAGAGAAGCATATGATCGGGTTCTAGCTGCGGTCGAGAGTAGTGAGGGAGGTGTATTCTTCGTGGATGGACCAGGAGGAACGGGGGAAACTTTCCTTTACAAGGCGTTGCTCGCCACGGTCCGTTCGCGTGGGGAGATAGTCAGAAGCGATCACAAGCGTCTGTGTTGCCGCATCCACCATGCCCGGAGGAAGGACCGCGCATTCACGGTTTAAGATACCCCTTGACGCCCAAGATGGAGTGATGTGCACCTTCACAAAACAAAGTGGCACCGCTACTCTCCTGCGAAGATCATCGCTCATCATATGGGACGAAGCCTCCATGATAAAGAGGCAAGCGGTCGAGGCTCTAGACAACAGCATGCGTGACATCATGGAGCGTCGTGATGTTCCGTTCGGGGGAAAGACCATTGTGTTCGGAGGTGACTTGCATGTGTGCTCCACGTCAGCATTTAAAAGGGACACGGCCTCAGATAGTAAACTCGACTCTGCGCAAGTCATATTTATGGGAATGCATGCACCAGCTCAAGCTTGTCCGCAACATGAGAGCCGAAGCCGATCCCGAGTTTGCAGAATACCTTATACGCATCGGCAATGGTGTGGAGGATGCAGACGAGGAGTGTTATGTTAGGCTTCCTAATGAGATATGTGTTCCATCTTTAGGTGATGACGCCGATCTCGATGGGCTGATAGACAGAGTACCTCGATACATTTCAAGACTTGTCCTTTGAACTGTTAAGGTAGTTTAACCTCAATACTCTATGCATTGCTTTGTAAATAACAGTGTTACTTGTATGCTCCTAATTCCTAGAAAATGTACATCGCTCTATTCTAAGGGGAAAGGAAATAATTTTACATGAGAATTTGTTCATTGCACATTTTATTTATTTATACTGATCACACAAAGTATTGATATTGCAAAAAATAAGAGGAAGTGCTGATAATGCTAATTTTTGCCTTGTTGCTATTTAGTCTAAAAGCACAACATCTTTCAGCTTTACTTGTAACTTGTATGTAATAAATTGGGATCGAAGTCAGCAGTCCATCTGTGTTTGTTTGTCTTCTAGACCCAATTTAATGACACAAACGCAGTGCAATTTTCACTCTTTCTGGCAAGTTTATTTTGTGAGCACTTAAATCATGGATGATTCTGTTATCAATGCCAATTTGAAATATTTTTAAAATGCTTCAGCTGCATAGAGTGTACTTTTGTAATGGTTCACTGCTCAGGATTCAACTGCCGGTCTACACTCTGACTCTAAGCTCTCGTTTAGTAGCATAAATATTAGACAATCCATAATGTTAATGTGATTCCTTGCAACAGTCGACATGATGCTAAACGAAGCAACACTGACAAATACCAAAACAGAACAAGGTCCATTTCATTTAATTGTGGAATCGAAGTTGATAATATTTGTAGGTATAATGAAATTTGCCTGTTGCATGTTTTTTGCTGCCTTCATGTACATCTACATTATTTTATCAAATCTGAATATTGTGCAACAACCTTCCTGCCAAACTTAGCAAAAGAATCATTCTTCATCATATAGCCTCCTTTTGCTGCATGACACAGAGCCGGGGGCACACAACGTCTTCCTAGGATTATCGGAATTCCCAGAGCAAAGGAGCTGATCTTTACTGGCCGTAGATGTGACGCGGCTTAAGCTGTAACGATGGGTAAATATTAATCCTGTCATATTTTCCCCATACTATCATCGCCTCCTTCGAAGAATCCTTATATGTATCTTTGCATTTTGTAGGATTAGCAAACTACTGTGTTCCATCAAGGGAGGCCTATGAGAAAGCTCTGGAACTTGCCCGTGAGATGACCCAGGAAGTAAGAACCATTCTCAACCCTATACATGTCTGTACAAAGTAGAAGAGAAAAAAAACATAGGTTTGAGCATATGAAGTTTTTCATGAGTTCAGATTTTCTGATCAGGCACTTCAATTGTGTGCACGATTCACAGAGATCCATCTTGAGCTGCTCTGAAATTGGTTCTTTCCTGCAGGGCCCTTTGGGGATCAGGATGGCCAAGAAGACCATCAACCAAGGGATGGAGGTGGCAGACATGCCCTCCGCTTTGGCTGTGGAAGGGGAATGCTACCAGCAACTGCTGCACACGTAGGATCGCCTCGAGGGCCTGGCCGCATTTGCTGAGAGAAGGAAGCCTAGGTACATGAGAAAATAATAGATTAGAGTCTTCAGACCTCAGCGTAAAGAAGGAATGATTTTTCTGTGGATGAACATGTTGCCAACTTGCCATCGGTCTGGTAACTTGGTTCGTTCACTACATTTGTAAGCATCTGTAGGTGAAACTGTAAAAACTTGTCATCTGTAAGCGTCTATCAAAACACCATATATAATGATGTTCCTTATTGTAATAAATATGACGCTTATTCCAATCAGTAAGGTTCCATATTTTTTTTGTTTCATATACAATTTTGGTGATCACGACCAAAATTTCATATGACAAATAAATGATGGTTTTATGTGAAAGCTCCGTAGCAACGCACGGGCACTGTACTAGTCCAAATAATACGTGTTATCCTTTTTCATGAAACGCATCCGCCGACTGGTCCAGCCCCCGAGTGCCAGGAAGTAGCACTTGGCTTTCTTCCTACCCAACTGCGAGGTAGCTAAACATTGTCGCTAGGATGTAAAAGCGTCATTACTCAAGAATTTTCGTACTACTCGAATGCGATCAACACATGTAGGGAGAAAACAACTTTATTGATGAGATAGGGTGCGGTTGACTCAAGACACTATTTAGTGTAGCCCCGACTTCATCGCTTGATCGCTTACGTCGTAGAGCAAGTCAAAAGAAGGGAAACTAATTACATAAATGCTGCTTGGATACAGGAACTAAGGGAAAAAACGACGTAGCTGCTCAATGTTCCAGTTGTTGGGCACTTCAGATCCATCTTCACGTTGTAGCCGATAAGCCCCGGCGGGTCACCTCAACGATCGATAGGGCCTTCCCAGAGTGGGGAGAGTTTATGCTCGTGCTTCCGATTCTTCGAGGACCAGATCTCCTTGATAATGCACGGCCCGTCGCTATACCGATGGTAGCGACGCAGGCCCTGTTGGTACTTTGCCGACTGGATCAATGTTGCTTCCCTGGCTTCCTCGAGCCGATCGAGGCCTTCACATCTTGCTTCATCCGACTGATTATCGTCGTAACCGGCAACCCGTGGAGACCGGAACTTCAATTCAGTCGGGAGGACCGCTTCGAGCCGTAAACTAGGAAAAAGGGTGTCCGCCCGAAGGCTCGGCTTGTTGTTCTCACCCTCGAGCACCGAGGGCAACTCTTAACCCAGGCGTCGCGATGGCTTCAGCGATCGAAAATTTGGGCTTTGAGCCCTTGTAGCACCAATCCGTTGGCGCTGCTCAACCTGTCTGCTGTTCCTTGGGTGGGCCACCGATGCGTAGCAGATTTTGATGCCCAGCTCCTCGCCCCAATCTTGAAACTCGTTGCTTTTGAACTGAACGCCGTTGTCAGTGATGATGCGATTGGGGACGCCAAAACGCACAACGATGTCCCGAAAGAACTCGCGTGCCTTAGCCGCCGTGATGACAGCAACCGGCTTGGCTTCAATCCACTTGGTAAACTTGTCAATGGCGACGAAGAGATGAGTGAATCCGCCTTGCGCTCGCTTGAGAGGGCCCACCATGTCCAGATTCCGACGGCGAAGGGCCAAGAGATCGAATCGCTCAGAATCTTGCGCGGCATGTGAATCGCCGGCGAAAATCGACACCCATCACATCTCACAGATTATATCTTCCGTGATCTGTGACCGCGGTTGGCGAAAAATCCTCGCCGATAGGCCTTGCCCACTGTGGTGCTTTGCCGCGTGATGCCCGTGACTTCAATGGATTTCGTTGAGTAGCTCTCGCCTTCTTGCTCGAGATATGCAACGCCTTAGTACCCTCAAGTGCTTTTTTCGAAAAGCTCGCCCCGACTACCTTACGCCTTTTGCTTGATTGTGTGATGCACTCGCCAGGCTTCGATCCTCGGCAATTTCATCACAAAGAAGATAATCTAAGTAGGGCTGAGTCCATCCGGAAGTAATTGATAGTACCTCTGTATCGGGTTCTGACTGCTTCTCTTGATCTTCCCCTGATGCAGATGGTAGCCTGATAGACGGCGCGCGTAGCTCCTAGACGAAGACACCACTCGGGACCTGCTGCTTCGTTGTCACGGCGGAGCACGTGAGTAAGCTCCAGTCCGTCGAACTTGTCTTCTAACTTGCGAACCTCCTGGCAGTAGGACGCCATGCTGTCGCCAATACAAGACCACTCCTTTTGGACTTGGATGACCACGAGTTGAGAATCTCCGCGTACCATTAACCGCTTGACACCGAGCGATATGGCGACGCGTAGACCATGGATGAGTGCCTCGTACTCGGCGGCGTTGTTGCTGACGGGGAACAATATCCGGAGGACATAGCGTAGCTTCTCTCTAGTCGGTGATATGAGCAAAATCGCAGCCCCCGCGCCGCTGAGCATGAGGGAACCATCAAAGTACATTGTCTAGTACTCGAGATTATCCTTTGCTGCTGGGGTTTGGGCTTCTGTCCACTCGGCGACGAAGTCGGCCAATGCTTGAGATTTAATGGCTAGTCGAGGCCTGAACTTTATTTCAAAGGCTCCAAGCTCAACTGCCCACTTGGCAATCCTTCCGGTGGCCTCCCGATTATGGAGTATGTCTCCAAGCGGGAAAGAGGTGACCACCGAAATTTCATGCTCTTGAAAATAATGCTTGAGCTTCCGCGATGTGAGTAGCACAGCATACAAAAGCTTTTGGACTTGTGGGTACCTTATTTTTGACTCGCCCAATACCTCGCTTACGAAGTAGACCGGACGTTGTACCTTTTGGAGGGAGCCCTCCTCATCTCACTCCACCACCAAAGCGCTGCTGATGACATAAGTCGTCGCGCCAATATAGAGCAAGAGGGGCTCTTGGGGCATGGGAGGGACCAACACCGGCGGTGTGGTGAGGAACCTCTTCAGATCTTCAAAGGCTTGCTGTGCTTCCACTGTCCACTGAAAATCGTCTTGTCGGCGCAAGAGCCTAAAGAAAGGCATGCCTCGCTCCCCGAGTCGGGAAACGAATCGGCTAAGTGCCACGATGCATCCAGTGAGTTTCTGCACATCTTTTTGGTTGGCCAGAGGCTTCATCTTGAGGATGGCACCGACCTTTTCCGGATTTGCTTCGATCCCTCGATTGGAGATGATGAATCCGAGTAGTTTACCAGACGGAACCCCAAAAACGCACTTCTCGGGATTTAGCTTCATCCGGAATGCCCTTAGGCTTTCGAATGTCTCGGTCAGATCTGTTATGAGATCCCATCTGGATTTGGTTTTTATGACGACGTCGTCGACATATGCCTCCACGTTGCGTCCGAGTTGAGTGTGAAAACACCGCTGTATAGTGCGCTGATAAGTCGCGCCAGCGTTTTTCAACCCGAATGGCATTGTGATATAGCAGAAAGCGCCGAAGGACGTGATGAACGATGTTTTGATGCAGTCTTCCTCCTTCAGGCTGATCTGATGATAGCCTGAATAGGTGTCCAGAAAACTCAGGAGCTCACACCCGGCGGTGGAATCCACCACTTGGTCGATGCGAGGGAGCCCGAAGGGATCCTTGGGACACGCCTTGTTGAGGTCGGTGTAGTCGATACACATACGCCATGTCTTGTTCTTCTTCTGCACCAGGACTGGGTTGGCAAGCCAGTCGGGGTGATACACCTCTTTGATGAACCGAGCGGCCAGCAATTTGGTGATCTCACTCCTTATGGCGTCCTTCCGATCCGGGGCGAATCTTCGTAGGCGTTGCTTAACAGGCTTCGCCTTTTCGTTGACGTGAAGAGAGTGCTCAATCACTTCCCTCGGAACACCGGGCATGTCTGAAGGCTTCCAGGCGAACACATCCCGGTTGGCCCGGAGGAAAGTGACGAGCGCGTCTTCCTATTTGCTGTCGAGCCCTGTCCCAATCACGGCCGTTTTGGCTGGATCAGACGGGTCCAACAGAATCTTCTTAGTCTCTTCGGTTTGCTTGATGGACGTTTTGGCTGCTTCTTGGCGGGACGCCCCTTCCTCCTCAAGGCTTGCGACCTCCATCGGATCTTCTCCATCTCAAGCAGATGAATCGAGTGCTCGCGCCATCTCGCAGCTTTCATTGCCGCAGAAAGGTGGATCGCTTAACGTCACCAGGGAGGGTGATTACACCATTGGGACCTGGCATCTTTAAGACGAGATAAGTATAGTTGGGAACTGCCATGAATTTGGCAATCCCCGGCCTTCCCAAGATAGCATGATATGCCGTCTCGAAATCGGCCACCTCGAAGCTTAGGCTCTCAGTCCTATAATTCTCCTTGGTCCCAAACGTGACCGGTAGAGAAATCTGTCCGAGTGGTATCGCGGACGTCCCGGGGATTACCCCGTGGAACGGAGATGACCCTTGCCGTAGCTCGGAACATGGGATTTTCATTTGGTCGAAGGTCTTGACAAAAAGGACGTTAATCCCGCCCCGCCATCGCATCAGACCCTTTTCGCTTTGTTCCCTTGAACGACCGGAGCTAAAACCAAGGGATACCTCCTGTGGAAGGCGATCGATCCGGTGGTCCGTCCGATCGAAGGTGATGGGCACCTCGGACCAGCGCAAGTATTGCGGAGTCGGGGGCATGATGGCATTGATCTCCCGAGTGGTAAGCTTCGCTTCGCTTGACTCAGACGATCGGAGCCCTCAAGATATAGCTGATCTCGCTTCGGCGTCCGGTAATCTCCATCGGGTTTCTTGCCTTGACTGCCCTTGGCAGACTGGTTGGAGCTCTCGGCGAACTTCTGCAGAATAAGGCGGTCTTTGGCAGAGTGTTTACCTCGAGGATGGAAGGGACATACCGAATCCATCATTTTTTTGTAGTCGTTGTCATTGGGGGGCTTAGGTCGGTAACGCTCGATGTTGGCGACCATCTCGTCTCCCTTTCGCTTCTTGTCCTTGGGCTTGCCTTGTTCATCGTTAGGCTTCTTCTTGGGGCCTCCGCGATGCCTCGCGGTGATTTGCGATGGCCTCCTCGGCTTGACCTCCCGATCCGCCATCGTGAACATGGCTTTGAGATTACGCTGGGGTCCCGGTCATCTGCTGATTAACTCCTCGATTTGCACCCGCGAAGAAGGCATCAATATTTGTTCAAACGCCCCGGATCTCATTCTTCTTCTTAGTGAAGCGCTTGATGAACTCACGAAGAGTTTCGCTTTGCGCCTTATGTAATCGTCCAATCTCCCATCTCCCCGCAGCCTTTCATAGGTCCCTTGAAATTGGCGATGAATCGCTCTCGAGGTCGCCCCAAGACTCGATAGAGTTCTCTGGAGTCCCGTTAGCTGTGTCTGGTGGTTGGGGTCAAAGCGACCGCAAATAGTTTGCCATGACGCTCGATCACCTCTCTCCGCTACCGATCGCTAAGGCGTAAGCTCGCACCGATTCTTTGATCCTCTCGCCATCGAACTTGTCGATGCCTTTGAGGTTAAAACCATCCGCCAAACCACTCGGGAGATCCGGGTGAAGGCCCGAATTCCTTCCGTGGTCGTGGCCGCCTCGCCTGGGATCTATCGCGATGCCCGCGCCATGGGCCTTGGCGCCGCTGTGGCGGTGGTCACGCCGATCGGCGGTGTTCTCGGCCGATCGCGCTGCGACGGATATGGTGGCCACGAGAGTCCGCCATCGTTACCGCGCTCCACCACGGGCTTCGATGTCTTGACGAGATCACGGGCGGCGATCGTGCGAAGTCACCGCCGAGGCTCGAGCCCGGTTCCGATTATGCGTGAGATCGATCGCGAGCCGAGGCGGTCGAGCCGGTATTGCCTCATTCTGTTGTATGGCCGCCATCTCTACCATGGCCGTCGCTCGAGCAAGGGCCTGGATACATGGGCTGCCTTCTGGGAGTTGCGGCGCGATAGTCTCAAGAAGAGTCTTTGACGCGATGACGTTGGCCTGGGGAGTGTTGTAGACTTCCTGGTCCCTTAGCTTAACCGCGCAGAGCTCGTTCTGGACGTCGCGCCCGCGAGTGTGAAGCTGACGTGCGCGATCTCGGTCTTCCACTCGGCGAGAGTCCGGGTCTGCCGCCACGATAGCGGTTGCCTCAGGTCTCACGGGTTGGGAGGTGGAGTGATGATCCTCCGCCCCGAGGACGAAAACCTCACGATAGTTGCAAATCTCAGCGCTCCCGTCGGACTCGGAGTCTGAAGCGGAGAGGCTAACTTGTTCGCTCTGTCCAATGGGTTGGCCACCGTTGATGACAACCACGAACACTGCCGAACCCGAGCGGGTTGACCCGACCGGATCAGCAGATTGGTTTCCCGAGTGGTTATCTCTTGTCCGAATCTCAAGAGCGGCCTGCGCGGAAGTCGCGGCAGGACTCTCGAGTCCGGAGAGAAATCCAGTCAGGGATTTATAGACCTCATCGGGCTGGAGGATGTCCAGGCCGGGGTAGGCGATCTCATGGGGCTCTTCCTCGCTCTCCTCGCTGAGGGGCGCGAAGTGAGGCTGCCGACGGATCCTCCTGAAGAAAGCACATGCAGAATTCTCCAAGCCGAAAGGCAATGGGTCCTGTTGATTGCGTGTACCTTCTGGTTGAACGACCTCCCGTGGGGGGAGAGATGAAGATTACCGAAGCCGTCGGCGATGAAGTCCACGGTGCCAAAGCGAAGAGACTCCCCTGGCCTTACGTCGACGCACGGCTATCTCGAAAAGGCCCTCTTGACGCTGCCCCCTACCTGGCGGGCCAACTGTCGACAGGTGACTAACTGGGGGGTCACCGCCGGCAATGAATTTGTACGAGGGGACGCTAATCAAGAACCAAACCAGATGGGTAACACAAGATGTGGTTATCTGTGTTCGTGCCCTCAACGGAGGTAATACCCTACTTCCTGTGTTCTGGGATTACGATTGATCAATATGCGGGATGCAAGATGACCAGGGTAATTGTGTATGCTTGATGATGATGCCGAAGCTCTCCCTATGGCCTCTACCCCCTCCCTTTATATAGTGTAGGGGGGGATAGGATTACAGAACGTCGCGGGGTATATGGCAACTGTTTCTGTTATGATGTTACATGGTATGTATCCATTGATCTGCAATTTATATGGGATATACCATATCCTCTGGTCCTTTCTTGCGGCGCAAGGCACGTGTAGCCCGAGTAATCTTTAACCCTAATCGGCCGACTCGTATCGCCCCCATCCATTCCCTTATGGGCCTTCTAGAGGATACCCGGGGCCCATGTAGTCCACAGTAATTGTGTATGCTTGATGATGATGCCGAAGATCTCTCTATGGCCTCTACCCCCTCCCTTTATATAGTGTAGGGGGGATAGGATTACAGAGCGTCGTGGGGTATATGGCAATTGTTTCTGTTATGATGTTACATGGTATGTATCCATTGATCTGCTATTTACATGGGGATATACCATATCCTCGGGTCCTTTCTTGCAGCGCAAGGCACGTGTAGCCCGAGCAATCTTCAACCCTAATCGGCCGACTCGTATCGCCCCCATCCGTTCCCTTATGGGCCTTCTAGAGGATACCCGGGGCCCATGTAGTCCACACGATCCTACCCCTTCTACAAGATAGAAGGATGGGAAGACATCATAAGGGAGAGCACGGGTAAGTGCCTTTAAAACTCAACCTCTATTCGATGGTTTCATCCGAACAGGTACTGAGCGTTTTCTTCTGTTCGGGCAGAGCAACCGACTGAAGCATGGTCACCGAGCAGGTGGACTCCATGCTCAAGGACGCGAAGAACGACAGCGAGGTCACCGACAAGGTGGCCTATACATGTCCTCGCAACGTGCTCGTCCGCACACCAGAGGTAACAAACCTTTACCCGCTCGGTTTCGCAAGACTTGCACGGCTAATTATGCTAACGTTCGCTTCTGAAATGAACAGGAGGACCAGCTGATTCTTGGAGGGATCGTGGAGGAACTCTCCGGATCCGAAAAGGAGAAAGCGAGAAAGGGCAAGGCTAAGGCGGCCACGAAGCCCAGGGTGGCGGCTGAGCCGACGTGGAGGTCGCCACCACGCGGCGCCCGACCATCAAAGAAGCCCCATGTAGCGAAGCTCACCGAGCAAGCCAAGCAAGTCTTGTGCCAGCCAAGCGGGAAGCGACCAAGCCCCTCCCTCCTCAGCGAGCAAAGCGACGAAGAGGTAAGGACCATGACACTCTGGCTTAAACGCTATAAAGAAGCTCACCCGGCCATACTGCACCGGTACCAACAGTCGCCTAATGAGGAGGCTTGAAGAGGAAGTCGCGCGCAAGGAAAGGCTTCTTGCTGTGCGCGAGAAGAGCGCTCAGCTCAGCAGGGAGAAGAGCTCATCGCCACGAGCAGCCGGAGACCAAGGTGAACAAGAAGCTAAGGAGCCCTCGAGGAAAAGGCGGAAAGTTTTGGCGACAAAGAGGAAGATCAAGCTCTCCGCGGCAGGTATGTACAAACGAATCTTACGACCTTATAACTTACCCGGCCGCGTAGGACTTAACTCATCCCTTTTTACATCAGCCATCCAGGAGGAGATCGTCACGGACAACGTGGACGAGGCGATCGGCGATCCCTCGCCGCCCGAGCACTGCGTGCGGTGCGTCGCGAGCGATCGGCGTTAGCCGACCTCAAGGACCAATCGGCAACGTGGAGCTTGCTCCCGCCTGCTCAATGAGCGGCTTCGACGCTGAAAAGCGCGGTGGAAGCGATCGAGGCGGAGGAGGCGGCGGCGCGCCACGGATAAGCGGGCTAAGGTGTTGGCTCCGCCAATTGCCCGAGGTGGGACCGAGCAGGCGGTCCTACCGGGCACTTCGTCGCAGGAGCAGCCCGTTCTTGTGGCGACCGAGGTCATTGGCGAGCAAAGTGAAGGACCCGCAGCCAAGGAAGAAGAGAAAAGCCACGAGCAGGGGGTACAAGCTCCCCCGCCAGTGGAGGCACCGGCGTCGCCCAGAGGAGCGGCACCGATTTCGCCCAAAGACGAGCGGGCGGAAGAAGAAAAGGAGAGGCAAGCTGGGCGACAGCTTCGCTGCCTTGATCGCCCTAAAGCGAGCGTGCCCGCACGGGAAGGGCGAAGCGGAGAGATCGTCGCTCTGGCCTTATCCCACACGGGCGAGGCTTCGTGACCCATGGTCTCGAAGATTTCCTGCGCCGGAGTCTGAAGCGTCGGCTCGGAAAGGTAATCCTCGAAACCGAAACTTTCTTCTGCTCGGGCTAAAACTGCCCAAGCCTTAATCTTGTCTTCTCTCTTTCAGTTCGTCGAGGGCACCATGGAGGACCTCGTGGAGGGCGTCACCGCGGAGCGCACCGCCGTTATAGCGGGCTTCCAGGAGCATCTCCGGACGAGGGGACTCGAGGGAGAGCCCTCTGCACCAGCCCAAAGCCGGAACCGGCTGAAGGCAAAGGTGAGAAAGCTCAAGGCCCAGCTGACCGAGGAGAGGCAATCCTCCGGGGCTCTCCGTGAAGAGGCCGAGGAGCTTCGCGCGCAGGTCGTGGGGGCGGACGTCGCGGAGGGCAAGCAGGGCCGCACGAAGTGGCTCGAGGAACAACTCCACGACATGTCCCAATGGCGGAGCCTGCTCGCGGCGGAGGTGAAGGACCTCAAGGCCCAGCTCGCCGAAGAGAGGCTGACCGCCACGGAGCAGCTCAAGGCCACCGAGCAGCGGATCAGTCAGAGCGAGGCTCTGTCCGAGGAACTGCGTGCCAAGACCGAAGAGGTCGAGGCTCTCCATGCAGAGGCAGCGGAGCGGGCTCGGCTCAGCAAGGAGAAAACCGATCGTCTCCGAGCTGAGGCCAGGGAAGGATTCAAGGCGCAAGGAGAAGTCCTGCGCCTGAAGATAGAGATCGAGGCACTGAAGGAGCAGCTCGCTTCGAAGTAGAAGTAGGGTTGTACTCCTTGTACCTGAAAACTTTTGGAAATGCAATAAAGATATAACTTTTGCACAACAAGACTCACCTTTTCCCTGCAAAAAGAGCAGCAAAAAGACAAGAACGAACAGGAAACTAAGAGCAAAGGCACAACAGCGCTAGAAAATTTTAAGGAAAACCGGTAGAACGCTGAGCCTAACTCCCAGCCCCCGTTGTGCAGCTGCTCGAAAACCTGAGTTTGCGAACTCGAACAGGTGCACAAGAGAAAGAGCGACACCCTAGCCCCCGGTACGGACTGTGCTCGAAAACCTGAGTTTGCGAATTCGAGCACGTGCGTAGAGAGTTAGAGCGACACCCGTATCCTGATCAACTTAAGTTAGGCGATTCATAGGTTAACCGAACAAGGAAAGTGCCGCTGCCGCGGGGGGCTTACAAGAGTAGGCTTTGCCAAGTGGTTGTGCCGTGAGCGGTAAGTGCCTCTGCCGCGGAGGGCTTACGAGAGCAGACTTAGCCGCGAGGCGAGAAAGCCTTTTTACGCAATCTTGAGTTTAGGAACTTGTTGAAACTGGATACGAGCAGGAAAAAATCCTTAAGCATGCGGAGCCAAGTGTTCGCAAGGCCGGGCAGCCATCAAGTGTTACCAGAAAGCGGGTAGTCTGAGAAGACAGAGATGTGAAAAGGGCCCCAGGGGGCCGCGAAAATTCACTGTTTATTGGATTGAACTTTACATGGCGGCCCGAGAGACTTGGACGAATAAAAGCGCGAAGTTTGACAAACACACGAAAGACCTACACAAAGAACTTACGAAGCTGGTCGATGTTCCATGTCTTTGGTCAGCCTCTCCGTCCTCCATTGCGGCGAAATGTTTCGGGCGGCAAGAGAAGCGACTGTGAACGGGCCCTCCCAACGGGGAGTTAGCTTGTTGGCATTGGACAAGTTTTGGATACGGCACAGAACGAGGTCGCCCGCTTGCAAAGCCCTCGGTCGAACTGATTTGGCAGCGTGCCGACGAAGAGCTTGCTGGTAGCGCGCCATTCTGACTTGTGCCCGGTCGCGTGTGCCTTCAAGGAGGTCGAGATCAAGTAGGCACTCTTGCTCGTAGTCAACGAAGTTGACCGAGCTTGTGCGAGGCGAGCCGAGTGCTATTTCGGCGGGCAGGATGGCTTCTGCACCGTAGACCAATTGGAAAGGAGTATCCCCGGTTGCTCGGCTGGCCGTGGTGCGGATCGCCTGAGGACGGAAGGAACTTCACAACCGAGCCTTGTTGTGCTCGCGGAGTGCCGTGAACACGCGCCGCTTGATACCTCGGACGATCTGTCCGTTAGCTCGCCGATCGCTCCATTGCTCGTGGATGTGCCACGAGGCAAAATGCAGACTTTGGTGCCCACTGCTCACAAGATTCTCGAATAGCTCGCTTCGAATCCCAGGTACCGTTATCGGTGATCAGCTTATGGGGGATCCCAAAGCGCGTGACCACGTTGCTTTTGAAGAAGCGCACAGCCGTTTTGGCGTGAAGAGACGACACAGGCTCTGCCTCAATCCACTTTGTAAAAGTGTCGATGGCGACGACCAAGTGTGTGTAGCCCTTGTACCCCTTGGGGAACGGGCCGAGCAGATCCAGGCCCCATGTGGAGAAAGGCCATGATGGGGGATCGTTTGGAGCTCTTGGGCGGGCTTATGTGCCTTCCGGGCGTGAAAATGGCAAGCTTTGCACTTAATCACTATGTCCCGGGCATCTTGTAACGCTGTAGGCCAGTAATAGCCCATGCGAAACGCTTTGCCGACCAGAGTTCTGAAGGAGGCGTGGTTGCCACAGGCGCCCTCGTGTATGTCCCTAAGAAGAAACAAACCCTCCTGTTGAGAGATGTACTTGGAGAGGACTCCTAGAGCACCTTGACGGTAAAGGATGCCGTCCACAAGCTTTTATGGACTAGCACACGCCTTATAAGCCGAACGCTTCTTCGGCCGTCTTGGTGGTCCCATCTGCTAGGTACCGACAAATGGCGTTGTCCATTTCGCGCACCGCCGATGACGGAGACAAGACCACTGCCTCGCTTGCCTCGTCCGGAGACGTGATTGAGGGCTTGTGAAAGTGCTCGACAAGCACCCCTGCCAGAGCAGGTTCACGTGAGGATCAAACTTGGACAGCTGGTCGGCCAAAAAGTTATCCTTCCTGGGCACGAAGAGCACCTCGAAGAAATGAAAGTGACGCTCCAACTTCCTCACTTCAACCAGGTATCGCGCCATTGAGTCATCGCAGCACTGGTACTCCTTGTTGACCTGGTTGATGACCAGCTGTGAATCTCCCTTCACAGTCAGCCGTTGGACCCCGAGCGACTTGCACGCTCTTAGTCCCGCGAGGAGGGCCTCGTACTCTGCTGCGTTGTTAGTTGCCGCAAAGTGTAGTTGGATAGAATACTGGAGTTGCTCTCCTTGAGGGGAGATGAGATCAAAACCAGCCCCCGAGATTCCAGTGCGCGAGCCATCAAGAAACATGGTCCATGAGGGTTCATCAGGTTGCTCGGGAGCTTCCTGGGATTTGGGCGGGCAGGTCCATTCAGCGACAAAGTCAGCCAAGACCTAGGACTTAATAGCGGTTCGGGCAGCAAACAGAATATCGAATTCTGCTAATTTCATTGCCCACTTTGCTATACGTCCGCCAGCTTCCTTGTTCCTTAGGATTTCTCCAAGAGGGAACTTGGTCAAGACCACTATTTGATACGCCTGGAAGTAATGTCGAAGCTTCCTGGAGGACATGAGCAAGGCGTAGAGCAACTTCTGGACCTCAGGGTAACGCTCCTTTGATCCGTGAAGTACCTCGCTCACGTAATAGATTGGTCGTTGGATGCCTTCCCTTTCAACCGTCAAGACCGCTGTCGGGGATTAGATCACGGCCCATTGCCATGGCCCACTCCCTGACGGCCCAATCGAACAGCCTACCAGGGCCCAGCTCCTTGGAAGGTTCTATCAGGCCCATGTGCATCTGCCGCCAGCTTCTGGCCCGACCGCACGGTGCGTGAACGACCTAGGATTCATGTTTGAGTCCGACTCGCACAGAGTTCTGCACGGCTACGAGAAGACCCGGACGTGGTTTCCCGGATTGGATAAGGAGTCATGATCCCCAAGATTAGGAGCTTACCTTATCTACCGTAGGTCATATTTGGCATGTATGAGTTCGTTACGATCTCGTAGTTAGCCCGGCCCGATATTCCCTCGGTAGGTCGGTTTGCTCTGCACTATATAAACCGAGTTCCCCTGGCGTGTAGAGGGGACGACTTAGACTGCATCTAGCTTTAGCATCTGCTAGACACTTGATCATAGCGCTTTGCTACACCATAATCTCGCCGAGACTTGTTCGCCTCGTCGAGCCATCTCTTGTATTCATCTCTCGATATATAAGAAAGGCCGGACGAGGGCTATTATCTCCCGAGAGGCCTAAACCAGATAAAACCCCCGCCTCCTGTTCGTTCTTTGTTAGTGGTTGTTCGGCGTGTCACCTATCTCCTCTTTGAAGAACCTTGGTTGACTTGGGTCGATATCCCAACCGTCGGACAACCGGGCGCCGACCGTGGGGACACGCAGATCGAGCATGTCGAACTCCGTCGACGATCTGTAGATACTTCCCGAGGGCTACGACTCGGAAGATGGGATGTCTCATCCTCGCCGATTCAGACGATCTGTTCGGTCTCGAACACTTTCCGCATCCGAGGCATATGTCTCCGCTTATATGGCGTAGATAGCCTCGGATCGCACTCCGTCATCGACGCATTTACTCTGAACCGATGATCTTTACGACGGTTTAGATCTGTCAGATTCCAAGGCTATGTCGGTAGATTCCACCTGTGGAGACACAACGATGACACCGTCTAGCATACCTTCGCATGGCCCACGCAGCATTTACATGGCCGATGTAGGAACCTCTGAGGATCCTGCACGGGCTGTGGCGGCTGGCGAGGTCGGGCAGATTTACTCGCTCGGCATCAAGACGAGGTCGCTACTGCTCGCCATGAAAGAAGGCGTCATTCGCCGCAACCTCGACGATTCCATCAACCAGACTGTGGCACGGTTCCGCGATCGGTGCAAGCCACCGCGTCGCGACCCACCTCGCGTGCCCTCGCTGAGTCTCCCAGCAGAAGCTTCTCCTGTCCGGATTGGTTCCCCGCGAAACCGGACTCCGGTCGGGCAAAACGCGGATGCCTCAGGGGTCCCAGAACCCCTAGAGCAGAGTCGGGAACGACTCGCGGCCATGGCTTCGGTGATTAGATCTACCAACCAGGCCGACCTCGCCCGCATGGGCGATGCTGTTGCTTCTAACCTAGAACGACTGGCTGAAGGCCTAAAGTCTCTAGGAGAAGTCAACAATTCCTCCAGGCAGCGCAGCCAAACTGCCCGGAATGGTTCGGACAGCTCTGATCGATCGCGTGACCTTCGTCACCGTCGAAGGATCACTGTCCATGAGCAGGCTACCCGTGGTCGCCGTCGCTCGCCAAGTCCTCGTAGTCATCGCGACCACAGGGGCAAGCGCGCGCGCGATGATCACGGACGGTCCCCTCGTGAGGAGCGCGTCGTCGCGACCACGAGGAAGGCGTGGTGGATTGTCCCGAGAGAGTTTCTCGGGCCGAGTCATCCGTTCAGCGCCAGGAGTTCCTCGCGCCGCAGGACCAACGTCTTCTCAAGACTAGGTTCTGCGGGGAAGGTGGCGGTCATATGCTTTGGGCTGCGGGCTTTCTCGGACGAGCTTGGCTGTCCGGTGGCCCTCAAAGTTCAAGCCGGTCACATGGAGAGTACAATGGGACTCGTAACCCAGGAATTCCTTTCCATCTACGCCACGGCCATCATGGCGGCGGGGGTGACGAGCTCGTTATGGCTAATTACCTCCGACCGTCCTGAGGGTGCCGCTTTCGGACGTGGCTATTCAATCGGCAGGAGGGTTCCATCACTCATGGAACCAGCTTTGTGACGCCTCGATCGCTAATTTCCGAGTTATTACGTGCGTGCAGGTAAGGAGGATGATCTGCACGGATGATCCAGATGAGCAGGAGACCCTCCGCAACTTCGTGAAGCGTTTCATTAAGATCCGCAACACGATCCCGAACATCTCGGATGAATCTGTTGTCCGCGCCTTCAAAAGCGGAGTCCGCGACGAAGCGGCTCACCCAGATCTCGAGATCAACGAGACCGGACCGCCAACGACTGTGTTCAAGGCGGTGACCGATCATATGCTAACGCGGCAGAGCGCGTTCAAGACAAAAGGCGTTCGACAAGGCGAATGCCCGCCCGACTGGTGTGGATGAGAAGAAGAAGAGCAAAGAAGAATGTTCCCGGTGACAAGAAGTCCCGAAGAAGAAGAACAAAGGTGATCACGAACAATACCGTCGCGGTATGGATCGCGCACCTCCTCCCAAGGATGGATGGAAGAAGCCCAACAATAATTACAAGGGCAAAAAGCACGCTTTGGAGGCGGACAAGGCAAGAAAGGTCCGGCGACCGATTTTGCAAGTTCCACCAAAGACTACGGACACGATATCGCCATCTTGTAGTACTTGGGCTGCAAAGCTCGAAGATTTCTACAACGACAAGGGCCCAATGCCCACCCCGCCGAACAAGGTGATGCTTAGGTAAGGCTAAGCGCCAAACCGACGATGGTGATCGGGAAGATGATGATGAATATCAAGAGCCCATGAACCATATCGCCGTCATTTTCGACGACTCCTCGGCTTATACCTCTCGGCGCAGCCTCAAGGAAGCTACTCGGGAGGTCCACAACGTCGAAAAGGCAAAACCTCAGCCTGAATCGATGAAGTGGACCGAGGTCCCCATCTCCTTCTCTCAGGAGGATTGCCCCACTGGGATGACCAAGCCTCAGCGGCTCCACTGGTGGTCGCCCCGACCATCGGCAACGCGAGAGTTGGCCGTGTCTTAGTGGACGGCGGGAGCGCTTTGGACTTGCTTTCTGCTAAAGTCTTGGGCGAGATGCAAATTCCTCGTTCCAAGTGAAGGAAATCGCAATGCCCTTCTACGGAATTGTTAGGGAGAAGGCATCAAGCCGTTAGGCGGGTTGTCCCGCCTGTCACCTTCGCAACCCAAGCAACTTCCGGACGAGTTGATCACTTTCGGCGTGGTCGACTTCCCCATCGGCGATAACGCAATCTTGGGCGTGCCATCTCTCGGTAAGTTTATGGCCGTGTCCCACCACGCTTACCATTGCGTGAAGATACCGGTCCTAACGGTGTGATCACGGTCAAGAACAACTACAAAGCTGCTGCGGATCGCGACGGCGATCCCTTGCCTGGTCGACCAGCTTCCGCCCATGGGTCCCGAGGTTCCGCAGACCAAATCTGACGCCCTAGGGTCTCCCTTCACCGGGGAGAAACCAAGGAAGTTCATTTGTCGCTTGATGATACTTCAAGGCAGTTTACTTGGGGCCAATCTGGACCCCAAATAGGAAAGCGAGCTCATTGCCTTCCTCCGAGCTAATGCGAGATGTATTCACACAGGAGCCATCGACATGCCCGGAGTCCCAAGGAGGTCATCGAGCACAAAGCGGCTGTCGGCGGACAAAAGCTGTTTCGCCGTAAGCTTCGTCGCTTTTGAATTCAAGCAGGATCATCAAAGATCGACAGCAAGCGCTTTCATTCTTTGGGTTCATCCATGAGGTTGATCACACCGAGTGGTTAGCCAACCTGTCATTGTAAAGAAGAAAGGCGGCAAGTGGAGGATGTGTGTCGATCACACGATCTGAACGCTTGTCCTAAGGACAATTTCCGCCTCGTATTGACCCGGTTGTCGATCTTGTCATGACGCCAGCTCTGAGTTTTTAGATGCTTACTCCGGTTACCACCAAATAAGCATCTCCCGAGGATGAAGAGAAGACGCCTTCATCACCTTCGGCACTTTTGCTATCGACCATGTCTTTCGGTCTGCATGTCGGTCTTTGGTGCCACGTTCAGTTTAATGGAAAGACCTTCCCGAGCAAGCGGAAAAACACGGAGGTCTATGTTGGCGACATAGTTGTAAAGAGCAAGTATGCTCCAGATCATGTAAAAGACCCAGCGGAAACTTTTCATAATCTCACCGGCATCGAATAAAATTAAATCCAGAGAAGTGTACCTTTGGTGTTCGATCCGAATGTTGCTCGATTACGTTATTGGCTCGCAAGGTATTTACGCCAACCACTGAAAAATCGAGGCCATTGAAAATATGCTGTGCTCCAACTACCATAAAGGAAGTCTGAGCCTCACCGGGCGGATGGCTGCTCTAAGTAGGTTTATTTCCGTCAAAGCGAACGCTGGCTGCCCTTCTTTAAGGCCTGCGCAAGCACAATGGTTTCGAGTGGATCGGAAGAAGCGATAGATCCTTCCGGATCTGAAGCGATACTGTCAATCCTCCCGTCTTGACTACCCCGCGGCATGGCGAGCAGCTCCTGTTGTACCTAGGTTGCACGCCACAAGCGGTGAGCGCGGTCTTGACGGTCGTAAGGGAAGGCATCTGGCGACCAATCTATTACGTGGCGAGGTACTTCACGGATCAAAGGAGCGTTACCACGAGGTCGAAGCTCCTCTATGCCTTGCTCATGTCCTCCGTGAAGCTTCGCCACTACTTCCAGGCGCATCAAATACTGGTCCCGACCACGTTCCTCCTGGGAGAAATCCTCTTGAACAAGGAATCTAGCGGACGTATAGCTAAGTGGGCAATGGAACTAGCGAGTTTGATCTCATTATTGTCGCCCGAAGCTGCTATTAAGTCCACAGTCCTAAGCGACTTTGTCATTGAATGGACTTGCCCGCCCAAATCGAGGAGCTCCCAAGCAACCTGATGAACCCTCTTGGACCATGTTTTTCGATGGCTCGCGCACTGGAAACTCGGGGGCTGGTTTTGTTCTCATCTCCCCTCAAGGAGAGCAACTCCAGTATTCTATCCAACTACACTTTGCGGCGACTAACAACGCTGCGAGTACGAGGCCCTCCTCGCGGGACTAAGAGCGTGCAAATCGCTTGGTGTCCAACGGCTAGCTGTGAAGGAGATTCACGGTGGTCATCAATCGAGTTAACAAGAAGTATCGGTCTTTGCGATGACTCAATGGCGCGATACTGGTTGAAGTGAGGAAGTTGGGCGGCATTTTCGATTCTTGAAGTGCTCTTCGTGCCAAGGAAGGACAACTTCGGCCGACCAGCTATCAAGTTTGGATCCTCCGCGAACACCTCGGCGGGTGCTCGTCGACACCTTTACAAGCCCTCAATCACGTCTCCGGACGAGGCAGCGAGCAGGTGGTCTTGTCTCCGTTATCGGCGGGTTGCGGGATGGACAACGCCATTTGTCGGTACCTTGCGATGGGACCACTGCGACGGCCGCGCGTTCCCGCTTACAAAGGCGTGCCGCTCCATACAAGCTTATGGATGGCACCCTTTACCGTCAAGGTGCTCACTGGGAGTTCTCTCCAAGTGCATCTCGCAAGCGAGAGGTGTGTTCCTTCTTGGGGACATACGAGGGTGCTGTGGCAACCACGCCTCCTTGAACTCTAGTTAAAGAAGCGTTTCGCATGGGCTATTATTGGCCCACTGCGTTACAAGATGCGGGACATCGTGACTAAGTGCAAGGCTTGCCAATTTCACGCCGGAAGGCACACAAGCCATGAAGAGCTCCAAACAATCCCCCATCCTCGGCCTTTTTCCACATGAAGTGCAGGATCTGCTCGGCCCATTCCTAAGGGGTACAAGGGCTATACACACCTGCTGTCGCCATAGACACTTTTACAAAGTGGATTGAGGCGAGCTGTGTCGTCTCTTCACGCCAAAGCGGTGTTCGCTTTTTAAAAACAAGCGTGGTCATCGCGCTTTGGGATTCCCCATAAGGCGATCACGGATAGCGGTACCGATTCGAAGCGAGCTATTCTAGGAATCTTGCGAGCATTTGGTACCAAAGGTCATTTTCGCCTCGTGGCACATCCACGAGCAATGGAAGCGTCGGCGAGCTAACGGACAGATAGTCGAGGTATTAAGCGGCGGTATTTGCTGCTCTCGGCGGCGTAACAGCAAGGCTGGAGTTAGCGAAGTTCCTTCCGTCCTCAGGCGATTCGCTTCTGACGGCCGGCGACGAAACTCCTTTCCAGCGGTCTATGGTGCGAAGCCATCACGCCCGCTTGAAATCGTACTCGGTTCACCTCGCCGAGCTCGGTCAACTTAGTTGACGGCGAGCAAGAGTGCCTCCTCGATCTCGATCTCCTCGAAGGCACAGCGACCGGGCACAAGTCGAATGGCGGCGCTACCGGCCAAGATCTTCGCCCGCACGCTGCCAAGTCGGTTCGACCAAGGGCTTTGAAGGCGACCTCGTTCTGCGCCGTGTCGAGAACATGTCCAATGCCAACAAGTTAACTCCTCGTTGGGAGGCCCGTTCTGATCGTTTCTTACCTTTCGCCGAAATTTGTTACGCTGGCTAAGGAGGGCGGGAGAAACTGACCAGCACTTGGAACATCGACCGGCCGTAAGTTCTTTGTGTAGGTCTTTTACGTTTTCTTAGCCTGCGCTTTTGTAAACTTCGGCGCCTTAGTTAGTCCAAGTCTCTCGGGCACCATGTAAAGTTCAATCCAATAATTAAGTGAATTCTCGCGGACCTCTGCGCCTTTTCACTTCTTGTCTTTTGAAGACTACCTCTTTCTCTCTGGTAACACTTGATGGCTGCCGGCCTTGCGAACTCTTGGCTCCATAATCTTAAGGATTGTTCCCTATCCGTATCTGGTTTCAATAAGTTCCTAAACTTCGGGGTTGCGTAACACGGCCTTTCCACCTTGCGGCTAAGTCTGCTCTTGTAAGCCCTCCATGACGAGGCACTTCTTGCCGTAGCGACCACTTGGTAAAGCCTGCTTTCTCGTAAGCCCCAGCAGCGAGGCACTTTCCTTGTTCGGTTACTCTCGGAACTGCCGAACTTCGTCAGCGAAGGCGGACTACGGAGCAGAATCGAGCAAAGTGCGGGTGTCGCTCTTTCTCTCTACACGCGTGCTCGAGTTCGCAGCTTAGGTTCTCGAGCATCGTCCGTCACCGAGGCTAAGGTGTCGCTCTTTCTCTTGTGCACTGTTCGGGTTCGCAAACTCAGGTTTCAGCGGATGCACTGCGAGGCTGGAGAGTTAAGCGAGCGCTCTACCGTTTTCTTAAACTTTCTAGCGGCTGTTAGCTTTTCTCTTAGTTTCGCTTCGTTCTTGTCTTTTTGCTGCTCTTTTTGCGAGAATAAAGGTAAATACTTTATTACATTACTCAAAAGTTTCAGTACAAGGCCCTTTAAGATTCTGACCAGCGGTGCTACTTTAGAACAAGCTGCTCCTTGACTCCTCAACTTCTAGCTTGGGCGCCTGACTTATACTGAGCCTTGATTCCTTCCGGGCTTCGGCTCGGGCGTTCGATCTCCTCCTTGCTCGGCTTGCTTCGCGCGCGGCCTCTGCCGGATGGCCTCGACCTCCTCGGTCTTGGCCTTGTTGATCGGTCGAGCCTCGCTCTGGCCGACTTCGGCTTCGGCCGTCTTGAGCTGTTCGTCCAGCTCCTTGACCTTCTTCTTTGCGGTGATCGCCCTCACGTCATCCCACGCATCTCCTCGATCTCTTCTGTAAAGCCCACGGGTCGAGATTTTTGCTTGAGACCCGCGAAGTCGCTCTTCCTTGGCGAAATTTGGGCCTTGAGTCTCTTGGCTTCCGCCATGAGCTGATCCGCCATTGGGAAGCGTCGTGGCTGCTCTTGAGCCACTTGGCGGCCCGGCTTCTCCTCAGCGGTGCTTCGCCTTAATGGCTTCTTGTGGCTCCTCGGCCTCTCCTAGGAGAGACTCGCGAGAACGCCTCTCTTGAAATTGGACTTTGAGCCTCTTTACCTTCGCCTTGGTAAGCCGACTTTGGGGATTTGGTGCGAGAGGGCCCCGCTTTGGACTCCCTCGTCTGAGGTGCTCGGGCGGCGCCGATCTGGCGCTCCGCTCGATGGTGGCGCCGTCCTCGAGCTCCTCCATGGTGTCCTGAAGACACGAGAGGGAAGAACAAGTTAACTACTGCGATGATGTGGCTAAGCTAAACAAGATTTGGTCTTGGTGCCTACCTTGCAGTCGGTGTTTCAGTCCATGGCGCTTGGCGGTCCTCGAGCCATCGTCCAAGCCCGCTTCGTCTTGGATAGAACAGACGCGTTCTTGCGTCGCATTTCGCCTTGATCGCTCCTTCTTCTTGCGGGGCCTTTGCTTTCCGGGAGGCGGGAGGCGGCAGGCGAAAGCGCTTCGTCTCCGCTCCCTCTCTCTTCCTTTTCCTCTTCCGCCCGAACTTCTTGGCGAGGCCGGCTCTTGCTCTTGGGTGGCGCCCGTTGCCTCCTGCAGGCGGGGCGACTTGCGCGACCTGCTCGGCTCTTCTTCTCCCCTGGCGGCGGGGCTTCACCCGCTAGCGAGAATCCCGTCGCTTCGGGGAGGCTGCCCTGCGGCAGAAGTACTGCGAGAACCGGCTGCCGGTCCGCGCCAGCGGCTCCGAACCGTCGTCTTGACCCAGCGCCCGTGGCGCCGCGCCGCTTCCCTCCGTCTCGGCCGCTCCATTAGTACGCTTTTAAGCGCGTCGAGCTTCTTCGCGGAGCAGCGAGCGAGCTCCATGCCGCCACTTGTCCTTGAGGCACGCTAGCCTCATCGCCCGTGAGCGCCCGTGCGAGATCTTTCGGCAGCGGCGGCCGCTTCGGCGCCTCCTCGACATCATCGTGGCGATCTCTCCTTAGGCGGTGATGAAAAAGAGATCATCGTTAAGTCTAATGCGGTCGGTGGTGGGAGATCTGAAGTTGGGTTTCTACATACCTACACGGAACTTTCCGCCTCTTCTCGGGGGCTCCTTGGCGGCTTCTCGCCTCGGCCCTTAGTGTTCGTGGCGGCGAGCTCAGCTCCTGATGGTGGCGCTCCTCTCGCAGTCTTGGCCAAGAGTTTTCCTTGCGTGCGACTTCCTCGAGCCTCCTCTGCTTTCGGTGACTGTTGGAGCAGCGCCAAATGGCCGGGTGGTCTGCGTAGCGTCTAAGCCAGAGGTCATGTTCTTTACCTCTTCGTCGCTTTGCTCGGCGAGGAGGGAAGAACTTAGTCTCTTCCCATTTGGGGCTGACCTTAGCCGCTTAGGTACTTCGATGCAGCTCCGTCTCATGCTACTGGTCTCTTGGCATTGGCGGCCCTCGTGTCATGGCCAGCGAGCTCCTGTCGGCTCGGCCGCCACCTTGGGCTGCGGCCGCTTGCCTTGCCCTTCTTCACCTTCTCCTTCTCGGACCGGAGAGTTCCTCTCACGATCCCTCAAGGATCGTTGGTCCTCTGCGCGTTTTCAGAAGTGAGCATTAGCACTAAACAACATTGCGAGTCTAGCAACCTGCATGGGAAGTAAGTAATCACTGCGTGCATGCATGCGAGAACTTACGTTATGCGGACAGAGTGTCGCCACCTCGCCCGATGACCTCCCGTCCTTCTTCGCCGCCTTGACATGGCGTCGACCCTTCGGTCACCCATGCGTCGGTTGGTTTCTCTGCCGGACGAGATGGAATCGTTAATTCCTGTTCGGAGAAATAATCAATGAAGAGGTTGAGTCTTAAAGGCACTTACCCGTGCTCTCCCTTGTAATGTCTTCCCATCCCTCTATCTTGTAGAAGGATAGGACCTTCTCCGCGGCCAGACGGACCACATTATTTTGTGAAGTCTGAATAATCTCCTGCCCGTGAGCCGAGGTTCACGAGAGAAGCGATTTTTCTTGTCGGTACCAATCCTCGGCGGACATCTCCGGCGAGGCATTGGGAATTCCTTTCTTGGCGCCTTTCGGTGAAAGCGAGTTCTTGTCGCCCGCTCGCTTGTTGTAGAACCACCTCACCCCCACCGCGCCCATCGAGTCGGCGGCAGTGGGCGAGTCTGGCCCAGCGTCGTCGGTGGTGGCCGAGCTTGAGGTAGCACCCAGCGCTGGGCGGCTGGCTGCTCCTCGTCAGCGTTATGTAGTAGTGGAGGAACAGCCCCACGGTGGATCGATGCCAGATAGCCCTCGCGGTGTGCGAGCGATGATATCTGGAGGATGGAGTTCGGATTGAGGTTTGCCACCTCCAATCGCTGATGTTCAAGAGGCCTCGAAGTCGCTCTCGAAGACCTCAGCGAGCAGTGCAAACTGTTGGAAAACGAACTCTCTTCTCGGCGGCTCGGGTATCCTCCTCTCGGGCGACCTCCGGCTACGGTGTCGATGTGGCCCTCCTCCTCCCGGATCCTAAGATCCTCCTCGGTCAAGCTAGTGCTGTGAATTTGGCTATAGCGATTCCCGAGGCGGAGCGGCGAGGTCGGTGATGGAGTTTGGGTGCTTGATCTTTGGCGTGGTTGGAGCTATGGCTTAGAAGGAAAGGCGTGAGAAGCGAAGTGGCTAGGCATGCGCGGCACCAGGTGCTTTATAGTCCCGTATAAGCAGCTACTGCAGCGGTTTTGTCCCGAGCGGCTAGTTTTACGCAGCGGCTAGGTAAGCAGTGCTTTATTTTCACCGGCGGCAAGGAAGATTACCGTTGGAATGCATAGCGGCTATTTTTCGATGTACTTGCGCGAAAGTTTGAGTCTTTGCTGCTCGGATGAGATGTCGTTCCTGTTACGGCGCGAGCGGGTTGCTACGACAGATCGGAGTTTATTCGGTCCCGAACAAGTCTTGTTACTGTTGAACCATAACTTGTCGATCCGCTTTGTTACATGCCTTTGTAGCGAAAAAATACCCTCTACGTGACTTTGAGTCTCAAGAGGATCGACCCCACTCTAGTGAGTCCTTCCACTTAAGTCTCGGGGGCTGGTAGTCGAGGATTAGATCACGGCCCATTGCCATGGCCCACTCCTGACGGCCCAATCGAGGGCAACCTACGGGGCCCAGCTCATTGGAAGGTTCTCGAGCCCATGTGCATCTGCGAACAGCTTCTGGCGGCGCGGTGCGTGCCGACCTAGGATTAGTGTTTAGTCCGACTCGCCTGAGTTACTGCATTTGCTGAGAAGACCGGGCGTGGTTTCCCGGATTGGATAAGGAGTCGTGATCCCCAAGATTAGGAGCTTACCTTATCTACCGTGAGGTCATATTTAGCATGTATGAGTTAGATTCACGATCTCGTAGTTAGCCTCGCCCGATATTCCTCGGTAGGTCGGTTTGCTCGCACTATATAAACCGAGTTCCTGGCGTGTGAGGGGCGACTTAAGCACATCTAGCTTTAGCATCTGCTAGAACACTTGATCATAGCGCTTTGCTACACCATAATCTCGCGAGACTTGTTCGTCTCGTCGAGCCATCTCTTGTATTCATCTCGATATATAAGAAAATTTGGACGTGGGCTATTATCTCTCGAGAGGCTGAACAGGATAAAACCCCTGTCTCCTCGTTAGTTCGCATGCGTGGTTGTTAGGGCGTGTCTCCTATCTCCTCTTTGAAGAACCTTGGTTGACTTGGGTGGATATCCCAACCGTCGACAACCGCGCTCACCGCTAGCGGCGTACAGCCAAGATAGAGCAAGAGCTGTTTGCCGTGTCGCAGGGTAGTCAAGAGGCAGTGGGTTGGACGGTATTGCTTAAGATCTTGGAAAGATTGATCAGCTACCTCTGTCCTCGAGCTATTATTGCTTCTGAGGGCCTTAAGAGAAGGGCAGCCCAGCGTTACATACGGACGGAAATAAACCTGCTTGAGAGCGTACCATCCGTCCGATGAGGCTCTGAACTTCCTTACTCGATGGTCGAACTGCATATTTTCAATGGCCTCGATTTTTTGGGTTGGCAGAGATCCCTTGCGAACCAATTACATAACCGAGCAACATTCCAGATCAAACGCCAAAGGTACAGTTCTCTGGATTTAATTTTATTCGATGCCTGGTGAGGTTATGAAACGTCTCGGCCAGGTCATTTACATGATCTGGAGCATACTTGCTCTTTACTACTATGTTGTCGATATAGACCTCCAGGTTTCTTCCGCGCAGTTCTGGGAAAGTCTTCTCCATTAAGCGCTGGAACGTGGCACCAGCATTGCCCAGACCGAAAGACATGGTCGTGTAGCAGAAAGTGCCGCAAGGGGGTGATGAAGGCAGTCTTCTCTTCATCCGCGGGGAGATGCTTATTTGGTGATAATCGGAGTAAGCATCCAAAAAACTCAGGAGCTGGGCATCTGCAGTCGCATCGACTAGCTGATCTATGCGAGGCAACGGAAAATTGTCCTTGGGACAAGCAGCGTTCAAATCTGTGTGATCAACACACATCCTCCACTTGCCGCCTTTCTTCTTTACAATGACAGGGTTCACCCGCCAATCGGTGTGATCAACCTTGCGGATGAAACCAGCAGCGAGCAGCTTGCCAAGCTGATCTTTGATTACCCCCTGCTTGAATTCCGGAAAGCAACGAAGCTTCTGGCGAATAGGCTTTTTGTCCGGCCGGACGACTACGATTTGTGCTTTCGATAACCTCCTTGGGACTCGGGCATGTCGACGGTTCCTAGGCAAACCACGTCTGCATTAGCTCGGAGGAAGGCTATGAGCTCGCTTTCCTATTTGGGGTCAGTTGGCCCCGGATGGACTGTCTTGGAGGAGTCATCCGAGCAGTGAACTTTCTTGGTCTCTCCTCTGGCTAAAGAAACCGTAGGGCGTGCAGAACTTGTGCGGAACATCGAAGACCTTGGGCGGGGAGGCTGGTGCGACCGGCAAGCAAGGGATCGCTAAATGCAATGTCGAGGCGGACCTTATAGTTGCCCTAGAACGTTATCACACCGTTGGGACCGGTATCTTCACGCAATGGTAGCGTGGTGGGACACGGCCATGAACTTACCAAGTGATGGGCGGCCCAAGATTGCGTTGTCTGCGAGATGGAAAGTCAACCCGTCAAGCGTGATCAACTCTGGCTCGGAAGTTGCTTGGGCTGCGAAGGTAGCGGCGAACAATCGCCCCAACGGCCGGACAGCATCTCCGGGACAATGCGGTAGAAAGGCATCGCGACCTCTTTAAGTTTGGGCGAGGAATCTGCATCTCGTCCAAGACCTTAGCGAAAGCAAGTCGAGGCGTTCCCTGTCAATCAAGACACGACCAACTCTAGCGTTGGCGATGGTGGGCGACCACCGTGGGTAGCAGCGGGGCTTAGTCATCCCGGTGGGGCAATCCTCCCAGAGAAGTGAGATGGGAACCTCGGTCCACTTCATCGATTCGGGCTGAAATTTGCCCTTCTCAGCGTTGTGGACCTCGAGCGAGCTTCCTTGAGGTGCGCCGAAAGGTAAGTCGAAGAGCCGCCCGAGATGATGGCGATATGGTCCGCGGGTTCGATATTGATCATCGTCGTCCCGATCGCCACCATCGGCTTAGGCGCTTGTCCTGCGAGCATCACCTTTTCAGGCGGGGGTGGGCATTGGGCCCTTGCCGTTGTAGAAATCCTCGAGCTTTGCGGCCCGGAGTCCCTACGTGGCGTGTATCATGCCCGTAGTCTTTGGTGGAACTTGCAATATCGGTCACTTGGACCTTTCTTGCCTTAGTTGCCTCCCTGGGCGGGCTTCTTGCCCTTATAGTTATTGTTGGGCTTTTTCTGCCCATCCTTGGGAGGAGGCGTGCGATCTATACCAGCGATGGTATTGTTCGCATCACCCTTCTTTTTCTTCTGGGACTTCTTGTCACCAGGATTGTTGCTGCTCTTCTTCTTCTCCTCCACACCAGGCTGGGCGGGCAGCTCACCCTTGTCGAACGCCTTCTTATACTGAACGCGCTCTGCCGCATTGGCATAGCGATTAGCCGCCTTGAACAGGTCGTTGGCGGTCCAGGTCTCATTGATCTCGAGATCCTGGGTGAGTCGCTTCGTCATGGACTCCGTTTTTAAAGCGCGGACAACAGATTCATCCGAGATGTTCGGATCGTGTTGCGAATCTTAATGAAACACTTCACGAAGTTACTGGAGGAGGTCTCCCGTTCATCTGGATCATCTGGTGCGAGATCATCCTCCTTGCCCGAGCGCGTAACAGCTCCGGAAATTGGCAATCGAGGCGTCACAAAGCTTGGTTCAAGAGCTGATGGAACCCTGCTTGCGATTAAATAGCCGCGTCCGTGCAGCGCCCTCAAGGACGATCGGGAGGTAATTCGCCATGACAAGCTCATCACCTCGCCGCCATGATGGCCGTACCGTGGTGATGGAAAGGAACTCCTCAGGTTACGGGTCCCATTGTACCTCTCCATGTGTCCGGCTTGAACTTTGAGGGCCATCAGACTGAGCGGCTTCGTCGAAAAAACCCCTGACCCAAGCATAAGATCGACCACCTTCCGCGAGTAACCTAGCCTTGAAAAGGCGTTGGTCACGTTGGTCGAAATTTCTGGCGAGCGGAGGTTTACTACTGGAGGAACTCTCTCGAGATAAGCCTCCGCTCCTTCCTCGTGGTCGCGACAACGCTCTCCTCGCGAGGATCATCCATGATCGTCCCGAGTGCACGCTGCCCACGTGGTCGCGATGACTACGGGGACTTAGCGGCAAAGCGACCGCGAGGCGGCTTGCTGGTGGGCGGTGATCCTCCGACCGTGGCGGCGGTCAGCGATCGGTCGGATCGCTCGCTGTCGAATCCACCGAGACGAGCTTTCGCCGCTGCTGCCCGGATGAAGCTTCACACTATGGATTTAAGGCCTTGGCCGGTTTCTCAAGGTGAGTAGCCAGTGTCGCCCACAAGGGGCGAGATTGTCTGGTGGCGGATCGATTCTGATGCGCCAAGGCACAGGAGCCATTCTCGGCTACGCTCGATTGGTCTGAGATCCACGAGGCATCGCGTCTTGCCCGATTAGTGCAGGGCAGGGGATTCCACCGGCGGTTGAACCTGCGCAGGGATCTGCGCCAAGGTTTGGTCGATGGATTAGTCAAAGCGCGACGAACAATATATTGCTCGTGAGCGCATTGTGCGGCTCCATCTTGGTGTCGGCGGAATTGACTCGCTCGATCTCTCGCCACCGTGACCGTCGGGGATCTCCTGAGGTTCCTCAGACGGCCATGTTGATGACGCTGTGGCCGCGTGGCGCAGTGCGCTTAGACGGCGCTATCAGCGTATCGCATACAGGAAGAATCAACCGACATGGCCACGGAATCCGATAGATCTAAACCGGTAGAAAGATCGCCGGTTCCGTATTCATCGCCGATGGCGGAAGCTCGACCGAGAGACCATCTCAGGCGTATCCAGAGACCTCTGTCTCCGGATACGTAACATCGATCTAGGCCGATAAGATCGATTCGAGTCGGCAGGAAAAAACATCCTCGCTTCTTCCGAGTAGTAGTTCTCGTGGAGAATCTCCGTGATCGCCGAGTAGAGTTCGACATGTTCGATCAGCTGGATCCTCACGATCGGCGCTAGCCTGCCGACGGCTGATATATTGACCCAAGTCAACTAAGGTTCTTCAAGAGTGAGATAGGAGACACAACCGAACAACGGTCAGAGGATGTGGGGTTTTTATCTGGTTCGGGCCTCCTGAGAGAATAATAGCCCCACGTCCAAATTTTCTTATATATCGAGAGATGAATACAAGAGGTGGCTCGGCGAGACGAACAAGTCTCGGCGAGATTATGAGTGTACAAGAAGCAATGTGCTATAATCAGGTGTCTACGAGATGCTAATACGTAAACTCGATGCCCCCCAAAACGCCGTAGGAGCTTGGTTTATATAGTGGTGAACAAACCGACCCACCGAGGGAATATTGGACCGGGCTAACTACGAGATCGTAACGAACTCGACGTGCCAAATATATCCCGAGGCAGATAAGGCATACTCCAAGTCTTAGGGATCATGACGTCCACTCCAATCCGGGAAACCACGCCCGGGTCTTCACGTAGCCGCAGTAGAACTTTTGTTCGAGACGGACTCAAACACGCATTCCTTAGCCGTACATGCGATCACGCCCGGGGAAGTCGCTGGCAGCAGATGCATATGGGGCAGATAGAACCTTCCGTGAGCCGGGCCACGGTAGAGTCGCTCTGCAATGGGCCGTAGGGGCGGAGCCATGGCACGGGTCAGGATTTTATCCTCTCGACACACCTCCTTCAGGACTCTAGTCGGCAAGCGCTTACGCATGGGATATTCTTGCCCTTCGCATTACTAGGATGCCCGGATGTGGTGACTAAGTGCAAGGCATGCCAATTTCACGTCTGGAAGGCCCATAAGCCCGTCCAAGAGCTCCAAATGATCCCCATCATGGCCTTTCTCAACATGGGGTCTGGATCTGCTCGTCCCATTCCCCAAGGGGTTCAAGGGTCGCACGACTTGCTAAATGCCATCGATACCTTCTGAGGCGTGGATTTAGGCCGAGCACATGGTCATCTCTTCAAGCCAAATTGGCGTATGCGTTTTTCGAAACAATGTTGTCACGCGCGGGATCCCCGAAGTTGATCACCGATAATCGTCCCCGCTTCAGGTTTAGCTATTCCGTAAATATCATAACAACAAGGGCACCAAGGTCTTCGCCGCTGCGGGCACATCCACAGTAGCAATGGAAGCGATCGGCGAGCTAACAGACGGATAGTCCAGAGTATCAAACGGCGTAGGTTCAGCATCTCTCAATAACCACAACAAAGTTCGGTCGGCGAAGTTTCTTCCGTCTTCTGGGCTGCTTTCACCTGACCCGGTACAAATGCGCAACCGGAAACTCCTTTCCAACTGTTTAAGATCTGCAGGCTTCTGCCCGCATTGAAGTTGTGCTTTGGCTCACCTCACACGAGCTTCGATCAATATGGTTGACACGCGAGCAAGAGCGCTTTGCTCGAACTTCGATCTTCCTCGAAGCTGCGTGGACGGGCACAAAATTTAATGGCGCTACACGGCAAGATCTTCGCCAAGACGTCACCAAATCAGGTCAATTAAGGGCCTTAGCCAGAGGCGACCTCCTTACTCATGCGTGTCCATAACCTCGCCCAATGCCAACAAGTTAACTCCCTGTGGGAGGCCTCGCACATGCGTTTCTATTTTGCTTCGCGGGGGCTGCTTGGCACAGCTATGGAGGACGGAAGAAAGTGACCAAAGACTTGGAACATCGACTAGCTTTCTAAGTTCTTTGTGTAGGTTTTTAGCTTGTTTTCTTAGCACCGCGCTTTTGTCAAACTTCCAGCCTTTTGTTCGTCCAAGTCTCTCGGGCTGCCATGTAAAGTTTAATCCAATCAACAATAAATGTTCGTGGCCTCACGACTCGCTTTTTTTCAATTTTGTCTTCTTAAACTATCTTTCCCTCTGGTAACACTTGATGGCTGCCCGGTCTTGCGAACTCTTGGCTCCGCGATCTTCAGGATTTCCCTACTCGTATCTAGTATCAGCAAGCTTCTAAACTCAGGGTTGCGTAACACGGCTTTAAGCCTTTATGGCTACGTGCTTTCGATGCCCCGTGGCGAGGCACCTGCCGCCTCGGCACAACCATTTGGCAAAGCTCGCCTCGTGAAGCTCCGCGCAGAGGCACTTTCTTCTTGTTCGGGTTACCTTTGGAATTGCCTAACTTACGCTTGACGCAAGCGCCTATGAAACGAGTCGATCGGGATATGGGTGTCGCTCTATCTCTCACGCACGCGCTTGAATTCACAAACTTAGGTCTTCATGTATCGTCTGCATGAGGGCTAGGGTGTAGCTTGCTTGTGCTTACTGTTCTGGTTCAGCCTTCAGTTTTTTGAGCAGATGCTGGCAACGGGCAGAGTTAGGTCAAGGCCCCCTCTTTTTTTCTTAAAACTCTCTAGCTTATTTTGCCTTGCTTCTTGGTTTCTGTTCGTTCTTGTCTTTTTCTTGCTTTTTTTGCGTGGAAAAGAGTAAGTTATTTACACTAACAAAAGTTTACTAAGCACAAGGCCTTTGGGCACAACCCTCATCATTGCTACTTAGAAGCAAGTCTGCTCCTTCACTCCTCAATTTCTAACTTGAGGCGCAGAGCTTCCCTTAGGCCTTGATCCCTTCCTTTGTTTCAGCTGAGGCGCTTGGCTTCCTCCTTGCCGATTGCTTTGTGCTAGGCTGCGCCTTAGCCTGCTCAGACGTAGGGACTTGACCTCTCTGCCTTGGCTCCGCAATGCTCGGTCAGACTCTCATTCGACTGGGGTTACCGCTTGGCGGTCTTGATTTGCTCGGCGGCCTCCTTGACCCTTCCTTCCGGGACGTTTCGCTTCTTCATGGCCACATGTGAGCTCCTCGGCCACTCCCAGAAAACCATCAAGTGCCTCGCCTCGGTCAGTCGGCCCTTAAGCTTGGTCGCGCGAGGCGCTCTCCCTCGAGCTCCTTGCCCCAGACTCTGAAAGTTCCTGAGATTCGCTGCACTTGCCGCCGACTTCTTGAAGTGGTCGGTGGTGCCTCATAAGATCTGAACGAGAGAAGAACAAATCTGTTACACCCACCTTGCTAAGTAACATAAACTTACAAGTTCTAGTTTGGGGTTTACCTCTTAGCTCGTTCTTCAAGTTTTGGCGAATCTGCGCTCAAGGCCTTTGGTTGCAACTTTCCTCATTTGCTCGAGGCGAACATGACAAGATGATCTCTGTCGTGCGCCTTTTCTTTTGCGGACCGCCCGCTCAGGCTCGGCTCCTCTCCCTAGTACGTTCAGTCCTAGGAGAGTTGGCGGCGACATCTTTGTAGCCTTGAGCTCCGCCCTCCTCTCTTTACTCCATACGCGCAGTACCGGGCAAGACCAGCTTTCTACGCCGGGCAACGAACGGCCGGAGCGTGGGCGATTTGCTTGCGCCCCGCCGCTCACGCTGCGTCCCCTGCGGCGGGTCTCTGGCCTCTTTCGCTAGAAGTCTCCGTCGCCATTGTGGATGATGCGCCCTGCTGACGGAAGTGCCGGCAGAGACGGCCGCTTCTGGTCTGGCCTCGGGCAGCTGGCAGAACCACCCACTTTTTGGCACCCGTGCCCCGCCTCTTGACCTCCGGCCTCTCCACTGCGCTCTCAACAAGGTCTAACTGGTCGGTGGAGCTTCAGCCGAGCACGGCCCCGCCGCGGCTTTGTTCTTGAGCGAAAGTATTCGTTGCTCGCGACTCACCTTAGGAGGTGTTTCGGCAGCAAAGATCGCTCGATCGCTGCTTCCACGCTGTCCGTGGGGGCACTCCTCCCGGTGATGAAAAAAAGAAGTGCATTATGTCCTATGCGGTTTGGTAGAGTGTAGCGGAGAGTCTGGCCATTACATTACTCGCTGCAGGGGCTTAACTCTTCTTTGCTCCATAACGGATCTTGCGTCTCTTGCTCGGCGGGTCCTTAGCTTCTTGCTCGCCTTGGCCCCCGGGCGTTTGTGGCGACAAACTCAGCTCTCGGCCGAAAAGCGCTTTTCTCAGGTAACGCGAGGAGAGTCTCCTTGCGTGCGACCTCCTCTTCGAGCTTTCTCTGCTCGGCGATTTGTTGCAGCCATTCCATATGGCCCGGGTGAGTTTGTGTATAGCGCCTCAGCCAGAGGGTCAGGTTCCGTACCTCCTCGTCGCTTTGTTCGGTGAGGAGGGATGGGCTTGGGCCTTCTGGCTTGGTCGCCTTGTAGCAGCTTACTTGGCAGCGGCGCCTGCCAAGTAGGGTTTCGAGGTGTTTACGGCCATGTGTGGCGAGTTCAAGCGTTGGGCTCGATAGCCACCTTGAGCCCCGGCCACCTTGGCCTTGCCCATCTTCGCTCCCTTCTTATCGAACTCAGAGAGCTCATCGACGATCCCTCCGAGGATCAGCTGCTCGTCCTACGCATTTGAAGGTGAATGTTAGCATGACATGAACCGTAAGTCTATCTAACTCGGATGGGGTTCAGCTAGTTACCTCAGCGAATGGACGAAGTCGCTTCTCGGACAAGTGTAGGCCACCTCGCTTGCGACCTTAGAGTTCTTCCCGGCAGCTTTTAGCATGGAGTCGACCTGCTCGGCTACCCATGCGCCTCGCCGGTTTCTTTGCTCAACATAAGATGAGCTTAGTTCCTGTTCGGATGAATCACCAAAGAAGGGTTGAGCGTTTGAGGAACTTACCCGTGCTTTCCCTGGTGATGTCTTCCCAGCCTTCTATCTTGTAGAAGGGGTAGGACCTTTACTGCGGCAGACGGATGACCGTCGCCACGAAGTCCCGGATGATCTCTCCGCCTGCGGAGCCCGAGGCCCACAAGAAGCGATCTTAGGAGTGATACCACTCTTCACTGCCGGCTCCACCGCTGCTTGTCTGTGTTCTTCTTGGCCTTGCCCGGTGAAGGCGAGCTTGCCGTCGCCGCTCCTCCCGGTAGAACCACCTCATCCACCATGGCCCCATCAGGTCGAAAGCAAATGTGGACGAGGGTACAAGACGCGTCATCGATGCAGAGTCGGAGCTTGAGGTAGTAGCACCCAGCTCGGAGCGGCGGAGCCGCTTCCTAAATCCTTGTGTAGAAGTGAAGAGACAAAATTTCAGCGACGGATCGACTCTCGGATAGCCCTCGCTTGCAAAAGTCGAGGACGGCCATCCGGAGGCACGCAGTTAGGGGTTGAAGTTTGCAACCTCCACCTGCTGATATTCGAGGAGGCCTCCACTTAAATCGCTTTCGAGAGACCTCAACTCAAATATGGCGTAATGGCTCGAAGTTGACGACCATCTCGAGCTCGGTCAGTTGTTTCTCCTCCCCGCAGCTTCCAGCCTATCAAGGCCGATGTGTCCCTCAGACTCTAGAATCCTCAAGTCTTCCTCGGTCAGTGTTCGAGAAGCAATCACAAAGTCGCTTCCTGGATCACGAAAGCAGCAAATTGCGTTCGGTCGACCAGCCTTCCGCCATGTCTCCGAGGTTCCCAGACCAAATCAAGACGCTCTAGGGTCTCCTTCACCTGGGAGAAACCAAGGAAGTTCCACTGTCGCTTGATGATACTTCCAAGACAGCTTTACTTAAATAATCAACTTACCCAATAGGAAAGCGAAGCTGATTGCCTTTCCTCCGAAGCACGCAGATGTATTCACTGGAGCCATCCGACATGCCCGTGAGTCCCAAGGAGGTCATCGAGCACAAACCGTCGTCCTACGGACAAAAGCCTGCTCGCCGAAGCTTGCCGCCGAATTCAAACAGGATCATCAAAGATCGCCATAAACCGTCACGTTGGTTCATCCGCGAGGTTGATCACACCGAGTGGTTAGCCAACCCCTCGCATTGTAAAGAAGAAAGGCGTTAAGTGAGGATGTGTGTCGATCACACGATTCAACGCCGCTTGTCCTAAGGACACTTTCCGCCAGATGACCACCGGTCGATGCGATCATGACGCCCAATTTCCGAAGTTTTTAGATGCTTACCCGCTACCACCAAATAAGCATCTCCCGAGGATGAAGAGAAGATCGCCTTCATCACCCCTTTTCGCACTTTTTTTGCTATACGACCATGTCTTTCTGGCTCACAAGTAATGTCCGGTGTTACTGCCCAGCCGCTTTAATGGAGAAGACCTTCCTGTATCAAATACGAAAACCTCGAGGTCTATGTTGACGACATAGTTGTAAAGAGCAAGTATGCTCCAGATCATGTAAAAGACCCGGGCGGAAACTTTTCATAATCTCACCAGCATCGAATAAAATTAAATCCGCAGAAGTGTACCTTTGGTGTTCGATCCGAATGTTGCTCTTTGCCACGCTATTGCCTCGCAAGGTATTTCGCCAACCCCGAAAAAATCGAGGCCATTGAAAATATGCAGTGCTCCAACTACCATAAAGGAAGTACCAGAGCCTCACCGGGCGATGGTCGCTTCGGCGTAGGTTTATTTCCGTCAAGGCTAACGCTGGCTGCCCTTCTTTAAGGCCCCGTCTAAGCACAATGGTTTCGAGGGACGGAAGAAGCCGACAGATCCTTCCAGATCCGCGCGACACCGTCCAATCCTCCCTGCCTTGACCACCCCGCATGGCGAATGAAAATTGCTGTACCTAGGTTGCACGCCACGCGGTGAGCGCTGGCTTGACGGTCGAAGGGAAGGCACAACGACTAATCTATTACGTGAGCGAGGTATTTCACGGATCAAAGGAGCTGCACTCGAGGTCCAGTCCTCTATGCCTTGCTCATGTCCTCCTGAAGCTTCGCCACTACTTCCAGCGCATCAAACACCGGGTCCCGACCACGCTCTCCGGGAGAAATCCTATCGAACAAGGAATCTAGCGACGATAGCTAAGTGGCAATGGAACTAGCAGTAGTTTGATCTCGCTATTTGCTGCCCAACTGCTATTAAGTCATTGTGTCCTAGCTGACTTTGTCGCCGAATGGACTTGCCCGCCCAAATCCTGGCAGTGAGCTTCCCAAGCAACCCGATGAACCCTCTTGACCATAAGCTGATGGCTCACAGACCGAAACTCGGGCTGGTTTTGTTCTCATCTCCTCAAGGAGAGCAACTCCAAGATTCTATCCAACTACACTTTGCGGCGACTAACAACGCCGCAGAGTACGAGGCCTCAAGGACTAAGAGCCGCAGTAAGTCGCCAGGTGTCCAACGCTAACCGTGGAAGGGAGATTCACAACTAATATCAATCAGTTATCAAGGAGTATCTGCCGCGATGACTCAATGGCGCGATACCTGGTTGAAGTGAGGAAGTTGGAGCATGATTGATTCTTCGGCGTTCTTCGTGCCAAGGAAGGACAACTTCCGCCGACCAGCCTATCCAAGTTTGATCTCACGCTAACCTCGCCGGGCAGGTGCTCGCCGAGCACCTTTACAGCCCTCAATCACGCCTCCGGACGAGGCAACAGAGACAGTGGTGCTGCCTCCTATCGAAAGGGGTCGCTGGATCGACAACGCCATTTGTCCCGGCACCTTGCAGATGGGGACCTCGCCTTGACGACGGCCGAAGGCTTTCGCTTATAAGGCGTGCCGCCCATACAAGCTTATGGATGGCACCCTTTACCGCCAAGGTGCTCGGGAGTTCTTCCAAGTGCATCTCGCAACAGAGGGTGTGTTCTTCTAGGGACATACACGAGGGTGCTCAGGGCAACCACGCCTTCGTAACTCTAGCTCAGAAAGCCGTCAAGATGGGCTATTATTGGCCCATCATATAAGATGCCCCGGACATCGTGACTAAGTGCAAGGCTATTAGCAATTTCACGCCTTTAAGGCACACATGCTCGCCCCAAGAGCTCCAAACAATCCCCCATCCCGCCTTTTTTCCACATGGGGTCCTGGATCTGCCGCCCATTCTCTAAGGGGTACAAGGGCTATACACACCGCTGTCAGCCTATAGACACTTTTACAAAGTGGATTGAGGCGAGCTCGTGTCGCCTCTTCACGCCTAAAACGGGCCGTTCGCTTTTTTTAAAAGCTAACGGGTCATGCGCTTTGGGATTCCCCATAAGTCGATCACGATAACGGCACCATTCAAACGAGTTATTCTAGGAATATCACAATACCGGGTACCGTTGTTCGTTTACCGTGGCACATCCACGTAGCAATGGAGCAGCCGAGCGAGCTAACTTACGACAGATAGTCCGTGGTATTAAACGGCGGTATTTGTCGCTCTCACGAAAGCACGCTATAGGCCTCGGTTGACGGTTCCTTCCGCCCTCTCAAGTGGCCAGACTACTTGTTAAATTCCGAGCGACCAGTGGAAACTCCTTTCCAACCGTCTATGGTGCGGTATATCTCGTCTTCTCCATCAGATTTTGCTCACTCAAGACGAGCTCGGCCAACTTAGTTGACGACGAAAGCAAGAGTGCTCCTCGATCTCGATCTCCTCAAGGCACACGCGATCGGCACAAGTCGTAATGGCGCTACTAAAGAAGATCTCGCCCACGCTGCCAAGTCACTGACCAAGGGCTTTTAAGGCGGGCGACCTGCTCACGGTCCGTAACATGTCCAATGCCAACAAGTTAACTCCTGGGAGGGCCCACACTTGGTCAAGCTCGCCGCCTGGGCTCGGCCTGCCGGCTAAGGAGGATCTGAGAGAGCCGACCAAAGACTTGGAACATCGACCAGCTTCAGAAGTTCTTTGTGTAGGTCTTTTCTGCTTTTCTTAGCCTCTGCGCTTTTTGTAAACTTCGCTACTTTAGTTCGCCCAAGTCTCTGCACCATGTAAAGTTCAATCCAATAATTATGAATTCTCGCTACCGCGCTGCTTTTTTTCACTTCTTGTCTTTTGAAGACTACCTCTTTCTCTCTCGTAACACTTGATGGTCGCCTTACTTTATGTAACTCTTGGTTCTGCAATCTTAAGGATTGTTCCTTATCCAGATTCGCTTCAATAAGTTCCTAAACTCAGGTTGCGTAACACGGCCTTTCCACCTTGGCGCTTAAGTTCGCTTCTTGTAAGCCTCCGCGACAGAGGCACTTATCGCTGGCGCCACCACTTGGTAAAGCTCGCTCGTAAGCTCTCTCGCCAGAGGCACTTTCCTTGTTCTTGCCATTTTGAATCGCCAACTTACGCCAACGAAAGCGATTCACGGAACTAATCGAGCAAGGTAATGTGTCGCTTTTTTCTTTCACGACGCGCTCGAGTTCGCAAGCTTAGGTTCTCGAGCATCGTCTGCACGGGCTAGGGTGTCGCTTTTCTTGTGCACTGCTCGGGTTCGCAAACTCGTTTCTTGAGCAGATGCACAACGGGCCGGAGTTAGGCAGAGCGCCACCGGTTTTCTTAACTTCTAGCGCCTGCTCGCTTTCTTAGTTTCGCTCGTTTTGTCTTTTGTCTGCTTTTTTTGCGTGAATAAAGGTAAGTACTTTTATTACATTACTCAAAAGTTTCAGTACAAGGTCTCTTTCGGTTACAAATGTGGCATACTTTAGGAGCAAGTCGCCTTCACCTCAACTCAACTTCTAACTTGAGGCGCGACGACTACTCGAGCCTTGATTCCTTCCCGCTTCACCTGAGATGCTCGATCTCCTCCTGTTCTGGCTTATTTTGCGCCTGCAGCTCTCGATGGGCTCGACCTCCCTCGGCCTTGGCGCCAGCCTGATCGGCTCGAGCCTCGCCTGGTCAACTCTGCTGTCATTGCCTTTGAGCTGTTTCGTCCACCTCCTTGACCTTTTTCTTTATGTGATCGCTTCATCATTATCCCACAAGATCTCTCGATCTCTTCCTCGTGAAGCCCATGTGGTCGAGATTTTTGCTTGGAGACCCGCGGAGTCCGCTTCCTTGGCGAAGCTGGCCTTGAGTCTTGGCTTCCACAAGCTGATCCCGCCATTGGGAACGCTGGCCAAGCTGCTTCGAGCCACTGAGCGGCCCGCCTCCGGTTTAATGCCTTAATGGCTTAAGCTCCTCGGCCTCCTAGGAGAGACTCAGAACGCCTCTTCTACCAATTGACTTTTGAGCTCCTTACCTTCGCCTTCACCGGCTCTCGACTTTGGCCGGGTGCAGAGGGCCCCGCTTGACTCCCTCGCCCTGAGGTGCTCCTTGAGCGACGCCAAGACGGGCGCCCGCCGATGAGACGCTGCCCCGAGCTCCTCCATGGTGTCCCTCAAGACCCGAGAGGAAGAACAAGTTAACTACTTTATGATGATGTGGCTAAGTTAAACAAGATTTGGTCTTGGTGCCTACCTTGCCGAGTCGGTAGCCAACCATGCGCGCAGCGGTCCTCGAGGCCATAAGGTACACGGCCTGGCCAGGCGGATGAGACGGACGCTGCTTGCCGCCGCCGCTTTGATCGCTTTTCTTTCTTGGAGCGCCGCTTTGCCGGAGCCGGAGCGACGGGCGGCGCTGCCTCCGCTGGCCCTCTCTTCTTCCTTTTTTTCTTCCGCCCAAACTTTCGCGAGGCGGAGCCATCGCGGCTGGTGGCGCTACAGCCTTCCACGGGCAGACGACTTTGCGCGACTCGCCGGGGCTTTTTGTTTCGGCGCCGGGCCACCGCGCTGTGAGAATCTGCTGCCTGCTCAGGTGAGCTGCCGCCGCGACGGCACTGGCAGAACCGGTTGCTGGTCCCGCTTTCGCAGCTTCCGGAGCTGCTGCCTTGACCTCATGCCTGGGGCGCCGCTGACCGCTTCTCCGCCGCCTCCACTTCCACATGAGGCCGAGCTGTGTCACGGAGTTCGACGAGAGCAGTGCCCATGCCGCCAAATTTGTCCTTGAGGCACGCTTAGCCTCATCGCCTGCGGAAGCGCCAGATGCTCCGGCAGCACGACCGCCGAGCGCCTCGACATCATCATCCGTGGGCGATCTCCTTGGGCAAATTGATGAAAAGAGATCATCGCTAAGTCTAATGCGGTCGGAGGTGGGAGATCCGTTGGGTTTCTACATACCACCCGAACTTTCCGCTTCTTCCTGGGCCTCATGCCTCCGCCGGGCCTTGGGTGTTCAGGGCGACGAGCTCAGCCCCCCGGTAAGCCGAAGGCCTCTCGCCAGCAACAAGAAGAAGTTTTTCCTTGCGGCGACTTCTCTTCGAGCCTCCTCCGCCAAGGACTGCTGGAGCCGCTGCCTAAATGGCCCGTGTGAGTCTCGCGAGTAACGCCTAAGCCGAGGGTCATGTTCTTACTCCTTCGCCGCTTTGTCTCTACGAGGAGGGAAGGCTTGGTCTCTTCCTCATTGGCTGATCACATACCGCTTGGTCTCGCTGGACGCCTCCGCCTCCGCACTGGTCTTCTTCGACGGGCAAGGCCCTCAGTCGCGGGCGAAGCTCCAAGCCGGCTCGCCACCTTGGGCCTTTGCGGCCGCTTGTTTTGCCCTTCTTCACCTTCTCCTTCTCGCATCTTGGAGAGTTCTCTCTACGATCCTCCAAGGATCAGCTTGGTCCTCCTGCTGTAAGTGGCGAGCATTAGCACTAAACAACATTGTAGTCTAGCAACACGCATCGAGTAAGTAATCACTGCTCTTCTGCAAGGACGAGCACGCTATGCGCGACAGTGCACGCCACCGCCGTGACCTCCCTGCCCTCTTCGCCTTCAAGATGGCGCCGTCACCACCGGCCACCCATGCGCCTTGCTGGTTTCTCCGCCTTACAGATGGAATCGCACCCTGTTCGGAGGAAATAATCAATGAAGAGGTTGAGTCTTAAAGGCACTTACCCGTGCTTTCCTTGTAATGTCTTCCCATCCTCTATCTTGTAGAAGGGATAGGATTCTTCCGCAGCCGATGACTGACCTCGCTCACCGTGAAGTCCCGGAATGATTCCCCGCCTGCGGAGCCCGAGGTTCACGAGAGGCGATTTTCTCTTGTCGTACCAATCTCTATGGACATCTCCGCCAGGCATTGGGGTTCCTTTGCCGCGCTTCTTTCCGTGAAGACGAAGTTTGTCGCCGCCGCTTCCTCGCTTGTTGTAGAACCACCATTTCACCACGCCCATCGAGTCGAGAAAAATGTGGGCGAGGGTACGGCGCTGGTTGCTGGGTGGGCCTTGAGCTTGAGGTAGTAGCACCTCAGTTAGCTGAAAGGAGCTGAGCTCTCACACTGTAGTAGTGAGGAACAAATTTCCACCGGTGGATCGATGCTCAGATAGCCCTCGCGACAGTATGTAAGACGTCCCATCCGAGGATGGAGTTCGATTGAGGTTTGCCACCTCCAATCCGCCGATGTTCAAGAAGGCTCGACGGTCGCCTTCCTGGAGATCTCAACCCTAACAAAGGCAAACTGCTCAAGTCGACAATCCTCCTCGAGCGGCCCGAGTATCCTCCTTCTCCCGCAATTTTCCATGCACGGTCGATGTGGCCTCCTCCTCCCAGATCCTAAGATCCTCCCTATTAGTGCTTAGTGCCTCGTGAATTTGGCTATAGCGATTCCTGTGGCCGGACGAAAGGTGGTCGGTGATGGAGTTTGGGTGCTTGATGTCGAGCGTGGTTGAGCTATGGCTTAGAGAGGAAAGGCGTGAGAGCAGAGGGTATCATCGCTGGGCGGTTTGGGTGCTTTTATAGTCCCAGATAAGCAGCCTCGCAACGGTTTTGTCCTGTAACGGCTAGTTTTTACCGAACGGCTAGGTAAAATCGGTCGCTTTCACGCTACAGCCGATGTGAAGTTATCATGGAGTCTCGCTAACCGCTATTTTTTCCAAAGGTTCCAGACCAAGGCCGAGTGCTCGCCGACAGATGTCGTTTCGCTCGACGAACGGAGTTGTTCTAAGATCGATCGGGTTTATTCGTCCCTAACAAGTCTTGTTCTCGTTGAACCATAACCTGCTCTTCGCCTGCTATATGCCTTTGTAGCAGTGAAAATACCTTCAGGACTTTGAGTCTCAAGAGGACTAACCCCACTCTAGTGAGTCCTTCCACTTAAGTCTCTGGGCTAGTCAGTCAGATTAGATCACGCCCATTGCCATGGCCCACTCCCCGACGGCCCAATCGAATGTACCTCTACTGTGGCCCAGCCTTGGAAGGTTCTATCAGCCCATGTGCATCCTCGGCCAACTTCCTGACCGCACGGCATGAACGGCCTAGGATTCGTTTGAGTCCGACTCGCACGTAGTTCTCGACGGCCACGAGAAGACCCGGACGTGGTTTCCGGATTGGATAAGGAGTCGTGATCCCCAAGATTAGGAGCTTACCTTATCTACCGTAGGTCATATTTGGCATGTATGAGTTCGTTATTTATCTCGTGAGTTAGTCCCGCCCGATATTCCCAGAGAGGGTCGGTTTGCTCGCACTATATAAACCGAGTTCTTCGGGCGTAGAGGGACGACTTAGATCTGATCTAGCTTTAGCATCCGCTAGACACTTGATCATAGCGCTTTGTTATTATTCATAATCTCGCCGAGACTTGTTCGCCTCTGCCGAGCCATCTCTTGTATTCATCTCTCGATATATAAGAAAGGCCGGACGAGGGCTATTATCTCCCGAGAGGCCCGAATCCAGATAAAAACCCCGCGCTCTGCTCGCTGTCGCTCGTGGTTGTTCGGGCGTGTCTCCTATCTCCTCTTTGAAGAACCTTGGTTGACTTGGGTCGATATCCCAACCGCCGACAATCAAGGCCACCGCTAGCGGCGATACCAAGATATAGAGCAAGAGCCGTTGTCGTGGTCGCAGGTAGTCAAGATGTGGGTTGGATGTATTGCTTAAGATCTTGGAAAGATTGATCAGCCTACCGCCCACTCGGCTTATTGTGCTTGCGCAGGCCTTAAAGAAGGGCAGCTCGTCGCCTCGACGGAAATAAACCTCGCCGAGAGCAGCCATCCGTCCGATGAGGCTCAACTTCCTTAACAGAGTCGGAGCTCGATATTTTCAATGGCCTCGATTTTTTCGGTTGGCAGAGATCCTTCATAACCAATTACATAACCGAGCAACATTCCGCATCAAACGCCAAAGGTAATACTGGATTTAATTTTATTCGATGCCCGCGAGGTTATGAACGCCTCGCCAGTCATTTACATGATCCGGAGCATACTTGTTTTTTACTACTATGTTGTCGATATAGACCTCCGTGTTTCTTCCGCTAGCCTGGGGAAAGTCTTCCATTGTTACCGGAACGTGGCACCAAAGATTGCCTGCACCGAAAGACATGGTCGTAGCGTAGTGCCGCAAGGGGTGATGAAGGCGCTTTCTCTCATCCGGGAGATGCTTATTTGGTGATAATCGAGTAAGCATCCAAAAACTCAGAGCTGGATCCGCAATGATCGACTAGCCGATCTATGCGAGGCAACGGAAAATTGTCCTGGGACAAGCAATGCTCAAATCTGGGTGTGATCAACACACATCCTCCACTTGCCGCCTTTCTTCTTTACAATGACAGGTTCACCCGCTAATCGGTGTGATCAACCTTATGGATGAAACCGAAGAATGAGCAATTTTGCTGTCGATCTTTGATTACCCCCGCTTGAATTCGAAAGCAACGGCTTCCGCGAATAGGCTTTTTGTCCCACGGACGACCAGCTTGTGCTCGATAACCTCCTTGGGACTCCGGCATGTCGACGGTTCCTAGGCAAACACGCCCCGCATTAGCTCTGAGGAAGGCTATGAGCTCGCTTCCTATTTGGGGTCCAGATTGGCCCTCGATGAACTCGTTTTGGAGGAGTCATCCAGACAAATGAACTTTCTTGGTCTCTCCCCGCTAAAGGGAAATCAGAGGGCGGCAGTGCATTTGGTCTCATGGAACATCGGGCCACGCGGCGTGAGCTGGTCGATCAGGGCAAGGATCGCTCGTCGCAATCGAGAGCGGCCTTATAGTTGCCCTAGAACGTTATCACACCGCTGGGGACCCAGATCTTCACGCAATGGTAAGCGCAGGGACACGGCCATGAACTTACCAAGTGATGGACGGCCCAAGATTGCGCTACGCAGATGGAAAGTCAACCACGCCAAACGTGATCAACTCGGTTCGAAGTTGCTTGGATCGCCGAAGGTAATCGCGTAATAATCGCCCTAACGCCGGACAAGATTCTCCTCGACAATGCCGAGAAAGGCATCGCGACTCTTTTAAGTTTGGAGCGAGGAATCTGATCTCGCCCAAGACCTTAGCGTAAAGCAAGTCCGCAGCGCTGCCTCACCAATCAAGACACGACTAACTTCTAGCGCTGTCGATGGCTCTGAGCGACCACCGGGGAGTCACCGGGCTTGGTCATCCCAAGGGGGCAATCCTCCCGAGAGAAGGAGATGGGAACCCGGTCCACTTCATCGATTCGGGCTGAAATTTGCCCTTCTCATCGCTAGGACCTCCGAGCAGCCTTCCTTGAGGCTGCGCCGAGAGGTATAGTCGAGGAGTCGCCAAGATGACGGGCGATATGGTCCACGGGTTCCCGATATTGATCATCGCCGTCCCGATCGCCACCATCGGCTTGGCGCTTGTCCTGCAGCATCACCTTTTTCAGCAGGGCATTGGGCCCTTGCCGCTGTAGAAATCCTCGAGCTTTGCGCCCAGTCCCACAAAGGGCGCAGTATCATGCCCGTAGTGTCGTGGAACTTGCAATATCGGTCACTTGACCTTTCTTGCCTTAGTTGTTTCCCCGGCGGGCTTCTTGCCCTTATAGTTATTGTTGGGCTTTTTCGCCCATCCTTGGGAGGAGGCGGGCGATCTATACCAAATGATGGTATTGTTCGTGATCACCCTTCTTTTTTCTTCTCGGGACTTCTTGTCACCGTGGATTGTTGCTGCTCTTCTTCTTCTCCTCCACACCAGTCAAGCGGGCAGCTCACCCTTGTCGAACGCCTTCTTATATCGAACGCTCCAAGATTGGCATAGCGATTAGTCACTTTGAACAGGTCGTTGGCGGTCCAGTCTCATTGATCTCGAGATCCTCGGTGAAATCGCCGTCATGACTCCGCTTTTTAAAGGCGCGACAACAGATTCATCCGAGATGTTCGGATCGTGGTTATGAATCTTAATGAAACACTTCACGGTTGCGGAGGGTCTCCTGCTCATCCGGATCATCCGGTGCAGATCATCCTCCTGCCCAGACGCACGAATAGCCTCCGAAATTGGCAATCGTATGCCACAAAGCTGGTTCCAAGAGCCGATGGAACCTCTTGTCGATTAAATAGCCACGTCCGCAGCAGCGCCTTCAAGGATGTACGGAGGTAATTCGCCATGACAAGCTTCATCACCCGGCCGCCATGATGGCCGCATCAGATGGAAAGGAACCTCCGGTTCTGGGTCCCATTGTACTCTCCATGTGTCCGGCTTGAACTTTGAGGGCCATCGGACAGAGCGAAGCTCGCCGAAAAGGCCCCGCAGCCCAAGGCATAAGATCGCCACTTTTCCCGCAGTAACCTAGCCTTGAAAAGACGCTGGTCCCGTTGGTCGGGGAATTCTAGCAGAAGGGAGGTTTTCGCCGAGGAACTCTCTCCCAGATAAGCTCTCCACGCCCTTCCTCGTGGTCGCGATAACGCCGCCTCGCGAGGGGATCATCCATGATCGCCGAGTGCACGCTTGCCCTCGTGGTCGCGATGACTACGGGGACTTGGCGAAAGCAGAATGACCACGGGCAATTTTGCTAGGTGATGCGATCTCCGACGGACGGCGGTCACGCGACGGGCCGGATCGCCATTGTCCGAATCCACCCGCACAGTTCGCCAGGCTGCCCGGATGAAGCTTCACCTATGGATTTGCGGCCTTCGCCGCTTTCAAGGTGAGTAGTTGACAGACGCCTACAAGGACGAGATTGTCCCGGTGAGCGGATCTCGACATTGCCGCTAAGGCTCGAGCCATTCTCGCTCTCGCCGATTGGTCCCGGGATCCTCGAGGCATACGCTGCCTTTGCCCGATTGAGTCTGGGCACGCGATTCCACCCGGCAGTCGAACTTCTGCAGGGATCCGCGCCAAGGTTTGGTCGATGGATTCGCTGTGCGCGACGAACAATATATTGCTCGTGAGCAGATTGTGCGGCTCCATCTTGGTGTCGAGCGGAATTGACTCGCCGATCTTCGCCGCCGGACCTGCGGCAGATCTCGAGGTTCCTCGCGACCGCCATGTTGATGACGCGTGGCCGCGGCGTGTGCGCTTAGACGGCGCTATCACTGTGGTCGCCACAGAAGAATCAACCGACATGGCCCTCGAACTGATAGATCTAAACCAACAGAAGATCGCCGGTTCCAGATTCATCGCCGATGACGGAGCTCGACCGAGACCATCTCCGGCGATCCAGAGACCTCTCGCTCGGATACGACATCGATCTAGGCCGATAAGATCGATTCGAGCCGGCAGGAAAAACATCCTCGCTTTCCGAGTCGTAGTTCTCGTGGAGAATCTCCGTGATCGCCGATAGAGTTCGACATGTTCGATCCGCTGATCCTCACGGTCGGCGCCTAACTGCCGACGGTTGATATATTGACCCAAGTCAACTAAGGTTCTTCAAGAGGAGATAGAGACACGCCAACAACAACGAACAGGAGATGTGGGTTTTATCCCGTTCAGCCTCTTGAGAGATAATAGCCCCACGCCCAGCCTTTTCTTATATATCGAGATGAATACAAGAGGTGGCTCTACGAGACGTAACAAGTCTCGGCGAGATTATGAGTGTACAAGAAGCAATGTGCTATAATCAGTGTGTCACGAGATGCTAATACGTGAAACTCGATGCCCCCAAAACGCCAGAGGAGCTTGGTTTATATAGTGGTGAACAAACCGACCCACCGAGGGAATATTGACCGCTAACTACGAGATCGTGAACTAACTCGACGTACAAATATATCCCGAGGCGATAAGGCATACCCAAGTCTTAGGGATCATGACGCCCACTCCAACCGGGAAACCACGTCCGGTCTTCACGTAGCCGCAGAACTCTTGTTCGAGACGGACTCAAACACGCATTCCTTAGTCGTTACGCATCACGCCACCAGAAGTCGCTCGCGCAGATGCATATGGGCTGATAGAACCTTCCAGTGAGCCGGGCCCGTAGGTCGCTCGATTGGGCCGTCAGGATCGGGCCATGGCAATGGGCCGGATTTTATCCTCGACACACGCCCTTCAGACTCTAGTCGGCAAAGCGCTTTCGATGGGATATTATCGCCCATCGCTGCTGTGATGCCCGGATGTGGTGACTAAGTGCAAGGCATGCCAATTTCACGCCCGAAGGCCCATAAGCCCGCCCAAGAGCTCCAAATGATCCCCATCATGGCCTTTTCTCAACATGGGGTCCGGATCCGCTCGCCCCATTCCCTCAAGGGGTTCAAGGTCGCACGACTTGCTCGCCGCCATCGATACCTTTACGAAGTGGATTTAGGCCGAGCCTGTGTCATCTCTTCAAGCCAAATTGGCTGTGCGTTTTTTCAGAAACAATGTTGTCACGCGCTTCGGGATCCCCCACAAGTTGATCACCGATAACGGTCCCCGCCGTGTTTAGCTATTCCGCAAATATCGCGAACAATGGCACCAAGTCTTCTTCACTGTGGGCACATCCACGAGCAATGGAGCAGTCGAGCGAGCTAACGGACAGATAGTCCAGAGTATCAAACGGCGTGTGTTCGCATCTCTCAGCGACCACAACAAAGCCTGGGTCGACGAAGTTTCTTCCGTCCTCTGGGCCGTTTGCACCACAGCCAGCCGGGCAACCGGGGAAACTCCTTTCCAACTGGTTTAAGATGCAGAAGCCATCCTGCCCGCTGAAGTTGTACTTGGCTCACCTCACACGAGCTCGATCAATATGGTTGACACGGAGCAAGAGCGCTTGCTCGAACTCGATCTCCTCGAAGGCACACGGACCGGCATTAAGTCGTAATGGCGCTACCAAAGAAGATCTTCGCCGCACGCCGCCAAATCAGTTCACCAAGGGCCTTAAAGGTAGGCGACTGCTCGCTCACGCCGTGTCCATAACCTGTCCAATGCCAACAAGTTAACTCCCGGGAGGGCCTGCTCACGTCTGCTTTACCGCCGCCTGGACTGTTCGCCTGGCTATGGAGGACGGAAGAGAGCTGACCAGCACTTGGAACATCGACCAGCTTCGTAAGTTCTTTGTGTAGGTTTTTCGTTTGTTTTCTTAGCACTGCGCTTTTGTCAAACTTCGCGCCTTTTGTTCGTCCAAGTCTCTCGGGCTGCCATGTAAAGTTTAATCCAATCAACAGTAAATGTTCGTGGCCCCCTGCGACTCTTTTCACACCTTGTCTTCTTAAACTATCTTTCCTCCGTAACACTTGATGGTCTGCCTGCCTTGCGAACTCTGGTTCGCGATCTTCGTGATTTCCCTACTCAGATCTAGTATCGCCAGCTTCTAAACTCGTGGTTGCGTGAACACGGCTTTTCGCCTGCGGCTACGCTCGCTCAGAAGCCCCCCATGCGCAGGCACTTACCGCTTCGCACAACCACTTGGCAAAGCTCGCTCTCAGTAAGCTCCCGCGCAGAGGCACTTTCCTTGTTCTTACCTTTTGAATTGCCTAACTTACGTTGACGAGCAGTTCATGAAACGAGTCGATCAGGATATGGGTGTCGCTCTATCTCTCTACGCACGTGCTTGAATTCACAAACTTAGGTCTTCATGTATCGTCCGTACCGGGGGCTAGGGTGTCGCTTTTTTGCTTGTGCACTGTTCTAGTTCGAGAACTCGTGTTTTTGAGCAGATGCACAACGGGCTGAGTTAGGTCAAGGCCCCATCGCTTTTTCTTAAAACTCTCTAGCGCTATTTTGCCTTGCTCTTGGTTTCCTGTTCGTTCTTGTCTTTTTGCTGCTCTTTTTTGCAGGAAAAAGGTAAGTTTATTTACACTAACAAAAGTTTACTAAGTACAAGGCCCTTTCGGGTACAACCCTACTGCTGCTACTTAGAAGCAAGCTGCTCCTTCAGCTCCTCAATTTCTAACTTGAGGCGCAGAGCTTCCCCTTGGGCCTTGATCCCTTCCTTTGCTTCAGCTCGGAGGCGCTTGGCTTCCTCCTTGCTGATTGCTTTGTGCTTGGCCCGCCTTAGCTCTCTCAGACGAGGACTTCGACCTCTTCAGCCTTGGCTCTGCAGCCTGCTCTGGTCGACTATTCTCGACTCGTTACCGCTTATGTCTTGAGCTGCTCGGCCACCTCTGACCTTCCTTCCGCTGACGCTCGCCTCATGGCCACATGAAGTTTCCTCGGCCACTTCCCAAGAGCACCAAGGACCGCCTCCTCGGTCAGGCTGGGCCTTGCTTTTTGGTCGGGCGAGGCGCCTCGAGCTCCCTTGCCCCAGACTCGAAAGTTCCTGTAATGGCGCAAGACTCCACGCCGACGCCTTCTTCGAAGTGGTCCGTGGTGCCTCGCAAGATCTGAACGAGAGAAGAACAAATCTGTTACACCCACTTGCTAAGTAACATAAACTTACAAGTTCTAGTTTGGGGTTTACCTCTTGAAGCCTGTTCTTCAAGTTTTGGCGAATGCGCCCAAGGTCAGGTTGCAAATCTCTATTGCCGGAGTAACCGCAAGATGATGCTCTCGTTTTTTTCTTTGCCGGAGCACGCTCACTGGGTTCGCCTCCTCCCTAGTAATGCTCAGCCCTAGGAGAGTTGGCGGCGACATCTTTGTCGCCTTCGAGCCTCGCCTCCTCTTTACTCCGCGACGAGCAATCTCGGCAAGACCGGCGCTCGCTTCGGGAACGCCAGAACGCAGGGCGCGACTTTGCGCCGCCTCGCCACGCCGTCCTGGCTGCTTCCCTAGCGGCGGTCTCTGGCCTCGCCGCTAGAAGTCTCCGCCGCCACAGGATGATCTGCTCGCGACGGCGTTCGGCAGATCCGCTCGCTGGTCCCCCAGCAAATGGTAGAATCCACCCACTTTTTGTGGCTTGCGTTCTCGCCTCTTCGCCTCCAAATTTCCACCGCTGGCTCAACAAGGTCTAACCGGTCGGTGGAGCCCAGCCGAGCACGCCCACGCCGCCGCTTGTCCTGAGGGCGAGCAGCCTCGCTGTTTCGCGACCACCTTGTAGGTGCTCGGCAAAGAAGATCGCTCGATCGCGGCTTCCACGTTGTCTGTGGCGACCTCCTCCTGGGCAGCTGATGAAAAAGAAGTGCATTATGTCCTATGCGGTTTGGTAGAGTGTAAAGGGGAGAGTCTCGCCATTACGTACCTGCCGCAGGGGGCTTAACCTTCTTCTTTGCTCCATAACGGAGCTTGCGTCTCTTGCTCGGCGGGTCCTTAGCTTCTTGCTCGCCTTGGCCCCGGGCGCTTAGGGCGCATAAACTCAGCTCTGAAATGAGCGCTTTTTTCAGGTAACGCGAGGAGAGTCTCCTTGCGTGCGACCTCCTCTTCGAGCTTTCTCTGCTCGGCGATTTGTTGCAGCCATTCCATATGGCCCGGGTGAGTTTGTGTATAGCGCCACCAGAGGGTCAGTTCTGCACTCTCGCCGCTTTGTTCGGTGAGGAGGGATGGGCTTGTTCCCTTTGGCTGGTCGCTGCTGACTTGCACGGCACGGCTTGCCGCCGCAGAGGGTTTCGGAGGTGGTTGGCGGCTGCAAGGCGCTGGCGAGTTCGCTGCTGGCTCGAGTAGCCACCTTGGGCTTCATGCCACCTTGGCCTTGCCCATCTTCGCCCTTCTTATCGAACTCAGAGAGCTCATCGACGATCCCTCCGAGGATCACCGTCATTCCCACGATTTGAAGGTGAATGTTAGCATGACATGAACCGTGTAAGTCTAGCAACTCAGATGGGGTTCAGCAAGTTACCTCAGGTGAGCGGACGAGTACGTTTCTCGGACAAGTGTAGGCCACCTCGTCGGTGACCTTAGAGTTCTTCCTGGCAGCCTTTAGCATGGAGTCGACCTGCTCGGCTACCCATGCGTCTGTCGGTTTCACCGCCCAACATAAGATGAGCTTAGTTCTGCTCGATGAATCACCAAAGAAGGGTTGAGCGCTTGAGGAACTTACCCGCTTTCCCCGGTGATGTCTTCCCACTTTCTATCTTGTAGAAGGGTAGGACTTTTCTCGCAATGATGATCCTGCTCACACGAAGTCCCGGATGATCTTCTCGCCTGCGGAGCCCGAGGCCCACAAGGGAAGCGATCTTCCGTAAGATACTCTTCGCCTGCGGCCCGCCACAGATCCGTGTTCTTCACGACACCGCCCGGTGAAGACGAGCTTGTCTGCCGCCCTCCTCCGGTAGAACCACCTCATCCACCATGGCCCCATCGAGTCGAAAGCAAATGTGGACGAGGGTACAAGACGCCATCGGCGGTAGCCTTGAGCTTGAGGTAGTAGCACCGAGCTCGGAGCGCGGAGCTGCTCCTCGCCACCGTAGAAGTGAAGGAACAGTTTCACCGACGGATCGACCCCAGATAGCCCTCGCACAGGTGCGAAGACGGCCATCTGGAGGCACGAGTTGGGGTTGAAGTTTGCAACCTCCAGCCTGCTGATATTCAGGAGGGCCTCCACGAAATCGCTTTCAGGAGACCTCAACCCAAATATGGCGAATGGCTCGAAGTTGACGAATTCGTCCTCGAGCGGCTTCGGTGTTTCCTCCTCCCCGAGCAGTCTCCAGCTACCGGCGTCGATGTGTCCCTCCGACTCTAGAATCCTCAAGTCTTCCTCGGTCATGTTAGTGCCTGAGAACTTGGCCATAGCAATCCCCAGGATGGACGAACAGCTTTTGGAGTGGGCGGTCGCTGTTTGATGCTAAGCGTGGTTGGAATAGGGCTTGGAAAGGAAAGGCATGCGAGAGCGGAAGTGGCGAGCCGCAAGCGGCTTGGTGCTCTTTATAGCCCCAGACGAGCAGCTCTGCAACGGTTTTTTTATCACCAAACGGCTAGTTTCTTACTACAACGGCTAAGTAAAAACGGTCGCCCGTTTTGACGGCGCAACGAGAGTTACCGTTGAGATCTGCCAACGGTTACTTTTCCTATTCCTGTATCGAGGGCTGGGAGCTCTGCTCGGATAGATGTGATTCCCTGTTCGATGCAACAGAGTTGCTCAGATCGACGGGTTTGTTCGGTTCTTGTTCTTATGGTTTGTTGCAAGTCTTTGTAGCAGCAAAATTTCTCTCGACTTCGATCTCGAGAGGAAGACCCCAGTGAGATATTCCACTTGAGTCTCTGGAGGCTATTATCTAAACCACGCCCATTGCTATGGCTCCACTTCGAGAATCGGCCTCTTAGGGCCTGCTCTCTCGAAGGTTCTATCAGCCCATGTGCATCCCGCCAAAAAACAAAGGCATAACGGTCTAGACTTCATGTCGAGTCCCCTGAGCAAGAGTTGCTTGTTTACCCGGATTCCCAAGTATTGAGTTCCTTATCTACCTTGTATTTGGCATCGAGTTCGCCACGTCGTGGTCAGCCCGCCCGATTATCTCCAGTAGGTCGGTTGTTCTATCAAGAATCTTAGTTGACTTGGGACCGATATCCCAACCATCGACATGTCCCACAACAATCAATCACATAAACCTCATATCCCGGTAGGCCTGGGTATTATAGCTCCCCCATTTATTTGAGCTATGAAGTTTAAAAACTGACAGTGATAAAGTCGGTGCGTGAGTACTATCATGTAGTAGTGGCATTTCTTGACATAACTTTTTTAAAAATGGATATGACGACGATAAGAGGCAACGCCCAATTAACAACAGATTCTAAGATCAAACAGACCGAACACGTGCCGCCATGACACTGCGAAATGTACGTGGCAATCACATGGACGTATGCATATCGATGATCATTCGTCCGGCCACTGCGTAGCACTCAGGGGATCACTACACCAAGTCACCAACATGCACAGTTTGTTTTGAAAGCAAGCTTGATCGAACTATCAATTATTTGGGGTAATTTTTTATTTCTAGGAGAGAGACAGTCGAAGATACTGAAATATAAAATGTATTTTTAGTACATTAACCTAGATATACATAGTATGTTAAGTCATTTTAAAATTTTTACCGTTATTTAACTAGATGAATAGTATTATATCACAGGAGGTTTGAGAAAGATAAAGGTTGAAAAGATGGTCAGTCGCTCGACAGTCGACACTATAAGTTGTCTCCCAGCGCCTAGGCAGCCAGCACTCGCTCAGTCGCTTGCAATCTCTCGCTTATTTCAAAGACCAATGGCAGTCCCGACCATCGTCTTGCTGCCGCTCTGGGCGCCCGGCCACTTCATGTCTACGCTCGACGCCGGGAAGCGGCTGCTGGCCCGCAGCGGCGGCGCCCTCTCGCTCACCGTGCTCGTCATGCAGCCGGCGACTAAGTGCTCAGTGTCTGAGGTCTCCGGCCACATACGGCGGGAGGAAGCTTCGGGTCAAGGCATTCGCTTCCACCGCCTGCCCGCCGTCGAGCGCCCGACGGAAGCCGTGGGCATCCTGGAGTTCGTCTCCCTCTACATACAGCTCCACGCGCCACACGTGAAGGCGGCCCTCTCCAGGTTGGCGTGCCCGGTGGCCGGGCTCATCATGGACTTCTTGTGCACGACTCTCCTCGACGTCTCCCGCGAGCTCTCCGTGCCGACCGACGTGTACTTCACCGGCAGTGCGGCGACTTGCGCGCTGTACTTGCGCTTACCGGAGCTCGACGAGGAGGTGGCCGTCGAGTTCGAAGAAATGGAAGGCATGGTCGACGTGCCTGGGCTGCCGCCGGTAACTCCTTCGTCCCTGCCAATGGGGCTTATGGACAAGAAGAGAACGGACTACCCGTGGCTCGTGTACCACGGCAGGCGATTCATGGAAACCGACGGCCTCATCATCAACACGGCGGCGGAGCTTGACCAGAGCGTTGTTCTGGACGCCATCGCCGATGGCCGCTGCTCGCGCGGCATCCCTGCCCCAACCGTATACCCCATAGGCCCGGTGATCTCGTTGCAACCGCCCACCGAGCGGCGGCACGAGTGTCTGCGGTGGCTCGACGCGCAGCCTCCGGCCACCGTGGTGCTCCTCTGCTTCGGGAGCTTGGGGTTCTTCACCGCGCAGCAGGCGCACGAGATAGCCCATGGCCTGGAGCTCAGCGGGCACTGCTTCCTCTGGGTGCTACGCGGGCGGCCGATCCACAGCGACATAGAACCCACGGACGCGAACCTCCAGGACCTGCTCCCGGAAGGGTTCCTTGAGAGGACGAAGGAGAAGGGTCTCGTGTGGCCGACGGGGGCGCCGCAGAAGGAGATACTGGCACACGCCGCCGTGGGGGGCTTCGTCACGCACTGCGGGTGGAACTCGGTGCTGGAGAGCATGTGGTTCGGCGTGCCGGTGGTGCCATGGCCGCTCTATTCCGAGCAGCACCTGAACGCGTTCTCGCTGGTCGCGTACATGGGCGTGGCCGTGGACATGAAGGTGGACAGGAAGAGCAACAACTTCGTGGGCGCAGCGGAGCTTGAGAGTGCCGTGAAGACGCTGATGGGCGATTCCGACGAGGGGAAGAAGGCGAGGGAGAAGGCCATGGAGATTAAGGCTGCATGCAGGGTCGCAGTCGAGGAGGGAGGGTCCTCGTACTCCGCGCTTGTGAGCCTCTCCGAGGAGTTGCAGAGATCTTGCACACTGCAAGCGAACAAGTAGGGAGCCAGTGATCACCAAATTACCGACGCGCAGCCCCGTTGCTTGTGCAATCGGGATCCCATGCGGTAGCGTATAAATGCAAAGGTGTGTATTTTGATCTGAATACAGATTATAACTTCTATAAATATGTCATAAGTGTCCAATTTGTACGAAATAAATTTTATAATTCATCTAAAATCCTAAAGAACCCATTTTTGAAACTTTTCATTTTTTTTCAATTTTTATCATTGTTTGAATTTTTTGAATTTTAAAAATTCAATAAATCAAAAGAATTGAAAAGTTTCGAAAATGAGTTGTTTAGGATTTTAGATGAATTACAAAATTTGTTTCGTACAAATTGAACACCGTATGACATATTTATATAAGCTATAATTTGTTTTTAGATCAAAATGCACGTGCATTTATATTTGCTATTGCAGGGGATCTGGATTGTTGTGTTGTGAGCTACTTGTGTGATTTAAGGTTGGTCTAGCCACTCTGAACTGTTGCCACTGTCGTACTCAGTAGTATTTTCATGAACTAACAGCGAATAAAGTACTTTAAAAAGAATCGGCTTTCGCTGTAGCCTTTTTTTTTTTTTGGAAAGCACGAGAACTAGAGATCTAGGGGGCAGTTTGGTTTCTAGCCCTGCCTTACCCTGCCAATATTAGGCCGTGCCATCACCATTTGGTAGCCATTTGCTTTGTAACCTTCATTTGGCTCGCCCTGAGAAAAAATCGGCGCACCATCAAATTCCTTCACGAAACACGGGCAGGGCGCGGGCGGCCGAATCGGATGCCTTTTGTTGGCGCGGCCAACGCTCGCTCCGGCTAATCTTTCCTGCGGTCTCTCCAATCCCTCCCACGCTCCTCAATCCCTCCCGCACTCCCCAAAACCCTCCTTCCACCGCCCTGACCCTGCTCATGCCGCCCTCCCCAAGGCCCTGCTCGATCGCCGCCGCCCCCAACCCCTGCTCCTCGCCGTCCTCCCTAAACCTCTGCTCGCCGTCGCCCCCAACCCTACTACTCGCCGCCCCCAAGCGCCTGCTCGCCGCCATCTCCGGAGCCTGCTCCACGCCGCCCTCCCCAAGCCCCTGCTCGCCGCCGCCCTCGGAGCATGCTCCTTCCCCGACCAGGCGGTGCAACGACTTCCTCATCCTCCCCAACCAGGTATGCAGCTTCCTCCTTCCCCCTGCTTCTCTCCGGCTTTGCAAGGTGACATGCTGCCCTCCACTTGTTTCTACTTGTTCAAATTGTGCAAAGTGATAGTACAACTTAAGTTTTTATTTGTTCAGATGGATTGCAACGAGGAACATCAATTTTTTTTATCTTAATTACTATGTCCGGAAGCAAAAGTCCATAGGTGTTCTTCTTCTTATGGTAGCTTGCTAGTTGAGATTAAAAGATGGAAGAAGACAGAGAGAGTGAGGGTTGAAATACAGTCCTCTAGTGGACAGGGATATTTGAAGGTGCAATGAATTGGTTAGGTTAACACAAACCTGTGATCGAGTATGTGTTAGTCAACTCCGTATGACGAGTGGTATTTTGCAAGCTGTGTAACCGACTAAGGCAAAAAGGACTTCTAGTTGACACGTTGCATGTTTCGGTTGAAGAGCAAGTTGCGTACTTTCTATACATGGCAGGACATCGTCATACAAATGTTGTTGTTGCGTTTAAGTTTTGGCGTTCAGGGGAGAACATCAGCATATACTTCAATGTGGTGTTGAAGGCATTGGGGGTCCTTGCCAAAGAACTCATCTATTTGAAATCCACTGATACAGATGATAAGATCACTAGTAGCCGAAGATTTCATCCATATTTCGAGGTAATTGGCCATTGACCTATATATATTAATGTCCTTTGAAACGCATGCTATATCTTGCCTTACACTTGTTCTTAAATGTAGAGCTACAACCGTCGAGCGTGGTTTTGGGACACTCAAGGGAAGGTTCAAGATACTTAGTGAGAGACCATATATACCCCTAAAATCTCAAGTGAAGGTGGTCGTAGTGTGTTGTGCGCTCCATAACTAGATTATTGATAATGGGCCTGATGAGCTTATGATTGATGAGGCCACTTGGTACTATTGTACTATGACAATTTAATTTCAACACCTTGGATGGATTTTAATGTTGATTATTGTACCATTTGCTATTTGGTATTACTTAATTTCAGCACTATTATCAATTCAGTTGGTTGCAAGATGAGAAACTCCAAAAACAAAGCTATTGTTTTAAAGAGCGAGGGAGATTCATCCTATCGTGAGAGGTATCTGTGTTGGATAGAGGAGAATACTAAGTTCATGGTTCAGTGGTACATTGATCTCCGGAAGGATAAACCATTGGCTTTCAGGTTTACGAAACAACACCACTTGCAATGTGCTAATGCACTTAATGGCAAATTCGCCATTGGTGCAACTCAAAGCCAGATAGACCGACACTACAGGGGTTACAAGGAGAAGTATGGTTGGATTCGCCGTGCCATGAAAAATAGTGGGAACGGCTTTGATACCACTTCATGCAAGTTTACAATTTCAGAGACTGAGAAAGCACATCTCCGTATGAGTTTACATTTTTCCAGTTTGCATTTTTGCAAGATTGTGTTTCACACGATAATTGTGATCATAATTTATGTGCTGTAGCTGTTCATATTTAAATTTGGTTTTGTGATAGACCTATTTCACCTGTTCTATAAAGTTTGTTGAAAATACAATGTCCACTTCACTGATATGATGTTTCTTTCTCCATTATAGAAAACAACAGTCAACTATCTCACGAGGCCTATTAAATTCTTCGATTTACTAGAAGACTTGTTCTCAGATCAATCCCAGGCAGATGGCTCCTTTGCTGCTGACCAGTCCACCATTAAAGATGTAAGCAGCGGTGAGGATGACATCGAGTGTCCAAGGGACTTTCAGGGCACGGAAGGCAACGATGGCAATGAGTGACACAATTGCTCTCAATATCCCTATTGATGTAGATGATCCTTCTTCAACATGCAGCAAGAAGCGCAAGTGGGAAAAATCACCTCCGAAGAAGATTAGAAAGGACAAATCCACACGACCGAGTAAAATATCAAATGATGATATTGCAACAAGCATCAAGAATCTTGCAGACTCTCTTGCAGCAGTAGCTACTCCCTCTTATGCTACTTTACCTGCACGTGAGGATCCCCATGAGAGCTGTGGAGAAGAGTAGATGCTCATACCATAACTGCTAAAGACAAGCTTGACATTGCTTCTCACCTTTGCAAGCCCGACCAAGAAGCATGTCGTAGCTATCTGAATTATGTGAGCAATGCAACACTTGAAGCTTGGGTTATTGATTTCATTAGTAGCAAGTATGGTGTTGGTGACTGAAGTTGGTATGGGTGTTGGATGATCTTGTACTTGTCTAACCCACCTTTTGCTACAAATGCTTTGGGTCAAAACTAACCATATGCTACTGTGGTGATTTAGTCGCTAAACTATCTATGTGTTGCACAATGCTTTAGGCCTGTTGCTATATATAGTTTGAAAACTGCTTCTATATTGTATTGTATAATTGGGTCTATTTGGTCATGCTATGTATGTGCGATGACCATATTTTATGTGCTATGTATTTGCCATGGCCATATTTCTACGTGCTGCTATGAAAGTATGCTAAATGATGCTATTATATGTTCTACCATATTTGTGAAAATATTGAAACTTTGTGCTATTATGTGGCAGTGTAGGCAAATCTTTAATGTCAAAGACGTAGCTTATTAACCTTGTCGGGGATTAGATCACGGCCCATTGCCATGGCCCACTCCCTGACGGCCCAATCGAATACGACCTACCAGGCCCAAATCCTTGGAAGGTTCTATCAGCCCATGTGCATCCCGCCAACAGCTTCTGGACCGGCACGGTGCGAACGGCCTAGGATTCGTGTTTGAGTCCGACTCGCAGAGTTCTCGCACGGCCACGAGAAGACCTTGACGTGGTTTCCGGATTGGATAAGGAGTCGTGATCCCCAAGATTAGAGCTTACCTTATCTACCGTGAGGTCATATTTGGCATGTATGAGTTCGTTCATTTATCTCGTAGTTAGCCCGCCCGATATTCCCTCGGTAGGTCGGTTTGCTCGCACTATATAAACCGAGTTCTTCGGCGTGTAGAGGGGCGACTTAGACGCATCTAGCTTTAGCATCTGTTAGACACTTGATCATAGCGCTTTGTTACACCATAATCTCGCCGAGACTTGTTCGCCTCGTCGAGCCATCTCTTGTATTCATCTCGATATATAAGAAAGGCCGGACGTGGGGCTATTATCTCTCGAGAGGCCCGAACCAGGATAAAACCCCGCCTCTCTGCTCGTCTGTTGCTCGTGGTTGTTCGGCGTGTCTCCTATCTCCTCTTTGAAGAACCTTGGTTGACTTGGGTCGATATCCCAACCGTCGACAAACCTCTAGTATTCTGTCATTTTATCTTGCAAATTTAATGTGTTCTTTGTTGTTCGACTTTGGACATAACTTGGATAATTATTGCAAATTATTATTCTATAGCTTGGTTATGACCTCCCTAACCCCCTTAGGCTTTGTTTGGGAGCAAAGGGGAGCAAAATCCGGTGAAAAAATTCCCCTAGGGGATTTTTTGGTACTTTCATTTCCCTGGTATCTCTATCCCCCAACTTCCCTTCTTCCTCCTCTTCTATTCCACGTATTATTCCAAAGAAACACCTACGGCCGAGGCGGTGCCGCCCTCCTCTTCTCGCCAGCAACGCCGCCCTCCTCCTCTCGCCACGGACGGCCAAGGCGGCGCCTCCCTTCTCCGCCTTCCGCCCCAATTTCAGCGGCGGCATCTAGATCCGGGCGGCTCCGTGGCGGCGCGGCTGCTCGGGCGGCTCCGGCGGGCAAGCTGTGGCTCCGAGGCGGCGACCGAGGCAGGGGCGGGGGCCGAGGCAAGGCGAAGGGGACGAGGTGGCGGCTTCCTTCTCCGTTCTTGCCGACGACGCGCGACGGGCGGCGACCGGAGGCGGGGCGGACGGCAGAGGGGACGAGGCGGCGGCGCTTCTCCGCTCTTGCCGACGAAAGCAGAGTGAGACGGGAAATCATCCACGAGGTGACAGTAGATTATTTTGTACCCAGGGATTTGACAGGGATTAGTTGGGATTTCCCCTTCCCCGCCTCTCCCAAACACTACCAGGGGAAATCTCCCTAGGATTGGTCACGGGGATTTTTGCCCTGGGAATTGAGGGGGATCCCGGCCGGGAATTGAGCTTCCAAATGAGCCCTTAATATTTTATATGTGTTGATCATTATCAGATTTGGTTTTGGCATCAAACCAAACATTGCCTTGCCAATCATTGGTAGCCTCTCATGGCAATTAACCAAACACTTTCTGTATTGCCTTGCCATTTCTTGGCCCCAAACCAAACAAGAATTTTTTTGCCAAAATTTTGGTCATGCCCTGGGTTGGGCACGAACAAAAAATTGGCATGGCCACCCATGCCATCAAACCAAATAGCCCCTAGATGACGGACGCGGGGGCCGTCCGACGCCCGACGGATGCGCTTCCAGCGCTCCAGCGTTAGATCTTAAAAAAAATTGTTATTTAGTTTTGGCAAGTAAAACAACTTTTAAAAAATAAAAAATATACTCCAATCAATGTCAGATACCACATGTATTTTATTCGAATCGGTATGACCAATATTCATTTTTATAAACTTTTTTAAAGGATAACCTAGATGTATAAATGTTGTATACCAATCTAAAAAATATATGTGGGAATGGACATGCATTAGAGAATATTTCTGATTTATATTGATTTTTCTTACACGTTAAAACAAAAATAACAAAATTTGCCTAAATATCTAACGATTGTTGTTGGATGGAGATCCAACGGCCATACTTGCCTTTGAGACGGAGGCGGCTCGACAAAGCGCCGAACGCCCTTGGGTCCCTAGATGACTGAGTCACATCTCAAATCGATTTGACCCGGTGTAACACCCCATTTTGGGGGTTTATTCAAAATTTTTGAAATTTCAAAATTCGTTTGAATTTGGCCACGGACTAACATTTGGGCCCAGTAGCTCTCTCTCTTTCTCTCTTCTGCTCTCGCTCGCTCTCTGCCTGGTAGACCGCGCCGTCGCGTCTTCACTTTGCCCAAGCCTACCCTGGTCTGCGCTGCGCATCGCTCAAGACATCATGCGCCGCGCCGCGGAGCATTGGCTCTGCCGCGCCACGCCGTCCCATCACCGCGCCGCTCCGCTCCTCGTGCCGCACCGTCCAGTCACCGTGCCGCGCGCCTCCCCGCATCACCGCACGCGCCCTCGGGTCCAACGCTCACCCCACGCCTATAAAAGCAACGAGCTCCCCCGCGGGCGCTGGTTTCCACTTCCCCCCAAATTCGACCCTCGCCGGCACCAAAGCAATTTCGGCGATTCCGTGAGTCCCCGTCCAATTCCTCTCTACGGGAGCCCCCTTGAAACCCTCCTAAACTTTCCACTCATTCAATTTTACCAGGGGAGCTTGGAGCCGTCGTGCTGAATCCACCCCTGTTCAGGTCACTGTCGGGCCTTCCACCACCAGCCGTCCCCAAGCTCTTTCGTCCTTTTGGAGCCCGTGGTGAGCACCTCCTTGACCTCCTCTAGCTCGACGCTCATGATCATGGCCTATAGAACCGTAGCTTAGCGCGAGAACTCCGGCAAGCCTTCGGCTCCGCCAACATCACCGCGTCCGGCCGCCTCCGGCCTCGACGAGGGTGCCATTAGGACCATAGGAGACCGCAGGTGCGTGTGGGTGCCGCTGCGTCATTCGCCGTCGCCGCCGGGCCACGTCACCCCGTCGAGAGGTTGACGACGAACGGCAGCCGTCCGATCCGCGCCAGGATTCGTGCCGACGCATAGCCATAGTGTCACTGACCTGCGGGTCCCGCCTGTCGGATCACCCCCGCGTGCGCTGAGACTGAGCCGCGCCTCCAGGTCGCTAACGCGTGGGCCCCCGTCCCCACCTAGCGGGTTAAGTGGACACATTTTCTGGCACGGCGATCGATAGCGCCTCGCAAGCCTTGGGCGTATTCTCCCGGCCGCGTGGGCGCGTGCGCGCGAGTGGGCAACGGGCCGAAACCGACGACTGGGCCGGCTCGTGAGTTGGCTCGGCCCGGTGCGATTTAGTAATTGTCCAGCAAATTTCTTAATTAGTTAAATGCCAAATGAGCTTTGGAATTATTAAAATTAGCTAGAGACTCCCAAAAATTCTATAAAAATTTAGATAAATATTAGAGACCATTTCTGATTTTATAAAAATATAAAAAATAGCCACAGGGGAATTTGCACTGTTAGTTGTAATAGTAATTTCCTCTATATATAAATAGTTAAATTAATTCTAGGGTATGTGTTGGCTATATTAATTAAAGAATTTGAACCCAATTATTGGTTAGATAAATGCCCTGATAAATCTAGAACATTTTAAATTTGCCTTTATTGCCTAAGTATATTCATAGGATTATGTAATTGCTAAACCCAACGAATGATTAACTCATATCCTATTAAATTAATTAAAGAGCTGAAGCTAGAAAATATATGAACAAGGGTTTATAACCTTGGTTTATCTCTTTATACTTTGGAGCACCTAGTATAATGTCAACTCCGATAAACATTATTTTGTACGTAGGTTAAATTCCGAAGGGTCATCATTTTATGTCGTATAGAAACCCTGATCACCCTATTACGCCCTTATCGTACAAAATCGTATTTTGGGGTTTAGTGGACTATTATATACTGATAACATTATTTATTAATGCACTTTGTCATGCATAGCATATCATGTCATGCATAGCATATCATACGATAGGTTCGCTAATCGATCTTAGGCAGTAATGCCGAGGGTTTGACCTAGGTCGTGCATGCATCATGATTTTTGTTGCATTATTAAGTAATTATTGATTTGTTGGTATGATTAGACATAGGCGATCCCGAAGGGAGATTTGTGGACGCCGAGGAGGAACACCTACCTTATCAAGGCGAGTTAATACTTACTCTTTAGATGTAGTCCGTATCAGGGAGAGATTGCGACTTTCCCTAGTGCGGATTAACATCACTAAATATCATGTTCATTACCCAGTTTTCTGTTAACTATTTTGTTTATTAAGTAAATGCATGCCTAGTAAACTACCTAATTGCTAATCATGTAATATTTACACATGCCTGCCTTTGAACTATTTAGCCTTAATGGCTGCCTTGATTGTCATTACTCTTGATAGCCTATGATTAGTCTGGTAACTACTTTAACCCTACCTAATGGGTAAAACTTGCTTAGGCTGGTTTAGGCTTAAAAAATCTTCTGGCAAATCACCACAGAACGGTGAACCGATATTCACCGGTCATTAATTATTCCCATTCAATATGATATGACATATGACAGTTAGGGCTGGTAGTTACATGTGGGAAGGACATGTGGGAAGTCGGTCTGTGTTGATCGGTTTGGTTGGGATAGCCCAAGTGTGGTGTGGTCGATGACCGTGGAAGTAGAGAATGATCGGTGGGTTGCCCCTAGTTGAACATCCTGAGGGATGAGCAAGGCATAGGGTGCCTAGTGCTGGGTTTAGCCAGGGCTTACCCAGGAGGAGCGCGGAGTAACACACGTAGCGGGGAGATCGCCCATCTGAGGGAATGGTTCCAACACAACGCGTGGCCATCGCGCAGAGTACATGAGTTGGATCGCCAGCTGTGAGCGCTCTGCAAAGGCCCTCTGGGACCATTCTCGATAGGGATCGGCTTTGGTCATCACCGTGGGAGAGAATGGCCACACATCCCTAGGATGACGGTCGGCTAGTGAGGGCTGGCAACCCCCTAGGCCGAGGCGGGCATGCCATGGCATGTGTGGTCCACAACAGGATTGCCAAGTCCTAGAATGATGGCGGAACTAGGAAATGTTGGGGCAACCGGAAGAAAGTCTGTCGAACGGATACGCTGGTTTGGTGATCGGTTAAGCTGGGCTGTGCATTTGGTTGAGATCGGTCGTTTGTGGGTTGGTTGGTATGTTTGGTTGGTTAGTTGGGTTTGTGTCTATTGTTAAGATGGAAAACCCCTAATTTATATAATTAAGACAAATACTAGTTGATGGTAGTTAGGATGCTTCCAAAATCTTATAAACTTAGCTTTACGCAAATAAAATAACTCATCTCCTCTAAATAAAGCTTTCTAAACACTATATGCATTAAGGGAAGTGTTAACTAGCCAGCGTTTGGATAACGCTGACCTCGCCTTCTTACCTTCTTTAGTCGATGGAGTTGAGGATGACCCTTACGAGTGCCATGAGGACGACGGACAAGACTACGGTGGACCTGAAGAGTCTTAAGGGTTGTTCCGATCGCTAATGGACACTAGTCGATAGGGATTCTTTTGGGTAAATATTTTGTGACCGTTGTAACTCTGAACTTTGTTTTCTAACTTAAGGCATGTATGGGCCACCTTACTAAATTCGCCTAAGGGCGTAATAATGATTGTAATATTCAGATATTTTATTTATCGATGTATGCTTGTATCGCCTATGTGGTCTTCCGCGCTAGCGTACTGATCTAGGGGCTAATGCATGGGATTATCGACCCTCAAGGTAAGTTAAAATTGAGGCGTGACACCTGGCCTTTATATCGAGGATCCCAAGACAACGTCTCGACCTAACCCGCTCTGTCATGCCATAAACCCGAGGAGAGGAAGAGAATGCTGACCTTGGGAGGAGGAGTTGGTCCACCCAATGGTCTTATTATGTTGCTGGGAGGAAGATGGTGCTACCAACCCACCGAGTGCCATTATATCATCGCAGACGAAGAGGGAACCCTCACTATTGTGGGGAGCAAGAGGTGCTCGACGTGGCCATGCACAGAACCATAACCTTGATGTGGCGTATTTGGCGAGGAGGAGCCATGATAGGATTCACTAGGGAGGCGAGGCTGGAAGTGGGGGCCTTTCACTACTCAGCCACGCCTTAGTGGTCATGGAATGGCGGACATGGATTAGGAGGTAGGGGAACAAAGAAGGGTACAGTGGGGTTGTGGTGATCGAGTGTGGGGGGAGAGAAGAAATGCAGAAGTTAGGATTGGGAAGGCATGAGGCAGGGTGGGGCGATTTTTTCTCTTAAGGATTGAAATACAATAGTGAAGGCAGGTTAGGTCGTGTTGAGGAAGACCTAACCCAGACCGGACTTCACTGGAACAAGGAACACGACCCAACCTTCACCTGGCTTCCTAGTTGGGTTATGACTTGGGTGGGTCGAACCACAGTTGTCCATAATTGGGAACAAGAATCCCAGTCGAGCTTACTTTTGGTTTGAGGAACTAGAATTTATCCTAGTTTAGGCATCCCTGGAAAGGGACAATAACATTATGTTCAGTGTTTTGTTATAATTAAGAGATTATAGTAAAAGTGTCGGTGCAACATGCACCGGAATTTGCTCCCTTCACTTAATACGCGGCGGCTTGGCGCACGGTGGGTGAGCAAGGCCCCAGGCGCCACAGGCGAGCAGGCCACATGGCGGCTCAGCATCGATCTGGCAACTCCGGCAGGTGGCGTCTTGCAAACGGACGGGCTTCAGGCCCCACTTGGCAGACGCGCCCGAGGGGAGTAGGGAGCTTATCATAGAAGGCTCGTCTCCACTCAGCGTATCAAAAAGCATTTAATGTGGCGATTCGGCATGGGAGGCAGAAGATGACGATTACGGTCACTGTGGCTCTGGCCGAAGAACTGTAGCGGTCATTCTGCCGCTGCATTGCTGCAGGTCTGACCGATGTCGATGTCAGGCGGCTCTTCCATCCCGTCCACACTCGGTGACAGATGGGAGTAGGTGAAGCAATCGGCTTCAGCAGCGGAGAAAATGGGATGCACAGTGATACGACGCAATTAATGTACTCTCTCTCTCTCTCTCTCTTTCAGCCGTCACCGGCAGTATAAAAACGGGATCCTGGTGAGAGAGAGAGAGGAGTTTGGATCCCTGATACACCCAAGCCTTGTACGTTCTTCAGCGAGAACACACACCCCTTCAAACCAAAATAAATCAAGCACAAGTAGGATTAGGAGTAGGACTATCCTCTAGGCGAACACAGTTCACAAAATCTGTCAGGTGAAAAACCACCGACAACAAGGATTAGAAAGAAAGAGACCTAGGTATAGTGTTCCTCTAAACGCCATGTAGAATAGATGAATCTTAGGGAAAAAGAGTGTCCTACCCTAATGCAGGAGGACAATATTTATACAAGGCTTAGGGATACAAAACTGAAAAGATAAACATATATGGACACATGGTAACTAATCCATAGAATAACGGGATCCCCCGACACAAGTTGAAATCCTAATGCGCTTCATCATCACGGGCCGAGCTGTCTTGATCAACACGTGACGGGGCAATGCCTAGCACAATGCTTTGCCACCATTCTTGATAACTAGCTACATGTCCCTGCGCACTAGACCTGTTCATGGGCAGCCCGGTCCGATGGCTCGACCCGAGCCTGACCTAAAAAACCAAGCCGAGCCTGGCCGGGCTTGGTCATCGGACAAGGCTATGTCTTTAGTTATTAGCCCGAGAGAAATTTTGGGCCGGGCTCAGGCTTCTGGTTTTAGCCGGAATGAAGCTCGGCCCGGCCCAAAGTATCCTATAGCGTATCAGTCAGAAGCATAGCAGAAATCAGCCAGCACCTAGCAGTGGTAGCGAGCAGCCCAAAATGCAGCAGTCCATTACAGCAGCAGTGCGGAGCGAGCAATCGCGGTCCAGGCCAAGTGTTCTAGCGCTTAGAAATGAAAAGGTGGCCCAATGCGCTTGCGGTTCAAATGAGTTTAGCCCACCGGCCACTGCGCTATAGGCTACAGCCGTGTGTACAAGTGCGTAGTAGTTTCTAGTTTTTAGTACCACTAGGGGAGAGGAGGATTACGTGCACACTCACGAGGCTATAAGAATACGGCCGTGCTATTTCGCAGGCACCTGCCGTGCCGGCCAAACTAGCAGGCACCGCGGTTAGCCGTCGCCCGTCGGATCATGGGGCGTGCGGATCGGCTGTTGAATCATGGGTGCGTCCGGATTAATCCAATAGTTAGCACTCAATTAGTGAAAATTACATTAAATTTCTACTGTTTTTTCATATTTTCATTTACTGAAAAAATGTTTTGCGATAGTGCAATTTTTTGTGCGAAGTCTGATCTATTATATATTTATTTTGTTTTCTATTTATTATAGATTTCTTTTGTTTTCTGTTTATTATAGATTTCTTTTGTTTTCTATTTATTATAAATTTTATTTTGTTTTCTATTTTTCATGTCAAGAGATTTTCGCTCGCATAATTTGCGAAATCGTGCAGGCGCAAAAAATTCCACAAAATTTGTACTGTTTTTCCACATTTTCATTATTGAAAAAAATGTTTTGCGATAGTGAAATGTTTTCGTGCGAGGTCTGCATGCATGTACACGGCATGTGCCTGCACAAATGCTGAAATTGTAGACGCCTGCCAAATAGTGCCTCCTATAAGAATAAGAATATAAGATACATGCATGTCTGGATTGAAAGCTTTAGCGCACAGGTCAACATTCTGTTGAATGGAATATTCTTTCCATGCATGTGCATATTGTTTGTAAGATTAAATATTAAATAAATCTTTTTTATAAGAAAAGGATGTATGCCTTAATTAAATGTATAACTTAAAATTCATAATTATGGCGGGCTTCAGGCCGGGCTTCGGGTTTTGGGCTTTTATCATGGGCTGGGCTAAGGCTCGAATAAATAAAAGTTTTGTCGAGCTGGGCTCGGGCTTGTCTTTTATAGGCTGTTTGGTTGTCTGCATCCAAAGAGTTTTGCATCTTAAAATACAAAACTATGGTGTTTGGTTGTTTTCTCACCCATCTGAACCAGGCTCTCCAGATGCAATTAACCCCTCCGGACCAGGCTCTGGAGGCACGACCAAATTGGGCGTTTCCCTAGAGCCAGGCACCGCGGATGCAGCAACAACCACAGTGCACGACATATTTGATTCATTTATTTGCTATATCTTTTAATTAGTATTTTTTATTACCAAAATGATTTCAAAAATGGGTTATTAATATTTTTTCAAACAAAACGAGACCACACTTGCCATATAAATTTTCAAATTTTATGAAATCATTTATTTTCAAAAATACTAAAATTATAGCATCAACATTTCATGTGATTTAAATGTTATGAAATCATTTATTTTTAAAATGTGCACGTTACTTTTTTAAAAGTAAATTCAATATTAAAAGTTAAAATATAAATTTGCAAAAATCAAAATTTATATCTTTTTTGTAATTAATATTTTAAATTGGAATTAATAAAAAAATATTAAATTGGGTAATTGATTAATTTATATATCTCTGGTCTCTTCTTGCTCAACTCGGTTCTATTTTTTTAGAGGGTTCAAAGAAGTCGCACACAACTCACTCCCTAACTCCTAACCCCTAAACTTACATGCACGCACACGCGTGCGCCCTAACATACGGTAGAAACAGGGGTTAATTGCACTGGTGCCATTATAAAACACCCAGAAACCGCGCTTGCCATTTTTCGAAGCCCTCACTCAGCAATGCCATTTCAGCGAATTTGTCCTCTCAAACGTGCCATTCTGAGCCTTTACAAGACAATACCCATCACAAATACACATAAAAATACTTCTATACGGTGGGTCCCACATGTCATACACTCTGCCCTTCTTCCTCCTCAATCCTCCTCGTCTCTCTCTCTCTCTCTCTCTCTCTCTCTCTCCAGGATCCCGCCGTCCCTCTGAGCTCGCCGGCGCCCTCCTCCCCGACGAGCTCGCCGGCGCCACCCTCCTCCCCGACGAGCTCGCCGGCGCCGCCCTCCTCGCCCACGAGCTCGCGGCGCCACCTCCTCCCCATGAGCTCGCCGCGCCGCCTCCTCGCCCACGAAGCTGGCGGCGCCACCTCCTCCCCACGAGCTCGCCGCGCGGATCTCCTCCCCACAAGCTCGGCTGGCGCCGCCTCCCCCCACGAGCTCGCCGCGCGATCTCCTCCCCACAAGCTCATTGGCGCCGCCTCCCCCACGAGCTCTCCGTGGCGGATCTCCTCCCCACGTGCTCGCTTGCGCGGATCTCCTCCCCATGAGCTCGCGGCGTGGATCTCCTCCTCCACGAGCTCACTGGCTCAGCCTCCTCCCCACGAGCTTCGCCGGCGCAGCCTCCCGCCCTATGTTCTCGGCCCGGCGCGCCCTCTGCTGCGTCCCCTTGGCCGCTTGTGCTCCCAGGCCGCCTCGCCTGCTCGGCCCGCGAGGAGGTAGCCACCGGAGGAGCTTCGCTGTCGGGAGGTCGCCGCCAGAGGAGCTCACGCCTTGGCCCTTGGAAAGAGAGAGAGAGAGGAGGAAGAAGAAGTTGAGAGGTGACAGTGGGACCCACTGTCGGTCAGATTTCTTGCGTATTAACATGTATTTTACCTCAGAAGCCCTATAATGGCACGTTTGGGAGAGGAAAACTGTTAAAATGGCATCTCTGCTTGAGGCGATCGAAAAATGGCAACCGTGCTAACGGGCTGTTTAATAATGGCACCCATGAAATTAACCCAAACAGAAACAACGATTGTCCCAAGGTACAACAATTAGATATCAAGGCATACCTCTATGACACACAGAGCCAAAACTGGGGTTTGAACTCTGGTGAGTAGCGCTGCCACTGTAGCCTCTACCACTAGACCAAGGCCTTGTCCGCAACTCGGTTCTATCTATCTTTCCCATGGTTTGGTTTGAAGGATTTGGTTGTAACGAGAAAGCTAGGAGGCTTTCAAAAAAGGAATAGAGCAAGGCTCTGGTAAGAGGCTCTGAGCGTAAGAAGGAGAGAAGGCAAGTGCAATTTACGTTGCTTCCATAACCCCTTATATAGGCGAAGCGCTGTGTGTCGCTTCTTTTTACGTCATGAACGGTAACAATACATCTATGCAGTTTCGCCAAATCTAGTGTGAGTCCAGTGGCGGACGCAGCACCCCCGCGCCTTGGGGCGCTAGCGGGGGCTCAAAAAAATAGGCTGCTTACCCCAGCAGCGAGTAGGCTTAATTTGGGCCATCTCCCAAAGGCCCGCACCCCCTCCATCCAAGCAAGCAGCAGAGCCCCCTCCTCAGTCTCGCACTCGCTCCCAACCTGGCTCCCCTCCCACTCCCACCCTCCCGGCCTCTCAATCCGACGACCCGAACCCTAGCGCTAGGCTGCTAGCGGTAGCGTCTCCGGTCTCCCCGCCTCTTCCATTGCTGCCCGCCCGCCGCCCGCCATGGCTGCGCCTCGCCCGCCATCGCCGCCTCTCCCACCCAGCGCTTTGTCTTGCCGCCCTCTCCCCGGCGGCCAAAGCCCAGCCCAGCGCCTCGCCTCTCTCTCTCCGCCGACCGTCACCCGGCTCGCCCACGAGTCCAGAGTCCAGACGTCCATCCAATGTCTTTGTCAGGCGACTGCGATAAGAATGCTATTGATTCTCGTAATTATAATTGAATTTGGAATTTGGATGCTAATTTGCCATGTAAGATTGTAAGATAATTGATGCTAAATTGCTAATGCATAGTGCTATTATTCATTGTGATTTGTGAATTATTCCACATTTCCACTGTTAATTGGATTCTATATTGCTATTATTTTCACATTTCCACTGCTATTATTCCACATTTCCACTGTCTATTAATAGTCTATTAAAGATTTAGATTTTAGAGTATTAGTATTTTTTTTATGTGTAGAAGATCTGAAGATGGATAATAAAAGAACTTTGCAAGGCTATTTTAACCCAAGCTCTAGGAACCCTCGAACAAACGAGGGCGCCACTCAACAAAAGAAGCCTTGTGTTGAATTCAATCCCGATGATATAATTGCGGATCCAGCATGCCGGCCTCCAATTGATAGCTACCCCATTAGAATTAGAGACGCAGTGAGAAGGGCATATTTGTTGAAGGGTCCAACCCGTCCTATTGGTTATGCTTACCCCCAAAAGGGTCCAACTCGTCTTATTGTTTTATTTGGAATGTTTTATCGTGCATATTTAATATTTTCTCATATGTACAATCATCTTACATAATTTATTTTTTCCCTATAGATTTTGTTGATTTTGGACAAATTTGGGCAAACTGAGGCATTTTCTTCATTAGAGGTATCATTTTTTGTGAAACTTGTATTGTTTTATCATGTATGGATCATGTTATTAGTATTTTAATGAGTGAATTGATGTTTTGTTGTAAAATTTGTGGTCACATGTTAATTTTCAATGCTCCTAGATGTCATTGTGTCAAAAAAAATAATTTAAGCCTAGCACCCCCTCTAATTTTGTCCTGCGTACGCCACTGTGTGAGTCTGTCGTATTTGTACATTGTTTCATCGCTAATAAAATTCCGATTGTTACCGCAGTCTAGCAACAGTAAAACCCTAGAGAAGGTTGTCCGGAACTTGCCAAATGAGTTTGTTGCATGTTTAATGTTGAAAGGCCTTAGTTTGTGCAGTCTGCTGTTGTCCAGTCAAAGTGTTTCCTATCCGGATGGATGGGTTTCTATCCGGATAAAAAGTGTTTCTACGTACCGGTGCATGCATGCATATGCGTACACCTATTTTGTACCCATTGCAATATCTAACTACATGATCAATAGTATTGGAGAAATTATTTTATAATGACGCTTGGTCAGGTACGAATACTTTAACGGAAATTCCTCAGGACTCCAGGCCGGTGGGGCGCTGATTAGGACGAGGAAGAAGGGAGGAGCAGGAGGGAGGAGGAAGGAGCTGACCTCGCCGTCGAGCTCGCCGCGCCGTTTCGGGTTAGGGTTAGGGAAAATATGGGTTCCTCGGGGTTTAGAGGGAGGTCGGGGAGACGGCGGACCGGCGGTGGGTGGGCTCGTGGGCGGCATGGAGGCGGCGTGGCGCCACTAGAGCCGAGGAGGGGCGGCATGGCGGCGGCGTCGGCGACCACCACCTCACCCCCGGTTAGGGTTAGCGGTGGGCAGCGAGCGTGAGCGGCGGCCGGCGGCGAGGCGCCACCGGCCGAGGAGAAAGGAGGCGGCGGGGCGGCGGGGTGTCGGAGAAAGAGGCGAGGGCACGCGCAGGTGGTGGAGTGAGGGGGAGGCGGGGCGGAGGAAGGAGGCGGCGGAGCTAGGGGGAGACGGAGGGGGGAGCTATCCCGTCGGGGGCGGGAGGGACGGAATCCTGTCCCGCAGTCACCCTCATACTTTAAAGTATTTGGCAACTTGCATAGCGACCACACGATACGCAACAGATCGCCACCGTACATCTTACCTAACAACTTCGCCAATTTAATTGTCCCTGCTTACCACATACTACTAATTTATACGGTTCCACCAGCAAGATCTGCACTCATTTAGGCCTAATTCATTAGTCACACACGGAAAGGAAAGAGCGTCCTCGTCAAATCCATCCATGGCAAAGCCGACCGTGGTGTTGCTGCCCGTCTGGGGCGCCGGCCACTTCATGCCCATGATCGAGGCCGGTAAGCGCCTGATATGCCGCAGCAGCCGCGCCCTCTCGCTGGACGTCCTCCTCATGCCTTGTGCAACGGCGCAGGCGGCGTCAGACATTGCCGACCACGTACGCCGGGAGGAAGCCTCCAGCGACGACATCCGCTTCCACCACCTCCCCGACGTCCAGTTCCCGACCGACCACTCTGGCGTCGAGGAGTTCATCTCCCGCATAGTGCAGCTCCACGTGCCCCACCTCAGGGCGGCCATCTCCGGCCTGGCTTGCCCAGTGGCGGCGCTCATTGTCGACATCTTCTGCACACCGGCTCTCGACGTATCCCGCGAGCTCGCTGTGCCTACGTACGTGTACTTCACGTCGGGCGTTGCGATGCTAGCTCTCCTACTGCGCGCGCCGGAGATCGACGAGGAGGTGGCTGTCGATTTCGAGGAGATGCAAGGCGCCGTGGACGTGCCCGGGCTCCCGCCGGTGCCGCCGTCCTCCCTTCCGCTGACAATGCTGGAGAGGAGGAAGACGACTTATACGTGGTTCGTGTACACCGGCAGGCGCTACATGGAAGCCACCGGCGTTATCGTCAACACAGCAGCTGAGCTCGAGCCGGGCCTTCTCGCAGCCATCGCCGATGGCGGGTGCACGCGCGGAATCCGCACCCCGACGGTGTACCCGATCGGTCCGGTGCTCTCGTTCAACCCGCCCGCCGAGCAGCGGCACGAGTGCCTGCGGTGGCTCGATTCGCAACCTCCGGCCACCGTACTGCTCCTCTGCTTCGGTAGCAAAGGTTTCTTGGCCTTGCATCAGGTGCGGGAGATAGCCCATGCCCTGGAGCGCAGCGGGCACCGCTTCCTGTGGGTGCTGCGTGGGCTTCCGACCGATAGCAGGTACGACAAGGGTGACCCCACGGATGCCAACCTCGCGGAGCTGCTCCCAGAGGAGTTCTTGACGAAGACGAAGGAGAGAGGGCTCGTGTGGCCTAAGCGGGCGCCACAGAAGGATATACTGGAGCATGCCGCCGTGGGAGGGTTCGTGACGCACTGCGGGTGGAATTCCATCCTCGAGAGCCTGTGGTTCGGCGTGCCGATGCTGCCGTGGCCTCTCGCCGCCGACCAGCACTTCAACGCATTCGCGCTGGTGTCCGGCATGGGCGTGGCCGTTCCGTTGGAGATGGACAGGAAGCGCGGCAATTTCGTCGAGGCGGCGGAGCTGGAGCGAGCCGTCAGGTCCCTGATGGGCGGCGGCGACGAAGGGAGGAAGGCGAGGGAGAAGGCCAAGGAGATGATGCTCGTCTGCCGGAAGGCCGTGGAGGAGAGTGGGTCTTCGTGCGCTTCGTTGCGGAGGCTCTCCGATGAGCTCCGCCGTGGTGCGGTGCGGCCGAAGCAGTGACGCCAGAGGTGTTTCACTACGTCAAATCGCAGAGATACCGATAAGTACCCCCATATTCGTGTCCTCTGTCTTCACTTGCTCGTCCAGTCACATCAGGCCAAAACTTCGGGACTTGTGATGTGCGTCATTAATATTTTTTTTCTTTTTTATAAGAGTGGGATTGATGCTATTTTTTTTTCCTGTCGTCGATGTTTGTTTATCATAAATGTTGATCTTCCGTTCATGGTACACTACACGTCGGTGGTACACATTTAGGTTAATAAAATGATACATTGATTTCAACACATAAATGTTACACCAGCCCCAACAGCCCCGTATCCAACCTCTATATATTGTTTCAGAGGATGGGATAGAGGGGTATCGAGGATATTCTTACACTTGCACTTTTTGGAGTCTAAACGCACTACAGGAAACGCTTTCAGTGTGGGTGGTCAGAAAATTCAGTGTCGGCGGCCAAATGCCGCCGACAGATTAATGTCGGAGGTCTAAGTAAAGCCGCCGAAACAGACTGAATCTGTTTCGGCGGTCCGAAATATGCCGCCGACACTAATCAGCCACTCCCGCCCGCTCGTTGAATTTTAAAATTTTGCTCCCGCCAAATATTCTGTATCGGCAGCATCAACTTAACCGCCAACATTGTTACCTCCAGAGACGGTCCGATAACGGTGGACGTTTATGTGGACCCACGCAAGCGGTCGACCTTCTCTTGCCTCACCGACCCACGTGCGATCCACGGACCAAAGAAGAGCCGGAGGAGGCATTTGTGTCGGCGCTGCATCAAAGACAACCGCCGACATAGATAAAATAGAAAAAATCGGCGCGGCGGTGCTCGAACCCGCGACCGCAGGAACACACGCCGCCGCGCTACTGATAGCCAAGTGAGCAAAGATCTTTAATCAACAAGTGTAGGCTCCACATTGTTTTGTATGTTCAAGAAAGAGTCAGACGGCGGCTATAATTGAAGCCGCCGACATAGACCATCCTTCGAGCCACCTTCTCTCTACCTCACCGGGACCCACGTGCGATCCACGGGCCAAAGAGCGACCAGGGAGGCATTTGTGTCGGCGGCATAAGCATAGCCGCCGACATAGATAAAATAGATAAAATCGAAGTGCGGCGGTGCTCGAACCCGCGACCTGCGAGAGCACACACACCCGCCACCGCTACCGATAGCCAAGTAAGCAATGTTATTTATTCAACTTGTATAGGCTCCACATTGTTTTGTATGTTTGTTTGCGTAGGCTTTGTCGGCGGCTTATTATTTTGCCGCCAATATAGGACAGTCGGTGTCGGCGGTTTTGAAATTAGCCGCCGAGATAGACCTCTCAAGCCACCTTCTCTCTTGCCCTCACTCGGGCCACACGGGTCTAACCTAGGTGCCAAGTGGCTTCCTAGGTCATGCTGTTGGCATTAGGACTCCTTGGGCGAGGGAGTGCCGTGTTGGGTCAACCTTTATGGTGAGTTTATGTTGGGACCGTAAACCGCTCTAGCACGGAAGCCATCACGTCGTGAGGGTTTCAAAGGAATACGTCGTAGAGCTCGAGCCAAGACGGCACTCCCTAGGGCAACGAGGTCTCATGCCAATTCCATGACTTAGGAAGACATCTTGCAGCTAGCAAAGATCGCCGTTGGCCCGGCGGAGGGCATGGAGATCGGTGGAGGGCCTGTGTCGGCGGCAAGACAGTGAGCCCGCCTTCTCTCCTGCACCCCCGGGCCCACGGGGTGTAGGCTAGGTGCTAAGTGGCTTCGTACGTCATGATTTTGACATGAGTCCTCATTGACCATGGAGTTAAATCTCGGTCGACCTCTATGGCAACTTCATTTGGAACCATTAGCCGATCGAGCCCGAAAGCCGATACGACGTTAAGGTTACAAAGGAAGTCGCCGTAGCGCTCGAGCCGAGACGGTACTCCCCAGGGCAACAAGGCCTCATGTTGATTCCATGACTTAGGAAGGCATTTTGCAGCTAGCAAAGACCGTCGTGGTCTCGGGGAGGGCATGGAGACTATGGGCTAGCGGGTGGGGTGCGTCGCCGGCGGCGAGTAAGTCACGACATTGACTATCAATGTAGGCGCCTAATATAAAGCCGCCGACATTGATTAATCTAGCACGGCGGCTAGAGAAGTAGCCGCCGATACAGCACCTCCCCCCTAAGCCCGCCTTCTCTCCGGCTCTCCTTCGGGCCCACGGGGTGTAGGCTAGGTGCCAAGTGGCTTCTTACGTCATGCTTTTGGCATGAGTCCTCATTGGACCATGGTGTCCTGTCGACGGTTGAGATAACGATCTCAAGTCGCTAAGGTTCTTTGAAAGTGAGATAGGAGACACGCCGAACAACCACGAACAACAACAAACAGGAGACGGAGGTTTTTATCCTGGTTCAGGCCTCTCGGGAGAGATAATAGCCCTACGTCCAACCTTTCTTATATATCAAGGATGAATACAAGAGGTGGCTCGACGAGACGAACAAGTCTTGGCGAGATTATGGGTGTACAAGGAAGCAATATGCGATGATATGCTAAGTCTTGATCTTCTCTCTTCTACATGTCGTAGGAGCATGGTTTATATAGTGCAGATCAAACCGACCTACCGAGGGAATATCGGGCCGGACTAACTACGAGATCGTAACGAACTCATATACATGCCAAATACATCCTGAGGTAGGTAAGGTATACTCCATGTCTTGGGGATCACGACTCTATTCCAATCCGGAAACCACGTCCCGGTCTTCACGTAGTCGTCGTAACTCGCTCGAGTCGGACTCAAACAGAATCCTAGACCGTTCGCACCGTGCGGCCCGTAAAGCTGTTCGGCGGGATGCATATGGGCAGATAGAACCTTCTAGGAGCCGGGCCTGTAGGCGCCTCGATTGGGCCGTCGAAAGTGGGCCATGGCAATGGGCGTAATTTAATCCCCGACAGCTAGCCCCCGAGACTCAAGTGGAAGGACTCACTAGAGTGGGGTCTTCCTCTTGAGACTCCAAGTCAGGAAGAGGGTATTTTTCCTGCTACAAAGACGTGCAACAAGCGACCGAACAGGTCATGATCCAACCGAACAAGACTTGTTCGGGACCGAACAAACCCGCCCGTGCCGAGCAACTCTGTTGCGTCGAATAGGGAACAACGTCTGTCCGAGCAGAGTACCCAGCCCTCGATACAGAAATCGAAAGAAGTGAGGTGAATCATCCCCTTGAGGCGGAACGTCATCAAGGAAGGATTGGATTCTTAGTAGTGAAGAGCGTACCACCGTATCCTGTAAGATCAGATCTTCCGGGAGAATGAACATAGCAAGTCGCGAGACGGACTCGTGCTGCTGCATCCAGGCATTCAGATGCCTAGGAAAAGATAGGGGAACCACCTCTCGGGCTAGAGCTTGCCCGAGAAAATAGAGATTGCGCTCTCGAGCAAATGTCGCGCTCAGGAGCGAAGGTGATGTGCCCCTAGACGTAGATGGTGTGCCAGGAGCAGACAATGCATACGAGGGGGAAGATGACCCAGTCCCCGAGCGCAGAGCTCGCCAAAGGAACCAAGTAAGGAGATCTAGTCCCCGAGCACGGAGCTCGTCAAAGGAACCAGAAAGTGCGACCAGGCGAAGACGCATCTTAGAGAGCCCGCGCTCCGGGCGAAGAGCTGCCCGGTGCGAGGTGATCCAGCCCCCGAGCACGGAGCTCGTCGCGGGGACCAGATGCGCGCTCCGGGCGAAGAACTGCCCGGTGCGAGGTGAATCACAACCCGATGCAGTCAGAGCCGCAAGAGAACGCTTTACCCATGACGTATTCCTTGCGACAGTGATAGCGTTGTCTTGGCAAGTGCAGAACCGACGCTTGGAGTGCCCGCTGCGATGAGAATCGGCTTACGATGAGCTTGCCCGTTGCGATGAGAATCGGCTTACGATGGGCAGGACTCCGTTGGTGGCGCACTACCTTGACTTAGCCGAACTGTGAAGGTCAGTACCGGGCAAAGGCAAGAAATCATACGCGGGTGAAGTGAATCGATCTCGGGCATGCGCGAGCAAACCCGGAAGAGAGGGATGCGACATCGGCTTTGGTGGGAAGCTCGAACCTCGCCACGACCATCACCGAGTTCGATGTTCCCGCCTCGTATTCCCCGCGGAAGACAAACAAGAAACGAGCTAGCAAGGGAAAAGAGAGCAAGAACAGGCTCTAAGAAGAGCAAAGCGAAGTTTTACAAAACACGCAAAGATTTACCTACCCGCACAAGACATAATTTTTTCCGCACGCCCCTTGATAGCGTTAGTGTCACCGCGGCGAATCGCGGAACCGACGCCAGAGTGCCGTTATGATGAGAATCGCTTACGGTGGGCGGGACTCCGCTGGTGGTGCATTGCTCGATTACCGTGCTGTGAAGGACGAGCATGGATAAAAAGACATGTGCGGGCAAGTCTGATCCAGCGTGGCTAAGACCGCTAACCGTGGAAGGCGACGGGACCTTAGCCGCAGCAAAACGCGTCGGCGAAATCTTATCGAGTGCTTGGACCAGATAAGCGTTGGTGTCGCCTCGGCGAGTGCGGAACCAGCGCCAGGAGTGCCGCTATGGCGAGAGATCGGCTTACGGTGGGCATGCCCGCTATGGCGAGAATCGACTTACGGTGGTAGAAACTCCCTCGGTGGTGCACCGCTTGTTAACCGAGCCATATAGGTCGCCGCCAGATAAAAGACATGCTCAGACGCTGGGAGCGCCACGGAGCGAAGACCAACGAGGTTTTGGAAAACCAACGCTAAGGAAAGGAACTGAAAATTGAAAACGTCATGGGGTTGCGAAATTCAGCTCAAGTCCCAACCGACCGAGGAGAGGTAGTCCTTCGAGGAGCTGGCCGAGCACTCAAGACCGCCGAAAGCAGCGCTTGAATCAGAGCGAGAGTCGACCGAAAGGCTTCTGGCGACTTTTTCCTACAAAAAGAGCAGAAAAGACAAAGACGAACAGAAACCAAGAGCAAGGCGAATAGTAGCTAGAAAGTTTTAAGAAAACCGTAGAACGCTTAGCCTAACTCCAGCCCGTTGTGTACCGCCGAGGACTGAGTTTATAACTCGAACAGTGCACAAGAGAAAGAGCGACGCCCTAGCCCCTGCACGGACGATGCATGAAGACTGAGCTTGCGACTTTAAGCACGTCGTAGAGATAGACCGACACCCGCACTCGATCGACTGCTTCGAACTGCCGTTAACGTAAGTTAGGCGATTCGAAGGTAACCGAACAAGAAAAGTGCCTCGCCACGGAGGGCTTACGAGAGCAGCTTTGCCAAGTGGTCGTCGTGAGCGGTAAGTGCCTCTGCCATGGAGGGCTTACGAGAGCGAGCTTAGCCGCAAGGTCGGAAGCCGTGTTACGCAACTCGAGTTTAGGAACTTCGTTGAAATTAGATACGGCGGGAAAACCTTGAAGATCGCGGAGCCAAGAGTTCGCAAGACCGGCGACCATCAAGTGTTACCAGAGGAAGAGTTGTCCGAGAAGACAAGTGGTGAGAAGGACCGCAGGGGGCCGTGAACATTCACCGTTTACCGGATTGAACTTTACATGGCAACCCGAGAGACTTGGACGAACTAAGGCGCGAAGTTTGAGAAAAAGCGCGAAGCTAGGAAACGAAAGTCCTACACGAGGAACTTACGGAGCTGGTCAATGTTCCAAGTCTTTGGTCGACTCTCTCCGTCATCCATCGCCAGTAACAGCCCCGGGATCCGGAAGGAGTTTTTGATCCAGCCCCCGAGCACGGAGCTCGTCGCGGGTACCAGACGCGCGCCCCGGGCGAAGAGCTGCCCGGCGTGAGGTTGATCCAGCCCGAGCACGGAGCTCGTCGCGGGACCACGACGCACCGGGCGAAAAGCGAAAAGCTGCCCATGAGGTTGATCCAGCCTGAGCTCGTCGCGGGACCGCCCGGCGAAGAGCTGCCCGCGAGGTTGATCCAACGCGAGCTCGTCGCGGGATCGCCACCCCAGCCTTGAGCTCATCGCGGGATCAGACGCGCTCCGGCGAAGAGCTGCCCGCGCGAGAGATCCATCCCGAGCACGGAGCTCGTCGCGGGGACCAGACGTGCACCGCGGGCGAAGAGCTGCCCGGCGCGAAGTTGGTCCAGTCCCCAAGCACGGAGCTCGTCGCGGGGACCAGACGCGCGCTCCGGGCGAAGAGCTGCCCGGCGTGAGGAGATCTAGTCCCCGAGCACGGAGCTGGGAACCAGATCTGGAAGGCGATCAAGATCGAAGGGATCGATCTGATCTGGCAGGGGAAGAGACATCCTGCCCTTCTGAGTCGTAGTCCTCAGGACGAATCTCCTGGTCGCTGATAGAGTTCGACATGTTCGATCTGCGAGTCCCCACGGACGGCGCCAACTGTCGACGGTTGAGATAACGATCTCAAGTCGCTAAGATTCTTTGAAAGTGAGATAGGAGACACGCCGAACAACCACGAACAACAACAAACAGGAGACGGAGTTTTTTATCCTGGTTCAGGCCTCTCGGCGGAGATAATAGCCCTACGTCCAGCCTTTCTTATATATCAAGGATGAATACAAGAGGTGGCTCGACGAGACGAACAAGTCTCGGCGAGATTATGGGTGTACAAGGAAGCAATATGCGATGATATGCTAAGTCTTGATCTTCTCTCTTCTACATGTTGTAGGGGCATGGTTTATATAGTGCGGATCAAACCGACCTACCGAGGGAATATCGGGCTGGACTAACTACGAGCTCGTAACGAACTCATATACATGCCAAATACATCCTGAGGTAGATAAGGTATACTCCATGTCTTGGAGATCACGACTCCTATTCCAACCGGAAACCACATCCGGTCTTCACGTAGTCGTCAGAGTAACTCGCTCGAGTCGGACTCAAACAGAATCCTAGACCGTTACGCACCGTGCAGCCCGTAAAGCTGTTCGGCGATGCATATGGGCAGATAGAACCTTCCAGGAGGCGGGCCCCGTAAGCGCTTCGATTGGGCCGTCAGAAAGTGGGCCATGATAATGGGCCGTAATTTAATCCCCGACATGTCCCGTCTTTGGTCGACCTCTACGTCGACTTCCTTTGGAACCATAAGCCGATCGAGTCCGAAAGCCGATACGCTGTTAAGGTTACAAAGGAAGTCGCCGTATAGCTCGAGCCGAGACGGCACTCCCCGTTGCAATGAGGCCTCATGCCAGTAGCATGACCTAGAAAGCAACCTGGCACCTAGCGTACACCCCGTGGGCTCGGGGGAGAGCCGGAGAGAAGGCGGGCATAGGGGAGGTCTTTGATCGGCGGTCAGAATTGTGGCCCGACATCGTCTATTTTATCGGCGGTTTACTAAATGCAACCTATATAGATTTATACTGTATCGGCGGTTTACTAAGTGCCACCGACACTAACGTTGCCAGCGATTTAGTAGGACCCTCAAATTTTATAGTCAGTTATGGGCATCGATGTCGGCGGTCACGACGCCACGACATTGCCTTTCGATTACAAAGAAAGCGCCCGTCGCTAAGTGCCTAGCCGCGCTTAGCGCGACGAATAACGCTCTAGGCGCCGCCGTCGCCGTCGCGCCAGGCGCCGCCGCCGCCAACCCAACCTCGCCGCCGCTGCTGCGCCATCATCCCCATCAAGCCCGCCCCCCCGCGCCGCCCGTCCTTCCTTCCCGCCACCGCCGCCGCCGCCGTGTACCTGCGCCGCCGCCGCCGTCTCCTGCGCCGCCGCCGCCCCCACCGCGCCCGCCCTCTGCTCCCGAGCGCCTCCCCTCTGCTCCCGAGCTGCCTCGCCCCCTCCCCGAGCCGCCTTTTCTTCTCCTTTCTCCCCCATCGGCCGTTGCTCTCATTGCCGCCCTCCCCTCCCCGCTGAACCCGTCCTTCCTCCGCGCCACCCGTCAGACCCCAACCCGAGGTAATTCCTATTTTTTAGTATGTGGTACCTATGTCGCCGGTATTTTGTGGGTCGACGACATTAGTGTTCTTAATTAATTACTTAACTACCACAGTTAAGCGTGATTTTTGTTGTTTAGTAATTGTTAATTAATTTTGATGTCGTATCATGTGCGAAACCGTAGTGAAACCCGTTCGGGGGCGCAACAAATTTTCGTAAGGAACGCGGACGGTGATTCGTTGTGTTCCATTTACGAAATATGTTGTGCTACCGAGCTGTCCACGTTTTGGACAGCCCACGGATGTTGGTATGAGTATGGTGGTCGTGGCCATGGGAAGTGCACGGGCCGGGATTTCGGCGGCGTAACCCTGTCGTCCTCCTAGTGCATAACATGAGCGGTACACTGCACGTCGTTACCTTGGGGACTGCGGTTATCTTTGCGAAATTCGACTTGTGCACCTCCCGTGGCCACGACCACCATACTCATACCAACTTCCGTGGGTGGGTAAGCCCTCCTATTTAGTTAGACATGCACCTGTTAATCGTGCGGTAGACCGATAGCTAGTAACATAATATACTTGTTTCTTTTTGCTGTAATCTGTTGATTTGTTGTAATTGTTCAATAAAGGTATAGACGTAGAATTTAAAAACATGTATGACTGTACATATAGTGATTAAGCGATGGAAGATCGAAGGTGGATGCACGATGGATGGATAAGGTCTGGGCAGCACACAGACGAGTGGTTCGATAAAGCAGAAGAATTCGTCGAAGATGCTTTTCGAAGATTCCCCAACCCTAACATAGCAAAAGTGCCTTGTCCTTGCGCGGTTTGCTCGAACACGGAGAAGAGGTCGAAAAGGAAAATTAGCTAGCACATCTGTAGGTATGGGTTTAAGGCAAATTACTTTGTATGGGTATATCATGGAGAGAGGAAGCGTCCGCCTCCAGTGCCTAGCCTTGTGGATTTTGGGGAGGGCTACGACGAAGTTGAGGTCGACAGATTGGACGAGCTAACGGATGATGTGGGTAGCGCTTTCGATCTCTCTCCTGAAGAAGAGTCCGAGCCACTTGCACAGAAATTCGAGGAACTCCTTGAGTCTGCCAAAGAGCCGCTCCATGAGCGAACCGATGTGACCGTGCTGTCTGCGGTGTCACGTCGAATGGCCGTTAAGACAAAATACAACCTCTCAGCCAATTGCTTCAACGACCTGTGCAAATTGTTAGACAGCCTACTTCCGGTTGGACACAAGATGGCTCCAAATCTTTATGAGTCGAAGAAACTTCTAAGCGTGTTAGGCATGCCGTGCGAGAGGATAGACTACTGCCCAAAATTCTGCATGCTTTACCGGAAGACCGATTCTGGGCTGACTCATTGCAAGCATTGCGGCGAGAGTCGGTACGTGGTAGTTAAAGGACGAGATGATGTAGACAGACAGACAACGGTTGCTCAGAAAACCTTCCGTTTCTTTCCCATCTCTCAACGCCTGCAACGTTTGTATATGTCCAAGTCCACAGCTAGGCACATGAGGTGGCACAAAGACGGCAAACGTAGAAAGGAAGGCGTGATGATTCATCCGTCTGATGCAGAAGCCTGGAGGCATTTTGACCAGCAACATCCTAAATTTGCAGCCGATCCCAGAAATGTGCGCATTGGTCTATCCATTGATGGGTTCACACCATTCAATATGACCTCGCACCGCACTCTTCTGGCCATGATTTGCCATCCCGCATAACCTTCCATCTCAACTTTATGCGAAGGAAGAGTACATGTTTCTTCTCATTATCATACCCGGGCCCAAGTCTCCTGGGAAAAATTTGGACTTATTCATGCAACCACTTGTAGAAGAACTGAGTGACCTGTGGACCAAAGGGGTTTTGACACATGATAGTTACAAGGGCCAGAACTTTAGGATGCGAGCCGCCTACCTGTGGTCAATTCACGACTTTCCGGCCTATGGTATGTTTTCGGGGTGGAGCACGCATGGAACCTTGTCGTGCCCTAAATGCTTGTGTAACACTGATGCATTCAAATTAAAAAGCGGAGGCAAGGCTTGTTGGTTCGACTGTCACCGTCGATTTCTTCCGCTCAATCATCCATTTAGAAGGGAAATAAAAGCTTTTCGTAAAGGCAAGAGTATTAGGAACCAACAACCATCACAACGGTTCGAAATAGAGGATATCATTAAATGGCATGAAGGTTTGGCAAAGAACGGTTACAATGACGAAGACTATGGGAAGGTGCACCATTGGACTCATAAGTGCAGCATCTATAACCTTCCTTACGCAAAAGATCTGAAGCAGCCTCACAACATCGACCTGATGCACCAAGAGAAGAATGTCTGTGAGGCTTTAGTCAACACGAACTGAGACATCCAACATAAGACTAGAGATAACACAAAAGCTCGGTTGGACTGTGTTGTGATTTACGATCGACTTGAGATGAATCTCAATAAAAATAGGGTGAGACCTAGGGCAAAGTACTGCCTGACACGTGCCCAAGTAAGAGAGATCCTAGTGTGGATGAAGGAAAAGTTAAAATTTCCAGATGGTTATGCGACTAGCCTTCGTCATGCTGTTAGTATGGACCAATGCAAATTAAATGGAATGAAGGCCCACGATTACAAAGTCTTCATAGAGCGTTTATTCCCCGCCGTATGGCGTGGATATGTTGACGACGCTATTTGGAGAACTATGTCGGAGTTGAGCTTTTTCTATAGAGAGCTGTGTGCCAAAGAAATATCCGTCTCGAGGATGGAGGAATTGGAGAAGGAGATCGTTGTTATTTTCACAAAGCTCGAGAAGTTATATGTTCCTGGTTTTTTCAACTGCATGCAACATCTATTGGTGCACTTGCCATACAAAGCAAAAATAGGAGGACCGGCACAGTACAGGTGGATGTATCCTGTTGAACGGATGATGAAAAATCTTAGATTGAAAGTGAAGAACAAAGCACGAGTTGAAGGAAGTATTGCCGAAGCTTGGATCACCCAGGAAATCGCATACTTCACGGATAAATACTTTGCGACAAAGAACAAGGTCCATGTGTCACAACCAAGATATAAGAAGGCACGACGTATAAGTACTTTCGATCTTGACGTGTTCAATGATCAAGTTGGACGTAACGTTGGCAAAAGCACAACACGTCAATTAGGTGAAGATGAAAAAATTATGATCCAGCTGTATGTGTACGACAACATGGATGAAATAAACGTGTACATCGAGTAAGTAAAAACATTTCTCAATTACGTTATAAACGCATAGTTATATTTTAAATAAACTAATGAAATACTTACACTTGTAGTCAATTTATTCAAGAAGAGTGGACCAAACCTGGTCAGCCCTCGGGGAAACAAATTGACAACCTCAAACGACGAGGGCGTGGACCAAACCATCCTAACTTTCTTACATGGTTCTTTTACCACGTAAGTTTTTTCTATAACGTACAATGTAATTACCTAACTCAACAGTACATGTTTTAATGAATCTTTTTGTGCATGCTTGTCCTACAGTGTCAAAGACATTCTAGCGTGCACAATGATCTCCGACAAATGTCACGTGGATGCAGTCGTAGAATTAAGGTTCATAGATGTTATGATTGCCATGGATATCGATATCGGTCCGAAGCGGCCGAGTCAGCCCGTCCAAATGTAACCACGGTTAATAGCGGCATCGTAAGTTATGTCGCAGACGTCCTTGGTGGTCCAGACGTAGAGTACTATGGGGTTATTGAGGAGATCCTCGAAATAAGTTATGAAGGCAACAACCAACTTTCTCTCGTGTTGTTCCAGTGCAGATGGTTCGATCCGGAGAGTGGGGTGCGGCGTACACCGGAACTAGGTCTAGTTGAAATTAACCATAAGCACCTTTATCAAAGGCTCGATGTGTTCATTCTTCCCGAACAAGTTGAGCTAGTGTTCTATCTGCCGTACGCCCACCCCAAATACAAAAATTGGTGGATTGCCCATAAATGTCATCCAGTTGGTGGATTGCACGAACTCACGGAAGAAGACTACGAGCCGAACCTAGACGTCGAACCATTCCAAGAACAAGAATTATTAGGGGAGTTGCACGTTGATATTGGGGATGTGCTAGTAGAACCAGATGAGGAGGTACAAGAAAATGAAGAGGAAAAGGAAGGAGAAGAGGGAGAAACCGAAGAGGACAATGAGGAAGAGGAGGAGGAGGAGGAGGAGGAAGAGGAAGAGGAAGAGGAAGATGAAGCAGAAGATTTTTGAGGCATTCAATATCTGGTTTTGTACATTTATATATGTCATTTACTTCAATTTCTGGTTTTACACATTTATATATTTAATTAAGAGTCTAATACATTTATATTTTTGACATTTGCAGGATGACAGGTCCTATGGTGAAAGCTTTGGCGAAGGTGCGGGCGGGGCGGAAGAAAATCTTCGGGAGGAGTGGCTCGCGGAGTCGACAGCAGGAGGAGCTCACGAGTTGGCGGCACGACCCACAGCAGAGGAGCTCTGCCGAGGTGGCGGCCGCCGACCCACAAAGCAGCAGCTTGACGAGGTGTCGGCCACCTCCTCACAAAGCAGGAGGGTGCGGTGCCCACAAGAGTTCTAGCCGGAGGAGGCCTAGTTACAGTACCCGATGATGACAATGCGGGTTTGCTGGAGGACTACGAGGATGAGACAAGCTTGGAGGGAGGGGCTGGAGGAGTCTCGTTCGGAGACCGACAAGGAGCTGGATGGCGGGCGTTGGAGGAGGAGGAGGGGGCGACGAGGAGGTGGCCGAGGATGAGTGGGAGGCTCTCCACTCTGGTGCGGAGTCCTCTAGCTCCAAGAGATTCCGGGGGCGGAACAAATTGTTGAAAGCCCCCAATTCACTAGATGAGAGGGCCATCGTACACATTACAATGGGAGATAGGTATGTGTGCTAACCACAAATCTTTTTATTTCGATGCATTTTATTTCGATGCATTTCATTTCAATGTATTCTATATGCAGTTGGCTTGTTTGTGAACACAAGGGGGCTGCGCCTGAGCCGGGAAAACAGCTTGGTGTGCTTATTAGGTCACTCTACCCCGGGCGAGTTGGCGAGAGCGGGAATAAACGCCCCACGCTAAGTTGGGCCGACTACGAGCTCATGGGGTACGAGGATGGAGGAACTGTCGCCGAGGCAGTCGTCGACGAGTTCTGGGTAAAATGTCAAATTTCATTTATTACAGTCGATGTTCCATGTTTATATCTTCATGCGTATCTTTTGTTTCAGACGAGGTACCAGCTTCCCCCTGGCGAGGACTACGCCCGGGCTCGGGTAGTCATCGGCAGGATGGCTCTGGCTCGTGAAGGAGGCCTCGAGCTTGCCCGTGTAGATGCGGCGATGAAGCACTACCGCAAGAAGGGCGTAAAATGACTCGAAAGCGGCGGTCGGGAGTACCTCACCGCAGCACCGCACCTCCCATGGCGCCCAGATTGATGGACATGTGTACACGTGCTTGGAGGAACCTGTACCATGTGGGCGTCCCAGGAGTGGATCGATATGTCTAGGAGAAACAGGGAAAACAGGGACGCCGGCGCCGGTTTGTGCAACACCTACATGGGAGGCCTCGGCATGGGTCACGTGGCACGAGACCTAGTAAGCACACTTATGTTTTATCCATAAAAAATAATTACATTTCATAACTATATCTAATTAGGTCGTTATTTAATTCCACGCAGGAGTACCAGACGGGGGTTGAACCCTCGGGATTCGCGGTTTGGAGGGCTGCACACACGCCTGCAAAGTGGGTAGCGAGACCCGACCACCGATGCGGCGCCGCTCAGAGCTGATTGTAAGTGCTTAAAACTTGTTATTTTAATTCTTTAGACAACCGTTGTTCTCGAATAAATATGACACATCTCAATTATTGGCAGGATACATATACTGGGGCCTTGAGGAGAAGCACGGGAAGAGGCTAACCCAAATGGAGATGCCTGTTGACCCCGTGCTCTGTCGTCCAGTTTGGTGGGCGGGCTCACGGCAGGTACGGCGGTATGAACGCCGTCGTGCCGCCCGACGCGTACAAGCCAGAGGTCAGGAGACGTCGACGACATGCCTCCGCAGCTCAGAACAAGCATATCGCAGAATTGAAAGAGCAAAACCGGCAGCTTCGAGAGGAGAAGGCACAACGAGATGCGGAGCGAGAGTAGGAGCGAAGGGAGCGAGAGGAGGAGAGAAGGGAGCGGCAGGCGGTCATGGAAAATGTGAAGGCCATCCAAGAACAGAACCTGCTCCTCCTACGGCTGTACCAACAGGTAATTACACATGCATTGCTCGCAAATTTGTGATTTCAGCTAAGTTCATTTGCTAATCTCTCCTATTGATCAGCATGGTTTCCAAAGAAGCGGGACCAAGACCTCCACCAAATTGCAGATGCTGCGGTGATGACGCAGACGCAGGGGCCCCACCACACGCTTTGCGTCTTCTTTTACTCCTCGCTGTGTGTCACCACCACATTTCGATGGCGTACTTTCCACTGCACCGAGGCATTCACCGAGGGTAAATTTGCGACCATGTCGCTTTGATCCATGTCATTTTGTCTAACTCAGATCCACTTTAAATGAATTGCCTCTAATTTTGCAACCGTGTCATTTCATCCAAATAATGCAATGCCTGTAATTTTAAAATATGACATTTCATCTTCTTTTGCAAAGCGTCCGGCTCGTATGCAAGGCCGGGCCGTGATTGCTTCGCAGGGGATGTTGATGGTGTACGGGTCTCCGCCGAAAGCGCTTTGTCGAGAACATCCTCAATCCCGACTACGACTTGAGTGGCGGCCCGCACGAGATGTAGTTAGGGTATTCTAACCGTTTTTGCGCATTTTCTAACTATTCAACTATAAGGCTTGTATGTGATCTTGATTTGTGCGCTACTGATAACGTATGAATTGTAAATATGTGTGGTTGCATTTATCGATGATTTACAGTTTATGGATGATGTGGTTGTATTTGGGCTCGAAATCGTGGTGGCAAGTTTATAAATATGTGTGGTTGTGAATGTGTGGATTGGGAATTGAATATATGTTGGGATTCGGGTTATTTTGCAGGTTGAAGCTAATTTTAAAAAATTGGTAGCAATATTTTGTGCTGCCAATATAACGATGTCGGCGGCATTACATTAGTCACGACACGGATCCGAATCAATGTCGTGGCGAGACGTGAGACGGCCGACACAGATTAAGATCACTATCGGCGGTTCCGATAAGGCCGCAGACAATAATCTATATACCGCCGATACTAATTTTATTTACGTTGGCGGTTCCGATACGACCGCCGATATTACTATATATGCCGCCGATATAACTTAATGCCAGAGGGGCCTAGGAGCTCAGCGGAAGGAGCTATGTTGGCGGTATGTAGAACGACCGCCGATATAGATTCTGACATGTGTCGCGATCTCGATGGTGACGTGGACCCCACAAGACAGAGCGCCGTGAGAGGATCGGGCCCGTTTGCCAAAGGTTATATCGGCGGCTCGAAATACCGCCGACATAGACCGACCGCACGAAAGACTTCCCCAGGTTTTCGTTTTGTCGGCGGGGCCGCCGACATAGATAACCTATGTCGGCCACGCAGCGTCGGCGAGGTTTTGTCGGCGGCTAGCAGCCGACACAGTTCAATATCGGCGGTATTTGGACCTGTGTCGGCGGCTTTAGCCGCCGATACTGATACTGATTCCTGTAGTGACGGTTACCTAGCGACAATGAACGACCTTCGTTGTGTTTAGGGATTTTTTATCGCACATTAAAATCATTATGATCATTTAACGATTTAGTTCGGTTAGAATTTTATAAAGTATATATCAAGTTCATCTCAATAGCATATTATCAGCGATGTTCACGCGCTTGTGGCGTGTTGTCTGAACACCGCCCGGACGTCTCCGAACTAAGTTCGGTGGTCTTTGCGCCGTGGTCGTTCTTGTGAAGGGGTTCCTTCAGATGGGCCCGGTGGGCACTGGATATCTGTCCGATGAAGTTTGTTTCGGTCGCTGTATATATGAAGGCCTAGGACTGGTGTTTATTGCTTCACCGAACGTTGTTCGGTGCCTACCAGACAATGTCCAACGGAGTCCTAGGTTGCACCATGGGTTCCTCCGGATGGGTTCTGGCCAGCCCCAGTCGTAGGGTTTTGGTCCCCACCGGTTTGTTTTTCTGAGGTTTGTTCTTCGGTCATTGTCTGAAGGCTCCAAACTGTCGTTTTGTTGTTACAGCGTAAGTTGTCTGGTGGCCGTAAGTTGTCCGGTGGAGCCGGCTGATTGTGTGGAAAGTGGCATTAAAATATAGTGTCAAGGGGGCTGGAGGGGGATTTCGAACCATGGCCTACAAGGTGAAACCTCGCTCAGCTAACCAACTAACCAATGTGCCCGTCTTGATCTCTAGCCAGCACAATTTTTGTTTTAAAGGTTAATTTAGTATGGACGGCCGTATATTGTTTGGTGAGATGATCAGACGGTGTCGGTGGCGCGAGCCAGACAACAAATTTCTGAGGGGCTACCCCACGAAGCAACGTGTTATTAGCTTGCTGGGCAAAATTCGGAGAATCGAGCAATTTCCAAGAGCTATCCATCGGAATCATAGCCCGCCTTTATTACTAAGAGGGCCCCCTATTTATTGTGGGGGCCCAATTTACACCATGCCATTACAGCCCTTCTCCGAGGGAGTCACACAAGGATAAAGGGGAAAAGTCTAGGAAAAGACCTGCTAAACCCCAACCTGCCCCTAATCCCGAGGGTACCGAAGGGACAACACCTTTGGGACCCTGGGCTAGACCCAATTACCCTTACCTTTTTACCTAAAGCGAGGGTAAAACTGAGATTAATTACAAAGGGGACCCGTCTATTGCAACTAACTCTGATCCTTCTGCCATCTAAAGCTGGTTGTTACAGCCAGCTGTCGTATCTCCCTGACACATGATACGATTCCTGGCCCCAATAACAAACAGTACTTGTTGTCCCCTGATCTTCTTTCTTCCCACGCAACTGCCATTGCTTCATGATTTAAGACTTAGGCTCTCCTAGTCCTGGGTGGTGCACACCTTGATGTGCTTCGCTCCGCCCCCGAGAAGGTCCCATAAAGCCTTCAGGGGATACACACCTCCTCTTCCATTCTGCGACCGCTTCGCTTGAAGGAAGCAAGACCTCTTTCCCTTGTACACCCCTCCCCGGTCCGCCATTGCTCCTGCTAGGGGAGGCGAGGCCCTCTTTGGACATGCCTCTCCTTCACCTCCACGGGTTGGTTGCTGCTTTCGCTGATTCGTAGGGGATGGGTGCCCCCTACTACAACAGATGGCTACGGATATTCCAGCGATGTGGTGACGCAAAGGCAGACGCGCGCGCAGGCATGATAGGCCGGCCACGTGGACGCACCATTAGCCGGCTTGTTAGGGCCTTGTATAAGAAGTAGATGTAAAGGGATAAAATAGTAAATGATACTTTAAAAAGTACTCCCTCCATCCTTAATATAATGCATGCATGTACTCAGAAAAATCAACGTTTGTAACGTTTGACTAATAATTAAGCTAAAAATATATATGTTTAGCGTTATGTATGTGATAATTGGATTTATACCTGAAAGTACTTTCATTGTGTAACGTGTTTTCCCGAGGCCATGAACATATAGTGAAACAGAGGTAGTATTTCCTAGTGATCTTTGTGAGGTTTTAAGTGGTCATTGTCAGTGTTCCTAAAATGTTCTCAATGCAAAATTCACAACAGTGTCGCAGCGTCTGTAACTTCACCATCCCCGATTTCCTTGAGGCATCGCAATCACAGGCCAACTCTTCGTCCTATGTCTTCCCTCTTGATAGGTCATAACTCTTCCACCTATCCCCAACATGTGGTTGCTTCTTCCCACAAATTAACATCTTTTATTCTCACAAATTCCATGAACGACACTTAATTTGCACGCCTGAGTCAAAATGACATTAAGTTAGGTCTTTTTTATGAAACGATACTATACACGCAAAAAAAATTCAATCTACGATGCTTTACTCTTTCTATCTCCATAATGCTCAGGCCCATGTGTCATTTTTTCCCTTTTCTTTTTCCTTTTCACTCTACTCTCTTTTTCTTCTTTATTTCTTTCTTATCCTTTTATGTCAACCATGGAGGTTCCCGTGTGGATGTTTGCCTTAGGCAATGTTCAACCTGGAAGGTTCCCACGTAGAGGTGCCCTAAGACGTGCCAGACACAAGAGCTCCAATGCAGAGGTTTGCCCCGGGCTCGGACTTGAGTGGTGCGGTACTTGAGAGGCTCCCACCTGGACGTTTGTCCTTGACTTGACCCTAGGCCGTATGGGACCTCAAAGGTTTCAGACGTGGACAGTGTGGGTGCTGTCAACCCTCAAATTTTGCTTACCTGGAGAGTCAAAATCACATGCACTAGTTCCTGAATCGGTACACTAGAGTAAAAGATCACATAGCCGATACAAACATACATCGATTAAAACATAATATGTAAATGTTACATGTCCAAGTTACGCTCTTAGGCGATTCTAGTAAGGCGATTAACAATAGACTTTAATACAAAAGTATAGTTTAGAGTGACAGCGAAACCTAAAATTTCTACCCCAAAAGAATATCTCCATGGCTATGCATCTTGCGAGCGACTGGAGCGATTCTAAGACTCGTCAGGCCCTCCAAAGACCTGTCCTTCGTCTTCATGGCACTCGTAAGGATCCTCCTCAATACCATCGTCTAAAAAAGTATAAGTAGACGAGGTCAGCGTCATCCAAACGCTGGCTAGTTAACACTTCCCTTAATGCACTTAGTGATAGGAGGCTTTGTTTGGGGAAAAGGTTATTTTATTTGCGTAAAGCCAGATTTTAAAATAAGTTCAAATTACCCTATCTAGCATTAATTGTAAATGTTCCTTTAATCAAACAGGAGTCCAGCAATATACCAACATAACCCCAAACCCTAACCTACATACCTTAACCAACGACCGTAGAAAGATCGACCCGAACTCAACAACATACATGACCTTGACCTCATGTTTCCCCAACATTTTCTAAAACCCGCCATCCTTCCAGGATTGGCAATCCCGTTGTGCACCACACTTGCCATAGATCGTCCTCCTCGCCTAGGAGGGTTGCCAGCTCACTCTAGCCTAGTGTCATCCTGGGGAAGCGTAGCCTTCATCACCATCAGGTGACGACCGATTCCGATTACTTTCGGGAGTGGTCCCAGAGGGCATCCGCAGAGCGCTCACTCCTGGCGATCCTAAACCCAAACTCCGCGCGATTACCACGCGTTGTGTTGGAACCATCCTCTTGATGGCAGCGCCACCTCGCTACGCGTGTTCTTCCGCACTCCTCCCTGGTAAGCCCTAGCTAAACCCAGCACCTGGCATCTCGTGCCGTAATCATCCATCAGGATGTCATCCATGGGACAACTCACCAACCAACCATCTCTACTCCAACCAACCTTGCCAATACCATACATGAGCTATCCCGACCAACCAACCACAACCGGACCGACAAATAACATAGACATAAACACAACCAACACTTAGCCCATCATACATCTACTAGCCCTAACTGTCACATGTCATAATCTTTTTAATGCATGAGTGAATGACCGGTGAATATCGGTTCACCGTTTCGTGGCAAATCGCCTGAAGATTTGTTTAAGTCTAAGCAGGTTTTTACCCATTAGGCAGGGTTAAATTTGTTGCAAAACTATTATTAGGCTAACAAGAATACGACAATCAAGACAGTCATAAATGATAGATAATTCAAGGGCAGACATGCATATTTATAACATGATTAACAAGTAGGAAGTTAATAAGCATGCATTTTTGATAATAAACAATATAACTTAGGAAAAACTAGATAGCAAACATGATTATATCGATGTTAATCCGCACTAGGGAAAGTCGCAATCTTTCCCTAATACAAGTAAACATCAATAAGAGTATGTGTTAACTCGCCTTGCTCAGATGGAAGGTTTTCCTCTGCGTCACCAAACTTTCCCTCGAGATCACACATATAATCCAATAAATATTCAATGGTGCAAATTGGAAATTATGATGCATGCACGATATCTAGGTCCAAGTATCGACACCCAGATGCGTAAGGTCAGGCGACGATTCTATTTACGTATGATATGCAATGCATGTCATGGAGCATCTAATAATTCTTAATATCATTACATAATAACCTAGCGGTACCCCAAAATACGATTTCGTACGCTATAGTAGTAATCGAGTAATTAGGGTTTTAAGGCGGCATACTGTGAAATCCTAATAAATATTAGAATGTCCCAAGTTTTCTTTAAACATAAAAACGGGGTAAAATAATTTCTATTATTTTTCTATATGAAAATCCCTAAATTTTTAAACAATTATTTACATATAAGAATTTATTTTATTTTATTAATTATTTTCATTATGATTTACAATTCATGAAATTCCAAATTTTACGATTTCAAATACAAAATGTCTCTCGCTTTTATTCGTTCCTCGATGGGAACTCTAATCTTCTATCTCGATTGAAAACTAGCTCGACCAGAACCCTAATTGGTCGAACCCACCTTTACTCTTCGATGCTCCGAATTACTAATCTTGGCTGATTAAATCCTTTCCCCACTCTGTCGAGTACATCGAAACCCTAGCTCGATCCCTGACTCGGTCGACTCTCCTCTCTCTCGATCGGGACCCTAACTTTCTTTCTTGACCGAAACCCTAAAACCCTTTGGCTATGTCGGACACCCGTTCCTTTGGCTGAAACCCTGAACTCTCTTGGTCAAGCCAGGTTGGCGTTCCGATCAAAACCCTAGCATCGTCCAAGCCATATTCCTTTCCTCGCCTAAACCCGAATGAGTCAGCCCTTCCTAGCACCTTGGCCGACCAATGTCCAACAACCCGAAACCTAATTTTGGCAGACTCCATCGAACCATAGCGCGTGAAACACCCGTCTCTCCCAGCCGTCACGAGTCTGCTGACTAATCTTTTTCCTTGTACCTAGGTCGCTGACGTCCTTCAAAACCCCACCTCTGTCTCGTTTGGACGAGGCAATGCCACCATCCAACCCGTAGCTCGCCGAAGACCACCTCTTATCTGCCTCGGGCACTGCTGCTATCGTCGATCCCTTACCGCACCGCATTATCTCCTGCGCCTGACCTCCAACCCGAGAAAACATAGTCCAACACGAAACCACCCCAAAGCAACCGGATTTGCCGATTAGCCAATCGAGCTCTGCCACGCTCTTCCAATCGATTTGGGCCCTAAACCTAATCGCATGTTCACAACCCGACCCCCATATAAACCCAACAAAAACCCTAGCGCTGCCTCCCACTGCCTCAACCGCCGCCTCCTGGCACAGGAGCCTTCACCGGCCCTGCCATGGAGGTGCCGCCGCCGGAGCAGCCCCTCGGCGCCGCCCTGCACAGCCGCCGCGCCGCACGCTGCCTTGCCTTGCCGCCGCCCCTGCGCCCCGAGCCGCCGCCGCTCAGCCGTTGCCGCCGCCGCCATGAGCACCGCCGCCCTTGGCCCTCCTAGCCAGCCCGTGCCGCCGGCGCCGCCCCATCCTCCAACCCCGCCGCCCTACCCCAAGGAGCCGCCTGCGCCGCCGGAGCGCCGCGCCGCCCCCATGAAGCCGCGCCGCCACCGCGCCCCTGCCGTGCCGCGCCGCGCCGCGCCGCTGCCACTGCCGCTTTGTGCCGTCGCCGACGCTGGGTTGCTGCCGCCGTGGCCGGGCCGCCCCAGGTCGGAGCCGAGCCGCCACCTCGACGACGCCGGAGCCGGAGCCACCCGAGCCGCCGCCGTGGTCCTCTCCCCCATGGCCGCCTCCTCTCCCTCTCTCTCTCTCTCTCTCCGGTGTGAGCTGAGAGGATGGAATTGGGGATTTTCCCCTTTAATCCCACGGCTTGAGATAGGTTCGGCCCTGTACTGTTTATTAGCAGTGGTCGTTCTCTATTTTCTATCTCCTAAACCGCAGGTCCAAATCATTCCAAACCAATTTTTTTAGTATCCTTTTTATCTATTGATTCTACCATATTAATTTGATATTTTTGGAATTATCCTTGCAGCCACCTTTCGCGAGCGCCTTGTTTTGCGTGTCGTAGTCGCTGACTTCCCGAGGCGAACGCAGAGCGACGCTGATGAAGGAAAAATTGTTCCGACCGGGATTCGCGAAGATCTGAAGTGCGTTTTGGTTGCCGAGGCACCATCGTCCGTATCTTCTTTATTACTTTTAGTAAATTATATTTGCTATTGTTTATTGGTGTGCATCTCGTTTTGCGTGTAAACCAAATCGGTATTTTTACTAAAGTCGCGAGTGCCGATAGATATTCGGAAGGTCGTCAAGATGAAGACTCGGGTCGGGACACCGCCGTCGGAGACCCCGGAGCTGTATGCCCAAACGGATTCGTGGAGGATCATCAAGACTCGGACCTTTGGTCGTGACGTCACCATTGAAGATGTTGGCCCAAGATCATCGATGATTTCTCGAGAAGCATGCGAGGCTGATCACTGCCAGGCAAGCACTAGTTGTTTGTATATTCCTGTCCTATGTTTTACTAACCCCGTTCGTCCAAAAATATGTGCTCTCTTGACTATGATCTAGGGCAACAGTTTTGGGACGGAGAGAGCTTAATCGTATTTATCTTTCGTATTTCACTTTTGCATGCATATTAGAATAGTGTGTGTGCCTTATTCATGTTAGTCAATTATTACAAGCATGACTAGACCTCATTTGATAAACCCTTTACTGTTCCTTATCATATCCTTTGACTAGATGTTAGGATTGCATTGGGATTCACTACAAAATGCGCCTTATGAGGCGTATGCTTCGTGATGGTGTTTTTGCTAAAACCCTAATCAACTAAAACTAGTGTAGATTGTTTAGGGGAGACCCGGCAGAGATGTTTCCGGGAATGTGGTGGGGATGAGACGGTCTCCTCTAATAAGGACCTAAGCTTGTGTATTACTAGACCAAACCTTACCGTACAGCCACTTGTGCCTTTGGCCCTGACTTAGTACACTACGAAACCCACTAACCGCTGGCTCGTAGGCTGTCCGGTTACGTTTAGTCACTGCTGTCCTAGGGGAAGACTAGCTATCTCTTCTGAGGGGTAGGTGCGTTCTTGAGACCGAATGGCTTAATTGGGGATCGCCCCTGGGTGGTGTCCAGACGTAGTAGGCGCCCTATTGTGGCGGGCACCTGCGGGGCCAGGGAAACCAAAAGAGAGGGCCAGTGCAGTGGTGGGCGTAGTAGGCTAGAAAAGTCTTGTACCGTTTCTCCTAGTGGATGAGACGGGGCTTGTGGGAAAATTTATACACACTCTGCAGAGTTAAAAAATATCATGATAGCCGTGTCCACGGTCATGGACGGGGCAAGAGGTTTGCACAAGTAGATCCACCTTTTTAATAATTTAACTTGACTAGAGTAGACTGGGATTGGCCTGGTGTGATGATGCACCTTCCTTTGATATTGGGTCTGGTGTGATGATGCACCTTACCTTGTTGTTTGAGATGATCGGATCAATTCATACATTCAACAAAACATCACTTTTGCTCAAACTTGATTAGTAGATAGGTCTTGGTGTAAAATAGCCAATTTTTTCGATCTTTGCCATTGCATACATTTATTAAAGATTGATTGCTGGGTAGCCGCGTACTCATTATATCTATCGCGGATAATTTTACTATTCTAATCAGGACCAGGAGGGTCCGAACTTAGGTGTGTAGGACTAGCTGCGGGTGTCCGGGTCAATTGCTTGGATATCGTCGTTGAAGGCTGTTGCTGCTCTGATGTTCTTGTTATTCGTTCTTAACATTTGGTAATATATGTCTTATTGTAATAGCTCATGATGTCACCTTGTATTACTCCATTATTTTGAATAATAATAGAATGCCAGCGATGATAACCGTTTAATTGTCCATCATGAGGTATTAGTCTGGGCATAGTATCAGATCATGGTGCCGGATTCCCTGTGATGACGCAGGGGGTCATGACACATATTATGACGTCACTTAGACAAAAAAGCTTTATACGGAATTAAGTGACATATCTAAGTCTCCTCTAAGTAAAGTGTAATCCAGGTTATAAGATATTATTTTACATTTTCTAAGATCAGCACCTATTCTCATCAATATAGAATTCATTAATTATTTGAAGGTGTTTGGCAAAATAATTCTCTAATAAATTTATTGGAATAAGAATTGAATTTTTAGTTTTCTTCAACTATTAGAGCATTTATCTACCTTAAATTATTTTCTCATGATTTTATAGGGTCAGACTCTATTTTTATAAAAATAAAAGTTTTCCTAATTCTATTTTAAGCATTTTCTAACTAGGAAAACTACTCATTACTATTAAAAAATGCATAAAAATAATTACATTGGTTGACTACATAATTTTATAAAATCCATATAGTCTCCTCTAGTTGTCTAAATGTTTCTGGAATTTTTGGGAGCCTACACATATTTTTAATAAATCAATAACTCTTTCTGTACTTAAATAATTGGATAAATTCGCAGAAAAATCGATAAACAGTTACAGGCCGAGCTAGCGAACGAAACAGGCCCCAAGCGGATTAGGCCCACGGCCTTGCCACGCGCGCGAGGCCGCATATGCCAAAGACGTATTTCCTGTGGGCGCAACCGCACGAAGCTCGCGCCGTGCCCAAGGACGTCTCCACTTAACCTGCCCGGTGGGCCACGGGCCCACATGGCAAACACACGATGTCATAGTTTAGACCCAGCGCCGAGGGCATTTTCCTGGCATGTGGGGCCGCGCGTCAGCGACTTGGTTAACGCGTGACTGCACGAATCTAAACGCAAATCGCATGGTCCTCTAGCATCGTCTTCCTCAGACCGGGCGACGTGGCCGGCGGCGACGGCAGGCGACGCGGTGGCGCTACAGTCATCCACTGGCCAAGAGCATTCAAGATCTATCATCTACGGCTCCTAGTAATCCTAGGGACGTTCACGCTGAGGCCGTAGCCGAACGCTCGCTGGAGTTGTAGAGCCTTGTTACAGATCTACATGCTAGAAAACTTAACGGTGAGTGAGAGGGGGGTCACGGGCGTGCTCACCAGGTAGTTTGCCGAGGGTGATTGCGCATGAAGACGACTGGCGTCGAGGGTCCCGGTGGTGACCGAAACAGAGGCGACGCCGGCACGGCTCCTCTGGGTAGCTACATTGAAATTAGGTGAGGGGAAAGGTTAGGGAGGAGGTGTGAATGCTCGGGGCGAAAGGAATTGATCCTAGGCTCACGCAATCGACGAGACGATCTTCGGCGCCGACGCGGGATAATTTGGGGAAAATTGGGAGGCGGAGCCAGAGGGGGCCTTGGGCTCGGTTTTAAGGCGCGGCTTGGCGACGATTTGGGTCCACCAGCAGGGAGAGGCGTGGCCGAGCAGTAAGGGCGACGCGACGGGAGCAGTCGCACAGGACGGCGTGCGACTCGATGGAGTGACAGTGCACGGCGAAAGGCTAGGACGTAGGCTTTTTGACTTGGCGTCGCTTGGTGATGATGCTGTGTAGCAGTGGCAAATCGTGGACGGATTTGGTGGTCTTTGCCCAACGGTCCATGGCGGCGGACCGGTCCTCCTTCGAGCCACGCGGTGGCAACGCCCTTGCGGCCATCCACAATTTGACATAGCGCGTACTTGCGCGGGAAACGAAAGCACGGACAGATGCGCGGATGTGCGATGACACGATGTGCGCATGAGATTGAGCATTCGGGCACGACGCCGGAAAGAGAGAGAAAGAGAGGAGCAAGAGAGGATAGAGAGAGAGAGAGAGAGAGAGAGAGAGAGAGAGAGAGAGAGAGAGAGAGAGCAAGCTCTGTAGGTAGATTTCAACCGTAATTTGAATTTCACTCGAAAATTTTGAATTGCCTAAAATTTGGGGTGTTACATGTGCCCACCTAACAACACTTCATAGTGGTTAGGGATATACTTGTGATTGCTTATAGCCAAACGGCCCCAACCTATGATGGCGCAAACTAAAAGTCAGAAATGTTTAATTAGCTTTTGATAACAGAAATAAACCTTATAATGGTTCAGAGTTAAAGGGAGGCTATAACCTTATAATGTTTAATATGCTTAAGAATGTTCAAAGAGAAGCTCTAACCGAACTGTTTATATTTTTTTTAACCAAAGTCATATGCATATGCGTCATCTTTCCATAAAATCATGGTTTAGAAAACCCTTTTTAGAAATATTTTTATGGACCATGGTCCATGGCCAATAGGTAGGCCTGCCAATGGGGTAACCCCAACCCGTGCATGCCCAACCTGTACCCATAATCTTAATTCCATATTTTTAATCAAACCCACCCCAAACCAAAAATAGTAGACCTCAACCCACCCCAAATCGTTGCTAATTTTTACCCACCCCATCCCAATCCATTCTGAACATACGGGTTTCAATCCATTTTTTTCCATTTCCACACCCCGTTTTCTTAGACGAATGATTAAGTACATTTCTACATTAAGATCGATGAAGCAAATCAATCATCTGGTTGGAAGAAGAAGCAAAGTAGAAGGAAACTTGCTCTGCACCTAGGCGCAAAAACTTCAAAGTAGAAGGTGCCATGGAGACGGAGGACAAGGCGCTTCCATGGGTGGTCGGGCGCAACCTCTGCTCCCAAGCGCGCGCCTCCACGTACACCCTCGACACCTTGCTGGCCACCCATGTCATGTCCGGCCGTTCCGCCGCTGCCGCCGCGCACTGCAGCCCAACCTCCAGCAGCCTCTCCACGCTCGCCACAAGGAACAAGTCCAACAGCCTGCTGTCCACCCAACTCCTGACCCGCCCGCTCCTCGCCGCCTCTGCCGCCGTGTCCACCAACGACACCCACACCAGCTTCCTCCCACTCCTCCTCACCTGAGTTGGCTCCAGCCAGTACTTGGCGGCCACGTCCTCCCTGGACAGCAGCTCCAGCAGCAACACCCCAAATGCGCGCACGTCCGCCTCCCGCGACTCCTCCTCCTCCTCCTCGTCGGCGGCCGCCAACCGCCCCGTGCCGAAGTGGGTGAGCTGCGCACGGAGGCCTGGATTGGAGATGAACACGGTGGAAGGCGAGACGCGGCCGTGGACGACAACGGCGTGGTGGTGGATGTATTCGAGGCCCTAGGCGATGTTGGTGGCTACCTGGACGCGGGAGAGTTAGGTGGGGAGGGCACTGAAGCTGGGGTTGCCGCGCAGGTAGATAGAGAGTGTGGAGGCGCCAGGCGGGAGCTCGTAGGCGAGGTAGACATGGGGGCCGGCACCAACGAGCCATCCACCACAGCGCCACCAGAGACCGCGTCGGCACTAAGAAGGCGCTTGTCTTCTGCCGCGGCCGCTCTCCCAAGGGATCTCAGTGGCGAGTGTCTTAGATCACCGATGGGGGAGTCGGATGGGGGAAGAAGAAAGGCAGTCCTTGGGTCGTAACCCGATTTGCCTCCACTGGTTGAATCCGGCGAGAAACCAAAATACTCAAACCCATTCCAAACCATCCCAACCCGCTTTGTTAGAATACCCAACCCAACCTAACTCGTTAAACATATAAACCCATTTTCACCCATCCAAAGCCAACCAGATTCAAAACCCGCCCCGTTAAACCCAGTTGAGTCCAACCCACAATAGGCAAGAATATTCCCACATGGCTCACGGAGTGATTTCTCAATAGTTTACTCACAGAGCTTAATTAGCTTTTGATTACAGAAATGAACCTTATAGTGGTTCAGAGCTAAAGGGAAGCTCTAACCTTATAATGTTTACTATGCTTAAGAATGTTCAAAGAGAAGCTCTAACCGGACTGTTTATAATTCTTTTAACCAAAGTCATATGCATATGCGTCATCTTTCCATAAAACCATGATTTATAAAACCCTTTTTCGAAATATTTTATGGACCATGGTCCATGGCCAATAGGCAGAAATATTCCCACATGGCTCACAGAGTGATTTCGCAATAGTACTGCCCCCGAAATAATTTACGCACAGTTTGCTTTCACATATTAGTATATTACTGCAGTTGCATGCAACTGCAAGTGATAGTTGTGTCCAGTTTATGCATCCTACGAGAAGCTTTACAATCGTCAGCAGTATCTTCATATTTTATTTTCTATATCTCTTCTTTTAATCACTATTTGTTCCGTATATTTTTATCCTCTTCAACAGAGTCTCTCTATCCTCGAAAAGATGTAGAGGTCAGAGAGAGTATAAAAATATAGATTCAAGAGGGAGTTTGTAAATTTAGAGACTGAGATAGATACACTACTGGATCGTTATAGAGACCGAAGATTATCCACAATATTATTTTTGGAAACCTGTTGGTGTTGCTCTTAATTTTCATGTATAGAGCAGCTTCCACCCTCGTAGTTTCCTGTCTAATCTCCACCCTTGGTCGTGTCTTAGGATTTGTAGGAGCCTCAGCCCTCTCACACATGGATCTTTTACAAAATGGTCCCTAAAATTTTTAAAAACCAATCGGGTATTTTCTCTTCTCTTCTCCTCACCCGGCCAAGCTAGCCCTCCACCGGCGGTCCGCTCGCCAGTGACGACCACAATAGTGCGGCTTCGGACGGGTGTGAGAGGTGGAAGAAGGACCCGACTGTTTTTTCAAAAAAAAATGAGAACTTTTTTTTTTTTTTGCAAAAGACTACATGAAAGAGATATAAGACTGATAACTCTATAGACGAGCATGGACCCTTTTTTTTCTTCCATGAACGGTTGTGTTGAGTCAGAAAGGCCTCTTAGGACATGTTTGTTCCACCTTAAGTTAATATTAATGTTAAGATCTATCGCAGAAAATTTGTTATTTTTATATAAACTATACAGAGTAACACTTTGTAGTCATTTCTTCTGAACTTCTAGTGATTCTCTCAAAGATCTTAAATATATTTTTAAGAGAAAATTGCACTGCAGCCTCCGGAACTTGTAGCCGATTGCACGAAATCACTTAAACTTTGAAATTGTTTTTCCGCTCCTGGAACTTGCTGTCGTTAGCACAAAAACCCCCTGTCATCTGATGACTGGCCCGTTGATGAGGCCAAGCTCGCTCACATGTCACTGGCACGGTGGAATGGCCATTTATTCAGAGAAATTAATAAAAATTGAAAAACAAGGAAAATATGAAAAACAAAGTTTAAAAAAAATTGAAAATGTAAAAAAAATTACTGGAAAATTATATTAAAATGTGAAAAATACAGGAGAAAATGAAAAGGTTCTAAAAAATACAGTAAAAAAGCAGGAAATTGGAGAATTTCAAAAAATATAGGGAAAAATTATTAAAAATATAGGTAAAATAGAAAATTATTAAAAATACTTAGGCCATAACAACCAACTTTGCCCCGACCACAATCATTCCAAGCAGGGTGCTTTTTTTGGTTAAAGAATGGACAGGATGAGCACCGAAAGCTTGAAAGGCTCAGCTTGTTTAGCAAAGGGCGGGAGAGATGCCATCTATTGATAAAAAAGAAAGAAGAATTACAAGGCAAGGGGGTTAGCCCCTCCCCTGGGGGGTAACAAAAAGTGAAAAGGGCTAAATTACAAGATATAAGTGACCTCGAAAATAGTGCCTGCAAGTTTCCAAAAGCGTCTGAGGGGAGGGGTCTGAAAGCTTGGATTTTTGGAGTGCTAGGATGGAGGGGTTGTGGGAATTTGGGATCTGCTGACTAGAACAGTGGCGACGTCGCGCTTAGGGCGGAGTCAGGCCACACATATTCTAGCTGGGAATCTTCATCGGGGAACAAGGGATGGAACAGGGCAAACGGGGCCAAAGCAGCTTTAAACCCCACCGAGCAGGAGAGAGCCGAGACAGTGGCGACGTCACGCTTAGGGCGGAGTCAGGCCACACACATTCTAGCTGGGAATCTTCATCGGGGAACAAGGGATGAAACAAGGGCGGACGGGGGCCAAAGCAGCTTTAAACCCCACCGAGCAGGAGAGAGCGGAGACAGACCGCACACGAACGGCAGGGACCGGGGGTAACACATAGGGGTTGGATAGCCGAAGACTCGTGCAGCTCAAAGACCGGACCACACGCATGTGGGAGTTGGTAAGCATAAATGATTGATGCGCTAATGCAAGATGAGTTGATTAGTGTGCAAATTTGATTCTTTTGAATCCACTTAGTAATGAATACTTGATCTAGTGCCTAACAAAAAGAGCAGATGCATGATGAGTTGATTAGTGTGCAAATTTGATTCTTCTGAATCAACTTAATAATGAATACTTGTAATAATGAATACTTGATCTACTGCCTAACAAAAAGAGCAGCATTGCTTCATCTTGTCTAATAAAATCCCGATCAATGTTAATTTCAAGCCTAACAAAACTATCGAAACCTTCAAATTACACACGTACACACTCTCATGCGCAGTTGGCTAGCTAGCTACTTCAAAACAGCAAAGAATGCCCCCATGAACACAGCCACAACACAATGCATGCAGAATGATGATGAGAAGAGCTGAAGCCTGAAGAAGATTAGGCGGCCTTCTCGCCGACGAGCTTCTCGATGGGGTCGGCGGCGTCCTGGATGGTGGCGATGTTCTGCGAGTTGTCCTCATCCATGGTGATCTCGAACTCCTCCTCCAGCGTCATCGCGATCTCCACCCTCAGAGGGCACACACAGCCAAGCACAGTTAAAAGATACTCTACCCTCGATTAGCTAACCACGAGGATCAAGCACAGTTGAATTTGATCCCGGTAGACCCGATAAATCATGCTTACCGCTGACCCCCGGTAAATTTTATTTACCGGTAATGAAAACCTTGGATGCCATTAGCGTAACCACATCATTTTTTCTTGATTTTTTGATCTTTTTTGTATTTAAATAATTTTCTATATTTTATAGAAATTTTCCTAATTTTCTGTATTTTAATTGATTTTTTTTTCTGTATTTTAGAATTTTCCAATTTTCCGCATTTAATATAATTTTTCAGTATTTTTTTTTTGCAATTTTATTTTAAACCTTTTCAATTTCTACTAATTTCTCTGAACATTTGGCCGTTCCACCGTGCTAAGAAAGCGACATTTGAGCGAGTTTGTCCCGTCAGCAGGCCAGGTCATCGGATGACGGTCGAATAGATAACGCGGGGGTTTCGTGCTAACGGCAACAAATTCAAGGAGTGGAAAAGGCAATTTCAGAGTTTAGAGGATTTCGTGCTGTTGGCTAAAAGTACTGAGGATTATGGTGCAATTTTCTTTGTTTTTAATATATTATTCGTTCTTTTTTTTCTGAGTGCTCTCAAATTTAACTTCAACCTAGTCAAGGCCATAATTTTGTGAACATTGTATGCTCATTTCTTACGAGTCCCAGTAAACGATGGATTTGGTGATCATACAGGATGGATTACCGGTTCTTTTTCATGCACCAAAAGAAAAGTGTGAGCTCATCTTTTATGATCCGTATGGATCGAGAAATCACCTCACCCTAATGGAATGAGATCATCCGATGAATTTTGGTGGGATGGCATCATTCCTCATTTTGAACTAGATGCTAGATAATGTGATGATGCATGGATCCATTTCATTCCTCAAACCAAACAAAAAATTGGTAAATTCACCGTTCCATTTCTCAAACCAAACAGCCCTTAAATGAATTGAATGAGAATATTTTTTTTTCCTCCTCTTAAGGTCTGATGCAGAGCAATTTATTGGTCGCTCGCTTTTTAGCGCTTACACATCTATAAAAAGATGTGCTGTGGTTGTCTGCATATCGTTTTAGCATTAACTTAAAATACAAAATCTGTACCTTTTTATTATATAGCACATGTGAGATCATATGATGAGTATTTGGCTACTTTCATATTGGTTTGTGAGTTTGACTTTGGCTTGAATTTGGACATAAGTGAAAAATTTGTGGTGTACGGATGTGGTGTTGGACAAGCCACCAGACAGTCCAATGGTAAGTTGGACGATCCGAAATTCCGAACCAGTGTGTATGCGCCGCTTTCCAACATATCTAATGGATTTCGGCTCAGGATGTCACGGCCGGATGGTCCGACCATCTGGATCATCCGAGGCATGGTCTGGCGCATACAACCCAAAACAAGGATTTTCTAGTGCTCTCAGATAGTAGGGCCGGACCATTCGGCACATAACTGACGTATAACAGACTTGTTCGCCACGGAATATTTCTTAAACCATCGGGTCATGCCGTCTGGCCAAGGTCGGAGCTGTTGAGGAACCTCGCTACCGGATGTAGTGCGAGGTATAAACATAGACAATCAATCACAGAGAAATATCAAAACACAGGAGACACAGAGATATATGGGTAGAGCGTTTCTTTATTATTTCTCAGATCTGTTATACAATAGGTGTTCCATCTCTTCTTTTTATAGTACTGCTTAGGGTTTAGACCAGGTCCAACGTGGGACCCACCGTGGGGAGCCGCCGTCGCCCTAGCCACAGCCACAAGTGCCGCCGCCCAGCATCGGCCGGGCTCCCCACAAGGGGTTTCCTAACACTCTCCTTGGATCTTGCCAGCGAGATGCATATGCCTCATCAAAACTCCATCCAAAACCTTATGTGTGAAAACTTCATGGAAAACTCACAAAAAAAAAGAGTACAAACTACCCAACATTTCATTCAATCTTCTAGTTCGAGTTGGCTATTCCGGCTTTATGCCAAAGTTTTAATTCAGGGCGTGTGAATTATCTTCCCCTGAATTCAGCACATCTTTGAGCCTGATCATTCCAATCACTACAAGAAAAGTGGTTTTGTATGACGAAAATGTCGTGACGGTGACAACATCTGTCATTGAAGAGTAGTTTTTTGTGACGACTTATTTGTCATTTGTCATTATGCATGTTTCGCGCTGTTTGGCCATGCTTTCTAATGACGACACTCCAAATATCGTCATTAAATGAAGTACAAAACGTCATACAATGAAGACATCAAGTTCTTTTGATATCGAAAAAAAAAATTGGTTTGGTAGTATGGACCTGAGATGTCATATGGACATACGGTGTCATGTAGGCCATGTGGGTCCCATGTTACGGCCTTGTCAAATGTGGGCCTTGTGGGACCCACGTTGTTTGGCTAGTTACACGTTGGCAGATATCATGTAGGCCATGCGGGGCCTAGGCCTTGTTGCAAATTTTGTTATTTTCATTTGACCTATATGTTGTGATAATTCTTAATAATTTTTTCGTGACTTTTAGTAGTTTTTCCAAAAATAGTAAAAATATTTTTAATTATTTTTTAATAATCTTTAGAGCTCTTTTTGAGGGCCATTTTGTTATTTTCATTTAACCTATATGTTGTGATAATTCTTAATAATTTTTTCGTGACTTTTAGTAGTTTTCCAAAAATCATAAAACTATTTTTAAATTATTTTTTTAATAATCTTTAGAGCTTTCTTTTTGGCGCTTCTCAAATTTATTCTGATATTTGTGGGACCCACGTTGTTGGACTAGGTACACGTTGGCAGGGACCAAATATATTTGCGGTTTGTTAAAAATGGATACCCGATGGATTAGTTACAAGTTGGCACGGACCAAGTATTAGTGCGCTTTGTTAATTTACAAAAAAGGCTTCCCTATGGATCGACCCTGTGACCTCCCGATTATAGAGAAAGTTTCATCCACCAGGCTAGCAATTGTTTGCTAATGGAATTACATATGTACTATTTTGGTATGACTTGCAAGCAAGTAGCGTTGGAAAAAAGCAAAGAAATTGTGCAGGACTCGAACTCGGGGTCAAACAATGCAAGCCGACGTTCGTTACAATCACGAGGTTATTCGGTTTCATCGTTCGCAATTACATAATCAAGCGTTAGGCGTTACGTACGTGGCCTGGAGTCTGGAGACCTCGTCGCCTGTACTGCCTCGCGAGTCGCCCCTTGAGGCACGGAGCCACGGCGCAATCCTCGACGTGAGATCGTGTCAGCGGCTCTGCATCGCTTCGTCTCGTCTGTCGCAAATTGCGATCACACGGTGTCGCCGCGCTGCCACCGCCCCTTATGCCTGATTCCAAATTTCTAATTTCCATTGCCTCGCCTCGCACCGGTAATAGATGGATATGGTTTAAAACAGCTACAGTTTTTATACTATATTTATTAATTACGTGCACATTTATCCATGTTTAATTTTATATGTGTTGTGTTAATGTTGAACAGATGGACAGAAGTTGGGTACATGGTAAACAATTTACTCCCGCATATATCAAGGGTGTGGAGGAATTCATGAAATTTATTCGAGCACGATTCGATGAGAATGCTACCATATCATGCCCATGCCGTCAATGTCTTAATCAAATAACAAGACCTCAGTCTGTTGTGTATGATCACATTCATATTTATGGAATGTCAAGTACTTACACAAAGTGGGTCTATCATGAAGAAGCACATGACGTTGAAGTCCTGGAACAGCAAGTGCAGGACGATGAAAATGTTTTCCATATGGAAAATTCTATCCATGATCCAATGGATGTGAGTGAGGATGACAACGACAACGATGGTGGAATGGCAGATATGTTAGAAGAGCTCTACACAGCTTGTGAGCAAGGTGGAAAATCCTCGGTTTGCTAAAGTGCTTGAAGATGCGAAGAAAGGATTTTGCCCAGAATCTAAATTATCAAGATTATCTTTTTTTGGTGAGGTTACTACAAGTGAAGTCATACCATCGGGTCAGCAATGCAGCGTTTAATTTAATATTGAAGTTTTTGTCACTAGCATTCCCTCAATGTGAAATTCCCAATTCATATTATGAACTAAAACTATATTTCATATATTTCATTGAATTGGGTCTTGGATATGATTCTATCCATGTGTGCACAAATAACTGTGTGCTATTTCGAAAGGATTATGCGCATAGAAATGAATGCCCAATATGTGGTGAATCAAGATGGAAAGATGCAGATGGTAAAAAACGGGTTCCTCAAAAAGTGTTGAGACATTTTCCATTGATACCAAGATTGAAGAGATTTTTTTCTTCAAAAAAAACTGCAGAGGACACACGATGGCATAAGTTGAAGCGTCAACCAAATGATAATGAAATGAGTCATCCGGCCGATGGTGAGGCATGGAAAGACTTTGATAAAAAGTACCCGATGTTTGCCACGGATCCAAGGAACTTGAGGCTTGGCATAGCTACAGATGGTTTTAATCCATTTGGTATTATGAGCACCTCGTATAGTATGTGGCCTTTACTTGTGATGCCTTATAATATGCCACCATGGGTATGCATGGATCAATCAAACTGCATGATGGCCTTACTCATTTCAGGCCCAAAGTGTCTAGGTAAGGATTTTGATGTGTTCTTGGAGCCTCTAATAGATGAGTTGCTTGAACTATGGAACGGTGTTCGTACTTATGATGCATTGACGGGTGCGATGTTTGATTTGCACGCTGCAATTATCTGGTGCATCCATGATTACCCTGCTTTAAGCACGTTGTCAGGACGAACTACGAAAGGTTATTATGCCTGTATTCACTGTGACAAAGATCCATTGTCACGGGGCATAAGGAGTAAGATATGTTATATTGGCCACCGTCGTTACCTCCCAATGGACGACCGTGCACGGAAAAGCTTAGCTTTTGATGGCCAACGTGAAAAGCGTGTTAAGCCCCAAGAGTTTAGTAAAGCTGAGCTTTTGAAGCAACTGGAGAACGTGAAAGATGTGAGACCAAGAAAGCATCCTCGGAATAATAAAAGGAAGCGTCAAGATAAGGATAAGACTCAAGTGTTTAGCCGAAAGGTTATATTGTTTGAATTGGCGTATTGGATAGAACTGAAGCAGCAACATAATTCTGATGTGATGCACATAGAGAGAAATATATGCATGAACCTTCTTGGCACATTACTACATATAGAGGGGAAGACAAAAGACACTGTAAATGCTAGGCTTGATTTGCAAGATATGGGCATTCGAGGTGAATTGCATTTGGAGAACAATGGCAACTCATATAAAATTCCACCCGCATGCTATACCTTGAAAAAGGAGCATCAGATTGCATTTTGTGAATTTATTAGAGATGTGAAATTTCCAGATGGTTTTGGTTCAAACTTATCTAGATGCATTAGTGCCGACGATGCAAGTTACAAGAGTTAAAAACTCATGATTGTCACATCCTTCTGCAGAGAGTTTTACCTGTTGGCCTTCGGGGAATCATGCGCAAGGATATATATGAAGCAATTGCAGAGTTGGGAAACTTCTTTAGAGAATTGTGTAGTAGAACTGTAAAGATAGATGTACTACGACGACTGAAATCACAAATCCCAATCATTCTATACAAGCTTGAGAAAATATTTCCTCCAGCTTTTTTTGATGTTGTCGGTGTAATAAATACCGGGGTACAAAGAGCCCTAGGAAGGCCGAGAGGCCCCCACGCGTCAGGCGGGCGAGCAAGGCCCAGCAGCGTGGCGAGCCCCTCGAAGGCCAGAGGGCCCCACGCGTCGGCCAGGCGAGCAAGGCCCCAGCGCGCTGGCGAGCCCTCTGAAGCCACGAGGCCCCACGCCAGCGGGTGCGTGGGCGAGCCCCTCTGGCGAGGCGAGGGCCCCACGCGCCAAAGCGGGTGCGTGGGCGAGCCCCTCCGACGATGAGGCGAGGCCCCACGCGAGGCGGGTGCGTGGGCGAGCCCCTCTCGAGACCAGGCGAGGGCCCAGCGCCGGCGGGCCCAGGGCAGAGAGAGCATTGCGTAAGGAGTCTTGAGCGAAGGCTCCCCTCGCTGCGAAGGACGAAGCGCATTTAATGAGACATCACGCGGATAGACAGCGGAAGAAATGATTACGCTTCTGATGACCCTTGCGTGTCCGGCGGCCGTATCACCGTGGCGCGTAAGAATTGACCGGCAGAGAGAAGGTTTGCTTAAGGAGGCCGCCTGTCGAGGGAGCAGTAGGCCCCACCCGCAGACTCACCGGTGGATCTGTGGGTCGAGGCCACTGCGGCACGCGAGGGCGGCCTTGGCGGCGTGGGCGTGCACGCGTTGCCTCTTCTGTCGTGTCTTGTCGATTATCTTGAGAGCATCAGACGCCTACCCCCGGCTCTCTCCGCCAGCCCAAAGCTTGTATAAAAGGAGGGGAGAGAGAGGGGGAAAAAGGAGGAGCATTCGTGCATTCGAAACACTCTGTAAACACATTCCCATTCAACCACAATCAGAAAAGAGCTAAGGCTCAGCAGGAGTAGGACTATTACCCGCGAGGGGGCCCGAACCTGGGTAAATCTGCGAGTCGCTCCTTGTTGTGCCCGACGCTCAAATCGGATCGAGCTTGATCGAGTTGGCTAGCGGACTAAAAATCTGACCAGGGGTGTGATCCGCAGTGGTTGAGCGGAGAACACGCCGTCAGATGTAATGGTGCACTTGGTAGTTCATCTTCCAGATGAAGCAATTATTAGAGGTCCGGTACAATTTGGATGGATGTACCCAATAGAACGTCGATTGTGCACTTTGAAAAGTTTTGTGAGGAACAGGGCAAGACCTGAAGGGTCCATTGTAGAGGCTTATGTAGCTAATGAGGCCTTGACATTCTGTTCTCGATACATGGATAACGTTGAAACTAGATTTAATCGAGAGGACAGGAGTGGGGATGGATCTATAGAAACTCCTATTAACTGTGACATTTCTGTTTTTATGCATGGTGTTAAGTTAGTAGGATCATGTAGGGTTACATTCTTTGATGATCAATTTCACAAGCTTGTGTGGTACGTGCTAAATAATTGTGAAGAGGTTGATCCATACGTGGAGTGAGTTATCGTTTTTACTTACATATCAATTTACTGGTTTGCTTAACTTACTTTAATGCTAAGTAATGATATTCTTCATTCTTTCAATTTGCAGAATGTTCAAAGAACAATTAGAGCAAGATGGACCTGGACAAGATATTGAGAACCTGTTGATGACTGAATTTTCAAAATGGTTTAAAAACCATGTAAGCCAGAAAACAAGTGAGCTTAGTGATCACATGCGTGCACTATCATGTGGTCCAGATATGCGAGTCAGCATATATTCATCTTGCTTTGTTAATGGAGTTCGATACAACACCGTCGATCGTGAGAAAAACATGAAGACACAAAACAGTTCTATCATGTCAGAGGGTACACATAATGGTAACTTTATTGAATTTTATGGTTCATTGAAAGAGATCATTGAGTTGGTATACAACTCAGATCTACAAACTCGTCGATCCGTGGTTCTATTTCGATGTGATTGGTATGATCAAGATGGCAACAGAGCCGTCAGGGATGATGGATATTTTAAGTCCGTCAATATTGAGAGGTTGTGGTACAAGACGGACCCTTTTATCTTGGCCACTCAATCGAAAAAGATATTTTACTTACCAGACAATCAATGGTGGAAAAATTGGAGAGTTGTGCAGAAGTTTGAGCATAGGCATCTATATAGTGTGACTGAAAATGACATGAATAATAATGCTAGTGTATACCAAGAAGAAGAAGGTTCTGATACTGAATGTAATGTGCAAGATAGTTATCCATCTTCGGAGACTCTATATCGCCAGGATGAGGAAGGATTGGATGTTGATGCTATGATAGTGAACAACATGAAAAACAGAACAGGAAGTGATAACGGTGGGAGTGAATCCGAAGAAGATGACACTATAGTTGAGTTCATCAGTGATAACGAGCATGACGAAACTCCGATGGAAGATAGCGACGAGGATTAGTTCATCCTCTGTCAGGCATGTCTGTGCACACATACGAACTGTTTACATTTCAATCGTTTTAATTACTTGATGTGTTATTTACAATTTGTTTCAAATTTTCAGCAATGAAGGATTGTGAGAGGAAATCAAGGATAAAAAGATGAGAGAAATATTTGGAAGTTTTAATTTTTTTTAGCATGATGCCTGCAGTTTATCTAGTTTATTTTGGTACTTCATGTAAAGCTTGAGGTGGTTCCAAACAAATTTATATGGAACGATATGAATGTGATCATTTTTTTATTGTGCACTTCATTTTTCATTAGAGCTTGTTTGCTCAGAACTTAATTTTTATTTTGTGAGCAGTAGTTTAATTTATTGTGAGATTTTTGTTAAAATATATCATGTTCACTTGTGCTCTTGTTAACTGCATGTGTGATCTTATATAAAAGAGACTTGGCCATAAACAAGCTTTAAAGCTCTAGAAGGTTTTCCTGTACTGGTAAATAGGAAATGCTCTTATTTATACATGCTATGTCAGGTAAGACAAGTTGCAGTCCAAGGATACCCTTGAACTTGTACAGTTCATTGGTGAACTCCATAGCCAATACCTCACCAGAATATCACAGGTTACAGAGAATACCAATGAAAAGGGCATTGCTCTTGCTCACAATTTTACATTCTCCTAAAAAAAATGCTCTGTTGTGATAGCCCCTAACATTCAGATTACACAACTGAAATGAAAATTTTTAAATAAACCTTACTATTGGTACCTAAATCAACAGTTGCATGGATTGGGACAATCTGATCCCATATCAACAAAATGCATTGCTACCTTTCATAGAGATTCTGAAATTTACATCCAAATTCAGAGATTCATAGAGATTCCGAACTTTACTGCATACAAATCTTCATAGAGATTCTGAACTTTATTTCATAGAAATTACCAACTATACATCCAAATTCTGAACTTTACATGTTCAAACAGCACTGAATTTCATCTAATCTCAATCAAAAGCAAAATCAGCTCAGCAATCCACGAGGGCCATCAGCAGCGATGGCCATCCACCATGGAAAACAGAGCATTGATGGCCATCAGCAGCAGGGTTGGAGCAGCGCCGGTGACCAGCAGCAGCGATGGCCATCATCAGCACGATTGGAGCAGCGGCGGTGACCAGCAGCGGCGGTGGAGCAGCGGCGGTGAAGTAGCGCCGGTGACGCAGTGGTGTTGGAGCAACGCCGACGACCACAGCGGCGGTGGAGCAACGCCGGCAACCAGCAACGGAGGTCAAGCAACGCCAGCGACCACAGCGGCGGTGGACTGGGGGTGGGGGATTTCAGCTTGCTTAGGGTTTCAGCTTCGTGTGGGATTGGGGGGGACTGGTTGTGCCTTGTGCGGGGGATCGGGGGATTTGGCTTCTTGCCAATGCCATCCAGTGCCTTGTATGAGTGGATAGAGTGAGAGCTATGGATTGATCTGCAGTACTGCCACTGACATGTGGGCCTGGGGCGTGTGGGGCCCATATGTCAGTGACTCCAACTATTTCTTTAAATATACTCATAAAACTATAAATTATGGAATTTTCACACATTAAAAAGGTTAGGAATTCTCATATGTCACTCGATTTCTATTAAAAATGATTCCATTTTGTACACAGTTTTCGAAATCGGTGGTGGGTGTTGGGGGGTCATTCATACATGGCATGGGTGAGCTTCATACATGGCATGGGTGAGCTTACAATGAACGATGCTCTCATCCGTACGTAATCAGGGGGGCTTTTTGTCATTTGCAATTCTCATATACTACTTGATTTCGTTTATAAATGATTCCATTTTATACACAAATTAATATTCATTCAAAACTATTTCTTTAAATATACTCATAAAACTATAAATTATGGAATTTTCACACATTAAAAAGGTTAGGAATTCTCATATGTAACTCGATTTCTATTAAAAATGATTCCATTTTGTACACAGTTTTCGAAATCGGTGGTGGGTGTTGGGGGGTCGTTCATACATGGCATGGGTGAGCTTACAATGAACGATGCTCTCATCCGTACGTAATCAGGGGGGCTTTTTGTCATTTGCAATTCTCATATACTACTTGATTTCGTTTTATAAATGATTCCATTTTATACACAAATTAATATTCATTCAAAACTATTTCTTTAAATATACTCATAAAACTTTAAATTATGGAATTTTCACATGTGATAAATTTTAGGAATTCTCATATGTTACTTGATTTCTTTTAAAAATGATTCCATTTTGTACACAATTTTCGAAATCGGTGGTGGGTGTTGGGGGGTCGTTCATACATGGCATGGGTGAGCTTCATACATGGCATGGGTGAGCTTACAATGAACGATGCTCTCATCCGTACGTAATCTTTTTGTCATTTGCAATTCTCATATACTACTTGATTTCGTTTTATAAATGATTCCATTTTATACACAAATTAATATTCATTCAAAACTATTTCTTTAAATATACTCATAAAACTATAAATTATGGAATTTTCACATGTTATAAATTTTAGGAATTCTCATATGTTACTTGATTTCTTTTAAAAATGATTCCATTTTGTACACAATTTTCGAAATCGGTGGTGGGTGTTGGGGGGTTGTTCATACATGGCATGGGTGAGCTTACAATGTACGATGCTCTCATCCGTGCGTGTCGAGGGCCACAACGACACGTCACGAAGACATCGGTAGGAACCGTCAAATTGCTCTATATGATCATGGGGTTACGTCTGTCACTGGACAAGAGCGAGCTTAATTGCTCTCATCGATACCTAATTAAGGGGGAGGTGCCACGGTAGATAGGAATTGTGCAGCTGCTATATGGCCTTGTTCTTTTTAACGTATCGTTGCGTTGGCGTAATATTGTAGCAAATTTGAGAGACCTCGAAATGTGGTCTAAAGAATATAAAAAATAATTTAAAAATAGTTTTAGAATCTTTGGAAGGAATATTAAAAATCATGAAAAAATCGTCTTAAATTATGACAACATATAGGCTATATGAAAATAACAAAATTACCATAAAAGTAAAATAAATCTATATATAATTTATGAAATATGTCAAATGAATTTATACAAATCTCATACTATTTTTATGAAAGTATTTCCCCTCTATCCCGCCGAATTTTAGATATGATTTATGAAACCATTTCCACTCTCTCTCTCTCTCTCTCTCGGAATTGTGTCCCGCCGTTTTTTTTTGCCTCTTCAATCGAATTTCTAAAAAACATTCAGACGGCGCCAAAATTCCCCTCCTGAAATTTTTAGAAGACCCACCTGCAGTGAGCTATATGCTCCCATTCCCCTCCTGAAATTTTTTGCCTTAGGCATCAGCGCTCTCCACTCCACCACTCACTAACCCTAATTTCCCAAATCGATTCCTCCGCGGCGGCTAGGCGGCGAGCTCCTACCTCTGCGTCGCCTCCGCCGGGGCAGCGACCTCATACGCTTGCCTCGGCAACGGGGAGGACGGCGACTTCCTACCTCTGCGTCGCCTCCGCCGGGGCAGCGACCTCGTACGCTTGCCTCGGCTATGGGGAGGACGGCGACCTCCTACCTCTGCATCGGCTTCGATGACGCGGTGACCTTGTACTACTGCCTCTGCGGCGAGGAGCGCGGTTACTGCTTAAGTCTGCATCGGCTCCGGCAAAGCAGCGACCTCGTACATCCACCTCGAGAAACTAAGGAACCTCTGCCTCAGCCCCAGTGAAGAAGGATCTTTGCAGGTTTCCATCAATTCCATTTCTTTTCAGTTCGTTGTACTAAAGTTTTTGAGGGATGTTTGCGTCGGTGCAGCTCTATGCATGTGTACGTCGCTCATTGCATTTTTTTGATTCACATGTGAATCACAATGGAAGGAAAATTGAACTACATTATACATCTGACTACCATTAGGCACTTTTTCTCCTTGTAACAGAAATGATAAAATCAAATACCCAATTTTCATATGTGTGTTTTAGCACACACAGACACATAAATTTTCATATGAAATATGTGGTAAATCTTTACTGTAAAACATGTGTCATCTTTTGCGATATGTTTATCTTCTTTCTGGCCTACAGTAATTTTGACTTACAATATTGTATAACCAGCAAACCATACTACCCACGCGGCCACATATATACCGCCCAATCAGTAGCAGCCAATGACAACGCGACACAGCAAAGCCAAAGATTATTTTTCTAACTATCATTTAATACAAAACTATGTTGTGCTTTTCAATGAATAGTGCATAGACTGTTCAGTGCATAATATCATAGTGTATTTCTGTTTTCATAATATAGAAACAGAACAGTGTGAATATGAGAAGTTGTGGATTGCAAACATTGCTGTGGTTCAAAGCAGATTTCAATCCCTCGGCCTTACAAGGTTAAAAAACATCCTGCAAGCAGGTGCACCTTCAAATATAACTGAAAAGGATAGCCAACCAAAGCGTAAAAATGGTGAGGACTCCGATTATGATCCTGAAGAGGATAGGGGGAACCAGGAAGATGAAACTACCACCAACCCTTCACCATCAAAGGTGCTTGTTCATATTTATCTTGCTAGGGGGCTATGGTTCTTTTCTACATGTAGTTCTTGCCTTTTTGGTAATTCTTGCCTTGCTGTCTATTTCTTTTACATCATTTAACTACATTCATGTTTACTTATACTAGAGATCAATTAAAAGAACAGTAAAAAGGTCTGCTGTAAGGAGAAACAACAGTGACCCCGACGACATGCCTCTAGGTGGCACTAGAGCTTCCAAGAGAGTGAAAGCAACTATACCAACAGCACAGCCTGCTGGAGTCACAACAAGGTCAACAAAAACTTTGGCCTTAGCCACACAACGACAAGACGGAACTAGTGCATCCTTAGAGCAAGTAGTTCATGATGATCAAGTTTTGACACAGGAACAACAACCAAATGTGGAAGCTATGAGTCCAGTTAGGGACTGGAATCTTGTAGAAGATTTTGATGAGGACCAGCCTATGGATGAAAGCAAGTATTTTCTTCCACTTTCCTTTCCATATTTCAGAACTTGTACACTAATTGCGTTTAATTGTTTTCCATGCCATCTTTGTAGATACCCAAGATACTTCAGGAAGAGGAAAAAGAAAAGCAACAATGGGTAAAGAGCTTGAGAAGATGAACAGAGCTACGGGAAATAAGAGGATGCCCATTCAATTTGCTGAAGGAATTAGAAGGCCACTCAAAGTGGTTCAAGCCGCTAAGTTTGCATCAGAGGCTGGTGTTCACATTAGGGGCAGTGTGCCTATCTTCCCAAACTGGAAAGATTACAAGAGCAACTAAACTGTTTTGTAGGACTTTATGGGGAAATTATCTGTAAGTGAATTCATTACCATCTTTTCCTTCTTGCTAATTACATGTACCTGATGTTATCCATTCATTTTGCTAGACACTGCTTGTCTTTGATACCAATGATAAGGCTGCCAGGGATGCATGTATTGATGTACTAAAGGTTGGGGTTAGACAGTGTAGATATAATTTGAAGAAGTGCTTTTTTGATGGAATTCCAGCAAATGAAATCAGTTCCACATCTCCTATATCCAATGTGACGGATGAGAATTGGAGAAAATTTGTTCAACAATGGTCTGACCCAAAGTACAAGGTTTGTTCCTTGTACACCTTATCATTTTGAAATTCTCTGTATGAATTGACCTAACTCATATGTTACTGTAGGAAAAATGTGAAAAGAATAAGCAGAATCGTGCCCAAGTTAAGTTCCATCAGGCTACTGGATCTCGCTCCTACGTAGCACAACTCAATTCCCTAGTACGTACCGATCATATTGTCATTATTCATTTTCCATCGAAAAATACTCATACATGAATCTGTATATACCCTGCCACTTATATAGTTTCATATAATATGTACAAACAATTAATGTCATCTTGTTTCCAATGCAGAAGGAGCAAAATAATAATGAACAGCTAGATGCGCTGGACATTTTTAAGCATTTGCACAACAGCAAGAAGAAGGGATTTTCTGAACCTGTGAAACAAGCAATTGTAACTCCCTGATATTCCTACCTTTTAATGTTATTTGTCGGGGATAAAATTGCAGTCCATTGCCATGGCCCACTCCCTGACGGCCCAATCGAACAGTTTACCAGGGCCCAACTCCCTGGAAGGTTCTATCTGGCCCATATGCATCTTGCCGAACAACTTCCTGGCTGACGTGATGCGTAACGACCAAGGAATCGTGTTTGAGTCCGTCTCGAACAGGAGTCCTGCACGGCTACGTGAAGACCCGGACGTTGATTTTCCGGATTGGATTAGGAGTCGTGATCCCCAAGACTAGGAGTATGCCTTATCTGCCTCGGGATATATTTGGCATGTCGAGTTCGTTACGATCTCGTAGTTAGCCCGGCCCGATAGTCCCTCGGTAGGTCGGTTTGCTCCGCACTATATAAACAAGGCCCCTACGGCGTGTAGACGGGACTGGATCTAACTTCGAGTTTACGCATTAGCATCTCGTAGACACCTGATCTTCGTTTGTACACCCATAATCTCGCCGAGACTTGTTCGTCTCGTCGAGCCACCTCTTGTATTCTTATCTGATATATAAGAAAGGCTGGACGTAGGGCTATTATCTCTCCGAGAGGCTGAACGGGATAAAACCCCCTGTCTCCTGTTCGTTGCTGTTCGTGATTGTTCGGCGTGTCTCCTATCTCACTTCTAAAGAACCTTAGCGACTTGAGAGCGTTATCTCAACCATCGACAGTTGGCGCCGTCCGTGGGGATACGCAGATCGAACATGTCGACCTCCGTCAGCGATACAGAGATTCTTCCTGAGGGCTACGACTCAGAAGGGCAGGATGTTTCTTCCCCTGCCAGCTCGAATCAATCTTACCGTCCTAGATCGATGTCTGTGTCTGAGACAGAAGTTTCTGGATATGCTCCGGAGATGGTCTCAGGTCGAGCTCCCGTCATTGACGATGAATACGGAGCTGATGATCTTTACGCTGGTTTAGATCTATCAGATTCCAGGGCTATGTCGGTAGATTCCTCCTGTGGTGACACAGTGATGACACCGTCTAGCGCGCAATCGCACGGCCACCGTGTCGTCAACATGACCGACGCAGGGCTTGAATCTCTTGAGTCCCGGCGTCGAGAGATCGGCGGTCGGTTACGCTTTCGGCATCGGATGAGGTCGCATTAGGCGCTTTCGCGAGCAAGATGTTGTTCGCCGCACTTTTGACGAGTCCATCAACCAAACTCTGGCGCAGATACGCGACCAGCGCAAACGTCAGCGACGTAACCCGCCTCGTCACCTACGCCAAGACCCCCGGCAGAAGTTCAGCCTGCCCGGGTAGATTCCCCGCGTGCCCAGACTCCGATCGGGCAAGACGCGGATGTCTCGAGATCCTGGGCTCTGGGAGCGAGCCGGAACGCTCCGAGCCCCAGCAACCGTACTCAGATCCGCTCACCAGGACAATCTCGTCGTCGTGAGCGATGAAGTAGCTACTCACCTTGAGAAATTGGCCGAGGGCCTTAAGTCTATAGGTGAAGCATCGTCCGGGCAGCGCGGGGAGCCCGTCCGGGTGGATTCGTACAGTGAGCGATCCGATCGATCGTGTGACCGCCGTCACCGTCGAAGGACCACTGTCCATGAGCAAGCTGCCCGTGGTCGCCGTCGCTCGCCAAGTCCCCGTAGTCATCGCGACCACATGGGCAAGCGTGCGCGCGACGATCACGGAGGATCCCCTCGCGAGGAGCGCGTTGTCGCGACCACGAGGAAGGAGCGCGGGGGCTTATCACGGAGAGAGTTCCTCCAAGCAGAAACCTCCCGCCGGCAAAGAGTTCCTCCACCAACAGACCAACGTCTTCTCAAGGTTAGGTTCTACCGAAAGGTGGCGGTCTTACGCCTTGGGCTGCGGGGCTTTCTCGACGAAGCTTCGCTCGCTCGTGGCCCTCAAAGTTCAAGCCCGGACACATGGAAAGATACAAAGGGACCCAGAACCCAGAGGAGTTCCTTTCCATCTACGCTACGGCTATCATGGCGGCCGGAGGTGACGAGCTTGTCATGGCTAATTACCTCCCGACTGTCCTTGAGGGTGCTGCTCGGACGTGGCTGTTCAATCAGCAGGAAGGTTCCATCTCTTCTTGGAACCAACTTTGTGACGCTCTGATTGCTAATTTCCAGAGCTGTTATGTACGTCTGGGCAAGGAGGATGATCTGCACCAGATGATCCAGATGAACGGGGAGACCCTCCGCAACTTCGTGAAGCGTTTCATCAAGATTCACAACACGATTCTGAACATCTCGGACGAATCTGTTGTCCGCGCCTTTAAAAACGGAGTCCGCGACGAGCGGCTCACCCAGGATCTCGAAATCAATGAGACCTGGACCACCAACGACCTGTTCAGGGCGGCTGACCGCTATGCCAACGCGGCAGAGCGTGTTCAGTACAAAAAGGCGTTCGACAAGGGCGAGCTACCCGCCCAGCCTGGTGTCGAGGAGAAGAAGAAGAGCAGCAACAATCTTGGTGACAAGAAATCCCAGAAAAAAAAAGAAGGCTGATACGAACAACACCGTCGCCGGTATAGATCGCACACCTCCTCCCAAGGATGGGCAGAAAAAGCCCAGCAATAACTATAAGGGCAAGAAGCCCACCCAGGGAGGCAACCAAGGCAAGAAAGGTCCGAGTGACCGATATTGCAAGTTCCACTAGAACTACGGGCATGATACGCGCCATTGCAGAACCTGGGCTGCAAAGCTCGAGGATTTCTACAACGGCAAGGGCCCAATGCCCACCCTGCCCGAAAAAGGTGATGCCGGTAAGGCCAAGCGCCAAACCGATGATGGTGATCGGGATGACGATGAATATCAAGAGCCCGTGAACCATATCGCCGTCATCTTCGGCGGCTCCTCGGCTTATACCTCTCGCCGCAGCCTCAAGGAAGCTGCTCGGGAGGTCCACAATGTTGAAAAGGGCAAGCCTCAGCCCGAATCGATGAAGTGGACCGAGGTCCCCATCTCCTTCTCTCAGGAGGATTGCCCCACTGGGATGACCAAGCCTCAGCGGCTCCCACTGGTGGTCGCTCCGACCATCAGCAACGCCAGAGTTCGCCGCGTTTTGGTTGACGGCGGGAGCGCTTTGGACTTGCTCTCTGCTAAGGTCTTGGACGAGATGCAGATTCCTCGCTCCAAGCTTAAAGAGGTCGCGATGCCTTTCTACGGCATCGTCTCGGGGGAAGCTATTCAGCCATTGGGGCAGATTGTTCTGCCTGTTACCTTCGGCAGTCCAAGCAACTTCCGGACGGAGTTGATCACGTTTGACGTGGTCGATTTCCCTTCCGCGTACAATGCGATCCTGGGCCGGCCATCTCTTGGCAAGTTCATGGCCATGTCCCATCATGGATACCATTGCGTGAAGATACCGGGCTCCAACGGTGTGATCACAAATATGGGCAACTACAAAGTCTGCTCTAGATTGCGACGGCGGTCCCTTGCCTGGGTCGACCAACTTCCGCCAAGTGGTCTGAAGTTTCGCAGACCAAGTCTCAAGACGCCTAGGGCTCCTTCACCGTGGGGAGAGACCAAGGAAGTTCCAGCGCTCGGATGATTCCTCCAAGATAGTTCATCCGGGGCCAATCTGGACCCCAAATAGGAAAGCGAGCTCATTGCCTTCCTCCGAGCTAATGTAGACGTGTTTGCTCGAGCCGCCGTCGATATGCCCGAGTCCCAAGGAGATTATCGAGCACAAACCGCCGTCCGCGGACAAAAAGCCTGTTCGCCAAGCTTGTCGCTTACGGACTTCAAACGAGGGATCATCAAGGACCGACTTTGTAAGCCGCCGCAATGGTTTCATCCGCGAGGTTGATCACACCGAGTGGTCGCCAACTCTCGTCATTGTAAAGAAGAAAGGCGGCAAGTGGAGGATGTGTGTCGATCACACAGATCTGAACGCCGCTTGTCCCAAGGACAATTTTCATTGCCAAGATAGACCACCGTGGTCGACGCGACTGCGGATGCCCAGCTCTTGAGTTTTTTGGATGCTTACTCAGGTTATCACCAAATAAGCATCTCTCCCGAGGATGAAGAGAAGACTGCCTTCATCACCCCCTTTGGCACTTTCTACTATACGACCATGTCTTTCAGTCTGCGCAATGCTGGTGCAACGTTCCAGCACTTAATGGAGAAGACTTTCCCAGAACAGCGCGGAAGAAACCTGGAGGTCTATGTCGATGACATAGTTGTAAAGAGCAAGTATGCCCCAGATCATGTAAAAGACTTGGCCGAGACGTTTCGTAACCTCGCCAGGCATCGAATAAAGTTAAATCCAGAGAAGTGTACCTTTGGTGTTCGATCTAGAATGTTGCTCGGTTATGTAATTGGTTACAAGGAATTTCGCCAACCACGAAAAAATCGAGGCCATTGAAAATATGCGAGCTCCAACTACCGTCAAGGAAGTTCGTGAGCCTCACCGGACGGATGGTCGCTCCGAAAGGTGTTTATTTTCCGTCGATAACGCTGGCTGCCCTTCTTTAAGGCCTGCTCATAAGCACAATGGTTTCAAATGGACAGAGAAGTCGATCGATCTTTTCAAGATCTAAAGCAATACCGTCCAACCCACTGTCTTGACCACCCCGCAACACGGCGAAAGGCTCTTACCCTATCTCGGTCAGATGCCTCAAGCGGTGGCGGGTCTTGACGGTGGAAAGGAAGGCATCCAATGGCCAATCTATTACGTGAGCGAGGTGCTTCACGGATCGAAGGCGTTACCACGAGGTCCGAAGTCGCTCTCCACGCCTTGCTCATGTCCTCCGTAAAACTTCGCCATTATTTCGGTAGCGATCAAATCTGGTCCCACCAAGTTCCTCTTGAGAAATCCTAAGGAACAAGGAAGTCGGCGGCCGATAGCTAAATGGGCAATGGAACCGCAGAATTTGATATTCGCTTTCGCCTGAATCGCTATTAAGTCCTGTGTTTTGGCCGACTTTGTCACCGAATGGACTCCTCGCCCAAATCTCGTGGAGCTCCCGAGCAACCCGATGACCCCTTGGACCATGTTTTTGATGGCTCGCGATCTTTGAAACTCGGGGCTGGATTCGCTCTCATCTCCTCAAGGAGAGCAACTCCAAAGATTCTATTCAACTACACTTTGCGGCGACTAACAACGCTGCAGTCTGAGGCCTCCTCGCGGGACTTAGAGCGTGCAAGTCGCTCGGTGTCCAACGGCCGATCGTGAAGGAGATTCACACCGGTCATCAACCAGTCAACAAGGAGTATCGGTCTTTGCGATGACTCAATGGCGCGGTACACGGTTGAAGTGAGGAAGTTGGAGCGGCACTTTCGATTTTTCGAGGTGCTCTTCGTGCCTAGGAAGGACAACTTCTTGGCCGACCAACTGTCCAAGTTAGGATCCTCACGAGAACCTGCTCCGGCAGGGGTGCTCGTCGAGCACCTTCACAAGCCCTCTATCACGTCTCCGGACGAGGCAACAGAGACAGGTGGTGCTGTCTCCATCATCGAAAGCGGTGTCATGGATCGACAACGCCATTTGTCCGTTATCTTGCGAGATGGGACACCGCCGAACGGCCGAAGCGGCGTTCCGGCTTACAAGGCGTGCTGCTCCATACAAGCTTATGGACGGCATCCTTTACCGTCGAGGTGCTTTGAGAGTTCTCTCCATGTGCATCTCGCAGCAGGAGGGTGTGTTCCTTCTTAGGGACATACATGAGGGTGCCTGTGGCAACCACGCCTCCTTCAGAACATTGGTCGGCAAAGCGTTTCGCATGGGCTATTACTGGCCCACAGCGTTACAAGATGCCCGAGACTTAGTGACTAAGTGCAAAGCTTGCCAATTTCACGCCTGGAAGGCACATAAGCCCGCCCAAGAGCTCCAAACGATCCCCCCATCTTGGCCTTTCTCCACATGGGGTCTGGATCTGCTCGGCCCGTTCCCTAAGGGGTACAAGGGCTATACACACTTGCTCGTCGCCATTGACACTTTTACAAAGTGGATAGAGGCAGAGCCTGTGTCCTCTCTTCACGCCAAAACGGCTGTGCGCTTCTTTAAAAGCAACGTGGTCACGCGCTTTGGGATCCCCCACAAGCTGATCACCGATAGCGGTACCCGCCTGAGCGAGCTATTCTGTGAATCTCGCGACAGTGGGCACCAAGGTCTGTTTCGCCTCTGTGGCACATCCACAGAGCAATGGAGCAGTCGAGCGAGCTAACGGATAGATCGTCTAGGGTATCAAGCGGCGCGTGTTCGCGGCACTCCGCGAGCACAACAAGGCTTGGGTTGACGAAGTTCCTTCCGTCCTCTAGGCAGTTTGCACTACGGCCAGCCGGGCAACCGGGGAAACTCCTTTCCAATTGGTCTATGGCGCAGAAGCCATCCTACCCGCCGAAATTGTACTCGGCTCGCCTCGCACGAGCTCAGTCAACTTGGTTGACGACGAGCAAGAGCGCCTACTCGATCTCGATCTCCTCGAAGGCACACGCGAGCGGGCACAAGTCGAAATGGCGCTACCAAGAAGATCTTCGCCGCACGCTGCCAAACAGTTCGACCAAGGGCTTTGAAGGCGGGCGACCTCGTTCTGCGCCGTGTCGTAACTCCGTCCAATGCCAACAAGTTAACTCCCCGTTGGGAGGGTCCGTTCACGGTCGTTTCCACTGCTCGCCCAGGGGCTGTTCGCCTCGCAATGGAGGACGGGAGAGAGCTGACCAGCACTTGGAACATCGACCAGCTTCGTATGTTCTTTGTGTAGGTCTTTCGTTTGTTTGCTTAGCTTTGCGCTTTTTTCGTGCCTTTGTTCATCCAAGTCTTTCGGGCTGCCATGTAAAGTTCAATCCAATAAAAGTGAATTTTCGCGGCCCTCTGCGGCCCTTTTCACATCTCTGTCTTCTACGACTACCCTCTGGTAACACTTGATGGCTGCCCGGCCTTGCGAACACTCGGCTCCGCAATCTTAAGGATTTTTTCCTGCCCGTATCTAGTTTCAACAAGATCCACAACTCAAGGTTGCGTAACATGGCTTTTCCACCTCGCGGCTAAGTCTGCTCCCGTAAGCCCTCCGCGGCAGAAGCACTTACCGCCTGGTGCGACCACTTGGCAAAGTCAGCTCTCGTAAGCCCTCCGCGGCAGAGGCACTTTCCTTGTCCGGTTATCCTTGGAATTGCATAACATACGTTAACGAGCAGTTCGTGGAACGAGTCGAATAAGATACGGGTGTCGCTCTTTCTCTCTACGCACAAGTTCGAATTCGCAATTTTAGGTCTTCGAGCATTGTCCGTACTGGGGGCTAGGGCGTCGCTCTTTCTCTTGTGCACCTGTCCGAGTTCGCAAACTCAGGTCCTCGAGCAGCTGCACAACGGGGGCTGGGAGTTAGGCTAAGCGTGCTACCGGTTTTCCTTAAAACTTTCTGTGGAATATATGGGCCCCGGGTATCCTCTAGAAGGCCCATAAGGGAGCAGACAGGGGGCGACCCGAGTCACCCGGTTTAAGATAAAGACCACTCGGGCTACGTACGGCTTGAGCTGCAAGGAAGTTCCTGAAGACATAATCTATCTCCATGCAATTTGCTAATCGACACATGCATTCCATGTAACTGCCTAACAGAATTAGTTACCAGGGATCCCGAGATATCCTGTAACTCTATCTCCCTCTACACTATATAAAGGGAGGGGGTAGAGGTCATCGGCATAGACACAGATACGCATAGTTTCATCTTGCATCTCACATCTTGATACACCATATAATCCCAGAGCACAGGAAGTAGGGTATTACCTCCTCCGTTGAGGGCCTGAACCTGTATAATCCTGTCTTGTGTTATCCATCTAGCTTAGTTCTTAATTAGCGTCCCCTCGTACAAATTCATTGCCGGCGGTGACCCCCCAGTTAGTCACCTGTCGACAGTTGGCGCGCCAGGTAGGGGGCAGCGTCAAGATCATCTCTCAAGTTAGATGGCTTTTCCAAGATCGCCGTACGTCGCCATGAGGCTAGGAGAGTCTCTTCGCTTCGGCAGCCTGGACTTCATCGCCGACGGCATCGGCAATCTGCACCTCTCTCCCCCCGGAGAGATTCGCCCATAAGGCGCGCGATCAATGTGACCCATTGCCTTACGGCTCGGAGAATCTAGCAAGCGCCTTCTGGGTTGACCCCTCATTGTTAGCCTTGCGCCTCCCAGAGGCGACGGAAAAACTTCGGCGGGCTCGACCGCTTCGGCGTGAATTCTATTTCGCCCAACAACCCTTCTGCCTCGACTGGATTTCCCTCCGGACTCGAGAATTCCGTCGCGACTCTCGCACTGGGTTCCTCGGTTATTCGGATAGGAGATAACCAGTCGGCGAGCACGTCAGATCCACTCGGATCAGATCCATCTATGTTCGTGGGTGTCATCAATGGTGGCCAACCCATCGGACGAGGCGAAACAAGTCAGCCTCTCCGCCTCGACTTCGAGTCCGCGGGGCGCTGAAGTTGAAACTACCGAGAGGTTTTCGTCCTAGGCGCGGATGATCACCACTCCGTCTCCCCGATCGTCGCGTACGAAGAAACCGACGCCGGTGCGATTCCGGATCCTCGTCCGGCGGAAAAACGAGATCGCGTACATCAACTTCGCGCTCGCGGCCGCGACGTCCAGAATGAGCTCCGCGCGGTGAAGCTGAGGGATCAGGAGGTCTACAACACTCCCCAGGCTAATGTCATCGCGTCAAAGACTCTTCTTGAGACTATCGCGCCACAACTTCTGACGAAGGCAACCCCTCGTCCGGACCCTCGCTCGAGCGGCGACCATGGTCGAGATGGCGCCATACAACAAAACGAGGCAATGCCGCTCCGACCACTTGACGCGATCGATCTACCATGCGGAACAAGGCCCGCGCCTCGGCGTGAGCGGCTCCCACGATCGCCCGGCCCATGATCTTCGCCAGATATCGAAGCCAAGCGGCGGGGCGCGATCACGGCGGCGGAACTCGGGGCCATCAAAGTCGCCGATGATGACCAAGCCGAAACACCGCCACCGGCACGACCACCGCCGGGAAGCGGCGTCAAAACTGCGCCGGGCGTCGCGATAGATCCCAGCCAGGCGGCCACGCCCAGCTGGAGGATTCGGGCCTTCACCCGGACCTTCGCCGAGTGGTTTGGCGGATGGTTTCAACCTCATAGGCATCGACAAGTTCGATGGCGAGAGGATCAAAAGAATCTGGCTGCGAGTTTCGCCTTAGCGATCGGTCTGGCGAGAGGAGATCGAGCGTCATGGCAAATTACTTGCGGTCGCTTTGACCCCAACCGCCGGACACAGCTAACGGGACTCCCGGAGAACTCTATCGAGTCTTGGGACGACCTCCAGGAGCAGTTCATTGTCAATTTCCAAGGGACCTACGAAAGGCCCGCGGGGAGATGGGAGATTGGACAGCTACACCGGCGCAAGAATGAGACTCTTCGCGAGTTCATCAAGCGCTTCACCAAGAAGAAGAACGAGATCCGGGACGTTTCGGAGCAAACAGTCATCGACGCCTTCTTCACGGATGCGATCAGAGGCGTCGATCAGCGGATGACCCGGACCCCCGCGTAATCTCAAAGCCATGTTCACGATGGCGGACCAGGAGGCCGAAGCTGAAGAGGCCATCGCAAATCATCGCGGTGGCAACGACGGAGGCCCCAAGAAGAAGCCTCACGACGAGCAAGGCAAGCCCAAAGATAAGAAGCGGAAGGAGGGCGAGATGGTCGCCAACATGGAGCGCAACCGGCCTAAGCCCCCCAACGACAACGATTACAAGAAAGTGATGGATTCGGTATGTCCCTTTCATCCCAAAGGAAAGCACTCCGCCAAAGATTGCCTCATTCTGCAGAAGTTCGCCGACAGCGCGAACCAGTCGGCTAAGGGCGGTCAAGGCAAGAAACCTGATGGAGACTACCAAGACGCCGAGCGCGAGATCAACTACATCTTTGGGGGCTCTGATGCGTACGAGTCCAAGCGGAAGCAAAAGCTTACCACTCGGGAGATCAACGCTATCATGCCCGCGACACCAAAGTACTTGCGTTGGTCTGAGGTGCCCATCACCTTCGACCGATCGGACCACCCGGACCGTATCGCCTTCCACAGGAGGTACCAGCTGGTCTTTGGATCCGGTCGTGCGAGGAAGCAAGCTGAAAAGGGTCCTGGTCGATGGCGGGAGCGGGATCAACGTCCTTTTCGTCAAGACCCTGGATCAAATGAATATTACCCATTCCGAGCTACGGCAGGGATCATCTCCGTTCCACGGGGTAATCCCCGGGACGTCCGCAGTACCACTCGGACAGATCTCTCTGCCGGTCACGTTCGGAACCAAGGATAACTATCGGACCGAGAGTCTGAGCTTCGAAGTGGCCGATTTCGAGACGGCGTATCATGCCATCTTGGGAAGGCCGGGGATTGCCAAATTCATGGCGGTTCCCAACTACACTTACCTCGTCTTAAAAATGCCAGGTCCCAACGGTGTAATCACCCTCCCTGGGGACGTTAAACAGTCCTTGCTCTGTGACAGCGAGAGCTGCGAAATAGCGCAGGCATTGGACTCATCCGCCGAGATGGAGAAGATCCGACTGGAGGTGCAAACCTTCAAGAGGAAGGGATGTCCCGCCAAGAAGCGAGCCAAAACCTCCATCCAAGCGTAGGAGAAACAAAGAAGATCTGCTGGACCCGTCGATCCGACCAAAGCGGCCGTGATTGGGGCGAGGCTCGACGACAAATAGGAAGACAGCGCTCGTCACTTTCCTCCGGACCCAGCGGGATGTGTTAAGCTTAGAAACCTTCGACATGCCGGTGTTAGAGGGAGGTGATCGATCACTCTCTCAAGTCGGCGAAAAGGCGAAGCCCGTCAAACAACGCCTACGAAGATTCGCCCCGGATCGGAAGGACACCATAAGGAGTGAGATCACCAAATTGTTGGCCGCTCGGTTCATCAAAGAGGTGTATCACCCTGACTGGCTCGCTAATCCGGTCGTGGTCGAGAAGAAAAACAAGACATGGCGCATGTGTGTCGACTACACCGACCTCAACAAGGCGTGTCCCAAGGATCCTTTGGACTCCCCGCATCGACCAAGTGGTGGACTCCACCGCGGGTGCGAGCTCTGAGTTTTACGGGCGCCTACTCGGGCTATCATCGGATCGATCACGAAGGAAGAGGATTGCATCAAAGCGTCGTTTATTCGCCCTTTGGTGCTTTTGCTATATCACAATGCCATTCGGGTTGAAAACGCTGGTGCGACTTATCGGCGCCGCGATCTGGCGGTGTTTTCACACTCAACTTCGGGCGCAGCGTGGAGGCATATGTTGGCGGCGTCGTCATAAAAACCAAGTCGGATGGGATCTCATAACGGATCGGCCGAGACATTCGAGAGCACGAGAGTGTTCGGATGAAGAATCGAGAAGTGCGTTTTGGGGTTCCGTCGGCAAACTACTCGGATTCATCATCTCCATCGGGATAGAAGCAAATCCAGAGAAGGTCGGTGCCATCCTTAAGATGAAGCCTCGGCCAACGGAAGGACGTCTGAAGCTCCTTTGGATGTATCGTGGCACTCGGCCGATTTGTTTCCCGACTTGGGGAGGCGAGGCATGCCTTTCTTTAAGCTCTTCGCCGACAAGGCGATTTTCGATTGGGCGGCGAAGCACAGCATGCCTTTGAAGATCTAAAGAGGTTCCTCGCCACTCCGCCCGTGTTGGTCCCTCCCATGCCACAGGAGCCCCTCTTACTCTACATTGGTGCAACGACCCACGTCATCAGCAGCGCCCTGGTTATGGAGCGAGACGAAGAGGGCTCCCTTCGAAAGGTATAGCGTCCGGTCTACTTCGTAAGCGAAGTATTGGGCAAGTCAAAGATAAGGTACCCGCAAGTTCAAAAGCTTCTGTATGCTGTGTTACTCACATCGCGGAAGCTCAAGCATTATTTTCAAGAGCATGAAATTTCGGTGGTCACTTCTTTCCCGCTTGGAGATATACTCTACAATCGGGAGGCCACTGGGAGGATTGCCAAGTGGGCGATTGAGCTTGGAGCCTTTGAAATAAAGTTCAGCCTCGACTAGCCATTAAATCCCAGCGTTGGCCGACTTAAATGCCGAGTGAATGAAGCCCAAACCCGGTGACAAAGCGAGAATCTCGATCTTGGACAATGTACTTGATGGTTCCCTCATGCTTTCGATGGTAGCGAAGTGGGATTTTGCTCATATCGCCGGCGGAAAGAAGCTACGCTTCGTCCTCGAGATATTGTTTCCGTCGGCAACAACGCCGCCGGCGAGTATGAAGCACTCATCCACGGGCTCAGCGTTGCCATATCGCTCGGCGTTAAGCGGTTAATGGTGCGGCGACTCTCAACTCGTGGTCAACCAAGTCGAGAAAAGAGTGGTCTTGTATCGGCGACAATATGGCGGCTTCTTGTCGGAGAATGCATAAGCGGAAGACAAGTTCGACGGATGGAGCTTACTCACGTGCTCGCCCGCGACAACGAAGCGGCGAGCGAGCTAGCGCGGATGGGATCCACTCGGGTCGAGTCGAGTAGTGTTTTCGTCCAAGAGCTACGCGCGCCATCAATCAAATTACCATCCGCACCGGGGGAAGATCAAGAAGAGCAGCCAGAACCCGACGCAGAGGTACTATCAGTCACTCCCGGGTGGACTCAGCCTTACTTAGATTATCTTCTCCGTGGCGGCTGCACGAAGATCGGCTTTGGAGTGCATCACACGCGAAGCAAAAGCTACAAGGTAGTCGGGGCGAGCTTTTGAAGCGATTCCGGGGTACTAAGCGCTGCATATCCGAGCAAGAAGGCGGGGATCTACTCGTGAAATCCACTCGGGAGAGTGCGGGCATCCGCAGCGACAAGCACCACGGTAAACAAAGCCTATCGGCGAGATTTTTCGCCAACCGCGATCACGGATCGCGGAAAATATAATCTGCGAATGTGGCGGGTGTCGGTTTTCGCCAACAAATCCACATGCGGCGCCAAGACCTCTGAGCGATTCGATATCTGGCCCTTGGCCGTGCGGAATCTGGACATGGTGGGCCCCCTCAGCGGCGCAAAGCGGATTCACTCATCTCTTAAATGCGCCATCGACAAGTTTACCAAGTGGATTGAAGCCAAGCGATTCACGATCATTCGGCGGCCAAAACACGCGATTTCTTCCGGGATGTCGTTGTGCGTTTTGGCGTACCAATCGCATTATCACCGACAATGGCGTTCAATTCAAGAGCGGCGAATTTCAAGATTGGGGCGAGGAGCTAGGCATCAAGATCTGCTACGCCTCGGTGGCCCGCCCAAGGAGCAATGGGCGGGTTGAGCAGCGCCAGCGGTTGGTGCTACAAGGGCTCAAAGCCCGAATCTTTGATCGCCTAAAGCCATCGCATAGCAGCTGGGTGAAGAGTTGCCTTGATGCTCTGGGGGCTCGAAGCGACCCCAAGTCGAACAGCAGGCGAACCCTTTTCCTAGTTTATGGCTCGGGCGGTTCTTCGGCGAATTGAAGTTCCGGTCCCTCGGGTTGCGGCTACAACGATAATCGAGACGGATGAAGCAAATCGGAGACCTCGACCAGCTCGAGGAAGCGAGGAAGCGACAATGATCAATCGGCCAAGTACCAGCGGGGCTGCGTCGCTATCATCGGTATAACATCACGGGGCGTCGTTCTCCAAGGAGATCTGGTCCTCCGTAGGAATCGAAGCCTGAGCATAAACTCTCCCCACTAGGGAAGGCCCCTACTTGATCGTTGAGGTGACCATGAGGGCTTACATACAGCGTGAAGACGGATCTAATGTACCTAACACGGAACATCGGCGACTCGTCCTTTCTATTCTTAGAATTCTGTATTCAAGCAGCTTGTAATTAGTTCCCTTTCTTTTGACTCGCTACTTGGCCGTAAACGACCAAGCAGTAAGTCGGGGGCTACACTAAATAGTGTGCGCCGCACCCTATCCTTCTTAATAAAGTTGTTTTCTCTCTACATGTGCTGATCGCATTCGAGTACTATGAAAATTCTTCATAATGGCGCGTTTATATCCTTTCGACAATGTTTAGCTACTTGGCGGGTGCATAGGAAGAAAGCCAAGTCTTCTTCCTAGCACTCGAAATTTGGACCGATCGACCAATCGTCTTATGAAAAGGATAAAACATATTATTGGGATAAGTTTGATCACGATCTTGAGGATCAACGAGAAGTTTTATTACAGAACCGCGATTCTGAGTCCAAGTGATCCACTATTTGGACAGCGATCGGACGAACCTCCTCTAACGAGCTTCGGCCTTCTCTTGAGCAAGCAAACCCATCCTTGGCGGCCCATGATCGAGCGAGATAGTTTGACTTAGCGATGGCGAGGCCTTGGCAGTGGTGCGTTATTGCGGCCCCGGTGAAGACCTTGATCCGCTCGGGAATGGCATCAAGATGAGCCACCGGGAGGTCGGGATCATTCAGCGACTCTTCATCCGGATAGAGGCATTCAATTATTGGGGCAATCCCGTCGAGGTCGGCGTGGCTCTGCACAACCCGGTCGGATGAGATATCGATCGGGTGTCAATGAGGTTGAGCAGGGAGAGCGGTTGAGAAGGTTACCTTCAACTCTTTAGCCGACCCTCGGCTCGGCGTTAACTTGGCGGACCTCCTCTTCTAGAGCCTTCGACGCCTCGCCTCGAGCCTTACGCCTCGCCTCGAGCTGCACTCGACATCAAATATTGGAAACCATCACCTCTGAAACATCCTCCTTAGAGATTTAGCGCGGGTTGGGGTTTATACCTCGGTTCGTGTTGGACTCCTCCACGTGGCGGAATCGAAGCTCGGTGACTTCGTGGTGGAGCTCTTGATTCGACCATGAATTGTAAACTTGGCGGCATCTGGTAGCGTTATCAAACTTCGTCGCGTCTTTAACTTCGCCCACCATTTTCTCCATGCACGGGTCTTACCTTGACCTCTCCTTCATGCGCTGCGTGAAGGATAGAAATCGTTAGTGGGATCCCAGCGAGCGAGATTCCAGAAAAGAAGTTACCTTGTACATCTCGGCTTGGATGGCGGTCACTTGTTCAACACTTCCCATTTTTGACTTCACGCCCGCCGTCGACCTCGTAGCCCTCCATCTCTTTCCGCCATTTCAGTAGGAAGGTGGAGTGGGAACTTTAAGCGGAGGCGAAGGATCTCGACTTGACTCTGAGCTTTCGGGCCGGGCTGAGATCTTCCCTTCGCCCGGCGAGGATTGGCGGCTTGTGGCGAGCGGGCCTGAATGCAGACGAAAAAAAGCGGGCGAGCCGAGCCTCCGGAAGGCTGAGGCATTACGTCATCGTCATCCACGGTTTTACGCAAGCATTGGGAGTTCTTTCAAGATATGCATCTCTACAAATTGTGAAATCCCGGCGTTACGAAAGAATACCTGTGTGACGGGGCGTACTTCATCTTAATTTCATGTCGAACCACTCGGACCCGAGCTTAGCGTCTCCTTCGCCCAGAGCGCGCCTTTGGGCAGCGGTAACGTGGCGGGGGCTCTGTGCTGCTGCGGCCTGGTGAGTGGTGACTTACCCGGCTTGGGCGACGGCGGCGGAAAAGAAGCGGGGTGGTGTTGTCGTCCTCATCCTCTTCATCCGAGTCCTTTGGAGCATCCCCCCTGCCCTTTTTGGCCGGAGGAGCGCTCGTTGAGCCTTCGGAAGGACGCTTGCGAGGTGCCCCCTTGGGGAGCGGAGCCTCCGGGATCGGGGGAGCGGAGAAGAAGGCCTCACGCCCCTGCGACATATCGCATCATATTAATTCTGACTCTACAATTGACAAATTGCGGTTGAGTTGAGAAGGGTCTCCTCCTTACATTTGGAGCGGGTATCCCAAACTATAAGGGCCGGGCAATCCACTTGGAGTTACCTCGTGCCGGAGCAAAAAGTTCAACCACTCGGTGATGACCTCCTTCATGTGAGGTTTCGTGGGTCTCCCAGTGGTGTCTTGGGTCCCAGTACTCGAGGCGGGATGGACCCTCTCCTTGATGGGCTGGATACGGTGTTGGGTATAGTTCCACACTACCCCAACTCCGGTCAACCCAGCAGACTTGGCTCTGCGGAGAATAACAAGAAGTTCCTTCACTTTGCTCAACTCGTCATCGGCGAGAGGGAATCGGGAGGGGCGGGTTGTGGGGCACTCATGGGAAAAAGGAAGGAGGCGGGAGGAGAGTTGGCACAATAGAACCACTCAAGTGCCGGCCCTTATTGGAGGTTTAAAGCGAAGATCAGTAAAACTTTTGACCCCTTCCATAGCTGGATTCCAGCGCGCCGCTTGCCTTAGGATTAATCCTTGCTAGGGTAGGGTTTGAGAAGGACGAGGAATCTGAAGAGGTCGAAATGAGGCGATCCCAAATAGGCCTCATGAGACATGGACAAAGATCGCGATGTGGAAAATGGAATTGGGATTCAAATCGAAACCTCAATCCGTAAAAATGAAGCAAACCGGGAAGAAGGAAGAGCAAGGAAGCGAAGCCGCGGAGGAAGAACGACTCAATGACCACTACCTCGTCCGGACGAGGGGTGGGGCAAGATTCGCCGGCAACAGCGCGCCAAGACACAAACCCTTCCGAGGGGAGCACGCCGAGGGAGACCAGCTTCTGTAGCCTCCGCTCCGTCGTGATGGACTTCATCCATTTCTTCGCCTTCTCAGCTGCCTCAGTGGCGGTGGGGGAGGGAGGAGCCATTGCGATGGGAGACGGGTGGCGGCGGAGGTGACGGTGGAAAAGAACCCTAGTGGCGGAGTGTCTGGAGAAGCTAATTGGTGGCGAAAAGTGGCGAGGTGAACTACTTTCGTTCCCTGTTCCTAATTTATCTAGCAGGCATAGTTTAGCATTAAGGGCTGGGCCTTAGTCTAGCGCTGGATCGGCCCTTTCCGAAGGGGCCCAATAATCACTCGGCCGCCGAGTGGTTCCCTCGAGGAGAATCTGCTTGTGACGCCATTGCTGCCTAGGTGCGGACTAGCCTAGCTACTCGGATGAGGCGATGTTCTTGATTCGAGATCAAGTCAAGGAAAAGTGGCATTGCAGATTGAGGCTGAAGCAAAGACGCAAAAGAGTATGTATATCTAAAGGATCTTCATTGAAGGGGCTCTTAGGCCTGATTACATATTTTCCGTGGCACAACACATCGAGCTAGGGCTCGTCGGCGCTCATGGAGGAACAAAGAAGGAAAAAAACACCCCGCGGGAGGGCCTCGAGTTGTACCCCTCGTGCGCGAGGAGGGCTGCAACTAGTCGTCCTTGAGGGGCGCACCTTGAAGAGTTGCGGGAACCCGCCGATCGAAACCCTAAGGGATTCTTCCGCGGAGACCTCCTCCCTCATCTGAGCGAACTGCCGCCAGAGCTCGTCTTCGCGAGCTTGGGCGGCGGCTTCTTCTTCCTCCCTTGCAAGGGCCGCATCAATCCATCCCAGGATCATCTCCATGATGTTTGCCATTGCTCTCTAGGCGGGGTGGGGTGGAGATTCTTGGGAGTCGCCGAGGAAAAAGAAAACTCAACAAGCTAAAAATTTGGTGGTGAGCGATATTCATACAGGGTTTCTTTTATACATGAAGAAATTCAAGGGTCGCGCCTTGGAATCCGTTTCAAACACAGTAAAACCATCATGGCGGTGGAGCGGAGGTGGGTCAGCAGCAGTCTCCGACCAAGACCACGCGTCCCTTGGTTTGTGTGAAAAAAGGCAGCAACCGCCTTCCCTTAATTGGGCTTGGGCCAACACTTGCAAAGGCAACCCCTTAACGGGCTTTCTTAACACGCCGCTAGCGGTGGCAATGTTTTCATCGAGCCTAATTGGCCTCGGTACACCACGGAGGGCATATGACCGGCAGAGCCAAAATTAAAAGCGTTTCACGGCATACCCCATGTTGGGTCACTAGCCACCGCATGCTTGAGGTTGGGTGTTGATGAAACTTGGGTTCAATTTCTTGTGGTATGCCTTCTATAAGGTCGCTTTGTTGTACACGCTCCCGGTACAAATACCTCTCGACAAAATTGCATCCGATCAGTGCGCCTCAGAACCTATCTTGATCCTCCTCCGGTTGGGGACAGGTACCACCCGGTGAAAAGGTGTGCCCCATCTTTGGGCCAAGTGCTAGCTCTTACAAGTTAAGGCTAGGCGCTGATGTCGATATCCTACATAGCGTTAAACTACAACATCTTTGCAAGGCGAAGTTGTGGGGGCGTGGCTTAAGGCATGCCCATGATGGGCCAATCGCTGCTCTGCATTACGAGTGGGTGTCAAATGGCAAAATCATTTGTTGTGGTGATGTGCCCAATGGGCCGAGTGAGCTAGAGTTTGGTATTGCCGACCCAGGCATCGTTTCGACATAAAAGCTTAAGATTTCTTGAGTTCTTTACAATCTCTTTTCAGATTACAGGAGGTATTGGTGAAACCAGTCGGCCGGACATCTGACTCGATCATAAAGCACTCGGGGGCTACTGTGGAATATATGGGCCCCGGGTATCCTCTAGAAGGCCCATAAGGGAGCAGACAGGGGGCGACCCGAGTCACCCGGTTGAAGATAAAGACCACTCGGGCTACGTACGACTTGAGCTGCAAGGAAGTTCCCGAAGACATAATCTATCTCCATGTAATTAGCGGATCGACACATGCATTCCATGTAGCGCCTATGAGAATTAGTTACGGGGATCGAGATATCTGTAACTCTATCTCCCCTACACTATATAAAGGGAGGGTAGAGGTCATCGGCATGAACACGATATCGCATAGTTTCATCTTGCATCTCACATCTTGATACACCATATAATCCCGAGCACGAAGTAGGGTATTACCTCCTCCGTTGAGGGCACGAACACAATATAACCTGTCTTGTGTTACCCATCTAGCTTAGTTCTTGATTAGCGTCCCCTCGTACAAATTCATTGCCGGCGGTGACCCCCCAGTTAGTCACATGTCGACACTTTCTAGCGCTGTTGTGCCTTTGCTCTTAGTTTCCTGCTCGTCCTTGTCTTTTTACTGCTCTTTTTTGCAGGGAAAAGGTAAGCCTTGCTGTGCAAAAGTTGTATCTTTATTGCATTGCTCAAAAGTTTACAGGTACAAGGAGTACAACCCTACTTCTACTTCGAAGCAAGCTGCTCCTTCAGTTCCTCGATTTCTATCTTCAAGCGCAGGACTTCTCCTTGCGCCTTGAAGCCTTCCTTGGCCTCAGCTCGGAGACGATCGGTTTCCTCCTTGCTGAGCCAGGCCCGCCTCATGACCTCTTGGCGGAGAGCCTCGACCTCCTTGGTCTTGGCCTTGCTCCTCGACGAGCCCGCTCTGGCCCGACCCATTGCCCGGCGGCCTTGAGTTGCTCCGTGGTGGTCAGCCTCTCTTCGGTGAGCTGGGCCTTGAGGGCCATCACCTCCGCCGCGAGCTGGCTCCGCCACTGCGACGCGTCGTGGAGCTGTTCCTCGAGCCACTTCGTGCGACTCTGTTCCTTCTCGCGACGTCGCCCCGCGACTTGCCTGCAAGCTCCTCGGCATCTTCACGGAGAGCTCGAGGATTGCCTCTCCTCGGTCAGCCAGCCTTGAGCTTCTTCACCTTCGCCTTGGTAAAGCCCGGCTTTGGGGTTTGGTCTGCAGAGGCTCCCCTCGAGCCCCTCGCTCGGAGATGCTCCGGAAACCCGCTATCACGGTGGCGCTCCACGGTGACTCCTCCACGAGGTCCTCCATGGTGGCCCCACGGCGAAAAGAGAGAAGACTAAGTTAAGACCTTGGGCAACTTTAGCCCGAACAGACAATGTCTTGGTTTTGAGGGTTACCTGTCCAAGTCGCCGCTTCAAACTTCGGCGCAGGCGATTCTCGAGACCGTGGGTCACGAATCCTCGCCCATGCGGGATAAGGCCTGCGCGGCGATCTGTCCGCCTCGTCCTCCCCGCGTGGGCACGTGCCCGCCTAGGGGCAGTCACGGTAGGCGAGCTCTCGCCCCCGCGCTCCTCCCTCTCCTCTTCTTCCTCTGCCCGCTCCTCCTTGGGCAGGGCTAGTGCCGCTCCGCTAGGCGGCTCCGGAGCTTCCACGGGCAGGGTAACTCGTATGCCCTGCTCATGGCTTTCTCCTTCCTTGGCTTCAGGGTCTTCACCCTGCTCGCCGGTGACCTCCGTCGCCACAGGGACAGGCTGCCCCTGCGACGAAGTGCTCGGTAGGACCGCCTGCTCGGTCCCACCTCGGGTAGCCTACAGAGCCATTGCCTTGGCCCCGCCATCCGTGGCACTGCTTATCGCCTCTTCTGCCTCCAGCCGCTCCACCGCTCCCTTGGTAGCGTCGAGTTGGTCATTGAGTCTGGCGGGCGAGCTCCTGTTACCGGCTTGTCCTTGAGGTGGCCAATCTTCTTGCCATGACGCACTGCAGGTGCTCGGGCAGCAGAGACCGTTCGATTGCCGCCTCGACATCGTCCGTGGCAATCTCCTCCTAGGCAGCTGATGAAAAAAGAGAATGGTTGAGCCTGGTGCGGTTAGGGAAATTGTAAAAGACGAAAGTTTCATTACAACATACCTGCCGTGGAGGGCTTGATCTTGATCTTCTTCGCCAGAACCTTCCGCCTCTTCCTCGGGGGCTCCTTAGCGGCTTGTTCGCCTTGGCCCCTAGGTGTTCGTGGCGATGAACTCAGCTCCCTGGTGAGCTGAGCGCTCCTCTCGCGCAACGCAAGAAGCTTTTCCTTGCGCGCGACTTCTTCCTCGAGCCTCCTCTGCTCGGCGACCAGATGCAGCCGTGCCAAGTGGCCCGGGTGAGCCTGCGCGTAACGCTTAAGCCAGAGGGTCGATGTCCTTACCTCTTCGTCGCTTTGCTCGGCGAGTGAAGGGCTTGGCGCTTCCGCTTGGCTCGCGCAATGCGTTTAGCTGCTTTCGGCGCTCCGTTGCCGCGAGGCTTCTTCGAGCGGCGGCCATGGCGTGGCGAGCTCCGCGTTAGCTCGGCCACGCCTTGGGCTTTGTGGCCACCTTGGCCTTGCCGCTTCTTCGCCTTCTCCTTCTCCGACCGGAGAGCTCTTCCACGATTCCCAGAGGATCGGTTGGTCCTCTGCGCATTGGAGAAGCGGATGTTAGTATTTAACGGCAGTGCGGATCGATAAACACGGACGAGTTCAAGCAATTACCTCGGTACATGGACGCGAGCACATTCCATGGACGGTATAGGCCACCTCGCGGTGACCTCGCCGTCCTTCTTCGCTGCCTTGGCAAGATGGCCCGACCCGCGATCACCCATGCGTCGGTTGGCTTGTGCGCCCGGCGGAGAGCACAGTTAGTCCTGTTCGGATGAGTTATCAAGTAAAGGTTGAGTCTTAAAGGCACTTACCGTGCTCTCCTCGAGATGTCTTCCCATCCTCTATCTTATAGAAGGATAGGGTCTTCTCCGCGGCCGGACGAGAATCATTGGTTGTGAAGTCCCTGATGATCTCCCGCCGTGAGCCCGAGGCTCACGAGGAAGCGATCTTCCTCGTCAAATACCGATCCTCGGCGGTCATCTCCGGCCGAGGCATTGGCGTTCCCATGCCGGGCCTTCTCGGTGAAGGCGAGCTTCTTGTCGTCGCTCCGCTTTGGTGTAGAACCACCTCGTCCACCACGCGCCCATCGAGTCGGCGGTGGTGGTGGGGGGGTACGGCGTCGTCGGCGGTGGCCGGAGCTTGAGTAGTAGCACCCGGCCAGCGGCGGCGGAGCTGCTCCTAAATCCTTTGTATAGTAGTGGAGGAACAGCCCCACCGATGGATCGATGCCCAGATAGCCCTTACAGTGTGCGAAGACGGCCATCTCGGAGAATCTTTGTCGGATTGAGGTTCGCCACCTCCAATCGGCGGCGTTCAAGAAGGCCTCGGCGAAGTCGCTCTCGGAGACCTCAGCCGAGCAGTCGAAGCTGCTGAAGGCGAACTCTCCCTCGAGCGGCTCCGGAGTTTCCTCCTCTCCGGGCAGCCTCCAGCTACCGGTGTCGATGTGCCCCTCTTCCTCCCAAACTCTCAAGTCCTCCTCGGATGCGCTAGAGCTTACGAACTTGGCCATAGCGGTTCCCAGAGTTGGACGAGCAGGTTTGGTGGTGGAGTTTGGGTGCTCGGTGCTGAGTGTGGTTGGAATTAGGGCTTGGAGAGGAAAGGCGTGAGAGCAGAAGTGGCTGGCCGCGGGCGGCTTAGGTGCTTTTATAGTCCCGTATGAGCAGCTCTGCAACGGTTTTGTCACAAAATGGCTAGTTTTCACCACAACGGCTAGGTAAAATGGTGCTTTGTTTTCATCTGCTTGCATGACGGAAGTTACCGTTGGAATCGCTAACGGCTATTTTTTCGATGTATGCACCAGACCAAGGTGAGTGCTCTGCTTTCGGACGAGATGTGATTCCTATTCGACGCAATGAGTTGCTCGGTCTTGTCCAGTTCTGTCCGGTCCCGAACAAGTCTTGTTCGGTTGAACCATAACCTGGTCGGTCGCTTGTTACGCGTCTTTGTAGCAACAAAATTTCCCTCTTCGTGACTTGGAGTCTCAAGAGGAAGACCCCACTTTAGTGAGTCCTTCCACTTGAGTCTCGGGGGCTAGCTGTCGGGGATAAAATTACGGTCCATTGCCATGGCCCACCCCCTGACGGCCCAATCGAACAGTTTACCAGGGCCCAGCTCCCTGGAAGGTTCTATCTGGCCCATATGCATCTTGCCGAACATCTTCTTGGCTGGCGTGATGCGTAACGGCCAAGGAATCGTGTTTGAGTCCGTCTCGAGCGAGTCTGTCTGACTACGTGAAGACCCGGACGTTGGTTTCCCGGATTGGATTAGGAGTCGTGATCCCCAAGACTAGGAGTATGCCTTATCTGCCTCGGGATATATTTGGCATGTCGAGTTCGTTACGATCTCGTAGTTAGCCCGGCCCGATAGTCCCTCGGTAGGTCGGTTTGCTCCACACTATATAAACAAGGCCCCTACGGCGTGTAGACGGGACTGGATCTATCTTCGAGTTTACGCATTAGCATCTCGTAGACACCTGATCTTCGCTTGTACACCCATAATCTCGCCCAGACTTGTTCGTCTCGTCGAGCCACCTCTTGTATTCTTATCTGATATATAAGAAAGGCTGGGCGTGGGGCTATTATCTCTCGAGAGGCTGAACGGGATAAAACCCATGTCTCCCTGCTCGTTCTTTGTTAAGTGATTGTTCGGCGTGTCTCCTATCTCACTTCTAAAGAACCTTAGCGACTTGAGAGCGTTATCTCAACCGTCGACATTATTATTCTATGATATCATGCTTGTATAATCTTGCTAAATATTCTATATAGATATAATGACATAATACACAATTGCACTACCTTAATCACTACAATAATCCTATATGGTCATCTTCTTCGATCTACATTTCATTTCATGCAATTGTATTTATGACTCTGATATGTTCAACCACCCAGAGCAATTCTTATCAAGATTTCATTTCCAACAATTGTTTTATCTTACTTTGTCATGTCCACAGATTACTTCATTGTTATTGCACAACAAAATATTATAATTTCATCTCACCTTAGTAATGGCGAAAACTTTGAAAATTGCTGAATATTTACTTGTCTACAAAGTACTTTGGCTATTTTAAATATGACACTAAAACTTGTACAACTGCATGCATATGTTCAGTTAAAAAACACAACACATCTTATATGCCAAAATTTCCCCTTTTTTGACTTAGGCCGAGATGGAAGCTATCGTGGAGCCTAATGCGGATGGTCATACACCATCTACTACAGATATTGTTTGAATGTCCTCAACAAGAGTCATGCAACTAGCAAATTTCTCACCAATGTTGGCTTGCAACAACCTCGGTGAAGAAAAGCAAGACATCCAGGGAAATACTTCTTGAGGGCCAACTTGAAGAAAAAACACGGGAATCAGCTGAACTTCGACAGACTGTTGAGCATCAACAGGAAGAGATAGATGACCTAAAGAAAAAGACACAAACAGTAGATGAGGCACTCATCAAAAGCCAAAAAGAAATGGATGAATTCAAGAAGAGGCAAGAGGAAACTGAAGCTATTATTCGCCTTCTCATGCACAAACAGTGACTTGATAAATTGGTGGGTTTGGTTAAATTTTGGAGTTAAAGCTTATTTTGCATAGCTGCAATCAGTTTGAACTAGTTTCAAAACTGTGATGGAACCTCCTATTTATGTATCTGTGGCTATCTATGGCTGTTGAACTTGGATGTCAAATGTTTCTGCCTTGCTGACACAAAGTTGTTGTTGGCCATCTTACTATAAATTAAGTGATATATAAGTTGTCCTGCTATGTTCAAATTTTGGTTGAATTTGTTCCCAAGTACTTGATACTGGGCTGAATGTGAATATTTAATGAAATTGATATATATGCAGCAGAAATTGTGCATGCAGGAATTAATGGGCTAAAATTAATTGTGCATGCAGAAATCTGGGTTATATGCAGCCCATTAATGATTCCGACAAACCACACCGTGGGCCAAAAAAATAGCCAAAATGGATAAATTATGGGTTGTATTTAATATTCCAAAAATTGGGCCTTCAATAATGGACCGATGTTGGGCCTCTGTAATTAGACGACAAATATTTCATGGAAATTAAAAAACACGTGGCAATAATGACACATCATCATCTAACATGGACAATGACATGGAAGATCTGACACGTCATCTGCCACGCTGGATGATGACATGGCACGCAGCCTACAGGCCATACATGTTATGACGATACAGTCAATGACATACATATCTATCGTCATAGAAAACGTATTTACAATGATGGCAAATAGTCATTCCGTCATGAAAGCAAATATATGACGCACATACTATGACAACCGAGATTTCGTCATAAGTTCGTCATAAAACACCTACTGTGATAGTTTTTGGAGTTTGCATGACGAATTTCTACCGTCAATGAAACCCACTTATGCTGTAGTCCCCTAACACACCTTTCAAAGGAGGCAGTGGGCAATGACTTAGTGAACATGTCAGCCAAATTCTCACAGGATTTGGTGTGCTGGATACTAATTTTGTTCAACTTATGCAGTTCATGCGCATTAAAAAAACTTGGGGTCGATATGCTTAGTAAGATTACTTTTCACATAACCAATTTGCATTTGTGCAACACAAGCGGCATTATCTTCATAGATAATTGTAGGGGTTTGCTCAATAGGTAATCCACATGACTGTAGGATGTGTTTCACCATTCTTTTTAACCATGCACATTTACGAGATGGTTCATATAATGCAATGATTTTCGAATGGTTTGTAGGCGTAGCCACTAGCGTCTGCTTGAACGACTTACATGACATTGCAGTGCCACCACATAGAAAAACATACCCAGTTTGTGATTTACCAGAATGCGGGTCCGAAAGGTACCCAGCATTGGCATAACCAACAATATTCATATATTAGTTCTTCCTGTAAAACAGGCCAAGATCAATGCTTCCACGGAGATATCGAAAGATAACATTTATTCCGTTTCAATGCCTCTTTGTGGGCGCTGCACTGTATCGAGTCAACGTGTTTACGGCGAATACAATATCAGGCCGTGTACTGTTATCAAGATACATAAGTGCTCATATTGCACTCAGGTATGGGACTTCCTGCTCGAGGATTTCCTCCCGCTCTTCCTTTGGCCGGAAGGGGTCTTTTTCTTTCTGCAAAGATCTCCCTATCATAGGGGTTCTTCAGGAATAGGCTTTGCTAAAGCCAAACCTTTCTAAAACCTTGTGAGTATAGGTCTCCTGGTGCATTAGGATCCCATGAGTGAAATGCTCGAGCTGCAAGTCTAAGCAGTGCTTAGTTTACCATACTTCAAGTATGAGCATACTTATTCTAATTCTCTTCTTCAATTTATATAGTGACTTTCAGAGTTTCACACTATAAGTTTCTATTTGCTCTACCTTGGTTACGGAAGATGATACTTCAAATATCTTCATTCATAAATCCGAATCCAAGTCTCTTATACATATATTCAGTAACAACATCCTTCAATTCAAATTTCACTCAACTTAAAGTTGAGTACTGCCAATAATGAGATATATCTAGAGGAAAAACCATGACCAGGGAATAAGCTTCTTCATGAAGCGTGGAGCTATCAGCCTTGTTATGTACCATTCTAATTTATTGTTCTCATTTCTTTTCTAGAGAAAATACTACTATACCGTGGTAATTGCCTTCTTTTATATGGCATATATATGTCGACTTTGGCTGTTGCTCTATTCATAAGTTTCCTTAATAATACAATTCATATGGCCATTTAGTCATGGGTGCTTCGTGCACTTCTACTTGCTCTGCACCGTTATTTTCCATCACGGGAGCAAGTTCCTTTAATTCTTATCGTCGGTGTGTGCACGCACTTTGGTCGATACATTCATTCATTTATTCCTGCTATGGAATATTTAAGACTGGGAGTGCCTCGCTAGCAGGCTTCTCTCCAGCTGTCAGGTCTCAACTGGCTCCCCTTCACTACTTGGAGCATTTTTAATGATTTGGTCATTATAAGCCCTCTTTCTCTTTTTCCCCCAGGCGTCCCCAGGTACTTTGGGTCGGAGGAACCAGACTCCCTGTTTTTTCTGAGGCCTTTGAACAGGTTGAGGGGTACCTTCAATTCTTTGGTACTGCAACCCTCTCTGGCGCATTACTTCTAGTAATGCAACTTAATCATTCCCTTCATATCACAAAAATGGTCATTCAGTGGCTGTTTCACATATATTTCAATATTCTTCAAGACTTCTATTTCTCTACTAGTGCAAAGGTCATGCACGAGAATTCTATATGCTTATTTTCTCGGTATTCTCATTCAGGAGTTCTAATTCTCCTCCTAATGACGAAAAAATATTCCTCGTCAATAGTGGTATGGTACATATAATTCAAAGTGAGAAATGATGACCCTTTGCATGCACTAGTTGGATGTTGTAGAACTACATGTTGTTTTGAATAGTGATTAGGAATGTTCTGTGTAAAACTTCATGTCTCCACACATTCTTCAAGAATTACAACTCTGCTCATTAACCATGCTAATTATTTAATTCTTTTCAATTCATATGACTGCTAGTCTCTCTGCAAGAGGTGGCATGCTATGCCTATTCATAGTGCTCTGCTTCAAATCTCATCATCAAATGTCTTTAAAATAAAGTCACTAGTAGTGTTCATTGTGGCGGACTTCATATGATGGGATGAGGAAATTCTTTAATTGCAGTGATCTACAAGATCTTCTCTTCAAATGTTTCGTTCCTTGTGTGAGAGTAAACTCGATCACATTTAGAAAACAGTGTTGAGCACTTTGAAGTACCAAAACTGCCCTATTAAGGGCTGAATTGGAACGCAAATGTCCTACTAGATGCAGTCCAGAGATTCAGGGACATTGTCTTTCTTTTCATAATTTAAAATTTATTCATTAATTTTCGGTGACACATCCAAGCACACAAAATCTTCAAGATTCAAAAAATCTCCACGATGATATTATAGCCCGATGTGAGTTATTTGTGTAATCCCTTATCGTTGCAAATCTGGCGAACCCAGAATACAATACTGAAAAGATAAGAGTTAAGAGCTTCTAAATCCAGTCTTCTAAACTGACATACACTACAAGTGCATTAAATCTATTATAGTGTAGCCCGAATTCATAGAGGAGGGATTACTTATATTATGCTTTTCTTACATCCGACATTCTTCATAATGCATGAGCATTTAGTGCAATTCTTTTCATTTGTTTCTTCATGAAACATGTACGGATGCCTTCAAATTTAAGAGGCTACAAAAATGCTTGGGGTAAACAACGTTTCTTAAGTGCTGATGTAATACCCAATAATATACCCATGGCTCTTCGTGAGCAATCTATGCACAGATCGCTACTAGCGATATATTCAAATTGATACTAACAGTATTTTTCAGGACAGATATGGGTATATGAGCTCTCTTAAAATGCGTTTTGTTATTCTACAACAGTATTAATAACCTCCAAGGGCACTATATAGATTATAGGTTGCAATCTGGTAATGGCAAGATTCATGATTCAAATAATTCATAAATTAATTGCAACTTTATATATACTGGAATGAGGGCAAATGCAAAACCCGTCATGAGAATTAATGTGTGCTCTTCTAAAGCTTCAATTCAAATATGCTCTTCAGAAACTTCCAATTCATGATAAAAATTTATATGTCTGCTAGCAACCACAATTTAGGGTGCAAATTCATAAAATGCGATTCAAAATGTACACACTACGTGTGGGTGTGCTCCCGAAACCTATAGGCCGATGTGGCAATGATTTACTCAGGCCACGGACGATGCAATGGTACGGGGGCACAATTGACAATAGGAGCTGCTCCCAGAGGCTTCTATCGCTAAAAGGACAGGCCCCATAGTCAACCACACAGATGTAACTGAGCAGCGGCGCGACAGGGCCGAGACAGTTATTCTAGTTTTAATGACATATGCCGAGATCTTCGTTTCTCCATGTACTTCATGTGCGATTGCAATTAGAACATGGGAGAGATTTGGGAGGTCTCTGCAAGAGTTTCGAACAACAATGGAAAGTTAAGCTTCTGCCATTGCTTTTCTTTCTTCTTTGATCGATAAGCCATAATTGAATGCATAATCATGATAAATCATAGACCAATCTCCCTAATTCCACATAATTTTCCAATATTATGCCTTGAGGGTTCTGCCCTTTTAATGGTGAAAATAAAATACGACTTCTTCTTGTGTTATCTTTCTTAAGCAATGGACTTTCTCTTTATAGACCAATTATTCTTATTCTCCGATTCATGCCCTTCTTTAAAGTTTGGGGCTTTCTCCCCTAGTAGCTTCTCCGTGACTATACAACAAAAGTTGCAAGCACTTGGAGTTATACTTAGGTGAGAGTGGAGATTAGTCCTCAAATGTGATCTTCTTTGTCACAAAGAGGAATTGACCATTTTTTTCATAATCTGCGTCTCATGCATGCCCCATTCTCATATAATAGAAAGGATAGTATACTAGAGCGTCCAAAATCGCTTTTAAGTGCGGTATGTTGTTCATGCATACACCAATACTATATGTTTATAGAGGGGTGCCTAAGAAAGTGCAATGCAGGGTTGTTCCGCACATCGGTTTCTAATCCTTTTGGGGTTCTAGCCCGATGGCGGCCCAGAGCTTCATGCTACAGGGTACAATTCTATAGTCCAATGCCTAGAGCTATGCAATGCCAATACCTCAAATTCATATTTTATTATACTCGACATGTATACTTCAGGATTAATTCAAAAGATTACTTCATGTAATCTAATTAAATGTGGTGCGCGACATAATTAATTCTCATGTATTCAAGTAATATATATATATATATATATATATATATATATATATATATATATATATATATATATATATATATTCTAGCATGCCTTTACCAATTCAAAGGCATTAATAATTCTTGATAATTATAATGGCAAATGCACACAAGGATTGCACATAAATAATTACATAATTAAACAATGCTACAAATTCAAAGCCGGGTGCAAACTTCAAGTTCCCAAGATGCTAAAGGGCCAAAGATTAAGTTTTCAATACATTTGAAAAATTAGAAAGGCATCGAAAAAACTTTTAGTAATTTCCAAGCTTCTAAGGGATTTTAATGCAATTTTCTTTCTTAGGGCAGGCGGCTTGGCGTGAGGCAGAGGCTCGGCTTGGCTCGGCTCGGCGCCCGCCCCGATTACAGGCGGCGGCGGAGGCTTCGACCCGACGCAGCTCTGGTAGGCGAACCTGGCGCGTCTTTGGCCTTGGCCGGCCTTGCTCAGCCTTGGCGTCAGTGAGACACGGACAGCAAGCATACAAGATCTTGAACCTGGCAGCCCATGGGGACGCGGCCGCAGCCTATACGGCGCGCCGGCGAGCACACACGTGTCGGCGGGGCGCTTGGCGGCGCGATGTCTAGCGCGGCTCCATGGCGGCAGCACAGATGTCTGTGTATGGCGAGGGTGGCAGCGGCGCGATGATGGCGCGCTGCGGCGCGGTCTTGAAGCGGCGGCTGCCGGGCGCACCGACGGGCGCGGCGGTACAGCGGGTCGCAGGGCGCTGGCGCAACCGACGAGGCGCGAAGCGGGCGCGTGGGGGCCGGGCGCGGACTGGCTGGCGGTGGCGCGCCGCCACGTGTGTGGCGCGGGCGGCGAGGTGGCAACATGGCGGCGGCGCGATCGGGCGCGATCGGCGATCAAGGCAATCTACTAGATTGGTTTTGTACAAGGCCCCCAAAACTAATCTACTAAATATTTCTTGCAAGATTTTTCAATCTACTACGAAAAATCACAATGATTCTCGATCTGCAAACAAATTGAAGCACAGATTACAATCTACTGGGTAATCGATGCTCAAAATTATACCTTCATGGTAGAAGTAGACGCAGATCGTTCTTCCTCGTGGATTGATCGGCACGTTAAGGAGCGAGCGTGCTGATAACGTGTTGACGAACCTCGCTACCGGGTGTAGTCCGAGGTCTAAACGTGGACAATCAATCACAGAGAATGATCAAAACACAGGAGACACATAGATATATGGGTGGAGCTTTTCTTTTTATTTCTCAGATCTGTTATACAATAGGTGCTCCACCTCTTCTTTTATAGTACTGCTTAGGGTTTAGGCCAGATCCAATGTGGGACTCACTGTGGGGGAACCGCCGGCCGGCCCTAGCCGCGCCGTGCCACGCGTCGGCCCAGGCACGGACCGGGCTCCCCACAAGGGGTTTCCCAACAGGACCATCCAGTGCACCGTCCGGACCTTCTATGTAAAAGCTAAAAAAAAGAAAGCTAAGCTAGGCTAACTAGCCTATCCTAGCCTAGTCCACGCCACCCTCATTACTTAAGGGTGCGGTGCTGCTAGTAGGGGGATCGATCCCCAGCCTGCCCAGCCGCCTTGCTGCTCTGTCTTCCGTTGGGCCTCCTCAACGTCGCCGTGCTCAGCTCCAGGGCCGCCAGCCGCCGTGCACCTCCTCTTTCCTCTCCCGCACCCCCTTTCTTCTTCCCAGTTTGAGCTTGCACCTCTTCCCCAGCCGGGTTGGGCTGGTTGTGGGGGAGTAGGGAAGGGCATGGTTGTGGGGAAGAGGAGGGTTGGTAGGCTAGTTAGGGATTAGAAAGAAGGTAGCGAGGGAAGGTTAGGGTTTGGTGTGCAAACCCTTGAGAGTGGGTAATGAAATTCTTTAATTCCTCGTCATCAATTCTTCATTCCTTGGGTTGATTATGCTCCAATTTATGAGGATTATCTACCGATGTCGGTAGGTTTATCGGCGCATTCAGATGGGGCCTATGTAGCAAGCTTTGGCTCGATTTTGGGTGATTTCCATGGGGATTCGGAAGCCAATACTAACCAAGATCATCGGTGCCATTCTCATCTTTTTGTAGAGTACAAGAATACGAGTTTTGGCCAAGCGGTTCGGGAGTTATGTCCAAAAAGGTACCGCTGTCTGGATCGGATTTAGGTTATGGTGGGTTATTGGTAGAGAGGCTAATGAGACTTAGATGATGAGGACACTAGATGATGAGGGATGGAGTGAGTTGCCATATATAGATTTGGCTTCATATTTATTGTATGTAATGCTTATGTGTAGGTGGAGTTGTTTCTGGGTCAGGGTTGGTGCTGCTGCAGCATCGCTCGACGTCGCTCGGTAATTGAGGCACGTACATGATGCGCTGAGTGTGATGATATCTTTTTAAATGACGTGTTGTGTAATTTATTCTTGTCTTATTAGTGATGACTGTACGATGAAGAATGAATAGACAGATGACAATGATGGATTAGCAACGAGAGGATTATGTTTCGTACAAATATGAAGCATGCATTCGAACTAGGTTGGTGAGTAAGTCAAATAGCTAGTATGGAATGCCATGTGCTAGGTCGGTGAGAAAACCATTTGGCTAATCCAGTGTGCCATGAGCCTGGTCGGTGAGAAAGCTATGTGGCTAATCCGGATGGATGTCCGCTCTGATACCGGTGCGTGTTACGCAATGAGCATGATGCATTGCATTGCATTGAAAAGTTTGTTTGAGATGAATGGCTTTAATATGATTCCTTGTGGTTTGGTTTATTTAATGTCATCACTATTATGTACTTGACTGGGTCTTTCGATTCACACTTGTTCTTATGTTTTTTTAGGTGACCTCTGAAACAACATGCGTGGGAAGGGGTAGCTCACACTTTTGCCTCCACACCTGAGCTATGGTCACCATAAGGATTACATAGCGTAGTGATCTAACCTAGGCGTGATTGTTGCGCTATTTTAATTAATAAACTGAACTACATGTAAGACACATGTGGCATACGTTTAAATTTGCTAGCCAATCTCAGTGATGGTAAGAACGGTTGTGGTCGTGTGGGTCCACTTTCTAGAATGCCCCTAGTTAAGTTTAGGAAAAAGTACCGATTTGGTCCTCCAACTATACCCGTCGAACCACTTTGGTCCCTGAACACAATACCAGACTTGTTAGATCCTTAAACTCTCAAAACCGGACTTGGCTAGTCCTTTGACCGGTCAAACCGGACTTGGCTAGTCCCTGCAACATGCCAGCCAAGCATGTGGTCCTCTCCTACAATAAGTGATCGACATGAGAAAGGGTGGTTGAAAGGTTGAGTTGGATACAAAGGAAGGAGGCTTAGTAAGTGAGGAGAAGGAAGGGAAGGAGACGAAACGTGGGTTCAATAGACAAAAAGATTGAGAAAGAAAATGGCACATGTACTGCTTGCATGGCAAAAAGGTTTCTACGTGTACCGTTCATGTGCCAATGTCTCTTTAGAAACCCGATGTGAGGAGTTTAAACACATTAGTTCATATACGTCAAGCCGGTCAAGGACTAGAACATTATGATCTTGTAAGTCACGGGGTTAGATACATATAGCCACGGACGAAAAACTTCTTTACGGGGCCAGTTAGAAGCATGCAGAAATTGCAAGGGCCAAATAGAATTTTTTACTACATTATATATGAAGATGTACATGTATTTTTAGGGTTTTATAGTTTTTTTTACAATTGTAATATGCAAGCTTATGTTTGTTTGTGAATTTTAGAAAATCTTTACTTTTTTGTCGTAAAATCTTTAAGTTCTAGTGAACAATTTGTAGAAATCCTTAAATTTTTAAGATTTTTTAGTAGTATATATATGGATACATATAAGTATGCATGGATGAAGCATGGGGTGCCAAGGCTCTTGGCCCACCTCTCCTGTCTCCATCCCTGCATATAGTTCAATAATTTCAAGTTGATGTGAAGTAGAATTTCCAAGCAAAATCATACATATCCTCAATTTTTTTATGGAAATATATTGTTTTTTTAGGACAAAATTATATAGAGTAGTTTATGCTTATTCATCCAACCAGTTTATCCATTCAGCTCCATATAATAAATAACTTCAACTCAGGCAACTTAATCATTCAGCTCAGCCACTTCGAACATGTTGTAGGATGGATAGGGATCAAATGATGCAAGGGGCAAGGTTGCCTTTGATGCCAAATATCAAAGAATGCGGTCCTCATCCTTGTGCATAGAATCTACATTTACAATGTTATAAATAAGAATTTTATAAGTATATAAGAACGCATCGGATGTCCAATCCAAAGTTAAAAATCGAACGTTGTTACATTTAATCCAAAAAATGTTGCGGTATTTTGATCAAAATGTTACAATAACTTTGAACCACTTGCACCATATTAATTATGATGCATCAAGAAAAATAAAATGTTCTAACATTAAACAGTAAAAACATCGCAACATTAAAAAGTAAGCACCAAAACACTAGATATTAAGCACTGATACATTCAAAAGTAGCTATTGTAACATTTGAAATAAAACACTGAAATATCAAAAATATTTGCTGCAACATTTGAATCCAACATTTGAATCCGAGCACTGCAACATTTGAATGAAAGCACAACAACATTTGAATAAGAGGACTAAATAATTAAAAAATAGTTGCTGCAACTTTTGAATTAAAGCAATACAACATTCCAATAAAAAGCACCATAACATTTGAATTAGAGCACTGTAACATAAAAAAATAGCTGTTGCAACATTTGAATTAGCAGCACTGCAACATTTGACTAAATGCAATATAACATTTTGAATTAAAGCAGTGAAACATCGAAAAATAGCTATTACAATATTTAAATATGAAAACATTATAATATTGTATAGGAAAAGAGAATAATGTTTTAGAAAGACGAATAAGATGTTGCAGAAGAGCAAACAAAATGTTTTAGTATTCACATGCGTATGTTTTTATGCCAAATTTAGGGTCATCTTTTTCCGCAAATTTAAGTTATCTCCTACAAAGTTTGGTCATCTCCTCCCAAATCTAACCATCTTCTAATTCAATAGAGAGGGTGGGCGCATGTGCGCGAGCGAGCGAGAGAGAGAGAGGAAGGGAGGGAGAGGGAGAGCGGTGGGAGAGGGGGGAGATGGGCATGCTATTGCACTCTAGGTCAAGCTCCACCACCTTTGTTGCTGTGCCGCCGTTGTCGCCATCGTTAGCTTGCCACCGATCGAGCCTCTCCTGAACGCGTGGGACGCCCAGGGCCGGCGCTGGGCCTAGGCGGGAGGGGCGATCGCCTAGGGCCCATGTCGGAGGGGGCCCACGACCAGGTAAGCTGTGTAGCAAGGCACTGCAGATGCTTGTCGCCTACAAGCTACGGCCTACTATGCAATTCAGGATTTCTGACTTCCAGCAATTCATGAGAAGGATTTCAGGAAGGGCACGAGGCTGACCTACTAAGTGATTCGAAGGGACGCCGCTCGCGAGGCCGAGGCTTCGCCACCTGCCGCCATCGCCAGCTTGGAGTTCCAACATGGCCATGTACGCCTTCTTCCACAAGCGAAACCGATACTCGGACCCACGATGATCTCGCACCCTTGCCGGTTGCCACCGCGAGGCAATAAGGTGATCGACATCTCGACGTCTGGCATTGATACAGTTTTAACTTTTAGCATTGAAGCATTATTATCGATGGAGTCATTAGAGTTTGGTTATTATTTGAGGTAATCATACTAGTTTCATTTTGCTTGCACTTTTAGTTTCTAGCATCGACATTGTTTTTCAAGAATTAAGTACATGTTAGTATGTTACTAGTACAACCACTGTTCTAAAAATCGGTATTACTCGGCGAGTACTCGTGATACTACTGCTTCTCGCCCCCACCGAAGTCGAGAAGGGCCAACTTCGGTTGATTACTCGGTCGACCGAGTAATCGGTCAAAACCGAGTAAAAACCGAGTAACGGCCGAGTAAAAACCGAGTAAAAACTTTGAGTGCTTGTTGGTTGTGATTTGCGGACATTTTATGATGTTTTAGTGTATTACCTATCATGTATTCCTGTAATCATGTCATATGTTGCGAACTTACGAGTTGCGATATGTCATATGTTGCGAACTTGCGAGTTGCGATATGTCGTAAGTCATAACGTGCACTCTACTTTGTGTTAATAGTTCATACATGTACATTTACAAATATCATTAAGTCATATGAAAGAAGATATGCCATCATTACATCGATATATGTCTACTAATTCTATATTAATTTTCCGAGTAATTTCCGAGTATTCCTGAGTAATCCGAGTAGTCGCTACTCGGTACCTCACCGAGTCAGTACCGAGTAGCGAGTTCTTGAACCTTGATGAAAGAGGATCCTAAGGCCTAGAGGGGGGGTGAATAGGCAATTTTAAAACTTTTTCAATTATTCTTGAATTAACATCATATTAAGAGTTACCCAATCCTAGTTGCAATTGTCGAGTAAGCGGAAGCGATAAACTAAACACAAGCAACTAAGACATGGCATTCAAATTCATCACAAGCAATGCAATAAGAGTAAGTGCGGGAATAGAATGAGAGGAGACACGGTATTTGTTTGACCAAGTTGAGCCGCAACTCCTACTCTCCGTTGAGGCTACCCTTGCGCTGAGGACCGGCTCGCTCTCGAGCCTCACGCCTCACTCACTCTCGGTAGTCGTTCCGCCACTCCGGCGAGGTGGACTCCGTCACCCGTACACCGACTCAAGAGTAGCCACACGCCAAGGCCTACACTCAAGCTCACGCCTCCACGAAGGATGTCTTCAAAAGTAACAAGCCAAACGCCCGATCATGCGGATCGAAGGACTTCCATGAAGCTCGGTATTGGGGTTTGATGGATTGTGGCTTTGGATGATCTTGTGGGTGGAGGAATGGCTCTAGAACACCTAATTGATGAGCTATGAATGTGGTAGGTGAAGTGGAGCAGCAAACCTCAAAGTAGCCAGCCACTAGGTAGGTATTTATAGCCCTAGAGCAAAACTAGCCGTTGCCCCTCGGAAGAGACAAAAAGACTAGCCGTTAGCCTCTACGGACGCCGTCCGACGGCACCGGACGCCGTCCGGCAATGCAATCGCCACGAAGAAAAAGGTTTATCGGACGCCGTCCGGTCCCCACCGGACGCCGTCCGAAAGGCTGTGTGCACAGGTGTGCGGTGACCGGGCGCTACCAGCGCCAGACGCCGTCCGATGGGAGAAACTCAGAATTTTGAACTAGATCGGACGCCGTCCGGTAACGACCGAACGCCGTCCGACAGTGAGCGTGCAAAGGACCGGACGGCCATCCAGACGCCGTCCGACCAGAAAGTGCCTCGGATTATAACCTGACCGGACGTCGTCCGATAACGACCGGACGCCGTCCGACAGAGAATACTGTTTTGGTATTTGGTTGGTCGGACGCCGTCTGGCTTTTCCAGACGCCGTCCGACAGAGAGGAATTTTCGAGCTAAAATTTATGGGGGAATTTAGGTGGGTTTCTCTTTCTCTAGAAATCTCACAAAGGGATATTTGGGTATTTTTAGAAATGGTGGACTACGGAAACCGAGTTTTCAAGAATTCGCAAAGATCCGGCATAGTCCGAGATATTCGAACCCCTTTTGAAATCCGACGAAAAACAGGAAATAAACCTAACTGCTCCTAATCTATACGTGACCTCAACTCTCGCCCGGTCACGCACTTGAAATCTTGGAGCAGCTCAGAAAATTGTCAACGCTACAAATTAGGGTTTATAAAAATCGCCGTGTCTTCGCTAGGGTTCCGAGAAGTCCAAAAACCCCCTAACACTTAATATTTATTTATTTTGACATCAATGCCACTAATAAAAATTAGGGCTCAATGATGCTCACAATCTCCCCCTTTGTGGCACTTGATGGCAACCCAAGAGAGAATAAAATTTTGAGCTGCAAAAGGGGTTAGTGCAATACAAATATGCGAGCAAATTCAACAATTAAGAGACCACAACTCGACCACAAAGGTGTACAAACAAAAGAGGCTCCCCCTAAATTCATGCAGAAAATTTAAAACCACAACTAACAAGGTTCAAAAGACATAAAACCAACCAGAGTAACAATTACAAATTTTTAACCGAGTATCGAGGCAACAAATAATATTACAGGTAAAGGCAAAACCTCGATCTCACTATCCACTAACACCTGCTATTCTCTATTCACTCTACCTCCTCCCCCTTTGTCACCAAGTGACACAAAGAGGAAAAGCTCCTAGCCTGGTCTACTCTTCTTGGTCTTCGTCCATGTTGTCGCCTCCGTCATCTCCTTGGCCACCGGAAGAGGAGCCCTGACCTCTCGGACGCTTGAACAAGGGCATATGAGCTGCAGAGGGTACCGACCGAGGTGAGGATGGATCATCAAACATTTGGGTCGGTTGAGGATTTGGCAAAGAAAAGTTGAGATGACGAGCGATCTCTCCACCAGTGAAATAAATCTTACGGGAGGAGGGTATGGTGTGGTGGAGGCACAAAGGAAGGAGCAGGCCGGAAGGAGGGTATACCCAAGGATGAACCGGTGGTGGGTAGGCGGTGGGCGAGGAAAACTCGATTCTGGCTGGTAAGCTGATAGGTGTCATGAGCATGTGAGTACCAAGCATATGGATTCGTCACTTACGATGCTGGCATAAACATTGCACCCATGTCTTTGGACCGCCGACTTGAACTCGCAAATTCATCATTCAAATAAGTCTGCTGCCCTGCCAAGTCATCATCTCCTGCGGTGGTCGCCACTCTTCTTTCACCTCGGTGTGAAAATTTCTCATATCTGTCTTGTGACCCCTCATCTCACCTATCAAAGCATCATACCAAGGAGGAGGTGCGGTGGAAGAACCAAAGACAGTCTTGGCACAAATGGTCAGACTGGAGCAAAAACAGGGGCCGGTGCTGGAGGAGAAGCATCATCACTAGGTCGATCCAACTTAGGCTTGCTCCCAAGTGAGTTCACAAAGTTCTTCATTTGATGCTTTTTGATTACATTGTTCCGACTTGACCTCATCTGCGAAACCCATTGTGTCCTAGAAAGTAATAGGCCAACATAGGGCGCTAGAGGAAGGGCCCTATTGACCTCTCTGAATATAGTGTCATCCAGCTCTCCCATGAGGGTGGCGCCAATGTTTATAACTCTGCCTGTCAGGAGATAGAGCATGAACCAACTGCAGATAGGTAAAATCCTGTCACGGTTGCCACCTCGAACAAATAAAGTGCTTCGAAGAATGAGGTTTATCGAGTGGCTCTGCCGCATGGCGATTGGCCTTCTCTATATTCAATTCTTCCTCATCAACATCAATGTACATGAACCGTACTTCTTCAAGAGGAGGGTATTTGCCCCTCCAGAGGGCATCTTCATAACACACCTCATTTAAATCGGTGCAGTGCAGGTACCCAAGGCGTGATTCATCTCGACCATGATATCCCCCGAACTGTCCGTCAAGCGAGTGATAATAGTTCGACTCGACTCGTCCTCGGCAACCAATAAAGTAGCAAAGAATTCACGCTTTCTCTCGCTCCGTGTCAATTTTTTGTTGGAGATCAATTACATCGGACACGGTGTGGAGCTGAAAATGGCATGCACCTCTGCCCACATCTGCTGTGATCTCACTCCAGTCAACACAGTGAGGATCCCTCAGACTACCCTTGGGAGCAGAAAAGCACATATAGAGCTGCTTCTGGAACTTGGTGTGAAACCTGAAATTCCTGGTATCCTCTCGCCGCTGTGGGAACCATCGGCATATAATCTGAGACCTTTTCTTCCTCAATGTCTCCATAGACAATTTGAGAACTTGATCATCCACAGGGTCGTCCTCGGCGACCACTGTCTCAGTGACATCCTCATCTATGGGGTCCTCAGCATAGGTGTCATCGTCAGCATCCTCTGCGGTGGCAAAAGAAGATCCCGCCATCCAAGACCAATGAATTCCTTGATCACGCTGCTGCTGAATATCTGCTCTAGGCACTTTGCTTGGGCGAGGAGGAGCGGCACTGCTAGCCGTCTCATCGATATAATCCGGATCACCCTTGCTGCCACTGTCGTGACGACCACTGAGGGTCCTGCCCAGAGCCTTTCCAAACTTCTTCAAAGATTTCGACATCTCGAATTACCTCCTCTGACACTGTAATCACTGACCAGACCAACCTCACTGCCAACTGCCACTGACCAACGATCCACTGACACGGTGCCAACCCACCACGGTCCAACCCTGAACACGAACGCGGGAAAAACCTATTCAAAACCTAGAACTCGGTAAACAACGAAATTTGACGGGAAGAAAGGCGGGAAGTCGTTACCAAGTCCTAGAAGCGAAGGAGGAAGACGCCGTGCGCGAGGAGATCGCCCCCAAGGCCCTTCCTGGTAGGGGAAAGGAGGGGAACTCGACGGAGACGAGGCGCACGAACGGAGCCGTCCACTTCCAATCCACGCGGAGGGAATCGAAGAGGACGACGAGGGGAGGCCGCCGGAGGTCGCCGGAGAGTCTTCCCCGGTGAGGAGAAGCAGCAGGGGCGGCGCCGGTTTGGGAGGAGAGAGGAGATCAAATGAGGAGAGAGGCGGCGAGAGCGATTCAGCAGTTAGGCCTGTCGGACGGCGTCCGACGGTGATCGAACGGCGTCCGATCTGATTCTGGCCTGATCTACTTCGTCGGACGGGTTCGCGAGGAAGTCAGACGGCGTCCGACAGGGGTATTGCGGCTCGAATCGACCTTGGTCGGACGGCGTCCGACAGTACGAATTCAGCCGACACACACCCTGTCGGACGGCGTTCGATGAAGGCAAGAATCGCAGCTGTTTGTTCTTGTGATCAGTGGGCCCCACCAACGTGAGAATTATTATTACAAAAATAATGTCTTGAAGTGATGATCTCCATTTTTGCTCAAAATTCAAAGGAAGATTCAAATGTGAGCAATTTGAAGTGATTTTAAAATTTTAATTTTGAAGAGATAAGATTATAATAAGACAAATGAAATCAAGTCAAATTCAAAACCCAAATTCTGATTTTAGAGATCAACAAAATATGTGAACCCAAATTTTGCCTTGATTTCTCATATAGGCATGAAAATCGAGCATAGGAGTTCACTTTAGAGTTTAAGCACAGGTTTTTGAATTTTGGCTCCTTTTCAAATATTTTCAACAATTTTGATGCCATATGATTTTCAAAAGAACAAATATGCATATGGAGCAAATTTTTCAAAGGGGATAAGATTTTCAAAAATTAGAAGTTTGAAGTGATAAGATGATAAGGATAGTCTATTAATGCTCAAATTTGTTTTGGCTTGAAATTTAGGATAAGAATGTGCTAACCCAAAATCAAATTTATCTTTTCACCACTAGAGGGAGTTTTGAGATCATGAGTTGAAACTAAACTCCCCCTAAATGTGACAAGGGTCAAAAACAAATGGAAAAATTCAAATAAGACCCAAAAATCACAAAATCCAATCAACACGCATTTGACCTATCTAGTATGTTGAGTTCATTCCTTAATTTGCAAAACCGTGCCTCATCTAAGGGTTTGGTGAAGATATCCGCCAATTGGTCTTCCGTCGCTTGCGTAGGCAAGCACAACGTCACCCTTTGCAACATGATCCCGAATAAAGTGATGTCGGATGTCGATGTGCTTTGTGCGGGAATGTTGGACCGGATTGTTGGCTATTTTCACCGCACTTTCATTATCGCATAAAGTGACACTTTTTCAAATTTTAGCCCAAAGTCACTAAGCATCCGTGTCATATACAAGAGTTGAGCACAACAACTCCCCCGCTACATATTCCGCTTCATGTAGATAGCGCCACGGAGTTTTGCTTCCTCGAAGTCCATGACACGAGTGGCGTCTAGCAAGTGACAACCCCGAGGTGCTTTTGCGATCAATTTTGCAACCGGCATAATCCGAGTCGGAATAGCCAAGAAGCTCAACACGCGCTCCCTTGGGGTACCAAAGACCTAGACTAGTAGTGATTTTTAGGTATCTCAAAATGCGTTTGACGGCAATAAGATGCACTTCTTTAGGGGATGCTTGAAAGCGAGCACATATGCACACACTAAACATAATATCGGGTCGAGAAGCGGTGAGATAGAGAAGCGAACCGATCATGGAGCGATAAAGCTTTTGCTCCACGGGCTTTCCATCTTCGTTCAAATCAAGATGCCCATTAGTGGTCATTGGTGTTTTGATCGATTTGCAATCATCCATTGAAAACCGCTTGAGAAGGTCCTTTGTGTATTTCTCTTGAGAAATGAAGGTCCCTTCCCGAAGTTGCTTGATTTGAAATCCAAGGAAGAAAGTGAGCTCTCCAATCATTGACATTTCGAATTCCTTGGACATCATTTCACCAAAGTCCTTGCATTTAGATTTGTTAGTGCATCCAAAAATAATATCATCCACATATATTTGACAAATAAATAAGTCATTTTCAATAGGCTTTAGAAACAATGTGGAATCAATTGCACCGGTTTTAAATCCCTTTTCTAAGAGGAAGTCCCTAAGACGCTCATACCATGCTCTAGGAGCTTGCTTGAGACCGTATAGCGCCTTAGTGAGCTTATAGACATGGTTTGGGTGTTTGAGGTTTTCAAAACCGGGCGGTTGCTCGACAAAGACAAGTTCATCAATAAAACCATTTAGAAAAGCACTCTTAACATCCATTTGAAAGAGAGTTATGTTATAGAGAAAGCGAATGCCAAGAGTAACCGTATAGCTTCAAGTCGAACAGCGGGCGTGGGTTTCTCCATAGTCAAGTCCTTCGATTTGTGTGAAACCTTGCGCCACCAATCTTGCTTTGTTTCGTACCACTTGACCGTTCTCATCTTGTTTGTTGCGGAAGACCCATTTGGTTCCAATGACATTGTGGTCCTTTGGTCTTTCCACAAGTTCCCAAACTTCATTGCGGGTGAAGTTGTTCAATTCTTCATGCATGGCGTTCACCCAATCCGCATCCGCCAATGCCTCATTAATGGTCCTAGGCTCAACAATAGACACAAAGGCGTGATGCTCACAATAATTAGCGGTATGAGAACGGGTTCTTACGCCTTGATTGAGATTGCCAATGACTTGATCTAGGGGATGATCCTTGGAGAGAGTGCGGTGTTGTTAGACGGGTACTTGTAGATCAACACCTCCCCTTTGAGCTTGATCAACTTCAAAGTTCGCATCTCCGTCTACTGCTTGATCTTGAGTTGTTGGAGAGATGTCTTCACTTGATTATCGTTGGAGGTGGTAGGAGAGACGACTTCATCTTTTGGCACCTCCGGTGAGGGTCGAATTTCCCCCAACTCCATAGCATCATGCGGAGGCTCATCACCTACATTTCTTGTCAAATCTTGCTCATTTTGTGAACCATTAGTTTCATCAAACTTGACATCATAGGCTTCCTCGACTAGCCCGGTAGAATTATTGAAAACTCGAAAAGCTTTTGAGCGAGAGGAGTACCCTAACATGATGCCAATGTCGCACCTCTTTTAGAACTTACCCAAATGAGTCCTTTTCTTATAGATGTATACCTTACAACCAAAGACTCGAAAGTAAGAGATGTTGGGCCTTCGTCCCACTAGTAGTTCATATGAGGTCTTGTGAAAGAGTCGGTGGAGGTAGAGGCGGTTGATGGCATGGCACGCCGTGTTGATGGCTTCTGCCCAAAAGGCATGCGGCGTGTTGTACTCGTCAAGCATTGATCTTGCCATCTCTATCAAAGTACGGTTCTTCCTCTCCACCACTCTATTTTGTTGGGGAGTGTATGCCGCCGAGAATTCGTGCTTCACACCTAACTCATCACAAAATTCTTCAACATTTGTATTAGTAAACTCGGTGCCATTAACACTCCTCACCTTTTTAATAAAAGAGTCAAATTCCTTTTGAGCTTTCAAAGCAAATCTTTTAAACACATCACCGGCAAGAGATTTATTTGCAAGGAAAAATACCCAAGTGAATCGAGAGAAATCATCGACAATCACATGACAATAAGAATTACCGCCTATGCTCGCATAGGTGGTTGGGCCAAATAAATCCATATGCAAAAGTTCAAGTGGTCGGGATGTAGACATGAATGTCTTAGTCGGATGAGAATTAGCCACTTGCTTGCCGCTTGGCATGAGCTACATAAGCGATTTTCTCGAATTTGACATCCTTCACTCCAACAACCAAGTTGTCTTTAAAACCTTTTTCAAAGTGCCCATTCCAACATGTCCAAGGCGTCTATGCCACAGCCCAACCAAGAGTGGTTTGAGCAATAAGACAAGTCTTGATTTGAGAAGATTCACGGTTTGAAAAATCAACCAAATATAAGTTTTGAAACCGGGTGCCTTCAAATGCAACACTTTGATCCTTAGTTGAAACAACATGAACTCCGTTAACCGAAAAGAAGCAATCAAAACCCAAATCGCACACTTGAGCAACGGAGAGGAGATTAAAGTTGCAAGCTTCCACCAAGAGCACATTAGAAATGGATAGGTCATTTGATATTGCAATTTTACCTATACCCTTTACCTTTCGCTTGGAGTTATCCCCAAATGTAATCTTGTGTTCGGGGTCCTTCTCCTCCTCTAGTGAGGTGAACATACTTGAGCTACCGGTCATGTGTTGAGTGCAACCGCTATCGAATATCCAATGCCGACCGCCGCTCTTGTAGTTCACCTACACATACAATTTCAAGCTTGTGTTTTAGGTACCCAAGACTTCATCTTAGGTCCTTTGGAGTTAGTCATCAAACATTTGGGCACCCAAATAGCTTTTACATTCTTCTTATCATTTGGTGCACCAACATACTTAGCATAAGTAGAGCCATTTTTCCTCATAAGCATGTAGCTAGCATCAAGCACTTGGGTTTTAGACATGAATTGAGATGTTTTAGCAAGAGGACAAGCAATGGCTTTATGTTTTTCATTTTTACATATGTGGCAACGGGTCCCTCCCTTAACAAAAGTTAGCTTGGGCTTACCCCAACCGCCCTTGGGTAAATCCCCGGGATGAAATCCCAAACCATGCTTACACAAGGTATACCTTTACTCCCGAAGCACCTTGTTAAGTGATTTGTTCCCCACAAGCAATTTAGCCAAGCTAGAGTCTAGTTACTCAATTCTATCCTTAAGAAGCAAATTTTCGTTAACTAGCTCATTAGCACATTTAGCAACACCACAAGTACCAATTGAATAAGCATTTTCATTTGGAAAAATAGCACTAGTGGGTGAAGATGAGCTAGCATTGAGTGTGATCGTGGGTGATAAGCTAAAGGATGTGTCATGAGATAAGCTAAGTAAACCATCTATAGTATCAATTAAATCACAAGTCACACCAACATCATATTTTTCAATTGAGCAAGCAAGAGGAGTTTCAACATCAACATTAGAGCTAACAAATTTGTTTTCTAGAATTTCAACTTGCAAATTTAGAGCTTCATAATCATCTTCTAGAGTTTCATGTTTTTCAAGCAAATTTTCAAATTCATTCGCAAGTTCTTTATGCACTTTCACTAGATTCTTCCTCTTAGACTTTTCCTTCTCTAGAGCATTATTCAAATCATCAATCAAAAGCTTAAGCTCACTTTTAGAGAGGTGCTCATGTGTTACCTTCTCCTCTAGTGCCATAAGACACATGGGAGGTGAGGGGTTGTCGATGGCGACTCCGGACACCTTAGTGTTTTCATTGTCGGAGGAGTCCGCCCAAGAGCCCTCGTCATCGGTAATCCATTCTCCAATCACCTCTTCTTGTACATTGGCGGTGAGACAAAGCTTTTGCTTGGGAAGAGCCGGAGGAGCATTTTCCTTGATCACAAGTCCGGCTAGCCCATGAGCTCTAGTATCTTCTTATTCGGAGAAGGATTGAGAGGACGATGAGCTTGAGCTATCTTCCTTCTTAGTCTTTTGACCGGCAAGAGCTTTCTTCTTATCCTTTGATTTGTGATCGCTCTTGCGGTAGTGACGGTATTTCTTCTTGTCGTCTTCCTGATCTTCCTCTTGATTCCTTGCCTTGTGCTTGTTCTTTTTACTCTTTGGACAATCCGCCGCCAAGTGACCCTTCTCTCCACATTCATAGCAACGCATCTCGGAGATAGGTCTTCGCCTTGAAGAGGATGATCCGCCGCGGAAGCTCATATTCTTGATCAACTTTCTTGACCGCTTGACAAGGAGGGCCAATTCTTCGATCTCCGGAATTGCATCATCGGAGTCATCATCTTCTTCTTCAATTTCAATCTTCTTCTTCCCACTTTTGGCTTTGGCGGGAAGAGCAATGGACTTCTTATTGAGCGGAGACTCTTCACTTTCAAGAAGTCGCATCTCATATGAGTTGAGTTGCCCGAGAAGCTTTGTCGGTGTCATTTTCTTGAGCTTTGACTTGGATGCTCGAATCAAGGTCACAAGTGGATTAAAGCTAAATGGCACAACATCAAGCATCTTCCGACAAATGTCAATGTCTTCCAAGACCTTATTCTCCGAACATCCGGCAATTTCATTGACGATGGGGTTCAACCTAAGAAACATTTCATTAACACTTTCATTAGGGAGCATCTTGAATTGATCAAATCTTTTTCTAACTCGAGAGAACTTCTCCTCAAGCATCTCGACACTACCAACATGAATTTCCCTAAGATGCTTTCAAATATCATAAGCTTTAGTAAGATTACCAATGCTATCAAAAACTTCGGAGTACACTAGAGAGTAAAGTATTTCTAACAATGGCATTAAAGCGTTTGTACTTAGCATGAACTTCATCAAAAGCAATTATTCCGGCCGGAGGGTCCGGATAGCCGGTCTCACAAGCAACCCACACATCATAACTAAGTGTCTCTAAGTAACATTGCATCCTAATTCTCCAATAGTTGTAGTTTGTTCCATCGAAAATAGGAGCTTTTCCAATTTCTATCATAGGCCCCTCTTGAGCCATCTCCTAGCGGTTAAGCTAATACCGGAGAACCTAGACGCTCTGATACCACTTGAAAAAGGATCCTAAGGCCTAGAGGGGGGTGAATAGGCAATTTTAAAACTTTTTCAATTATTCTTGAATTAACATCATATTAAGAGTTACCCAATCCTAGTTGCAATTGTCGAGTAAGCAGGCGATAAACTAAACACAAGCAACTAAGACATGGCATTCAAATTCATCACAAGCAATGCAATAAGAGTAAGTCTTGGGAATAAAATGAGAGGAGACACGGTATTTGTTTGACCAAAGTTCGAGCCGCAACTCCTACTCTCAGTTGAGGCTACCCACTGCGACAAGGACCGGCTCGCTCTCGAGCCTCATGCCTCGCTCACTCCCGGTAGTCATTCCGCCACTCCGTGAGGTGGACTCACACCGTGCACACCGACTCAAGAGTAGCCACACGCCAAGGCCTACTCTCAAGCCCACGCCCACGAAGGATGTCTTCAAAAGTAACAAGCCAAACGCCCGATCATGCGGATCGAAGGACTTTCATGAAGCTCGGTATTGGGGTTTGATGGATTGTGGCTTTGGATGATCTTGTGGATGGAGGAATGGCTCTAGAACACCTAATTGATGAGCTATGAATGTGGTAGGTGAAGTGGGCAGCAAACCTCAAAGTAGCCACCACTAGGTAGGTATTTATAGCCCTAGAGCAAAACTAGCCGCTGCCCCTCGGAAGAGGACAAAAGACTAGCCGTTAGCCTCTACGGACGCCGTCCGAAGCAGGCACGGACGCCGTCCGACAGCCGCAATCGCCACGAAGAAAAGGTTTATCGGACGCCGTCCGGTCCCCACCGACGCCGTCCGACAAGCGATCTGATAATGCAAGTGTCTGCGGTGACGGACGCTACCACCGCGCCAGACGCCGTCCGATAGGAGAAACTTCGAATTTGAACTAGATCGGACGCCGTCCGTAACGACGGACGCCGTCCGAACGATGGCGAAGCAAAAAGGACCGGACGGCCATCCAGACGCCGTCCACCGAAAGTGCCTCGGATTATAACGACCGGACGCCGTCCGATAACGACGGACGCCGTCCGACGAGAGAATCTTGTTTTGGTATTTGGTTGGTCGGACGCCGCCGCTTTTCGAGACGCCGTCCGGCGAGAGGAATTTTGAGCTAAAATTTGTGGGGAATTTAGGTGGGTTTCTCTTTCTCTAGAAATCTCACAAAGGGATATTTGGGTATTTTTAGAAATGGTGGACTACTGAACCGAAGTTTTGAGAATTCAAAAGATCCGGCATAGTCCGAGATATTGAACCCTTTTGAAATCCGACGAAAAACAGAAATAAACCTAACTACTCTAATCTATCGTGACCTCAACTCTCGCCTTGGCCACGCACTTAAAATCTTGGGCAAACTCGGAAAATTGTCGGCGCTACAAATTAGGGTTTATAAAAATCGCCGTGTCTTCGCTAGGGTTCCGAGAAGTCCAAAAACCCCCTAGCACTTAATATTAATTTATTTTGACATCAATGCCACTAATAAAAATTAGGGCTTAATGATGCTCACACTTGAGTACAACTATTTGTTTTATCAATTATCATGCCACAAATAAAAAGAATATTTCGCCCACCGGCCCAAAGCTAAAGGGCCCATAGTCTCCTGTTCGCCCTAGGGCCCTCGAAACCCTAAAGCCGGCCCTGGGGACGCCCACCACGAACTTGCCCTTGTGTAGCCATCCACGGGGGCTACAAGTAGACCTCTCAAAGCATGAAAGAAAAAGAGGAGGAGGAGAAGGAGGCTGCATCCATCACTGGTCTTGTTGCCGTGAAGATGGTGGGAGGAGGACATAAAAAAGAGAAAGAGTAGAAGAGCACCGACATGGAGAAAGGGATGATAAAGAAGGGAGAAAAATAACCGGATGTGAAGAGATAAGATGGAGATGAGCCGTGGAAGAAAAAGAGCCACGCGTGTGACGGTTGCGGCATCTGACCATGTCAAACGTCTCAACAATCCAAAATATCCAAAATTTAACTTTCCACCTGTCTGTCTATCTACTATATATATATCGGCTGTACCTGAAACCGGCAGTGCTCCGTATCTGATTTGAAAACAATTAATTATGCAGTTATTGCATTAAAACTTTTGTATGGGCATATATCTACTTGATAAACACATATCTTGGATGAATCCGACGGCAACAAAGCATGGAGCACTGACTCCATGGAGTTAAACGGAGCCACCACATTAATACTAAAATCCTAGAAAATCTCACATTAATCGAGAAATACTAAAAATTCTCACGATAATTGTAGAAAAAAGATCTAAATCGTTGAATGTGGACAATATTATGTAAATCTAGCGGTCAATATTGAAAAGATTTAGATCGAGCTGATCTAATATATTAGAGATAAATTATAAATCTGATCCGATATGTTAGAGATAGATTATGAGTTGGAGGTTATCCTAAGAAAATATTAACACTACTAGATATGATCTATTATATTAGAGATAAAATGTAAACCTAATAAGATATATTAGAGCCAGATTGCTTTAAGGTTAAAAACACGGCCAAATCAATCGAATAAATGATTGTAAACGAGGCACAAGAAGCTCGGCGGGATAAAATACACGCGTTCCAGCCATCAGCGTTACATCAAGTGATCAAGAACCTGCACGATCGTGATTCGTGCATGCGCGCCTCGACCTACAAGTAACCGGGCCTTAAGCTCGATTTGTTCTTACCTTCGCACTCGCAATGGTCGTTCTTTCCGACGTTGCTGATCCTTACGATCACGGTCATGGAAGTGGCGGCCGGCAGCCTCAGCATGGTGGTGTTCCCGTGGCTGGCGTTCGACCACATGATCCCCTACCTCAAGCTCTTCAAGCGCCTCGCCACGAGAGGCCACGCCGTCACCCTCATCTCCACGTCGCGGAACCTCGCTAGGCTCTCGCTGGTGCCGCCGGAGCTGTCCGGCCACGTCCGGTTCGCGTCGCTGTTGCTGTTGCTGCCGCCGATGGACGGCCGGCCAGAGGGCGCGGAGTCCACGGCCGACGTGCCGCCGGAGAAGATCGAGCTCCTCGGATATTACAGATAAACTCAATCTGATATTATATATTAGAGTTAGATTATGAGTTAGAGAAAAATACTATGAATTAGAGATAAACTCTATACGCTGACACAAATCTATCCGCGTAACGCATAAACCACAATAAATATATATAGACATTAATCAAAGAGGAAAAATGAAGATATACACCATCAATTATTGTGGACCCAAATTATAATGGCTTAGATTTAAAAGATATATGAAAATAAAAATAATTTAAAATGAGTTCATATCAAATACGAGATTTAGCCACGCAAACGCGCAGGACACTTTGCTCGACTATGTAATACAACACTTACAATTTTATAGATAACCAAAGTCCCGAAACTTTGACTTTTCATATGTAAGATGACTAGTTATTCTTTTCACCGAACATTGAGTGCATGCAGGGCAGGGCCAGGATTTGAGTATTTGGGGGATGGGGGGATTTGGAAAAAAATCATATCGATGACATTAAAAAATTTCATAACCATATGTATCTATATATAGCGAAGAAAAATTGCATTTGTATTAATTTAAACTTAGCTTTACGACTACCGAGAAGATCATATAAGTTTATAAGTTCCTCTAAAATGATCTTTGCATCCAATTCCTTTTTAATATAGACTATCATGCAGTGTCGAAGAAAACCGTCTCCCATTTAATTTTGAATGCGGGTATTGGTAAGTTTTATGGCTGAAAATGATCGGTCGGTGGTTGCAGTTGACACTGTAAGAGTGATGACTACTCATATAAACTTGTCAACCATTGGTATAAGCGAAGCTTTGCCTGTTTTAGCTATTACATGTGTCAAATCAGCTTGAGAGGGCAAGTACTACAGCCGTAGGTCTGGATGGTAGCATGCATCAAGTTTAAAATGTGGTGGTTGGCATTCCAACTGAGCTTTTTCTTGGCTAGAAAAATCTTTGGGTAGAACTTATCCACCAAAGTGCATATCTTCAACATATCTAATGTGTCACGCCTTGGATACAAGCATGCACAAACGGTTAGAACCTCTGTTGTTTAAAAACTAAAACGATCATTCAACTCAACCAACAGTTGATCTATTGCAACATGAAATACATATACACTGTAATAATGTAGTGTTTTCATCCTTATTGCGAGACTTAGTGATGTCAACAAATATACAAAAGTACAAGACATGTAATATAAGTTGGATGTAAATCCTAAGTTAAAGATTAAGGGAGGTTAGCGTACATGTGATTCATATGGGGTATTTTTTTTTTAAAAAAAAAGAAGCCTATGGAGATGTGGGTCGGAATATTCCAAGAGATTTACCTATAGGCCACCCAATTCGACGGCCTTTACCCAAACGACATTAATTTAGTCCGCTTTTTCGTAGCTGACATTGGTCGCGCGAATTTGTTACCCCAGCGACATTTTGGCCTTTTAACCCTCTTTTCATGTTATTTATCCCTTTTATATCGCAAGTAGCTTGACCCTTTTGCCCCCGCTCAGTACATTGATTTTCAATATTAGAAAACAAATAGCAAAAAAATTTAAAAAAATACAAAACTTGGTAGTTATCTATATTTCGACATGACGAACAAGATCAACGGTTCGGATCAGTCATTAGACATCTCGGATTTCAAAAATCCGTGGAGTGTACGGATATATCTGTGCACTCGAGCACTACAGGAAACGAATTCTATGTGGGTGGCCAGAAAAGTTAGTGTCGGCGGCCAGGAGCCACTGACAGAACAATGTCGTCGGCCCAAAGCCAACCGCCGATACAGAGGGAAACAGTATTGGCGGCTAAAACTACGCCGCCGACACAGCTTAGTCCCCTCCCGCCCGCCAAATGAAAATTCAAATTTGGAGGCTACCAATTATGATATGTCGGTGACTAGAATAGAACCGCCGACATTGAACACTCCCCTAGACGGAATAATAACGGGTTGAACAGGGGACGTTTAGGCGGTCCCACGCGTCAGTCAGGCGAGGTCGTTGACATGCGGGGCTACCGGCGGAGCCTGGATACCATCTGTGTCGGCGGCATAACCCAGGCCACCGACACATATAAAATAAAAAAATCAGGTGGCGCGGCGGGGCTCGAACCCACGACCTACAGGGAGTCCGCGCCGCGCCGCGCGCTAATAACCAAGTGAGCAAATTTGTTTATTCAACATATGTAGGCTCCACACTCTTTTGTGTGTTACAAATATCATCTGTGTCGGCGGCCTCCTGTTATGCCGCCGAAATAGGTCGATCAGTCTCGGCGGTATTTTATATAGCCGTCGATACAGACCCTCCCCCTCAAGCCCGCCGATCTCTCTGGCCCTCCCCCGGGCCCATGGATCTAGGCTAGGTGCCAAGTGGCTTCTTAGGTCATGCTGTTGGCATGAGGCCTCCTTGGCCCGGGGAGTACCGTCTTGGGTCGACCTCTATGGCGAGTTCCTTTGGGATCGTAAGCCGATCAAGCCCGGAAGCCGATACGCCGTGAGGGTTTCGAAGGAATGTGCCGTAGAGCTCGAGCCGAGACGACACTCCCCAGAGAAACGAGGCTTCATGCCAATTCCATGACTTAGGAAGGCATTTTGCTGCTAGCAAATAACGTCGTGGGCCCGGGGGAGGGGCATGGAGAGCATGTGCTTGAGGGGGGAGGTTCTGTGTCGGCGGCTACCGCTTTACCGCCGACATTGACCAAGCCAATGTAGGCGGCTGGAGATAAGGCCGCCGACATTGATGAATCTATGACGGCGGCCTCAAGCCCGTCTTCGCTCCGGCACTCCCCCGGGCCCACGGGGTGTAAGCTTGGTGCCAAGTGGCTTCCTAGGTCATGCTTTTGGCATGAGGCCTCCTTGGCCCGGGGAGTGCCATCTTGGGTCGTCCTCTATGGTGAGTTCCTTTGGGACCGTAAGCCGACCGAGCCTGGAAGCCGATACGCCGTGAGGGTTTCAAAGGAATGCGCCGTAGAGCTCGAGCCGAGACGACACTCCCTAGGGCAACGAGGCCTCATGCTAATTCCATGACTTAGGAAGACATTTTGCTGCTAGCAAAGACCGCCGTGGGCCCGGGCGAGGGGCATGGAGAGCATGTGCTTGAGGGGGAGGTTCAATGTCGGCGACTACCGCTTTACCGCCGACATTGAGCAAGCCAATGTAGGCGTCTGGAGATAAGGCCGCCGACATTGATTAATCTATGACGGCGGCCTAAGATGTGGCCGCCGATACATTCCCTCCCTCCTCAAGCCCGTCTTTTCTCCGGCATTCCCCCGAGCCCATGAATGTAAGCTACGTGCCAAGTGGCTTCCTACGTCATACTTTTGGCATGAGGCCTCATTGGACCGTGGAGTCCCATCTCGGGTCGACCTCTACGGCGACTTCCTTTGGAACCATAAGCCGATCGAACCCGAAAGTCGATACGACGTTAAGGTTACATAGGAAGTCGCCGTATAGCTCGAGCCGAGACGGCACTCCCCGCTCCAATGAGGCCTCCTGCCAATAGCATGACCTAGGAAGCCACTTGGCACCTAGCGTACACCCCGTGGGCAGGGGAGGGCCGGAGAGAAGGCGGGGTTGAGGTGGGGGAATGCCTGTGTCGGCGGAATATATTTTGGGCGCCGACAATGGTTCATCTATGTCGGCGGTCTATTCTATGCCGCCGATATTGGTTTATCTATGTCGGCGGTAAGTGGTGTGCCGCCGATACTGACCTTTATCACTGGCGAGTGGGTCCGCAAATTATAAAGCTTTTATAATAAGCAGTGTCGGCGGTTTTTTAATCAAGGCCGCCGACATTGCCTTCTGATTACAAAAGAAGTGACCTAATCGCTAAGTGCCTGGCGCGTGAGCCGTTTCCTGCTGCCGCCACCGCGCGCTGCAGCGCGCCGCCGCTTCCCCGCCTCACATTGCCGCCGGCTGCGGCACCGCCGCCCGCCTCCTTTCTCCCGAGGCTGCGCCGCCGCCGCTCCTCGCTGCTGCCCAAGCTGCGCCCATGCCGCGTCGCCGCCGCCGTCCCTCTCGCCACCGCCGCTTGTTGCCACCGCACCGTCTCCCGAGCCGCCTTTTCTCCTCTTTTCTCCCCCATCGGCCGCCACTCTCGCCGCGCATCCGCCGCCCCTGAACCCGTCCTTCCGCCGCTGCCACCCGTCGGAATCCCAACCCGAGGTAATCCCTACTTTTTTTTGGATGTGGTAGCTATGTCGTCGGTATTTTGTGTGCCGACGACATTAGTGCTTATGATTAATTAAGGAATACAGCAGTCAAGCGTGATTTTTGTTGATTAGTCATTGTTAATTAATTTTGACGTCGTAGCATGTACGGAACCATAGTTAAACCCGTTCGGGGCGTAACAAATTTTCGTAAGGAACACGGATGGTGATTCATTGTGTTCCATTTACGAAATATGTTGTGCTCCCGAGCTATTCACGTTTTGGACAGCCCACGGATGTTGATATGAGTATGGTGGTTATGACCATGGGAGGTGCACGGGCCGGGATTTTGGCGGCGTAACCCTGTCGTCCTCCTAGTGCATAACATAAGCGGTACGCCGTACCCATCGTTGCACTAGGGGACTGCGGGTTATCTTCGAAATTCGACACTGCACCTCCGTGGGCCACGACCACCATACTCATACCAACATCCGTGGGTGGGTAAGCCCTTCTATTTAGTTAGACATAGACCTTTATATCGTGCGGTGGACCTATAGGTAGTAACATAATATATATGTTTATCTTCTTGGTGTAATCTGTTGACTTGCTGTAATTGTTCAATAAAGATATAGATCTAGAATTTAAAAACATGTATGATTGTACATATAGTGATTAAGCGATGGAAGATCGAAGGTAGATGTACGATGGATGGATGAGGTCTGGGCAGCACACAGACGAGTGGTTCGATAAAGCAGAAGAATTCGTCGAAAATGCTTTTCGAAGATTCCCCAACCCTAACATAGCAAAAGTGCCTTGTCCTTGCGCGGTTTGCTCGAACACGGAGAAGAGGTCGAAGAGGGAAATTAGCGAGCACATCTGTAGGCATGGCTTTAAGGCCAATTACTTTGTATGGGTATATCATGGAGAGAGGAAGCGTCCGGCGCCGGTGCCTAGCCCTGTGGATTTTGGGAGGGCTACGACGAAGTTGAGGTCGACAGATTGGACGAGCTAACGGATGATGTGGGTAGGGCTTTCGATCTCTCTCCTGAGGAAGAGTCCGAGCCACTTGCACAGAAATTCGAGGAACTCCTTGAGTCTGCCAAAGAGCCGCTCCATGAGAGAACCGATGTGACCGTGCTATCTGCGGTGTCGCGTCTGATGACCGTTAAGACGAAATACAACCTCTTAGCCAATTGTTTCAATGACCTGTGCAAACTGTTGGACAGCCTACTTCCGGTTGGACACAAGATGACTCCAAATTTTTATGAGTCGAAGAAGCTTCTAAGCGTGTTAGGCATGCCGTGCGAGAGGATAGACTACTGTCCAAAATTCTGCATGCTTTACCGGAAGACCGATTCTGGGCTGACTCATTGCAAGCATTGCGGCGAGAGTCGGCACGTGCTAGTTAAAGGACGAGATGATGTAGACAGACATACAACGGTTGCTCGGAAAACCTTTCGTTTCTTTCCCATCTCTCAACGCCTGCAATGTCTGTACATGTCCAAGTCCACGGCTAGGCACATGAGGTGGCACAAAGACGGCAAACGTAGAAAGGAAGGCGTGATGATTCATCCGTCAGATGCAGAAGTTTGGAGGCATTTTGACCAGCAACATCCTGAATTTGCAGCCGATCCCAGAAATGTGCGCATTGGTCTATCCACTGATGGGTTCACACCATTCAATATGATCTCGCACCCATACTCTTGCTGGCCAGTATTTGCCATCCCATACAATCTTCCACCTCAACTTTGCCTAAAGGAAGAGTACATGTTTCTTTCTGTTATCATACCCAGGCCCAAGTCTCCTGGAAAAAATTTGGACTTATTCATGCAACCACTTGTAGAAGAGCTAAGTGACCTGTGGACTAAAGGTGTCTTGATACATGATAGCTACAAGGGTCAGAACTTTAGGATGCGAGCCGTCTACCTATGGTCAATTCACGACTTTTCGGCCTATGGTATGTTTTCAGGGTGGAGCACGCATGGAACCTTGTCGTGTCCTAAATGTCTGTGTAACACTGATGCATTCAAATTAAAAAGGGGCAAGGCTTGTTGGTTCGACTGTCACCGTCGATTTCTTCTGCTCAATCACCCATTTAGGAGGGAAAGAAAAGCTTTTCGTAAAGACAAGAGTATTAGGAACCAACAACCAGCACAACGGTTCGAAATAGAGAATATCATTAAATGGCAAGAAGATTTGGCAAAGAAGGGTTACGATGACGAAGACTATGGAAAGGTGCACCATTGGACTCATAAGTGCAGCATCTATAACCTTCCTTACGCAAAAGATCTGAAGCAGCCTCACAACATCGACCTGATGCACCAAAAGAAGAATGTCTGTGAGACCTTAGTCAACACGAACTGGGACATCTAATATAAGACTAGAGATAACACAAAAACTCGGTTGGACTGTGCTGTGATATGCAATCGACCAGAGATGAATCTCAATGAAAATGGGATGAGACCTAGGGCAAAGTACTGCCTAACACGTGTCCAAGTAAGAGAGATTCTAGTGTGGATGAAGGAAAAGTTGAAATTCCCAGATGGTTATGCGACGAGCCTTCATCATGCCGTTAATATGGACCAATGCAAATTAAATGGAATGAAGACCCACAATTACAAAGTCTTCATAGAGCGTTTATTCCCCGCCATATGGCGTGGATATGTTGACGACGCTATTTGAAGAACTATGTCGGAGCTGAGCTTTTTCTGTAGAGAGCTGTGTGCCAAAGAGATATCCGCCTCGAGGTTGAAAGAATTGGAGAAGGAGATCGTTGTTATTGTCACAAAGCTCGAGAAGCTATATGTTCCTATTTTTCAACTGCATGCAATATTTATTGGTGCACTTGCCATACGAAGCAAAAGTAGGGGGACCGGCACAGTACAGGTGGATGTATCCTGTTGAATGGATGATGAAAAATCTTAGATTGAAAGTGAAGAACAAATCACGAGATGAAGAAAGTATTGCCGAAACTTGGATCACCCAGAAAATCGCATACTTCACGATAAGTACTTTGCGACAAAGAACAAGGTCCATGTGCCACAACCGAGGTATAAGAAGGCACGACGTATAAGTAATTCCGATCTTGATGTGTTCAATGATCAACTTGGATGTAACGTTGGTAAAAGCACAACACGTCAATTGGGTGAAGATGAAAAAATTATGATCCAGCTGTATGTGTACGACAACATGGATGAAATGAACGTGTACATCGAGTAAGTGAAAATATTTCTCAATTAAGTTATAAACGCATAGTTGTATTTTAAATTAACTAATGAAACACCTGCACTTGTAGTCAATTTATTCAAGAAGAGTGGAGAAAACCAGATCAGTCCTCGGGGAAACAAATTGACAACCTCAAACGACGATGGCGTGGACCAGACCATCCTAACTTTCTTACATGGTTCTTTTACCACGTAAGTTTCTTCTATAACATACCATGTAATATCTAACCCAACAGTGCATGTTTTAATGAATCTTTTGTGCATGCTTGTCTTGCAGTGTCAAAGACATTCTAGCATGCACAATGATCGTCGACAAATGTCACGTGGATGCAGTCGTAGAATTAAGGTTCATAGATGCTATGATTGCCATGGATATCAATATCGGTCCGAAGCGGCCAAGTCAGCCCGTCCAAATGCAACCACGGTGAATAGCGGCATTGTGAGTTATGTCACAGACGCCCTTGGTGGTCCAGACGTAGAGTACTATGGGGTTATTGAAGAGATCCTCAAAATAAGCTATGAAGGCAACAACCAACTTTCGCTCGTGTTGTTCCGGTGCAGATGGTTCGATCCGGAGAGTGGGGTGCATGCGGTGTACACCGGAACTAGGACTAGTTGAAATTAACCATAAGCACCTTTATCGAAGGCCTGACGTGTTCATTCTGCCCGAACAAGTTGAGCTAGTATTCTATCTGCCGTACGCCCATCCCAAATACAAAAATTGATGGATTGTACATAAATGTCATCCAGTTGGTGGATTGCACGACCTCACGGAAGAAGACTACGAGCCGAACCTAAACGTCGAACCATTCCAAGAACAAGAATTATTAGGAAAGTTGCACGTTAATATTGGGGATGTGCCAGTAGATTGATGTAACGTAGAAACACCACCACATAGGTATGACCATGTCCATAACCATTCCAAGAACAAGAATTCCATTGTACCAAGTTCCAGAAACGTCATCTTCAGATCCAAAATCGCGTTGGAAGTGTTTCTGTATGTGTCTCGGATTTTTCTGATCAGACTGTATTGCGGGGCCCATATCTCCTAGATCCATTATCAAAAATCGGTGTTCCATATATGAAAATTGATCAGCACGAAAAGATCTACAATTTTGCTGTTATACGTTTTTGTGTTTGAGGCCTCTAAAAACAGGAAAACATCATAGGAAATTTCTGTATTAGTAGATATGTTTTTCCAGCATAAGAAAATTGAGTGTTTGGGTATATATCTTGTAATTTCTCATGTGCGGCATTGTTGATATTTGAAAGAAAAAGTGAAAAAGGCAAGTGCACAAAAAGAAGCCGCACAAAGAAAAAATAGAAAAGAGAAAAAAAAGGAAAAGAAAGAAAGACAGAAATCAGAAGTGCTTGCATTCTTTGTATCCAAAGTGTTGTGTTATTTGTTTTGCTTGCTTGAGCTAGATCTAAGGACGGGTTTAGGCCAGCAACTTTGACAAGTACTTTGGATATTTATTCAGCTTTGCTAATCTGATTTCGATAATTGCATATTCCTTACTACTATATTTTGCCTATCCAAACTCCATATACTTCTTATCAGTTCTGGTTGAAACTTGCAATCGCTTCACACACACCCGTCTTGGTATCATGAACCAGCCACCGGTTGTACCTCCTGCAGCGTTGGTAAGAACACCTATAAGAGCGTTGTAAGACGCTTGAGAGTGTGTGACTCCACCTTCTAAAACCTAGTAGTTGATAGGGGTAATACTTTTGTGTTATCTTATGTTTTCTACTAATAATGGCAGGAGCATACAATGGAATGGGAAGATTACAGCCATCAGCCACCAGTTGGAATGCAAGCATCATTGGTGTGGAGGCTAGAGAAAATTTTGATCGGTTCCGTCATGAGGAAAAATTGAAGAAGAGTTACACATCATCTTCTACCAATAAGCATGGTAATATCATTGAGAACATCCCTTTATATGATATAAAATTTGGACCTAATGCTATTATTGATTGGGAAATAGCACTAGATAAAATTTTTGCTCGACATAGAATTTCTGATAAAGAAAAGGTTATGACAGCTGCTAGTGGTTTAATTAATAATGCATCAATTAAATGGAAGGCGTATTGTTTTCGTATTGGGATACCTTCGACTTGGAGAGATATGAAACAACGATTAAGGGATTGGTTTCTTCCTATCTATTATCGTGAAAATTTACTGAACAAACTACAATGTTTACAACAAGGTGACAAACCAGTGACCGTTTACTATGAAGAATTATAAAATTTGTTGTTACGTTGTGGTTTGGAGGAAACAGATCAACAGAAGGAGAGTAGATTCATATGTGGACTTAATGAGAACATATATAATATTACTATTGATAATGAATATGTTTCTCTGTTACAAACCTTTGCTCTTGCTTGTGCAGTTGAAAATAAAATAAAATATAAGAAAGTACGAAAAACCAACACATCTATTTGTAAAAATGGTGTGTATTCTTACACGACTAACATTTTGCAGGCAAGTGCAAATAATGAAATTGAGGATGAGATTAATGAAGAGACGCTTGTTGTTGTACCTCTGCTTTCAACACCGACTACTGAGGATGTACCTACATCAGCTGAGGAGAAAAACGAAGGTAATGAAAAAGGTACCGCACTCATTCTATATGAAAACGATATTGATGTGTTGAAACCTTCCACTAATCATGCTGTCGAACCAATTGCTGATTTACCTTTGTCGCAAGAAGATGTTTCTTGTGATAAAGAAGAGTTGTGTGATAATACTTCACTTATATCTATACCACAACTAGTAAATGAACATGTTACTTTTGCTTCAAAACCAAACACTTGTGTTGAATATAAACATGTTATTCATCCTGCAAATGAAAATGATGAGTTAAAATTGTTGTCGTCTTTAAATATCTGAGGTTACATTGAATTTGATATTCTATGTGATCTAGACAATTTCGAGGAGAGACTTGTTAATTTTCCGTGGTTATCTAGAAACACTTTTCATATTGTGGGCAAATATAATGATAAAGGAAAATGCATGCTGAATCGAGTGTACATTTGCTCAAATCTGAATTTTTCTTACGATGTATAACCATTTGATCAACTGGAGAACAAAGTTATCAATAATCAGAAGACACCAAGTGACTCTATCTCTATTTCGAAATTATATGAAAAATTTCAAGAAGGGGAGGATGTGGATCCTAATCGAATTGATTCTAACAATTTGATTGCAAATGATATGCTTGTTGCTTTGCCTTTTTTTGGAGCTAATCTTTTGCAGACAAATGAGGATGAGTCGAGGACGACTCACAATCAAGAAGGAGAGGATGATGAGACCATATCCATCATAGGTATGACCAACACTACGTCAATGTGGTGGTCATCAAGATTTTCGTTAACTACTTCGCGAGCATGCACGTCAACGAGTCTTCGATCGACTACTTCATCTTCGGCCTATTCATCTACGACAAGTTGGCAACACTTCACGGCATCTTCTACATCATCTACATCAACTATGGTGCCATCATCAACTATATGGCATCCCGGTGTCGGGATGAAGTAAATCTCTGGAGGAGATCCGAGGCGAGTGGAATCCGGGCCACGGTGTCGGCGAACCCTTTGTTGTTATCAAACAAGGCGGGTGTGTGAGAGAACAACGCTGGCGTTAGGCGACCTCGTTCTGCATAAAATCAGCGCCATTTGGCATAACAAAGCATGTCTCTCACTAATGGGAGGCCAGCTTCAAGGTGGTCTCAGTCTCCAGCCAGGAGCTCTGTCGGGCTCGCGTTTGAGGAGCCAGTCGAGTTGGCGAACACTTGGAGCGTCGGCGGTGAGAAAGTTCTACCGTGAGTAGCGGTTCAAGAGCTTTTGGCCTTTCTTTGGAGTAGAAGCGTGAGGTATTCCTCTACCCGCTAGCCTCGGAAATTTGTGCATTGTACAAAGCCATCTGCAATATAAAGATAAGTTACTGTCTCTGTAGGCATCTGTTCTTTTTCGCCTTAAGTTTGTTAGAAAAAAACGATACATTGAAAGTAGTAGAAAAAAAGTACTTAAGGTGATGGCCCATAGTTGTGAAACAAATGTAAGCTTACTTGTTTGGCGAAAGCAGACGGAAGAGCAGGGTTCTAACAACATGTCGGCTGATGCAGGCAATCCTGCAGGCCGCACCGGCGTCTAGAGCTTCGGAAGTTAAGCTCTGCATCGCATAGCGTTTAAGTTCAGTTTCTTGAGAGGCGTAAGTTGAGTAACGATGCCTAAGAAAACCGCTTCAGCAGAGCGTTACATCTAAAGCTTGTGGCGATCGGTTCGTGTAAAAAATCTGTTAGAAAAAACGATACATCGGTGGTAGCGAAAAAAGTACTTAAAGTGATGGCATAGTTGCAAAGCGGCAACGCTTATAACTTGTTGGGCGGCCCGAAGCGGAAGAGCGTGTTCTAACACATGTCGGCTCGGTCGACAATGCATGTGGCGGCACAGCGTCTAGACCAACAGGAAGATTAGTGCTCGCCCGCGCAATGTTTAGATCGGTTCGCAAAAAAGAGGCCATAGGGTTGAAGTAACCAAAAGCCCTAAGAAGCAGCGCTTCGCTTGCGGCGAGCGTTGATCTAAAGCTTTTTGGCGGTCGGAGTGTCTCACCTTCTTTTTAAGTAAAGATTTGCGGTTGATCGAGACTCACAACAAAGTAAGTCTACTCCTCGTCTTCGCCGCCTCTGCCGGTGCCGCCGCCCATCGTAGAAACCTTGGCGTGGCAGCTTCGACCGGGGCTATTCAATCGGTCCAATTGCGCGAGTTCCCATGGCGGCGCCCAGGTGACAGCAGCGTTGGCGAAGCGGTGTCGAGGCGAACATGCTTAGCGCCGAAGCGCCGTGCGCGCCGTTACGATGACGGCACCGCATCATCACCGGCGGTCGCGCGGCGTGGCCTTCGCCCATGCGCCAACACTCTTGTGGCCGTCTCCTCCGTGAAGATACAAAGTAGCGCCAATGGTCTGAATATCCGGGCCGTGGTAAGCGTAGCGGCATGTCGGCAATACCGGGCTTTCGATGTGCTCGCGAGTCTTGGCGTCACCCGGCAGCGAAGCGGCGGCGGCTTCGCGCCGCGACCTGAGTCGCCGCCTCACTGCGGCCTTCGCCCTCAACGCCTGCGCCCGCGGCTTCGCCGCAGTTTACTCCGCCCGAGCGGGCTTCGCTTGTCGCCAGTGTCTTGGCTTGAAGCGCCTCAGCGAAGCGTCAACGTCGGCAATAGCACAACAGCGTTAGCGTTAAGCGGCGGCGGAAGTTCCTCAGAAGCCTCGTCTCGTAGCGATCTCCGCAGCGGGAGGCCTCGTCTCCGTCGGAGGAGCAGGCGAAGCTAAAATTTTGGTCGTCTGGGATGGAGTTTGAGGCCCGCGTCCGCTTTATCCACGAGATTAAACGAGGGTTGGTATCGCAGCGTGCGGCATACTAACCTAATACAAAATGTATGTAAGTCACGAGAAGAAACACAGGCGCCCGAATGAAGAAATTTGAGGGAACGTCAAGCCGCAGTTCTTGGTGTGTGATGTGATCCCCATACGTCAGCCAGCAGCGCCCTTAATGATGTGTGAGGCCGCCAACCGCGTCAGCAGAATCTTACGTATGAGGAAAGAATCGTCCTTGGCTCGCCAGTCGTGTATGTCCAGTGCGTCAATGAGGCCCCCATTGGGCCAGAGAGCCGGAGGAAGCTTCCGGGACTTGAGGCGAGCTCTCTGCGCTCGCCTCCTCCTTGTCGTCGTCATCTTGGCGAGGATGGTAGGCGCTTCAGGCCTGTGATCGGGTCATATCTGGCCCGAAGAAGCCGGTAATGCAGGAGCTTAAGTGATCGCCAGGTGGATCATGGATCTGAAGTGGTCCAGGACCCATTGGACGAGACCGAGACCTCAATGAGGCGGCCTGCACTGAAATCTTGGTTCGCTCCGTGGATCAGTCGTGAAGCAGGCGAATGGTCGTGCCAAAGAGAGATGTCGCCGACGAGGCGCGGTCGAAACCCATGGAAGCCACTGAGACACGTTCTACGCCACGTTCCTGCTTGTTGGGCACAAAGAAGAAGAAGTCATAAGTCGACGAAGTCAAAACATTCAAAGAAGAAAACCCAAAAAGCTGAAGGAACACCTTACCTCCAGGGGATGTCACGGATTCATCGTCATCGATGTAATCTTGCCGGTAGGGTGAACCCTCATCAAGCCAGGCGGAGGCGCCGCAGAAATCCGCCTAGCGTGCGTTACAGTCGGCCGTTTCTTGTGGGCTCGGCGATCGCGCCCATCACCTCGGCTCCATTGATGTCGTCGAGGCGAGACGGTGGCAAAGGGATTCCGCGGGACCCTCGGGAAGGTCAAAAGTCGTCGTGGCATTGAGTCCTCGCATTATAGCCATTGGCGGTCGATCTTTCGTTGGACTTGGCCGTGGCCGGGACCTCGCGTGCGGCGTGAAGGCGGCGCCCAGGCGGAAGAGCGCATCGTTCCACGAACGCTCGACATAGGTGGGCCGAAGATGGTGGTATACAGCAGTGGGGGAAGGTCGTCGCTTTGTATCTCGTAAGCGAGCACCCCCAAGAAAGAACTCAGTATGGCGGAGCGAGCCCCTTGACATCGCCCGGTGAAGATCACGATCTCCCCGTCGCGGGGCTTGGCACTATAGTGCGTGCGGGCAGCCAGACGGAGGTGGTGGCCAAACCCGAGGCGCGTCACCGCTTCCTCGTCGAGCGGCGGAGGCGAGCAAAGCTGGTCGAGCGATGCGGCGTCCATGGCGACCCTTGCTGCGTTTGGCGCCATAAACGGTGGAAAAGTTGGCGAAAAAAGCGGCGGTAGCAAAAGGCTACATGGCGGCGGGAAGCGAGTGAAGGAGATTCGAGGACTTAGCGTGCGGAAGGATTAGCATGGCGCCACGGAAAATATTTATAAGCAAGGGCCGCGAAGTCACGGTTTGATTCAAATCCCCCTTGCCTTATATCGTACCCGCGCGTTTGGTTTTTTCGCGACTCTAAGGAAGATCGTCGCGGTGGAGAATGGAGGCGTCTGGCGCGCGGGAGGTGGAGCCGCCGATTAAATCTCCCGCCGCCAAGAAAGCGGAAAAAAAGTGTACGTCTGACCGTTCGCGTATCATGATGGACGGGGCTCTCGATTATGTCATCTGAGGTGCGAAGAGTCCTAAGAAGATCAAGAGAGGCCCAGCAGCGTCCAGTGACGTCGACCCAATGTGGCGAGCCTCGAAGAGCCAAGAGGGCCCAGCGTCGGTGAGCGTCGAGCCCAAGCGTCGTTTCAGGGAGGCAAGGGGCCCCGCGTCGGTGATCGAGCCCTCGGCGTGGTGAGCTCCTCCGGAAGAAGATCAAGAGAGGGCCAGCGTCGAGGCGGACAATCGAGGCCAATGGCGTGGGGCGAGCCAGGGGGAGGCAAAGAAGCCCAGCCTTGTCAGGCGGTGATCAGGCCTCGGCCGTGGGCGAGCTCCTCGAGAGGCCAAGAGACCCCAGCGTCCGAGGCGAGCGTCAGACCCGTGAGTCGGCGGAGCCCCTCGGGAGAACAGAGACCCCAGCGCGTCAGGTGGTGTCGGGCCTCGGCCACGTGGGCCGAGCTCCTCGAGACCAAGAGACCCCCATGTCGGTGATCGAACTTGATCTTGTGGGCGAGCCTAAGAGGTCAAGAGGGCCCAGCGTCGCGAGGCGGGCGACCGAGGCCCGTGGCGTGGGTGAGCCCTCGGAGATCAAGAAGACCCCAGCGCGTCGGTGAGGCGACCAGACCGGCGTGTGGCGACTCCCTCGAAGACGAGAAAGGGTCCCAGCTGTAGCGTCGGTAGGCGACGAGCCCTAAGCGTGTGGGCGACCGTCCCAGTAGCCTTGGCGAGAGCCCATCGTCGGGCAGCGTGTGGGGCGGAGCTCCTCAGCCTAAAAAGGCCCATTTATCAGCGGGGCCCAGTGGCGAGGAAGCGTTCGAAAAGGAGTCTTTTAGGCGGCTCGCCTCTGCGAAGGGCAAGCATTATCGACATCCGCGGATAGATGGTGAAGAAATGATTACCGCTCTGATGATCACTAGTGGCAATGTTTATCCTTTGTCGTGAGATTGATCCCGAGAGAGGTTTATAAAATCGCCCGCGTCGGGAGGAGCAAATTTGGGCCCGTCCGCGATCTCTGGTATGTACGTGCTTATCGAGAGGTCATTAACCGCAGCGTTGAGTGGCAATGTCTGTATGATAGCGGCGTTTTACGTCTCTCATCGTGTTCCTTATATCTTATCGATTATCTTGTACTAAAATCTTGTCTTTGTCTACCCCCTCGGCTCTCCCGTCAGTTCAAGGCTTGTATAAGAGGCGGAGAGAGAAGGGGTAACAGATGCGATTCGTTTGAGCACACGGCTTCATGAGCACTCTGTAACCATTCCATTCAACCACAACACGAAAAAAGAGCTAAGGCTCGGAATGGACTATTACCCTGAGAGAGGTGAACCTAGGTAAATCGAGAGTCGCTCCTTGCTGCGTCCGCGCTCAATCGAACCGAGCAGTTGATCGGCTAGCGAGAATAGAAATCGACTAGGGTGTGATCATGATGGTTGAAGCGGAGAAACTAGCGTCCAAGAAGAGCGTGTGTGAGAACATAACAAACACCTTATTGGACATTGATGGAAAATCAAAGGACAATTTAAATGCATTGACTTGAGACCTCAAATTCTTGGCATTAGAAAGGAACTTCATCGATTGAAGTAGATGGTATATTTTATTTCGTGCGGCCCATATACAATGAGTCTTGATGAAAAGAAAATGTTTTGTCAAGTGTTGAAGAGTTAAGTTTCCAAATGGTTATGTAGGCGATATCGTCCTCGTGTCCATGTTAGTGAGAAGAAGATAATTGGACTTAAGAGCCATGACAACCATATTTTATTACAACATTTACTTCCCTATCATTATCGAAAGATATTGCTAACTAGAGTTGAGTGCAATAGCGATTCGTGTAAGCAATTTCTTCACCGATTTACTACTTTATTATTAAGATAGTAAAGTGATATGCAAAAACTAGAGGCTGAAATTGCTGTGAGACCACGAGTATACTTGAGACTATCTTCTTGCCAACCTCTTTTGATATTATGGTGCACTTAATGGGTGCACCTTCCAACAAACAAGGATTACGAGGTCCAGTCCATTCTTGTAGCATGTACCCATGAAAGGGTAATTATTTTAAAAATATTCTTATAACAAAACCTTAATAGTAATGATATATAATAAATAAGTTGATGCTATTAATTATATTTCTTTTGGGTACTTGATGAAGGTGTAAAAGTTATGTTAGTACTACGATGTCATCGGAGGGATCGATTCTTTGAAAAGTTATTTGTTTGATGAATGCCTTACATTTTGTTCTAAAAGCTACTTACAAGGTTGTGAGACTAGATTTACTCGACATAGGTAGAAATGATGAAGGGGTTGTTAGTGGGATGTCCAATACAGCTTTATTCTTCCATGATGTTGGGCGAGATTTGGGTGGCAAGTGCATTGTTACATTAGACTACAACTCTTGGTTTCAAGCACATAGATGTGTTTTATTCAACTATGATGGGATAGAACCTTACTTAGCGTAAAGTTTTAAAAGTATCTATAATCATTTCTAGCATCATTTTTCCATGTAGTTACCATTTAAATTTTGACCAAGCATCTAGAGCATATTTCATCCACTAATCGAAATAGCTTATCTAATCAGCCTTATGCATCGTAGAAATGTTCACTGAGTGGTTTAAACTACATATAAAGTCAATTTATGATGCAATAGATTTGTGCTTTAAACTACATGTATATATGTATTCATTTGAGTTAATTATAATATTTCAAACTCACGGTGGAAGGTTGGTTGAAAATGGTGTACAAGTTCTGAAGGAATCTGATTTTAGCAAGCGAGCCATTCTTTGTTGCTAGGAGGTATAGTATCTACACTATAAATGGATTTAATTTCACACATACAACCATGATGATGGTAGGCGAGTTCAAAGTGGTAGAGTCACTCTAGTTACACAAACCCCGTTCTTTACAAGCGGAGATAATCAAAACCCGATAATAAGCGATATGACATATTATGGTATCATCAAAAGAAATTGTTGGAGTTAGACTATAAACTTATGAGGAGGAATGTTGTTCTCTTTAAATGTGATTGGGTTGATAATAACTAAAAGGACAAATGGGTAAAAAGCAGATAAATTTGGAGTTACCATGGTTAATTTCAAACATTTATTCAACAATGGCGATATTTTATTAGATGAACCCTTTATTTTGGCATCCCAAGCCACACAAGTTTACTACATTGTAGATCCTAGTATTAATGATTGGTTTGATGTTGTTGATTTCAAAACCAAAGGGATTTTTTGATATGGATGCAAAGAGGCATGTGAAAGTTGAGTTGGACAATGCACTAAGCTAACTCATTGCCTTGTGTGATTAGAGATTTTACTATTGATTGTAATGATGGAGATGTTCATATTAGGGAAGATATAGATGGTATTTTTGTTCCTCGGATCAAGCAGAGAAAGTAAGTTTTCTTTTCTCGTATTACCACTTGAACTTATTGGATTGTTATTTCATTACTAATCTGTTTTCTCTAATTGAAGGAGAAAAAATGGTACAAAACGCAGGAGACAAAACAAAAAATAATGCACATCCTATGAGTGGGGATGGTGCTGCATACGAGGAAAGAGAAGAGCAACCATGATGAAAAACAAAGAAGTTATAAAATCTTTAAACATTCCTAAACTAGTCCATGAATCTTTGGGCTGCACATCCAGCAGAAGAAAAAAAAAAGGTTGTGTATTTCTAATTCTATATCTCACAATAGGTTGCAGTTCTTTTATATCAATTTTGTGGTGATAGATTATGTGCTAAATTGTAGACAATCCATACAACTTTGTCTTGAGGAATTGAAAGCGATGGTTAGGCGTCCTAACAGAGCCTAGGACTAGAGGAGTCTTTGTCCGAATGAAGAGGAGCTTGAGAGTAGAAAGTGCGGACATGAACATCAATGAATGTACCAGCTTGAAGAAAATGATGGTAATTGTTGTTTTTTTATACATAGTTAACTAAGCTAGGAAGTTAGTATCTTGTTTTCAATTTATACAACATGTTCATAATAGTAATTTTATAGAAATTGGTGATAGTAAACAAAAGGTGAAGAAAGTAAGAGGATACAACAGAAAAGGCCGACATATATGCAAGGCAAAATGTACCTAAACTTCAAGTGAAACTTAACGACATGGAATTACTTTGTGGGTGGCACCTTCGCCATGATTAGCTAATTTTATTGGGACCACTTGTTAGAACTAAAGGATTCCAGCACTTGTCAGTTTGGAGGTTGGTTTATGCAAAGAGAATGTATCAGTTATGGGCCGGACACACGGGTAATACAATTTGAATATACTATTCTATAGTGCAACATATTTTGGTAACTCGTGCAAACTTTCATTTTTTGGTGAATAGTTGTTTTTGGGACATAGATCGGGGCCTTCCAGCGAATGGGTGTTTAGCAATGCTGACCAAGAAATGGAGAAAGTTCAAAGCAGACACTGAGCTTAGACTATTTGATGAGGCTAAGGATGATAAGGAACTTCTTGAACTTAGTGATAGAAAAGGGTTCTTCATCTACGAGATGGAAATGGCTAATTAATTATTGGAGGACTCCGAGGAAGCTCAAGTAAGGCTATACTTTTAGTGATTTTCATTTTTTCATGCTTCGTTTCATGGCTAGAATAGAAATGCTGTGGGCATGTCATAATAAACCTAGTTTACATGTTGGAGAACTAACATGAAGAATAAAAACAAATTTATGGCGGAGTGCTCAATAATGAAGCAAAAGAAAATCGTTCAAAGTTAAGTACCCAGCATACAAGCTGGAAGTAAAAGTTTACTTTCGTATTAGAGCATGAAATGGTGTGTTATCTCTTTAGATGGCATAATGTAATTAGTGTATATGAGTAGAATTGAAGTTGACTACTTATTTATTTGTCATAGGGTAAGGAGAATGGGTGCATGCCGCGTGGGGATGAGCTTTTTATCGTATTACACACACATAAAAATGGACTTCCTCGTAAAAATCGATTGGAAACAATTGTAAGTATCTCTTGACATAATCTGACCTTATCACAAATTGAAGTATCTTTGTACATATTACTAGAAATTGATGTTATCTTAAATTTCTTGAGCGACTTGAAGATGTAGCTATTGTGTCCACGGTTGAGATAACGATCTCAAATCGCTAAGGTTCTTCAAGAGGAGATAGGAGACACGCTTGAGCAGAGCGAACAACAACGAATAGGGGAGACTCGGGGGGTTTTATCTGGTTCGAGCCTGCCAAGGAGAATAATAGCCCTACGTCCGGCCTTTCTTATATATCAAAGATGAATACAAGAGGTGGCTCGGCGGGGAGCAGAACAAATCTCGGCGAGATTATGAGAGTGTCGAAGGAAGCAATATCGCGGCAATGCAAAGACTCTTGACCCTCTCCTACCTGCGCGTGGGGAGCCATGTTTATATAGTCGCGAGCAAAGCCGAGCCTCTGGGGATTATCGGGCGGGTTAACTCTGATGTAACGAACTCGACGTGCCAAATATATCCGAAGGTAGATAAAGGCATACTCACAGTCTTGTGGATCCACGACTCACTATTCAATCCGGAAACCAGCGTCCGGATCTTCCGTGTACGTCGCCGAGACTTGATTGAGAGCCGGACTCGAAACCACGATTCCTAAGCCGATTCGCGCACCGTGATGACCAAAAAGAGGCATTCGACAAGGCAGCATATGGGCTGATGGGACATACTAGGAAAATTTGGGCCACAGGTGAGATTTTAATTCGACAAGGCCGTCGGGGAGTGGAGCCATAGTAATGGTAGTGATGATTTTTACCTCGACAGCAGCTAGCCGAGACTCAAGTGAAAGGACTCGTTAGAGTGAGGTCTTACTCTTGAGACTCTAAGTCCTGAAAGAGTATTTATCCTGCTACAAAAAGCGTGCAATAGGCGAGAAACGCGGGTTATAGTTCAATCGAACAATACTTGTTCGGAAAGAAAGTAACTTCCCTTGCCCGTAAAAGTAACTCTGTTGCGTCGAGCAGGGAATGACATCATCGGCCGAGTACCCGTACCCTCGATCTGAAATCGGAAAAAATGGGGTGAATCATCTTATTGAAATTGAGCGTCATTAAGGAGGATTAGTTCTTAGTAGTGAAGAGCGTACCGCGCGTCCGATGAATCGGATCTTAGGGAGAATGAACATAACAGAATCACGAGATGGACTCGTGCTGCGCATCGAGTTGTTTAGATGCCTCTGAAAGATAGGGAACCGCCTCTCGGGCTAAGAGCTTGCGAGAAAATAGAATGCGGCTTTTGAGCAGAATGTCGTGCTTTCGGGGAAGCGAAGGTGATGCCACCGAGCGTGATCGTGTGCCAAGAAGCGAGACAATGCACTCTGAGGGAAGGTACCCGATCCCGACGTAGAAGCTACATCGCAAAGGAACCAAGTAAGAAGATCTAGTCCCCGAACGCAGGGAGCTCGTTAAAGGAACAGAAAGTGCGACCGAGGCGAAGGCGTATCCGGTAGGAGCCAGCTGACTCTGGCGAAAATGCACGCCGGTCTTGAGGTGATCCAGCCTCGAACCGCAGACTCGTCGCGGAGACGAGAATCTCTTATTCGAGGCGAAAAGCCCCGGTCGCGGTGAATCACAGCCGATCTGATCGAGCGCCGAAGGCGTGTGAAATCAACGCTTTACCCGCAATATATTCCCCTACGGCTGATTAGCGTTGTCTTGGCAGAAGTCTGGAAGCCGGCCCGGTTGGAGTGTCAGTTCGCGATGAGAATTGGCTTCGGTCGTAGGGACCAGATTGTGTAACGCTTTCCTGTGACTTATGGGCATGTAGGTCGATTAGCGGGCAAGGCAAAGAAAATACATCTGTGAGCGAAGTGAATCGATCCACAGGCATCTTGTGAACAAGCCGGGAAGAGAGGATCAGAGACCTCGGTTTTGGTGGGAAGCACGGAACCTAGCGCGACCATCACTTGGGGTTTGGCGGCACCTGTTCCTATACTTCCTGCGAAAGACAAACAAAAAGCGGGCCGACAAGAGGAAAAAGAAAGTAAGAAACGAGCTCTAAGAAAACCAAAGAGAGTTACGAAAAACACGTAAAAGGCGACCTACCGCTTTAAGACATAATTTTTCCGAAATCGTCCCAAATAGCGTTAAGCGTCACCTCGGCGAAACGGAACCGGCGCTAAGGAGTGCCCATTCACGATGAAACGACTACGGTGGAGCGGAGACTCGTTGGTGGTGCACGTTACTCCGGATTACTGCGTGCGGGAAGGGCGTAGCATGGATAAAGAAAGGCGATGTGCGAGCAGAGTCACGACCCAGTGTGGCTAAGACCGCTAACTAACAGGGCGGTCGGGACCTTAGCCGCGAGCAAAGGCGTGTGGTGAAATCTTATCAGGACATGGACCCGTCGCGGCGTTAGTGTCATGCCTCGTGAGTCGCGGAACCAGCGCCGGAGTGCGCGTGCGATGAGAATCGACTACAATGGGCATGCCCATTCGCGATGAGAATCGACTACGGTCGGCGAGAACTCCGCCGGTGGTGCTGTTTCCGGTTAACAGAGCCATACGGTCGTCGCCGGATAAAAGACATGCTTTCATGGCCTTGCGGAGGCTACGGAAAGGCGAAGAGATAGAGTTTTGGAAAATAGCGCTAAAGAAAGAAAGCTGGAAGCGCAGCATCTGGGGTTCGAAAGTTCAATTTCAAGTCCCAGCTGGCCAGAAAGCGATCTCAGGGGCGCTTGGCGACTCAAACAGGCGGCGGCGCAGATCGAGCGAGAAGTCGTAAAGCGACTTTTCTGTGAAAAAAAAGCGGCCAAAGTAAGGACAAAGCAAAACCAAGAGCAAAGTGACGGTAGCTAGAAAGTTTTAGAAAACCGATAAAGCAGCAGACTAACTCCAGTACCGTTGTCTGCGGTACTTTCGAGGACTGAGTTTACCGAACTCGAGCAGGTGCACAAGAAAAGCGGCCCCCAGCACCAGTCGCAGACGATGCATGAAGACTGAACACGCAGCTTCGAACCGTGCGTAGAAGTGGAAGCGATATCCGTATCGGTCGACTCGTTCGAGGCGCTCGTTAAACGTAAGTTAAGCGATTAGGAAATGACGAACAAGGAAAGTGCCTACTGCGCGGAGGGCTTACGAGGCGGGCTTTGCCAAGTGGTTGTCTTGCAGTGAGTGGTAGATGCCTCTCACGCGGAGGAGCTTCGAAGGCAGACTTAGCCTCAAGAAATTTGGAAGCCGTGTTACGCAACTACGAGTTTAGGAACTCGTTGAAACTAGATCTGAGCGGAAACCCTAAAAGATTGCAGGCCAAGATTCGCAAGGCAAGTGACCATCAAGTGTTAGCGAAGTAGTAGGTAGATACGAGAAGATGAGTGGTGAGAAGAGCGCGAGAAGTCGCGAACATTCGGCGTTCAATGGGTTGAACTTTACATGGCAGCCAGAGACTTGGGCGAACTAAAGTAGCGAAATTTGAAAAAAGCATAAGCTAGAAGCGAAAAGACCTACGAGGAACTTACGAAGCTGGTCGATGTTCCAAGTGTTGATCGACTCTCTATCCGTCATCATTTGTCAGAACGAACAGCCCGGGATCCGGAAGGAGTTTTGATCCGATCCCGACACGGGAGCGTCGTGAGGACCGAACCTTGGCGCTCGAGGCGAGCTGCCTACTGCGAAGTGATTCAATCCGGCGGCGTGAAGGGAGCAGGATATGGAGGCGTCGGGATCGAAGGGATCGATCCGATCTGGTATGGAAAAAGACATCCACTATACGAGTCATAGTCCTTAGGGAGAATCTCACAGTACATTGATAGAGTTCGACATGCTTGATCTGCGTGTCGCGGGCAGCGAATGGCGCCATTGTCGATGGTTGAGATAATGATCTCAAATCGCTAAGGTTCTTCAAGAGGAGATGGGAGACAGCAAGAGCAGGCGAACAACAACGAATACGGGAGACTCGGGGTTTTATCTGAGTTCGGGGGCCTCCAGAGATAATAGCCCTAAATCCGACCTTTCTATATATCAAGATAGAATACAAGAGGTGGCTCGGCGAGGCAGAACAAGTCTCGGGAGAGATTATAGAGTGTCTGAGGAAGCAATATGCGACAATGCAAAGACTCTTGGGCCTTCACTCTACCCGCAGCAGTAGGGGCCCTGTTTATATAGTGCGAGCAAACCGACCTAACGAGGGATTATCGGGGCCGGGCTAACTACTGATGCAATGCTTGAACTCGGCCGTGCCAAATATATCCGAGGTAGATAAGGCTATACTCTAGTCTTGAGGATCCACGACTCCTATTCCAATCAGGAAACCTACGTTCGGGTTTTCACGTGCCGTCTGAAGGCCTGATTGAACCGGACTCGAACCACGACTTCTAGGCCGTTCGCTTGCGTGCCGACCAAAGAAGCTGTTTGACAAAGGCTTATGGCAGCACATAGAACCTTCCGGGAAGGCTGGGCCTGGTAGAATTTCATTCGATTGCGCCGTCGAGGGAGTGGAGCCATAGTAATGGGCATTGATTTTATCCCGACATCATGTTTATCAGAATTGAAAGAAAAAACAATTCAAGAAGAGTAATCTCTATGCATCTGTTTGTGGAAAGGAGAAAAAAAAGGTATATTCGTTGCTTTGGTCTGGACCAACTCCAAGTGACCTTAGTCTGCACAGGCTAAAGGTACACACGACAAAAGAACAGATGGCAAATGAAGATACGTCGGCGTGCTGAACAACAAGTGGAGCTTCTAAACAATCGTATGGACATCTTACAACAAGAAGTGGGTGAACTAAAAGAAGTTGCTGGTTTCACAGGCACAAAATACCAATAGCACTCCACATCATGCATCTAATACATATCGCATGGTAATCAATGCATTTAGATTCTTTGCTGCCATTTTCTTAAAGATGCAATAATTTATTGTTTACTCTTTCTTACTTAAATTAGAAATTGAACAACGTCCTTTGAGGAAGAAGCCAGAGAAGATGATGTTGATAGCGAGGTTGGGTCATATCCTAGAAATAAAGTGGAACAAACTGATCGAGACATGATTATTCAAAATTGTTCTGTTCAAGAGGGCGAATCAGGATGGGTAACTATTTTCCAATCAATTATATGCATATCTTTGATAGTAGACTGCTATATATTCATTTGTATTGAATATTGTAGGCGGAAGAGATGTCATATTGTATAATGTTATTCACCTATCAACCTACCTTTGCTCGTGCAACTGTTCAAAAAACTAACAAGAGACACTGTGCAAGGTGAACCTCTTGGGCTTGGATGCAGGAAGTTGTTGTGAACTTTGTATTCAAAAAGAATGCAGTGCTACCGTCCATATGGCAATGTGCTGACTATATCCGATGCTTGTGGAAAAAGTATTGTGGCCACTTTCAAGAGTAAGTGTATAATTAACATGCCCTTTAGTTGTAAAAGTACATATGCTAAATATTTGTGTTTTGTAGATGAAGGTTGATAAAAAGGCATCATAAGCATCTCAACATGTAGGTACCTTACAACAACTGCATTTTGAAAGTTTGGAGTAATGTTCACATAGCTTCTCTTTATCATGCCTTTACTTGAATATATTTTGACTTTATAAACTATAAGCAGTCGATCGTGCTCTATGTAATTGAAAATGCAAAATACCGTATTTTGAAAGTTTGGAGTAATGTTCACATAGCTTCTCTTTATCATGCCTTTACTTCTAAATATATTTTGACTTTATAAACTATAAATAGTCAGTCATGCTCTATGTAATTGAAAATGCAAAATACTGTAAAGAACATCGTGATGGGTTTATTATGTTTTAGCATCCAACTTGTAGGGCTTATTTAAATGCAGCGGGCAATAACTTCATCGATGATATCATTTGGTCAGCTTTCATAAAATCGTACCAATATCTAGATTGATCTACATATACACCATCTTTCCAATGTTTACTTCAATATGTAAATATGATTGTTATACATTTTGCGGGGCATACATGGTGAAGGCGGAACAAATTTCAACTAAAATGGTATGCAATTTAGTCATGCTCTCATGGAACTACTTCAATTTCTTTTAACTTGCACAGCACAATTGATATTGTTGGTATTTTTTTCAGAATACTGACTTTTGTGAATGAAAGACCAAGAATGTGACCTTTGTATCAAAAAGCTTTGACCTTTTGTAGCAAGAATATTATGCCCTTTTAGCAACTTGTTTTAGACAGGAACATTCAAGTCAACTTGAAATCTAATGTCTTGTTTATCATTTGCTAAACTTCTCCAATGATGGACTTGTACTATGCTTAAAATACTAAGTGGAGCGATGCACATATATCGTGCATCTTATAATTGACTTTTTAATATATGCTTGCTACATTTTCATATTGATTTCACGATGTATATCAATGGTATGGTTGTATGAATTTTGAATTACTGTGACATTAGTTGTTTTGAAATGTAATATTGGATGTCTATTTGGTGAGATGTGTCTCTTTTATTGATATGTCTCTGTCTTCCTGGCTGCCATACAAAAAGCAAGCCTAGCTACAGCTAGCTTGCTTATGCATAGTATACAAAGTTCGACATACTATATGCGGTGAAAGTAGTAAACAACAACTAAAGTGTTGGCATATACAAAAGTTCCGACATACTATATGTGGGTGAAAGTAATAAACAACAACAACTAAAGTGTGGCTAATATCTATTTATCGGAAATGGTTTCATCTATCGAGAAAAAATTCATTGGTGTATGATCTATCTGTCGGTAAATATATTGGCGACACGGAGTTATCTGTCGGAAAAGATTTATCCGTCGGCAATTACATTGACCGACATTGACTATTACGGTGATGAATAAGCGTGGAAAAGTATTTCTAACAGATAGTATGACTATTGGATGTATTACCATAATTGCATGTGTGGGCAAGGCATATCATGGTATAGTGACATGCATGCATTTATTTAATCATGTGTCTCTTTTGTTTTAGGCAGTACTAGCTTCCCTGCTGAGGACTACGCTTGGCTCAGTAGTCATCGGCAGGGATGGCTCTCGTTAAGTGAAGGAGGCCCTCGGACTTGCTCGTGTTGATCACGGTGATGAAGTACTACATAAGAGAAATGAAAAATGACTAGGACAGACGGTGGTCGGAGTACCTCCGTGGACCGATACCTCCATAAGCGTCTAGGCTGGATGGACATGTGTACCACGTGCTTGGAGGGACACCCGTGTAGCATGTAGGCGTCGAGTGAATCGACATGTCTGAAAGCAGAAAAAACAAGGACACCGTGAGGTTTGCTTACCTACATGGGAGGCCTCGGCATAGGTCATGTGTACAGAGACCTAAATGCGCATTCTTTTGCCCTACACATCAATTACATTTCATAACTATATCTAATTAGGTCATTATTTAATTGCATGAGGAGTTTTGAATGAGAGTTGAACATGGGATTACGTGGTTTGGAGGGTTGCACCGCCCGTGTGGCCAGCGAGTTCCAACCACCGTCTGGCAGCCTTTGCTGAGGCCCGATTATAAGTTCTTAAAACTTATTATTTGATTCTTTAGACAACAAAATCGTTCTCAAACAAATATAATACATCTCAATTTTAGCGGGACACATACTTTGGGGCCTTGAGGGAGCTTGAGGGAACGTTGGTTGGGAAAGCTTTCCATGCAGCTTATTAACCCTCGCCTCGGGATGCCTTGTTTGGTGAGGAGATGCAAAGCGTGCCAATTTAATGCTAAGCGAGATCCGCAGAAGCCCATTGAGCGGCAAACCATCCATTTCTCTTGGCGTTCGCGATCGGAAGTGACATCTGGACCCGTTCTGCTGAGCGTCGGAGCTACACACATCTGTTCGTCGCCGTCGACAAGTTCACCAAGTGGGTTGAAGCCACGCCCGATGCAGCGATCCGTCATTTCTTTGCCATAAAATTCATGAAACATCTTCGTCCGTTCGGCGTTGCCAGCAGGATCATCGCCGACAACGGTAGCGCGTTCAAGCGTCGATTTCAAGAAGGTCCGAAGAGCTAGGTACCAAGCGTGCTTATCCGTTACACATCGAAATGCAAGTGGTGGCGAACAAGCGGAAGTACTCAAGGCTCAAGACAAACTTCGACCGTCTGGAGAAGCGGCTTGCGGCTGAAGCGGAAGAATCCCGCGTATTATGGTATGCGGACAACTCCATGAGCTCTGGTGAGACCCTTTCTTCTGGTGTATGGCTCGAGCGGTGCTTCGTGAGCTTCGCCTTTGGGTCCCAAGTGGCGTTCATGAAACAGAGACCTGACCGGTGTCGGGATGAAGTAAATCTCTGGAGGAGATCCGAGGCGAGTGGAATCCGGGCCACGGTGTCGGCGAACCCTTTGTTGTTATCAAACAAGGCGGGTGTGTGAGAGAACAACGCTGGCGTTAGGCGACCTCGTTCTGCATAAAATCAGCGCCATTTGGCATAACAAAGCATGTCTCTCACTAATGGGAGGCCAGCTTCAAGGTGGTCTCAGTCTCCAGCCAGGAGCTCTGTCGGGCTCGCGTTTGAGGAGCCAGTCGAGTTGGCGAACACTTGGAGCGTCGGCGGTGAGAAAGTTCTACCGTGAGTAGCGGTTCAAGAGCTTTTGGCCTTTCTTTGGAGTAGAAGCGTGAGGTATTCCTCTACCCGCTAGCCTCGGAAATTTGTGCATTGTACAAAGCCATCTGCAATATAAAGATAAGTTACTGTCTCTGTAGGCATCTGTTCTTTTTCGCCTTAAGTTTGTTAGAAAAAAACGATACATTGAAAGTAGTAGAAAAAAAGTACTTAAGGTGATGGCCCATAGTTGTGAAACAAATGTAAGCTTACTTGTTTGGCGAAAGCAGACGGAAGAGCAGGGTTCTAACAACATGTCGGCTGATGCAGGCAATCCTGCAGGCCGCACCGGCGTCTAGAGCTTCGGAAGTTAAGCTCTGCATCGCATAGCGTTTAAGTTCAGTTTCTTGAGAGGCGTAAGTTGAGTAACGATGCCTAAGAAAACCGCTTCAGCAGAGCGTTACATCTAAAGCTTGTGGCGATCGGTTCGTGTAAAAAATCTGTTAGAAAAAACGATACATCGGTGGTAGCGAAAAAAGTACTTAAAGTGATGGCATAGTTGCAAAGCGGCAACGCTTATAACTTGTTGGGCGGCCCGAAGCGGAAGAGCGTGTTCTAACACATGTCGGCTCGGTCGACAATGCATGTGGCGGCACAGCGTCTAGACCAACAGGAAGATTAGTGCTCGCCCGCGCAATGTTTAGATCGGTTCGCAAAAAAGAGGCCATAGGGTTGAAGTAACCAAAAGCCCTAAGAAGCAGCGCTTCGCTTGCGGCGAGCGTTGATCTAAAGCTTTTTGGCGGTCGGAGTGTCTCACCTTCTTTTTAAGTAAAGATTTGCGGTTGATCGAGACTCACAACAAAGTAAGTCTACTCCTCGTCTTCGCCGCCTCTGCCGGTGCCGCCGCCCATCGTAGAAACCTTGGCGTGGCAGCTTCGACCGGGGCTATTCAATCGGTCCAATTGCGCGAGTTCCCATGGCGGCGCCCAGGTGACAGCAGCGTTGGCGAAGCGGTGTCGAGGCGAACATGCTTAGCGCCGAAGCGCCGTGCGCGCCGTTACGATGACGGCACCGCATCATCACCGGCGGTCGCGCGGCGTGGCCTTCGCCCATGCGCCAACACTCTTGTGGCCGTCTCCTCCGTGAAGATACAAAGTAGCGCCAATGGTCTGAATATCCGGGCCGTGGTAAGCGTAGCGGCATGTCGGCAATACCGGGCTTTCGATGTGCTCGCGAGTCTTGGCGTCACCCGGCAGCGAAGCGGCGGCGGCTTCGCGCCGCGACCTGAGTCGCCGCCTCACTGCGGCCTTCGCCCTCAACGCCTGCGCCCGCGGCTTCGCCGCAGTTTACTCCGCCCGAGCGGGCTTCGCTTGTCGCCAGTGTCTTGGCTTGAAGCGCCTCAGCGAAGCGTCAACGTCGGCAATAGCACAACAGCGTTAGCGTTAAGCGGCGGCGGAAGTTCCTCAGAAGCCTCGTCTCGTAGCGATCTCCGCAGCGGGAGGCCTCGTCTCCGTCGGAGGAGCAGGCGAAGCTAAAATTTTGGTCGTCTGGGATGGAGTTTGAGGCCCGCGTCCGCTTTATCCACGAGATTAAACGAGGGTTGGTATCGCAGCGTGCGGCATACTAACCTAATACAAAATGTATGTAAGTCACGAGAAGAAACACAGGCGCCCGAATGAAGAAATTTGAGGGAACGTCAAGCCGCAGTTCTTGGTGTGTGATGTGATCCCCATACGTCAGCCAGCAGCGCCCTTAATGATGTGTGAGGCCGCCAACCGCGTCAGCAGAATCTTACGTATGAGGAAAGAATCGTCCTTGGCTCGCCAGTCGTGTATGTCCAGTGCGTCAATGAGGCCCCCATTGGGCCAGAGAGCCGGAGGAAGCTTCCGGGACTTGAGGCGAGCTCTCTGCGCTCGCCTCCTCCTTGTCGTCGTCATCTTGGCGAGGATGGTAGGCGCTTCAGGCCTGTGATCGGGTCATATCTGGCCCGAAGAAGCCGGTAATGCAGGAGCTTAAGTGATCGCCAGGTGGATCATGGATCTGAAGTGGTCCAGGACCCATTGGACGAGACCGAGACCTCAATGAGGCGGCCTGCACTGAAATCTTGGTTCGCTCCGTGGATCAGTCGTGAAGCAGGCGAATGGTCGTGCCAAAGAGAGATGTCGCCGACGAGGCGCGGTCGAAACCCATGGAAGCCACTGAGACACGTTCTACGCCACGTTCCTGCTTGTTGGGCACAAAGAAGAAGAAGTCATAAGTCGACGAAGTCAAAACATTCAAAGAAGAAAACCCAAAAAGCTGAAGGAACACCTTACCTCCAGGGGATGTCACGGATTCATCGTCATCGATGTAATCTTGCCGGTAGGGTGAACCCTCATCAAGCCAGGCGGAGGCGCCGCAGAAATCCGCCTAGCGTGCGTTACAGTCGGCCGTTTCTTGTGGGCTCGGCGATCGCGCCCATCACCTCGGCTCCATTGATGTCGTCGAGGCGAGACGGTGGCAAAGGGATTCCGCGGGACCCTCGGGAAGGTCAAAAGTCGTCGTGGCATTGAGTCCTCGCATTATAGCCATTGGCGGTCGATCTTTCGTTGGACTTGGCCGTGGCCGGGACCTCGCGTGCGGCGTGAAGGCGGCGCCCAGGCGGAAGAGCGCATCGTTCCACGAACGCTCGACATAGGTGGGCCGAAGATGGTGGTATACAGCAGTGGGGGAAGGTCGTCGCTTTGTATCTCGTAAGCGAGCACCCCCAAGAAAGAACTCAGTATGGCGGAGCGAGCCCCTTGACATCGCCCGGTGAAGATCACGATCTCCCCGTCGCGGGGCTTGGCACTATAGTGCGTGCGGGCAGCCAGACGGAGGTGGTGGCCAAACCCGAGGCGCGTCACCGCTTCCTCGTCGAGCGGCGGAGGCGAGCAAAGCTGGTCGAGCGATGCGGCGTCCATGGCGACCCTTGCTGCGTTTGGCGCCATAAACGGTGGAAAAGTTGGCGAAAAAAGCGGCGGTAGCAAAAGGCTACATGGCGGCGGGAAGCGAGTGAAGGAGATTCGAGGACTTAGCGTGCGGAAGGATTAGCATGGCGCCACGGAAAATATTTATAAGCAAGGGCCGCGAAGTCACGGTTTGATTCAAATCCCCCTTGCCTTATATCGTACCCGCGCGTTTGGTTTTTTCGCGACTCTAAGGAAGATCGTCGCGGTGGAGAATGGAGGCGTCTGGCGCGCGGGAGGTGGAGCCGCCGATTAAATCTCCCGCCGCCAAGAAAGCGGAAAAAAAGTGTACGTCTGACCGTTCGCGTATCATGATGGACGGGGCTCTCGATTATGTCATCTGAGGTGCGAAGAGTCCTAAGAAGATCAAGAGAGGCCCAGCAGCGTCCAGTGACGTCGACCCAATGTGGCGAGCCTCGAAGAGCCAAGAGGGCCCAGCGTCGGTGAGCGTCGAGCCCAAGCGTCGTTTCAGGGAGGCAAGGGGCCCCGCGTCGGTGATCGAGCCCTCGGCGTGGTGAGCTCCTCCGGAAGAAGATCAAGAGAGGGCCAGCGTCGAGGCGGACAATCGAGGCCAATGGCGTGGGGCGAGCCAGGGGGAGGCAAAGAAGCCCAGCCTTGTCAGGCGGTGATCAGGCCTCGGCCGTGGGCGAGCTCCTCGAGAGGCCAAGAGACCCCAGCGTCCGAGGCGAGCGTCAGACCCGTGAGTCGGCGGAGCCCCTCGGGAGAACAGAGACCCCAGCGCGTCAGGTGGTGTCGGGCCTCGGCCACGTGGGCCGAGCTCCTCGAGACCAAGAGACCCCCATGTCGGTGATCGAACTTGATCTTGTGGGCGAGCCTAAGAGGTCAAGAGGGCCCAGCGTCGCGAGGCGGGCGACCGAGGCCCGTGGCGTGGGTGAGCCCTCGGAGATCAAGAAGACCCCAGCGCGTCGGTGAGGCGACCAGACCGGCGTGTGGCGACTCCCTCGAAGACGAGAAAGGGTCCCAGCTGTAGCGTCGGTAGGCGACGAGCCCTAAGCGTGTGGGCGACCGTCCCAGTAGCCTTGGCGAGAGCCCATCGTCGGGCAGCGTGTGGGGCGGAGCTCCTCAGCCTAAAAAGGCCCATTTATCAGCGGGGCCCAGTGGCGAGGAAGCGTTCGAAAAGGAGTCTTTTAGGCGGCTCGCCTCTGCGAAGGGCAAGCATTATCGACATCCGCGGATAGATGGTGAAGAAATGATTACCGCTCTGATGATCACTAGTGGCAATGTTTATCCTTTGTCGTGAGATTGATCCCGAGAGAGGTTTATAAAATCGCCCGCGTCGGGAGGAGCAAATTTGGGCCCGTCCGCGATCTCTGGTATGTACGTGCTTATCGAGAGGTCATTAACCGCAGCGTTGAGTGGCAATGTCTGTATGATAGCGGCGTTTTACGTCTCTCATCGTGTTCCTTATATCTTATCGATTATCTTGTACTAAAATCTTGTCTTTGTCTACCCCCTCGGCTCTCCCGTCAGTTCAAGGCTTGTATAAGAGGCGGAGAGAGAAGGGGTAACAGATGCGATTCGTTTGAGCACACGGCTTCATGAGCACTCTGTAACCATTCCATTCAACCACAACACGAAAAAAGAGCTAAGGCTCGGAATGGACTATTACCCTGAGAGAGGTGAACCTAGGTAAATCGAGAGTCGCTCCTTGCTGCGTCCGCGCTCAATCGAACCGAGCAGTTGATCGGCTAGCGAGAATAGAAATCGACTAGGGTGTGATCCGATGGTTGAAGCGGAGAACAAGTCAAAAGAAGAGCATTATGTGAGAACATAACAAACACACTATTGGACATTGATGGAAAATCAAGGACAATTTAAATGCCAACTTAGACCTCCAAATTCTTGGCATTAGAAAGAACTTCATCAATTGAAGTAGATGGTATATTTTATTCGTGCGGCACCATATACAATGAGTCTTGATGAAAAGAAAATGTTTTGTCAAGTGTTGAAAGAAGTTAAGTTTCCAAATGGTTATGTAGGCGATATCGTCCTCATGTCCATGTTAGTGAGAAGAAGATAATTGGACTTAAGAGCCATGACAACCATATTTTATTACAACATTTACTTCCTATCGCTATCAAGAAAGATATTGCCAACTAGAGTTAGTGCGGCGATTAGTGTAGCAATTTCTTCAAGAGTTACTACTTTGTTATTAGTGTAAGTGATATGCAAAAACTAGAGGCTGAAATTACTGAGACCACAGTATGCTTGAGACTATCTTCTTGCCAACCTCTTTTGATATTATGGTGCATAATGGTGCACCTTCAATAAGCAAGGATTGCGGTCCAGTCCATTCTTGTAGCATGTACCCGGTAGAGGGTAATTATTTTAAAAATATTCTTATAACAAAACCTTAATAGTAATGATATATAGTAAATAAGTTGATGCTATTAATTATATTTCTTTTAGGTACTTGATGAGGTGTAAAAGTTATGTTATGTTACTCGATGTCATCGAGAGGATCGATTCTTTGAAGGTTATTTGTTTGATGAATGCCTTACATTTTGTTCTAGCTACTTACAAGGTTGTGAGACTAGATTTACTCGACATGGTAGAAATGATGAAGGGGTTGTTAGTGGGATGTCAATACCACTTTATTCTTCCCAATGTTGGCAGATTTGGGTGGCAAGTGCATTGTTACATTAGACTACAACTCTTGGTTTCAAGCACATAGATATGTTTTATTCAACTATGATGGGATAGAACCTTACTTAACGTAAGTTTTAAAAAGTATCTATAATCATTTCTTATCATTTTTCCATGTAGTTACCATTTAAATTTTCTGACAAGCATCTCGAGCATATTTCATCCACTCGTCGAAATAACAGTCTAATCAACATATGCATCGTAGAATGTTCCTGAGTGGTTTAAACTACATGTAAGTCACACATGATGCAATAGATTTGTGCTTTAAACTACATGTATATATGTATTCATTTTGAGTTAATTATAATATTTCAAACTCACGGTGGAAGGGTTGGTTGAAAATGGTGTACAAGTTCTGAAGAATCTGATTTTAGCAAGCGAGCCATTCTTTGTTGCTAGGAAGTATAGTATCTACACTATAAATGGATTTAATTTCACACATACAACCATGATGATGGTAGGCCAGTTCAAAGTAGTGGAGTCACTCTAGTTGCACAAACCCATTCTTTGCAAGCGGAGATAATCAAAACCCGGTAATAAGCGTTATGACATATTATGGTATCATCAAAAGAAATTGAGTTAGACTATATTGCGAGAGGAATGTTGTTCTCTTTAAATGTGATTGGGTTGATAATGGCTAAAAAGGACAAATGGGTAAAAGCAGATAAATTTGGAGTTACCATGGTTAATTTCAAACATTTATTCAACAATGGCGATATTTTATTAGATGAACCCTTTATTTTGGCATCCCAAGCCACACAAGTTTACTACATTGTAGATCCTAGTGATAATGATTGGTTTGATGTTGTTCATTTCAAAACCAAGGGATTTTTGATATGGATGCAAAGGGCATGAAAGTTGAGTTGGACAATGCACTAGCTAACTCATTGCCTTGTGTGATTAGAATTTTACTATTGATTGTAATGATGGAGATGTTCATATTAGGGAAGATATAGATGGTATTTTTGTTCACTCAGATCAAACAGGAAAGTAAGTTTTCTTTTCTCTGTGTTACCACTGAACTTATTGGATTGTTATTTCATTACTAATCTGTTTTCTCTAATTGAAGGAGAAAAAATGGTACAAAACGCAGGAGACAAAACAAAAAATAATGCACATCCTATGAGTGGGGATGGTGCTGCATACGAGGAAGAGAGAAGAGCAACCATGATGAAAACAAATTATAAAATCTTTAAACATTCCTAAACTAGTCCATGAATCTTTGGCTGCACATCCACCGAAGAAAAAGAAAAAGGTTGTGTATTTCTAATTCTATATCTCACAATAGGTTGCAGTTCTTTTATATCAATTTTGTGGTGATAGATTATGTGCTAAATTGTAGACAATCCATACAACTTTGTCTTGAGGAATTGAAGCGATGGTTGAGCGTCTAACTTGAGGCCTAGGACTAGAGGGAGTGCTGTCCAGAATGAAGAGGAGCTTGAGAGTGAAAATTCTGGACATGAACATGTGAATGTACCCCTTGAAGAAAATGATGGTAATTGTTGTTTTTTATACATAGTTAACTAAGCTAGGAAGTTAGTATGCTGTTTTCAATTTATACAACATGTTCATAATAGTAATTTTATAGAAATTGGTGATAGTAAACAAAAGGTGAAGAAAGTAAGAGGATACAACAGAAAGGCCGACATATATGCAAGGCAAAATGTACCTAAACTTCAAGTGAAACTTAACGACATGGGTCGACTTTGTGGGTGGCACCCGCCATACATTAGCTAATTTTATTGGGACCCTTGTTAGAACTAAAGTTCCAGCACATTCAATTGGAGGTTGGTTTGTGCAAAGAGAATGTATCAATTATGGGCCGGACACACGGGTAATACAATTTGAATATACTATTCTATAGTGCAACATATTTTGGTAACTCATACAAACTTTCATTTTTTGGTGAATAGTTGTTTTGGGACATAGATCGGGGCCTTAGCGAATGGGTGTTTAGCAATGACCAAGAAATGGAGAAAGTTCAAAGCGGACACGAAGCTTAGACTATTTGATGAGGCTAAGGATGATAAGGAACTTCTTGAACCGTGATGAAAGGGTTCTTGATGCAGATTGGAAATGGCTAATTAATTATTGGAGGACTCGAGCTCAAGTAAGGCTATACTTTTAGTGATTTTCATTTTTTCATGCTTCATTCATGGCTAGAATAGAAATACTGTAGGCATGTCATAATAAACCTAGTTTACATGTTGGAGAACTAACTTGTGAAGAATAAAAACAAATTTATGGCGGTGCTCAATAATAGGCAAAAAAATCGTTCAAAGTTGAGTACCCACATTAAGCTGGAAGTAAAAGTTTATTTCGTATTACGACATGAAATGGTGTGTATTATCTCTTTAGATGGCATAATGTAATTAGGTGTATGGTAAATTGAAGTTGACTACTTATTTATTTGTCATAGGGTAAGGAGAATGGGTGCATGCCACGTGGGGATGAGCTTTTATGTAACACACACACACATAAAAATGGACTTCCTCGTAAAATCACGGTGGAAACAATTGTAAGTATCTCTTGACATAATGCGGCCTTATCACAAATTGAAGTATCTTGTACATATTACTAGAAATTGATGTTATCTTAAATTTCTTGAGCGACTTGAAGATGTAGCTATTGTGTAAACGGTTGAGATAACGATCTCAAGTCGCTAAGGTTCTTCAAGAGGAGATAGGAGACCGCTTGAGCAGAGCGAACAACGAATAGGGAGGACTCGGGGTTTTATCACAGTTGATTCGAGCCTCGGGAGAATAATAGCCCTCGTCCGGCCTTTCTTATATATCAAATGAATACAAGAGGTGGCTCGTGAGGCGAACAAGTCTCGGCGAGATTATCAGGTGTCTGAGGAAGCAATATGCGGCAATGCAAAGACTCTTGACCCTACCTGCGTGAGGCCACATTTTTATATAGTCGAGCAAACCGACCTCTGGGGATTATCGGGCGGGTTAACTACAGTCGTAGCGAACTCGGCGTGCCAAATATATCCAAAGGTAGATAAAGGCATCTCTCAGTCTTGTGGATCCGACTCTATTCCAATCCAGGAACCAACGTCGGGTCTTCACGTGGCCGTCTGCGAACTTACATTAGAGCGGACTCGAACGATTCCTAGCCGTTCACATGCAGTGATGACCAGGCATTGACAAGGCATATATGGGCTGATGGAACCTTCAGGAAATTTGGGCCACTGGTAGAATTCGATTAGTTAGGCCGTCGAAGTGGAGCCATGGTAATGGGCGTGATTTTATCCTCGACGGCTGCCGAGGACTCAAGTGAAAGGACTCGTTAGAGTGGGGTCTTACTCTTGAGACTCTAAGTCCAAGAGAGTATTTATCTGCTACAAAAGCGTGCAATAGGCGACGAGCGAGTTATGGTTCAATCGACAATACTTGTTGGAACCGAATAAACCCTTGCGTTGTAGAGTAACTCTGTTGCGTCGAGCGGGGAATGACATCATCAGACGGAGTACCAGTACCCTCGTCTGAAATCGGAAAAAATGAGGTGAATCATCTTCTTGAAATTTGAGCGTCATTAAGGAGGATTGGATTCTTAGTAGTGAAGGCGTACCGCGTCCGGTAAGATCGGATCTTAGGGAGAATGAACATAGCAAGTCACGAGATGGACTCGTCTTTGCTGCATCGATTTGTTTAGATGCCTCTGAAAAGATGGGGAACCGCTCTCGGGCTAGAGCTTGCAGAAAAATAGAAGATGCGCTTTTGAGCGAATGCGTGCTCGGGGCGAAGGTGATGTGCCCCAGGGCGTAGATCGTGTGCCAAGAAGCGGAGACAATGCATCACGAGGGAAGGTGACCCGATCCGGCGTAGAGCTCGCCAAAGGAACCAAGTAAGAAGATCTAGTCCGAACGGAGCTCGTTAAAGGAACGAAAGTGCGACCCGGCGAAGCGTATCGGTAAGGCCAGCGCTCTGGCGAAGAAACGCCGGTCTGAGAGTGATCGACCCCGAGCACGGGCTCGTCGAGAGGACGAGATCTGTGCTCCGGGCGGCGCGCAGTCGAGGTGAATCACAACCCGTCTGATCGAGCCGCAAGAAGCGTGTGAAATCAGCGCTTTACCCATGACATATTCCTTGCAGCGGTGTTAAGCGTTGTCTTAGCAAGTCTTGAGCGGCGCTTGGAGTGTCTGCGATGAAATTGGCTTCGGTGGGGCGGGACCCGTTGGTGGCGCCTACTTGACTTGAGCGGATGAAGGTCGATCAAGACAAAAGCAAGAAACCATCTGTGGCGAAGTGAATCGATCCACAGGCATCTTGTGAACAAACCGGAAGAGAGGATCTGAGACATCGGTTTGGTGGGGAAGCACGGAACCTCGCGCGACCATCACGGAGTTTGGCGCTCTGTTCCTATACTTCCTGCGGAAGACAAACAAAAAGCGGGCAACAAGGGAAAAAAGTAAGACAGGCTCTAGAAGAGCAAAGCGAGTTACGAAAAACACGTAAAAGGCGACCTACCCGCAAGACATAATTTTTCCGAAATCGTCCCGATGGCGTTAAGCGTCACCTCGAGCAGCGGAACCGGCTAGGAGTGCCCATTCACGATGAGAATCGACTACGGTGGAGCAGGACTCGTTGGTGGTGCATTACTCGGATTCTGCGGGAAGGGCGTAGCATGGATAAAGAAAGGCGATGTGCGGGCAAGTCGTGCTGTGGCTAAGACCGCTAACGGGGAAGCGATCGGGACCTTAGCATGAGCAAGGCGTGTGGTGAAATCTTATCCGGACATGGACCCGTCTGCGGCGTTAGTGTCGCCTCGGTGGTGCGGAACCAGCGCCAGTGCAGTTGCGATGAGAATCGGCTACGATGGGCATGCCCATTCGTGAAATCTCGACTACGGTTGGCGAGAACTCCATCGGTGGTGCACTTGAGTTAACAGAACCATCTGGTCGTCGCCGGATAAAAGACATGCTTTCGCCTTGAGGGGGCTCTGAGACGAAAAGACCAAGGTTTTGGAAAATAGCGCTAAAGAAAAAAGCTGGAAGCGAGCGTCTGGGGTTGCGAAATTCAGCTCAAGTCCCAGTGACCGAGGCGGTCTCAGGAGGCTGGCAGCTCAAGACCACCGGCAGATCGAGCGAAATCGTGGCGACTTTTCTGTGAAAAAATAAAAGTAGGACAAGCGAAACCAAGAGCAAAGTGACAGTAGCTAAAATTTTAAGAAAACCGATAAAAGCGCAGACTAACTCCAGCCCGTTATCTGCGGTACTTTCGAGGACTGAGTTTGCGAACTCGAGCAGTGCACAAGAAGAAGCGCCCTAGCCCCGTGCAGACGATATGAAGACCTGAACTTGCAACTAAACCGTGCGTAGAAAGTCGGGACACCGTATCGGATCGACTCGTTCGAGGGCGCTCGTTAACGTAAAGTTAAGCGATTCGGAAGTAACGAACAAGGAAAGTGCCTACTGCGCGGAGGGCTTCTGAGGCGAGCTTTGCCAAGTGGTTGTCGCCGTGAGTGGTAAGTGCCTCTGCAGCGGAGGGCTTCGAGCGGACTTAGCCTCAAAGTGAAGCCGTGTTCATAACTACGAGTTTAGGAACTCGTTGAAACTAGATACTGGCGGAAACCCTAAAGATTGCGGGCCAAGAATTCGCAAGGCAATGACCATCAAGTGTTAGCGGTAAGGTAGTGCGAGAGATGAGTGGTGAAAGACGCGGTGTGAACATTCACCGTTCAATGGGTTGAACTTTACATGGCGGCCAGGACTTGGATGAACTAAAGCCTGAGAATTTGAAAAAGCAAAGCTAGAAGCGAAAAAGACCTACGAGGAACTTCTGAAGGTGGTCGATGTTCCAAGTGTTGGTCGACTCTCTCGTCATCCTTTGTCGAACGAGCGGCCCGGGATCCGGAAGGAGTTTGATCCGATCCCGAGCGGAGCTGTCGGAGGACGACCAGCGCTCGGGCGAAGAGCTGCCCTGCAGTGATTCAATCCCGAGCGTGAGGAACCCATATGGAGGCGTCGGGATCGAAGGGATCGATCCGATCTGGTATGGAAAGAGACATCTGCCGCCGAGTCATAGTCCTTGGGAGAATCTCACAGTGGTGATAGAGTTCGACATGCTTGATCTGCGTGTCCCAGCGGATGGCCAGTCGATGGTTGAGATAATGATCTCAAATCGCTAAGGTTCTTCAAGAGGAGATGGGAGAACCATGAGCAGAGCGAACAACAACGAATAGGGAGACTCGGGGTTTTATCTGGTTCGGGCCTCTCGAGAGATAATAGCCCTCGTCGGCCTTATATATCAAGATAGAATACAAGAGGTGGCTCGGCGAGGGCGAACAAGTCTCGGAGAGATTATGGGTGTCTGAGGAAGCAATATCACGACAATGCAAAGACTCTTGGCTGCTCTACCGCCGTAGGGCCCTGTTTATATAGTCACGAGCAAACCGACCCTAACGAGGATTATCGGGCGGGCTAACTACTGAGTCGTAGCAGAACTCGGCGTGCCAAATATATCGAGGTAGATAAGGCATACTCTAGTCTTGGGATCGACTCCTATTCAATCCGGAAACCTCGTTCGGGTTTTCACGTAGCCGTCGAGAACTCACATTGAGGCGGACTCAAACACGACTTCTAGGCCGTTCACGCACCGTGCCGACCAAAAAATTTGATGGCAAAGCGCATATGGGCTGATAGAACCTTCGAGTGGGCCTGGTAAATTATTCGATTCGCCGTCGGTGGGCCATGGTAATGGGCGTGATTTTATCCCGACATCTTTTTATCCAGAATTGAAAGAAAAAACAATTCAAGAAGGTAATCTCTATGCATCTTTTGTGGAAAGAGAGAAAAAAGGGTATGTTAGTTGCTTTGGTCTAGGACCAACTCAAGTGACCTTAGTGCTGCACGGAGCTAAAAAGGTACACACCGACAAAGGTACAGATGGCAAATGAAGATCGTCGGCGTGCTGAACAACAAGTGGAGCTTCTAAACAATCGTATGGACATCTTACAACAAGAAGTGGGTGAACTAAAGAAGTTGCTGGTTTCACGGGCTGCACAAAATACCAATAGCACTCCACATCATGCATCTAATACATATCGCATGGTAATCAATGCATTTAGATTCTTTGCTGCCATTTCTTAAAGATGCAATAATTTATTGTTTACTCTTTCTTACTTAGAATTAGAGGTGTGAACAACGTCCTTTTGAGGAAGAAGCGGAAGATGATGTTGATAGCGAGGTTGGGTCATATCCTAGAAATAAAGTGGAACAAACTGATCGAGACATGATTATTCAAAATTGTTCTGTTCAAGAGGGCGAATCAGGATGGGTAACTATTTTCCAATCAATTATATGCATATCTTTGATAGTAGACTGCTATATATTCATTTGTATTGAATATTGTAGGCGGAAGAGATGTCATATTGTATAATGTTATTCACCTATCAACCTACCTTTGCTCGTGCAACTGTTCAAAAAACTAACAAGAGACACTGTGCAAGGTGAACCTCTTGGGCTTGGATGCAGGAAGTTGTTGTGAACTTTGTATTCAAAAAGAATGCAGTGCTACCGTCCATATGGCAATGTGCTGACTATATCCGATGCTTGTGGAAAAAGTATTGTGGCCACTTTCAAGAGTAAGTGTATAATTAACATGCCCTTTAGTTGTAAAAGTACATATGCTAAATATTTGTGTTTTGTAGATGAAGGTTGATAAAAAGGCATCATAAGCATCTCAACATGTAGGTACCTTACAACAACTGCATTTTGAAAGTTTGGAGTAATGTTCACATAGCTTCTCTTTATCATGCCTTTACTTGAATATATTTTGACTTTATAAACTATAAGCAGTCGATCGTGCTCTATGTAATTGAAAATGCAAAATACCGTATTTTGAAAGTTTGGAGTAATGTTCACATAGCTTCTCTTTATCATGCCTTTACTTCTAAATATATTTTGACTTTATAAACTATAAATAGTCAGTCATGCTCTATGTAATTGAAAATGCAAAATACTGTAAAGAACATCGTGATGGGTTTATTATGTTTTAGCATCCAACTTGTAGGGCTTATTTAAATGCAGCGGGCAATAACTTCATCGATGATATCATTTGGTCAGCTTTCATAAAATCGTACCAATATCTAGATTGATCTACATATACACCATCTTTCCAATGTTTACTTCAATATGTAAATATGATTGTTATACATTTTGCGGGGCATACATGGTGAAGGCGGAACAAATTTCAACTAAAATGGTATGCAATTTAGTCATGCTCTCATGGAACTACTTCAATTTCTTTTAACTTGCACAGCACAATTGATATTGTTGGTATTTTTTTCAGAATACTGACTTTTGTGAATGAAAGACCAAGAATGTGACCTTTGTATCAAAAAGCTTTGACCTTTTGTAGCAAGAATATTATGCCCTTTTAGCAACTTGTTTTAGACAGGAACATTCAAGTCAACTTGAAATCTAATGTCTTGTTTATCATTTGCTAAACTTCTCCAATGATGGACTTGTACTATGCTTAAAATACTAAGTGGAGCGATGCACATATATCGTGCATCTTATAATTGACTTTTTAATATATGCTTGCTACATTTTCATATTGATTTCACGATGTATATCAATGGTATGGTTGTATGAATTTTGAATTACTGTGACATTAGTTGTTTTGAAATGTAATATTGGATGTCTATTTGGTGAGATGTGTCTCTTTTATTGATATGTCTCTGTCTTCCTGGCTGCCATACAAAAAGCAAGCCTAGCTACAGCTAGCTTGCTTATGCATAGTATACAAAGTTCGACATACTATATGCGGTGAAAGTAGTAAACAACAACTAAAGTGTTGGCATATACAAAAGTTCCGACATACTATATGTGGGTGAAAGTAATAAACAACAACAACTAAAGTGTGGCTAATATCTATTTATCGGAAATGGTTTCATCTATCGAGAAAAAATTCATTGGTGTATGATCTATCTGTCGGTAAATATATTGGCGACACGGAGTTATCTGTCGGAAAAGATTTATCCGTCGGCAATTACATTGACCGACATTGACTATTACGGTGATGAATAAGCGTGGAAAAGTATTTCTAACAGATAGTATGACTATTGGATGTATTACCATAATTGCATGTGTGGGCAAGGCATATCATGGTATAGTGACATGCATGCATTTATTTAATCATGTGTCTCTTTTGTTTTAGGCAGTACTAGCTTCCCTGCTGAGGACTACGCTTGGCTCAGTAGTCATCGGCAGGGATGGCTCTCGTTAAGTGAAGGAGGCCCTCGGACTTGCTCGTGTTGATCACGGTGATGAAGTACTACATAAGAGAAATGAAAAATGACTAGGACAGACGGTGGTCGGAGTACCTCCGTGGACCGATACCTCCATAGCGTCTATTTGGATGGACATGTGTACCGTGCTTGGAGGGACACATGTAGCATGTGGGCGTCAGGGTGAATCGACATGTCTAAGAAACCGAAAAACAAGGACAAGGCGAGGTTTGTGCAACACCTACATGGGAGGCCTCGGCATAGGTCATGTGTACGAGACCTAGTAAGCACACCTATCTTTTAACCCCTACAATCAATTACATTTCATAACTATATCTAATTAGGTCATTATTTAATTCCCAGGGGAGTTTGAGGCGGGGTTGAACCCTCGGGATTCGTGGTTTGGAGGTTGCACACACGCCCGTGTGTGGCAGGCAGTTCAACCACCGATGCAGCCGCTTTTGGGGAGCCGATTATAAGTTCTTAAAACTTATTATTTCAATTCTTTAGACAACCGTCGTTCTCAAACAAATATGACACATCTCAATTTTAGCGGGACACATGGGGCCTTGAGGGAGCTTGAGGGAACTTTTTGGGCGGGTGGCGGGACCTCGCATGCGGCGTGAAGCCGGCGCCCAGGCGGAAGGCTTGGCATCGTTCCACGAACATCGACATAGGTGGGCGAAGATGGTCGGCGCCACGGCAGAGTTGGGGAAGGTCGTCGCTTTGTATCTCGTGAAAGCGAGCACCTTGAAGAACTCAGTATGGCGGAGCAGGCCCGCCAGCATCGCCCGGTGAAAGTCACGATCTCACGTCAGAGGGAGCTTGGCACTATAGTGCCGGCGGGCTTCGCAGACGGAGGTGGTAGCCTGAAACCGCAGGCAGCGTCACAGCTTACCGTCGGCAATGGCGAGCAAAAGCTGGTCGAGCGATGGCGGCGTCCATGGCGACCACTTACTGCGTTTGGCGCCATGGAAAGCGGTGGAAGAGTTGGCGAAAAAAGCGGCAATAGCAAAAGGCTCATGGCGGCGGGAAGCGGTGAAAAGCGATTCGAGGACTTAGCGTCGGAAGGATTAAGCCGTGGCGCCACGGAAAATATTTATAAGCAAGGGGCGAAGTCTGACAGTTTGAATTCAAATACGCCTTGCCTGTATATCATTACCCGTAGCGTTTGGTTTTATGCAGTGCGACTTCCCCAAGGAAGATCGTCTGCGTAGTGGAGAATCGAGCGTCTGGCCGCCCTTGAGTGGAGCCCGCGATTAAATCTCCCGCTAAGAAAGCGGAAAAAGTGAATGTACGTCGGGCGGTTCGCGTATCATGATGGACGGGGCTCTTGTCGATGTATAATCATCTGAGGTGCGAAGAGTCCTAAGAAGATCAAGAGGGCCCGCGTCGCGGCGAGCGATCAGGGCCCAGTGGCGAAGCCTCTCGAGAAGGCCAAGAGGGTCCCGCGCGTCGGTGAGGCGTCAGGCCCGTGGCGTCGTGAGCCCTCCCGGGAGGCAAAGGGGCCCGTCGCGTGGTGTCGATCGCCTCGGCTGCGTGGGCGGGCCTCCTCCGGAAGATCAAGAGACCCGCGTCCAGGCGAGACGATCGGGCCAAGTAGCGTGGGCGAGCCCCTCGGGAGAACAAGAGGGCCCAGCCTTGTCAGGCAGGTGTCGAGGCCTCGGCCGTGAAGCTCCTCGAAGGCCAAGAGACCCCAGCAGCGTCGCGGTGATCGAGACCCCACCGAGTCGCGAGCCTCCGGGGAGGAACAAGAGGGCCCAGCGTCAGGCCGGTGTCAGAGCCCTCGGCCGTGGGGCGCGAGCTCCTCGAAGAAGACCCCAGACCCGTCGGTGACGTCGAGAGCCAGATCTTGTGAGGCGAGCCTAAGAAGGTCAAGAGACCCCAGCGCGTCAGGCGGGCGACCGAGCCCCGTGGCGTGGGTGAGCCCTCGGAGATCAAGAGGGCCCGCGCGTCGAGTGAGGCGACCGAGCCCGGCGATGTGGTGAGCCCTCTGAAGACCCGGCGAGGTCCGCGTCGGGCGTGGCGACCGAGCCTAAGCGTGTGCGGCGAGCGGCGAAACCCATCGTCGAAGCAGCGTGTGGGCGGAAGCTCTCAGCGCCAAAGGCCCCCAATCAAGCCCGGGCCCAGCGTGGCGGGAGCGTTTGAAAGAAGTCTTTTAGGCGAAGGCTCGCCTGCTGCGAAGAAAGCGCCATTATCGACATCACGCGCGGATAGATGGTGAAGAAATGATTACCCTTCTGATGATCCTACTTGGTCGGCGGTATCGGCGTGGGCGTAGCCGGAATTGATCGCGAGAGGTTTGTTTAATCGCCCGCGCCAGCGTCGGAGGAAGCGAAATGGGCCCGTCCGCGATCTCGGCTGGTGTGTCGTGCTTATCGAGGTCACTTGCGAAGCCGCGTTGAGTGGCAATGTGCGGCCTTGATAGCGACGTTTTCTCTCTGCCGTGTTCCTTATGTCTTATCGATTATCTTGTACTAAAAGTCTTGTCTTTGTCTACCCTCGGCTCTCTCCGTCAGTTCAAGGCTTGTATAAGAGGAGCGGAGAGAGAAGAGAAGGGGTAACTTGGGTACGTTGCGTTTCGAGCACACAGCTCGCAGGCACTCTGTAACCACATTCCATTCAACCACAACACGAAAAGAGCTAAGGCTCAGGAGGAGTAGGACTATTACCCGCAGGGGGGTCCGAACCTAGGTAAATCCGAGAGTCGCTCCTTGCTGCGTCCCACGCTCAAATCGAACCGAGCACGGTTGATCGGCTAGCAGAATAGAAATCTGACTAGGGGTGTGATCCGCAGTGGTTGAGCGGAGAACACGCCGTCAAGAAGAACGTATGTGAGAACATAACAAACACACTATTGGACATTGATGGAAAATCAAAGGACAATTTAAATGCCCGCTTAGACCTCCAAATTCTTGGCATTAGAAAGGAACTTCATCCAATTGAAGTAGATGGTATATTTTATTTACGTGCAGCACCATATACAATGAGTCTTGATGAAAAGAAAATGTTTTGTCAAGTGTTGAAAGAAGTTAAGTTTCCAAATGGTTATGTAGCTGATATACGTCCTCATGTCCATGTTAGTGAGAAGAAGATAATTGGACTTAAGAGCCATGACAACCATATTTTATTACAACATTTACTTCCTATCGCTATCCAGAAAGATATTGCCAACTAGAGTTAGTCAAAGACCGATTCGTGTAAGCAATTTCTTCAAGCAGTTACTCACTTTGTTATTCGTAAGTGATATGCAAAACTAGAGGCTGAAATTGCTGAGACCCCGAGTATGCTTGAGACTATCTTCTTGCCAACCTCTTTTGATATTATGGTGCACTTAATGGTGCACCTTCCAACCCAAGCAAGGATTGCGTGTCCATCCATTATCGTAGCATGTACCCAGAGAGGGGTAATTATTTTAAAAATATTCTTATAACAAAACCTTAATAGTAATGATATATAGTAAATAAGTTGATGCTATTAATTATATTTCTTTTAGGTACTTGATGAGGTGTAAAAGTTATGTTCAGACTCGATGTCATCCGTAGGATCGATTGTTGAAGGTTATTTGTTTGATGAATGCCTTACATTTTGTTCTCGCTACTTACAAGGTTGTGAGACTAGATTTACTCGACATGGTAGAAATGATGAAGGGGTTGTTAGTGGGATGTCCAATACCACTTTATTCTTCCGCAATGTTGGGCGAGATTTGGGTGGCAAGTGCATTGTTACATTAGACTACAACTCTTGGTTTCAAGCACATAGATATGTTTTATTCAACTATGATGGGATAGAACCTTACTTAACGTAAGTTTTAAAAAGTATCTATAATCATTTCTTATCATTTTTCCATGTAGTTACCATTTAAATTTTACAGCAAGCATCTCGAGCATATTTCATCCACTCGTCGAAATAACCGTCTAATCAACCGTATGCATCGTAGAATGTTCCCTGAGTGGTTTAAACTACATGTAAGTCAGCACATGATGCAATAGATTTGTGCTTTAAACTACATGTATATATGTATTCATTTTGAGTTAATTATAATATTTCAAACTCACAGGTGGAAGGGTTGGTTGAAAATGGTGTACAAGTTCCTGAAGAGATACAGATTTTAGCAAACGAGCCATTCTTTGTTGCTAGGAAGTATAGTATCTACACTATAAATGGATTTAATTTCCACACATACAACCATGATGATGGTAGGCCAGTTCAAAGTAGTGGAGTCACTCTAGTTGCACAAACCCCATTCTTTGCAAACGGAGATAATCAAAACCCAAGAATAAGCGATGACATATTATGGTATCATCAAAGAAATTGTTGAGTTAGACTATCGCTGCAGAGGGAATGTTGTTCTCTTTAAATGTGATTGGGTTGATAATCGCTAAAAGGACAAATGGGTAAAAACAGATAAATTTGGAGTTACCATGGTTAATTTCAAACATTTATTCAACAATGGCGATATTTTATTAGATGAACCCTTTATTTTGGCATCCCAAGCCACACAAGTTTACTACATTGTAGATCCTAGTGATAATGATTGGTTTGATGTTGTTCATTCAAAACCAAGGGATTTTTTTGATATGGATGCAAAGGACTGTGAAAGTTCAGAGTTGGACAATGCACTAGCTAACTCATTGCCTTGTGTGATTAGAGATTTTACTATTGATTGTAATGATGGAGATGTTCATATTAGGGAAGATATAGATGGTATTTTTGTTCACTCAGATCAAACAGGAAAGTAAGTTTTCTTTTCTCTGTGTTACCACTGAACTTATTGGATTGTTATTTCATTACTAATCTGTTTTCTCTAATTGAAGGAGAAAAAATGGTACAAAACGCAGGAGACAAAACAAAAAATAATGCACATCCTATGAGTGGGGATGGTGCTGCATACGAGGAAGAGAGAAGAGCAACCATGATGAAAAACAAAGAGATTATAAAATCTTTAAACATTCCTAAACTAGTCCATGAATCTTTGGCTGCACATCCACCGAAGAAAAAGAAAAAGGTTGTGTATTTCTAATTCTATATCTCACAATAGGTTGCAGTTCTTTTATATCAATTTTGTGGTGATAGATTATGTGCTAAATTGTAGACAATCCATACAACCTGTCTTGAGGGAATTGAAACGATGGTTGAACGTCCTAACTTGAGGCCTAGGACTAGAGGAGTCTTGCCCGTAATGAAGAGGAGCTTGAGAGTGAAAATTCGGACATGAACATGTGAATGTACCCCTTGAAGAAAATGATGGTAATTGTTGTTTTTTATACATAGTTAACTAAGCTAGGAAGTTAGTATGCTGTTTTCAATTTATACAACATGTTCATAATAGTAATTTTATAGAAATTGGTGATAGTAAACAAAAGGTGAAGAAAGTAAGAGGATACAACAGAAAGGCCGACATATATGCAAGGCAAAATGTACCTAAACTTCAAGTGAAACTTAACGACATGGGTCAGCCTGTGGGTGGCACCACTTCACCATTAGCTAATTTTATTGGGACCCTTGTTAGAACTAAGGGATTCCCACTTGCACATTCAGACTGGAGGTTGGTTTGTGCAAAGAGAATGTATCAATTATGGACGGACACACAGGTAATACAATTTGAATATACTATTCTATAGTGCAACATATTTTGGTAACTCATGCAAACTTTCATTTTTTTGGTGAATAGTTGTTTTGGGACATAGATCAGGGCCTTCGCGAATGGGTGTTTGCAACAGCAGCCAAGAAATGGAGAAAGTTCAAAGCAGACCTGAAGCTTAGACTATTTGATGAGGCTAAGGATGATAAGGAACTTCTTGAACTTCGTGATGAAAGGGTTCTTGATGCAGATTGGAAATGGCTAATTAATTATTGGAGGACTCCAGAAGCTCAAGTAAGGCTATACTTTTAGTGATTTTCATTTTTTTCATGCTTCATTCATGGCTAGAATAGAAATCTGTAGGCATGTCATAATAAACCTAGTTTACATGTTGGAGAACTAACTTGTGAAGAATAAAAACAAATTTATGGCAGGTGCTCAATAATAGGCAAAGAAAATCGTTCAAAGTTGAGTACCCCACATACAACTGGAAGTAAAAGTTTCGCTCGTATTCGACATGAAATGGTGTGTATTATCTCTTTAGATGGCATAATGTAATTCGTGTATGGTAAATTGAAGTTGACTACTTATTTATTTGTCATAGGGTAAGGAGAATGGGTGCATGCCACGTAGGGATGAGCTTTTTATCGTAACACACACACACATAAAAATGGACTTCCTCATAAAAATGCAGTGGAAACAATTGTAAGTATCTCTTGACATAATGCAGCCTTATCACAAATTGAAGTATGCTGTACATATTACTAGAAATTGATGTTATCTTAAATTTCTTCAGAAGCGACTTGAAGATGTAGCTATTGTGTCGACGGTTGAGATAACGATCTCAAGTCGCTAAGGTTCTTCAAGAGGGAGATAGGAGACACGCCGAACAGAACGAACAACAACGAATAGGGAGACTCGGGGGGTTTTTATCCTGGTTCAGGCCTCTCGGGAGAGATAATAGCCCTACGTCCAGCCTTTCTTATATATCAAAGATGAATACAAGAGGTGGCTCGGCGAGACGAACAAGTCTCGGCGAGATTATGGGTGTACAGGAAGCAATATGCGGCAATGCAAAGACTCTTGACCCCTCTACACGCCGTAGGGGCCCTGTTTATATAGTGCAGAGCAAACCGACCTACCGAGGGATTATCGGGCCGGGTTAACTACGAGTACGTAACGAACTCGACGTGCCAAATATATCCCGAGGTAGATAAGGCATACTCCTAGTCTTGTGGATCACGACTCCTATTCCAATCCGGGAAACCAACGTCCGGGTCTTCACGTAGCCGTGCAGAACTTCTGTTCGAGACGGACTCAAACACGATTCCTAGGCCGTTACGCACCGTGATGACCAAGAAGCTGTTCGGCAAGACGCATATGGGCCTGATGGAACCTTCTAGGAAGCTGGGCCCTGGTAGGCTGTTCGATTAGGCCGTCAGGGAGTGGGCCATGGTAATGGGCCGTGATTTTATCCTCGACAGCTAGCCCCCGAGACTCAAGTGAAAGGACTCGTTAGAGTGGGGTCTTACTCTTGAGACTCTAAGTCACGAAGAGAGTATTTATCCTGCTACAAAAACGTGCAATAGGCGACCGAACAGGTTATGGTTCAATCGAACAATACTTGTTCGGAACCGAACAAACCCGCCCGGCGCCGAGTAACTCTGTTGCGTCGAACAGGGAATGACATCTGTCCAACCAGTACCCAAATTTCGATACGTAAATCGGAAAAATGAAAGTGAATCATCTTCTTGAGGTCAACGCCATTAAGGAGGATTGATTCTTAGTAGTGAAGAGCGACCACCGCGTCCCAGTAAGATCGATCTTCCGGGAGAATGAACATAGCAAGTCACGAGATGGACTCGTGCTGCTGCATCCAGACATTTAGATGCCTACGAAAAGATAGGGGAACCACCTCTCGGGCTAGAGCTTGCCCGAGAAAATAGAGATTGCGCTTTTGAACGAATGTCGTGCTCAGGAGCGAAGGTGATGTGCCCCCAGACGTAGATCGTGTGCCAAGAGCAGACAATGCATACGAGGGGGAAGGTGACCCAGTCCCCGAGCGTAGAGCTCGCCAAAGGAACCAAGTAAGAAGATCTAGTCCCGAGCACGGAGCTCGTTAAAGGAACCGAAAGCGCGACCAGCGAAGACGATCCGGTAGAGCCCGCCCTGGCGAAGAGCCGCCGGTGCGAGGCGATCCACCGAGCACGGAGCTCGTCATGAGGAGACGAATCTGCCCGGCGAAGAATCGCCATGAGGTGAATCACAACCCGATCTGATCGAGCCGCAAGAGAACGTGTGAAATCAACGCTACCGGCGACATATTCTCTTGCGGCGCAGTTAAGCGTTGTCTTGGCAAGTGCGTAACCGACGCTGAGTGTCCGCTATGGCGATGAAATTGGCTTACGCGGCGGGACCCGTTGGTGGCGCACTACCTTGACTTAGCGGAACTGTGAAGGTCGATCTGACGGCAAAGGCAAGAAACCATACGCGGCGAAGTGAATCGATCCACGGGCATGCGCGAGCAAACCCGGAAGAGAGGATGCGACATCGGTTTTGGTGGGGAAGCTCGAACTCGCCGCGACCATCACCGGAGTTTGACGCCTCGTTCCTATACTTCCCGCGAAGACAAACAAAAACGGGCCAGAAGGGGAAAAGAGAGTAAGAACGAGTTCTCTAAGAAGAGCAAAGCGAAGTTCAAAAACACGTAAAAGACGCACCTACCCGCACAAGACATAATTTTTCCGAGTACGCCCTCGATAGCGCAAGCGTCACCTCGGCGAACGCGAACCGACGCTAGAGTGCCCATTGCGATGAGAATCGACTTACGGTGGGCGGGACTCGTTGGTGGTGCATTGCTCCGGACACCGTGCGTGAAGGACGTAGCATGGATAAAGAAGACGGGTGCGGGCAAGCGCAGCCCATCGTGGCTAAGACCGCTAACCAGGAAGGCGATCGGGACCTTAGCCGCAGTAAGACGGCGAGGCGTAAATCTTATCCGGACATGGACCCGCAAATAAGTAGTGTCGCCTCGGTGGGCGCGAACCAGCCGCCAGAGTGCCCGCTATGCGATGAGAATCGGCTACGATGGGCATGCCCATTGCGATGAGAATCGGCTTACGCGGGCGTAACTCCATCGGTGGTGCACCGCTTGCTAACGGAGCCATACAGTCGCCGCCAGATAAAAGACATGCTCAAGACGCTGTGAGCGCCACGAGCGAAGACCAACGAGGTTTTGGAAAACCAACGCTAAAGAAAGAAACCGAAAACTGAAAACGCATCGGGGTTGCGAAATTCAGCTCAAGTCCCAATCGACCGGGAGAGGCAGCTCCCGAGGAGCCGCCGAAAGCGACTCAAGACCACCGAGCGGCGCTTGAATCGAGCGAGAGTCGACCGAGCAACTTTTTCCCGTGAAAAGAGCAAAGAAAAGGTAAGGACAAACAGAAACCAAGAGCAAGGCGAATAATAGAAAGTTTTAAGAAAACCGATAAAACGCTTAGACTAACTCCCAGCCCGTCATGCCAGTACCGCCGAGGACTGAGTTTGCGAACTCGAACAGTGCACAAGAGAAAGAGCGACGCCCTAGCCCCTGCAGACGACGATGCATGAAGACCTGAACTTGCAACTTCAAACACGCGTAGAGAGTCGAGCGACACCGTATCCAGATCGACTCGCTCGTGAACCGCCGTTAACGTAAGTTAGGCGATTCCGAAGTAACCGAACAAGGAAAGTGCCTCTGCGCGGAGGGCTTACGAGCAGAGCTTTGCCAAGTGGTTGTGCCGTGAGCGGTAAGTGCCTCGCCATGAGGGCTTACGAGCGCGAGACTTAGCCTCAAGGCCGGAAGCCGTGTTACGCAACTCGAAGTTTAGGAACTCGTTGAAACTAGATACGGCAGGAAACCCTAAAGATCATGGAGCCAAGAATTCGCAAGACGAGGCGTACCATCAAGTGTTAGCAGAGTAAGGTAGTCCGAGAAGATGAGCGCGAGAAGCGGCCGCAGGGTCGCGAACATTCACCGCTCAATGGGTTGAACTTTACATGGCAGCCGAGAGACTTGGACGAACTAAGGCGCCGAATTTGAGAAAAAGCGCAGTTAGAAACGAAGACCTACACGAGGAACTTACGGTCGGTCGATGTTCCAAGTGTTGGTCAGCTCTCTCCCGTCATCCACTGTCAGACGAACAGCCCCCGGGATCCGGAAGGAGTTTTGATCCAGTCCCCGAGCACGGAGCTCGTCGCGGGGACCAGACGCGCGCTCCGGGCGAAGAGCTGCCCTGCACGAAGTGATTCAATCCCCGAGCAGCGAAGGGAACCAGATATGGAGGGCGATCAGGATCGAAGGGATCGATCCGATCTGGTATGGAAAGAGACATCCTGCCCTTCTGAGTCATAGTCCTTGGGGAGAATCTCCTGGTCGCTGATAGAGTTCGACATGCTTGATCTGCGTGTCCCCACGGACGGCGCCAACTGTCGATGGTTGAGATAATGATCTCAAGTCGCTAAGGTTCTTCAAGAGGGAGATGGGAGACACGCCGAACAGAACGAACAACAACGAATAGGGAGACTCGGGGGTTTTATCCTGGTTCAGGCCTCTCGAGAGAGATAATAGCCCTACGTCCAGCCTTTCTTATATATCAAAGATGAATACAAGAGGTGGCTCGGCGAGACGAACAAGTCTCGGAGAGATTATGGGTGTACAGGAAGCAATATGCGACAATGCAAAGACTCTTGGCTGCTCTACACGCCGTAGGGGCCCTGTTTATATAGTGCAGAGCAAACCGACCTAACGAGGGATTATCGGGCCGGGCTAACTACGAGTACGTAACGAACTCGACGTGCCAAATATATCCCGAGGTAGATAAGGCATACTCCTAGTCTTGGGGATCACGACTCCTATTCCAATCCGGGAAACCTACGTTCGGGTTTTCACGTAGCCGTGCAGAACTCCTGTTCGAGACGGACTCAAACACGACTTCTAGGCCGTTACGCACCGTGCCGACCAAGAAGCTGTTCGGCAAGACGCATATGGGCCTGATAGAACCTTCCAGGAAGCTGGGCCCTGGTAGGCTGTTCGATTGCGCCGTCAGGGAGTGGGCCATGGTAATGGGCCGTGATTTTATCCCCGACATACTGTTTATCCAGAATTGAAAGAAAAAACAATTCAAGAAGGTAATCTCTATGCATCTGTTTGTGGAAAGGAGAAAAAAAGGGTATGTTCGTTGCTTTGGTCTAGGACCAACTCCAAGTGACCTTGGTCTGCCTGGAGCTAAAAGGTACACACCGACAAAGGTACAGATGGCAAATGAAGATCGTCGACGTGCTGAACAACAAGTGGAGCTTCTAAACAATCGTATGGACATCTTACAACAAGAAGTGGGTGAACTAAAGAAGTTGCTGGTTTCACAGGCTGCACAAAATACCAATAGCACTCCACATCATGCATCTAATACATATCGCATGGTAATCAATGCATTTAGATTCTTTGCTGCCATTTTCTTAAAGATGCAATAATTTATTGTTTACTCTTTCTTACTTAGAATTCGAGGTGTGAACAACGTCCTTTTGAGGAAGAAGCCAGAGAAGATGATGTTGATAGCGAGGTTGGGTCATATCCTAGAAATAAAGTGGAACAAACTGATCGAGACATGATTATTCAAAATTGTTCTGTTCAAGAGGACGAATCAGGATGGGTAACTATTTTTCCAATCAATTATATGCATATCTTTGATAGTAGACTGCTATATATTCATTTGTATTGAATATTGTAGGCCGGAAGAGATGTCATATTGTATAATGTTGTTCACCCTATCAACCTACCTGTTGCTCGTGCAACTGTTCAAAAAACTAACCCAAGAGACACTGTGCAAGGTGAACCTCTTGGGCTTGGATGCCGGGAAGTTGTTGTGAACTTTGTATTCAAAAAGAATGCAGTGCTACCACGTCCATATGGCAATGTGCTGACTATGTCCGATGCTTGTGGAAAAAGTATTGCTTGGCCACTTTCAAGAGTAAGTGTATAATTAACATGCCCTTTAGTTGTAAAAGTACATATGCTAAATATTTGTGTTTTTGTAGATGAAGGTTGATAAAAAGGCATCATAAGCATCTCAACATGTAGGTACCTTACAACAACTGCATTTTGAAAGTTTGGAGTAATGTTCACATAGCTTCTCTTTATCATGCCTTTACTTCTGAATATATTTTGACTTTATAAACTATAAACAACAATGTGTTTCTATGTAATTGAAAATGCAAAATACCGTATTTTGAAAGTTTGGAGTAATGTTCACATAGCTTCTCTTTATCATGCCTTTACTTCTAAATATATTTTGACTTTATAAACTATAAATAGTCAGTCATGCTCTATGTAATTGAAAATGCAAAATACCTGTAAAGAACATCAGCAGTGGGTTTATTATGTTTTAGCATCCAACCTGTAGGGCTTATTTAAATGCAGCGGGCAATAACTTCATACGATGATATCATTTGGTCAGCTTTCATAAAAATCTGTGCACCAATATCTAGATTGATCTACATATACACCATCTTTCCAATGTTTACTTCAATATGTAAATATGATTGTTATACATTTTGCAGGGCATACATGACTGAAGGCGGAACAAATTTCAACTAAAATGGTATGCAATTTAGTCATGCTCTCATGGAACTACTTCAATTTCTTTTAACTTGCACAGCACAATTGATATTGTTGGTATTTTTTTTTCAGGGTACTGACTTTTGTGAATGAAAGACCAAGAATGTGACCTTTTGTATCAAGAAAGCTTTGACCTTTTGTAGCAAGAATATTATGCCCTTTTGTAGCAACTTGTTTTAGACAGGAACATTCAAGTCAACTTGAAATCTAATGTCTTGTTTTATCATTTGCTAAACTTCTCCAATGATGGACTTGTACTATGCTTAAAATACTAAGTGGAGACGATGCACATATATCGTGCATCTTATAATTGACTTTTTAATATATGCTTGCTACATTTTCATATTGATTTCACCGATGTATATCAATGGTATGGTTGTATGAATTTTGAATTACTGTGACATTAGTTGTTTTGAAATGTAATATTGGATGTCTATTTGAACTGAGATGTGTCTCTTTTCTGTGATATGTCTCTGTCTTCCTGGCTGCCATACAAAAACAAGCCTAGCTACAGCTAGCTTGCTTATGCATGGTATACAAAAGTTCTGACATACTATATGCCGGTGAAAGTAGTAAACAACAACTAAAGTGTTGGCATATACAAAAGTTCCGACATACTATATGTCGGTGAAAGTAGTAAACAACAACAACTAAAGTGTCGGCTAATATCTATTTGTCGGAAATGGTTTCATCTATCGAGAAAAATTCATTGGTCGACGTATGATCTATCTGTCGGTAAATATATTGGCGACACCGTCAGGTTATCTGTCGGAAAAGATTTATCCGTCGGCAATTACATTGACCGACATTGACTATTGCGACTGATGAATAACTGTCGGAAAAGTATTTCCCAACAGATAGACTGCCAGCTATTGGATGTATTGCCAACAGCTGCATGTGTGGGCAAAGGCATATCATGGTATAGTGACATGCATGCATTTATTTAATCATGTGTCTCTTTTGTTTTAGACGAGGTACTAGCTTCCCCCCTAGCGAGGACTACGCCCGGGCTCGGGTAGTCATCGACAGGATGGCTACTACGTTCGTGAAGGAGGCCCTCAGACTTGCTCGTGTTGATGCGGTGATGAAGTACTACCGCAAGAGGGGCAGAAAAATGACTAGGACAGCAGCAGGTCGGGAGTACCTCACAGCAGACCAGTACCTCCCATGGCGTCTAGACTGGATGGACATGTGTACACGTGCTTGGAGGGACCTGTGTAGCATGTGGGCGTCCCAGGAGTGAATCGACATGTCTAAGAGAAACCGAAAAAACAAGGACACCGACGCAGGTTTGTGCAACACCTACATGGGAGGCCTCGGCATAGGTCATGTGGCACGAGACCTAGTAAGCACACCTATCTTTTAACCCCTACAATCAATTACATTTCATAACTATATCTAATTAGGTCATTATTTAATTCCACGCAGGAGTTTCAGACGGGGGTTGAACCCTCGGGATTCGTGGTTTGGAGGGTTGCACACACGCCCCGTGTGTGGCCAGACGGGTTCCAACCACCGATGCCGACGCCTGCTCAGGAGCCGATTATAAGTTCTTAAAACTTATTATTTCAATTCTTTAGACAACCGTCGTTCTCAAACAAATATGACACATCTCAATTTTTAGCAGGACACATACACTGGGGCCTTGAGGGAGAAGCACGGGGAAGAAGTTAACCCCGAGTAGATGCCCGTTGACCCTGTGCTCCAGTACGACCAGTTTGGCGGACGGGCTCACGGCAGGTACGGCGGTATGAATGCCGTCGTGTCGCCCGACGCGTATAAGCCAGAGGTCAGGAGACGTCGAAGACAGACTCCGCACTCGTAACAAGCACATCGCTGAATTGGAAGAATGAACCGCAGCCGAGACGAAAAGGCGTAGCGAGATGCGGAGCGAGAGCAGGAGCGAAGGGAGCGAGAGGAGGCGCGAAGGGAGCGGCATGCGGCCATGGAAAATCTGAAGGCCGTCTAAGAACAGAACCTTTTCCTCCTGCGGCTGTACCAACAGGTATTTACACATGCGTTGCTCGCAAATTATTCCTTCCAAATAAGCTCATTTGCTAACATGTCCTATTGATCAAGATGGGTTTCAAAGAAGGGGACCAAGACTCTAGCCCGACCACGATGCTGCGGTGATGACGCAGACGCAAGGGGCCCAGCCACACAGTTTGCCCCTACCTTTGCTTCTGCTTTCGTGCCACCACCGCAATTTCCGATGGCGTACTTTCTACCTACACCGAGGCCTTCACCGGGGGTAAGTTTGCGACCATGTCGTTTGATCCAAATAATGAAATGCCTCTAATTTATACAAATATGACATTTCATCCTCTTTTGTAGGCGTCCGGCTCAGGTACAGCTGCGCCGGCGGTGATTGCTTTGCAGGGGAAGTCAACAGTGGCACAGGGGGTCTCCGCTTGAGCAGTTTGTCACCAATATCCTCAATCCTGACTACAACTTGAGTGGCGGCGGCCCGCACGAGATGTAGTTAGGTTCTTCATTCCATTATTTGCATGCTTTCTATATATTCGAACTTTATGCGACTCTGTTTATATTCTAGTGACAACATATGGCTTGTAAATATGTGTGGATCGATGTTTTGCGATGAAATGGTTGTATTTATCGATTATTTAGTGTTTTGCGATGATGTGGTTGTATATGAGCTCGAAATCGTGGTGGCAAGCTTCTAAATACGTGTCGATGTGAATGTGGGAACTGGGAATTGAATATATGCTGGGAATTGGGTTTTTTTGCAGGTTGAAGAATTGGGTTTTTTTGCAGGTTGAAGTTAATGTTTTCTATAATTGGCAGCAATATGTGCTGCTGCCATTATCACAATGTCGGCGGCCGTATTTAAGCCGTCGACATAGACCTAAACTAATGTCGGCGGTCAAATTATATGCCGCCGATACAGACAGGATCTATGTAGGCGGCCTTAATATTTGCCACCGACACAGACCTCATCTATGTAGGCGGCCTTAGTGTATGCCGCCGACATAGCTACGTTCCAGAGGTGCCTGGGAATTCTCCTGTAAGGATCGGTGTCGGCGGTCTTTGGTATGGCCGCCGAAATAGCTGTAGACACATGTCGCCTTCTTGCTCGTCTTATGGACCCCACAAGTCAGAGCGCCGTGACAGGATCGGGCAATTTGCCATAGGATATGTCGGCGGCTAGATGGGCCCCCGACATAGAGGTTTTGTCGGCAGGGCCGCCGACAAAATGAAGCTATGTCGGCCAAGCTTTGTCAGCGGCTAGCCGCCGAGAAAGGTCAATGTCGGTGGTTTCTGGACCTGTGTCGGGGACTTTAGCCGTGACACTGGTGCAGATTCCTGTAGTGGAGTTCACACTAGCTATTATATATATATATATATATATATATATATATATATATATATATATAGAGAGAGAGAGAGAGAGAGAGAGAGAGAGAGAGAGAGAGACAGAGAGAGGAAAGCTAGTGTGCATCCGGGAGCACGGATCTCTCCGTGCTCCCAACGCTTTTTGAAATCCGAGATGTTCAATATATATATATATATATATATATATATATATATATATATATATATATAGAGAGAGAGAGAGAGAGAGAGAGAGAGAGAGAGAAGAGCTAGCGTTTCTCGAGTAGTGATCTCTCGTATTCTCCGAGTGGTTTTCAAATTCGAGATGCCTAACAACCGATCCGAACCGTTGATCTTGTTCGTCTCATCAAACGTTGTCGCGACCAAGTTTCATATGTTTTTGAATTTTTTACTATTTGTTTCATATTTTGAAAATCAGCCATCCAATTAGTCGTAGTGCGCTCAAAAAGCTGATTTTGAACATAAGAAATAAATAGTAAACAAATTCAAAAAATATGAAACTTGGTCACCGACAACGTTTCAGTGAGACGAACAAGATCAATGGTTCGGATCAGTTGTTAGGCATCTCGAATTTCGAAAACCACTCGGGAGTACGGAGAGATCTCAGACTTCGAGAGTACGCTAGCTATTCTCTATATGTGTGTATATATATATATATATATATATATATATATATATATATATATATGACATCTCGGATTTCGAAAACGCGTTGGGAGCACGGAGAGATCCGTGCTTCCGAGTGCACACTAGCTTTCCTCCTCCTTGTAAAAGGATTTTGTCAGTGCTCCATTCCTTGTTGCCATCGGATTTTATCAAGATTTGTCCACATAAAGTAAATACATGCAAAACATTACCATTTAAATGTGTGAATGCAATAAATGCACAGTTAATTGTTTTCAAACTAGGTACGGAGCACAGGCTCCATGGAGTCCCAAGTATTTTTACTATATATTTTGTAAACAATTAATGCCGTAGTTATTACATTAACACCTTTGTATGGCAAATGATAGCGTTGTCATACATGTAATTACTTTGTGTGCACGAATCTTGATAAAATCCAACGGCAATAAGGAATAGAGCACACAATAACATAAAGAACCATAGTATCGGTTGGTGTCTCCAACCGATACTAAAGGGTCTTTAGGACGTGTTGCCACTTGTGTCCAGTCAACCCAGCAACCGAACTGGTACCACATCGGTACCAGTTATATGAACCGGTTCTGATACCGGCGTTAGTCCTAGTTTGTTTGTACCAGTTCAAAAATCAGTACTAAATGCCGTTTCGAACCGGTACTATTGTGCTGTTCTCAGTGAGAACGTATCAGGTGCAATCGGGGTTCCCGTGCAATCTCCGTACAACCCAACTAGCAAATGTCATAAAAAATTCTGAAAACAATCATACATATACTTCAAGTCATACTCCACCTATATATAAAATTTTATGTTTAAAGTCATTATATTTAAAGCACAGCAAAAAAGAGAAAATTCTGACAGATTTATACTAAAAAATCTAAAAATCTGTCAGAATTTTCTCTTTTTTGTTACTGCTAAAATATAAAGAATTTGAACTTAAAATTTTATATATAGGTGGAGTATGACTTGAAGTACGTGTATGATTTTTTTCAGAATTTTTCATGACTTTTGCTAGTTGGGTTGCACGGAGATTGCACGGGAACCCGATTACACCGGATACATACGTTCTCGTTCTCAGTAGTGTATATTGCGTTGAATAGCTGTTCATTGTTCTTTCGTGCTGATTTCCAGCACTCAATTAGACAAGCTACAAATCAACGCAATGCGATGTGTAAACCAGTGACCATCACGGCACGTGATTCTTGTTCCTGAATCCTGATTCCACATAGTTGTGCCACTGCAAATGCCCTGACCCGTGAGGTAACGTCTCAGCGGCAGTGCGGCACAGAGCTGAGTGAACTGACTGCACGGCATGAACACAGCAACCGCCCCGCACTACGTGGCAGCGATTCTCACCATCCATCTCACCAAACAATTTCGCCACTGTGCTTACGAACTCCCATAAAACTAAGATGTGCACTCTCGAATCGAGATCACACGGAAAGGAAGAGCCTACGTCCTCCCTCGTCCAATCCACCCATGGCAAAGCCGACCGTGGTGTTGCTGCCCGTCTGGGGCGCCGGCCACTTCATGCCCATGATCGAGGCCGGTAAGCGCCTGATATGCCGCAGCAGCCGCGCCCTCTCGCTGGACGTCCTCCTCATGCCTTGCGCAGCGGCGCAGGCGGCGTCAGACATTGCCGACCACGTACGCCGGGAGGAAGCCTCCGGCGACGACATCCGCTTCCACCACCTCCCCGACGTCCAGTTCCCGACAGACCACTCTGGCGTCGAGGAGTTCATCTCCCGCATAGTGCAGCTCCACGTGCCCCACCTCAGGGCGGCCATCTCCGGCCTGGCTTGCCCAGTGGCGGCGATCATTGTCGACATCTTCTGCACACCGGCGCTCGACGTATCCCGCGAGCTCGCTGTGCCTACGTACGTGTACTTCACGTCGGGCGTTGCGATGCTAGCTCTCCTACTGCGCGCGCCGGAGATCGACGAGGAGGTGGCTGTCGATTTCGAGGAGATGCAAGGCGCCGTGGACGTGCCCGGGCTCCCGCCGGTGCCGCCGTCCTCCCTTCCGCTGACAATGCTGGAGAGGAGGAAGACGACTTATACGTGGTTCGTGTACACCGGCAGGCGCTACATGGAAGCCACCGGCGTTATCGTCAACACGGCAGCTGAGCTCGAGTCGGGCCTTCTCGCAGCCATCGCTGATGGCAGGTGCACGCGCGGAATCCGCGCCCCGACGGTGTACTCGATCGGTCCGGTGCTCTCGTTCAACCCGCCCGCCGAGCAGCGGCACGAGTGCCTGCGGTGGCTCGATTCGCAACCTCCGGCCACTGTACTGCTCCTCTGCTTCGGCAGCAGAGGTTTCTTGGCCTTGCATCAGGTGCGGGAGATAGCCCATGCCCTGGAGCGCAGCGGGCACCGCTTCCTGTGGGTGCTGCGTGGGCTTCCGACCGATAGCAGGTACGACAAGGGTGACCCCACGGATGCCAACCTCGCGGAGCTGCTCCCAGAGGAGTTCTTGACGAAGACGAAGGAGAGAGGGCTCGTGTGGCCTAAGCGGGCGCCGCAGAAGGATATACTGGAGCATGCCGCCGTGGGAGGGTTCGTGACGCACTGCGGGTGGAACTCCATCCTCGAGAGCCTGTGGTTCGGCGTGCCGATGCTGCCGTGGCCTCTCGCCGCCGACCAGCACTTCAACGCATTCGCGCTGGTGTCCAGCATGGGCGTGGCCGTTCCGTTGGAGATGGACAGGAAGCGCGGCAATTTCGTCGAGGCGACGGAGCTGGAGCAAGCCGTCAGGTCCCTGATGGGCGGCGGCGGCGAAGGGAGGAAGGCGAGGGAGAAGGCCAAGGAGATGATGCTCGTCTGCCGGAAGGCCGTGGAGGAGAGTGGATCTTCGTGCGCTTCGTTGCGGAGGCTCTCCGATGAGCTCCACCGTGGTGCGGTGCTGCCGAAGCAGTAACGGCAGAGTAGCAGCTAATCTCACAGTTTCACGGCGTCTATCACGGAGAAAGCGATTAGCGAGGCAGGGTACTCCGTGCAACGTGGCCTTTCTTCATTTGCCTTGGTAGTCCAGGGATTTTTATGTAAAGGAGAGAGAGAAAGTGTGGCATGCATGTCAGGGTACAATCCGGTGCGAAGCGGGACTGCGGGAGCGTCACTCGCGCGAAGGACCGCGTCCGGTGCAACGGACGCATCGCCGTACACGTGTCTCCTGCCGGCCGTACGATCCAGTGCAGCCACACGTGTATAAAATATGTATACTATCCGAATGTATTTCTGTAATATTTGAATGTATTTCTATAATTTTTTATTGATAGATTCGTAACTTTAGATTTAGTTTTTGAATTTTTAAATCTAGACTAAGTTAATAATATTCGTGTATATATTTTCTAATGTTTTGTTTTTACTAATGTTATAAATTTCCACTTTTAAATTTAAATTTTGACTATATTTTGTTAAAATTTGGAACAGATTTTTTAAAATTAATTTTAACTATTCGACCATATTTCTGTCTATGTTGATTGTCTGAATACCATCGGGACATCAGAGGGCATCGGGACAACAGAGGAAATCGGTGAAGCTAGTGCTCACCTAGTGATGCAGTTTGAAATGAAAGATTTGGGTAAAACTAAATTTTTCTTAGGCCTACAGTTTGAGCATTTGTCAGGAGGAATTTTTGTGCATTAGACTGCCTATACCCAGAAGGTATTGGATAAATTTAATATAATTAAAGCACGTCCTCTGAACCCCCCCAATGGTGCATTAGGCCGGAGTTTAATGGAAAAGGCAAGCGGACAAGGACCATTTTAGACCTAAGGCAGAAATGAGGAATTATTGGGACCGGAAGTTCCCTAACCTAGTGTCATTGGTGCAGTAATGTATCTAGCCAATTGTACTAGGCTAGATATTGCATTTGCGGTAAATTTGTTAGCTAGATATAGTTCGGCTCCAATTAGAAGGCATTGGGCCGGTGTCAAAAATGTCTTTATGTACCTGCAAGGAACGTAGGATCTTGGGTTGTTTTATGGGGAAACGAGCCTAAGACCATGGTGGGATATACAGATGCGGGATACATGTCTAATCCACATACGGCTAAGTCTCAGTGTAGATTTGTTTAGTTGAACAGTGGTACTGCAATTTCATGGAAATCATGCAAGAAAACATTTGTGATTACGTCCACTAACCACTTTGAGATAATAACATTATATGAAGTCGCACGTGACTGTGTATGGCTGAGGAGAATGGTGAATCACATCCAGAAGTCATGTGACATTGATACCCCCACTGTTATTTATGAAGATAATGTTGTCTGCGTGATACAATTGAAAACGGTCTATATTAAGAGTAATGTCACGAAGCATATTGCTTCTAAATTTTTCAATCCTCACGAGCTCCAGCAGAGTGGTGAAGTTGAGATAATTCAAGTGAAATCGTGTGATAATCTGGCAGATTTATTCACAAAGGCATTGCCTAACTTAACATTCCGTAAATGTGTTCATGGGATAGGGATGAGACCATTTCATGAGTTGCAAAGTTCAGGGGGAGAATCCCTGAACAAGAGCCTGTAATGATCCAGAAGATGTAGTATTGCACTCTTTTTCCCTTATATGAGTTTTTCTGAAGTTTCTCATAATAAGGTTTTCAATGAGGCAATATCGCGGTGTGACATACGTGTGCAGTGTACTCTTTTCTCCAATCCTTTTTCCCACTGGGTTTTTGGATGGAGTTTTAAATGAGGCATTGGCATATCACGATTTCGCCTTAGGGGGAGTGTTGTAACCCTAGGTGATTTATGAGCCGGAAGCCCATCCTTATTAGGCTTATCCCTAGGGTTATTACAGCCAAAACCAAATATAGGCTACACTATATAATAGATGGACCCCCTTTGTAAACAAGAGAGAACTATCAATAAAGATCTGTGCGCCTGGGTTTCTTCTCTCTAGATCTGTGTCTTCTGTTATTGTGATTGTGTTTGCATGTGTACGACGACTGTTATATAACAGGGCCAAACCCATCATTGTGCCGATGCGCAAGACCGAGCACACTACCCAGCAGGCGCGTGCGCATGCGCGACATGTCTCCTAGCACCTGGCGGTGCGGGCAAGGCGCCGACATTGGCGAGCTTTGGTGCTTCCCATGTCAAATTGAGTGAGGGGAAAGATCAGCGAGGTGGAGGAGATGGTTGCTACTCGAGGAATCGAACTGTCGTGACCCCAGTACTTGTAATGGAAATCCAGCACCACGAAGCGATACCAATCCCAGTTTAGTATCTCGTGATGGACAATCTAGTGGAATCATCATAGTGTATTTAATTAAAGTGAAATACGAGTAAACGGTAGCATTTTATTACAAAAGAAACTAGCATACCAGTTGAATAGTCCAAGCGGAATTAAACATTAAATAGTAAAACTTCAGAGTATTCAAATTAAATAATTATGATGAAATCCAAGGTGCCAACCCAAACACCTTAACTAGCCTTGCGCTCCCTCATCAGGGCCTTCCTGGTTCTGACCGAAATCTGAATAAAAATGTCCACGAGAAATTTAATGAGTACACGGCTACCTAGCAAACAATCCTTAAATATGAGTGCAGGGTCAAGGAGGGGATTAGGTTATTTTACTCAAATCGTACTTCTAGTCCAATTTTAGTTGTTCAAGTTTTATTTTAGTGAACGCATGATCATCAATAATGACTCTCGATATCCAAAAGAAGATGCATCTTGCATCAGGCACATCCCAGCCTACTCTAGTCAAGTTTATTATGGAAAAAGGTGAATCTACGAGCGCAAACCTTGCAACACATCCATATTTGTGGACACGGCTATCATGATAGTTTTAACTCTGCAGAGTGTGTACAATTTCCCCACAAGCCCCGTCTCATCCACTAGGAGAAACGGTACATAAGACTTTTCCATCCTACTACGCCCACCACTTCGCCTGCCCTTTCTTTTGGTTTCCCCTGCCCCGCCGGTGTCCACCACGGTAGGGCGCCTACTACGTCTGGACACCACTTGTGGGTCGTTCCCCAATTAAGCCATTCGGTCTCAGGAATGCATCTACCCCTCAGGGAAGATTGCAAGCCTCCCCCTAGGACAGCTTACGAGCAAGTGGTTAGTGGGTTTCGTAGTAAACTAAGCCAGGGGCGAAGGCACAAGTGGCTGTACGGTATGGTTGGTCCAGTGGTACACAAGCTTGGGTCCTTATTAGAGGAGACTGTCTCAATCCCACCACAATCCCGAAAACATCTCTGTTGGGTCTCTCCTAAATCCTCTACGCCAGTTTTAGTTGTTTAAGTTTATCCAAAACACCATCGCGAAGCATACGCCTCACCAAAGTTCAATTTATAGTGAATCTCAAATGCAGTCCTACACATCTAGTCAAGGATAGGCTAGGAAAAGTACAATTGTTTTGCAAAGGTGGCTAAAGCATATTAATAGATTATTAACATGTCTAGGTACTCACGCCTAATGTCCATGCATATAAATAATTTAGAAAAATAAACGACAGTAAATTATATTGTAAAACTAGGAGGGAATATGTTACTATGCTTGCCTTCGAAAAATTCCAAGACTCAAGGGTCCCACGCTGATTCCGGCAAAGACTTGAACAACAGTTGCACCCACCGTCTAAACCGAAAAAAAAAATAATACAACAGCAATATCAATACAGAGAAAATAATTATTAAATATACAGAAAAATTATAGGATTTAAATGTGATTTTTAGGCTCCAAAATCATCTAATTTGGATTTATGGAGCTCCCTAAACAAAAGAATCCAGGCTAACCTCTGCGTGTCGCTCTTTGCCTACGATGCTACCATTTTTGTCAACCCTATCAAAGAAGACATATCAACCCTAGCAACCCTCCTCCATATCTTTGGGAATGTCATCGTCCTAAGGGCTAACTTGTAGAAAATCCAGGTGACCCTCATTAGATGCGACACCCTCGACCTGGACTCCATCCTCCAGGACTTGCCAACTGGTCGTACTTCCTTCCCCATCAAATATTTGGGCCTCCCCCTCTTGATCAAACGGCTGCGCCATGTCCAGTTTCAGCCACTTTTTGATAAAATTTTCAATCACCTAGCCGTGTGGAGGGGCCCTCTTCTGTCCAAGGGGGGCAGGTTAACCTTTCTTAAAGCTGTCCTTTCAGCAATGCCCACCTACGTTGTCTGTCATCAAACCCCCTTCCTATGTTATCAAAAAGATTGATAAGGTCCCATGCTTGTTTTTGGAAAGGGATAGACTCCACCGCTGGCGAGCACTGCCGGTTGAACGAGGCAGCGTGTACTCCCCAACCTCCCTTGGGGGCCTCGGGGTCCTCGACCTCTCACGCTTCGCTAGAGCCCTTCGGCTCCGTTGGCTCTGGAACAACAGGACCTCTTCTAGCGCCCCAGGAGCTAGGGACCTCCCCAGGTCCGACCTTGAGCTTCTAAGGGTCGGTTCTACCTTTACCTTGCATGATGGCGCATCCATATCCTTCTGGGAGGATCGTTGGCTATTCAAGGATGATCATACCGTTACCTTGCATGATGGTACAACTCTTCGCCGCCTCGACCATGAAAGGCAGATCTGTCAAGGACGATCTGGATGGTTCATCCTAGCTCTCTGACTTCAGGCAACACTTGACCCTGCTGTGATCCTGGAGCTCATCTCGCTGCTCCTTAGGATCTCCTAGGTCACGCTCCTTGCTGATGAGGTGGATCAGCTGGCTTGGCATTTCACCCCCAATGGCGTGTTCTCCATGAGCTCGGCCTATAAGCTACAATTCATCGGGCGCTATCCTGCACCTGAACTCCAGCAGGCCTAGAAGCACTTGGCATCCTCCAAGTGTAAGTTATTCCATTGGCAGCTGTTGCACAGAAGTGTCCTGACCGCCGATGTTTTAATGTGACGGCAGATTCCAAACAACTACTTCTGCCTCCTGTGTCAACGTAACTTGGAGGCCTCGGAGCACCTTTTCTTGGAATGTGACTTCAACTGTTTCGTCTAGAGCCGCCTTTCTCACCAGTCAAACAACCACCTTCTTCAACCAAGGAGTTGGCAGCGAACTTCCTGCTTCGGCCGGTGGTGGGAAGAAATAATCTAGACTAGGCCGTCGAAGGGCACCCTCTCGCTGGTCTCCGGAAGCATTTGGCACCTCTGGCTCGAGCGCAACAATCGCATCTGCAGGCAATCGGAGAAGCCTCGGCTTGTCTTCCACCTGACCCTTCTTGCCAACCTGTAGTATGGGTGGCACAGGGGCCCATTTTGTAATTAGCTAAATACCTTAAACCCATAGGGAAGGGTTTGTCCCCCCCGCCCCCCAAATTTTGTAATCGCTTGGTTTTTGATCAATAGATGTCAGTACTCCGGTATGTTCTTTCTCGCACCCGATGCACTTAGCATACTATCTTCCCAATCCATGACAAGCAGGGGACACATGATTGATGGGCATGGATGCACTACAAATAACCGTCACCTGATAAAAAATCATGAAAACGGGTCATTAAGAACAATCCGATGAAAAATAAACTTGACCTGGCTTACGAAAATAAAAATTGAAATCCTTATAGGGCTTTGGGGGGCAGACTTTTTTTGTTTTTGTAATATGCCAGCCATGTTGCAACGGGTGACATGGCACACTATTCTCTTTACCCTTGAATGGATATGTTTTGTCAACAAACAATTTATTCCCTCCGCAAAAATGGGACATGCAATGTGTACGGTTCATTATGTGCGATGTGGATTTTTTTAATTTCAAATATATTTTTTTTTATAAAAAAAATAAAATTCCACCCTTAGCGTGCTAGCCCATTCTTGACTGACAAAAATAAATTTTTATTTCATTGGTTTTTCCACCGTCAATAATAATTTGTTCTTATTTTCAAATTTCAGCAGTTCCGTTTTGGCCAATGAAGATGATTTGGTGTGCTCGCGATTGGTAGACGATTTGTGCGAGCATAAGAGAGACACATCTGTGACTCACGGAGATCACACAATTTAGCTACCAATTTCGTTTCCCGTCATCCTGGCCATGGGCAATAACGACCCATTTAGCGACTGCGCTTATATATCACCTATGGCCGTGGTATTTATTTGCCACAAGAAGCCAAGAAAGAACATTAAAAAAAAAAAAAAAAGCAAAGAAAAACGGCAGATGGCAAATCCAACGGTGGTGATGCTGCCCGTCTGGGCCACCGGCCACTTCATGCCCATGCTCGAGGCCGGCAAGCGCCTAATTGGCCGCGGCCTCTCGCTCGACGTCCTAGTCATGCCGCCGCCGACGGCGCAGGGCGCGTCTGACATCGCGGACCACGTACGCCGGGAGGAAGCCGCCGGCTCCGTCGTCCGCTTCCACCACCTCCCTGCCGTGGAGCCCCCGATCGACCACTCGGGCATCGAGGAATTCATCTCCCGCATAGTGCAGCTCCACGTGCCCCACCTCAGGGTGGCCATCGCCGGCTTGGCGTCTCCCGTGGGCGCGCTCGTTGTCGACATGTTCTGCACGCCAGCGCTTGACGTGTCCTGCGAGCTCGCCATCCCGGCTTATGTGTACCTCACGTCGGCCGCTGCGATGCTAGCGCTCCTACTGCGCTCGCCGGCGATCGACGGGGAGGTGGCTGTCGACTTGGAGTTGGAGGAGACGGAAGGCGCCGTGGACGTGCCCGGGCTTCCGCCGGTGCCGCTGTCCTCTCTTCCCGGGACAATGCTGGCGAGGAACACGACGACGTATACCTGGTTCGTGTACACGGGCAAGCGCTACATGGAAGCCAACGGCGTCATCGTCAACACGGCAGCCGAGCTCGAGCCGGGCATTCTCGCCGCCATCGCCGACGGCCGTTGCACGCGCGGAATCCGCGCCCCGACGGTGTTCCCGATTGGGCCGGTGCTCTCGTTCGACCGGCCAGCTGAGCAGCCGCACGAGTGCGTGCGGTGGCTGGATGAGTCTGATCCTCCGGCCTCCGTGCTGCTCCTCTGCTTCGGGAGCAAAGGTTTCTTGACCTCGTCGCAGGTGCAGGAGATAGCCCACGCCCTGGAGCGCAGCGAGCTCCGCTTCCTGTGGGTGCTGCGTGGGCTGCCGGTGAACATCGCGCCCGGCGCACGAGACCCCACTGACGCGGACCTCGCGGAGCTGCTCCCGGAGGGGTTCTTGGAGGAGACGAAGGGGAGAGGGCTCGTGTGGCCGAAGAGGGCGCCGCAGAAGGAGATACTGGCGCACGCCGCCGTGGGGGGTTTCGTGACGCACTGTGGGTGGAACTCCATCCTCGAGAGCCTATGGTTTGGCGTGCCGATGCTGCCGTGGCCTCTCAGCGCCGAGCAACACTTCAACGCCTTCACGTTGGTCTCCCACATGGGCGTGGCCGTATGCCTTTGAGGGTGGACAGGAAGCGGGAGAACTTCGTCGATGCGGCCGAGCTGGAGAGAGCGGCCAGGTCCCTGATGTGCGGTGGCGAGGACGGGAGGAAGGCGCGGGAGAATGCCATGGAGATGAAGAACGTCTGCCGGAAGGCGGTGCAGGAGGGCGGGTCTTCTTACATTACGTTACATGGGCTCTCCGATGAACTCCACAAGTCCACAGTACACAGAGGTGAGGCGCTCCCGAAGCCGTGAGCGTCTGACAGGAATGATCGAAAAGCGGATACGCATAATTATTTGAAATTTTAAATGGATATGGATACCAATATGGGATGAGATTATCTGCTGGATATCGGTTTTATCCGACGGATATACCCGAAAATTACCCGTAACCGGTAATTTGTTATACTAATATTATCAGTATGTGTTTAGCATGACTCGTTCATAATGATTCAAAGCATTGGTTGGTGTTCATGTGTGGCTTGGTTTAAATACCGGTGTGCGTGGTAGCTTGTCTTAGATGTCGTTGTGCGTGTGAAGCCTGATTTCATATTCATATTCAATCTGTTTTTTATCCGAAACCGTATCCGACTAAACCTGAATCCATAGCCAACACTGTCGGTCTCTAATTTCATATCAGTTGAAAAATTTGTATACGAATATAGGTTGGTTCCTATTCTACCTGTTTCCATCCCGGCGAACAAGCAGCTATTTTTTTTTTTAAAGCCAACACTTGCTGTCTTTTTTTTTTTTTTTGAAGGGACATTCTATTTCATTGTGAAGGAGACATACAACGCAACATTACCAAAAAAAAGTCCAAAGTTAAAAAGATTACAAATAATCTTCCACATGGACTGATCTCCAGTTGCCCATCATGGCCATCCACTACTGCGGATCGGGGTAGGCCAAGCGGCTCGTAAGGCCTGTGCAAGTGGTTTTAGAACCGCTTGCAGGCAACCGCGACTGATGCCCGAGGGGCATCACAAGCGGCTCCCAGAGCCGCTAGTTTTGCCCCTCTGCAAGCGGTTCGCAGGGCGATGGCTCGGGCAGGCCTGTAGGCCACGTGGGGCTCTTTGCAAGCGGTTTGAGCCACGAACCGCTTGCAGAGAGCATCTCCGCAAGTGGTTGAATAACCGTCTGCGCAAACGTGCAGTTTAATTACCACCCGGTTAATTCATTTCGGGGCGGCGCAAATAGATATTTAAATATATATTTCGGCAGGGGATTTTTTTATTTGTCGTTTAAATTTAAATACATATACGATGAACATATAATTAGCGATCACACAAGCTTAAATATATTAGATAATACATGTAATATTGTACACTTTATATACACCGGCCTAGACACACATGCATGAAGTAATAATGAGCTAAATTTATAAAATTTATAATTAATATACATTTTGCAAAATGGACCAAACAGTTCATTGTTTTCTTGCAGTACTCTTCTTGATGCTCTTTGACGACGTAGAAGTCGTCCCTAGTTCATTCGTGTTGGAATATGGTTCTCGAAAATGAAACTCGCCCTGGGAGTTAATGACCTCATCGAGAATGAAGCCGAATAGTTGTTCTTGCAATGCGAGCACCCGATGTTGTGGTAACACTTCAGTATGTTTATCCATGTCGGGCTGCCAATTCAATTAAAGTGAATAATAAATAAATACGTGCACCCATGTAAATTAATGGAGTACATAAGAACGTTATTAAGTTGTAGCTAGATGCATGGCTGCGTGCATATATATACGAACCTCTTCAGGAGATTGAGGCTCAAGCTTGCCGTGGCACATCATTTGGATATAGTGGAACACATAGTAGCTAGCCACATAGATTGTTTCCCGCAGATTGTCGTTTTACCTATGGTCGATGTGGGGCAATCACAGATCAGTAAGGGAAAGAAATATTAATTGACAAGAGGCAATTACGTCGTTTTAGCGTACCCAATCTCTTATCTTGACATCGAATTCCTTCTTAAAATATCCTTTTTGAATCTATTGAAAGCTCAGGAACGCCTTGTTAAGGAGGTCAATTATCCACTGGCATTCTCTTTACGGTTTTCTCCTTGAGTCTTGGATGATAATCATGCTTTGCTCAAACTTTATGATTATAAGGATCCAGTGGAAGCTATTCATATATTGCAACAGTTATGAAATGTAATTAAGTAATATATAGTGTGCCATCATGTGTCTTAAGCAATATAAGAACGAGATGTTAGTGAGGACATCAGCACGTACTTAAAATTGAATGGCAGAAGTATGTATGGCTTGTAGTGCTATTGTACTAGTGCATGTACAACGTAGTCGTGGATTTCCTTTGGTTTTCCACGGTATTGCCAGACAGCGTCGTTGACCAACCAAGGGTCAAGGAAGCCAATCGAGTTCGGTTTCTGCTTTCTAAGTCTTTGTATCTTCATTCTATAGAAAATGGGTTAATTGAGTTAATTAATTAGGGTTATCGGCAACCAGCAGGTATAGATATATATATAAACTCGAATGGTCGACACTCACAGGCACCAGCAGGTCATGAAGGACACGTTGATGGCGTCTGCTTGGTACACATTGTACCAGTCTTCAAAATCAAGATTTATCAATTGATCATTCCCTCAAAACAAATGTTCTTCTTGAAATGAGAAGCTTAGTAAAGCATATCCCCTGGCGGACATGTGCTCGCATCATTCATGCGCCCGTCGTATCTTGACCGGTAGGTTCGTATGTTCTTAGGGTCTAGCAACGGCTGGCCCAGCTCAAATGGCCACCTGACTTGTGCCGTTGGAAGATCATCAGTTAATCCACGGGCGGCTTCTATGTTATCAAGGCCAGCTTCCCTAATGAAGTCATACTCCATCTGTAGACGTTTTGCCTCCTCCTGTTTTTCCTTGCTCATGTATGTGCCCGGAGGTTGTTTACTCTTAAAGACGTGCTTTCTGATAGTCCTTTGGTAGTCGGTACAGAGAGGCGGTCGGTACTGAACAGTTGTCGCGAAGAAGCCCGCGATCTTTGGATCAATTCGTTCCTTTGGCGGTGGGTTTGTTTTATCTTTATACCCCTGTATCCATGCGTCCACAGTTTTCTTCGACTCTCTCTTTAGCTCCTCAGGCGTCATCTCATATGGTGTTTTTTGGGTTCCTTCATTCTCTGTCTGAATGGAAAACCGGCCGCCCTGCTGCTTGGTGTCGTTCTAACTGCAGGAATGCTCCTTTTGCTAGCAAGTTTCTTACTGGGGGGAGATGCCGGCTTCGTTGTTCTCCTCGGAGGCTGCTGCTTCCTTTTGCTTTGAGGGGCTGCCGGCGGTGTTGGGCTTCTGTGCATAGCGCTAGCGGGTGGTGGAGTGCTTTGTCTCACCGGCGAGGCGTTGTGTGGTGGCGTGGCCTGTCTTGGTGGAGGAGGTGAGCTCCGTCTCGGTGGAGTGTTCTGTCTCGGTGGAGTGTTCTGTCTCGGTATAGATGTCACCTCCACACTATCAGGAAGCACGATGTACTTCTTCCGCCAGAGGATGATGTTATGGAGGGCCTCTCCAAGTTTGGTTACATCGTCTCCTCCGGCAATATCGAGCTCCATATCATCAAATCCGGTCACCACCTCGTCCACTATGGACAACATGGATCCTGGGTATCCACACGGCGAGCCTAAAAGACCACCCGACACGGGATGGACCAAGTCGGGTGGATAAGGACGGGTACCACTTGGACTCTAGAAGACTTGCTCGGCAAGAAAAGACATAAAGATAGAAGCCTATCCCTAATTAATAGGAAAGATATACTTGTAATCCTGGATAAGTACTAGAGATAGGAATCCTACCTCGTAACCGACTAGGACTCTTCCTTGTAACCCCACCCCCTGCACTATATAAAGGGGGTAGGGGCCATAGTTCGGCAGAACAGATCCAGATCTAGGCTATGCCACCTAGAGTATCTCTCGGGCTGATCATCATCTTGATTATCTTGTACACATATTCACCATATAATCCTAGAGCACAGGACGTAGGGTATTACCTCCGCCATGAGGGCCTGAACCTGTATAAATCCTTGTCTTGTGCTACCATCGAGTTTAGATCTTGCGCGACGCCCATATATAATCATTGCCGCGGTGACCCCCGCTTAGTCACCGTCGGCGGTTATGGCGCTAGGTAGGGGCAGCGTCAAGATCATCTTCATCAAGCTTAATGGCATCGATCACCGGAGTCGCCACCATCTCCGCCCCCGGCCAAGCTTTTCGCTTCTGGAGCCGACTGCTTCTTCGACGACTTCGGCGAACTCCACTTCCCTGATTTGGAACAGATCCAATCGGGGGAGAACTACAACAACGCCTCCCGCTCGGATTGGGAAAAGCCACGGCCATCTACTCATGAGTAGTACGCCAACGGCTCAATTCCCGACTCGGATACGGCGATGGCTCGAAGACAGATTCTAGACGTCATCTTGTTTCTTCAATTCCCGTTGATCCAAAAGGAATTTTGGGATGAGACTGGATGCGTTGGAAAGATAATTTCGTCATCTTTCCGTGAAACCCAAGAACGCCCAAAACGAAGTCCGGATGTGTCCGGGACACCCGTTTGAAGGCAGGCTGCGCAGGAAGATCGCGAATCTCAGCAAGCTCGTAAAACCCATCTGCGGAGGATGCGGCATGCGGATATACCGTGATACACCTCCAAGGATATTGAGGATCAGCAAGGAGCTTCTCCAAACAATTGACGACCAACACTTCTTCCGGACTTGGATCCGATCTAGTCTGAGGAGAACGTCGACATCGCTTCGTCTGGACTCCCGTTCGGGTCGAGGAACGCCGCCGCCATCTACTCCCGAGTGGTGTGCCAGGGGCTCAATTCTCTACTCGGATACGGTGAGGACTCGACCAAGGACTTCAACAACGCCTTTTCGGACTCGGACATGATCCGATCTGGGATGGAATTCAACAGCGCTTCACTCGGACTCCCGGTCGTGTTGGGAAACGCTGCCGCCGCCTACCAACGAGTAGTGCGCCGGGGGCTTAATTCCCGACTTGGATACGGCGAGGTCCCGATGGAGAACGAATCTCGGGTCGTAACCGTCATCAGCAGCAAACCACTCGGACTAGATGATTATTGCGTCCACCGTGCGACGCCGGCTTCATCAACTACGAGGCGAACAAGAGAAGAAGATGTGATCTGTTCCCATTCAGATTCTGGACGGAACTTGTATCGCAATTTCCCGTCGACTCAGGATGAGTTTCGGGGTGATATAACATGCGTTAGAAAGATTATCTCGTTACCTTTCCAACGAATCCAAGAACATCTAAATCCGACTTCGGATGCGACTGTGGCGCCTGTTTGAAGGCAGTCTGCGCAGAGAGGTCGCGAATTTCGGCGAGCTCGTAAAGCTCGTCGGTGCCAGCTACGGCGTGAGGATTGATCGTGCCACATCTTGTGGGACGTTGAAGACCAGCGAGGACTTTCATCGACTTTCGTCAAGCTACACCAACCGCATGGAGATCATCTATGACTACGGCCAAGTCCGTCGACCACGGGCAAGACCTCGGCGAGCACGTGCTGTTCGTCACCGACCACGACGTGCGCCACTCGGTGTTGATCGAGATCTGAACGACTACTTCCTCTACTCGGCTACGCACCTACGCCTCCAAGGTCTATAGCTCGGCTGTACGCCATCGCGCGCCATGAGCGCCCGGTACGGCTACACGTCTGCAGCTTCAAATCTGCGGCTCGGCGACAAGCCACTCGGCTACACACTTACGCCAGCGCCACGAGCGCACATGTCTACGGCTCGGCGGCACGCTACTCAGCGACACGCCTACGCCCGCGCTACGAGCACCCAAGTATTTAGCTCGGCTGTACGCCATCGCGCGCCACGAGCGCCCGGTACGGCTGTACGCCTGCAGCTTCAAATATACGGCTCGGCGATAAGCCACCCGGTTACACGCCTACACCAGCGCCACGAGCGTCCAAGTTTACAGCTCGGTTGTACGTCATCGCGCGCCATGAGCATCCGGTACGGCTACACGCCTCGAGCTCCAAATCTACGGCTCGGCGACAAGCCACTCAGCTACACGCCTACGCCAGCGCCACGAGCGTCTCCAAGTCTATGGCTCGGCGACACGCTACTCAGCGACACGTCTACGCCCGCGCCACGAGCGTCCAAGTTTATAGCTCGGCTGTACGCCATCGCGTGCCACGAGCGCCCGGTACGGCTACACGCCTGGAGCTCCAAATTTACGGCTCGGCGATAAGCCACTCGGCTACACGTCTACGCCAGCGCCACGAGCGCCCAGGTCTATGATTGGCGATACGCTACTCAGCGACACGCCTACGCACGCGCCACGAGCACCCAAGTATTCAGCTCGGCTGTAAGCCATCGAGCGCCACGAGCGCCCGGTACGGCTACACGCCTGCAGCATCAAATCTGCGGCTCGGCGACAAGCCACTCGGCTACACGCCTACGCCAGCGCCACGAGCGCCTAAGTATTCAGCGCGGCTGTATGCCATCGCACGCCACGTGCGCCCGGTACGGCTGCACGCCAGCACTTCAAATCTGCGGCTCGGCGATAAGCCATTCGGCTACACGCCTACGCCAGCGCCACGAGCGCCCAAGTCTACGGCTCGGCGACACGCTCCTCAGCGACACGCCTACGCCCACGCCATGAGCGTCCAAGTATTTAGCTCGGCTGTACGCCATCGCGCGCCACGAGCGCCCGGTACGGTTACACGCCTGCAGCTTCAAATCTACGGCTCGGCGATAAGCCACTCGGCTACACGCCTATGCCTACGCCAGCGCCAGCGCCACGAGCGCCCAGGTCTATGATTGGCGATACGCTACTCAGCGACACGCCTACGCCCGTGCCACGAGCGCCCAAGTATTCAGCTCGGTCAGAAGCCATCACAGCGCATGAGCGCCTGCAGACGGCTACACGCCTGCAGCTTCAAATCTGCGGCCCGGCGACAAGCCACTCGACTACACGCCTACGCCAGCGCCACAAGCGCCCAAGTCTATGGCTCGACGACACGCCTAAGTCAACGCCACGAGCAGCCAAGTCTACGGCTCGGCTACACGCCTACGCCTACAGCAGAGCTAAGTTCTCACTACCATAATTCTTTTCATATTAATCTAAGTTGTTTCTTGACTTGCTACTTAGTCGGTGCTACTTGGTCGGTCTCCAACTAAGCAGCAAGTCGGGGGCTACACCTAATAGGTGCACTTGCGTGCACTCTTTTTGTTACTCTTTCTTAATGATTGCAAATGAATTCGAGTGGTTTTTCCGAGTAGTGAAGCTCTGACCCACGAACGGCGAACTCTAGTCACTCGATACGCGTGCCTGGGAAAAGATCCATGAGCCAATTTCCGACGCCCGGGGGCTAGACTAGTCGGGCAGAGTGCTTAACAAAAGGAAGATTACTTGGAAGATTTTAAGATCAAAAAGGAAAAGTGGCAAAAATATAAAAATTATCTAAATAAAGTAGTCGGACCTTGCATTCGATTGATTGTTTTTTTTATTCAAATACTGCCTAAACTCTACATGTACATGCTACAGGAGTTCTTGGGTTTTTTACCTCATCAAGTTGGCACAGCTATACGCCCACACCAACTTCGGTATGGCTATATGTCTACACCAACTTTGGTAAGGCTATACGCTTACGCCTCTGGCCATGAGCCATCCTGCGCCCTGAGCGCTAACTACGGCCTTCAGTTGCACACACAACCAAAGGACTACAAGCGCAATGCCAGGCTAAGCCAAATTCAGCCTCGGTGCACCCCTTTAAGGGCATATCACCGGCAGAGCTACAAAAAAATTACCCATCTCTTGGTATACCCCATGTTGGGTCACTAGTTGGTCGCTGCATGTTAGTATCAGATACCAGTGATGTCGGGATTAAGTTTCGATGGTACGCTCCAGTTGGGGCCTATGCTGTACGCCGCTACCCGGGTATGGATACCATACGGCTAAACTCTTTCCTTAAGGTACGCCCGTGGTGGGTCGCCACCAGATTCCGCTTCTGATGGGATACAGTACCGCTGGTCGACAACAATGGTATGCCCCATGTTGGGACACTAGGCGTGTTACCGCACGATCGGATCTGGTATCATTGGGCCAAACCCTATCCGGATAGTATGCTCCATGTTGGACCAAGCTTTACTCTCAGTATAGGTACCAGATGGATTAAAACCACGGTATGCCCTCCGGGGCCACCAACCGTATTCTATTCCGGCGGGCATGCAGTAATTTTCGCTCTTCACCAAAACCAATGGTACGCCCCATGTTGTCACCACCACACATCGCACGATTTAGTACAGTATCACTCGGCTCTTCACCAAAACCGTGAGTACGCCCCATGTTGGAGTCGCCAACCGACATCGCAAGACGAGTACAGGTACCACTCGGCTCTTCAACCCAAAACCAGTGGTACGCCCCATGCTGGGTCGCCAGCTGTATATCGCTAGACAAGTACAGGTACCACTTCATCAAAATCAAGGTGATGCGCCTTACAATAGGCCGTTAGCCAGAACTCTGGCAATCCCGGGCTGGGTATCACTAACAACTCTCTACGAGTCCTTCACAGTCTCCTCGCAGATATGAGCATGGCCGGTCGGAAGGAGCAAGAATAATCTACGAGCACTCGGCATGAAGTATGACTCATCCAAGGTGCGATAAAGAAGAGCAGCAACTCGACTATGAAGCACTCGGGGGCTACTGTGGACAACATGGATCCTGGGTATCCACACGGCGAGCCTAAAAGACCACCCGACAGGAGATGGACCAAGTCGGGTGGATAAAGACGGGTACCACTTGGACTCTAGAAGACTTGCTCGGCAAGAAAAGACATAAAGATAGAAGCATATCCCTAATTAATAGGGAAGATATACTTGTAATCCTGGATAAGTACTAGAGATAGGAATCCTACCTCGTAACCGACTAAGACTCTTCCTTGTAACCCCACCCCCTGCACTATATAAAGGGGGTAGGGGCCATAGTTCGGCAGAACAGATCCAGATCTAGGCTATGCCACCTAGAGTATCTCTCGGGCTGATCATCATCTTGATCATCTTGTACACATATTCACCATATAATCCCAGAGCACAGGACGTAGGGTATTACCTCCGCCATGAGGGTCTGAACCTGTATAAATCCTTGTCTTGTGCTACCATCGAGTTTAGATCTTGCGCGCATCGCCCCATATATAATCATTGTCGGCGGTGACCCCCCAGTTAGTCACCTGTCGACATCCACCGTGACCTTGGAGTATCCGGCGGGTATCGGGTTACAGTGGAATGTCTGGCCCGACTCCACCGGGAAGGCCATGGCGTAAGCCACCTTGAGGGTGAGGTTGTGCAGTTGGACGCATAGCTCACATTGGCGGGACACGGTGATGTCGTCCACGGGATAACGGGCCTGCAATTCATCGGTCGACACGTTGTTTGACGCGTAGCTGCTTCGTCGACCGGAGGCCGGGGGACTAACCACATTGTCCGGAGGCATGACGACAAGCCCATCTAGTCTTTGAGGACTGGTGATTGCAGCATGCACTTCCCGCTTTAGCATTTCTGCCATGTTTTCCTTATGCTCCTTGAGCTCCCGTTCGATTTTGCTGACTCTATTGTGTTCTCTTACTTTCCTTCTTTCCCGGCTCCGGTCTGTGGCTTGATCATTTGAGAAGCCAGCCAGCCAGGGCACCTTCTTGCCAATTCCTCGTGTCTTTCCTGGATGCTCTGCGTTCCCTAGTGCGTAGGTAAGCTCGTCGTTCTCCCTGTCTACCACCAAGGATCCTGCACGTTGCTTCTCGATGGCTTCCACAATCCTTTCTTTCACGGGCTGCACTTGTGGTGCCATCTCCAGCTTGCCATCATCCTTCAGCCTCCCTCCGCGGCCCAAAGTCCAGTTGCGTGGACGGAGCTCCCAGTCTTCTGTTTCTGGTACTATACCCTTTTTCCTAAGCTCATCTTCCGGCTTCTCCCATTTTGGCATAGCCTTGATGTAACCACCAGACCCGAGATGATGGTGGTATTTTTTCTTCTGTGCATTGGCCTTGTTCTGCTCATTCGCGGCCTTGCCTTCATCCGACAGGTTGTACTCCTCGAATGCTTACCAGTGATCCGCTATCTTCAGATACTTATTGAAGTCTGGGGTTGTTCCGGTCTCCACGTACTTTTTAGTGAGCTCGCCCTTCCACGACTGAAAGCATAACGCCATCTTGCTCAGAGTAAATTTCTTGCACTTGTTTTCGTAAGCCGTCGGAATCGTGAAATTTTCCTTTATATCCTTCCAGAGCAGGTCTTTCGTAGCCGTAGGAACCTTGGGCCATGTCTTGATGCTAATAGGGACGTGATCCCTAACAATGACTCCGCAGGCGTTGTTGAAGGGGCAAGTGCCGACAGAGGGGCTTCGGGCTTCCCAGTGGTTGAAAATTGAGTAATCACGTACTTTGTCGACGACTTTTTGTTAGGCCCTCGTATTTGCTTGGATAGGCTATTGGACGTTTCCGGCTTGAAAAAAGAACAGGAACACGGTGTCAGAGGTTTATTGGTATGAAGTAACATGATAAGAAACGGTCATTTTAATGTCCAGGCTATATATACCTCACAGCCGTCGACAATAGTTTCATCGGCTTCAGCCTGGATGGCGTGATCACCGGGTTCAGCCTAGCCGGTTGGATCACCGGCTTGAGCCGGGGCGACCTGATCACCGGCTTGAGCCGGGACGGCCGGATCCACTGGGTTGGCCTCAACGTAGCTTATGAGGGTGCCCATCGCGATTTCGTTTAGTAAAAACTCATCTCCCGCTTCGAAATCAAGGACACGTCCGGAGTGCTCCATCTATCACTGTGCATGCATGCGAAACAATAGAACATTTAATGCATTCGTCCAAATGAAAAAAATACAATATTTGAATTTGTTTTGCAATATTTGAATACAACATTACGAACATAATAATTGGAACCGAAAATTCGGAATTACATCCGAAGCATCATCCAACACAATTTGTTACAAAAATAATTCATACAAACGATACAAAAAACTGATTCGATCGTCTGAGCCAATTCCAATAGGGAATATACAAGTCGTGAGTCAATTCCAATTCATCCCCTAAATTACGAACATCGTATGGCGACTTTGGGAGCTGGAAGCATCTGGGACCAAGCGGCAATCTGTTCTTTGTTCCAATGGGCAATATGTGCATAGGCATATACCAAGTTCACCAAAATCGGCACAGCACACAAAGAGGGAGCATCTCCACCGCGCGCGCATTCCGTCGAACACTACAAGTGCATCACAGAGCAATATGAGCATCTCCACCGCGCGCGCATTCCGTCGAACACTACCTTATATAGGAAATTTCAAACTATATGCAATTTTAAACATTTGCTCTCAGATTGCTTCAAAATAGGATCAAGTGACAGAACTATATGCAATTAATTTGGTTAATTGAACATTTGCTCTCAGATTGCTTCAAAATGGAATCAAGTGACAGAACTATATGGAATTTTAAACATTTGCTCTCAGATTGCTTCAAAATGGAATCAAGTGACAGAACTATATGCAATTTTAAACATTTGCTCTCAGATTGCTTCAAAATGGGATCAAGTGACAGAACTATATGCAATTAATTTGGTTAATCGCACATTTGCTCTCGATTGCTTCAAAATGGAATCAAGTGATGAACTATATGGAATTTTAAACATTTGCTCTCAGATTGCTTCAAAATGGGATCAAGTGATGTAACTATATGCAATTAATTTGGTTAATTGCACATTTGCTCTCAGTTGCTTCAAAATGGAATCAAGTGATGTAACTATATGAAATTTTAAACATTTGCTCTCAGATTGCTTCAAAATGGAATCAAGTGACAGAACTATATGCAATTTTAAACATTTGCTCTCAGATTGCTTCAAAATGGGATCAAGTGACAGAACTATATGCAATTAATTTGGTTAATTGCACATTTGCTCTTATATTGCTTCAAAATGGAATCAAGAGACAGAACTATATGGAATTTTAAACATTTGCTCTCAGATTGCTTCATAGAGCACATAGATGCGCACATAGAGCACATAAAACTATATGGGTTGTTAAAGTTAATTAGCCATCCAGCACATAGTTAACTATATGGGTTGTGCATCATAGAGCATCGATCGAAGCAGAACAACAAAGATGAGCATGAGCACATAAAGCATCAACACATAGAGCAAGAGCACGTGAAACAGCATTCACCTCAAGTGAACATCGATCGAGAGCAAAGCAAACATCACAGAGCACGGAGGAGGAGGCGGCAAGGGCATGGAGCAATCATCATAGAGCATGGAGGAGGAGGGAGCAAGGGCATGGAGCAAGCATCACAGAGCATGGAGGAGGAGGTCGCAAGGGCATGGAGCAATCATCACAGAGCATGGAGGAGAGAGAAAGGGCATGGAGCAAGTATCACAGAGCATGGAGGAGGAGGGAGCAAGGGCATGGAGCAAGCATCACATTCACAGAGACTCAGTGGTATTTCGTCGAACAGCATGTGGGCATCACAGAGCAGAGAGGAGGAGGGAGCCAGGGGCTACAAACCTCGGCCCTCCGAGGAAATGTGAGCATGTGGGCATCACAGAGCAGAGAGGAGGAGGGAGCAAGGGGGGCTACAAACCTCGGCCCTCCGGTGGCGTGTGTGTCATCGGCGAAGCCGGTGGCGGTGTCCACGTACGGCGGCGGCGTTGCGCGGTGGTGGATAGGGGTGGGCTAAAAAAAACCGAAACCAAAAAAACCGAACTGAACCGAACCGAATAAAACGAAAAAATCGGTTTTTTCGGTTTTCAGTATTCGGTTCGGTATGAAACCTAAAAAAGTTCGGTAGTTCGGTTCGATTTCGGTAGCGTTGCTCCGAAAACCGAACTACCGTTGTTGACACCCAAATTTGGCGAAAAATCGGATATTCGAAAAAGGCCAAATGTGTTAGAATTATTAGGCCAAATCGGAAATGGGCTTCGTAGATAAAGAAGAAGAGCATATCGAAGAAGCCGATGGATACAAGACTTCGGAAGAAATACGGTTTGCGCAACGCGAAAAGATAGGTCGTATCGGTATCAGCTTTGTAATGGTATAAATAGAACCTTAGGCCTCGAGAATAGATACTACTCAATACACAAAACCTTTTTTCGAATCCGATCGACCTCATCGAAAGGCTTCAACTCGCAGGTAGAGCTATCTCGATGGGATAATCGATTCTTTCCTGTAACCCGTATGCATGGCTGCATCATGTTGATCTCATGTATACAAACCATGTTAGACTGTCTCGGGATTTACCGATCTTTAACATGTTCTCACATACTCCCTCCATCCAAATATGATAGGCATATTTCCAGACGGCTCAGTGACCAAGGAAAACCCAGAGATAAGCGCTTTAGCCAAGTTGAGTAATCCACACATTAATTGCAGGCGTCTTCTCATTTCCTGCTTCAGCCCGCGCACTCGCGCAACTCCTTCAGTTAATTGCCAGTTCGCCATGCAAAAACGAATCAAAACCGCGCAGCTCCTTCAGCCCGCGCAAAAGCAAAACGAAAAATTGCAAATGCTGCTCTTTGCCCGCGTTTCATCTTTCAGAAACAAATTTCAAATTGGTTTTGTTGCCGGTGCCATGACTCTATATAAGTCTCCATGCATGGAGGAAGAAACCATATCAGTTCTCAGATGTAGTAGGATTAGAAACACAATGCCAGCACATATAGACTTAAACATTCCCATCAATTGGAATTTCATTGGTGATTGGGATGGTCCGGCACATGAACTTGATTATGACATGGTTTGGGATAATGGAGATGAAGGTAACTTCTTCTAAATTCGTTTCTACAGGAAGAGAATAGTTGACGACTGGGATTGAATTTATCGTGAGAAGCAAATGCATGTAATTGATCCTTGCATATAATTAAGCCTTGCTTTTCCGAACAGTCGCTGGCGAGACGTACGAGTAGCAGTAGCGAGACGTACGAAGCTTCAAACCAAATATGCCTATCATTATTGGAAACTTTTTTTTTTGGAAATATGCCTATCATATTTGGATGGAGGGAGTATTGCACTGTCTCGATTCAATCGATCTGTAATGTGTGTTTATCCTGTAATACCGACTGTTAAATATTTCATATGCTTTCTCCTGAATCCGATATATACAACTGTCTCGTTTAATCGATCTTGTGTATGCCTTGTTTAGGACCTTGCATGTGTAAGTGTTTACCGATCTGTATTACATCTCTTATTAGTTTTAGACCTTTGTATCGGTTTATTGGTTTATATTGAGATTTAGATCTGAATACTGTCTTGCCCTGACCAATCTGTTCAATCTATTTCTTGGTTTAATCTGATATATTGATATTAAGGTTTATTGCTAATATTATAACAAAAATACTAAAAAGAACTAAAGGATTTAAACTTGAATGTTCACTTAAATTTATTCGCTCTATCAGGCTTTAAGCCGATAGATCCGGTAATCGGGATCTAGCAAGCCGATTACAAATAACCTGATCTGGCTATTACAAAGCCGATTAGGCTTGTATTACTGATGATTTTCTCCTTGTCGATTCAGAGGTCAAATCGACTGGCACGCTTGGTTTGAGTTGCGACGCAATCACTGGATTGACGCTTCTGCACGTGTGTTCATAGAAACCCTTGTTTTTGTGTCAACATACTTTTTGGCACGCTCGGTGGGACCAAAAGAATCAAGATCAACATGACGCGCACCGACGCTGAGGCGGCTTTGGAGGCGCTCAAGCTCACCGCTGAAGCAGTGACGTTCGACGAGCTAAGTCCTGACCAGAAAAAGGAGATTGAAGATAGGCTCGCGGAGATCCATGAAGAGAACAAGAAGAGAATGTTGACTGGCTATCGAAAAACCCGCAGTGGCCAGATCACTAAAACTTCCATTGGAGATCCACTTCTCACTGGAGATTTTTCAGAGGTAATAAGGGATCAGATCAATAGCTCCGTTTACCGATCGATGTTAGACCAGTCATCGGTTCTGGGGCGAATTGTCCAGGAGGGGACGAGTGCTGCGCTTCACAACATCATGACTGGACAAGCTCACCAGATGAATCGGAATATCCCCCAAGGGATGTATCCAGGAGGTCAATATCCAGCTTATGCTCAGCCAGGGGCATCAAATGCTGGGTCTTCCCAATTAAGTCCCCCATTGGTTATTAATCCAACTCCGATTCAGACGATACCCAGTAATCAGGCTGTGGTTCCGATCCCGGATCCGATCTATCAGCCGATGAATCATGGGGTGAACAAAAATCTAGAAGAGATGACAAATAACCTAGTTTATAATATGATGAAACAGTGCGCGTTCAACACTCCTAAGATCGCGCCTCACTATACTATGCCGTATCCATCGGCTTTCAACGAGACAGAATACCCTCACAAGTATCGAGTTCCCGATTTCGCTAATGCCAAGTTCAGCGGGAGCGATAACACATCTACGCGCGAACATATTGCTAGATTCCTTGCGTTGTGCGGAGAGGCTGCATCGAAGGATACTCTTAAATGCCGATTATTCCCGCAGTCTTTATCGGGATAGGCTTTCAATTGGTTCACGTCGCTTCCTCCGAACAGTGTCACCTCGTGGCCAGATTTGGAGAAGAAATTTCATGAATACTTCTATTCCGGAGAGAACGAAGCGAGAATCACCGATATCATGATGATTAAACAGAAATTTGGTGAATCGGTGAATGATTATCTACATCGGTTCAGGGAGGTGAGAAACCGATGTTATAGCCTTTCACTACCCGACAATGAGTTGGCGGAATTGGCTTTCAAGGGATTATTACCCGTTAATCAGAAGAAGGTGGGCAATCAGGAGTTTGCTGATATCTCACATCTGGCTCACAAAATCGCGTTGTATGAAAGCCAATTCTCTGATAACTCTTACCCATGCCAGAAAGAATATCGGAATAACAACAACAATTACAAGGGTAAAGATAAAACCGTCAATGTTGTTGAAACAGATGAGGTTGAAGATTCTGATGATTCCGACGCTGAAGAAGTTGGAGCTTATGTAGCTGAATGGGTAAGCAATAAAAAGGAGTTCGAGCTTGGGTCGATCAAGCCGAAAGGACCTAAGAAAGGTAAATATTCCTTTGATACATCTAAGTGTGATCGGATTTTCGATCATTTGTTACAAGAAAAACAGATTCGGCTTAAGCAAGGGCACGTTATTCCCCCACTTGAAGAGCTAAAAAAGTGCAAATATTGCAAGTGGCACAACTCTTACTCGCACGCCACCAATGAATGCAATGTGTTTAAGCAAGTGGTGCAAAAGGCGATTGAGAATGGGCAACTGCGATATCAAGGTAAAAATTCGCAGATCGATACAGAGCCGTTCCCAGTCGGTTTTGTTGGCATGGTTGATGCCAAGAGAAAAGCCGATGCTCCCGAGAGTTCCAATCGGTTCAAAGTGCTGGTTGGTGATAAAAGGATCGTAGTGGAAGAGAGGCCCGAACTAAATTTCCGATCGTCAGGCCGACGTAGTGGAAGAACTGGTGAGTGGCGCGAAGTGAAGCGAGGCCATAATCATAATCCGATTTCAATGTCGAGGCCGAAGCCAACCTTCGATCAGTTGATGGAAAAATACGACAGGATGGCTAAGGAAATGCCTCGCAGGAGTGTTAAAACAGGTACTCCAGATACTGTTCAAAGGGATCCAAATGATCAAAGTTTGGAGATGGAACACTGGGATTGTCCCTTTTTCTGATACTGCTGGGAAGAAAGGATGTCTTTGCCTAATTTGGAGGATTGCCCGATGAACCACACGTTTGTTCCTACCAAGAGAACATCGGTAAAAGATCGGCTAGTGTTTCCTAGTGGAAAAGCCGATGACGCCACACGGGATGAAAACGCCGACATGCATCGGCCTCCCAAGGTACCGTTGCCACAGTGGTTCCCGAGCGGAATCACAAAGTCTCAGAAACGGCGCCTGTAGCGGATGAGGCATGCTGAAGCCAAAGAAGCGGAAGCCGAGAAATTTAGAGACGCTCTACTGGAGCAGGTAAAGCCGATAAAGCCAGCTAGAGGTAAGCAGGAATGGAGGCCTAAGTTGAGATCGGCCGTTATTATTGAGAAGGATTCTGATGAAGTTACAATTGCTACTAACATGGTCTGCGTTCTACCTCGGGAGTTCATGTGTGATTACAAAGAGGCCGCTGCAGAGTTAGTGGTGGGAGCTGAAGATGCTATATTTCAAAAACCGGAGAATTCCCGATTACATTTGAAGCCATTATTTATCATGGGATATATGAATGGAAAGCCGATTTCCAGGATGATGGTAGACAATGGAGTTACGGTAAATCTGATGCCATATTCTGTGTGCCGAAAAATCGAAAAATCTACGAAAGACTTGGTTAAGACTAACATGGTTTTAAGCGATTTCAACGGAAATCCGACTGAAGCCAAGGGGGTTCTAGTGGTGGAGCTCACTATAGGGAGCAAGACAATCCCCACAGCTTTCTTTGTAATTGAAGGAAAAGGGAGTTATAATGTGCTGTTGGGAAGGGATTGGATACACGCCAATTGCTGCATTCCATCGACATTGCATCAAATTCTAATTCAGTGGATTGGCGATCAAATAGAAGTGGTGAGAGGAGAATCTCTGACCGCTGAAACCGATTGTGCCGATATACATCATAATCTAGAGGCACTATCGGGAAAACCCTTAGAAGATTGTGATTTCCTCAGTGTTAGTAAATTGGGGTTCAAACCGACGACTCTGGAAGGACAATCGGTAACTCAAGGATGTGAGGGTTTTTTATGGGAACCGCGGCTCTAGAGGGCATTGAGTATAAGATGGGCCAGGGTTTTATATCGGCCGATGAACTTGAAAAGATCGATATTGGAACCGATGGTAAAGAGAGGCCCACTTACATCAGTAAGAAGTTGCCGCGGGAATATAAGGATCGGCTTATCCAGATACTCAAGGATCGGGTTGATTGTTTCGCTTGGGAATATCATGAGATGCCTGGTCTAGACCGATCCATAGTTGAGCACAAGATTAAGATGAAGCCTGGGTTTCGGCCAGTAAAGCAATCGCCAAGAAGGGTCAATTGGAGAATTTACGATCAAGTGAAGGCTGAAATTCAGAGATTGTTATATGCAAAGTTTATTCGGCCATGCAAATATGCCGATTGGATTTCTAATATAGTACCAGTTGGTAAAAAAGATTCTGATAAAATTCGGGTATGCATCGATTTTCGGGACTTGAACAAAGCAACGTATAAAGATGAATATCCGATGCCGACTGCCGATCGTCTGATCGATGCCGCTTCGGGCAATCGGATTATCAGTTTTTTGGATGGCAATGCTGGTTACAATCATATCTTTATGGCCGAACAAGATGTCAACAAGACTGCGTTTAGGTGTCCCGGAGCTATCGGCTTGTTTGAGTGGGTTGTCATGACTTTCGGGCTGATCAGCGCTGGGGCTATTTACCAGAGAGGGATGAACTTAATCTGCCACGATCTAATCGGTAAATTGGTTAACATCTACATTGATGATGTGGTAATTAAATCTCAGGAGGAAGAGCAACACTTGGCTGATATTGTGACCGTGTTGGATCGGTTTCGAAAATATGGTATGAGAATGAATCCGAAGAAATGTGCTTTCGGAGTATCGGCCGGCAAATTCCTGAGTTTCATGGTACATTAGAGAGGAATTGAAGTCCATCCCGATAGAGTTAAGGCGATCCTAAGTACCAAGCCTCCTGATTCGAAGGTTCGTCTACAAGAGCTTATCTGTAAGATTAACTACTTAAGGAGGTTTATTTCAAATTTATCGAAAAGAATCATCCCGATAAGTTTGTTTGGGGACCGAAGCAGCAGAAGGCATTTGATGACATTAAGGAGTACCTGGTGAACCCGCCTGTCCTGGTCGCTCCAAAAGAAAATTTACCGTTCAAATTGTATCTATCGGTATCGGATAAAACAATTGGGGCAGTTCTGGTCCAAGAAATCGATGGTAAAGAACATGCCATCTTCTATTTAAGCAGAAAGCTATTGGATCCAGAAACCCGATACTCGATGGTGGAAAGGTATTGCCTGTGCTTATACTTTGCTTGCACTAAACTGAGGCATTATTTGTTGGGTGCTGAATGCAAAGTGATTTGCCAAACCGATGTGGTTAAGTATATGCTTAATGCTCCAATTATCAAAGGTCGTCTCAGGAAGTGGGCGTATACTCTCATCGAGTTTGATCTAACTTACGAATCTCCAAAAGCTGTCAAGGGGCAGGTATTAGCCGATTTCATCACACATCATCAAGATAGCCGATTTCATCACACATCATCAAGACGTTAATATTGCAACTCTGTTGCCATGGGTAATGTTCTTTGATGGATCGGTTTGTGAGAAGGGATGTGGAATTGGTATTTTTATTGTCTCTCCTGGTGGTGTTCCTTACCGATTCAAGGTAACGATGAGATTTGGGTTGACCAACAATCAAGTGGAATATGAAGCTTTGATTCAGGGATTGGAGTGGTTAATTCAAGCTGGTGCTATCACTGTGGAGGTGTTTGGGGATTCACAATTGGTGGTTTTTCAGATGATCGGTAAATACGAAATGTAATAGTGATTCGCTTCATGAGTATATGGAAAGAGCTTCTGATTTGGCTAAGTATTTCAGTATGTTTACAATTCGGCATATCCCGAGAGAGCAGAATTGTGAAGCCAATGATTTAGCTCAGAAGGCATCCGGATATAAATTACCGGTCATGGAATTGAAGCTTATTCCGATTGCAAACCCAGTTCCGATAGGATGGCAGGCGGAAATTATCGGTTATCTTAAAGATCCTCAGGGGAAAGCCGATAGGAAGCTTAAAAGAAGAGCTCAGTGGTATGTTTTAATCAGTGACAAGTTATACTATCGGGGTTTTGATGGGTTATTGCTTAAATGCTTAAATGGAGAAGATGCTAAAGTTGCAATCGGAGAAGTTCATGAAGGGCTTTGTGGAACTCATCAATCAGCCTACAAGATGAGATGGATGTTGAAGCGTGTCGGGTATTTTTGGCCGACAATGGTAGAAGATTGTTTCAAATATTATAAGGGTTGCAAAGACTGCCAAAAATTTGGGAATATCCAACATGCGCCTGCGTCTATTTTACATCCGATCGTGAAGCCGTGGCCTTTTAGGGGATGGGGAATTGATATGATCGGAGAAATATTTTCTTCTTCATCCAAGGGGCATCGGTATATTTTGGTGGCAACAGATTATTTTACCAAGAGGGTTGAAGCTGTACCTCTGAAGAAAGTTACTGCTACCGAAGCGATTGATTTCGTCAAAATGCACATAATTTACCGATTTTGTATTCCCCAAACGATCACTACAGACCAAGGATCGGTATTTATGTCAGAAGCGTTTCAGGATTACGCTCGAAGCTTGGGAATCACGACAATTAATTCATCGCCGTATTATGCTCTTGCCAACGGCCAAGCAGAATCTTCGAACAAGAGTGCCATAAAGCTGATCAAACGGAAAATCGATGAAAGGCCACGAGGTTGGCATAGTACGTTGGCGGACGCACTATGGGCGTATCGGATTGCTAAGCACGGAGCTACGAAGGTGTCTCCATTTGAGCTAGTTCTGATCAAGAAGTCATTACGCGATTGAAGCCATCATCGGCTCTCACGAGGGTTGAAGAACAAAATAATGTAAAAGCCGATGACTATAAGAGGTTGATGGCGGATAAGCTTGATGACATGGTGGCAGTCCGGTTGAAGGCTCTGGAACATATTGAGCGGGATAAGCAAAGAGTTGCCAGACATTATAACAAGAAAGTCGTTCCGAAAGCTTTTGAAGTAGGAGAGCTCGTGTGGAAGACATTTTTACCGATTGGTTCTAGAGATCCCAAGTACAGAAAGTGGTCTCCAAATTGGGAGGGACCGTTCAGGATCAATCGGATTATACCTGGAAATGCATATATCGATCCTGGAGACACTTGATGGTGAAGTTTTTGGTAAAGCAATTAATGCCAAGTATCTGAAGAAGTATTATCCTAGCGTTTGGGTTGGAGCGTGAGCTGAGATGTATTTAAAAGCTGATTCAGTGAATCGCCTATAGTTGAAAAAATCGTTTCACACTTGGGTGCGTTGATGATAACTTTACTCAACGCGTTGCTGTTGAGTGAAAGCCGATTCTCATTGAATCGCCTGCAGATCTAATTACTATGCAAACTTTACTCAACACGTTGCTGTCGAGCAAAAGCCGATTCCAAGGAATCGCCTATAGACAAACATAAGATTAAAGAGCATAAGGAAATTAAAAGTTGTTACAAAGGCACGAAGGCCTTAACTGTTTTCGCCCAAGGGACAGGATAATATAGTTTTATAATCGGTAAAATACCGATTCACACATAACAGTTTAAGATTTGGCTCGCAGGCCAATTACTCACATTGTGTCCCGGATCCGATTGATAGTTGCCGTATCTTCTTCAGCTGATCCGGGAATGATCGAAATTTTCTTCTTCGCGTCCAGAACTGCCAGGCCACAGGCTTTCACGATGCCATACTGCTCCTTGGCCGCTGATTTACTTTCCTCAAAACTTGAGCAAGCGGCTTCCTCGGCTTTCTTCGCCTTCTCCAATTCTAGTTCCATGGTTTTAACCTTTGAGACTGCCTTGGAGGCAGCAAGTTTTGCCGAGTCAGCCTCGCGCTTCAGTTGTTGGAGTGTGTCGTTTTGAGCATTGGCGTCTTGTATCAGCCCTTTCAATTCAGCCTCTGCATCTTTGAGTGCTTCGCTTTGGTGGAGCCGATCCAATGCAGCATCGAAATCGGCTTTCTCTTTGGCGAGGGGCAGCACTTTTTGGATGGCTGAGGCCACCTTCTCAGGGAGGACCTGTGTGATGGAATCGGCTATTTCCCGTATGGCGGAAGGGTTGGCCAAGAAAGCCGATTCATCGCCAAACAGTTCCCACATCTGCTTGAGCTTGGCGATGGTCTCCAGGGAGAACCGATTCTTCTTGGTAGGTTCTGGAGCTGGTGAATCGATAATGACGGCTGGTGGCGATGAAGTCCTGATCGGAGATGAAAGGAAGTCCAGTTCATCGTCGAGCCGGTCCATGCTCGAGGGATCGAAATTCAGCTCATCGGTTTTCTTGCCGGCGTAGGTGATGACCTGCATGGACACCACTGTTACCTTGACTGGGCTACGGGGAAGAAACATGTACTGGACAAAAATATTTAAGTTACAAGTGATCGGATTTTGAAAAATGCATAAATTTAAGGAGGGGAAATCCAATTACGTCTTGTGGGTTGAATGCTGGGGGTGTTTGCGATGCCGGTGGAGGAGCTGGAGTGCTATCCTTTTTCTTTTGGATAGGCGAAGTGTCCTGAAAACCAAATTTTCGATAAGATGAAGATTGAAGAGATGTTAGAAAAGTTTGGACGAGAGGCAAGTGCTTACTGTATCACAGATAGACTCGGTGCTATCGGGGGTACGCACCTTTGGAGGCCTTGGCTTTTTGCCAGCCAGTTTCTTCCTCAGGCCAGTTTCGCTTTCAGGTTTCCCTGTTGGAATAAAGATGAATATAAAATCGGATATTTTAGAACTATATATCAAAAGCCGATTTTACCTCTTTTCTTGGATTGCTGGGATGAGCCTTGCGTGAAGGCCGATGCGGACTTGGCCGTGGAATGGAGTTGACCGGTCGCATCTCCAATGAGCTTGGCCTTGGGACGTTTATCACCACTCTAAAAGAAAGTAAGCAGGAGGTTAATAATCGAAAAAGAATAATGTGAGTTAGCAGACGCACGCAAGTTAGTAATCTCGCTGCTAGAAGACGACGTGTGAAGCTGGGTATTTGTTCTCTCATCATCTGAATCTGATGACGAAGGTCCCGATTCTGAAGAATTTTCCTCTTTTTCATCAGAATTATCGGAATCGGTATTACTTGAGCTGGTAGATTCTGATTCCGATAGCGCCTCTGTCATGCCAGCAATCTTTGGCCAGTTGGGTCTACAAGTTTCTTTCTGGCCAGTGAGCCGTTCGATTAAGGTTGTGGCTCCACCCTTTGTGGCGTATATGTCTTTGGCAATGGTTTCCCACCAGAGGTCAAAATCTGGAGAAGTGTCAGACCACATTCTAAACTCCATCGGCATTTCAAAGTCAATATGTGCAGCAGACAAGATCCCGTATGCCGATTGAGAGTTGAGGTCTTCTCTGGCATTCAGGTGACGGTATATGTATAAATCGGGAATATTCTGTCCCAAGTTAAATTGCCGAGCTACCATTGCAGGGTGATAAAACTCGTATGATGGTTTTTTGAGATGGGTCCTTGTGCTTAGGACGGCGAAGAAGATACCTGGGGAAATAAAGTCTTTGAAAGCCGATAAGGGTTCGCCCTTCAGGGTGTTGTCTAGTTGGAAGAATGAGGGAACAGGATACTTATCCAAGTCAGTATATGGGTTGAATTGTTCTGTGCCATATTCCAATTCAGACAAGGTATAAAATGCAACCATGGAATGAGATAGATCATACTGGTTTAGGCGTCTTCTATTGCAGTTGACAGAGATCATCTCGCCATATGATCTGCATGGGCACTCCCCGCTATCGGATTCTAGCTCATTCGGAAATTTCAGGCCAAAGTTTAGTTCTCCCAGAGAATTATATATGTGAAGTTTCAAAAACATGCACATGAACCAGAAAGGCCCGCCGAGATTGTCGACTGAGTAATTGGCTTTTGGCGAGCAGAGACCTTCCCTGATCTCATGCATCATCCGATAAGTGGCTCCTAGCAGATATCTTCCGATTGCTAGTTTTTGGCCTGATGCCAATGCTTCAGCTACTCCTTGGTATACCTTGCTAGGGCTAAGTGATTGGCCGCAGAAAAAGAACTGATCAAGCCACATGTTCAGGAAAGCAATGTGCTCTTCATCGTCTACCTCGTCGGTTTTCTGATGGGTGCTGATGTAGCGTTGCCAGCCAAAATTCTTCTCGGGTACCAGCTTCAGTGTGGCAGTCGAGTCGAAAGCCGATAGCATTTCGCCATCGGGATTAAGACCAGTCAGCATGGCTACATTTAGAAGTGTGGGACTGATCGGCCCTGTAGGGAAGAGGAAAGCGTTTGCGGTGTCACACCAAAAATAGGCCGATGCTGCCATACAGGGTTCATCTGCTGGTGGTGGACTGGTGGGGATAAAGAAAGAAGGATGGCATCGGTAATCCCAAATTCATCCCATTGCTCTTGTTTTTGGCCGTAGACCCGAATAAGCCAGTCCTTATATCCCTTGATCGGGCTAGGCCAGGATCTAAAAGCCGATTTCCAACTGTTGACACTAAGTTTATCGGCAAATAATGGAAGTCTCCCTACGGAATGGTATATGAAGTTTGAGGGATCCCTTTCCCCTATCGGTCCCAAGGAATACAGGGCTTCGGTGTCTGAGCATCGAAATAGTACCTGAGACATGATGTCGATTGGGTGATCGACTGCGCTGAGCGTCTTGGGAGCTCCGAAAATTCCGATGCGAGAGACGTGCGCGAGTAGAAGAGCGTGAGAGTGACGGCGAATGGTGCGCTATTTATAGCCGTGGTAAAAACTAGGGTTTTACCGCTTTTGGCGTTCTGATTTATTATATATTGTCTCATGGGGTGACACGTGTTCTCCAAATGGGCCGGAAGTGAGAGGTTACAGGGGTAAAATGTGAAATATTCTGGTATGGTAAATCCGATTTTGACTTGAAAGTTCGGCTAATGAAATACTCATTGACAAACTTAGGGGCATATGTTGACACCCAAATTTGGCGGAAAATCGGATATTCAGAAAAGGCCAAATGTGTTAGAATTATTGGGCCAAATCGGAAATGGGCTTCGCAGATAAAGAAGAAGAGCATATCGAAGAAGCCGATGGATACAAGACTTCGGAAGAAATACGGTTTGCGCAACGCGGAAAAATAGGTCGTATCGGTATCAGCTTTGTAATGGTATAAATAGGACCTTAGGCCTCGAGAATAGATACTACTTGTCGGTGTAATAAATACCGGGGTACAAAGAGTCCTGAGAAGACAAGGCGGGCCCCATGCGTCAGGCGGGCGAGCAAGGCCCCAGCGCGTGGGCGAGCCCCTCAACACAAAGAGGGCCCCACGCGTCGGCGAGGCGAGCAAGGCCCCAACGTGGGAGCCCTCAGGCTCAAGAGGGCCCCACGTCGGCGGAGAGCAAGGCCCAGTGGCGTGGGCAAGCCCTCAGCGCTCAAGGCGGGCCCCACGCGTCAGGCGAAGCAAGGCCCCAGTGGCGTGGGCGAGCCCCTCGGCCTCAAGGAGGCCCCACGCGTCGGTGGCGATCGAGCCCAATGGCGTGGGCGAGCCCCTCAGAGGCCAAGAGGGCCCCACGCGTCGGCGGCGAGCAAGGCCCAGGCGTGGGCAAGCCCTCAGCTCAAGGAGGGCCCCACGCGTCGGCGGGCGTCGAGCCCAGCCCAGCGTGGCGAAGCCCGATGGGCCAAGAGGGCCCCACGCGCCAAAGCGGGTGCGTGGGCGAGTCCCTCGAAGACGAGTGCGAGGGCCCCACGCCCGAAGCGGGTGCGTGGGCGAGCCCCTCTCAAGACAGGCGAGGGCCCCACGCCCGGCGGGGGGCCGCGGCGGGAACGCTGCGAAGGAGTCTTCCGGACGAAGGCCCCTGCTGCAAAGGACGGCGCGCATTTAATGCGACATCAGCGCGGATGGACGGTGAAGAAATGATTCTTTGCTCTGACTGACCTTTGAGCGGCTATCATCAACGCGCGAAGAATTGACCGTGAGAGAAGGTTTGCTTGAGGAGGCCGCCGCGTCGGGAGGAGCAGTGGGCCCCACCTGCACCTCACCGGTGTGATTGTGTGGGTGGGTGGCCACCGGCGGCACGCGGCGCGAGCCGCATGCGCGGGCGTGCTGCGTTTAAATCTCTTCATCGTGTCTTGTCGATTATCTTGAAATCTTGTCTTGCCTACCCCCTCGGCTCTCTCCGCTAGTTCAAAGCTTGTATAAAAGGAGAGGAGAGAGAGGGAAGAGGGTACGTTGCACAAGCATAGGTTCCAAACACACGCAGTTCACAAGCACCCTGTAAACACATTCCCATTCAACCACAATCGAGAAAAGAGCTAAGGCTCGGCGGAGTAGGACTATTACCCGCGAGGGGTCCGAACACAGGTAAATCGGCGAGTCGCTCCTTATCGTGCCCGACGCTCAAATCGAACCGAGCTTGATCGAGTTGGCTAGCAGACTAAAAATCTGACTAAGGGTGTGATCCGCAGTGGTTGAGCGGTGAACACGCCGTCAGAGCGCGCCCGAGTAGGTGCGCTAGCATCGGTTCAAGCTCTTGACTCTTCTTCAAGCGGCGATGGCGGAGCAAAGATCGCGATGGGCGAAGCGGCGCTAGAGCGTGCCCCGCGAGTCGGCATGACGATGGCGATGGATCACCCGGCGGTAGCCGCCCGCCTAGGGTCGGAACCCTGGCGGAAAGCAGCCCCCCCGGCCAAGCTAGGCGGCGCCTGGCCTTGGAGGAGTGCACTCCGGCACAGAACCTCCATGCGGCCAGGGCCTTGCTGGAGAACCCACTGTAAGATCAAGGCTCCCATGGGCTTAATGTTTTGGTAATTGATGCCAATTGGGTCTCGACGGATCGCATCAAGGCTAAGGATATTATTTGCTAGTTCTATTTTTCTTGTGTACGTGTCTGCTTCTGGCCCATCCGGCCCATTGATGTCCGCAAAGCTCATCTCTCTGGTTGTAGGTCCCACTGAGCACAGGTCATAGGGGTTCCTAGAGTGCCAGGTATTAGCCTTTAGCGAATCATCTAGAGCGAGTCCACCTGTCTAGGTTCGAGAGAGTTCGGGAGAGTTCGGGAGTGGCAATTGTTCGGGGTTTCAGAGCCGCCAAGTTCCCAAGCCAAATATTACATTTAGGCGCGAAACCTCCCGCCCAAATGATTTGAACCTCCCGCTGTGTCCACAAATCGACAAATTGTCCCTTGACCCGAAGCGTGGTGACGAGAAAGGGCGAGCGAGGCGAGTCGGTAAATTTAGCCTCTGTCGGACAGCGTCCGATCGCCATCGAGACGGCGTCCGGTGAGCCCAAGCCAAAATTTTGGCCAAGTCCCAGAGCGCACCCTCTCATCGGACGGCGTCCAACCGCAGCCGGACGGGTCCGACAGCATAATTTCCCAAAGAGAGCTTGAAAATGGCTAAGTCCCAAGCGAACCGTCCACAGCCGGACGGCGTCCGTCGAGGACCGGACGGCGTCTCGTGAAGTAGAAAATCGGCGATGGGCATCGGACGGCGTCTGGCGGCGTCCGGCGGCCGCCACCCTGCTGTCGGACGCGTCCGGCGAGTTACGGACGGCGTCCGACGATAGCTAAACCATCGACCAAACACTGGCGGGCACCACTTTTGCTGCTGATGGCCTTCTTGTCGACAGCGTCCGTTAGCTACTGGACGGCGTCCGACGCAGCACTAAAACGTCCCAAACCTTACATCGGACGGCGTCCGACGGCGACCGGACGGCGTCCGATCGGGCGATCTGAATCTCGCGATTTAATCTGGACCGTCCATTTCTAGGGTTTCGCCTTGGGGCTATAAATAGGGGCTAGGAGCACGGGAGAAACTTGAGAGAGCCTATTCTAGCAGCCACCCCTTGCCCTAGCCACCCAAGAGAGCTCCTCCCATGGTTCCCATCTCCATCTAGGGTTTCCATGCCATTTGAGAGGGATTGAGAGGGAGAGGGAGAGAGGAAGAAGAAGAAGTCATACCTTGCCTCCTCCGGTCATCTCCAAACCTCTCCTTCTCACTCCCATGGGGTTCTTCATCTAGCCCCCATGGTGGATGTGAGGTGGTGAAGTTGGTGTCTTCCGGTCTTTGTGCTCTTGGGACTCTTGCTACCGGGAGACGTTGTCATCGCCAAGCTTCGTCAAGGTTGTCACAAGCAAACCCTTCTCGTGAAGGTCATCGTGATTCTCACGGTGCTTCCTCTCCGATTAAATCGGGGTGTGCAAAGCCCGCCATCGCGTCGGCGGCCACCTTGCTTCTCAAGGTGCTCTTCTCCAGTGCGTCGGAGATGTGCTAAATCCTCGGTGTGCTCGAGGTCGGCTTCGCTTGTGAAGTCGGTGTTTCGGGGTCCTTCGCGTGTGGAGGCTGCCGATTCGTGTGAAGGTTTGGAGCTACGCCTACCATGTGTTGGTGAAGAGCTACCACGAGTGGATTGAGGGTTAGGGGCGAGAGAGTCCCGACTTCTCGGTGTGAAGTTTCCTCAGCGGAGACGTAGGTGTTCATGTGTTGAGCACGAACTTGATAAAAAGATCGGTTTGCGCCTCTCTGTCTCATTTACTTATCGCATCTTGATATCCTTTGCTTGCGAGTGCCTTCGTGCCTCCTACACTTGTGCTCGATTGTTTCCGCCTACTAGACTTGTGTAGGAATTCACGCTAGTAGTGTGTGTCCTTAACTTGCTTAAGTGACAAAGTGCAACAAAAGTACAAATTGAAATAGTCGATTCACCCCCCTCTCGGCCTTAGGTTCCTTCAATTGGTATCGAGCCAGGTTATCTCTAGTTACCTTCACCGCATTAGAGATGGCGAGAAGGGATAGTCTTGTTGCAAATAGGATCCCAATCTTCAATGGTTTGCACTTTGATTTCTGGAAGAAGCGGATGAAAATTTATCTTATTTCCATTGGCGCTGACATCTGGGATGCTGTTGAGAATGGCATCACTATCGTTCGTGTTGAGAATGCACCACTCACACCTATTCAGAAAACACTTATGGCTAATGATGCTAAGGCTATGAATGCTATACTCACGGGGTTGAGTAGAGATGTGTTCGAGAGAGTTAGCAACCTCACTTCTGCCAAGGCTATTTGGGATTCTCTTGTTGAGATCCATGAGGGCACTGCTTCTGTCAAGGAGGGTAGATTAGTGGTGGTTAAGGAGCAATTTGATAGATTTGAGATGCTTCCTAGTGAAAATGCAAATGCTATGTATACTCGCCTTAACCCCATAATCAATGAGCTCAAGGGGCTCGGACTCTCTATGCCTGATGTTGATGTGTGCAGGAAGATGATGAGGATTCTTCCAAGACAGGAGGACATCATCACTGTTCTCTCCAACAGCAATGATCTTGAGACGATGACTCCCGGTGCTCTCCTGTGCAAACTTCGTGCTCATGAGATGCTTATCATCGAGCCTCTAGCCACTCCATCAGTTGAGAAGATCAAGACAATTGCTCTCAAGGCTACTAGACACAAGCCAAGTAAGTCCAAGCCTACCACCTCCAAGGATCAAGAAGGATCGAGCTTCTTCCCACCTGAGGCGCTTGAGGAGATCATGGAGTGCATTTGGAAGCGCTTGACCTCAAGAGGCGAACCAAGAACTCACACTAGCTATCGATGCTATGAGTGTCATGAGAAGGGTCACATTGCCTCCATGTGCCCTCACAAGGACAAGACCAAGCGCAAGGAGAAGAACAAGCAAGATAGTGATGATGACAAGCTCAAGCATAAGGATGGGAAGTACAAGAAGTGGAAGAAGACCGAGTTCAAGGCCACCTCCAAGAATGGAAAGAAGCTGGCGTTCGTTGGAACTTGGGTTTCCGATGACAATTCCAAAGGACTCGGCCGAGGAGGATGAGGAGCCAAGTGGTGAAGGGCTTGCCACCATGGCAATTCTTGAGATGACTCCTCCACCTCCGACTTGCATCACAAAGTGCTTGGTGGCCGTCCACTGAACCACAAGAGCAAGTGTGGTATTCGATGAAGAAGAGTCTACTTCCACTACTTTCTCTACACCGAGAGCTTCATCACCATCTACTTCAGCCTCTAAGTGCTTGATGGCTCGACCATCCGCTGAGGTATCTTCTGATTCTGACTCTGAAACTCTCTCTGAGTGGGATGAAGAGACTACTAGAGAGAATGTGGCTAAGTTGCTTGATGTTCTCCGAAAGGAGCATTTGAGAGCCACTACTCTTCAGGAGTCTCTGATTACCCTCACTGCTAAGCATGATTCTCTTGAGACTGAAGTAGATCTTTTGAATGGTGAGAAACTAGGATTAGCTAGGTAGGTAGAGCTGCTTGATGTGGAAAACAAAGGCATGAATGAATCTGTAGATGGCTTGCTTGCTACTATTCTTGAGCTTAGGGCAGAAAACAAGTTGCTTACTGAAAAGAATGCTTCCATAGATGCTTTGCCAATTGCTCATGCCACTGATGACTTGATTGCTTCACCTGTTTTGATTGTGCCCTCTGTGATTGCACCCTTTACTGCTTCTGTCACACCTGCTATCACCATGACACCTGCTAGCACAGATATTTCTTCTGAATGTGCATTGATTGGCTCTAGTCTTTGTATCTTGTCATTAATTTGGTTGATTCTTGCTCTAAGTGTGCCATGATTGCTTCTAGTTCTAATGGCTCGCTAGTGTAGAGTGCACTCTAATTCATGCAAATTTGCACTAGTCGCTAGGGAACTAGCCATTGAGCGTGATGAACTTGCCATTGAAAATGCTAGTCTCAAGGTCAAGCTTGAGAAATTTGACAAGGGTCTTAGCAAGTGTTATGAGGGGAGTCGTGTCCTTAACCAGATACTTGAGGAACAAAGGAATCCGGCCTTGAAGGGCGGCTTGGGATTCACCCCTGAGAAATTCAAGGGGAAGAAAAAGAAAGGTCCTCAAGTGTCTAACAAAGGGCAAAACTCCCTTCATAACAAGCCCAAGGGAAACACCAACAATGCTAATAACTTTGGGCATAAAAACATGAACACTAGGAACAATCACCCTAGGAAGCACAATATGCACAACACATGGCAAGGACCTCCTAAGCACTATGATTTCACGACATGGCAATCTAGGAACCAATATGCTTGGCAATATGCTTCTAGATACAACAATTGGCAAGCTCCACCACCACCTAGCTTCTGGAATGGTCCACCTAGGCAAAACTTTGCTAGACAAGCTCCACTTAGGAACCAAGCTAGGAACACTCACAAGCACACCAAACCCAAACTTCCAAGAGCTCATGCTGAGTTGTATGACCACTACTTGCTTAGGATGAATGACAAGGGTAAGGTAGTTGCTAGATATGCTGGCTTGAGGGCTGAGAATGAGCATAAGGCGCATGTTTGGGTGCCTAAATCTTTGATTGATCGATTTGCTCCTATTGCCTCTGGCTTGAAGGCTAACCCTCGGGGACCTCCTGTGTGGGTCCCTGAGTCACACAAGTGATCTCTTCTTAATGCAGGTGAACTACCGGAGTGGAGGGTGCCATTGGATCGTTGACAGTGGGTGCACTCAACACATGACCGGCAACCCCCGGTTGTTCACCTCAATGGGGGAGGATGGATCAAACCCCCCAAAGGTCACTTTTGGAGATGGAAGTAAGGGCAAGGTAGTTGGAGCCGGAAAGGTAGCAATTTCTCTGGATCTCTCAATTGACAATGTGCTACTGGTAAACACTCTGAACTACAATCTACTTTCCGTTGCTCAGATTTGTGATTTAGGTTTCCATTGTAACTTCTCATTTGAGGGATTGTTGGTTCTGGATCAAAATGGAAAAACAGTGTTCAAAGGCTTTCGTTTTGAAAACTTGTTTCTTGTGAACTTCAATGAGCCTGCCGCATCCATCTCGGTTTGCCTCTCCGCCAAAGTCACACTTGGTTGGCTTTGGCATAAGCGCCTATGGGCATGTCGGCATGAAAATTTAAAGAAACTTTTCAAAAACGAGTTGGTTCTTGGGGTAAAAGATGTGGCATTCGAGAAGGATAAGCTTTGCTCGGCATGTCAAGCCGGCAAACAAGTGGCAAGTACTCATGCAGCCAAGAATGTCATGTCTACATCCCAACCATTTGAACTCTTGCACATTGACCTTTTTGGGCCAACAAAATATGTGAGTATTGGGGGTAATCTCTACTGCTTGGTCATAGTTGATGATTACTCTCGATACACTTGGGTATTCTTTCTTTCAGACAAAACCCCAACTGGGGATGTTTTCAAGAAATTTGTAAAGAAAGCTCAAAACAAATTTGACTGTACCCTAAAAAAGGTGAGAAGCGACAATGGGCCGAAGTTTACTAATACTTAGTTGAGTACGTTACGTGATGAGCTAGGTATTGACCATCGGTTCTCGACCACTTACACTCTGAGCAAAATGGAGTGGTTGAGAGAAAAACGAGACACTCATCGAGATGGCAAGAACAATGCTCAATGAGTATGGAACTTCGAGGTCTTACGAGGCCGAGGCAATCAACACACCGCCCTTGCTTTGCATTAATAAGTCAGATCTTCACAAGCTTCTGAAGAAGACATCCTATGAGCTGCTTGTGGGAAGACGACCCAATGTCTCCTACTTCAGGGTCTTTGGATGCAAAGTCTACATCAAGAAGAAGAGGGAGCATTTGGGCAAGTTCGAGCGAGTGGACGATGGGATCTTCTTGGGGTACTCGGCCGGAGGTCATCTTTCGTGGTGTTCAATGAAGCAAGTGGCAGATTGAAGAATCGTGTGATGTAAAGTTTGATGAGTCAAGCGGCGATCAAAGGCACCATGAGAACTTGGATGATCTTTGGTGGAGAAGAGTTGGCAAGGGCGGTGGCGGCAGATAGAAGCGAGAGGATGTGAGGCAGTTGAAGCTCAAGAGTGGTTGAGACAGTCCACACCACCTCTCACTCTGAGCCAGGTAGATTCGAGGGGCTGTGCCTCAAGATAGCTCAAGCTTGGAGCTAAGCGTCGAGAGGAAGAGATAGCTTGTGAGAAGGATGGTGAGACGGTTGATCAGACAACTGGACAATCCTCTCAGTTGATCAGAACCCATCACTCCATTGCTCGAGATCACCCAGCCGAGCAAGTGATTGGAGACCTGACTCATGGTGTGCAAACAAGGTCAAGGACGGCTAACCACATGAGCACCATGCTTTTGTGTCTCGAATTGGAGCCAAAGAAGGTGGAAGAGGCATTGGCCGACCCTAACTGGATCAATGCCATGCATGAGGAGCTAAATAACTTTGTGAGAAACAAAGTTTGGACACTTGTGGAGCGACCCAAGGACTGCAATGTGATTGGCACCAAGTGGGTGTTCAAGAACAAGACAGATGAATTTGGATTGGTTGTCAGAAACAAGGCAAGACTTGTGGCTCAGGGTTTCACTCAGGTCGAGGGTGTGGATTGTGGAGATACTTATGCTCCTGTGGCTAGACATGATGCGATTAGGTTGCTTATGGCATTCTCCACTTGTCACAACATCACTTTGAAACAAATGGATGTCAAGAGCGCCTTCTTGAATGGCTACATTGAGGAGCTGGTCTACGTTGAGCAACCTCCAGGATTTGAAGACCAAAAACACTCCGATCATGTGTACAGATTGTCCAAGGCTTTGTATGGGCTAAAGCAAGCTCGCAGGGCTTGGTATGAGAGACTCAGAGACTTCCTCATCTCCAAGGGATTCAGTGTTGGGAGAGTGGATTCTACACTCTTCACTAAGGTGGATGATGGACACTTGTTTCTGTGCCAAGTTTATGTTGACGACATCATCTTTGGGAGCTCAAGTGAGAAGATGGTACAAGACTTCAGTGAGCTGATGGCTGCAGAGTTCGAGATGTCGATGATGGGTGAGCTCAATTTCTTCTTGGGTTTCCAAATCAAACAACTCAAGACTGGAACATTCATAAGCCAAGAGAAGTACGCTCTGGACCTTCTCAAGCGTTTCGACATGGACGGATGCAAGCCACTTCGAACACCAATGGGTACAAGCGGCCACCTCGACCTCGACATAGAAGGTAATCCTGTTGATCTCAAGCTATACCGTTCTATGATTGGTGCGCTGCTTTACTTGACAGCATCTAGGCCGGATATCATGTTTAGTGTGTGCATGTGCGCTAGGTACCAAGCATCCCTAGAAATACATTTGAAAGTCACAAAGAGGATTTTCAGATATCTAAAATTCACTCCTAGTATAGGCCTCTGGTTCCCTAAGGGTGCGCGATTTGAGCTTCTTGGCTATTCTCGACTCAGATTATGCGGATGCAAGATTGATCGCAAGAGCACTACAGGGCTGTCACCTTCTCGGTAGATGTCTTGTGTTGTGGGCTTCAAAGCAGAACTCCGTGGCGCTATCTCTCGCTGAAATTTGAGTACATAGCGGCGGGGAGTAGTTGTGCTCAAATCTTGTTTTTGACACAATCCTTATATGACTTTGGTGTAAAACTTGATCACGTACCTCTTACGTGTGATAATGAGAGTCTTTGTTAAGATAGCTAGCAATCCAGGTCCAACATTCGCGCACCAAACACATAGGCGTCGAGCATCACTTCCTTAGGGATCATGTGATGAAGGGCGGCGTCGTGATTGGATCTGTCTTGACGGAGGATCGACTTGCGATATCTTTACCAAGCCACTAGATGAGGTACGATTTTGCAAATTAAGAAATGAGCTGAACATACTAGATAGGTCAAATGTGATCTGAGATAGCCGTGGGGCTATGTGTGTGAACCTGGCAAAACTTAACACTTGAGACAGTTGACTGAGCTTTGGTTGTTATACTTAGTTCAAATTGTGCACTATTGTGAAACTGTATGATTTGAATAGCTTGCTCTCAGAAATACTGTCATTTAACGCAATACATGCTTAACTTTAATTTCACTATGCAAATTGTCACTTGGAGCATGTGCTAGGCAAAACTCAAAGCTCTTATTGCCTCGGTGTTGCTCAAACTTCATTGAATGATCTTGTATATCTAGCTCTAGGCATGACATCAACATAAAAAAAAAATTATATGCAAAATATCAAATAAGGTTGACAAAAAAAAAGGGGTCACACATGTCTCACCAATGTCTTTCCAACGAGATGGCTTGCCATTGCACTAGGCATGAACTTGGGGGGAGCTTTGGATAATCAAGATGTTGAATCCTTCAGTGTAATGCTGGGCAACATCGCCAAAGGTTTGAGACATGGAAAATTTGAGAAAACTTAAGCTTGAGATGTCCTTTCTTAACAATTGCATGTAATGTGATTTCTATTGTTGACTTGAACACGTTTAGGCACTAATGGTTTTGGTTCACCCAAATCATGCTCTAAGTTCTTAATTACTTGAACTTCACGACAAATCAGCTTATATTGCCTTATGTGACATGTTGACCTAGAGTAGCTTGAAAATGAAATGTGGTGGATCATCTGTGCCATATGATTTTGTATAACTCTCAAAGCTCTTGAAATCATTTCTTTTGCTATGCATATTGCTCAAATGGTCGTGATACTTGCTTGCTGTTATACCCTTTGTTGTTCATTGATGCCAAAGGGGGAGAAAGAATTGCAAATCTTGATCTTTACCAAGGGAGAGATGGTTGGAGAGCGAACTGTGCATATGAGAGGTGCATTGATTTAGGGGGAGCTAGGTCGTAGGTTGGCATTGCCCTGCACTTTCATTTCTTATGCCTAGTTGCTATTTTAAGTGAAGTCATGGGTCATGCTATTTTGCTCGGTTGGAACTAATCTATTGCACCAGACACATATTTGCTTGTTGAGATGGTTGTGCAGGAAGATTTGCAGGTGTTGTCATCAATTACCAAAAAGGGGGAGATTGTAAGATCAAGGCTCCCATGGGCTTAATGTTTTGGTAATTGATGCCAATTGGGTCTCGACGGATCGCATCAAGGCTAAGGATATTATTTGCTAGTTCTTCTATTTTTCTTGTGTGCGTGTCTGCTTCTGGCCCACCCGGCCCATTGATGTCCGCAAAGCTCATCTCTCTGGTTGTAGGTCCCACTGAGCACAGGTCATAGGGGTTCCTAGAGTGCCAGGTATTAGCCTTTAGCGAATCATCTAGAGCGAGTCCACCTGTCTAGGTTCGAGAGAGTTCGGGAGAGTTCGGGAGTGACAATGCTCGTGGTTTCAGAGCCGCCAAGTTCCCAAGCCAAATATTCTGTTTAGGCGCGAAACCTCCCGCCCAAATGATTTGAACCTCATTGTGTCCACAAATCGACAAATTGTCCCTTGACCAAGCGTGGTGGCGAGAGAGGCGGCGAGGCGAAGTCGGTAAATTTAGCCTCTGTCGGACAGCGTCCGAATCGCCATCAGACGGCGTCCGGTGAGCCCAAGCCAAAATTTTGGCCAAGTCCCAGACGCACCCTCTCATCCGGACGGCGTCCGACCGCAAGCTAGACGGGTCCGAAGCGGCATGAATTTCCCAAAGAGAGGCTTGAAAATGGCTAAGTCCCAACGAACCGTCCACATCGGACGGCGTCCGTCGAGGACCGGACGGCGTCCGTGAAGTAGAAAATCGACGGCGATGGGCATCGGACGGCGTCTGGCGGCGTCCCGACGCCGCCACCCTTGTCGGACGCGTCCGACGAGTTCTGAACGGCGTCCGCGATAGCTAAACCATCGACCAAACACTGGCGGGCGCCACATTTTGCTTGTGATGGCCTCGCTGCCGACGCGTCCGATAAGCTACGGACGGCGTCCGACGAAGCACAAAACGTCCCAAACCTTGGTCGGACGGCGTCAAGCAGCGACGGACGGCGTCCGACGGGCGATCTGAATCTCGCGATTTAATCTGGACCGTCCATTTCTAGGGTTTCGCCTTGGGGCTATAAATAGGGGCTAGGAGCATGGGAGAAACTTGAGAGAGCCTATTCTAGCAGCCACCCCTTGCCCTAGCCACCCAAGAGAGCTCCTCCCATGGTTCCCATCTCCATCTAGGGTTTCCATGCCATTTGAGAGGGATTGAGAGGGAGAGGGAGAGAGGAAGAAGAAGAAGTCATACCTTGCCTCCTCCGGTCATCTCCAAACCTCTCCTTCTCACTCCCATGGGGTTCTTCATCTAGCCCCCATGGTGGATGTGAGGTGGTGAAGTTGGTGTCTTCCGGTCTTTGTGCTCTTGGGACTCTTGCTACCGGGAGACGTTGTCATCGCCAAGCTTCGTCAAGGTTGTCACAAGCAAACCCTTCTCCGTGAAGGTCATCGTGCTTCTCACGGTGCTTCCTCTCCGTTAAATCGGGGTGTGCAAAGCCCGCCATCGCCGTCGGCGGCCACCTTGCTTCTCAAGGTGCTCTTCTCGATCTTGTCGGAGATGTGCTAAATCCTCGGTGTGCTCGAGGTCGGCTTGTGAAAGTCGGTGTTTGAGGTCCTTCAGGTGTGGAGGCTGCGATTCGTGTGAAGGTTTGGGCTCGCCTACCATGTGTTGGTGAAGAGCTACCACGAGTGGATTGAGGGTTAGGGGCGAGAGAGTCCCGACTTCTCTGTGAGAAGTTTCCTCAGCGGAGGCGTGGGTGTTCATGTGTTGAGCACGAACTTGATAAAAAGATCGGTTTTAGCCTCTCTGTCTCATTTACTTATCGCATCTTGATATCCTTTGCTTGCAGTGCCTTCGTGACTCCTACACTTGTGCTCGATTGTTTCCGCCTACTAGACTTGTGTAGGAATTCACGCGCTAGTGTGTGTCCTTAACTTGCTTAAGTGACAAAGTGCAACAAAAGTACAAATTGAAATAGTCCGATTCACCCCCCCTCTCGGCCTTAGGTTCCTTCACCCACCGGTTTCGGTGACTCCGGACTCCCCGGCGGCGCCGTGGTTGGCCAGCTTGGCCCTTCGTCGATGCGCGCCCGGGCAGTGGTGCAAATTTGAGGCGTGGGACAGTGTTTCCGCTTCCTCCCGTTCTTTGTTGCCCTCGCCTCCTCTCGCAGATCTCCTGGTGAGGGGGGCGGGGCCAAGACGACAAGAGCCAAGACGACAAGAGCCAGGCGACCCCTACGGGGGCTCGGCCGGGCAGGCGTGCAGGTGGCCGTGATCTCCGGTCCCACCTGGAGGACCGCCACTTGCTGCATGGAGAAGACCTGCGTGACAAGCTCCGCGGGCGCGACCGAAGGCGACAGCGTTGTCATTGCCGCCGCGAGGACCGACAAGAGGGCTCCCGCAGAGTGCCTCGGCCGGTGAGGTGGCGCTTCTTGGCGCCGCCTAAGCGGCGAAGCGGCGGGCGAGGACCGCGTCGAGGCGAAGGCTCCGGCGTCGGGTGCAGCGCCTTTTCTAAGGAGCTGCGCCAAGCGTCCGGTGGTCGGAACGATTTCGTCCGCCCCCATCGAAAAGTATGACGGCTCCACCAATCCCGATGAGTTTTGCAGATCTACACGCGGTGATGCACCGACGGAGGGTCGGGAAGGTTACGGCGAACTACTTCCCAGCCGGTCCTCACCGTGAGCCAGCTCGTGGCTCATGAACTGCCCGAGTCCGTGGGGTCATGGAAGGAGCTCTCGGGCTCTTCATCACCAACTTCGGGGCACCTTGAGCAGCCGGAGTGGAAGGCGACCTCCTGGCGTGGAAGCGGAAGAAAGGAGAGTCATTGCTTGGCGACTATATTCGGCGCTTGATTAGGTCCGCAGCAGCATCCCGACATCTCCATCGGCGCCGTGGTCACGGCATTCGGAGAGGCGCCGAGACCCCAAGGTCAAGGAGAAGATGGCCACCCGCAAGATCAAAGCAGCGGAGGAGCTCTTCACCTTGGCGCTAAATCGCCCTTCAGCGGAGGCTCAGATCCGCCCATTGCTTGCGGCGAGGTCATTCTTGGCGGCGGGCCGGACCTCGAGAACCCGGCAGCAAGGACAAGAAAAAGCGCAAAGCGGCCGAGACCGGCAGGTCATGGCAGCCGAAAGCCGACGACGACGACAACGACGACGACAGCCAACCAGCGCGCGGCGGGCGAAAAAGAGGAGGAGGTCGCGGCGCCGGCGGGTATGGTCCCGTAAAGCGGCGGGCGCGGCGGCCATAGCGATCGCCGTGGCGCGACGGCCCAGCGACGCGACGAGGCGAACCGTCGCCCGTGAGTGGGACGGAAGGCCTTCTTGTCCCATTCACGCAACAACTCCCACGACTTGGCGGTGCCATGTCGTTAGCAAGATAATGGACAAGCGAGTCCACGAGCAGCGGCAGCGGCGGCGTCCGGCGATGGCAAGGAGCAAGAGACGCAACCGCTTGGTTTTCGGCGGCGGGCGAATTACCGTCATCCACGGCGGTTGACCACCTATCCGTCCCACGCTAGCTTTAAGCGTGCGATGAGAAGTGTGCGCCGCCATGCCCGGCTTTAGGTCAACAAGGCGGTGGCGTGGTCGGGCAACCGATAGCGTTCGGTCGGCCGATCACCCGGCCCGATCGCCCGACCTGGACATCTCCCGATCGTGGTTGCGCCACGGTCCGGAATGTAAAGCTAGGGCGGGTCTTTGGTAGACGGAGGAGTTCCTCAACCTCTGTCGCCGGTCGCCACGGCGCTCAGATCCAGCGATGGGAGCTTCGTCCAACACTCCGTTCTTGACATCGCGCCGGCTGAATCCGTCGGCGAAGCGCGTCGATCTCCGGTGGCGTTTGGATGCTCGACAACTTCCGCACCGAGATGCTCGAGTTGGTGGCGGACTTGACCTCCCTAGCGCCATACTAGGTTGGCGGCGTGACCAAGTTCATGGCGGTTTGCCACTATCGTACATGGTGGTGAAGATCCGGGGCGGTGGCCCCATCGTCTTGAAAGTGGACCGCCCGGAGGCGCTCCGCTGCGACAAGGACGCTCTCGCTTTGGTGGGGGCGATCGGTGCCCAGAAGGCCGAGGATTCGACTCTGGGAGCTCCTCCGGCGAAGACCCGTGCCTCCCACGGTTTGTCCGCGGAGGTTAAGGCGGTCTCCCTGAGTGAGTCGAGACCGGCGAAGACCGTTCGGTGGGCGCCTCTCGGCGCCAAATAGGAAGGCGCGCTCGTCTCCTTCCTCGATCCTAACGAGCGTGTTTGCATGGCAACCGTCCGACATGGCTGGGTCCCGAGGAGGTGATTGAGCACAAATTAGCGGCGTTCGGCCGCGACCGGTCATCTGCGAAGGTCGGAAGCGATCGGTGGAGAGCGAGAAGTTATCCGCCAGAGGTGGACAAGCTCTTAAGGCGGGTGCGTCCGTAGTGTCGCCCATCCTGTGGCTCGCGAACCCGTCCTCGTCAAGAAATCCAGCAGGCGTTGGAGGATGTGCGTGGACTTCACCGACCTCAACAAAGGCGTGCCGAAGGATCCGTACCAGCTGCCCGCATTGATCTTATCGTCGACTCAACGGTGGGTGCGGCGGTATGCTACGGATCGTACTCGGGTACCACCAGTTAGCATGGCGAAGAAGATGAAGACAAGACCGCCTTCGTGGCGCCCATGGGCGTCTCTTCGCTACTCTAAGGATGGCGTTGATTTGAAGAATGCAGGCCCAACCTATCGGCGGGCCATGCATATCGCTCACCGCCCCAAATAGGGCGACACGGAGGTGTATGTCGATGACTGGTGGTGAAATCGAGAAAAGCGAAGGAGTTGATCGGCGACACGGAAGAAACCTTCACCAACTGAAAATCTTGCATCAAGCTTAATCGAGAGAAATGCGTGTTCGCCGTTCCGTCGGGCAAATTGCTGGGATTCCTCGTCTCCCAGAGGGGGATAGAGGCGAACCCTGACAAGATCGCAGCGATCGAGAACATGAAGCCCCCGACGCGACTTGGCGGATCACGATGCTTGGTGGTGCTTGACCTCCTGGGCAGCTTTATAGCTCGCTGGGGATAAAAGTCTCCCACTGCTCAAGCTCCTAAAGAAGACCAACCAGTTCGAGTGGACGGCGGAGGCGCAGGAGGCGTTCGACGGTCTGAAGAAGTATCTCACCTCCCCGCCCGTACTGGTCGCCCTAGACCCGGCGAGGCAGCTGATCCTCTACGTCGCGGCAAACCCCAGTGTGGTCAAGTCTGGTCTTTGGTAGCGAAAGGAAGGAGTTCAACGCCCATCTACTACATCGACAAAGTCATCCACGGCGCTGAAACAAGGTATTCACAAGTGCGAAGATGCTCTACGCCCGTCTTGTGGCGTCCGGTTACGCCACTACTTCCGGGCGAGAAGTTACGGTGTTGACCAAGTATCCCTTGCGGAGTTCCTCTTCAACGAGGCGACGGGTCGCATCGCCAAGTGGGCCATGGAGCTGGCGAGTTCGATCTCAAGTTCGCTCCCGAGCGGCCATCAAAGGGCAAGCTCTGGCGGAGTTCGCTCGATGAATGGACTCCGGCGGACACAGGAAGCGAAGACACCCACCCTCGCCGTGGACTCTCTTCGTCGGCGGCTCGTTCCTACCGAGGAGCTAGATTGGCGTCGTCCTAGTGTCTCCCACCGGCGATGTCGTCCGGCACCTGGTGGTGCTGGAGTTCCGCACCACCAACAACGTCGCGGAATACGAAGGATTGCTCGCCGGGCTCAGGGTGGCTTCGACCCTTGGCATCCGACGGCTGCAAGTAAAAGGCGACTCTCTCGGTCATCAACCAGCGAGGAAGGATTTCTCTGCCGGATCCGTCATGGCGGCCTACCCGGCGGAGGTGCGCCGGTTGGGCGGGACTTTGAGGGTTTGGGCTTCGTGCACGTCCCTCGCCGCGATAATTATATGGCGGATGAATCGTCCCGCATTGCCTCGTCAAGGGCACTGCTTGGTGGGGTCTTTGAAGAAAGACTTCTGTTGCCGTCGTCGCAGACCCCCAATCTGGCGGGGCGGCGCTTTCCACGCAGCTCCCACCTCTGGAGGAGCGTCACCGATCTGCTGCGGCTCCCGGTTGGAGGGGAGGCGGAAGAAGCTGGCCGAGGCGGTTGGCGGAAATGCCGTGCCGTAGAGTACGCGTCGGCGACAATGTCGTAACGTCGTCACACTCGTCCGGGAAGGTCGATGGATGGATCCGATCCTAGCCTACTGCGGGATTGAGTGATCCCAGCGATGACGCGTCGGTGAGAAGATAGCGCATAAGGCCAAGCGCTACATACAGTAGGTGGGGACACAGATCGTCGAGCGCAAGCGGAGTTCTCTTGAAGTCGTCACTTTCGAGAAGCGGGAGTGCAATTCTCTCTGAGATCCATGGAGGCATGTGCGGGAGCCATTCGGGGAGCCGGGCGTTGGTTGGGAAAGCTTTACGCCACGGCTTCTATTGGCCTCTACCCTCTAGGATGCCTTCGAGCTGGTGAGGAGATGCAAAGCGTGCCAATTTCATGCTAAGCAGATCCACCGACCGGCCCAGGCGCTGCAAACCATTCCGCTCTCCTGGCCGTTCGCGATGCAGGGGCTAACATTCAGGCCCGTTCATGCGAGCGATCGGGGTTACACACATCTGTTCCGCCGCCATCGACAAGTTCACTAAGTGGGTTGAAGCCTCGCCAATCCCGGCGATCACATCCGCAGCGGCTATCAAGTTTATGAAGAGCATCTTCGTCGGTTCGGTGTCGCCAACAGAATCATCACTGACAACGGCGCTCAGTTCAAAAGCGCTGATTTCCAAGACTGGTGCGAAGAGTTGGGTACCAAGCTATGCTTTGCCTCCGTTAGCATCCGAAGAGCAATGGGCAAGTGGAAGCGAAGCGAACGGAGAGGTCTGAAAGGGCTCAAGACAAGGGCGTTCGATCGCCTGGAGAAGCGTGGTAAGCGCTGGGCTGAAGAAGTCCCCACTGTGTTGTGGGCGCTGCGGACAACTCCTATCAGAGCCACCGGCGAGACCCCATTCTTCTGGTGTATGGCTCGGGCGGTGCTCTATCGAGCTCGCCCGGCTCCCGAGGTGGCGGCGTTCGGTGAAGACAAAGACCACGGCCGGCGTCGGGGCGAAGTGAATCTCCTGAAGGAGATCCGAGACAGGGCGGCGATCCGGGACGCCAAGTATCAGCAGGCGGTAGCGCCGTTATCAAGCAAAGCGGTGTGTGTGAGAACACTGGCGTTGGGCGACCTCGTTCACAAGAAAATCCAAGCGCGGTAGGGGCGCAACAAGCTGTCTCCCACAATGGGAGGCCCCTTCAAGGTGGTCTCGATCTCCGCCCAGCTCGGTCAGGCTCGCATTCGAGGATGGTCGCGAATTGGCGAACACTTGGAGCGTCGAGCGGTGAGAAGTTCTACCGTGAGTAGCGATTCCAAGCTTTTTTTGGCCTTCCTTTGGAGCCGAAAGCGCGAGGTCTTCTTCCTTCACCGCTCGCCTCGAAATTTGGATTGTACAAAGCCATCTTCAATAAGAGATAAGTTACATCTCCTTGTGGGCATCTGTTTCTTTTTACGCCTCAAGTCTGTTAGAAAGCATTACATTGAAAGTCGGCGTGAAAAAGTACTTAAGGCGAATGGCCCTTAGTTGCAAGGATTTAACGCCTACAACTCGCGCGGTTAGGCGAGGCGAGGCGAGGCGACGGAAGGGGTTCTAGCTGGTGTGTCGGCTCGGTCTCAGGTAATGCGTCAACAATGACACCAAATGACTAGACCACTTTCGAAAGCTAAGTGCTCGCCACGCCGACGTCTAGGGTCGGTTCGCAAAGAGGCCATAAGGGTTGAAGTAACGGATGCCTAAGGAAAAAGCGCCACTTTCAGCGAAAGCTCATCTAAAGCTTTTTGGCGATTAGTGGCTTAGCCTTAAAAGGTCTCATTAGAAAGCATTCTCGCGAAAGTCGGTAGCGAAAGTACTTATGGTGATGGCCCTTAGTTGCAAAGGTAAACGCTTATAACTTACGCCGGTGCGGCGGCGGTTGACGGAAGGGGTTCTAGCCCGGTGTGTCGGCTCGGTCTGAGCAATGCGCCAACAATGCTGCCGTGACTAGACCACTTCCGGAAGCTAAGCGCTCGCCACGTAATGTTTAAGTCGGGTTGCGAGAGGCCATAAGGGTTGAAGTAACCAGATGCCTAAGAAAACAGCGCTCACTTGCGGCAGAACGTTCAGTCTAAAGCCTTTGGCGGTCGGTGCCCCAGTTCAATTTCGCAAGTTAAAATTGTGCGAAGTTCAAGTGAGACTCACAACAAAAGAGCAAAAGTTTGTTTGCATTGATAGGCAACGTTTACAAGGCAAAGTAGACAGGGGAGTTTCGCTACTCCTCCTCGTCTTAAATCTTCATTGAGCGCGCGCCGCCCATCATGGATCTGTGGCGGGCGGCGGTGTCAACCCGCGCCTGCTCAATCCGGTCCAGCTGGCACGAAGGATCCCGGTGGCGGCGTCGAGATCAAACGCGGCGTCTCGAGCAAGACAGTTGCCCAAGATGAACCGCGCCGCTTCAAGAGCGCCTTGGCGACCGTCTTCGATCGCCCGCGTCCGCAGCGCCACCGGAAGACCGCGCAGGGCTTCGGCGGCTCGTCCGGCGCCAACGCCCGCGTCAGCCTGCCGTCTCCTCAATGAGAATACAAAATAACGCTTAATGGATGCAGCAAGGTCCGAAAACCGTGGTAAGCGGTCGCGGATGTCGGCGAGGGTTCGGAGGTGCTCGAAGTGTTCCAGCGGAGGTCTTGATCCGCTTATGGCGAGGCGTGGCGGCTTAAGCTGCCGCAGACCTCATGGTCATCGCCTCCTCGCGGCGGTTTCTTGGCCAAGGGCCCGCCGCGGCTTCGCCGCGGATCGCTCCACCAAAGCAAGGGCTTCCTCGCGTTGCCAGTGTGCAGGAGAGGCGCCAAGCGCCTCGAAGCGCCCACGCCGGTATCCACGGCCGAGATGGCGGCGCGCCAGTGACGCGGTGGGCGAAGGTTCTCCGGCTGCGGCCCGGCGAACTCCGCCGCCGCGAGCGACCTCCGTCGAAGGTCTGCGGCAGGCCGAGGGTCGGCAAGTCGCAAGCGAGCTGATGCCCAGCCCGCCTGTTCCAAGAAGGACAAACAGGGTTCAGGTATGCAAAAGCGTGTAGCATGCTAACCCTAATGCGAAATGTGCGTAAGCGCAGGAAAAACCAACCTGAAGTGGCGCGCCTCGACAGCGAATCTTTGAAGGGGGGAGCGCCAAGTCGCTTGATTACGGAGGTGGTGGTGGCGCGGTCACGGTCACCGCTGTCGAAGCAGGCGCCGGCGCGTCGGCAATCACCGGCGCAGGAAGCGTCGGCGTAGAAGGAGCGGAAGAAACTGGCGCAGGCGGCGCCAGCTCTGAAATCGCCGCCTCGCCTCGCCCGGTGGCGAGCGGCGGCGGCAGACGAGCCCCACGCCCGGGGGGGCGGTGGCGGCGAAGCTTCGAGATTGGAGGGCGAGCCCTCTTTGGGCTCGTCTCCCTCCTCTTCGCCATCGTCCCACGGCGAGGATAAGGCGGCGCTTCCCGGCGCGGTCGAGTCGGCCACCACGAGCGGAGGTAGCGGCGGTCGCGAAGCTTAAGCGATCACCGGAGGCGGATCGCGGATCTGTAGTGGCCCCGTGCCACTTGGACCGCAGACCGAGACCTCCATGAGGGGCAGCGCGCGCAGTGTTGGTTGCGCTCCGTGGATCCCGATCGCGAAGGGAGGATGCTGCGAGCAGGCGAAGTGCGGCCGGTTGGCGGGGCGATAGTCCCGCCCCGATCCGAGCACGTCGTCCGAAGACGTTCCTGCGGTGGGCAAGCAAAAAGGAAGCCGTAAGGACGGCGAGCAAAATTCCAAGAAAGGCAAGAGACCCAAAATACTAAAAGAGCACTCACCGCCGGGGCGACGCGACTCCATCGTTGTCGCCATAGTACATCGGTAGGCGAGTCCTCATCGAGCGGCAGAGTCGGCGCCGCAAAAATCCGCTGCGATGAGGGTTCCGGTGAGCCCGCGGCGGCGAAGATCGACGATGCGCGCCAGCATCAAATCCAGCTCTGCTGAGTCGTCGGGCAAAGCCCCCCAGTTAGCGGTGGGCTCCGCAGGACCCTCGGGGAGAGAAAGATCGTCGCGGCCGGAGTCCTCCACGTCTGACCATTGTCGGTGCCGATCCTTCGGTTGGACTTGGGCGCGAGGATGAAAAGCGGTGGTTTCGCGGGCGTGAAGTAGCAGCTCCGATGGTTCGCTCGGCGCTGACCTCGCGTCGCGACGAAGAGCCGCCAGAGTGGGAGGCTTGGCATCGTCCCCACGAACATCTCGCGAAGGTGGGCGAAGATGGCGGCGCAATGATGGAGTTGGGGAAGGTGCACCGCCGGATCTCGTAAGGCGAGCACCCCAAGAAAAAATTCAGAGTACGGCGGGATGGGCCCTTGGCGCCGCCAGACGAAGGTGATATTCTCCCCGTCGCGGGGGCTCGGCGCCATGGTGCCGAGGCGGAACCGGGCGGCGGTTGGCGGCACGAACACTTGGAGCCGCCTCACTGCATCTTCGCCGGCGGCGGAGGTGGGAAAACCTGGCCCAGGCGAGGGCACGCCCACGGCGATCCTTGCTGCGTTTGGCGTCATTGGAAGCGGTGGAGAAGTTGGCGAAGAAAAGAAGGCTACGTGGTGGTAGCGAAGGAGGCAATTGGCGGTTAGTGAAGACTTAGCGTGCGGAAGGATTGACCGCGTGACCGAGAGAAGTATTTATAGGCGTGGGGCGCGAGCACGACGGTTTGGATTCCGCCACGCGCAGCGCGCGCCATCATTGCCCAGCGTTTTGGGTTTCCCAGCGGCGTAGTTCCCCAAGGAAGATCGTATGCGAGATGGAGAATCGGCGTCTGCCGCCGCAAGGTGGTGGGCCCCGACGATTCGCCCCGCCTCGAAAGCGGAAAAGTGTCTGCTTGCGACGGTTCGCGTATCATGGTGGACCCGGGCTCTTGCCGATGTAATAAATACCGTGGTACAAAGAGTCCCGAGAAGACAAAGCGGGCCCACGCGTCGGCGGGTGAGCAAGGCCCCAGCGTGGGCGAGCCCTCGGCTCTCAAGGAGGGCCCCACGCGTCGGCCAGGCGAGCAAGGCCCAGGCGTGGGCGCGAGCCCTCACACTCAAGGCGGGCCCAGCGCGTCGGCGGGCGAGCAAGGCCCGTGGCGTGGGTGAGCCCTCGGCGCTCAAGGAGGGCCCCACGTGTCGGGCGATCAGCGTCGGGCCCAGGGCGTGGGCGAACCCTCAGAGGCCAAGAGGGCCCCACGCGTCAGCGGGCGAGCAAGGCCCAGTGGCGTGGGCAAGCCCTCGGCCTCAAGGAGGGCCCCATCGTCGGTGAGCGATCGGACCCAGTGCGTGGGCGAGCCCTCGATGAGCCAAGAGGGCCCCACGCGCCCGAGGCGGGTGCGTGGGCGAAGTCCCTCTCAAGACCAGCGAGGCCCCACGCGCGTCGGTGCGGTGCGTGGCGAGCCCTCAAAGACTGAGACGAGGGCCCGACGCGCCGAGGTGTGCGTGGCGAGCCCTCTCGAAGACCAGGCGAGGGCCCCACGATCGTGGGGCCAGCGTGGCGAAGCGTTGCGAAGAGTCTTCCGGACGAAGGCTCCCTGCCGCAAAGGACGGCGCATTTAATCGACATCACGCGGATGGACGGTGAAGAAATGATTACCGCTTCTGATGACCCTTGCGGTCCGGCGGTACATCCATCAGGCGCGAAGAATTGACCGGAGAGAAGGTTTGCTTGAGGAGGCCGCCAGCGTCGGAGGAGCAGGTGGGCCCCACCCGCACCTCATCGGTGTATTGTCTTGGTGGGTGGCCATCGGGCGGCTGCGCGAGAAGCGGTGCAGCGCGTGGGCGTGGGCGGCACATTTTCGCCTCTCTTCTGTCGTGTCTTGTCGATTATCTTGAGTATCTTGTCTTGTCTACCCCTCGGCTCTCTCCGCCAGTTCAAAGCTTGTATAAAAGGAGAGGAGACAGAGGGAAGAGGGTACGTTGCACAAGCATAGGTTCCAAACACACGCAGTTCACAAGCACCCTGTAAACACATTCCCATTCAACCACAATCAGAAAAGAGCTAAGGCTCGGCGGAGTAGGACTATTACCCGCGAGGTCCGAACTCAGTAAATCGGCGAGTCGCTCCTTGTTGTGCCCGACGCTCAAATCGAACCAAGCTTGATCGAGTTGGCTAGCAGACTAAAAATCTGACTAGGGTTGTGATCCGCAGTGGTTGAGCGGTGAACACGCCGTCACTACTCAATACACAAAACCTTTTTTTCGAATCCGATCGACCTCGTCGAAAGGCTTCAACTCGCAGGTAGAGCTATCTCGATGGGATAATCGATTCTTTCCTGTAACCCGTATGCATGGCTGCATCATGTTGATCTCATGTATACAAACCATGTTAGACTGTCTCGGGATTTACCGATCTTTAACATGTTCTCACATATTGCACTGTCTCGATTCAATCGATCTGTAATGTGTGTTTATCCTGTAATACCGACTGTTCAATATTTCATATGCTTTCTTCTGAATCCGATATATGCAACTGCCTCGTTTAATCGATCTTGTGTATGCCTTGTTTAGGACCTTGCATGTGTAAGTGTTTACCGATCTGTATTACATCTCTTATTAGTTTTAGACCTTTGCATCGGTTTATTGGTTTATATTGAGATTTATATCTGAATACTGTCTTGACCTGACCAATCTGTTCAATCTATTTCTTGGTTTAATCTGATATATTGATATTAAGGTTTATTGCTAATATTATAACAAAAAAACTAAAAAGAACTAAAGGATTTAAACTTGAATGTTCACTTAAATTTATTCGCTCTATCGGGCTTTAAGCCGATAGATCCGGTAATCGGGATCTAGCAAGCCGATTACAAATAACCTGATCTGGCTATTACAAAGCCGATTAGGCTTGTATTACTGATGATTTTCTCCTTATCGATTCACAGGTCAAATCGACTGGTACGCTTGGTTTGAGTTGCGACGCAGTCACTGGATTGACGCTTCTGCATGTGTGTTCACAGAAACCCTCGTTTTTGTGTCAACGACCGTATATACTGTTCTTTTTCTGTATCCAGCCGATTACCCGATGTCCCGATCCAAAGTTCCAGACCCACGGCCCACGGCGGCACGGCCCAAATGCTCTGTCAATCCTAATCGGCGCATCCCCTGACTGCAGCGCCGCTAACCCTAGAGCGCAGCCACCTCCTGGTTCCCGCAGCCGCAGGCCGCAGCCACTCCGGTGCCGCACTGCCGCAGCCGCCGCCGTGTCGGCGTCGCCCGTCGCGGACTCTCCGCCCATCGCCAATCGCCGACTCGCCGCCCATCGCCCGTCGGCTCGTCGCCCTGTCCATCGCGAGTAGCCTGTCCATCGCCGGTCGCCGACACGCCGCCCATCTTACCGGCTACCGTCACAGTCACAGCCCACAGGCTCACAGCTACTCGCCTACTCCAAGTCTCCAACCCGCCGCCGACCAGATCCAAGGTATGTATGCCGTATGGTGACCATATTGGCTTGACTTCCTCGTCTCTTGAAGTATTGATGAAATGTGGTGCTGAAATGCTGAATGCTGGTTGCTCTGTTGCTGAAATCTGAATGTATTTACTATCTATGCTACATTGCTACTTCTGCCACTGTTTATCGATGAAATCTGGTGCTGAATGTATCTGTTGCTGAACGAAATCTATTGCTGAATGAAATCAGTATTTGCTTAATGAAATCTGAATGTATCTGCCACTGTATTTGCTTAATGAAATCTGAATATCTGCCACTGTATTTGCTTGCTGTATAGAAAATTCAGTACTACCAAAATACTGAAATACCGTACCGAAATAATTCGGTATTTCAGTATTCGGTAGTAGGTTTTGTCAGCAAAAATTTGGTACCCATTTTCCAGATACCGAATTTTTTAAATACCGAATAAACTGAACCGAAAACACCGAAAAAACCGAACGCCCACCCCTAGTGGTGGAGGGGTGCGCGGCGGTGGAGTGTTAGGGAGGCGGCGCGGAGGTGTAGGCGACGGCGTCGAGGACGATGGCGCGGTGGCGAGGACGGCGTGGTGGCGGTGTAGGCGACGTCGTCAAGTAGGACGGCGGCAATGGCTTTGCGACTTAGAAAAATTTGGTTGGAAAGGGCGGGGAAGAGGAGTTATATAATACACCTCTCTAGAAGCGGTTTGTATTACCAACCGCTTGTGAAAAGCCCTCTACAAGCGGTTCGTAGTTTTAACCACTTGTCGAGAAAACTTCTACAAGCGACTGGTAGAACGAACTGCTTGTAGAAGCGGTTGGTGGCGCGAAATTAAATTTCGCAATTTCTCCCGCGAACAGTAAAGGCCTCTGCAAGCGGTTGGTAATACAACCCGCTTGTAGAGGCCACTTCTACAAGCGGTTGGTAGGACGAACCGCTTGTAGAAGTGGCGCCATCACACGTGGCGAGGCTTGGGACGTACCACTCTATCGATGACGTTTAAGAAGGTATTGCGCCCTTCTTATGTTGAAATGAAACTTCCTCCCACTTGGCTAGCGTGGCGTTTAAGTCTGGAGCTCCGTCTTTGATCGAGAGTTCGAGCAAACTTGCCTGCTGTTGCCTTATATTTTTTTTAGAAATATATACAAAAATACTAAAAAATCTTTTTTGGCATTACTTTCATTTCTAAATATGTACTTAGCACATTATTTTTTTCAAAAAACTAAAAAATCTTTTTTTACATTACTTTCATTTCTAAATATGTACTTAGGCCATTATTCTTTTCAAAAATAGTAAAAAATATTTTTGGCATTACTTTGATTTCTAAATATGTATTAGCCCAATATTCTTTTCAAAAATAGTAAAAATATTTTTTGGCATTATTTCATTTCTAAATATGTGGCCATTATTCTTTTCAAAAATGCATATAAATTATTTTTGGCATTACTTTCATTTCTAAATATGTACTTCGCCCATTATTCTTTACAAAAAAACTAAAAAATATTTTTTGGCATTACTTTTATTTCTAAATATGTGGCTATTATTCTTTCCAAAAATATTGCTTCCATCTTATAAATTTTTAAAAATGCAATTACATGATAACATAGTTCATACAACCACATGATATATTTAATATGACCACATAATAAGGGTCATCCTAATCATTTATATTTTTTGTCTTCACAATTCTTCCTTCATCGTGATCGTGGCGTATATGCGGAGCATCCATGTCTGTGTCATCCAGAATGCTTATGTCAACATCTACTGCAAATGGAGGGATCTCATCGAACTGATCGTGCTCTTTCTCGTCAGTAACGTCCTCTACTCCGACAATCCTTCGTTTGCCTTGGAGAACCACATGCCGCTTTGGCGGTTCCTTCTGCTTGTCTTTGATTTGATTCTTTTTTGGTTTGCTTGACATGTTTAATACGTAGAAGAACTATCTCGCCTCGTTCGAGAGAACAAATGGTTCTCTCAAGTAGCCGACTTCTTGGAGGTCAACGGTAGTCATGCCGTATTTATCGACATTCACGCCGTCTGTATTTAGTTTTACCCATTGGCACTTAAACAATGGGACCTTCAAAGGCCCATAGTCGAGCTCCCATATCTCTTCTATGAATCCATAATATGTGTCCACCCTGCCTCTGTTGTCGGCAGTTTCTATACGAACACCGCTATTCTGGTTTATGCTATTTTATCTTGTGATCTCGTGTAGAATGTGTAACCATTTATCTCGTACCCCTGCCATCTCACAATTTCAGCGGATGGTCCCCGAGCCAGGCGTTGTAACTGTTCATTGTTGGAGTTGCTCTTGAGGATATGGTTTTGTAACCATGCGTCGAAAGAATCCATATGCCTCAGTGTTATCCACGTATCATTCTTCTCTGGGAACTGGCGACGTAGAGCATTTTTGTGTTGGAGGACATACGGGGCGACCACTGTCGATTGCTTCAACACAGTGAAATGTGCTTGCTTAAATGTCTGAAGATCGTTGCATGCAACTACTTTTCTTCCAAGTGTTTCTTTACCTCGTAGCCTGCCCTCATGGCGTGATATAGGGACGCCGATGGGGTCTAGATCATCAATGTAGTCCACAGAACTCGACCACCTCCTCTGTCACATAACCCTCGGGAATGCATGCTTCCGGGCGAGAACGGTTACATACATACTTCTTTAATACGCTCATGTACCTCTCGAAAGGGAACATGCTGTGGAGATAAACGTGCCCAAGAATACCTATCTCTTTGCTTGGATGAACAGTGAGATGAACCATGATATCAAAAAAGGCAGGAGGAAATATTATCTCGAGGATAACCACACTTTGTACCATGTCAGCCTGCAGATCACCTAGTTTCTTTGGATCGATGACCTTCTGGGAAACGGCATTGAAAAACGAACACAGCTTTGTGATTGTCCCCCGTACCCACTCGGGCAGTAATCCTCTCAAACCACCGGGAGCAACTGTGTCATCAGCACAAGACAGTCATGGGATTTTAGGTGTACAATTTTGTTCTCTTTCATATTTACGAATCTCTTTACGTTCGACGAGTATCCGGAAGGGATCTTCACGCTGCCAAGACACTCTATCACGCTTTTTTTCTCTTCTTTGCTTAGAGTATAACTCGCTGGCCGTAGGTAGAGTTGTTCCGTACCTCTTTTTTCAGGGTGTAGGTCCTTCCTGATACCCAGGACTAGGCCGTTTCAAGCACTCACTGTATCTTTCGATCTCCCGTACATATCTATATAGCCTAGGAAGCTCACACAGACGTTCTTGGTGATGTGCATGAAGTCCAGTGAGTGGCGAACATCCAAATCTTTCCAGTAAGGCAAGTCCCAAAATATTGACTTCTTCCATATGAGTGCATGGCCATCCTCATCATTCGGCATAGATTTGCTTCCCAGACCCTTTTCAAATACTACCTTCAAATCCTTCACCATAGCAAACACCTGCTTGCCACTGCGATGCCTCGGCTGGGCACGATGTTCTTCCTCCCGTTAAATTTCCTACGTTTCTTCCGCAACGCGTGGCTCCGAACAAGAAACCTGCGATGCCCCATATACACCATCTTCCTAGAGCCTTTCATGTACGTGCCATCGGTTTGCTCCAAGCACTGCACGCACGCTTTGAAGCCTTTGCCAGTTAGGCCAGACAGGTTACCAAGCGCTGGCCGGTCGTTGATTGATACAAATAACATTGCACACAGGTTGAAATACTCCCTTTTATATTCATCCCAAAACTTTACACCGTTCCATAACGTCTGAAGATCTTCAACCAAAGGTTTCAGGTAGACATCGATATCATTTCCGGGTTGCTTGGGGCCTTGGATCAACAACGGCATCATTATGTATTTTCTCTTCATGCAGAACCATGGAGGAATATTATACATGTATAATGTGATTGGCCAGGTGCTATGGCTGCTGCTCATATCTCCGAAAGGATTCATCCCATCGGTACTCAAACCGAACCTTATGTTTCTGGCGTCGTCTATGAAGTCCTTGTACATCCGATTGACCATCCTTCACTGCGAGCCATTTGCCGGATGCCTAAGTATTCCGTCGATCTTACGCTCTTCTTTGTGCCAACGCATCATCTTCGAATGCGCTTTGTTTGCAAACATACACTCCAACCTTGGAATCAGAGGAAAATACCACAACACTTTTACCGGTGCTCCCTTCTTCACACGCACCCCATCTACTTCACCTGGATCGTCACGCTTCGTCTTATATCGGGGTTACTTGCACACTGGACAGGCATCCAAGTCGGCATATTCACCGCGATATAGGACACAGTCGTTGCGACATGCATGTATCTCCCGAACTTTCAATCCTAAGGGACACAGGACCAGCTTGGCTTGATACGTGGATTCTGGCAGGGTGTTATCTTCCTGGAGCAACTTCTTTATGAGCGACAGCAACTCATCGAAACCCTTATCTGACACACCATTCACAGTGAAAGATGATCCTAAGGCCTAGAGAGGGGGTGAATAGGCAATTTTAAAATTTTTTCAATTATTCTTGAATTAACATCATATTAAGAGTTACCCAATCCTAGTTGCAATTGTCGAGTAAGCGGAAGCGATAAACTAAACACAAGCAACTAAGACATGGCATTCAAATTCATCACAACCAATGCAATAAGAGTAAGTGCGGGAATATAAATGAGAGGAGACACGGTATTTGTTTGACCAAGTTCGAGCCGCAACTCCTACTCTCGTTGAAGCTACCCACTTGCGCTGGGGACCGGCTCGCTCTCGAGCCTCACGCCTCACTCACTCCCGAAGAGTCGTTCCGCCACTCCGTGAGGTGGACTCACACACCTACACCGACTCAAGAGTAGCCACACGCCAAGGCCTACTCTCAAGCCCACGCCCACGAAGGATGTCTTCAAAAGTAACAAGCCGAAACGCCCGATCATGCGGATCGAAGGACTTCCATGAAGCTCGGTATTGGGGTTTGATGGATTGTGGCTTTGGATGATCTTGTGGGTGGAGGAATGGCTCTAGAACACCTAATTGATGAGCTATGAATGTGATAGGTGAAGTGGAGCAGCAAACCTCAAAATAGCCAGCCACTAGGTAGGTATTTATAGCCCCTAGAGCAAAACTAGCCGTTGCCCCTCGGAAGATGACAAAAAGACTAGCCGTTACACTCCACCGGACGCCGTCCGACGGGCACCGGACGCCGTCCGACAGAGCGTACTGCTCATCAAAATAGGTTTATCGGACGCCATCCGGTCCCCACCGGACGCCGTCCGACAGCAAGGATCGTGCAAGCGCTGGAGCTACCGGACGCCCCCCAGACGCCGTCCGGCAATGAAAACAACCAAAATTGAACCTTATCGGACGCCGTCCGGTGACTACGGACGCCGTCCGACGATGAGTATAAATTTGGATTTTTGTCTTTGGTCGGATCTCGTCTGGATTTACCAGACGCCGTCCGACGGATAGATTTTCGAATTGAAAAGTCGGGGAAATTTAGGTGGGTTTCTCTCTTTCTCTAGAAATCTCACATAGGGATATTTGGGTATTTTTAGAGATGGTGGATCATGAAACCGAGTTTTCAAGAATTCAAAAGATCCCAGATAGTCCGAGATATTCAACCCTTTTGAAATCCGACGAAAAACAGAAATAAACCTAACTACTCTAATCTATCGTGACCTCTTCTCTCCTGGCCACGCACTTGAAATCTTGGAGCATTTCGAGAAAATTGTCGACGCTTCAAATTAGGGTTTATAAAACCGCCGAGTCTTCGCTAGGGTTCCGAGAAGTCCAAAAACCCCCTAGCCCTTTATATTAATTAATTTTGTCATCAATGCCACTAATAAAAATTAGGGCTCAACGATGCTCACACACAGCCTTCCATTGCATGAGCTCCAGTGTAGTGCGTAGCTTCTTGTGCCCCTGAGCACAATTTGGGTATAAAAGAGTTCTCTGGTCCTTCAACAAACCCTGGTACTTCCTATATTGTTTGTCCTCTGTGATATCTCCCTCTGCGTCCACGCAAAGATCTCGTCCAGTCATCATCCACACCAAACCGATCGCCTTGTGTATCTTGACGTCCTCGAATGTCGTCGCGTCCGAAGATACCATCATATGTCACTTCCTCTTCATCGGCTTTTCTTCGTCTTCTATCTTTGGTATGCTCTACTTGCCGTGGTGAGTCCAACATGTATAGTTCGGAATGAAACCTCTCATCAACAAGTGGCCCTGGATCCGTCCTCGCATTGAGTGCTCTTTCTCGTTCCTGCAATCTATGTACGGACACCGTATGAAGCTTTCTGGAGGCAAGTCTCGAAAGACGACATCGAGAAAAACATTTACGCCATCGATGAACTCCCTTGAGCGACGATCCGCATACATCCATTGCCGGTTCATCTGCACCAATTAAATTAATAAAAACACTTATTATATTTTTCAAATTGAAATATTTAACTCGAAATAACTAATTGTTATATTTTTTAATTACCTCTAAACTTTCTACATTTTTAAAGCCAAACCAACTAAATCTCACAAATTAAAAAACTTTTGTCAACTTTTTTCTATACTTTGCCTAAATTATAAACATATGTAATTTTTATTGTGTACCCCTCTAATTTTTTTAATTACAAAAATAATTTATTCCGAACCTAACAAAAAACTTAGATCTATTTAGCTCTATAGAAAATGAAATAATCACCCTGCCTACTATTTTAAGCAAATTTGAAACTAAAACCATCCTATAGATCACCACATTGCCTCAAAAGATCTAGAAGGGAGAGCTAGCTAAGACACCAAGCTAGATCTAGCTCTCTAAAACAAATAATTACCCCTATCAACTAATTTCAACATCTTATACATCATCAAAAGAAGGATACAAAACTAATATGAGACTTAAAACCCCAAATAGATCTACATCTTGCCTCAAATTATCTAGAGAGAGAGCTAGCAAAACAAACACCCTTCAATTCAAACAAGATTATTTAATATTTCTCCACATCCAATGCAAAAAGATAAGCAACATCCACACGAAAATGATGTTGAGACCATGTTTACTTACCATGGAAACCTTAATTTGGAGCTATTAGCCTCAATTAAAAAGTTTGGCGACCTCCTGCATGAACATTTCGGCCCGTCGATTACTTTCTGGCCTTGAGTATGCTCGGGAGGAAGAAGGGGTTAAATGCCCTGGGCGGGAAGGGAAAGGGCATATGCAAGCGGTTCGTGATACAAACCGCTTGGAAAGATAGCCCACTGTAAGCGGTTCGTATCACAAACCTCTTACAGCGTCCTTTAAGCGGTTCGTGATACAAACCGCTTATAGTGGGCTATATCTGCAAGCGGTTTGTATCACGAACCGCTTGCATATGCCCTTTCCCACCACCTCCCACCCATTGGCCACGAACCGCTTGTGGCGATCGGGTCGCAAGCGGGTTAAAGCGAACCGCTTGTGATGAGCCGCTTTGGAAGTCCCGATCCGCAGTAGTGATCCTAGATCCGTGCAACTCGCCAGAGATGCAAACTTGTTGAATTTTGGGAATAATTACGTGTCTCTTCGAGCTCACGCACCTTTATTTATAGGGATAAGTAGGATTACAAGATGTGTCTAAACTGGGCTAGACACAGACCAACACTCCCCCTCAAGATAGGCTGAATATACCAATCATAGCCATCTTATTACAAATAGCATCACCCTCACTAGGTCAGCCAACTGTTCACTAGACCAGACATAATCCAACTTCAGTGCCTCACTGTCAATCTTCTCCCTGATGAAGAACATGTCGATCTCAATGTGCTTGGTGCGATCATGCTGCACTGTATTGTTAGCGATATTGATCGTCGATTGGTTATCACAATATAACACCAAAGGCTTTTCTCTAGCCATCTGTAATTCTGATAGTAAGCGCTTCACCCATTTAAGCCCACTAAGGCCTAATGCCATTGCTCTAAATACTGCCTATGCAGCAGACCTTGCTACAACACTTTGCTTCTTACTTCGCCATGACACCAGGTTACCTCCAACAAAGATATACTATCCAGATGTAGACCTTCTATCATCCAAGCTATTCGCCCAATTAGCATCACAGTAACCCTCAACCTTTAGATGATGATTTTTCTTACACCAGATACCTTTCCCTAGACTTTTTTTCCCCAAATATCGAAGGATGCGATTGATAGACTCCATGTGTCCAGTTATGGGATCATGCATATATCGGCTTACCACACTTGTTGCATATGAAATATCAAGTCTTGTGTAGCATAGATATATGAGACAACCAGCCAACCTTTGGTATGCCTCCTTATCAACTGGTTCAACTAACTCCGCACAAAGTCTATGGTTCTTATCAATCGGTGAAGTGGGCGACATCTAAGCATTCCAGTTTCAGCCAAAAGATTGAGGACATATTTCCTTTATGAAAGGACAATCCCTTTTGGTAAGCGAGCAAAATCAATCCCAAAGAAAATATCAAAGAGGTCTAAGATCTTTTATCTTGAAGGCACCTCCAAGTTTCTCCTTCAAACGCTTGATCTCTTCAACATCATCTCCCGTAATAACCATATCATCAACATAAACAATCATAATGGTGATATGTGATCCTCTATCTGTAAAATATGGTATGGTCTCCATTGCATTGAGAGTAACACATAACAAGGAATTAAAGTTGTAGCCAGTCAAACTATGCATGTGGAGAGGCTTTAGCCCATATGAAGACCTTTTAAGTCTCCACACTTCCCCCAACGGTTTTCTCATTCTCAAAGCCAGGAGATATCTCCATGTATACCCATGCAGAAAAGTATTTTGCACATCTAGCTCATGCAAAGGCCATACAAAATTCTCAGTGCACGAGATCAGCGTCATTATTGTTTGCATCTTTGCGATGGGTGCAAACGTCTCATCATAATCAATGCCATAGGTTTGACTGTGACCTTTTGTCACTAGTCTCACCTTGTACCTGTCGACCAGTCCCTCATGAGTTTGTTATATTATATAGACCCATTTACATCCCATTGCCTTCTTTCCCTTTGGAAGATCAATGAGCTCCCATGTCTCGTTTTTTTGGAGTGCATCAAGCTCGTCCTTCACAGCTGTCTTCCAATCTTGCATTGCCACACACCAATCCTTTGGAACATGCACACTTGAAGGGATGCAATAAATGCTCTGTATGTAGGTGAAACATAGTGATAGGAGATGAAATTTGCAATGTCATACTCAAAGCCATACCGAAGTAGAGGTTTTGAAGCTCTGCATAATTCTAAATGAGAGGACTCGGGTTGGTGGATATTACCTGGAGAAGAGGCACTCAGAGATGGATTTGGGATCGGATTGATTGCAGGCTCTATTGGCTACTTAGGTGTGGTTGTGGCTAATCTTGTTATTCAGGGATTGTTGTTCCACTGTCTCTCAAGCTTCTTCTCCCTCAGTCGTACAGATCGCCTTTGAAACACCAAGGAGCTCCCTCCCTTGGGAAAGTCCTTTGCCGTAACATTTTGATGGCATGGAACTGTCCCCACAATGCCTTCAGGTTACTGACGCCAACCACTCTCCCCCTCTTGACTATCATTAATTGTGATAGCAGAGAGTTTATCCAAAAATTGATCAAAATTCTCATCACCATTGTTGCAATATGGTTCATACACCTAGAGGGTCACATCCATGCTCACAAACAACATCCTCCCTACAAGATTCCAACATTTATAGCCCTTCTGACTGCAAGAGTATCTAAGAAAGATACACTTCACCGCCTGACGATCAAACTTTCCAACTGATAGACGATGATCCCGAAGAAAGCACACACGACAAAAACCTTAAGAGGGACCTTAAACTCATGTTGTCCAAAAAAAAATTTCAGCAGGGGATTTCATCCCCCAAAATTCATGATGGCATATGGTTAATCAAGTAATCAGCTATCAACACTGCCTAACTCCAAAACCTCTTTAGCACATTCATCTAAAACATAAGCGAAGATGCCACTTCCACTAGATGCATTTTGTCTTTCAGCAACTCCATTCTAGGGCAGAGTTCCAAGACATGTAGTTTGATGAAGCGTTCCCTACTTGGAAATGTACATATCAAACTAATTTTTCACATATTCCTTTCCATTATCCGTCCGAATGATCTTGACCTTTTTCTCAAACTGAGTTGCAACTGTCTTGTGGAGATTATCAAAGCACCTGAGAACCTCATCCTTTCGCTTCAACAAATAAATCCATGTCATACAAGTATGACACATTGGCACTCCAAACATTTAAGTGTATTGACATAAAATGCTCACAAATGTGAAGAGCAACATTACTATAAGTAGGCCGTGTACAATTTCCAAACTCATGGGCATCACACACAATATTATATCGGTCTGCTTTGCTAAATAACTCAGGATATATCTTATTCATAGTCTCAAAGGACTGATGACCTAACTGAAGATGATGTAAAAGGATCTTTTCTTCAAATTCTCCTGTAACCAGGGCCAATGTCGCATCAATCAGATCAATGTACCACAATCCATATTACGCTTGATTTCAGTCCCAATCCTTCTTCCAGTCCCCTTCTCCTGCAACAAGCACAAATTCTCATCAAATAATACAGCGCATTTAAATTGGTCAATGAACAATCTGACAAAAACAAGGTTGTCTGGTAATGAAGGAACATGTAGTACTATGGATATAGATCAATAGATGGTGTGCATTCTACTGATCCTACACCCTGAACAAGTTGTGATGTGCCATTAGCTGTTTGAATGGTTTCAGGATGTTTACATGGAGTGTATAAAGAAATTGTACTACAAGATCCTATGACATGGTGTGGGGACCCTGGAAGATCCCCGAAAATACAACTGTTCAGGATTTTAGTTGCATTTCGAAATAGTACAAACAGCCAAACTTTATTACATAACTAGAGTTATTTTACAATATGGCTTACAATTTTTATTACACCTCCAAAACTTACACTTCAAAACCACAAGCATGGCTCGAGTGTAGGATAAACTTAAAATCTACAGCAAATTCTTTCAAGTCTTCAAATGAAAAGTCTTCCGCTAAAAAGAAAGGACCTACCCAAAAGAAGGGTAGCCCGAAAAATAACGGGTAAGCACTTACGTCCTAATAGGTTTCCATATGCATGCCTATTAACTATATGCAAGGTTTTAACAGAAATTGATAGGGAGATTTAAATATAGACTTAATGCATATTTTGAAAATAGTTTTTAGAAAAATCCTATATTTTGCCAATTCTTTTCTAAAACATTTTTAAATAAAATTTTTTGATAAAAACCAGACTTTCAAAACTGACTCTAGACCAGACCAACAACAACCTTACAACCACACATCTAACCTGATTTATGTCAATATTTAGAATAGGCATCACCCCTGCGATACAACCTCATATCCCAGAAATATGGTCCATTGATGATTTATTTTTAACGACTCTATAGAATCTGTCTAGCTTTACCCATAAAATGATCAGTAATATGGTTTGGGCGAAAATTTGTATCTTTTTTATCATGACATAATTCAGTTAAGAGCAATGAACAAACAAACCACCGGCCCCCAAACAAGTGTTCCCTAGTCTGCGACTAGAGCGACTCACCATGCGTCTCACATTCCCATTGTTTGTTCACGCTAAACTTCCAACAATTCCAACAACACACCAACCTTGGCATGACCAAAACCTCAACAACTCAACCTCTTTCCAACTCAACACCAAAAGTTAGATTAAAAATACAACAATCATGATCCTATATGTTTACATGAGACATTGCCATTATTATGGCTAGATTAAAATCTTAGTAGGGAAGCTAAAATCTAAATGGGATTATGTCTACATGCAATCATAAATACTTTCAAATAAATTGGATAGAAATTAATTAACTAGAAAGTAAATGCATAACATATTATTAGAGAACAGGAAACCTGCCTGGTTCGACTAAATCTTCAATGTCTGCACTATTGCCCTGGTATTCCTGCTCGGCTGATTCGGGGGCAATGAATTCGTTTTCTACACGTTGGAGAAGGAAAAAGAGAGGGAATTTAATAAAAAGAAAAAGGAAAATATTTGGAGCATGAATGCATGAAATCTTTTTTTAAAAGCATAATTTTAGGAAAAGGTTAGGGTTGACTAGAATGGTGATGGTTTGTATGATTTAATAATCTCAGGAAAATTTATAAAAGGAAATGGTGATGGGGATTTTGGGCATTATTCCAGATGGAATAATATGGAAGGTTAATTTTGGCATTACTTTGATAGATCTCCGGATAGCAAGAATTTATGCATGTGTACGTGGTAAAATATCTGGTGTGGAATTTACTAAATAAAAAAATTTTAAATTGGGGAAATTGACCTCAGTGACACCCATTTGCACACCTCGTTGCAAATGACATTAAGTTCGATGGCATTGACTTGTATGACACCGGAAACATGAATCTCTGATCTCAGTGTCATTCTTTCTATTTTTCAGTGTAATGTTGAATTTCGGATCACGAATTTGGATAGTAATTTCACGAAATGACAAACCAGGTGCAAGCTAGCCAGTGACACCAGGCTCGTGGAGCCTGTGATTTATATGTTCACTATAGGAAACGTCTATAGTTTCGAGTGCCAAAACCGTCGAACAAAGTGCACAAGCTGTCGGGATAATATTGTCTCGACGGCTAGCCATCGAGAGAACTCCGTCGAGAGAGGAACATTGTCTCGACGGCTTGGCCATCGAGAGAAGTTCTCTCGACGGCTATCGTATAAACCGTCGAGTTAAGTGCCCCAGACGCCGTTACCGTGGGGTGGGCTTAGTCTCGACGGCCGAGGACGAACAGTCGAGAGAAAGCAAAAGCAGGGCCTACAAACCGAGCCTTCCATAGTCATGTAGTCTCGACGGCCACAGGGTAAACCGTTGAGATTAATCTTGTATAGTATCGACGGCCATGTTCCTGCCGTCGATACTAGCCTGTCCAGGTGTTGTGTAGTTTCGACGGCTGACGGACGGCCGTCGATACTAGCCTGTCCAGATGTTGTGTAGTCTCGACGGCTTACTTACGGCCGTCAAGAGTATAATTGTGTAGTAAACAAAATTATTTTAATTTTGCAAAAAAAAACCAGAAGCCTGCAATAGCTGCTGCTCCAAGCAGCAGCAGCTGCTGCACCTGCAAACCCAAAAGCCCACAATGCACATATATCCCATTCGTCGCACACATGCGACAAGATCACAATTGACAGGCTCAAATACAGTCAAATAATTAAAAGGCATGCAGTTCACATCTATTAGCTATCAAACGATCCAAACAGCCCGCACGACATACATATGTACAATATAGCAATTACAATCGTACGATAACCAAAACGTATATATCGTCGGCTAGCTAGTCACCTAGTGCTCGCTAGACGGAGGATCGCCTGAAGGGGGTAGGGACGGCTGGATAAACAACGGGGGAGCGCCATCGAACAGGTTGTTGACGAAGTCGGCCTCCTGGCTACCCGATGTGTCCCTCCTCGCAGCATGAGAGTCTTGCAGGGCAGAACCCGAACCCTTAAAACAAATATAGACTTATTAGTTAATGGTATGTGTTGAAATAAAGTAATAACACATTTTGAGGTCGATTGACTTACCGCCTCAGGAACGTACGGGTAACCACCATGTGGGCGAGCTGGGCCCACGTAGTTACTGCTGGCAGGGTGGGCCACTGTACAGAGCTTGGTGATGAGGAGGTGGCGGGCCCCCGTAGTAGCTCTGGTAGGGAGGTGGTGCCCCAAATTTACCACGATACGGTGGTGGACCACCGTAGAACCCCGGACCGCCACTAGTCCCGCTTGGGCCAACCTAAAACACATTTGGCATAAGACGTGTTAATCGAATGGTAAGATCTATTTGACGAAATATTTAGAGTTTAAGCACATACCCCAGCTAGTCGAGATAGGTTCTCCAAATAGGCGAACCTTGCCTCGAACTCCGCGCGCTGTCGAGCCATCTCCTCCTCTTGCCTCTTTCGCGCCTCCTCCCCCGTCCTCAGACTCCCTCGCATCGCATGCATCATCTGCCTGTTCTCTTCTCGCTCCTCCTCCCTCTCCCTCCAGAGTCTGAACTCGAAGGCGCGTCGGCTCTCGGCCTGTGTGTGCCCAGCTCACACAGCGGGCATGTAATCCTCGGACCTATAACAAAGTTTTGTCAGCAGTTAAAAATTTTAACTTAGTTAACTTTTAATATAAACAAAGTCTACCCCAGGTGGTCCTGACCGATCGCCAACCAGCCGTGAGCCTTCCCACCCATAGTTTGGTGGATGAGCATGGGGTCCAGCGGCTCATCCTCCGGGTTCTTCTCTTGCCCATGCTTCTCAGCGTAAGCCTCCTTTAGCGTGCCTACGTGGAAGTGTACAGTGGGCATGAATGGTTGAATATCACATTAAGTCAAAACTCGGTATGAACAATTTACGTACCTCTCGCTGCGCAGCAACGGGATCCAGGGGCCCCATGGAACCATCCTTATTCTGCGATGAGTGGCCCCTATGGAATACTTGCAGCCAAGGAGGCAGCTGCCGGATGGTGATGGCCTGCAGAACAAAGTAAAGAAATTATGAGTTTGAGTTTGAAAACAAAACTCCTAATAGGGAATAAAGAAGATTACCATTTTCTTCCTAAGCTGGACGAAGGTCATCTTCCCGACGGTAGTCCTGCTACCTTTCATCGCACGGTTCTTCTTCGCTGTCTCGGACATGTCATGAAACTCCTGGCCGGCCCAATGGTTGGCCCTGGACTCCTCAGTGACGGCCAGCTCCTCATCAGAGTAGTGTCCGCCCTCATGAACAGAACCCGGTGTACCCTCACGATCGTCGCCCTCCTCCTCAGAGGTGCTCCTCCTGAACTGTCGTCGTGCCATCCTATAGATAAAGTATTGTTAGCGAAGAATAATAAATTATTAAGTAAATAAAAATATGCATAATTAATAATCTCAAGTTAAAAGTATGTGTCATCAACATCGAGAGGATCGTTCATAGGTTCCTCGATGTCGCCAATGTCATTGGGTGGGTTAACTTCTTCATCGACATTATCATCAATTGTGGCTGTTAGATTATCTAGCCCCAGACCAATATCAATCACGAAATTGCTGTTCGTACGTTGTTCTTGCATTGGATGATGATAGTCATCGGACGTTGGAGTGGTTAATCTTCCAGGTCTTCGAACTTTGTATACAACCCACCAAGACTTCAAGTCTTTCTCATCTCGTTTGGTACTACCTTCTATTGGTTTACTGCATGGATAAGGTAGGTAGTATACTTGTTCTACTTGGTTAGGAAGGATAAAAGGATCATACCCTTTTAACCTCATGGTGTGTTTCACTTCCACCATTCCTAATTGAGGTCGACGTCTAACCCATTTGATAGGATCGAACCAATCGCAACGAAATAAGACAATCGATAATTCTTTACTTTCCTCGAAGACTAATTCAATTACATCCTCGATGATGCCATAATACTCCATGCCATCGTCCCCGTAGCATAGCACACAACTACTTGTTGTCTTCAAATTAGGTTTTGACCGTTCGTGAGACGCAGACCAAAATCGGAACCCATTGACATCGTAAGTTCCATGTACCTTTACACTTTGTCTTGGTCCACGTGACATGATACGAAGATCATTATGTTCGCTCGCACGGGTGGTGCACTGCGTTAGAAAAGATAACTGATGTTATAAATTGTAACAAATTATATTAAATACTTATATGATACTAAGGAATACTTATATGTTTCCAGAACTAAACTAAAAAGTTTGGGCGGCCATCTCTAGCACCCTCCTTCATTAGTTTTGTTCTCTCCTCCGGATTGGGATCATTACTGTCAGTCCACTCAGTTCGGATGAATTGTTTTTGCATATCTATCATTACCTCCATATTATCGAACACATATAGTAGTGCCACCATCCTTTCTTCTTGTGCTAACTCTCGCCTTATACTTCTCCCTACAGGATTACCGTTTTCAAGGAACAGCTTTAGTTCATATTGGACGTCAGTGCAAACCGTGTTGTACCGTGGTACTTATATGTTAACATTGTGCCCTCTCGCCAAATATTTGTTGCAAAAGTTGGTAATCTCCAGCATGTAGTGCGATTCTGCTATCGAACCTCCACGCGAGCCTTGTTTTTCACGTTGGACCGAACACCTTTTATTCGTCGCTCCACGGGATACATACACCTATACTGGACGGGTCCTCCCAATTTAGCTTCATACGGTAAATGCACCAGTAGATGCTCCATTGGATTGAAAAACCCAGGCACATAAATTTTTTCAAGCTTGTAGACAAGTATAACTATATCATCTTCAAGTTTGGCCATTTCTTTCTTTTGTATCTCTTTAGCACATAATTTCCTATAGAAGAAACTCAACTCTATAAAAGCTATCCAGACCTCTTCAGGTATGTAGCCATGAAACACAACTGACATTAGACCTCTTATGAAGATATGATAGTCATGGATTTTTATTCTATTTATCTTTCCTTGAACAACATTGACGCCACGACCAATATTCGACGCATACCCATCGGGAAATTTAAGCTTCCTTTCGAACCACTCCAAACATTCTCTTCTTTGTGCGACTGTTAAACAGTATGGTGCTTTCGGCTTCTTAGCCCTACCATCTATCATGTTCATAGATGGTCGATTGCATATTTCACTGCAATCGAGACGTGCTTTGACATTATCTTTGCTCTTATCAGCTATGTCAAAGTTAATACCAAAAATCGCCTGAGCCACATTCATCTCTTGGTGCATGACATCAAAATTATGTGGTAAAAACAAATCATCAGCATATGGAAGATAATACAAACTGCACTTATGCGTCCAATGGTGTGACTTCCCGTAACCCTCGAACACACCATTCATTGCTTCAACCAATCTGGCCTGCCACGCCTTTATAGCAGCAACGGTTAAACGACCACGCTTTTGTCTTCTCTCTGCGGTGTATTTTTGAAAGGCATTTTTTTTGCTTCCTAAACGGATGACTTGGTTTGAGAAAAGCACGGTGACAATCAAAGAAACTTGTCTTTCCCCCATGTGGCAACTGAAAAGGAATCATCCATACATGCAGGACAGCTTAGTCTCCCATGCGTGCTCCATACAGAAAACATTTCATATGCGGGAAGTCATGAATAGACCACAAAAATGCGGCCCTCATGAGGTAACATAAACACTTCTTTAAGTAGAATCGATGGTGGGAGGTTTAGAGGCATGGTGAAAACTGGCCACCAAGAATATGACGCGGCATTCATATTGAACGGCGTGAATCCATCTGTCGCGATCGCAAGACGTACATTTCTTGGTTCCAATGCAAAAACAGGATGCCTCTGATCAAAATGTTTCCACGCTTCCCCATCCAATGGATGAACCATGACATCACCCTTTGTTCTTTTACCCTCTTTGTGCCACCTCATCTGCTGCGCAGTTTCTTCAGTTAAGAACATCGTTGGAGACGTTTTGTCAGTGGGAAGTAACGAAGCACTTTTCTCGCCACATTTGTCTCTCTTATTTTCTTCGGCGTCGTCTATCTCCACATATCTGGACTCTCCACATTCATCGCAAGCACGCTTATCGGCATCTTCCTTATAATATAACATACAATGATTGGGACAGTAGTGTATTTTCTCATATGGCATTCCTAATCCATTTATAAGTTTCTTGCAGTCATACCAAGTAGGTGGCATCTTATGACCTTGAGGAAGAACATCGAACCACAACGATATGAGTTCGTCAAAACAATTAATCGAGAAATTATACTTGCATTTAATAGCCATCATCCGGGCCACAACAGACAACAATGCTACTATGGTTCCATCGTGCAACGGTTGTTTGGCAGACTCAACAAGCCCATGAAATCGGACACAGACGTGGATGCCTCCTCGTCCTCGAAATTATGACCAAAATCTTCCATCAACTCATTCACCCGATCGATTTCATCAAAACCTTCATCAGGTACGGATAGGAGTGGTGCACACGCAGCACGGCGACTCTCCCCATGATACACCCACCGTTGGTAAGCAGCTTTGTAACCATGTTTACATAGATCGAGCTCTATCTGGTCACGGATTCTCTTCTGACAATTTCCACACTCAGCACAAGGACATGTCACCTTAATAGTAAGGTCTGACGCATGCTGGAAGAGTCACGAATTAATCGGTCTTTTTGTACCATTCATTCGTGTGTTGTCCGTTGGGTTGCCATCTATCGTACATCCAACTTCTTTGCTCTTCCATCTATGATAGGCATGCGTCATTTCAAGGGAGGGTTTCATGACAGGCTTAGGAAAACTTCTAAACCCACCCACGAATGACCGATCGAGCGAAATTCATTGCGGCACCGGTGGGTTCGAGATGAAATTTTGGCAGCATAACCCTAATGGTTCTCCAGTGCAATGATGGCCCAGGAGGGTTATTAAAACCACAGGGCACATATGTTATGCACAGGAGAACCTCTTAGGATTATGCCGTCGAAATTCACGTCTCGAACTCACCAGTGTCGCAATGAATTTCGTTCGAACGGTCATTCGTGGGCTGTCCACTGGGACGCCCACAGATGGCAGTCCACTAGACAATTCGGAAACGTTTATCACATCTCGTATGAAACAAAACGAATCACCGTTATGTTCCATAAGAGTTGTGCAGTTTCCGAACGGGTGACGTACGGCTAGGTCACAATCGAAAAATGCTAATGCGGACATAATATGAGTAAGCCTAATATATTACCTAACAAAAAAAGGTAATAAATAACATTTACGAATTAATAATCAATCAACAATCAAAGGTAATAAATTATTTGAAATAATTTTTTTCATTTAATTTTAGTATTTCACAAATTTTTTTCATTTACTAAAATAATTTATTTTGTTTTCATTTTATTTTATTTATTTATTAATTACCTAAATTAATCACTGCATTAACCAACAAAAAGAGTAAAGAAAAACTTATTAACTATACATTTAATTTTATTATTTGTTCGTAAAATTATTTAAATTTTTTATTATCTCCATAATACAGTAACTAAATCTAAATTACTATCGACTAATGATGCATGGCCGTCGACACTACAGAGCAAGTACGGAAAAAAAACCATCATTACCTTGTACGTCGACGGTCAACGATGGGGACGGCGTCGGATATGTGGGAGGGAACAGAGGGGGCGATGCAAATGCGGCAGAGGAGAGGCGGCGACAGTGCCGCAAGCTAGGCGGCGGCGGTCTAAGTCGGCGGTGGCGACGCAGGAGCGGGCGCGGGCAGTGGGACTTAGGCACTAATGTGCTTAAGTCCCACCGCAGTGGCGGTTAAAATAGATAGTGTCTTGACGGTCACACTAAAGCCGTCGACATAGATAACCCTATATCGACTGCTTTAGGTCAACCGTCGACATAATGTCCAACTAACTCGACGGCCACACGTCAGTCGTCGACACTACGCGGCCTGTAAGGTCACTCACTCGACGGCTCAATAGAGTCGTCGACACTAAGTGGCCTGTTCGCCTAGCCTCACTTGATGGCTTAATAGAGCCGTCGACACTAAGTGGTCTGTTCGGCTTGCCTCACTCGACGGCTCAATAGAGTCGTCGACACTAAGTGGCCTGTGAGGCTAGCCTCACTTGACGGCTTAATAGAGCCGTCGACACTAAGTGGTATGTTCGGCTTGCCTCACTCGACGGCTCACTATAACCGTCGACACTAAGTGGCATGTGAGGCTAGCCTCACTCGACGGCTTAATAGAGCCGTCGACACTAAGTGGTCTGTTCGGTTTGCCTCACTCGACGGCTCACTATAAACGTCGACACTAAGTGGCCTGTGAGGGTCTTACACTCGACGGTTCCTTACAGGCCATCGACATAAATGGGTCACTCACTCGACGGTTCCATATAAGCTGTCGAGACTAACTTGTCAACCAAACATAATTTGATTTTTAAAATTACAAAACAAAAATTTTTCCTCCTCAAAAATAATGCGTTGACGTTTGTGTATCAAAAACAATCAACAGCAAAAAAATAAAAAAAATCCCGAGCATCTACCACGACGAACACAGTCGACTAGGGTGTTTTCCGGCTAAGTTATAGGTTATCGTACGGTATCGGATGTTTCGTTAGTTATTATACAAATTACTTTAATTTCAAAAATTGCAATTTCAACTATGAATCAAAACATACGAAATGATGTAATATATAGGAATTATTACATTGAATTTCCTCCTTAAAAAATAAATAAATATCAATTAAATTATAATATATAGTAAGAAAATTGTATATTTAAAATAGCATTGTCTCGACGGTCTGACGTAGGGCCGTCGATACAACTAACGCCGTTCGGCTTGCCTCACGGTCGGCTTTATATACTCAACGGTTTGGTCTTTAGCCGTCGAGACTAAGAAACCGTGGAGCTTAGTATCGACGGCCTTATAGTGGCCGTCGAGATACGTCTTATTGTATCGACGGGTCGGTGACGGCCATCGATTGAAGTTTGGGCACTCGAAACTATCTTCTTTGCCTGTAGTGGTTGAGTGTAATGACAGGTAATTAAGGCTGGCTAGTGGTGCCGATTTCGTCTTGTGATTGCGTCGAGGATGACCGCGCGCGCGACAGTTGAAGTGGGATGCATCAACGTGACGGCTCCTTGGCACCTACCCAGCGAAGTTAGCTCCGTCACACGCGTGGCTCCTTTCCTTTCTCCCCACCCACCCAGCAGAGTTAGCTCCTTCGCACGCGCGGCCACCAGCGACCACCATGTTTCAATTGACAACCACCAAGACACCCCAGGAGGCCAGGAGCCACCACACCATTGAAGTGATCACCAAGGTCCAAGGGAGCTGGCTAGGCTGGGATATGGAAGTTGACAACTACACCGTAAATAATTTTCTAGTGTTGTTCAAGGTTCCGATAAAACATGAATTTGACCAGAAGTTATAGCTATAGCACAGAGTTGTTCCAATAATATTGTGTTACGTAGCATTCAATATTTGACGGCATGAGGGAAATGGTTTTGAGCATGCACGGCAATCAAAAGAGATTGTTAGTTGAATTTTTATAGAATTGCACTACAAATATGCTAAAGTTGCACATTATTAATAAGTGTAATTTTAGTATTAATAGTATGCAATTTTAGATCGACAGAAACAAACATGATGACTTGAAACATAGAAAGAGAAAAATATGTAAACACATGTATTTAGCAAATCTATATAGTAATAAATATAAAAATCAACAAATAAAATATATAACCGATAAATAACAGTTTCATTCTAAACTTGCACATTGATAAATGGTGTAGTTTTAGTGTTATCGAAGTGTTACTCTGAAGTGATTAATAGTTAAAAAATCTCAGGTGTTTTGATAATTATGAAATCTGTTTTCTTACGAGACAACAAAATGGAAATATCGGAAGCACAAAAGCTGCGGTCAAAATATTCGAAAGATGGACTGTGTAGAAAGTCCCGGACCTCCAGGTAATGATAGTAAATTTGGCAAGTTTGTTGAATAAAAGCAAGGCAGCTTCTAAAATAATCTAGAAGAATAATGATATATGAGGTGTCTTGATATGATAAAATTATAATAGTTTAGACATTTTAGTATAACAAAGTCAAGTATCATGAAGCTCTTAAGTGTGATATTTTTAACGAGGCATGGTTAGAATCTTGCCAAGTGTCATTCATCCAATGGCTTTGTATGCCTATATAAGGAGGATGCCACCCCTTCATGCCATTCATCCAAGAGCATGGTGGTAGTAGCATGGCGCTAATAGTGATAGCTGAGAGTGTGAGAAAGGGTGAGTGTTAGGATAACCAATTTTGTAATATTTCAGTTTAATAACAAAATTATGTTTGTGTAAGTGTTGGTCTCTAACAGATGGTTGGGCTGCCTAGAGTCACTAACAACTTTTAATTCATTAGCCAGTGTCTCGGTCTCCTAGGATCATTCCTATCCTTCCTTCCACATGGTCGGCTTTGTCGTTGGAAGTAGGAAGGTACCCAACCGTCTGGAAGCAATTATGGTGCACTAGTTAAGTAGAAATAGAAAAAGGTGGTGTTAGGTCCACCTCGGCTTTCATCTTAGTCAATAAGACATAGACGCAACATAAAACCAGGACACACATAACAGTAACACACTAACACTGCGTTCTTAATTGTGTGTGTCAAAATTTCAAACCCAAGAAGACCTCAATGTTGAGCCAAACCATCGTGCTCATCCCAGTTTGCGCCCCTGGCCACCTCACGTCCATGCTCGAAGCAGGTAAGCGGCTGCTCGGCGGCAGCAGCAGCACCCGCACCATGTCGCTCACCGTGCTAGTCACACCCATGTCCACGGGGAACATCATGGTTGACGTCGCTGACCTCATGCACCAGGAGGCGGAGTCCGGCTTCGACGTTCGCTTCCACCGCCTCCCCGCCGTCGAGCTGCCCGACGACTTCTACGGCGCCGAGGAGTTCATGCCCCGTTTCATAAAGCTTCACGACTCCCACTTCAAGGCAGCCATCTCCGGCTTGGAGACCACCGTCGCCGCCGTGGTGATGGACTACTTCTGCACCACACTGTTCGATGTTACTTGCGGCGAGCTCGGCCTACCAACCTACGTGTACTTCACGTCCCCTGCTTCCATGCTCGCGCTCATGTTGTGGTTGCCTGCGCTCGAGCAGGAGGTGGAGGTGGGGTTTGAGGAGGTGGACGGCGTCGTGGACGTGCCTGGTATGCCACCGGTGCCAACGGGTTTGATGCCAGAACCCGTGATGAAGAAGGATCGAAACTACATGTGGTTCATGTACCACGGGCGCCGCTTAATGGAGGCAAGGGCCGGGCATCATCGTCAACACAGTGGCTGAGCTGGAGCCGAGCATCCTCGCAGCTATCGCCGACGGCCGGTGTGTGCCCGGACGTCGGGTGCCAATGCCAACCGTCTACCCGATCGGCCCGATCATGTCGCTCAAGTCACTTGGCCAGAAGCCACACGAGTGCATGCGGTGGCTCAGGGCTCAGCCGCCATCCTCCGCCGTGCTGCTCTGTTTTGGGAGCATGGGAAACATGCCTCGGCCACAAGTGCTTGACATAGCCGAAGGCCTTGAGCGCAGCGGGCACCGCTTCCTATGGGTGCTGCATGGACCGCCGTCGGTAGGCTCGTTGTACCCGACGGACGCCAGCACTGTGGAGCTACTACCGGAGGGGTTCCTAGAAAGGACGAAGGGGAAGGGCCTCGTGTGGCCGAGGTGGGCGCCGTAGAAGGAGATCCTCGCCCACGCCGCCGTCAGCGGCTTCGTGACGCACTGCGGGTGGAACTCGACGCTGGAGAGCCTGTGGCACGGCGTGCCGCTGGTGGCGTGGCCGCTGTACGCGGAGCAGCACCTGAATGCGTTCGAGCTTGTGTCCGTCATTGGTGTTGCCGTGGCCATGGAGGTGGATAGGAAGCGGAACAACTCCGTGGCAGCTGTGGAGCTAGAACGCGCAGTGCGGAGTCTGATGGATGGCCGGTCGGAGGATGGGAAGAAGGCTAGGGTGAAGGCGATGGAGACAAAGGCCATGCTCCGAAAGGCCGTCGAGGAGAGCGGGTCGTCGTACGTGACGCTCCATCGACTCGCTCGGGAGGTATCACAGTATGGAGCAATGTGAAGCTGCATGTCCTGTTTTGTTTGGTGACTATCGAGGATACCTATGGTTGCTAATTTAAAATTAAAAAATAACGGTACATGTCTTTCATGTATTTTATGCTATGTTTCATCGACATCAACATTTCATATGTGTTGGGTTTTATTCGTGTTTTTACATGGTGTTTTGTAAATGTTTTATGTGGTGTTTCACATGGTAATTCGTATGAAACACGTATACCGTTCTAACGGTATACCATTCACTAGTATCTTTCTTTAAAATTTATGAGAGTTGGCCATAATTAGTGTGTTTTTGTTATTGTCATTTCTGATTAAACTTTTGTTAAATTTTTTTTTGCCGAAACATGGTCAAGAATTTCTCAACCATTTATTAGTAGCAAAATTTTGTAGGGTAAAATTGTCAATGAATAAAATACACATGATTATTATATATAGGCGTTGGGTCTTTGCATTGTCTGTTTGTGTGAGTTCCGTTCAACTCGCACACCGGAGCGGGGATGTCTAACGCCCGATGGACGCAACCCCATCCAACGTGCGCGTGGCCGTTGATCTCACTCCTCCCGAGTCCCGACCCTTCGATCCAACTAGCCTGCATCTGCATGAGCTTGCGTCTCCCACCGGGCCCCGGCTCCATCTCTCCCCGTCTTGCACGGCTTGCCTCACGGCTGCTCGACTCCTCACATCGCCAGCTTCTATCGAGCCAGTGTACTTTTAGCTTCATCCTCCGATTCCCCGACCTTATCGCAATCTCTAGCTTCGACGCTGATCTCTCCACCGCGCCGCCCTCAAGCCACCCAGGACACACAGCCCTCGACCTCCCGTCTGCCGCCCTCGACCTCCTGACCTCGTTGCTCTTGCCTTGGCAGCGACGCCGTCATATTGGCGTGTCAACCCTCAATTTTAACTTATCTTAAGAGTCGAAATCCTATGCACTAGTCCCTGGGTCGGTACACTAATGCGGAAGATCACATAACCGATACAAGCACACTTCAATAAATTAGAATCTCTGAATATTACGTACCAAGTTACGCCCGTAGACGAGTTTAGTAAGGCGGACAATACATACCTTAATGCACAAAACAATATCAGAGTTTGCAGCCATCACCAAAATATGTATCCAAAAAAATCCCTATCGGCTAAGTGCCCTGCCAGCGACCGGAGCAACCCCTAAGACACTTCAGGTCCACCGAAGTCCTGCCCGTCGTCTTCATAGCACTCGTACGGGTCTTTCTCGATTCCCTCGTCTAAAGAATGAAAGTAGGCGAGGTCAGCGTTAGCGCTGGCCAGTTAACATTTCCCTTAATGCACATAGTGTTTAGAAGGCTTTATTTGGATAAAAAGTTTATTTTGTTTGCGTGAGGCCGGTTTTATAAGATTTTGAAATCATCCTAGCTAGCATCAACTAGAATTTATCTTGTTTATATAAATCAGAGGTTTACCATCTTAATAATGCCCTCAACCCTAATGATCAACCAAACATGCCAACCAACTCACAGTAGACCCACTCTCGGCCCAATACCCAAACCAACATGACTGATCATCCCGACTTTCTTCCGGTTGTGTAACACCCCGGCCCAACCAAAGCCCAAGATGCTACTAAGTCATTTACTTGTACAAAATTTTGACAGTTCCTTCACTATAAATTGGTCATCCACTCAGCAGACAAAGAAACAATATATATATAGCAAATTATATTCCAACCACGACACCTTCACATTCACAGCCTATAAACCAAGATGCCCATGCCACTAGGCATTCCACCAAAAACTTGCCTCAAGCATTCATAGGTAGGGAACCAAACCATAGGCATTCCTTCCAATGAAGAGGCTACCAGCACGAGACATACCTCACCTGGCTCATCCTCACATACGAATACATATGTAGATACATAACTAGTTAAGAGTCGACAATATCATTTTATTTACTATAGGCTCATTATTAGTCGTTAAATGTTTTAATAGTGTGTGTGTGTGCAGCTACCCGCCTGCGCGCGTCATCATCAAGGTTTACCTAAAAACAAACACAGAGCAAGGGTGAGTCTAGGACTCAACAATTATATATTTAAACAAAGGACCATATTAAAAGTAGCGGAAAGATAACCATACCCGCAAGTACTGAAACTGTCAACCATAACTCCCAACTTAATCATAACAATATTCCAAGCCGATACAATGCAATGCAGAATGTGTCTCTTCTCTGTGGTCATACCGGTATAGCAAAGGGCTCACCCGTCGATGACACCCTTAAGCCCTGTCCTTTTTCATACGGGGTCACAAGTCGTGGTCATATGGCTTTCTCACCGACCTGGCCGTAGCACTCCGGACTAGTCATATGACCATATGCCGACTTAACCCCACCCTGTGGGGTGCCTACTCCTGTAGGACTTAAAAGCACAAGTCACAGTCATATGTCTTTCTCACCGACCTGGCCCAAGGCACTCCGGACTAGTCATATGACCGTCTATCGTCTTGGCTCATGCACATCAATGCAAATGATGCATAAGTAACAAATAAGCACTTATAACTTTACCGAAGCACTATGATACCACATTCGATCAAGCCACCCATATCATCATCACGATAATCAAAACAGTAAGCAATATCAGACAACCTAGTCATAGTCACTTTGTATAAATATACACTTGCCTCAACAACCCCGGAGACCGGCGTGCGACGAAGTCGTCTTGGCACCCGATGCGGAGATACCTAAAGTCAAGAAAAGGTCTTGGCTCCCGATGCGGAGATACCTAAAGTCAAGAAAAGGTCATAAAACACATTTCAAACTGACCCGAACACGCTGGTCTAGCCTAACACTTACATGCCCCTAATTAGGTAATTAGTTGCCGTATTAGTAGCGCCTAGTTTTCAGGACAGCGAGCTTGCAAAGACCATAACTCCCAAACAGTTTGGCCGATTTATACGTTCTAGGACTCGTTGGAGAGCTAAGGTCATGAACTAAATTTCATTCCATAGGGCCACCCTCCCGTTCCTACTAGAAATCACCTGAAACACGGATACAAGCTACTGCACACAGAATTCTTCCACCAAATTGCAATCTCGACACTAAATCCCCAAATCCCTTACATGCCTAACATAACCAAATCGAATGATGACTAATAGTAGGGAGAGTGTTCAGTTCATTACCCAAATGTGGAGCTCCAAACCCTAGCTTTACTCCCGTTCTTCTTTCATTTCTTCTTCTCCTACCCAAGGTGGCTTCCCCTCTCGATCTAAATGTCGACCAGTGCAGCAATTTATGGGCGGCAGCAGCGACCATGGCCATCTAGGGCGGCACCTAGATGGAGAGGCAGTGCTAGAAGGGGCGCCGGCCACCAGGGGAGAGGGCGGCGGCCAGGAGGCGACGGCGCCGGCGGTTGCCTGGAGGCGGCAGTGGTTGGGGGAGGAGGCGCTAGGAGGAGGCGGCGGTGAGGGCTGGAGGGAGCATGGGCTGGGGAGGAGCACAGGCTGGGGGAGGCACCAAATAAAAGGAGAGAGATAGAGTGTTCTAGAGAGAGGGAGAGAATACTGGGGGCGGTGGAAAATTTGGGCCGGCTGGCCCATCTTTTTATTTTTTATTTCCACTAGCATTATAGGTCCGCCATCTTTCCAGGATTTGGCAATCCTATTGTGGACCACACTTGCCATGACATGCCTGCCTCGGCCTATGGGGTTGCCAACCCTCACTAGCCGATCGTCACCCTGGGAAAGTGTGGCCTTTATCACCCTTGGGGATGATCCATGCCGGTCCCTATCGAGAATGGTCCCAGAGGTCCGCGAGCGCTCACAGCTGGTGATCCAAACCTCGTACTCCATGCGATGGCCACGCGTTGTGTTGGAACCATCCCTCAGGTGGCAGTGATCTCCCCGCTATGCGTGTTACTCCGCGCTCCTCCTGGATACGCCCTGGCTAAACCTAGCACCAGTCACCCTGTGCCTCAATCATCCATCAGGATGTCCACTAGGGGCAACCCTCCGATCAATCTCTACTTCCATGGTCATCGACCATACCACACTTGGACTTTCCCAACCAACCGACCAAAACATACCGACCTCCCACATAACCTTACCCTCAAACAAAATCAGCCCAACATGCAACTAATAGCCCTAACTGTAATATGTTATATCATATTTGAATGAGAAGAATGAATGACCGGTGAATATCGGTTCACCATTCCGTGGAGATTAGCTAGAAGATTTGTTTAAGTCTAAGCCAGTCTAAGCAAGTTTTACCCATTAGGTAGGGTTAAAGTAATTACCAGACTAATCATAGGCTAACAAGGGTAATGACAATCATGGAAGCCAATAAGGCTAAACAGATCAAGGGCAGGCATGTATAAGTATTACATGATTAACAATTAGGCAGATTACTAAGCATGCATTTAAATAATAAATAAAATAGTTAACAGAAAACTAGGTAATTAACGATGTTAATCCGCACTTGGAAAAGTAGCAATCTTTCCCTAATACGGACAACATCTAAAGAGCAAGTGTTAACTCGCCTTGCTCAAGTGGGTGATCCTCCTCGGCGTCACCAAACCTCTCTTGGGGATCGCCTACTGTTGACACCCAAATTTGCCAGAAAATCGGATAAGGCCGAATATGTTGAAATTATAGGGCCAAATCGGAGATGGGCTTCATCGGCAAAGAAGGAAGGGCGAATACCGATACTTGTAAGACTTCGGGAGAAATACGATATGATCAGGAACGCGTCGCAGAAAATTAGGTTGTATCGGTATCGACTTTGTAACACTATAAATAGGACTTTAGGTCTCGGGAATAGAGATCTAACACTCAATACACAAAACACTTTCTCGAATCCGATCGACCTCGTCGAAAGGCTTCAACTCGCAGGTAGAGCTATCTCGATGGGATAATCGATTCTCTCCTTGTAACCCGTATGCATGGCTGTATCATATTGATCTCATGTATACAAAGCATGTCAGACTGTCTCGGGATTTCCCGATCTTTGATGTGTTCTTGCATATTGCACTGTCTCGATGTATTCGATCTGTAATATGTGTTTATCCTGTAATGCTGATTATCGGATATTACACATGCTTTTTCCCGAATTCGATGTATGCAACTGTCTCGTTTAATCGATCTTGTGTATACCTTGTTTAGGATTCTGCATCTGTAAATATTTGCCGATTGGTATTGCATCTATCAAATATTAGCCTTTGAATCTTTACATCGGTTTGTTAGCTTATATCTAGATTTGGATCTGGATACTGTCTTGGCTTGACCAATCTATTTGATCTACTTCTTGGTTTAATCTGATGCACTGATACGAAGGTTTATTGCTAATATATTATAAAAAATACCAGAAAAGAAGTACAAGATTCGAATTTAATCGTTATTCCGTATTTACTTGCTCTATCGGACATTAAGCCAATAGAACCTATAATCGGATATATTGAAGCCGATTATAGAAAACCTGATCTGGCTATTTATAAAGCCGATTAGGGCTATATTACTGACGATTTCCTCCTTGTCAATTTACAGATCAAATTGACTGGCACGCTTGGTTTTCTTGTTGCGACGTAACCACAGAGTTGACGCTTCAGCACGTGTGTTCGCGAGAAGCTAACTTTTCGTGTCAACACCTACGTCTAATCATACGATCAAACCAATAATTACTTACTAATGCAAACAGGAATCATGATGCATGCACTACCTAGGCTTAACCCTCGACATTAAAGCATGATATCGATTAGCGAATCTAATTCTCGTATGATATGCATGCCATGCATGCTCTAATGCTCTATTAGGTAATAATATGATTGTATAATAATATAGCTATCCCCAAAATATGCTATCGTACGGTAAGGTCATAATAGAGCGATTAGGGTTTATGGAACGTCAAATGTGACGGCTCAACGGAACACGTCCAAAGTACATGGTAAAGTTTATCGGTGTTAGTGTTTTCTCGGATTATTCTATAGTTAGGGCTTAACCCTAGATTATAAATTAAAGTAATGCATTTTCTAGGATTAGTTCTTATTCTAGCAATTAAGTGATTTACTAATTATTTGTTGGTTTTTACCAAATAAAAACCTATAGTAATAACCTTGGACAAGGATGTCATTTATTAAGGTCTTGGGATTAATATGGCATTTATCTTCCCATTTAGTTTTCTAATGAATTATTACAGTCAGAATCATTATTTAAGATAATCTGGAATTACCCAAATCCCAATTTAATCATTTTCTTATATGTCAATTATACTCATTTTAAGGAACAGTGCAAATCTCCCATTACTGTGGCCATTTTTCATATTTTTATAAAATCAGTAATGGTCTAAACTATTTATATAATTTTTTTTAGAATTTTTTGGAACCATTAGCTATTTTAAATAAATCATTGGCCAATCGATATTAATATAAATGATTAAATCTCTGGAAAAGGATACAAATCCTTCGGGCTGATCAAACCAACGAAGCGGCCTAGCGAATAGAAACGGCGCTTTCTTCCCGCGGCGCCTCCGCACGAAGCTGGCGCTTTCTTCCTGCGGCGCCACCATTTAATCGGACAAGTGCGTCTAGGGCCCACATGGCAGCGACACCGATTCAACCCGGCGCACGAAGCGTTTTTCTGGCAGGAGGGGCCCGTGTGTAAGCGACTCAACGGCTCAGTTTCGGCACGAATCTTGGCGCACGATGGATGGCTCACCGTCATCGTCTTCCTCCGGACAAGGCGACGTGGCCGGCGGCGACGGCTCATGCCGCGGCGGCGCTACGGCCCATGGCCGGCCAAGAGCATTCACGCTCCGGCACGAACAGCCCCTAACGGTCCTAACTGCAGGTGGCGGCGCAACAGCGGCGTGAAAACTGTGGATTCATCGGAAAATTTGTACCGCAATACGGATCTACAGGCTATGGGCATGGACGACGAGCTAGAGGGGGTCAAGGGGGTGCTCACCACGGGCTTTGACGGGGACGAGCGGGCTCGGGGACGGCGAGCGGCGGAGGACCCAGCGGCGACCGTAACAGGGGCTTCCCTGAAATTGAGTGAGGGGAAGGCTTTAGGATGAGTGAAGAAGGTTCGGGGCGAGAGGAATCGGGGAAGAGCTCACGAGTTCGCTGGGATTTCTTCGGTGCCGACGAGGGTGGATTTTGGGGGAAAGCAGGAAAGGCGAGGCCGGCGGGGCGGCTAGGGTTTTATAGGCTAGGGGTGAGACGGTTGGCCTGACGGCGCACTCAGTGACGTGGAGGGATGAGCGGCACGGTGACGGGACGGGTGTGGCGTGCGGCGCGGCATAGCGCAACAGGGGACTGCCCGGTGCGGCGCGGCAATGCGACGGCCTCGGCACGGTCCACCGCAGAGAAGAGGAGAGTAGGGTGGCAGCACGTGGCCGAGCGGCGGGCAGGTCCGCCGGGCAGAGAGAGAGGAAGAGAGAGAGAGAGAGAGAGAGAGAGAGAGAGAGAGAGAGAGAGAGAGAGAGAGGCTGAGGGGCCCACATGTAAGCATGAATTTGATTGAATTTTGAAATTTCAAAAATTTTGAATTGCCCCCCAAAAATTGGGCTGTTACATGGCGCCGCCTGCACTCACCACGGCGATGCTGATGATGCCTTGGCGCCCACCCTGTTCTTGTAATATATAGCATCTGTGATTATTAAGGTGCAAGGCTGCTATTTGTGACAATTGTCTCAATTAATAGATTGCTTTCTGGTTTAATTGAATGGCTTTCATCGTGTATTCGCTGTATTGTGCACAAGCTATAAGAGCATGTACAGCAGGGGCTGTATCAAGCCCCTGCATTTCAAACTTGACAGCCGCGCCCTTCCTGCCCAGCTGCCCGTGTCTCTGCACATTTTTGAATTTTTCACCCGTGGTACTGTAGCTACAGTAATTTCGGGGGCCTGCTGGGCATGCTCTAAGCATTTGTCGGCGCCCGGCATAAGTAGGTGTTTTTCTAATTGATTGTGTTGTTCTCTCATTACATCGGTGCTGGTAAATGTATTTGAAAGGTCCCAATCAACTTGTGTAACCAAAAAATTAAGGCAAGCACCAGGCGTCGGACATCCGGACACGTGCGCCGGACCAGTGTCGTACGTCCGATCGTCCAGCACCGCGCGCATCCGATGCGCCTCCGCGCTCGCGTGCATGTGCATCAGACTAGTTAGCGTGCAGTTGATTAAATTTACAATTAAACTTCTATTTTTTTATAAAATTCAAACAGTGTTCAAAATGTGTGGAATAAATTTCATAATTATTCTAAAATCGAGAGCAACCCATTTTAAATACTTTTTGAATTTTTTGAATTTTTTTTTCATTTTTTTATGTGCAACTAGGAGAAGGCACTTATGAAACTTACGCCTATACTAGCGAAACTTGGCCGTGTGGTGATGAAATCTGATGAAACTTGGATGAAACTTGGATGTAGCCTGATGAAACATGGATGAAACCTGTTGAAACTTGAATTGACATGATGAAACTTGAAGAAACTTGTATGAGACTTGCAATAAACCTAATGAAACTTGACAGTTCGGCAAGTTTGACGATATGAAATCCAAGTTTCAGTACGCGAAACCCAAGTTTCACCAGGTAAGTTTGAAGAGTTATATGGCAACATATATCTTGTTTTGTTCGTAAAAATACGAGGAACACATTGGTGCAAAATGTTTGTGGATTAGAGCACCCAGTCAAAAATTATGGTCACCGAAAAAACATACCGTGGGACCCACCTGCATGCCGGCATAGTGCAGCTCCCCCGCGGGTTTCGCGGTCAGCGCGCGAGTCCGGATGCACCGGACGTACGGCCACAAGTGTTTTCGAAAAATTAATTAGTGGAGGAGTCTTATCATTTTGGTGTATCGTTGTTCAAAGAGGTTCTTAGTTCTAATCTTGCTACAGTAGTAACAGTTTGTTGAGTAGGATTAGCTTTATCTAAAACTAGAAGTAAAAGAGATAGATTTTGTTTAGAATCACTAGTTCTAATTTTAGTAAAAGTTTTGTATTTTTTTAGAATAAATAGATGGCAAGGGCCAAACAAAGATGCAAGTTTAGCACCAGAAAAACACAGGTCGTGCATGACACCAAAATTTAGGCCGTCTACCGCATATGTGTTCTTGCTGGTTCATGTTGCCATACAGGCTGGGGTAAACTTGGGGTCGGACGTCCGACCAAAAAAGCTTGGATCGGACCCCACCCCTAGCCACGCAGCAGCAGAAGCAAAAAAGTACAGCGAGCATGCAGTAGAAGCAAAAGCGCAGCATGTTAGAGGCATGCAAAATAACGAGCCTGCATGCAAAAAAAAAAAATCAACGCCTCCTCTCTCTCCTCCATGTTTTGCATGCGATGACGTCGTCACTGACGTCAGCGAAGATTCCTTTCCTCGTTTTTCTTTAAACGGTAACTTTTGACTGGGAGCTCCAATTGACAAACCGTTTTCACCAACGTGGTCCTCACATTTTTACGAACAAAACAAGACTCATGTTGCTATATAAATTTTTACCGGAACAATCTATCTATACTAATGGAACGATTAATTTGGACTACTGGAACAGTACATCTAATCTAATGGAACAACTTAATATTTGGTCTGCTGGAACAATAGGCTAAGCCCAATTGGAACAATATATGTGGTCCGATGGAACAACTTACATACCTATTGAAACAGTGTATTTGATCTGCTGGAACAGTAAAAGAAATGCCTACTAGAACAACAAGATTTGCCTAATGAAACAATAATTTTTGTCTGCTGAAACAACAAGGTTTGCCTACTGGAACAATAAAAAGTTGCCTACTGGAACAATAAGGTTTGTCCAACTAGAACAGTTGAACTTTGCCTATTGGAACAATAACTTTTTCCTTCTGGAACAATAGCTTTTGCCTTCTGGAACAAATAAGGTTTTGCCTACGGGAACAATAAAGTTTGCCTACTGGAACAATAAAGTTTGCCTATTGGAACAATGAGTTTGGTCTACTGAAAAATCTACCTTGCCTGCTGAACAATGAGTCTAGCCTCTCGGAATAATCAATCTTGCCTGCTGGACCAATTTTTATACCTGTTGGAACAATATATTTGGTCTGCTGAAAACAATAGGCTAACCCAATTGGAACAATAGGCTAGGCCCAATTGGGACAATATGTATTGTCTGATGGAACAACTTGTATAACTATTGGAACAATATATTTGGTCTGCTGGAACAATAGGCTACCCAATTAAAACAAATATGTCTAGTCTGATGGGCCACAACTTGTATATCTACTGGAACAATCTATCTATACTAATGGAATAATTAATTTGGCATGTTGGAACAATACATCTAGTCTGATGGAACAACATGTTATTTGGTCTGCTAGAACAATAGGCTAAACCAATTGGAACAATATGTCCAGTCTGATGGAACAACTTGTGTACCTATTGGAACAATGTATTTGGCCTGATGGAACAATAGGCTAAAAACCAATTGGAACAACATGTGTCTACCCCTGATGGAACAACTTATATATCTATTGGAACAATATATTTGGTCTGGTGGAACAATAGGATAAACCTGTGAGAACATAGGTCTAGCCTGATAGAATAACTAGATATTTGATCTGCTGGAACAATAGGTTAACCTCAATTGGAACAATGTATTTGGTCTGATGGAACAACTTGTATACCTATTGGAACAATGTATTTGGTCTGCTGGAACAATAGGCTAAAACCGATTGGAACAAATATGTCTAGCGATCTAGTCTGATGGAACAACTTGTATATCTATTGGAACAATATATTTTGTCTGCTGGAACAAGCACGTGCATGCTTGCACAAGCATGTTACTAGTGGCCGATTGATTAAGTTTATGATTAGCCGACCAGGTGTCTAGTGCGTGATGCATGTCTCATGGTTTGATAGCTAGCTTAGCTAGTTGGGCATGTTATTAGCGGCAAGTTTATTAAGCTTGTGTTTTGTGATTATTTGGCCAGATGATTAGTACTTGTGATGTGACGCGATTTGCTAAATTAACCAAATCACTATGTGATGCATTGCGTACCGTGACTTGCTAGCTTACCTAGTTGGCTGGAGGAGTGTGTGCCTCTGCGTGTGAGAGCATGCGAGCGCAACTGTGCTCATTGCATGCAACATTGGGACTTAGAACGCGTGGACCGGCGGAGTGCGCTGGGTTGCCTCCCGTACGAGCGGGCTGCTGGGCCAGGCGTCCGACGGATCGGATGCTCGGCCAAAAGCATTTTCCTTGAAGTATCGAATCTTTGAAACCACCAGAGGCCTCAATTCCTTGCTACCGAGATGTACCAGGGAGCTCCTCGATCTCAGGTTTCAAGCCAACTAGCTGAGAACCCGTGCTTTGCGCGGGGTAAATATATAATTATTTATCATACATGGAAACTCTCACCATTCGAAAATAGTAAATGTTTTAAGTATATCCTAAGTCAAAGTTTTCAAACTTTATCCATAAATATTTCTCAAACTATTAAGGAAACATGTATAAACAGATTCGTCTAAAAATAACCTTCATTATATTATATTGTCCATACATTTTGTAAATAAATTTTAATACTTCTTTATGGTTAAAGTTCTATTTTTGAGACCATGCCAATATCCAATCCTATTTAGGACCAAAGAGAGTAAAAAATTAGTGATATAACTGATGATGTACAATAAATACTATGGTGGAATTACTACCATTTATGCATGTACATTAGAATTTTAATATAAACATATAATTTTGAATGCAGGTCTAAATTTTTAAAATAAACCTCCAGCTAGTATTGATTCTAGAGGTGTACATAATGTTATTTTTAAAATTTTTGTTAATAATTAAAATATTTTTAATATAAACATATAATTTTGAATGCAAACCTAAAATTTTATTAAATAAACCTCCAGCTAGTCTTAATCCTAGAGATGTACGTAACGTTACTTTTTTTGTTAAGAAATAAAATATTTTAAAAGAGCAAAACCTGTTGTGAAACTAAACCTTTTTAACTTCAAAAGATTTGAAACAAATCTAATTTTTAAATAATTCATTTTTTCTAATAATTTTCAAAACACTTTTTTTTGTATTTTTTATCCTCATGTTTTGATGCTCAAAATTATATGGAAGTTTTTTTTTTGAGATAAAACTATTTTCTGAAAGAATCTTATATTTTCAAATATATTCAATTGTACAGTAAATACAGTGAACTTTTTGAATCACTGAATTTTTTTGAATCAAAACTGTTAGAAATTTTTACATGGACCATTTTTTAATGAGTATCCAATCGGTCTAGTCTTTAAGTTTGAAATTTACGAATGATTTCATTTTTTACTTAAGAATGACCAAATTTTTTAAAATAAAATTTTAAGATACCTTGGGATTATTTATTTTTATTTTGTAAATCGGTAGTTTCATTTAAAATTTTATGAAATTATTAAATGATTTACTTGATATTTTTTCACCGGTTAGATTGTGATTCTAAGTGCAAAAGTCAATGAATTTTTCATAGATTTTTAGTCAGCCATGGAGAAAGGGGGAAAAATGTATATCTTGTTTCTTTTTTTTATGCTTCTCATTGAACCTTAAGACTGAGAAAGTAGTATTGTTCTCAGGCAAAAAAACATGCGAAGCTGGGAATCGAACCCAATTCGCTTGGTTACAGCTTTGCCGCACTGACCGGCTCGCGACATTAAGCCTTGCTGTGGACAAATTTATATATATGTTTCAATGTATCGGAACGGACGGGTTGGTCTCATCCGGTTGGAAAACAGAGGGCCAGGATGGAGCTACTGTTCTATGTACAGTAGAAGTAGGAGGTGGCAGATGAAGAGGGCAGTAGCCAAAAAAACATGCGAAGCTGGGAATCGAACCCAATTCGCTTGGTTACAGCTTTGCCGCACTGACCGGCTCGCGACATTAAGCCTTGCTGTGGACAAATTTATATATATGTTTCAATGTATCGGAACGGACGGGTTGGTCTCATCCGGATGGAAAACAGAGGGCCAGGATGGAGCCACTGTTCTATGTACAGTAGAAGTAGGAGGTGGCAGATGAAGAGGGCAGTAGCATACTGGACTTTGTATCTCTGCGATTATAGGTAAGGAACGATGCAGTATTTACTGTTGCTTCAGAGCTACTTGAAGTAAAATTTTATTGATGTGCAGGACTTTCGGTTATCCTCAGTTATGCACACAGGAAGATGAAGTTCATTTTCGCATACTCTTCTTAAATTTGGAGATTCCTGACACAATTTGCATACAATATTTAATTTTTCTTTCAATCATAATGTATAGAATTTAAAATCAGAGTGCAAATTCATTGTTTTGGAGTTTCTTCTTTCTGGATAATACGATGACATCTTGATGTGAGCAATGCATGTGCTTTTTTCAAGAGGTGTTGGTTCAGTTTGACAATGTGTTTACTTCCCGTCTGTTCTATGTCAGTTTGTTTTCAGAGAAATTTTAAACTGTTATAATAAGCCCATGTTGCACCAGATATCACATTTGTCCCCAATCGATGAGGCAGATGACAATGTTTTTGCCAAGTGCATAAATAATCACAGTTTTTTTGCCAAGGGCACAGACAAAATTCAAAGCGGGGATATCAACGAAAATGTTATTTATAGGATCGAAGTGTGGTGGATGAAATGACGATTGGCATTTGGCATCCTTTGCGAAAAGAAATGTCACGACCCTGGCGTCTCCACAGGGAATCCGGCACTATGATCTGATACTGGCTCAGACTAGTACCTCATGATGGACAATTAAACGACTATCATCGCTGGCATTCCATTATTATTATTATTCAAAATAATAGAATATTACAATGTAGAATCATAAGTTGTTACAATAAAACAGGTATTACCAAATATTAGAATGAATAACCAGAACACCAGCGCAGTAACAGCCTTCATCGACGATATCCAAGCAATTGACCCAGGCACCAGCAGCTAGTCCTATACACCTGAGTTCAGACCCTCCTGGTCCTGACCAGACTTGCAACTTGAATAATAAAATCATTCACGATAGATATAATGAGTACGTGGCTACCACGCAAGCAATTCTCAACAAATGTATGCAATGGTAAAGATATGGGAAATTGGCTATTTTACACAATGACATATTTTCTAACCAAATTTAAGTAGTCAAGTTTTAATTGTTGAATGCATAAATTGATCCAATCATCTCAATCATCAACGGAAGGTGCATCGTCACACCAGGCTAATCCCAACCTACTCTAATCAGTTTTAATTATTAAAAAGGGGTGAATCTATATGTGCAAACCTCTCGCCCAGTTCATGACCGTGGACACGGCTATCATGATAGTTTTAACTTTGCAGAGTGTGTATAAATTTCCCCACAAGTCCCGTCTCATCCAGTAGGAGATACGATACAAGATTTTTCCAGCCTACACCCACCACTTCACCTGCCCTCTCTTTTGGTTTCCCCAGCCCCGCCGGTGTCCGCCGCGGTAGGATGCCTACTAGTTCTGGATACCACCCGTGGGTCGTTCCTCATTTAAGCTATTCAGTCTCAGGAACGCACCTACCCCTCAGGTTAGGTCACGAGCCTCACCCTAGTGCAGTAGTGACGAAATGTAACTGGGCAGCCTACGAGCAAGCGGTTAGTGGGTTTCGTAGTGTACTAAGCCAGGGCCAAAGGCACAAGTGGCTGTACGGTAAGGTTTGGTCTAGCAATACACAAGCTTGGTTTCTTATTAGAGGAGACCCTCACACCTCCACCATAGTCCTGGAACCATCACTGTCGGCTCTTCCCTAGGCAATCTACACTAGTTTTAGTTATTTAGGTTTAACCAAAAACACCATCACGAAACATACGCCTCACAAAGGCACATTTTATAGTGAATCCCAATGCAATCCTAACATCTAGTGAAAGGATAGGCTAAGGAACAGTAAAGGGTAAATCAAATGAGGTCTAGTCATGCTAGTAAATGACTAACATGAATAAGGCAGACACTATTCTAATATGCATGCAAAGGTGAATTACAAAAAAGTAAAAACGATTATGCTTCCTCTGTCTAAAAATTGTTGCCCTAAATCATAGGCAAGAGAGCACATACTTTTGAACGGACGAGGTTAGTAAAACATAGGACATAATATACAAACAACTAGTGCTTGTCTGGTAGCGATCGGCCTCGCAAGGAATCGTCAACGTTCTCGGGCCACCATCTTCAATGGTGAGTTCTCGGTCTAAAGCCCGAGTTTTCATAGCGTTCTAGAAAGTGGTAGGCGACACCTTTGTCTAAAGCCGGGTCTTGATGATCCTCCGTGAATCCGTCGATGCTTTCGGCTCTAGGGATTCTGATGGCGCTGCCCTGACCAAAGCCTTGGTCCTGACCATCTTTGGGAATCTTTCGGTACTCGCGATTCCGGTAAAAATGCCGGCATGGTCTACATGCAAAGCAACAGCTACACCGACTGGTTGCGGCTCGGGATCCAACAGCGAGTGGCTCTTCGGCGACGGCTCCGCGGCTCCCGGCGACGGCAAGGCCAAGGCGGCGTGTTGGCCTAGCAGCGGCTCGGCAAAGAAGCGCAAGGCGGCGGCGCGGGGACTGCGGCAGCTCAAGCTAGGAAGGCGGCACTGGCGGCGCGGCTCCGGCAGGTTGGAAGGAGGCGCGGGGCGAGGACGGCATCGGCAGCGGCGACCATGGGTGGGCGCCGGTGCCGGCAAAGGGAGGCGTGGAGGTGGGGCGACGACGGCTTGGTTTGTGGATGCGAATAGCCGAGCAAGATAAAAGGAAGAAGAGGGGAAAGAAAGGAGAGGAGAAAAATTATGAAAAATTCAATCGCCATAAATGTGCATTAAATTGCATAAATGGCATTAAATCGGAATTTGAGTAGGAGAAGAATTATGGTAGGGGTTTTCAAAATTTGATTAGGGTAGGTGAGAGAGGGGATCGGCAGGGAGGCGGGTCAAAGAAGAGCTTAATGGTCGGTGCGCTCCACCGAATCGGTCTGTTATGGGTTAGATGAATTTGTCTTAGATATGAATCGGGTTTAGGTTTTCGGTGGACGGAGGTAAAGGGACAAGGTAGAGAGAAGAGAGAGAAGTGGTTCCCTTATGACCGACCTAGTTAGAAGGAAAGAGATCAGACCAAGGACTTGTCTAGGCCGGGAGAGACGAAAGTTCGACCGGCTAGGGTTACGACGGAGGTCAACCGGAGTTAGGGTCTCGGGTTGTTACACAAAGGTCGGAAACGAAGGGCATGGCTCGGCCAAGTTGCAGAGAAGGGTTGATCGATTTGGGTTTAAGTCGAGGAGGGGAGAGGATTATGGCTTGGACGGCGTTGGAATTTTGATCGGAACACAACCTAGGCCCGACCGGGAGAGTTCAGGGATTCAGCCAAGAAAGGGAACGGGTGGCCGACTTAACCAAAGGGTTTTAGGGTTTCGGTCGAGCTAGGGTTTCAATCGAGGGAGAAAGTTAGGTTCCGACCAAGGAACGAGTAAAAGCGACGAGGGAGCTTTTGTATTTCAAATCGTAAAATTTATAATTTTATAAATTGTAAATTAAGATGCAAATAATTAATTAAAATAAATTCTTATATGTAAATAATTGCTTAAAAATTTAAGGATTTTTATATAGAGAAATAATAGAAAATACTTTACTTAGTTTTTATTTTTAAATAAAACTTGGGACATTCTAATATTTATTAGGATGTCACAAGAAAATGCCACGGAAGATAAAAGGTAAATTTTATAGGGCGGCAATTAGGTTGGCGATGTTGTCTGGTGCAGAATGTTGTCCTTCTAAAAGGCGTCATATCCAAATAGTTAAGAGTAGCATGTAGAGATGCATATGTTAATTACAATGGATTTGTGGTCGTACGAGAATGGATCGAGTTCGTGATGAATTTATACGTGATAGAGGTGACCAATTGAAGAGAAGCTTGTCCAACATTGGTTGAAATGGTTCGGACATATTCAACGAAGATCTTCAGAAGCACTAGTATATAGTGTAATCCATAGGCATAGTGATAATGTAAAGAAAGATAAGGGCCGACCTAACCTGACGTATGAGGAGACAACAACAAGAGACTTAAAAAAAATTGGAACATATGTAGAAACTTAGCTTTAAATAGGGCGCATGAAAAAATTAGCAATCCACGTGCTTAAACCATGACTTAGTTTTTCACTCCCCTTGACTCTTTTATATTGTAAAAAAGTTGGTGATTTTTATTTAGTTTCATTTCTAGTATACCCTAACTTATTTGTGATCTAAAGTCATTGTTGTTGCTCCTGCTGCACAAATAAAATTCAAGGATAAAATTAACTAGTAATCACTTTGTTAAGGAAGTTACATCTTAAATACATTGCTTTGATTTTCATACATACACTTCATGTCTACAATTTCATCCATCCATAATGCCTAGCATTTCATACAAACACTTGCTATGGTTCATGCATACAGTACTGCACAGAACTATTTGCTGTGAATTTCATACAGTTCCAAAATTGAACTTGTGCAGCAACAACAGGGCTGCAGTGCAAACAACTGTAGCAGTAACATGCAGAACTGCATTTGTGCAAAAACAGCTGCAGAGTGACGGCATCACTGGGCAGGATCGGCGGTGGCAGCGGATCTCCATGGCGGCGGCGGGCCTCCCTGGCGCACGGCCGGAGGAGGAGAGGCAACGGCGTTGGCGGGACACCCTGCTGTAGATCGCCGCATGGTTAGGAGAAGAGAGGCGGCGGACCTCCATTTGCTTAACCTATGGGCTGAGGTTTTTTTTTTTTCTCCTAAAATGATGAGGAGTTGGAACCGAAGGCCGATGGAGTATTGAGCAGCGGAGCCGGGAGAGAGCCGAGCGATCCGTGCGTGTACGTCAGCACTGTCATGAGCAAGCAGAATGAAGAGGGAAGCAGCATTGAGTTGATTCATTAGTCATGTAGGGATTTATAGATGATGGAAACTAATGTTCATTCATCTGTTTAGCCCATCCAAAAAAATCAGTAAGCATCCTTTGCACAAGATGAGTCAATATACACCGCGCAAGATAGGCACGAAGGCATGAATTCAAAATTTGTAAACTTTATGGAACTTGGACATAATATAGGTGTGATCAGATCAGATATAGTGATCTAATCAGATAATATCGGATATGGATATAGATCTTTGGTACTATTGGTGTGTCAGAAATCAATCCCTCCCAATTTCCGACGCATATATTTTTGGCCAATTGCCACCGGATAGAAAATAGGGAGGATGCAAGACTAAGCTAGGTGACTAGGATGGGTTGAATAGGAGTTACAAAATTTTTTTTTAAAATTTGTTTTCAATGCATCCTTTCACCCAAAAGACCTCAAGATCAAAATAAAGCACAAACACACAAGAATTGAACTTAGGCACCTCTATGATACTTGGGTCATGTAGAAGTCATAACTAGCTCATAAACCGTTATCACTAACGATTTGGATCCCTTATCACAGCCGGTTTTCAAACTGCTAGTGATTATGCGATAGAATTATCACTGGACGTTTCAAAACTGCCAGTGATATAACTGTCACTAGCGGTTGGTACCAACCGCTATTGATGGTAAGCACATCACGAGCGGTTCTTATACCAACCTGTTGGAAATATTAGGAATTTTCTCAAGTTCTTAATCCACAAAATTAGGTAAATCAAAATTAACCAATTGAATATTTCAAGTTCATAACCAAAGGTACTAGATAATAACGAATTATCTATCTCATACACAAAGGCTAATGAACAAGAAACAAGCCAAATAAAGGCACGGTATAAACAAATATACCCTTGAGCCGGTGCCACCACTGGCACAGGCGCAGACGGAACAATGACTTGTTCATTGTTGTTCGCCATGACGGTCGGTGTAGACGATCACAAGTTGTTGCAGTGAAGTGTTGATGCAGTGTAGAGATCGATGCAGTCGAATGTCGGTGCGAGTCGATGTAGATGTCTGTGCCTCCTCAATGATCCGAGGATGAAGAACTCGGCGATCGCGTGAACGCTCCCAAAAACCTTATCGGCCTTCTATTCCGGCGGGATCTCGAGAAGGACGAGGTTCGAGGCTGCTCCCTCCGCTCCTTGTGCGCGCAAGGAAGCAGGCGGGAATGCAAAGCAGCGGCCTTCTGGATGGAAGAATGGAATGTGCGGAGAGAGAACTCTTGAGGCGAGAACCCTTCTCACAGGGCGAGGTGCTCATGCTTTTATAGGCGCCAGGAAGAGAAGGTTCGTCGAACCTGGACGCCATCAAGCACTAGTAACGGACGTCATTACATCTGGCCATTAAGTCGTCCGTTACGTAACGGACGTCATTACACCAGCCATTAAGTCGTCGGTTACGGGGAGAGGTCGCCCGTGCTCAGGGTGAGGTCGCCCGAGGAGAGGTCGCCCGGCTCGGGGAGAGCTCGCCCATGCTCAGGGTGAGGTCGCCCGGCTCGGGGAGAGCTCGCCCATGCTCGACACGTCACGCTCAAACCCATGTCTTTCTCTCTTCTCTCTTTTCTTAATTGGGAGAACCACAATCCAACTATTTAAGTTGAGATATTCTCCTCCCAATTTCCCGAACGGTTTAGTATTAAATGGGCCTCTTGGAATTTCTATTAAAATAATTAAATGGGCCAACCCCATAATTATTCTAACACAACCACTAGTGACGGGTGACTTATGTACCTCTTTCCATCCATCAAAGTCGACAGGAGTAGGACAAGAGCATTTTGCATTACAAAGATTGACAGTCAAAGCAGCAACTTTCTGCTCCAACTCCTTACACCTAGACCTACACTTGGAGTACTTCTTGTCTATTTTATGAAAAGCATGGCTTGGTTGTTCATAGGTAGATTCCTCCTCGTCAAAATCAGAGTCGGTGTAGAGGTCATGGTCGATAATGTCGATCTCGTAAGCCACAAATCATATGTAGGTATAGCCATCATCTTCCTAGGACTTGTATTAGGCTTGCCTCACCTCATGTTATGCTTGGAGGGTAGTCCAGATCTCGTGAGTGGAGGTGTGATGAGAGATGCGCTCATACTCATTAAAATCAAGCCCAACTAAAGGTGAGAGAAAACACCGCTAAAATTTTCACAAAAATCAAGAAAAACAAAAACTTAAGATTTAGAGGTGGATCATGATCACACCAGAGATATGCTAACACTTTCTTGATCCTTGCAGCAAGTAGAAGTAGGGGATGGTGACAAATAAGAAAACAATCAAACCAAAAGAGATTAAGCAAAAAAAGATCAAACGAGCCACATGAACATAACAAATAACATGATGACCTTTAGTGGACTACATTGCTTTGGCTCAGGATAATACAAAGCCACATCGCAGTGAGCAAAACACTCACAATTGTACCACAAACTCACCAAACCTCGTTTAGAAGCTACCTAAAGGGACTAGATGGGAGGCTCCCCCTTCACTTCTTTTACAGCCCATGAGGTGGAGTAGATTCTAAGGAGTATATCTCTCCACTTCCTTGGAGACTAAGCTTCATCACGGGTGGCTGAGATTATCCACTCACGCCACCTAACAACACTAAGCATATTCTCCACATATTCCTTTACACACATGGCCTTCCACACACCGGACGTAGCCGGTTCAACTTGACCTCTAAGTTTATAATGCCCTTGACCGCCTTCGAAGCCTCGGATCCTCAAATGATTCAAGTCCATATCATCCACATCATCCATGTGGTTCTCAAGTTCGAGTACTACCATCCTACATGACTTCATTGTTGTTTCAGCTCATGGTCCTCCATATCGTGTCCAAACACATCGCCGACCATGGTCCACCTAGAACTATACCACAAAGATCAGTGCATCCAAAAGCCAACACTTACCTTGATCATCCACACATTAGTCCATCATCAAATATGCCAAATTCTCAAAAAGATTGCATCAATAATTGTGCCAAAACACAATTACTCGCGCTAGTCTGGCTACCCTGGACTATGTCCGGTGGCAACCAGAACACTAGCACCTCATGAACCCCCTTCAGTGATCCCTGGGTTTGATGCCATGCCACTAGACACGATCAGACAACGTAGCAGACAAAGGCTGACACTAGCGGACTCAGTTCGGTGGCAACCAGAACCTTGTACACCTCATGCACCCAAAACAACCTTAATGAAACACCCACAAGACCAAGTCCAGTCTCATGGGACAAAGTCCGACAATCTACCGAACCCAGGCCGGTTCCATTAGACCCATTCTGATGGATTCCAAATATGCGCTCGTAAGCTCTTCAAAACCTAGAAATGCACTAGCACTTCAATACCTCAACTCCACAAAGCCTTTGCCAAATACTCATCGCAATACATAGGGTAACCTCGACACGGTCTAGCACCTTCCCCCAGGATCTCTCAGTATATTCAAAATTTACACCAAAATTGTCATTTGTTGTCTTTCTCCACCAACCTACCCTTTTTCCATCTCTGACGAGATTTTCATCCTGCACTATCCAAGAGGGCTTGTGTTCTCTTCCTCCTCTTCCTCACCTCTCCTACATCTCTCGGGCACTTTCTCTCAATCTCTCTCTCCCTCCCATTTCATTCAAGCTTTCTATTTATTTTGAGACCTCTTCTTCCCTCTTTTGTGTTCTCATGCAAGAACAGATGGTGTGGTGAGAGCAGGAGCTAGAACTTGGTTGCAACGTCCATGCTGAGGTTTTATGGCCACCACAATGGGATCATGGTTGCCGAGCAAGCTTTGTCGGTGGTCTAGAGGGCACTAGAGCCTAGGACTTGGAGAGAGTGGTATGCTCAACAATAATAGCCTAAAGGCGGAGGGCCTCCAAGTGGCCTCGGGCACAGGCGTTGGCTGATGTGATGACATGACCTAGATTTTGCAGCGATGCCCTAGAGGTGTTGGGCTTGGGTGGCACCATGGCATGGAGATGTAACTCCCCAATCTAACAAGGGTTTAAAGTGCTACGACACAACTTAGAAATTTCGACAACATATCCCCTGTTTCCTCTAAATCCAGACCACAAATATATTGCAAATAACCATAGTCTCAACAATATCATATTTTAATCATAACCAAGTCACACAAACAAATTATTAACCCTATACAGCAGGAATCCATCACAACCACCTCATCTCGTTCTTACCTTTGACAGTGACGAAGACAATTAGATTAATTAACACATTCCACCAAAATAAGTTACATACAAATTTTAAATCGCAATCCATTCTAAATTGTTCTCAAATTATCCTAGGCTACCTTGGTATTTAAATTATATGAACCACACTAAGGTATGATAAATTTATGTGATGTGATAAAAGAAGTGCTATAACCACCTCCATTCAAGTTGCCATTATTGAGCAACAAATAAACCAAATAAAAAGAAAGAGTGAGTATTGAAAAATACCAAATAAATAGAAAGAGTGAGTATTAAAAAAAATATTCATCAATATATATATATATATATATATAGAGAGAGAGAGAGAGAGATAGCTAGCGTCTCTAGAAATCTGAGATCTCCGTACTCAAGTGGTTTTAAAATTGAGATGCTTAACAATCGATCAAGAGCAGTTGATCTTGTTAGTCTCATTTGAAGCGTTGTCGTTGACCAAGATTCATATTTTTTGAATTTGTTTACTATTTGTTTCTTATGTTCGAAAATCAGCTTTTTGAACGCACTACGACTAATTGGATGGCTGATTTTCAAAATATGAAACAAATAGTAAACAAATTCAAAAAATATGAAACTTGGTCAACGACAACGTTTCATGAGATTTAACAAGATCAACTGTTCGGATCGGTTGTTAGAATCTCGAATTTCAAAACCACTTTGAAAGATTTGGAAAGATCTCAGATTCTAGAAGATCGCTATTATTCTCTATATATATATATATATATATATATATATATATATATATAGTTGAGCTCCCGTCAGTTGCAAGCAGAGTCGTCCGATGGACTCGGCTCAGCCGTCAGATCTCACTTACTCGCCCTCGTCCCGTCCCGTCCCGCACCGCACCCCCTTCTCTCTCTCCATCCTGTCCGCCTCCCACACCCCGTTCCTCTCTCCCCCCGCTCTCTCTCTCTCTATCTGTTCTCTCGAGCTCCCTCAGCGCGGCGCACATAGGGCGAAACCCTAGCGAGCTCCCTCTCCTCTCCTCTATTGCTGCCGGCGCCGCCCTTCTCCTTCTCCTTCCCCGCGCTGCCACCAAGGAGGAGGCCCTGAGCCGCCACCCCCCGGAGAAGGTGAGGGGAAACCCTAGCTAGAAGCCGGCGCCGCCCATCTCCTTCCCCCGCGCCGCCACCGAGGAGGAGGCCCTGCGCCGCCGCCCCTCGGAGAAGGCGAGGGGAAACCCTAGCTAGAAGTCGGCGCCGCCCTTCTCCTTCCCGCGCCGCCACCATCCGTCGCCGTCCAGTCACGCTACCACGAGGAGCTGCGCCGCCACCATCCGTCGCCGTCGGCGCCGCCACGAGGAGTTGTCCCGCCACCGTCTCCACAACCTGCGTGCCTACTCAATTTGTTCTTAGCATGATTTCTGTACTAGAATTTGTAAAGATGTGTTTGAATCTGTACACTTTAAGCTGAGCTTAGTACAGGTTCAGTTCGTGTGTGAATGTACTCAAAGTGGTGTATACATTTGAGCTGAGCTTAGTACAGGTTGTATGTGAAGTATTGCCCAGATTGGTGTATACATTTGAGCTGAGCTTAGTTCGTGTGTTTGAATGTACTCAAAAATGTCTCTGATTGTGTTGAGATTATGTGAAGTATTGCCCAGATTGACAAAATTGGCATGGATACTAGGATGAATGGACCACCCATTGTTTAATTAAGATTGTGCAGGTGCAGTTTTGATGCTAAGACACACTTGTGATTAAAGAAACTGCAGGTCTTGTTGATTTTTTAGATTGCAAAAATATTGTAACTCCATGGATTTGTCCATCAGTTCTTTTACCATCAGTTCAACATCAGTGGTTAAAACTCCTTGGATTTCTCCAGCAAGAAGCAGCAATATCATCTTATAAGAAGCAGCAATACATTTTGTCAATTGCTCCCGGTTTTAGTTTTAAATAGATGGTCAGCAGACAAGCTCATCTTACAATACACCCTTTGTGTTCAACATTCAGATGGATTCCAAAGAAATTCAGGATAGCACGATTTGAGACACATTTCAGCACTGTCTTCCAAAGAAATTCAAACAGCACATTTCATCGTTAAACAACATACAAGAGCCTAAGCCTTGACAAATTAACAAACTGGTGCTCACATTGGGCAATCATATAAGCTTAAGTCTTACAAGTGCAACATCAATAGTGCCGCCATACAGAAAACATTCAGTTCTAGGACTAGACAACAGCCATACACACAACATTCAGATTTGGGAGTACATAAATACTGAAGATTAAAACAATATTTAATCTGAGGACTCCTCTTCTATGTCATCTTCCTCACTTATAGTATGCTTGCCTTTGAAAGATGCATTCGCTCGCTGCATTAAAAAAATGGAATCAATAGCAAGGAAAAAAATATAAAGACACAATGAAATGACCAAAAAAAATTCTTACATTGAGGCAAGTCCTTGAATTATGTCCTGCCTGTTGGTTGCAGAAGCTGCAGGTCCTCCTCTTCTTCACCTTTGCCTCGGCTGGGGGTAAGAATCGAGTTGGTTTCTTTTTTCTTCCTTTACATTGTGAGTCCACAGGATCAGAAAATTTGAGAATTTTATTAGGAGGTGAGTTCGTGGCTTCTCCTTGTTGCAATGGCTCCTCTTCTGAAGTCAAGTAGCCGCCATGTCAAAAAATTCCACCTCCAAATCAGCAAGACGACTCTTCATTGTTGCAAACATAGACGCTGATTTCGAGCCAATCTTTGCTATACGGCACAAATCAGCCTTCAAAGAATCAAACCGATACTCCATTAATTGAACTGTTTCACCATCCTCAGTGATTCTTTCACAAATTGGTCGTTTTATATTAGAATTTGCTTCTTTAGTCCATCTTTTCAATATGTACTTAGCAGGAAGACAAGTGAACCCAACATGTTGCATTACCTTCATAGCATGCGAACATAGCAAGCCCTCAAATTCAAAGCCTTTACAGCTGCATGTGAATGTTTCACTCGGCATATCTACCTCAACCGTGTGCTTTTCGGGGACCCAATTCTGTATGAAGGGGTGACTTTCAATGTTGACCTCATATATGACATCCTTGACAACCTCCTTGACAATTCCAAGAGTGCTCTCAACCAGCAACTCCTTGAATACTTTGTACACTGCCCTAGTGTACACCCGACGTCCATCGACCTCTATCTGGTATCTTGTGTGAAGGTGTGGTGTCTCATTCATACTTCTCAAATCCTCATCACTTTCTCTATGCCAAATTCCTTCAATCAAGTTATCAATTTTTAACACAAACTGATAAATAGAGGTATGGTTAGAAACCCAAAGCTTAAGAATAGCATTCATACTCTCGCTTCTTTGAGTTGTGGACATGTCCGCAAAGAAAGTGCCTCGAAAGAATGTAGGGACCCACTCTCTCCTTTTGTCAAACATAACTTTCAAATGCTTATTACCTGTCAACTCATACCTATCCAGCATAGCCTCAACTCATACCTATCCAGCATAGCCACCCAACTCTCTACAAACTCTTGTTTCGTCATGCTGCGATTAATTACAACACCTAATGCATCCATAAAACCTCCTTTTTGCCCATATATTACTCCTAAATGCTCTCTAGCCTTTCTCATCACATGCCATTGACAACATCTATGGACAGTGTTAGGGAAAACAAGCTCAATTGCCTTTTTCATGGCTGGATCTTGGTCAGTGATTATAGCAGTGGGGTGCTTCTCATACATAGCTGTCAACCATGTCTTGAATAGCCAAACAAAATTTCTAGCATCCTCCGACCTAAGCAAAGCCATCCCAAAAAATATAGAATGCCTATGATGATTGACCCCAATGAATGGAGCTAGTGGCATGCTATACTTATTCGTGTTGTATGTGGTATCAAATGTGACAACGTCACCAAATTCTTGGTAGGCTCTCCTTCCCCTTCCATCAACCCAAAAAATGTTTCTCACTAGACCGTTTGTTTCTGAGTCTATCGCAAAAAAAAATTCTGGATCTTCTTCTGTCTTCTCCCTAAAATATATTAGGCTGGTCTCCACATCACAACCTACAAGTGCTTGATTTTGCTTGCTTATCTTATTGCTTACATCCTTCTTTCTCATTGTCATATTTTGCTTACCCCCCTTCTTACCACTTAAGTACTCATAGATTTTAGATGTTCCTATTCCTTGAGCACTTAAATCATGAATTGCTTCTACATCTCCTTGACTCATAGACCTATGAGATCTCAAATTGCGCTTCTTAGATGGAGAAGTTATAAAGGGATGGTTGTGGTTCTCCTCAAAAACAGAAACATTCCAAATATTGTTGACTAGCCTTATCCTACATGAAGCCTTACAACCAACTCTAGTCATGGGCATCGATTTTATGGGACTCTTTTCAACAGATGAACTACCAATTGGCATCTCAATTTTTTTTTTGTCGCTTAGATATCCCCTGTTTGCTGCAAGTAAATCTAATGGATGTTCGATTGCAGCTGTCTTTGCGAACACTAAAACCAATCCTTTTCGCATACGCATTATAGAAATTGTATGCCTCATCCGCAGAGCTAAATTGCTGGCCGATGAATGGCTTACCCAGCTGTGTTTCTTCAATTGGAACCTCTGGATCCTCAAAGTCACCTTCCATTCCATTGTATGGATCATTCGCATCCATCTGTTCAAACAAACAAGCATCACTATTAGTTCGATGGACTCTAAGCGAATGTTGATATAACAGTGGGGATCAAAATGACTGGTTGATGCATACTCTTAATTGAACTACTGGAGTTGAATCCATGCAAGTGCTATTTGAACCAGCAGCTGACATGATGCTTGGCGAGCAAGAGGGAGGAGCTGCAGATCCAGAGGCACTAGGTGACGGCGTCGGCTATCTCCTGACGGGGAAGGAGATGGAGAAGGGCCTCCTCCTTGGTGGCGGCGCGGGGAAGGAGATGGGCGGCGCCGGCTTCTAGCTAGGGTTTCCCCTCGCCTTCTCCGGGGGGTGGCGGCGCAGGGCCTCCTCCTTGGTGGCGGCGTGGGGAAGGAGAAGGAGAAGGGCGGCGCCGGCAGCAGTAGAGGAGAGGAGAGGGAGCTCGCTAGGGTTTCGCCCTATTTGCGCCGCGCTGTGAGGGAGCTCGAGAGAACAGAGAGAGAGAGAGAGCGGGGGGAGAGAAGAACGGGGTATGGGAGGCGGATGGGATGGAGAGAGAGGGAGGGTGCGGTGCGGGATGGGACGAGGGCGAGTAAGTGAGATCTGACGGCTGTGCCGAGTCCATTGGACGGCTCTGCTTGCAACTGACGAAGCTTCGGTCAGTTGCAACTGACGGGAGCTCAACTCTATATATATATGTATGTATGTATGTATGTATGTATGTATGTAAACAAAGAGAACAACAAAGCTCCCTAGAATCAACTATCCATGCATCTGATGCATTGTAATGCACATACTTCTATTTGTATTGTGAACTATCGGTATAGCTGGTGTGCGCACCCATCGATGCCACACCTTGCACGTTGAATTTTAGATGGGACCGATTACTCTACTACCATGGAGTGCCTATCAAAATAGATCTTTCCCTCCTACTTCTATAGGATAACTACCCAAGTTAGGTCTTGTCAAATGAATGCAATGCAATAATGCTATTGTGTAACAATGCCTCCTATGTCATCCAATTTTCATATACCTTCATCATTCAGCTATATGTTGCATAATGTTTAAATCACACCTCACCATACAACTACAACTGAACCATACAAAAGGAGTACCCACAAAGCAATTGAACCGCATAGTCATATACAATTTAATATATACTTGTCTTTCTAACTAAGAGAGGGATGATGCAATGATGATATCGATCATGATTCAATATGACCTATTATAAATAGTGGATCTCAATAGAGAACCCTCTTAATAAAACAACACAAAAATTAGCCACACCCCTAAAATATTATATTCCCTCACAAACATCGCTATACAACTACTTTAACTCCGGAAACCGTCGATTCAAATTTCTGGACAGAAAGCATAAAACTACGATATCTTTCAAATTAAGGGCCAAGGTCCAATTCTCAACGTAATCAGCTCCAAATAACTCTTGAACCTGCTGCACTTAGTGTTGGATCTACCAACTTGGACCTTCGTGCTTGATCACAAGTTAATACAATAGAACCATTGTCCGCACAATAGATAGCTAGTAAACTACTCCCTTCGTTCCAAGTTGTAGCTCACTATTGACTTTTGGAAACGTCTTTTGACCATTTGTCTTATTCAAAAAAATAGTGCAAGCATGCAAAAAATATAAGTCATGCTCAAAATATGTTTAATGATAAAACAAATCACAATAAAATAAATAATATTTACATATATTTTTGAAATAAGACGAATGGTCAAATAGAATATCCAAAAATCAACGGTGAACTATAATTTGGAACGGAGGAGTAATATTTAATCTTGCTAACCAAACTTTAAACTCTCAAACATAGAAAAATTGACACGAACAGTAACCCTATTCTCTGCTCTCCTCATCCTCTCTCAACCCCCTAGCCACAGTTGTCGCCTTCTCTTTTCACCTCCTTCCCTCTTCTTCTTCCTCCTATTGCCACCCACTTCTTCCCTAGTCCTCCTCCGACTTCCCCCTAGCAGCCCCTCTAATCTCTCATGATGATTCTCATGGTGATCGTACCACGAGGAGCCTTACCTTCAATGTCGATCGGCGTCCCGGAGATGATATTGGCCACAAGCTTGTGGATGGTGGGCTGCTCTATATCGGACGATGACGACGTCCTCAACGACATATAGCGCAGGTGGCGACTCTGACCTCCAGCGCCAGCGATGACGGCGTGCGCAGGCGGCAACTAGGAAAGGCAGGGGCAGTGCTCAGCGACCTCCCTGGCCGAGGTGGCAGCGATGGCGTTAGCTCACTAGGCGAAGAACGGGGAGGCTGTGTGGCACCGGAGTGACAGGGGATCGATGCCCTTCCCCTCACGGTGGTTAATAAACACCCATATTCTGGGCCAGGCTACGCTGAAGGCGCACTGCGACAAGATCAGTGACACAGGGTCGCTGCTAACGAAAGGATGATCTGGCGCAGCTGCTGTGATAACAGTGAGCTGGAGGAGGAAGAAGGGAAATGGCAGTTTGATCATTAAAAATGTATTTTAAACAATGATTTAAATTGGGGACCGGCTCATTGGCAGTTACTATGTCCCAGCCGCAAGCTACAGTCGCCTGTTCACTTTAAAAAGAAACACAGGTGACTGAAAAAGTGAAAAACACCGCAAAAACTCAGGCGTTTTGTCCTTTAAAAAAATAGACGTGCAAAAAACAAGATTTCTATCTGGCCACTCCTTGTTGATTACGGATAACTACACGACAGCTCCATGGTAACGATGACCTTAATAACTCAAGTGTATCAACACGAATATGAATGCATCTGATCTTTTAATTTTGTTTTACAGTACAGATGTGTGTGATTTTCGTAGTGATAAAAACTGAAAAAAATTATATAGAAAGCTGCAAAAATCAAAAGATTTGCAATCTGAAACCATGATTTTTTTTGGAAAAAACACAGACGAGTTGGACATCTTTATACTCCACATCTATTTAGCCTAGCACATGCTTTTTACAAAAAAAAAAAAAAAAAAAAAGAGAGGAAAAACTAGCACATGTTAAATGCTCCATATCTAAAAAATATTTTCAACACAAATATTCGTAATTTTCACTATCAAACAAAATGAAAAAACATGTGTAAGAAAGTGTAGAGGAAGTATTAATGTATTTGCTCTATTGCTTCACGATTACCTGGAACAGCTTACGAGTTGAAATGCAAAGAGGCCACCTACGCTCAAACCATTCCCCTTGACCAGAATAGCTAGCTAGCAGATTTCTTGGATGCTGAGATTTGTAATCCTTACTCTGACCATCGCCCACCCAAATGTGTTAAGCTCAACATTACCTTTACATGCTATTTGCAACGATAGAGCAAGAATGAATTTGGCCATTAGTAACAGTAACGAACTCATCCTGGCAAAGACGAGAAGTCATAACTTAGAATCAACAGAAGAGAGATACAGATAGTCTTTTATTCGGTTGAGTTCAAATTTTTTTTTTAACATTTTGTAATGATTTTTTCAGCATTTTGTGAGGTGTTTTTAAAAAAAAATCAAAATATTTTAAACTAATTTTTTAGTCTTTTCCATGTGTCATTTTAAAACCCTCAACTTTTAGATCGATCAAACCAAACCACACTAAAAACCACGAATCGAAGAGGCTGGCCGTGTGTCACATGCCACGAAAAAATTAGTTTATCTAATTACCACACTAGAGTACCTGGACGCACCAATTTACAACGCGCGCATCTCAAAAGAAGACATTTGATGAGCAAAAAATTACGTTTGTATTGAGCACAGACGGACATCTAGTGTGATATCCATCTCAGATCAATGTCCTCCGTCCGACGGTGGAAGAATCGCCTGTGTGTAGGGGTGGAAACAGATCCTATTCGGATCATTCGGATAGAGGTTTTTGGCTCAGATAGATACATACTTCACAGTTTTTTCCCATACAACTCATATTTTTGTTTTTGGAGTGAAGGTTAATAAAACGGTCTAAATACTTTTTTAAAATATGTTGTCTATTTAATTCGGATAACTCAGTTTGTGGCAACTGCCGCACAGGTGACTATGGTATAGCAAAAGCGTTAAATTGTGTTTATCACGATTTAACATCCCAAATTTATATAACACGTATGCATATTTTTTAAATAATCAACTATCTATTTCTAGCATGCCAAATAAAAATGTCTCGGACAACAGCGTCATCATCATGTCGGGTGTTGGTACAGACGCAGTTTGTGCTTCCCTCATCATACTCCCTCTCTTGTTAAAAAACCGTCCACGGCTTTTAAACACCTGAAAGTATACTAATGTATTTTATACTTACCAGAGAGCCACTGAAAACATGCACTAGACCCTGGATCAGTACTCCAGTGCGTGTAATAATAGCCGAGTATCATATGGACATACGTTTCATTATTCAGAGAATTACTTACTTGGTTGTATGACGCGGGCTTAATATTAAATAAGCCGAAAAGCCTTACGACGGTTATAGGTAAACCATCAGAGTCAGCAGAGCATATAAGCTTAACCGTAATATCCTCCAACGGCTATGTATTCCTGCAGGTGACTGGAACAAACCCTAAACCGCTTCATGACCATCACAGCCGGTTCATCTCTTTCGCGACACTCGGGCAAATCCTTCCCCTTAACTTTAATCTAAAAGAGTGGAGATATGCGAGGTCAGTGTCATCCAAATGCTGGCTAGTTAACACTTCCCTTAATGCACTTAGTGTTTAAAAGGCTTATTTTGGAGAGAACGTATCCGGTGCAACCAGGGTTGCAATGTAACCGTGCAACCAGACTTGTTTCAACCATTAGATTAAAATCCTTCATTGGAGATGAATTGCCTGATCATTATGCAAATATACGCCCGCCTCTCTCTCATGTTTTAAAAAATAACCCTTAACGGTTTGCCTTCTCTCCTTCTCTGGATGATGCTGGATGTGCTAGCCCATCCGGCGCCGCGATGGACGGCAACCTCGACGACATGGGCGGCGCTACGATGGACGGCGCCCCGATGGACGGCGACCCTGACGGCATGGGAGGCGCCGCGATGTCTTGCGTCTCCGGTGCCACCGCGATGGACGGCGACCTCGACGGCATGGGCAGCGCCGCAATGGATGGTGATCCCGACGGCATGGGAGGCACCGCGATGTGCCTCGTCTCCGGCGCCGCTATGGATGGTGACCCCGACGGCATAGGCGGCGATGTCGGCGACTCCGGCGCTGTGGTATACAGCTTCGTCGATGCTATGGCGGCGCCGCAATGGGCTGCACAGAGATCGATCTCCGCCGCAATGTTATGGACGAAGAATCCTACCATGCATGCTACTGCCATGGATGGCTGCCCCGATGACTCCAGTGCCATAGCCACCGCCGCCAAGGATGTACACGCCGCCATGGATAGCGCCCCCATCAACACAAGTATTGTAACCCATGGATTTAGTACACCTAAAGGAAAATTCAGCATGCCTTTCGTTGTAAGTAGTAGTTACTTTATCTTTTCAACGATCAATTTTGATTATTAGTGTACCCTAACCGTTGTTGCAGCGTTCATCATTTACACCCCAGTGTGACGACGCGTTAAAGCCTGTTATTGGGATGTCTTTTGATGATATCAACGCAGTTGAGAATTTCTACAAGTCATATGCACATGAAGTTGGGTTCTCGGTTCGTATTGGACAACGAAAATTGTCGGGCACGGTGGTTCAAACGAAGCGATACTTGTGTGCAAGGCAAGGCTACAGAGTTAAAAAAGGTAATGAGGTTGTTGATCCCTCAAAGAAGAAAAATATAATGGAAACCAGATGCCGATGTGATGCACATATATTGGTGAAGTTATGTAGTGACAATAAGTACAAGATAGCATCAATGGTAGAGAACCATAACCATGGACTTGTATCCCCCGATAAACGTCATCTCCTTCGATCAAATCGTGCAGTTGGTGAGAGGGCAAAGAATACACTGTTCACATGTCACAAGGCAAGCATAGGGACCTCATAGGCATATAGGCTCTTTCATGTAAGCGAGGGAGGGTTTGACAATGTTGGTTGCACGCAAAGAGACTTGCAGAATTACTATCGGGACCATAGGAAAAAAAATCAAGAATGCGGATGCTGAGATGTTTGTAGCACAACTAGAGAGAAAGAATGAGATAAACCCTGCATTTTTCTTTGACTTTGTTGTGGATGAGCAAGGAAGGCTAGTGCATGTGTTCTGGGTAGTTGTTACAAGTAGAAAAAACTACAGTCATTTTGGTGATGTAGTGTCATTTAATTCTACATATACTACTAACCAATACAATACGATCTTTGCACCATTTACTGGTGTTAATCATCATTTGCATAGCGTATTTTTTGGGGCTGCATTCTTGGCAAACGAGAAGATCGAGTCATATGTGTGGTTGTTTTGCACCTTCCTAAAAGCCATGGGAGAAGTAGCACCAAGGCTGATCATAACTGATGAAGATGCCAGCATGAAGGTTGCTATAAATGAAATTCTTCCACAAACAAGTCATCGGTTGTGCATGTGGCATATCATGGAAAAATTTCCTGAGAAGCTTGGTCCATCTTTTAGGGAGGAAAGCAATTTTTGGGCAAGATTGCACTCATGTGTGTGGGGTTCAGAGACCGGGGATGAGTATGAGTCAGAATGGAATTCTCTTATTTTTGACTTTGGCCTAGAGGGCAATGAGTGGCTAGCTAAGAGGTATCCCATTCGGGAATCATGGATACCGACATATTTTATGAACATATGTCTTGCAGGAATTCTTAGAGCCACCTCTAGATCAGAGAGTGCAAATGCATTCTTTAACCGTTTTATTAATCAAAAGTTGTCACTTGTTGAATTTTGTCTTCGGTTTGACACCGCTTTGGAATGCCAACGCCAAGGTGAGTTGAAGGCAGACAACACCAGCCTACATACTACCCCTTAGTTGTTAACACCATGGGTTATAGAGAAACAAGGTAGCCTAGTATACACTCATGAGGTTTTTGCCAAATTCCAAGAAGAAGTACTAGCTGCAAGAGACCGTTGTTGTGTTCAATGCATTGAACAAGGTGAAGTCATAAAAATTGTGACAATGAGTGATGAGTCAAAAGATAGGGAGGTTTATTGGAACAAAACAAAAAAAATAGTCAAGTGCTCTTGTATGTTGTTTGAATCAAAAGGAATACCTTGTCGTCATATGATTCAAGTGTTAAGAGGCGAAAAACAAGACGAGGTACCAAATAGCTACATTTTGAAAAGATGGGAGAAAAGGTGCAAGAGGTAAAATGTGCTAGCTAATTATGTATTATTATTTGTATGTAGTTCGAAAATCTGCTAGCTAACTTTTTTTATGTAGAGAAAGTATATTTGATGAAGAAGGGAACCTACTACAAGAGAAACCGGTTGACTCTTTGGAGGCGGCAAAGAGAAAACAAATTTCAGATTTATGCAACAAGATAGAAGATCTCATCCAACAAGCAAAGCAATCGAAGGAAGGACTTGACTTCTTAATGTCGGGTGTGTCCAACCTAGAGAGTCCTTTGCAACAAATGGTCCCTATTGTTAAAAGCAGTAGGCAGGACGAATATGAAGCTTTCATTGGCTGTAAAATTCCTAATCAAGTTGAAATACATCCACCGAGTGATATTCATTCCAAGGGGAGATGCAAAAGAATGAAGAAAAGCAAAGAAATTAAAACAGGTGCTAATTCAAAAAGCAAAAATAGAGTGGCACGATTGTGCAAGATTTGCAAACAAATGGTTCATCACGATGCTCGCAATTGTCCAAACAAAAATATCTAGGTAGCAATTGTACATTTTTCTTTCTTTTTATTCCACTGAACAAGATATGAGGAATAAATTTATTGTTTTATTTATGCAGTTCAGAGCATGAGCCAGCCCTGCAATGCTCCTCTTTCTCCCTGGAATGGCATTGGATTGAAGCCTACTTGAATGGTTTTCTTCTCTCATATGCTGTCTTTTTGGGTTGTAAATGGCACTAAAATTGTCATCTCTTTATTAAGTGGAACTATGCCCACTATGCAATGTAATAGGGTTGCCTGAATTTCAGAGCTTACTGAATTTCAAGGCATATTTCAATGTATCTTCATCTCCTTATAGATTAGCATTCTTTTGGCAGAATTGAGTACGCTGGTTGCAACATGCTTCCAAGTATGAAAAGCTAACAGTATGACTACAATACCAAACACAAATATTTCACTATTGATCTTCTCATTGTATTTTCAAACATACACTCTCAATACACAATATAATACAAATTGAAGCATAGAAACAACATTATCTCTCAAACATACAATATACAGTACAACTTCAATGTTTTGAAGCTTGCAAAATGAAGAATTCTGCTACAGATATCACTTTTGGTGCTTCCAGATTTGTGAAGCTCCCACGAACCCAATATACAGTACAACTTCATTGTGTTTAGCTCCAATTATCTGTCCTAATGCCCAGTGTAGAAACTTTCGAATTGTCAACCATCGAGAACACCATTCTAGTAATTTTGTATGAGTATTTAGCATCCAAGTTCACATAATTTGAACCATGTACATGCAATTTCTTCAAACCTGAAAGGGGAACAAAATACAGTGGTCAAGCAGAGGACTAACAGGCGAATCTTGGGCGGCGATGCAGAGCTCAAGAGGAGAAGAGGAGCAGGGAGGAAAATGGGGCGGCGCCGTGAGGAGGGAGGGAGGGAGGGAGAGAGAGAGAGGACGGCGGGGAGGTACCGGTGGCACGGGGAGAGGAGAAGAAATCGAGGGAGGGAGAGGAGGAGGAGGAGGAGGAGGAGGACAGCGGGGCGGTACCGGTGGCGGCGCAGAGCTTTGGTGGTGGCGGCGCTGGAGGCAGCGCGGGTAGAGGAGCAGGACGGTGGAGATAAACGGGGAGGAAAAGGGGCGGCGTGGTGACGAGAAGAAACCGAGGGAGAGAGGAGGAATAGGAGAAGGAGGATGAGGACGGCGGGGAGGTACCGGCGGCTGGTTGCGGAGGCGGGGCTGGCGATGGCGGAGGCGGGGCTGGCGACGGCGAAGACGGGGGCGGGGATTTAGGGATCGAAAGACATAGGCAGAGGGAGGTGGAAGCAGCGCATGGGCAGGGTGCAGAATACAACTTTTTGTCCTGAGGCAGACGTCTAATTGCAAAAGTACTCCCCATTGTATCTGGAACGCTCATATTTGATCGAATGGTTCGCAATCGAGGATTGCACGGTTGCACTGCATACGTTCTCTATTTTGGAGGGGAGGTTTATTTTATTTGCGTAAAGCCAGTTTTAAGATGAGTTCAAAATACCCTATCTAGCATCAGGTATTAATATTTTTTAATCATTAGAGGGTTCAGCACAAGATCAAACACAACCAAGACATACAACCCAAACCCAACCAACAGACATTGACGACCAACATTATAGTAACCAACTCAAACTCGACCAACTCTTGCCCAATTTCACAACCAAATCAATCGATCCAATACCCATATCCAGCTTAATCATTCAACTCGACTTTCTACTGGTTGCCCCCAACCCTTCCTAGTTCTGCCTTTATTCCAGGATTTGGCAAATCTTGTTGTGGACCACACATGCCATAGTATGATCACCCCGGCCTAGTAGGGTTGCCAGCCCTCACTAGCCGACTGTCACCCTGAGGCTGTGTAGCCATTATCACCCTCGGTGATGACCAATGCCGGTCCCTATCGAGAATGTTCCCAGTGGGCCTCCGCAGAGCGCTCACTCCTGGCGATCCTAGACCCGTACTCCGCGCGTTGGCCAAGCGTTGTGTTGGAACCATCCCGCAGATGGCAGCGATCTCTCCGCTACGCGTGTTACTCCGCGCTCCTCCTGGGTAAGCCCTGGCTAAACCCAACACAAGGCATCTCGTGCCTTAATCATCCATCACATGTCATCTAGGGGCAACCCACCGATCATTCTCTACTTCCACGGTCATCGACCACACCATACACTTGGACTTTCCCAACCAATCCGACCAAATCAGACCGACTTCCCACATAACCTTACCATCAAACACAATCAGCCCAACATGCAACTAATAGCCCTAACTGTCATATGTCATCTTAGTTTTGAATGAAAAGAATGAATGACCGGTGAATATCGGTTCACCGTTCCGTGGCAGTTAGCCAGAAGATTTGTTTAAGCCTAAGCAAGTCTAAGCAGGTTTTTACCCATTAGGCAGGGTTAAAGTTGTTACCAGACTATTATTAAGCTAACAAGGACAATGACAATCAAGGCAGTCACAAGGGCTAGATATTGCAAGGACAAGCATGTATATTTATAACATGATTTAACAAGTAGGCAGGTATTAAGCATGCACTTTGATAATAAACAACATAGTTTGGGAAAACTGGGCAATGAACATGATTATATCGATGTTAGTCCGCACTAGGAAAAGTTGCAATCTTTCCCTAATACGGGTAAACATCTATAAGAGTAAGTGTTAACTCGACAGGACCACTTGTATCCCAACCATGGATCTTGAGTCGCCTCGGATCCTCCTTAATCCCTTGGAGTCTATCGATAGGAACCAAATGACGCAGATAAACTCCATGCTGCGGGGAAAACATGATGCACGATATGTAATCGATTCTACGAACATAGTAGCGAGTCTACTCTACGTAGGCTACCTTAGCATCCCTATGTTATTTCTTCTAAGAGACTTCCATGAGATTCCATAAAGAGGTAAACTTTATAGAGGGCTCGCGGGTGCGGTATTCCGATTAAGTTCCCTTGCCGAGATTAAATCTTACGTTCGAAAATCGTTGTACGCATTATATTTTTGGGTTATATTACATATGCATGTTATCAGCCTTCTTAATAGATGTCATGGGTTCGTACAGGACAGTGTGTATCTTACCTTAGCCACGATTTTTATCGATGGAGAATTGTTCCTAGCTACTAGTGAATTCTAGGTGTATGATAATTTATATATAATTCTCCTTCACCCATCCCTGTGTGGTTCTAGTTTCTGTTAACAAGCGAATCATTCTGGTTTGCCTTCTATATAGAAATATTGCGTAAGTTCACTACTTACTTACCAATGCAACGGAAAACATGATGCATGCACAACCTAGGTTTCATCCTCGGCGTTACTGCTTAAGATCGATTAGCGAGTCTAATTTTTGTATGGTATGCTATACATGACAGAGTGCAATAATAAATAATATTAACAATATAATAGTTTACTATTCCCTAAAATATGGTTTCGCACGATAAGGCTGTAATAGGGTGATTAGGGTTTTAAGCGACATAAGATGACAACTTTTCGGAATTCAACTTACGCAAGGGATAAGGCTTATCAGAGTTGACTGATACTAGGTGCTTCTAAATAAATGAGACAATCCTAAGTTATATTCATTAATAACCTATTTTTCTAAGGTCAGCTCCTTAAATCATTTAATAAGGAAAGTGCTTGTTAATTGTTGGTGTTTAGTAATGAAATACTCCTATGAAGGTATACTTATATATATCTATATATATAAGTGGAAATGTTATTTTGAAATATTCTAGATTTATTGAGTCATTTACTTATCCAATATATTTTCTAGGGAATATTTGGAGTCAAATTCATTAATTAATAAAACCAACAATTATCCTAGAATTAAATTAACAATTTTTATTCAGGGAAAGGTTACCATTACATCTACAGTGCTAATTTTCCCATTAAAGTGATGCAAGTTATATTTTTATAAAATCATAAATGGCCTCTAGTATTTATCTAAATTTTTCTAGAATTTTTGGGAGCCTTTAGCTATTTTAATTAAATCAAAAGCGATTTTGGGATTTTATAAATGATAAATTCGCTGGAAAAAGGGGGTAAATTCCTACGGGCCGAGCAACCAACGGGCGGCCCAACGTGAAGATATGGCACACGGCCCACTCGCGCGCTGCGCCAGCGCCGGCCAATGAGCTACGCCGAAGGCAGTTTTCAAGAGACGCTATCACGGGGGGATGACGCCTTTCTCCAACGGCGCCTCCACTTAAACCGACAAGTGGGACAGAAGCCCACACGACAGTGACCCAGAGCCACGTCTTGGTCTCAGCGCACACGGGAACAGTCTGACGGGTGGGACCCACATGTCGGCGTCGCAAGTGCTCTCTCTGTGCACGAATCTATGCGCCCAATCCGACGGCTCTGGTTCATCTTCTTCCTTCGGCTTGGCGGCTCGGCCCGGCGACAACAGCTACCGGCACGGCGGCGCTACAGGGCCTCTCCGGTTATGAGCGTTGGCGCATCGTCGTCTATGATTCCCTACGGCTCCTATGGCGCTTGCGCTGGGGCTAAAGGGGGCCGGACGCGGCAGCGCGGTTACGGCGGCGAAGCCAAAGGCTCACCGGAGAAATAGGAGCCGCGGCACCGATCTACAAGCTAAGGCCACGGGCGGGGAGCTAGAGGTGTTTAAGAGGTGCTCACCGCAGGCTTCGGTGGAGACGAGGGGGCGTCGACCCGGCGACCTCATGCTCCTCAACTGAAATTAGGCTAGGGGAAGGATTAGGAAGGGTCTGGGGAAGCACTGGGCGAGAATAATTGCACAGCAGCTCACCGGTTCGCCGGAGTTGATCCGGTGCCGGTGATGCTCAGATTTGGGGGAAACGGCGGAAAGCTCGGGCTGGCGAAGGCATCGAGAGATTTAGCCGGACGGTTGGCTGGCTCGAGACACGCTCGGCGAGGCAGAGGGAGAAAGCTAAGCGGCAACGGATAGCGCTGCGCTCGGTCTTTGCTGAAGCAGCAGTAGGAGAGGTCTGTGTGATGCTTGAGAGTGACAACCTGTGGGCGATGATGGGGATTATGGCCTTGTAGCAGCTAGTTGAGCAGAGGCGAGCGGGTGTCTTTGCTGTGAGTGGACAGCCGAGCAGCGGTGGCCCATGGGGTAGACAGAGTGAGGGGGAGAGAGAGAGCGACAGAGAGAGGGGGAGAGAGAGAAGGAGAGAGAGCTTCTGGTGGGACCCACGTGTCCGGTTGGTTCCAAATTTAAAACAAAATTTTGAAATCCAAGCAAAATTTTGAATTACTCGCAAATTTGGGATGTTACAACTAAACAAAGAGAACATGTATGCATGATATATGTATGTCATTCGTTTTTACACATCATATTGTTAGCAAAATATAATTCACAAAGTAATTACATATATCCATTTCAATCCATTTATTCATATCATTCTCTCTCTCCTGAAAAAAGGCGTCCTTGACTTTTGCAAGTATTGAGCCAATTTATATATGGTGTTCCATACGTTAACCGAGCTATTCTGATTTATTTTGTGTGATTGCATACTACTGGTTAAGTGAATAGGCAACAAAAATTGATCAAAATAGGTAGAAGCTTCACATTTATCCTTATCAGAGTAATCAAGAAATGGTTTATCAAATGAATGCGTTTTAAAATTAGCCGGCATTGCACCAGTATTGCATATTTGATAAACAACAAAGTTGTTATCTACATCATATTCACCAATCATAATGAAATTGCACATGTTTTGTAACGATTTTGATTTTCTAACAACATGATAAATTATGATAGGTAGCTCTACTGATTCATCAACACAAATATCCAAAAAACATTGTGATAAGGTATTCTTGAAAGAACCTCCTTTCGAGTAACCAATTACACATACGATAAATTGTGCAAATCAAAATCGAATATATATATATATATATATATATATATATATATATATATATATATATATATATATATATATTTGATATTTGCAGGGGTGATTGCCAAGGAGTATGAATACTTACCTGATTAACACCATTGCTACCTGCAATATCCTCTCCATCGATTGTACATGTTGGAGACGGTTTAGTGTGAATGTACATCATGCATAGGCATCTCATTGTCTTGTTCGTTTATTAATGCGGCTTCCTTTGCACTTTTATACTCCACATTGTGATTAATCTGCAAGTCAAGAGAGATAACAATATACATTAAGATATGAGTTTCAAAAACATCCTCACTTTTACCCTACTCTACTTCTCTCTTTTCCTCTGATTCTTTTCTCTCAATCTCAGCATGGATACGCTAAACCTCATATATGGTGTAATCACATAGCTCACTCTTTTGGATTCTATCACTCAATTTGTCTATGTGACTCTCATACTCACATGAGTTTTGATTAATTTCATCTCTATCAGATCACGGGTAGTATTACACGATGCTTTTTTATACCACCAGAAAATAAGGTATATATGTTGCATCATAATCCTTCTTTCCTCCTCGATGGCATAATCCACGAGATCTTGCATAGTATCATCATATTTTAAATGAACAGTGTCAGCGATGTTGGAATTCAAACCTCCTTTGAAGTATCCCCTCATTGTATACTTCTGAGTGATATTTGCACAATACATGGCATATTCCAATTCAGCATAATATGATTGAACAGATCTACGCCCTTGATAAATGCTCTTTACCTGATAAAGTAATCCTTGATCGTATTAATATGGCACAAACTTCAATCTCATAGCCTCCTACAAATTTTCCCATGCGCAGTGACACAATACTTTTCATGATGATGCTTTCACCAAGTGAATGCATATTCTTCAAAATCCACGATGGCTTCGTTCACTTTATTGTCGTCAATGAGTTTACGTAATTGGAGGTCATCTTAATACTTTCCCACCCACTTTAAGTACTCTTCTGGTTCTGCACTTCCATAAAACAGAAAGTACAAGTGTCTACATTCACGCCATGATGAATGAAATCTTGTCATTTGTAGTAGAAAAAATAACCAGCAAATGTGTAATATATGTCGACTTTGTGCAAATAAATCAATCTCACCCTCTGTTACTGTAACATACCCCAAATTTCCCAAAATTGGCATAAAAATGTTTCGCAAAATCATGAAAACATCTCCCTAAACCATATTCCAAAGAACTATTATTTTTCCTAGACCATTCCCTAATTTTCTATTAAAGAAATGCTATTTTATAATTCTTAGAGGAGATAAATCCCATAAAATATAATATATTTTCACATATTCAAATTCTCCTCATTTTTCTGGATTTTTAGAAATTTATTTCATATTTTGCTGACCTCATATCAATTTTCTACAAATTTCTAAAGCTTAAAAGGAATTTCTGAAAATCTTTTCAAATCTTCCCTTATTTGGAATTTCTCGGTTTACGCTTTCCATTTCTGGAATACGCCTTCGACGTCGCCTGATCTCCAGCCCACCATATTCCTTTAAGTCGCTGTCAAGGGCTAGGATTCTTCCATTTCAATCTGACGCTTAGGAAGTGGCCACGTCGTACCTCTGTACCGCTTCGGTTTAGGTAAATCCAACGGTGCACACTGATTCATCCCTAGATCCAACGGCACCCCTGGTTTATCCCTTCCCCGGCCGCGCCGTCTCCGCCGCTTAGCCCACCAGAATTCCTCGCCGTGGCCATTCCCGAGCTTTCCAGGCCATGGCATTGGCCAATAAAGCTCCGCCACGTCGCCGCCCACCTTTTCCCTCTCAACAGCGCCCCCAGATCACCACGGATCCATCGGAATTTCTCACCGGAGTTCATCCAAAACCTCGGCCACTATCTCCGGCCTCCACCACCCGTCCCCGGCTATAACTAGCCCACCCCGGCGCACCACCACCTAAAACCATCCACCTCCACCACCACTCCTCCTTTGGCGAACACCGAGGCATCGCCGCCAACGACCTCCTTCACCGCCGCCGCGCAACCTCGCCGTCCGGCCACCTCTGTCACCGCCAAGCTCCGCCACCACCTCCATCTGGATCAGCAACCCCGTGAGCACCCACACCGGCCACCACTTCGCCACCTCCGGCCACCGCTCGCCGGCCCCGCCGTCGCCGTAAGCTCCCAATCCCCTCCCTTTCTGTATCTCACTGACCACAGAGCCCCACCTGTCAATCTCTCTCACTCATTTTTTTTCCAGGCCAAGGCCCATCCAGAAGCCTAGCTAAGCCCATCTCCTTTCGTTTTATTTTCCCTTTTGAAAAACTATCTAGTAATGCTGTTCAAATTTCTATTAAAAATCAAATTTTATTCAAGAATTGTGCAAAACTTTTATTAAATCTTATAAATGTCTAGTAATGTAATAAAATTATTAAATCACATTTTCATCAATAAAATAAACTTAAAAAAATCATTTCTTCTTCTTTAACCTTTAAAAATTTAGAAAAATGATTTCTAAAATGTTTAAAAATCCTAAAAATTATTATTAGCACAAATATTTTAATAAAAATCCTTTTTCCAATATTTTCACCTTATACTCTCAACAATTTCTAACTCGAAACTCTAGCAACGTGGTTGTCGTCGACCCCGACCTCTGGAATTTTGTTGAGCCACACTTTGAAATCCCACGTATACATGCATAATCCTGCTACCCGGAGGACTCCCAAAATGTTGTCCAAATAAAAACAAATTTTTTCTAAGTTCCGAAATCATACAAACCATCAGCTTACCCGCCAAGCCTTTTTCCCTGCATTCATATTTCATGCATTCATAAATTTTCCAAAAATTTCTTGGTTATTGACTTTTCTTTTTTTCATTAGATATAGAATTAAATACTTCTAAAGTTCCTGAAGAGGATTATCCGGAAAATCCGCTAGAATCCTAGTCGGTCTACGAACAAGGCAGGTTTCTCTATCTTTGACGCATTTTGAATTTCCTATGTCAGATATCTATTTAATTATTGCGTTACTTTTTAGTTATTTAATTATATAAATTCCCCATATTTTATTTATATAATTTATCATTTATGTAGAATAAATACTCCAAAAATCCACTACCAAAAGCCCTCCTAAAATAATCATCTTGTACACTACCCAAGTATAAGAAAAATTTAGTAATAATGTATTTAAAAATTAGGATAGAAAATCATTGTCCATATGATAAATTCATTTATTGATATGGAAGTGAAAAGTGAATAGAAATGAAAATTTATAAACTTAAGTCATTAGCAAGGTTACTGTAATAACTTAAAAAGGCGATGCATTATTTTATTATTTTTCTTAATGCATGCGCGGTTTTCTGTAATGCTTTAAGCGAGTGAATTACTAGCAAGGTTACCGTAGTGATTGTGCGGAGCTTAGCATTGTTGAGGTTATATTCCCAGTATCTGTGCGGTGTGCGAGATATTGCAAAATCTTGAGTTTTACTGAATAAAAATGACACATTTATCATCCAACCATATAAGAAGCTGTTGTATGGGTAAAGTTGGAAAGGTTCTGCAAAGCTGATTAACAAAAACATCGATGGTCCCTACTTCGGGAATATGAAGTTGTGTCAATTGGGTGATGCCTATTTTATTCATAATTCTCATGATTTTTTTAAAAAAGAATAGACATCTGGAAGAAGATGTGTTAAGGAATGGAGTACTTGGAGATAGTATTTGCTGATATTTTAGAATCTTTTATAAAAGAGAAATTTTGGTGAAATAATATAGAATTTTAAATCTATAAATAATTGCATAAAATATTATAAGGCAAACCAACACTCTCATTTGATAATCTTTCCATGTAGTTACTATTGGAACTTGCAAGTTTATACTTACCGTATAATCGGGAACCGTTCATTTTAAATGAACCGTTCCACTTTCGGTTGCAGAGTTTGATATAACAGAAGAGGAAATGGATCTTTTCGGCCAGGACTTCTAAGTCTTCCCTACACTCTAAACTAGGAGTTAGGACTACAGAATATACCACTTTTGGTATTGTAATCTTCTCTGTAAAAATTCTATCAATCAAAAATATGTTGTGGTTGTGCAAGCAATTCTGTATACTTCTTTTCCGGAGAAACAATTTCTAATATTCAAATATTGGAAATTGGATCCCCACAGTTACCAACCGAAGTTCTACTAGCTTCTCCTGCTCTCTGCAAACAACACTTACCCTCGTGGTCAGAGACAATAAACACAACGTGATAGATCAAGCGAATGCAAATCGAGACTCGTTACCGACGGTTGCTTTTATGTGGAGCTTGATATGGAAATCATATTTAACCTTTTATTCCAGATATTGTTCAATTAAGTAGTTATCCAATAAGATATTAATTTCTATCATTATTGATCACAAGGAACACGCACAACAAAGATAATGGAACTTATGCAATCAAACAAGCAAGCAAACCATGATAAAGTTGTATTGCACAAGCTACGGAGATACGCTAGCTTAATGTGATAGCACAACAGCGCACTTAATTGCTCCAACAAAAATTTTCGTAAGCTCTGTTTTAATTTTCTTTCTTTTTGTTTGCACTTTTTTTTCTTTTTCAACTCTTTTTTTATGCTTTAAACACTTTTGATACAATGAGAGCACACAAAACAAGATAGTACGATGATATTATGAGCATCCAAAGCTAAACCTAAAGTTAGCCTCAATAGGTGCAAAGTTTTCTCAAAGGATTATGGTTTCTGTTTGCACTACTTTTCTGCACAGCGAGGAATATGGAATTTTTACGCACTGTTACCGAATTAGAAAGTCTCAATTTGGAAAAAGTTGTGGGAAATTTCGTAAGATTTCTAGGAAGCACAGGAACGCAAAATTCCGAAGTCGTATGCGCCGAATATGTTCAAAACACTAGCTAACTGGCTGAAAATCTGCTTCTGGAATAAAGATGACGCAAAAAAGATAATATGATCATTATGTAATAGCAACAGATCCAATGGATAAGAACCTAATTAAACTCACCAAAACTCAGAGCAGCTAAGGCTAAAAACAATCTTTTGAGTTTTTTGTGTATAGGATGAAAATTTAAACTAAAAGACTAGGGTAATTGATCTTATCGTGTCAACCGCCGCTCTGATACCAAGATGATACAGGGGCTGCCCAATCTTCGCGACGTAGAATCAACGATAATCGATGGTCCGTGCAACCTGACGAAACAACGGCGCCAACGCCGTGCTGGTTAATGAAAGCCTGCAACAAAAAAAATTGACCCAACCACATGATGCGATCGATGTGTGTACGAGACCAAGGGGGTAGAAGCGCGTTGTAGCAGGTGATCATGGAGCAAGAACATGAGCACAACAGAAGATACTCCCAATTCATACGGGTATCAATGCAAACAACTGAGGAACAAGAATTCAGTCTATTTTTTTTTTTTGAACCAAAGACTGTAGGAGAGGCTCCTACAGTATATATTAAAAATAAATATTTACAAAATTACAGAGATCACAAAACCGAGAGAGAGTTATGCCAGGTTACAATCGAAGAAGCTAAATCATTGTTCACTCTTAAAACTAGAAGAGCAACATCTGAATCAAAACCCTCTTTCCACAAATGAATGGAACGTGGAATATCATCGAAGACCTGCTTATTGCGAATTTTCCAAATGTTCCAGCAAACCAATATATAAATATCCATGTGGAAGGATAAGAGAGATGTTTGGCAAAAAGAGAATAGATCATCATAAAATCCCTGTAGATTCAAAGAGCTTGTCAAAGAGAACCCAAGATAACTCCAAACTGTTTGTGCAAATGGACAGTGGAAGAACAAATGAAGCATTGTCTCCACCGTGGATGATGCACACATGATGCAGTGATAATCAGTGACAAAATTCTTTCGACAAAGCAGATCTTTTGTATTCAATCTGTCCAAACAGAGAAGCCACATGAAAACCTTCCATCTCATTAAACCCTTACTTTTCAAAATTTTCCGGAAAATCGCATGTGCCATAAAACCGGAGCATAGATGTTTGATAAAATCTGAGGACTTATAATGATCTTTCTTCCAGATGTAAGTCCAATTGTCAGTAGGTAGAGGAGAGAATCGCCAACCATTCAACAATTCCTGAAGTGATAACCATTCCTCATAAGCCGGAACCGAAAGAGGAAGGAAAAAAAGGGATTGGATATCATGATTTGACATATATGAAGACACCAGAGCTGATTGATCTTGAGCATAAGAGAAAAGATGGGGAAATCGGAGACGTAACAGATCCCCATTACAAACATCATGCCATAGTTGAGCAGAAGATCCATCACCAACTTGACAACTAGCAATCCCTTTAAAAACAGGAAGCAAAGAAAGCAACTGCTTCCACCAGAATGAATGCCCATTCAAGCAGGGCATAACAAAACCTTGCGGATAAATCGTAGCCCAAATGAATTTTACCCAAGGTAGATTCGAATGATTGAAGAATTTATGTAGATGTTTAAGGAGTAATGCCTGATTCTGCAAAGATAGATTAATAACTCCCAAACCTTCACATCTCTTTGGACGGCAAACCAAATCCCAAGCAGCCAACGGTGCACTATGTGAGTTAATATCTCGAGATCCTTTCCAAAGACAATGGCGCCGGAATTTATCAATTGCTTGAATAACTTGAACCGGTATCCGTAGAGTACACATAAAATATGTTGGTAAAGAGGACAGTACGGAGTTTACCAAGACCAACCTGCCCCCATAAGATAAAAAACTGCTAGCTGCAGATAGCCGACGTTCCATTCTACTGATCAGAGGAAAGAAATCAATGACTTTTGGCCGAGTCGTTCCCATCGGCAGACCCAAATAAGTGAAAGGCATAGAGCCCAGCTGACAACCAAAAGTGCTTGCCAAAATCGGAATTTGATCATCATTGACATTGATAGGAACCATGATAGACTTATGATAGTTGATTTTCAATCCAGTTGACTCCGAAAAAGTCTGCAAAATACTCTTCAAGGTGAAGATTTGAAAAGAATCTGCCGGCAGCATAATCAAGGTATCATCAGCATATTGAATGATTGGAAAATCATCAGTGGAGTTATCATGTATGGGTCGCTGTAAGATGCCTCTCGCTAGTGCTCCATTTAAAACAGATTGTAATAGATCGACCCCAAGAACAAAGAGAAGAGGTGACAAAGGATCACCCTGACGAACTCCTCGCTTACAGGGAAAGGAATGTCCATGTGTACTATTAAGTATCACTGAAGAAGATGCTGAATCCAGTAGGCATTTAATCCAAGAAATCCATTTTTCAGGAAAGCCTTTAGCATGGAGAATTGCGAGGAGTGCAGAATGCTCAAAAGTATCAAAGGCTTTGGCAAAATCCAATTTCAGCAAAACCACAGGTGTCTTGCTAGATTTACATTGATAAATGTAATTAAACGCCCAAGCCAAACAGTCTTGAATTGTCCTTTGCTTGATGAAACCATATTGGTTGTCAGTCTATTATCTATGATACGAGTCTTTCATCATACAAAATCATACAATAGGACAACATATAAAGAAAGAAAGAGGGACGATGGCTAGGTATTTGGTGGCGGTTAGGGTTTGGGCTACAGTCCTAGGGGTATATGGGCCACGGGCTCGAAATACAAGTGACCCAGCACCGAACGGCAGCCGACAGATTTTGGTCGCAATCTTGTTTCGATGATTCCCGTTGATCCGTAAGTAACTTGGACGTGTGACTAGATCCATTGGAAAGATCTCGTTGAGAGATTCTCTGTGCATGCTAATAACGTTTAAAACGAAGTTTGTATGTGGACATGGCATCCGTTTTAAGTAGACTGCGGAGGTGACCGAACTAAACTCGTGGACAAATTGGGTTCTTTCTTAGGCCAGCCTTTGTACGACATGAATTGTGGCAGCAGAGGGTGCATAAGAGGTGGAGATGCACATTTATTGAATATGTCTTGAGCTTGGCGAGGTGGCCATGGTAGAGGCTGAACTACTGGTGTCGGCGATGGCGCACTATCAACACGACGAGCATGTTGGCAGTGCACGCTACCTGGCCATGGTGGCGGTCGACAAAACCATGCCGGTTGATTAGGTGTCTCGGTGTTGATGTTGATGCAGGGGCAGTTGGTGCAGGCATAAGGATGTCCTCATCGGGGTCTCTCTGCCCAACTGATCTTGTTGGATCGCGTTGGACCTACTGGGAAGGCCACCGCGATCTTTGTTGTCGTCGTTGCTGTTTTAGGAGTTGAAGGAGGTTTTCACGCTGTCACCGTATGTCTCCCTGCATCGATTTTGTCCTATGGCATCTTCTTCGAGCTAGCTAATCAGCGATGGCACCGACAGTCAAAACCCTTGATAGTGATTATCCATCTAATTCCGCATTATGTCACTGTGTTCATGTAATTTAGTCTAAACTAATAAAGTTTGATGTTCTATGAAAAATATGCTATAGCAGCACTATGGCAAGTTATTGTGATCATTGATTTTAAATGTCTATAATGGCATATATGCGAGGCTTGTTAGTTTCTAATGATATGATCGCAATTTTGGATCTTGTTATGACGCCCTATATGTGAATCGGCAACTTTGCAGCGGCATGTATTAATTAATCCTTTATGGATGAACTGATGTTAATTTGCTATTAGTGGTTAAACGTACGTTTTGAATGACGTGCCAATGTTCAAGAAAGCATACCGAGTATAAGCCGACATGGGATTATTTATTGCTTTCTAGCATTGCCTTGTTCTTTACGTTTAAACCACGGTCATACTAGCGGTGGACGAATTTCTACTCACATTCGTATATATGAATTACAGTTAGCTGTCTTTATACGGAAAACCAGTGACGGCACCGTTTGTGAGTGTGTCTGAAGGTGGCACGAAAAAGGCATACGTACGCACTTCCAAACCGAGTCGGACTAGAAGTAATCCTCCGGCCGACCTATATAACCACGCTATGTATTGCATCCCCGTTCGCGCCAAGTCGCCAACCAACTAGGGAAGCTCCCCAAGCGACACAAGCAGGAGCAGCGAGCAAACCGCTAAGCAGCGAGCAATGGACGGCGTCGTCGACGACGGGCTTCGTTACTGCCGAGTTTGCAAACTGGCGACGCGTATGGTTCGGGTCCTCTCTTCCGGCGACACCATCTGCACAGTGTGCATGCAAGTCATCCGCGACCGCAATGACGGCAAGTTCACCGGGTGGCGCGCCTTCGCAGACGCCGGCATCCACGCCCAGGTCCCCGCCGCCGCCGCCGCCAACCGTGCCCCGCGCGCGCTGCAGAGCAGGGCCAACGCCGACGCCGACGTGTCCACCGTCGACACCGAGCGCACGCATGCCATCCACGACAACCATCTCGATGAGTCCACTGGGTTGCTATGCGCCTTCCCGGACGACGGCACCCACGCCCAGCTCGCCGCCGCCATCGCCAACGCCATCGCCAAGGACGCGTGCAAGACAGAGTGCACGTGCGTCATCAACGAGCTCCATGTCGATGGGTCCACGGAGCGGTGCGGGCGCGCCTTCCCGGACGACGACGGCATCCAGGCCCTGCTCGCCGCCGCGGCCGCCGCGGCTGCCAACGACTCTGCACAGCTCAATCCGCAGAGCGCGACCAACGCCGACTTCGACGTGAACGTCGGCTCCTTGCCGAAGATGCGCGGAGACATCGGCGAGCAGGCTGTCGACAGGGCGCTCTCCGACGAGGCGTACAACGACATCGCTGCCATGGCGATCAAGCTCGGGCTCGAGGAGACGGTCATGGACCGTGCCAAGGAGGTGTACGACATGCTAGAGGATGCCAACGCGGCGCGGCCTAAGGTGTGCAAAGGCCGGGACAGGGACGCGCTCTGCGCCGCCTGCCTCCACATCGCGTGCCGCATTGAGGGCACGCCGCGGACGTTCAAGGAGCTGGCCTCGGTGGCCGGAGACGGCACGACGGCGGCGAAGACGAAGGACATCGGCAGGTTCGTTCACGTCATAAAGAAGCGCCTCAGGGAGGAGACGAGCCAGTCATGGGACACGGGCGCGGTGCGCGCCGGCAGCTACGTCCGCCGCTTCGGCCCGCTGCTTGGCATGAACGAGCCAGCGCTGCGCGCGGCAGAGGAGGCGGCGCGCAGGGTGGACGACCGCTTCGACGTGAGGCGGAACCCCGAGTCCATCGCCGCCACGCTCATCTTCATGGCGGGGGAACGTGCCGGCGCCGACAAGACCGTGCAGGACGTGTCGAAGGTCACTGGCGTCACCGAGGCGACCATCAAGGATGCGTTGAGGGAGCTGCGACCGAATGCCGAGCTGCTCTTCGGCCGGAAAAATTAGGGGACGTGTATGAACCAGTGTCTACGATGTAATTGTAGTCATGCTCCAATTGTTTTTGGCCGAATTAATACGTCTTTTGAACTTGAGATCAGTATGATTACGTATTTATATTCTTCCCTTGAAACCGTTTGTGTCCGGTGGCTCAATCTGCAGCCGCTGGCGTCAGCTTGAGCGAGCTCGGGTCTGAGTGGTGTTCTAGGATCTTAGTCCGCTGATCACAAGCTTTTAGCCGCTTACAAATTTTTTTTAGCCGCTCACATGAGGGAGACCTTTGCAATTGCACGCTTTGTTAGAAATAATTATACGATGCCTAATTAGCCGAGGATATGCATGGTCTTATCTATCCTCCGTTTGACACTTCTATAGCATTTTGAATTTGTAGCATTTTCTGAAACAAGCAACAATAAAAAAAACAATTATCAGAATAAATCGTTTCTTCATCCCAATTTTTTTTTTACGATTTTCCCTTCTTAATCATCTCTTTGCCCAATCGAAATCGGGCCAACAAGGCCTATGCGTGGACTATGGTCCAGCGCTATCATTTGTTGCAAAATACAAGTGCACAATGGTCAATGCATGTTGCTCGTCCTGTGCCAAGATCCCTGCATGCTCGCACATTTGTGTCTTACTTTTTCAAAAGAAGTCCTCGCTTCTTCGAATTGGTTCTCAAGGTCCCTCTTCTTCTCTCCGTGTTATTCTCAGGCTTGCCCACCACCATTGGCGACCACGACATCCATGTATGATATCACAACCATGCCCTCTCACGTCTGGCTCTCCTCTTAAGGCCCCAACTTAACCGGCTACACCCGCAACACCCTAGCTAGCACCGATGACAACCGCTCTCAGGACGAGTTGCTACACGACACATTGCACCCCGATGAAATGGCCTTGGTGACTTAATCGATTGACCTCGCGGTCCAAACACAAGGGCGGTGGTCGCTAACAGTAGTGCAGCGAGGGGAGGAGCCAATTTTGCTAGGAGCTGGAGGGGAGAGGGAGGAGGAAGAAGAAAATGCGCATAACATAACATTTTGAATCCTTAAGAAGTTTATTTGCAAAATCATATCAGGTGGGAGCCATGCTCAGGTCTCAATGTGAATTGAACATTGCGAAAGTCCAGATCCATCATTTGTTCATATCTCATTGACCAATTGGTCCCACTTCACTATACCACCAACCGTTTTTAGCAACAGACCATTTGTTGATAACAATTTTGATATGTGTCAAATAGTCTCGCTAAAGCATTATGATAAAATTGATAGATCATCTATCAGTAATATAGTTTTTTGTTAGACAAACTATATGATCAGTAGGACTTAGAGTTTTGGAGATAGTTGGTCCGTCGGTATAGATAGTTTTAGGGTAGGAAAGCAAGTGTACTCTCGGGAGTATAGATCTCTCCGTACTCCCAACGAGTTTCCGAAATTCAAGATGCCAAACAACCAATTCAGACCGTTCATCTTGTTCACCTCATTGAAACGTAGCCAATAACCACAAGTTTCATATTTTTTGATTTTTTACTATTTGTTCTCTATTTTCGAAAATCAGCTTTTTTGGACTCATTGTGACTAATTGGAAGGCCAATTTTAAAAATAGGAAACAAATAGTAAACAAATTCAAAAAAATGAAACTTGATCATTGGATACGTTTTAGTGTGACGAACAAGATCAACGGTTCAAATCGGTTGTTAGGCATCTCATATTCCAAAAACTCGTCGGGAGTATGAAGAGATCCATACCTCCGAGAGTACACCAGCTTAATTTCCTCGTTTTAGGGATATGCAGTCTGTCGGTGTAGCTTGGGCCTTGATGGTAGGTGAAATAATTGCACGTAGTGACTTGGGCCTTGGCGGACTAATGATGTGCAAAGTAAAATTTTTCATGCCCACTAAATTTTTCGCTGCCCTCCTCCGTGCTCTCCCATGCACAGTCCCGCTCCTCACCAAATATGCTATCGTCGTCACCAAATCCCACCAGCAGCTAGTAGCCACTGTCCTCCCTCACCTCCGGCCACCGGCAGGACATCACCCCTCACCTTTGGCCACCATTCCAAAAATGCAATTGCCTCCCCCTCCTATAGCCTCTCCTGTTGCATGCACTATAGCAGCCATACCCTCTTGTCGCCGCCTCCATAGCCCCCTTTGGCCACCATCTCCTCCTACTGCTGCCTCCCTCCTACCGTTGCCTCCCTCCTACCACCCCCTCCTGCCTCCGCATCCTCTCCCTATCATCGTCCCTTGTATCCCCTCCAGTTGCCCCCTTAGGTCCTGCATGTAGCCCCTCCGGTCACCCCCTATAGCTCCTGCATGTAGCGCCTCGTACCACCGCCCACTGTAGACTTTCCTATCGTCGCACTGAAAGCTCAAGCTCCCAAGGGCTTGATTTATTTTGGTAATTGATGTCAGCTGAACCTAAAGCGCACCACATCAAGGCTAAGGACACATGTTTCCTATTTCTTCTATTTTCCTTGTGTGCGTGTAGACTAGGTCCTACAGGCTTGTGTCTATCGTCTTTCTGGTTGCAGGGTCCCACTGAGCACATGATTCTGAGTCTTCATCTCTGAGTGGGCCGAGAGGGTTCCTCCCTGGTTGTTAGTTGGTGAGATTTGCGAGGGATCTGATCGGGTACACCTATCATGGTTCGAGAGGGTTCCGAGAGCCAGCTGTCCGGGGTTTCATAGCCACTAAGCATCCAAAAGACGAAATCCTTTGTGGGTGCGAAACTTTCCGCCTAAGCCTACGAACCTTCCCGCCCGTTGAGCTTAAGTTTGACGCCAAATAGTTCTAAATCTTCAAAAATATCTTTGTTCGGGTAGTGCAGCAGAAATAGAGGGTTTTGTGAGCTGCTGGCCGAGACGAGGCAACTAGGCCCGGACAGTCCGGACCATGGGCCAGGACAGTCCGGCCCAAGTGGCCTGGTCTCAGCCTCTATGGCAGATCTGTGGTATTTCGTATTTTTGAGAGCCTTCCCGTGCTCACATAAAAAATATCAAAACATGAAAGTTGTAGATAATTCCGAGACGCATCTTTTCCATGTTGACATGTGTTTCATTTGAGCAATAAAAAAATCATATAAATTTGGGAATCTTTCAGCTGGCAGTAGTCGGCCTGGGGCCGAGGGAGGCCCGACTGTCCGGCCCAAGGCATGCCGTCTGAAGCGCTGTTGAACCGATGCCTTTGGCTGGACTGTCCGACCTTAGAGTTTGGGCTGTTCGGCCCAAGTTATCTCCTCTTTGGCTTGCAAGTTCCATTTTCCAGAAAGTACATGCCTTCGGTCGGACTGTCCAGACCGTTTTGTCCAAACTATCCAGACCTTGTTGTGTCCTTTCTGTCTCGAATTTTATTTCTTACAGAAAGCGCATGCCTTCGCCCGGACTTTTCGGGAGTTGTACGGGGTGTTGTCCAGCCTACGGCTTGAATCTTTGATCTGAGATCTATTTCTTCGGGTTCCGAAGTGGGGAGTATATAAAGGCTTTCCTGACTAAGGGAGGGGTTGAGAGACTCATTTCGCAACCCTAGCCACCCATCCCAAGTAAGAGAGAGCTCTCCCATGGAGCTCCTCCTCCTAGGGGTTTCCAGGAGTGCTTGAGAGAAGGAGAAGGAGTGAGAGAGAGAAGAAGAGAGGAAGAAAGAAGGTAAGCAGCCCCCTACCTCCTCTCCATCCATCCACACGGTGTGTGTGCCTCTCCCATGGAGCCTTTGGTCTAGGGTCTCCATGGTTGTGAGAGGTGTGGTGGGGTGAGTGGTCTTCGATCTTGTACTCTTTGGGACTCTACTTCCGGAAGGAGATTGACAACAAGCCTTCGTGTACAACAACTCAATCTACTACAACAATGAAGCCCTTCGGTTGAACCGGAGGCCACCTCCTTATGTGGGGTGCATTGCTTGGAGAAAAATCCGCCCTTGTGACCCTCCGGTGGTGCAAGGCCGGTCGGTGACCCTTCGGCGGTGCCGGTGAAGAAATCCTTCTTGTGGCCCTTCGGAGGTGTGAGAAGGTCGGTGACCCTTCGGTGGTGCAGGTGTGGTGTGTGAGGTCTTTCCACCTGTGGGAAGAGCTTGCCGTTTGTATGGGTTTGGAGGTCGCCCACCATTCGTTGGTAAAGAGCTTCCACTAGTGGATCGGGCAAAAAGATCAAGAGAGACCTTGGCTTTCACTTGTGAAAGCTTGCCTAGCAGTGAGTAGGAGCTTGCTCTGAACATCAGGAAACACACGGTTGTCTCTTGTATCCATTTCTTTACATTTTTGTACCTTTACTTTCACGCATATCTTGTGTTTAATCAACTGCCTAGCTAGAACTTCGCTCGTATTCACTTTCGCTAACTAGCATCATAGGCTCAACCGATTACTTGGGTCACTAATTTGACTAACCACTAGCGTAATCAAAGTCAGAATTAAAAATTGAAAAAGCCGATTCACCCCACTCTCAGCCTGAGATCCCTTCACGCACCGAGAAGACCGCACGGATCTGGCACCCATCGAAGGGATTATAGATTCAACACCACCGAAGGAGCTTAGATCTGGCGCCCAAACTATGGGGAGAAGGAGAGCCACCTCCCCCGTGTCCAATTCAGTCGTTGCCTCCCTTTGTCCCTATAGTCAAGGTCGTTCCACTCCTTCCAGTAGAAGTTTTGTGCCTTGCCTCGACCACCCCTTTAGGCAAGTCTTCTTTGTTCACCTCCTCAACGCAATGCTGATATATAATCCATTTTATTGTTTCTATGGTGCTACAAAGTTTGGTATGTGGAGCTATGAAGTTTTTGGTATGTGTTGTTGTGCATTGTGTGCTAAATATGAGATTATATGTCGGTTTGAACATAGCCAAACAAATTCTAATTGGATCAATAGAGGCCTTCTAGGTTCAAGGCATTAGTGTTAGTATGTTTGTACTACATAAGCCTTCACAATATGGTTTAAGTGACTAAAAGTATGTGGTGTTGTCAAGTTAGTGTTGTTTGTATCATTTATTATATAGAGTGGATAGGTCCTTATTTTATGGTCTACTACTTATTATAACCGTTAGGTAGATGTTTCATGCAATTTGTAATCTACTATTTGATAAATGTATCTTAGCTATGTAGTCTATCAGAATTGTTCTAATGTCTATAGGATGGATTGCCCTTCATACCTTAATCTTTTTTGCTTTGTCAATTTTAAGCACCAACCATTATATTCCTAATTATTTTTGCTCACTTTAATCATTGTACATCACCAACTTAAAAGTATCAGCTTGATTGGTAATGGGGTATTGGACTATTGGTTCATTTCAGTTCACATGATAATTTGATCATTTCAGTTCACGTGATAAATGAGTGTATTGTGCTGACATATATCTATTCTTCAACTTCCTTGAAAGCAATTATGAAATTTATACATTAAAAAGCAACGTGTCAGTACATTTATACAATTTTGTTCATATAATTTGTTTTATGCTTTCTGTTGACTAGTTCATGACACATATTTGTATGATTGCAGGATGGTAGAACTAATCAACAAAGGGAGCTTTAGTTGAGAACTCATGGTTAAGTAGTTAATTTTGTTGAAGTTCAATGTAGTCCTTTATTGAAGATTTTGAGGACAGATTTTCATAATGTAGTCCTTTCTGCTAGTTTTTTTTTGGAGCAAACTTTCTGCTAGTTCAATGTAGTTGAGATCTGATGGTTAAATAGCTAAGATGCTTACTTGTATCTGTACACCGACGATTACTCATATATGTGCGTTGGTATTATGTCAGAATCTGTATGGGAGAAATTTGATTGGGAATATGCTTGAAATGATCAGGTATTGAAGTAATATTCTCTATAAAGTTGTTTAATTTGAATGTAAAATCTGGCAGCAGCGCTAGCCTGATGAACTAGCAGATGGATAATTTGCTTGTTTAATTAGCGGATGATTAGCATGTGTTGCACAAAAGAAAAGTGTGTTCCAAACGGTCAGATATGAGCGTGGGAATGATCAAACCAAACAAAAACCTGGAGCAATAGATGCATGATCGGGGAAAACAACCAAACAGAGGCACTGTGGTTGATGAAAAAAATGGTTGCTAAATTTGGTCCAGGATGACGATTGTTTCTGCGAGCATAATTCTTGTAGCTAGCACCTAGCAGAGTAGCAGACTAACAGGGGTTTAGTTTTTGTTCATGTTTACCCTTGTAATTAAATGGCAATGGCGTACTATTCATGGTCTTTTCCTTCATCGAAGATATTAAGAGATTGTTTGCCCACCCTCGAGCCAACAAACTACAACCGATCCATAGTTAGTCTGTTTTGTGCCACAAGCCATGCAATCATTTTGTACCAGGTAGGAGCCCATGGTTTCCAGTCTTCCAGATGGCCTTAACGAAACTGGTCCGCCATGACGACGATCTCACCGGGTGGCGGCGTGGCGCTCCTTCGCGGACGGCGGCAACAACGCGCAGCTCGCCCTGTGGCCATCGCAAACTCTGCCCCGAGCAAACCTCAGAGCACTACCAACGCCGACGCGGACGTTACGCCGGTGAGACGGTCCGCTGCACCGGGTGGCGCACCTTCGCGGACGAGGGCTCGAGGCTTCCTTGCAATGGATCAGGCACGGGATCACCGAGCAAATCGGGGCATGGGCACCGTCTGATTGAGCATTTAAATGTCTGCTTGGCGCTCACGCTTCCCTTCTCCGACTCGATTCCGGAGTCCCGCACCGCCTCCTCTGGCTATAAATAACAGCACGTCCGCCGGATTCACGAATCGTAACTCGTAACCCATTCCTCTCCTTCCTCCAATCCTCCACCAAGACGCCATGGCGAAACGCTCCTCTGCCACGCGCGAGATCCACCGCGAGTTCGAGCGTCGCCGCAAGATGCGCGCCGCCGTCGCGCAGGGGCGAGTCGCCAAGAAGTCCTCTTCCTCGCCGCCGCAGAGATCCGGGCCAATCCCGACCGCGCCAGCCTCAGCTTCGTCGCCCACCCAGACGCCGTCTCCGCCGCCGCCGAGTCCGCGCTCTGAAGCTGCTTCGGCGTCGCTTGCCCCCCGCGGCGAGGGCGTTCTGTCTCCCTCGCCGGCGCCGACAACCGCCTCCGACTTCATCAGGGTTGGCGCGCGGGTGCGCGTCCGCCAGCCAGGGATGGTCAAGGAGCTCCCTAGCTTGGGGCGGCGCATCGTGTTCTTGGACAGCTACGACGCCGTGGTCGTCTCCACTCCCGAGGATGGATTCGTGGATGTCGTCTACGAGGGGCAGGGGCCCTTCCCGCGCGACAATCCTCATGCCGTCGTGCGCGTCGCGAGGGACCAGGTCAGGTGCGCGCGAGCGAGACCGACCACGGCGTCCACCACCAGCTCTGCCACGGCCGCTACCGCCGCCGCCAATGTCGCCACCACAGCCGCCTCCGCCACCGCCGGAACAGTGCCACCTTTCTCAACCGAGAAGCCATCCCAGCGGCCAACCGTGGCCGGGAAATCGCCGTCAGTACTCAAGAAGATGGGGTGGACGCTCGAAGCTGCAGAGCGTCGACGTACGGCGCCACCTCCGTCAAGGGACAAGGCGACCCAGCGGCCGACCGTGGCCGGGAAATCACCGGCGATTCTCAAGAAGATGGGCTGGACGCTCGAAGATGCAGAGCGACGTGCGGCACCAACTCCATCAAGCGAGAATGGATGCCGTCGGCCAACTGTGGCCGGCAAATCGCTTCGAGTGTTGAAGAAGATGGGGCGGACTCTGGACGCTGTAAGAGCGACATGCGGTGCCAGTCTGACGCAACCTTGTCGACTTGACAGTTCCATGCAATAGGAATTCTAGGATTAGTGCATCAAGATCAGATAATGTCATGGAAGGCAAACTACATCATGTAACTAGGATATTTTTTGTAGCATACAGAGGTGTTTGCTCCTGGTTCTTGCAAATTGTATCCCATATCTGTTAATTGTACTCACTAGCCACTTCTTTGCGTATCTATGAAATATGTTTATCAATTGAATTGTTGTGAATTATGATATGCTTTCGTACATGTTCGTTAAAAACTATTCTTTCCTATGAAAACCGTTCTTGGCAAAAAGGATAGTAATATTAGGCTTCTTAGCCCATCAATTGCTGGCTTATTTGCAACCAGACGCCTTGCCGGTGGATGCCGACGTGCTCACTGCTCAGGCGACCGGCGCCGAACAGTACATCCTTTTTTAAATCGCTCGTGACTCCTTGAGACTATAACCCTCTCTGATTCTGATTTGAATGATTTCATTTCTTGTGCATGGATTTGCTTTGGTTACATGGTCAATCTATCATTTTAGTTTTCCCATTCTGATAGCGGCATCGTCCATTTCGTGCAGTGATGCCACTAGAAAATTGAGCAGTATTATGCCGATTAATTGGATATATAGATGTCACTGCAAGTTGCGGTATCAGAGAAATGCCACCGTAAACTTTATATTCAGCTAGATATTTACTATTACGAAACACCGTGCGAATTTCAAAACTTCTTTTCACCGTTTACCAAACCCTTATTTATGTATTTGACTCTTTTATCCTTGTCTTCTTTCTTCCTCTCCTCCACCCTCTTCCTCCTCCCTCCAATCTCTCTTTTCCAATCCCGCTCCCCTTCTACCTAGCGGTACCTGCGGCAGCTCACCATGCATCGTAGTCACGATCGAGCTGATCCTGCCGCCACAACCTATTGCTGCCACTCGAGCTTGCCTCATCGCAGCTGACCGTGCCGCTAGACATAACCTCGCCGCCTCGAGTCGATGCCCCTGCCACAACTTAGCCCGGCTGCCCGAGGGGGTAAAAATGGGTTGGGTAGTACATGCCAGGTACATGACCCGGTACCACTACTAGGAAAACAACTTTTCAAACCAGTCCATCGGTACCGGTTAGTCATGAACCCGGATTGACAGTGACAACAATACCGGTTCATGGCTACTAGGCTAAAAACACGATGTAGATGGGCCATACCCTGCAAGAAACAGGCAGTCCAATCCACTCCTAGCACGTACTACTCCAGCACCATGGGCCATCTAGCATGTACTCTCTAGTACCATGAGGTCCTATTCTCCTCATCTTATCTTATTTGACTTATCTACTGATTTGACTTATCTACTTAAGGTAGCCTCGAGAGTCCAATTCACTTTGTTCACCTTGTGTTTAGAGATTTTTGACAAGTTTTTGAGATAGAAAAAATGGGAATAAAAATTATTTTTTATTAAATGAAGATAAGTAAATAGACAGATAAGTCAGACTCAACCACTTGTACTGAGCGTGGCTCTTGGAATCCTCCGTCCTCGTCGCCCTAACTAGTCGATGTTATAATTCTACAACACTAGTAGTTGCGGCATCGCCTCGCTGTTGCTGAAGATCGCAAGTGTCTGGTGCACGACACACCATCGCTAAGTTGTCGTGTCGATGTCCCCATCCAGATTGCTCCCTCGTTATTTTTTGGGCTGCCGTGGTACGTGAAATTCCTCATATGTGATCATTACAAATCTCCATTAACAATGTGGCTAGTTGGTTTTGTCATTTCGGTTACTCTCCTTTTTGTTGTTACAATTATTCCCTATTATCCCTATATTATATTGTTGGGTCGAATCGCTACCGCAGAAAATCATATTCCCACCTATCATTAACACAAACAATAGCATATACGGGATTAGAGCGATATGCATGTCACATGGGGATATCCCTATATTTCTAGTTAGTTTTGTCATTTTGGTAAGCATTTTTGCATTTTGTCGCTAGTACGTTATTATTTTACATCTTGTCGCTAGTTAGTTATTATTTTACATCTTGTTTGGTTTTAGTGGTACTAAATTATTAGTGATCAGAAATTTTATAGGATATTATATATGTGTATGTGCATGTGAATGAGCTCATGCTTGTGAGTGAAGAGGTGAGTCGGGGTAGTTTTTGCTCTAGTACCGCCCTTGGTCCAACCGGGGTTAAAGTCAGTTGCCAACCGAGACTAAAAACCGTTTCCCTGGTACTCCAGTGTACAAGGGCGGTTAGGAAACGGTTTAGGATTTTTGAATTTTTTCTATTAGATACGGATCGGATATTAGATGCAATCTATCTGATAAATGCGGGTTTGGTTTCGGATAAAAATATCTTACCCTGTATTTGCCAACCGGCGGAACTCGGAAGCACCGGTAAATGGCCATTGCTCGAGCTACCTAACCGCGCGCGCCGCGCACAGGGTTCTGCATCATGTCCCAAGGCGACATGTCCAAAGGCCATTACTCGATTCAACATGTCCTTAATGATTTGCTAATCTAATTTTGCTTGCCGTTGCATTCGCTCACTGCTACTTGCAATGAACTCCTGGTACATACACGTTAAGAAAAAAAATCGTGTGTAATCAAGGCATGATTTTACATGCAACGAACTCTTGGTACGTACACGTCAGGAAGAAAAATATCTTACGATACAAAAAAAAAAACAAAAAGTAGATTTTAATAAACCAAAGAAGAACACAGGAAGACGCGCGTTTGTTAGAGCTAGCTAAATAACCGTTGAGTTCATCGTGGTCTCGTGGCTGCAACGTTAAGCCCTATCCCTACCTAGATGACACGATGGCCGTTGCCTACTTGCCTTAATGACGTTATCATTACTAAATGGGACCGTCTATTGGTAAGTTGCCTGAGAGGTAATTATCTCTCAGTCATTTTGCCGACCGGTCGTATCTGTTGAGATTCAAAACTGGTGCGGGCTAAATGACGCGGGCTCGCGATGACGTAGATTTTGTTTTTGTGCGCAACAACAAAGGGCAAAAATGTCATGAAGAAAAAAGGCTACGTATGGGCCTTAATGTCCTACGGCATAGAACCCAAATTATTTGACTTTGGGCCTTAAAAAATCCTTAAATATAATAGAAAAGGAAAAAAACTATACAAAAATCTTGGACCAAAATGTTGGCAGCATCCATACAAATCAACACATAAGATTTGATCCCCCGGAGCTTTGTTTCATTGAATTGAGCCTTTTTTCTGTGTTGGTTGGTTTGTATCTCCTCCCCCGATCTTGCTTGTGTCGATCTTTTTTCTTGTATTTATGACACATAAACCTAGAAAGTTAAACCAAAAAAAATTAAATTATTCTATGAATAAACACATGAAGGACATAATAAATTTGTTTCTTTAGTTGAAAAAATGGTAAAAATAGATTACACTCGTTGCTGCATGGTTAAAAAATGCACTATAATGTGGACACCATGGTTAAAACATGTTGGACAAAAGTTGCAATTTATTAAAACAGAAATTGCACATGAGGGTGGGTGTGAAATTTTAGTATAATACATGATGCAAAATCGTAAAAAAATTGGGAAAAAGTGAAAAATTATTGCACTATGTACAATATAAATCAATTTTTAAAAACTGAAACACTAATTGGAAAAACAAAAAAAATGCACTTGTAGGTATTTGTGCAAATTTAGTATACGCATAGTGCAATTTGGTAAAACTATTACAAATACAGTTTCATGCATTTATGACATAGAAACCTCAACTTTAATTAACTTCATGCTTGAAACAAAAAAATTCTTTTTGGTAAAACAGAAATTGCATGTGTGGGTGGGTGTGCAATTTTAGAACACGCAAAGAGCAGAAATCCTAAAAAAACCTAGGAAAAACAAAAAAAAAGCACTTATAGGTAGGTGTGCAAATTTAGTATGCACATAGTGCAATTGTAAAAACTATTGCAAATACCGTTTCCTGTATTTATGACATAGAAACCTCAACTTTAATTAACTTCATGCTTGAATCAAAAATTGCTATTTGGTAAAAGCAGAAATTGCACGTAGGTGGGTGTGCAATTTTAGAATATGGAAAGAGCAAAAATCCTAAAATACTCGAAAAACGTGGTAGATTCTTGCATTGTGTAAATTAACTTTAAAAATAGAACATTGTAATTGAAAAAAGAAAATGCACTTTGTAGGTAGTTGTGCAACTTTAAATATACATAGTGTAATTCATAAAAACCACTATAACTTTATAGAAAAAGGAAAACTGAAATATAGTTTCCTGTAGTTATGACATAGAGACAACAACTTTAATTAACTGAAAGAGAAATAGCACGTGTAGGTGGTTGTGCAATTTTAGTATATACATGTAGCAAATCCCTAAAAAACCTAGAAAAAAAGATGATAGAATCTTGCACTATGTTCAAAGTAAATCAGATTTAAAAATTAAAACATCGTAAATGGAATAAAACAGTAAATGCACTTATATATAGGTGTGCAAAATTTAGTATATGCATATTGCAATTCACAAAAAAATCTCCCCCTTAGAAGACTGTCCCAGTGAAATTCATAAAAAAATAACTCGACAAATACATCACGCTAATAGCAAGAGATAGCGAAAAAAATGCATATGCTTATAAGTTAAAGAAGTGATCCGTGGAATACACGAATCTAGTTTTATATTCCAATTCCTTGTCAGTAGTTTATTTGTAGCAATTATTTCCTGCATTTATGACATAGAAACCTCAACTTTAATCAACTTCATGCTTGAAACAAAAATTGCTATTTGGTAGAATGAAATTGCACGTAAAGTGGGTGTGCAATTTTATAATATGCTAAGAGCAAAAATCATAAAAAAAACTAGGAAAAACAAAAAACGCACTTGTAGACAGGTGTGCAAATTTATTATACACATAGTGCAATTTTTCAGATTGAACAATACCTTAACCGAATAAAGATTACATTTATAATGGTATGAAACAAAAAATATAAATCAATATACAATATACTTGCACTCGTTGCTGCATGGTTAAAAAATGCACTATTATGTGGACACCATGGTTAAAACATGTTGGACAAAAGTTGCAATTTGGTAAAACAAAAATTGCACATGTGGGTGGGTGTGAAATTTTAGTATAATAAATTCTTGCACTATGTACAATATAAATCAATTTCTAAAAACTGAAACAACAGAATTGGAAAAACACAAAAAAAGCACTTGTAGGTATGTGTGCAATTTTAGTATACACACAGTGCAATTCAGAAAAACTATTGCAAATATAGTTTCTGCATTTATGACATAGAAACCTCAACTTTAATCAACTTAATGCTTGAAACAAAAAATCGCTATTTGGTAGAACAGAAATTAAAAAAATTGAAATAATAAATATTAAAAAATTCTTCAACCAACAAGGAATTAGGAGAAAAAAAGAATTCAAAAGATGCAATACCTTTTCTAATTCTGAAACTGAATAATCAACATCTAATTCATCTGCTCGACTACCTTTTTCAAAACTATTGTCTTTATCACCCAAACTGCTGCCATCGGATTCCATTTGTTAAAATCTGCAATAGAAAAAGGAAATAAAATATCAATTATGACTAATCAGACACATCTACCAAAATTACACCCCTTGGGGAAAAAAGATTCTCAAACATAATTGAGAAGAAAAAGATTTGAGTTGACTGTCTTAAATCGTTGATTTTTGCCTCACCAAATGATTAATGAAAAAACCAATAGATTTCCCTACCAAATCAATTGCATGACTCTTTTAAAAAAAGAGATATTACTTAAATCGATTAGAGACATAATTAATGAATTGATATACAGCCTAACCCAAAAACAAAATTAGATACAAAAACAAACCATGAAAACATAGCTTTTTGATGATCAAACCATACATAGAATTTGACTTTGTAACTTCACAGTAGAAACAAAGAATTAGTCTATATTACAAAACAAAGAATAACTCATTTAATAAAAATAAAGAGCAAACAAAACTAATATTTATATGTGAAATAACTGCAGAAAAAAATAATAATGGTTATAATGAAAATCATAGGCGATGTTGTAATATACCACTTGTATGAACCATGCGTGAAATCAGCATTTCTTTGTTGGTTTACCAAATATAAAAAAGCATCCCAACACTCGGCTAGGGAACAAAGACAACATGTAGCAAAGAAGACAGACTCGTGTACTACCACGAATGCAAATAGACAACACGGAAAGAGGGTAAACATATATAGCTGGTCATTTGTGTCGTTAACATGAGGACAATGGTGCACTCATCGGGGAGGCAAAACCATCGGGGAATGTACATGCTTTTGCATGTGCCACGCACCACGATGACAGCGGTCCTTCTCATATAAACAAAACAACAATAAGAAATGGTAGTGCAAAGAGGGTAAACAGATGTAGTCATTAATTTGTGTGGTTTACATCGGACGTTGATGCACTCATCTCATAGTGACTAGCAAGTACAAAACCAACATACATTTGCGATATATAAAAAGAATAAAAAGAACCCATGATGTATATAAGTCTCAAACAGTATTGAATACAGGATTTAAAAAAAAAAAGGCAAGACAACGTACACATCATATGAAAATAAACATTAAATTCAATAAAAATGAAAGAAAGATAATGTACACATCTCATGAATGCTAGCAGTTGATTATAACTATGCACATGCTGACATATATCAGTAACTAAAATCTGAACAATTAGGCATCTGAAACTATGCACATGCTGACATATGTCAGTAACTCAAGCTGAACGAAATTCAGGTGGCTGTCATCACATTTTGATTATAAGAACTTAATTAGACAAGACAACACAAACATACTGAATACATTGAAATAAATCGAAACAAGACCTTGAGTTTAATTACAACTTAATTACACAATACAACACAGAAACAACAATCTATCAATCACACAAAAAATAACAGTTAAATCACCTAACAAAAATAGTGCTGCAATTAATCCCCATTAATTGATCTAAAAATCGCAGCACAACAATCTATCAATCACACAAAGGTTTCATAAAAACAAAACTAAACGCGACACGGATCTCTGAACATCCGTTGTTTTCTCATTCATATAAAAACACCTCGATCTATATGCTATTAGTTGCACCGGGATTCAAGGCTAAGCGGGAGGCTAGGCGCAAGGGTAGGAGATTATATCAAAGGTGATAGCACGATGTGGCGGAGCCTCTCCTCAAGTCGCCATACTCGCATCTGAACGCTTCGGAACACAAGCGGGGAACTTCGCCAGCGCCACAAAATCACCACTGCGAAAAATTACGAAGGCCCCAAAACGTGCAGATTTGCTGTGGCTTGTTCTGGAATGATGCGAGATAGGATGCGCCAGAACAATCGGTGAGCTCGCATCCAAAGGGGCGGCAATGACGAGATCCGCGACGACGTCGGCGTCGCCGATGTGTTCTTGCAGCTCGCTCACAAAGAAGAACAACGGCGCGCGGGCGACGAGATCCGCGACGACGTCGGCGTCGCCGATATGTTGCTGCAGCTCGCTCACAAGAAGAACAACAGGCGCGGCGGCGACGAGATCTGTGACGACGTCGGCGTCGCCGATGTGTTGCTGCAGCTAGCTCACAGGAAGAACAATGGGCGCGGTTAACGAAGAGCCCCAATTTTTTTCAAAAGAAAAAGAACCCGCATAGGCGAAAACCCATAATTGCCCCTGCTACATAGCGGTCCGGATTCTTCTGGCCACCGCTTAAGACTCGAAAGCACGAATCTCGGGGTACTCAAATCAACGGTCCAAGATTCGGCTGAGAGATAAAAAAAAACAGTTGCCTGAGGAACAGCAAATCTGTTATAATTAATGAGTAAAATAGATAATTAGCAAATATCAATTTTATACTAAAATTGCACCTTGGTAAGCAGTGTAATTTTAGTGTTATTAGGGTGCAACTTTAAAGTTATTGATAGCTAGCCAAGAAAATATCAGACGTTTAAGAAGTACTCCCTCCGTTCCAAATTATAGGTCGTTTGACTTTTTTGGCACGTACTTTGACCACCCGTCTTATTCAAATAATTAGTGAAAATATGAAAAAACTCAAGTCATTATTAAAGTACCTTTCATGATAGACTAAATCATAACAAAAATAAATTATAATTATAAAATTTTTTGAATAAGACGAATGGTCGAAGTACGTGTCAAAAAAGTCAAACGACCTATAATTTGGAACGGAGGGAGTAGCAAATTCGTAAAACAAATGTGCATATCTAGAGTCATCAAATAAATCTAGCAAATCTACCTGCACGGATGCACGTGACACCGTGCTAGTTTTTTATTATGTGCGGACTTGGGGAAGGATGTTCGACGGGGGTGTGCGCGTCGGACGCTGCCGGCCCATTCTAACACAACGTTTTCAGCAAAACAACTCTGTGTCTCACACTGGAACAAATTTCTCCCCCATTGTTTCGAAGTTTACCGCAATGCTCCCTGTTTGCATGCAATGACGTTAGCGAAAAGATTCATTTCAGTTTTCTCTTTCGACGGCCATAGATTTTGAGTGGTTGCTCCAATGCACGAACCGTTTGCACCGCTGCGTTCCTCGCATTTTTACGAACAAAACAAGAGCAATATTGCTACAAAAAAGTTACTGAAACAATTTGTTATCCTAATGGAACAACTAGTTTAGCCTGTTGAAACAATATGACTAGCCTGCTGAAACAATTACTTTTACCTAATGGACGTATAACCAAGTGAAACAGTTGGCTTAGCCTATTGAAACAATATATATAGCATGCTAAAACAATTGGTTTAGCCTATTGGAACAATATATATAGCCCGTTGAAACAACTAGTTTAGTCTATTGAAACAATTAGTATAGCCTGATGAAATAATTTGTACAGCCTGTTGGAACAATATGTTTGGCATGTTGAAACAATTAGTTTAGCCTGTTGCAACAATCTATCTAGTCTGTTGAAACAATTTGTACAGTCTATTGGAACAATATTTTTGGTCTGTTGAAACAATTAGTTTGGTCTACTGGAACGATATGTCTAGCCAAGTGTAACAATTAGTTTTTCTATTAGAACAATATGTCTAGTCTGCTGAAACAATTAGTTTAGTCTATTGGAAACAATCTGTATTGAAACAATTTGGCTAATGAAAAAATAAAAAAGTATTTAAGATGAGTTAATTAGGATTTTTGATCAATTATGAAATTTGTTCAATGCATTTTGGACTCCGGATGAAACAGAGACAAGAATGAGAAATTTAAATACCAAAAAGTGAAGCGCATGTTTTTTTGCTAGAAACTGCTGGGCCGCGCTTTTGGGCTATGGGCGTCCGACGCTGTCGAACACCCGTACGGAAGCATTACCGTTTTCATTATTAGTTGAGTAAATACCCAACCGTACAAACTTGCATCACGGTAGTACAGTAGATACAAAATTCTACTCCTGCTCTAGTCACCTGCTCAACCCACCGAACTACTATACGTACACTATAAATTCAGCACGCCATTCCTTCATCTCCGGACCAACCACGGCAAGCGAGAACCCAACCCAAAGAAGCAATGGTCGTCGTCGTCGACGACGGGGTTCGTTACTGCCGTGGTTGCGGACGGGCGGCGGCTATGGTTCCGGTCCTCCAGCAACGACAGAATCTGCACCACCACCATGTGCAGGCACCATCCGCAACCGCCATGACGACGAGCTCACCGGGTGGCGGCGTGGCGCTCCTCCGCGGGCGACGGCAACAACGCGCAGCTCGCCGTGTGGCCATCGCAAAACTCTTCCCCGAGCAAGCCTCAGAGCACTGCCAAGTGCCAACGCCGACACGGACGTGTACGCCGGTGAGACGGTCCGATGAACCGGGTGGCGCACCTTCGCGGACGAGGGCTCGATTCTTCCTTGCAATGGATCAGGCACCGGATCACCGAGCAAATCGGGCCATGCGCACCGTCCGATTGAGCATTTAAATGTCAGCTTGGCGCTCACGCTTACCTTCTCCGACTCGACTCCGGCGTCCCGCACCGCCTCCTCTGGCAATAAATAACAGCACATCCGCCGGATTCACGAGTCGTAACCCATTCCTCTCCTCTCCTTCCTCCAATCCTTTCCCAAGACGTACCATGGCGAAGCGCTCCTCTGCCACGCGCGAGATCCACCGCGAGTTCGAGCGTCGCCGCAAGATGCGCGCCGCCGTCGCGCAGGGGCGAGACGCCAAGAAGTCCTCTTCCTTGCCGCCGCGGAGATCCGGGCCAATCCCGACCGCGCCAGCCGCAGCTTCGTCGCCCACCAAGACGCCGTCTCCGCCGCCGCAGTCTCCGCGCTCTGAACCTGCTTCGGCGTCGCTTGCCCCCCGCGGCGAGGGCGTTCTGTCTCCGCCGCCGCCGCCGACAACCGCCTCCGACTTCATCAGGGTTGGCGCGCGGGTGCGCGTCCGCCTCCCAGGGATGGTCAAGGAGCTCCCTAGCTTGGGGCGGCGCATCGTGTTCTTGGATAGCTACGACGCCGTGGTCGTCTCCACTCCCGAGGATGGCTTCGTGGATGTTGTCTACGAGGGGCAGGGGCCCTTCCCGCGCGACAATCCTCATGCCGTCGTGCGCGTCGCGAGGGACCAAGTCAGGTGCGCGCGAGCGAGACCGACCACGGCGTCCACCACCAGCTCCGGCACGCCCGCCGCGGCCGCAACAGCGCCACCTCTCTCAAGCGAGGTGTCCCGGCGGCCAACCGTGGCCGGGAAATCGCCGGCGGTTCTCAAGAAGATGGGCTGGACACTGGAAGAAGCAGAGCGTCGACGTACGGCGCCACCTCCGTCAAGGGATAAGGCGACCCAGCGGCCGACCGTGGCCGGGAAATCACTGGCGATTCTCAAGAAGATGGGTTGGACGCTGGAAGCTGCAGAGCGACGTACGGCGCCACCTCCGTCAAGGGACAAGGCGACCCAGCGGCCGACCGTGGCCGGGAAATCACCGGCGATTCTCAAGAAGATGGGTTGGACGCTGGAAGATGCAGAGCGATGTGCGGCACCACCTCCGTCAAGCGAGAATGCAGGCCGTCGGGCAACCGTGGCCGGCAAATCGCTTCGAGTGTTGAAGAAGATGGGGTGGACACTGGACGCTGTAAGAGCGACATGCGGTGCCAGTTTGATGCAACCTTGCCGACTTGACAGTTCCATGCAGTATGAATTCTAAGATTAGCGCATCAATATCAGATTAGGTCATGGAAGGCACACTACATCATGTAACAAGAATTTTTTTTTATGATACAGAGGTGTTTGCTCCTTCTTGTAAATTGTGTCCCATATCTGTTAACCCGGTAGCCACTTCTTTGCGTATGAATGAATTATGTTTACCAATTGAATTCTTGCGAAATATGATCTGCTTTTGTATATGTTGTTCGTTAAGAACTATTCTTTCCTATGAATACCATTTCCTGGAAAAAAGGACAGTAATATTAGTCTTCTTAACCCATCAATTGTTGGTTTCTTGCAACCAAAAATTGGTGTTCACGGAAGCCCTGCCGATGACCGGCGCCGAACAGTCCTTTTTAAAATTGCTCATTACTTCTTCAGAATAGCCCTCTCTGATTCCTTATTTGAATAATTACGGTTCTTGTGCGTGCATTTTCTTTAATTACATGGTCAATCTGTCATTTCTGTTTTCCATTCTGATAGCCGCACCCTCCATTTTGTGCAGCGATGCCACGAGATTATTTGGATATATAGTGTCACCGCAAGTTGCGGCATCTGGGAAATACCACGGCAAACTTTGTATTTAAATATTTACTATTACGAAGCCACTACACAAATTTCAAAGCTTCTTTTCACCGTCTATCAAACCTGTATTTTTATATTTGGCTCTTTTGCCCTTGCCTTCTTTCTTCTTCCCCTCCACTTTCTTCCTCCTCCTCCCTCCCATCTCTCTCTTCCAATCTTAACCGCCTTCTACTTGGCTGTCATGACCCTGGTACTTGTACAGGGAATCCAACATCACGAGGCGATACTAGTCCCATGCTAGTATCTCCTTGAGGCTATCTAGAAGCAAAGGTTAAAAGCATCGATTTAGGACAATGATGAGAGAATCCAAGAATAATTCGAGTGTAATTTTAAGAACAATTCATGAATACGTAAAGCAGGGAAAGAAGATTTTCAAAGTTACTTTGGAATAGTTGGAAGCTCTTATGGTTCAACTAACTAGGTAGGGCATCCTAAGTTCAACACGGCTCTGATACCAACTTTGTCGTGACCTCGGTACTTGTACATGGAATCCAACACCACAAGGCAATACTAGTCTCAGGCTAATATCTAGTGATGGACAATACGGTGGAAATCATCGCAGTGCATAATAACTGAAGTAAACTATAGGTAAAATGTAGCATCATTTATTACAAAAGGAACTGACATTCTAGCTTTAATAGCCCACATGGATTAAATAACATTGAAACGAAAAAACATGAAAGTAGAGGAAAAAAATAACTGCGATAAGATCCAGACGTGTCGACCCGAACACCTCTACTAGTCCTGATCACCCACGTCAGAGCCCTCCTGGTTCTGACCAAAATCTGAATATAAATATGTCCGCGAAAAATATAATGAGTACACAACTACACAGCAAGTTATCCTTAAATATGTATGCAAGAGCAAAGGCAGGGAGTAGATTATTTTACCCAAAACCTATTTTCTAGTTAATTTTTAGATCAATTTTATTAGGTGAATGCATGATCATAAGTAATACCAAGAATTATCATGGGAAGGTGCGTCTCACACCAGGCTAGACCCATGTGAAAAGGTGTGACTACATGTGAAAACCTCTCGCCTCGTCCATGACCATGGACACGGCTATCATGATAGTTTTAACTCAGCAGAGTGTGTACACATTTCCCCACAAGCCGCGTCTCATGCATCCAGTAGGAGATACGGTACAAGGCTGTTCCAGCCTACTAAGCCTACCACTTTGCCTGCCCTTTCTTTGGTTCCCCAGCCACGCCGGTACCCGCCGCGGTAGGACACCTACTTCTTCTAGGCAACACCCGGGGGTGTTCCCCAATTAAGCCATTTGGTCTTATGGCCCCTCAGAAAAGATTGCAAGCCTCCCCCTAGGGCAAAAGTAACGAAACCGTAACCGGACAACCTACGAGCAAGTGGTTAGTAGGTTTCGTAGGGTACTAAGTTAGGGCCGAAGGCACAAGTGGTTGTACGGTAAGGTTTGGTCAAGCAATTCACAAGCATGAGTCCTTATTAGAGAATATCGTTAAAACTCCACCATAGCCCCAGAATCATCTCTTCCGGGTCTCCTCTAAGCAAATACACCAATTTTAGTTGTTTAGTATTAACCAAAGATAATCATGAAGAAATGGCTTCGATAAGCACTTTTTAGTAGGTAACCTCCAAGTGCAAAATCTAGTACTTAAAGGATACGCAAAGGAAATAAGAGGGTGTTGACACCCAAATTTGGCACGATTTTACGGTTATTTTGGTGCCAAAAAGAGGGTGAAAAATAGCATATTCGGCCAAAAATTGAGCTAAATCGGCATATAATTGGAAGTCAATATTGGTTGATCGGCTGGTATTTGAAAAAGATTATTATCGGCTTTTATGCATGCATATATACACAAAAGATTAGATAGCCGATCAAATGAGAGTTTATATGATACAATCGGCTTTTGTATGTACGTTAATGGAGTCATGGATCAGCTTATATACACGTGCATATATGCTAGTTAATAGCCGATCATGATAAGATAGCCGATTATATTAAAGCCAGATGGAGTAATTGGTCGTATGATCATATATGGAAGAATCTGTTTATATGCATGAACATGCATGCATGGGAGCTCGATGGTTGGAAATAATCCTATACATATATAAGCACGCGGAATGTTATGGAAAGGAGGAAGCTAAAGAACTCACGTGGAGTATTTGACCGTGCATACATATATCGGATTGGCTGATTTTATTCCAACTTTAAATGGCCGATTGTGTTAGCTAAGGAGAGATAATCAAATTTGGAAGCATATAATCGGTTCGTTATTTGATGGCTCACGTGGAGACCAAGCCATGGCAAGCTATACGTGATTAGTTATAAGGGCAAGCTTGGAGGCCAAGGAATTATCACGTGAAGATCAAATATAGAAAGCGCACATCGGGTTTTAATTAAGACTATCGGGAAGAGCTTCACGTCGGTTGATTAGTATTGGTAATATTAGATATTATTGAGTCAGTTTGTATTCGTGCCTTGCACGTCAAGTCTAGTCGGTTTAGTTATTTTAGGTAACTAAGAGATAAGAGTACATGTCAAGTTACCGGATTAGCTGGTGCGTCTTTAGTATAAATAAGAGCTGCCGTGCAGCATGTAAAGGACCTATCTATCAATCAATCAATAATACATCTACTATTTCGTCTACCTGTTACCCTTGTGCTATGAATCCGATCGATCCTCTCGTATCGGTATTCAAAGTACACGCCAGCGTCTACTGTCTCGATTAAGTTCGATCTCCTCGCTGTCGACTCCATCGGTAGGGACTGTCTCGGTTCAGTCCGATCTCCTCGCCGTCGGCATCGGAATACTATCTCCTGGTGGCATTGTTGCGCATCGCCGTCTGCCAGGAGGAGTTAGGTTTCGCCCGGAATACTATCTCTCGGCGGCATTGCTGCGCTTCGCCGTCTGCCGGAGGTGTTAGGTTCCATCTCGTTCCATCGGCTCGACGTCTCATCGTTAAGCCGATCATCGGTTTATCTCCAAGCTATCGGTAAATCTTCATTGCTTCGTCGGTATCTTGCCTATCGGAAACCTTGCCGATTGCAAAAGGTCAAATCGGCTGGCACGTCCTCGGAAAGCCCGATCCCCTGTTGTTCGGCGGTAGTTGGTGCCGGGAAACCATTTTTCCGCGTCAACAGAGGGGCATGACAAGAATAAATTGGCAAGCATCGTGTTAACTAACATGGTTAGGGACACACACAGTATGAATGCATCAGTACAACTAGATGGTAACGTAAATACATTAAACAATTAATTCAAAAATAAAGGCAGACATATGTATCTAATGCTTGCCTTCGAAAAAATCAGCGCTCCAGGGATTCACCAATAGCTCCTAGCAGCAGTTTACACAGTACTCGCAACCACCGTCTACGCGGGGGAGCGAACAAATACACAACAATAAAATCAATACAAAGAATTTAATAAATAAACAAAAAATTCTAGGATTAAAATGTAAATTTTTAGGCTCTAGAATCACCTAATTTGGAGTTACGGAGCTCCTTAAACAACTCAGGTAAGCTTCAGTTTAAATTTCCCAAAAAGAAAAGCCTAATTAACCCTAATTGGGCCGAACCGCTGATCCGGCCCACGCTCCCGCTCTCCCCCGCGCACACGCACACGGCCCATACGGCCCAAACGGCTCCATCTGGCGCTCACGGAGCGGCTAATAGGTGGGGCCGACTGGGCAATGTGGGCCAGCGACTGACAGGCGGGGCCCATGGTCCAGAGGCGTCGGCGGCGGTGCTGACAAGGCAGCCTGACGTGGCGACAGCTGGCGACACATGAAATGACACGTGGCGATGGTGTGGGTCTCGCCTGATGACGTGGCATGACATGTGGCAACATGTGGCAGCTGATGTGGCACACGACGTGACAGTGGGGACGGTTTTTTGCTGACATGGCATGACACGTGGCACGCCACGTGGCGACTTGGTTGATGCAGCGCTGACGTGGCGTGTGGACCCCACGGGTCAGTGGCAACAGCGCAATCACCACGCATGCGGGTGGCACATGTCACCACGCGTCGCGCACGGGCAGGCGCGCTGTGCGGGTGCGACTGACGTGCAGGATCCACGGCTTGGCCAGGACAGCTTGTCAGTGACCGTGGGTAGGGGCGGTGCGGTCGGGGTAAGCGGGGTGGCGTTGGCGGCAGCCGTGATCCCACGCGGACAAGAGTCGCGACTGGGCGGTGTCGCCGGCACGCTCGGAGGTGCGACAGCGGAGGGACCAATGGGACGAGCGCCGCTGCGCAATTCAGCGACAGCGGCGGCGCGGCCGGAAACGGCCGTGGCACGTGGGTCACACATCGCCGGGCAAAAAAAAGCGCGCGACGTGTGGCGGTGGTCGGGGCAAGACGCCGCGACGCACAGACGCGCGTGGCGTGGCGCGAATGGCGGCAGCGAAGCGCTGGCGCTACCGGGCACGATGAAGGGGGCGACGTGGCGGCCAATACTTGGGGGCGCGATTCGCGACGGTGGTACGAACGGCGAGTTACAAGGCGCATTACTTTACCAAAATAGGCTATCCGCATATGCAAATTGATCGCCACGACGAGATCTACACGATGATGCAATCTACTCTAAGAATTGAACGCAGGAGAAGGAGATTTAACTCAAAAAAAGGGTTGGAAGGGGATATTCAAGTGCTGGCGGCTAGGGTTTTTGGGGAAGAGTGTGGGTGACGGTGAACAGTGTGGAGAGGGGGTTTATATGGGGGTGGGGTGCAGGGCTGGTGGTCTCCCATTAAACGGGCGGGAAAACGAGTTACTGGCCTTTCTGTGCATAAAATAACGGAAGAAAAGGCCCAAAGAGCATCTGAGAGTAATTAGGGGATTTAAATATTTATAATAGCTTAGTTTTTATTTTGAAGAGCATGAGACACCTAATAAATTTTTATTAGAATGTCACACCGGTGGTACCGGCAGCAGGTCACCGAGGCATATAGTCACGAGCTTATGCTGTCGCCGCTCGAGCTTGCCTCATTGCAGCTGACCGCGCCGCTAGAGATGTATAACCTCGCCCCTCGAGCCTACTCCTTTGCCAGAACTTAGCACCACTGCCTGTGGGGTGAAAATGGATTGGGTAGTACTCGCCGAGTACCCAATCCGGTACAAGGGTGGTTAGGAAACGGTGAGGAAACAGTTTAGGATTTCGGGTTTGGATGGTACCTGTAATTTTTCTATCGAGTATGGACAGGATATTAGATGCAAACTATTTGATAAATGCGGGTCGGTTTTGTAAAAATATATGGTTACCCAATATTTGCCAACTGGCGGAACTTTTTGAAGCAAAGGGGCAAGAGAGCTGCCTTGCATTGATTCAAAGATAGAAGGGTTTACAGAGCGGGGGAGACAACGGCCCCTCCCCCCAGGGGCCTTGACCAAAAAGTTAATCTATTACAAAATTGACGCCCACAGTCCCCTAAAGGCGCAGGTCATCTAGTAGGTGGTCGAAGAAGAGAGCTCTAGGTCGCTCGATCTGGCGAAAAATCCGGTTGTTTCGCTCAAGCCAGAGGTGCCAGGTGGTTGCCAGGACTGCTGAGAGCATACCCCGGGAGGACCCAACCTGTAGGATGTCATTTGCCCACCACAGCTTGAAGTCGTGGACGTAATTCCAGCCCTCCGGGTTCAATTATGGTGTTTCTAGCAGGGCAGACAGACGCCCCCAAATGTAGCAACTGAAAGCGCATTGAAGGAAAAGATGTTCTGAGGTTTCTAGGTTGCGAGTACAAAGGGGGCAAAAATAGTTGTTTGGTAGTTGTCTCCAGAGTAAGGCGTCCGCTGTGAAGACCCGTTTGTGAAGCAGCAACCAGAGGAAAAACTTGCATTTAGAAGGTGCCCAAAGCTTCCAGACCTTATGGAGAGTTGGTGTGGTGACCCGGCCCACAAATTGAAGTAAATAAGCCGACTTGACTGAGAATTGCTCATTTGCAGTGAAGTGCCAAAACAACTGATCGGGCTCATTTGGGGACAGGGTGGTTTGAGCAATCCGTCTGAGAAGATCGACCAGCTGCGGGATCATGTCCGGGGAAAGGTTGCGCCTTAGGTCCATTATCCAGTTGTTGTTTGTCACGGCATCAAGTACTGATCTGTTCTTTTTGGATGCTGCAATGAAAAGTGTTGGGGCTATCTGATTTGGTGCGCAGCCAGAGAGCCATTTATCTTCCCGGAAGGAGAGTGAGGCGCCATTGTCCAGGATCGCTGAGCATCCTGCCCGTAGCAGGGCTGCATCGATGTCAGAACGGCGACCATCCCAGAGGGGCGCTTGAGAGGACTTGTTGAGCCAGAGCCATCGCAGCCTGAGGGCCCGGGCGAAGCGGGGAAGGTCTAGAACGTCGAGGCCCCCAAGTGAGGTCGGGGAGCAGACCGTGGTCCAGTTAACCCTGCCCCCACCGATGGTTGAATCCGTCCCTTTCCACAACCAAGATCGGCGGATGGAGTCGATTTTCTTCAGAACGGACGAAGGCGGTTGAATAGCCGACAGGACGTAAGTTGGCAGCGCAGATAGGACTGCCTTGAGAAGGGTGAGGCGACCCCCTTTCGACATTAGCGGTCCTCGCCAGCCAGCCAACCTGGAGGCGATCTTACCTATGAGTGGCTGAAAGTGGACGTGGCGTAGTCTCCTGGTGGATAGAGGGATCCCTAGGTATTTGATAGGGAAGGTGGTTTTTTCGGTGGGGAACTCATGTAGGATGGTATCGAGGTAAAACTCGTCACATCTGATCGGCACGACCTGGCTTTTAGAGAAGTTTGTGCGGAGGCCTGTGATAGCTCCGAATTCCTGGAGGATGACGGTGAGTGTGGAGACATCTTCCTTGGAAGGGTGCAAGAAAATTGCCGCGTCGTCAGCAAAAAGCGAGATTCTGGAGATGCTGCTGTTGTTGGATCCCCGGATTTGGGATAGGGCTCCAGCCTCAGTAGCTCGATGGAGCAGGGCGATGAGCGGTTCAATGGCAATATTGAAGAGCAGGGGGGATAGAGAGTCTCCCTGGCGCAGACCCCTGCCGTGGTAGATTGTGTCAATGGTCCGGCCATTTAGGAGCACACTAGATGAAGCGGTGGAGAGGGATAGGGAGATCCAATCACGCCAATGGGTCCAAAAGCAGCGGGCGCGGAGGTTGTCTAGGAGGTACGGCCAGGAAACTGAGTCGAACGCCTTTTCAAGGTCAAGTTGAAAGAGGAGGGTAGGGGTCCGAGCTCTGTGTAAGGTTTTTGCCACGTTTTGGACGAGGAGGAAGTTCTCTTGTATGTGCCTTTTCTTAATGAAAGCGCTTTGGCAGGGCGAGATGAGCTCGTTCATGAAAGGGCCAGCGGGAGGATGAATTTTGGTGAACAGGTTACCACGCTATGGATGAGGCCGATGGGTCGGTAGTCGGATCTGAAGATCGGGCTTTTTTTAGGGAGCAAAATGATGTGGGCATTGTTGGTTGCCGTCAAGCCGGTCCCATCGAGATTAAAGATGCATTGGAGGGCTGCTAGGAGATCCCCGCAAATGAAGTCCCAGCAGGATTTGAAGAAGTCCCAGGTGAATCCGTCCGGCCCTGGAGCTTTGTCGTTTGGGAGAGACATAACGACTAGCTTGAGTTCTTCCAAGGTCAACGGTTCTTCGAGGGAGGATAGGTCGATGATAGGGAGGCCCAAGTAGTCCCAGTTGAAACATCTATTAGCGACAGGATGGTTGAGCACGGAAGCTTGACCGAAAATAGAGTTGAAGTGGTGGTGCAGCCTATCCGCTATGTCTTGAAATTCCGTATGCATGCCGGAGGGGGATTGGAGAGAGTGAATGAAGTTTTTCCGGCGTCGGCCGTTCGCCCTGAGGTGAAAATACTTGGTGTTGGCATCACCGAGCCTTAACCAAGAAAGGCGAGATCGCTGCTTCCACTTGATTTTCTCAATGACGCTTAGCCCCAGCACTCTGGTCATAAGCTGGCGTCGTAGAATAATCTCCTCAGGTGAGAGTGACCGCGATTCCATTGCCACATCCAATAAACGAATGATTTCCGAGGCCAAGGCGAGCTGGAGTTTGATGTCCCCAACCTGGGAGCTGCACCACGCACGAAGAGTTGAGGCGGTTCGCTTGAGCTTGGAGTTGAAGCGGATGAGGGGGGTGAAGAGGTTCTTGCGAGGGATGAGTGCACCAGGTTTGCTGTGTGACCTCTAGGAAACCAGGGATTTTGAGCCAGTAGTTCTCGAAACGGAAACGCCTCGGTGGACGAGGGATTTTTTCAGCGGAAAGCAGCAGGGGACAGTGGTCTGAGCTGGCCGAAGAGAGTGGCAAAAGGCAACATGATGAAAAAAGGAGCTCCCAGGCTGAAGTGGCGAAGGCCCGGTCTAAACGAACTAGAGTAGGGTTGGTTTGTTCATTGCTCCAGGTGAAACGCCGTCCAGAGAGGTGTATTTCACGAAGGCAGTAGTCGTCAAGCGCTGCGCGGAAGCGAGTCATGAGACGGCGGTTGAGGTTGGACTTATTCTTGTCTGAGGCCTTATAGATTAAGTTGAAGTCGCCCACGACGAGCCAGGGGCTGTTGTAGTGGGAGGCAATGGTTCGCAACTCCTGGAGAAAAAGGTCCTTTTCATGCTCCAAGGTTGGCCCGTAGACATTTGTAAGGATCCAACTAGATTGACCGGTTGCAGTGGAAAACCGGGCGGATATATATGGACTGTTGAAGGATGAGAGTGTCGGAAACTTGAAACGTGGAGTCATCCCAGAAGAGGAGCAAACCTCCCCTCGTGCCCGAGGCTGGGAGTTGCAAGTGACCTCGGAGTCTATGGCCGCAAATCTCCATTAGGATTTGAGGGGAAGGGTTTGCTAACTTTGATTCTTGAATAGCTAGAATTGTGGGGTTGTGGGAGCGGACAAGGGAGGCGACGATGTCCCGTTTAGCAGTGGTGTTGAGACCGCGCACATTCCAACTGAGGATCTTCATGGGGGACACCAATTAGACACAACTGTAGGGGGTGGCGTGGGCGTGGAGGAAGGCTAGGCCGAGCCCTCAACCACGTCATGGCCGAGCTCAGTCAGGTCCACCGTAGGGCGCTGAAGGCCACAAAGGTCCGCCATCAGAGAGATGGTGGCACGATCGAGCGGCGCGGTGGAGAGAAGCGTCTAGAGCTGCCGAGTGGTCGACCAGTCGTCGGCAACAGGTGGAGTGGATCCCCAGCGTCGTCTGAGAAGGCTCTGGGCCTTGCGAATCGTGAAACCTGAGAGGAGGAGCCAACCGCGCGAGGCGAGGCGTCTTGGCGGCGGCGGAATCTGCGCGCGAATGGAAGCGGGCTTCTTAGGAATGGAAGTGGGCTTCTTAGGCAGCCTGAGGGGGGTGGAAGTCAAGAGTGGAGGGGGCGGCGGCCAGGGCTAAGGCAATTAGCCCAAGGGCCGAGGAAAGTGGCGCTGGGGTGGAGATGGTGGCCTCGAGAACCATTGGGTCGAGGCCCTGAAGTGAAGGTGGGGGGTGTAAAACAGTCTGACGGTCCAACTCTTGAAAGAGGAACTCATTTGGGCCAAAAGTCGGTGGTCGGAGGAAAGCCCGCGAGGGGGTAAGGGGCCGCTGGGTGGAGGCACTGGCAGGGTCCCAGGCGCAGGCAGCAGCACGCGGGTCAAAGAGAGGTTTGAATCCCCCCTGCCCGAGGCATAGGAAAGCGTCCCAGACGCTGGCGCCAGGCGCACCTGCCCTAGACGTGGAGAAGCAGGCCCAGTCAACGCGGCGACATCAGCAGGGGTTTACGACGAAGCCGATGGCGGGCGCGTCCGCGCGGGCGTCGCCGTCGAGCCCGGGCCCGGGCTCAACCTCGCCGCGTGCAGCGGAGAGAATGTCGAGGCCCTCAGGGGCGCCTAAGAGAGCGTCGCTGCCTGAGCCGAGCAGAGGCGATGATGCAGCCGAGCGCTCACGAGCGGCGCGGCGGTGCTCTGGGGCGCCGGGGTGAGCGTCGCCACCTAAGCCAAGCCCAGGCGAGGCCGCATTGGAGCTCCCGCAAACAGGCGATGAGCGCGAGGTAGAGAGGACGCGCGCTCCAGGTCGCGGGCTGACAACGCGGCACCGGCACGACAGGGAGCGCGAGCGCGATCGGCGACGAGGTGGAGAGGGAGAACACACAACGCCGCGAAGTAGAGGGCGAGCGTACTCGCGGGCAGAGACGGCTCGGCGCCAGCGCGACGGGGAGCGCGAGCTTGCCCGATGGCCTTCTGAGGAAGAGGCGGCGGCAGAGGTGGCACGGACAGGCGATTTGCCATGGCGCCGATGGTGGCGAGCGGCAGGGGTGCGCGCGCCGCCCTCGCCCTCACTGCCACTGTCCGAACCGCGGCAAGGTCTGAATAGGGAGTGGCAGGAGGTCGACGGCGCCGCCAGCACCAAGGGAGGGACGATGTCGGGGTAGCCCATGTTCCAAGGGTGTGGCTCGAGGACCGGAAAGCCGCCGTCCACACGCGAGGACACGGCCGTGAAGTCCTCGACCGTGTCGACGTGGGCGAGAAACCGATGCACCGAAGCGCGGGGAGGGCGTGGCCTGGGGGCACCGACGAATCTGGATGGGTCGTGGCCGCCGCCACGGCGGGGATCCATGAACGGCAAGGGCTCGACGAGCTCAAGCTCAACCTCCAAGGGAATGCTCGCAGGGTCACGGGTCCAGACCCAGGCCCTGAAGGAGGAGGTATCAAGGCGCCTCCTTGAGATCTCTTCGACGGTGTCAAGGCGGCCGACACCCGCGAAGATGCGGTCGACCACTTCAACGGACCAAGCGTGTAGTGGGAGGCCCTCCAAGAAAACCAACACTCGGTAGCGCACGGCGCCGGGGGCCCCAATTGCATGGATGTCGTCGGCGATGGCCTCCAGAGCGAAGTGGCGGGCATGGGCACGGAAGGAGCTCCGCGCGGCTAGCCTTGCCTGCTCCGGCAGGGTAAAGCGGGCCAAGAATCGCAGGTGGTCATGGTGGGTGACGATGATGTCAAAGATGGGGATGTCGGTTTGCAAGCTAATCTGTTGGGCGACCCAATCGGAATCCGGGTGCGGGCCACCGGTGATGGAGACGATGACACCATGGCGGTGCAGCACGCCAGCGTCCCGGCGGATGGCCGACGTGGCCTCAATGCAAACACGAGCTGAGGGGGGGCGTTGCGGGGCGAGGGCGGAGCGGCGCAGGGGAGCCGTGGCATCGGGGGTGGGTGAAAGGGGTAGGAACGCAAGGTGGGGCTGGCCGGGAAGAGGAGCAAGGCGGTGGTGGCGGCGAGAATGTGGTTTGCAAGGATGGAGAGCGGCGGGCGCGCGCTGGCGACAGGAGGCGGCCGTATGTCCCGAGCGAAGACAAGAGAAGCACTTCACTGGGTCACGGCAAGCCGCTGCTCGGTGGTCCTTAGCGAGGCAACGGGAGCATCGATCTTTTAGGCCACCGCGGAGGAGGTGGCTTGCGCGGTGAGCTCCGGCAATGAAGAGGCCGCGGCTCTGTTGGGGGCGACGCAGGCCACGCCGCCGCAGCCTCGGGCCTGCTAGTTGCCATTCCGGGGAAGAACACGAGGCCGGGGCAACTGCGATGGAGCGGAGGCGGGGCATGGAGGAAATGGCTGGCGCAATAGTGGCGGCAGGCAAGTTCGGATGGGGGATGGAGGGAGTAAAGGCAGCCTGGCGGAGGTGGTTGGGCGCGCTCGAAGGGGAGCCAGAGGCGACGGCGGCGGCGTAGGATCTGGTGGCTTCGATGGTCGGGCTGGATCTGGAATCTGGACGCCAGCGAGAGCATGGGTCAACCGGGCGAGCCATGGCGCAGGGCGTGGGGCGCGGTGGCCGTGTTCGCCGGAGTGGCGAGACACGGGGCGAGCGGCGGTGGAGGCCGAGGGGGGTAGGCGAGCGGAGGTGGAGGCGGCGCTGGAGAGTGGCCGAGGCGGCGGCGGTGGAGACTGGGGAAGGCGGCGGTGGAGGCGGAGGCGACGCCGGTGGTGGAGGCGGCGGTGGAGGGGCGAGAGGGCGTCGGTGGTGGAGGCGGAGGCGGCGTCGGTGGTGGAAGGCGGTGGTGGAGGGGCCGAGGGGAGGCGGGCGGTGGAGGCCGATGGGGGGCCGAGCGGAGGTGGAGGCGGCGGCTGGAGAGTCGCCGAGGCGTCGGTGGAGACTGGAGAGTGGCCGAGGGGAGGCGGCGGCGGTGGAGGCCGAGGCGGCGTCGGTGGTGGAGGGGGCGGCGTCGGCGACGGCGGCGGGCAGCGGTGGCTAGGGGAAACCCTAGTCGCCCCGCATGTCGCACGAGCTGGGCTGGGCTCTGATTCGATTTCCAAGTGTCTCTTTGTCGAGCTTGACCCCGGCGGAACTCGGAAGCATGGTAAATGACCATTCCACGAGCTACCTAACTGCCACATATAGTTTTGCATATATATGTCCTAAGGCCATTATACTCGATTAAACATGTTCTTAATGATTTGCTAATCTAATTTTTCTTGCCGTTGCATTCCCTAAATTAACGCCCCGCAGTCCACCCGGCCGCATCGCCCCAAATTAACGGCGACATGTTCAAGATTCAACATGGCCTTGGGATTTTAATATAACTTTGATAATTTGGAATAACAATCACAATTCGACTAATCTAGAGTACGTGTTAGTTTATTTATATTACACGTTGAATCCTATATAATCTACGTATGACCCAACTAAGTATCCGGTAATCGATTTCTATCCGTTCGTATAATATCGTATCTGATACATGTTTCCTACCCTATCGTAAATACACATAACCGTAACTGTATCAGTCCTGATTTTTAGCTACCACCCAAGTCGATATCCGAAAAAATAAATTAGGGTAGAATACTATATGACCTACTACCCGATCATACCCGACCCATTTTCACCCCTAGCTGCCCGAGATGACCTTGCCACCCCAAGTGAAGCCGGCACAGCGCACCAATACGGCGGCAATGCAGGACACGGGGCATGGCGTAATGAGTAATGACTTAGGAGCAGGGCCGACACACTAGTAAGCAGGATGGAGCGGCAGGCAAGTTGTTAGGGCCAGCACGTAGCGCAAGTTGGTACGGGACCGACGTGTGACACAACAACATGAAGCAGGGGCAAGACGGTGCACGTACGTGTGAGTAGGGGAGGTACCGGCGCGACTTAGTGAGTAGGGGCAGCGCCGACGTGCTCCATTGGAGATTGAGCTAGAGGGAGGTGATGATGAATGAGCCAGTGGCGGAGCCAGGACTTTCGAAGAGCCCGGGCACGATCTAAACTAACCCGTGGACTACTAAAAAATGCTACCACATCATATATATAACACAAGCAAATTTGAGGCACATAATAGTAAATTTTCACTCAAATCATTGTCTAACAATATTTCATATAAATAAAATGAGAAAAACATGATAAATACCTAGCTTGTCTTGGTGGCGCTGCCGATGAAGGAGGGCGGGGGATCAAATATCTCCTCATTTTTGCAAAACAGCAAGAGCAAGACTACAAATCAATTAATCAACCCTAATTCCCTAAATCCGTTCAAATTAGGGGAGCACCGGAGCAAGACTCAAGAAGACAACCACACAGAGTCACTACCTAGAGAGAGAGAGAGGGCGTCCCGCCCCTCGGGCCGTCGGCGTCGCGCCGCCACAACACAGAGAGTCAGAGAGAGGGCGAGGGGCGAGGGCAGCCGGGGCCAGGGCGGAGTCATGGCGGCCACCTCCACCGGTGAGGCAAGGGCCGAGGGGGCGAGCCGAGCCAGTGAGGCCATCAGGGCGGAGGCGCTGGCACCGCGGTGATGCGTGAGGGCCTAGGGGCGGAGGCGGGTCGGCGGGCGGCGCCACGCCGGCGGAGGCGCGAGGCCGTGAGGCGGGCTGTGCAACGGCCTAGAGGGCGAGCCGAGCCGGGTGAGGCCGGGCGGAGGCGGCGGGCGGCACGGCGATGGGCGGAGGCGGGCAGGCGGCGAAGGCGGCGGAGACCGTGAGGGGCGGCTGGCGTCTGGCGTTGAGGCCGTGAGGGGCAGTGGGCGTTGAGGCCGTGAGGGCCGAGGGGGGCTGGAGCCTGGCGCTGAGGCCTCTGAGGCCGTGAGGGGGGCTGGCGCTGTGGGCTGTGGCCGAGTCACGAGTGGGCCTTTGCCCTTTTGGCCCAGGCTACAAAGGCCAACTCTACTCAATTCAGCTCTATATATCAAGGCACTAGTAAGAGCTATTTGGGTCGGGAGCCTGGGCCCGGGCCCAGGGTGGCCGGGCCTTGGCTCCGCCCCTGGAATGAGCCGATTGCAACTTTGATGCAAACAACATAAGGACGTAACGTAAAATGATACAGACTCAATAAAGTATGGACTCAAGTTTGATAGTATCACTCTGCATTTCGTTCAAAGAACCGCTAGTGATACTATATATACTACCACTGGCGGTTGTCATTACTGGTGGTTTTTTCGGGGGTGCTGAGCGCAGGTCGGGGCTGGTCGAGGCTCATCACTGGCGGTTTTCGCCGCATCCGCCAGTGAAGACAAGATGAGGATGAACGTTTTTTAGTATTGTAGCCATCGTACAACGCATGGACACTTGGCTCAACTCATGATAGCACAATAGCTCATGCGGCTGCCAACATGGTTGCTAGTGACCGAGAGGTCGCTTAGCTAGCTACATATTCATTTTGTAAATCAGTGTCGGTGGCCTTTTGCCGCCGACATAGCCTTCTCAGCCACCGACAATGCCTCATCAACCGTGCACGTGACGCCTTGGGCCCGCAGGCCAGTGGAACGAATATGTGTCGTCGGTCCACGTCACACCGCCGACATAAGTCCCTCAATGTCGGCAGCTTACAATGCGCCGCCGAGATAAACTCCTTGCCCATCTCTATGTCGGCGGCTGATCGGCCTGGCCGCCGACATTAACCATCCACCGGCCGCCTTTCCGAGCCACCGTCGCCTCCGCGGAGTGGTGTATTGCCCAACCCAAGGTTGTATAGCTTGAACTACAACTCCTCCACTTTCGATGACGTTACATCGACCTGATTTGTATTTTTCCAACACGTTGCTTCAAAGACTGCCTACCAGGGTTCAATGTATCGATAACATACGTCATGACGGAGGTGAGTCTTACTCGAAAAAGTTTGGATTCTAGCCTACGTCGAAATGGATGCGTGGAACGAGCTATGAGATGTGGTGCATGCCCTAGAACTTTGGGTTTGACAAAAGACCCTCTCGACAGAGCTCGACAAAGGATCTATGGCACCTGGGGGGGGGGACCTTTGTGGGCGGCATAGTTAAACCGACGATATAGGGCTGCTTTGTCGACGGTATTTAATAAACCGCCGAAAAAGGTTATATACACCCTATAAAAAAAACAATCATCCCAGTTAAACTGAAAAGCATTCTCTCTCCCACTGGTTTACAGCGCGCGGCTCACCCGACACCACGAGGTCTCGGGTTCGAGCCCCCGTGCCCCCTGTTTCTTTTTTTTTTTAAATCTATCTCGGCTCGGCGGTTTTCCATCTGCCGCCGACATAGGTCCTGATCCCCTCCCTCCCATCGCTCCCGATCCAAAGTTTGAATTTAACCTAGCGCGCAACGGCATCTATGTGGGCGGCGTAAGGAAAACCGACGACGTAGGCTATGTGAACCCTATAAAATAACCCATCATCCCATATAAACTGAAAAGCATTCTCTACCCCACTGGTTTACAGCGCGCGGCGCGGCGCGGCTCACCCAACACCACGAGGTCTCGGGTTCGAGCCCCCGCGCCCCCTGTTTTTTTTTAATATCTATATCGGCGGTATTATTTTTACCGCCGACACTGAGGGTCCCCAATGCTTTCTAGCGCCACCCTATGGTCCCACATGTCGTGTGCCTTGTGGGTCCGTTCTGGTACGTTGCCGTTAGGCCTAACGGCAGGGGGCAAGGCAGACGATTTTTGTCGACGGTTTTATTAATGCCGCCGACATAGAGTCCGTTGGGCGGGGTAGGAAATTCAAACTTGGGCGTGTGCGATGGTGTTCAGGACCTATGTTGGCGGCATATTGGAGACGGCCGACATAGCTCTATCAATGTCGTCGGACTTTTTTGCCGCCTACATTGGTTTTTTGACCGCCCACATAAATCACGTTTCCTGTAGTGCTAGGCCAGAAGAGGTAGAAGAAGGAGAGAGGCGGAAGAGGATGTGCGAGGGTCCATTTTTTGTTTTGAATGTTGCATGTGGAGCATGTACGTTTATTTTCAAAATTTCTTGAAAGCATTTTCTTTTTTTTTTGAAAAATTGTCTACATGATCCTACAAATGTATTGTACGTTCATGGTGAGACCTGTGCATGTCGCAGCTTCGTCTCCATGCATCTTCATGATATCCGAGCGAAAGCAGAGAACAGAACACACACGTTGCAAAAATCTCAAAAGCTATCGTGTGGTGTGCAACCGTAAAGCACTACCAGGGAAAAAGGCTTCCCAAGCGGTTGGTAAGCCCCCTACAAGCAATCACGACTGATGCCTCGCGGAGCATCACAAGCGGTTCTCTCTGAACCGCTTGTAATAGAGTGTAAAAAGGCAAATAAATATTGGCGGAGGTGGGATTTGAACCCAGGACCTCTTGACTCGCACCTCACCCAGCTATCCAACCCACCCACGTGCGTTATCTAACAGAATGGGGGGAGGTTTCCTTTTATCTATTCGAAAAATGGGCCTCTAGAAGCGGTTGGGGCTATTAAACCGCTTGTAAAGCCAAGCATCCTAAGCGGTTTGTGTTCCGAACCGTTTGTAGAGGTATAGCAGCGGTTGGGGACACAAACCGCTTAGGATTTTAGATCTTTAGAAGCGGATCGTGCCCCCAACCGCTTCTAGAAGTTATTTTTTGGCTTGAGACTATTTTGAGGCATTAAACCGCTCGTAGAAGTTTGATCCTTTTTTTTGAACCGCTTGAGAAAGCTTATTTCCTAGTAGTGAAGAAAGTAGTTAGACTTTGCTTGCTGCCTTGCTCCTACCCTAGCTGCTTGTGGGCATGATTCTAACTTGCAACGAACTCAGTGTAGATACACGTCAGGAAGAAAAAAAATTCTTACGATTGAAAAAAATCGAAAAAGTAAATTTTAATAACCCAAAGAAGAACACAGGAAGATGCGCGTCTGTTAGAGCTAGCTAGATAACCGTTGAGTTCACGTGGTCTCGTGGCTGCAGCGTTAAGCCCTATCCCTACCTAGATGACACGATGGCCGTTGCGGCGTTGCCTAGCTACTTGCCTTAATGACGTTATCATTACTAAATCCTCCCCTCAACACCACCAAATAAGGAATGTGCTCGCCTCTGCACTACGCTGCTTGGCCCTCACGCTACCCGTCTCCGAGACTCCGACTCGACTCCGGCGAACTGCACCGCCTCATACGTCTATGATACCAACGCCAATTGGAGCGCCGCCAGAAACTTGCCACCGTCGATCGCCAAGGGGCGAGTTGCCAAAACGTTCTCTCCACCGCCGCGGAGATCCGTGACGATCCCGCCCGTGCTAGCCGCAGCGCCGTCGCCCACCAAGGACAAGAAGTCGTCGCCGTCGCCCACCAAGAACAAGAAGCCGCCGTCGCCGCCGATGCCGATGCCGACGGCGCGCTCTGCTCCACCTCCGCTCCCGTCATCGACCGACTCCGATTTCATCGAGGTCAGCGCGCAGGTGCGTATCATGGATCCGCCGTTTCTTCCGCCAACCACGGGGTAGGCGCCGTGTTCTTGAAATGAGCGGTGGTCGTCTCCGTTGAAGAGGATGGCTTAGTGGAGGTCGTCTACCAAGGGCCCTATCCGAGCGACGATCCTTTCGCCGTCGTGCGCGTTGCATGGGACCGACTCAGGCGCATGCCGGCGTCAGTCGCAAACTCCGCCACCGCCAAGGTGACACCTACGGCCCTCAAGTGATGCAGCCGATGCTCAGTTGCTGCAGATGGTGTAGACGCTGGATAGCGAGAATAGTAGTACAGCTATGGATATTAGTCTTTCTCATTGTGTCTTACTGTGTTTTTTCTGGGTCATCGAAGGCAACATGATGTAGCAGCTATAGCACAATTTTTTAGACGTGGCTTCGCCTTGAATTGGAGAGAAGGACGGGGCGCTGGCGAATCACGATATCTTGATCAGACTGGCGAAGATCTGCACCGTCCAGTCGATAGTTTTAAACAGTGAAGCATATGGGAGATTACAGTTTGGCAAGCTTCCAACTTTAGAGTCATGGCTAAACTTAATTTTGCTGATAGGTATTTAACGAAGTGAATTATAGATCTTGTTTCTTGTACGCAGTCCATACCATTTATTTTCGAAGAATTTGCTCTCATTCGTCAATGTATATTGACAATTGCTCTCATATCACAAAGTACTTTGCATTTGCTCTCATTCCCCAAATACATTAATCAATTGCATGCTATTATGCCTTATTTTATCAAAATTTACCAACCAAATAAGGTAAAAAACCGATCCTACCCCTCCGTTTACACTGACCATTCATCCTGCACATGAACAAATGGTTTCAGGGTTTACACGCTGCCATAAGGTAAATTTCAAGATAGAAAACGTTACATGGACAGTTTTTGTTGGCATGAGCACATAAACATATGTCATCTGATAAAATTATTTATAAACTCGTGTCAAACACTGATTTTCAAACTCTTCCGGTGGAAAATATTGAAACTATAGCTCATATGTACATGTTACTAGCGAAGCCAGCGCACCGTCGGTGCGCCAAGGCGACGGCTGCGCTGCGCGCGCGGCGGGAAAGAAAATCGATTGAAGGCCACGGCTGCGCTACGCGCGCGGGAAAGAATAGGAGGCCACGGCTGCGCTGCGCGTGCAGAGGAAAAAATCGGAGGAGAGCGGCTGGAGCGGGAATCGAACCGCGGCCGGCGGAGCGAAGGCAACGTTGCCTAGCCAACTCGCCGAAGTGCCCGAGTCGGCATGAAGCTAACCGTTTTTTTGCTTTTAAAGATTGGTTTCATATGAACGGTCAGATGTCCCAGGCCGAAGCAATCGGACGGGCACGGGCTGCCGGGCGACGTGGCCACGCGGGGGCAGGCTCACGGGCGAGGGGGCGACGTGGATGCAGGAGGAGGCCGGCTGGTACAGGATTGTATGTAAGAATAGATTTCTCATGTTTCTTTCTGTAATCTTGTTGCGATCAATCCAAGTTTTCAGGCAGATGACTGCTGCGTCCTTCGGCTTGACAACCCTGACAATCATACCTTTTCCTGCCTACGACCTGTGGAGCTAATTCGGTGTGCATGGAATTGGGGATTAAAAGTGATGTCTTGACAAGCATACTAGTTCTTACAGAATAATTGATCTTTCTTGGTTAGACCGTTGATCTGCAGTTCAAATATATGATTCCGGCCGGCCGACAGCTGCATTATCCATGACAAATGTTTTTTTTTTGAAAGAGGGGCAGGAGAATTGCCATCCTATTTCATTAATCAGTAGGAGAAAATAAAAATAAAAAAGCCGTGCAAGCACAAGTACAACCATAGCGCTCCGCTGCAACCCTGACCAAATCCAGACAGACCTCCGGCCACTGCCGGGAACACCGTCTACAGAGTTAAGAGAAAGAATGCAGACTCACTGCTGCCACCTAGGCCAAAGGCCGAACAGGAGATAGATACATGGGAGGGAGAAGATTAAAAACCACCAACATTCACACAACGATGAGCGACTCCTAAAGCAGCAGTCCCACCAAAAACCTATAGCGCAAGACAGTGACCACGACGCCTTCAACAAGGTAGCGATGGGGAGAACCAGCCGCCGTCGCAAAAACGCTAGGGTTTTCACCTATATATAGCAGGGGAGGGTCCGAAAGGTGATGCCTCCAACAAGAGAATGACACCAAAGGTGACGCCAACACCAGCCCGAAAGGGTAGGGCTTTCGCCCAAGACCATCCCTACTAGCGCACAAGCAGGGACCGCCGATGGTCGATGCCACCAGAAGAATAGAGCCACCGGCGAAAGACTCAAAGCCAGAGAGCGTGCATAGATGCCGCCACCTAACGCAGAATACGCTGCCTACGCCACTCGACACCTCGGAGGGTCACAATGGCAGGGACGGAACCGAGCCAAGTGGTAGAGAACGGTGACGCTGCCGAAGAAAGGTTGCAAGACAACGCCGCTAGAGAGGGTCGACCACACCTGATGGCCAGCACATGGGAAGCAAAGGAGGCAAGGACGAGACCAAGCAAAATGCCAACCTACGCCACCGAGCACCTCGTAGGGATGGGAGGGCAAGGAGGCGAGGACGGGACCAGGTTAGACACAGGGGTAACCGCGCCACTGAAAGACGGGCTATACAGCCCACTACGCCACAACGGGAGGAGCTGTCGGACACACACCCTGGAGCACACTTGCTCCATCCGCTCTAACCAACTACCGAAGCATACCCCCCATGTGGACTCCATCGAGACAGGCTTAGGGGGAGGGGGAAGAAGGAGAAGAAGCCGGTGCCTAGCTCCACTGAGCTACGAGGCCAACGGACCCACAACCTTGGAGAACACCCGCTCCGACTACTCCGGCTAACATCGCCAGATCCGAGCCTCTACCCGCAGATCTGGCCTCCAACAGAGCAAACCAGCCCTAGGCGGTCATCCGAGATGGGCCCATGAGGAGGGGAAGAAGGAAGTGGGAAAACCAGTGACAAGCTCCACCACGGCGCGTCAAGGCGGGGACGAAGATGGGAAGCCGTACGGCCAGCGAGGGACGACGCACGGCGAGCGGACGGGACAAGGAAGGGAACAACACCGCGCCCCCGTGAGAAGGAGGGCGGTGACACGAAAAAGGAACGGGGGAGGATCAACGGGGAAGAAAAGGTGGGCCCCCACCCCCACTGCCGCCCAACGCCGCCGTCACCGTCACTGTCACTGTCGCCGCCGAAGAAGCCACCGTTGCTGCCCTAGAAGAAGCCATAGGATGAAGCCGACGAAGAGCGCACCATATGACGCCGAGCAACGAGACAACAGCGTCAACGCCCGCCACGACCCCTGCGGGAACGCTGGATCTAGCGCCCCCCCCCCCCCGCGCCCTGGTAGGGTTGGAAATGGTATGGATATTATTCGACCGTTCAACCGACCGAATTGATCAGTTAGTGATTTGTATAGTTTTATGGATACTCGACTATTTTTGCGGATAAGGATATGGATAATTTAACATGGATATGGATGTAAATAAGGATATGGATATGAACTGATCAGATAGTGATTTGGATAGTTGTATGGATATTCAACTATTTTTACGGATAAGGATATGGATAGTTCCATTTCCTAAACTCAGTTACCTAGTCTGGTCCACCATCACACCATAAGGAGAGATGGACAACAAAATCCGTATAAAGAAAGGGCCCTGAACAAAGTGTGACAAAGGAAAATTGTACAGAGGATACCCCAAATCAAAAAGAAATGCTCTGTGAGGGTGGAGAGTGGAGACTACAAATGCTGAAGCATCTCCACCTAGTAAGACCTGCAAGGTAGACATTAACAAATCGCACGAAGGCTGATTAAAAGAGTGACAAAGGGTTTTCACCGACCAAAATGGACACCGAGAGGTGCCTGGATCAAAGTTGACAGGGTGCATGCTTGCACTGCTCTCCAAAAGCCTTACCGGCTTCAAAAGGAAGAGGCCAGCGAAAGAAGAAGGGAAGTTTAGGTGGGCAAGGGTGCGGGATGATGGGTGGTGATGGAGGTGGAGGTGGAGGGGGCGGGGATGGGGATGGGGGAAAATCAAAATAATAAATTCCAGGTATCAAACTAAGTGCAAAAATAGTATTCCCTCTATCTACCTTTATAAGTCATATTTTAATTTTGGAAAGACCAATTTTGTGGGTCACATGGAACACGAGAGCGATAAGTTATCACTACCGGTTTGTGGGTCAGCTTGCCAAAATTGGGTGGGCGACCAAAGACTGTCGGTGAAAAAAGTATCACTAGTGGTTATAAAGACAAACCGGTAGTATTATTTTTACTACCAGTTAGTCTCTCATGAACCGGTGGTGGTTTGACTTATCATTGTCGGTCCTTAGTTATTTCCTGCCAATATGTATGAACCGACAGTAATATGTACTGAGATTGTTGGTTTTTACATCCTTCTCACCCATTGTGTACGACCGGCAAATTGAATAGAGAATATGTCCAGAATGATCTCACGCCAAATTTCGACACATATCCACAGTTGAGGGCAGTATGGAATGATTTTGTTGAGTTTAGGTCATCAAATGATGCAATACAGTTAAGCAAGGCGAACAAAGGGCCTAACCCTATCTCGCCTAACATTAGACAAGCTACGGTTTTTTGATAGGCGTTTGGTTCGTATCACAATTGTGGCTTGCCATATTCCTTAGTCACATGTCTCACTTATTATAGACTCAATTTTTTGACTAACTTTGCCACAAGTGTGGTGGTGAATTTTGACGCCGGCCATACTTACCCAAGATCAGGTTTGACAACGTTAGCAAGGAACCAAATAGGCCAACTCTTTAAAGATCCCCCAGGAGACTCGGATCAAAAGGTTAATTCGATTATATCGTGATTTCTATCTATAGTATCTAAGACTACGTATACGCTATATACATAACCATGGACAGGGTTTTTCAACAATATTGCAAACAAAGTTCTCGCCACTTACCCTTTCAGAAGAAATTTAAAGCCGTTACCAAATTTCCTGTATGTATAAAATAATATTCCCTTTCAACTCCTATCTAACCGACCATTTACATATAACAAAGGTTATAATTGATTAACGTTGTTGCTCCGTGCGGCGCCCGCCTACTTGCGCGTCAGCATGAGCGCAGCGCCGCATGAGGTCAAGCTTCTAATGTTTTAAGGGCCCTAGGGCGAGACTAAAATATGTCATTTTAAATTTAATTTTATATTTTAATTTCTAATTACTTAATACATTAAATATTAAATATTTTTGTGTTTAAGAACTATTCTCTTAGCTAGCGAATCATAAATTAATAATGAACTAAACATCTGTAAATGACATGGCTTGATTGGGAGACTCATTATTACAAATGATTACTATATTATAGATTTAATAATATAACAAAAAATTTTTTTTTTGAAAAGGAACAAAATATTTATAGATCTTTTGTATCTAGCCTACTCCTTTTCTCAAGCATACGTACCATGTACTTAACCTATCTATACATGGTCATTCACAGACTTATAAAAGATACTCTAAAGCACATCAATTTATAAATGTGTTAACAATATTGGATTATTGCCACATTGTAAAATCTAGTTCATCCGTATACAAATATGTCCTAAAATATCTATATTCTACGTAATTCTTAAAATTGTTATAAAAGAATATATCTAATAGTCATTATTCATTGTGTGGATTACTAAAATATCTATGTATAGACATACTTTTTATACAAATAATGCAACCGAATCATAGATGATCAGCTTGTGTCGGTGATAGGACAATCGAGGTAGGCGCGAGACGTGGATGTGTTCGGTTTTTGTCATGCTCCATCTAGATGTTGCTATGGCTAATAACTTGGGGCCTCCAAAATTGGGGGGCTCTTGGCGGTCGCACCAAGTGCCCCCCTATCTGGACCGACCTGGCGCTCAGCGTCTTGTGCTAGCTAGCTAGCGCTGGCGAGCGTTCGCCGTCGACGCCATTGCTTTCCTTCGCCGCTGCCGCCATTGCTTCCGTCGACGCTGCTGCTGCTGCTCGCCGCTGCTCACCGTCGACGTCGCGTGCGTGGCAGCTTCATGGCGGCGATGCGTCGCCATCGCTCTCCGCCGTCGACACCGTGGCGGCGCCGCCGATGTGGCCCCCGCCGCCGACGATGCTGCTCACCGCCGTCCGCCGATGGCCCATCGATCTACTCTTCTCTACCTCTAATTTGCTCAATTGGTAGCTTACAGAGTTTTTTTTCACTTTTTATATTGTTTTTTCAGTACTTCTGTACGGTGAAATTTCTATACAATCATACTAAAAAAAGGATCGCCTGCACGAAACGCAAAACATAGACGCCTGCGTTCTAGTCGGTCTCATTGATTAATTTCCTTTCTTAGTGTCGTAAGCAAAACCCAAGCAATCATTGCGGGTGAAGTATGTGGCAAAGTTCAGGCATACATTTACATTAGACGTGTTAGTCATAATGCTGAGGTTTGCTATTCATGCATTCATTAATTAAATCCATGCATCTTACTCAATAATTAATCTCTTCCATTCTTTTGATGACAACGTTTGACTTTATCCACAAGTATACTATTAGCCCATGGGATCATAGCAATTCAAGAACAGATTACTGGATTTATGTTGACGGAGATTCTAGAAAAAAAATGGTGAATTTTACACTCCGGATTTGCGTTTTGGTACGTTACTAGACGAGGCCAACAAGAAGGACAAGGACAGGGACACAAACGAGCGCTAGAGCAAGAACAAGGGGAAGAGCAGGGTGAATGACGACCTGGGTAGCAGCAAAAAAAAATCAAGTGTTGAACATTCTATTAAATGTAATTCTAAACTTGACGTTAGTCGCTGTATATAGTTAATTGTAACTCCATCTGTTAGTCTAGCCACATGCATCGAGTCATCGAGAACTCAAATCTTGTCGAGCTTTGGCGCGATGATGATCGGATTCTGCTCTGCAATCTGCTGCCGGTCGGTTGCCATGTAGTCGTAGGCACACGCGTGCTTGTCGGCGTACCGGTGCACGCCGCAGTAGGTGCTCCCGCATCGACACACGAACCCTAGCAGCCCCACCTTCTTCCGGCACGCCTCGCACCTGTTCTTCGCCGCTGCCTTCACCACCACGGTGATCTTCTCCGGCGGTTGTTCCTCCTCTTTAGAAGCCTCCGGCGTGGTCGTCGTCACGATCGACGCGTGGTCGGCCCTGACGGCGTCCATGGTGGATGCGCCGGCACGGACGTCGGTAAGGCCTAGGCTGCGCTGTTGCTGGTCGTAGCAACGCGAGCAAAGGTAGCTGGTCGCCTTGCTGCCGAAGCTCCGGCAGCCGTTGACGCACATGCTGACGGCGTCGTCTGCCGGGGACGCCGCCGCGCTCGTGTCGACGGCGCTAGTCTGCTGCTTCTGCTTCCTGAAGCAGGAGGAGCAGAGGTTGTCGGTCGCCACGCTGCCGAAGAAGCCGCAGCCGTTGGCGCACATGGCCGCGCCGCCGGCGCTCGACACGCCGCCGTCTTGCACCTCCGTCGTCTGCCTCGTCGCCATCGCCGCCGACCTCGATCGATCGCCTCACGTAATTAAGCACTCACGACTCACGTCTCGCTGCGTGTTCGCTGGATAGATAAATCGTTTGGTTCGTGCGCGGAGCCTTTTATGGGTGCGGGATAACGGGGAGGCGGCCAATACGAGTTGATCTCCCACTTTGCTCATGCGCGTCGGTGTAGGTTTCCCGATGCGGCGATGAGGTCCGTCGCGCGTTGGATGCCGCTTCCTCCAACCCTCCAACGCGCGCATGACCGTTCTCGCCGGCCGAACCGTTTGATTCTATGATCTCGACGTCGGTTGTAATAATAATTTATCTAGTTTAAATAAGATTAGGTTTATCTAAAATTAGAAATATTTGAGATGAAATTAATTCAGAATTAGTAATTCCAATATAAGCAAAAGTTTTCTAATTTTTCTAATTTAAATAATAAACAAAGGGTCAACGAAAAGGTGCAAATTTAGCGCGCACCACAAGAAACATTGAGCCACGGTAGCAAACTTACGTGCGTCAAACATACGTGCTTTTGTTTTCTGCTCTGCTAACCAAGGTAATTAGGTTAGCTAATTACAATCAATCTCGATGGAATCGTGTTTGCTTCACGTGAAGATCCGAAGCTAGCTAGTTGTGTTGATTATGCTAGAGATGTGAGTTTAGTAAGGACGTACGTTACTGGTTCCCATTGTCATACAGTCTACCGTCAGAGTCGACGTTGTTGTAATAAGGGAATACCCACCGCTATGAACTAGGAGAAGGCGAACCAGCGCAGGGGCAGCGGAAGAAGGTGCCTGCATGGAGAAAGCCCTGCACCCTAGTGGCGAAGCAAAGGAGGATCGAAGAAGGTGCCTGCCCAAAGGAAGCCTCGCCCCCTAGTGGCGAGGCGAAAAGGATCAAGGAGGGGGCAGCGTGAAGGGAATATCCTGTGGGAGCCCATGAAAAGGCCGTATGCCCTAGGAGGCGAGGAGAGAATGTTTCGTAAGCACCAAGAAGGCCAGGGAATAGCAAGTACCGGGTGACAGCAGGTGTCAGAAATCATATTACTTGACAGAAGGATACGCAAACTGGTCGTAACAACCAGGTCCCATGTAATCCCCTTTGTAACCCTGCTTTAGTTAAGACAGCAAGGGCATTTAGGTCCTTGCCTCGTGCCACAAGGTGTTTTTCCCCTAAACCCTCGCCCTGAGGAGCGGGTCAAGGGCCAAGATGTCTTTTTTCCTCGCAAATGAGTTGGATGGCATGTGCTCTATACCTTGTTGCAATGTTCACACATTTTAGGCTAAGTACAACTTATATGCAAAGATTGGGCCAACGGCTGGCAAGGGTCTTTGTCGGAGGCCGATGGTCTAAGCAACGGTCCAACCTAGAGAGGAGCTCGGGCAGATGACAATGATATATAAAAGGCGTGCAACAACTTTGTGCTTGTCTCTGTGCACAAATAAATGAGTTGGATGGCGTGTGCTCTCTACCTTGTTGTAATGTTCACTCATTTTAGGCTAAGTACAACTTATATGCAAAGATTGGGCCGACAGCTGGCCAGGATCTTTGTCGGAGGCCGATGACGCCAGGCTAGATGGTCTAAGCAGCGGTCCAACCTAGATTCGCGTAGGTAGGGGGGTTGTAGGACTTGCATGGACTGGGTGCTCCCACCCCCTACCGATCTAAATTTTGACTTATTTTCTCTCATCGTTTTGATCAAAATCTTATTTTTCTTTGCCCAAAAATATCTTTTTTTGTTTAAAACAAATTTGCAAGAAATATTTCTCCCGGTTAATTGTTGTTAGCAGTTCTACAATAAAAAATCTAACAAAAAAGTTGGGCGCCAAGTTTTCCCACACAAGAATTATTTCTCCCGATGATTGCTCCCACAAAATTAAAAAGACCCACGTCCCAGCGGCACAGTGCTTTCCCCTAAGTAGCCTCCTCCCTTCTCCACACAGCTCAAGTTCTTCCACCAAACCCTAAATCGACGGGGGCAGCAACCTCCTACCTCAAGCCTCGACGCTAGTGAAGGCCTCTCGGGAGAGCAAATTGATGCCTTCTTCTGCACTCCGTTGCCTCTAGCCGCCGAATCATGCTCCGCGGCTGCAGGTTAATTATCTCCATCACCAGGTCACCTGCGCCGCCGTCTCCGCTCCGAATCCCGTGAGATACGTGACTAATAGGTGTAGCACCGCTATAGATGGCCAAATAGGCCGGGCTAAATGCGCCGGCACGAGGCACGATATTTTGGTCCAGCTTGAAGCACGGCACAACATGATATAGATAATGCTCGGGCCGAAGCACGGCACGACACAATATATTTTGGGGCGGTCGGCCGTGCCGTGCTTGGGCCGAAGGCTAGGCCCGTGGGCCAGCACTGGCACGACACGATTAGTTTTTGTTTTGTTTTCATTTAATAGTATGTATATTAGAATAAGCTAAAATGAAATAAACACAAAGGAACAAATGTCCTACTAGCTAGCAGAGGTGGAAACAAACATTAGATCTTATGTCGAAAACCTGGTGGCCTCATTTTTGCCTATTTTGAGCATATTTCCTTAGCCGCATATTTCCTTAGCCATATGTTAAATGGGCCTCCGTGACCCATCATGCCTCGGGTCGGTCCGACACGGCTTAGCAGGCCATCCTGCCATGCATAGGCCTTGGCCTCGGCCCATGGGCCGGCACGGCCCATTTGTTGGCCGTGCCTAAATGGGTCGTGCCTAAACGGACCCGTGCCTAGTTGGGCTCATGCTGGGCTGTGCCGGGACACCGGTTTGGCCATCTATAAGCACCGCCATGAGCATGATCAAGTGCTTCAACCAACGTATATGGGAACTATGCATCTGAGCGCTGAAAACCTCATCGTAATCGAGATTGGCACAAGAAAATGAGTTGTTCATAAAGATGTTGATGATGAACCATGCCTACTTCTCTAGATGCATGTGTAGAAGGTACATGATGTGGTACTTTTGACTAAAGAGGATGTGATGTTGAGGTCTTCTGTTGAGGGTGAAACACAACCTACATACATGAAGTGATAGTAATGAGCATGGTCAACAAGAAACACATGAAGAGGTTGTGCCACATAATATGTTCAGGGAACATCAAAAGCAACTCCAACCGACCTACTAGATGAGGTGGTGTCAGGTCCTTTCTATGGCATAGAGGATGCTAATACAAAGAAGGAGGAGAAGAAGATGATGATGAATGGCACCGACGACAGTGGTATTCAAGTATAGTTTGGATGACTTTGTCAGCATCAAAGAGGTTCATGTTGAATCTGACCTCGTTCAAAATGTTGCACAATGCAAGAAGAAGAAGAAGAAGAAGAAGAAGAAGAAGAAATGACTTCATGCTGCAACCCGTCAAGGCTGTGACCATGATAGATGGGCATGAGGACAATGCGAGGAAATAGATTCATCAAGTATGGGATTGCGTCAAGTTTGTGGAGACACACCAAGAGATTAGGATAAATATTAGGGGGGGTGTTAGGATATGCGGCGATGCAAGATCACGAACGATAACAGGAGACACGATATTTGGTAACGCAGTTCGGCTTTCGCCTATATCTGCGGGGCTCTGATTATGGGCGCTCCTCCTCAATCCATAATATCGCAGCACACCGGCTAACCAGGTCACGACCACATGTCGGTCATTGACCTTCTCTTGCCTATGCTACTGTTATGAAGTCGTTCACTTGGTTACACCAGGGCTGCCTCCCTTTATATAGTGGAGGTCTGGATAGAGTCCGACTCTAACACTAAACCAACCCTTCCTATTACAACACAAAGTCCATTTAACCTACTCGTACACATATTCGACACAAAACCTAATAGGGTGATTACTAGTTCTAATAGTGAAATGATAATAATAGTTTGCTTATTTTTAATAGGATTAGGTTTATCTAAAATTAAAAGTACCAGGGATGGAGTTGGTTTAGAATTAGTAGTTGTAATCTGAGTAGAAGTTTTGTAAATTTTCTAGTATAGAGAGAGGACCTAGGGCAAAAAAAAAGGTGCAAATTTAGCACCGGAAAAAACATTGAGCCACGGTAGCAAACATACGTGTGTCAAACATTAGTTTTTTTTTTTTTTTTGCTTTGTGCTCTTAACCAAGGTAAATAGGTTCGCTAACTGCGATCAATCTTGACGGAATCGTGCTTGCTTCTTCACGTGAAGATCCTAGTTCAAGCTAGCTAGTTGTGTTAATTCGGCTAGAGATGTGGATTTAGTAAGGACGTATGTCGCTGGTTCGCGTTGCCATACGAGCTATAGCCAAAGTCAATGTGACGAGCTATGAGGAGATAATGGTAATATGGTCTGTCGTGCTATTTGAAATATCCATCTTGAATTTGAAACCAATATGCAATGCACGTGTCCTGACTCCCGCTCCCGCCTAGCTCCAACTTGATTGGCTCGCAATGGCCTCCTCTCCGGCTCATGAAAAGAACGATCAAGTATGACGCTATGCTTCAAATTGTTATCCCTTGATTTTCATCCAATTCAAAACCTCAGTGCATCTTGCGTTAGGCCATGATCTTGCTAACGCACCATAAATTACAAAAAAACTAAATTATTTCATACAAACGGTTGCCAAACCGTCTTAATACATTAATAGAGTTTCAAAATATACAGTGGCTCAATTTTGTAGGACTGTAGAGGCAAAATGATTGCATTACTAAACTGAAACAAAGTCCGGTGCAGCAGAAGAGGAACAAAAGATGAGTTGTGAATTTAATGCTATATCATCCCATCCCAAGGAAGAAAGCAACCGGAGTCCTTCTATAGCTCGTCACAACCATCGTCTTTCAAGTTGTCCTCCTCGTCAAGTACCATGGATTCGTCGTCGACGTCATCTCCAAAAGAATTAATGTGGGTGAGGGTAAGTACTATTTCAACCGTGCTTGCGAGCTAATTCCCTCGTCAAATGCATATCTATCAATCTAAATACAAACGGCTAGCAAGCTACCTCCGGGTAGTACCACGTGGCGCATCCCGGTTGCACCACGTGGCGCAACCTAGGACACCGATGTCATCCCCCACGGAAAAACAAAAAAATCTAAACAATTCTAGAAAATTCCCAAAAAATATAATATAAAAATTACAAAATGCAACAAAAAACATTGTGGGTTGCATAAATGAATTTAAGCATTAGAAATGTTGACTTGTATAAAGAGAATTAAGAAATAATAGAAAAATTCCAATAAAAAATTAAAAAATTAAAAATTCCCTTAAAATTATAGAAAATCTCAAATATTCTTAAATATTATAAATCGCACATGTGCCTTACAAAACTAATGCCACGTGCTACGTGTGCATAATTAAACATCGCTAGTAATGAATACATGATTTTTGGTAGCGGCTAGGTTATTTTATTGGTGGAAATGCAAATTTTTAAATACCATTAATTATAAATTCCTATGAATTTTATTTCGTTTTTTCTTACCGCAAAAATCATTTAGCAAATCAAGTTTTCGTGCATGCAAATCATGGATAAAGCACATCTGCCAAGTTTCTATGACATCCTAATAAATTATTAGGATGTCCCAAGTTTTATTTTTTAAAAAAAGGAAGAAAAACAAAGTTAAAATTTATTTATTTTGATTTTTTGAAAAGAGACCAGATATTTCAAATGAATAGATTTTATTAATATTTATATTTCAATTTGGGTTTGCAAAACTACAAAAAAAATTAAAAGCTCTCTCTTCCCTCTCTCCTCTCAACTCTTTCCTTCTCTCACCCTCCCTCTGCTCGAAACCTAAATCCTCTCGGTCAAGCTCGAAACCCTAAAATCCCCTGGTTAAGCCGGCCATCCATCCATCTCCTTCCTCGACCAAAACTTTAACCCGACCCGACCTCCTTTGAAATCTCTCCTGTCCGACATCCTACAAAACCCCACATCTACCTCTTCCAGTCGAGCCAAGTTCATCATTGACTCCCATGCTGACTTTCCATGCCGATCCTAGTTCTTACCAAGCTCTAACCTCTTCTTAGTATAAATTGAGTCGGAGGTCACCCAATTAATATCTAGCTCGCCTCCAAACGACGCCGATGTGTCCTGTGATGCCATACCCATTACATCATCGAAGTTGTGTAGCACGCGAGGTCCATGTCAATTTAAGCTCGCGCCTAGACCCAACTCAGAAATTCAAATCACGAGCAATTCGGCTGTCCCAAAATCCTGATCACATGTATCTTTATTCATTGCCAATCGACCAAACCTGATTCGTGTCTTAGCCAAATTCATCCCGAGATCAACCGAGTAGATCGGCTATCCCAAAATCCTGATTTGGGCTCCATCTGCAACCCATGAACGATCCAAACTCCATCTTGGTCATCGACCAAAACCCCTGTATAAATGCCTAGCAAAACCCTCGCCCCAATTCACAGAGCCGTCGCTGTCGGTGTCGTGCCCTCGCCGTCGTCCAGAGCGTCGTCACCCCAAGCGTCGCCGCCGGCCGCCACACCCGCCGCCATGCCGCCCCTAGGTCGAAGCCGAGCCACCTCCATGTCCTTCCCCATGGCTGCGGCCCCTGGCCGCCATGCATTGCAGGCCTCCTCACCGCCGCGCTGGAGAGCAGCCCCATGCCGCCGCAGTGCCGCCTTGCTGAAGCTGCCATTCCGCCACCGAGAGCCGCCACCGAAGGTCGCCACCTCCTCCCTTGCCGTGCCGACAGGAAGCCCCACCCGAGCCACCACCGGCTACCACCCTCACCCCTTCTCCCCCGTGGCACTCTCTCTCTCTCCCTCCCTTCCTTTCTCTCTCTCCCTCTCTCTTTTCTCTCTCCAGTGTTGCTTGGCCGAGGAAGAAAAGATATTGGGGATTTTAGCCCCCTTTTGATTCTTCGGCTGGGAAATTCCACCATGAAGAGTACCACTTCAACATTTTATTTATCCTAGACCGTAAGTCGAATTCCCCCCAAAACTAATTGTGTTGATATCCGTTTGATCCCTATTACCTCCTATATTAATTTGGTATTTTTCAGAATTTTCCCTGCAGCGACCTTTGCGCGTGCGCCTCATTTTGCGTGTCGTCGTCGCTGACTTCGCAAGGTGTACGCCGGGCGACGCTGTTGAAGGGAAAATTATTCCTATTGGGATTCATGAAGATTTGAAGTGTGTTTTGAAGACCGAGGCACCATCGCTCGTATCTTGTTTATTACTTTTATTAAATTATATTTGTTATTGTTTATTTGTTTGCATCTTGTTTGGTCTGTAGATCATACCGGTATTTTTACTGGGAGTCACGAGTGTCGATAGAACCCCAGAAAATCGTCAAGACCAAGAGATGGCCAAGATGTTGCCGTCGACTATGCTGAAGCTGTGAGTGCCGACAACATCCCAAAGAGCATGATGACTCGGTGTTGCACTAAGGTATCACCGATGATTTTGCGAAGGTTCATCAAGACCCGGATTCTAGTTGAGACGTCACCATTTAAGATGGTGGCCCGAGAATGTCGACGTTTCCTTGCGAGATCGATTGGTACCAGGTAAGCACTAGTTGTTTACATATTCCTGTCCTAAGTTTTACTAACCTGTCCGTCCAAAAATATGCGCTCTCTTGACTAGGATTTAGGGCAACAGTTTTGGACGAAGGGAGCATAATCGTCTTTACTTTTCGTAATTCATCTTTGCATGGATATTAGAATAGTGTGTGCGCCTTATTCATGCTAGTCCTTTACTAGCATGACTGACCTCATTTGATGAACCCTTTATTGTTTCTTAGCCTATCCTTTGACTAGATGTTAGGACTGCATCGGGATTCACTATAAAATGTGTCTTTGTGAGACGTATGCTTCGTAATGGTGTTTTTGGTTAAACCTAAACAAATAAAACTAGTATAGATGGCTTAGGGGAGACCTGTCAGTGTTGGTTTCAGGACTATGGTGGAGATTTGAGGGCACTACACCACAAAGATAGTTTTGAGGGCGTAGTGTTCCGCCGGAAAAAAAGTATATAATGGCAAACCGCTCACCTAAAAGGTATCCCCGACAGATAGTCCGCCGGCACCATCTGCGGAGAAGTTAGCTGCCGGCAATTATTTTTGCCGGCAGAATAAATTTTTCCCGACAGACAGTTTGCCCTTATAAGTCATCCTTTTCCTGGCCGACAAAATATTACCGGCAGACATCTTGTTGCCGGCGGACTGAGACATCTGTCGGAATTATTTTTCCCGGCAGACTGTATGCCACTATTTTTCAAAATGCTGACAGACTATCTACCACTATCGTTGGTACACCTCCAATTGAAAAATTGTCCATGCATGACATTGCCGACAGACATGCAACCACTATCTGTATTTTGGCTTACAATATTATTAAATTAGTTGCAATCACCACCACATCAGATAGCCAAACAAGAACTTATTTACGGCATCACATAAGCATCAACATACATTCATATACATGGACAATCACAAGATAGCTTATAGCACAACAAAATTAACTGTGCACACTGCCACAAATTTTCCAGACATGGTCATTTCAATTGCCCATATATATATATATATATATATATATATATATATATATATATATATATATATATATATATATATATATATATATATATAGAGAGAGAGATATAGCGTCTTGCAGAGCACGATCATTGCCGTGCATGCAGCGTTTTCAAATCAGAGATGCTTAACAAGTGATCTGAGCAGATTGATCTTGTTAAATCTTATTGAAATGTAGCCGATGACCAAGTTTCATATTTTTTGAATTTATTTACTATTTGTTTTCTATTTACGAAAATCAGCTTTTTGAACGCACTACCACTAATTGGAAGGCTGATTTTGAAAATAAGAAATAAATAGTAAATAAATTCAAAAAATACTAAACTTGGTCACCGCACATTTCAATAAGACGAACAAGATCAACGGTTCGGATCAATTGTTAAAGATCTCGAATTTCGAACGTTATAGAGTACCTGAGAGTCTGTCTTCAAAGCACGCTAGCCATTCTCTATATATATATATACATACTAGCAAAAATGCCCATGCGTTGCAACAGGGGAAATAAAAATCTTCGAAGACCAGTTCATTCAAAAATTGTTCGCTAACACAATTGGTGATATAATCCAATAATAATTCAAAGAAATAAGGTCCTTGCACTTTTCATCAGATTGTTTTAAAATTGTTGAAGAAAAAACACACCATTCCAGCAAACATACAGCCAAGACTCCACATGTCGAAATAGTAGTCATAGCCTTGGAAATCAACCGACAATTCATGCCCTTTAAAATACCTGAAAAAAAGAAAAAATTCACAGTTAAAATATCCAAATAAGCAAAAAATAAGGGTGCACACAGTCTACTTCGTAAAGGAGCTAACCTGTTATAAACTTGGCATAGAAATATGTAATATGATTGTCCATAAAAATTATTATAAGTATAAGATAATAGAATGTGCTTATGGTACAACAGTTTATGTAAAGAGAAAAGACAAAAACTAAGCATCTTAGAGCAGAACACACCTCATTACAGCACATGCACGTGCCCGGAAAACCATGTGCATATCAGTAATGGGTTCTACACCAGAAGCTTGCAGGGAAGTAAACCTTGCCAAATAGATAGGCAGTATTAGCGAGAAACTTACTTTTTCCAGAAGACCATGTCCCCCAACGAAGTCTCCACTTTCTTTAGTACACATAGTTTCTGTCAGGACCAAATGATTCCAGATGCATCAGTTATAATGATATAGCTATGACAATATCTTATATATAACCAAGCAAGGAGCCCACATTCTGCAAAAGTTAGGCGAGGTAAAGATACACTACTGTAAAAAGAAAATGGCACATTACAGAGATAATTTAGGTACTGATCTCACCTGTTAGAGCATAAAGATCATCAGGATCATGGCCTCGACGGTGAGGCAAAGTTTTCAATTAAGAGATTTCTACACACTTTAGCTGGAAGATGGAGGATTACTACAGACTTAAAATGTCTTTACACATCAAGTTTTCAAAGTGTCTGCTTATTACCTCTTCATCTGAAAGATACATCGGTAGCCAGTTCGAAAATATCACATCGATGGAGCCATCTTCAATCATCAGGTTTGGAGATGTAACATCAGCACACATAAAGGATGCATTTTTGTAGTGACCATTTATGCTTTCATTCTACAGGGGAAAATATATGTAAAAAGAACTGCATTAATAAGACTTACAAGACATAGTATGGGTGCAGAGATTAGAAGCATAACAATTCAACTACTAAACAGGATTTGAAAAATAGGAAGCTTTAAATGTTAAAACCTTCTTAATCACGCTTTCAATGAAATCCATCGCAAGAACATGCCCAGCTGTTTTAGCCAGTTCTCCAGTAAAACGACCTATTCCGGCACCAAGCTCCAGGACTGATCTGCCTTCATATGGAGGAAGCAAAGACAATATCTGCAGGAGAGCACAACTTAATGAAAATGTTCACAACATAGGTCAAAGAAAATATGTTAACTAAACTTCTAATACGGACACAAAAGATGTTGTCAACTCAATTCAGGAACTACAGATCATTCAAGTCTTTACTCTTTGGTGTATCTAATACATGCTCAGTTAGTCAGTCAGAATACAAGAAGTTTGATGATAAAACTGGGGAGATATATATATGCCAAGGTTTAGTTCTCAATGTAAAATTTTATACCCAGATGTTACACCAAACAAGAAATATCAAAGTTGCGTATTGAAATTGATCGGCAAATTTGTTCAGAAAGCCAAAAAAAGTATAAAATATAAAAAAATCTAGTGTCCTGCTGGAAAAGTCATGGCTCTCCTAACAAAATAAATACACGTGCAAATGAGCCCATGGAACTCCAGGTTCCAATCTCTGCTATTCAAAGTAGATAACTTTCGTGAAGAACTTTAATATTTCATAGACAATTAAGAACTGGAAAAAAAAACTTTATGGGGACATCCATCACAAGAGGGAACAGTCTGAATCACCTGAGCAGGGTAATATTTGAACAGTTTGAAGAACATATTCTCATGTGATCAGTCAGCAATCCCGTCAAAATGTTAAAAGTAGGCATTTTTCTTGCCAAATCAAATTATCTGAACATTTGATATGATATAGTCATGCACAACTAAAAATACTGTGCTCAACATCTCTAGAAAATTGTAACGACTGTATTTCAACATCCAGCCTCAGCAAGCAAGTTTATTGATCCAAAGTAAACAAGTTTACTGAATACACTAATCAGAGTAAAAAGTTTAGCATGGGAGCAGGCTACCACATCGAACTTGTTTTTATAGCTTGCCAGTAAACAAAATTCGGTCAAATTCAAAATTTATTGATCCAAAGTAAACAAGCCAATGTAATAAAGGATTGCCTCCCAAACCATGGGAGCAGGCTACCACATCGATGGCGCTGAATTTCACAAGGTTAGCAGGGCCGTCCCTCCACATTGGAGTTGCTCTTGCTCACACACCATATGTCATACGTGATTCCAACTGGGTAACATGAAAGAAATTTCCAACATAACAAAATGAGTGAAGATTTACATCTGGTATATTAAGGGAATTATTTAGTTTTGATGCAATTCTATTGGTAGATTTTTTGACAGTACCAAAACAATCTGTATCATGTCTTCTTTTTTGACATGGCTTTTCAGAGATCCTTAATTATCTGGGCCTCGAAGGAGCTGGGTTTATGGACGGGTTTATCTGGTGAAGCAAGGGAATCCAAGGAAACAAAAATGGATAAAAGACTAAGATTTCAGGGCTAGCTGCAGCAGAAAATTCAGTGCAGGATTTTGCATACCGCATCACAAGTGTAGCGCGCATGGAGAAGGGGACGACGAACAGGGGCAGCAGTAGGCGAGTACTGCAGCCCTAGGGGGCGGCTTCTGAGAGTGGGGCGGCGGGGGGCGATGCTGGTGAGGGGGGACGGTGGGGGAGGGGGAGATACCGGCGAGGGGGCGCGACGGGTGAGGGGGGTGGCGGCGCGTTAGGGGTGGGCGGCGTGGGGGCGGTGGCAAGTGGAGATGGAGGCGTACGGCTGGAGGCTGGCGGGCGGCGGCGGGTGGAGGTGGAGAGCGAAGGCGGGCGTGCACCTGGAGGCAGAGAGGGCGGTGGCCGGCGACGGAGGACGGATCTGAGCCGGCGGCGGTAGAGGGATGTGGGCGGTGGTGCACCGTGCGCACGTTCGCGTTCTTTCGCACGGGCGCGCGACTATTGGCGAGGATAGGGTAAAGTGGCGCGTTTGCGTGACTGCGTACAGGGGTAAGTGAAAGGGGTAAGTGAAGATATTTGTGAAAAATTGGCTCTCCGGCGAAAAAATTCACCGGGCCGACCTTTTTTTCCTTCCCACGCATAGCAATCCTTCGCGCGCATAGCAAATTCATCGGGCCCACGCTTGCCGCATACCACTATTCGTTCTACCAGCAGACAGTGAGTCCCTGATAATTTCTATTACCGGCAGACGGTTCGTTGGTATTTAATTTATATTTCCCGGCAGACGGTTCGCACCTAATACAGATTTTTCCCGGCAGACAGTGCATCGGTAATTTTTTATATAATTGCCGGCACACAGTCTGCCGTTGTTCTTGATTTTTACCGGCAGACGTCTGCCCCTAATTGTGTGTCATGGTGTAGTGGGGTCTCCTCTAATAAAGACCCAAGCTTGTGTATTATTAGACCAAACCTTACCGTATGCCACTTAAGCCTTTGGCCCTGGCTTAATACCCTACGAAATCTGCTAACCACTTGCTCGTAGGCTGTCCGGTTATGTTTCGTCACTATGGCCCTAGGGTGAGGCTCGTGACTTTACCTGAGGGGTAGGTACGATCCTGAGACCGAATGGCTTAAATGGGGAATGACCCACGGGTAGTGTCCAGAAATAGTAGATACCCTACCACGGCGGACACTGGCAGGGCCGGGGAAATCAAAAGAGAGGACAGGTGAAGTGGTGGTCTTAGTAGGCTGGAAAAGTCTTGTACCGTATCTCCTACTCACTACAGGAACAAATGCAGTCTCGAGAGCCGAAACTAGTATCAACGGCCAGATGAAAACAGTCAACAAACATCCAGTAGTATCGACGGCCCCAACAAGGCCATCGATATTAAACCCGGACGGTTTTTACTCTCGACGGCCATATAACGAATTGTTGAGTCTAATACACCGTCTATCAGGGACAGCGAATAGCGTTATTTGTCACGACGGTCGACCGTTAGCCGTCGAGAGAGCCCCATTTTAAATATGTAATTCTCTTCCTATAAATTAGAGTTTAATCGATATTTTTTTAGAAGTAGCAAAATGAATTAAATGAATTTGTTTTTTCATATCAGTATTGAAGTTTTGATTTTTATTTGAAATTGAAATTTTTGAATTGAAATATTTGGTGTACTAACTAATGAAACATACGATACCTTATGATAACCTATAACTTATCCGGAAAACACCCCATTTAGTAGTGTTCGTCACATTAGATGCTCTGAAAATTTTTATATTTTCACTGATGATATTATTTAATACATAAAAGTCAACGCATTGTATATGAACAACAAATTTTATTTTGTATTTTTTAAAATCAAATTATGTTGGGTTGACCGTCTAGTGCTACAAAGGGTAAAACCCTCGAGACAGGAAAGTGTCTCAATGACTTCAGACAAAACCGTCGAGACTGATGTGTTCTCTCGAGTGTAGTCAAACAAAACCATCTAGTGTATATTGTTTCGACATCTAAGAAATAAATAGCCGTCGAGAGAAAAGTGCACCTCTCGACGGCATTGTATTAGCTGTCGAAAGATGTTCCCCCATGCAGGGGCTAGACATCACCATCTGCCTCGATGGTTGACCTAGAATCATCGAAAGAGACACAGTTGTCCTGATGGCTTTGTCGTGGCCTTCGAGAGAAACTCAGTTGTCTCGACGGCTTTGATTTGGCTGTCGAGACATATGCTATTTTAACCGTGTTTTCCTTAGGACTTAGGCACATTTGTGCCTAAGCCCCACGCGCTAAGCCGCCGCCGCCACATCGTTGCCTCCTTGCCGGCGCCGCCGCCGCCTTCGTCACCACCGCCGCCACGCCTCCCACACCGCCGCGCCCGCGCCGCCTCCTCGCATGGGCCCGCCGCCGCCGCCTCCGCACTGCACAACTTCCGCCTCCGCCGCCACCGCCTCCCCCATCCTGCTCCTCCCTACTTTTCATATCCGACGCCGTCCCTATCAATGAACGTCGATGTACGAGGTAATCGAATCTGAATTTTTTTTTGTACTTGTTGTGTAGTGTCGACAGACATGCATAATTAGTCGACACTAATATAGGTTTAGTAAATAAATTTGGCAAAAAATAAATAAAAAATAAATTAGGCAAATAATAAATAAATAAAATAAATGTATTGTAAATAATTCATTATTTATTGTTTAGTAATTAGTAATTATTTTTTCGATTGATGGTTTATTGTTTATTAAATGTTTTTGGTTTGGTAATATATTAGGCTTAATAATATCATGTCCACATTAGCCTTTTTCAATTGTCACCTAGCCGTACGTCACCCATTCGGAAACGGCACAACTCGTATGGAACCCGAACGGTGATTCGTTGTGTTTTCATACGAGATGTGATAAGCGTTTCCGAATTGTTCAGTGAACTGCCATCTATGGGTGTCCCAGTGGACAGCCTACGAATGACCGATCGAGCACAATTAATTGCGGCAATGGTGAGTTCGAGACGAGATTTTCGACGACATAATCCTAAGAGGTTCTCCTGTGCATAACATAAGTGCTCGATGGTTTTAATAACCTTTCTAGGCCATCGTTGCACTGGGAGAACCTTTAGGGTTACGCTGCCAAAATCTCGTCTCGAACCACCAGTGTCGCAATGAATTTTGCTCAATCGGTTATTCGTGGGTGGGTTTGGAAGCCTTTCTAAGCCTGTCACGAAACCCTCACGTGAAATAACGCATGCCAACCATAGATGTAAGAACAGAGAAGTTGGATGTACGATGGACGGCAACTGAATGGACAACACACAAATGAATGGTACGAAAAGACCGATGAATTCGTGACACATGCTTTCCAGCATGCGTCAGACCTTAACATTAAGGTGATATGCCCTTGTGCTGAGTGTGGGAATTGTCGGAAGAGAACCCGTGACCAGATGGAGCTCGACCTATGTAAACATTGTTACAAAGCCGCGTACCATCGGTGGGTTTAACATGGGGTGAGTCGCCGTGCAGCGTGTGCACCCCTATCCGTACCTGATGAAGGTTTTGATGAAATCGATCGGGTGAATGATTTGATGGAAAACTTTAGTCATAATTTTGAGGACGAGGAGGCACCCACATCCGTGTCTAATTTCCTGAAGCTTCTTGAGTCTGCCAATCCACCGTTGTACGATGGAACCACAGTAGCCCTGCTGTCTGTTGTGGCCCTTATGATGGCTGTTAAATGCAAGTATAATTTCTCGATTAATTGTTTTGATGAACTCATATCATTATGATCCGATGTTCTTTCTCAAGGTCATAAGATGCCACCTACTTGGTTTGAGTGTAAGAAACTTATAGGTGGACTAGGAATGCCATATTAGAAAACACACTATTGTCCCAATCATTATATATTGTATTATAAGGATGATGCGGATAAGCGTGGTTGCGATAAATGTGGAGAGTCAAGATATGTGGAGATAGACGACGCCGAAGGAAATAAGGGACAGACAAATATGGCGAGAAAAGTGATTCGTTACTTCCCACTGACAAAACGTCTTCAACGATGTTTCTTAACTAAAGAGACGGCGTAGTAGATGAGGTGGCACAAAGAGGGTAAAAGGACAAAGGGTGATGTCAAGGTTCATCCATCGGATGGGGAAGCGTGGAAACATTTTGATCAGAGGCATTCTGATTTTGCATTGGAACCACGAAATGTACGTCTTGCAATCACGACCGATGGGTTCACGCTATTCAATATGAATGCCTGGGAGGCCCTGGCCAACCATTGGGCCAGTCAAGAGTTCCGTGACAGGTCTAAGATGGCCAAGAAGAACTGTGCTGCTAAAGGGAGCAGGACTACCGTCGGGAAGATGTCATTCGCCCAGCTTACGAAGAAAATGGTAATCTTCTTTATTCTCTATTTGCAACTTTGTTTTGGCACTAAAAACCATATTTTCTTTACTTGTACGCTGTAGGCCATCACCACCGGGCAGCTACCTTCTTGGCCGCAAGTGTTCCGTAGGGGCCACTCCTCGCAAAATAAGGATGGTTCCATGGGGTCCGTGGACCCCGTTGCTGCGCAGCGAGAGGTGCGTACAATGTTGATACCAAGTTTTGACGCAATTTACTATTCAACAATTTATGCCCAATTTACACTTCGATGTAGGCACGCTACAAGGAGGCTTATGCTGAAAGCACGGGCAAAAGAAGAACCCGGAGGATGAGCCACTTGACTCCGTGCTCATCCACCAAACTAGGGTGGGAAGGCTCACGGGAGGCTAGCGATCAGCTAGGACGACCTGAGGTAGGATTTGGCTATATTTACAAGTCAACTTGGTTAAAATTTCATAACGAGTGACAACACTTTGTTACAGGTTTGAGGATTACATGCATGCCCGCTGTGCGGGCTGGCCACACACAGGCTGAGAGCCGAGAGCTGACACGCCTTCGAGTCCAAACTCCAGAGGGAGAGGGAACAGGAGAGAGAAGAGAACAGGCAGCGCGATGCAAGAGAGCTTGAGGACGGCGGAGGAGGCGCGAAAGAGGCAAGAGGAGGAGATGGTTCGACAGCGAGTGGAGTTCGAGGCAAGGTTCGCCTATTTGGAGAGCCTCTCTCGACTAGTTGGGGTATGTACTTAAACTCTAAATATTCTTTCATATACAACTTACCATTTAATTAACACGTCACATACATGTCAAATTTGTTTTAGGCTGGCCCGAGCGGGACTAGTGGCGGTTTGGGGTTCTACGGGGGTCCACCACCGTATCGTAGTAGATTCGGGGCTCCACTTCCCTACCATAGCTACTACGGGGGGCCGCCGCACCAGCCCGCTGCACAGGGTCCCTATGGTGCACCTCCTCCTCACCATGCTCTCTACAGCTGCCCACCTCCCCCAGCAGGAGACTACATGGGCCCACCTCGCCCACATGGTGGTTCCCATACGTTACTGAGGCGGTCATTCGACCTCAAAGCATGTAGTATTACTTTATTTCAACACATAACATTAACTAATAACTCTATGTTTGCTTTAAGGTGTTCGGGTTCTGCCGCCCCAGCAAAACTCATGCGCACGAGGGGGGCGGGACATCGGGCAGCCAGGAGGCCGACTTTGTCAACAACCTGTTCGATGGCGCTCCACCGATGTTTACCCAGCTGTCCCTACCCTCTTCAGGCGATCCTCCATCTAGCGAGCATTAGGTGACTAGCTAGCAATGCATATGTTTGGTTGTTATGCTACGTTTGTGGACAATGGATTGCGATGTTATATATGTATGACGTGCCTTTTGATTCTACGTTTGGTTATTGATGTGTGCCGTGGCTTTTAATTATTTGTGTGTAATTGTGATATTGTGGTCGCATGTGTGCGACAATTGGGGATATATAAGCATTATGGGAATTTTGGGTTTGTAGAGCATCAACTGCTGCTGGCTTTTGGTTTTTTTACAAAATTAAAACATTTTTTTATTGCACAGTCTTACTCTCGACGGCTGTAACAAAGCCGTTAAAGCCGTCGAGACATGTTAACATTTGAACATACGTACTATCGACGGCTTCTCAGGCCGTCGAGAGCATGTTACCCGGGCACGGGCGGCCCGTGCATGGTTTCGTAGGGCCCGCATCTCCGGTCTCTCGACGGTTTGTATGTGGTCGTCGAGAGTATGTTCGTTAGAGGGAAACGATGTTTGTTTCACTAAGTTCGACGAGTTTTAACCGGCCGTCGAGAGAAGTTGTCTCGACGGTTGGGCCGTCGAGAAATGATACCTCTCTCGACAGAGCTCACTCGACGGCCTTCTCTGTAGTAGTCAAGAGAAGGTTTTCCCGACGGCTTATGTTCTGTTGTCGACGGTTTTGGCACTCGACACTGCTGGCGTTTCCTGTAGTGACTGGATGAGACGAGGCTTGTAGGGAAATTTGTACATACTCTGCAGAGTTAAAACTATCTTGATAGCCATGTCCACGTGGACGGGGCGAGATGTTTGCACATGTAGATACACCTTTTTAATAATTGAACTTGACTAGAGTAGCCTGGGATTGGCTTGGTGTGAGACACACCTTCCATTGATGATTCGTGATACCTCTTATGATCACGCATTCACTCAACAAAATTGGTCAACTAAATTTTCAATAGAATTAGGTTTTGGGTAAAATAACCTACTCCCTGCCTTTACCATTGCATACATACCTAAGGATTGCTTGCTGGGTAGCCGCGTACTCATTATATCTATCACGGATAATTTTATTGTTCAGGTTGCAAGTTGATTTGATCAGGACCAAGAGGGTTCGAACTCGATTGTGCAGGATTAGCTGCGGGTGTCCGGGTCAATTGCTTGGATATTGTCGCAGAAGGATGTTGCTGTTCTGATGTACTTTTTATTCGTTTTTAATATTTGATATTACCTATCTTATTGTAATAATAGCAGGTGATGCTACCTTAAAATACTCCGTTAATTATTTTGATTAATAATGGAATGCCAGCAATGATAACCATTGAATTGTCCATCATGAGTACTAGTCTAGGCATAGTATCAGATCATGCTGCCGGATTCCCTGTGGAGACACAGGGGTCGTGTCGTTTTAGCAGTTCATTTTAATTTGGATGGGTTTTGCTGCTCCGTTCCTAGAAATTTTGTCTAATTAAGCTGCGAAGTCACCTTTAGATTGATCACTGATTGCACTGCACAACAGGGACATGTTGTTCCAGGTGCCACAGCCCCTTCCCCACAACCACGTGCACACCCATACATGTAATAAACCACCTAAAGTTCCTTGTCTGATATCTGGACAGCAATTGGACCATCAATACTTACTACTTGAGTAATGCATGCTCCCGGCTACTAAGAATCCATATGAAATTATGTTTGGTGTACATCATATGACTACCAAGTGTAAGCATGAGATAGTGCATCCATAAAGCAGAAAGTAATGGATTAATTGTCGAAGAGAACATCAGTCAAGAAACACATTTTAGGTCTTGTTTGCTACTTATATAGTAATTTCGTAAGAAACAATTGAAACTCTCGTATAAATAATATGAAAAAGGAGCTACTTTCCAAACATCCACTTACTAGAATTTCGTAATGAATGAATATTTCCAGAATCCAACCAACCGAGACGGTGATATCTCATGAAAAAGCTGTGAGCCTCCAATGAGAGCAATACATAACACACACATATTACCAAAATATAGTATCAATACTGAATAAATAGCATACATATGACCACGACCATAATTTACCTGAACAAATAGCATACATATTACCACAATATATCATCCCAGAACAAGAGCAACACACAGCCTGCAGGGTTCTCAGTTGAGCAAGCAGTACAGACCATAGAGCTTACACATCACACGAGAACAAATCACTATACTAACACCTGCTTGATTGCCAGCTGGTCACAATTAAATAGCTTACGATCGTTGGCAGACACGGCACACATCTACGATCTCCGGTGCACGCATCGCGATGCAGGAGATTACACTGCCAGTTAGCCCTAGTAGTACACTGGATCGCAATGGATAGATGGACATAATATATACTCCATAGGTACGTACAGTAGCTAATTAAGAAAGTAGGTAGATGCCTGGTGTGCATGGATTCGTGCGTGCGAAGATCGATGCAGCATGGCTGCATGACAGAAGAGAGGGAGCATGCTTAGACGGTAGGCGTTTATCTGATCTGGATGTCGTTTAATTAGCGGCGGGTTCCCCGGGTGGCTCCGGCCTTCCGAGTCGGAGAGGCGGCAGCGGCACCCGTGTCTCCGTGCGCCTCCGCTGAGCTCTTCCGGCGGCGCTCGTTGTGCCCCGCCAGGCGAAGCCGGCAGCTGCGCTTCATGTCGTCGAACTCCGACAGCTCGTGGAACCTGCATCCATCGCCATTGCCAACCACAAACATCATTAGCATGATCAGACACACACAGCAACACATGAACCAGCTAATCACTATTGACCGCACATGCTATCAAGCTCCCAGCAGCTGAACTCCATGGCAGCATGTGACTATGTCTATGTGAGCTCCTACGCTACGCCACGATCTCGTCAAAAATCACCGAAAGCCATGGGGCGGTACTGGACAGGGCGCGGGCGCCATGCACAACAGCACATGTGAGGGCAAGCAAAAGCAGAGACGGAGAGCAAAGGCGAGCACGAGTCCTATTCCCACGGCCCTGTCCACGTCCGTATAAAGATCCCCCCAATCCAAAGGCACCAATTGCGCTCGATCGGCGACGATTTGATTCCTTTCAGCCAGATGCTTAGCGTCGATTAAGGATGGAACCACCTGATATGGGCAGCAAGTGCGTGCTTTCTTGCATTGTCCTCCAGAAATGGCTCTCTAGAAATCAAGAACAATTATTCAGTTTGGGTTTGGCCTCCCGTTTCCCTATTGGTCTTGTACTCTTGTTTAGGTTTCCACTTATGTAGGTCAGGGACGTCAGGCTCGGTATCTTGATCAATCATCAACTCGATCCATTGCACTCAGGAACATGCAGATGAAAGACTTGGGGAGTCCTAGGATGTGTGCTCATGTCACCGACAGCAGATTGGGCTCCTACAAGTGTTCATAAAGACTGAAGAGCATGATGATCCATCATCTTGTCTAGCGCATTCTAGATCAAAAGGACAGCAATTATTGTTGTTTGTTCCTCTTGAACCCCCCACCTACGAGGTAATCACGAACTGTTGTATCATGTCTTAAATAAACAAACAAACTTAAACAGCATAGGAGTCGAGAACCGTAGGACAGCATGGCCAGGGCCAGACGGCCAGTGACCAGTACTTGGCTAGTACTCTAATAACTTGAAGCTACCTAGCTAGTTAAAGTCCTCTGCTCATTTGACTGTTGACAGTGACACTGACACACGAATTGGAAAAGAAAAAACAGTGGAATGGCTCATCTTATCTAAGAATGCAAGCATTAGACATCCATGTAGTGAAGCATGCAATTGCAGTGCTACTATATTCATATTCCAAACAAGCAAGATGGAACAAGAAACATATGCTTTTGCTAATCATCACATGAGGCAATTGATTTTTAGATGTCTCAATTGATTTTTTCACATACCTAGGTGCTTCCGTTGGATCTCTTATATGCCCTACGAAAGTGTTTGATTTACGACGTAGAAAATTAATTGAGAGTTAAATAATTCTCAATCGCCTGGTGTCAGACTGGACCTAGAAACATAAAGCATCAGGGAACAGCACCCAGACTAGTTTTGGCCCCCACATGTGAGCTGATCATCAAGGACTGCCTAGCTAAACCACTCAACAGTCAACAACAGCACACACCTCATTACAGTGTGCAGAAGTACTAGCCTCCAATAAGCATAATAGTAAAGATTGAATGTTCGCATCTGGTTGAGAGAGAGAGAGAGAGAGAGAGAGAGAGAGAGAGAGAGAATGTTTTTTCAGCTAAATTGGGAAGACAGGAGCAGCAAGATAGCAGTAAAGATATGAATATTTTCAGCTTAATTAGGTTCGGTTCAGAGAGAGTCTGAGAGTGTGTTTGCAGCTGGATTCTGAATTGGGAATCCATGAGCTGCATGGCGAGAGGCAGAACAAGTTGGATCTGGCCATTGCTTCAGCACGGGCAGCGCAGGTGAAGCTAAAATCCCCACCGACAAAAGCTAGCTTCACATTGGTCCATAAATTTAGAACACGGGCACTACCGTTTCCAAGGGGAAAAAAAGGACAGTGATGTGCACCATATATATGGTGCATGGTGTACTAGCAAAGCAAAGAATCCTCTGCGTGAGATGAAAACCTGGTTGCCTTAATCCTGCCTTTGGAATCAAACAGAGCATGGGCTTGGAATTTGCGCAAGATTACTGCAAGAGCTATTTGCGGCGAGCCTAAAGAGGTAAATTAACAGCTCGTGATCCAAGAACTGTTTCTCGCACTTGGTACTCCTAGGTTCATGAAAATTTGCATATTTAAACATTGATAAGTTCTCCAAAAATACAACTTTAACCACTAATTATCATTGCAATTTATTTAAAAAATTTGAAAGGTTATATATTATGGAAGTACTTTTAAGATAAATTAACGTCTTGCCGTAAACAGGAGGCAGTATATATAACTGGAACGAATGAACCAATCAAACAGTTTAGTCGTAAAGGGGTGTGCTTTTCGAGTGTGGCAAATTAGGCCAGCCAGATCGCGAGCGCCCCATCGTTCATGTGCTAACTGCTAAGCGCCCCACAAAGGGTTTCGTGGCGAGCATGGCCTTACCGGCTGCATTGCTGGCAGAAGCGCTGGCGGAGGCCGGCGACGACCACGACGGGGGCCTTGGAGTGCGGCTCGCACACCTTGTGCCTCCGGTTGTACTGCCCCGCGTCGGCGAGGTCGGCGCCGCACCGCTCCGCCTTGCAGCTGGGCCCGCCGCCCCTCCTCACCGACACCGCCACCGCCACCGCCGCGGCCGAGGAGCTGGACTCGCCAACGGCGGCCGCGGGCACGGCCGCCAGCTTCGGCTTCTTGTCCTCCTCCCCGGACCGGGGGATCATCCCGCCGGCGACGTCCGCTCCCTCGCCGGTTGCCGCGGCGGCCGCGAGCTCGGCCATGGAGGTCGCCGAGGACTTGCGGTTGCGGGGCTTGTCCCTGCGGTTCATGACGGCCGGCCGGTACGTTCGCCCACCAGGAGGCTTGCTAGCTGGCCCTAGTAGTGGCAGTGCTTGTGCCCTTCTTGGCGAGTGGAGGGGATGGCCGGAATGTTGCGGCAGATCGAGCCAGCTAGCTCATGAGTGGAAACGGAGGGAGACGGAGGAGTCGAAGAAGAGAGGAGGGGAGGCTAAAAAAAAGGTTGAGAGCGATATATTAATATGGCCGTGTGTGTGGAGGCACGACTCGCACATGTGGACGCAGTACTATATGGTATACGGCCAATATACGACAGAACGCACGCATGCGTATATACGTCGTATGCATACACGCATATACGTATGTGGAGTCTCACACTAGATTTAAAATTTTAGAGACCTTTTACACGCGTACATATAATCATAGTCACGGTAAACTCTAATGAAGTTTTTCTCTAATTAAATCTTATATTATATAGTGTATCATATGTAATTATGTCGTAAGCTCGAATAGAATGCATTTACAATATTGTTACAATATGCAGTTATATCATATTGATCGTAATAAACTCTGAAATATTTTACCACTAATATTGTTAGATCTACGTCCTTATAATTTGCGTCCATTATAAACAATGGTCAAATTTTCTTTTTTCATCTTTTTTATTTCATCTCTAGTCCTGTAAGATCTACACCATTATCAATAGTTATTTTTTGATAGATGCACCGAGAATGTTGCATTTATTAAAAACAAATGGTACCCTAGGTGTCAACGATACATGGGGATATTTGTTAAATCAGAAATCGAGGAATAGCATCTGTCCAAATCACCCTTATAAATATACACTCACTACAATCAATTGTACGTTGATTATTCTCTTTTCTTTCAATTAACATGAGAATTTTTATTTAATTATTATTTCATCCCTAATATCGTTAGATCTACGTCATCAACCAACGATGTTTATTTTTACCAAATAATATATTTTTAGTATTTTATAGTGAGTGTGGTTGTCGGCAGGTGACTAACTAGAAGGTCACCACCGGCAATGAATTTGTACGAGGGGACGCTAATCAAGAACTAATTCAAATGGTAACACAAGACAGGGATGTATACAGGTTCAGGCCCTCAACGGAGGAGGTAACACCCTACTTCCTGTGTTCTGGGATTATATGGTGGATCAAGATGCGAGATGCAAGATGATGCTATGCGCTGTAGATGATTCTACCGCCTCATGTCGATGACTTCTACCCCCTCTCTTTATATAATGTAGGGGGAGATAGAGTTACAGGATTATGCGTTGTACATGGTAACCAATTCTGTTATGCTGTTACATGTGCGCTAATCTGCTAATTACATGGAGATATATTATATCCTCGGGAACTTCCTTGGAGCTCAAGGCGCGTATATCCCGAGTGGTCTTCATCCTCAGCCGGCCGACCTGGATTGCCCCCTATCTGCTTCTTTATGGGCCTTCTAGAGGATACCCGGGGCCCATATAGTCCACAATAGTAGTGCACCATAAATAAACCTACATGCCTTAGGATATTTAAAAACATAGTTGTCAAACACAATAATCATACTACTGGGTGCACCAGGGGTATTTCCCCTTCGCAAACGCGCTAGGTCCTGCTTCCCTGGCTCTTGCAGTCCTCTCGCGCTTTCTGGCACGGTCTGCCTCATACTCATTAAACTGCCGCTGCCGGTCAGCCTCGCGCTGTGCATGAAACTCTTCTCTCTTCCGTGAGGGCGTCTAGCCACCGTTCCTCAGCCCTGGCCCTGCGCCTCACCGCCTCCCTATACATCTGCCGCTCCTGTTCTGGAGTCTGCTCCGCGTCCAAATATTGCACAAACTCACACAATGGAGGCTAATAAAATTGAGATTAGTATCTGCTTGTATATGTTCGTTAGGGAAGAAATAAGTAAGAAGTGACTTACAGGGTACTTTGCATTCCTCTCCATCTCGGCTGTTCGGTCGTACGCATAGTTTGTGCACATCCAACACGTTCTCCCGTAAGTGTAGGACATGTCTTCGGGGCTTCCTTAAAATGCAAAGACTTCCGCATAGACACATGGACGGCTGAACACATTTTGGGACAGATTCGAAGAGAGACTCCCTTGGTGGTGATGGGAACTCCATGTCACTCCCTTGATGCTGAGAGGCTTGTGAAGTGAAGTGGTTAGAACGCTTTTATTGGTTGTGTTGTTCGGAGTGAGACTGGGTGGGTTTAAATAGATGATATTGGCCAAGATGCTCGAGAATATTTTGCAGTGATAGATCACTTCAACAGGGACAGCTGGACCACACAGCATAGACTGTTTTTACAAGGAGGCTAGTCACGTCCCACATAAATATGTCGTGCACAGACGTATTAATGGCCGACATGTGAATGGCAGTGATGGGTCATTGCTGAATTATTATTATTCAGAGATTCACAGTGGTATGTGGCAAACTAATAGTAATGCATCCGTATTACAGTAGACTAATACATTTATGGCATATTATGCCGGATACATTCTGCATGAGTTTAAGGAGTCTGGTTTGGATAATGACATATGGAAAGACACCATCGAGTCTTACATGAATAATTTGGTTCGAAGTCAATATCATTGATGTGGTTGTATTCCGTATGATGTATCTTTCGTCGGCGACGCACTTCAGCATTAGGCGTGTCGGGGTACTGGCACCCACATAATCATGTGAAGTTTGTACACGGGGGGTTCACTTCATACTGTGGGTCGAAAACCAATTCTCTTCGGTGCGCTGCCATCTGCTGTGACCTCTGAACACTCGTTAGTCTATCCTCCAATTCGTGTATCCTCGCGTGTAGGTTCTCTATGTAGGTTGAAGCAGCCATCCGTTGAATCCCACCACGTTGGTGTTAAACATGTTAGGGCATGTTAAATAAATGCTATACGCACCTCAAACATGGCATATCGGTAAAACCTACAGCCTGTGAACCCATCTGTAACAAGGTCAAATGTCTGCACAACGGTGTCTACATGATGGTAGTACTTAGGCCAGCCTTGATAGAACTCAGGATCGCGTATCATGGTAGGGTTTGTGTTGTAGTGAGTCCTATGCACGAACAACAAATGAGAAGAGGGTGCGTGTGCTTGAGGTCCGAGCCCGTAAGATTGCCACCATCTTTGTGGCACAAACGGGCGTGTTGAAGAATGAATGCTATCCATGTGTTGCCGCACTAGACTGCACTACTAGCTTTATATAGGCACGTTCGCAGTGAGGGGTCACGTCACGCTGACGGTAGGGCACTTTGGCAGTGACAGGTCACGTCGCGCAGAGACTAGGTACTTTGGCAGTGAGGGGTCACGTCGCGCAGAGGGTACGACACTTTGGCAGTGATGGGTCAAGTCGCGTAGAGGGTACGACACTTTGGCAGTGATGGGTCACGTCGCGCAGAGAGTAGGACACTTTGCCAGGTAGGGGTCAAGTCGTGCAGAGGGTAGTGGTAAGTGGCAAGTGGTAAGTGGTAAGCGGTAAGTGGCAAGTAAGTTGTAAATGCATCGTCGATAATTTTCGTATTTGTATGTGACATCATAATCAAAGTTATTAGGAGTCCCAATGTTTTTCTGAATAAAACTAAGGTACTACTTTGTTATTTTTGAGCTTATATCTTCATTAGGTGCCCATGGACTGGATTAGCTTGCAATTAGGGCCCATACCAAGAGGTTTAGCACTTTTTGCACATGAAATAGGAGGCCAAAAGACCCCCTACGCCCATAACCCTATAAACCCCTTCCCCTACTATTCCCCGCTGCCTACTCCACTTCCCACCCCAAACCCTAAATCTACGGCTCAAGATATTCTCTCCCGAGCACGTTTCTAAGGTAAACGCCTTTTTCCCGTACTCAAATCACTGTGTAGATGCCACTATTAGATAGATCTTGTCGAGACGGTCCGAATGCATATGCGTGTCACCCCATTTGGTTAAGAAATACGCTTGGTAGAGCTCACCGAAGTTTAGGGATCACACGGCTGCCGGCGGGACCAAAAAACACGTCCGCACAGGGCCGCGCCGGCGACGCTGCTAATCACGCCCCGATGCGCATCCCAGCGGGGCCCACTTGCCGCGTCGGTTTGCGACAGCGCTGCCGCCCTCGCCTAATCAGGTCGCGACACGTGTCCCGTGGGACTTGCCACTGTCGACGCCTCCGCCCAGTCGCATTGCGACAAGTGTCCCCATGGGGCCACCGCTGCGCCGGCGCCGCCCCGTTTTGCCCCGCACCACATCTAGCCACAGACGCTGACACGTGGGCCCGGGCCAAGCCATGGGCCCCACGTGTCAGCCGTAGCTGTCCGCACGCCGCGCGACCCGAGTGCGACGCGTGGCGCCACGTGACACGTGCACGCGCGGAAGTTACGCCGTAGCCGCTGTCCTGTGGGCCCGCTAGCGCTGCGTCAGGCAAAGGCCACGTGGCATGACACGTCACTGCCACCTGTCGTGCCACGTCACCGTAGCCGAGTCCCACTGCCATGTGGCATGCCACGTCAGCGGCCACGTGTCATGCCACGTCAGCACTGACCTTGCCCTCAAGTGCCACGTGTCTGCCACGTCACAGCCACACCGGCAACCGCACCATCACCTTTGTCCCGTGGGCCCCGCTTGTCAGCCGCTAGGCGACGCTGGCCAGTGGGCCCTACCTGCCAGCCGCATCGCGACGCGCCGGACCGGTCCAAGCTGGGCTATGCGCGCGCGGGAGTTTCGGGCCGGATTCTTCGGTTCGGCCCAATTTAGGGTTAAATAGTTTTTACGTTTTCCTGGAATTTCTTATTTAGCCCGAAACTTCCCTGAATTATTTAGGGAGCTCCGTAACTCCAAATTATTTGATTTTGGAGCCTAAAAATTACATTTTAATCCTAGAATTTTTATATATATGTAGTAATTATTTTCTCTACACTGATTTTGCTGTTGTATCATTTGTTTGTTTTTCGTTTAGATGGTGGTTGCTACTGTTGTGCTGAGTGTTGTCCGGAGCCGGTGTGGGACCCGCAATGCCCGGGATTTTTCGAAGGCAAGCATAGTTACATATTCTCTCCTAGTTTTATATGATAATTCATTGTTGCTTACTTTAAGAACTGTTTGCATGCATGAGAATTAGGTGTGAGTACCAAGTCATATTAATGTTTGATTAACGTGCTCTAGCCGTCCTTGTTAAACCGTTGACATTTCTATTAGCCTATCCTTGACTAGATGTGTAGGACTATATTTGGGGATTCACTACAAATGTGCCATGTGAGGCGTATGCTTCATGATGGTATTTTTGGTTAAACCTATACAACTAAAACTAGTGTAGATGATTTAGGGGAGACCTGGCAGAAATGTTTTCAGGAATGTGTTGGAGATTCGAAGGTCTCCTCTAGTAAGGACCCAAGCTTGTGTACTACAAGACCAAACCATACCGTACATCCACTTGTGCCTTTGGCCCTGGCTTAGTACACTACGAAATCCACTAACCACCTGCTCTTAGGCTGTCTAGTTACGTTTCGTCACTGTTGCCCTAGGGGGAGGCTTGCAATCTTCCCTGAGGGGTAGGTGCATTCCTCAGACCGATTGGCTTAATTGGGGAACGACCCATGGGTGGTGTCCAGAAGTTGTAGGCGCCCTACCGCGGCGGACACCGGCGGGGCCGAGGAAACCAAAAGAAAGGGTAGGCGAAGTGGTGGGCGTAGTATGCTGGAAAAATTTTGTACTGTTTCTCCTAGTGGATGAGATGGGGCTTGTGGGGAAACTTGTATGCACTCTGCAGAGTTAAAACTATCTTGATAGCCGTGTCCACGGTTATGGTTGAGTTGAAAGGTTTGCGCTCATAGATTCACCCTTTCCAATAATAAACTTGACTAGATTAGGCTGGGATTGGCCTGGTGCGAGATGCACCTTCTGTTGAAAATTGTGAGTTATTATTGATGATCATGCATTCACTAACTAAAATTGGAACAACTAAAATATGACTAGAAATAAGTTTTGGATAAAAGAACCTAATCCCCATCCTTGAGCCTACACTCAAATTTAAGGATTGCTTGCTGGTTAGCCGCGTACTCATTAAATTTCTTGCGAACATATTTATACAGATTTCGTTCAGGACCAAGAAGGCCTTGACGGGGGTGCATAAGACTAGTTAAGATGTCCGGGTCGACGCCTTGGAATTTATCGTATTTATTTAATTTGATACTTTGATGTTCTTTACGCTTGTTATTTAATTCCTTATGAACTATTCAAACTGGTATGCCAGTTTCTTTTGTAATAAAATGCTACTATTTACCTATATTTCACTTTAGTTAAATAAACTATGATGATTCCACCATATTGTCCATCACGAGATACTAAACTGGGACTAGTATCGCCTCGTGGTGCTGGATTCCCATTACAAGCACTGGGGTCACGACATGGTAAATGCAATGGCCACAGATTTACATGTTTATAAATGTACATACAAAGGTACATGGACATAGAGCAATACAAATTGTTAACAGAGGCAGCTTATAACATTTTGTTGTGGTCCCCTTCGTCTTGTGAAGTCTTCAGGTGTAAAATGGAAAGGATGTCGTGTTTGACGCATCCCCGCAGCTTGTGACGGGCCAAACCATGTCGGCTGATGCGGCATGTGTTGGTCGGCCACCTGCGACGTGGTGCCAAATTGGTACGATTTTTCACTATATACATTCCAATTTGCAAATGCATCCTCCTGTGGTGGCGGAGCTGGTGTTTACATGTACCAACTCGACCCACCTGGCTAATCTGGTTGTGGGATGGGTGGGTGGGGTGTACTAGTCATATGTAGCAATTCAGTAAATCGTACGCCCGATCCAAATAGTTGTTGCCATGCGTCGTTCACATCGTCTCAATCGGCCATGGTTTGCGCGGGTGTGTTGCCCCCATCCCCGAAAGATTGTTGCGTGCTGTACATGTCTTCTTCCCTCCCGACCGATTAAGTTGGTTCATGATTGATATCTAGCCCGTGGGATGACTCGTACATCGGTGGGGATACAAACGGTCTAAACTGTGAATGCTGATAGCCACCTATATCATGTGGGATCGGATACGGATCGGAAACCACTCATATTGTATTTGATCCATTTAGTTTGATCGGATACGGATTCGGATACGGATGGTACCGGATACAGATAGGGATACGAATAATATCGGATACAAATACGGATCGGACGCGGATACTCTCTCGGATAATACACGAAAACATATACTAAAGAAATAAGTATATCCAAATACATATAGTTATCTCTTTGTGACTCAACTTTATGGCCCATAGTCATGAAAATGATGGTGTGTAAGTATCATACCCGATAAAGAAAAAAAAGTAAAATCACATGCATCTAGTTGTTATATGTGTTAGTCATTCATCCTATAGAAATATAATAGAGATAGTTTATAGATGGATTTAGCTAATCGGATAATATCCATCGGATATTATCCAAGAAAAGCTCAGATAATATCCATCGGATATTATTTGTATCCGTACCGTATCCGTCTTGTCGGATTCGGATATCCATAAAATTATCCGGCTCAATATTTTCGGATATTATTATGCCTCGGTCGGTCGGACGGTCGGAAATTATCCGTACCATTTTCATCCCTGCATGTGCCCATGTCGAAGTTCGTGGCGGATCGGGAGGGTCGACAAATGGAACATGTCGAGGATGTCTCTCCATGGACATTGTCCTCATTGGTGGGGCCGAATAATGTGGGACAGGCTCGTGCGTCTCGACTAGGGCTGGAACTTTAGCTCGTGGCTTGCGAGTAGCTCGGGCTCAGCTCGGAAAAAGCTCGGGCTCGGCTCGTTTATAAACGAGCACGAGCCAAACACGTTTTTCAGCTCGGTCCAAAAACGAGCACGAGCCAAGCCACCTGGCTCGCTCATAACTCGCTCGTAGCTCGTACAGATTATGTCATTATGTACATATTTGATGCTATTGTTAATTTATTGTAACTTGTAAGCTAATATTGTTAAGAACTTGATGCTATTATTAATTTATGTATGAAATTTATAGGCGTTAAGCAATACCTAGCTAGCTACTCCCTAGTACCTGGCTCCCTGCTTAATTGCAAACAATATTTTCAGATTTTGCAAACAAGCTCGCGAGCGCTCGCGAGCGCTCACGAGCTGCTCGCGAGCTTACTAAGCCCGAGCCGACCCGGCCTTTCAACTCGGTCATCTGAGCGAGCCAAGCTGAACTAGCTCGCTCGCAAAAACGAGCCGAGCCTGAACAACCCTGGCTCGCTCAGGCTCGGCTCGTTTCCACCCCTAGTCTCGACAGACTTGGACCTGTCTCCGTACCTTCTATGTGTGTTGGATCGGTGGTCTCCGACTGCCTGTATTGCAGATCGCACACGGTCGCCCGTCCTTCGAAACAAACTACGAAGGGGATTCCCACTGTGCAATCCCCGGGCTGTCCATTTGGGTCATGAGGATGTCCGCCTGGTCCTACATGTACGCGGTCTCCTGTGTCTGCATTAAAACACATAAAACCGTTAGATACGTAAGATATGAAGGTCAAACATATGACCAACTATGTGCACAGTTACATGTACCATCCGGTGCACTCATTCAGTTACAGTTGTTGCATAGGGTTGTTGATGCTGATCGACGGGTCGATTTAAGAGATGATACCTTGTTCTTGCCATGTACCAATCGTAGTAGGCATTGTAGTCTCGTGTATTGTAAGGTCCAACAAGAACCACCACATCTACGGTGGTTGTATCCATCCATCGTGTGATGCGTGATGCATGCTACACGGTCCAGTTAGGGTTGTGTCCTTGACCGGTCCTCCTGAAATAACAAATAGTCAGCGTGGTTAGTATAAAATAAAAAAAATGTAACCAGTGTAAATAAATGTGGTGGATAGAAAGTATACCTATGCGAGCGATCAGCGTCTTGCGGTGGAGGAAAGGGACTGATTGACGGTATCCAAATTGACGCATAACAAGCTCCGATGAGTATACCTCAACAGCGTTCATGCAGAGTAGATGACATTTCGTCACCCAGTAGGCTTGACTACTTAAGCAAGCTGTCGAGATGCGTCCTCCTTCTCCTATTTCCTGTATAACAGTTAGGGAGAACGGGTCCCAACACATCATTTTTAGTCAGAGATCCAGGTCAGCAACGACGCGCATATAGGACCCGTGATCAACCTTGGACGCCCAACGAAGTGTGGCATGCATGTATTTGTATTCAAGTGTGGGACATTCTAGCTCGTGTAGATGATCTGGAATGACCACCGGGTAGTACGCGTGCTTCACGTATGGTTGAAGCATGAGAAGTAAAACCCTGACCACGACTGTAGCAGTATGGGACAACCTGCCATGATCGAACTATCGGCTGTCTTCCGACATGCATCGCACAAAGTACGGTATATGTCCGCAAGAATAGCGGAGCACCAGCTGAAACCTTCTAGCTGGTTCCCGTGAAGCGCATCAATCACGAGTTGACGAGCAATCCACACAAGATGTGCACCGACCGAGTCTCCATTTGTGTGCGTGAACAAAACACTTCCAAGTAACAGAAGTTAGTATACTTCGTAGTGCCTGTTCACGGTCTGAAAGTCCGCCTCTTCTGGGCAATCCCCATACTCCGCCAATGTTTTAAGCCACGAGAATAACACCCCCTGACCACTCTTCGCACCATATTCAACCCCGGACCTGTAGTTTTGTTTGAATCTTGTAAGTGTACTAATAGAAATGATCAATTGTCCACCTGATTGGAATAGTACATCGATTGTTTCTTACCTGTTCTCTATGTAATGCTGCCATTCAAGTCGCTCTGGCTTAGAGACAACAAATGGCCGACCCTCCAAGGGATGACCCGCAATCATTGCGACATCTCGCAAAGTGATAGTCATCTCTCCACATGGAAAGTGAATTATATGTGTCTCCGGCCGCCATCTGTCCGCAAGTGCGGTTAAGAGTTCAGATCGTAGATGCGGCAGAGGCGTCCTCGCTCCACCTGGCACGATTGCCCCGTCCATAAGAAATGCAAAGGGGAGCAATCCACAGTGTGTTGAAGAGCTTGGATCCCCTCAGACGAAAGGGACGTAGCTATCAAAAACGTGTATTATTGTTAAAATCATATATAGATTCATCAAAAAAATAATAGAATGTAATGCAACCTATAAACCGGTAACCATTTTCCTTGCACTTTGCTTACAGTCGATCGCCTCTTTCAACAACTCCGAGATTTCCATCTTATAACCTGTGTCAATTAAGAGAATACAAATACATCTTGTAACATGTGTCAACTTAATAGAGTACAAATATATTAATGTAAAATACTACAAATACATTACTCGAAATGGGTACAGATACATAACTCTGAGTTGGGAAATACATGTACTTTGTATTGTACGTCTAGTTAGGGCACCTTCGACAGTCATGTCCAGGTTGCCTGCATTTAGCACAGAGCCTTAAACCACCGTCGGATTATGAAGCATCCATGTCACCCATTAACCATGCGCAGGGTGGCCTTTCATGTTTGTCTCGCTTAGTAGCTGGAAACAGTAATCATTTACAAGGCGCCTCCGTATTCCTATAGCTTCGATCTCCGAAGTTCCGAAATTTTGGTCTTCGTATGTCGCGGATTTCTTGCATTGTGTAGTACGGGGACACAAATTTGAGGCCATTGTTGCCACCAAGTTCATGGCAGGTAGCCAACACCTGGGAGCATGGGATATGCTCTAAGCATGGCTTGTTGCATAAGCAAACTGCTTAGTAATTCCCAATGTAGCAAGTTTGGACGGTGTCGCCCGCTCTAAACCCCGACACGTACTTCCTTCGGCAGCTTACATTCAATTCGTTCTTGGCCCTATCATATAGTTGGGTCAGATGAAATTGCGCCTTCAACCGTCGTTGCTCAATGAATGCTTCGACGCGTGGAGCAAACATGCACTCCGATTGCTCTATTGCATAGCCACAGTCTTGAAAGTACTACATGACCCAATAAAAAGTAAGCTCTATGATTGAGCATATCAGGAGACCACGAACTCCTCGAAGCACGTTGTTGTATGACTCCGCGATATTGGTTGTCATTACCATATACCTAGGAAATGACAAGTACACTAGTGTAACGTTCGTAGATAAAGGAGGGTGTGATCAAGTGACACTACTTACCGAGCACCGCCAGTATCATGAGCTAGTGCCCGCCTCTCCGCCGGTTTATCCGCGATCCATTGCGCGAACGTTGTGTTGTGACGCACTGTCACTTCTTCACCTCCAACAATCTGCATGGCTTCCTGCTCCTGATCCGTCACAAGCCTTTGTGTGTGTTCGTTCAGGTCACTATATATTGCTTGAAACTTACGCAATTGGTTTTGCATGCATATTGTTTTAAACTTGTTAACCATTCTGCGGCTTCGGAATACAGTGTACAAATTTGCACCAAGGTGTCGTATGCACCACCACGATTGAACATCAGGCCAAGCACAAGCTGGGTCATTCCCTCCCTTCAGAACATCCAGGGTATGCAATATTCGCAACCCACGGTCCGATACCGCGCAAACACTGGTTCTATACCTGACCACCCCAGTCTTCACGAGTCGTAGGAACCAAAGCCAGCTATCTTTGTTCTCACTCTCCACAATGGTGAAGGCAATAGGGACTATTTGATTGTTTGCATCGGCAGCTAGCGTGGTCATAAGCGTCCCGTGGTACCTCCCCTTTAGAAATGTACCGTCCACACAAAGCACTGGCGGGCAATGCCTACTATGCACGGACCAAATGCCGAACATAGTCTCAACAGGTACATATGACCTTTAGCATAGAAGCCATCTGCCAGCTGCACGGGCCGCTGGTAAATTCCCCATTCAGTGCCTGGGTTGGTCAATGCTACCTACCGCAGTAGACGGGGAGCCCAGTTATACGAGTATTTGAATCCCCAAATTTCATCATTAGTGCCTTTTGTTTTGCCCGCCAAGCAAGGTGGTATGGGATTACCTTCCCTGTTCGGCTCTGCATCTCTGCAATTAGGTGTTTGGTTCTAGTTTGATGTCTGACTCGACTATGCAAAGGAGTGTCTGGGCTATGTACCTGGCATCCATGATCTTGTTCATGTTTAGGACACCCACCGCGTTACAAGTGTGCGGTTCATACCGTGAGATAATAAAGTATTGGTCATGCTTCGGTCTATGGGCCTGTACACGGTACGATATCACTCTCCCTCTTTTTTACACCCAACCACATAGACGTCTGGCCCAGACAGTAGCACTTTGTGCTCACGACAGGTGATGATGCCGAAATTAGAAATGAAGTGTTGCACCTCCTGCTTACTCCCGAAATTTTGTCCTACTTGTATATCGTTATGCTAATATCCCTAGCTAGAAATCTGGGAGAAATCAGCCATAACGCAGTTCGCTTCTTGTACTTGGCGAAAGTACGCGACCGCAGACCCTGGATTATCCTCACCATCATCTGCACCTTCTCCTGTCACGTCAACCTCATCATCTTCCATGACCGTCACGTCAATCTTCACAGCTATGATAATTCTATTATGTGCTCCAATGCTCTCCTCTACTTTCGCAGTTTGGCCTCGCGATGAGCCCCCAATCTCTACCATGTTACTAAGAACATATGTACCAGCCTCTACAACCATTGATGATATTTCGTTTGTGTCTCCCTCCTCTCGTGGTACCATTACAGCGTATACATCAATCTCAAACGCTTCCTCAACAGATTTTGCAACATACAAGTCCTACGAACTTCGATTCCGAAGCTCCCACAGGTTGTACACTACATGCGAAGTTTTCGGGACGTAACGGAGCCGAACCTCCTATAGGCACACATTGAAGTTTCGCCGATCTATATCAAGTGTTCTGGTTACCACCCCTATTAAGTAAGTCTTTAGGTCCTATAGGAAGATCTTTTGTGGCTTGTGTATGCATGCAACTGTGCATAATAACAAAAGTACCCTGCACTTCTGTTGGAGCATCTCCATAGAAAATATGCAGTGTTGTACCATAAAGATCTGTCCATGTGTCATTCAAAAAATTGTCACTTATCTATATATGCATTCTCAATTATATGCCACATTGTTACTCATCTATATATATATGCATTAAAAAAATTATTTGCATTAAAATTGCCGAACGCTTCCGCCACACTCAATTATTTGCATTAAAATTAATTTAGTTAATAATGTAACATTTTATGTAAGTTGTAAAAAGATACATGCGTTCATATATGTAGTAATATTATATTTAATTGAAGCATTTACAAAAAAAAGTAATTCTGGGACAGAATTATGGAAACTAGAATTATATATTTTCAAAATTTTATTTCAATATAATATTTTTCTTCATTTTATTGCCTAAAAAATCCCCTCTATAATAATGTTTATGCTTGTAAAATCTCCTAAAATACGAGTTAATATCACATGTGCAGATTTGTCCTTAATATTTTCTTACCACTATTACAAATTATTGTTTAATTAGTTATTATTCTACAGAGCACACATTTTTTTTTGCTCATGTGCATGCCTGCAGTATAAAAAACTATTTGCTTAACCGACTCTTGTTCTTGTGCATGCCTGTGCAACAACAATCTACTTTTTTAAAGTGAAATACTAAACACTCTCGGTGGACACCATTTTGGAAGTTTATTAACTATGACCGACCTTTATTAGTATAACACCTTAATTAATATCTATGATACGAGTTAATGAAACGTTTGTGCATGATCGCATTAATACACCGTATCTTTGTTTCATTTTTTAATTTAACTTACTTCAAATATTACATGCACAGTCTGTGTTAATATTTTGTTAGCACTGATAGAAATTAGTCAGTACTATAGTCATAACTTGTACAACATAATGGTACATTTTACTACTATATAAATCTGCGTTAATCTATATTTTATTCTACTGTATTATACAAGTCTAAGCACAATTGTTTATTAAAATTCATATCTATTGATAATATGTCGAATAATAAGTTTGCTCACGTGGTACCAACACCTGTGCATTGAAACACATGAAATAATAAATGAAAGTTTTAAAACTCAAATATCATCTACATATAACATTACCTCCAGACTGGTTCAAAGCAAAAAAACAGAGCACCTTGATGATGACAGTGACAAAACGCAAGCACATAAGCGTAGCTGAGCACCAGGCAGCAAAAATGCACAACCGTAGCTGAGCACCGGGCAGCAGAAATGTTGTGCGGAGGACTGAGAACCACTACTCGTTATATAGCCGAGCGTGTGTCGATTAAATTATCATAAACATGCAATTTATTAATCAATAATTACTTATTTAGTAATTAAATGCAGGCTTAACACATAAGTAGGAGACGTGAAATGACGTATATGGCCGACACGGAGTGACAACCCACCAGCACTCTCATATTTTTTTCCCTACTCGACCCAAATTTCCTACAGATATTTTGAGCATTTGACGAGAACTATTGAAGAATCAACATGATAAGTGAATGAAATATTAGATCAAATGTAATATTTATTGTATTGTGTCTTGTATGATGAATTCTTGAATGGAGAAATATTGAATGGGAGAATAATAGTTCTATTTGCCTTGGAAGGAAGTTCTATGAAGTTCGTGTGGATTTTGTGTACAAAAAAGATGTTGATCTGCCATGACCATATAGTGATTTGCAAACTATGGCACACGCTTACAATAAGTGCATTGCCTGGCCATGCCATAAAATAATATTCTAGACTATGTATTGTTTATATTTTTAATTGCTAACTAGCTACTAACTTATAATTTTTTTATAGATGAATCCTGCAAAGATGTTATCTTGCTGTTAGACTAAAGGTAAAAAGGGAAGGCCATAGTTGAGTGATTCTGAACTTCAATTCAGGCATGAAGACTAGATACTTTTCTCTCATATGGATAAAACGCGCTTGGATGGAAGATAAATGGTCTTTTGTGTATGCGTGTGCTTGTACAAATGAAAGTGTTCTCTCTTTTCGGGACCAAAACACTTGAAATGGTCTTATAATATACTAGCTCTTAAATATGCACGCTAGACTGTTTCTATGTCAGTGGGATGATATACTATATTTTGAACAGACGATATGGTGCAAAGACTATATATGTTAGTTGGATGTGCATATTTTTTGGATAAATGATATTTTGAATAATGTACGCTATCTATCTTTTGGATGTGCTATATATCTTTTGTATGTGCTATCTATCTTTTGGATGTGCTATATTTATTGCATCATGTCATGTATAATGAGAATTGCTGTATGGAGAATAATATTTTTTTTAAATAGGCAAAGAATAGCAACACACTGAGTGTCGGCAAAACTAGCATAGCAACGGACTTAACGTCGGCAAAGTTAACAGTACCGACAGACTGCAAGTCGGTAATTATAGAAATTCCAACGTACTGTCAGTCGGCAATTTGTTAAAGCGCGACAGTTTGAAAGTCGGCAAACACAACACTACCGACGGACTAAACATCGGTAATATTGAAAATGCCAACGTACCGTCATTCGGCAATTTGTTTAAGTGCGACGAATTGAAAGTCGGCAAAGACAACACTACCGACGGACTAAACGTCGGTAATATTTAAAAATGCCAACGTACTGTCAGTCAGTAATATGGAAAATTGCCGACTTACAGTCCGTTGGTAATAACAAGTTCGTTGGTAAAACCTTTTGCCAACGGGACTTTAGCCTACACCCTAAGTCAGTCGGTAATATTTTTTGCCAACCGACTGTTCGACGGTATATATGGTATATTCCGACACACAGTTAGACGCTAATAATTTGCAATGGTATAGTGTTTCCGCATGCAGCTGCTGCACCGCGTGTCCATTTTTTCAGGCACACACTTCAATACATTCCGGCACACACTTCAACGCAGAGGGGGTATCCGAGGCGGGGGAATTCGAGGCGCGGACGGAGCCGAGACGCAGCAGGGCAGCGTGTGCGTTAAGCGAGAGACAAGGAATGGGCAGGGCCTGCCCCCTATGATCTATGTGCAACACTAAGTAGTATATAGGATGTTGTATCAAACTTAAGCACATATAATTAATTTATATGACTAATTTCAGTTCTAAAAAGTATGCTATTAATATTGATTAAACATACTCTCCCAACTAATTTATTTTATAAGACTAGCATAGTTCTTTGAAGTTTTCTTTTCAAAGAAAATGATTTTAATTTATGAATTAATATATTTCCAAGCACACTACATGTTATAGCAAATATACTAAGTTACGTACCATATATATTCAATAATATTGTTAGTGCACAATACTTCGATAAGTTTACCAAAAATTTGTAGACCGCTTCTTGACGTTCACTAATATACATTTGGGGCTTGACTAATTGTAGCTCATATTGCTTTTCAAACACTTCAAATATTTTTATTAGCTAGTTATCACCGTGTCCAATATGAACATAATTTTATTATTGGTGTGTAATCTTCCTTTATTCTAAAGAACTGAATAACACTTGCTATACATATACACATATATAAAATATAACTATTTATTTAGTTTTTACCACACCACACACAACTTGACTCAATGTCATGGGAATATGCAAGAAAAAATATGCCATTTGATCACGGTTAAGTGTCCCACACATGACAACCTCTGCTAGGTATGATATTATTATCATTGCTTTATATATTGTTATGACATATTTGACTCAATTTATTACATAACATAACAATATTTTTATGAAACATTTTTTTGTATCTAGCTCGCTTTCAATATAATGATAGAATCATACTGCAAATTAGTTTGTTATGTGTCGGCCCCCCCTATGATGAAATCCTGGCTCCGCCCCTGCACGTGTGGGTATTATAGAATAACTGTAAGTGTAAGTTAGAAGATATATTAATAAATCCTTTCTTAGATGTATATCATTATTTCCAATAATTTCACTATATTTATCTTAATATCTACCATTTTGTTGATTTTCATGTCGTCTTTAGTCGTGCTATAGCCTGACTCATTGCGCCGATGCACCTCAAACGCCAAGTTCTCTCTTACCTCGATGCATGGTGAACAAGTTCTTTTATTTTTTGTTATAATTGATATGGGCTTATTTTTATACTCTTTTATTTTAATTTCAGTAGCTTTTTTAGTTAATATATGCTCTTATCAAGTGTCGTAGTTGATATATACGTTTCCAATTATTCTATTTGTTTTAAAATTTTAATACAATATGTGTAGCTCTTTTTCTAGTTTTTTAGTTAGCACGAACTTTTAATTAGAGATATTTATATTTTTTAATTTAATCACACTATAATCTATGGTGAAGAAGAGAATTTTTAAGTTGGCAGGAAATTTTTAAGTTGATAAGGTTTATTTTCAAGTGCATGGTTGATTTGTATCTTTTCTGATATTTTTTGTTCTATTTTTTCTTATTTTAATACAGTAGACATAGATCCTTTTTCTTGTCTTGATATATCCATTTCTTGTTATAAATTTGACATATATGTGGACTATTTTTTAGTTGCCTAGTTGATGTTGACTCCTTTTTAACATTGTTACTTAAAATTGATGATTTTTAATTATAGTTGATGTGGATGTTTTTCTAGTTTTGCAGTTGGCACACGTTCTTTTCCATTTTTTAATTTTTATTTGTTTTTATTTTAAATCAATATTAATTCCTTCTCTAATTTTGTAGTTAACATGGATCATTTTTATATATTTATTATTCCAAATATGTGTTACTTCCTCCATTTTAAAATGTAAGGCGTCCATGTATTTTAAAAAGTCAATGTTTTGAATGTTTGACTAATAATTATGCTAGAAACATATATGTTCAATGTTATGCATGTGATATACGTAGATTCGTACACAAAAGTACTTTGATATGATGTTATTTTTATAGTTATTTATGATATAATATGAAAGAAATTAATAGCCAAAGTCGACGTTTGTTAAAAATGTCAAAAAATTATATCCTTACATCTTAGAATGGAGGAAATATTTTTATTCTATAGTTATAGTTTATATGGACTCTTTTTTCTATTATTTTTTATTTTAACTCTTTATTGCAGTTGATGCAAGCGTTTTTTTTTTCTAGTTTCATAGTTGACATGTGGTTTCTTTATCTATATTTTTATTCGTTCCTGTTATTGTATTTAATATATATGGACTCTTTATTTAGTTTCATATTTGAGGATCTTTTCTCAGTATTTTTATTTGGAATTTAGGGTTTTAATTTTTATTATATTGTTATGGACTTATTTCTCTAGTTAATTTCATAGTTGACACGAATTGTTTTATATTAGTTTTTTATTTTTAGCTGATGTTAATTCCTTTTTTAAGTTAACTTGGAATCTTTCTATTTTTATTCTAAATTTTTTTAATATTGTTAATATGAACTTTTTTCTAAATTTTTATATTTTATTGTGCTTGATGATGACTTTTCCCTATTTTTTAGTGGAGACGGTTTCTTTTTCTATATTTTTATTATCAAATTGTTTCAAATTTTAATTAAGATTGATTCTTTTTCTAGTTGCGGTAGTTGACGTGAACTCTTTTTTGTTATTTTTATTCCAATTTTTTGCTATTTACTTTTATTACCGTTCGTATGGCCTTTTTCTTTCAACCTAATCTATTCTAATCTGGACCCATAGTAATGGACAATGGAGATCTTTTTCTTTCATTAATATACGTAGGATTTTCTCCAAGTAACCACTACAGAAAACGAGACATGTGTGGTCGACCTTTGCCGACAACATAACAGGAAATACCGACGACAAAACGTTATGTCGTCGGACAGCTGACGACAAAAGTTCGTCGACAATGAGTCAATGACATAAGTCATATTTGTGGTCGGCCGCACATAATACCGACGCCATAGCCGCCTCCTGAGCCGAGCGCCCAGGGAAGATCTTTGTGAACGAGCCTTGTTCGAGCTGTCCACAAAACCATACCCAGACGGCACGGGCACGGTGACAGCGCTCTGCCATGTGTGTCCCGCGGACCAGTTGAGGATTCCACGTTGCAGACCTTTGTGGTCGGCCAACCAAAAAGCCGACCACACTGCTTCTTCTGTGTGGACAACCTTACTATCGGCCGCCCACATTGCTACATTTTTGTGGACGGCTATATCCTTTGCCGTAGACATTTCTGGTAGCTTTGTGGATGGCCCATATATATGCCGCCAACAATACTCTAAGTTTTGTGGACGGCAGTCGTTTGGCCGCAGAGAAAACGAAAAACCTGCGATATGCCCCTTGCAGGACTTTTGTGGAAGGCCTTTTGTCGACGGTTGAGATAACGATCTCAAGTCGCTAAGGTTCTTGAAGATTGAGATAGGAGACACGCCAAACAATGCGAACAGCAACGAACGGGAAACAGGGGTTTTTATCCTGGTTCAGGCCTCTCGAGAGAGATAATAGCCCTCGTCCAAATTTTCTTATATATCGAGATGAATACAAGAGGTGGCTCGGCGAGACGAACAAGTCTCGGCGAGATTATGGGAGTACAGGAAGCAATATGCAAGGGCCTCGTGCCCTCTACATGCCGTAGGGGCCCTATTTATATAGTGCAGAGCAAACCAACCTACCGAGGGAATATCGGGCTAGGCTAACAACGAGATCGTAACGAACTCGACGTGCCAAATACATCCCGAGGCAGATAAGGCATACTCCTAGTCTTGGGGATCACGACTCCTAATCCAATCCGGGAAACCAACGTCCGGGTCTTCACGTAGCCGTGCAGGACTCTTGTTCGAGACGGACTCAAACACGATTCCTTGGCCACTACGCACCACGCCAGCCAGGAAGCTGTTCGGCAGGATGCATATGGGCCATATAGAACCTTCCAGGGAGCTGGGCCCTGGTAGGCTGTTTGATCGGGCCGTCAGGGAGTGGGCCAAGGCAATGGGCCGTAATTTAATCCCCGACAGCTAGCCCCCGAGACTCAAGTGGAAGGACTCACTAGAGTGGGGTCTTCCTCTTGAGACTCTAAGTCACGAAGAGGGTATTTTTCCTGCTACAAAGACGTGCAACAGGCGATCGAACAGGTTATGGTTCGACCGAACAATACTTTTTCGGACCGAACAAACCCGCCGGTCTTGGGCAACTCATGCATCGAGCAGAAACGACATCTGTCCGAGCGAGTACCCGACCGATACGTAAATCGGAAGAAGTGAGGTGAATCATCTCCTTGAGGTGAACGTCATCAAGGAGGGATTGATTCTTAGTAGTGAAGAGCGTACCACCGCATCCGTAAGATCGATCTTCCGGGAATGAACATAGCAAGTCGTGAGACGAGACTTCGTCTTCTTTGCATCCGAGCATTCAGATGCCTAGGAAAGATAGGGAACCACCTCTCGGGCTAGAGCTTGCCCGAGAAAATAGAGATGCGTTCTCGGCGAATGTCGCGCCAGAGCGAAGGTGATATGCCCCTAGACGAGATCGTGTGCCGAGAGCGCATAATGCATACGAGGGAAGGTGACCCGGTCCCGAGCGAGAGCTCGCCAAAGGAACCAAGTAAGGAGATCTAGTCCCGAGCACGGAGCTCGTTAAAGGAACCGTAGCGCGACCAGCGAAGACGCATGCGGTAGGAGCCCGCGCCCGGCGAAGAGCTGCCGGTCGCGGTGATCCACCGAGCACGGAGCTCGTCGCGGGGACCGAATCGCGCGCCCAGCGAAGAACTGGCGGTCGCGAGGTGAATCACAACCCGATGCGCCAGAGCCGCAAGAGAACGTGTAAAATCAACGCTTTACCCATGACGTATTCCTTGCGGCGGTGATAGCGTTGTCTTGGCAAGTCGCGAACCGACGCTTGAGTGCCCGCCGCGATGAGAATCGACTACGATGGGCTTGCCCGTTGCGATGAGAATCGACTACGGTGGGCGGGACTCCGTTCTTGGCGCACTACCTTGACTTAGCCGAACTGTGAAGGTCAGTACCGGGCAAAGGCAAGAAATCATACGCGGGTGAAGTGAATCAGTCTCTGGGCATGCGCGGAGCAAACCCGGGAAGAGAGGGATGCAGACATCGGTTTTGGTGGGGAAGCCTGGAACCTCGCCGCGACCATCACCGGAGTCTGGCGTTCCCCGTTCCTGTACTTCCTGCAGAAGACAAACAAGAAACGAGCCAGCAAAGGGAAAAAGAGAGCAAGAACAGGCTCCAAGAAGAGCAAAGCGCGTTTTAGAAAAACACGCAAAAGACGACCTACCCGCACAAGACATAATTTTTTCCGTGTACGTCCCCGATAGCGTTAGTGTCACCTCGGTGAATGCGGAACCGACGCCAGGAGTGCACGTCGTGATGAGAATCGGCTACGGTGGGCGTGGACTCCGCTGGTGGTGCATTGCTCGATTACCGTGCGTGAAGGACGAGCATGGATAAAAAGATGTGCGGGCAAGTGCAGTCCCGTGGCTAAGACCGCTAACCGTGGAAGGCGATTGGGACCTTAGCTGCAGGCAAAATGTGCGGGCGGAATCTTATCCGGCATGAACCCGTGCAATACAGGTGTCGCCAAGGCGGGCGGAACCAGCGCCAGAGTGCTCGCTTGCGATGAGAATCGACTACGGTGGGCATGCCCGCTATGGCGAGAATCGCTTACGGTGGCGAAACTCCTCGGTGGTGCACCGCTTGTTAACCGGAGCCATATAGGTCGCCGGCAGATAAAAGACATGCTCAGACGCGGGAGCGCTCACGGAGCGAAGACCAACGAGGTTTTGGAAAACCAACGCTAAGGAAAGGAACTGAAAACTGAAAACGAACCGAGGTTGCCGAAATTCAGCTCAAGTCCCAACTGACCGAGGAGAGGTAGTCCTTCGAGGAGCTGGCCGAGCAGCTCAAGACCGCCGAAAGGCGCTTGAATCGAGCGAGAGTCGACCGAGCAGCTTTTCCGAGCGAGCTTTTCACGCAAAAAGAGCAAAGAAAAGACAAGGACGAACAGAAACCAAGAGCAAGGCGAAACGGCTAGAAAGTTTTAAGAAAACCGGTAGAACGCTTAGCCTAACTCCGGCCCCGTTGTGCAGTTGCTCCGAGGACTGAGTTTGCGAACTCGAACAGTGCACAAGAGAAAGAGCGACACCCTAGCCCCGATGCAGACGGACGATGCATGAAGACCTGAGCTTGCGACTTCAAGCACGTGCGTAGAGAGTTAGAGCGACACCCATATCCTGATCGACTCGTTCCAGGAACGGCTCGTTAACGTAAGTTAGGCGATTCCGAAGGTAACCGAACAAGGAAAGTGCCTCCGCCATGGAGGCCTTACGAGCGAGCTTTGCCAAGTGGTTGTGCCGTGGCGCTGTAAGTGCCTCCGCCACGGAGGACTTACGAGAGCGAGCTTAGCCGCGAGGTGGATGCCGTGTTACGCAACTCGAGTTTAGGAACTTGTTGAAACCAGATCTGGCAGGAAAACCCTTAAGATTGCGGAGCCAAGAGTTCGCAAGACCGGGCAGCCATCAAGTGTTACCAGAGAGAAAGAGTAGTCTGAGAAGACAAGTGGTGAGGAGGACCGTAGGGCGCTGCGAGCATTCACCGCTCAATGGGTTGAACTTTACATGGCAGCCCGAGAGACTTGGACGAACTAACGCGAAATTTGAGAAAAACGCGGTTAGGAAACGAAAGACCTACACGAGGAACTTACGGTGGTCGATGTTCCAAGTCTTTGGTCGACTCTTTCCGTCATCCACCGCCAGCGAAACAGCCCCGGATCCGGAAGGAGTTTTGATCCGATCCCGAGCACGGAGCTCATCGCGGGACAGACAGCGCCCGGCGAAGAGCTGCCCGCGCGAAGTGATCCATCCTCGAGCACGGAGCTCGTCGCGGGATCAGACAGCGCCGGCGAAGAGTCGCCGGCGAGGAGATCCATCCCGAGCACGGAGCTGAACTAGATCTCGAAGGCGATCAAGATCGAAGGATCGATCCGATCTGGCAGGGGAAGAGACATCCTGCCCTTCTGAGTCGTAGTCCTCAGGGAGAATCTCCTGGTCGCTGATAGAGTTCGACATGCTCGATCTGCGTCTCCCCACGGACGGCGCCAGCTATCGACGGTTGAGATAACGATCTCAAGTCGCTAAGGTTCTTGAAGATTGAGATAGGAGACACACCAAACAATGCGAACAGCAACGAATGGGAGACAGGGGTTTTTATCCTAGTTCAGGCCTCTCGAGAGAGATAATAGCCCTACGTCCAGCCTTTCTTATATATCAGAGATGAATACAAGAGGTGGCTCGGCGAGACGAACAAGTCTCGACGAGATTATGGGAGTACAGGAAGCAATATGCAAGGGCCTCGTGCCCTCTACATGCCGTAGGGGCCCTATTTATATAGTGCGAGCAAACCGACCTACGAGGGAATATCGGTCGGGCTAACAACGAGATCGTGAACGAACTCGACGTGCAAATACATCCCGAGGCGATAAGGCATACTCCTAGTCTTGGGGATCACGACTCCTAATCCAATCCGGAAACCAACGTCCGGTCTTCACGTAGCCGTCGCAGACTCTTGTTCGAGACGGACTCAAACACGATTCCTTGGCCACTACGCACCACGCCCCAGAAGGCATTGGCAGATGCATATGGGCCGATAGAACCTTCTGGGGCCGGGCCTGGTAGGTCGCTTGATCGGGCCGTCAGGGAGTGGGCCATGGCAATGGGCCGTAGTTTAATCCCCGACACCTTTATATAGGCCGACGACATTGACAGTGTGCTAGCAATAAAAATTGCTGGTAATTTATAAAACAGCTCAATTTCAACCCGCAAAAAAACTGTATTCTCACAATTTTACATACCCAATTCCCCATAACAATCACAATATATATATAGTAAGGCTACGTTACTCCTAGGACTATCATAGCTACGGTACTCCTAAATTTGCTACCGACCACCTTTTTTACGTATCAGCTTCAATTTTGTGTTATATTGTCATGCATCAGTAAAACATCGCATACGATGTAGAAAAGTTACTACTGCATAGTAGTAAAGATATTACGTAATTAATATTCGATGCACAGAGGGCGTGTGCGGTGTGATTACGAATGTTTTTTCCTTTTTTATATATATTTTTCACTGGTAACTTCGATGACCGAATGGTTTGCACCAACGTGTTACCGACATTTTTTCAAACAAAACAAAACCTAACTTGCCATACTAAAATTGTTAACAATACTTTACTACACTAACAATTTTCATACTATACTTTACTACGATAGAGAATGTAGCTCAGGAAAATATTTTTACTAGTGTTGAATGTGATGTAGTAAAATATTGTACAATGAAACACTTTATTACAACGCCTGTACAGATAAAAGTAATAAAAGTACAGTATAGTGGAGTACTGTACACATATTATATAGATAGAGTCTTGTACATTGGCTAGTGGTAAAGTAATGAAAGTAAAGCTTTGTTCACAATTGTAGTAAAGCTTTGTTCAAAGTATTGAACACAGAAAGCACTAGCTAGTGGTAAAATTTTGCTTTACTATATTGTAAGAAACAATTAACTGCTACTTTTGAAACATTTACTACAACATTGTACAGGTAAAGTAAAAACAGTATTCTACAGGCGAAGTATTGTACACGTACTGTACAGAAGTGGTAAAAGGCGGAGTTGTACACGTACTACACAGAAGTGATAAATTACCAAATACAGAGTAGTAAAGGTTTGTTCATAGTTGTAGTAAAGAAAATTTTAAAAAGTGATACCGGTCAAGTTTTGTTCAAAAAAATGTTAGGAACACGATGGCACAAACGGTTTGTCAATCGGAGCTTCTAGTAAAAAAATACAGTGAAAAATGAAAAAACGACACGTGCAAGCATGCAGGAAGGATTGAGACACGCATGTAGGGAGGAGGGAGGGCGCGTGGGAGAGATAGAGGGAACACGTGTCATGTTTTGTTTGTTGGAGCATTGTAGTTATAATACTCCTAGGAGTATTCTAGGAGTATACTCCACGAGCGCCCATGTTTTCAGCTCGGCTGTACGTCATCGCGTGCCACGAGCGTCCGATACGGCTACACGCCTGCGCCTCCAAGTATACGGCTCGGCGACACGCTATTCCGCGACACGCCCACGCTATGAGCGTCCAAGTCTACGGCTCGGCGACAAGCCACCCGGCTACACTCCTACGCCCGCGCCACGAGCGCCCAAGTTTTTAGCTCGGCTGTACGCGCCACGAGCGCTCGGTACGGCTACACACCTACGCCTCCAAGTATACGGCTCGGCGATATGCTACTCAGCAACACGCCCACACCCACGCTATGAGCGTACGTCCAAGTCTACGGCTCGGCGACAAGCCACCTGGCTACACGCCTACGCCCGCGCCACGAGCACCCAAGTTTTCAACTCGGCTGTATGCCATCGCGCGCCACGAGCGCCCGTTGCGGCTACACGCCTACGACTCCAAGTCTACGGCTCGGCGACAAGCCACTCGGCTACACGTCTATGCCAGCGCCACGAGTGCCCAAATCTACGGCTCGGCGACAAGCCACTCGGCTACACGCCTACGCCAACGCCACGAGCGCCCAAGTCTACGGCTCGGCGACACACCACTCGGCGACACGTCTACGCCTACACCAGAGTTAAGTTCTCTTTTCATATAACTCTAAATTGTTTTTTGACTTGCTACTTAGCTGGTTTCAACTAAGCAGTAAGTCGGGGGCTACACCTAATAGGTGCACTTGCGTGCACTTTTTGTTTCTTTATCTTAATGATTGCAAATGAATCCGAGTGGTTATTCCGAGTAGTGAAGCTCTGACCCACGAACGGCGAACTCTAGTCACTCGATACGCGTGCCTAGAAAAAGAGCCATGAGCCAATTCGCGACGCCCGAGGGCTAGACTAGTCCGGCAGAGTGCATAACAAAAGGAAGATTACTTGGAAGAATTTAATATAAAAAAGGAAATGGAGCAAAAGTATAGAAATTACATAAATAAAGCAGTCGGACCTTGCACCCGAGTATTTGTTTTTTCATTCAGATACTGTCTAAACTCTACATGTACATGCTGCAGGAGTTCATGAGTTTTTACCTCATCGAGTACCTTCTACGACTTTGTATATGAGAAAGAAGGACCTGCGCCATGAGCGGCAACTACGGCTCGGTTATAAGCCTACGCCGATGGCAATAAGCCACCTTGCGCCCCGAGCGCCAATTTCTATTTGACCAAAGCAAAGGGCGATCCCCTTAACATGCTTTCTCAACAGCCCTTCACCAAGTGTAACAGGGTGTAGTTGAAATCAAGCCTTTGAGCCTCGGTGTACCCCTTTAAGGGCATATCACCGGAAGAGCTACAATAACAATTACCCATCTCTTGGTATACCCATGTTGGGCCACTAGTTGGTCGCTGCATGTCAGGATCAGATACCAGTGATGTCGAGATTGAGTTTCGATGGTACGCCCCAGATAGGGCCTATGCTGTACACCGCAACCCGGGTATGGATACCATACGACCAAACTCTTTCCTTAAGGTACGCCCTGTGGTGGGGTCGCCAGCTGTATTCCGAGACAGTGGGATACAGGTACCGCCTGGCTGACAACAATGGTATGCCCCATGTTGGGACACTAGCTGTGTGCCGCACCAGTCGGATACAGGTATCATTGGGCCAAACACTATCTAGATGGTATGCTCTATGTTGGGCCAATAGCTTTACTCTACGAGTATAGGTATCAGATGGTTAAAAATCACGGTATGCCCTCTGGGGCCGCTAGCTGTATCCTACTCCGGTCGGATATAGGTACCGCTCGGCTCTTCAGCCAAAATCAATGGTACGCCTCATGTTGGGTCGTTAGCTGTACATCACAAGACGAGTACAGGTACCACTTCATCAAAATCAAAATGATGCGTCTTACAATGGGCCGACCGCCAGAACTTCAGCAATCCCGGGCTGGGTATCACTAACAACTCTCTATGAGTACTTCACAGTCTCCTCGCAGATAACAGGCAGAAGCCAGTCGGGAAAAAGCATCACCAATCTACAAGCACACGACATGAAGCATGACTCATCCAAGGTGCGGTAAAGAGCAGCAACAACTCGACTATGAAGCACTCGGGGGCTACTGTGGAATACATAGTCCCCGGGTACCCACACGGCGGGCCTAAAAGACCACCCGACTGGGGATGGACCAAGTCGGGTGGATGAGGACGGATACCACTCGGACTCTAGAAGACTTTCTCGGCAAGGAAAGACATAAAGATAGAACTCTATCCCTAATTAATAGGGATGATATACTTGTAATCTCGGATAACTATGTATTTGGTTAGAGGATAGAGATAAGGAATCCTACCTCGTAATCGACCAGAACTCTATCTTGTAACCTTGCCCCCCACTATATAAGGCGGGCAGGGAGCCCCTAGTTCGGCAGGTTGATCATCATCTCCACACCCATCCATGGAGAGACTTCTCCCTCCACATTGATCATCAGATCACCATATAATCCCAGAGCACAGGAAGTAGGGTATTACCTCCACCATGAGGGCCTAAACCTGTATAAATCCCTGTCTTGTGCTACCATCGAGTTTGGATCTTGTGCATCGCCCCATATATAATCATTGCCGACAATAACCCCCGGTTAGCTACCCGTCGACAGATGGGGTCACAGTTGACACCATGCTTCTCTTTCATGACTGCGGTATATATATCCTACGAACAAATGAGATATTAAGTGGATTAGTTTAAAAACGATTGAAATGGTGTAGAGAAGCGAAAAGAGCTGGTCACTTACAAGTTTCTCCTGTGCAGCCGGTGGCATCGGTGCCTGTGTGCCGTCAGGTTGGACACATGGCGTGTGTGCTACCCTCCACAAGGTGAACCCAGAGGGCTCAAGTCCCGTCTCCGACTCTTGTAGCTTAATATGCAATGTGAAATGGCCATAGAGTTGATTGTAATTATAAAAGATAAGTGCACTTACGATATCTCGCGCAACGTGACCCATGCCTCGTCCTCCTAGGTAGGTGGCGCAGATGTCGGGGTTAGAATCCCTATTGCCTCTGTTCCTCCTTGACCTCTCGATACACTCCACAGAAGCTCACATCCGGTAGAGGTCTCTCCAGTCGCGTGGACACTTATCCATCCAGTCTAGACACCAAGGCTTGTACTCTTGAGCCTTTAGATACTCTAGAGCTTCCCTTGCCCTCGACATCTTTCTAATCCCCCTCTTGCTATGGTGCTTCAACACCGCATCCAAACGAGACAACCTGATGGCGTCCCTAACCTTCCTTGTCGCCATTGTGTCGAGCACTTGGCGGCAAGCCTCGTAGTCCTCCAGGGTTGCCCCAGGAAAAGCTGCTACCTCTCCTGAAATGAAAGAAACACATGAGCAAATACATAAAGCTATAAACACAAAACCATAAATAAATGAAATTTGGAATGTTACCCAGAACTCATGGATGACGTGATCGGCGACACATCCTCCCTCATCATCCTCCACGAGCGAGTAGTCGCTCCAATTGAACGCCAGGCATCGATCATCGCCCTTGCCTACTCGCCCTGGGTAGAGCTGCTTGAGCAGTACCCCTAACAAGTGGCCCGGCTCCTGCAGACCCATGTTGACACAAACCAATCCCCTGCACATTGAATTCAAAAAGGTATTTATCAAGTTTGTGGTTAGCAATAAGAGACATCGAATTCATAAAAGTAGTTATCAAATACCTCTCACCGGTGGCAACCTGTACCACTATCCTCTCGCTTGGATCTGCGGGGGCTCTTTGTAATTTATTGCGCCCGCAACCTCTTTTGGAGCTAGAGAACTCAGCTCCAGAGGACGAGGGCGGCTCTCAGTTGTCGTCCCCCTCCTCCTCTACCACATCGGCCTACCGGTCCGAAATCCTCCTCCAATCCTCCTCGTAGGCCTCGTCCCCTCCCTCGTCCTCTTCGTTCTCCTCCACCTCAAACTCCTCCTCGTAGCCCTCCAACGCCCCTGTCCACTGGTAGGCCTCGACCCCGCCCTCTCCCTCATCGTCGGCCTCCACGGACCCCACCTGGGAGTGGGGGGCCACCACCTCGTCGTCCTCCCCAACTGTGGGTCGGTGGCCACCACCTCGTCGTCCTGGTACTTTGGAGCACTACGCCTCCCCCCTTCCCCCCCAGACCTTCTGGGCCCTTTTAGCCAACCTCTTCAAAAGTCCAGTCATCCTACAAAAATCAAATTAAATGACATGAATTAGATGTATATGAATTTAATGAAATGAAATAATACAAAATAAATAAATATCTTAAATGAAATAAATTAGATGTATATGACATTAAACTTGTAAATTTGAGTAGCTTAAAAATCTTCGGCTTCCTCTTCCTCATCTTCCTCCTCGTTTTCTTCCTCTTCCTCTTCCTCCTCCTCCTCCTCTTCGTTTTCTTCTTCTGATATCTCTTGAACATCACTAATATCGACGTGTAGCTGTCCTGTTAAATCTTGTTCTTAGAATGGCTCCATGTCTAGACGAGGCTAGTAGTCTTCTTCCATGAGGTCGGGCAATCCACCAACTGGATGACATTTATTGACAATCCACCAATTTTTGTAATCCGGGTGCACATATGGCAGATAGAACACTAGCTCAACTTGCTCCGGGAGAATGAACACGTCAGGCTTCTGACACAGCTTCTTATGATTGATCTCAACTAGTCCAAGTTCGGGAGTAGTCCGCACCCCACTCTCAAGATCGAACCATCTGCACCGAAATAGCACTAGCGATAGATAGTTGTTGCCTGTGACATAACTCACGACGCCGCTATTTACCGTAGTTGCATTTGGGCAAGCAGCCTCAGCCGCTTTGGACCAAAATCGATAACCATAGCAATCTAGCATCCATGCACCTTAATTCTGCGGCTGCACCAACGTGACATTTGTCGGAGATCGTTGTGCACGCTGGAATGTCTTTGACATTGTACAAGCATGCGCAACAAGATTCTTTAAGGATTTTAAATGCTAATGAAACTTTACCTTATATAAGAGAAAGAAACTTACGTAGTAATGGAACAAGGTTAGAAAGTTTGGACGGTTTTGTCTGCCACCTCGTCGTTTCAGCTTCATAATTTATTCGTTCGAAGGTTCATCTAGTCTTCTCCACTCTTCTTGAATGAATTGACTACAAAATTTTATTCAATCATTTATAGAATAAGTATATATTAATAATTTAATTAAAAAATTTACTAACTTACTCGATGTACACCTTCACTTCATCCATGTTGTCGTACACGTATAACTAAATCGTAATTTTTTCCTTTGCATCCAAGTCACGTGTGGTGCTTTTACCAACATTGCATCCGGCTTGGTCATGAAATACCTCAAGATTGGAAGTACTTGGACGACGTTCCTTCTTATACCTCGGCTGTGAGACATGAACCTTGTTCTTCGTCGCAAAGTACTTGTCCATGAAGTACGCGATCTCCTGAGCCAGCCAAGCTTCGGCAATACTTCCTTCGACTCGTGCTTTGTTTTTCACCTTCGCGCTATGAATTTTCATAATGCGTTCCACATGATACATCCACCTATACTGTGCTGGCCCCTAATTTTTGCTTCATATGGTAGATGCACTAGTAAATGTTGCATGCAGTTGAAAAAATCAGGTACATAAATCTTCTTCAGCTTTGTCAGGAGCACAATAATCTCCTTTTCCAATTCTTCTATCCTCGATCCGGATAGATCTTTTGTACATAGCTCTTTTGCACACAACTCTCGATAAAACAAGCTAAGCTCTGACAATGTGATCCAAATAGCACCATCAACATATCCACGCCATACGGCTGGAAACAGACGCTCTATAAAAACCTTGTAGTCGTGAGCTTTCATTCCATTTAACTTTCATTGCTCTATACTAACGGCATGACGAATGCTCACCGCATACCATTTGGGAATTTAACCTTTTCCTTAATCCAAAGTAAAATCTGCCTTATTTGCCCACGCGTAAGGCAGTACTTTGCCCTAGGTTTTGACCCATTCTCGTCGAGGTTCATGTCTGGCCCTTTACATATCAAAGCACAGTCCTCTCGGGCATTTTTGTTATCTCTAGTGTTTTGTGGGATGTCCCAGTTTGTGTTCATGACTGCCTCGCACATGTTTTTCTCTTGGTGCATAAGATCGAGATTGTGAGGCTGCTTCAGATCTGTTGCATAAGAAAGGTTGTAAATGCTGCATTTATGAGTCCAATGATGCTCCTTACCATAGTTTGTGTCGTACCCTTTCTCCTCAAGATCGTCATGCCAGTCAATTATATCCTGCACTTCAAACTGTTATGGTGGCCCCTTCTTCGTCACAGTCGTACCTTTACAAAATGCATTTATTTGCTTCCTAAATGGATGGTTCGGCTATAGGAAACAACGGTGACAATCAAACCGACAGGCCTTACCCTCTTTTTTCAGTGTGAATGCATCAGTGTTACACTGGCATTTTGGGCACGACAACTTTCCATGCGTGCTCCACCCCGAGAACATGTCATATGCCGAAAAATCATGTATGGACCACAGATATGCGCACGCATTCTAAAGTTCTGCCCCTTATAGCTATCATATGTGAAAACTCCTTTGTTCCACAAGTCGGTTAGCTCTTCTACCAGTGGTATCATAAATAGTTCTAATTTTTTTTCTAGGAGACTTAGGCCCAGGTATGATAACAGAAAGGAACATATACTCTTCTTTCATACAGATTTGAGGTGGCAAGTTGTACGGGATAGCAAAAACTGGCCAGCATGAGTACGGCTGGGCAGTCATATTAAAAGGCGTAAACCCGTCGGTGGAGAGTCTGATGCGCACATTGCTGGGCTCGATGGCGAATTCAGGGTGTTGTTGATCAAAGTGCTTCCAGGCTTCTGCATCTAATGGATGAATCATCACGCCCTCTTTTCTACGTTTGTCCTCTTTGTGCCACCTTATGTCTCATGCCGTGGACTTAGACATGTAAAGTCGCTGCAGGCGTTGAGTTATCGGAAAGAAACGAAAGGTTTTTAGGGCCACCTTCGTTTGTTTCACTGTACCATCTTGTCCTTTAACTTCCACGTACCGACTCTCATCGCAATGCTTACAATGAGTCAGCCCTGAATCGGTCTTCCAATAAAGCATGCAGAAATTTGGGCAATAGTCTATCCTCTCGCTCGGCATGCCTAACACGCTAAGAAGTTTCTTCGACTCGTACAGATTTGGAGTCATCTTAAGTCCACTCAGAAGCAGGCTATCCAACAGTTTGCAAAGGTCGTTGAAGCAATTAGCCGATAGGTTCTATTTGGTCTTCATTGCCATTAGACGCGACACTGCGGAGAGCACGGTCATATCGGTGTGCTCATGCAGCGGCAACTTGGCAGAATCAAGTAACTTCTCGAATTGTTGGGCAAGTGGCTCGGACTCTTCCTCGAGGGAGAGATCGTACGCCTGAGCCACATCATTGGTGAGATTGTCCAATCTATCGACTTCGACATCATTATAGCCCTCACCAAAAAATCCATAGGGCTACACATAGCCGCCGGGCGCTCTCTCACACCATGAGCTACCCATACAAAATAGTTTGGATTGAAACCATGCCTACAGAGGTGTTCGCTAATATCACTTTTGGTCCTCTTCTCGGTGTTCGAGCATGCAGCACAGCGACACCACACGACCGCTGCGTTAGGGTTGGGTAATTTTCGGAATGCATCTACCACGAAGGTCGTTACCTTTTAGAACCACTCGTCCATGTGCCGTCCAGACTTCATCCAGCCATCGTACATCCACCACCGATCTTCCATTGCTTACTAAATAACGTCCATGCATGCATTCAAAATTTAGGTTTACACGGCTTAATACTAGCTAAATAGGTGGGCTTGCCCACCCACGCATGTGCGTTTCAGTGCGGTACCCGCGACACGAGAGTGCACGGGTCAAAATTCCGGCAACATAACCCCGCAGTTCCCCTAGTGCAACGACGGGTACGGCGTACCGCTTATGTTTTGCACTAGAAGAACGTCAGGGTCATGCCGTCGGAATTCCAACCCATACACTCCCATGCCACGAGCACCATACTCAAACGCACATCCGTGGGCTGTCCAAAACATCGACAGTTCGGGACCGCAACACCTTTCGTAATAGAACACAACGAATCATCATCCGAGTTCTTTACGAAAATATGCAGTGGCCCTGAACGGGTTTGACGCTGGCTCGGTTAACGACAAAAATTAATTTCATTTCACGTACGGAAGGAATAGCTATTAACTCACAAATTGTAAATGTGCTAAAAATGATGAAAATATACCAAACGTACCTGCGTCGGCGACGGAGGGAGGTATGGTGGGAGAGAGGCGGCCCAAATGAGAGGCGGCGACACGGGAATTACCGGCGGCGGCACCGGGGCAAGGAAAGCGCCGTCGGGAGGCGACTTGGGGAGGCGGCGTGGGGCAACGTGGGGCGGAGCGGCGGCGTCGGGTGGTGGCATGGGTGCATGGGCGTGGGGTGGCGTCGCGGCGCGGGCGGCGTGGGGCGGCGTCGGCGGCGTGGGGTGGGGCGGCGGCGTGGGGCGAGCAGAGGCATGGTGGTGAGAGGGTGGCCTGTGCGCAAGTCATGCGAGAACTTAGCGCACGGGCCTCTTAAATTTCAAAAAAGGGACTTTTGTGGTCGGTTCATAACCGCCGACATAGATGCCGCAATGTGGGCAGCTGAAACAAATGCCAACCACACAAATAGCGTACTGTGGGCGGCCAATGTTTCTGCCGCCCACACAGGTGGAGCAATGTGGTCGGCCAGCAAAGATCCCCCAAGGAGCGTGGGGACCATGGAGCACTGTGGGCGGCTTAACTTGGTGCTGCCTACAATGACTAGGTATTGTGGTCGGCCTTAGTTATCCCCGACCACACAGACCCCCAGGCCCCATCGGCCGTTTTCCGGCCACACACTGCCACGTCTCGATCGACACTGTCCTATGTGCTATCTAAGGTTCTAGGGCATGCCCAACACATCAAAAGTAATTCCACGGGGCTATATTGACATGAGTTTCACATTCGCCACATTTTCACTCCAGACATAGACTTTAGTGTCAGTTTCGTTCAACGAACGTTAAGGCCTCAAAGAATCCAGTTACGAAAATGCAACGCAGGTCAATATAGCCCCGTGAAAGAAATTACAATGTGTTGTGCATGCCCTAGAACATTAGATGACACATACGATAGTGTCCATTGAGGCACGGGAGGGCCGGAAGTTAGAGCCGGGAGGCGGGGGGTCTTTGTGGTCGGCTTTACTATATGCCGACCACATAGAACATGTACTGTGGGCGGCCTGCACTTGCACTGCCCACATTGGATGAGCAATGTCGTCAGCCTACACTTACCCCGCCCACAAAGGATAAGCAATGTCGTCGGCCTGAGTTATCCCCAACCACACAGACCCTCGGGCCCCCTTGGCCGCTTTGCCGCCACACACGGCCGCACCTCGATCGACACTATCCTATGTGCAATCTAAGGTTCTAGGGCATGCCCAACATATTAAAAGTCATTCCACGGGGCTATATTGACATGAGTCGCACATTCGCCACATTTTCACTCCTGACCTAGACTATAGTGTCAGTTTCGTTCAACGAACGTTAAGGTCTCAAAGAATCCTGTTACGAAAATGCAACGCATGTCAATATAGCCTCGTGAAAGAAATTACAATGTGTTGTGCATACCCTATAACATTAGATGGCACATAGGACAGTGTCGATCGAGGCACGGGAGGGCCGGAAAATTGAGCTGGGAGGCAGGGGGTCTTTGTGGTCGGCCTTACTATATGCCAACCAAATAGAACGTGTACTGTGGGCGGCCTGCACTTGTGCCGCCCACATTGCATGAGCAATGTCGTCGGCCTACGCTTACCCCGCTCACAAAGGATAAGCAATGTCGTTGGTCTGAGTTAACCCGGACCACACAGACCCCCAGGCCTCCTCGTCCGCTTTTCGGTCACACACGACCGCACCTTTATCGACACTATCCTATGTGCTATCTAAGGTTCTAGGGCATGCCCAACACATCAAAAGTCATCCCACGGGGCTATATTGACATGAGTTGCACTTTAACCACATTTTCACTGCTGACCTAGACTTTAGTGTCAGTTTCATTCAACGAATGTTAAGGTCTCAAAGAATCCTATTACGAAAATGCAACGCAGATCAATATAGCCCTTTGAAAGAATTACAACCTATTGTGCATGCACTAGAACAATAGATGACATGTAGGACAGTGTTGATCGAGACGCGGAAGGCCGGAAATTAGAGCCAGGGGCAGGAGGGTCTGTGTGGTTGGCCTTACTATATGCCGGCCACATAGAACATGTATTGTGGGCGGCCAGCACTTGCGCCGCCCACATTGGATGAGCAATGTCGTTGGCCTACGCTTACCCCGCCAACAAAGGATAAGCAATGTCGTCGCCCTGAGTTATCCCCGACCACACAGACCCTCAAGTCCCCTTGCCCGCTTTTCGGCCACACACGACCGCACTTCGATCGACTCTACCCTATGTGCTATCTAAGGTTTTAGGGCATGCCCAACACATCAAAAGTCATTCCACGGTGCTATATTGACATGAGTTGCACATTCGCCACATTTTCACTCTTGACCTATACTTTAGTGTCAGTTTCGTTCAACGAACGTTAAGGTCTCAAAAAATTCTGTTTCAAAAATGCAACGCAGCTCAATATAGCCCCGTGAAAGAAATTACAATGTGTTGTGCATGACCTGACACATGGACATTGTCGATCGAGGCGAGGGAGGGCCGAAAATTGGAGTCGAGGGGCAGGAGGGTCTGTGTGGTCGGCCTTACTATATGCCGACCACATAGAACGTGTACTGTGGGTGGCCTGCACTTGCTCCGCCCACATTGGAAGAGCAATGTCGTCGGCCTATGCTTACCCTGCCCACAAAGGATAAGCAATGTCGTCGACCTAAGTTATCCCCGACCACACAGACCTTCAGGCCCCCTCAGCCGCTTTCCGGCCACACACGGCCGTGCCTTGATCGACACTGTCCTATGTGCTATCTATGGTTCTAGGGCATGCCCAACACATCAAAAGTCATTCCACGGGGGCTATATTGACATGAGTTGCACATTCGCCACATTTTCACTCTTGACCTAGACTTTAGTGTCAGTTTCGTTCAACGAACGTTAAGGTCTCAAAAAATTATGTTACGAAAATGCAACGCAGGTCAATATAGCCCCGTGAAAGAAATTACAATGTGTTGTGCATGCCCTATAACATTAGACACATAGGATAGTGTCGATCGAGGCGCGGGAGGGCCGAAAATTAGAGTCGGGGGGCAGGAGGGTCTGTGTGGTCGTCCTTACTATATGCCGACCACATAGAACGTGTATTGTGGGCGGCCTGCACTTGCGCCACCCACATTGGATGAGCAATCTCGTCAGCCTACTCTTACCCCCACCAACAAAGGATAAGCAATGTCGTCGGCCTGAGTTATCCCCGACCACACGGACCCTCAGGCCCCCTAGGCCGCTTTCCGGCCACACACAGCCGCGCCTCGATCGACACTGTCCTATGTGCTATCTAAGGTTCTAGGGCATGCCCAACACATCAAAAGTTAGTCCATGGGGCTATATTGACATCAGTTGCACATTCGCCACATTTTCACTCCTGACCGAGACTTTAGTGTCAGTTTCGTTCCACGAACGTTAAGGTCTCAAAGAATCCTATTACGAAAATGCAACGCGTGTCAATATAGCCCCGTGAAAGAACTTACAATGTGTTGTGCATGCCCTAGAACTTTAGATGACAAATAGGACAGTGTCGATCGAGGGGCGGGAGGGCCGGAAATTAGAATAACGGGGCAGGGGGTCTGCGTGGTCGGCCTTACTACAAGCCGCCCACATAGAATGTGTACTGTGGCTGGCCTGCCCTTGTGCCGCCCACATTGGATGAGCAATGTCGTCGGCCTACGCTAACACCGCACACAAAGGATAAGCAATGTCGTCGGCCTGAGTTAACCCCGACCACAAAATGAAGTATTGTGGGCGGCCTTTATTTAACCCGCCCACACAGACCCCTAAGCCCCCCCCCAGACACTTGTGGTTTTTTACGGTTTTGTGGGTGGCATAACAGTGGCCGACGACATAAGTAGGCCCATCATGTCAGAGACGTCTTTTCTCTGCCATGTGGGCCCGCCTTGACATAATTTCGTTAGGTCGTTAAGATGCCGTGAGCTGGGTGCCTCTATGTCGATGGCATAAATTTTGCCGCGGATAGAGTTTAGTTGAGCGGCTCCAAATTTCAAATTTGCTAGAAGGCAGGCGAGTTGGCGTGACTAGGGTGGTCGGCCTTTTTACGGTTGACCACATTGTTATTTAATATCGGCGGACTTGCTTTTGGCCGCCGACATAGATCTAAAAACAACATCGGCGGTGTTTTTGCCGCCGACAAAAGATTTTTGGCCAACCACACTATTCTCGTTTCCTGTAGTGAACGTGGTGGATCTGTTGACTACAGGAAACGGAAACAATTTCGAGTGCCGAAACTAGTATCGACGGCCATCTGAGACCTGTCAATAGACTACGCTCTGTCTCGACGGCCAATAGAAGGCCGTCGAGAGCGCGTACAATGGCTGCTTAATCTCGACGGCCAAAAAACTAACCGTCGAGTATAAGACGCCCTCTGTCAGAGCAATTGCACGGCGTTATTTCTCTAATTTACATACACAATTTTCTTCTTATATATTAGAGTTTAATTCATATTTATTTTTTTACAAGTAGAAAAATGAATGAAATGAATTTGTTATTTTACATCATTTTATAAGTTTTGAATGTTAATTGAAATTGAAAATTTTGAATTAAAGTATTTTGTATAGTAAGTAACGAAACATCCGATACCGTACGATAACCTATAACTTAGCAGGAAAACACCCCATTTAGTAGTGTTCGTCGCGTTAGATGCTCTGAAAATTTTTATATTTTCACTGATGATATTATTTGATACACAAACGTCAACGCATTGTATATGTATAACAACAAATTTTATTTTATATTTTTTAAAATCAAATTATGTTGGGTTGACCGTCAAGGCCAACAAAGGGTAAAACCCTCTAGACAAGACTTTGTCTGGATGGTTTCTCCCCAAATCGTCGATAGTAATGTAGTCTCTCGAGTGTACTCAAGGGAAACTGTGTAGTGTATGTTCTCTCGACGGCTATGGAATAAATAGCAATCGAGAGAAAACGGCATTTGTCTCGAAGGCATATTGCTCGTCGTCGAGTGGTGTGCCCCTCCGCAGGGCCCAACGTTACTATTAGTGTCGACGGTTGCCCTAAAACAGTCGAGTCAGTTTGGTCTGTCTCGACAGCATAACATTGGCCGTCGAGTGGTGGGTCCTCCGCAGGGCCCAACGGTCATTGTCTTTATCGATGGTTGACCTAGAACCATCGAGAGAGGTTAATCTTACTCGACGGCCAACTTTATGCCGTCGAGAGAGGTTAATCTTACTCGACGGCACCAGGGTGGCCGTCGAGAGAAACACTATTTTAACCGTGGTTTCGGTGGGACATAGGCACATTTGTGCCTAAGTCCCACGAGCCGCGCCGCTACTACGTCCTCGCCCGCCGCAGCCGCTTCGCCGGTCGCCGCCGCCGCCGCCGCCTGTGTCACTACCTCGCCTCGCCGCCGCGACAAAGACCATTGCCTCCGCCTCCCCTCCGCCGCCTCCGCCTCTCCCCTCCCGTCCCCTACCTGATATCCGCCGCCGTCCCCATCATTGACCATCGACGTATGAGGTGATCGAATCAATTTTTTTCGTACTTGTTGTGTAGTGTCGACACGGTTCACAAAACCGCCGGTTAACAGCGCCTCCACGGGGGCCCGATTAGGTAAACCAGCGGTTTAGGGTTTAGGGGTTTGGGCAAAATTTGTTTAAATAAATTTTGAATGTAAAATATACATGAAATTTCTAAAAATACTATTATTAATTCTAAGCATTATGGCTTAAACATTCTAATGTATATTTTAAAGAATTTTACTAATTTTCATCGATTTTCACCTATTTTTACATTTTTTCCTCAGAAACCACAGCTAACCGCGAAAAACTGCCGGTTAACCATTAAAAACCGTGGCTAACCACAAGCAAAACCGGCTAACCCTAATTTTGCATTTATGGTAAAAACCGTCTGAAAACCGTGGCTAACCGTGATTAACCGGCTCCGCGCAGTAGACGGTTTGGAGCTTATCCGCGATTTTGTAAACCCTGAGTGTCGACGGCCATGCATCATTAGTCGATACTAATATAGATTTAGTGAATAAATTAGGCAATAAATAAATAAATAAAATAAATTAGTGAAATAATAAATAAATAAAATAAATGTATTTTAAATAATTGATTATTTACTCTTTAGTAATTAGTAATTACTAATATAGGTTTAGTAAATAAATTAGGAAATTAATAAATAAATAAAATAAATTAGTGAAATAATAAATAAATTAAACAAATGTATTGTAAATAATTGATTATTTACTCTTTAGTAATTAGTAATTTTTTTTTGCGATTGATGGTTGATTGTTTATTAATTTGTAAATGTTATTTAATATTTTTGGTTAGTTAATATATTAGGCTTGATAATATTGTGTCCGCAATAGTCATTCTCAATTGTGATCCTACCATACGTCACCCATTTGGAAACGGCACAACTCGTATGGAACTCGAACGGTAATTCATTATGTTTTCATACGAGATGTGATAAGCGTTTCCAAATTGTCCAGTGGACTGCCTTCTATGGGCGTCCCAGTGGACAGCCCACGAATGACCGATCAAGCAAAATTGATTGTGACACTAGTGGGTTCGAGACGAGAATTTTGACGACATAATCCTAAGAGGTTCTCCTATGCATAACATAAGTGCTCGGTAGTTTTAATAACCCTCCTGGGCCATCGTTACACTGGGATAACCCTTAGGGTTATGCTCCCGAAATCTCGCCTCGAACCCACTGGTGTCGCAATGAATTTTGCATGATCGGTCATTCGTGGATGGGTTTAGAAGCTTTCCTAAGCCTGTCATGAAACCCTCACGTGAAATGACTCATGCCTACCATAGATGGAAGAACAAAAAATTTAGATGTACGATGGATGGCAACCTAACGGACAACACACAGATGAATGGTACGAAAAGACCGATGAATTCGTGACTCATGCTTTCCAGCATGCGTCAGACCTTAACATTAAGGTGACATGCCCTTGTGTTGAGTGTGGGAATTGTCGGAAGAGAACCGTGATCATATGGAGCTCGATTTATGTAAAGATGGTTACAAAGTCGCGTACCATCGGTGGGTATATCATGGGGAGAGTCGCTGTGCAGCGTGTGCACCACCCCTATCCGTACCCGATGAAGGTTTCGATAAATCAATCAAGTGAATGATTTGATGGAAGAATTTGGTCATAATTTCGAGGACAAGGAGGCACCCACGTCTGTGTCCGATTTCATGGGACTTCTTGAGTCTGCCAAACAATCATTGCACGATGGAACCGTAGTACCCCAGCTGTCTGTTGTGGCCCGTATGACGGCTATTAAATGCAAGTATAATTTCTCGATTAATTGTTTTGACGAACTCATATCGTTGTGGTCCGATGTTCTTCCTCAAGGTCATAAGATGCCACCTACTTGGTATGAGTGTAAGAAACCTATATTATAGGTGTACTAGGAATGTCATATGAGAAAATACACTACTGTCTCAATCATTGGACGTATAAGTGCAGTTTATACTATCTTCCATATGCTAATGATTTGCTTTTGCTCCATAATTTTGATGTCATGCACCAAGAGATGAATGCGGCCCAGGCGATTTTTGATACTAACTTTGACGTAGCTGATAAGAGCAAAGATAATGTAAAACCACGTCTCGATTGTAGTGAAATATGCGACCATCTAAGAACATGATAGAGGGTAGGGCCAAGAAGCCGATATTAGTGCATTTACCGTATGAAGCTAAATTGGGAGGACCCGTCCAGTATAGGTGGATGTATCCCGTAGAGCGTCGACTAAAAGGGGTTCGGTCCAAGGGAAAAACAAGGTTCGCGTTGAGGGTTCGATAGCAGAATCGTACTACATGCAGGATATTATCAACTTTTGCAACAAATATTTGCCGAGAGAGCATAATGTTAACATATACGTACCACGGTACAACACAGTATGCATTGACGTCCAATCTGACCTAAATCTGTTCCTTGGAAAAGGTAATTATGTGGAGAGAAGTACAAGGCGAGAGAGCACAAGAAGAAAGGATGGTGGCACTATTATATGTGCTCGATAATATGGAGGAAATGGTAGACATGCAAAAACAATTCATCTGAAATGAATGGACTGGCGGTAATGACCCCAATCCGGATGAGAGAGCGAAACTGATGAAGGAGGTTGCTAGAGAAGGACGCCCAAACTTTTTAGTTTGGTTCTGGAAACATGCAAGTATTACTTAGTATCACGTAAGTATTTAATCTAATTTCTTACAATTTATAACATCCGCTATCTTTTCTAACGCAGTGCACCACCCGTGCGAGCTTACATAATGATCTTCGTATCATGTCGCGTGGACCAAGACAAAGCGTAAAGCTGCATGGAACTTACGATGTTAATGGGTTCCGATTCCGGTCTGCGTCTCACGAACGGTCAAAACCTAATTTGAAGACAACAAATAGCTGTGTACTATGCTAGGGGACAATGGCATGGAGTATTATGGCATCATCGTGGAAATAATTGAACTATTCTTCTAGGGAAGTAAAGAACTATCGATTCTTTTATTTCGTTGCAATTGGTTCGATCCTATAAAAGGGGTTAGACGTCGACCTCAATTAGGAATAGTGGAAGTGAAACACACCTCGAGGTTAAAAGGGTATGATCCGTTTATCCTTCCTAACCAAGAAGAACAAGTATATTACCTACCTTATCCATGCAGTAAAGCAATAGAAGGTATTACTAAACATGATGAGAAAGACTTGAAGTCTTGGTGGGTTGTATACAAAGTTTGAAGACTGGGAAGGTTAACTACCCCAACGTCCGATGACTATCATCATCCAATACAAGAACAACGTACGAACGGCAATTTCGTGATTGATATTGGTCATGGACTAGATAATCTAATAGGCAGAATTGATGATGATGTCGCTGAAGAAGTTAACCCACCCAACGAAATGGGCGACATCGAGGAACCTATGAACGATCCTCTCGATGTCGATGACACATACTTCTAACTTAAGGTTATTAATTATGCATATTTTTATTTACTTATTAAAATTATTATTCCTCACTGACATTACTTTATCTACAAGATGGCACGACGACAGTTCAAGAGGAGCACTTCTGAGGAGGACGAGGGCGACGACCGTGAGGGCACACCGGGTTCTGTCCGTGCGGGAAGACACTACTCCGATGAGGAGCTGGCCCTCACTGAGGAGTCTGGGGCCGGTGAGGCGGACACCCCGGGCTCTAGCCAGGCAGGGGCTACTCAGACATCAAAAAATAAGAGGGGGCCCAACAAGAAACCCAAGGCGCCAAGAAATCCGGCGAATCGGATTGTGATCAAGATTGACGGGGATAGGTAAGTTATAATAACACATGAATTGTCTTATTATCAATGCAACATACTAACTCTGTTATTTATATTCTTTGTAGCAACATGTCCTGTGTCAATCCTAGAAAGGACCACACTCAGCCAGGTCCCGCGCTTAGGATATGATAAGACAGTACTACCCTGGGATGGTCGAAGAGGAGGGGGCATCCCATCCGGCTTACTCCTGCGATAATTACAAGGTCGCCGAGCACGATGACAACACTGCCGCCGAGGAGATTAAGCGGAAGTTTTGGGTGAGTTTGAACACATCTTTTTTTTTTGTCATTTGTCGAAAGGGTATTTACTGACATTACTATCACACTTGCTTGTAGCTTAGGTACCATCCTCGTGCAGGGTTGGAGGAGACCGGCTTTGACCCGGTGATAGATAGAAGTGCCAAGCAGAAGGTGCAGGATCTGATGTCTGGGGCACGAGTCTCGGCGATCGAGGACTTCTACAGGTAATCACTTAATAAATTTCTATTCTTTGGTATATTTCTAACGCATCCTAAATTTCAATTTTGCCAGGAGAGAGCATGATGAAAGGGTCGGCAGCTCTTTTGCTCGGACAAAGTACCTCACAGCTCCGCAGTATCTCACCGTTCGGCCAGATTGGGCCTCGAACGTCTCGGATGCCTAGGAGGCCCTGACCAACCATTGGGCTAGCCAGGATTTCCGTGATAGGTCTGAGATGGCCAAGAAGAACCGTGCTACTAAAGGCGGTAGGACTACTGTCGGGAAGATGTCCTTCGCCCAGCTTAGGAAGAAAATCGTAATCTTCTTTAATCCCTATTTGCAGCTTTATTTTAGCACTAAAAACCATATTTTCTTTACTTTGTTTTGCAGGCCATCATCACCGGACAACTGCCACCTTGGCTGCAAGTGTTCCGTAGGGGGGCCACTCCTTGCAAAATAAGGATGGTTCCATGGGGCCCGTGGACCCTGTTGCTGCGCAGCGAGAGGTACGTAAAATGTTGATACCGAGTTTTGACGCAATTTACTATTCAACAATTCATGCCCAATGTACACTTCCACGTAGGCACGCTACAACGAGGCTTACGCCGAGAAGCACGGGTAGGAGAAGAACCCGGAGGATGAGCCGCTTGATTCCGTGCTGATCCACCAAACTATGGGTGGGAAGGCTCACGGGAGGCTAGTGATCGGCCAGAACCACCTGAGGTAGGTTTTGGTTGTATTTATAAGTCAACTCAGTTAAAATTTCATAACTACTAACAACACTTTGTTACAGGTCCGAGGATTACATGCCCGCTGTGCGGGCTGGCCACACATAGGCCAAGAGCCGACGCGCCTTCGAGTCCAGACTCCAGAGGGAGAGGGAGCGGGAGAGGGAAGAGAACAGGCAGATGCTGCACGTGATGCAAGAGAGCCTGAGGACGGCGGAGGAGGCGTGAAAGAGGCAAGAGGAGGAGATGGCTCGACAGCGAGCGAAGTTTGAGGCAAGGTTCGCCTATTTGGAGAGCCTATCTCGACTAGCTGGGGAACTCCAAATATTCATTCATATATATCTTACCATTTAATTAACACATCACATGTCAAATTTGTTTTAGGCTGGCCCGAGCGGGACTAGTGGCGGTCTGGGGTTCTACGGGGGTCCACCACCGTATCGTAGTGGATTCGAGGCCCCACCTCCCTACCAGAGCTACTACGGGGGCCCGTCGCACCAGCCTGTTGCACAGGGTACCTATGGTGCACCTCCTCATCACCAAGCTCTCTACAGCAGCCCACTTCCCCTAGCAGGTGACTACGTGGGACCAGCTCACCCACATGGTGGTTTCCCATACGTTACTGAGTTGGTAAGTCAGTCGACCTCGAAATATGTATTATTACTTTATTTCAACACATACAATTAACTAATATGTCTATATTTGATTCAAGGGATCGGGTTCTGTCGCCCCAACAGCAGCTCATGCACACGAGGGATGGGAGACATCGGGTAGCCAGGAGGCCGACTTCGTCAACAACCTGTTCAATGGCGCTCCGCCGATCTTTACCCAGCCGTCCCTACCCCCTTCAGGCGATCCTCCATCTAGCAAGCATTAGGTGACTAGCTAGCTAGCGATGCATATGTTTTGGTTATCGTATGTTTGTGGACAATGAATTGTGATGTTCTATATGTATGTCGTGCGTGCTTTTTGATCGTTCATTTGCTTATGTGTGCCGTGCCTTTTAGTTATTTGTGTGCAATTGTTATCTTGTAGTCGCATGTGTGCGACAATTGGGGATATATGCATTATGGGCATTTTGTGTTTGCAGGTGCAGTAGCTGCTGTAGTTTTCTTTTTTTTTTCCAAAATTAAAACAATTTTTTTACTGCACAGACATACTCTCGACGGCCGACTATAAGTCGTCGATACTATTCAACATCTGGACATGATACTCTCGACCGCCGTGTATAAGCCGTCGAGAGTATGTAACCTGGGCAGGTTGGTTTGGTGGGGCCCGCTCCTCCTGTCACTCGACTGGTCGTACGTGGCCGTCGAGAGTATGTTCTCCCGTCACTCGACTATTCGTTTGTGGCCGTCGAGAATATGTTCGTCATGCGCAAACGGCGTCTGTTGCAGTACTCGATAGTTTTTTATATAGCCGTCGAGAGATACAGTCTCGACGGTCGAGCCGTCGAGAAGGAGTGCCTCTCTCGACGGCCTTCTCTCAATGGCTGGCCGTCGAGAGAAGCTTGTCCCGACGGCTTTTGTGCTGGTGTCGATGGTTTTGTCACTCGACACTGACGCGAGGAGGTCTCCCTAGCTTTAAACATATAATAATAGATAAGGAGGACAAGGGAGGTTACCTTACGTTCTTAAGCTCATTTTTAACATACAATTAATTACTATATTATGTCTCAACATCATCGGGTTCACAACATAATAATACAATAGGGTTGGCATCATATCATTATACACGTGAAAAGGGATAGGCAACACTCCTTAGCAGGGAGTGCTACCCGTCCCATCACCCTAAGCCGAATTTCTTCCCACTGAACTTGAAATGGATCATCTCCATCCCCAACCCCGGTCGGATGACAGACACCTAATGAATTCCCATACTCGTCGAAACTACATGTCGCCATAGCCATAGCCGCCCCCTTCTTATGCGGTGGCATAGTTCACCTTAATGGTTGACTAGGGTATAGTTGGAGACTAGGTAGTGGGAAAGAATAGTGTTGCCGATGATGTCGTTAGGACGAGGGGGATATCAAGATGCTACCCATGGCACTGGCAGCTCCTCCCATGTGTCGTCTCCAGCATCAACTTGTGCCGTCGTCTCCTCCCATGCGCACGCCACCTCAGTGATGGATTCTCTTCCTTCGTCGTCCTTCCTGTCGTAGTCTCATCTTATCCCTGCACCGTCATTGCATCCCCTTACACCACTGTTGCAGTACCTCTTGTTGTGATCACTGCCTTGCTCATTCATTAGATCTTGCTTTCAATGACCAATGCTTGAGGGAGTAGGTAGAGAAGCTAGGATGGCTACCAACTTAAGAGATGGAGGAAGGGCTGAGTTCCGAGGAGAGAAATATGCGAGGCGGTATGCGAGGCGGAGGAGCTATCTATACGAGGAAGCAAAAGTTGAGTGTGGTTGTGTGGGATACGGCTCGAGAGATGGGAATAATGGCCTAGTGGACTACCCCACGGACTATAAGTGTTGTGCATGGGATTTGAGGATAAGTGTCTGGGCGTCTAGATGAGTGAGGAAAGTTATATGCTTGGCTACCTTTTGGAATTCCATTACAATCTTAAAAGGATAGAAAAATCCCTACAAGTAGCCTCTTTCACCTGGGGTGATGGACCCATGGACTACTATTCTCGACAACCATTTATCCGACCGTTGAGAGAACTTGTCTCGATGGTTGAACCGTTGAGAAAAGTTGTCACTCTTGACTAGGTAGTCCCGACGCCATCTATTGACTGCCGGTTGTCGAGAATGGGTTGTCTCGATAGTTTCAAAACTTTTATCTACAGTTCCGGCCGTCAAGATTTCGAGTTTCTCATGCATTGTCTTTGAATATTGGATACATATACATAGTACATAATATCATATGTGTAATATCTAAAAATAGAAAATAGCATACTTGTGTATTATTAATTAATCTGATTAAAATCACTAAAAATATTATAATTGTATTAATGTTTATAAATAAATCTTTACATTATTGGCCCACCGTACGAGGCTATATATCCAGAACTAAACATGATTTTTTTTCTTTACCAAATCAAGATAGCGCAAATGCTTGGCGACTGGCGAGAGTAACTACTTATTAGGGCATCTCCAATGGGGACACCTCAGCAGGCTATAAGAGCTCCACATAGGACTTTGAGCTGAGGTGGAGGAGAGAGGACGCGTCCCAGGCTAGCGCCGGTGCTTAACTTAGCGCCCGACGCTAGCAGCCGTCCCGATGCACAGACCCATGCACGCTCTCTCTCTCTCTCCGCCCACAGGAGGCGTGCCAAAAGGAGGTAGGGTCGCCGCGCCGGAGCAGCCACAATGTCGTCGTCCATCGCCATCGCCGCCCGAGTAGCAATGCCGCCGCCGCCGCCGTCGCCGCCGCCGTGACGGAGAAGCGGAGTCGCTGCCGCCCATCGCCGAAAGCCGATCAAGCAGCAACCGCCACCGCCGCCCCATCGCCGAAGGCGCCGAATCAGCGTCCGTGCGTTGCCGCGTCGGTGCCTTGCCCTCGCCTCGCCGGAGACACCGCCGCCGCCGCTGGATCCAGTCGCCGGCGAGGGAAGCAGAGGGAGGCGCAGCAAAGCAGCACGTCATCTCTCTCCTCGTCGGCGAGGAAGGGGAGGGAGGCCCGGCGGAGGTGGCGGCGCGGTCCCGGCGTGGAGGGAGGCGGCGAGCAGTGTGGGGACTGGGGATTTGGGGGAAGAATGGAGTACGGGGAGGAAGAAAGGAAGCCCAAGTAATTAGCTGTGGGTCCCATTTATATTTTGAAACATGTGCTTATAGTCAATATGTTGAAGGAGTAGTCTTTTAAGTTCGACGTGATATCTTATGTAGATTCAGAACCAAGAGGTTGGCTTTATCATTGGAGATGCCCTTAGTTAACGGATGACCGGCAGGTACCCCTAATTAAGGTGGCCACCTCACGACAAGCCAATCAACAGTGCTGCTAGCTATAACTAGCTAGCCTCAGGCAAGGCATCTCTTTCAACACATATAATGCGAGATTTCGTTTTTCTTTTTCCTTTTGTTTTTCTTCTCCTTTTCGGAGAGATCGGCCAATGGTGCGAGCGAGAGTGCGAGTGATGGGTAGTGTCATTAGCGGCCATCGTTCTCACTGGCCCATACGTACTGTGGAATGAGATCATTGCTAGTATTTGCCTACAAGGAGTAGTGGGGGATCGAAGGGTTTGGAATAAGTTCTTATCCGATTGGACCTCACCTCAGCTGCTAACTGCTGCTGCTATGCACCAATCGTACACAAGGATCCAAGGGTACGTTAAGGTCGGCCGCTAGCTCCGTAGAGCCTGGCTTGTTTTATTCCCAGGATAGCGTACGCATGAGGCTGTTTTGAAGCTGATCAAGGTTCAAGGACTAAAGGTAGCCGCGTTGTATATCGATCTAAAGATCATTTGATCCCCTAAATTATACAATAGTCCATTCTACGTACGTCAATTATGATAACCGGAGCAAATTACTCCCTAGTTTGTTTTATGCATGTGGTTTTGCTATTCATAATTTAAATAAATTCAGTTTATACCCTCAGATTGCTGGAGAAGTAAATAAGTAAGTTCAATGAACTTCGTAAATCATAAAACATAGAAAAAAAGTCTACTTCATAAATCAATGCTAATCTTCTTGAATTGCTTACGATTTAATTTGGGGCGGTGAAAACCGCAAGAGCTTGATTCTTGTTAGGTTTTGTGTCGAATATATGTATGAGTATGTTATATGGACTCTTTGTTGTAATAGGCAGGATTGGTTTAGAGTTAGAGTTAGACTCTAGCCGGGCCTCTACTATATAAAGGGAGGCAGCCCTAGTATAACAAGGACAACGACTTCATAATAGTAGCATAAGCAAGAGGAGGTCAACGACCGGCATGTGGTCGTGACCTAGTCAACTGGTGTGCTGCGGCATTATATATGGATTGGGGAGGAGCACCCATAATCAGAGCCCCGTAGATGTAGGTGAAAGCCAAACTGTGTTACCAAACATCGTGTCTCCTGTTGTCGTTTGTGATCTTACATCGGCGTATCCTGACAAGTGGTATCAAAGCTTGGTTGTCCAGGTTGGCCATGCGGAAGATCTAGGGAGAGACACGAGGTTTATGCATACACAAGCGCCATAGAAAACACCTCATCGGCGCAAGGTGGGTATAGCGGCGATCGATGATACGATCGGTGGTGTTGGACACATCGGGCAGGAGGCTCGAATCATTTGATGGGCTACCATTGGCAGGGATTGACCAGACGTGGCGATCGGGCTGACAAAGTAGCCGGCGATGGCGACGATCTCGGCGTTCGCGATCAGACCGGCAAGCGCGGATGGATGCCGGATAGATCGGAATAGCGAGAGCAGTGATGCGACCGGATATTGCATAGAAGGCGCTGCATCACGACACTGGAGGTAAGCTGTGGCGTGGATGTGGAAAGCCAGGGTGCGGCATGTCTTGCCGTGCACGGATGACGTGGTGCACGGTGGCAGGCTGGGAAGCCTGCTCGAGGGCTTGAACATTGGATCTTGAGTTGAAGGAGTTTGTTCGTTGTTTTTTCAGTGAATTTTTCGACGAAGGTGGACGTCCTCGGCAGGTCCCACGGAGTACGAGGTCACTGTCCACGTATGGTGAATAGTAATACTGTGGCCATGGTGAACAGTAATGAGGCGGCGTCGGCCCAGGCAGCGTGGGGGTGCAGCGGTCCAGGCAGGGCGGCGCACGCGGCGGCCCAAACGTGTCACAAAACCTCCCCTTAACAGAATCTCTTCCCCGAGATTTGGAGAAGGGTAAGACCGGTATTCCTCCCCCCTTAACGGAACGTTGCTCGACCATCTAATTCGGAGAAGGCCTCTGAAAATCCTGAACATGTGGATTACGGTCTGTCACACTTTTCCTGTGCACACCATCGTTTAATTATTCACTACATTCCAATATCCACGATCTCTTCTTTCTCCCTGGTGTGAACCTTAGGGTTTTCTCGCACGATGGTCTCCATCATGATGTCATCGTTTCCTTTGCTATCCAAACACGGTATTTTCTTTGATTCACCAGCAACGCCTTTTGTATCCAAGTCATATCGGTATCCTTTTGATATGATCCTTGGTTGCCTTTTAGCTGGAATCCTCTTTTCCTTAATCGGCAACCTTCCTTTACACCGCCTTCAATGGTCATCTCTGGTTTTTGATGTTTCCCTTTCTTTGGTGATATTTTCGATCAAATCCTCATCCAAGAATAGAAAAGAGGGAAAAGCAGTTGAGCAAAAGGGGTACGGTATAGAAGTTAGAGAGAAAGGATAGAGAACAGAAAGAAATCTTATTCCACAAACGATTTGCACTATCGCCCGTTGTTTCGTACTTGAATATGGCTCCTTGATCCAAACTTCCAGCGGAAATAGGTAGGCAATAATTTTGAACAAGGGAAGAATGTAGAAACGCGACAGAGAGAATATAAAGAAATCTTGGTCCACCAATGACTTCTTGCATGTTGCTGCCCTTTGTCCGTTGCTTCCTTCTCGATGTTCCGGGATGGTTCGAAAAGATGGGAGGCTAAGCGACGTCCAACTTAATTTTAAAATAGTTTCAGAAAAGTCAATTTTAGCACCCAATACAAAGATTCAAACGAATAAAATCCAACACGTTCTTATCTTCCACACACTGAGGGTGCTACGAAGATTTATCCAATTTAAAACCAAATCAGACAAGGCTTGTATACATGAGCAAGAAATTAGTGATTAGAATAGTTCTTTATTATCAGCTATTTTATTCTCCATACATACGGAGTATTTAAGTTTCATTTAGTGAAGCTCTAAACTGTTTTAAAACAAAGAGAGAAAAATTTTCGTACGGAAACACGGGGAGTGTATCGTATGTTTTTTTATACCTCTTTTTTATATATATAATTCAAATCTCTTTTTTACCACTTTTTACAAGAACATTTTTTTGGAACCATTTTCATTTTCTTTTTATATATAAAAAATGCTCTTTTATTTTTGTAAATCAATTTTTTGTATTTTTCACCTTTTTGGAACAACATTTTATTTTTGAACCATTTTTATTTTTCAAACATTTTCCTTTCGAAAAAGTTTGATGAAACTTTTCAAAAGAATACAAAACCCTAAGCAGTGAAAGTAAAGTGTTGGAGGTTTCGAAACAATTATTGTTCGAAACAGAAATTTTGGAGAAATGATTTTTTTGTATATATGTATATATATATATAAAGAGCTTGCATAACCCTTTATAAATGATTTCTCTTTTCAAACTGAAACAAGAAGTTTCAACTTAATAAATACAATTGGTAAAAATTTAAAAATAATAATGTACCTTCCAAAACCACATACAAAACAACCCCTTTTTGTGGTTAAACCAAAAGCAAATCATTTTTCCATTTTCTTTCAATAACAGAAATAATAGAAACATTTTTATTCTTTTTAGATTTTTTTTAAAAAAAAGGTATATTCAGAAACCAACAATGTTTTAAGTAAATATTTTGTTGGAAAAGAGGACGATGTTTTTATAGGTAAGTTGAATAAATATTTTAAATCTACCCATTTTCAACCAAAATAGGAAGTATCAACTTAGTAAAAACCTTTTCCATCTTATCTTTATTTTCACTCATTATCTTGATCTTCATACACCAATTTCCTTCGTTAATGTTGAAATGGCGGATTTTCATGGTTCCTTCTTCTAGTCTTCTTGTAGTTGCGAACATTAAAGCAGGCAATACACCAAACAATTTCCTACTATATAACTAACTATCTATATTACTTCTAACTAACGAATATCCGCATCTCAATGAGAAAACCAAAAGTTGGCACGGTATACTCCACACAAAAATAATTTAATCAGACGAATCCTGACACTTAATATTCAGAAAGTCATGATCATTCGTCTTTGCGAAGTAATCTTCTAATTTACTGTTAAAGTCCTTTCTTATGTCTATTAATATTTCTTCCTTCGTTTCAGTCGTCCATTGTGGAGAGCACCTTTCAAAGTTTTCTTCCAATTTCAAATCAATATATGATCCATCTAAGGGAATAATTTTATTCAAAATGCATTCTTTATATGAAGAGTCGAAAATTTTTCGTGTTCTTCTTTTATATTCATATTCATTATCGAGGAGTGTTGTAGCAACACCCTAATTTTTTGTTTTCTTAAAATTTTGAATATATAATAATTCACTCCAACTATATTTCTTGCCTTATGAAGAGCTTCATTAATATTCCCATATTTATTCCATTATGCCTCTCCTCCAATTTCTTTTGCTTCTATTTTTTATCTTATGACTTCTTCGAATATTATATATAATCTTGAGACTTCTTCTATTATAGGAAAAAATTCATTTATGAAATGAAAATATTATACAATACTATATAATATTGATGGCATATAACCTTTCTCTTCATGCTTATTGTTATACTGATTCAGAAGTTATCAAGAATGCATTCCTGTACTTCATCAATAATTATATATCCTTCGAATTAAATATGAATGGGTTTGGGGGAAGTATTCTCAATTTATTCTCAGTCCCAAAAGTGAATACTTCAACACCATATTGGTTGACAGCCTTCTTCATTGCTGCAAAATTGGAGGCCAATAAAACAAGCCAGGCAACCGATTATCCTTTTCTTTTAAATGTTCAGATATAACTTTGTATCCATTTTCTATAATAATATATTCAAATAGGACCCATCTTCTAGTAGAACTTTCCTTACTATTTAGTTGATTATAGTATCTACATATGGCTTCACAATCTGTTCTGACTGTAAATTCTTTAAATCGTAAATATAACCTGAATGAATTTATAGCATAACTTATAGCTAAAATTTCTCTATCAGTATTATTCACAGTTTTTAACTTATAACTTTCTATGGCATATCTGCATATTTTTTCTTCTGTTTCTGTGAGTACTTATTAGGTTTTTTTGCTTTCACACTACACCCATCCTACTTTAGAAGCAGTTATTTCAATAATAAAATAGTAATCGTCTAATGGTAATTCTAATGGTTTTAAATCTTTGAGTTTATTTTTTTATTATTACTAACTTAATATCTTTGACCATTTTTATTTGGAGCTAAAATTATTTTTGACCATTTTTTAACTTCGCATATAGAGGTCCTACTAACTTTGCTAGATAATCGATATAATTCCTAGCATAGTTCGCAATTCCTAAAAATTGTTGTAGAATTGTATGGGGAAATTGTAGAATCTTTTTTGCAATAGGCTCTTGTAACTATATTTTTCCTTCTTCTATATCATGACCAAGGAACATAATCCTTTCTTTACAAATTTCTGTTTTCTTCGTTAGATAGTACTAACCCATTTTTGTTATATCTTTCTAAGGAATATTTCTAGGGCCTTGTTCTTTTTAGCGTTACGTACCGTTGCATATTACTGTAGCAAATTTTGTTATTTTTATATAGCTGATATGTTGTGATAATTTGTAACAATTTTTCCGTGGCTGTTAGTAGTCCTTCCAAAGATCCTAAACTATTTTTAAATTATTTGTTTTATAATCTTTTGACCTCTTTCTGAGGGCTCTCAAATTTTCTACAGTAATACGTCAACGCAACGATACGCTAAAAAGAACAAGGCCTAGAAGAGCGATACATTCATTATAGGATTTTGAAAATACTAGTAAGTCATCTATATATACTAATATAAAATCTTGATTTTCATTAAATACATTTTGCATATTTCTTTAGAGTAATGCAGGTGCATTTTTTTAATCCTAACAGCATTACAGGCCATTCAAAGTGTTCTTGTGGACAAGTGAAAGTTGACCATTCTATAGAATCTTTTGCCATTTTTTACTTGCCAAAACACTTCTTGTAATGCATTCTTGTTTATTAGCAATATAATAACCATCCACTACTGTATTATCATTTAACCTTTTATAGTTTGTAATCATTCTAGACTTTCCTCTAACTTCGTCTGTATGATTTCTAATTATAAATGTAGCAGATCTATGTGGACTTCTGCTTTCTCTTATTGCTCCTAACTTTAATAATTCTTCCATGTGCATCTTAAATTCTTCTATATCTTTGGTGTAGCTAGCATCTGTATGACTTGTTTTGATTTTATAATATGGCTTTATTATGTTATTGTTACATTCAATGGAGTTTTTATCCCAATGTTTCATAGGATCTCTAATAATTTGAATATCCTCTAATCTTTGAACTATCCTTTCTATATCCTTCTTTTTTATATCTCTACACCAATTTGGCGCAAATGATTGTAATCTTATGCATTTTATATGATAATTTGTTAGGTAAAAGTATTTTATGGTTGGATTTAATTGTTCTTCTATCTTAGTTGTAGGAGTTTCAAGGTTTGAAATTTTGGGCATGCCACCGCGCTTTCGGACTTCCAAGATAGATGAGACACTGTCTTGGTGTGGTATAAATGTAATACTTTGTTCATGTATAATAGCGGTTTGAAGGGATTGTTGTAAGAACCTTAAGCCAATTATCATTTATCATAGATAAGTCTTTTATTGTAATTTCATCTATGCTACATTTAGTGCCATTTATGTATACTTCAATGTTGTGTGCTAACTGATTATGATTTTTTTCTAATCCCAGACATATCAATTGATGTTTCTGCTTTATCATCATCTATCGTGTGAACAAGTTATGAACATTTTAAGAAATACTTATCATGAATAATATTTTTAGTGCATCATGTATCTACTAAGGCTAATATTTTGTAAGTAATATTGGGTTTTACTTTTATTTTAATAGGAATTCTGATTCCTAATATATCTTTAAATGGTATTTTTACGATATATTTATTACAAAACTATTTATAGCATCTTTTAACTAAATAGTTTTGCTGTTTTGCTATCCTTTATAGTAACTATTTTTTCTTTACCTTCAAGTAACATTTTTTTCTTAAATTCAGTATTCTTTTTTTCTTGGACTTCTTGTTCATTGTCTACCTTTACTAATTCTTTTTCTTCCCATAAAGTTTTGAGATCCTCCATTTCTTCTTCTAATTAAAACACTTATTTTCTTTTTTAGTATGAAACAAATATTTTGATGTTTCTTTTAATGCTTCATGGTATTCTATCATATATTAAGAAAGCACTAAGGTTCTTAGTTCCTCTAGCAACTCTTTAGTTTGGGTAATTTCAAAACTTAGTTTTTCTGTATTTCCTAGCACGTTGATAACTTGTTTTGTAATAGGAAATTTCTCCAACTCTGATTTCTTGTATAACAGGTTCACTTCTTCCTTGACGTAATCGATATTTTTTTTATAATCTTATTTCTTTCTAATTTATTGTCTTTTAATATTTCTAATGTTGAGGTTATATTGCTATTTAAGGGAGATGTTGTTCTAGAAGTTGTTTGTGCTCCTTGTGAAGCCTTTCTAACTTTAGTATAGCTCTTGTGTTTTTCCCCCAAGTAGTATAAAAGTTATACAAGAGGTCAACAATTAAATTAAACTGACTTTGGAAAGTAAGGAAAGTATGATCTTTATTGGAATTTACTCTACACCTTATGTCAATATTTCCATTTTTTATATATTTAACAAATATTGGAATTGGAATTATAAATAAATGCATACCTATTGATGCTGCTATATACCATTCAATGATGCTCCCTAATGGTAGTGTGTATTGAATACGTGTGATGCTAATGACTGTTAGTAGGTAGCAACAAATATACGAATGTATAGTAGCACATAATTTATGTTGCAGTGTATGCCTCAACAGCATCATCTATAAAATCACCAACATTATGTGATGCTATCGATGCTGCAACTATCCACAAATATAGCAACAAACGAGTATATCGCTATATGTCATTTCTATCGTAGTGTGGAAACATTCTCATTACTATCGAAAACAATATTATTTGGGTGAAACCACACAAACAATGCTTGCTACGCCCACAAAGCATGCAACTCATCATAGTCCGGCTCCCGCCCAGCTTCGAGGACCCTGGGTTGATCAGTTGTACACTGAGAGCATCCCCATCACACCCCTCAAAATGGCCTCTATTTCAAAATTTTTCAAATGTATTAGGAGGGAATTTGATCCATGTGAGTAGCAGTTTGCACTGTAGCAATTAATGTAGCGATGCAGGAAAATTTGAAGGTCCTGCCGAGAATGCTCTGAGTAAATAGCCTCATGCTCCAAACAGTGCAGCCTTTCCCTTCCTTCCAAAGGGCCGCAAAAGTGACCGACAGGCGACGGCTACCGGACGGAAGTGGAGGGTCGGAGCCACCCTAGCGGCCTAGCCTAGCCCAACCTAACACAGTGTCAGTGAAGCCCCTTCTCTGAAAAAGCTAGCACAGTGGAGGGCCAGTACGTGCCGGCGGGCGGCGGCCGGGGCGAGGTTGCACGGCTGGAGCCGGGGCCCGGGCCACCCCTCGTACGCCCTCCCTCCCCTGCCCGGTCGTGGCGTGCGCCGCGTACCGTGCTATCGCGCCCGCCTTTTGGCGCCTTTCCGCGCGCGCGTGCATGCGGACGCGGCCAAAGGCGAGGAGCAGGAGCTCGGAGGCGATTGGCGGGCACGGGCGGGGGCGGTGGTCACAGCGGCCAGCCAATCAAACCATGGCCCATGGGCGGCGACGACGAGGAGGCCGGGCTCGACGCGGCTCTGGCTCTCGCTCTGGCTCCAGCCTTTAGCCCCCTGGCTTTAGCACTGCCGCTGCACGTGATCCGAGGCCACTTTGCCAGCCACTCGCGTCGCCCGCTCGCCGGAGCACTTTGCCACTGACTCACTGACTGCCTGCCTGCCTCGCACACGACGACGAGTAAAGCTGCCCCTGCAAAGGAAAAAAGGAGACCCAGTTCAGTTCTCACACCACGTCCCCTCGTACAATTCAGCTTATTGTAGAGCGTAGAATTCAAAATTTATAAGTTTTTAAAGAGAGGTTTACATGTTATTTAAAAATAATTAAAAAATATTTTCAGAATATCTAAAAGAACTACTAAAAGCCTGAGAAAAATCATTACAAATTATTATACCAAATAAGCTATATAAAAAAAATAAATTTTATTGAAATGCTACGCTACGTTAAATTGAAATATATAATCCCTCACCTAAGCCCTCACCGCAGACCTCACACAGTCCACACACACGCATAGACGTACCGCGTACGTACGCGCGCACTGTCTACCTCTAGATCTTTTTCTCCATCTCTTCGGTGACCGATGGGTGCTGTGATCGCTTGCGCCTCTCTCTCTCTCACTCAGTGCTACTGCTGTGAGAGACTGATGAGACTGCGAGGTTAGAGGGACCCTCCGTTGTGCGGACAAGGACTCGCCGCCTCGGCGTCGCTTGCTTTGCTTACACGTCTGCGCTGCACGAGAATCAGGCGGAGATGGCACGGCGGTTTTTGTTTTGGCATATCATATGTTGGTGGGGCGAGAGACTGGACCTGTGATGTGATGGCGTTTTGGCACATCGTACGATCGGGTCGCGTCTCCCCAGAGCATGGTAAAGCACCTCCTAATCGATATGTATTATAGAAAATGGTTTGGCGGTTTTGTAAAATCAAAGCCTGCGTAATTTCGGTCTAGTCCATTAGTCACGGTGTGTTGAACATCGGTGAGCTTTTTTGTAGGATTATCTTCTACAGTGTCTCTTCATCACCTTTATTTTATTTATAAAAAAAATTCTTATTTTCTTCGTATCTCCAATGGTTTCGTCTCACTGTTAGAAATTCATTTACGTTCATGTGACAAAATCCTACAAGTGGGCAATATGCATGAAAAACTTTTAGGCTCTGTTTGGAAGTGGAGTTTTTTAAAACCATGGTTTTGTAAAACCATGGTTTGTGTTTTGCTATGATCATGAAAAACCATGGTTTTGAAAACCATTGTTTGCTAGCACAAGTTAGAAAACTTTGGTGTGGAGTGGAGTCTACAAAACTCCAAAAAAACCATGATTTTGTCAAAACCATGGTTTTAAAAATAGAGTTTTTAGAGTTGCTTCCAAACACCTCATGGTCTCAGAAACCATGGTTTTTAAGAAAACCATGATTTGCATAGAAACTACAAAATAACTGTACTTCCAAACAGGGCCTTACTGTGTAGTACTAGTGTATAATAATAGAAGAGTGTAAAGGTCGGAGGAAGTGCAGAATAGGACCAACTCTATCACTCCAAATTAAAAGTTGGCGATAAATCCGAGGCTCATCGGAGAGGCAGATCAGAGGATGTATTGACTAGCCAAGAGGATGAAGGGGCCGGCTGGGAGCGCCGCGATAAATTTCCGATGCCACGTTATTCATGGTTATTTGAGTTGATCTGCTAATCTAGACTTATAGAAACAATTAAGTTTTGACATTTATTTAGTGGGTAATCCTACGCTTGTTGTAAAATCTACCGACGGTACCGTGCACCATGCATGGGATTCATGTGTTAATTCCGAACACAAGTGGACGCCCACAAGGTGAAACCATTTGAATTTGCTTGAGCAACTCCTCTCAAAGAACATATAATACTGCAAAGAGAGGAAAAGGGAAAGAGAGGGATACGAAAGTCTGTAATCAATCCGAGGCTCACTGGATCGGAGAAGCGGATGCATCAACCGTCCAAAAGAGAGAGAAGGGCGTCGCGGTTAGAGCAACAAGCCAAAACATTCAAAAGTCCATGTTTTAGAGCGGCGAATTTCCAACAACGCGTTTTAGTTGATGGCATCTATCTATTTTTTAGATAAAGAAAGATTTATTGATTTCAGACAATTACATCAAGCTGATACAATCGCTCGAATACCACTTCTGGCTACTACATAAATAGGATGCACATAGCCTGTGATTATTTTAAAAAAATAACGGCATAACATCAAAATTCATGCCACAACAAGTTACAACACACAACTTAATATTTAGGTCCGAGCCCCCACCATAACAACACTTGGACGGTTGGACCACGAGGATGGTTTCCAAAAGCAACACCTCCAAGAAGAAAGCGACATGAAAGCATGTCACCGTTACCATGGTACAAGTAGTAAAGCCCAGACCATAGGTTTTCACCCTATAAAGCTAATCCTTCGAACTCCATACAATGCCTTCAACAAGGAAGTGAAAACCAACCCACCATTGCCAGGTACAACCAGCTAAGGCCAGAATTAGGAATTTCTCCTTGGAGTAGACGAACCGGTATCCATAAGCACCGCCAAATCGAAGTCCCCTAGTGTTGCCTCCCCCTCCTTTCCAAGCCAGTGCCACCATACCTTCTAGCCTTGGCCAACTGCAATCGGCCACGAACTCCTCGACATGCATACCTTCTTCACACGTGCACCCCACAATGATAGTGTCGCGAGATAGCCAATGCGTACAAGCTCAGAGTCCGTGGGTTCCATTTGATGACGAGATGAGTCGCCGAAGTAAGCGATTAGGTGAGTCGATGCCAAGGTGATTCCGGTCTCTGGGCTGGTATGACAAACCACTGAGTAGAGGTGAACACGTCGTCGCGAGAAGTAGATTCACAACCATTCACAATCAACACCGAAGACGACCGGTCAGATCGCTCATGGGCGAATACCGAAGATCACAAAGAGTAGATCGCGGAGAGGCCTCAACGCGCCACAGATCAAGACAGTGACAGGCCACGCCGCTACGACAACCGCCCACGTAGGCGCCACGGCCTGCCTCACCGCTACACACCACCGCTGCCTCCAGGCTGAAGGGAGAGGCAAGAGCGATGCATGGGAAGCAAGCCGTCAAGGACTACGCGCCGCGGAGGCGGCGCACGTCGACGCGCAACACCGCATGCCGGAGGGGCCGCCTCGCTGCTCCATGCCTGTGGAGGAGACGCCGGCGGCCGGAGCACCGTGGGCACCTGCCGACGACGGTGTGCCCGAACGGCGAGGGCGTTGCAGCACTGCCGTCGTCGGGGGCAAGGGTCCGAGCCCTGGGGCACTTGAGAGAGAACTCTGGGAAGGACATAGGAGGGAGGAGGCGAGAAGCGGCGGCGCTCGGCGACGGCGGCTACGACGTCGGCTCTGATGGCATCTATCTATTATTTAATAAAGTAAAAGTTTAATTTTAGATACCCAAACTATCACGAAGGTAAAAAAACCCCTAAACTATGATTTGGTCCATTTTACATCCCCCGAACTTACAATACCGACTTAAAACACATCACAGGCTGGTTTCCGGGTGATTTTGCACATGTGGCTGCCACATGTCTCCTCACTTTGAGATTTTTCTCCATCATGGCTGCCACATATACTCCTCTTTCCCAAAAGAAAATTCTATGCTACTGTCGGTGTAATAAATACCGGGGTACAAAGAGTCCTGAGAAGGCCAAGAGGCCCCAGCGTCAAAGGTGCGAGCAAGGCCCAGTGGCATGGGCGAGCCCCTCGGAGGCCAAGAGGCCCCACGCGTCAGTGGGCGAGCGAGGCCCCACACATGGGCGAGCCTCTCGGGAGGCCAAGAGGCCCCACGCCACGAGGGCGAAGCGAGGCCCCAGCCGCGGGCGAGCCTCTCGGAGGCCAAGAGGCCCCACGCGTCAGTGGGCGAAGCGAGGCCCCAGCCAGGCGTGGGCGAGCCCCGGGAGGCCAAGAGGGCCCCACGCGTCGGTGGGCGAGCGAGGCCCAGCGTGGCCTCCCTGGGAGGCCAAGAGGGCCCCACGCCCAAAGTGCGCGTGCGTGGGCGAGCTCTCTATGGAGACGAGGCGAGGGCCCCACGCCCGAAGGGTGCGCGGGCGAGCCCCTCGAAGACCAGCGAGGGTCCCACACGTCGAGTGGGGCCCAGCAGGCGAGCGCCGCAGAAGAGTCTTCGTGACGAAGGCTCCTCTGCCACTGGCGACGGAAGCGCATTTAATGAGACATCACGCGGATGGACAAATGAAAAAATGATTACCGCTTCTGATGACCCTTCGTAGGTCTCGAAAGGTTATCCACCGTGGCGCTTGAAGAATTGATCGCGAGAGAAGGTTTGCTTGAGGAGGCCGCCTGCGTCGGGAGGAGCAGTAGGCCCCACCCGCACTCACCGGTGTGATGTCTTGGTCGAGGCCACTTGCGGCACGCGAGGCGAGCTGCCAGCCTGGCGTAAGCAGCTGCACGCGTTTTCTCTCTTCGTCGTGTCTTGTCAATGTACCGAGAGTCTTGATCGCTTACCCCTCGGCTCTCTCGCCACCCCAAAGCTTGTATAAAGGGGGAGAGAGAGGGGAGGAGGAGAGGAGACGCAAGGTGCGGGCATTGCACAAGCATAGGTTTGAACACACGCAGTTTGCAAGCACCTCAGTAAACACATTCCCATTCAACCACAATCGAAAAAGAGCTAAGGCTCGGCGGAGTAGGACTATTACCCGCGAGGGGTCCAACACAGGTAAATCCACGAAGTCGCTCCTTGTTGTGCCCGACGCCAAATCGAACCGAGCTTGATCGAGTTGGCTAGCAGACTAAAAATCGACCGGGTGTGATCCGCAGATGGTTGAGCGGAGAACACGCCGCCGATGGCACGCCAGGTAGGGGAGCGCTAACATCGGTTCAAGCTCTTCGACCCTTCTTCAGGCGGTGATGGCGGAGCAGTAGTCCGCGATGGAGCAGAAGCGGCCGCTAGAGCCGCTGCCAAGGAGTCGGCCGCGGCGATGGCGGTGAATCACCCGGCGGTAGCCGCCGCTTAAGTCGGAACCTCGGCGAAAGCGGCCGCCGTTGTTAGCTAAGCGGCGCTGGCCTTGGAGGAGTGCACTCTAGCACAAACCTCCATGCGGCGTGGCCTTGCTGAGAACCCACCGTTCCGGTGACTCGGACTCCGGGCGCCGTGGTTGGTTACTTAGGCGCTCGTCGATGCCGCCGCTGGCGGTGGTGCAAGTTTCGGGCGTGGGAACCGTGTTTCCGCTTCCTCCGTTCTTTGTTGCCCTCGCACTCCTCTCGCGAGATCTCTTGGTGAGGCGGGGCTAAGACGACAAGAGCGGCGACCCTACGGGGGCTCGGCCGGCGGCGTCGCTGCAGTGGCCGTGATCTCCGGTCCCATCGGAGGACCGCCACTTGCTGCATGGAAAGACCTCGTGACAAGCTCCGCAGGGCGCGACCGAAGCCGCGACAATACTGCTGCCGCCGCGTGGGACCAACAAGAGGGTTCCAGAGCTGCCCGCCGATGAGGTGGCGCTTCTTGGCGCCGCCTAGGCGACGGGCGGCGGGCGAGGACGCGTCCAGAGCGAGAGGCTCCGGCGTCGGTGCCGCGCCTTTTCTAAGGAGTCTGCGCGCGTCCATGGGGCCGAACGGTTTCGTCCGGCCCCCATCGAAATGTATGACGGCTCCACCAACCCCGATGAGTTTTTGCAGATCTACACGACGGTGATGCAGCCGACGGGAGGGTCGGGGAAGGTTCTGGCGAACTACTTCCCCGCGGTCCTCACCGGCGGAGCCCGCTCGTGGCTCATGAACCTGCCCCTGGAGGCCGTGGGTTCATGGAAGGAGCTCTCGGAGCTCTTCGTCACCAACTTCCAGGGCACCTTCGAGCAGCCCGGGGTAGAAGACGACCTCCACAACATGGAGCAGAAGAAAGGAGAGTCGCTGCGCGACTATATTCGACGCCGGTCAGTCCGCAACACCATCCTCGACATCTCCATCGACGCCGTGGTCACGGCATTCGTGAGAGGCGCCGAGACCCCAAGGTCAAGGAGAAGATGGCCACCCGCAAGATCAAAACGACGGAGGAGCTCTTCACCTTGGCGCTGAAGTCGCCCTTCAAAGTGAGCTCGCAGATTCCCCGGCCGCGGCGAGGGACGATTCTGGGCGGCGAGGCCGGACCTCGAGGAACCCCGGTAAGGACAAGAAGAAGCGCAAAGCGGCCGAGACCGACAGGTCATGGCCGCCGAAAGCGACGACAACAACGACGACGACGACAGCGCCACCAGCAAGAATGGGCGCGCGGGCGTAAAAGGAGGAGGTCGCGCGCCGGCGGTACGGTCCCGTAGGGTGGCCGAGGCGGCGGCTAAGGCGATCGTCGTGGCCGCGACGGCCCCCGCGGCCAAGACGAAGGGCGAGACCGTCGCCCCCGTGAGTGGGACGGAAGGCCTTACTGTCCCATTCACCGCAACAACTCCCACGACTTGGCGGATTGCCATGTCGTTAGCAAGATGGTGGACAAGCGAGTCCACGAGCAGCAGCAGCAGCAGCAGACGACCGGCAGTGGCAAGGGCAAGGAGACGGCAACAGCTTTTCAGCGGGCGCGCCGGTTGCCATCATCCACGGCGGTTCGCCACCTATCCGCCCCACGCTAGCTTTAAGCGTGCGATGAGAGAAGTGTCGCGCCGCCGCGTGCGGCTTTGGGTCGATGAGGCACCGGGGCGTGGTCGGAGCGACCGATCGCGTTCAACAAAGCCGATCACCCGGCCAAGATCCGCCGCCCTGGACATCTCCCGATCGTGGTTGAAAGCTAGGGCGGGTCTTTGTAGACGGAGGAGTTCCTCAACCTCCTGTCCGCCGGGTCGCCATGGCGCTCAGATCCAGCGGCGGGAGCTTCGTCCAACACTCCGTTCTTGACATCGCGCCGGGCCGAGTCCGTCCCACCGGGCGCGTCGATCTCCGGTGACGCTTGAGGTTCGACAACTTCCGCACCGAGATGCTCGAGTTCGGTGGCGGACTTCGACCTCCTGGCGCCATACTAGGTCGGCCGGCGACCAAGTTCATGGCGGTTTGCCACTATCGTACATGGTGGTGAAGATCCTGGCCACCGCCCCATCGTCTTGAAAGTGGACCGTCGAGGCGCTCGGCTGCGACAAGGACGCTCGCTTTGGCGGGGCGACGGTGCCCAAAAGGCCGAGGCTTCGACTCTGGGAGCTCCTCCGGCGAAGACCCGTGCCTCCCCCGGTTCGTCCGCGGAGGTTAAGGCGGTCTCCCTGAGCGAGTCAGACCCGGCAAAGACCGTTCGGGTGGGCGCCTCTCTCAGCGCCAAATAGGAAGGCGCGCTCGTCTCCTTCCTCCAGTCTAACGCAGACGTGTTTGCGTGGCAACCGTCCGACATGGTTTGGGTCCCTGTGAGGTGATTGAGCACAAATTGGCGGCGTTCCCGGCGCGCGACCGTCATCGCGAAGGTCCGAAGCGATCGGTGGAGCGCCGAAGTTATCCGCCAGGAGGTGGACAAGCTCTTAAGGCCGGGGGTCGTCCGTAGTGTCGCCCATCCCAGATGGCTCGCGAACCCCGTCCTCGTCAAGAAATCCAACGGGCGGTGGAGGATGTGCGTGGACTTCACCGACCTCAACAAGGCGTGCTCAAGAATCCGATCCGCTGTCCCGCGATCGATCTCATCGCCGACTCAAGCTGCGGGTGCGGCAAAGTGCTTCGACGCTGCACTCGGTACCACCAGATTAGCATGGCGAAGAAGATGAAGATAAGATCGCTTTTGTGACGCCCATGGGCGCTCATCGCTATACAAGGATGGCGTTGATCAAGAATGCAGCCCAACCTATCGCCGAGCCATGCATATCGCTCACCGCCCCCAAATAGGGCGAAACACGGAGGTGTATGTCGATGATCCGGTGGTGAAGTCCAAGAAGGCGGAGGAGTTGATCGGCGACCAAAGAAACCTTCACCAACCCGAGGAAGCATCGCATCAAGCTTAATCCGAGAAGTGCGTGTTCGCCGTTCCGTCGTAAACCATCGATTCCTCGTCTCCCGGAGGGGATTGAGGCGAACCTCGACAAGATCGCAGCGATCGAGAACATGAAGCCCCGACGCGACTTCGCGGATGCGGTGCTTGGTGGGTCGCTTGACCTCCCCGGTCGCTTTATAGCTCGCCTGGGGATAAAGTCTTCCACCGCTCAAGCTCCTAAAGAAGACCAACCAGTTTGAGTGGGCGGTGGAGGCGCAGGAGGCGCTCGACGGTCTGAAAAAGTATCTCACCTCCCGCCAGTCTTGGTCGCCCCAGACCAGGCGAGCCGCCGATCCTCTTTGTCGCGGCGAACCCCAGCGGTCAGCCAGTCTTTGGTGGCGGAAAGAGAAGGCGTTCAGCGCCCATTTACTACGCCGACAAGGTCCTCCACGACGCCAAACAAGGTATTCACAAAGACCAGAAGATGCTCTCGCCGTCTTGGCGTCCGAAGCTACGTCACTACTTCCAGGGCGAAAGTCACGGTGTTGACCAAGTATCCCTTGCGGAGATCCTCTTCAACCGCGAGGCGACGGGTCGACGCCAAGTGGGCCATGGAGTGATGCATTCGATCTCAAGTTCGCTCCCGAACGGCCATCAAAGGGCAAGCTCGGCGGAGTTCGTCGTGAATGGACTCCGGCGGACACTGAAGCCGAAGACACCCAAAGACCTCGCCGTGGACTCTCTTCTTGACGGCTCATTCCGCCGGAGAAATTCAAATGGCGTCGTCTGGTGTCTCCCATCGGCGATGTCGTCCGGCACTGTGGTGCTGGACTTCCGCCACCAACAACGTCGCGGACTATGAAGGATCGCCGGGCTCGGGGTGGCCGACCCTTGGCATCCGGCGGCTACAAGTAAAGGCGACTCTCTTACGGTCATCAACCAGCGAAAAGGATTTCTCTGCCGGATCCCGTCATGGCGGCCTACTCGGCGGAGGTGCGCCGTTGGAGCGGCACTTCGAGGGTTTGGCTTGTGCACGCCCTCGCCGCGACAACTACATGGCGGATGAAGCTGTCCCAGCATTGCCTCGCCGAGGCACTGCTCCGGTAGGGTCTTTGAAGAAAGACTTACGCGGCCGTCCGTCGCAGCCCAATCTGGCGGGGACGACGCTTTCGACGCAGCTCCCACTTCGAGGAGACGCCACCGATCTCGCTGCAGCTCCCGGCTGGAGGAGGAGGCGGAAGAACCGCCGAGGCGGTTGAGGCGAAACGCCAAAGCCAGCGGAGTACGCGGCGACAATGTACGAAACGTCGTCACACTCGTCCGGAAGGTCGGTGGATGGATCCGATCCTAGCCTACTGCGGGATGGAGTGATCCCGACGATGACGCGTCGGTGAGAAGATAGCGCCAGAAGGCCAAGCGCCACGCCGGTAGGTGGGGACCAGACGCGCCCGGCGCAAACGGAGTTCTCTTGAAGTCGCGCACTTTCGGAAGCGGGAGTGAAATTCTCTCGAGATCCATGGAGGCATGTCGGGGAGCCATTCAGAGGCCGGGCGTTGGTTGGGAAAGCTTTCGCCACGGCTTCGCCCATCGCCTCCGTGATGCCTTCGAGTGGTGAGGAGATGCGAAGCGTGCCAATTTCATGCTAAGCGATCCACCGACCGCCCAGCGCCGCAGACCATTCCGCTCTCTGGCGTTCGCGATGCAGGGCCGATATTCGAGCCCGTTCAGCAGGCGACCGAGGTTACACTCATCTGCTCGCCGCCATCGACAAGTTCACTAAGTGGGTTGAAGCCTTGCGGTCCGGCAATCACGCTCGCAGCGGCTATCAAGTTTATGAAGAGCATCTTCGTCCGTTCGGTGTCGCCAATGTAATCATCATCGACAACGGCGCCGCCAAAAGCGTTGATTTCAAGATGGTGCGAAGAGTTGGGTACCAAGCGTGCTTTGCCTCCGTTGCACACCAAGAGCAATGGGCAAGTGGAGCGGCGAACGCGAAATCTTGAAAGGGCTCAAGACAAGGGCGTTCGATCGCTGAAAAGCGTGTAAGCGCCGGGTGAAGAAGTCCCCATCAGGTTGTGGGCGCCGCGACAACTTCCAACAGAGCCACCGGGCGAGACCCCTTCTTCTGGTGTATGGCTCGAGGCGGTGTTCCCATCGAGCTCGCCTTGCTCCCCAAGGGTGGCGGCGTTCAGCGAAGAAAGACCACGACCGGCGTCGAGGGAAGTGAATCTCCGGAGGAGATCCGAGACAGGCGGCGATCCGGACCGCCAAGTACCAGAAAGGCCAAGCGCCGTTATCAAGCAAAGCGGGTGTGTGTGAGAACAACTGGCGTTGGGCGACCTCGCTTCTGCAAAAATCAAAGCGCAGTAGGCGCAACAAACTGCTCTCCCTATGGGAGGCCCCTTCAAAGTGGTCTCGATCTCCGCCCAGCTCGGTCGAGCTCGATTCGAGGATGGTCGCGAATTGGCGAACACTTGGAACGCCGAGCGGTGAGGAAGTTCTACCGTGAGGTAGCGCCCGCTTTTTTTGGCCTTCCTTTGGAGCCGAGCGGCGAGGTCTTCTTCCTTCACCGCCGCCTCGGAGGTCAAGTTGTACAAAGCCATCTTCAATAAGAGATAAGTTCTGCTCCTTGTGGGCATCTGCTTTTTTTAGCCTCAAGTCATTAGAAAGCATTCATTGAAAGTCGGTAGCGAAAAAGTACTTAAGGCGATGGCCCCTTAGTTGCTGGATTTAACGCCTCGACTCATGGTTGGGGCGAGGCGGCGACGGAAGGCGGGTTCTAGCCCGGTGTGTCCGCTCGGTCTAGGCAATGCGCCAACAGCGGCACCGGCGACTAGACCACTTCCGAAAGCTAAGTGCTCGCCACGCGACGTCTAGGGTCGGTTCGCAAAGAGGCCATAAGGGTTGAAGTAACCAGATGCCTGAGGAAAAAAGCGCCACTTTCAATGTAAAGCTCGCCTAAAGCTTTTTGGCGATCGCGGCTTAGCTTTGAAAAGGTCTTAGAAAACATTACGCCGAAAGTCGGTAGCGAAAGTACTTATGGTCGATGGCCCTTAGTTGCAAAGGCAAACGCTTATAACTTACCCCAGTGCGGCGAGGCGGCGACGAAGGCGGGTTCTAGCCCGGTGTGTCGGCTCGGTCTAGGCAATGCGCCAACAGCGGCACCGGCGACTAGACCACTTCCGGAAGCTAAGCGCTCGCCACGTAATGTTTAAGTCGGGTTGCGAGAGGCCATAAGGGTTGAAGTAACCAGATGCCTAAGGAAACAGCGCTCACTTGCGGCAGAACGTTCAGTCTAAAGCCTTTGGCGGTCAGGTGCCCCAGTTCAATTCCGCAAGTTAAAATTGTGCGAAGTTCAAGTGAGACTCACAACAAAAGAGCAAAAGTTTGTTTGCATTGATAGGCAACGTTTACAAGGCAAAAAAGACAGGGGAGTCTCGCTACTCCTCTTCGTCTTCGTCTTCCGCTGGAGCGGCGCCGCCCATCATGGATACGTGGCCGGCGGCGGTGTCAACCCGCGCCTGCTCAAACCAGTCCAGCTGGCACGAAGGCTCCCCGGTGGCGGCGTCGAGATCAAACGCGGCGTCTCGAGCAAGACAGTTGCCCAAGATGAACCACGCTGCTTCGAGAGCGCTTTGGCGACCGTCTTCGATCGCCCGCGTCCGCAACGCCACCGGAAGACCGCGCAGAGCTTCGGCGGCTCGTCCCATGGCGCCCGGCATCTTGCGGCCGTCTCTCCAATGAGGATGCAAAATGCGCCAGTGGATGCAGGCGTCCGGAACCGCGATGGCGGTCGCGGATGTCGGCGAGGTTCGGGCGCTCGAAGTGCTCCAGCGGAGGTCTTGATCTGCTTGGCGGCCGAGACAATGGCGGCTTACGCCGCAGACCTCGCGGGTCATCGCCTCCTTGCGGCGGTTTCTTGGCCAAGGCCCCGCCGCTTCGCGCGCGCGGATCGCTCCGCCAAAGCAAGGGCTTCCTCCCGCGTTGCCCAGTGCGGAGAGGTGCGGCGCCGGCGAGCGCTTACGCCGGCGGTCACGGCCGAGATGGCGGCGGCGCCCGTGACGCTTGATGGCGAAGGTTCTCCGCGCGGCGCCGGCGAACTCTCCGCCGCCACGGCGACCTCCGTCGAAGGAGCGCGGCGGGCGGTGAAATTTGGCGAGTCGCGTGGGCGGAGCTCGATACCCAGCGTCCGCTGTTCCAAGAAGGACAAACAGGTTCGGTATGCAAAAGCGTGTAGCATGCTAACCCCAATCGCGAAATGTGCGTAAGCGCAGGAAAGCCAACTGAAGCGGTGTGCCACGGCGAAAGCGAAAGCTCAAGAGCTCAAGTCGCTGATCGCGAGGCGGTGGTCGCGCGCGTCACCGCCGCCGGCAGACGCCGGGCTGGCCTTGAGTGGTGCCGCGGTCGCAGAAGCACCAATGGCGGACGCCGCCGCAGGGAGCGTCGGCATTGAAGGAGCGGAAGAAACCAGCAGCGCGCCAGCTTCTGAAGAGTCGCCGCGCTCGCCCGTGGCGAGCGGCGGCGTAGCAGCAGGTCTCGCCGGAGGGGGCGGCGGTGGTCTGAAGCTTCAGATCGGAGGGCGAGCCCTCTTTGGGCTCGTCTCTCCTCCTCTTCGCCATCGCCCACGGCGAGATGAGGCGGCGCTTCTCGAAGCGCTGGTCGAGTCGGCCGCCACGGCAGAGGTAGCGGCGGCGCGAAGCTTGGGCGGTCGCCGAAGGCGGATCGCGGATCTGTAGTGGCCCCCGTGCCACTTGGACCGCAGGACCAGAAACCTCCATGGGGGGAAGCGCATGTAAGTGTTGGTTGCGCTCCCGTGGATCCCAGTCGCAGAGGGGGAGGATGCCCGCAGGAAGCGAAGTGTCCGGCACGTTCCCTGCGGCTGGGCGAGCAAGAAAGGAAGCCATAAGGACGGCAAGCAAAAAGATTCCAAGAAAGACAAGAGACCCAAAAGACTAAAAGAGCACTCACCGCCGAGAGCGACGCGGACTCCATCGTTGTCGCCATAGTACATCCAGGCGGGGCGAGTCCTCATGCGGAGCGGGCAGTGTCGGCGCCGCAAAAAATCCGCCGCGACGAGGGTTCCGGTGAGCCCGCGGCGGCGAAGATCGACGATGCGCGCCAGCATCAACCCCAGCTCCGCTGAATCGTCGGGCGAAGCCCCCCAGTTGGCGGTGGGCTCCGCGGGACCCTCAGGAAGAGAAAGATCGTCGCAGCTACCGAGTCCTCCACGTCTGACCATTGTCGGTACCAGTCCTTCCAGTTGGACTTGGACGCGACAGGGATGAAGACGGCAGTTTCGCGAAGCGTGAAGTAGCAGCTCCCGAAGGCCCCGCACGGGCGCGGCCTCGCGTGCAGCACGAAGAGCCGGCGCCAGAGCGGGAGGCTTGACATCGTCCCCACGAACATCTCGTAGAGGTGGATGAAGATGGCCAGCGCAATGATGGAGTTGGGGGGAAGGTGCACCGTCTGGATCTCGTAGAAGGCGAGCATCCCCAAGAAAAATTCAGAGTACGGCGGGATGAGCCCCGTCAGTGCCGCCCAGATGAAGGTGACAATCTCCCCGTCGCGAGGGCTCGGCGCCATGGTGCCGGGGCGGAACCGGGCGGCGGTTGGCGGCACGAACACTTGAAGCCGCCTCGAAGTCTTCGTCGTGGCGAAGGTAAGAAAACCTCGCCCGACGACGGCGGCGCCCCACGGCGATCCTTGCTGCGTTTAGGCGCCATTGGAAAGCGATGGAGAAGTTGGCGAAGAGAAAGAAGGCTCGTGGTGGCGCGAAGGAGGCAATTGGCGCTTGTGAAGACTTAGCGTGCGGAAGGATTATCGCAGCTACGAGGAAGTATTTATAGGCGTGGGCGCGAGCACGACGGTTTGATTCCGCCCACGCAGCGGCGCCATCATTGCCCCGCGCTTTGGTTTCCAGCAAAAGCGCGTAGTTCCCAAGGAAAATCGCTGCGGTGGAGAATCAGCGTCGGCCGCCGCGGTGGTGGGCCCCCACGATTAAATCTCCCGCCGCACAAGAGACGGAAAAGTGCTCGCGACGGTTCGCGTATCATGGTGGATCCGGGGGCTACTGTCGGTGTAATAAATATCGGGTACAAAGAGTCCCGAGAAGGCCAAGAGGCCCCACGCGTCGGCGGGCGAGCAAGGCCCAGCCAGCGTGGCGAGCCCCTCGAGGCCAGGCGGGCGTGCGTGGGCGAGCCCGCTCGGAGACGAGGCGAGGGCCCCACGCCCGGTGGTGCGTGGGCGAGCCCTCTCGAAGACCAGCGAGGTCCCACACGTCGGGTGGGGCCAGCGGCGAGCGTCGCGAAGGAGTCTTCAGGACGAAGGCTCCCCCTGCTGCGAAGGACGAAGCGCATTTAATGAGACATCACGCGTGGATGGACAGCTGAAGAAATGATTACCGCTGATGACCCTGCAGTCTCGAAAGGTATCGCCATCGTGGCGCAGAAGAATTGACCGCAGAGAGAAGGTTTGCTTGAGGAGACCGCCTGCGTCGGGAGGAGCAGCGAGGCCCCACCAGACTCACCGGTGTATCAGTCGGGTCGAGGCCACTTGCGGCACGCGAGGCGAGCGCCAGCGCGGCGGGCGCAGCTGCACGCTTTAAATCTCTTCTGCCGTGTCTTGTCGATTATCGAGAGTATCAGATCGCTTACCCCTTCGGCTCTCTCCGTCCCCATAGCTTGTATAAAAGGGAGGAGAGAGAGGGAGAAGGAGAGGAGACGCAAGGTGCGCATTGCACAAGCATAGGTTTCAACACACGCAGCTTCACAAGCACCTCAGTAAACACATTCCCATTCAACCACAATCGAAAAGAGCTAAGGCTCGGCAGAGTAGGACTATTACTGCGAGGGGTCCAACACAGGTAAATCTGAGTCGCTCCTTGTTGTGCCCGACGCCAAATCGAACCGAGCTTGATCGAGTTGGCTAGCAGACTAAAAATCTGACCAGGGGTGTGATCCGCAGTGGTTGAGCGGAGAACACGCCGTCAGCTACATATACATGTGTTCCTCCCGTGCAGAGAGAGAGAGAGAGAGAGAGAGAGAGAGAAGGCGCGCGCATGCAGGGGAAGAGGAAGGTGGCTGGAGAGGGGGTAGCTCTCTGGTGGAGGTGCCAAGTCAGCAAAACCACTTCTATGTGCTGCCACATCAGCAAAACCGCCGAGCAAAACTGAATTGTGATATGTTTTGAGCCAGTTTTAATAGGTTAAGGGAAAAGTAGACCAAATCTTAGTTTAGCGGTTTTTCTAGAAGTTGGCGATAGTTGAGCTACCTAAAATGGACTTTTTCCTAAAAACATACTCCCTCCAGTTTGATAATTCCTGTCGCTGGAGCGTTTTGTGTTTAGTTGGAAAATTCCTGTCGTTCTAGGATGCATTGATTGCAAGCAGAACTTTACGTGGCCCTAGAACCATTTGTTGGGTGTGCATGTAAATAAAGTGTAACATCAAAATTTGAACCTAGACATGCAACTCATGGGAAAGTGGGAGCAACCACTAAGCTACAAGTATTTATTTGACCATATTACTACTACGAGATATTTAATACTTTCTTGGTATGTGAGATCATGTCTAAAACGACAGGAATTATCAAACTGGAGGGAGTAGTCAATGAAGCCACTACGTCAATTGAAAAAAAAACTCTCATACAAATTAAACAAAAAAATAAAAGATTTACACCATCAATTACTGTAGAACCAGATTATAACGTCTTATATTAAAATAAAAAGTCCACATCCATATCGACTATATATACCAATAAAATTAATAGATGTCATCAATATTAGGCTTAAAAATATTGGTTGATCATGCGCGTGACGGAAACCAAATCCGTGTAGGCGTATATAAATACACGTATCATGTACGAATCCACCTCTACCAACTACCGTCGAATCCTTAAATGGACACGCGCTCGGACTAGACATGCGAGTCCAGTACATGGTGCACATGCATCAGTAGTGATAAGACACAAATCGCTTCACACACTACTTGATTATAAATGGCCAACAAAATAAAAGAAAAAATTCATGGTTATATAAAGAGGGTACTATACATACAACGGCAATAACCACATTTGCTCTAACATTATAAAAACTCCCATATTAATAAAAGCAAAAAATACCTGCACCGTTAATTATTGTTGACATGAACTATAACGACTTTGATTAATATAAAAGATTTATTTCAGAGTAATATTAAAATAGCAGCAACTAAAATTCAGAACAAAAAATGACTTGCAACGAGAAGCGGCCAAGCAGGAGGTGTGGTGCGAAATAATCAGTGGCATAAGCTTCTACAAATTATAAAATGTTCCATATATCAAAAGACCGGAAGCAAATGATTCACAATAAAAAGGTGGATACCACATGCTACTGCAAGTCCAAACATTCTAGATATTAAATGGCGCAAATGACGTCTTGTAACGAGAAACATGAGATGATCTAAAACACTGCATAGGAGTGTAGAGAGGAGGGATCAAAACAGTGACGATGAGAATTCGTTTTGTTTTTGAGAATGACAAGTAGTAGATTAGAGCATAGGGGAAGAGTGGATATATGAGTTCAACTTTGTTGAACATCTAATCAAGAAAAAAAAGTTGAAGAATGATGCACACACTGTAAAGGATGACAGTCAAAGATAAAAAAATGTACTATTTCTCCATCACTAATTCATGCATCCGATTCTTAAGAGCAGCCGAGGCAAGCGTCTGTGCTGCCTGGGTTCTAAATCCGCCACTCAGAGCAACCAAGTTATCTATAATAGGTTAGAAATTTTTAATGTGATTAAAAAGATACAACCTACGATATCAATTATATATGGTGTGTATATATTTAGTAGAATTCAATAAGCTGTATTGTACATAACTATAATTAATATTAATATAGCTATACAAACGTGCGCTTCACCGTACTGGTTTTCAGAAAACCGTCAACTTTGCAGCAGCACAAGATCTGCTCTTTCATTTCGCCGAGGCCATAGGCCGTAGCATCTAGGTTACTAGGGAAGCTGTTCTTGACGCTGGGCAGAGGGAGGGGAGGGGGCGCGCGGCCAAAGGTCACGGGGTAGGCTCCCGTACGAGGGAATCTACAGGAGTTGCACATGACCCCATGCACAATGCCGAGTGCTGGCCCGTGCCCACTTTGCCACTGTGCGCGCTGCGCTGCGTGCAGTCAGCCTCGGCTCAGGTACTACTACCCCTACACAGTACACGGACTGGACGGGAACACCTCTCTCTCTCTATCTCTCTTCTCTCTCTCTGTAGATCTCTCTATCTCTCTCTCAGAGAAGAAGAACATTGTTCCCAGGATCACCAAGACGTTCTGGATTTCCCCGTTAAGTCGTTGATTTGCTCCACGTTCAACCAGAAATGGTGCAACAACGCCTACAGCAGCTAAACAACAAGTGCATTAGTGCAATGCTCTGTGGAGAATAAAATAGCATCCAGGAGTTCAATCACACTATTATTGATTTCGTCAAAACAACTGTGTAGGACAAAATGTGACGGTAGTTAAATTTAGCTCTTTTATTACGTGCCTGATTCAACAATAGTAGGCCGCACTCTTATGAAAGTGCCTCCTGTCACCACAAGTTGTGACGTATGTTAAGTTTGTGTTGAATACGTGTATGACTTGATTGCGTGGACTCTGAGTTGTAATAGACAAGGGAGATCGTGTTAGGGACGGACTCGTATTTCGGTATACACTATAAATAGAGGCACCCCTAGTGCAACCGGTCATGACGACCTAGCTTTAACGCAAAACACGTAAGGATCAGTGGTCGGCTAGCTTGCGCCATGATTCAGGTGGTTCGATGTGCTTGTGCTGATTGAGGAGGGGGCGCCCCTATAGTCCGAGCCCCGCAAATATAGGCAATCATATTGAACCGTATTACAAAATATTGTGTCTCACTGTCGTTTAAAACTTATGTGAAGATTAAAATCTAACACCTTAGAAGGGTAACATTAACATACCTAAAGTTTATTTGTTTTCTTAAACTTGTTTTACACCTTACTCCAGCTGTCTTTGTCACAAGAAGGGTAACAATGTGTAGCCATATCGTTCTTGCCCTCTTTTTAAAACAAACTGTTCGGTATAAATACTTGAATGCCAAGGCATGGAAACTTTATTATTGCAGATAAAGCTCCTAAATTGGTAATTATTAAGTAGAAAAGGAGGTTATATACCCTGTTTAATGAAACCCAAAGAATAATTAAAAGATGAAGCTCCATTTCATATCAAGCCAAGCCACTCAGAAATCAGAAGTCACAAGGAACAAAAAGTTCTAAATTGTCTACATCACAACATTAATCTTTTTCAGTCAGATTTTAAGGTGTCATTATCAAGGGAAACTGGTTTGAAATTATATATGAGAACCCGGGAACATAGAACTAACCCTATAGGAAATCATAGAGGGATTTTAGCTAGCACTAATTTCATTCAGGAGAACATGTGATGTACCTACCACTACCAGAGAGAAGAAGGCACTCCCGTACAACGCCATGCATGGAGACTGAAAAGTTCAGCATAATTGTGAATGCCTGGCTCGCCCAACTGGGATACAGACCAAGAAGCGGAAGTATAATCATCAGGATGGGGCAGACTGGCCTAACAACTACAAATTGCCAGGTCCAACGCTTCAGTGTCTTGCGCTCTAATTGAACAGTGGGAGGCTGCCAAGAACAAAAGTCATAAATCTATTCATGCCTTTCTGAAAACACAGAAGAAAAGAAAGTAAAACTAAGGCCCTGTTCTTTTGAGCTGATCTGAACGGCTGAACAGCTGAACGACTGAAATGACTGAACTTCGAGAGCTTCTCGACGTAGTCTCGATATTCGGATCCATTTCGTTTAACTTGCTTTTTAAAGCGTTAGGACACACCTTGAAAACATTAACAAACAAACAGACTTAAAAAACTCAAAGCATATGGCTATTCAAAACGTAGATAAGTTGTTAAACTGTTAAGCCGTTAAGCTGAAAAGAACTGGACCGTTAAGCCATTAAGCTGAAAAGATTGGGCCTAAATGACAGGTAGACGCTTAACTAACAGAAGTACTGGATGCAGCTTTGAGAATAGCTACATGTAGGTTATAGGTGCAACATACCACTCTGGAGAAAGACAAGTTCTAGCAACAAGCTGATCACTTCATGTTGGGAAGTTTGGTGAGAAATATAGATGAATAAACTGAAATTAAATGATAATCGCATTCGAACATAAGCATGGCTCATTGGGCCATGTAAAAGTACAATGCTCAATGCAGATACTTAGTGAAAAACTTAGGTTAAAAGACCACCGGCCACATAGGACAATCGCCATACCATTTACACTGAATCCATTAAAAATAAGTTCATATTACACTTCCGGACTATCTAAAACGTCCATTTGGCATCCTAAACAACAAAACCGGTTATTTAATACCTCCATCTGTCAAAATAAAATTATTTTACATCCTCAATAGTTTATGTGGTGGTTTTTTTGGTGATATGGCATACAATTTGTCCAAGTCACATACATACGATGCACAATCAGATATTTTAGGACAAAAAAGTAAATTCCAAATATATTTTGATGCATAAGGTATTTTAGTTAATCAAATAAAAATTTATACAAATAAATTTCGGAAATTTTAAACTTTTACATCTTTGAAAAATATTTTCCTTAGTATCCTTATGCACTGAAGTCAATTCCACACACTAAACTACAAAATCAATTATTAATTTAACATCTCCATATATGAAACAATCATTTCACACCTTCAGTGGTTCAGGTGATGGTTTTGGTGATGTGCTATCAAATTTTGTGTAAGTCACCTCACTACTACAAAAGAGAATATTAGTACCGATTCCCAACAGGCTTCACTACCAGAGAATATTAGTACTGATTCCCAACAGGCTTCACTACCGGTTTTTGAACCAGTACAAGCCATCCTAGACTAATGCCTAGTGACATGAGTATTGGGTTCCTGAACCAATACTAATAGCAGTATAAATATTTAAAAATATGTTGTTGGTATATGGGAGAACCGTGACTCAAACCTAAAACCTTATTAAGACCTCATGATTATCAACTCACCCTTCTAACCAACCAATCCACCCACCCACACGTCTTGATATAAATAGGATATTCATTCCTTTTTAACGTTTCTAAAACGAGGCATTAGTACCCGTGCCAGCTTACCTGGACCCGCCTGCCAAAGGGCTCATTAATACTAGTTCATATTACGAACCGGTACTAATTTGAGGGCCCAACCGATATTATGTATTGGAGCCATGAACCGGTACTGATGTATCTATGTATAGTTCTTTAGTAGTGCCTGCATACGTGGCATAATTAAAATTTTTTAGAATTCATAAAATTTAAAAAAGAACTTAAAATTATTTTAATGTATATGTGGCAATAATGTATTTTAGTTACTCCAATAAAAATTTTGAAAAATGGATTTGAAAGATTTTAAACTTTAATTTTTTTAAATAAATCCCTCATATCCTTATGAACTAAAGATTTTTGGGAACTTTTTCTACATTTTATATTAAAAATAAATAATTAAGCCACATGTGCAAGCAACTTGGATAATATGAGATGCCACATCGTTAAACCCCTTCATAAACCACATAGCATGTAAAATAACTTGGTTTTGAGAGATGTGGGTGTTAATAAACTGGTTTTACAGTTTGAGATGTAGAATAGACTTTTTAAGATAGTTCTAGAGTGTAATACTGACTTATTCTTTTTTCTTACACGCAAATCTTCTAGCAAATCAAGTTTCTGTTCATGCAAATCATGGATAAAGCACAGGTGCCAAGTTCTTTCGTTTTAGCAAATCATTTTTGATTTGGTTGGGCGTGATTGTTCCCGTTCCTGGAAAAATATCTGTCTAATTAAGCTGCGACGTCACTCTCAGATTGATGACTGCACTGCACAACAGGGACATGTTCTAGGTGCCACATCTCGTTCCCCACATCCACGTGCACACACATACATGTAATAAAGCACCTAATGTTCCTTGTCTGATATCTAGACGACAATTAAACCAAAGCGCAATCACAACCAAAGTGCAATTAAACCTAGTAGTGTTTACTAGTACAAGAGTAATGCATGCTCCCTGCTACGAATCTATCTGAAATTATGATTGGTGTACATCACAAGCAAAGTGCCCAGTCTATGTATGAGTGCAATCCTCAAGCTGACACAGGTGGATTAATTATTGAAGAAACACATCTTAAGTCTTGTTCGGTACATATTGTAAGAAACAATTCAAATACTCGTATAAATAGGAAAAAGGAGCTACGTTCGAAACATCCACTAGAATTTTTTACTGAATAGATATTTCCATGATCTAACTCACCGAGGCGGTGATGTGTCATGAGAAAGCTGTAAGATCCCGATGAGAGCAATACATAATAACACATATATTTTGCCACAATATAATCAATTACCTGAATATATTACCACAACATGTTATCATTTACCTTACTAAATACGGAGTAGCATATATATATATTACCACAATATATCATCCCAGGACAAGAGCTCATAGCCTGCCGGGTCTCAGTTGGGCAAACAGTACAGGCCATAGAGTTTACACATCACACGAGAACAAATCGCTCTACTAACACCTGCTTAATTGCCAGCAGGTAGCTTAGGAGTTGGCAGACACGACACATACATGACCTCCGGTGCACGCATCGCGATGCAGAAGATCATACTGCCAGTTAGCATTAGTAGTAGTAAACTGGACCGAGATAGAAATATAGATGGACATATATAGGTACGTAGGTAGATATGCATGGATACTTGCGTACGTAGATTGATGCACCATGGCTGCATGACAGAAGAGAGGGAGCATGCTTAGACGGTAGGCGTTTATCTGATCTGGTTCCCCGGGTGGCTACGGCCGTCCGGGTCAATCGGCGGAGGGCGGCGGCGCACGGCGGCGGCGCTCGTTGTGCCCCACCAGGCACCGCCGGCAGCTGCGCTTCTCGTCGTCGAACTCCGACAGCTCGTGGAACCTGCATTCATCGCCATTGCCAACCACAAACATCATCAGCATAATTAGACGCAGACAGCAACACATGAACCAGCTGACCACATTGACGCACAAACTCGCAACAGCAGATTGGGCTACGCCATGGGCGGCATGTGAATATGTGAGCCCCTAGGCTACGCCATTAGGTCGTCAAATCACCGACAGCAGATTGGGCTCCTAGAAGTGTATATCATAGGTCATGAAAACTGAAGAGCATGATGATCAATCGTCTTATTGTCTAGCGCATTCTAGTCTAGATCCAAAGGGCAGAAATATTTGCTTGTTCCTCGTGAATCCCCCACATACGAGATAATCAAGAACTGTTGTCTCATACTCTCATGTCTTCCTTTATACAAAAAAAGAACTTTTAACAACACAAGGACCGTAGGATAGCATGACCAGGGCCAGTGACCCGTACTTAGCCAGTACTACAATAAATTGAAACTGCCTAGCCAATTAATTCTTTTGCTCATGGAGTATATGACACATGAATTGGAAAAGGCCGCATCACCCCCTCTTTGGTTCGCGCTTTTGTTCGATTCGATTTGATTGAACTAAAAATTAAGAACCATAAACTAAAAGTATAAAAAGATTAAAAATTATTTCCAAAAAATTAGTACAACATATTACAGCAATTGGTATGTAAATAAAAATTTTGGCCCAACCTAACTGAACAAAACCACGAACCCCAAAGTGGGTGCAAGTGTGCAACTTCAGCAGTACGCTAGGAATGAAACAGGGCATGGGCTTGGAATTTGCGCAAGATTACACAAGAGCTATTTGCGGCGAACCTAAAGAGGTAGTAATTAAACTAGCAGCTCGTGATCCAATCATCCAAGAATTGTTTCTTTAAAGTTCTGGTTAATTAATCCAAGCACTAGTATATACCACAAGAACGAATGAACCAATCAAATAGTTTAATCGTAAATGTACTTTTGGAGTGTGGCAAATTAGGCCAGATCGCGCCCCATCCTCCATGTGCTAAGCGCCCCACAAAGGGTTTCGTGGCGAGCGTGGCCTTACCGGCTGCATTGCTGGCAGAAGCGCTGGCGGAGGCCGGCGACGAGCACGACGGGGGCCTTGGAGTGCGGCTCGCACACCTTGTGCCTCCGGTTGTACCGCCCCGCGTCGGCGAGGTCGGCGCCGCACCGCTCCACCTTGCAGGTGGGTCTGCCTCCCACGGCGCCCTTCCTCACCGCCACCACCGCGGCCGAGGAGCTGGACGCCCCAACGGAGGCCGCGGGTGCCATCTGCGGCTTCTTGTCCTCCTCCCCGGACGGGGGCACCATCCCGCCTGCGCCGGCGGCATCCGCGCCCTCGCCAGCTGCCGCGGCGGCCGCGAGCGCGGCCATGGAGGGCGAGGCCGCCGAGGAGGACTTGCGCGGCATGACGGTCGGTACGTATGGCCGGCGACGAGGAGGCTAGCTAGCTGGGCGTGGCCCTAGTAGTGCCCTTCTTGGCGAGTGGGGAGGGGTCGAGGGGATGGCCGTGGAAATGGAGGGAGATGGAGTCGAAGAAGAGGGGAGGTGAAGGTGAAAAAGGTTGGGAGCGATATAAAGGCGGGTGCCGTGAGTGTGGACTGTGGAGGCAGGACACGCATGTGGGCGCAGTACTATGGTATACGGCCAGTATACGACAGAAATACAGAATATCTACGCATGTCATGTATATATATACATACACGTATATATTATACATCGTATACATGCACATATACACACACATGTATGTGGAGTCCCACACTAGATTTAGTCCAAAATTTTAGACCTCTTTTAAAAGCACACATAAAACTTGTTCTCCTAGCCTTATCTTATCTACCTATCTAGGTTATCTTCTAATTTAGAAAGTTTTCTAAGGTGGTTCTGAGAGTTGGATCTTCTTCGTTTTACTTGTTTGTGAGAGATTTTCTACAGAATATAATATAGAAAAATGATTTAAGAATTATATTTTAAATGAAGGTAAGCAAATAAAAAAATAAATTTGATAAGTCACTAGAAAATAGGGCTTAAAATCTAATGTAGTTTATCATCTAATTAAATGTATGTTCTCGTCAGCTTATCTAACTTATTCGACTCATGTATCTATTTACTTATATTTGTTTAAATTACAATAATTTGTTTTTTAAATCCATTTTCTCTATTCAAAGACTTGTTTAAAAGCACTAAACATAAATCAAACAAAATGGAACCAACTATCAAGGCTATCTTGAAAAACTCTTAAGAGATAAACCAAAAGTAGATAAGTTAAATAAAATAATTGTCATAATTAATCATGTCACAAAAACCTCATTACAAATTGCAGTTGAGCTATTATATTTCACCACTAATCAAAGTTGGACCTACACCATTATAATTACTATGTTCTCGCTATAAACTACTCCCTTCGTTCCAAAATATAAGGCGTGCATGTATTTCAAAAGGTCAACATTTCTAACTTTTGACTAATAATTAAGTTAAAAATATATACGTTTAGTGTTATGCATGTTATATAGTTGGATTCATATTTGAAAGTACTTTCATATGATCTTAATTTTAAAGTTATTGATAATATATTGTGAGAATAAATAATGGTCAAAATTTCACGTTTAAAAACCGCGTCAAAAATTTATATGCCTTATATTTTGGAACGGAGGGAGTATGTTGTAATTTTTATTTTTTTCATCAGTTGTTATTTCATTTTGTAAGGTTCAAGGCCTCCGATGTGGTATTCTTGGTGTGTGATTGGTTTTGGTGGAGATGACAAGGTATCCCACCAAGTTGTTTGCTTTTGTGGCATTAAGGCTAAGGATGATGCAATATAGACTTGTACGTCAAGTTGAATTCATTTATACTATCTAGACTTTGTTTTTCGTTTTTGGCTTGATCTTGGGGGTTGAAGGTGTCTATGTCGTTGATCTTATTTTCCCATGAAGCATTAGGTGTGCAAGGTTTTCTAGCTCCTAGATTCAGTTGTGAGGTGTTTTTTATGTGTTCCGATGTGTGTTGTTGTCGTTGGATATATAGTTTGCAAGACCATTCGATGGAGTGTGTTGGGTGAGTTGCAGCGGCGCTATTTCTTATCCAGTGTGCGTCATTGTTTCCTGTTTCTGCCGAACGACCAACTGGGCCTTTCTGGAGCTTTAGCTGGTGCATGTCGGTCTAGATGGTGCTTCCTTGGACCGAGGTGTAGCGGGTGGCTTGTTGGGTCGTTGCGTCTAGACTGTCTAGCCAGCGCATGCGGAGGCATCACTATCGGTTCGTATATTAAACCGGTAGTGATTGTGCCTCAAACACCAACCCTTATTTCATGTTGAGCACTGAATTGATAGTACGTAGTAGTGTACCATTTTCGAATATGTATAACCGGTTTTAATATGGACAGTGGAGTCGGTTTACAATCAGTAGGGCGCGCGGTGCTGGTTCAAGGCAACCGGCCGGCGGGATGCCCATGTGGAAGTCATGTACCACAGCGTCTAGCGTGCGAGCCCGGAGCCCCCATATGTTGCTGTGATGCACTACAGGAAACAAAACTTTTGTGGTCGGCCAAAAAACTTTTGTGGTCGGCCAAAACACCGACGATAATGTTTTTCGCTCTATATCGACGGCAAAAAGAAAGTCCGACCACAAAAGTCACCAATGTGGTCGGCCCAAAAAAGGCCGACCACAATAGTCCCGGCTAGTATCCCGCCACCATGAAAATTTGAAATTTGAACCGCTCCTCTAAACATTATCGGCGGCACAATTTATGCCGTCGACACAGAGGCACCCAGGTCACGGCAGCTTAACGGACTAACGAAACCACGTCAAGGCGGGCCCACAACGCAGACGTCTGAGATGGTCCTACCAACGTCGTCAGCCTTTTAAAATACCGACCACAAAAGTAACTTTTGTGGTCGGCCTAGAATTTGGCCGACCACAATACTCCACTTTTGTGGTCGGCCTAGACCCCCCTCCACCCCGCCGGCTCTAATTTCCGACCGTCCCGCCCCTCGGTCGACACTGTCCTATTCGTCATCTAATGTTTTATGGCATCGACGACACATTGTAATTTCTTTTCAAGCGTCTACATTGGCATGCGCCACATTTCCGTAACTTTGAATTCGACCTTAAACGTTCATGGACCGAAAGATGACGTTAAAGTCTCGGCAAGCATGGAGAATGCATCGGCCGTGCAACTCATGACGATATAGCCCGTGGATCGACTTTGGATGTGTTGGGAATGCCCTAGAACCTCACGTAGCGCATAGGACAGCGTAGATCGAGGGGCGGCCGTGTGTGGCCGGTGAGCGGCCGATGGGGCCCGGGGGGTATTGTGGTCGGCCTGATGTGAAGCCGACCACAAAAGTAACTTTTGTGGTCGGCCTAGAATTTGGCTGACCACAATACTCCACTTTTGTGGTCGGCCTAACTCCAGGCCGACCACAATTCTCAACCTTTGTGGTCGGCAATTGTTGAGGTCGACCACAAAGACCCCCCTCCACCCACCGGCTCTAATTTTCGGCCGTCCCGCCCCTCGGCCGACACTGTCCTATTCGTCATCTAATGTTTTAGGGCATCGACGACACATTGTAATTTCATTTCAAGCGTCTACATTGGCCAGCGCCGCATTTCCGTAACTTTGAATTCGACCTTAAACGTTCGTGGACTGAAAGATGACGCTAAAGTCTCGGCAAACAGGGAGAATGCGCCGACCGTGCAACCCATGACGATATAGCTCGTGGATCGACTTTGGATGTGTTGGGAATGCCCTAGAACCTCACGTAGTGCATAGGACAGCGGAGATCGAGGGGCGGCCGTGTGTGGCCGGTAAGCGGCCGATGGGGGCCGGGGGGTATTGTGGTCGGTCTGATGTGAAGCCGACCACAAAAGTAACTTTTGTGGTCGGCTTAGAATTTGGCCGACCACAATACTCCACTTTTGTGGTCGGCCTAACTCCAGGCCGACCACAATACTCAACCTTTGTGGTCGGCAATTGTTGAGGCCGACCACAAAGACCCCCTCCACCCCCCCGGCTCTAATTTCCGGCCGTCCCGCCCCTCGGCCGACACTGTTCTATTCGTCATCTAATGTTTTAGGTCATCGACGACACATTGTAATTTCTTTTCAAGCGTCTACATTGGTCTGCGTCGTATTTCCGTAAATTTGAGTTCGACCTTAAACGTTCGTGGACCGAAAGATGACGCTAAAGTCTCGCCAAGCAGGGAGAATGCGCCGACCGTGCAACTCATGACAATATAGCCCCGTGGCTCGACTTTGGATGTGTTGGGAATGCTCTAGAACCTCACATAGCGCATAGGACAACATAGATCGAGGGGCGGCCGTGTGTGGCCGGTGAGCGGCCGATGGGGCCGGGGGGTATTGTGGTCGGCCTGATGTGAAGCCGACCACAAAACTAACTTTTGTGGTCGGCCTAGAACTTGGCCGACCACAATACTACACTTTTGTGGTCGGCCTAACTCCAGGCCGACCACAATACTCAACCTTTGTGGTCGGCAATTGTTAAGGCCGACCACAAAGACCCCCTCCCCCCCCGGCTCTAATTTCCGGCCGTCCCGCCCCTCGGTCGACACTGTCCTATTCGTCATCTAATGTTTTAGGTCATCGACGACACATTGTAATTTCTTTTCAAGCGTCTACATTGGCCTGCGTCGCATTTCCATAAATTTGAGTTCGACCTTAAACGTTCGTGGACCGAAAGATGACGCTAAAGTCTCGATGCGGGAGAATCGCCCGACCGTGCAACTCATGACGATATAGCCCCGTGGCTCGACTTTGGATGTCTTGGGATTGCCCTAGAACCTCACGTAGCGCATAGGACAGCGCAGATCGACGGGCGGCCGTGTGTGGCCGGTGAGCGGCCGATGGGGCCGGGGGGGTATTGTGGTCGGCCTGATGTGAAGCCGACCACAAAAGTAACTTTCGTGGTTGGCCTAGAATTTGGCCGACCACAATACTCTACTTTTGTGGTCGGCCTAACTCCAGGCCGACCACAATACTCAACCTTTGTGGTCGGCCAAAGGGCCAACCACAAAAGTACCCATTTTTTTTTGAAATTTTTGAGCGCGTGCTAAGTCTTTTTAGGTTAGTTTCTTCCTCTCTCTCACACACACACACTCACAGACAGCCTCCATGCCGCCGCCCCTCCTCGCCGCCACCCCAACGCCGCCTTCTCCACGCCGCCCTGCTCCTCCACGCCGCCGCCTAAGTCTGCCGCCACCGCCACGTCTCTCTCACGCCGCCGTCCCCTCACGCGCCTCCGCCGCGCCCCTCCACGCCGCTCCTCCACACCGCCCCCATAGCCTCGCCCTCCGCCGCCAGTTCTCCCCAGCCGCCCCCGCCATCTGCGGCCTCCACGCCGCCTACACCTCCACGCCGCCCCTGCCGCACCGCCGCCGCCCTTGCCCCCCCGCCCCTCCACGCCGCCAGCCGCGCCGACTCCGCCGTGGGGAAAGTGCTGCAGCGACCTGCTTGCGGGCCATGGGAAAAGTGCTGCTGGAGCTGGTGATAGGGAGCCGTCGCCGGATCTGGTGCAGGCGGCGTTGTCTCCACCATCGTGCTGCTTCATCTCATCGCTCCTATCAATCACGCCGAGCCTCCTGTGAGTTCATCTCCTTCCCCTCTCCGCCTCCCCCTTCCACCCTCCCTGCCCCAGTTCTGGAAGTGGAAGTAGAAGTGTGGCGGTGGAAATAGTAGTACGTATGTCGCTTCTCCTGATTTGCGTGGAGTATTACATTTGTGCGTGGCTTGTGATGAACCAAAAATTTGTTGGTAGGAGGAACAACGGTGCTTGCAGTTCAAGGTGTAGGGCTGCATTTGCACCTCTTGAGCTTAATCCTATTGTCTTGTGTAAGCATGCGTAGATTTAAATTGCATAATTTTTTTCAGTTGTGTATGATTGTCATACTGCAAATGCACTTTCCTGAATATGTCCTAAGGAAGCTCCTGAAGGTGATCTTGAAAGTGCAATGCTCCTCAATTTGCAGCTTGTGATTTTGGTGCTTGTTTAATTTGTACTTGATAGTCAAATAAAATTTAGTGATTGAAATTTAAACTTGGCAGCTTCAACCATCACTATCTATAACGGTGCTCATGGAAAATAGGCCGTACAATTTGTCATATGGACTAGACACTGATTTTAAATCCAATTGCCCAACTCCATATAAGCATTTCAGCTATTTGAATGAATGTATCAGTTATGAGGACTGCAGGTCATTTTATTAGTAAATAGCAAATGAGTAATTAGTAAATATGCCTAATTGGTGTGTAATTAGTAAATATGCCTAATTGGAAAATAGGCTGTTTAATTTATAGAAGTAGCAACTAGCAAATGAGTAATTAGTAAATATGCCTAATTGGTGTGTAGACAGTAGACTTTGTCAGTTTGATTTTTATTTGTTGTTTCATTGTTTCATTATTGCCTCCAAATTCTACTCGTACCTAGAAGCTTTGCTATATGTGAGTATGTCACAAACTTCAAACTTGCAATTAGTGAGTTAATACATATTCATTCCGTTTGTGAAATACATTTCATTTGTGTCGTTAACCGAGCCAGCGTCAAACCCGTTCGGGGCTAATGCATATTTTCGTAAAGAGCTCAGACGGTGATTCGTTGTGTTCTATTACGAAAGGTGTTGCGGTCCCGAACTGTCCATGTTTTGGACAGCCCACGGATGTGCGTTTGAGTGCGGTGCTCGTGGCATGGCAGTGTATGGGTTGGAATTCCGATGGCATAACCATGACGTTCTTCTAGTGCAAAACATAAGCGGTACGTCGTACCCGTCGTTGCACAAGGGGGCTCGCGGGTTATCTTTGCCGAATTTCGACCCATGCACTCTCATGTCATGATACCGCCGCCTCAAACACACATCCGTCAGTGGTAAGCCTCCTATTTAGGTAGTATTAAGCTATCTAAACCTAAATTTTGAATGCATGCATGGACGTTAATTAGCAAGCAATGGAAGATCGGCGTTGGATGTACGATGGCTGGATGAAGTCTGGACGGCATACGGAAGAGTGGTTCGAAAAGGCAACAGCCTTCGTGGAAGATGCATTCAGAAAATTACCCAACCCTAACGCAGCGGTCGTGTGGTGTCCCTGTGCTGCATGCTCAAACACCGAGAAGAGGACCAAAAGGGATATTAGTGAACACCTCTGTAGGCATGGTTTCAAGCCAAATTATTTTGTATGGATAGCTCATGGTGAGAGAAAGCGACCGGCGGCTGTGTGTAGCCCTTTGGATTTTAGCGAGGGTTATGATGAAGTCTAAGTCGACAGATTGGAGGAGCTCCCCAATGATGTGGCTCAGGCTTACGATCTCTCCCCTGAGGAAGAGTCAGAGCCACTTGGCCAACAATTCGAGAAGCTACTTGATTCTGCCAAGTTGCCGCTGCATGAGTACACCGATATGATCGTGCTCTCTGCGGTGTCGCGTCTAATGGCAGTGAAGACCAAATACAACCTATCGGCAAATTGCTTCAATGACCTTTGCAAACTGTTGGATAGCCTGCTTCCGAGTGGACATAGGATGACTCCAAATCTGTACGAGTCAAAGAAACTTCTCAGCGTGTTAGGTATGTCGGGCGAGAGGATAGATTATTGCCCAAATTTTTTCATGCTTTATTGAAAGACCGATTCATGGCTGACTCATTGTAAGCATTGCGATGAGAGTCGGTACGTGGAAGTTAAAGGACGAGATGGTAAACTGAGACAGACGAAGGTGGCCATAAAAACCTTTCGTTTCTTTCCGATAACTCAACACCTGCAACGTCTTTACATGTCTAAGTCCACGGCACGACACATGAGATGGCACAAAGAGGGCAAACGACGAAAGGAGGGCGTGATGATTCATCTATCAGATGCAGAAGCCTGGAAGCACTTCGATCAACAACACCCTGAATTCGCCATTGAGCCCAGAAATGTGCGAATCGGACTCTCCACCGACGGGTTCACGCCTTTCAATATGACCGCCCAACCGTACTCGTGCTGGCCAGTTTTTGCTATCCCGTACAACTTGCCGCCTCAAATCTACATGCAAGAGGAGTACATGTTCCTTTCGGTTATCATACATGGGCTTAAATCTTTTGGAAAAAATTTAGACCTATTTATGAAACCACTGGTAGAAGAGCTAACCGACCTGTGGAACAAAGGAGTTTTGACATATGATAGCTATAAGGGACAGAACTTTAGGATGCGTGCCGCATACCTGTGGTCTATACACGATTTTCCGGCATATGGCATGTTCTCGGGGTGGAGCACGCATGGAAAGTTGTCATGCCCAAAATGCCTGTGTAACACTGATGCATTCACGCTGAAAAAAGGTGGTAAGGCTTGTTGGTTTGATTGTCACCGTTGTTTCCTAAAGCCGAACCATCCATTTAGGAAGCAAAGAAATGCATTTCGTAAAGGTACGATTGTGACAAAGAAGGGGCCACCAGAACGGTTTGTAGTGCAAGACATAATCGAATGGCATGACGATCTCGAGGAGAAAGGGTACGACACAAACTATGGTAAGGAGCATCATTGGACTCATAAGTGCAGCATTTACAACCTTCCTCATGCAACAGATCTGAAGCAGCCTCACAATCTCGATCTGATACACCAAGAGAAAAACATGTGCGAGGCAGTCGTGAACACAAACTGGGACATCCCACAAAAGACTAGAGATAACAAAAATGCTCGAGAGGACTGCGCTTTGATATGTAATCGGCCAGACATGAACCTCGACGAGAATGGGTCTAAGCCTAGGGCAAAGTATTGTCTTACGCGTGGGCAAATAAGACAGATTTTACTTTGGATTAAGGAAAAGGTTAAATTCCTAGATGGGTATGCGGCGAGCATTCGTCATGCCGTTAGTATAGAGCAATGCAAGTAAAATGGAATGAAAGCTCACGACTACAAAGTTTTCATAGAGTGTCTGTTTCCGGCCGTATGGCGTGGATATATTGACGATGCTATTTGGATCACATTGTCATAGTTTAGCTTCTTTTATCGAGAGCTGTGTGCAAAAGAGCTATCCACATCGAGGATGGAGGAATTAGAGAAGGAGATTATTGTGCTCGTGACAAAGCTTGAGAAGATTTATGTTCCTGGTTTTTTTAACTGCATGCAACATTTACTAGTGCATCTGCCATATGAAGCTAAAGTCGGGGGCCAGCACAATACAGGTGGATGTATCATGTGGAACGCATGATGAAAAGTCTTAGAGCGAAGGTGAAAAACAAAGCACGAGTCGAAGGAAGTATTGCCGAAGCTTGGCTGACTCAGGAGATCGCGTACTTCACGGATAAGTACTTTGCGACGAAGAACAAGGTTCATGTCTCACAGTCAAGGTATAAGAAGGCACGTCGTAGAATTATTTTCACTCTTGAGGTATTTCTTGACCAAGCCGGATGCAATGTTGGTAAAAGCACCACACGTGACTTGGATGCAGAGGAAAAGATTGTGATTCAGTTATCGTGTAATGCGACAACATGGAAGAAGTGAAGGTGTACATCGAGTAAGTTAGTAAATGTCTTAACTAAATTATAAATATATACTTTTGCTATAAATAATTGAAGAAAATATTGTAGTCAATTCATTCAAGAAGAGTGGAAGACCGGTGATCCTTGAGCGAACAAATTATGAAGCTGAAACGACGAGGTGGCGGACAAAACCGTTCGAACTTTCTAACCTGGTTCCATTACTACGTAAGTTTCTTCCTCTTATATAAGGTAAAGTTTCATTAGCATTTCAAATCCTTAAAGAATCTTGTCGCACATGATTGTGCAGTGTCAAAAACATTTCAGCGTGCACAACAATCTCCGACAAATGTCACGTGGGTGCAGCCGTAGAATTAAGGTGCACGGATGCTATGATTGCCATGGTTATTGATTTCGGTCCGAAGCGGCTGAGGCTGCTCGCCCAAATGCAACTACGGTAAAAAGCGGCGTTGTGAGTTATGTCACAGACGACCTTGGTGGTCCAAACATAGAATATTATGGAATCATTGAGGAGATTATAGAAATATCTTACGAAGACAACAACGATCTTTCGCTAGTGCTATTTCGGTGCAGATGGTTTGATCCTTAAAATGGGGTGCGGACTACTCCTGAACATGGACTAGTTGAGATCAATCATAAGAAACTGTATCAGAAGCCCGACGTGTTCATTCTCCCCGAACAGGTTGAGCTGGTGTTTTATCTGCCATACGCTCACCCGGATTACAAAAATTGGTGGATTGTCCATAAATGTCATCCTGTTGGTGGATTGCCCGGCCTCACGGAAGAAGATTACGAGCCTCGTCTAGACATGGAGCCATTCCAAGAAAAAGATTTAACAGGAGAGCTACACGTCGATATTGGTGATGTTCAAGAGATATCAGAAGAAGAAAACAAAGAGGAGGAAGAAGAGGAAGAGGAAGAGAAAGAGGAAGAAAACGAGGAGGAAGAAGAAGAGGAAGAGGAAGAGGAAGCTGAAGATTTTTAAGCTACTCAAATCTATAGGTTTATACTTATATATATCTAATTTCTTTCATTTAAGATATTTATTTATTTTATATTATTTGATTTCATTTGATTCATATACTTCTAATTCATATCATTTAATTCGATTTTTGCAGGATGGCTGGATCTTTGAAGAGGTTGGCTAAAAGGGCCCAGAAGGTCTGGGGAAAGGGGGCAGGCGTAGTGCACCAGAGCACCAGGACGATGAGGTGGTGGCCACCGACCCCCAGTTGGGGGAGGGCGACGAGGTGGTGGCCCTCCACTCCCAGGTGGTGGCCCCCCACTCCCAGGTGGGGTCCGTGGAGGCCGACGATGAGGGAGAGGGTGTGGGGCCGATGACTACAGTGGGCCAGGCGTTGGAGGCTCTGAGGAGGAGTTTGAGGTGGAGGAGACCGACGAGGATGAGTAAGGGGAGGAGGTCTACGAGGAGGATTGGAGGAGGATTTCGGACTGGCAAGCCGATGTGGAAGAGGAACTGGGAGCCACCCTCGTCCTCTGGAGCTGAGTCCTCCTCGAGCTCCAAGAGAGGTCGCGGGCGCAATAAATTACAAAAAGCCCCGCAGATCCAAGCGAGAGGATAGTGGTACGGGTTGCCACTGGTGAGAGGTATTTGATAACTACTTTTTCTGGAGCTGATTCCTCGATGTCTCTTATTGGTAACCATAAACTTGATAAATACTTTTTTGAATTTGATGTGCAGGGGCTTGGTTTGCGCCAACAAGGGTCCGCAGGAGCCGGGCCACTTGTTAGGGGTGCTGATCAAACAGCTCTACCCCGAGCGAGTAGGCAAGGGCAATGATCGACGCCCGACGCTCAATTGGAGCGACTACTCACTCGTGGAGGACGATAAGGGAGGAAGTAGCGCCGATCACGTCATCAACGAGTTCTGGGTAACATTCCAAATTTCATTTATTTATGGTTTTGTGTTTATAGCTTTATGAATTTGGTCATGTGTTCCTTTCATTTCAGGAGAGATATCAGCTTTTTCCTAGGGACTACGAGGCTTGCCGCCATGTGCTCGACACAATGGCGACAAGGAAGGTTAGGGACTCCATCAGGTTGTCTCGTTTGGATGCGGTGTTGAAGCACCATGGCAAGAAGGGGATTAGAAAGATGTCGAGGGCAAGGGCAGCTCTAGAGTATCTAAAGGCTCAAGAGTACAAGCCTTGGTGTCCAGACTGGATGGATAAGTGTCGACGCGCCTGGAGAGACCTCTGCTAGATGTGGGCCTCTAAGGACTGGATTGAGAGGTCAAGGAGGAACAGAGGCAATAGGGATTCTAACCCCAACATCTGCGCCACCTACCTAGGAGGACGAGGCATGGGTCACGTCGCGCGGGATATCGTAAGTTCACTTATCTTTTATAATTACAATTAACTTTATGGTCATTTCACATTGCATATTAATCTACAGGAGTCGGAGACAGGACTTGAGCCCTCTGGGTTCACCTTGTGGAGGGTTGCACACACGCCCCGTGTCCAACCTGACGGCACACAGTCACCGATGCAATCGGCTGCGCAGGAGAAGCTTGTAAGTGACTAGCTCTTTTCTCTTCTCTACACCATTTCGATCGTTTTCAAACCAATCTACTTAATATCTCATTTGTTCGTAGGACATATATACAACAGCCATGAAAGAGAAGCACGGTGTCGACTATGACCCCATCGACATGCCGGTCGACCCTGTGGTCATATACGACCAGTTCGGTGGAAGGAGTCATGGTAGATACGGCTTCATGGACTCCGTGGTGCCGTCCGACTCCTACAAGGCTGATATCAGAGCACGTCGACATCAGGCCTCCTCTTCCTCCCGTGCCCAGCTAGAAGCCCAGAACAAGCTTATCGCGGAGATGCAGCAACAGAGGGTGGCAGATGAGCAGCGTTGGCAGGCGGAGCGAGAGGAAAACAACAGGAGGTAGCAGGCGAAGCGAGAGGAGAACACTAGGCGGATGCAGGCCATCCAGTATCAGAACCTCTTCATGATGCAGTATATATGCAACAGGTAATTATGATCGTACATGTAGTTAGATTGTTCTTAATAATTTCCAACGCTAACATATAATATCCGAGCTTTCGAGGAGCGGGGACCTCGGCCACCGCAGTCGTCTTCACGCAGCCTCCGGGGGCCCCGACGACACAAGTCGGCACTCTTCCCCATTTGTGCCACCAGCATCGTTTCCCATGCTCCAATTTGCCTCTGCACCGGCGGCTTCTCTGGGGGTAAAGCTTTTCTCCAGTTTATAAAACATTTTGAAATAATCACACAAATGCATAAAAGTTATGAAAATTACGGTTTCCTCTAATCTTGCAGGTTTCTGGTTCAGCGGCGCCAGCGCCTGCGACAAATGCTCCGCAGGGAGGTGATTCTAGTGCCACAAGATCGATCGAGGAGCAATTAAATCGAGGACATGTTTACCGATCCATTCGCGAGTTGAATCCTTAGATGTGTTTAGTCGATGAAATTGTGAGCTAGACGATGCGATCGATCGATGATGAACTTGTGAGCTAGACGATGCGATCGATAATGTGAATTTTTGGACAATTTGTAATGATGATGCACTTTACTTTTGTTATTGATATTGTGGTCTGTGATTGTGATTGTGGTTTGTATTCGTCTATGATTGTGATTGTGATTGACAAATGCGGTCGCTATATATATTGTGATTGTTATAGGAAATTGGGAATGTAAACTGTCGGGAATACAGTTTTTTGCAGGTTAAAATTGAGATTTTTAAAAAAATTATCAGCAATTTTATTCTTTGTCACCTTTATCAATAATAAATCGCCATATATCTAGGCCGACCACAAAAGTCCAGTAGTATTGTCGTAAAGCATATATATGCGAAACCGACCACAAAAGTCCTGAGTATTGTCGTCGGCATCTAAAGGCCGACCACAAAAGTCCTGAGTATTGTTGTCGGCATATCTAAATGCCGACCACAAAAGTGGTGAGCATTGTCGTCGGCATTTCTAAAGGCTGACTATAAAAGTCCTGAGTATTGTCGTCGGCATATCTTACAGCCGACCACAAAAGGCTAAGCAATGTCGTCGGCATCATACAGGCCGACCACAAAAGTGTAGTATTGTGGTCGGACTCCGGGCACGCCTATCACAAAAAAGCAACATTGTGGTCGGTTCTATAGTCTTGCCGACCACAAAAGTTAGCATTGTGGTCGGCCTTTAGTTTAGCCGACCACAAAAGTCTGCAACGTGGCGTCGTCACCTTGTTCGTGAGACCCACATGGCAGAGCGCCATCACGGAGCCTGTGCCGTCTGGGTATAGTTTTGTGGTCGGCTCAAATAATGGCCGACCATAAAGATCTTCCCTGGGAGCTCTGCCCAGAAGTCACTTTTGTGGTCGGTTTTTTATTAGGTCGACCACAAAAGTGACTTTTGTTGTCGACTCATTGTCGTCGAATTTTTGTCGTCCGACGACAAAACTTTTGTCGTCGGTATTTGGACTTTTGTGGTCGGTATAGTCTCGTTTCCTGTAGTGACGAGGGATGTCGTAGTACCCCCGGCCGTGCGACCCAACCCGCATGCCAGATCGAGTACGTGTACCATGCATAGGTGTCATGCATCCCGCATGCCAGATCGAGTAGTACGTGTATCATGCATAGGTGACATGCATCGAGTGTACCATGCATAGGTCAATACTGAAGTAAAATTTTGCATGGTGAATACCAATAGACCAGAGAACACGACGTGGAAATGGCATTGTCACCATCAATATCCATTTCTGCGAAGTTTTGGTGGTTTGGAGATCAGCCAAGCTATAAAACTTTGGCCGAAAACGATAGTGCAAATTTTAGCATAGATAGATATTCAAAAAAATATTGACACGCTAGGCTACTATTGTACCTATTCTTTAGGATAGAATGGCCGAAAACACCAAGCCATCATCCAGCATAATGAAGATAATTTCATGAAAACTTTTCGTGATTGCTGCGATGATCCGAACTATTAGCAGAGTCCTATAAAACAAGAAATATATAAAAATAATTTGACCAAACGGTGAACATTGTCGTTTTAAAAAAGTTGGATTTATGACTGAACGATCACCAATCTACCTTTTAACATCCAATTTTTGTTACATTATAATAACAACAAAAGATTGCATCATCCATCTTTTCATCATTCCATCCATGGTTATGGTTTTTTCAATTTTTTTAACCAAAACATAGTGTATACACAAGAATTGAATTACCCTCTTCTTATTCTTTTTCCCCTCTTCTTCCGCTCGCATCTTCCACGCTCTAGTCTTCGCCACCATGACCATCAAGCTCCTCATCTCCACCGCCTTCCCCCTCTAAATTTCATGATAGTTGTCACTCTGCTACCGCTGCTCCCTACCCATCCCTCCTCACTCATACCCCCTTATTCCTCGCTAGCCAGATGCCCAAGTATGCCACTATGTTGGCCGCTGGCTTGTTTGGTGGACGTTTCCACCACCACAAATCCCTCCCCGTATCCTCCTCCCTTGTCCCCTCTTCTTCATCCCTTGTCCTCTCTTCTTCGTCCCCTAGTAAAATGCCTAGATTTGTCATGCCGTTAACCGCTACTGCGTTTTGTGGATAGTTCTATTGCCGCGGCTCCCTCCAGATCCCCACTTGTAGCTCCCTTTTTATGTGCCCATGCCCTATACCGTGATTGAAGGTGGAATAAAGGGAAGCCTGTGATGGTTAGGATAGAGGGGGAGAAGAGAAAGAGAATAAAACGGTAACGTTGATAACAATTTGCTAGAAAGGAATCGATTTTTCAGTGGTGTTAAAGTAAATGTAGCAGAGAATTTGGATGATAAAAAGTAAAGCGGTGATCTTCCGATGCCACACAGCCAATTTCTCCTTTGGTTTTACGAAATAAATTTGGTCGACTAATTCATACCGCGGTTGTACGTATCAGTGTATCACTGAGCTCAGTAAAATTTCTTTTTACCAAAATTGTTTCCCCCCGGGCGTCCTTTCCAGCCATGGAACGGGATAAGAATGAACCTGCTCATGGCCGTCCGTCCGTCCATTGGACTTCTCTCGCAGCTCTTGAACGAATGATGCGCCTGCTCTGCGCGTTTATTCCCGGCGAGATCGACTTTTCCTCCCCGCGTCGGGCGCCGGCGGCCTGACACCTCGATTCCGGCGGCCCCAATGGCGCGCGGCGGCGGGGCCAAGTTGCTTCGGCGGTAGTGCGAGCGCCAGTAGCGCGCGCGCTGGCGCGACGTCGTCCACGAGCAGCCGCGCTGACTATTCCACCCCGCCGAGAGGATGCGCGCGCGCATGCGATGTGAGCTCGCCCTAGATTAGAATACGACCGCACGAGCTCGCTTTAGAATACGCTCGCTCTATATTTTTAAAAATTCTTTCGCACTTTACATAATTTATTTAACAGTTTTTCTTATGCTTTAAGGAGTTTTAAGGACCAGAAATATGTACCTTAGCCGACCAATTTCCCGACATTAGTTCTGTTGGAGCCCACTGTCATCCGGCCCATCTCATATCTCACAGCGATCCAGCTCGCCCCCCAGACCAACACCTGGCCTCAGACACAGGCCCCCACATCCATTGGGCCAACTAAAAGCAAAACCTAGGTGCTGACCCAACTCAGCCCAAAAGACTAGCCGGGGTAAAAGAGGGGTGCCTTCATCTTTTAAGTTGTGCTCCTCCATCACAAATATCCGACGTGTGACTAAATCCAACAATCTCCCTCATCACACATCGGACCATCTGTCCTACACCGTGCGATCTCCTAGAAACGTTTCGAGTTACCGGTCATGGCTCTTATACCACTTGGCGGAGAGACGGGGTAGGGGAGCGGCGGCGGGAATGGTTCGGCGACGTGGATTCTGGCGATGGTGCGGTGCTCCGGCGATCCAGCAAGGACTGAGGGAAAAGGGGATGGTGCCGGTGCCTAGCAGGGACGAGGGCAGACGCCGTTGCCGAGTGAGCGGGAGCGAGTGGGGACAAGGGTCATGGTGGTCGACGACGGGGCGGCGAGCTAGGGGCGGGGTGTGTGTGGATTGTGACCAGCGGCGGCGAGGGAGGAGGAATCAAGGTTGAGATGAGGGAGAGATGGCAGCAAGAGTGAGGAAGGAGAGACCGGGGAAAAACGGGGAGGAAGAAGGGGAACGAAACATCCAAACATCTTCTATTTACAACCTGGCTCATTTTATACAGAACAACCAAACAACATCCCTTATATCTAATGGGCTTGGCTCTTCCCAGTCAGCATGTCTCAGACGGACCAGGCTAGAGTGAACTAGCTAACCAAACACGCCCTTAAACTATCAAACCAGTGACAAAAACTATCAAATATGGAAGTTGCATGCAGACTGCAACTCTCGTGTGAATGTATTAAATAGTGATGTAAACATCTTTTCCAAATTTTTTTGTCATTTAAATGAAAGCTCGGATTAACAAACGTTTTTTACCACTACATTCTTTACATGTTTATGATCAAAAGAAGACCAGACTTGATATTAGATTTTTTAGTATCGTAAACACCGTAATGTAAAGTAAGTTTATGACAGTGTTTACGAAAAATAACTAACATCCAATTATCCGAATCATAGTAGCTTAAAATTTTATCATAACTCGGATAACCTGACTATAGTTATTTTTCACAAACATTATGGCAAACTTTCATTAATATTACAGTTTTTAATATGAATAATATTTTTTTTACCAAGTCTAATATTTTTTTGCAAAAATGTAAGAAACATAATGGTGAAATTTATTTGTCAATCTAAGGTTCCCATAAAAAAATACGACAAAAAAGATAAAAAAAATGTTTACACGTGAATTGTGTGCTGCATGCAACTATCAGGTTTTGATAGGTTTTTATTATTGGTTTGGTAATTTTAATCTAAATGCAATATATTTTCTGTTTAGCGATTTTAAAAATAAATAAATCATCACCATGATTTGCAGGGATGCATGCAACCATTAGATTTGACAGTTTTTATGGTTGGTTTGATGGTTATAATCCAAAAGAATTATATTTTTTGTTTGACAAATTTAAAAGTGAAAGTGGTCATTTATTCCTAATGCTGGGATTCGACGGAAGCACGTAAGATTAACGGTGGTACCCGAGACACTTGAATAAATACTAGCAATGTAAGCGCGCCCGTGGTGCACCGACCGATTGGTCTCAATCATAAAGAATTGACCTAAAGAAATAGCTAATGTTTTATTTTGACCAAGTTTTGATGCGCACTAGGTCGGCCCGATCTTCTGGTGAGGAACGATATGTTGGTTTGGTGTACAACAAAGTAGCTGTATCGGCTACTAACCACAGAATCGACAACCAAGCAATCGTAACGTCACCTCGCTAAACCGATCAACCAAGTCGAAACCCGATCGATCGTTGAATCTGCTGCAACCGGGAACAAGCAAGAACAAGATGATAATTGATAAATCACGAATCCAGGGGTAAGGTTCTGTTTCTCGTCACGGGTGGTCTAGTCGACACACGCGAACACAAGGAGGAACACATATGGGGTCTACCAAAACACAACAAAACCTAAACGTAGAAAAAGGCGGTGGCCACATATATAGCGGCGGCCAAGGAGAGTGGGGCGCCTAAGGGTGCAGCCACCACCAAACCTAGTGATACATGGGCCATAGGCCCAAAAATACGGTGACGCAGCACCCTGAAATTCTGGCCGGAAATATTGTTCTGCATTTTTTCGTCGCTCCGGAGTGAATCTGGACGTGTGGCTGGATCCATTGGAAAGTTTATCTCCTAATCTTCCCAACGAGTGATCGTACACTTAAAACGGAGTTCGGGAGTCCGGGTTATGCCCATTTGAAGTTGACGTGCTGCTGGATGGCCGAATCGGGCCTTTTGGCGCCTTGGGCTTCCATGTGGGCCTTCCTTGAGTCATCGAGACCTCACGAGTTTTGGACTTGTTGCGCCGCTTCTTCGGAGAAGGCTTGAAAGGCTAGGCTTCTGGATTAAGGCCCCTCAGCGACGAACATGGAGCAGAGTCGGTTGTCGTTGGAGCGGTCGGAGAGGAAGGGGCATCGGTCACACTGGTCGTATCCACGCTGGTGATGTCCTCATCATCCCCCTTTTTGAATTGGAGTCGTCCTCGACTCATGATCTTGCAAAAGGCAAGTGACAACAGAGGGCAAAGAAACATGTGTTTGCAATGTGGTATCAGAGGAGGACATAGTTTTATCTAAATAAACTACGTCCTTTATCTTTTGTTTAGAGTTTTGTGCATTGCTAGCAATTTTTCACCCTCCTGTTCATGATTTTTAGTTCTCTTTTGTTTATCTTTAATTAGTTCAGCAGGATTCATGGGTTTCAAAACAATTTTCTTTCCATTAAACATGAAAGTATATTGATTGGTCCTACCATAGTGAATAGCATCAACATCATATAACCAAGGTCTACCTAATAAAAGTGAACATGATTCCATATGTATGACATCACAATGGACATGATCATGGTATGAACCAATGGAGACAGGAACTCGTACAGTTTGTGTTACCTCAACCTTACCACTTGTGTTGAACCATTCCATCGAGTAAGGTTGCTGAAGTGGAATCATGGTCAAGCCAAGCTTCTTCACCATATATAGACTTGCTAAGATTGCTACAGTTGCCTCCATCAATGATGACATGCACCGCACGTTCTTGTACAACAAACTTAGTTTGAAATAAGTTGTTGCGTTGGGTTTCATTAGCATGCTCTAGTGGTGCACTAAATATACGTTGTGATGAAAGGCTCTTGTAGTTGTTCGTCATTGCCGTACTCAGATGCACACCATCTTGATCATTCTTGCCTACAGGGTTAGTCACGAGAATAGCAAGAACAGTCTGATTGTTACTTTTGAATTACACTTGCCATCCTTCTTCTTGGGTGATACATGCTTCAATTCTTTTCTCAATGGTGTCTTATCATCCTTGGTCGAAGAAATAGTCCCATGCTCGACCTTCCCACCTTTATATTCTCTATTTTTCCATCTTTTCTCGAACTCATGATTAACTTTCCTCATGTATTTCTTTGTTGCTGGCGGAATGTTTGGATCATCCTCGAAGTAGTAGAGGTCATCGTTCTTTCGTGAACCTGCCATTATTAGTAGTAGACAAGAAAATATATAAAGGGGTGTATAACCTATCTACTAATAGGAGCTGGAATTGACAAGTCTTCACTCTCGAAGTTCTCACCAAGCTCTTACAAGTTCTTACCCTACAGCTTGTCAAGATCAATCAGTGGATGACGGTAATCTGTAATCAGGGGTGACAAAGCGATTGCAAGGTACTTTTCCTATGATTAGTAGTATGTAAAGTTTGGATAGGTATCAATATTTAGTAAGGAATATGCAATCATCGAAATCAGAATAGCAAAACTGAATAAATATCCAAAGTACTTGTCAAAGTAACTAGCCTAAACTCGTTCTTAGAACTAGTTCAAACAAGCGACGAATACACCAAGTACAAAGGATACAATATGCAAACACTTCTGATTTTTTTTTTCTTTTTTTTGTGCGGCTCTTTTATATGCACTTGCCTTTTTCTTTTTTTTTCACCGACAAATAAAATTGCAACACTGTATTTTCAGCCTCTAAAAACAGTAGATCTTGTAGCACAGTTTTCGGATTTTTAACGACCTCGGATGTAAAAACTCACAACTACAAAATTGTAGATCTTCGCTTCCTAATCAATTTGCATATATGGAAGTTCTAATTTGGATAAAGGATCTTGGAGATATAGGCCCCGCAAAACAGACTGCTCAGAAAAATCGGAGACACATATAGAATCACTTCTAACGCGATTTTGGATCTGAAGATGGAGTTTCTGGATCTTCTCACAATGGACAAAGTTGTAGAGAATTTTTGGGGCTACAATTTAGGCTATAAAATTATCCAAATTGGAGTTGATATGAGGGAGATATTGCGTATGGAATAACATATCCGAAATAATTGTGAAACAATTCAACTCGAATTCCTTTGGTGCTCGGGTTTGAAGTCAACAAAACGGATGAACTTCACACTAGGCCATGAACTTAATCTAAACCAGTAACAAGACTATGACCATGGACACAAATTCAATAACACGAAACTGAAAACGAAAATTGCGAAAGCACAAAGTGGCTTTAAAAGTGGACGCGACGACGAACTCAAATCTTTTTTGTGGGGCAATTTTCTGTACTCTAGGATGAACACGAACATATTTAAAACTAAGGATAGATATTCTCACCAGGCAACCGTCGCTCTGATACCACTTGATGCGCATTAGGTCGGCCCGATCTTCTGGTGAGGAACGGTATATCGGTTTGGTGTACAACGAAGTAGCTGTATCGGCTACTAACCAAAGAACCAGCAACCAAGCAATCGCAATGTCACCTCGCTGAACCGATCAACCAAGTCGAAGCCCGATCGATCCTTGAACCTGCTGCAATCGAGAACAAGCAAGAACAAGATGATAATTGATAAATCACGAAACCAGGGGTGAGGTTCTGTTTCTCGTCACGGGTGGTCTTGTCGACACACGCAAACATGAGGAGGGACACACATGGGGTCTACCAAAACACAACAAAACCTAAACATAGACGGCGGTGGCCACATATATAGCGGCGGCCAGGGGGAGTGGGGTGCCCAAGGGTGCAGCCACCACCAAACCCTAGTGATACATGGGCCATAGGCCCAAAATACGGTGACGCAACACCCTAAAATTCTGGCCTGAAATATTGTTCTGCATTTTTCCTTCGCTCTAGAGTGAATCTGGACGTGTGGCTAGATCCATTGGAAAGCTTATCTCTTAATCTTTCCAACGAGTAGTTGTACACTGAAAACGGAGTTCGGGAGTCCAAGTTACGCCTGTTTGAAGTTGACGTGCTGCTGAATGGCCGAACCGGGCCTTTTGGCGCCTTGGGCTTCCATGTGGGCCTTCCTTGAGTCATCAAGGCCTCACGAGTCTTGGACTTGTTGTGCCGCTTCTTCGGAGAAGGTTTAAAAAGCTGGGCTTCTGGATTAAGGCCTCTCGGCGACGAACATGGAGCAGAGTCGGTTGTCGTTGGAGCGGTCGGAGAGGAAGGAGGGGCATCGGTCACACTGGTCGTATCCACGCTGGTGATGTCCTCATCAGGTTTAAATCAATATCCCATTAAACTGCAGAGGCTAAAAATTCAAAGATTTTTGAGCAAAATTTTAACAGATAGAATGATGTAATCAATTATATGAAACCTATTTATTTTTAACACCTAAATATTTTGATGGAACTTACCATGCAATTATGGTGATGGTTGCATTTTTAAGCCTTGTTTTTCATTTTTCATTCCATGGACCGCTGACTTTAAACTCTAATTATATTTTCTCAAAGTCTTTTTTATCCTTCATTCAATTATTAATTAATTATTTATTATGTTTCTTGTGTAATATTTAAATCTTTGCATGAAATCCTAGGATAAAATTACGGTTCAATTCTATAATGGTCTGATTCTGCAGGATTTTTTAAGCTAAGTATAAAAGCTAGAATGAATGGTTTTGGGTTTTTTACTTCGTCATTCAAAAGTATTATATGGTTTAGGGTTATATACGAAACCCTTCATTCTTTTTTATTTTATTCCAAACCCTAAACCATAGAAAAGTATTATATCCTGCCAAAAATAAAATCCTTAGTTATAAGGTTGCATTATGAAAAATTTTAACTTTGGATGTTCCTTGTGCAAACATGACTCGAAAACTTTTGGATGTTCTTTGTGCAGACATGGTTCGGAAACTTTTAATTTTCAGATTTTGTTGTGACCTACAATAAATAAAGCCGAAAAGTGCTAATCGAGGAAAAAAATATGCCCTTAATAAGAAAGAGCCATTTTTTTTTTGTAAATTTGGACTTAAAAAAATTCTGAGTAACACCAAATTTTTTGTGGATGTCCTTTTTATAGCCATGGTTTAATTTTTGAGAACTTTCAATTTTGTACAATTTTTTTGCGGCCTAAAAAACAAGATTAGAAAGGCAAAAAATGCACAGCAGCCCACGCTGTGGAGATTCGAAACACTGCTCTGGATCGTTAATGCTAGCTTTGCTAGCCAACCTAGCAAGCAGCAAATTTGTTTCCTGTCAAGCGAAAAGAATTCCATAGGTAATTAGCGCAAGCTGAATAAATACCGGAAAAACGCAGCGCACGCAGGATTCGAACGCTAGTCTCCAGACCAAGAGCTAGCTCGACTAGCCAACTGGCCAAGGCACCGGCCTTGTTAAGGATCTGGCGAAAGAAATCGCTTTATATATAAATTGTATATGGATGGACGGATTTGATTTCGCAAGCTGATCGAACGGGCTTGGTTTTTTTCGGTGACGTGGCGCAGCGCGGCAGTAGTTGGTAAGAGCGACGTGGCTTACGAAAAAAAAAGGGCGACGTGGCCTAACCAGGAACCAGCTGGTTAGACCCTTGTTATATAGAATTGATTCAGCGCCTACCCATCTCAATAGTGCCTACACACACATATAGAGAGAGAAATCCTCTGGAAACGTTTCATATATCTATATCTATCTATATCTATATGTATATAACAACGCGCTAGCGTTGTCCCTCCCCATCCGACGCGTCGGCGGAAAAACGGTGGCTGTCCAATCACGAGTGCTGGCTCGATCCAACCGTCCATTTACGATTTATGTATAAAAAAAATTCCGTTCAAATCGCAACAACTCGCGTCGTTTGCTCAGTTGGTTTAATGGGCCAACATTCACTTCGGTGACCCGGGCCGCCCAGCCGCTCCCACCTCTTGCCTTTTTTCCTTTAATGCCTCCAAAGCAACATTAGATAGTATCCCACGCGTATGTGGAGAACAAAGCGCGCGCTGGTGAGTTGGTGAGGTGGGCTACCACATGGAGACCGGGGTTCTATTCCCCGTTGCGGCATTTTTTCCAGAGCATTTTTCAAGCTCCAGGCCATTTCTGCTACTTATTTTCCCCAGACAGGGGGTTCGGACCCGTATCTCTAGATTTTTGAGGAAACTACAGTAATATCATTTTTTCTAATAAAAAAGGATGGAAAGGATAATAACATTACTCCATTATTTTTATGATAGAAATAAAATTTGCACTTTTTTAACCAAGTGTATTATTTATTTTTGCTAATATCGGCCTTTTTAAGAATGTTGCTTTTCATTAATCCAATCCATACAACAAGAATACCTCCCATTTTGTTTTAGACTGCTTTTTAATTTCTCACTAAATGTATTTTTCGAAACTTTTGATCAGAAGTAGTGTTGTTCATTGACTTTTTCCTTGCATTTTATTGTACTTCTATGTTATTGTTTTGCAAATACTGTATTTCTATTATAGAAAGGCTTTAATGGCAATAATAAAAAATATATTCGTGTCCTCAGCCACATAGGCGCTGCACAAACATCATGCAGTTGTAGCGCGCTCAACTAACCAATCAAAATATATGCATTTTAAATTCCTTTTTCTCCTCATAATAACGTTGACGCAAACAAAAGGAGTTATAAGTACTAACTTGATTTGTGAACATGTTGCTTTATTTTTGTTATTTTAGTTGGCTAAGAACTAGGTTATTCAGTTAGAGCAATCCATTTGCACTATTTGAGAGTGTTTTGTGCTGCATCTTGACTAATTCATGCTAGACATTACGCGGGATGGTGTTTTACAGAATTCATTAGTCAATAGTCTAATTCCTTTCAATGGATTATGAATTCCAGATCAGTAATTATATCTTGACATTATTATGAAAAAATATACCGCACTTCAGTTTTTAAATTCTAAGAACCTGATTGATATGTTAGTTATACATTTAGTTTTGACCTCTTTTCCATTTAGCCTAATGCAATATTTCTTTCTTACAATTTCGAAGAAGAATGGATGGTTGAAAAAATAATGTGACACTAAATTCAAACAAAGTTTACACTTTCAATAAATTATTCTATATAATATGTTAAACTCTGACTAATGCTATGTAATGCGATTTATACTATTTGTGACTAATGATGTATAATACGATTTATACTATTCGAAATTTTGAATACCATATGATATGTATGTAATACATAATATAGATAGCGACGGGCGCACCATTGGCGCGCAATCCTTCCTAGTTATATACATACACTAACATACATGCTCACGTATAATAATTCACATCAGCTGTTTTTGTGGCATGGATATAATTCAACCCGTTTAATCACTTTTTTTAGCTGTATATAATTATTTTTAAAATATACTAATATACACAAAAGGTATTTGGATATTTATATTCTGCCAAAATGGTATTGTAGGCTTTAAAGTAAGCAATATTAAATCATCGCACTTATAAAATTCTTTTCATAGTATCTCACTTGAAAAGGTTTATATTGAATGTGTGTATCGAAGACCATATATGTTATTGATTGAAAGGACATATCTTTTACAATATTCTATATGTAATAGCCAACCCATAGACACTTGAAAACTAAGCAGTCCTTAAGGATCCGCATAATATATTTTGCAATGATTATTTTTTAAAATTAAATTTAGGTGTTTTCATATTTGTTGTGTACATCGGACCCACTAGTTGGTATGGTTATTTTGTGTGGATTGAGTCTATTTGGTCTACTGGCAAAAAATTCTATTGCACTTGTATAGTTGCTGTTCTTTGGTGTATTTGGACTGCTAGAATTAAACAAGTGGTGTTTTGAATTGAAGACTTTTGACTCTTCTATTCAAATAATTCATTCCATTTATGTGGTGTTGTGGTATTAGGCAGATATGTTTGTAGGTGATGCAAAAGAAACTCTAATTCAAGGTGCTTTGATGGTTGAAGGAGCTGCTGCTGTGACTCAAGCCCGTTACTTAAATCGCCGTTAATTACTGACATCCAGCCCCAGTTGATGATCTAGATGTTCCTGTTGGTGTCCTCGATGATGTCAGGCTGATGCTTTCTTCTATTATTAGGTTTCAGGTGGGTTAAATACTGCATTCCTTCCTCTGTATACAGATTTGGTTACGGTGTGTGCTACTCTAGTTTACTCGGTTGGACCAGTTATTTTGTATTTTACCCTGTGGCCTTAGCGTGCCATTTTTGCTTCGTAAGTTTGAAAGACATGGTTTCTGTTGTGTCTGTCTTGGTGCAATGGAAAATAGGGTTAAATCCTCTTTTAAAAACAAATTAGGTGTTTTCTAGGAAAACCTAGTGGCTTCGTTGAAGGGCGTTGCTGCAAAGTAAGAATGACAAACTGAATATAGTATTTTTTTAAAAAAAGTGTGCTAACTGCCGATCCCTTCTAGGTTGCAACTATGGGTGTGTTTGGTTAGGACAACCTCACCATCCTGGATGATTTTTGGCATGGGGCCAGGCCATAAGGGATGGATCCATGCCTCTTTCTCTGTTTGGTTCCATTGCTCTATCCAGCATGAGCCCATCTCGATGCTCTGTTTAGTGGAGTGCTCTCAGACCAAATTCGTCAGCAGTGTTGATTATCAAGATATCTGTGCTCTTTGCACAGATTCATCAGCCTTACAAACATGCATATCTTTCGTAGATTCAAGCAGTGATGATTATATTTGTCATGCATAGATTATAAGCAGTGTTTGGATTGAAACAAACAAGAAGATGTGCATATCTTCCGTATATAATCAACATGAAGCAGTGTTGATTATATGCAGATTCATTCATCAACGCTGAATACCAAAAGCATGAAGCAGTGTTGCTTATATGCATATTCATTCATCAACACTGAATACCAAAGCATGAAGTACAGAGGCAGCACTGCAGCAGTGACGCCTTAACGGAGGGGTGCGGCCTCCTCCGGTCGTGACTCCAGCGGCGACTCCTCCGGCCGCAGTGCCCGACTCACCATCGGCGCCGAACCGCCGTCACCGCCATGCCCCCTACTTCCTCCGCCGCCTTCCCTTTCTTCCCTCCTCCGCCCCGTGCCACGGTCACCGGGGATGCGTAGGGAGAGGAGGTGGCAGCGCGTGGGAGGAGGACGAGGCGGTGAATGGGGGGAGGAGGAGATCGGGACGAGCCTGACTTTCCAAATTCCATCGGATCAAGCCGTCCCTCTGTTTGCACTACCGAGTGAAGAAGGATGCCGGATGAACCCATCCGTTTTTTCTCAACCAAACTAAAAATCATCCCATGCTGGACAGGACCGTCCAAAACGGCCCAACAAAACACAACCTATATGGACATGTCGAATGGATCCCTTCTTATCTCATCAATCATGTGTCGGGACTCAGTTTTACTAAACCAAAATGCGTTATCAGTATGAGTCCCAAGGATCAGTGCTCATACCCACAGTAAAACAAAGCTGAAATATCATATCAACGCTGCAATAACTAATAAAGTAAATAGGGTTTGGCGAAGCCTCTTATTACATAAGTTTATACTATGAAATCCTAATTGGGATATATTGATTCGGATTGAATTGCAAATACATCAACGATAGAATCAATTCTGAATTGCAACAAGCGGGGTCTCTCAAATAGAGACGAACTATTAGACTACGTCGGGAAAAGAAAGGTTTCCCCTCGAACCCCCCTTCGAAAGAAAAGGTGTGCTCTTTTGAAAGACTATGGTGGAACTGGAGACTCAAGACAAGCCCTTCAACATCAACACTAAATAAACTTGACGTCCCATCGCAGCTACAAGGACACACTAAATGAGAAGGTACTAGTAGTCCGGCGCATCCTCCGAAAAGACATCAATGTTGTCCAGAGCATCATCGAACTTCAGATCTGCTTGTCAAATAAATAGTCCCGCATAAAAGGAGAGATTAGCATGTGATTGCTAGCAAGTCTTCCTGGGAAGAGCCAAGTATACCTAGGAAGGTAATGTTTATTTGCATAAAAGCATCTAACCTAGTAGTATAGAGCATTTACGAAAATGTAAATAGATAAATATGATTTAATAAGTTCTAAATGATATTGCAAAGTTCTCAATCTCTAGTTCATGTTCTTGATATCTCGTGTCATGGTCTCATCACAATTCTCATTCTTAGTTCTCAATCTCATGCTCATCATCATATATCATCTAGCAACGACACACGACCGAAAAAACTTACTCGGAGCAAATTAATTAAGAGGTGTAATTACGATGTGAAAAAAACACCAAGAGTTCATAACTGGGAGCACGACCATTCAAATGGTTTTAAATTGTACAGAGATTGTACGCTTTACCCGCAAGATATGGTATCCTCCCATTGCAAAGCACCACAACAAAATCTTTCAGAAATCTAACCCCGAAATTGCCACGTCATACCTGAGTCATCCATGTGACAATAACCTCAAAGTACCCTCAGAGTTACGTCCACGGCAATACACCGACCATGCAGCATCCCTCGGGATCTCATCTACGATGCAAGGAGGATAGCAATCACGACGTTATCCTCCCTCTAGATTAGGCCACGTCCTACACCGAGCTAATTGTGGTCGCACGGTTAAAATCATCATGATCATCGAACCTTAGGGACCAGAGCATTAACACCGGTCACCCACTACAGGTCAATTTTAATTAAATGTGAATAAATCCAACCATATCCCATAATTCTCCAGTCTCATAATACATGTCTCAATACGGTGGCGTGGCAGCCTGGGCGGCATGGCGACGGGCGTTTGAGGGGCACGACGGCGGCGGCGGCGGCGGCTACATGCCCCAGCATGGCAATGGTGGAGGCGTGGCGGCTCCGGCGTGGTGCAGATGGAGGAAGGCGGCTAGGCCTGGGCGAAGACCAAGGGCGGCGCGACACTAGCTGAGCGGTGGCAGGACGATGACTGGAAGCAACGCGGTGCGCGGCAGCATGTGGTTTGGCTCCCATGGCGGCTTACTAGGGTGACAAGGATGGCGACGATGACCTTGGGCTCCGGTGACACGCATCGGCGATGATTTGAGCTTCGACGACAATGGCTTCGGACTAGGGACTTCTAGGGTTAGGATTCTCGGGATTGATTGGGCTGTGGTTATGGGTGGCAATGGGAACCCGTTACTCGGTCCCCTGACAAGGAATTCCTCCGTTAGAAGACGAGTATGGAAAGAAATTTATCTCGGATGTAAACAGGGAACGTGGGATGGTGGGGACGGGGATACAGAATTATTTTCCCCACAGGGACCCGGTTGGGGAGCCAAAATCACTTGTTTATTAGAATTGTTAGGTCGCAAACATGTCACCTAGCCCATTGTATCCATATTTTCTGATATGTAGCAACCGAACCTTAAATGTATACACTCATCCTATTTTTTTCTTCCCACTTAGCACGATTTTAGGGTAAAAATGATGATGGTAGATTTTCTTTTCCGTGGAATTTTTGCGGGAATGGGTCCCCAACAGTTTGGCCAAACTAGAGAGAGAAAAGAAAGTGAAGAGAGAGACAATAAAAGGAGAGAGAAAGAGAGCGAAGAGATAATTTTTTTTTGGAATTTGTTTTTTAAAAAATGAAGATTTTAATACAAATTAGATTTGTGATGCAAAAATTAATTTTAAAAATTTTCGGAATATCACACCATGTCTTATAGATATCTCTAATGGATTGTAACTTAGGATATCTTAGTATTGCATGCAATAAAAAAGTAAAGAGAGAAATATGGATGAATAATAGAAAGAAAAAGAGTGTAAATAGTAGCGGGGACATTTTAAATTAGAACACCGATGGAGATGGCAAAGGGCTAACTTCTAAATGATGGTTGGGTTTTAATTTTTGGGCAGTACATAGTTTACAGGAAAAATACCAGAAATAATCAACAGTAAAATAGAAAATTAATAAAATAATCCACTGTAAAAGAAAATTACAAAAATATCCCGAGTCCCGCCATAGGAAGCGGTCATAATCGAAATTGCCGCCACCCGGAACGGCCATAGCCATTGCCGCCACCGGTGGTCATGCCCGTTGGCCCTCGCTTTTCGACATATTGCATGTGTATAGGTATAGTATGTATATGTATATATAATATATGTATTAGTATAGTGCATGTGTAATATGTATATATCGCCCATTTACTAATATTATATTTTAATATAAATATATGATAAATATATACTAAATTATTATAGTTGTCCAAAAATATATAGTAGGTGGCGTCTAATTTTATTGATAATTGATTAGTAAAATGGCATGTCTAAAATAATTTACGTTGGGAGGTAGGTTTAGTCAAGAAAGCCTCCATAATTTTCCCAAAGATGAGCTCGTAAGATGACAATCACATGAACCACGATCACACACGCACACGCTTCTCGCCGCACCTTCCGCTCAATTTGCTCCTGTTGGTGACCGAGACCAAGACCACAACGACACGAGCTTCTCCCATGCCACGTTGCATGTATGCGTGGCGTATATTTATATACACATGTGACCGGATAGCATATGGCATATATACATTATAATATATGTATAATATAGATATATTTATATACACATGTGACCGGATAGCTTCTCCCATGCCACGATAATTTTAATATATATGATAAATATATGGTAAGTAAAATTTGATACATGTATAAGCATGTGAATATACATTTTAAAACTCAAAATTGTATGTAATTTTACAAATATCAGTCTCGTATGGAGTAGTAATGCAACGTCACTAATCGCCATAATGGTCAATGCAATGTCAATAATTGTATGGAGAATAATTTTATGGCCAAACCATGAATGCACATAATAACATAAGTCCATCAATTACATTATTACACTTAGCGCCGACGACCCCTTGTCGTGTATGCACTTGGGGTGTAATGGTCGTGGATCGTCAGTCACGTCCAAGAGTTCGAGAAGGTCCAAACCGAATTTGATCCTCAGTTTGGTCCGCGGTTGGGATATACCCAGGCTGTGAACTTATGGCGTATGCAGACCCACCAAAATATGGAAAACCCCCCATCATGCTTTGTTCATAAGGGGTCGCTGGCGTGCACAACCCGTGGAGGGACCGCATAGGGGTTTGCTCCCGTGTTGCAAATTTGAAGGGACCCCATGGGGAGTTTGCCAGTTAGACCCCCCAGGCTGTGTCGGATCTGGTATAGGAATGTTGCATCCGCCCAAGATATCTTGAAAGCTAAGGTTGGATGCAAATGCACTATCCACATTGATCCTCCATGTTTGCCCAATTTGCATCAAATTGGGTATCTTGTGTCTTCGCGATAGTCATCGTGGGTTTACAAGATGGCGCTACGTTAATATCAATCCCTCCTCGTGACTGGCCCACTGGAGTTGAAGAATGGTGGGCGCCTGTGTTGGAAGGGTGTCGATGTAGAGGCTCGGGGAGGTTGAGATTGTCGACGTGGAACCGAACCCGGTGGTGTACGCCTGTCCATGGACTATGATCTCGCAGGAGCAGCAGATAATGGAGGAGGTGGTGACTCGGTTATGCGGTGCACAGATTCTTCTCGGATCGGGGTATCCCTTTCGCGATCTGTGCGCGATCTATGCCCGTCGACCCCTAATCGCTCCGTGAAGCGAGATCCCGCCTTCTAATGAGGGCCTGAATTTGAAGAAGATTGGCGGTCCGCGTGTTTGCGATACAAGCTCCGTGCATGGCCATGCAACGAATCGACCTCTGATATGCGCATCAACCATGTCATATGGTATTTAGAAGGAGGTATGAAATACGCAATATAGATGAAACTATCGGAGAGCGCACGTTGTACCAGAACATGGACTCGTTGGGCATAGCCCTCTGGTTGTCGGCGGTCTTCTTCTTTCTGTGGTATCGCAGTGACATCGGTCCTAGGCGGTACCATTCCATGTACCCCAAATATCGGTCTCGTCGGCGCTCCATCGGGTACCACACTTCGTCAAGCTAACTCAGTCCACCGCTCGATGTGGGCGCTGTGGACGTGGGCCCAATCACGGTTGCGCCCGGTTGAACTAAGCCTGAAAAAACACTTGTACGTTACATTATGAGTGGTACAAATATATTCGAAATATTTAACTTATGATGCATACCCATGGGAGTTGCCCGGATGCCGAGCAGGTGGAAGTGGAAATGTTTGTCGGTAGCCAAATTGCCGTTGAACGCGTTCCGGCGAGTATCCTTCGACGGCATTCATGCAGACTAGATAACAGGTCGTCATCCAATAGTCTACACTCTCAGTACACGTGCTAGCCAGCAAGCCCCCCGTGGCAATATCATAGGTTGCCAGATGGCAGAATGGTTCCCACGTAACTTAGTCATGTACCAGAAGGTCTAGGTCTGACACAAGCCGCGTGTAAGACGCACTGTCTACTAATTCTCTCAGCCATCGCAACCTCGCATGCAACCATCTATATCACATTGTTGGTCTACATGCCGAGGGGGTCAAATCGGCGTCTACATGAACAGGATAGTATCATACTGGCGTGTTTGGACGATTTAGTGGCAAATAACTCCACGACCATAATTGGATGAGGAGAGGACAACCCCGAACATGGAATGAGCACTCCGGTTTCTTCACGCACTTCACCTCGTACACGGCCGGCCCGGACCGTGCCACGGAGTGCTCGCGCCGTGTTGTGACACCAAAGTTGCTGATGAAGTGTATGACCTCATCCTTCGTGCTAAACTCTTGACCCACTGTTATGTCATTGTGCATATACCCCCATCTGGAAATATTCGAGTGATCCCCGATCACCCAATTCGAAGCATCCAGAGCGCGATAATACGCTATGGCGGGCATCGGGTCGTCCTCTTCTTCGACATCATGCTCACCCCCTTCATCGAAATCATCCCCTGTGGCATGTGCATCTATCTCTCCCTCCTCCATTGAGATATCCGGATCCGTGCCCATGCCTAATGCCTCGACACGGTCATAATACTACCAATTGGGTCCTCCCATACCCTTCCGCACTTCCTCATGTGCACTCTCTTCTCGGTGTTGCTAGGCCCCTCATCTCCGATTGTCTTGCCTCAGCAAAGACGTACACACCTAAGTGGTACCCTCTTCTCTTGCCTTATTAACATAGTACGTCCAAGCGATTTATTTCTCGGTGGCCACAGGTTGTATACGTACATCATATTATTTGGAACCCGACATGGCCTAACACCGTAGAACAAGTTTGTATTCATGACGGTTTATATGGAGATTTGAGCTATAACCACGCTAGCATTGGCGACTCTATTGGCAATGTGACCGTAGTCGCAAATGGTCGCATGTGTGCATGCTTACAAAATTCCCTTGCATTGGCGTGGGTGCATCTCCGTAAAAATAGTCATTGGTGTCTCCATTTACGCCCATAACATACACGTGCTCATTCATATTAATATTAAATTTATGTTTGTTTGTATTTAACTATTATTTCATACATTACATAAAATGTTAGCTTACGTGTTTAATACATAATACGTAAAATATAGCGTGCGTGTTTAATACATAAATACGCACAATTATTAGCTTACGTGTTCAATACATAAAATGTTAGTTTACGTGTTTAATACATAAAATGTTAGCTTAGGTGTTTAATACATAAATATTAACTAAAATGTCACTAAAATACGTACAATTATATTACTATTTTGCATCTTTGAATATACATTAATTTCTCTATTATGTTTAATTAAGCTAACAAGAAAATTACTATATGAAAAAATATAGTCACTCTTTTTAACTACGCACACTAGCGTTAATTTGTCGCTAATTATATATAGTTTTGCACGGTACGTGCAATTAAAATTTAAACATTCATATATTACATGCTATAAAAATTCACTAATTTCCATTATATTTGTACACCATTTTCTCTCCTTGCATAATTAATTAATCACTAAGCATAATTTAAGTTAACCTAACACAACAAGTTTATGTTAACTATAAAATGCGTACCTGACGGTTATAAGATCGATCGGTTCAAAGTTCCTGAAAAAATTAAAACAAGCGTAAATTAGATGTAATATCTGAAACTCTGGTCATATTAAACTATCACCGTATGTCTTTCGACCTTCAGAATCTCGTGCATGCGCCATCGCTATCTGATCTTTAAGCGTATACGGTGCGGTGCACAATTGCTAACAAAATAGAAGCAAGACCTAGGTCTTTGGTGCTTAGTTTAATTAATTAATTACGTCATGGTGATTAGTTTAATTAACATTAACAACATACTATGCCAACATCGGTATAGTCAAATACCCTCACATATCAAGATTATCATACTGTATATAATATATACATACAATACATACATACAATATTAAGTACTAATATATATATATACATACAATATATACATACAATATTAAGTATATATATACATACAATATTAAGTACTAATATATATATACAAGATTAGCATACAATATTATTATGTCAAAATTAACTCTTGCATATACGTACCTCAATAACACTATTTATTAGCAAGTAGATCAAACTTAAATTCCAAAATATTCCCTCACGCTGAAAGCGAAAAATATCAGCGAACTGACACTCCTCGTGAATCCCCAACCGAGGTATCGTGAATAATATACCGAATCGAACGAATCGAAAAGAACTGAAAGCGAGAGAGTGAGTGTGTGAAAGCGGCTCTGCGTGTGAAGCTCGCGTGTGTGAAATGAACTGAAAGCGAGAGTCTTTGCGTGTGTGAAGACGAACGAACGGCGAACGCGATATATATAGACTAAATTTTTTATCATCGTGACATCTAATCGGTATTAATTAGCGTAAATCATGCAATTCTTGCTTACTTAATTAAAAAGTCATCACTATTTTGTCGGTGCAGATTTTTTTATTATTTTTTTTGACACTGTTTTGTCGGTGGATATTATTTTATTATTTTTTCGCGCACTATTTTGTCGGCACGACATTTTTTAATACTTTTTTTCCCCGCATGCGATAACGGGACGCGGAAAATTAGGGTTGGTCGGGTGAGATTTGCCGCCGCCACCCGGCTAAGTGCGTAGTGCCGTGGCGGTATACGCCACCGAGGTGGCGGACCCGAGGATATTTTTATAATTTCCTTTTACAGTGGATTATTTTATTAATTTTTATTTAACTGTTGATTATTTCGGGTATTTTTCCTAGTTTACAACTTAGGGAATAAAATACATTTTTTTTATAATTATAAAAGTAAGTTCTGCATGTCTAGTTTATATAAAAGGGGCGTATACTTATTATTGTCTTGTGGTAGCTTAGCGGAGAAGCCATCATATGATGATTAGGTATACTGTTAATGGGATGTAAACACGTACACCCTTCTTCTTCTTCTTTTTGACACGTTTGACTTTTGTACACATATTTGACTATTCGTCTTATTTTAAAAAACTATGTAAATATCATTTATTTTGTTATGATTTGTTTTATCAATAAAAGTACATTAAACATGACTTATTTTTGTATATGTTTGAACTAAATTTTTGAATAAAACAAATGGTGAAAGACGTGTACGAAAGTTAAAGTTGTCAAAAATAAAAAAATGGTGAGAGTATTAATTATATTTTAATTTAGAGAGAGAGGGGTCCGGGGGCAGGGGGTATATGCTCTCCTATTTTTGGTAAAGATAGGGCCGTGATGCAGGACGGGGAGCAGACCTTTGCTTCTGCAGTTTTAGCGAGAGGATTTGTAAGACCAACTGTTGCCGTCTCTTGCTCGTAAAACCGGTGGCCTTTGTTGCAAAACATGGCTACCGGGTGCAGTACAAGGTATAACAATAACATAGATAATAAGAACACATACATGTAGGGTGTAACTTCTTTTTATTAATTTATGATCAATGTATATGATTTAGGGCTCCGCCTCTTCTTATATAGTACTGCGAGGGTTTTGGTTAGGTCCAGCGTGAGACCCAATTAGTGGGGCACCGGCCGGCCCTAGGCTAGGCTGGGCCCACCTCCTTAGATGGTTTTCCAACACTCCACCTTGGATCTTACCAGCGAGATGGATGCGCCTCAACAAAACTCCATTTAAAAACCCAGTAAAAAAAACTGGAGAAAGAATACATAGCATACGCTTGTTGTGCACACGATTTGCGTCATTAAAACCTTACGTGAGAAAACTTCAGGAAAACTCAATAAGAGAAAAAGAGTACAAACACTCAACATTGCATACGATATATCTAGATCGAGTTAGCACTACAGGAGAACGCCACACTATCGACGGTTTACACCGTCGATACAACAAACAGAACCGTCGATATACAGTAGTGTCGACGGCCAGCCGTCGATAAATAGCCGTCGAGGATGCTTTGTCGAGAGGTAAGTCCTGTCTCGACGGTTAGGCCCAAGCCGTCGACACAGTACTAGAAAACGTCGTCTCCCATTTGGTAAGCCTAGTATCAACGGCCGTGATAATGCCGTCGACAGTACATTTGGTGGGCCCCCGTGGCACGGTCTGATTGTATCGACGGTACGAATAACAGTCGTCGACATTGTGCGTGGTGGGCCCCACGAGGACCTGTGTTATAGTATCGACGGCTAAACAAGGACCGTCGACACTGTACCAGAACAGAAAAAAAATTAATTTAAAAACCGAAAAAACCACAAATTTTAGCGGTACCAATGCTCCCGGCAAGAAGAACGCGGCCGCACTCGCAAACCCAAACAGCCCGACATTCAGATATACCCTCGTCGCATATCGCGACCACAATTCATCAAAATTGATCAAATGCACATAAATCTATAGAAATGCACAAACTAAACATAATTCCATCACAACACATTTACTTAAACATTCAAATTCATCACATAAGACATCGCAGCTCAAGTTTCCAACTAAATGCAATAAGCGTAAAAGTTATTGATCCGGATCGCCGGAGGGGGGTTGGCTTGACGGGGTGGATTGGACGGATGGCTAAACATTGGTGGGGCACTTTCATGAAGAGGTCGGTAACCCAGGTTGGGCCCTCTGGCTCGTGATGTGTCTCCTCCTCCGTCTGCGTGAAGTTCACCGATAGCCGCAGATCCGGACCCTGCATATATACCACAAAACAACATAAACGGTTTGCAACATTTACAAACGATCTGCAACACGAATTAACGTGAGTTAATGACTTACCGTCTCCGTATATGGCAAGCCACCATGTGGGTGAGCTGGGCCCGCGTATTCGCCTGGTGGAGGAGTGTGGCTGCCGTGGCGATGTAGGGAGCGGTGCCCATCCATCATAAACGGTGGCGGACCCCCGTAGAAGGTCGGACCGCCAGCAGTACCACTGGGACCAGCCTACAATTTCATGGACATCTAACTTGTGAATAAAATTGTAATAAACGACATGTGAATGGATATTAAAGGTTTAACGACATTACCCCGCCCAATCGAGAGAGCGGCTCCAGATAGGCGAACCTCTGCTCGAACTCATATCGTTGCCTCGCCATCTCCGCCTCCTGTCTCTGTCTGGCTTCTTCTTGGGTTCTCAAGCTCTCCCTCATCGCCAGCATCATCTGTTTGCTCTCCTCCTTCTCCCGCTCCCTCTCCTCCCTCTCCCGCTGCCTCTCCCTCTCAATGTGGGCCTCGAAGGCGCGTCGGCTCTCCGTTTGAGAGTGGGCAGCCCTCACCTGAGGCATGTAATCCTCCGATCTGTAACAAAGCGATGTTAGTGGTTACAAAATATCACCTGAGTTGACACGTACAAAAATTAGACGATATCATACCTCAGGTGGGCCCCTCCGATCGCTAGCCTCCCATGAGCCTTCCCGCCCATAGCCTGATGTATGACCACGGGGTCAAGGGGCTCCTCTTCTGGGTCCATCTCTTGGCCATGCTTATCAGCGAAAGCCTCTCTGCAGCGTGCCTGCATTGAAGTGAAGATAATCAAGTTATAATATATGATTGTGTACGAACTAATTGATATTATTGCGTATCTCTCGCTGCGCAGCTACAGGGTCTACAGGACCGAAGGAGCCATCCTTTTTCTGGGAGGTGTGGCCCCTCCGGAACACCGACAACCACGTCGGAAGCTGGCCAGTCGTGGCGCCCTGCATCGTCGAAGTCGAGTGTCGATATAATCCTTATTTCAAGAAACCAAGATCGAAATAGTGAAGGAATAGCATTACCATTCTTTTCCTGAGCTGAGCAAACGACGACTTCCCGGTCGTCGCTTTTGCTCGTCATATAGTCGCTTTCGGTTCTTCTTGGCCTTCAAGGACTTTTCCTTAACGCCTCGCGGCCCAAGAGCTTTGCGACAGGGCCTCCAGTATCCGGGCGTTCGACACCCGACGGTCGAACTGCGCGTACTCTTGAGCCTCGAGGTACAGCTTGCGCGCGTCGACCTGGGTGATCTTCTCCCCCTTCACAATCCTGACAAGGCAAGACAAAAGTAAATTATTCGTACTGAAACCATATGCACCAAAAACGACAGCGGAAGAAATAAGTGAATACCTGTGGAAGTCCTGAACGGCGATAACCGTGCACTCGACATCAGATCCTGCACCTTCTGCTTAGCGTTTCTATCCATCACAGAATTGATGTCGGCCTCCTCCAAGCCCGGACGTGGACGGTACCTAAGCTGACAAGAAATCCATCCAATGAACAATAGTTGCCAATCATCCGTGATATGTTAAAAGCAAATTGTTCGAACTCACGTAACTCCGCCTTATCTCCTCGGCGGCGGTCTTTGTCCCGTGAGGTGCCACATTGTAATCATCCTAAGAGTAAGCGGGATGTTGTGCCCTCCTCTCCGACCATGCCAGATAATCTTGGCGCACGAGGATGCCATGTGCGTTAGTGGTGAGTATCGGCTTTGTTGGGGTGGACACAGAAAAGTTGCTACTGAGATAATAAAAGAAAGTTAGTAGATTTAATTGAAATCAAATTAGAAAATTAGGATATTACCTGTCGCCGTCCGGCTCGATCACGATCCGCCCGTGAGGATATCTCGCCGCCTTGGGCAACTTGTTGTGCCCCCTCTTACTGCCCTAGGAGCTCCCATCCTGGTTAGAGCCCCCACCGGCCCCAGACTCCTGTGTCAGTGCTATCTCATCCCGGTGCGGGCGTTCCTCTGGCGCACTCGGAGTGCCCTCTTGGACCTCTCGGTCGTGGTCGTAAATCCTCGTCTGCGGCGCTCCTCATGAACTGTCGGCGTGGCATCCTGCATTTTGTAGTAATGTCAGCGCGCATATTAGTAAAATTAAAACAACTAAATTGAACATACTTTAACCATTATGTATACCATCAACTTAGAAGTATGTATCGTCTACATCGAGAGGATCATCGAGAAGCTCATCATCCTCCCCTTGTTGTGCTTGATGTGCTTGTTGTGTTTGCTGAGCTTGCTGGTTGGATTGATTTACATCTTCATTTACATCGTCATCTATTGTGGCTACGAGATTATCTAGTCCATCTTCAATATCAATCACCACGTTTCCATTCATGCTTTGCTCTTGTACTGGTTGGTGATAATCATCGAAAGTCGGGGTAGCCAATCTTCCAGGCCTTCGAATTTTGTACACAACCCACCATGACCGAAGGTCTTCCTCTCCGCGTTTAGTACTACCTTTCATTGCTTTATGACATGGATAAGGCAGATAGTATACTTGCTCAGCCTGGTTGGGAAGGATGAACGGATCGTATCCTCGTAACCTTGACGTGTGCTTAACCTCCACCAAACCTAGCTCTGCTCGACGTCTAACCCCTTTAATAGGATCGAACCAAATGCAATGAAAGAGAACAACCGATAGTTCCTTACTTCCCTCGAATACTAGCTCAATGATCTCCTCTAGTATACCGTAGTACTCCGTGCCATCTTCCCCGTAGCACAGTATACAACTGTTAATTGATTTTAAATTTGGTTTCGACCTTTCGTGAATTGCCGATCTGAAGCGAAACCCGTTGACATCATAAGTTCCGTGTACTTTTACGTTAGTTCTAGGTCCACGCGACATAATACGGAGATCGTTGTGTACACTCGCATGCGTCGTGCACTGTTTAATAGAAAATTTTTTTTAACAAACTATGTCGACAAAATCTTCAAATGTTAACAAGGTCACGAAATCATATAATATACTTACATGTTTATAGAATCAAACTATGAAGTTAGGACGTCCAGGTCCCGCACCCTCCTTCATCAACTTTGTTCTATCCTTTGAACTGGGTTCACTCATCCCTGTCCATTCTCTTTGTATGAACTGATTCAGCATGTCTCCCATTTCTTCCATATTATCGAACACGTACAATAGTGCAATCAACCTTTCTTCCCCTGATAACTCTCGTCGTTTACTTTTCCCCGCAGGATTGCCTTTCCCAAGAAACAATTTTAGGTCGGATTGAGGTTTGCTACAAACTGTGTTGTATCTTGGTACTTGAATATTGACATTGTGCTCTCTCGCCAAATACTTATTGCAAAAATGGGTTATCTCCTGCATATAGTATGATTCTGCTATCGAACCTTTGACGCGAACCTTATTTTTCACGTTTGCCCTAACACCTTTAAGACGACGCTCCACAGGATACATCCACCTGTACTGAACGGGACCTCCCAATCTGGCTTCGGCGGGCAAATGAATCAATAGATGTTCCATTGGGTTAAAAAATCCAGGAACATATATTTTCTCAAGCTTACACACAAGCACAACAATTTCTTCCTCGAGCTTAACCATCCCTGACCGCTTTAACTCTTTAGCACATAGTTTTCTATAGAAAAAACTCAATTCCGCAAAAGTTCTCCATACGTCTTCAGGTACGTAACCACGAAACACGACAGGAATGAGATCACGGACAAATATATGAAATTCATAGCTTTTCATTCCATGTATCTTTCCTTGAGCAACGTTCACACCACGACCAATATTTGATGCATACCCATCGGGAAATTTCAATTGTCCTTCGATCCACTCGAGAATTTCTTTCCTTTGAGTGACTGTTAGGCAGTATAAAGCCTTGGGCTTTTTTGACCTTCCTTCTATGAGATTCATTGATGGTCGACTGCATATTTCAGCGCAATCGAGACGTGCTTTCACATTATCCTTACTCTTGTCAGGAATATCGAGACTAGTTCCAAAGATTGCCTGTCCCACATTCATCTCTTGGTGCATGACATCGAAGTTGTGGGGCAATAACAAATCCTCCGCATAAGGAAGCAAGTATAAGCTGCACTTGTGCGTCCAATGATGGGACACACCGTAACCCTCATAGATTCCATTTCTTCCTTCAACCAACTCGGATTGCAAAGCTTTGATGGCTGCCATTGTCATCCGTCCACGTTTTTGTCCTTTGACGATGGTATTTTTTCGAAAAGCATTTCTCTGTTTCCTAAAAGGATGATCTGGCTTCAGAAAAGCACGGTGACATCAAACCAACATGCCTTCCTTCGTGTGTTAATCGAAGCAGCGCTTGTGTCATCCATACAAACAGGACATGCTAGCTTGCCATGCGTACTCCATCCAGAAAACATTCCGTAAGCCGGAAAATCATAAATAGACCACAAAAAGGCAGCCTTCATGAAAAAGTTGGTATTGATCTTCCTATCATATGTTATTGCTCCATTCTCCCATAACCCCTTCAACTCTTCGACCAAAGGTCTCATGAAAAAATTGAGATTCTTTCCCGGATTCTTTGGACCAGGCACAATGAGTGATAGAAACATGAACTCCTCTTTCATTAAAAGTGATGGCGGAAGGTTCATGGGCATAGTAAATACAGGCCAACAGGAATACGATGCAGCAATCATATTGAAAGGGGTGAACCCATCGGTGGCAATAGCTAGGCGCACATTTCTTGAATCAGCTGCAAAATCCGGATGTTTCTGATCGAAGTGCTTCCACGCGTCTCCATCTGACAGATGTACCATCAAGTTGCCCTTCGGTCTTTTACCCTCCTTATGCCACCTCATCTGTTGCGCCGTCTCTTGAGTCATGAAACACCGTTCTAAGCGTTTACGTCGATTGGGAAATGTGAAGCACTTTTCTCGCCATACTAGTCATCTCCTGTTTCCTTGAGCATCCTCTACCTCAACATATCTTGACTCCCACATTTATCACAAGATCATTTACCGCATCATTTTTATAGTACAGCATACAATGATTCGGACAATAGTGTATCTTCTCATATGGCATTCCGAGACCACCTATCAGTTTCTTACACTCGTACCAACTGGAGGGCATCTTATGGCCTTGCGGAAGGACTTCGGACCACAATGATATGAGCTCGTCGAAACAGTTGATCGAGAAATTGTATTTGCACTTAATAGCTAACATACGAGCCACAACAGACAAGAGAGCCACCGTTGTGCTATCGTGTAGAGGTTGTTTTGCAGACTCGAGAAGCTCCATGAAGTTAGACAATGTTCTGGGTGCCTCAGCGTCCGAACAATTATGACCGAAATCATCCATCATATCATTCACCCGTTTAATTTCATCGAAACCTTCGTCGATTGTGGGTGGCGGTGGTGGTGGCTCCGCCCACCGACTCTCCCCATGATAGACCCATCGACGGTACTCGGCCTTGTAGCCATGCGTATAGAGGTCTATCTCCATCTGAGCACGGGTTCTCTTCTTGCAGTTCCCGCAATCAACACATGGACAAGTTACTCGGGTGTTATCGTTTGGAGCATTCTGAAAAGTACGATTCATGAATATCTCGGTCTTGTCGTACCATTCGTCCGAATGGTGTCCGTTCCGTTGCCATCCTTCATACATCCAACCCCTGTCTTCTTCCATCTGAGTTGCCAGCCATCGCCGAACGTGAGAGTTTTATATTAGGTTTTGGAAGGCTGCTAAACCCACCTCTGACGACCTCTCGAACTGCGTTCTTGACTGCGATCGAAGGTTCGAGGCGAGATTTGGACATAACCCTAAGGGTTCTCCTAGTGCAACGATGGCTAGGGAGTCGATAAAAACTCCGAAGCACTTATTTTATGCACAAGAGAACCACTTAGAGTCATGCCGTCGAAAACCTCATCTCAAAGCCTCCGGTACCACAACGCAACGTGTGCTCGAGCGGTCATTTGTAGGCTATCCACTGGGACGCCCATAAGGGGCTCCACTGGACAATTCGAAAACGCGTGTCATATCTCGTATTAGAACAAAACGAATCACCGTCCGTATTCCATACGAGATGTGCCGTTTTCGAACGGGTGCGTACGGCTAGGTGACATCGACTAAACTTATCCACGAACGCTAGCTAATCACACGTCAAACAGAATAATATATTTTTAAAAATAAATTTCTACTATTTTTCTAAATTTAAAAAATTTCTACTCTTTTTCTAACTTTTTTAATATATTTCATACAATTTTTAAATATATTTCATACTATTTTTATATTTTTATTATTTAAAAATAATTAATATTAATCATGATTATGTAATAATTAGTCTCCACTAATCATTATTGGTCGTCGACACTACATGCGAACATTTTAAAAAAACGGGAAAATACCTTGAGGGCGTTGCGAGAAGGCGGGGTGGTGGCGGGGCGAGGCCAATCTCGGTGGCCGGCCATGGAGGCGGCGGTGGCATGTGCAGATGGCAATGGGCAGAGGCCGCCGAGGCGATCTGTGCGGGGTCGGCAGAGGGGGGGAGGTGGGCCGCCAGGCTAGAGGCGAGGCGGCGCAGCGGGGGCGGCGGCGCGGGGAGGCGGCGGCGAGACGCTGGGCGGCGGAAGGCGCGTCATTGGCGTCGGCGGACGCTGCGACCCTGTGGCGGGAGACGGCGGCGGCGGGCGGGCGGGCGGGCGGTCGGCACATCTGGGAGGCGGCCATGCGGGAGACGGACGCTGCAATGGCCGGGAGATGATGGCGGCGGGCGGCGGGCGGGCGGCTGGCATGAGGCCGGCGAGGCGGGAAGGCTGGAGGCGGCCGGGGAGGCGGTGAGGCAGCAGAGCGGGAGAGACGGCGGGGGACAATGACGGCGGCGGCGCGGAGGGCTTACCGCGGCGAGGCGGGTCGGCGGGGCGGCGAGGAGACGAGGTCGGGACTTGGCGACCGCTAAGTCCCCGAGCCGTTGTTAGATCTATACCTAAAATTGTCTCGACGGCCCAAAAAAAACCGTCGACACTGAGCACGCGTTACGAGCCCTATATCGACGGCCAATTCCCGGCCGTCGTTAACCTCGTCGTTGTGTCGACTGTATTTTATCAGCCGTCGAAACAGTCGTCGTGGTTGTCTGTCTCGACAGCCACCTGTAAAGCCGTCGTTATACTCTGTCTCGAGTGTTTATGTTGACTACCGTCGAGGAAGACCACTAGTGTCAACGGCTATAATAAAACAGTCGATACTGATGCTTGTCTCGAGGGCAATCCCCTTGATGTGCATTTTTGGTCAAACCTCTCTATTTCAAAATTAAAAAATTGAAAAACTGTATTTCAAATGTTCAAACTGTTTCATGTTGTCTCCTACTGCGAATTACACACCTGAAAAAAAAATCAAAAATTTATAGCTCCCGTTTGTGCTGACTCCTTTGTAAACTGAAGCTTTCCGGAGAAATTCAGGTGGAAGTTTCATATTTCATGTGATCAATACAACGTCAAACATTTATTCGAATTTCAAATATGCTCAGTTGTAAGTTCAAATTTTTTTATTCTACACCATTCAATAATCGACACCTGCAGCTAAATTTTTTTATTCTTTTCACTAATAAAAAATAAATTCTAACATTTGAACATTATTAGTTAGTACATTAAATAAAACTATATATTCATATTCTTCAATTCAAACAATTTGAAAATACCTACGCAAAAATTTAACAAAAAGCAACTCTTCGCCATGTTAATTTCAAAATCACAGCAATTTTGATAAAAGATTGAAATCAAATTTAAATAAAAGGGAATAGAACAAAACTGTTTTTAAACAAACCGTATCGACGACGTAAATATAGCGGTCGATATTGATACAGACTCTGTCGACGGCTAAACGGATAGCAGTCGATATAGCAGACGCCGTCAAGCCGTCCCAAGCCACCGTTAAAATTTCCCCTTTAGTATCGACGGCTGAAAATACGGCCGTCGATACTAACGTCGATATTGATCAGTGCCGATTGCTTCTTTATGGCCGTCGAGAGTATGGTATACGTATCGACTGCTATTTTCTGGCCGTCGAGTTAGTTCTTGGCAGTCGAAGCTATTTTCGTTTCCTGTAGTGTAGGTACTCAGACTTCATGCTTAAGCTTTAATTCAGAGCGTGTGAAGTATCTCCCCGTGAATTCAGTACTTATTTCAGCTTGATCATTCCAATGCCCCTAAAACACCTCAGCCTAATCATCCCAATGCCCCTAAAACACCTCTCAAAAGAGGTAGCGGGTAGTGACTTAGTGAATAGATTCACCAAGTTCTCAAAGGACTTGGTATTGTAAATACTTATTTCATTCAACTTATTCAGTTCATGCGTATAGAAGAACTTGAGGGCAATATGTTTATTAAGATTACTTTTCAAATAACCCGTTTGAATTTATGTAACACAAGTAGCATTATTTTTATAGATAATTGTATGGGTTTACTCAATAGGTAATCCACATGACTGCATGATGTGTATCACCATTCTTCTCAACATGCACATTCACGAGATGCTCCATACAATGCAATCATTTTCGAGTAGTTTGTGAACGTAGCCACAAGTGTCTGTTTGAATGACTTTCATAACATTGCAGTGCCAGCACATAGTAAAACATACCTAGTCTGTGATTTACCAGAATGCGGGTCCGATAGGCACTCAACATCGACATAAACAACAATATTCATATCTTGGTTCTATTCCTATATAACAAGCCAAGATCAATACTTCCACGGACGTATCGAAATATAACATTTATTCCTTCCAATGTCTCTTCGTGAGCATTGCACTATGTTGAGCCAACATGTTCACAACAAATGTTATATCGGGCTGCGTACTATTAGCAAGATACGTAAGTGCTCCTACTTTACTCAAGTATAGGACTTCTTTCCTGAGGATTTTCTCCCCCTCTTCCCTAGGTTGGAAGGGGTCTTTATCTTTCTTCAAAGACGTCCCAATCATAAGGGTTCTCGAGGGATAGGCTTTGTCAAAGCCAAACCTTTCTAATACCTTCTAAGTATATGTCGCCTGGTGCATTAGGATTTCACAAGGGAAATGTTCGAGCTGCAAGCCTAAGCAGCATTAATGTCTTTGGAATATCTCTACTACTTTAAAGCGTCTAATGGTCGTGGGGGTGGTACAGCCAACTTACGATCTGGACCATCCAACAAATACTAACCTCCGCGCACAGTTCGATCTCCAAGCCGCCGCCTCTAGGTTTCCCTGGCTCCCCGCTCCCGCCTCCCACGATCCACACCCCGCAAAACCACCCCTTCCCTTGTCCCCCTCCCTCTCCCTCACCCAAGCCGACGCCCCCCACTCCCCCTCCGCCGCACCTCCCTCACTCCCACTGCCCCCGCCGTCGTACCCCTCTCCCCGCCGCCCCTCCCTCTACCCCACTCGCCGCCATCCCCTCCTCCGCCGCGCCCGTGCCATGCCGCCGCCCCCATCTCTCCCTCACCCAAGGCCGCCTCCCCTCCATTCCCCGCCGCCTCCCCTTCCCACCTGCCCCAGCGTCCCCTTCCCTCTCCCTCTACCTCACCTGCCGCCGACATCCGCTGAACCCGCGTCGCCCCGGCGTGACTCCACGTCCACCTCTGTACGGCGCCAACCTCCTCTGTGTCCGCGCCGCCTCGGCCTCGCGCCACCGCGCCCGCACCGTGCACCGCCACAACTCCGCGTCGGCGCCACCCAAGCGTGACTGCGCGACCGCCTCCATCCTTCCCTTGGCGTCGCCGCCTCAGTCCATGCACACAACATTCTGATTGGTAAGCTACTGTTAAATCCTTCCAGATTTCTCATGGTTTGCTACTATTAAATCCTTCCAGATCTCTTCAATCTGTTGTTTTCTCACTAGCCTGTGGATGAACATCACTTCATAGTTGGTAGCATTTTGCCATTGCAGTAAACGGCCTCGGTGTGATACCCGACATGGTCAGGCTGTTCGACTCTTCCAGTGGTCTCCTAGTGCCTCACATTGGATGGAACGCCCTCGAGGTCACCAAAGATACAGAGCTGCTGCAAGGAGCTGATGGCCACCCTGTGTACTTTGTTCACCCTTATCACGCTCTGCCTGTAAAGACCAGCCTTATTTACATGCTTGTTTTTTCTATTCAATAATGATATGGAAGTTGTTTCTTTCTTTCTACATTCTTAGATGCTAACTGAGACTAGATTTCGTCATTATGCAACTATGGCGAGAGCTTCATATCATCTATCTCAATGGGCAACATTCAGGCAGTTCAGTTCCATCCAGAGAAGAGCGGAGGTAAATATGTAGTTTGATTGCGAGTGCACAAGATGTTTCGTACATAAATATATGGATAGAAACATGTAAATTCATGAGTTTTGATAGCTTGCTTGCCTGAAACAAGCATATTAGTTGCTAAGCATATTAGTTATTTCTTCTTTTGTGCAGCTACTGGGCTTTCTATTTTGAAAAATTTTCTGAGTCCTAACTCTTCAGGGGCAATGGTAGTAGTGTGTGAGTTTATTGTTGGAGTGCCTTTTCGTCTAATTTATTTCAAAAATAAAAATCTTTTTTACACTCATAACGCAGGTCCCACCTTGTAGGGAAGCTTCAAAACTTGCAAAGAGAGTAAGCTTCCATTGCAGTACTGTCAAATGTTTCAATAGCAATCACAAAATTTCCATTGTCATCCATCCTTCTTATTGCCTTAAATTCTCCGTAGGTAATGTTTGTCTAGAGAACATTTCATAAAATTCTTCTAGAGCTGTTTTTTCGGTAACAGTAGGCCTATTTTAACATTGTCATCTGTACTTTATTTTTTTAGAATTGTTCATATTGATATCGGGTAACAATATTTCTATGTCTACTCATGAGGAAATTGGAACAAGATTTGGGGAGCGCGTGGCTTCAAAATTGGTAAAGGTAACTGCTACCACCTAATTACAAGGGGATTACAAATTTTGACCGTACCATCATTTTGAATAGAACATACCATCAACTTGGCAATGTCCAAAGGGACTACTATTTTCGAATGAAGGGAGTAATTCAAATAAAAAACAGTTTATTTGTAGACATTTAACACCTCTTGCATTCATAATCATCTCAAACTAGCTGTGCAAAATAGCTGTGTTGTTATTCATACTAAAATGATTCAGAATGGCCAGTTCAGTTGGATTGCCAGCCAAAACAGAGATTGAAATGCATTCTTAAAGCTGATAATAATATGCAATAGAAACTTAGAGTATCTATGCCATAATTTGTTTTTTTATGCTGTGTTGTACGAGATATTTATAAATGTTGATTTTAATTGCGTTCTGATCTATGAACTTATCTATTGTAAATTTGTAATTTATTCTATTACCATGTTTCACGATCCTACCCTATTTTGTAATACTATATAGGGTTATTTCAGGAAAGGATGTGTTTTGGAGGCGATGGAGCAGTATGAGGAGGTGAGACTACAAGGAAAATGCCTTATTACTTTTGCTTAACATGGCAGAACGATGTTATCCTCTTTTCATCTTTCCTGTTTTCTAAATTTCTGGCCAATTATGTTCTAGCAAGTTGAGGAAAAACTATGAGAAAAAATGCTACTTTATACTCCACAGTGCTTATACTGATTGATAATGTTAAAAGTAAAAGCCTGAACATGCTCATAATACTTGCATTTTACATCCTTTAACACGATACCAAATCTTCTCTGTAGAAGCGGTAACAGGTTCACCGTATCTGCTAGAGAGTATAAAGTCTACATCACACCCTGAACTATTGAGGGTCGTCTACATCACCCCCTGAACTATAAAACCGGATGTTTTGCACCTCAAACTATTGAAAACCGGGCAAATAACCCCCTGAGTGGTTTTCCTGGGTGGTTTTGATGACGTGGCAAACCAGCATGGCAGCGGGGCCCACATGTCAGGTTTATTTAATTTTTCTAACCCTCTCTCTTCTCTCTCTGTTCTTTCTCTCTCTTCTTTTCTCTCTCCTCGACCTCTCCTCTCCCGTCCCACCGCCTTGCCAGGGGCGCCGCCACCGCCGCCTCCTCTCGCGGCTTGCCGCCGCCGCCGCATCCCGCCACCGCTCAAGCTCACCGGGAGAAGGCCGGCACCACCGCCGCGCCGCTTCGCCTAAGTGAAGAAGACGGCGCCGCCGCTTAGCTGCTCGCCGCCTGGCCGGAAGACCAGCGCCGCCGCTTAGGGAGGCGCGTCGGCGGCGAAGCTCGGGCACCTCCATCGACCTCCGCCTCCTCCTCACGACATCGCCGTCATCCTCATCGGCTCGGCCATCGGCGGCGAGGAGGAAGGAGACGCACCGCCTCCCTTGTCGTGGCGGGATGCGGCGGCGGCGGCGGCGGCAAGCCAGAGAGGAGGCGGCGGTGGCGCCGCTGGCGGCGGGGACGGGATAGGGAGAGGTTGGGAGAGAGAAGAGAAGAGAGAAAGAACAGAGAGAGTGAAGAGAGAGGGTGAGAAAAATTAAATAAACTCGACATGTGGGCCTCACAATGTCGGTGCGCCACGCCATCAAAACCACCTAGGAAAACCACTCAGGGGTTATTTGTCTTTTCAATAGTTTGAGGTGCAAAACATCCGGTTTTATAGTTCAGGGGGTGATGTAGACGACCCTCAATAGTTCAGGGTGTGATGTAGACTTTTTCCTTACTACTATAAGGCCTTTTTTTGTTTTGCATGTGTCCTTAGAAGTTATCAATTTGTTAACACACAGTGACCGTGTGTACATCATATCATAATATTTCTCTTTTTTTTTTGTGCGCCTTTAGGTAAAGGACAATGGATTGGAAGTAATGATTGTTAAAGAAATATGCTCTGGAATTGACACATGTGGAACTAGTACGCTTACTAGACCTTAAATTGATGAGATTACGTTTGCTATTTTTAATATTTTTAACTCAATGTGTATTTTTTTCTCTTGCCTAAAAAGAGACTTGTGGTAGAAATGATGTTACCTATGTAGGATTTGAAATTTTGAATTACTTGTTGGGTAGATATTTTTATTTTTATACTGAATTGGTGGTGGCTCTTTATCGCAAATACTTAGCCCATACTGCATAGCTGATAGCTCATAATAAAAGTTGTTCTTATCCTGTTGATAGTCTAGTGCCTTATTTGAACCATTTTATGATGTGATTTCTTGTACAAAACTTGAGGGAATCGACCGTGGCATTCTCATGAGAGCTCAGATTGTTGGAACAAAAGGGCAAGGCTGCTATTTTTAAGGGCACTTCAGCAGATGACGAGGGTGTAAAATTTTCTGCATGAACATTGTGTAGTCCCCAACTAATATTTTTTATCAGTATATTTGAACACAAGCCTTCCATGTATACCTGTACGTTGGTCACATCCTTTCTGAGTATTTATCTTCATCCTGCATGCTCACTACTGCTGTTGTCGAATATTCATCTTTGTCTGAACTGTTATAATTAGAATTTCATTCATTTTCTTTACTGCATCTATACCTGTAACACCGTCAAATTACCCTTCAAATTATTTAATATTTTTTCTCACTTACAAATCTAACATGCTCACATAGATTTCTATATTTGTGGAGACATGATTCTTGAAATGTTGTATTATGGCTCTCAATTTTGTAGAGGAATGGATGTGTTAACTGCTCTAATATGTGAAACCGCTCCAAATTGTGTTTTCCTTTCTCTTTTGTAGTTTCTTTTGTAGTTCCGTCACAAAGGGAATCGAGAGGACAAAATGGGGATTATGAGGTGTGTTGTAATTTTTTTGATTGTTCGAAGGTAATTGAGAGAGTGAATAGGAATTTGTCAATTAAAAGAGGGAATTCACTTTCCTAGAGAGGTAGGTACTTTTCTTTCCACCCACTTCGTATTTCATTTATCCTTCCCTTCTCATGCAAATCACACTCTAAAGGCAAACATTCTGAAAAAACAGTATATATGACACATTGTGATGGTCCCGGTGACCAAATATTTTTATTTCACATAATATTGTAATTTATGTTTACGTGTTTCGTTATCATTTATATATTCCTTCCTACACTTTAAAGGTCCGTAGCAAAGCACGGCCAATGTACTAGTTCTATATAACATATCTTCAGGACATATTATACACTAAATTATATAGTTTTAATATCTACTGAACATAAATATAATACACCAAAATGCATTTTTTTTAAAAGTCCCTAAATGAATGTATGTGTTAATAACCATGAAAATTGAATTTTATATGTCGATTTTTTGCAATACATCAATCTGCAGGGGTTGAAAATATTATAAAATGTTGAATATATGGGAATCAAACTGCAGGGATCCATATATATATAACACAACACTTTATTAATCACGGTTACAATGTTTCTTACACACACATATTTTGTCAATCTATAAGGGGCTAAAATAACTATGTACATACACATACATCGAGTACAGTATAAATTCCACCAACTTCAGGGGTGAAAATAAATATTTTTTGTACCCGTAAATGTACACAAAATGCCTTATCATAATTTTTACGTTAGTTGGGGACTAAAATGCATATGGAAAAATATAAGATAAGGATGGGCTTTTTTCCATCGTGACTTCCAAGGAGGGAATGGGGATCAGGAGGCTTCGATTGGCAAGAGCCCGAGAGATACCGCTTTGCTCCGCCCGCTTGTTCTGGCCTCAGCGCCACGCGATGCTGGCGTGCTCCTGTGCTGGCGTCACCTTGCCGGCATGGCTCCCGTGCGGGCGCCGCCTTGCCGGCATGGCCCTAGCGCGGGTGCGCCGTCACCGCCGTCCAATGCGAGCACGCGGGCGCGGCACCGTCGTCATCCAGCGCGGGCGCGGCGTCGTCGACATCCAGCGTGGTCGCGCCATGGTCACTATCCTTTGGCCGCCGCCGCCTTTGCTGCTCCCCACTTGCCCCTTCCCCCCTCCTCTCCTTTTCTGATTCAATGCAGTGAGTCCCCTCCCCTCACCGGAGCCCGGTAAGGGTACAGGGTCGACAGCCTCGACGGGAAGCCGGGGGTAGAGGAGGGTTCCATGGGATTGTACTGTGGAATCTCGGGGTAGTGGGGAATTGACTCCACCGCCCTGTAGGGGGAGGCGTCGTCGGGATGGACGGGATCGGCGTTGGAGACCATGGACGGAAGCGACGGTGCGGTGATAGCGGCGGGAGCCTGCGAGGCACCCACGGACGTGCCACTATTGCTGGCGGTGATGGCCTTTGAGGCACCCACGGGGGCGCCACCGGCCTCCAGGGTCGATTTGCCATCAGTGATGGCCACCAAGGACGACGCATGAAGGCCGGGCGACGGGCACCGTACACGCATGAAGGCCGGGCGACGGGCACCGTACATCCTTCTGTTGAAGTGAGCAGACGACCATTTTCCCCAAAAATCTCCCTAGTACGCCATTTTCTCTGTGAAAAACAGAGAGATTTTGTGCCTACCGTCTCAGAGTAGAGGCTATGTGCTTATAACGTGTTTAGAGTTGAAATGGTTCTTTATTGATTTGAATGATCTGTTGATTACAATGAGATTGATTCCCCTTTTCTACAGCAAGAAACAATGCGTCTCCAGCGATGGAAGCGTCTCCTCTTAGCGTCGTATCCTTTTGTTTGGATCACATCAATTCCATTGAGTTGCGTCGATTGGGAACGAGGCGCGTCTTTCCTCTTTTTCTTGCGAGCCGAACTTCCTCTCCGTCTTTCTTGTGTGTTGATTAGAGAAAGAAAAAATGTTTTCCTTTTTAACCATAAACTTAATTATTCTTAATCATTAATTAAGAGATAATTAATCGTAACAGTTTGCACCAAAACCGTCAGGACAACGTTAAGTACTGACATGTCGCTTACGTGGCCGTTAACTATTGATGTGGATGCTGTTACGGTTAATTATCCTTAATCATTTAAGAGATAATTAATTAATGGTTAAAAGGAAATTACCTTTCTCTCTCTGGTAACGAACAGAAAAGAAGAGTTTGTTCGTATCGCAGGGAAAATAGGAGAAGACGCGCCTCGTCCCAACTGACGCAACTCAACGGGAAGACGCGACGATAGGAGAAAAGGCGCGATGTTTCTCAGTATATAAAAAGGGATACGATCCCTATTGTAATCTCTGTTCATTCAATCAATAAAGCAAACAAACTTTTACTCAAACACGTTATCAGCACATAGCCTCTGCTCTGAGACGGTAGCCACAAAATCTCTCTATTTTCACTGAGAAAATGGCATACCAGGGATATTTTTAGGGAAATGGTCGTCTGCTTCACTTCAACAGAAGGATGTACGGTGCCCGTCGCCCGGCTTTCTTCATGCGTCGTCCTTGGAGGCTGTCGCTGATGGAAAATCTGCCCTGGAGGCCGGTGGCGCGCCTGTGGGTGCCCTGAAGGTCACTACCGGCGGTAAAGGTGCCACGTTCGTGGGTGCCCCACAGGATCCCGCCGCTGCCGCCACACCGTCGCTTTTGTCCATGGTCTCCAACGCCGATCCCGTCCATCCCGACGTTGCCTCCCCCTGCACACAGGCCGGTGGAGTCGGTTCCCCGCTACCCCGAGATCCCGCAGTACAATCCCATAGAACATTCCTCAGCCCTCGGCTTCCCATCGAGGTCATCGACCCTGTACCCTTACCGGGCTCCGATGAGGTGAGGGGACTTACTGCACTGAACCAAAACGAAGGGGAGGGAGGGAAGGGGCAAGAGGGGAAAAGCAAAAGGCGGCGACGGCCAAAGGACGGCAACGGCGGCGCGCCCGCGCTGGAGGCTGACGGCATCGTGCCCACGCTAGACGGTGACGACGACGCACCCGTGCTGGAGCAAGGTCGAAGACGTCGGTGCCTGCACGGAGCCAGGCCGGCAAGGTGGCGCCCGGTGCGATGACCGCGCTGGTGCCAGGCCGGCAAGATGGCGCCCACGCTGGGACCAGGCCAGCACATCGGCCACACTCAAGCCAGATGAAGCAGGCGGAGCAGCAGAGATGCAGCGATGTCTCTCACGCTCTCTCTATCGAAGCCTCTTGATCCCCAATCCTCCTCTCCCTGGAAGTCACGATGAGAAAAGCCCATCTTTTGCCCTGTTCTTTTCAGCGTATCGTTATGTTAGCGTATTATTGTAGCAAATTTGAGAACGCTTAAAAAGAGGTATAAAGATTATAAAAAATAATTAAAAATAGTTTCAGCATCTTTGGAAGGACTAATAAAAACAACGAAAAAATCGTTACAAATTATCCCAACATATAGACCATATAAAATAACAAAATTTGCTACAGTAATACGCAACGATACGATATGCTGGAAAAACAAACCCTTTATCTTATCTTTTTACCATATGCATTTTAGTCCCTAACTAACGTACAAATTATGTTAAGGCATTATGTGTGTATTTACGGGCATAGAAAATATTCATTTTCACCCCTGAAGTTGGTGGAATTTACATTACACTCGATATATGTGTATGTACAGTTATTTTAGCCCCTGCAGATTGGCAAAATATGTGTATGTGTAAGAAATATTGTAACCATGATTAATAAAGTGTTGCAATATATATATTTGGATCCCTGAAGTATAATTTCATTATATTCATCATTTTTATATATTTTTTGCTTTTTAGACCCTTGAAGATTGGTTTAATTGCAATATTTGACATATAATTTTCACGGTTATTAACACATACATTTGTTTAGGGACTTGAAAAATGCATTTAGATATATTATATGTTCTAACACATAAAATATTAATGTCCTAGAGATATTAAAACTATATAATTTAGTATATAATATGTCACGAAGATATATTATATATAATATACAAAGACAATAAAATATTGTTTATATTCATTAAACTTGTCCCGAAGACAATACATTATATATATTAAGGTTGATATATTAATTTTCTGAAGATTTTAATATACAATATTATAATGTTTAGAAAGACATTTTCTTTCAGTACTCATTTCGACATACTATTTTATGCCCCGAAGGCATGTTATTTAATTTTCTTGAAGAAAATTAATGGCAATACATGTTTTACACATAGGAGATGGCTGATTTAAATAAAAAGGAATTTGCCGAACTTAACATCGACGGTAGTAATTATCTAACATGGTCAATGGATGTTAAGATTAATTTCGTCGCCCGTAACATTAGTACTACTATAGAAACTCCTTTTGAGAATGCACCAGCCATTCCATCACATTATAAATATGCAGTATTACAATATCTAAGTCATCATATTAATCATGTCCTAAAATATGAATATATGATGGAAAAAGACCCCTTAGTGCTGTGCTTTGGAACTCCCTGAAGGAGAGATATGATCAACAACGATCAGTTATATTATCAGAAGCACAAAGGGAATGAAGCCTTTTACGGTTCCAAAATTTCAAATCTGTTGTTGCATATAACTCTGCATTAAATAAGATAATCTCTAAATTGAAATTTTGTAATAAAGAGATTACTGATGCAGAGAAAATTGACAAAACCCTATGTAGTTTCCATCCCTCTATGCTGATATTGCAGTAGCAGTATCGTCAGCATAACTATGAAAAATATTCCGAGTTAATTTATACTCTACTCCAAGCAGAAAAACATGACAAGTTGCTTATGGAAAATTATAACAATCGCCCGACCAGTTCAATGCTTGTGTTTGAAGTACACATAAATAATCAGAGGAAAGGAAATAGCCATTTTAAAAATAAAGGGAAATGGAAGAAAAATAGGGGACGTCAAAATAATGGAATAGATAAAAGGGATTCTTTTTCTAAAAAGAATCAGGGCAACAAAGATCAAATTTGCTTTAGGTGTGATACTAAGCGACATTGGTCTCGCAAATGTCACACTCCTAAGCATTTGGTCGAATTATATCTTAAAACCATTGGGAAAGGCAAAAGACCACGCGAAGGAAAGCCGGAAGCTCACTTTCCTACAATGGTTGAAGCGACTACAAGTGCTGGAATACCAGATCTTCTTCCAAATTTTAATAATAAGGATGGTATTATTAATATCGATGGTATTATGGATACCAACGACATGATCGTGGAGTTCTAGTCTCAAGATTTATTTGGTGACACTATTTAATGTCATGTTACCAAATTTATGTATCAAATTATCTACTATGTAATAAGTTTGAGTTCCTGTAAAACTATCTACTATCTAATAAGTAGTTTAAGTTCCTGTAAGAACTTTGATCATAACGAAACATCTACTATTTATGTAAAAGAATGTATGTATTGTCTATGTAATAGATATGTTTTATTAAATATTAATTTCCATAGAATTAATATCTTCTCTATTATTTGTTATAGACTGTTGTACGAAGATCAGATGGACAAAGAACTTCGTCTCGTGGATAGCTATACCACTAATACTCTATTAAGGGAAACAAAATATTTCCAAACTCTAACTAAAAGAAAAGAAAATATTATGACCATCACCAGAAGCGATGTGTTTATTATCGGTTCTGGAAGAGCCATAATTGTTCTCCCTATGGGTACTGAAATCATAATTGAGGATGCACTTTTGTATCCTGAATCGAAACGTACCCTATTAAGTTTTAAAGATATTCGTGCCAATGGTTTTCGTGTCGAGACTAGTAGTGAGAGCAGAAAAGAAAAGACGCGATGTTTCTCAATGTACAAAAGGGGATACGATCCCTATTGTAAGCTCTGTTCGTTCAATCAATAAAGCAAACAAACTTTTACTCAAACAGATGCCAAATGGCAGATGAAGACATGGCAACCCAAATGGTTAGTTATTAATGAAAAAATTCATTAAAATTAGGAAAAAATAAAAAAAGTACAAATCCATAATCCATAAAAAATGAAATTTTTTATGATTTTGAGGGTTTTTTCCTTTTTATGTTTTTCCAAATTTTCTCTATTATTTTTCTAATTTTTATGAATTTGAATGATTATTTTAAATTTTTATGATTTTTATTTTCTAATTTTTATGATTTTTTTATTTTTTATCAATAACTAGCCATGTGGGTTGTCATGTCATCTTTCAGCTACCATATGGCATCCACATCAACGTTAACGGCCACGCAAGTGCCACGTCAGCACTTAACGGTTTCCCTAACGATTTTGGTACATCCGTGCAAACAGAGAAATTTAGGGGGGCAAAAAATTAAAACTCAAGTTCAGCGGTCAAATGAGAATCGTTGCATGTTTATAGAGCAACATTGCAATTTACTCTACATTCAAAGTAATTCAAATTCAACATACTGAAATGCAGTGTACTTCAAGACCAACTACGAGAATTTAAGTGTGCCCTCCTAGAGCTTAGAATGCAAGATGCAATATGAAACAAATTATTTAAATATCTTTTAACGCAACCACTCTAATATAATGGCAGCAGCAGCCTACATAGAGCAATAGATAGACTCAGTGAACATGGCGTCCAGACTCTTCCGAATGTCGGAGACATCAAAGTGATCAATCTTCACGGCGCCTTAAGGGGCAGGGCCAAGAGGCGGCGGTGGGAGAGATGCCAACTCATCCTTGAGGCCATACTCCTAAAATTCATCTTCATGCTTAAGGTCACCAATGTGAAACTCTGCTGGATGCACTTCAATTGGGGCCTTCTTCTTAGCTTGATGAGCCAAGACTACTTCATTGGGCTCACAGCAGATCCTAAACCAATGCCCCTTCAAGCCGCAGCGAAAGCACGTTTAGTTCTGCTAGCCATACGGCTTGACTTCTCAGTTGCTGCTATACTTTCATTTCCCTTTCCTGCCCTTCCTCTTGTTCTTCTTCACCTTGTAACTGTTGACATTTATCAAGTTATTGTCATGAGTTTTAGACACCATCATAATATCGATGAGTCTATACTCCTCAATGTTATCCTAGCCAGTGGGCTAACTAAATTTTTTGGGAGTGGAACGTAGAGAGTTTTCTCAATCTTTTCCTACTCTGTGGTATGCTAGCCACAGGTTCAGATTAGTGCAAATATGGTGCAGCGCAGAGTTATACTCCCTCCGTTCCAAATTGTAGTTCATTGTTGACTTTTCGATATTTTATTTGACCAATCGTCTTATTCAAAAAATATATGTAAATATTATTTATTTTGTTGTGATTTGTTTTATCATTAAAAATATTTTAAGCATGAATTATATTTTTGCATGTTTGCACTATTTTGTTGAATAAAACGAATGGTCAAAAGACATCTTCAAAAATCAATAGTGAAATGCAATTTGGAGCAAAAGGAGTAGTCTGCAACAGACTTAAAGTCAACCACCCTACGACGATTACAGTCCTAGTGGTCTTGTGGGAGGATAAAATACCACACCCACTTAAAAGCGCGGGTAGAGTGTGTTCCACAGCATCAGAGGACTTATCACTGTCATGTACTTATTTTTTGGAGTAGGTGACAAATGATGCCTAAGGAAATGCAGGGCCTGATAACTCTGGTCGTCGGTGGGGGTAAATTGGGCAATGCCATTGATACTTCTCAATTGTTTGCTGCCCGGGATGATTTTAACGTCTGATTTCCATATTAGGAAGTTCTGTCATGGGGTGCAAATTCATCAAAATCACGGTTTACGAGGCCAGTCATCTACAAGATAACCAGATTCATGATTATTTCAGGTAATAAAAACCTAGAATGGTGTGTGTCATAAAATAATTCTCACGATTTCAATACAGTGCCATTACGAGACGCAGACTAATTACTGATAATATAAAACTAGCAAGGATTTGCAGAATAATTGCACAAAAATATTAAACAGTAAATAATCAATTCAAAACATGCAAAACGGATTCAAATTTCAATTCCCAAGATGAAAAACATGCCAAAAAGTTGAAATTCGGGTGATTATGCAAGAATCGAGGTGTTTTCTATAATTTCCAGAATTGTCGGGAATTTTCCACTGTTTTTTCTTATTTTTATGCAATTTAGGCCCGAATTGGGCCTTAACGGCCCATGCCGTAGAAAATTAGTCAAATGATATAAATTTTACTATGCAAAAGTTGTATCAATAGATTTGTATTTTGAATAGCTTTTTATACATTATTACTTTATAGAAACTGATAACATATAATAAGAGAGATTTATGGTTAAAATATAGTTTGAAAGACTTCTTCAAATCAAAATACACCATATATTCTTGAGGAAATATACTACATGTCGTTGCATGTGGTCTCATGATCGAATATGTCATCATATGTTTCTATGACAGGTGGGTCCTGGCCCCACATGTCATTGACACAACAATGGCATACAGGATCATTAGAAACTTTTGCAATGGCATAAAAAAAAATTCGCCCCATTCTCTATATTCTTGAACGGAGGGGGTAATTTGGCAAAATGGATCGAACACAGAAATATGTATTGATGAAGGAAAGTTACGCACCAGGAGTGGGGCAAGTACTTTTGTATGTTCTAGTTGTTGGAGATAACTGAACCCACACAAATTCTTCCATATAGCTGACTTTTTGATCACAAGACCCTTTACATGCATAAACAATTATTGTTGCCCAATCAAGCGAGTCTGGTTCATTTTCAACATGAAAGTAATGGAGCAGTTGTGGCATTATCTGCATACAAAAGGAAATAGCAATGGGACCATGGAAAGATGTAACCAAATGCACAAATCGTATGATGTATGCCAATCAGTGAAATATAGTGGTAAAACAGTCCATTTGTTACAACAATGCCTTTCATAAGACCCAAAACAAAGTTTTACAAAAGCTTTAATGTGGTCAGTATTTGGCTAAAACACATTCTTGCTAGAATGTGTCCTTAACATTATCTTATGTAAATGGATTCTGAATATATAGCTAAATACGTGAAATAAAAAAAGTGCATCAAATAGGCATTACCAATATAGTAATAGAAATTTGCCACAGTAAGAACCATCCCTAGTGATTTTAGTGATGTGACTGCTGATGGAGAGGCTTTGAAGCTTCGCAATACCAATATGAATGGTGGTACAATGATATCATAGGTTTGATAATTAAATATTCTCTTATTAGCTAAAATTAAATATACCATAAATCCATAATTGCATAGTATATTTCATTTATAGTACTGTTCTAACCAAGGTTGTGAACTCCATTTACTCTGGTTACTACAGTGACGGAGCCACACAAGACTACAAGTATTGTTGTGACACATCAAGTATGTTGTATAAGGTGTATCCCTGCAGCTGGATACAACTTGGGTGGCTAGGAGGATCAAAGCTAACAGAAGTATATGAAAGTAGGCGGATGCTGTTTTCTTTGTTTATTTTTCACATGAGAGGATGGGTGTAAATGTTCTTTCTAAAATGTAGGATCATAAAACATGCAACTGCAAGTCTTTTCCGTTTTCCCATGGATAAAAATTAAGGAATTTAATAATCTAAAATATAAAACCTGTCCAACCTGAAATTCATAGCAAAGTGGACCATTACAGTATATGCAAGATGGGATAGCTGCATTGATTAGAGACCCAGAAGATACTGCCCAAAGAGGTTTTGCGGCTGAATCCCTGCAGTATCTGCGTAACAAAGTAATCAAAATTATGCTAAGGCAAGTTGTCTGTGAACATGCAAGGGAGATGGAGAACTGAATAAGATTATTGCAAGTTTACAACATGCTAACGATGGCACTTTCATTTAATTGCATAAAGGCACAAGGAATTACAAATGAGCTGATGTACAAGTATGTAGAATTCCAGCTATTTGGTGCTATAATAACCTCAGAAGTTCCCGTGATTACAAGAAAACATGACAAAATAATCCCAGATTTTTTTTTTTTAGAAAGGGCAGGAGAACTGCCGATGTATATTAAAGAGGGTAAAGTTTCAAAATGTTGGAGGTGAGTTTAACGCCCCCCCTCCACGGCGGAACTAAGCTAAAATTAACTAACTAATTACAAGACGGGCCCCTGCCGCCACCCAAAGCCGCAATTCATCTAAGAGACTTAAGAGAAGGACCGTAGCAGGGCGTTCAGACCGTTGGAATGTTCTGTTGTTGCACTCAACCCAAAGGTGCCAAATTGTTCCCAAAATAGCTGAGAAGCAGCTAGCGCTGTCAGTCGATGCCCCACCAGCTTGTGAAGGAGCTCGTGTGCGTCCAAGAGGAGGGCTGCAGGGCTCCAATACCGAGGTGAACCGCCAGGCCTGACCAGATTCTGGAGCTGAACTCGCATTGTAGGAAGAGGTGCGGCGACGTTTCTAGGTTACGGCGACAGAGGGGACAAAAGTAGTCATTGATGAGCCCACGATGGAGAAAGGCATCGATCGTGAGCACTCGATTGTGAAGCAACAACCAAGAGAAAAACTTGCACTTAGTGGGTACCCAGGAAGACCAGATCCGTTGGTTGATGGCGGAGGATGTACCACCAACAAACTACAACTTGTAGGCGGACCGGACCGAAAACATCCCGTCGGAGCTGAAGTGCCAAAACACAGAATCCAACATGTCAGGGTCGGTGATGACCATAGAGAGTAATCTGCAAAGGTGAACGAGCTCCAAGGCGGCTGCCGAGTCAAAGTTGCGGCGAAGATCTGCAGTCCAGTTGAGGTTATGTAGGATGTCCATGACCTATTCTTTATGAATGACAGGCAAAGAGCATAGGCGCTAGGACCTTTGCGGCAAGACCTTGCAGCCAGTTGTCATGCCAAAACGAGAGGGTTGCGCCATTGCCAACCAAGAGCACAGTGGCCGCCTAGAAAAGCACGATATCTATCTGGTGAGGAGGTGCAAGACTTCTGGCCTAGGGCCGGAAAGGCGAGGTTTTCTGGAGCCACAACCAACGGAGGCGCAGCGCACGGGCGAACATACGGAGGTCGAGGACACCTAGGCCCCCCTGCGAGGTAGGGCGGCAGACAGTCTTCCAATTCACCCTGCAATGGCCGCTCGAAGAGGAGCTTGAACCTGTCCATAACCAAGAGCGGCGAATCTTGTCGATGCTTTTAAGGACGAGGCAGGCGGTGTGACAACTGAAAGGAGGTAAGAGGGGAGGGTAGAGAGCACGGCTTTGAGCAGGGTGAGGCGACCTCCTTTGGACATGCAAGGACCCCTCCAACCCACAAGCTTGCCGGCCACCTTGTCGATGAGCGGTTGGAAGTGAACGTGACGCAACTTCCGGATGTGGAGAGGAAGACCTAAATAGGTCAAGGGGAAGGTGGTAATTCGGGCAGCGAAATCTTGGAGTATGTGAGTAAAATCCAGGTCCTCACACTGAATTAGCGCGATGCAGCTTTTGGAGAAATTAGTACGAATTGTTATGGCTTCCCATCAACCGACCCCTCAATCCACATTAACCTATCCTGGTAGATCTGACAATCTATATCTTTTAAAGTTTCAAACATCATAATGAAGAACTTACGTACCCATACAGTTTTGACTTTTGATATATGTAGACCATGCCACCGAAATAATAATAATAATAATAACGTTAATCAATGCATCAATTCAACTTTAGAAAGTAGATGATCTTTAGGCACTAGGACATTGCTATAGTTTTCTCAATTCAAAATACAAAACACATACAAAGTAAACACACAGTTCCAAAAAAAACAATTAATAACCCAAAGAAGGCCTTTAAAACCTCAAAACTTGATGTTGATCTTTTGAGATGCGTTCTAGAAAAAAGACGCCCAGCATCTGTTGTCATCACCAGCCTGGAAGAAAAATTTTAATAAATGAACACACTACTAATGCATTAGCAAACATATGACAAAGCATAACAGGAAAATTACCTCAAACTGATCCATCAGTGATATCACAATGTCATCCTGTTCGTTTTGACCTTGTGGCACAAACAATTCCGACCTATTCTCACAACTAGCAAGACAAGACACCTTCTCAATTTCATCAACCACCATGTATTCAGGCCATACATTGCCAGCAAATGCTGCACATAGTTAGAAGAAGAAATCACATGGAGGAACAAATAAGAGCTAAAGGAAAACTCAACGGAAAATGACCTTTTCCTGCATCTAGCAGAATAGTAGATGCGTCATGTGAAACTGGTGGTTGACGACACTCGTTCTTGTGCCTTGTGTGCCAATGCAATACGTGAATAATCCAAACTAGCGATATTTAATAACTCAAGCAGCAGAGACAAATAGATCAAGCTCAAATACAAGATGACTGCGTGGTAAGTTGATACCTGATGCTTCTTTGAACAATAACTTGCCTTCCTACAGCGGCTACAAATTTTTTCACCTTTCCATGTACAACACCAACAACAAAGCCGGGCTTGGGGTCCTAATAGAAACATTTGAAGACAAACAACACAAGTTGTGTTTATGATTTACACACGGTATGCAAACTGAGTCACTTAAGCTATAAATCATATCAAAGCACAAGTTTACTGGTCACAAAGTTGTCCATAAAATCATAAAAAGGGTAGTGTTTTCTAGAGAAGTGGTAACAAACTGTGTATTATCTAGACAATTTTGAAAGATAATTTCACCAAGCTCACGCAAGTTTCACAAAAAAATTTGGTGACAATTTCTGAAATTCAGCATATTAATGATTAGCACAGAAAAAATCATGTGACACTCCTTTTTTTAAAGGCAATTTATGCAATAATACAAATAAAGAACACTGACAGGGGGGATTCTTGTAAGTATGTCCCAAAATTGTTAGACAGAGAACACCACACTGCAAGCACCAAGTAAGCAGAAATTATATCAAACAAGACTACCTTCTGCACACTGTGATCTGATGGATCCACCACAACCCTCAGGCTCTTTCAGTGAATAAAAAGAGTTGTTTTGGGGTAGCTGGCACCAGAAAACTCTAACACTGCAACAATTCGCCAGAAGCAATCAATAGAAGAAACACAAAAAAACACTGTCTAGGAGACAAGAACCATCAAAATTTGTGCCAGCTTAACCTTCTTCCAGGACTCCCTACCCTATCCTTCCCCTGCTCACACTGGTTTAGTAGTAAGCATGACATGGATGGGCATATGAACACAAACAGTGTGCGGTGGTAGGCCGTCTCCTTCCACTGAATTGGTGCATAAACCTGCGTATAAACAACAAAAATTGCTACCAATCTTGAGCATACACAAGTAGGTGCAGCTACTGATATAAATGAAAGAAGACCTGGAGGACAAAACGTAGTTGTTCGCCACAGAAGTCGCAGCGACTGGACTTGCCAGATGGCAAATTAACAGAATCAAGCCAGGCCTGAATAAAGTAATAAAAATTTCACTAAGAAATTGTTCAAATGGCGTTCAAAGAACACATATAACAAAATGTAGCATTGTATCCACCAGGGCACCGCCAGCTTTATTAGGGAAGTGTTGAGGGAGAAGAAGATGACAGTCCTCTGGTACTTCCGGCTCTTCTATGAATCCTAAAGTTACTTGAGGCTCCACGTCCTCACCATCATCATCATCTATGTAGTCATTCTTGAATATGGTGGCAAGCTTTGTTTCCTTATTGGAGTTGATCTGAAGGTTCTGAAGCTTATCAATGTCAGGTTCCATATTTTCACAGCACTTGCCTGCAAGGTAATGGGGGGTGAGCGTCATCAATGTAACTGAATCAAAAGGCAAAACATTTCGTTAGACAGTGCAAACAGAGAGCATGAGGATTCAGTTTAGCACCAAAAAAAGGGGGAATGAACATTTCTTGTTGCAGGAGCTATAATTCTTCCTAACTAATTTCTTTACTAATTTTCGAAGTGAAATTGGAAATTCAAATTTCAGCATTTATATATAGCATGCATCTGTATGTGCGCATATACACTTTCATTGAAGAAAATATATACAAGATGTTTTAAGCGGTTGAGACCTTCGTTTCATCATTGAATTAAACAACTACCATGAAAAATTAGCATATCGGTACACAGCAAGAACGGAGAACAGGACAACACATAATGGCCAGGAGCTCCGACTCGCACGAAGAGATCCCCGGCAATTGATGTAAAAAGCAAACCACCAGAGTCGGGAGATCTGGGAGGGGAACACTGCTGGCGGACCCAAGATATCTGGAAAACCTAGGCTAAACCAAGGCTACGAACAACCCATAACCACAAATCAAATACAACAAGGCATTGACTATATAAGCATGTGCTGCATATGAAAGCACTAATTATATATAATCGGCACTTACTATTAATCTATTACTATTAGATTGAAAGGGGCTTACCAAGGAGGAGCCGAGGAAGAGAGGGCAGGACTGCAGGAGGAAGGTCACTGCCTCACAAGTCACAACTCACTAGTCACTGGTCACCAAAGTAGAAAAGACGGTGACCGAGCCGGCGCCTCTATACCTGCATGCATAACGAGGTTAGGCTTCAGAGACTCAAAGGCAGCACCGCAGCAGTACAGCAAAAACCGATTTTGGGCAGGGGTAAATCATGAATGGGAGATGCCGGATCGACTAGAAGAGGTGGAGAAGACTGAAGAGGCAGCGGCCGACGCCGGTGGCGGCAGTACCTGCAGGCTGCGGCGGCGTCAGTAAGTGGACATGTTTAGAGGCGGCCAACGGTGCAAAATCGAGGACATGAGGAAACGAGGGCTGGGGAGACCGGGGAAGACACTCACCGTCGCCCCGGTGACTCAACGGGGCGCCGTCGCCCTGATGGCTGGAGAGGGGTGGAGAGGGACGGCGCCGGCCTGGTGGCCGGAGAAGTGGAGAGGGGCGGCGGCGCGTCCCCAGCCAGGTCCATGGAGCGGGCGGCGGCTGGAGCGAGTGCTGGATTGGAGGAGCGCATCTTCTTACGTTGGATATCTGACGACAGACACAGTCACAGAAGATCTGACCGCTCAACCCTGATCTCATGGCTCTACACGATCCCCACTTACAGCCCGAACCGGTACGCAACACAACAGCAGTTCTGGCCACCTTCATCCGACGGCTCTTCAAATTCTTCATCTAAAGCGTCATACCTGCTACAGATAGCAGACTGAAAACAGAAATTTCAACTGATAAATTTACCTTGCTGATGCAAAATATAACATTGAAATGGCAAAAATGGTTTGTTAGCAATGTTTGTAATCTTTTGGCATAGACATTGGAGGTAACATACTTATCTCAACGTGTAGCATCCAATTTAGGATCTTTAAGAACATTTCTCCAAGAATTATCACGCATAGTTCCATATCGTGCTTCCCTTGTCCATCACTTCAGAACATAATGACCGAACAATTGCTTTATATCCAACAACTCTAGAATTTTGATTTTATGGCAATATAATAGACCACTTCATTCGAAAAAGATGTAGTTGACAAGGGAATCTTTTAATGTCTCACAACGAAAAATCTCGACCGTGCAAGCTTTTAAAATTAAAATAGCTAATGATTGTGGTATTCGGTCTAAAGTGCTCATGACCTGACTAGTATGCATGTTGGAGGGCCAGCTAACCTCGGGTTCACTTGTCAAGACCTCTTGATTAGACCACGTCATAGAAGCACCACATGCTTGCAAGGGCCAAAATATGCTTCTACACAAACCCAGACTGGACCAGGGTTTTCTAGGGTTAGCTCGGCTCGGCCTCGGTCATTCATAATAAAATTGATTTATTCTTTATTTGGATTATTATTTTTTGAAAAAGGGACTAGTACACCTGGAAAATCTTAACTTTCTATACAGTCGGAATACGAATGAGATCAATAAAGCAATCATGGGGCAAACAATGCGATAGCTTCAACCAGAACAAAGCCCAAATTTGTGTAACCAAATAATTGTTTAGCCAATGATGGATTTCGTGCCATGGAATGAGTTAAAGAATTGAAGATGTTTCCAATACTGACAACAGCTCCGGGTAATGCAATCGGCACATATTGATTTTGCTCCCTCTAACATGGAAAGTTGAGGCTTTGGTCATCATGTTTTACTTTGCTGCTCTTTCCAGGGCAAAGAGTGCCCTTGCAACAGCAATTACATTTAAGCATGGGTTATATTTTTACCATGTGCACCCAACTATACTGGAACAGTCGAGACGTCCGCATATATTCCCGACTTGCGGAGTACATCTGTCCTCGCCCTTGTTTTGTCCCTCCCCTCTTAAAAATTTCAACAGTCGAGACGTCTGCCTACGACTTGCAGTTCAAGGAAGAGGACCCTAACTACGAGGAGGTGTACCCTAAGGAGAACTTTGAAGAGTATGGGTATTCACTCCAGCAGCGCTTCGTCTGTGGAATAAATAAATTAGATGTACTAGGCCCTATGTTATGCTGCTTGTACTCTGTTTCACGGTCTGCGTGCCGATGGTTGTGTAATGTATTGGACAAAGTTCCCCTCTATGTAATAATTTGTAAGATGACAATGCATCGTTCTATTGCACTGTGTGTACTAGCCATGATCCTTGGGACTAGTACGATTTTACACAATTGGGATTCGATCTCCTAAATCGGGTCTTGACAAGTCTCAATACCCAGTAAAGGCTTTCACCACCAACTAGCATCTCATGAGCTTCTTTCGTCTTGAAGCGTCCACCAAGTACCACAGATCTTGGAGCGGGAACCACCTTACTCCTTACATATCCGAACAGCTTCCAGATTACCTTGGAAATCGGTCCCGACCATCGATGCCACCTGTCCACTTGCGAACCAACTGGCTTCGGCAAACCCTGAACTAAACCCCAAGTCTTACCTCACTTAGTCAGGGTTAGTTCCAACAAACCAAAATCATGAAAGCCATCACAATTAATCTTGTGCAAAAACTCCGTTTTGGCATCTCGTCTACATTGTCACAACAATTCATCCTCAAACGTTGGCACTAGGTCGTTCTGGACCTCAACTCTCCTAGCCTAGTCTAAATCATTTACCTCACCACGACTTCCATGTCGTTCTAGACCACGTAACCTCCAATCTGCATCCCAGCACCGTCGCCACATGGTATGCACACTGGACCTAGCCTCACTCATCTAAGGTGTACCTCACCCTGGCTCGCCTAGCCTCGAAACTATGCAACAACAAAGACAAGCAAAAAATTTCGTAGCACCGCACTATCCAGTTTCAACATAAGTAACCATGCAATCCATGCATCTGCAATGGACATCTCAAACTAGATTCCTAACAGTTAGCCCAAACAAAATTGCACCTTATGGCATAGACCAAAACAACACACAACCAAATATCACAAACCTCAACGTCACATATACTCATCACATACATGGGAGGACCTCCACATGGTCACCAACTCTCCCATGGTTTCATAGTGACCATAAAGGTCTTTTAAGTACGGCATGAAACACGACATGAGATGTGAGCGATTAAGATGAAATTTGCCCCTCTCCAATAACCTGAGAGATATCTTTGAGCCCTAGCCGCTTCTAGAAACACTAGTCGAGTGTGTCATGCTAGCATAGCAGCGCACAACGTTCCATCACCTGGACGTGTGGATACCGTAGAGCCACTGTTATAATTGTTGTGTTGCTAATTGTTGACGAGGAGGGAAAGGCAGTGATCAAATATTTACTCTTTGGAAGTATGCATGACGTAGTTGTGGTGGTGAACAACGTGAAAGTGATGTTCGGTCCGACGTGAACAACTACTTCATGTATGTACCTTGACGTACACTCATGTTGGAATGGGATACTCCAAGTCTACTTTAGATGCAGATGAACGCTAAGGTAACAATTTGTGATCCTTTACTTACATGATGTCCTAGGTGTTTGCAGTCAGACACTTGAATTTGTGCTACCATTGTATACTTGTTCTCTGATAGGGAGGCTTGTATTGCCTCTTCGAGATGACCCAGGGGCACAATGGTTTTACGCACTTGCGACAGAATCTCGTAGCTGTAAGTGTTGTCTACCAATATTATGCCATTTACAACAAGTGTTCTAAATAAAGTGTTAGCAGATATAACATGTCTAACTACGATGTGTATTCCTCTCAAAGTTCTGGTTTGATGGCTACACCTTGGACTCCAGCTTTAGCTCTGAGGGATGAGGGGCATCATGGAGAAGGCTCCTCCGGAACATGCTCACAAACTTCATCAACGATATGTTCAATGGCACGCCGACATGCTTTCCTTAGTCGGGGATGAGGTGACGACCTTCAAACCAAAAAATTTTATAATTTAATCCTTTTAAAAAATAATTTTAATTTTAACCCCTCGGTAGAAGTATTTTCAAATCTAACCCTTTTGGACGCACCATGGCACCTGGCGCGGCATATCCACACTGACGCGCCAGTGCATGTGGCGCGTCAGAGGCGCCACGCTGGCGGCCCCGGTCAATGGCCGCTAGCGCGGACTGGCGTGGGTCCCACCTTGACGCGCCACTCCTCCTGGCGCGTCAATGCCCTCTACAGAGGGCCGCGCGGGGCTCCTCCTCTTTCCTTCCCTCTCCCTTCCCTCCTCATTTTCCCTTCTCTCCTCCTCTTCCCTAACCAATCGCCTAGTCCATTGGCAAGAACTTGATATCCATCCGGCGGGATTTGTTGTGGGGAAAAGCTTTCCTCCATCATGGAAGGTGATCTCCTCTCGATTAATGTTTTGTTGATCCATGTTTGAGTACATTTTTGATTGCTTTAGGGTTAGGGTTAGGGTTAGGGTTAGATTGGGTTTTGCGGGTATTATTGTAGTATTGATTCTTGTAATATGAATCCATAGTATGTATGTGTAGTTTAATGGTGGTAGAAAGTATGTTGAATTATATGGAGACTTTACATTTTTAATTTAATGTAGGAAACAATGCCGATAAAGGGAAGGCAAGACTCAAATATGAGGATTACCCTAGGAGTAAGGATGCTCCAGTTCGTTCCTCCCTGTTTCTGGTTCCAGTTTGTGAGCACAGCCTTCCAACAGAGGTTCAACAGTCTAGGGATCCTGATATTGCCGGTAGAGCCTTCTACACTTGTGGTCTGAAGCACAGTAACAATTTGCAGTGTTCTATTTGGCCGTGTTGTTTTTTCGAGTGGATTGATGGCCCAGAAATGTATGATCTGAGTATCCGGCTCTTTCCTTGGCACTCCATGGACACTAAACTAATAAAGGATTTTAGGCGTTGAATTCCTCCTCTTGCAAACCCACCGGAAATGACAAATGAGGAGAAAGGCGATCATAAGTCTTGAAGTGCAGCGATACACCCTCCTTTATGTCATTGCAATGAACGGTCCATCTTAGTAAGGCCTAACCCAGGGGTGGACTTTACCCTATTCTTCTGTTGCCCGTACAATGATTCAGTAAGTGTACGCATGCCATTTTCTATTTAAATTAGTGTCATTTTGTACTAAATTCGATAACAAAGTGACTTTTCTGTAGGATGGATGGCCTTTGTGTGATTTCCAGGAGTACATTTATGGTCCAAGTTCTGTTGGCCTTCTAGTGCGGAAGTGGAGGCCTTCCACTCTGGGGATAAGAAATGGCCATGTGAGGAATATCCACCCACTACTTGAAAGTGCGGGATACTGGCCCGTACAGGTTGTCGGGGATAAAATTACGGCCCATTGCCATGGCCCACTCCCTGACGGCCCAATCAAACAGCCTACCAGAGTCCAGCTCCCTGGAAGGTCCTATCTGGCCCATATGCATCTTGCCGAACAGCTTCCTGGCTGCGCGTGATGCGTAACGGCCAAGGAATCGTGTTTGAGTCCGTCTCGAGCGAGAGTCTGCTGACGGCTACGTGAAGACCGGACGTTGGTTTCCCGGATTGGATTAGGAGTCGTGATCCCCAAGACTAGGAGTATGCCTTATCTGCCTCGGGATATATTTGGCACGTTGAGTTCGTTACGATCTCGTAGTTAGCCCGGCCCGATATTCCCTCGGTAGGTCGGTTTGCTCTGCACTATATAAACAAGGCCCCTACGGCATGTAGAGGGGACTGGATCTAGCTTTTAGCACCTGATATACACCATAATCTCGCCGAGACTTGTTCGTCTCGTCGAACCATCTCTTGTAATCACTCCTGACATATAAGAAAGGCTGGACGTAGGGCTATTATCTCTCCCGAGAGGCCTGAACCAGGATAAAAACCACTATCTCCTGTTCGTTGTTGTTCGGCGTGTCTCCTATCTCACTTCTAAAGAACCTTAGCGACTTGAGATCGTTATCTCAACCGTCGACAGTTGGCGCCGTCCGTGGGGACACGCAGATCGAACATGTCGACCTCCGTCGGCGATCTGAGAGATTCTTCACGAGGGCTACGACTCAGAAGGGCAGGATGTTTCTTCCCCTGCCAGCTCGAATCGATCTTACCGACCTAGATCGATGTCTGTATCCGAGACAGAGGTCTCTGGATACGCCCCGGAGATGATCTCTGGTCGAGCTCCCGTCATTGACGATGAATACGGAACCGACGATCTTTCGCGGTTTAGATCTATCGGATTCGGGGCTATGTCGGTCGATTCTTCTGTGGTGACACAATGATGACACCGTCTAGCGCGCACGCCACCGCGTCGTCAATATGGTGGTGCGAGGGACCTCGGGGATCTGCATGGGTCCTGATGGCGAACGGATCGGCGAGTCAATTCCGCTCGTCACCCGATGGAGCCGCATGTCTGCTCGCGAGCAAGACATTGTTCGCCGCACTTTCAACGAATCCATCGACCGGACCTTGGCGCGAGATCCGCGATCGGTATAGCGTCGGCAACGCGATCCGCCTCGCGCACCTCGCCAAGACCCCGGTAGAAGTTCAGCTGCCGGGTGGAATCGCGTGCCTGACTCAATCGGGCAAAGGCGAATGCTTCGAGGATCGGGGATCGATTGAGCGAGCGGGAATGGCTCGAGCCACAGCAACCGTGTCGAGATCCGCTCACGGGACAATCTCGTCCTCGTGGCGATGAAGTAACTACTCACCTTGAGAAATTGGCGAGGGCCTTAAGTACAGAGGGTGAGGCCTCATCCGGGCAGCGCGGTGAGCATGTCCGGGTAGATTCGGACAGTGAGCGATCCGATCGATCGCGTGACCGTCGTCACCGTTGAAGGACCACTGTCCACGAGCAAGCTGCCCGTGGTCGCCACCGTTCGCCAAGTCCCCGTAGTCATCGCGACCACAGGGGCAAACGTGCGCGCGACGATCACGGACGATCCTCTCGCGAGGAGCGCGTTGTCGCGACCACGAGGAAGGAGCGCGGGGGCTTATCACGGAGAGAGTTCCTCCAAGCAGAGACCTCCCGCTCAGCAAGAGTTCCTCCGACCAACAGGACCAACGTCTTCTCAAGGCTAGGTTCTGCCGGGGAAGGTGGCCGGTCTTACGCCTTGGGCTGCAGGGCTTTCTCTGACGAGCTTCGCTCTGTTCGGTGGCCCTCAAAGTTCAAGCCCGGACACATGGAAAGATACAATGGGACCCAGAACCTAGAGGAATTCCTTTCCATCTACGCTACGGCCATCATGGCGGCCGGGGGTGACGAGCTTGTCATGGCAAATTACCTCCCGATCGTCCTTGAGGGTCTTTGCTCGGACATGGCTATTCAATCGGCAAGAAGGTTTCATCGACTCTTGGAACCAGGCTTTGTGGCCTTCGATTGCCAATTTCGGAGGCATTACGTGCGTCTGGGCAAGGAGGATGATCTGCACGGATGATCCGGATGAGCGGGAGACCCTCCGCAACTTCATGAAGCGTCTCATCAAGATTAGCAACCACGATCCGAACATCTCGGACGAATCTCATTGTCCGCGCCTTTAAAAACGGAGTCCGCGACGAGCGTATCACCCAGATCTCGAGATCAATGAGACTGGACCGCCAACGACTTGTTTCAGACGGTGGCCGCTATGCCAACGCGGTAGGCGTGTTCGATTACAAGAAGGCGTTTGACAAAGGCGAGCCCCTGACTGGTGTGGAGGAAAAGAAGAAGAGCAGCAACAATCCTGGTGACAAGAAATCCTAGAAGAAAAAGAAGGGTGATGCGAACAACACCGTCGCCGGTATAGATCGCACACCTCCTCCCAAGGATGGGCAGAAAAAGCTTAGCAATAACTATAAGGGCAAGAAGCCAACCCAGGGAGGCAACCAAGGCAAGAAAGGTCCGAGTGACCGATATTGCAAGTTCCACGAGAACTACGGGCATGATCTGCGCCATTGCGGAACACAGGTTTGTAAAGCTCGAGGATTTCTACAACGGCAAGGGCCCAATGCCCACCCCGCCGAAAAAAGGTGATGCTTGGGTAAGATGGCGCCAAACCGATAATGGTGATCGGGACGACGATGAATATCAAGAGCCCGTGAACCATATCGCCGTCATCTTTGGCGGCTCCTCGGCTTATACCTCTCGCCTCAGCCTCAAGGAAACTGCTCGGGAGGTCCACAATGTTGAAAAGGGCAAGCCTCAGCCCGAATCGATGAAGTGGACCGAGGTCCCCATCTCCTTCTCTCAGGAGGATTGCCCCACTGGGATGACCAAGCCTCAGCGGCTCCCACTGGTGGTCGCTCCGACCATCAGCAACGCCAGAGTTGGCCGTGTTTTGGTCGACGGCGGGAGCGCTTTGGACTTGCTCTCTGCTAAGGTCTTGGACGAGATGCAGATTCCTCGCTCCAAGCTTAAAGAGGTCACGATGCCTTTCTACGGCATCGTCCCGGGGGAAGCTGTTCAGCCATTGGGGCAGATTGTTCTGCCTGTTACCTTTGGCAGTCCAAACAACTTCCGGACGAAGTTGATCACGTTTGACGTGGTCGATTTCCCTTCCGCGTACAATGCGATCCTGGGTCGGCCATCTCTTGGCAAGTTCATGGCCGTGTCCCATCATGGATACCATTGCGTGAAGATACCGGGCCCCAACGGTGTGATCACGGTCAAGGGCAACTGCAAGGCTACTCTAGATTGCGACGAGCAGTCCCTTGTCCTGGTCGACCAGCTTCCGTCGCGTGGTCCCGAAATTCCGCAGACCAAGTCTGCACGCCCTAGGGTCTCCCTTCAGCCAGGGGGTGAGACCAAGGAAGTTCCGCTGTCTCTGAATGATTCCTCCAAAACAGTTCATCTGGGGGCCAATCTGGACCCCAAATAGAAAAGCGAGCTCATTGCCTTCCTCCGAGCTAATGCGAGGCGTGTTTGCACAGGAGCCGTCGATATGCCCGAGTCCCAAGGAGGTTATCGAGCACAAACCGGCCGTCCGTGGGACAAAAACTCTGTTCGCCAAAAGCTTCGCCGCTTTTGAATTCAGCGGGGATCATTAAAGATCGACAGCAAAATGCTCATTGCCGGATTCATCCGCGAGGTTGATCACACCGAGTGGCTAGCCAACCCTGTCATCGTAAAGAAGAAAGGCGGCAAGTGGAGGATGTGTGTCGATCACACAGATTTGAACGCTGCTTGTCCCAAGGACAACTTCCCGCTGCCACGCATAGACCAAATTGGTCGACGCGATCGCGCGGATGCTTGACTTTTGAGTTTTTGGATGCTTACTCCGGTTATCACCAAATAAGCATCTCCCCTAGGATGAAGAAAGGCGCCTTCATCACCCCTTGGCACCTTTTGCTATCTGACCATGTCTTTGGTCTGCGCAATCTTTGGTGCCACGTTCGGCTTTTAATGGAAGACTTTCCCGAGCAGTAGCGGAAGAAACTGGAGGTCTATGTCGATGACATAGTTGTAAAAACAAGTATGCTCGGATCATGTAAAAGACTTGGCGAGACGTTTAAGTAACCTCGCCAGGCATCAAATAAAGTTAAATCGAGAGAAATGTACCTTTGGTGTTCGATCCGGAATGTTGCTCGGTTATGTAATTGGTTACATGAGGCATTTCGCCAACCCGAAAAAAATCGAGGCCATTGAAAACATGCGGTTCCAACTACCGTCAAGGAAGTTGAGCCTCACCGGATGGATGGTCGCTCTGGCGGGTTTATTTCCGTCGTATAACGCGGGCTGCCCTTCTTTAAGGCCCTGCGCAAGCACAATGGTTTCGAATGGACAGAGGAAGCTGATCGATCTTTTCAAGATCTAAAGCAATACCTGCCCAACCCACCTGTCTTGACCACCCCGCAACACGGCGAGCAGCTCTTACTCTATCTCGGCTGTATGCCTCAAGCGGTGAGCGCGGTCTTGACGGTGGAAAGGGAAGGCATCAGCGGCCAATCTATTACGTGAGCGAGGTGCTTCACAGATCGAAGGAGCGTTACCCTGAGGTCCAGAAGCTGCTCTACGCCTTGCTCATGTCCTACAGAAAACTTCGCCATTATTTCCAGGCGCATCAAATACTGGTCCCGACCAAGTTTCCTCTAGGAGAAATCTAAGGAACAAGGAAGTGGCGGTCAGATAGCTAAATGGGCAATGGGCTGGCGAATTTGATATTCATTTCTTTGCCTGAATCGCTATTAAGTCCAGGTCTTGGTGACTTTGTCGCCGAATGGACTGCCTTCCCAAATCGAGGAAGCTCCCGAGCAACCCGATGACCCCCTTGGACCATGTTTTTGATGGCTCGCGTCTTTGAAACTTCGAAATTTGGATTCGTTCTCATCTCCCCTCAAGGAGAGCAACTCTAGTATTCTATCCAACTACACTTTGCGGCGACTAACAGCGGCTGCGAGTCTGAGCCCTCTCTCGGGGACTTAGGCGTGCAAGTCGCTCGGTGTCCAACGGTATTGTGAAGGAGATTCACGGCTAGTCATCAACCAGTCAACAAGAAGTATCGGTCTTTGCGATGACTCAATGGCGCGATACTGGTTGAAGTGAGGAAGTTGGGCGGCACTTTCAATTTTTCGAGGTGCTCTTCGTGCCCAGAAAGGACAACTTTCTGACCGATCAACTGTTCAAGTATGGATCCTCACGAGAACACCTTTCCGTGGTGCTCGTCGAGCATCTTCACAAGCCCTCAATCACGTCTCCGGACGAGGCAATAGAGGCAGTGGTCTTTGTCTCCGTCATCGCGTAAAGGGCGGTTTGGACAACGCCATTTGTCCGTTACCTTGCGAGATGGGATCTGTCCAGCAAGCCGGCGTTCACGGCTTATAAGGCGTCTTTGCTCCATACAAGTTTATGGGCGGCATCCTTTACCGTCGAGTGCTCGGGAGTTCACTCAAGTGCATCTCGCGGCGGGAAGGTGTGTTCCTTCTTAGGGACATACGAGGGTGCTGTGGCAACCACGCCTCCTTGAACTACAGTCGACAAAGCGTTTACACGGGCTATTCTTGGCCAACCGTTACAAGATGCGGGAGATCGTGACAAAGTGCAAAGCTTGCCAATTTCACGCCCGGAAGGTACATAAGCCCGCCTAAGAGCTCCAAGCGATCCCCCCATCATGGCCTTTCTCCACATGGGGACTGGATCTGCTCGACCCGTTCCCTAAGGGGTACAAGGGCTATACACACCGCTTCGTCGCCATTGACACTTTTACAAAGTGGATTGAGGCGAGCACAGTGTCGCCTCTTGAGCCAAAACGGTATGCGCTTCTTTAAAAGCAACGTGGTCACGCGCTTTGGGATCTCCCATAAGCTGATCACCGATAACGGTACCCAGTTCAGAAGCGAGCTATTCCAGGAATACTGCGAACAGCTGGGCACCAAGGTCTGTTTCGCCTCGTGGCACATCCACGAGCAATGGAAGCGATCGGCGAGCTAGCAGACGGATCGTCCGGGGTATCAAGCGGCGCGTGTTCGCGGCACTCGCGAGCACAACAAGGCTTGGGTTGTGAAGTTTCTTCCGTCCTTTGGGCGATTCGCTTTCTGACGGTAGAACGGCAAAACTCCGTTCAATTGGTCTATAGTGCGAAATCCATCACGCCGCCGAAATAGTACTCGGTTACGCCTCGCATGAGCTCGGTCAACCGTTGACTACGAGCAAGAGAGCCTACTCGATCTCGACCTCCTCGAAGCACACGCGACCGGGCACATGTCGGTGGCGCTACCGGCAAGATCTTGGCAAGCGCCGCCAAATCAGTTCGACCAAGGGCTTTCTTTGGCGGGCAATCTCGTTCTGCGCCGTGTTGAACCTATCAATGCCAACAAGCTAACTCCCATTGGGAGGGCCGTTCCGCGATCGTTTCTCTTGCTTTCGTCCGGGGTTGCTTACGCGCTATGGAGGGCGGGAGAGAGTGACCAAAGACTTGGAACATCGACCGGCCGTAAGTTCTTTGTGTAGGTCTTTTACGTGTTTGCTTAGCTTCGCTTTTTGTCAAACTTAGCACCTTTATTCCTCCAAGTCAGCCGGGCTCCATGTAAAGTTCAATCCATTTATAGTGAAATTTTCACGGTCTTACGTAGCCTTTTCACGTCTCTGTCTTCTCAAGACTACCCTTTCTCTGGTAACACTTGATGGTTTGCCTGCCTTGCGAACACTTGGCTCCATGATCTTAAGGATTTTTTCTGCTTTCGTATCCGGTTTCAACAAGATACACAACTCAAGGTTCGTAACATGGCTTTTCCACCTCGCGGCTAAATCTGCTCTCGTAAGCCCTCATGGCGGAGAGCACTTACTGCTGGCGCGACCACTTGGCAAAATCTGCTCTCGTAAGCCCTCATGGCGAGACACTTTCCTTGTCCGGTTATCCTCGGAATCGCCTAACTTACGTTAACGACCAGTTCTTGGAATCGTCGTCGGGATCTGGTGTCGCTCTAACTCTCTCACGCGTCCTCGAATTCACAAACTCAGGTTTTCGAGCACCGTCTGCAGGGGCTAGGCGTTGCTCTTTCTCTTAATGCACTGTTAGGGTTCATAAACTCGAGTTTCGAGCAAATTTTACTGTGAAGTGAAGTTAGGCTAAGCGTTTTACGGTTTTCTTAAAACTTTCTAGCTTGTGTTGCCTTTGCTCTTAGTTGCCCTTTCGTTCTTGTCTCTTTTCTTTGCTCTTTTTGCGAGAGAAAAAGGTAAGTTTTATTAATTAAAAGTTGCGGTACAAAAGTCCTCTTTGGATTCTGACCTGCTGACTACTTAGAAGCGAGTTGCTCCTTGAGCTCCTCGACCACTTCCTTGAGGCGCAGGACTTCCCCAGGCTTTGAAACCCTCTCGGCCTCGGCTCGGAGGCGATCGGCTTCCTCCTTGCTGACCACGGCACATTCCGTTGTCTTCACGCGGAGAGCTTGACCTCTTGGTCTTGGTCCGCTGCTCGGTCGAGATCCTGCTCTCGGCTAGCGCTACGCTCTCGGTAGTCTTCTTGCTCTGCCCGGCTCTTTGACTCTTTTCTCCGCGGTGATCGTCCAAGATTGCCATCCACAGCATCTCCTCGATCTCTTCTGTGAAGCCCACAGTGGAGATCTTCGCTGAGATCGCGGATGTTTGTTTTTCCTGGCAAGGCGGGCCTTGAGCTCCTTGGCGTTCGCGCGAAAGCAACTTCGCCGATGGGACACATCGTCGGTGCTCCTCCAGCCACTTCGTGCGGCGGCTCCCTTTCGCGGCGCTTGCCCTCGCGGCTTCTTGTAAGCTCCTCGGCCTCTTCCCGAAGAGCGCGGAGGATCGCTTCTCTTTAGCGGTGAGCTTTCGGCTTCTTTACCTTCGCCACCCGCTTGGCTCTGGCCGGCGAGAAGTCCCGCCTCGGCTTCCCGCATCCGGAGATGCTCCGGAGGAACGCCAAGACCTGGCGCTCCGCTCGGTGTGCGCCTTCTTGAGCTCCTCCATGGTGTCCTTGAAGACACAGGGAAGAAGGTCATTTAGCCACTTAGCGATGATATAGCACGACGAGGTTAGGCGATTTGAGCTTACCTTGCCGAGCCGGCGCTTTAGTCCCGGCGCGAGCGATCTTCGAGACCATGAGTCCGAAGCCTCGCTCGTCTTGAGATCGACGGCGCGTTGCTCTTGCCGCCGCCCTCTGGGCTCCTTCATCTTGCGGGGCGCTTCGCTTCCTCGGGCGAGCGACAGGCGGAGAACTTTCGTCCTCACGCTCTGCCCTTCTTCCTCTTCCGCCATCACCTTGGCGAAGTCGGTGTCGCCCACCGGGCAACATTGGGGTTTCCACCGGGGATACTTGCGCGCCACTTTCGTGGCCTTCTTCTTGCTCCTCGGCGGCGGGGCTTTATACCTGCTGCGCCAATCATCTCCGTCGCCTCGGGGATGGGTTGCCCTGCTGACGAAGTGCGGCGGGACCGTCTGCTCGGTCCCACCTCGGGCAACTTATGAACCATCGCCTTAGCCCCACCGTCGAGTGGCGCTGCGTCACCGCCTCTTACGCCTCCGGTAGCTCCACCGCTCCTTGTAGCGTCGAGTTGGTCGTTGAGTCTGGCGGGAGCGAGCTCCACGTTGCCGGCTGTCCTTGAGGTGGCCAATCTTCTTGCCATGACGCACGTGCGGTGCTCGGGCGGCAAAAGACCGCTTCGATTGCCGCCTCGGCGTCGTCGTGGCAATCTCCTCTGGCGGTGATGAAAAGAAGGTTATTTGAGCCTAACGCAATCGGGAAGATAGTAAAGTCGAAAGATTTGTTACTACATACTGCCGTGGAGGTTCGATTTTCTTCTTCGTCGCCAAGACTTTCCGCCTCTTCCTCGGGGCTCCTTAGCGGCATGTTAGCCTTGGCCCTGGGTGCTCATGGCGATGAACTCGGCTCCTGGTGGTGGCGCTCCTCTCGCATAGCGCAGAAGCTTTTCCTTGCGCGACTTCTTCCTCGAGCCTCCTCTGCTCGGCGACCTCTTTATGCCGTCTGTATGGCCGGGTGAGCCAGCGTGTAACGCCTAAGCCAAAGGGTCTTGTTCTTTACCTCTTCGTCGCTTTGCTCAATGAGGAGGGAGGGCTTGGTCTCCTCATTGGGTGACCAGCCTGCGCTTGATGCGCTCGGCGCTCCGTCGCCCATGGTGGTTCCTTCGCTAGTGGCGGCGGCCGCGTGTCATGGCGAGCTTCCGTCGGCTCCGCCGCCACCTTGGGCTTTGTGGCGCCTTGGTCTTGCCCTTCTTCGCCTTCTCCTTCTCCGGCCGGAGAGCTCTTCCACGATCCCCGAGGATCGGTTGGTCCTCTGCGCGCATTGGAGAAGCGGATGTTAGCATTGCGGCAGTGCGGATCCGGTAACACGGACGAGTTCAAGCAATTACCTCGCCGTGCGGACGAGCACATTCCATGGACAGGTATAGGCCACCTCGCGGTGACCTCGCCGTCCTTCTTATTTGCCTTGACATGGCGTCGACCCGCTTCGATCACCCATGCGTCGGTTGGCTTATGTCTCGCCCGGCGGGAGAGACTGTTAGTCCCTGACCGGATGAGTTATCAAGTAAAGGTTGAGTCTTAAAGGCACTTACATGCTCTCCTTGAGATGTCTTCCCATCGCTCTATCTTATAGAAGGATAGGGTCTTCTCCGCAGCCAGACAGATCACATTATTTGTGAAGTCTCGGATGATCTCCCTGCGTGAGCCCGAGGCTCACAAGGGAAGCGATCTTCCTCGTCAAATACCGATCCTCGGCGGTCATCTCCGGCGAGGCATTGGCATTCCTTCGCGGCGCCTTCCGGTGAAGACGAGCTTCTTGTCGTCGCTCACTTTGGTGTAGAACCACCTCGTCCACCACGCCCATCCAGTCGAAAGCAGCGGTGGGGCGAGAATGCAATGGCGTCGTCGGCGATGGCGAGCTTGAGGTAGTAGCACCCAGCCGGCGGCGAGCTGCTCCTAAATCATCAGATAGTAGTGGAGGAACAGCCCCACCGGTGGATCGATGCCCAGATTGCCCTCGCATAGGTGTGCGAAGACGGCCATCTGGAGGATGCTGTTCGGATTGAGGTTCGCCACCTCCAATCCGCTGATGTTCAAGAAGGCCTCGACGAAGTCGCTCTCGGGAGACCTCAACTTTGAGCAGTGTGAATCTGTTTGAAGTCGATTTAACTCTCCCTCAAGCGGCTCGGGTTTCCTCCTCTCCGGGCGACCTCCATTATCGGCGTCGATGTGTCCTTCCTCCTCCGGACCTTGGTCCTCCTCGGTCGGTGGTGCCGTGAACTTAGCCATGGCGTTCCTGGGCTTGACGAGCAGTGGAGGTGGAGTTCGGCTCCTTGATCTTGAGTGTGGTTGGAGTTAGGGCTTGGAGAGGAAAGGCGTGAGGCGAAGTGGTTGGCATGGGCGGCTTAGGTGCTATAGTCCCATATGAGCAGCTCTGCAGCGGTTTTGTCACAAAGCGGCTTGTTTTTACCACAGCGGCTAGGTAAAACGGTAAATCTGCTTTTCATCTGCGCATGAAGGGAAGTTACTGTTGGAATCGCCAGCGGCTATTTTTTCGATGTAGGCTTCCTTTGAAGGGTGAGTGCTGCTCGGGCGGATGTGATTCCTGCTCGGCCTGCAATGAGTTGCTCGGTCTTGTCGGTTCTGTCGGTCCCGAACAAGTCTTGTTCGGTTGAACCATAACACAGTCGATTAAGCTTGTTACACGTCTTTGTAGCAACAAAATTTCCCTCTTCGTGATTTGGAGTCTCAAGAGGAAGACCCCACTCTAGTGAGTCCTTCCACTTGAGTCTCGAGGCTAGTCATCAAGGATAAAATTACGGCCCATTACCATGGCCCACTCACGACGGCCCAATCAAGCGACCTACGAGTCCGGCTCACTGGAAGGTCCTATCGGCCCATATGCATCTTGCGAAACGACTTCTGGTGGCGTGATGCGTGCGCCAAGGAATCGTGTTTGAGTCCGTCTCGAGCGAGTCTGCCGACGGCTACGTGAAGACCCGGACGTTGGTTTCCGGATTGGATTAGGAGTCGTGATCCCCAAGACTAGGAGTATGCCTTATCGCCTCGGGATATATTTGTACGTTGAGTTCGTTCACGATCTAAGTAGTTAGCCCGGCCGATATTCCCTCGGTAGGTCGGTTTGCTCGCACTATATAAACAAAGGCCCTACGGCGTGTAGAGGGGATGGATCTAGCTTTTAGCACCGATATACACCATAATCTCGCCGAGACTTGTTCGTCTCGTCGAACCATCTCTTGTAATCCTCGACATATAAGAAAATTTGGGCGTGGGGCTATTATCTCTTCCGAGAGGCTGAACCAGGATAAAACCACATCTCTGCTCGTTGTTGTTCGTGGTTGTTCGGCGTGTCTCCTATCTCACTTCTAAAGAACCTTAGCGACTTGAGATCGTTATCTCAACCGTCGACACAGGTGTTGTCCCATCGGAGCTCGGGTACGGATATTATTGTGGCAATTCTTATGGTGATTTTTGGGTACGTTATACTTGCACAGCTCTTTTTTATTTGTTCCTATATTTCATTGCATGTTTCGTTTGATAACTTTTATGGTAAATCTTGTAGGAGGGAAGGACGTGTGATTGGGAGAATTATCAGATACAACAAGCTTTCGAAGCTGAGATTCTTAATTTGTGCGAACTTGAACGAGAAAATAAAGTAGAGAAGAGGAAGGAGAAGATAAGGCATGATCATGGTGTGCTCATGCCGTCCACCAAGGACAAAAAGAAGGTCTTGGATCACATGAGGAGGGAGTGTGGCGTGCCGCTACGTGACTACTTCACCGCTTCAGAAACATTGAAAAATTGGAGGAGGCGTAGGGGAGGTACCCACCTGGAGTTGATCCAAGAGAGGTGAAATACCAAAGAGAGGTGGCGAGCTTGAGCAGTACAGGAAGAAGTTGGCTGAGGGTTCACTTATTGACCTCAATGCCAATTACTAGCCTAATTCATAGGAGGCCCATTTTCAAATGCTGAAGCGCAAGAAGGCGAGGAGGACAGTGGGGATGGAGACCATGAGGGCTCTTATTGGTAACCTGCCTATTGTCGTGCCGGATGATGACGAAGACCGAGAGGAGTGAGATCGACTTAGTTTTTTATGATAAGAAACTTAGTTTTTTATCAATGTAACGTGTGTTACTTAGTATGTTACCTCCGTATCTTATTTGAACAATTAAACATTAGATGCCATGGTTGTTGGGGATCCTAACTATTTTATCTTTGTCACAAGCATGTGGTTTTGTGGTGGGCAACATTGTTATTTTGCTTTTTTTTATTTTTACCATAGATATGGTTTTCTAAATAGATTTGATCTAACCTCAAAGAGTTTGCTTCAACGACGGACTTCTTTAACCTCGAAACCTGGGACTGAAAGATTTCAACCTCCCGAGTTACGCAAAAAATAACACGCTGACTTACCACTTGGCCATGCCCCAATCCAACGCGTAGCCTATCCCTCTGGATTTGGGCTGCACTTGGTGTGGGAGCTCATACGACGCCCGTTATCTTGGCGCGTCGTGCGATCTCCGCACGGACTGACCAAAACCGGAGGGATAGGCTACGACTAGATTGAGTGTCGATGTGTGCGAGCTCGACCGACGCGCCGTTAATAATGGCGGCGTCGGTGTCTCCATGCAACTAAACCCAAAACCGAGGATAGGAGCAGCATGGATTGGAGTACTGGTTGGTGCGGGATCACAGGATTGCCGCGCCACTAAGGATGGCGCGTTAGGGCTGGAGTGCCGCACCAACTCTTTCTCGAATCCAGTGCGTAGCCTATCTCTTTGTTTTGCAGCCAACGGACCTGCGGCGGCAAAGTCTTGACTCGCCATGAGGGGCGGCGCGTCAGGGCTGAGCTCCTGCACACACTGAAACTCCAATCCAGTGCGTAGCCTATCCTCCGCCTTGCAGCGCCAATAGGGGTGGCGCGTCAGTCTGTCGCGCCGGTGTCGGTGGCGCCGCAGTTTAGTTCTGACGCGCCAGCTCTACGGCGCGGCAGTGGCGTCCAGAATAGGCAGCCAACACTTCACAAAGTTTTCGATCTCTTCTGTCGGTTACTTCTGGTGGCGCTCTGGTGGGATGGGAAGGGTGACAAAAGGACCATAGCATGGAGTTCCTAGGAGCTCTCAAACCTGCTTGATTCTCTCAACAGAAGTGACCTACAACTACAACAGATGCACACAAAGCACTTGCTAGCATGCTCTCTATAACATGACTACATCATGTAGTGTTATATTCATCGATCCATGAATGAGTTACACGGTAGTTCAGCTCGATACTATCACCAAAGTGACTTTCTGTTGGCGAAATCTCCTACTAATTTGTGAAGGGATTCTATGGTTAAGGGGTTAATGTGACATGTGGGGAAAGGCAAAATATCAGAGTTTGAGAAGATAACTAGGTACCATAGTAAGGCATGTCTCAGTTGCACGATTGTTACCATAGTAAGGCTCCATATCATCGAGCATAATGTTTTACATGCATGCATACAAGTCACAAGGCTAGTACATCCATACATGCATACAACTCACAAGGCTAGTACATGCATAAGTGGTCACACTCGGGGTCTAGTACATGCATACACCTCGAGCTCAAGGCCCCGGCGTATAAGGACCCCTTGGACGGCGGATCCTCCCAGGATTTGTCTGCAGCACGTTGTGGCTACCGACGTCGGCGGCGTCACGGTCACGCCTGCGCCTCGTGTAAGATATGGTCTGTGGCGGGGGGTGGATCCGCTGGGGCCCTGTATTGTATGGCAGAAATGTTAGATATGACAGGAAACAACAAAGAATTCACGAGATCACTTCAGATGTCTTACCGCTCTTGGGGTGGGCTGTGTCTGACTCAAGGGGGAGCATCAGGCATCTGGCTCATCTTGATTGCGCTGCAAAAGCTGAGGTCGTCGGCGGAGGAGTCCGAGTCGTACTGCTGGCCAGCATCTTCGTCGTCGGCCACGGGCGGCACGGTGCGCTTGCCACAAACCCTCCTCGCAAGAGTCTCCATAGTAGCTGCAGAAAACCTGCCCGACCGTGGCGGTGTGCGTGCACCCGTGCCCTCTTGATAGACGGGGGTCCGGTGGCTCGACGATCGAGCCATCGGATCGGTTGATGACCCATATCCTCTTTGGGTCATGAAGCTCAATTCTGGGCCATCTGGTGGCATGTCCTCGTCACTCTCTGTAAATGGCCAATACAGGTACTAGGGTATTAGCATGGAAATAAATTGGGTATATAACATGCACACAACGTTACCTCAGAACGCCCGCAAGGCACCGCTTTCATGTGCACCCGCATTGCCAAGAGCAACCCCTGCCTCATTGGAGAGGCGTGCAAGCTGCGTAGCCTGTGAAGAGCAACAACAGGTTAATTTAGTCCATAGAAGAAGGCGGGATAAAATTCGTATCTGCGTGGTTTGTAAATACACGTACCATGTAACGCTGGAGTGGGGCTCTCTCGGGCTGCACACCCTTCCGTGTCAGACGATCGTACTCGTCCGTGATGTCATCGTCCGAGTTCGTGTCGCCGATGGGCACGTCGGTAAGGGCTGGCTTAAGGAAAAGCTTGGCCGACCGGTGGAGCCAAGCCAAGTACTCACTGAAGGCCTGATCGTTGTGCATCGCTCCGTTGCCAGGCTGCCGCCTCTCCCTCGCCTCCCACAGCTCCAGAGGCTGGCGGTGCGTGATGTGCCAGTCTAGCTGGCTGTACCTCTTCTTTCTACTAAACCTGCAAAATTTAATGAACGGTGTGTTAATGCAAATTTTAAATGAATTAAAAAAATTAAATTAATAAGCATTATCTCACTTGTGTAGCCTCTGATCTGTCTAGTGAATGGGAGGTGGGGTGTGCTGCCTACGACCAAACTGTCGCATTGTCCTACACGGCAGATGCCACTCCACTACGTGGAAGAACACCAGCGGAGTTAGGGGTGGGCATTCGGTATAAACGGTTTTTTCGGTTCGGTATATACGGTATTTGTAAATTTCGGTATTTGAGATTTGGGTACCGAAAATTTACAGAAAAAATCTCATACCGAAACCGAAATACCGAAATAATTCAGTTCGGTGTTTCGGTGTTTCGGTGCTGACGGGGAAGAGGTGGCGGAGACACTGACCGATGGCGAATAGGCCCCGGTGTTGACGGCGAAGATGAAGTTGTCGATGCGGTAGGAGACAGAGATAACGCCACCCGCCACCTCAGCCTTGAACCACATGGCTGCCGTGGCGCCACCTCCACCGCTTGCTGCCGCGCGCCACCTCAGCGCGGGCCACCGCCATGCCAGTCTGCTGCCCTCCGCCTCGCCGCTCGCCGCCCGTCGCATGGTGGAAGCGGAGTGGAGGAGGAGAGAAGCTCATGAGCGGCGAGACGCGGAGTAGAGAGAGAGAGGGCGGGAGCCCGGGGCGGGCGGCGCCTCGGTGGGGGTAGGGATGGGGATTGGGGAATGGAGTTGGGGACGGGAGTTGGGGGCGGCTGGGTGGGGGACTGGGGGTAGGGTTACCATTTGGGCTGGATGGGCCGGAAGGAAGGCCGACGGGCGACGGCGGGATGGAATGGCGCCCAGTATTCGGTTTTCTCGGTTTTCTGAGCTCCATACAGAAACCGAACCGAACCGGTTCGGTTTTCTACAGATTAAAACCGAACCGAATACCAAATACCGAAAAAACCGAAAATTTCGGTTTATTCGGTTCGGTTCGGTTCGGTGTTTCGGTTTCGGTTTTTTTTGCCCACCCCTAAGCGGAGTAACCACCCTCCAGAGCTCTATGTCCTGGGTGCAAAGTGTGCTAAGGGCCATGTCCTGTACCTCGGCACGGTGGTAAGGAGTCCAGATCACCTGCCACTACGTCACGTAGTCTAGCTCGTTCGTGTACTGCATGTACCTCCTGTCGGGGTTTCCGCGCCGACTTGATGTTCTTCCAAAGATACATCAACGTGGGCCTGGATCTCTGCACAGGCCATGCCTACAGGTCAAATGAAGTTAGAATGAATACAGCAATATGAATATAAGTTTTCTGCAGCAGCACGTACCGGCACTGGCGATCGGTGCGGCCTACCAACTGAAAGCCGCTCCCAGGTCCACACCTGAAGGAGGTAGAGACATCCTCCAAGGCTAGATGTACCAGCTCCGCGCCGGCAACCCTCGCACAATTGCTGGTATAGCTAGGCAAGTGTGGCCGACCCCCACGAGTACGTGGCGATGTTCTTCCACTGCTGCCTCAGGACGGGGAGGACACTCCAGCTAACAGTGTTGCCAGACGCATCTGGTAAGAGGTAGTTTGCCACCAAGTGTCACAGCCAGACCCGTGCGTGCATCTCTACCACTGCGGGGGAGCCTCAACTAGGCAAAAGGGGAAGCGCTCGCGCAGCTAGGCGGAGCTCACCCCGGATGTCCTCCTACAAACATACAATTGTTTGAACCGTACATTAGTCACCACAACCAAGGAATTCAGAAAAAACGAAACCAACTTGACGATGCTCTTACTTGCTCCGGTCGTTCTCATCCTCCGAGGGCCGCACACCAATGGCTCCCTCCACCAAGTCGCGCTAGGTGCCGGGATTTATTATCCCACACACTGCGGCACCCTCGAACGGTAACCTGAGGACCATCCCTGTGTCCTGCAAGGTCACCGTCATCTCCCAGCATGGGAGGTGGAAGGTGTGCGTCTCGGGCCTCCAACGATCGACGAGAGCTATAAGTAGTGGCCCATCAAGGTCCGGCATTCCCTGCGTGACGGTGCGGGCTAGGTCTAGGAAGCCGGCTCGTTGCAAGTAAGGGGCGAACCTATCGTCCCACGTGAGGAAGATCGCGTGGGTACGGGGACGGAGCGAGGGCAGAGTCTGCAAAAAGAACAAACCCTACATAATCACTACGATGTATAAAACAATTGTATTCCGAAGAGATTAGTGGATGGCCAAACCTGTTGCTCATCGCAGATGAGCCGCGCACGATGGTCCTTGTCGTACTCTGTCTCAAGGAGCGGGTACTGAGGGTGCGCCATCCTACAAAATTTTAAAAATAAAGTTAAATTCCAGCATTAATATAGGTTAGTTTTATGGAAAATTTAAAGCATAATAGACATCGCCCCTAGTACCTTTGCACGTTTTCTACCCCTAGTAGAACCCTTATGCTTTTTATTATGCGTGCTCCCATTGTGTCCAACCCGGTGGCATTTAGAGTATCAAACCACCCCTAGGACCTCGTCGAAATCTCCAGAACCATATGTATCATCCCCGTTACCATTTGCACGGTCCATCCCACCTCGAAGCCTCTTTTTTTTCCGCCGGCCTTTCTTATTCTTTAGTAAGGCAGGATCGGGCCAATAGTCCAATCCACTAAACTCGGGCCACTGCGTGGGATCAAGGAAAGGCTCAAAGGTCGGTTCCCATATATTCAACGTATGTGTCTTAAGGTACAGCGGAGACATGTATGTCGGAGATTTGTGGTTTACCCCTCTTGCGGAGCAAGCGGTGATCATGTGTGAACAAGGCGCATGAAGCAGCTGCGGAACCTTGCACGTGCACTCGGCTTTGTCAATGTCCACCTTATAGTTCCTGCCGCCGAAACGCTCACCCCTCGGATTAGTTCCCCCGGCGGACATTACATTGTAAACAACTCTATTCCGGCCATGTGCTTCTGCCATGTGGTTTAGAGCGGGTTTCTCCTCCTTCTCCAAATGCGCCGCACCGGCCCTTCCCACACCGCCCCTGCATCAATAGCATTCTTCGCTAAACCCCAACGATCAACGAAGTACTTGTTTTCACTTTTGAAAAGAATATTGTACAATTCCAGATACCGGCAGGGCACCGATGCCTTTGAACACATTGTTCAACGACTCGGCGCCGTTTGTCGTCATTATCCCGTAACGATGGCCACCCTCGTCGTAAGCAAGAGCCCACTTGTCCTTGTTCTCCATCTGCTCCTTAATCCAATCCCTCGCCCGATCGTTTAGCATCTTATCTAGCTCTTCTAACTTCTTCTGAAAATCTCTCTCTTCTCTAGCGTAGCAAACGCCCTTTAACTTCGACACCACTTCCTTCTTCTTCTGTCGACCCCATATATTGGCCGCGAAGTGCCTCATGCACCACCGGTGCTTAATCGGAGGGTAACATTCCATTTGTTCCTTAGCCGTATTTAGAAGGCCATGGTGACGATCGAAGATCATGCAAACCGTTCGGCTAGTGCCGAGAACCTCCGCCTTAGATACGCCATGAACCATTCCCAGCTCGTGTTGTTCTCACCCTCGGCCGACGCAAATGATAGAGGCATCAATTGATCCTCTGGATCAACCGCAACGGCAATCATCAAAACACCCTTATATTTGCCGGTTAGAAAGGTTGCGTCGACGAGTACGGCCGGCCGACAGTGCTCGAATGACTCCATGCACTGCTTGAAACACCAAAACACACGCTCAAGAACATACCGCGTTTTGCCATTCTCATCGACCAATCCACTATAACCCGTGTAGGTGAAATACTTTGTACCAGGGTTGAAATGTTTAATTGCATTCAACATTCTTGGCACCATGTTGTATGCCTCCTACTAGTCCCCATATAGCAACTCTATGGCTTGTTGTTTTGCCCGCCAAGCCTTTGAGTAATTCTGATACATGCAAGATAATGACATTGCTCGAAGTTGAAAGGATAGCTATGCCGCCTAGAGGGGGGTGAATAGGCGAATAAAACAAAATTGCGGAAATAATAAACTTGAACAGTAACCAGTCGGTCGGATGTTCCGATGCAGCGTCGGATGTTCCGATGTGGTACAGTACACCCTCCGTCGGATGTTCTGATCCGGGGTCGGATGTTCCGATGGCCGTCGGATGTTCCAATCCGGGGTGTTCTAGAATTTGTCGAAAACCTATAGAAAAACTGATTTCTCGCAAAACCAAGGTTAGATCTATTCAAGAATACTCAGAACAGGCCAACACAAGGAATAAAGACACCAAAACAAGATCAAGACAAAGACACGATGATTTTTGTTTACCGATGTTCGGATCTTTGAAGGGAGATCCTACTCACCGTTAGGGAAGGCACAAAGCCCGGATCACCAAGACCCTAACCCCCCTTACCAGCAAAGCACAAAGCACTCAAAGGCGATCACTAGTTGAATCCTTTTCCTTGCGGAGGTAGATTCGCACCTTCACAAACTCCGGAGGCATGCCACACAAAGATCGGCGACTCACCGGCGACACCTAGCCGTCTAGGAGCCCTTCAAGCCTCCAAGAGTAACAAATGCGATGAAGAAATTAGGAATCGCTAAGTGCTCAAAATTTGATCTCTAATTTGTGGAGCACTTGGGTTGCCTTGATCTCTCTAGATCTAGATCTCACAAGATGAACAAGAGAGAGACAAAGGTTAAAGCTTTGAGAGAAGATGAACAGGAAGAATTATGTTCAAATCAAGGTGTAATAAGAGAGTGAACAGTGTCAGCAGCCTTTGGAAAGTATTAGAGACGGCTTTAAATAGGGAATCCCGAAAACTAGCCGTTGTGCAGTTAATCCCGCATCGGATGTTCTGATCCCTCGTCGGATGTTCCGATGGAAGTTCCGATGGACCCTTTACTGGATAGCTCTGAAAACTGGTAGGCTGGCTCACATCGGATGTTCCGACCCACGTCGGATGTTCTGATGGCATAGGTTCTGTATGAGGTGTATTTTGAGTGGAAAACTCACACGAACTTCAAGATACCTATTTTGAGCACTTAGGAACCTTTATAAGCTTCTCCATTTCATCCCTCTTTATAGTACGGCATCCCTAGGACTCAATAAATAAAGATTTACAAATAAATACTAGTCTTGATGCCTTCTTGCAATACATCCATTTTGAGGGGTACACCAACACATGTAAATATGTACTTCATGGATTTAACCTGTATAACATCTGTACACAATTCTCCAATAGAAATATTAGCTCTATAATTGTTACTCATTAATCACCAAAATCACATAAAGGTATAGATGCACTTTCAATCTCCCCCTTTTTGGTGTATTGATGACAACAATTATAGCTCACAAATAAATTAAACAAAGATATAACCGGAAGCTCCCCCTGAAACTATGGCAAGTATAACAACAAGAGCTCCCCCTATATTCTTGGCACAATTTGAATTTAGATGCAATATGACAGGATATATCACACAATGCGAAAGAACTTAAATAACCAAGCAATTCACCATTACATCATCATCACAGAATAACTAAATAAAGTCTTACAGCCACAGCGTACCACATAAACATCGAGTTTAAAACATAGTTTTTCACACACTTAAGCATTCAAGTTTCAAATAAGGAATCTAAGATAGGAATGAGAAAACTTTTCTTCAATTTCTCCCCCAGAACCCAGAACATTTCTCCCCCTTTGGCATCAAGACGCCAAAAAGAGACAAACAAACTGGATCACTCAATCCACTCTGGATCGCCGCTGCTGCTGCTGCCTTGACCACCAGCACCACCACCACCTCCACCGGTGACCTCATCATCGTCGTCGTTGTTGTTGCCGCCACCGGAAGGAGGAATCCCAAACAGTCCTCGAGTATAGGTGTCAATGGTGGAGTAGGAGGACGCGGAATCATCAGAAGAGAGAGGCATACCAAGATGCTTCTTGATGTCTTGAATCTGCTTTCGGTTGTCGCGAAGACGCACAATGGATTCCTGAACCCGATCATTTGTCTTGCGGCACATGCAGAAGATAGATTTCAGCATCTTTTTGATAGACCCTCCAGAAGATGACGGACTGGACCGAGCTGACGATGGGCCCGCGCTATCACAAGGAGCAGAAGAAGGCCCCGCGCTATCACGAGTAGCCGAACCCTCCTGGGTGGTGTCGCAGAAGTCCCACCAGGGGCAGCCAGTCCACGGGTGGTGACAAGGTAGAGGGTGTCTTCACATCCAGCACAAACTTGAGACCAGTGACTTGAATGATCATGCTCATCAGATAAGGAGCATAAGGACAGCTCCTCTTTGGATCACCAGCACTGATCTTGATCTCACACCAGATGAAATCCAAGATATCAAAGGGATGCGGTTGAGCACTTGATAGAATGGCTTCATGGATTCAGTAGCTCTCGCCTTAGTGGGAATAGGCCCATCATACAAGAATTTCAAGTCTTGATTCTTCAGGGCATCCACATCATGGAGCTCCTCCATGTTGTCTCTGGTGGACAACTTCAGGTGCTGGCCAAACTCCCTCTTCGAGAAGTTGTACTAGACTCCATCGCACATGAACCAGAAGAAGTCGCCAGGAGCACCCCCAGCATAGTACACTGAAGCATAGAATTAGCAAATGACTTCATCGTTCCAATCATGCTGGAAGCTCAAGATGTTAGCCAATCCCATGGTGTCACAAGCAGATATGACCTCACTGATGACTGGATTGTTTGACAGCGCCATGCCTTCCCAATCAATGAATTGCATGCGCATCACAGGGTTCTTCTTCTTCACAAAAGCAACACAGTTGAACTTAAGGTTCTTTGCCGTTTGGAAGAAGACATTTGCAAGACATATATGATGGAATCAAGAATTGAGAGATTTGAACGAGAATGCGCAAAATCCAACAGGGTAAGTGAGTACCCCGTCGGAACATCCGACCGGCGGTCGGAACATCCGACGGTGTACAGCACATGCCCTAAATGGGATTTCTCACATCTCGCATCCAAACGACGAATCCGAGGCAGCAAAAGGTAGGGAATACTTCCATGAACAAGATAGAAGCATATTTAGCCTCGAACTCGAATCAAAACGACGCACATTGCACGTTCTAGGAGGTTTCAAGATTTAGGGCTTTTACCTTTAATGGAGGAGGAGGGAGACGAGCAGAGAGGAGGCGGACGCAGAGGAAACACGCGCGGACCACAAGATCCGCCGCCGTACAAAGCGCCCCGCCGGAAGTTCCGCCGCCGCCCCTTGTGCACTCGCCGCCCAAGAGGAGAAAGAGAGAGAGGTAAAAACTCTGAGGTAAAACCGTGGGGTAAAAAGAGGAACAGGGCCCACGCGGTTAAAAAGAAAACGGGACACAAATCTGAGTCGCGTCGGAACATCCGACGGAAGTTCCGACGGAACATCCGACGGACCCCCTGCTGGACCGCATCGGAAGTTCCGACGCCGATCGGAACATCCGACGGGACCCTCACTGGATACCAACGGAAGTTCCGATGCCGAGCGGAACATCTGATCCCCCTCTTGCTGGATTGAACGTTTTGGACTCCAGACACCTCGACAATAGATAAGATAGCTTCGGGAGGATAGAGGGGAGTTATAAGACTTGAATTTACCCAAGGATGACCCGTAAGCATATCGATCAATCAAACTAAGATCATCCGTGAATAAATAGGATATGAATATCCTAAGAGCCAAATCAAACAGTTTATCTTATATAAAAACCTATATAGCTAAAGTAAAATAGATAACAAGGTAAATAAAAACTTTTCAATCACCAACCAATGTGTGCAATAGGTCAAGCAACATTCCGAGAGTCAAGGATATTCAATTCACTCCGCAACTCACAGAATTTCCTCTCATCAAGTGGTTTGGTGAAAATATCAGCTAGTTGGTTTTCGGTTCTCACATGGGTAATATCGATATCACCTTTGGTTGAATGGTCTCTTAAAAAATGGTGGCGAATATCGATATGTTTGGTTCGAGAGTGTTGAATAGGATTGTTGGCTATTTTTATGGCACTCTCATTATCACACAAAAGTGGGATGTGGTTGAGGTTAAGGCCATAATCTCTCAAGGTTTGCCTCATCCAAAGTAGTTGAGCACAACAATATCCTGCGGCAATGTATTCAAATTGGTACGTGGATAGAACAATGAATGTTGTTTCTTGGGCGCCACAAACGAGCGACCTTTCAAGGAATTGGTAAGTACCGGAGGTACTCTTCCTATCCACTTTACAACCGGCATAATCCGCATCCGAATAGCCGATTAGGTCAAAGTTTGACCCTCTAGGATACCAAAGGCCAAAGTTGGGAGTGTGTATCAAATATCTCAAGAATCTCTTGGCTGCCACTAGGTGACAATCCTTGGGTGCAGCTTGAAATCTTGCACACATGCACACACTAAGCATAATATCAGGCCTAGATGCACAAAGGTAAAGCAGAGAGCCAATGATTGAACGATATACCTTTTGATCGACGTCCTTACTATTTACATTTAAATCAAGGTGACCATTTGTTGGCATAGGAGTCTTGATTGGTTTGGCGTCGCTCATATCAAACTTCTTAAGCATATCCTTCACGTACTTTGATTGGCTAATAAAAGTTCCTTCCTTCATTTGTTTCACTTTTAGTCCAAGGAAGAACTTCAGCTCTCCCATCATAGACATCTCAAACCGTTTAGTCATTAAGCTACTAAATTCCTCGCAAAAACACTCATTAGTAGATCCAAATATGATATCATCGACATAAACTTGACATACAAAGATATTACCATCTACTAGCTTAGTAAAGAGTGTAGGATCAGATTTACCCATTTCAAAACCTTTTCTCATCAAAAAGTCCATCAGGCACTCATACCATGCACGAGGTGCTTGCTTCAGCCCATAGAGCGCCTTGTTGAGTTTGTAAACATGATTTGGATACTTTGTGTCTTCGAATCCCGGTGGTTGCTCAACGTAGACAAGCTCGGAAAGTGGACCGTTAAGAAAAGCGCTCTTGACATCCATTTGCCACAACTTAAAGCCATGGTGAGTAGCAAAAGCAATTAACTTGAGAGAACATTTCCTTCTCTCCGGTCATATGATGAGTGCACCCGCTGTCAAGTACCCAACTAGTGCCACCGGAGAGATATTACTACAAAGTTCAAGGTTTGGTATTAGGTACTCAAATTTGATTGGGTCCTTTGAGGTTAGTCACAAGAGATTTCGGGACCCAAATGGATCTTATCAAAGGTGCATTAGTACGCTTAGGTCCAACATGATAAGCAAGCACTTTACCAAGATTATTCTTTCTAAGAATATAAGAGGCATTAAAAGTAGAGTGAGAAACGTGAGCTTTTGAGCCTTGCTCTCTCACAAACTGAATTGGCTTAGTGACCGGAGTCACCACAACATGTGCTTTCTTGCCCTTCGGTGCAATATAGCCAAGTCCGGCCTTCTTGAAGTTTCCTCTTCTCTTGTCTAGTATCTCATCAAGTCCCTTACTCGACTTGTAAGATTTTTGAATATCGTCCTCAAGTAGACCCTTCAACTTCTCGTTCTCACTAGCAAGATCTTGCAAAGTTATGAAATTTGTTGCACAAGCATTCACATCCACATTGTAGCACCTTGCACAACCATTGCTCGTGGAGGGAGGTGAGTCACAAGTTTTATTTGGAAGAGTAGAGATGCTCTTCAAAAGATCATCAAACTTCACTCTAATAGTCTCATGTGCTTCCTTTGCATCAATGAATTCTTCTTTAAATGAAGCATTGTTGATCTCAAGAGAGCTTGCTTTCAATGTGACCTTAGAGAATTCTTTGGTCATCTCCTCAGCCCTCTTCTTTTCCAACGCAAGTTCCTTCTCAAGTTGGAGGTTTCTCTCCTTTTCAAGGATGAGCAATTCTTCTCCTTTCTCAAGAAGGTCCTCTTGTTGCTCAACTCTCTCCATGAGTTCGGTCAACTTACCCATATCAAACTTTCTCATCATCTTGACCAAGCTAGCATGACTCATATCATCCTCATCATCACTAGAGTTGTTAGTATAAGAATTGACTAGAGATTTAGAGGATCTTGATGATACCTTAGGGCCCTTGGCCATGAAGCACAATGTAGGTTCATCATCATCATCCGTCAATTCGCCAAATAAAGATGAGGTTGTTTTTGGAATAGCCATTCCAAGACATGCTACACTCTCATCATCGGACTCGGAGTCGGATTCGGAGTTGGATTCGAAATCCCACTCCTCACCAATGTGAGCTTCACCTCTTGAACTTCTCTTGTGTCTCTTGCTCTTTTCTTTGTCTTTTTTGTAACTCTTTTCTTTCTTCTTATCTTTCTTGTCCTTATCCTTCTTATGTGGACAATCGGCAATAAAATGTCCGATTTCACCACATTCATAGCACTTTCTTGTTGAACTTCTTGAAGAGTTGGATTTGCCGGAATCCTTCTTGTCTTTGCTATTGTAGCCATTCTTCTTGAGAAATTTGTTGAATCTACTCACAAAGAACGCCATCTCTTCCATGTTCATTTGCCCATCTTCATCACTGCTTGAGCTATCATCCTTTGCCTTTGATACTTTGCTCGCCTTCAAAGCAATGCTCTTCTTCTTACTTGATTGAGCCATCTCTTTAATGTTCGAGGCCTCTTGGTCCATCAACTCATCACTGAGAATTCTTCCAAGCACTTCATACGGTGTGATTGAGTGATAGTTGTCTCTATCTCGAATCATTTACACTAAATGGTGATTGGTTGGAGTGATAGCCCGAAGTAGAATCTTGACCACCTCATGATCAGTGAGGGACTTGCATCCAAGTCCCTTGGCCTCATTTACCAATATCATGAGTCGATCAAACATTGTCTTGTAGTCTTCTCCTTCTTCTAGGATGAACCTTCCAAGCTTGCCATTAATAAGCTCGATCTTGGTTTCCCTCACACTTGATGTGCCTTTGTGAACAACTTTGAGGGTATCCCAAATTGTTTTAGCTTCTTCAAGTCCGTCAACCCGATTGAACTCACTTGGGCTCAAGGCACCAAATAATGCATTGACGGCTTGATAGTTGCGAAAGGAGTCTCTTTCCTCATCTGCAGTGAGGTTCTCCGGTTCTTTGGGCTTGAAACCTGTTTCTACAATTCTCCAAATAGAAGGATAAATAGACATTAGATACATCTTCATCTTATGTCTCCATTGTGGGTAGTATGTGCCATCGAAGTGAGACGCACGCCCAGTAGGAACAGAGACATGAGATGAGGATGTTGAATCAGGATAAACATAAGGAATGGTAGCCTTTTTGTTGCCTTCACTTGAAGTCTCGATCTCGTCTTTGTTGTTAGGCATGATTCTCCAAGCTGTTAAGCTCAAAACAGGAGGTTAGGCTCTGATACCAATTGAAAGGATCGCTATGCCGCCTAGAGGGGTGAATAGGCGAATAAAACGAAATTGCGGAAATAATAAACTTGAGCAAGAACGATCGGTCGGATGTTCCGATGCGTCGGATGTTCCGATGTGATACAAGACACCCTCCGTCGGATGTTCCGATCTGGGTCGGATGTTCGATGGCGTCGGATGTTCCGATCCGGGTGTTCGAATTTGTCGAAAACACAGAGAAAACCGATTTCTCGAAACCAAGGTTAGATCTATTCAAGAATACTCGAAAGAGCCAACACAAGTAATAAAGACACCAAAACAAGATCAAGACAAAGACACGATGATTTTTGTTTACCGATGTTCGGATCTTTGAAGGGAGATCCTACTCACCGTTAGGGAAGGCACAAAGCCTGGATCACCAAGACCCTAACCCCCTTTACCAACAAAGCACAAAGCACTCACAGGCGATCACTAGTTGAATCCTTTTTCTTGTGGAGGTAGATTCGCACCTTCACAAACTCCGGAGGCACGCCACACAAAGATCGGCGACTCACCGGCGACACCTAGCCGTCTAGGAGCCCTTCAAGCCTCCAAGAGTAACCAATGCGATGAAGAAATTAGGAATCTCTAAGTGCTCAAAATTTGATCTCTAATTTGTGGAGCACTTGGGTTGCCTTGATCTCTCTAGATCTAGATCTCACAAGATGAACAAGAGAGAGACAAAGGCTAAAGCTTTGAGAGAAGATGAACAGGAAGAATTATGTTCAAATCTAGGTGTAATCGAGAGTGAGCAAGTGTCGTGACCTTTGGAAAGTATTAGAGACGGCTTTAAATAGGGAATCCCGAAAACTAGCCGTTGTGCAGTTAATCCCACATCGGATGTTCTGATCCCTCGTCGGATGTTCCGATGGAAGTTCTGATGGACCCTTTACTGGATAGCTCTGAAAACTGGTAGGCTGGCTCACATCGGATGTTCCGACCCACGTCGGATGTTCTGATGGCATAGGTTCTGTATGAGGTGTATTTTGAGCGGAAAACTCACACGAACTTCGAGATACCTATTTTGAGCACTTAGGAACCTTTATAAGCTTCTCCATTTCATCCCTCTTTATAGTACGGCATCCCTAGGACTCAATAAATAAAGATTTACAAATAAATACTAGTCTTGATGCCTTCTTGCAATACATCCATTTTGAGGGGTACACCAACACATGTAAATATGTACTTCATGGATTTAACCTGTATAACATCTGTACACAATTCTCCAATAGAAATATTAGCTCTATAATTGTTACTCATTAATCACCAAAATCACATAAGGGCCTAGATGCACTTTCAGAAGTGCACAAGTTTGATACATAATTCTGATACATCCCGATATTTCTGCTTGGTCCGTAAATCAGCTACATATGGTACTATAAAAGAATTGATCTTTAAAATAAAACAAAACTTGCCCGAACTAAAATATTCCAAACTGAGCTTGCCCGAACTGGTTCTGTCAGTTAAGTTCATATAAACATACAAAATCTTCTTTATTCATGTTAAATCCATGATTCCAACTAGATTTTTTTTATTAGTGACTTATTTGTTCAATGGAACCTAGCTATGTTTAACTTGCTCGAAGTGCACAAGTTTGATACACAGTTCATATAATGACATTGCTCGAAATACACGACTATGTCATAATTCATATTACATTATTACTTCAAGTACAATTTCGATACATAAATGCTGCATTCCTCATAAACCCGATATTTCTGCTTGGTCTGTAAATCAGCTACAAATGGTACTATAAAAGAATTGATCTTTAAAATAAAACAACAACTTGCCCGAACTAAAATATTCCAAACTGAGGATAATGGATCTAGATAAACTACTCAATCCGACTATTCTACCAAATTCTTGATAATGGAAGTGTGATATAACAACTTCTTGACATCAATGCCCCCATTGAACATTAGTATAAAGTGATTGTCAGTACATCAATTAATTCTAAACATCAAATTGCAAGTGATTGTCAGTACATCAATTAATACTAAACATCAAATTGCAAGCCATTGGATGGAACATAAATCTTGAGAAACAAAAATACAGATAATCCGAACAAAAGAATTGCCATTTAATCTTTCTACAAGATTGTAGGAAGAACAATTCTGAAGTCTCTTCAACAAGCAAATGGAGTTCAATGCAGAATTTTTTTAAAAAATTGTACTGTTTTAAAACCAAAACGTAGGATGGAGCATGTACCATGAGGATAAGCCTTGCCGATAAAAAATCTCCCATAAAAAAGTTTCAATACTCGTCTTTCACAAAAAAAATAGTGCGTAATAATCCGTTTCATTACACAGCCAAGGAATGGGATCTAATGTACCCATTCCATGCTGGGCGTGATATAAGGTATAAATAATATTCTTTAGAACAAAACATTATATGGAATATATACACAAAACTTTCCTTTCTAAGTACAATGTATCATCCCCACTTTCAGATAGCAGAACTGCATAGGCTATAGGAAAACTACATGAATAAAATGGAAGGGTGGCCTTTTGCCATGGGAGATTTGCGAAGTACCTCGCAATAGTCCTTTGCTTGGTTCCTCACGATACACATTCCTCAGGAGTCTCAAATAAATTGGATAGACCAGTTTTGTTTTATGTTTTACATGCGTCATCAGTATAGGACCAAAACCAAATGCACTGTAAATCCTCTCAATTGCCTACCTAAAAACTTATACATGTGCCGGAGCTCAAAGTCATGAAAAATACAATGGGAACTCTAATGCATACTATATAGCAGAGGCTTCTTTAAATAACAGATTTTGTTATGCTAAAAAAAGGTTTAGCTGTCCAATTACTCTACCAAAAATACCTTGTAAATAGTTGAGAAACCGAGGATTGATACAATGTACCCATCTCTATGGAGGAAGCCAACATGGAGCAAACCGAATCAGTTTTAGGTGATTGTGAATTGGAACAATAAAATGTGAGCCACCTGAAGTTAGAAAAAAAAAACACAATATATATATTGTTTGGCTCCACATCTAGTACATTTGTTTTGTTTTTTCCAGCAGCAACAGGATTTACTACTCGATACCTAGGCGTTAAGCTTTAGCGAACACCAAAACTCAATGGTGCTGGTCTCTTAGGTTCTTTCATGGCATTCTGAAAAAAGCTACCTAGAAGAATATGATGCTTTCACTTTCAGCTATACCGATTGTGATGGAATCAATACCAAGGGAAAAAGGACGCAATATATACTAAAGAAACTATTGGTAAGACCAATAAAACCGATCTGTGCATGTTCATGAACCATGTTTTTTACTAAGATTTTTTTTAAAAAATGTACTCAAACAAGTTTAACATACCTAGGTACCATTGAACAAATAAGTCACTAATAAAACAAATCTAGGTGGAATCATGGATTTAACATAAATAAAGAAGATTTTGTATGTTTATATGAACTTAAATGACAGAACCAAATAAAAATCACTGTAGAACTTACCAAAGTGTACTCCTATAGATAAAAATAATAAAAGAGGCAGGATCCAGCAGGATGAAAAAGGAAATGAAAACAAATATAATGCACCTCTGTATCTATCAAACAGGAAGTGAACTACGAAGGAGAAATAACAAGCAGGCACAAATAAAAATTTATCATAAATTACAGCAACACCTGAGATTGAAACCCTGCAAACCGTTGCACACAAACAAACGAAAAGAGGACAAGCCATGGTTATCGTGAGCAAAAATCTTTCATGGTTATCGTGAGAAAAAATCAGTAAAATCAAAACCTACAAGAACAACAACCTTTCATGGTTATTGTGAGCAAAAATCAGTAAAACGAAGGTTTGGATTGAGTGCCAAACCAGACATCTCTAATAAATTCATCTGCTCCATAAGTCCATCCTTCATAGTCTTTGTATGCTATTAGCCGGGGTGGGGAGGAGGCGGCGGCGGTGGAGAGGAGGCCGTGGCAGCGGGGAAGGCAGAGAGAGGGAAGGCACCAAATGAGATCGTGGGAGGCGGGAGCAGGGGAACCCTAAGGCGGCGTCGGGTGAGAATGAGACGTGAAGATTGAACGGTGCCTAGAGACCGGTTCTGATTAGATGGTCCAGATCGCAAGTTCGAACTACCACCACCACGACCACAAGATGCTTTAATATATATATATATATATATATATATATATATATATATATATATATATATATATATATATAGAGTTGAGCTACGATGCTTGTGGCTTACGGATGTTTTAATTGCCGTGTTGGGTTTGCAAAACCTATGACCGATGTGAGCGATCCGAACGCTCATTTTGATCTTCTAGTTGATATGAGTTCACAAACAAAATTTTACATTTTTAAATTTTTTACTATTTTAAACAGATTTTTGAAAACCAGCCTTTTTGAGGCTCGTAATAACTTAGATCATGAGTTTTAAAAATCTGTTTAAAATAGTAAAAAATTTAAAAAATGTAAAATTTTGTTTGTGAGCTCATATCAACTAGAAGACCAAAATGAGCGGTTCGGATCGTTCACATCGGTCATAGGTTTTGCAAACCTAACGCTAAGCAATTAAAACATCCGTGCCATGCATCAGAGCTCAACTCTATATATATATATATATATATATATATATATATATATATATATATATATATATATATGAGAGAGAGAGAGAGATCCTAATCTCCCCCTACATGTAGAGCTACCCATGGGTCGGTTTGGTTGCGAATGGGTTGGACCAAACCAGGGTTCCACCGCAATATCTCTCCCCATTTATTTGTTTCCAAAAAAATCGGATTTAAATACCTCATCCCACCCCCACGTTCTCTCCCATTTTCTCTCTCCTCTCCCCATTCTCTCGATCTGATCCGGCCGCCGCCAACCGCCTCCCAACACCGACGCCGGCCGCCTCCTCGCGTCGCCTCAGCAAATATGTTCGTGCGTTGCAACGGAAGAAATGTAAATCACGTACGTAGAAACGGCTCAGAAAATACTTTTATAACATACAAATTTCAAATTTTTTTAAAATAAATTACAATGGTAATAGATGGATAAAATTACATTTTGAAGACCATGTCAATTATATTCTTGATTTGTAGATTTTGTGAGGATGTGATTTGCCAAGTAACGAATAATATTTGTGGATTGATTTTGGACTAATATCTCTATGAAAGAAAAAAAGAAAAGAAAAGGTTGATTAATGGTGATAATCATGTGAAGATTAGAAACATGATTAATGTCTATGATTAAGGACGTGATCAGCGTGCATGTGCGTTTATATATGCTGCCGATAGTACAAAACTACAAATGTTTGGGGCTTTATATACGTTTCAGCACCCTTTTTGAATTAAGTTAATGTTTAGGGGTCAAAATGCAAAAGTGCCACAACACAAAAATCCCTAAATCCCCGTCCACATCATGGTCTTCTCCAATCTTTTCTCACCTCTCATTGCTCCACCTCAACCACGCATGAGAGAGGAAATCAGGTGAAAGAGAGAGAATGAAGAGGGGGAGAAGTAAGGAGGCCGGCCGATGGCGCAGCTCACCGGAGAGCACGCTGACGACGGGTCCTGACAACCCGATCGAAGGTCCATAAGGCAGCAGATTGACTGGCCATGGAGATCGCCGGCCAAGAGGCAGCGTGGCCAATAGGAAGGACGGGGGCGTGGGCCGCATGGCTTGAAGACGGAGCGCGTGGTGAGGAGGATGACTCCTACCTTGTCTTCTCCATCGACGGGGACGCCAACGCCGGTGACGTGGACTCCGGTACGGCTTGAGGCGGTGGCCGATGGCGGTGATGGCTAGGCGAGACTACCTTCTTCGGCCTTGGTTAACGCTGAGATTGCGATTGCAAGTTGATTTTTGAGATCGATTGATTTTGGGGCTGGGTTGTGGGATTGCAGGTTGGGGGATTGAGATTTATTCGCATGTATATAGAAACAATTCGGTTGTGATTCGAATTCTAATTCAAATTCTAATTCAAATTCGAATCACAATCTCAATAAACCTTATCCCGTCGGGCCGGCCCTGTTCGGTTCGTATAGTGACGGGCCGGCCCTGTTCGGTTTGTCACTGTAGCATATTTATTTAATTAAATATATTCATTTATATATATTTTTTTAATGATATATAGTGTATTTACGCAATTTATAGTGTATATTTGTAAAATATAGTGGTTTTTTCTTAATTTATTTAGATTTTTTAATTCAAATAAACCGAACCGGATAAAACCGGGCCGGCCCGGTTCGGTTCGGTTACTGTGCGAACCGAACCTAGGCCGAGACCGAACGGGCCGGCCCGTTGGCCACCTCTACTTCCGGCCCCCGCTCTCCCTCATCCCTAGCACCGCCGCCTCTCGGCTCCCCTCTCCACCGCCACCGCCCTCTCCCTTCTACTCTCCACCCGACCGCCGCCTCCACCAGATCTGCGTTCCCCCGCGCCGCCGCCTCTCCTCCTCTCGCTCCCCCATGCCGCCGGCGCCGCCCCCTCTCGCTTCCCCGTGTGATGCTGCCGCCGCCTTCTCCTCTTGCTCCCCCGCGCCGCCGGTTCCGGTGCCACCTCCCGTCCTTGCCTCCTCCTCTCTCGCCTTCCGGCCTCCGGGCCTGGCACGCCCTCTCGGCCCCTCCAGCAGCCGCTCCCTCTCCCAGGCGACGGGGCAAGAGGTAGCGCGGCAGCCCTCTTCTTCCTCCTCTCCTCCTCGGCTCCCTCCCCTCGCGCCGCCTCCTGGAGTCCCGCCTGGCGTGGTGGTACCTAGCGCCGACGTCGCCGAGCCACCAGCGCCGAGTCGCTTCACCGACCACCGTCCGCCTCTCGGCTTCCCGCTCCCGCGGTCTTGCTTGGGCCTGCCCATTGCGCGCCCGCCGGCTGCCGCGGCACCTCCTCTCGGGTGCCCGCCGGCCGCTGCCTTCCGCGGCGCAGCCTCACGCGGCCACGCGCCCGCCTTCACTGCTCTTCAGATCCGATGCGCGCGTGCCTTCACAAGGTGTGTTCCAGCCAAGCTTGGATTTTGGATGCTTCCTTCTCGATCCAAGTTGGCATGGATATGGGTCCCCATTGATCTGCGTAGGGTCTGGTAGCTTTCTTTGGTCCAAAAGTACTGTTGTTGAAAGCATGAATATGTAAAACATTTTTTAGGTCGTTAACCCATGAAATGTTGTTTGGTTTGGCAAATATTTCCTTGACAAATATGAAGGTCCCTTACTGGTAACTGTGTACACATCCCAAAACATTCAAATTATCTCTGTTTTTGTAACGACAATTAACGCATAAACTAGCATGTAGCACCCGTTATATATTTGATAAACAGTTAAACACCATCCACTATAAAAATATATTCCATCGATACACTTCAATTATCTGCTATTTATAACCTTGCATTTTGTTTTTAATTTCATTTTGTTCATATATACCTCTCTTTTTTTATAATGTTGCAGAATAGTAAGGATAATGGTAATCCTATACGGGTTATTCGAGGCCATAAATCAAAGAGTAGCTACACTGGAAAAGTCTACACATACGATGGGCTGTACAAGGTCTTGCCTTTTACTTCATAGTTACCAAGTGTTATTTTATCTTCTAAATATTTAATCTATGTATATGTGTTGCTAAGCCTAAGTGCTGTAATCTAGATTACATTTTAATGGCTATAATGCTTACCTTTAAAGAATTGATGTTGTGTCTTATACTATTGCCTAAATTTTGGATGAATTGGTGACAACAATAATGTTATACTTCTGCAAACTTGATTCTAATTGATAAACTGAGAGAATGCAACCAGGAAGGCAAATGCCTAAAAGTGTAGACCTAAGGTGTATTTGGTTGGGAGTTAGATGCTCACCTATGCTTGTACAAAACCTACCAAACGCATTGTTTGTAGGGGTGTAAAGTTGACGCGGGCTCATGCGGAGCCGCCATGTCCGTCCGCTCACGATGACCCAGCTGAAAGTCCGCATCAAACTTGCGGCTTATCTGGCCCAGTCCACTAAGTCCAGTGGCTCCACCAAGTCCACCTCCGTTCCCCTTCTCTGTAGCCTGGAGGGCGCCGCAAGTCCATCCACGGGGGTCCCGCAGTCCTCGATCCCCTTCTCGAGCATGAACCCTAGAATCCTAAATCGTGCATCCCCTTCTCTGCACTAGCTCCTCTCCCTTCCCTCCCCTTCCCTAATCTGGCGCCATGCGCCTCTCCCTTCCCTTCCCTTCCCTCGTCATGAGCCAGAGGTCCAAGTGGAGGAGCTCGGTAAATAACCGGAGGTCCATGTGGAGGAGTAGTAGCGGAGCTTAACAGTGAAGATCATTAGCGGATGAGTTTTGCTGAAGAGTTTGGCGGGGAGTTCTAACCCCAAACCGCGTATATCTTCCTTTTTGTGTTCTTGATGTATTCCCTCTCTCCCGCTTGTGTTCTGTGAAGCAATGGAATTTTTTGTTCAGCTTGAATGCATGTCTTCTCTGCAAATTTGCTGCTATACGATGTGCATTGGGCAAATTATATCATGGTTTGAGATTTCGGGGATTTGCTTGGGTAAAATGTAGTATTTACTACCGAGATATCAATCTGTTCAAAACTTGCAGTTCATGTGACTAGTTTGCAGATTTTGCGGATTCCGCAGATCCGCGTAATTAATTAGTGGACTAATGTAGTTGTCCGCAAATAGTTGATGGCTGACGCGGACATACGGTGGACTGTCTGTGGACGCGTCCATTTACATCCCTAATTGTTTGGCTGGGGTCTAAATTAGTCGCATCACCGTAAATTTGCTTCATGTGCCGATTGTTGCAAAAGTAGGGTAAGAAAAAACTAGGTACTGGAATATAGTTCTTAGAAAACAGAGGCATTTTCGCTCATATATCCTTTTGCTTCCTCTTCGACTAACTTTATTTTGGTTTGTTTATTTAAATGTTCGATAGGTGGTCGATGACTGGGTGCAGAACGGAGTTCAGGGGCATGTCGTTTTCAAATATAAATTGAAGCGTCTTGAGAGCCAGCCTTCGTTAACAACCTCTGAGGTTTGCTTCAATAAGAATATATGATCACAGTTTGCTTTGTGCTGACAACACTCACCTTTTTGTTATACCTTGTAATTCACGTTATTCACTGTCTTTTGAATTTTTTATTTTAATTGAGGGTAGAGCGCTTAGAGATGTGAAACATTGAAATATGTTTTGTGTTATTAGTATAAACAGTCTCCTCACTTGACCAAAACCAAGTGGTTGGTGAAAGTAGTGCCAGTACCAAATTAACAGCTTCAGCATTGAGTATTACTCTGAAAATCACATTATGGGCATAAAACATATTAGTATCCATATAATTGCATATCTAGCCTTATTATTTAACAGATTTGCTAAGGTCCTTTGTTTTTCTTGGTCTTGTAACATATTTGTATGTGCAGGTACGATTTACTCAGGCAGAAGTTCCCACAACGATATCTGAATTACCAGGGTATATGATCCAACCTCCTAAAGTTATTATTTACCTCAAGTTGCATATATGGCCATAATTGTTAGCATTTTTTCTCGACGTTTTGCATCCATGTGCTAATGCGTTTGTCATGGATGGATTATACCAGTTATGTTTTCCCAAGTGACACTAATCACTTGCTGCATGTTTTTTTTATAGGTTGGTTTGTGCTGACATCTCCAGTGGGCAGGAGAATCTTCCAATTCCTGCTACTAATTTGGTTGATGATTCACCTGTTCCTCCATCTGGTATGCTACAAATTTATCTTTTTGCTTTGTCATGTTCTGTTTGTAGCGCAGATCTTCTCATTGCTTCTTGATCTAGACTGATTTGATAAAGCAATTTTGCAGCTTAAATTATTACGCAAATGAATGATTATTTCTTATTTTTATAGTTTAAGTAGGCAACCAATGTTTGATTAAGGTCCATAAAATTGCGGACCCACTGTTTTACTTCCCCCTTTGAGATTGCTTAGCATTTTTCCTTAGCTATGATCAACCCGCTTCAAGTTTTTATTATATATATGTACACACCTTTTTGTTTTTGTATCTTATACAACTTCTGCTTATAATCAGTGAGCTATTTGCGCCCTATTTAAATTTTGCTTTTTGGCCTCCTTATTTCCCTCTTCGAGATATTCATCTGGTAGTTCCTCAACAAAATCTTCCGTGGCAGGTTGAAGTCATTAATAGCTATCCCCAAAGTCCAGCCGCGACATGCTATTGCAATTTGGAAGAAATACCGCTCCATGAGATCTCTTCTGAATGTATAAATGGATCCCAATAAAACTGTGAGTGATGTCTTTTGAGCAGCTTCAAAAAGTGTTCAGACTTTGGTGTTCTTAACTTATATTGGTCGTTCATCAATTTAATGCGTAGGGTGTTCTATATAGTTGCATAGTTGTCGGTCCTTATAAAAGCTAAATATGGTTGTGCTCCGGGAGCACATCTTGCATTGAGTTGATGTTACCCACCTATGGTTCTTTACAATAGGGCCCCCTATCAGTCCTGGACACATCATATTATATTTATTTGTGACAACTTCTCTATTCTGTGCAAGTTTCATGGGCTGTTAGTTTTGTCCAACCACCTTTGCCATGTTAAAATGCGTTGTCTGACTTATCGTTCAGATTGGTTTAGTCATCAGACATGCAGAGTTTTTTTTCACAGATGTTTGGTCGTGCTCAGATCCATTGTTCCGCATAGTTGTTCTTCGAATAGACGTGTATCTTTTTAGTCCTTTTTTTTTTAATCTTTGTAGGTTTTTGGATCAATGAATTCACATTTGTTCATGCATTAGTACACTAAAATCTATAGTAACAGCACGTTTTTTGAATGCTTCTGTGCTGCCTTATTTTTTTGTTAATAAGCAGTATTGAATTTACTCACATGATGCCTGGTTTTTTCTATTTTATATTTGCTATCAGGTTGGAACAAAAGAGGCTGCAGTGTCCCGCATGATAAATACTACAACTCATGAAATTTTGGTAGTGCTGAGCAAAAGGAAAACTCAGATAGTATGTTCTGTTACTCATTGCCTGCTTGTATTAGTAGGAAAGGGCATCAATTTTTTTTTTCCATCTTTGGACCTTTGCGTTTATGACTTTTTCAGTCCTGTTTAACATTGTTTGGGTGAGTTGTATTTATAGATAACTGTATTTTTTTTTTATAATGATCAATGTGCTATGAAATAGAATAGCTAAATTCCATTTTCTTTTGGAGGAAAAAGATGTTTTCTATCTCAGAGCTTGTAACATTAACATCAGTTTTGGATGATGAATGCATGCCTAGGAAATGTGAGCTTTGGCATTTGCTACATTAACATCAGTTTTGGATGATGAATGCATGCCTAGGAAATGTGAGCCTTGGCATTTGCTTACTACTTTTATATGCTTCGCTATGTAACATTTTCAGATTATGGCATGCATTTGAATAACTAGGTGTCATGATTTTTATTTTAGCATTTGGTCTAGACAGAGGCACATAGCAAATGGATTCTTTTTTGAATGACTTTTGTTAGCAAACAATTTTTTAATGAACTAGTGTGCGAAGATTTTTATTTCTCATGTTGCAACGCACGGGCATTTTTGCTAGTATATCTAAAAAATATATAGAAACAAAGACTCAAATCTAATACCTCATGTCACCACATGACTTTCACTCACCCTCGAACCAACCCACACATATTGACATTCCTTTTAAAGTTTACTGTAATCAGGCTTTAGTATTGGTTCGTAACCGGTATTGATGAGCCCCTATTAGTATGGATTCATTATCATTTGGATACCTTAATTATTTGGTTTGTGTTTGATATGGAGACTGTTTCTATTTCTTATTTTTAGTTTTTTTGAGAGCCTTCTTTTTAGAAATATTTTTAGGGGTGAAAATTTGGATACTCCTGATAAATTTCTAGTTTTTCCTGTTGTATAGAATGCAAATACAATATCGGATTTGCTCATTGGCAGTTGCCTGGGCGGCAGTTCACTCGCCCAGTTGACTGCCTCCCCTGCCTTCGGTTTAGACAATTTGGGGGGAGGGGGCACTGAGAGAGGGAGAGGAGGGAGAGCACCTGCGACCGTCGTATGTTCCTCATCGGCAACCGTCGCGCCGCCTTCTTCTTTGTCCACAGTGACAGCCGCTGCCGTAGCCACCACGAGTTTTCAGGTTAGGGTTAGGGTTCGGGGTTGAGGGTGGGGATCTCCGTGCTTCCAGGCTTAGATGGATGACCGGGGAAGGCGGCGGCATGGCGGTTGGTTGGGGATGGAGTGAGGGAGGCGGCAGAGGTGGCGGCGGAGCTGTGGGAGGGTGAAGGCGGTTGGGGTGGTGGTGGTGGGGGTGAAGGCGCCGGCCGGGTTAGGGTGGGTGGGGGCACACGGCGGAGAGAGTTGGTCAGGGCGGCCGGCGGCGACGCGGCCGGCTGGCGTGCGCCGCCCGCCAGGCGTGGTGGCGGTGGGGGTGGAGGAGGAGGGGCATGAGCGAGACCGAGAGAGAGACGCAGGGAGGGAGGGGAGATCCGGCCCGTTGGATCTTAATCCAACGGCCAAGAAAATCGCTTGGGAACCCCTATAGGGACCCAGGCAACTGTGAGGGAGTCAATCTCATATAATATAGTTTTGTGTATGCAACTTCATAGTCTTATTATGCGTAGAGAGCTTGTTAATACACATTAAAAAAATGTACACCTCATACTCATCCTATATATCTAGTACTAGTAGGTGGGTCCAATAACTAGGATATTCCACATACAAATTTTCACTCTTGTTAATTTAATACAGTCTATTCCTTTTGATATGAGTTATTATAATTAGAGCCCACAATAATCGATAGTGTATATACTTTCTTCTATGTGATTTATGTTGGAATTTCTCTTGCTACACAATAGACTCAATATGAGCCGTTATAATTTGGTCACGCTATAATCAATAATAATCTTTTCTACTCATCTAATTTAGGTGGGAATTTCTCCTAATATACAATAGATTTAATATTAGTCGTTCTAATCTGGCCCACTACCCATATAGTCTAATAGATGGTGGGGAATTTTCTTTTTCTCTAGTTTATGTGGAAATTTCTTCCATTAACATGGTGGCTTTGCTTCCCGTATTTATACATAAGCTATAATAAATTGTTTTATTGGGGGTTAGGGCTTAATTTTCAGTCGCCTTATCACCGCTGGATTGACAGGGGTGAATTTTATCACTGTCGGCTCAAGCCACGAGTCGGTAGTGATAATGTGACTATTATTGCCGGCTAATTGCTTATGATGACAGTGATATTCGCCTTACCATTGCTGCCTCAAGCCATGGCCCGACAGTGATTATGTGCTTATCAATGTTTTAAATAGCTAGCTATAGCTGCTGGACAGATCAAATGTTAGGATAGTTTTCTTTCGTCGCTACGTGATCCTGAGCGCTAATAGCGGTATTTATCCCGCTAAAACCGCTAAATTACCACTAGTTTATCGCCGTTAATTGAAGTGGCCAAAATCATCCAGCCAAAACAACCTTAGTCATTCCTCGGCTCGAAATGGAGTTTGCAAAGTTGATACTTATTGCTAATTTGTTATGTTAAGTAATGGTGTCCAGTTGACATGTTTCTAATTTTCTATTCATAAAGTTCCCTAATTTCCGCCATGTTTTATGTGTGTATATATCACTGATTTTTGCCTTGTTTTTTTTTCCCTAAAACCGCTAAATAGCATAGCGGCAGCTATAGCGTGCTATAGCCTTTCATATTTGCTGGATAGCCCTATCGCTAAATGGCATGGCCGGTTATTTAAAACATTGGTGCTTGTACTCCCGGTTTTCTAGCCGGAAGCGAAAGGTGGCTCATCGCTGTTGCATAAAGCATGTGCCCACCTCGGACACCCCCACTTAGTTCCCTCACTCCCTCTCTTCTTTGACCCGAAACCTAGAACCGTCGCCCGCCCTGCCTGTTCCTGTCGCCGCTCGCCCCACGCCTGCGCCTCTCCGGGCTCTTCCCGCCGCCGTTGGGCCTCGTCCCGCTCCTACGTAGCTACGTGTCGCGCCTCTGCCTCTACCGCCACCAGCCCACCACCGGTTGCAGGCTGCGCCTCTCCCCACCGAGGCGTCGCCAGCCTCCACGGCTCAATGCCGTTGCTGGCGCGCGGCCAGGCCCCACCCCACCCCCAGCGCCTCTCCTTGTTGCTCCTCGCCTCCCCGCTGAGGCGCCGCTGGCCTCCACGCCTATGGTGGACGACGCCTCCACGGCTCGACACCGCCACCGGTGCGTCGCCAAGCCCCGCTCCTACCCCAACGCCTCTTCCCGTCGCTCCCCACCTCCCCGCAGAGGCACAGCCGGCCTCCACGCCCTCAACGGACGGCGCCTCCACAGCTCGACGCCGCCGCCGCCGCCACCGCCGCCGGCGCACTACTACAGCTAAGTCCAGTGGTTGTGACTCAAATTCCCACCCCCACCAAGTCACCCCCTCAACGGCTCGACGCCACGGCCTGCCTCCTATTCGTATGTTACTTCTCTCTATCTTATTTTTGTTATTACAATGTGATCGTCGTACTTTTTATCGTAAATTACACAGTGTAAGTTGGCCCCAGTCTTTAATAAATCCTGGTTCCGCCACTGCGTACGATAGTACACATCAGTTGTCTCTAAGCCGTTTATAAGATTTGTCATGTAGGATGGATAATGATGTGAGTGCGCATAGAGAGTTGAGCCATTTCTAATGTAAGAAATGACTTGACACGCGAATTAAGAAATCATGTGTATGTTTAAGTAGCATAAAAAATGTGTAGCTGTCTCTAAGCCATCTTTACTATTGTATGAGTTGTCTGTAATTCATATCTATAAATGACAGGTCAATGGTTAGAGAGATGGTTGTTATCTCAACTATTATACATGCGAGTGTTGGTTTAGAAAACCTGAAGTAATATTCTGTATTAGTGAAAGGAGATTGTTCAGGTCAGATCGATCCGGCCCCGCTGCGCATTTCGCTCATAGCGCATGTGACTATAATTTTGAATGGCCATATATTTGTCAACTCTCTCCTGTACAGAGAAAACTAATAACTTCATGATGCGCCGAGAGCTAGCCAGCTAGACTCCGATGAAGTGGCACTCTCTAAACAAACAGTTAGTAATTAGTTAGCACTCTTGAATCACTTGCATGGTAAGTTGGTAGTATCACATATGAGAAATTCGGCCGGTGGCATGGACGGAGCGAATGCATAGTCGCGTGCAGAGATGTTGCAAGCTAAGCCACTATAAATACCTCCCGCTCGAGGAAAGACAAAAAAGATAAAGATTCTAAATGGAAGCTAAGCTAAGTAGTCATCTCCTGCTCGCTCGCTCAGCCCAACCAGCCGAAACATGGCGAGCCCTCCTAGTTTCGAGGCCACCAAGGTCGGTGCTCGAGGGAATTAATACGCCAAGTTCACCTTGCGCAACCTGTACCTGCGCCGTGTCTTCAATGTCTCAATGAGCCAGACATGAACCAGAGTCATTCTCGATATGAAAGGTTTAGGATCAACAGCAGTCAACGACTGGCTCATAACTGACGGACTTGGAGCCGCCGCAAAGGTTGTCGGCCGAGGTTAAGGTCTGCACATCCTTGCCGGTTGTTGGCGCACTCGCTTCACCATAGCCTTCGAGAACGACAAGTACGCAGGATTTTGTACATTTCAGTTTCTTCAATTTTACTAATTATGTGTACGGTTCAGCGCCAACATTTGCATACTTTACCTTTTTTCGATCAATCCTAACTTTTTTAGGGTGCACATTGACAAATATGATAGGACGGTAATATGATTTAGATATGTCTGTTCATTCATACAGCATCGCACAAAAATCATATAGTAGCATTATTGTATAAATAATTCCATAGTAGTATAAAAAAATTAAAATCAATTTCAATAGTTAGAACAATAGGAATGTGTTAGAGTTTCCACATATATTAGCCCAACTGAAAGCACAACCCAAGTTCTGGCCCAACTCATCCTAAAAAACTAGTCTAGTGGGAGAGATGTGCCTCCACTTTTTAAGTTGTGTCCTCCATCACCAATATCCGATGGGTTACCGACATGGCTCTGATACCCCTTGTTAGGATATATGCCGATGCAAGATCACGAATGACACTAGTAGACACGATGTTTAGTAACGCAGTTCGGCATTCGCGTACATCTGCGGGGCTCTGACTATGGGGCGCTCCTCCCCAAACCATAATATCACAGCATACCGACTGCACAGGTCACGACCATATGGCGCCGGCCGCTGACCTCCTCTTGACTATGCTACTATTATGAAGTCGTTCACCTAGTTACATCAGAGCTACCTTCCTTTATATATTGGAGGCCCGGCTAGAGTCCGACTCTAATTCTAAACTAACCTTGTCTATTACAATATAGAATACATGTAACCTACTTGTATATATATTCAACACAAACCTAACAGAATGAACAGTAGGATCCATTGTTGTGTGCTGTAGAATTTCTTACAACGTGTGTGTGTATATATCAAGTCAATGCGCGCGAGTGATCATATGGATGTGATAATTTTTGTCCACGTCTATGTACGCAGGTTCAAAGGATCAACGCTTGAGGTTTCGGGGGTAGGCATGGATATTGATGGTCAATGGGCTATTGTTGGCGGGACAGGGGAGTTAGCCATGGCAAGTGGTGTTCTCACCCAGAAACTGCATGAAAAAGGCTATGACAAGACCATATCAGCGATTACAATTGAAGTATACTGCCCTATATTCAAACGGACGCCACAGGTTAGGAAAGCACAACCTTCGGTCATTAAATTTGTGATAGTTGATTTTTGGACATGCATTTGATCATTCGTGTTATTCGAAAAACTATATAGTTATCATCTGTTTTGTTATGATTTGTTTTATCATTGAAATTACTTTAAACGTGACTTATATTTTAGGAGTTTTTTAACATGCACCCCAATTATTTTTAACCATTGATCTAATCTGATCCAATGATGTTTAGGGGTTGAGACCACGTTTTCTTTGACTTTCCGATGACTTTTTCCGTTTTCGATGATATATTCCCGATGTGTAAGGGCGTGAATGCACGAGCATGCGTTGTAGTTGTCTGCTTTGCGAAAAGAAGGTTGCCGCCTACGCCCGCCACCCTCATCGACGGCCGCTGCCGTTACACGCCCATTCCCATGTCTTCGTCAGCAACTGGACCGGTCAACAATCACACGGCCGCGGCCGCCGTGGAACACGCAGTGGTGGTGGGGGGGAGGACAATGGCGTTGCGACGTGACGAGCGTGCAGCCGCGAGTGCTGGGGGCCGAGGGACGCGCAGCGGCTGTGTTGTTGTCGGGACGCATAGGCGCCAGCGACGAGCGCGACGGTTGCCGAGGAGGGCGACAATGGCGATGGTGGCCGAGGACGCATGGCGGTGTCGGACAACGAGCGCAAGCAGAAGATGGGGCGGCGCGTGGTGGCGGGGACGCATGGCATCGCCGGGCGACGAAACCCGCAGCGCGAGGGACGCCGCGCACGGTCATGGCGTCGCCTGGCGACAAGAGCGCACGGTAGCGGCCGCTGGGGGAACGCACAGTGGCGTGCAGCGGCAAGTGCATGGCGGCATTGGCCAGAGACGGGCAACAACCAGTCGACCAGCGTGTCGGCGACCACGCGACTGAGGACTCGTAACAGCGAGCGTTGGCGAGTGGGCGTAATATCATATTACGAATTCAAATCAGCCTTACAATTGACGATACATGATTAATAATACTCTCACCCCCATGGGGGTTGAGAGGGAGTACACCAGAGGCATTTTAGCTCCTATAGTTTAACATATTTGCACTAAATTTTTAAATAAGACGAATGGTCAGAGGTGTATCTCAAATTCAACTGTCATAAATTTTTATGAGCGAAGGGAGTATATAAATATACCTATCTATATTCATATGCCGACATTTAATCTGTTGTGTAAACCATAACCATGCATTAAGCATTTGTTTTCTATAACCCTAGCTTTCTTCGTCCTAATATTCTGTTTTCTTCGTAACATATATATATATTTGCAGAGCTCCGTCGTCAAGCTTGGACCATATATGGCGTGGCAATGGACCGGCATCTTTTGATATCGCAGAGCCGCCTAAGCCGCTAAGCGTCTAGAGAGTGTGACAATCCGCGGTGACAAGAGGTCATTGATTCGATTGGATTTACCTACGTCGATGAAGCTGGTGCCCATGGGGTGGCAACCGTTGGGAAGCTACCACGGTGAGTGAATGGCAGAACAAGTTAATCTAATTCATCACGTTCAGTGTAAGCAATGCATGGCTCTCTCAATTTATTTTTATAAGGTATCCGCGCATTCTAAGATTCTAACTTAATAATCTTTGACCAATATAACATATATGTTTTGTGATATAAAAAATGGTACCTCAGATTCACTTCTGAAAATATTTTCAATGATTATAATTATGTTATTTCTAAATTAGGAAATTGAGCTAGTGACATCAAAAGTAGACCTTCCCTCAAATTTAGCACCGGAATTGACCTCCTATCCAATCTATCACGGACGTCACCCCGGGAGTTAGCTGGAGCCATTAGCTCAGTTAGCTGACACATGGGGCCCACTTGCAAGTGTCTCCTCCTTCCTCCTCCTCTCTCTCCTCTCTCCTCTCTCTCCCTCTCTCTGAGCTCCACTCTCTCCCTCTCTCTTCATGCCGCCGTCGCCGCTATAGCAACCACCGCCTTTGCTTCTCTCTTCTTTCTCCTCTTCCCTCTCTACTTCCTCCTCTCCTCCCTCTCCTTCTCCCCGCCGGCAGTCGTATCTGCCTCTCTCTCTCTCTCCCTCCCCCTCTCGTTCTCTCTCCTGCTTCGCCTCTTCTCTCTCCTCATAGGCGGCGGTGGCAGCGGTGGCTAGCAGCGACAGCAACTTGCGGCGGCAGCGGCGGCGGTGCAGTGAGGGAGAGTGAGAGGGAGAGAGGGAGTGGGAGAGAGATAGGACCTGCCGTGCAATGAGACTAATGGGGATACCACTAACTGTTGTCGTGATAGAGTGCTAGAAATGAGTAACGGGGATACCGTTTGGTGCTAGATAAGATAACGGAGTTTTTCGGTATTAGAAAACAAAGGGAGCGACCTTTCGATGTCACGAACTCAATTTGAGATATGAGAAGTCTGGGGTCAAAGTATAATTTAGAAGACTGTACCATGTCAAACAGCATTTTACAAAATAAATGGAGGAAGTATTTCAATGGATATATATAACATTGCCAACACACAGTTTGTTGTGTGTCTATGTGCCCGCTTTTAGATTTTACCTAGAGTGTCTCACCTTTAGACGATGAAGCGGATCTTCCGTTATCTCCGTGCGACTGCAGACTTTGGCCTTTCGTTCTCTGCTACCTCTTATCTATCTCTCAGAGTTTTCTCAGATGCAGATTTTGCTAGTTGTAGGATAGATAGAAAGAGCACTTATGGCATTTGCTAATTTCTTGTCACATCTCTTTTTTTGATACTCTAGAAAGCAGCTGAGTGTAGCACAGTCCACTTCTGAGGCTTAGTACGTCGTCACTGCTAACTGTTGTAATCAGGTGATATGGTTGTGTTATACCTTGAAGAACTTTGGGTTGGTTCACACAAGTGTGCCACTCCTTTGTGACAACACCTATGCAATCAACATTATCAAAACACAATGTATCACTCTAGGACAAAGCACATTGGCATGATATATCCCTTTCTTAGAGACCATGTGAAGAAGGGTGATATGGTGTTTCAGTTTGTGGACACTGATCAACAGCTAGCTGATATCATGACCAAGCCACTGGACAAGGCGAGGTTTGAGGCTCTTCGGAGAGAGGTCAGTTTAGCAAGCCTACCTTGAGGTGAAGCTAGCTACTATCTTTACTGCTTTCCATGCATTGCATTTGGCTTTGTTAGTCTATCTTACACTGTCAGCACAGTCTTCACTTAGACTTCTAGCGTGCTTTAGCACGGACCTCTTATCTCATGCTTATGTTGCTATCATGCGTAATAGGCAGATTTCTCTTCTCTGCCTAGATAGAATTCTCACTATCTTATAGGTCTATCAGATGCGCTCTGGGTAGATAGGGTCTGTGTCGAGTCTTTAGTATCCTAGGTGTAGTAATGTCTTCCCTTCCCTTGTAAGACGCGTGGGACAGATAAGAGCGAGTCTAAGCTCGAGTGTTTTTTTATTCTTGCCATAATCTCCGTGAAAGGTCCGGTGAATTCTTTGGTTTTCCGACTCCTTATTCTCTTTTTTTTTGGTTATTCATGCACATTCTTTTGGGAAAAAATTGGTCACTCATTTGTTGAGGGGAGTTTTTGTGAAACTTTGTGTCGGTGAATTAACATGCAACCCGTTAGCATGTGCAAAGCAGTCAAGGCCCATTAGCCGGTACGGCCCAGGTAGGAACCTCCGCCCGCCAGCTGCACCGTGGACCACCCAATGTCTCCCCCAACCCTAGCTCGAGCTTCCTAGGCTCGAGCTCGGGGTTGGGGAACTAGAGACCTTCGACCTTGTGACACTGTGTCCTTAACCACAACGGGCGTTGCTCAGAAGTAGCCTCGAGTCAACACAAGCCCCGATACTAAGACACACAACGGTGCAGGCTACTCTGTTGTGTCAAATCACTCACACCGTGTAGCACTAAAAAGGTGTGGGACCCATCATCATGAGCAGGGTAGCTACTCGAACGGCCCGGTGAACTGCACGAGGGATCTGACGCAGATCTACGACTGTGCGCCCATTGGCCTCGGTAACCCGCTAGGGATCCACTGCTCCAAGACAGCCCGCCTATAAAAGGGGCTCAAGACGAAGAGTGAGGAGGAGGCGACAAGAGACGACCCAGACCAGAACTAGCGAGCCCCCGCCTCCGAAGATTAGAAGAAAACTCCAAGTAGCTTCAATACACATGCACTTACTAACCTTAGTGGCCGATAGTGAAGAAGGGAGTTCTTCCCTCTCGGGCTAGACATTCACCTGCACTATAGAACCAAATGCATCGACTGCCAGTGAGAGTAGAAGGAGGTAGGACCAAGCTCTGTGTGGATTGTTCGACCGCACAGGTCCGCAAACCATTATGGCTCTCAATTTTAGCCCATGGCCTACGTTAAAAAGCTATAATTAATAATTAGGTTACTCATCAACAATGGTTGACATCGATGTGAGTAGCTCAATGAAAAGGCTTAGTGCATGTTATTGTTCAAATCCCGTAATAGCCAAAATAAAAACTTTTCCCCCAGTTTTTGGCATATTTTATTCCCTTCTCATGATAGGCCATAATCATTTTATGATTAATTGTAATAGAGTAATTATTACAGCATATTAAAAATAAATATATTGTTGAAGATTTTATTTCTAAAAATTCTAGAAGAATATCTCCATTTAATTTAAACATATAAATACCAGAAAAGAATTTTAATTTCATATTTTTTTAGATTTTTACTTTAAATCTCTTATGCTGCTATTTTTCTGTGGCCCTATTTGGAACGTTGTTGTACTATTCATCGGTCCATGAAAATGGTAAGGCCAACTCTAGCAAGAAGGGTGCGAGGTTAGATCAACAAGCCGAAACATCCAAATGGCCATGCTTAGGAATGTCGAATTTCCAATACGACAATATCACATTTTGGTTTATGCCATTTTCAGAAGAGCATCTTCAGCAGCTCAGCAGGTTGTCTAAATTTCGATCTCTATATCCCATCTACAAAACACTATTCAGTCTCTATATTTTCATCCACTCCAGCAAAATCTCTTTCTTCAAAAAAAATTATAGAAATTGAATGGTGTCTAAATATAGAGTTAGAGACAAAGTCTCTAAATCTAATGACTAACATAGAGACTCTGTTGGATGTTATATAGTGTTTTGGGCGTTTTTTTTCCCTTTTTTAATGGCTTATGCGTAACGCGAAACTCGGCGGCCACGGGTGAGAATAAAATAAATGCGGGCATGCCAGTGTATATAAATACACAAAGAAATAATAAATACGGGAAATGAGATATTTTATTAATGGAATAAAATACAGTCTCCCGATACATTTGCGCTCCATAGCCTGTAGATAAGAACATCTAACATGAGCGATTGCAAGGTCGCTGTTCCCGGGACCTCGGAAGGTCTGCCGGTTAATTACATCTGCAAGAAATATCTCACAGAATACCTCCGATTAAGCCGTGTTATCGTCGACATCAGTCTTCGCCTGCAATCACTATGCATGCAGAGAAAATAGATAATGAACAAAGTAAGTGGCGCCGGCAGCAACCATGGTCGTATGTGACCATGCGCCGAAAATAGCGAAGTCGTTGTATGATAGACCTCGCTCTTATGTCGTTTCGACCTCATCACCTCGAACAACACAACCGGATATGTGTATAACTCGAAATCAAAACATGCATAGATATGCTAGGCTTGACCAATCAAGCGATAACACACCTTGGGGTGGGATAACTCTGCAAAATAAATCTGCAAGATGCATTGACATATATTCATCAGCGACCTGCAATAGATCATAACAAATATTGTATTTTGATATTTTATGTAACTTCGGGGCATTTTAAGATTTTTAGCTCCCGTTTGGCACATCATGGGAATGTAGCGACCAGCAGTAGATCACAATAAATATTGCATCGAGTAAAGACGCATTGATTTATTTGATAACTCCGGGGCATTTATAAAGTATGGCTCCCGTTTGGCACATCATGGGAATGTAGCGACAGATCACAATAAATATTGCATTGCGTAAAGACGCATCACTTATTTGATGTTTATGTAACTACGGGGCATTCAAGATTTATAGCTCCCGTTTTGGGCATCATGTCGTAATTATTGAATAGAAAATCAAAGGGCTCGAGTATATTTCGTAAGCATCTTGTATAATATTTTAAGTCTAAAAGACTTATTTAAAGCAGAGATGGACAGGGGGCTAAATTAAGGTTAAGCTCCCTATAAATTGTAGATGCTAACATAGGGGCCGAACGACATCAGCACCCTAATGCAAATATGACTATGTTGGATGGATGACCGAGAAAATAAAGCACCCTAGTGCATGTATGGCATATTCAGAGGATTAAATTGTAAATATATTGCTAAGAAACACTAGGAATTGGGGCTAAAATAAGGTTTCAGCACCCTTATCAAATTAACATGGAATCCAGGGACTAAATCGCAAAAGTGCCAAATCCCTAAATTCCCCATCTTCTTCTTCCCTGTGCACTCATTCCCCACAATCCCACATCGTGTTTTTCCTCTTAGCCAAACACAAACAGAGAGGGCAGAAGGGAAGAGGAGGCCGGGCGGCACGACGCCGACTTGGGCAGCGGCCAAGTGCAGCGTCGGCTTGGGGACAGCGGCATGGAGGCGGCGTCCAGGGGCGGCGCGGCTAGGGGCGCACCGGCCAGGGGACGGCGGCATGGAGGCGGCGTCCAGGGGCGGCGCGGCTAGGGGCGCGCTGGCCAGGGGACGGCGGAGCTATGGACATGTCTCTGTTCATCCCTGCGTTGAAGAAGATAAAGAGGTAGAAACATCTTAACCACCTGCCATCTTTCTTCCTTGAATCTTTCCTTCGTTTGGATCTTTTTGATGCTCCTTTCTCCACCTGCTCGTCACCTGCAGAAGAAGTGGGCGATGCCCTCCTCCAGAGCGCGGCACCTGCCCGGAAGAAGAACGAGGGTCCTCGTTGCAACCTGCAGAAGAAAAGAGAGTCCGATGCTGAGAAGAAGCCCGATCCCTACAACCTGCAGAAGAGGAAACCTGTGTGTCGTGCAAAAAAGACCCTTCCTTGTGAGGGGTGTGTTATCCATTTTATAGGCAAAAGCAAGCCGGATTTGTAGGATCTAGGCCTTGTTTGTTTCAGTATCCATTTTATAGGCAAAAGCAAGCCGGATTTGTAGGATTTAGGCCTTGTTTGTTTCAGATTAATGTAGCGTTGCGTTTTACTGTAGCAAATTTGTGATCCCCTCAAAATACGTCTTAACGAGTTCAAAAAATTATGAAAAAAAATATTTTACAAACTTTAAGAAGTACTATTTAAAACCCCACAAGAACGACTACAAAATATTACATCATTTGGCTTACACAAAAATAATAAATTTTCATTTAATTTAGTGTATGGAATTTGTTGGTCATGTATGATCGGCTGTTGTATGCTGGTTAACGAGATAAGCCCCATATTTATCTCTTAATCCCGTGTTTAAAAAAAATAATAATAAAAAGCTGCTGCACATTTGTTGATAATTATCTCTTGATTAAATATTCAATAATGTGATAAATAAATTATCAGCATTAGAGAAAAATTAACGTGAAATTTTCATCAAACATATAGAGATTAAGATTGATAACAATAGCGTTTTAGAGAACCAGGGCTTGCATTAGGATGGCTAATTTTGCGTAGTACAAGATTTGCTCTAATTTAGCCGAGGCCATAGGCCATGGCATCTAGGTTACGTAGCGTGCAAGACTATGGCCTTATTTGTTTGACCTGAAATTGATGAAAACTTTAATTTGAAAAGTTGTAACCCCTTGAAAAATGTTTTAAAGAGTTCAAAAAATTATGAAAAAAAATATTTTACGAGTCCTAAAAAAATAATTAAAATCTCACAAAAGTGACCACAAAGTATTTGTTGTTTGGCTTATAAAAAATAATAAATTTTAATTTAATTTAATTTTAGCCAAAACAAGGAAAGCGGAGGAGGAGGTTGTTATTGACGCTGGGCAAGGGGAAGGGAGCCTGTACGAGGGAATCTACGCATACGACCCCACGTACAATGCCGATTGCTGGCCAGTGGCCACCCGCCCGTGCCTACTTTGCCACGATGCACGCTGTGTGTACTGATTTTCAACGAGTAGGTAACCCCTCCTCCCCAGTCGCATCTCTCCCAAAGCGCTGCTGCCAGAACACGGACCAGTAGGATGCAAGTGGGGGTATCCACCGGTTCGCTCTAATTTATTAGGAATACCTTAAAAATTTATTTTTATTATATTTCTAATGAAATGAAGCTGACAAATGGGTTTTCATAAAGTGTCCCACTTGCATCCCTACGGACCAGTCGAAGCACATAATACATCAATCATCAATCAATAGTACTTTCTCCTTTTCAGTATGTAAGGCATAATTTGATTTTCGTTAATACCAAGGAGACCGTGTATAAGACTTGTGATTTCGATTTGTCCCTAATTAATTGCCCCTAATTAATGAGATGGTTTTTATCGTCTCATGCAGGGAAGGAAATGTCGTATAAGGAAATAATGCGATTCTAGAATTAATTAGTTTCCTACACAATGAAGGGTATTTCAAACTTCGAATCGGTCAATGCAATTGCTACTTTATAAATTGGAAAAAAAGTGAAAACAAAGTATGCCTTACATACTGGAAAGAAGGGAGTATATTACAAGACGCTTGCGCCGCACACCTCCAAAGTGCAAGCTGCCATGCAGTATCTCATGACGCCACATCGCCCGAAAAACACACAGCGAGCCGGTTCAATCCGACCATCCTTTTATGACTTATATACACGGTGGGGCGTTTGGCCATGTGGTCTTGGGTACTAGGTTTCGATATGTTTCCTCGTGTTCGAATCCCAGCCCACCCCTTATTTTTTCAGAGCTTTGACTTTTTTGCTCTCCCATCTTTAAATTCTCTTCTATCTTACTTTTCCAACGCACCTGCCCATGTCTCACGCTGAGTTGGCTTCTCACCTCCATTCAGTGCTAGGTCGTAGGTTCAATTCCGAGCCTCACCCCATTTCTGCCTTTTCATTCCCACATTTTTAGCCCACTAAAAAAACAGAAATGGATCCATGATTTCATGGTACAAGTTCCTAAAAAGTCTAGTTTTTAAAGAATTTTAAAAAATCACAAAAAATAAATTAAGGAATAACTCACTCTTTCCTTTCGTTCTGTTTTTTAAGCAGACTAAAAAGTTTTAGAAAATATAAAAATGTGTAAACTATAATCAAGATGGTTTAGGTATGTTTGGTTCGTAGACTTCAACGGCCTTGTCAAAAAAACCGACTTCCTGATTTGGCGAGCATTTCGTTTATAAAGGCATGTCCAATGCCATCTCTAACTTATATTATCTTATCACTATTAATTCACTTTTCAATCATTACCCTATATATTCCTATATTTTTCTATCTTATACTTTATTACCTACCTATTGATACAGTGATTTGAGGGTAAAATAGGGATAAGAAAGGAATAGCATTGGACGTGCCCTAAGCATTCGAATGACATACCCTGAAAAAAATTGGCATGCCCCAATTTTAACGTGGAGCCACAGCCACCCGATGGCCGACAGCCAAGTTGCCTTGATGTGCTACTGATGCCGGACCCAGTGGTCAATGGCTGAATGCTCTGCTGGTTTCCTTGTTAATTACAGCTCACTTTCATCTTCTAATTTTTCATATTAAATTCAAATAGTGTCCGAATTGCATGAAATAAATTTCATAATTTATAAAATCCTGACAACCCATTTTTATATTTTTTTTATAATTTTATCTGCTTTATTCATGTTTTGTTTTTAATGGTTTTTTCTTCAATATGTTTTAAAATGTTAAATTTAAAACTTTTGGTATTTTTTTAAATTTTGAATATTTTTATTCGAGTTTCTATGTTTTTTGTTCGACTATGGAGGAATTAGCAAATTCCTTTGACCTGTAAACCAAATATACCATTTATTTTACCAAAATTTAGCAACCTTTAATTAGCTTTGATTCAAACAATAAAAAAATTCCCAATTGATAGTCATGCCTTTGATCGGTTATAACCATTCATTGGCAAGACCAAGAGCAATGAATCAAAACATGACCTTAAACTTCCAGCTTCTCAAAAGCTTTCGACGTCCGACTAGACTGCCTCGAAGCTCTGAAATCAAACCAAACGTTAAAGTTGCTACTACAAGCATGTTCGGTATGGCTTAAGCAGTTAGCTTGATTTGAGTTTCTTAGTTCAGTTTCCTAATATCTTATTACCATGATGGCAACCATAAAAAGCTCTTAAACATCAGAAGTAGACCGGCCTTGCTTCTCAGGTTTTGAGAAGCAGATACCAAAATCTCTCAAAGTGTGGATTAACATTTGAACAACCTTAGCTCAATCAACAAACTAATTTAGCCTGGTCTCTACAAATATGCTGTAAAAATCTCGAAGTCCCGCTTTTCAAGCACAATCCTTCTCGTAATCTTATTTGATTTATTGAAGTTATTTATTTGTTTACTTATCTATAGTTATCTAAAAATAATTTGATCTTTTTAAATCTAATTTTTTTTCTATATCAAAAGATTTTCTAATAGTTATGAAACACGAGTCAAACGAAGTGCGCTCGGCTCTTAACTTTTCTCTTAATTTTATTTAAAAGGTTATTAAAGTCAAGAAATAAGTTAGATAAGTAAATAAGTTAAATCTGAAAAGAACATGCCCAGCTACACAACTAAACATGTAGATGTTTACGCCTCTCAAAAGCTTAGGAAGTCCGGCTTTCCGGTCAGATACGAACCAAAACATATTCATGGGTTATCTCACCCCAGACGGTCGCGACGAGACAATCTAGTCATTCAACTACATCAGTCCATCTAGGATATGGCGGGCATGTTTGGTTCGCAGCTGAATATAGCCGTGGATGGCCATGGTCATGCCAATTCAGGGCATGCCAATTTTTTGTCAAAAAAATTCTGTGTTTGTTTGTAGTCAATGGAGTTTGACAAATAAAAAACAAAAACAAAAACAAAAAAAAAAGAGAAAATATCTAAAATGGGTTGATTAGGATTTTAGATTAATAGTAAAATTTGTTCTATGCAATTTGAACTCCAGATGAAATAATATAAAAATAACAAATTTAAATAAAAAATAATGAACTGCATCAAACTAACTAGCTCTCCTGCGTTGTCTCGCTGGGAGAATGGCCGCACTGTCTCGCTGTAGCCTGGGCCACGAATTGGTAAGGCACAGGCGGCTGATTTCAGCACCCACGCCCATGACCTAAAGCACGTAGAAATTTGATGGTGAGCCAATGAATTGATAGGGCGAGCCAAACGACGGTTATGAATCAAACAATCGCCAAATACAATGGCGCACTAATTTTTTGGCATGGCGAACAACGGCTACGAACCAAACACGCTCGGCATGTTTGCAAGTACTTTGGCATCGCACAGATCAAATATAGACAACAGATACTTCTAATCTCATCGGTTGCCCATTGCAGCCTCTCGGCTGTCAGGCTGATGGTTTATTGACAAATAGATTGCACCAAAGGCTACTCTACACATAGCATTGTCAACCGCAGATGGTCTCACCAGCTAGTTCAATAAGACAACCTCCATTTATTTAGGCTTACAGTGCAGTAACATTCATACGTTTTATTGATCGTCTTGCTTTCTAATGTTCAAGATGTGCTAACTTCATCTACCTTTGTGTCCATAAGAAATACCAGCGTTCTATAGCATCTTGAGTCCATATTCCGGCGCGCACAAAAAAAGGGAGCTTCAGATAAATTACAGTATGAAGCGTGGATTATCATTCATTCTTCTTCTCGAATTTCGCCTTGTCAGTACCACTGTATGGAGCAACATGATAGGCGTATTGCTGGATGACTGAGAAGAAGACCATTTCCAGGATCACCAAGACGTTCTGGATGGCCTCATTGATTTGCTCCACGTTCAACCAGAAATGGTGAGATTGAATAACCCCTACAGCAGCTAAAACATCAAGTGCAATGCCCTGCGGAAAATAAAATAGCATCCAGGAGTTTAATCACACAATTGATTTCATCAAAACAACTGTTGGACAAAATGGGACATTAGTTAATTTTAGCTCTTTTGTTTCCTACGGTGAAAGATAGCATCCAGGTCTGCATGTTACATGGATGCCTGATGCAACAATAGTAGGCTGCAGGGCACTCATATGAAAGTGCCCGCTGTCTACCACAAACGTCTCCATCAAGCAGGAATATACTGCAACTAAGTTGTGCCTTAATACGGTGACATACCAAAAATTGTTTTCATTTCTTATACTTGTCTTACACCTTACTCCATCTGTCATTTTCACTAGAAGGGTAACAGTGTGTAGCCATATAGTTCTGGCCCTTCTTTATGTAAAATAAATCGTGCAGTCTGAATACTTAAATGCCAAGGCATGGAAACTTCATTGCAGGTAAAGCTCCTAAATTGGTAATTATCAAGCACGACGCCACTCAGAAGGAACAAAAAGATCAATTTTCTACATCACAACATCAGTATTGTTCAGCCAAAATTTTAAGTGTCCTTATCAAGAGAAACTGGTCTGAAATTATATAAGAGAACACGGGTATACAGAACTAATTCAATTCAGGAAAACATGTGATTTACCTGCCAGAAAGAGAAGAAGACAATCCCTTTGATGCATAAAAACTTTGCGAGAGGCTTGTGAGGTGCCAGCTCTTTAGCAAACAGGTGATAGAATAAAACCAAGGCATACAATGCCATGGAGACTGAAAAGTTTAGTATAATTGTGAATGTCCAGCTGACCCAACTGGTATACAGCCCAAGAAGCTGAAGTATAATCATCAGGATGGAGCATACTGGCCTAACAACTACAAATTGCCAGGTCCAATACTTCAGAAGCTTCAGTGTCTTGTGCTCCAATCGAACAGTGCGGGGCTGTCATAGGACAAAAGCAACAGATATATTCATTCTTTTCAGGAAATACAGAAGAAAAGCAAGTTAAACTAAATAACAGGTAGATTCTTAATTAACAGAACTGCATACAGCTTTGAGACTACCTATGTAGGTTATAGGTGCAACATAGCACTCTGGAAGGATGATGGAAAGACAAGTTCTAGCAACAACACCATTTTAAGTGCATGCATATAGAGAAATTTGGTGAGAAATAGATGACAAGACGGAACTGATAATCACACTTGAACTCAAGCATGACTCATCAGGCCATGTACAATGCAGATAGTTAGTGAGAAACGTAGGTGAAAACTGAAAAGACATTCTTGTCACATAGGAGTATAGGACAATGCACATACATGCATGCTTATAGAAGGGGGGAGTGCTAGAGTTTAGTTCAGTGCTTGGCCGGTGCTTGTGCCTATTTTTTCACTCGATGCTTTGACAGGTGAATGCAAACATGGGGATGAGGCTTCATTACATTGTGCATCACAGCTGCTTACATAAGTGCTAAAAAGGTGCATGCAACATCTTACCACATGCATACACTTGATTGCACTTGAGGAGAATTGTTTTTACACAGGTGCTTAATAATGTGGCCGTATGCTCTCTTTAATCATCTAACATTATAGACACCTAAATACATGATTTTATTAATCTAGATAATTCTACAATACTGAATACTTATTAATGGAGATGCATAAACCTTTTTTATTAAGACCGTGAAACATTTATTGTTGCTAAATAATGCCACATCATCCAAACATGTAAGGTCCTTGTTGATTTCTACAGGTATAAATAGAACCCCTTTATCAATTTGTCATTAATAGTGCAGGGTTCACACATCGCATGACCAAAATTCAAGAGTGGGTCATGTAAAAACTCAGCTATATAGAATTTTTTATAAGAGTACAACATAATGTGATTAATGTCTTCTACAAAAACTATTCTAGGAGTAAGAAAAATACCAGAAAAAGAGAAACAGGGAAAGAATGATGAAGCACCCTCCCTTTGATTTCATCAGGTACAATGTTTTTACTAATAGATATATTCAAGTAGCTGTACATCAATGCCATAAACTTAGCAATCACCTGCAAATTTGAAGGGGAGAATTGGAAAAGTTAGTGAAAAGCAAACTTCTGGTGGAAAAAATGATGTTAACCCAAAGGACTCAGTGACTCACCAGTGCCTCATAGCATTCTTTAACAGCATCCAAGAACGTAAAAAATGTTTTGCTTCCCTGGATATCTAGAAGACCAACAAAAGAATCTATAGCATACAGTGGGGCCATTAACACTATAATGAGTATAGCCTTCTGCTCCTTGGGATTTTTCCAATAGAAAAGATGTTGTGATACCAATTGTACTGTGAAATGCATAGACAACATTACACAGCAAGCTGCTCCAAGGAGGGTAAGAGTTGGAGGATCCATTTTAGTAAGATCCATCCCAGGGAACAGCGACATCGTGCCTAAAGATATAGATGTTCTTGATTATTATAGGGTGATACAAATTTAAACTAGTTATCAGCCAAAAATAAATAACAACAACAACAACAACAACAACAAAGCCTTTAAATCCCAAGCAAGTTGGGGTAGGCTAGAGTTGAAACCCAAAACAAACCGCTAAAAAGGGGGAAGGGGAAAAGAAACAAGAAGGATAAGGGTTTAAAAAGTTTTTTTGAAAAGAAGCACAAGGAAGAGCCTAGTCAAGGCTCAGGCACGTGGATAGCTGCTTTCCAAGCACTTCTATCCAAGGCTAACTCTCTTGCTATATTCCAATCTTTTAGGTCCCTCTTAACCGCCTCCTCCCAGGTCAAGTTTGGCCGACCCCTACCTCTCTTCACATCATTATTCCACCTTATGATTCCGCTATGCACTGGTGCCTCTGGAGGTCTTCGTTGCACATGCCCAAACCATCTTAGTCGATGTTGCACAAGCTTTTCTTCAATTGGGGCTACCCCTAGTCGATCCCGTATCTCGTCGTTTCGAACTCGGTCCATCCTTGTATGCCCACAAATCCAACGCAACATACGCATCTCGGCGACACTTAATTGTTGAACATGTCTTCTTTTAGTAGGCCAACATTCTGCACCATACAACATCGCAGGTCTAATAACCGCCCTATAGAACTTGCCTTTTAGCTTTTGTGGTACCCTCTTGTCACATAGAACACCGGATGCTTGACGCCATTTCATCCATCCCGCTTTGATTCTATGGCTAACATCTTCATCGACATCCCCGTCCTTTTGTAGCATCGATCCCAAGTATCGAAAAGTATCCTTCTTGGGCACTATCTGACCTTCCAAACTCACATCTCCCTCTTCCTGTCTAGCAGTACCGAAGTCACATCTCATATATTCGGTTTTAGTCCTGCTAAGTCTAAAACCTTTCGACTCCAGAGTCTGCCGCCACAACTCTAGTTTCCTATTTACTCCCGCCCGGCTTTCATCCACTAGTACTACATCATCAAGAAAGCAGATACACCACGGATATCTCCTTGTATATCCCTTGTGACCTCATCCATCACCAAGGCAAAGAGATAAGGGCTCAAAGCTGATCCTTGATGTAGTCCTATGTTAATTGGGAAGTCACTTGTGTCACCGTCAGTTGTTCGAACACTAGTCACAACACTGTTGTACATGTCCTTAATGAGGGCCACATACTTTGTTGGGACTTTATGCTTTTCCAAAGCCCACCACATAACATACCTTGGTATCTTATCATAAGCCTTCTCCAAGTCTATGAAAACCATGTGTAGGTCCTTCTTCTGCTTCCTATACCGCTCCATAACTTGTTTTAGGAGAAAAATTGCTTCTATGGTTGACCTTCCCGGCATGAACCCAAATTGGTTCATGGTAAGACACGTCAATCTTCTCAAACGATGCTCTATCACTCTCTCCCACAGCTTCATCGTGTGGCTCATCAGCTTAATCCCCCTGTAGTTAGTGCAACTTTGAATATCTCCCATGTTCTTGAAGATTGGTACTAATATACTTCTCCTCCACTCTTCGGGCATCTTGTTCGATCGTAAAATATGGTTGAAAAGCTTTGTTAGCCAAACAATAGCTATATCCCCTAGGCATCTCCACACCTCGATTGGGATCGCATCAGGGCCCATTGCCTTGCCCCCTTTCATCCTTTTTAGGGCTTTTCTAACCTCGGTCTCTTGGATCCTACGCACAAAGTGTCTATTGGCATCATCAAAGGAGTCGTCCAACTGAATGGACGTGCTCTCACTCTCACCATTGAACAGGTTGTCAAAGTACTCACGCCACCTTAGTTTGATGTCCTCCTTCACCAAGAGTTGATCCCTCGCATCCTTAATGCATTTAACTTGATTGAGGTCCCTTGTCTTCCTATCACGAATCCTAGCCATCCTATAGACGTCCTTCTCTCCTTCCTTTGTGCTTAGCCGTTGGTAAAGATCGTCATAGGCTCGGCCCTTTGCCTCACTCACTGCTCGCTTCGCGGTCTTCTTTGCCACCTTGTACCTTTCTATGTTATCCGTACTCCTATCATGGAACACGTGTTTGTAGCACTCTTTCTTCTCCTTAAGAGCCTTTTGTACATCCTCATTCCACCACCAAGTATCTTTAGTTGCACCTTTGCTCCCTTTGGTCACACCAAGCACTTCCGCAGCCACCTTCCTAATGCAAGCTGCCATGTTCCCCCACATGTTGTTTGCATCTTCCCCTTCTTTCCAAGAGCCCTCCGCGATAACCCTTCTCTTAAAGTCTTCCAACGCCTCCCCTTTGAGTTTCCACCACTTCGTTCTCATGATTTTGGCTTGTTTATCCCGCTTGGCATGCAGACGAAAGCGGAAATCAGTCACTACGAGCTTGTGTTGAGAGACAACACACTCTCCCGGTATTACCTTACAATCCAAGCATGCCCTCTTATCCTCTCTTCTTGTGAGAACGAAGTCAATCTGGCTAGAGTGATGGCCACTACTGAAAGTCACCAAATGGGATTGTCTTTTCCTAAAGAAGGTGTTGGCTACCATCATATTGTACGCTATAGCAAAGTCTAAGACTTCCTCTCCCTCCCGATTCCTACTACCATACCCAAACCCTCCATGTGCCACCTCATAACCTGCATTTGATGACCCTACATGGCCATTGAGATCTCCTCCTATGAAAAGCTTCTCATAGGAGGCACCAAGGGCATAAGGCATCCATGGTCATTTTCAAGATTTTCAGGCATTTATTCATTTTGATATGACTTGTTTCGTTAAGTTTTGATTTCATAGTGCGAGCTGCTTCTGACTGCATATTTTCTGAGTAAATTTGGTTGGTGGAGCATTGCATCACTCCATTTCCATGAACATGGACAGAAAACTGAAGCAGGAAACCAGGATGAACACATAACTCAAACCATATGGAGCTGACATTTATATTTCCTTCTTATATACCGACAAAAACAGTGCAAGATATACCTCAAAATTCAAATCTGGTATACTAATGAAAGAAGATCAAGATATACCCTCCATAGACAGTAGATATTACTGTACAAGCTAGTACCTACAATTAGGTGTATGCTATGATACCTGGATACGGCCAGAAAATTCATGTATCCGTATCCGGACACGTACCGGATACGGATACGTGTCGGATATGCAGGGATACGTCCAGGATACGTATCGGACATTTCTTGGATTTTCAAATAATAAAAATAAATCGAATACTCTATGGATACCTCTCTGATACCTGTGGGATACTGCTGAGAGAAGGGAGAAGAAGGGGCACGGGGCGGAGTAGAGAGAGGGGCGGGGTGGAGAGAGAGAGAGGGGGGGGGGGGGGGGGAGAAGGAGAAGGATGGGGCAGAGATAGAGGGGAGAAGGAGAGGGAAGGGGCGGCGGAGCTCACCGGCGGCGAGGGCGGAAGGGACGGCGGGGTCGGCGCTGCAGCTACTGTGGCGGAGGAACAGCGGCAGCAGCGGCCAGCAGGGCAACGCACAGGAAAAGGGAGAGGGGGAAGCAGGGGGGGGGGGGGGAGAGAGAGAGAGAGAGGAGGAAGAGGGGGAAGCAGGCTACCGTGTATGAATTGTTCATTAATTAGCATCGCAACAACATAACAAAACATAGGCAACAGAAAAAAATGTTCTTCCTCAATTTGTTATATTAGTAGCTCAGAGAGGTCCAGGGAATGAGCAAATAAACAGAATGGATATTTATGAAGGGGCTAAAAGCTAAATGCTTCAAAACAAATGTTCATGGTTTATGAATCAGGAGGCACTACCAGATCATATATAGTTCTCTATATTGAACTCTATCCTATCTTTCTTCAACAAATCAAGCTTTCAAATAAAGTAGTTGGTGCATCAAAAAATTAACATCAGAGTTAAAGGTTCTGATAATGAAGTTTCTTGCATTCCTGCGAATGCTTGTTAACTTCAAAGATTAAGAACACATGCCAACATATTCATACTCAAATTCATTAATATCTTAAGGCACCACTGCTCGGTCAAAGCGGAACAAAATTGATATATAAATTCACTACAGAATCATGAGGTATTCTTTCTGGAGCAAAATTTTCTGTCCAGAATTTAAATGGCTCATTGATTTGAAAGAACTTTCTTTATCCATCTGAAAATGGTTTCCGAGAGTAATCACGCATCAGCTAAAACGGGAAAGATTTCAGTTCAATTCAATTGTTTCAAAAAAAAGTCAAATAACTTTGTCCATCAGCAACTAATGGCTACAACTGGTACTCACTTCACTAACACAGGCTAATTAAAGCAAAGTGTTTTTCTTGTCGAGAAGGACGAAAGTTAGACAATGGATACTATGTGTGGACTGGTGTGAAGAAGAAAGTATTATGAAAAAATATGCACCATGTTCCATGACATATGATTTAGTGAATAAAAGGACAAGGTCATGGTGCTCCCTAAAGTGATTTGGGAACTAAGCACCAGCAGATACGAGCTTAAGAATCAGATTTGCACAATATAATCATAAAAGCACTGATGACACTAGATCTCAGCATTTTCCATTTTTATTGACAATAAACCTCAGCTCCCTTTCAGGGAATAATGAATAGTCACTATAACTTCGGTACATGGAACTGGTACGTCATGTTGAGAAACAGCTGCACGTTAAAGGGATTAAGTGCAGTGTATTTTTCTTTGTTAAGATCATCCAAGTAATTGGGGAAAAATAGTGAGTAAACAGATACATGGGAAGCTATTCAACCAAGCAAGGTTTCTATATATATAGACTAATAGTACAGTAGCTCAAGTACAAAAGAATAAGGACCGAGCAGCGGTGGGATGGGTTAGGGTGTCCCATTGGTTGATATGGGTTGACCCCTTTCATTAGGTATAGTTCATAGAGAATTTGCATTTCACAAGTTAGTTTAGCTTAGACAAATTACTAGATTGCCCATGTCTACTATACTAGAATAGTCACATGCTACGGAGATTTTTTTTTACCGAATTGGAAAATGAAAACAGCCTAACCTCGTATTTCATTCTTAATCTGCAACAACGAAGATAAAGAAAAGGAGCTGAAGTACTTAATCTGCAACAACGAAGATCAAGAAAAGGAGCTGAAGTAACTCCCCAAAACAACAAAACCAAATGTGTTTTTTTATGGCAAAAAAGGGAGGAAAATTCAAACTCTCCGGAAAAACAGATAATCAAAAACCCCCCAGTTCCCAAAATAGACCAGAAAGTTAACGAAATAAAGAAAACAAGTCCCCTAGGAAACATCCAAATCAGATCAAGATTCAAGGGCCCACAAGACCCAGCTCAGAATCAAGCCAACAAACCAACTGATACACAGAAAGCAGATGTGGAGATGGAGATCGTGGCGCCCGGCCACCTAATACGAGGGTTTCTCATGATTTAAGGGTTTTATCAAAAGTATAAATTCTAAAATGAATCATGTTGTCGATTTATCCAAGTGGATTGCAACTATATTGGAAAGTCCGAATGAACAATAAGGTCGAGCTAATGAGTTATCGTAACGGCAAATGAGCTATCGGCACAAAACAGACCCAATGACAACTACCACCAAGAAATTGTGATCTAAGATAAACGAGTAATGAACTACCCCAATCCGCAGTCGCCGGTGCCGCTCGATTCGGCCGCCTCCAGCCACAAGCAAGCTCCGACGACACCGGCCTTCTCTCCACCTCCGCTAAAGCCAAGCCTGCGCCGCCGGCGCCCCGTTCGCTCCTCGGTTCCGACCTAGCGCGCGCAGATGGGACCGTTGCATCCCGACTCCTCGCGACTGACGGAAGGGAGTGGAGAGAGAATCCCCGCGTCCCTGAGACCAAGATCGTAGGAAAGGTGCTCCCTTTTCTCCTCCGGCTCTCCCTGTCCCCCTCTTCCGGAATCAAGAACCGCGAGCAAGCCAAGGGGCCGGCCATCCCCTCGGCACTGGCAGAGGAGCAAAACCCAGCATGGAACCCCGGAGCAACCGCCAGAAAGGAGCGGGAGAGCTCACCTGGTTGGAAACCTGGAGACTTCGCCGGCGGAGGTAGGAGGAGGACAGAGCACTGACCGAACGGAGCAGGAGAGAGATTGGGGCGGGCTCTCTTTCTCTCGGCCACTCCTTCACAAAACGAAGGCCTCGCTGATCTCGTCGAGACTTGTGATCGCGGCTATTCGCGAGTGACGAGTCGCTGCCCTGGTGTGTAAGTGTTGACCCAACACGTCCGCAAGCAGCGAGACAAGTGTGCGTGGGTCGAGTTATTGTGGACAGGCCAATCTACTTCGGCATTGGTCAAGCAGCCCATCGGGCCTGCCGACATTGCTGCCCACGTGGTATCTGTCTACAGTGGATTTATGCAGGAACGAAACGGATTTATCCGAGAAAAGATAGGATAATATTCATCGGATATTATTTGTATCCATACGGTTCAGTATCAAAAGTCCAAAACATTCGGATATCCGAAACATTATCTAAATCATTATCTAAGGAAAAAATACCCGAAATAATCAACAGTTAAATAGAAATTAATAAAATAATCCACCGAAAAAAATTACAAAAATAGCACAAGCAGCAACTCTGCGGCCGCCACCCTGCGAGGCAGCAAAAGAAGAAGAAAGGAGGAAGAAAAAGATAAAAAGAAAAAGAAGAAAGTTTGTGTGTGTGCACGCGAGATAGCATGCGGTACTGTGCGTGTGTGCGTGAGCATGCATGCATGCATGCTGTGCATGTGCGTGTGTGCTGTGCTGCATCGCGGTAATTTGTGCATGCGAGCTGGGAGCTCATGGGTGGCGGCACCAGAGGCGCGACCTCATGGTGGTGGCGGCTCTACTTGGCCACCACCGAGTGGCGGCTGCTTCTGCTGCTGCCACGCCAAGTGGCGACGACCATGCTTGAGGTGGCGGGGGCCGGTGCTATTTTTGTAATTTTTTCAGTGGATTATTTTATTAATTTCTATTTAACTGTTGATTATTTTGTGTATTTTTCCTTATCTAAGTTGCTTTAGACGATCGGTCGATCGAAAATTATTCGTACCATTTTTATCCCTAGATTTATGGCAATTTTATGGAGGTTTAAGTGCATCTCCAATGGTCCCATGTATAAGGAGTCTACCTAATTTTTACTTGTATGGAGAAGAGAAAGAAAGGAGACTATAACTCTTAGTTTAGACTTTAGAGGCAGTCTATAGTTAATTCCAAGATACATGTATATTACATATAGGGCCATATTAATTTTAGAGGCAATGATATACCTAGTCCATTGTAAAGGTTAGTTATATGCTATCTATAGATGATATGTCCATTTATTATAGCTAGTGATTGGCTATATCATTGCTGACCAACACTTTTAGGGCATCGCCAATGGTAGAGCCAATTGCTAGCTATAAGAAATGGACATGCCATCTATAGATATCATATAGATAACCTCTCCAATGGACTCCTTATTCTTCCTCTGTAATAGCGGCCTCTCCCGCGAAGGGTCTTTCAAGCCCAGAGCAAGCTGAGTGCTTAACACTTAGAATTAGTAGTACCGGCACCTTTGAATGAGCTATACAATGTCTCTTTCATCTTTTTCTCTCCACATAAGTAAAATGCTAAGTCGGTATCTTCATAGCTAGCTGAGTAAAAACCATTGGAGATGCTCTAAGGGCATCTACAATGCTACTCACACCCTAGCTATATCCTAATACTACTCATCCACTTTTTAATCATTATTCTATTTTCCCTATACAATTTCTACATTTCTCTCTATTATGTTTTACTCCAACCCTAGGCTAGGGTATAGGTGCCAAAAAATGTTATAGTAACCAACTGTTGCACCAATTTGGACAATGTTGTAGTATGTCAAACAAAAATATTACAGTATTTAAAATGTGAAACAAAAAATATGTGCTATGGAAACACTTTGAACAACTTGTAAAAAAAATCAGATGTGTCGACGGTTGGGATATCGGTCCCAAGTCAACTAAGGTTCTTGAGAAAAGAGAGATAGAAGACCTGCTGAGCAAGGCAAACAGCAATCAACGAGCAACAGGAAGACATAGGGTTTTTATCCTGGTTCGGGCCTCTCCGGGGAGATAATAACCCTACGTCCAGTCTTTTTTTATATCAAAGAGGATTACAAGAGGAAACTCGACGAGACAAGCAGGTCTCGGTGAGATTATGTGTGTACAGGAAGTAATATGCAATCTTTCCGTCGTGGACGTGCCCTCTACACGCCGTAGGGGCTTGGTTTATATAGCGTTGAACAACAGACCTACCGAGGGAAAATCGGGCCAGGCTAACTACGAGATCGTAACGAACTCATATACATGCCAAATACATCCCGGAGTAGATAAGGTATACTCCAATTCTTGGGGATCACGACGTCTGCTCCAATCCGGGAAACTACGTCCAGGTCTTCACGTAGCCGTGCAAAACTCTTGCTCGAGGCGGACTCGAACACAAAGTCTTAGGCCGTTACGCACCGTGCCAATCAGAAAGCTGTTCGGCAGGATGCACATGGACCTGAAAGAGCCCTCTAGGGAACCAGGCCCTAGGAGGCTGTTCGAATGGGCCGTCAGGGAGTGGGCCATGGCAATGAGCCGTGATTTTATCCCCGACAGCTAGTCCCCAAGACTCAAGTGAAAGGACTCACTAGAGTGGGATCTTCCTCTTGAGACTCCAAGTCACGAAGAGGGTATTTTTTCTGCTACAAAGACGTGCAACAGGCGACCGAACAGGTTATGGTTCAACCGAACAAGACTTGTTCGGGACCGAACAAACCGGCCCGGTGCGAAACAAATCTATTCGTCGAGCGAGGAACGACATCTGTCTGAAAGAGTACCCAAATTTTAAGTGAGATGAGTCATCTCCTTAAGGCTGAATGTCATCAAGGAGGGATTGGATTCTTAGTAGTGAAGAGCGTACACTGCATCCGGTAAGATCAGATCTTCCGGGAGAATAAACATGGCAAGTCGCGAGATGCACTTGTGTTGCTGCATCCAGGTATGAAGATACTTAGGAAAGCATGAACGGAAATAGAGGAACCACCTCTCGGGTTAGAGCTTGCCCGAGGAAATAGAGATTGCGCTCTCGAGCAAATGTCGTGCTCAGGAGCGACGGTGATGTGCCCCCAGACGTAGATCGTGTGCTAGGAGCAGACAATACATACGAGGGGGAAGGTGACCCGGTCCTCGAGCGTTGAGCTCGTCAAAGGAACCAGGTAAGGAGATCTAGTCCTCGAGCGCAAAGCTCATTAAAGGGACCAGAAAGTGCGACCAGGTGAAGACGTACCTGGTAGGAGACCAACCAGTCCCCGAGCGCAGAGCTCGTAGAGTTCGTCGCGGAACCAGATTCGCGCTCCGAGCGAAGAGCTACCCGGTGCGAGGTGATCCAGTCCCCGAGCACGGAGCTTGTCGCGGGGTCCAGACGCCCGGCGAAGAGCCGCCTGCGAGGTGACCTGCACTCGAGCACGGAGCTTGTCGCGGACCAGACGCCTTCCGGCGAAGAGTCGCCGGTCGCGGTGACCTGACCCGAGCACGGAGCTCGTCGCGGGGTCCAGACGCGCGCCCCGGGAGAAGAGCTGCCCGGTGCGATATGATCCAGTCCCCGAGCACGGAGCTCGTCGCGGGGACCAGACGAGCGTTCAGGGCGAAGAGCTGCCCGGTGCGAGGTGAATCACAACCCGATGCAGTCAGAGCCGCAAGAGAACGTGTAAAATTAACACTTTACCCATAACGTATTCCTTGCGACAATGTAAGCGTTGTCTTGGCAAGTGCAGAAACGACGCTTGGAGTGCCCGTTTCGATGAGAATCGATTTACGATAGGCTTGCCCGTTGCGATGAGAATCGGCTTACGATGGGCAGGACTCCGTTGGTGGCGCACTACCTTGACTTAGCTGAACTGTGAAGGTCAGTGCCGGGCAAAGGCAAGAAATCACACGCTGGTGAAGTGAATCAGTTCTCGGGCAAGCGTGGAGCATACCCGGAAAGAGAGGGATGCAGACATCGGTTTTGGTGGGGAAGCCTGGGACCTCGCCGCGACCATCACTGGCGTCCGATGTTCCCCGTTCCTGTATTTCCTGCAGAAGACAAACAAGAGACGAGCCAGCAAGGGGAAAAAAGAGAGCAAGTACAGGCTCTAAAAAGAGCAAAGCGAGTTTTGAAAAACACGTAAAAGACGACCTACCCGCACAAGACATAATTTTTCCCTGGTACGTCCCCCGATAGCGTTAGTGTCACCTCGGCGAATACGGAACCGACGCCAGGAGTTCCCGTTGCGATGAGAATCGGCTTACGGTGGGTAGACTCCGTTGGTGGTGCATTACTCCGGATTACCATGCCAGGAATGACGTAGCATGGATAAAAAAAACGTGTGCTGGTAAGTGCAGCCCCGCTGTGGCTAGGACCGCTAGCCAGGGAAGGCGATCGGGACCTTGGCCGCAGGCAAGACGTGCGAGACGAAATCTTATCCGGGCATGGACCCGTGTAGCATTGGTGTCACCTTGTCGGGTGCGGAACCGACGCCAGGAGTGCCCGTTGCGATGAGAATCGGCTTACGGTGGGCATGTCCGTTGCGATGAGAATCGGCTTACGGTGGGCAGAACTCCCTCGGTGGTGCACCGCCGGTTAACCGTAGCATGCAGTGTTGCGGATAAAAAGATATGCTCGGACGCGAGGAGCGCTACGGGAGCGAAAGACCGGGCCGATTTGTCCCTTTACTAACCAGGCAGGGGTACAGCGACGGCCCTGGGTTTATAAAGAGCTAAATGCGGATCCGGGCAACGAGGTTTTAGGGAAACAAATGTTAAGGAAAGGAAATGGAAAACTGAAAACGTACCGCAGGGTTGCCGAAATTCACGTGCATGTACTGGACGCTAACTTGTTTCGCAGATTCCTGCTGATCCGGAAGGAGTTTTGAGGTGAGACCAGATCCGTTGGAAATCTTATCGCGTCTGCTTTCCGCGAAGTGGTAGAACGCCCAAAACGAAGGTCGTTTGTGGCCGGGGCGTCCATTTTAGTGTGGACTGGTCAGGGAGGTTGTCGACGGTTGGGATATCGACCCAAGTCAACCAAGGTTCTTCAAAGAGGAGATAGGAGACACGCCGAACAATCACGAACAGCAACGAACAGGAGACAGGGGTTTTTATCTTGGTTCAGGCCTCTCGGGAGAGATAATAGCCCTACGTCCAGCCTTTCTTATATATCAAAGATGAATACAAGAGATGGCTCGGCGAGACGAACAAGTCTCGGCGAGATTATGGGTGTACAAGCGAAGATCAGGTGTCTAGTAGATACAAAAAAGCCAGATCAAGTCCCCTCTACACGCCGTAGGGGCCTTGTTTATATAGTGCAGAGCAAACCGACCCACCGAGAGAATATCGGGCCGGGCTAACTACAAGATCGTAACGAACTCAAACATGCCAAATACATCCCGAGGTAGATAAGGTAACCTCCTAATCTTGGGGATCACGACTCCTAATCCAATCCGGAAACCAACGTCCGGTCTTCACGTAGTCGCAGCGAGAACTCGTTCGAGCCGACTCAAACAGAATCCTAGGTCATGACGCACCGCGCCACCAAGAAGCTGTTCGGCAGATGCACATGGGCTGATAGAACCTTCGGAGCCGGGCCTGGTAGGCTGTTTGATCGGGCCGTCAGGGAGTGGGCCATGGCAATGGGCCGTAATTTAATCCCCGACAGCTAGCCCCCGAGACTCAAGTGGATGGACTCACTAGAGTGGGGTCTTCCTCTTGAGACTCTAAGTCACGAAGAGGGTATTTTTCCTGCTACAAAGACGTGCAACAAGCGACCGAACAGGTTATGGTTCGACCGCACAATACTTGTTTGGGACCGAACAAACTCGCCCGGTGCCGAGCAACTCTGTTGCGTCGAACAGGGAACGACATCTGTCCGAGCAGAGTACCAAGCCCTCAGTGCAAACACCGGAAAAAAATAGCCGTTGGCAGACTCCAACGGAACTTCTGTCATTGCTGCAGTGAAAAGCAGCGACCGCTTTTACCTAGCCGTTGTAGTAAAAACTAGCCGCTACGGGACAAAACCGTTGCGAATCGCTTATACGGACTATAAAGTACCCAAACCGCATGACCGCCCATACTGCTCTCGCGCCTTTCCTCTCTAAGCCCTAGCTCCAACCACGCCAAAGATCAAGTACCGAACTCCATCACCGACCCTGCTCGTCCAGCCCTAGGAATCGCTATGGCCAAATTCACGTGCACTAGCTTGACCGAGGAGGACCTTAGGATCTGGGAGGAGGAGGGCCACATCGACACCGTGGCCGGAGGTCTGCCGGAGAGGAGGATACTCCGGAGCCGCCGAGGAGAGTTCGTCGACTTGAGCAGTTCGCCTGCTCGGGTTGAGGTCTCTGAGGCGACTTCGTCGAGGCCTTCTTGAACATCGCCGATTGGAGGTGGCGAACCTCAATCCGAACTCCATCCTCCGGATGGCCGTCTTCGCACACACGCGAGGGCTATCTGAGCATCGATCCGCCGGTGGGGCTGTTCCTCCATTACTACACGATGTGAGGAGCAGCTCCGCCGCTTCAGCAGCTGGGTGCTACTACCTCAAGCTCCGGGCCACCGCAAACGCCAGCCGTACCCTCGCCCACCTCTTTCGACTCAATGGGCGCGTGGTGGGTGAGGTGGTTCTGACAAGCGCGAGCGGCGCAACAAATCGTCTTCACCGAGAAGGCGCCGGCGAAGGGGACGCCAATGCCTCGGCCGGAGATGACCGCCGAGGACTGGTACATGACAAGGAAGATCGCCTCCCTCGTGAGCCTTGGGCTCACGGGCAGGGAGATTATTCGGGACTTCACAGCGAACAGGGCCTGCCCGCTGCGGAGAAGGTCCTATCCCTTCTACAAGATAGAGGGATGGGAAGACATCACAAGGGAGAGCACGGGTAAGTGCCTTTAAGACTCAACCTCTAAATACATTCTTTCCTCCGAATAGGAACTAACAATCCCTTCTGTTCGGGCAGAGAAGCCAACCGACGCATGGGTGACCGAGCGGGTCGACGCCATGTTGAAGGCGGCGAAGAAGGACGGGGAGGTCACCGGCAAGGTGGCGTACACCTGCCCGCGCAACGTGCTTGTCCGCACAGACGAGGTAAATTACTTACCCTCAGCCTATGTTGCTAGACTTGCAACGTTGTTTAAATGCTAACGTCCGCTTCTCAAAACGCGCAGGAGGACCAACTGATCCTTGGAGGGATCGTTGAGGAACTCTCCGGGTCTGAGAAGGAGAAGGCGAAGAAGGGCAAGGCAAAAGCGGCCACAAAGCCCAAGGTGGCGGCCGAGCCTACGCGGAGCTCGCCGCGACACGGCGGTCGCCAGCTGTCGAAGAGACCAACTGCGGCGACCGAACGTACCGAGCAGACCAAGCGGGCGCGCGGTTAGCCCAGCGGGAAGAGACCATGGCCCTCTGGCTCGGGCGTTACACGCAAGCTCACCCTGGCCGCATGGATCGGCTGCAACAGGTCGCCGAGCAGAGGAGGCTCGAAGAAGAAGTCGCGCGCAAAGAAAAACTTCTTGCGCTGCGCGAGAGGAGCGCTCAGCTCACCAGGGAGCTGAGCTCGTCGCCACGAACACCCAAGGGCCAAGGCGGAGGAGCCGCCAAGGAGCCCCCGAGGAAGAGGCGGAAGGTTCCGACGAAGAAGATCAGGACCAAGCCTTCCACGGCAGGTATGTAGGAATCGATCTTCAGATCTTCCAACCTTCTGACCGCGTTAGACTTAACGATCATCTCTTTTTCATCAGCTGCCCAAGAAGAGACCGCCACAGACGACGTCGAGGAGGCGCTCGAGCGGTCGCTGCTACCCGAGCATCTGCGACGCGTCACGGCAAAGGAGGTGAAATGGCGAGCCTCAAGGACAAGTGGCGGCGTGGAGCTCTTGCCGCCAGGCTCCAATGACGGATCGACGCGCTCAAAGACGCGGTGGAGCGGCCGGAGGCAAAAGTGGCGGCGGGTGGCGCCACGGCAGCTCAAGGCAGCCGAAAGCGGTGAGTCGGCGAGCAAGGCTCGAGCGATCACCGCAAGGCCAAGACCGAGGAGGTCGAGGCCATCCGGGCGAGGCTGGCGCGCGAGCAAGCGAACAAGGAGGAGATCGAGCGCCCGAGCCAAGCCCGGAAGGAATCAAGGCTCGAGGCGAAGTCGTGCGCCTCAAGTTAGAAGTTGAGGAGTGAAGGAGCAGACTTGCTCTAAGTAGCACCGCATTTGTAATCGAAAGGGCCTTGTACCAAACTTTTGAGTAATGTAATAAAGTACTTACCTTTATTCCTGCAAAAAGAGCAACAAAAAGACAAGAACGAGCGAAACTAAGAGAAAAGCGAGCAGTGCTAGGAAGTTTAAGAAAACCGGTGAGCGCTACTGCTTAACTCCCAGCCCGTTGTGCATCTCGCTCGAAACCAGAGTTTGCGAACCCGAGCAGTGCACAAGAGAAAGAGCGACACCTAGCCCCGTGCAGACGATGCTCGAGAACCTAAGCTTGCGAACTCGAGCACGTGCGTATAGAGAAAGAGCGACACCGTACCTTGCTCGATTCGTTCCGTAGTCGCTCGTTGGCGTAAGTTAAGCGATTCGAGAGTAACCGAACAAGGAAAGTGCCTCGCGCGTGGGGCTTACGAGAGCGAGCTTTACCAAGTGGTCGCGCAAGCGATAAGTGCCTCTGCCGCGGAGGGCTTACGAGCGAGCTTAGCCGCAAGGTGGAAAGGCCGTGTTACGCAACCCCGAGTTTAGGAACTTATTGAAACCAGATACGGATAGGGAACAATCCTTAAGATTGCGGAGCCAAGAGTTCGCAAGGCCGGGCAGCCATCAAGTGTTACCAGAGAGAAAGTGGTAGTCTTCAAAAGACAAGAAGTGAAAAAGGCGCAGAGGCCGCGAGAATTCACTTAATTGTTGGATTGAACTTTATATGGTGCCCGGCAGACTTGGACGAACTAAGGCGCCAAGTTTACAAAAAGCGCAGGCTAAGAAAATGTAAAAGACCTACACAAAGAACTTACGAAGTGGTCGATGTTCCGAAGTCTTTGGTCGACTCTCTTCCGCCCTCCATAGCTGCTTAACAGCCCCGGGCGGCGGAAGAAACGATCAGAACGGGCCCTCCCAACGAGGAGTTAACTTGTTGGCATTGGACAAGTTCTGGACCACGGCCGTAACGAGGTCGCCCGCCTTCAAAGCCCTTGGTCGAATCGACTTGGCGGCGTGCGGCGAAGATCTTCTTGTAACGCGCCATTCGACTTGTGCCCGGTCGCGTGTGCCTTCGAGGAGATCGAGATCGAGGCGCTCTTGCTCGTCGTCAATTAAGTTGACCGAGCTCGTCGCGAAAGCGAACCGAGTACTGATTTCGCGGCAAGATGGCTTCGCACCATAGACCGCTTGGAAAGGAGTTTCCGGTCACCCTGGCCGTCAGTCTGCGAATCGCCTGAGGACGGAAGGAACCGTCAACCTGAGCCTTGTTGTGCTCGTGAGTGCAGCAAATACCCGCCGTTTAATACCTGGACTATCTGTCCGTTAGCTCGCCGATCGCTCCATTGCTCTGTGGATGTGCCACAGAGGCGAAACAGACCTTGGTACCCAGCTGTTCGCAGTATTACTGGAATAGCTCGCTTCGGAACGGGGTACCGTTATCCGTGATCAGTTTATGGGGAATCCCAAAGCGCGTGACCACGTTGCTTTTGAAAAAGCAAACAGCCGTTTTGGCGTGAAGAGACGACACAGGCTCTGCCTCAATCCACTTTGTAAAAGTGTCTATGGCGACGAGCAGGTGTGTATAGCCCTTGTACCCCTTAGGAATGGGCGAGCAGATCCGCACCCCATGTGGAAAAGGGCCGGGATGGGGATTGTTTGGAGCTCTTGGGCGGGCTTGTGTGCCTTTCGGGCGTGAAATTGGCAGGCCTTGCACTTAGTCACGATGTCCCGGGCATCTTGTAACGAAGTGGGCCAATAATAGCCCATGCGAAACGCTTTGCCGACCGAGTTCGAAGGAGGCATGGTTGCCACATGCACCCTCGTGTATGTCCCTAAGAAGGAACACACCCTCATATGTAGATGCACTTGGAGAGAACTCCCGAGCACCTTGACGGTAAAGGATGCCATCCATAAGCTTGTATGGGCAAGACGCCTTATAAGCCGAACGCTTCGGCCGTCGTCGGGCGGTCCCATCGCAAGGTACCGGACAAATGGCGTTGTCCATCCATGACACCTTTCGATAACGGAGACAGCACCACATCTCTGTTGCCTCGTCCGGAGACGTGATTGAGGGCTTGTGAAGGTGCTCGACGAGCACCTGCCGAGCAAGCGAGTTCGCGTGAGGATCCAAACTTGGATAGCTGGTCGGCCAGGAAGTTGTCCTTTCTGGGCACGAAGAGCACTTCGAAAAATCGAAAATGCCGCTCCAACTTCTTCACTTCAACCAGGTATCGCGCCATTGAGTCATCGCAGCACTGATACTCCTTGTTAACCCGATTGATGACCAGCCAGAATCTCCTTCACGCTTAGCCGTTGGACACCAAACGACTTGCACGCTTAGTCCCGCGAGAGGCCTCGTACTCTGCAGCGTTGTTAGTCGCCGCAAAGTGTAGTTGGATAGAATCTCGGAGTTGCTCTCCTTGAGGAGATGAGAACAAAACCAGCCCCGAGTTTCGGTCTGCGCGAGCCATCGAAAAACATGGTCAAGAGGGTTCATCAGGTTGCTCGGGTCGCACAGGATTTGGGCGGCAAGTCCATTCAACGACAAAGTCTGCTAGGACTGTGGACTTAATAGCGTTCGGGCGACAAATAACAGATCAAACTCGCTAGTTCCATTGCCCACTTGGCTATCGTCCGCTAGATTCCTTGTTCCGTAGGATTTCTCCCGGAGGGAACGTGGTCGGGACCAGATGTTGATGCGCTGGAAGTAGTGGCGAAGCTTCTGGAGGACATGAGCAAGGCATAGAGGAGCTTCGGACCTCGAGTAACGCTCCTTTGATCCGTGAAGTACCTCGCTCACGTAATAGATTGGTCGCCAGTATGCCTTCCCTTCGACCGTCAAGACCGCGCCACCGCTTGTGGCGTGCAACCTAGGTACTGATGGGAGCTGCCGCCATGCCACGGGTAGTCAAGGCGGGAGGATTGGACAGTATCGCTTGAGATCTGGAAGGATCTATCGGCTTCTTCCGTCCACTCGAAACCATTGTGCTTGCGCAGGCCTTAAAGAAGGGCGACCGCGTTAGCCTTGACGGAAATAAACACCTTAGAGCAGCCATCCGCCCAAAGGAGGCTCTGTACTTCCTTTATGGTAGTTGAGCTGCATATTTTCAATGGCCTCGATTTTTTCAGGGGTTGGCGAAATACCTTGCGAGCCAATGACATAACCGAGCAACATTCGGATCGAACACCAAAGGTACACTTCTCGGATTTAATTTTATTCGATGCTGGTGAGATTATGAAAAGTCTCGCGGTCTTTTACATGATCTGGAGCATACTTGCTCTTTACAACTATGTCGCCGACATAGACCTCCGAGTTTTTCCAGCATTTGCTCGGGAAGGTCTTCTCCATTAAAGCTACCGAACGTGGCACCACATTATTGCGCAGACCGAAAGACATGGTCGATAGCGAAAGTGCGAAAGGGGTGATGAAGGCGCCTTCTCTTCATCCTCGGGAGATGCTTATTTGGTGGTAACCGGAGTAAGCATCTAAAAACTCGAAAGCTGGCGTCCATGATCGCATCGACCGGTGGTCAATCTGAGGCGGCGGAAATTGTCCTTAGGACAAGCGGCGTTCAGATCTGTATGATCGACACATCCTCCACTTGCCGCCTTTCTTATTTACAATGACGGGGTTGGCTAACCACTCGGTGTGATCAACCTCGCGGATGAACCAATGAATGAAAGGTTTGCTGTCGATCTTTGATGATCCTGTTTGAATTCAGCGACGAAGCTTGGCGAGCAGCTTTTTGTCCCACGGACAACGGTTTGTGCTCGATTACCTCCTTGGGACTCGGGCATGTCAGATGGCTCCCAGGCGAATACATCTGCATTAGCTCGGAGGAAGGCAATGAGCTCGCTTTCCTATTTGGGGTCCAGATTGGCCCCCAAGTGAACTGTCTTGGAAGTATCATCAAGCGGCAATGGAACTTCCTAGTTTCTCCCCTGGTGAAGGGAGACCCTAGGCGTCGAGACTTGGTCTCGGAACTTGAGACAGCGGAAGTTGGTCGACCAGGCGAGGGATCGCTCGTCGCAATCCGAGCGACTTTGTAGTTGCCCTTGACCGTGATCACACCGTTAGGACCGGTATCTTCACGCAATGATAAGCGTGGTGGGACGACCATAAACTTACCGAGATGGCTCGCCTAAGATCGCGTTGTACGCCGATGGGAAGTCGACCACGTCGAAAGTGATCAACTCTGTCCGGAAGTTGCTTGGGTTGCCGAAGGTGACAGGCAGGACAACCTGCCCCAACGGCTTGACAGCTTCTCCCGGAACAATTTCGTAGAAGGGCATTGCGACTTCCTTCAGCTTGGAACGAGGAATTTGCATCTCGTCCAAGACTTTAGCAGAAAGCAAGTCCAAAGCGCTCCCGCCGTCCACTAAGACACGGCCAACTCTCGCGTTCGATGGTCGGGCGACCACCGATGGGGCCGTGAGGCTTGGTCATCCCATGGGGCAATCCTCCCGAGAGAAGGAGATGGGGACCTCGATCCACTTCATCGATTCAGCCGAGGTTTTGCCTTTTCGACGTTAGGACCTCCCGAGCGGCTTCCTTGAGGTCGCGCCGAGAGTGTAAGCCGAGGAGCCGCCGAAAATGACGGCGATATGGTTCACGGGCTCTTGATATTCATCATCATCTTCCGATCACCATCGCCGGTTTGGCGCTTAGCCTTACCGCATCACCTTGTTCGGGCGGGGTGGGCATTGGGCCCTTGCCGTTGTAGAAATCTTGAGCTTTGCGCCCAAGTTCTACGGTGGCGTATATCATACCGTAGTCTTGGTGGAACTTGCAAAATCGGTCGCCGGACCTTTCTTGCCTTGTCGCCTCCCGGCGTGCTTTTGCCCTTGTAATTATTGTTGGGCTTCTTCGCCCATCCTTGAGAGGAGGTGTGCGATCCATACCCTGACGGTATTGTTCGCATCACCTTTGTTCTTCTTCTTCGGGACTTCTTGTCACCGGGAACATTCTTCTTGCTCTTCTTCTTCTCATCCACACCAGTCAAGGCGCTACTTCGCCTTGTCGAACGCCTTTTGTCTTGAGCAACTTTACGCGCGTTAGCATAGCGGTCACCGCCTTGAACAGTCGTTGGCGGTCCAGTCTCGTTGATCTCGAGATCTGGGTGAGCCGCTTCGTCGCGGACTCCGTTTTTGAAGGCGCGGACAATGATTCATCCGAGATGTTCGGGATCGTGTTGCGGATCTTAATGAAACGCTTCACGAAGTTGTGGAGGGTCTCCCGTTCAACCGGATCATCCGTGCGATCATCCTCCTTACCTGACGTGCACGTAATAGCTCCGGAAATTAGCGATCGAGGCGTCACAAAGCTGGTTCCTTGAGTGATGGAACCCCGCCGATTGAATAGCCACGTCCGAAAGCACCCTCAAGGACGGTCGGGAGGTAATTAGCCATAACGAAGCTCGTCACCCCGCCGCCATGATGGCCGTGGCGTAGATGGAAAGGAATTCCTCCGGGTTACGAGTCCCATTGTACCTCTCCATGTGACCGGGCTTGAACTTTGAGGGCCACCGGACATCTCGAAGCTCGTCGAGAAAGCCCCGCAGCCCCGAGCATATGACCGACCACCTTCCCGGCAGAACCTAGTCTTAAGAAGGCGTTGGTCTTGTTCTTGCGGGGGAACTCTGCTGAACAGGATGACTCGGCTGGAGAAACTCTCTCGGGACAATCTACCACGCCCTTCCTCGTGGTGGCGACGACGCTCCTCACGAGGGGACCGTCCGTGATCATCGCGTCGCGCTTGCCCTGTGGTCGCGATGACTACGAGGACTTGGCGAAGCGACGGCGACCACGGTAGCCCGCTCATGGACAATGATCCTTCGATGGTGACGGGGTCACGCGATCGATCGAGCTGTCCGAATCATTCCGGCAGTTTGGTGCAGCCGCTGGAGGAGTTGTTGACCTCTCCTAGAGACTTTAGGCCTTGACCGGTCGCTCTAGGTTAGACGCATAAAGACGCCCATGCGGGCGAGATCAGCTGATTGGTGGATCTAAGGACCGTTGCTATAGCTTCGAGCCGTTCCGACTTTGATCTATGGGTCCCGAATCCTCGAACCATCCGCGTTACCCTGATCGAGTCCGGTCACGCTGGGAATTGACCCGATCAGGAAGCTTCACGGAGACTTAGCGCCGCACGCGAGGTGGGTCGCGACGCTGCCGCTACACGGTCGCGAAACCGTGCTAAGGTCGATTGATGGAATCGTCGAGGTCTGCGGCGAATGACGTCTTGCTTTCGCGAAAGACTGCAATTTCATCTTGATGCCGAGCAAAGTTAATCGCCCGACCTCGCCAGCCGCCACGTACGTCGCGGGATCCTCGAGGTTCCTACATCGCCATGTTAATGCCGCGGGGCCATGCGAAAGTATGCTAGACGGTGTCATCGCTGTGTCTCCACGGTGGAATCTACCGACATAGCCTTGGAATCGACAAATCTAAACCGTCGTAAAGATCATCGTTCCGTAGTCGCTGCCGATGACGGGTGCGATCTCGAGGCTATCTACGCCATGTAAGCGGAGACATCGCCTCGGATGCGGAAGCGTTCGAGACCGAACAGATCAATCTGAATCGACGAGGATGAGACATCCTGTCCTTCCGAGTCGTAGCCCTCGGGAAGTATCTACAGATCGGCCGACGGAGTTCGACATGCTCGATCTGCGTGTCCCCACGGACGGCGCCAAATTGTCGACGGTTGGGATATCGACCCAAGTCAACCAAGGTTCTTCAAAGAGGAGATAGGAGACACGCCCGAACAACCACGAACGACAACGAACAGGGAGATGTGGGTTTTTATCCTCGGTTCGGGCCTCTCGGGAGAGATAATAGCCCTCGTCCGGCCTTTCTTATATATCAAAGATGAATACAAGAGATGGCTCGTCGAGGCGAACAAGTCTCGGCGAGATTATGGGTGTACAAGCGAAGATCGGTGTCTAGTAGATACAAAAAGCGGATCAAGTCCCTCTACACGCCGTAGGGGCCTTGTTTATATAGTCTTGAGCAAACCGACCCACCGAGAGAATATCGGGCCGGGCTAACTACAAGATAAATATGAACTCAAACATGCCAAATACATCCCGAGGTAGATAAGGTAACCTCCTAATCTTGGGGATCACGACTCCTAATCCAATCCGGGAAACCAACGTCCGGGTCTTCACGTAGTCGTGCAGAACTCTGTTCGAGCCGGACTCAAACAGGAATCCTAGGCCGCTACGCACCGTGCCGACCAAGAAGCTGTTCGGCGGGATGCACATGGGCCTGATAGAACCTTCCAGAGAGCTGGGCCCTGGTAGGCTGTTTGATCGGGCCGTCAGGGAGTGGGCCATGGCAATGGGCCGTAATTTAATCCCCGACAGAGGTCGCGAATTTCGAGGTATCGAAGGCGATCGAGATCGAAGGGATCGATCTGTTCTGACAGGGGACGCGACATCCTGCCCTTCTGAGTCATAGTCCTTAGAAAGAGTTTTCTGGTCGCTGAACGAGTTCGACATGCTCGAACAGGCTTGATCTACTAGATCCCCACGGACAGCGCCAACTGTCGACGGTTGGGATATCGGCCCCAAATCAACTAAGGTTCTTGAGAAAAGAGAGATAGAAGACCTGCCGAGCAAGGCAAATAGCAATCAATGAGCAACAGGGAGACACAGAGTTTTTATCCTGGTTCGGGCCTCTCCGGGGAGATAATAACCTTACGTCCAGCCTTTCTTTATATCAAAGAGGATTACAAGAGAAAACTTGGCGAGACAAACAGGTCTCGGCGAGATTATGTGTGTACATGAAGTAATATGCAATCTTTCCGTCGTGGACGTGCCCTCTGCACGTCGTAGGGGCTTGATTTATATAGTGTTGAACAACTGACCTACCGAGGGATAATCGGGCCGGGCTAACTACGAGATCGTAACAAACTCATATACATGCCAAATACATCCCGAGGTAGATAAGGTGTACTCCAATTCTTGGGGATCACGACGTCTGCTTCAATTCGGGAAACTACGTCCAGGTCTTTACGTAGCCGTGCAGAACTCTTGCTCGAGTCGGACTCGAACATGAAGTCTTAAGTCGTTACGCACCGTGCCAATCAGAAAGCTATTCGGTCGGATGCACATGGGTCTGAAAGAGCCCTCTAGGGAACCAGGCCCTAGGAGGCTGTTAGAATGGGCCGTCAGGGAGTGGGCCATGGCAATGGGCCTTGATTTTATCCCCAACAAGATGCTTGGGTGCAACACTTTTTTGGATAACACCGGAAAGTAGACACTGCAATATTCAAAAGGAAATACAACATCGCAATATAAACAATGCATCATTTTAAAAAATTTCTTGTGATAATTGAATTAGAGCATCGCAACATTCGAGTCAAAATACTGGAACATTAGAATTAGAACATTGCAACAATGAAAAGTGGATACTGCAACAATTGATTAGATCACTTCAACATTCGAGTGAAAATAGTAAAACTTTTGAATTAGAACACTACAACATTGAAAAGTAGCTAACAATCGAATTAGAACACTACAACAGTTGAGTGAAAACATCGAAACTTTTGAACTAGAATACTGCGACATTGAAAAGTAGCTCGTGCGACAATTGAATTAAAGCACTACAACAATCAAGTGAATCGAAACTTTTGAACTAGAATACTGCACCAATGAAAAGTAATAGTGCAACAATTGAATTATAGCATTGCAACAATCGAGTGAAAACACTATAATTTTAAACTAGAACACTACAACATTGAGAAGTAACTGGTGCAACATATGAGTTAGAGCACTACAACAATTGAGGGAAAACATCAAAACTTTTGAACTATAACACTGAAACATTGTAAAGTAGATGATGCAACAATTGAATTAGAACACTTTAGTAGGGATGGCAAAAATACCCATGGGTCTGGGTACCCGCGGGTACCCGACCCGATGGGTCCGGGTTTGGGTCCAGGTTTGGACCCATGGGTATTTTTCTTCGGGTCCGGGTCCGGGTCCAAGTTCGGGTCCGGGTCCAGTTTTGGACCCATGGGTACCTAGACTCGGACCCAATTGAAGTGGTTGCCACATATCTCTCTGCACTCTGTCTCACTCCCGTCGTTCCCCAAAGCCAAAGGCCCAAACCTCCCTTTGGCCTCTTCCCCTCTTCACGCCGCCCCTCTTCCCCCAATCCCCATCTCACCGAGGCGCGGGCTCCTCCTCCACGGGATCCTCCACGGCGGCACGGCCTCCTCCCCAATGGCGGCGCCGCGGCCTCCCTCCCCGATGGCGGAGCGGGCTCGGGCTCCTCCTCCCACGGCGGCGCTGCCTCCTCTCCCGGCGGCGCTCCTCCTCCCCGATGGCGGCGGCTCAGGCTCCTCCTCCAACGGTGGTGCGGCCTCCACGGCTCCTCCCAACGGCGGCACGGCCTCCTCCCCCCGGCGGCGCAGGCGGCGGGCGGCGCTGCCTCCTCCCCGATGGCGCGGCCTCCTCCCCGACGGCGGCGGCTTCCCTCCCCGAGACCCAGACGGTTGTGGCTTCCATCCCCTCTCTATTGAGCTGAGACTAGACCCGATGGGTACCCATTCGGGTCTGGGTACCCATCGGGTCTGGGTCTGGGTCTGGGTTTGGACCCGTGCACACGTTCAGGTCTGGGTCTGGGTCTGGGTCTTTGTCTCGGGTCTCGGGTCCGGGTCCACGGAAGCTGGACCCGGAGGTACCCGGACCCATTGCCATCCTTACACTTTAGCATTCAATGAAAACATAAAAACTTTAAAATTAGAGCATTGAAACATTGAAAAGTAATTTCTGCATCAATTAAATTAGAGCACTGCAGCATTCAAGTAAAAACATTGAACCTTTTGAATTAGAGTACTACAAAATTGAAAATTAGATGCTACAGCATTAGGGATGTTTCAATAGTAAAACATTAGAAAAAAGAAAAAAATAGAGAAGAAAAAGAAATGTTGCATCAGAGTAAACAAGACGTTTTAGTACTTGCATGAGAATGTTTCAAGTTAAATTAATGGATCATCTTCTTCCTCAAATTCAATCACCTTCTTCCAAATTCGGTTATCTTTTCTAAATCTTGATAATCTTTTTCTTTAGATTGGACATGAGAGAGAAATGAGGTAGAAAGTAAATTAGACATGCAGAGAGAGGACGGTAATCGAGCATGGGGAGAGAGAACTAGCAACCAAGCTACCAATCATATTGTACAGTTCCTGCCGTAAATCATGGAAGCATGCATTACAAATCAGCAACCAGTTGCGTGACCCAACTGCTCGATTCGCAGCATCATGGCATGGGATAGACAAAACACACAGGTGCGTGTGTGAAGTTGACGGCATTGGATTCGTCGGAGTCCGCCGCCGCCCTCCAGAAAGAAACACCGGCCAACAAAATCGAAGAGCACTGAGGAGGAAGCGATCGACCAGCAGCAGCGTTGCATCAGTTGGTGTGTAGATCTCTCGCTCTCCCTCTCTCCTGGCTTCTCCTCGCGCTCCAGCCGCCCCCAGCGACGGCGGCGGCACTCGCCGCCGTCTGGCCTGCCGCAGCCGGCGGGCCTCTCGGCTCCTCCCTTCCCGCTAGCGCCAACTCCGTTCGGTGGAGATGCTAGGCGGGACTCGTCCCCTACCTTTCTCCTCTCACTGTTACCCCAGATCTAAAATCCCGGTCGGCTGCCGGCGAGGTCCGGCGTGGAGGCGGTTGTCGGTGCGGGGTGGGAGGCGGCGGGGTAGGGAACGGCGTTCCCCCACTCCTCGTTCTTCTCTCCTAGGTTCTGGGGAGCCTTCCAGACTCCGTCGGTGGTACGGCGGGCTCCAGCTGGGGACGCCATGGTGACGGCGACGACTAGCGACGGGGGAGGGCGGTGTCCTCCTCTTTGGTTGCTGGCGTTCGACGTTCTCTCCTCTTCGGCTTCGACGACTCCGACAGATCGTTTCAGTGATGGTGGTTTGGCGTGGTCGGGGAAGGTGAAAGACGATTGTATCTTGTTTATTCCTTTTTGTTCCTCAGCTCATGCGCCTATTCCGGGATCAGCCATGGCGACTGCTGTTGTCAGCTTTGGCTGACGGCGACGAGTGGTGTTGGTGTCTTGTTCGCCGGCGTCGGCGTTTCTTTCCAGATCAGGCTTGCTTCTGGCTGGCGTGGTGCTTTGACGGGGCAGGTGCTGTTTTGTGCTCTGCCTGTTTTTCTCGGCGACATGGTGTCGTGGATGAAAGCGGCGTGGTTCCAGGCATCGGCGCAGACGTCGTGGGGTTCCGAGATTCTTTCGCGGGGCTGTGTTTGTTTGCCTGTCGTCGTGCCGGTGTTATTTGTTTGTTTGTTAGGTTGTAGTGATATGTCTTCTTGCTGATTGTTGCACCATGCTGAGCATGGATGTGCCTGAGAGTTTCAGGGCAGGAGACGATATTTGTTAGTCCGTGAGTGGTTAGGATGGTTTTATGAGTGGCCTCGGACGTTCACTCTAGTAGTGTCACTTGTGGGAGTTTTTTTGTTGAGCCTGCGGTCTTTTACTCCAGTCCTCTGGATGTATCTCAGAGTCTGTCACCGGGGTTCCTTTTGCAGCTTGTGACCTCGGAGGGTCTGTATGAATTTGCTTGTAATCTTCTCTTTGATTGAAATGGAATGTGATTTCCTCTCAAAAAAAAAAAACGAAGAGCAGTGGAGCTAGCACCTAGCTGGAGAGTCGGGGAGGAAGAAATGTAATGTGGGGGCATGAGTGGTGACGGAGGCAATCGCAATCGTCCGCTTGTGGACCATTAAGCTCGATGGGCTGCGCATGCATCCGATGGCGTAAGAGACGCCCGATAAGGAGCATTTCCAGATAAATATTGTCATATATCATCCAGACAAATATTATCCGTATTCGATTATTTGCCATTCAGATAATTCCTCAAGATCCATAATACTTAACGTTTTAGGTTTTTCCTAAGTCAAACTTTTAAAACTTTATCTTTAAAATTTTTTTAAACTATTTGAGTTGTATACATAAAAATTGTATAAATTCGTCTTGAAAAATACTTTCCCAACATCATATGTTCGTGGATTTTGTAGATATATTTTATTAGCAATTGATTGGTCAGAGTTGCATTACAAAGACCGTGTCAATGTCCGAAACGACAAGTATTATGAAACTGAAGGCGGTATTATTCGTATATAGTCATATAGAAATGGATTGCGTTTGAGCTTATCTGCTCCATGCTCATCCAAAACATGGCACTACTACAGAAAGTCTTATAGAAGACACCTCATCACTTAGACTTGTGCTGAAAATCCGTTGCTGATAAGAGGTAGAACCGATGGTGCCACTTATCTGAGATGGTTCGTTTAAAAAATCGTCTCTGATCCCAGAGGTGTGCAAAAACCATCATAATTGCTTCAACATCCGAGACGGGTGTCGACGGTTGAGATAACGATCTTAAGTCGCTAAGGTTCTTTAGAAGTGAGATAGGAGACACGCCGAACAACCACGAACAACAACGAACAGGAGACAGGGGTTTTTATCCTGGTTCAGGCCTCTCGGGAGAGATAATAGCCTTACGTCCAGCCTTTCTTATATATCAGAGATGAATACAAGAGGTGGCTCGACGAGACGAACAAGTCTCGGCGAGATTATGGGTGTACAAGCGAAGATCAGGTGTCTACGTAGTGCTAAGATGTAAACTCGATGTCAGGTCCAGTCGTAAAACTCGTCCCCAGATGCGTCAACTCATGCCTCTACACGCCGTAGGGGCCTCGTTTATATAGTGCAGAGCAAACTGACCTACCGAGGGAATATCGGGCCGAGCTAACTACGAGTACGTAACGAACTCGTACCATGCCAAACACATCCCACGGCAGATAAGGTAAACTCCAATTCTTGGGGATCACGACTCCTAATCCAATCCGGGAAACCAACGTCCGGGTCTTCACGTAGCCGTGCAGAACTCTGTTCGAGTCGGACTCAAACACGAATCCTAGGCCGTTACGCACCGTGCCGACCAAGAAGTTGTTCGGCAGGATGCATATGGGCCTGATAGAACCTTCGAGGACCGGGCCTGGTAGGTCGCTCGACTGGGCCGTCAGGGAGTGGGCCATGGCAATGGGCCGTGATTTTATCCCCGACAGCTAGCCCCCGAGACTCAAGTGGAAGGACTCACTAGAGTAGGGTCTTCCTCTTGAGACTCTAAGTCATGAAGAGGATATTTTTCCTGCTACAAAGACGTGCAACAGGCGACCGAACAGGTTATGGTTCAACCGAACAATACTTGTTCGGGACCGAACAAACCCGCCCGGCGCCGAGCAACTCTATTGCGTCGAACAGGAAGCAACATCTGTCCGAGCAGAGCACTCAGCCTTCGATGCAGAAATCAAAAATCCAATCCCCAAGCGCAGAGCTCGTCGCGGGGACCAGACGCGCACTCCGGACGAAGAGCTGCCCGGTGCTAGGTGAATCATCTCCTTGAGGCTGAACGTCATTAAGGATGGATTGGATTCTTGGTAGTGAAGAGGGTACCACCGCATCCGGTAAGATCAGATCTTTCGGGAGAATGAACATAGCAAGTCGCGAGACGGACTCGTGCTGCTGCATCCAGGTATAAAGATACCCAGGAAAGCACGAACGGACATAGGAAAACCATCTCTCGGGCTAGAGCTTGCCCGAGAAAATAGAGACTGCGCTCTCGAGCGAAAGTCGCGCTTAGGAGCGAAGGTGATGTGCCCCCAGACGTAGATCGTGTGCCAAGAGCAGACAATGCATACGAGGGGAAGGTGACCCAGTCCCCGAGCGTAGGGCTCGTCAAAGAAACCAAGTAAGGAGATCCAGTCCTCGAGCACGGAGCTCGTTAAAGGGACCAGAAAGTGCGACCAGGCGAAGACGTACCCGGTAAGAGCCCGCGCTCCGGGCGAAGAACTGCCCGGTGCGAGGTGATCCAGCCCCCGAGCACAGAGCTCGTCGCGGAGACCAGATGCACGCTACGGGCGAAGAACTGCCCGGTGCGAGGTGAATCACAACCCGATGCAGTCAGAGCCGCAAGAGAACGTGTGAAATCAACGCTTTACCCATGACGTATTCCTTGCGACAGTGTAAGCGTTGTCTTGGCAAGTGCAGAACCGACGCTTGGAGTACCCGTTGCGATGAGAATCGGCTTACGGTGGGCATGCCCGTTGCGATGAGAATCGGCTTACGGTGGGCAGGACTCCGTTTGTGGCGCACTACCTTGACTTAGCCGAACTGTGAAGGTCAGTGCCGGGCAAAGGCAAGAAATCATACGCGGGTGAAGTGAATCAGTCCCCGGGCATGCGCGGAGCAAACCCGGGAAGAGAGGGATGCAGACATCGGTTTTGGTGGGAAGCCTGGAACTTCGCCGCAACCATCACCATAGACTGACGTTCCCCGTTCCTGTATTTCCTGCAAAAGACAAACAAGAAACAAGCCAGCAAGGGGAAAAAGAGAGCAAGAAAAGGCTCTAAGAAGAGCAAAGCGAGTTTTAGAAAAATACGCAAAAGACGACCAACCCGCACAAGACATAATTTTTTCCGTGTACGTCCCCGATAGCGTTAGTGTCACCTCGGCGAATGCAGAACCGACGCTAGGAGTGCCCGTTGGCGATGAATCGGCTACGATGGGCGGGACTCGTTGGTGGTGCATTACTCCGGATTACCGTGCTGTGAAGGGCGTAGCATGGATAAAGAAGACGATGTGCGGCAAGTGCAGCCCCGCTATGGCTAAGACCGCTAACCAGGGAAGGCGATCGGGACCTTAGCCGCAGGCAAAACGTGCGAGGCGAAATCTTATCTGGACATGGACCCGTGCAGCGTTGGTGTCGCCTCGGCGGGTGCGGAACCAGCGCCAGGAGTGCCCGTTGCGATGAGAATCGGCTTACGGTGGGCAGAACTCCATCGGTGGTGCACCGCTTCGGTTAACCGGAGCCGTACAGGCCGTTGCCAGATAAAAAGACATGCTCGTACGCGGGGAGCGCTACGGGAGCGAAAGACCAACGAGGTTTTGGAAAACCAACGCTAAGGAAAGGAACTGGAAAACTGAAAACATGCTGGAGTTACCGAGATTCAGCTCGAGTCCCAACTGACCGAGGAGAGACAGTCCTCCGAGGAGCTGGCTGATCAGCTCAAGACCGCCGAAGGCGCTTGAATCGAGCGAGAGTCGACGAGCAGCTTTTCCCGCAAAAAGAGCAAAGAAAAGACAAGGACGAACAGAAACCAAGAGCAAGACGAACAACGCTACAAAGTTTTAAGAAAAACCGGTAGAACGCTTAGCCTAACTCCCAGCCCCCGTTGTGCAGCTGCTCGAGGATCTAAGTTTGCGAACTCGAACAGGTGCACAAGAGAAAGAGCGACGCCGTAGCCCCCGGTACGGACGATGCATGAAGACCTGAGCTTACGACTTCAAGCACGTGCGTAGAGAGTTAGAGCGACACCCGTATCCTGATCAGCTCGTTCCAGGAACTGCTCATTAACGTAAGTTAGGCGATTCCGAAGGTAACCGAACAAGGAAAGTGTCTCTGCCGCGGAGGGCTTACCAGAGCAGGCTTTACCAAGTGGTTGTGCTGTGAGCGGTAAGTGCCTCTGCCGTGGAGGGCTTATGAGAACCGGCTTAGCCGCAAGGCTGGATGCCGTGTTACGCAACTCTGAGTTTAGGAACTTGTTGAAGCTAGATACGGGCAGGTAAAACCTTAAGATTGCAAAGCCAAGAGTTCGCAAGTCCGGGCAGCCATCAAGTGTTACCAGAGAGAAAGAGTAGTCTGAGAAGACGAGTGGTGAGAAGGGCCGCAGGGGGCCGCGAACATTCACCGTTCAATGGGTTGAACTTTACATGACAGCCCGTAGACTTGGACGAACTAAGGCGCGAAATTTGAGAAAAAGCGCGAAGCTAGGAAACGAAAGACCTACACGAGGAACATCTGAAGGTGGGTCGATGTTCCAAGTCTTGGTCGACTCTCTCCGTCATCCTTTGCCAAAGAACGCCCGGGATCCGGAAGGAGTTTTGATCCATCCCGAGCACGGAGCTCATCGCGGGGACGACGCTACGCCGGGCGAAGAGCTGCCGGCGAAGTTGATCGATCCCGAGCACGAGCTCGTCGCGGGGACCAGACGCGCGCTCCGCGAAGAGCTGCTGGCGAAGAAGATCCAGCCGATCCCGAGCGCGAGCTCGTTGCAGGGACGACGACGCCCGGGCGAAGAGCTGCCTGCCCGAAGCGAGCTTGTCGCGAGGACAGATCTGAAAAGCGATCGAGATCGAAGGATCGATCCGATCCGACAGGGACGTGACATCCTGCCCTTCTGAGTCGTAGTCCTCAGGGAGAATCTCCTAGTCGGTGATAGAGTTCGACATGCTCTGTCGGTGTAATAAATACCGGGGTACAAAGAGGCCTGGGAAGGCCGAGAGGGCCCCACGCGTCAGGCGGGCGAGCAAGGCCCAGTGGGCGAGCCCCTCGAAGGCAGGGAGGGCCCCACGCGTCGGCGGGCGAGCAAGGCCCAATGCCGTGGTGAGCCCCTCGAAGCCAAAGGGGCCCCACGCGTCGAGCGGGCGACAAGGCCCAGTGGCGTGGCGAGCCCTCAGAGGCCGAGAGGCCCCACGCGCCAGCGGTGCGTGGGCGCAGCCCTCTCGAAGAACAGGCGAGGGCCCAGCAGCGCCAAAGTGGTGCGTGGCGAGCCCCTCTGGAGGCGAGGCGAGGCCCAGCGCCCGAGCGGGTGCGTGGCGAGCCCCTCTGGAGACGAGGCGAGGCCCCGCGCCCGAGCGGAGTCGCGTATGGGCAGCCCTCTCAAGAACAAAGCGAGGCCCCAGCGCCAAAGGCGGGTGCGTCGTGAGCCCCTCTCGAGACCAGGCGAGGGTCCCACGTCGAGTGGGGCCCACGCGGCGAGAGCATTGCGAATGAGTCTTGGGACAAAGGCTCCCTGCTGCAAAGGACGGGCGCATTTAATGAGACATCACGCGGATAGGCACCAAGAAATGATTACCGCTCTGATGACCCTGCAGTCGAAAGGCACATCCACCGCGGGCGCAGAAGAATTGACCGTGAGAGAGGTTTGCTTGAGGAGGCCGCCCATGGCAGAGAAGGTGCGGGCCCCACCCGCAGACTCACCGGTGGATCGTCTTGGTCGAGGCCACTTATGCGAAGCATGTGAGGCCATGCATGCCCATGTATGGGCAGCAGCACGTTGCCTCTCTCTGCGTGTCTTGTCGATGTCTCGAGAGCATCATCGCTTACCTCCCTCGGCTCTCTCCGCCAACCCACGCTTGTATAAAAGGGGAGGAGAGAGAGGGGGACGGGAGAGAGAAAAAAGAGAAATACGAGCACTAGTATTCGTGCATTCGAAACACCACAGTAAACACATTCCCATTCAACCACAATCGAAAAGAGCTAAGGCTCGGCGGAGTAGGACTATTACCCGCGAGGGTCCGAACTCGGGTAAATCTGAAGTCGCTCCTTGTTGTGCCCGACGCCAAATCGAATCGAGCTTGATCGAGTTGGCTAGCAGACTAAAAATCTGACCAGGTGTGATCCGCAGTGGTTGAGCGGAGAACACGCCCGTCGATGGCGCCCAGTGGGGAGCGCTAGCATCGGTTCAAGCTCTTGACCCTTCTTCAAGAAAGCGATGGCGGAGCAAAGAGTCCGTGATGGAGCAGAAGCGGCCCGCTAGAGCCGCTGCCACGAGTCGGCCGCGCGATGGCGATGAATCACCCGGCGGTGGCCGCCCGCCTAGGGTTGGAGCCTGGCGAAAGCAACCGTCTCGGCCAAGCTAAGCGGCGCTGGCCTTGGAGGAGTGCACTCAAAGCCAGAACCTCCACGCTGCGAGGCCTTGTTGAAACCCACGGTTCCGGTGACTCCGGACTCCGGCGGCGCCGTGGTTGGCACCTTGGCCCTTCGTCGACGCCGCCCGGCGGTGGTGCAAGTTTCGGGGCGGGGAACCGACGTTTCGCGTCCTCCGTTCTTTGTTGCCCTCGCACTCCTCCCGGTGTCTCTGGTGAGGCGGGGCCAAGACGACAAACGAGCGACCCTACGGGGCTCGGCGGGCAGACGTCTGTGTGGCGCGATCTCCGGTCCCATCCGGAGGACCGCCACTTGCTGCATGGAGAAGACTCTGCGTGACAAGCTCCGCGACGCGACCGAGGGCGCGACTGTCGCCGCCGCCGGCGCTGGGACCAGAAGAGGGTTCCAGCAGAGCTGCCCGGCGATGAGGGTGGCGCTTCTTCAGCGCCGCCCTAAGCGACGAAGCGGCGGGCGAGGACCGCGTCAGAGCAGGAGGCTCCGGCGTCGGGTGCAGCGCCTTTTCTAGGAGTCTGCGCGCGTCCGATGGCGGAACGGTTTCGTCCGCCCCATCGAAAAATACGACGGCACCACCAACCCCGATGAGTTTTGCAGATTTATCTGACGGTGATGCGGCCGACGGAGGGTCGGGAAGGTTCTAGCGAACTACTTTCGCGGTCCTCACCGTGAACCCGCTTCGTGGCTCATGAACCCGCCCCGAGTCCGTGGGGTCATGGAAGGAGCTATCGGAGCTCTTCGTCACCAACTTCGAGGGCACCTTCGAGCAGCCCGGTAGAAGACGACCTCCACAACGTGGAAGCGAGAAGAAGGAGAATCATTGCTTGCGACTATATTGGCGCTTCACCAGTCCGCAACACCATCCCCGACATCTCCATCGACGCCATGGTCACGGCATTCGGAGAGGCGCCCGAGACCCCAAGGTCAAAGAGAAGATGGCCACCGCAGGATCAAGGCGACGGAGGAGTTTTCACCTTGGCGCAAGTCGCCCTTCAGCGAGCTTCGCATCCGCCGCCGGCTGCGGCGGGGGCCAGCTGCGATAGCGAGGCCGGACCTCGAGGAACCCCGCGGCAAGGACAAGAAGAAGCGCAAAGCGGCGAGACCGGGCAGGTCATGGCCGCTAAGCGCGACGCAACGGCAACGACCGCGAAAAAGAGGAGGAGGTCGCGGCGCCGCGGGTACGGTCCACGTAAAGGCGGCGGGCGGCTACGGCGATCGCCGTGGCGCGGCGCCCCCGCGCCGCGACGAAGGGCGAGACCATCGCCCGTGAGTGGGACGGAAGGCCCCATCTTGTCCCATTCACGCAACAATTCCCACGACTTGGCGGATTGCCATGTCGTCAGCAAGATGGTGGACAAGCGAGTCCACGAGCAGCAGCAGGCGTCCGGCAGTGGCAAGGGCAAGGAGACGGCTTCGCTTGGTTTTCAGCAGGCGGAGCGCGAGGTTGCCGTCATCCACGGCGGTTCGGCCACCTATCCGTCCCACGCTAGCTTTAAGCGTGCGATGAGGGAGGTGTCTTGCCCGCCGTACCGGCTTTGGGTCGGTGAAGGCGTGGCGTGGTCGGAGCGACCGATCGCGTTCGATCGAGCCGATCACCCAACGATACCGCCGCCCACGGGCATCTCCCGATCGTGGTTCGCCCATGGTCCGGAATATAAAGCTAGGGCGGGTCTTTGGTAGACGGAGGAGTTCCTCAACCTCCTGTCCGCCGGGGCCAAGGGCGCCCAGATCCAGCGGCGGGAGCTTCGCCTAACGCCCCGTTCTTGACGCATCGCGCCGGGCCGAGTCCGTCCGCCAGGCGCGTCGATCTCCGGTGGCGTTTGGAGGCTCACAACTTCCGCACCGAGATGCTCGAGTTGAGTGGCGGACTTGATCTCTCTAACGCCATACTAGGTCGGCGGCGGCCGACCGTGTTCATGGCGGTGTGCCACTATCGTGCTTTGGTGGTGAAGATCCGGGCCACCGGCCCCATCGTTTTGAAAGTGGACCGCCGGGGCGCTCCGCTGCGACAAGGGCGCCCTGGCGTTGGCGAAGCGTCGGTGCCGAAGGCGAGGCCGACTGCAGGAGCTCCTCCGGCGAACCGTGCCTCCCGGTTCGTCCGCGGAGGTTAAGGCGGTCTCCCCTGGCGAAGTCGAACCGGCGAACCGTTCGGGTGGCGCCTCTCTCGGCGCCAAATAGGAAGGCGCTCGTCTCCTTCCTCGATCCTAACGCAGACGTGTTTGCGTGGCAACCGTCGACATGGCCGGGGTCCCTGTGGAGGTGATTGAGCACAAATTGGCGGCGTTCCCGCGCCGCGACGGTCATCTGAAGGTCGGAAGCAATCGGTGGAGCGCCGAAAGTTATCCGCCAGAGGTGGACAAGCTCTTAAGGGCGGGTCGTCCCGCGATGTCGCCCATCCTGTGGCTCGCGAACCCGTCCTCGTCAAGAAATCAGCAGGCGTTGGAGGATGTCGTGGACTTCACCGACCTCAACAAGGCGTGCCGAAGGATCCGTACCGCTGCCCGCATCGATCTCATCGTCGACTCAAGCTGCGGGTGCGGCGGTATGTTTTACGGATCGTACTCTGGTACCACCAGATTAGCATGGCGAAGAAGATGAAGACAAGACCGCTTTCGTTACGCCCATGGGCGTCTCATCGCTATACTAAGGATGGCGTTGATCAAGAATCAGCCCAACCTATCGGCCCCATGCATATCGCTCACCGCTCCCAAATAGGGCGGAACACGGAGGTGTATGTCGATGATCCGGTGGTGAAGTCCAAGAAGGCGGAGGAGTTGATCGGCGACCGGAAGAAACCTTCACCAACTTTGAGGAAGCATCGCATCAAGCTTAATCCGGAGAAATGCGTGTTCGCCGTTCCGTCAGACAAGCTAATGGGATTTCGCGTCCTCAGGAGGGGATTGAGGCGAACCGACAAGATCGCGTGATCGAGAACATGAAGCCCCGACGCGACTTGGCAGATCACGGTGCTTGGTGGGTCGCTTGACCTCCCTGGGCCGCTTTATAGCTCGCTGGGGATAAAAGTCTCCCACCGCTCAAGCTCCTAAAGAAGACCAACCGATTCGAGTGGGCGGCGGAGGCGCAGGAGGCGTTCGGCGGTCGAAGAAGTATCTTACCTCCCGCCCGTCTGGTCGCCCAGCACCCGGCGAGCCGTTGATCCTCTACGTCGTGGCAAACCCCAGCGGTCGGCCTTGAGCTGTGGTGGCGGAAAGAGAGGGTTCAGCGCCCCATTTACTACGTCGGCAAGGTCCTCCACGACGCTTGAAACAAGGTATTCACAGACACGAAGATGCTCTCGCCGTCTTGGCGGCATCCAGCTTACGTCACTACTTCCAGGGCGAAGTCACAGTGTTGACCAAGTATCCCTGCGGGAGATCCTCTTCAACGAGGCGACGGGTCGAATCGCCAAATGGGCCATGGAGCTGGCGGAATTCGATCTCAAATTCGCTCCCCGAACGGCCATCAAAGGGCAAGCTCTGGCGGAGTTCATCAGCGAGTGGACTCCGGCGGACACAGAAGCTGAAGACACCCCAGCACCCTCGCCGTGGACTCTCTTCTTCGACGGCTCATTCCGGCTGGAGGGGGCTGGGGCTGGCGTCGTCCTGGTGTCTCCCACCGGCGATGTCGTCCGGCACCTGGTGGTGCTGGACTTCCGCGCCACCAACAACGTCGCGGAGTATGAAGGACTGCTCGCCGGGCTCAGGGTGGCTTCGACCCTTGGCATCCGGCGGCTACAAGTAAAAGGCGACTCTCTCCTGGTCATCAACCAGGCGAGGAAGGATTTCTCTGCTTTCGGATCCGTCATGGCGGCCTACAGCGGAGGTGCACCGGTTGGAGCGGCACTTTGAGGGTTTGGGCTTCGTGCACGTCCCTCGCCGCGACAACTACATGGCGGATGAACTGTCCCAGATTGCCTCGTCGAGGGCACCTGTTCCGGCTGGGGTCTTTGAAGAAAGACTTACGCGGCCGTCCGTCGCAGCCCCCAATTCTGGCGGGGACGACGCTTTCCCTGACGCAGCTCCCACCTCTGGAGGAGACGTCACCGATCCTGCTGCAGCTCCCCGGTTAGAGGGAGGAGGCGGAAGAACTGCTGAGGCGAAAACGCCAGGCCAGGCGGAGTACGTCGGCGACAATGTACAGAACGTCGTCACACTCGTCCGGGAAGGTCAGTGGATGGATCCGATCCTAGCCTACCTGCGGGATGGAGTGATCCCCGACGATGACGTCGGTGAGAAGATAGCGCAAGGCCAAGCGCCACGCCAGTAGGTGGGGACCAGACGCCCGAGCGCAAATGGAGTTCTCTTGAAGTCGTCACTCGAAGCGGGAGGAAATTCTCTCGAGATCCATGGAGGCATGTCGCGGAGCCATTGAGGAGCGGGCGTTGGTTGGGAAAGCTTTCGCCACGGTTTCTATTGGCCTCCGCCCTCCGTGATGCCTTCGAGCCGTGAGGAGATCGGCGTGCCAATTTCATGCTAAGCACATCCACCGACCGCCCAGCGCCGCAAACCATTCCGCTCTCCGCCGTTCGCGATCAGAAATTTGAACATTCAGGCCCGTTCATGGGCGGCGGAGGATATACTCATCTGTTAAATCGCCATCGACAAGTTCACCAAGTGGGTTGAAGCCTCGCCGGTCCCGGCGATCACATCCGCAACTGCTATCAAGTTTATGAAAAGCATCTTCGTCCGGTTCGGTGTCGCCAACAGAATCATCATCGACAACGGCGCCGCCTCAAAAGCGATTTTCAAGGCGGTGCGAAGGGTTGGGTACCAAGTCGTGCTTTGCCTCCGTTGCACATCCGAAAAGCAATGGGCAAGTGGAGCGGCGAACGCGAAGTACTCAAAGGGCTCAAGACAAGGCGTTCGACCGCTGGAGAAGCGCTGCAAGCGCTGGGCGGAGAAGTTCCCACCGTATTGTGGTATTGCGAAAACTCCCAACAGAGCCACCGTGAGACCCCTTCTTCTGGTGTATGGCTCGAGGCGGTGCTCCCATCGAGCTCGCCTTGGCTCCCAAGAGTGGCGGCGTTCAGCGAGACCAAGACCACGACCGGCGTTAGGATGAAGTAAATCTCCGGAGGAGATCCGAGACAGGCAGCTATCCGGGCGCCAAGACAAGAAAGGTCGGCGGTGATTGCGCCGTTATCAAGCAAGGCGGGTGTGTGTGAGAACTGGCGATGGGCGACCTCGTTCACAGAAAAATCAAACGCAGTGGGCGCAACAAGCTGCTCTCCCTGTGGGAGGCCCCTTCAAGGTGGTCTCGATCTCCGCCCGAGCTCGGTCGGGCTCGCATTCGAGGACGGTCGCGAATTGGCGAACACTTGGAGCGTCGAGCGGTGAGGAAGTTCTACCGTGAGGTAACAGTCCAAGAGCTTTTTGGCCTTCCTTTGGAGCCGAATGGCGAGTCTTCTTCCTTCACCGCTTCGCCTCGGGGCTGCATTGTACAAAGTCATCTTCAATAAGAGATAAGTTACATCTCCTTGTGGGCATCTGTTTCTTTTTAGCCTCAAAAGTCTGTTAGAAAGCATTTTATCGAAAGTCGGCGTGAAAAAAGTACTCAAGGCAGATGGCCCCTTAGTTCTGAGGATTAACGCCTCTGCTCATGATTAGGCGAGAAGCGAGACGAAGCGGGTTCTAGCCCGGTGTGTCGGCTCGGTCTAGGCAATGCGCCAACAATGCACCGGCGACTAGACCACTTCAAAGCTAAGTTCTCGCCACGCGATGTCTAGGGTCGGTTCGCAAAGAGGCCATAAGGGTTGAAGTAACCAGATGCTCGAGGAAAAAGCTCACTTTCAGTAAAGCTCGTCTAAAGCTTTTTGGCGATCGGTGGCTTAGCCTTAGAAAGGTCTGTTAGAAAACATTCTCTGAAAATTCGGTAGCGAAAGTACTTATGGTGATGGCCCTTAGTTGCAAAACAAACGCTTATAATTCTGTTGGTCTTGGCGGCGACGGAAGCGGGCTCTAGCTCGGTGTGTCGGCTCGGTCTAGGCAATGCGCTAACGGCGGCACCAAATGACTAGACCACTTCCTGAAGCTAAGCGCCGCCACGTAATGTTTAAGTCGGGTTGCGAGAGGCCATAAGGGTTGAAGTAACCAGATGCCTAAGAAGCAGCGCCACTTCGGCGAGCGTTCATCTAAAGCCTTTGGCGGCCAGTGCCCCAATTCAATTCCATGAGTTAAAGTTGTGCGAAGTTCAAGTGAGACTCACAACAAAAGAGCAAAAGTTTGTTTGCATTGATAGGCAACATTTACAAGGCAAAAAAGCGGGGAGTCTCGCTACTCCTCCTCGTCTTCGTCTTCACCGAGCGGCGCCCCATCATGGACACGCGGTCGGCGGCACGAAGACTTCGGCCGCTTACTTGATCCTCATCAACGGTGGAAGCGGGCGTAACAGCTCGAGGCGGTGTGGCATCCCATGGCGGCCCTTCTTCGCTTGGGAGCCATGGAAAATTTGGCGGTGGCGCTAGCGAAAACTTGCGGCAATTGGCGAGAGGCGTGGTAGCGGCGAAGAAGGCGATGGGCGGCTTGAAGACTTAGCGTCTTGGAAGGATTAGCGCAGACCGAGAGAAGCATTTATAGGCGTGGGCGCGGCGCCGACGGTTTGATTCCGCCTCACGCAGCTGCGCGCCCATCATTGCCCGTGAGTTTTGGTTTCCGCAGCGCGTAGTTCCCCAAGGAAGATCGTGTGCGGTGGAGAATCAGGCGTCTGCATTGTCGCGGTGGTGGGCCCCCACGATTAGTCTCCGCCGCACAAGGAACGGAAAAAATATCTGCGCGACGATTCGCGTATCATGGTGGACCCGGCCTCTTGTCGATTGTAATAAATACCGGGGTACAAAGAGGCTGGGAAGGCCGAGAGGGCCCCACGCCAAAGCGGGCGAGCAAGGCCCAGCCATGCTGGCGAGCCCCTCGAAGGCAGGGAGGGCCCCACGCGTCGGCGGGCGAGCAAGGCCCAGCGCGGGCGAGCCCTCGAAGGCCAGGATTAGCCTCAGAGGCCGAGAGGGCCCCACGCCAGGCGGAGTGCGTGAGCGAGCCCCTCTCAAGAAACAGCGAGGGCCCCAGCGCCAAAGTGCGTCGTGGCAGCCCCTCTGAGACGAGGCGAGGGCCCACGCGCCCGAGCGGGCGCGTGGTGAGCCCTCTCAAGACCAAAGCGAGGCAGGGTGGGGCCCAGCGCGGAGCATTGCGAAGGAGTCTTTGGGACGAAGGCTCCCTGCTGCAAAGGACGGCGCGCGCATTAAATGAGACATCACGCAGCGGATAGACAATGAAGAAATGATTACCTTCTGATGACCCTGCAGTCTGGCGGGCCATCCTTGTGGGCGCAGAAGAATTGACCGTGAGAGAGGGTTTGCTTGAGGAGGCCGCCATGGCAGAGAAGCGGCGTAGGCCCCACCCGCAGACTCACCGTGTGGATCAGGCGGGTCGAGGCCACTGCGGCATCGCGAGAGCTGGCGCCATGCAGCATGGGCAGCAGACGTTTAATCTCTTCTATCGTGTCTTGTCGATTATCTTGAGCATCAGATTGCCTACCCCTCGGCTCTCTCACGTCCCACGCACTTGTATAAAGGGGAGGAGAGAAAGGGGGACGGGAGAGAGAAAAAAGAGAGATACGAGCACTAGTATTCGTGCATTGAAACACCACTGTAAACACATTCCCATTCAACCACAATCGAAAAAAGAGCTAAGGCTCGGCGGAGTAGAACTATTACCCGCGAAATCCAACTCAGGTAAATCTGCGAGTCGCTCCTTGTTGTGCCCGACGCTCAAATCGAATCGAGCTTGATCGAGTTGGCTAGCAGACTAAAAATCTGACCAGGGGTGTGATCCGCAGTGGTTGAGCGGAGAACACGCCGTCATGCTCGATCTGCGTGTCCCCACGGTCGGCGCCAATCGCCGACGGTTGAGATAACGATCTCAAGTCGCTAAGGTTCTTTAAGTGAGATAGAGACACGCCAACAACAACGAGCAGGAGATGTGGGGTTTTTATCCTGGTTCGGACCTCTCGGGAGAGATAATAACCTTCGTCCCAAATTTCTTATATATCGGAGATGAATCAGAGGTGGCTCGGCGAGACGAACAAGTCTCGGCGAGATTATGGAGTGCATGGCGAAGATCGGTGTCTACGTAGTGCTAAGATGTAAACTTCGATGTCGGTCCAACGTAAAACTTCGTCCCCAGACGCGTCAACTCGTGCCTCTACACGCCGTAGGGCCTCGTTTATATAATCTGAGCAAACCGACCTCTGGGGAATATCGGTAGGCTAACTACTGAGCACGTGCTAACTCGTACCATGCCAAACACATCCCACTACAGATAAGGTAAACTCCATTCTTGGGGATCACGACTCTAATCCAATCCGGAAACCAACGTCCGGGTCTTCACGTAGCCGTCGCGAGAACTCTGCTCGAGTCGGACTCAAACATGAATCTAAGCCGTTCTGCGACCGCGTCGACCAAGTCGTCGTTCGCGGGATGCGTATGGGTCGATAGAACCTTCGGGGACCGCCCAGTAGTACATTCGACCATTGGGTAGTCGTCAGAGAGTGGCCAAGAATGGTAGTGATTTTATCCCCGACAACGGGTTTGTATGAAATCGTCTTAGATACTATGAGAGATGATTCGTACAAAAAACTATCTCAAAAAAGGGCACCATCTGAGACGGTTTTATAAGTGAATCATTTTTGATAGTATCTAAGACGATCCTTCCATGTGACTGTTAATGGATGGCGCTTATCAGAGACGGTTCTTCCTTTTGGAACATCTCAGATACTTCTCCCCCACGCGTTTTTAGCTTCTGTGAAGCTCGTGAGCCTCCCTCCATTCCATTCTCATATGAAGTGCATTGCCATTGACTTCCATTTCATTCGAGATCAACTTGCATAGTGCACACGCGTGAGCTCTCCTCCCTGCCCTCTACTCACGTCCGTTTGCCGCCTCTGTCGTTGCTTGCCCGCTGCTATTGTCGTAGTCCTCTGGAGGGCGCTGCCATTGTCGTAGTTGATATCCCCATCTCGCACACCCTGCGCCCGTTGCCATCACCCGCCCATAGGTCGTCGTCGTCGTCGTCCGCCTGTCCTCGCTGTCCCCATCGCCTGCCCTCCCACCACTGTCGGTGCCCGTCGCCTTCACCAGCTAGGCCCACACGTTGCTGCTTGACGTCACCCTCACCGTCGCCCAGGCGCACGTTTGCTGCCCCCATTCGCATCACTGATGCTCGCCGTGGATGTCGCCCCAGCCTCCGAACGCTTCATCTGCATCGCCTTTGATCCCTACATTTCGCGGTGAATATCTCATGTATCCAAGCATATATGTTTGCTTGGAGCTCGGGAAAAAATGTTCCACGCTTTTCTACAACTCATATGCACTATACCAAAACAAATTATATTTACACACACGTGTGTCGGTTCAGTTACAACCAGCATAGATAAGATCGTTGGTGTCCCTTTAGCGACATCTTATATGTGTCTATTCTAGGTAGGACCCAACACATGTAATATATATTTGTGCTGCGTAGTACTTGGAACAGGAACGTCTAAAGTTCTATCTCCTGATGTGTAGTCATATGTACTTGTTGGTAATTAGAATCAACGCATATAATGTTTGGCCTCCTGAAAAGCTTTGAGCAATTGTTTTTCCATACTATACCTCTCGATCTCCATGGACAAGATATTTCTCATCTCCAAAACTTTTGATCAATCCCCTATTTGCTAGCCCTCCCAAAATGTCATCTCCGGTCTTGTCTCCTCCGCTATCTCCACTTGCCTCGCCATGGTCGTCATGGCCATTGTCCGCTTCCCAATTGCTATCCATCTATGCTTGATCGTTGCTGCTTCCCTCTTCTTTTTAGAAAAGAAGGCCTTCAAGTAGTAGTAGGAGCTAACCGGTGAGGATTCGGAGGAGCACATGGTCGATAGAGGAGGGAGGAGCAATTGGCCAACAAGAAGGAGGATGAGCTCAAGGAGGAGCAAAATTAATCCTATGTCATCGAAAAGTTCTCAATTTTGATTTATATTATCGATAGAATTTGATGCATTTAAATACCATGAAAAACCTACGTTCTCTCTGGTGACTAATATTATCACAACTAATGTTAGACAAGTAGAATAGATACTTTTGTGGCGGAAAATTTGAGCGCCATACTTATGGCAAAGTTAGACAAAAAAAAATGAGTATATAACGTGTGAGACAGCTAGCCAAAAAAGTGTGATAAGATATAAGTGTGTCACTAACCAAACACCTTTTAAAGAATGGCGCGTTATGTTAGACGTGGCAATGTTAGTCATGAACCAAACAGACCTCTCCCCTTAAGTCCACGTTTCTTACACATTCCGAGTTCCCAACTCGGGCTTTCTCCCGAGGACGTCGCCGGCGCCGACTGCTTCCGCCTACCGTCTCCACTCCGTCTGCCCGAGGTCGCCGGTGACAACGAGCTCGACGGGCAGGGCGGCGGTCGCTAAACTCGTTTCTTGGCAGGAGGGCTCGAGCGATCCGACGTTTCAGGCCTGCAATCTTTCGTGACTGCCTTTCTCAACTGAATTACTGAACGATGATGGGGTTCAGTCCTTCAAGTTAGCTTTTCTTTAACCCCTTCTCGGTTTAGCTAAACCTGTATGGGTTCTTTCTTTTCTCTGTTTTTTTCTTCTTCTTCGTTGGTGATCCTTCGCTGTTTCCGGTTGCTTGGTTGTTTCAGTGATTTTGCTGGGTCGAGCTAGCTGCAGGGCGGCAAGCACCTGATGTGGTGGGAACTGAGAACTGAACAAGTACTTCAAGTGTTTGGTTAGTTCTGCTGCAGAGAATACTGAACAAATGCTAAGCATCAAAAAGGCCTGCACGCTGGCAGCAAGAGTACTCGCCGCCGCAGGCGGCGGTGGCGCCGCACAGAAACGCTAGAGAGCCCAGGCCGTGTGTCCGAGCTGTCTCCGCTTGCTCACCATGGCTCCGGCGAGCAGGTCACACCAACAGTACGCACTGGCGATGTCTCCCTCGGCACCGACGTCGGACGATGGCCCAAGGACGACGTCCACGGGAGATTTAAGTATTTAACGGATGGATGCATGGAATTGTAACACCCCGACCTTCCCCAGGCCCAAGGTGTTATCAAACTCCTCTAGTTAAAAATTTCGGCAGAACTTCCCCTAAAATTTGGACAACCAAACAGAAAAAAACACAGCAGTAACATATCAAATAAGAACATACATCCAATGGTTAACGAACCAAAGTCAACACTTGGCATAAAACACATTCACCACTAACAGACAATAATCAGAGGATTTCAGAGAACATTAGCCGTCCAGACCAAGCAAACTCTAATAAGGCAGGTCACTACATAACAGACTAACATACAGGCTTAAAGACAAATCATTGAATTACTTAAGTATTTGGTTGACTGGCTCGAGTGATGAGTAAAAGTGTGAACTACGTCCCTTTCCCACAAGTACTGCTTCAATCATCACCTAAGAGCAGCAAAAGAGAACATGTGAGTCCAAGACTCAGCAAAGTACATAATAGCGAGGTTTAAACATGAACATAAGCACTATCAACATAATCATCAATCACCGCTCCATTCTTTCAGCATATGCTCAATGCAATGCAATGCAATGCATCATGATCTATGACATTGTGCGCACTGGTATCTGAACGTACACCCGTCGGTGTATTGCTCTGCTCCATCCCGTGGAGGTGCTCACCGAAGTGAGTCTTCCCCGCCATCCCGTGGCGGGTGCCTACCTCTGTAGGTCTTACCAAGAGCACGCCGGATTAGTCATGTAGCTTTTCCATCGATCGGACCCGTGACTCACCGATCTAGCTAGCTATATGACTTTCTCACCGCCCTGGCTCGTATGCATGTTTTTATGAATGTATGTAACATAAATAGGGTTAACCATCATATCTCATCATCAATCCATAATTTCTCATCATCATCCCTCATCCATTCTTTCATTTCTATCCCTGTTCATCCCTACATTTGTTAATCCATAGTTGCTATCCATTCATTCAGCTATATCATGACATCATTAGTAAAAACAAAGCACAATCAGCATCAAGCTACCATCACCATCCTCACAACCATTCATCAACACATTCAGTATTTTAGTCAAGCCTAAATACCACATATCGTCATTTGGCTCACGCTATCATACTCATGACATTATGTACTTGCCTCGGTTACCAGGCGGAGTGGACGGACAAGACGTCGGTGCCATCCCCGAAGCGTCACCTACAAATTCAAGCATGGCAATCAACCGATTTAATACGCTTAATAAGCAATATACATATTCAGTATTCTATCTAGCTCTTCCCCTTTCCAACCCCTAACACAAAAGGCTTCCAATTTACCACAACTCTCAGCCATTAGCTTCCATGGTGCCATTGTATAAAAAAAAACCCTCGCCGCGGCCTACACAGGACAGCAGCGCTCCGAAAACCATAACTCCTAAACCATCGGGCCAAATTGTGCATTCTTGGGCTCGTTGGAAAGCTAGAAAGATAGACTACGATTTTCGTAATATGACCGAGCCCTAATTCTTGGCCAAAACACCTCGAATTCGCTGACCAAGACACTGCACTAACATAACACCATCTAGCCCCAAAGTTTCAAGTCTAGGGCTCATATCTTCTCCTAAATCCCATCCTAAACCAACACATACAAGACAAATCACAGGAGATTACCTCAATTTTGAGCATTCCTCTAGGATTTGGGTGGAAACCCTAACTCTCCTCCTCTTCTTCTCTTCTTCCTTCCTCCTTCCTCCTTCATCTTCCTGGCCACAGCACCTTCTTCTTCCTTCCCCTTGGCCAAATCCTGCTCCTCCTCTTCCCTTGGCTGATCTCCCTCCTCTTCCCTACACTCGCAGAGGGAGAAGGGAGAACAGGGGTAGAGAGAGAGAGGGGCGGCTTGGGGCAGCAGGGAGTGGTGGGCGGCCTTTGGGAGAGGGGCGACGCCGGCCACAAGGAGAGGCGGAGGCGCTGGCTGTGAGGGAGACGGGGAGAACGACAGAGATAGACGGGAGAGCAGTGGGAGAGATGAGATGTGAGAGAGTTGGCTGGAAAGCCAACCCCTCCTCTTGCCTTATCTTCAAATGGCAAGGTCGGTTGCGACATGGGCTTTGGCCCAACTCTCTCTCTCTCTCTCTCTCTCTCTCTCTCTCTCTCTCTTTTTATCTGTGGTATTACACTCTTCCCCCCTTTTCAGAATTCGACCCCGAATTCTAGCGTCAAGAATTTTCCATAAAAACATAATAAATAATCAAACATTGCATCATATCACGTACCCGCCACAATTAAATCCGGATACCTCTCTCATATCCGAGATTCAAGCTCCGATGTTGCCTTCCGCCCTGATTAGGGTGTCCAAAGCACTTTAACAACTTTTAAGACTTGATGCCTTAAGATACGTTCTGACTTCTCTAAGATCTTGAGAGGTTTACTCTCAATCAATGGTTCTTGCTTTAGAATTTCTTGGCCTATCGAAAGGGCATGGTCCGAATCTCTTAAAAAGAACTAATTCAATATCAAGACATGAAACACATTATGCATTTCTTAAATATCTTTTGGAAAGGTCCAATCCGATAAGTTAACTTTTCAATGCGAGTCACAATTAAGAATGATCTAATACATCTTGGATCAAGCTTTTCTTTAATATCAAACCATACTATACATTTGGTAAGAGATAGCTATAACATCACTTGATCATCCTTCCAGGTTATTCTCTTTTCTTAGCAACGGCATAACTCTCTTTTGTATGCTCTAAGTAGCTAACGGGTTCTACCAGATTTGTACTACTCGGTCAACAGTTTATTGGAACTAATTTGGTCCCAAAACCGTCATTTCCAACTACAACCCAGCAAGGGAGATCTACATTTTCGCATAATGAACTTTGATTGGCAATACTCAAATGCTAGCATAAAAGCATTCATTTTAACTAGGTTCAGCAAGCATCAAACAATCATCACAACTACCTCCCCAAGACACACGCATGACTTAAGCAATTCCTTCAATGATCGAACGACACGCTTGATCTGGCTATCTGGTAGAAGGTTGAGTGCAACACTTAAGAGAAGTTGCGCACTTGAAGCCTTCAATATTTCCTTCCCAAGGCATAAAAACAACTAAGCATCTCCATATGGAACATAGATATCAGTATATCCTACTCTCATCCAAATGCTCAATATAAGGGACATTATGGGTTTCCTTAAGATTTCACCTTTCATCTACTCGTTCTACCATACACGTAAACCTTTAAATCGGAATGTCCCACTATCATCAAGCGTGAAATATCTCTGTTCATTCAATGAATCTCTTCCTTATCCACTAAGATAATCTATCATACTATCATGCTTCTCTCACCTGCTCTAGCATTACTGTACTAGAAGGAACACAGTTTCAACTTGAACATCACCCACAAAGATCATAAACTAGACAATTTAGAGTAGGAGGCACCATCTAGCGACTAAAAGCATTAGCCACAACCACAAAATCATGATCAGATTTCATTCCTCATTGCCAGTCCATCATGTTCTTTTCATCAAATCATTCATTATCATAAAATCATCAATAATAAAGCAAGGCATAAATGACACATCAAGTTCATAAAAGCGTTAACATTAAATAAACCAGATAAAAAAAAATCATATTGACACTATTCACTTCATTTACATAAGCTTACCCAAAAGATATTATAGGGTCATAATATAATCATATATCCGTTTCATACATATGGTGCCTCCAAATCATTAGAATCAAAAACCACATCGATAAGCTCTAAATTGTTAATTGGAAATATATATATTTTTTTCATGACCCCTTAATGGCCTAGTGGCATAAACACCACAAGGTTTATGCGAGATGCACTGAAATAAACTGCAAACCACACTCCTAGCTCTAGAAGAGCAAGAGTAGAAGTTGTCATCAACTTCCTCTATGCAAAAACTATTCTCCGCTTCCAATACCCAATCATGATGAGCACCTTTCAAGGTCAACAAAGGCGTTGATTTAGAAATATGGGTGAAGTCTCTCATCATTACTAACTTTGACAAAAAATCCCATTACTTTATGATGGTCAATCTCTTCCAGCTGACCACAATTAAAACATTACTTGGGTTAACAGAAAAGCCCTCTAGAGCCAAGATATGGCCTAAGAAACCCACTTTAGTAAACCAGATTCCACATTTCTTTTGTTTGGCACATAATTGGTTTATTTAAGGGTTAGAAGCACAAGCTTCAAATATCACTCATGACCCTCAATGGACCTCGAAAGAATTGAGTATTATAAATGAGCAACACAACAAATTTATCATGGTATTTAAGTAAAGTATTGTTCGTTCTCTCCATAAAAATTGCAAAAGCATTAGTTAGTCCAGAGGACGCAACCTTAAACTCATAATTCATGTCCGACAAAGAACCATCTCCCCAATATTCTATGCATGCATATTTTATTGTATTTAGGTTTCACATTAAAGGTCTTTAAATTCACCTTGACACCACTTAAAAGATCAAGCAAATCTTAAATACATGGCAACGGGTACTAATTCTTGATGGTCACCTAATTAGGAACTCGATAATCAACAAAATTACTCCAACTTCCATCTTTCTTCTCTATGCAAAGGGACATAGCTTGCCAGATGACATTACGCTAAATTAACCCTTCTAACAAGAAATCATTCGAATGCTTCTTAAGCCCAACACAAACGAGCAATTTGATAAACTAATTCCCAACTCATTCCTTAGCAGGAACAATCCAACATTACCTAGAAACCTTCATAGCTTGAGCTTAACTTCTTATTGGCACCAAATGGCCAACTTTGATTAGGCTTGCCCCTACGACAATTACACTAATACACATTTGACAATATAATATAGCGTATCATAAAATTTAATCATAGATCATACTATGATTAAAGCACTATCAAAAGTGTCACCACTTTCATTACAAAATGATCACCACATGCCCCTGACAACAGGGTCGAAAAGCCATTCCCAATAATCAATAACCAATAGCACATATATCAAGCCTTGCAAAAGGATCGAACTCCAAAACTTAAGCAAACTCGTACCGAAGGACAATATCCAAGAGAAACCTAAGTATGACACTCACCTAAGAACTCGAGAGAGAGAGAACATCAAATTCCATAGTACCACCATATCTAGAGCGTGTAGTACATGTAACTATTATGGCTGATCAGACCATTAGTTGCTCACACTACACACCCTAACACAAAGGATAACTTTGAATCGCACAAAATTTAAAGCCGTGGAATGGATATACAGGTACGAACAAGAGTTCGAGGTCGACCCCCATATAGCCAATCCAACAACCAGCTGTGAAAATAACCAACACTAGCTCTTGGTAGCAAGTGAAGTCAAAATAGAAACAAAGGCACAAAGTAGATTAACCAGAAACACCTCACTGTCAACAACAATAACTTATGCCTCACACTATACAAACTAGAACGCTTTACATTATACCATAATATCGATCCTAAGCATCAGGGTAATCAATCATATAACCACACTCTCCGACCTCATCATCTCCTGAAGGGAACAAACTAAAAGTTATCAAGATGAAGGATTGACTTGCAAAGTCAAGAGAATTAATGCAGTCTTCCAACCTTTACTCGGTAAGCATCGGAAATAAAACAGTATTAGATCATTACATAATAGGGGAAATAACTCGATGTGAACAACATCAAGCCACCCCAACTCAGTGCAAACTTAACCCCATCTTCACCACACTTAGGTGAGATAATGAATTGGCCGACCAAAACACCACTTGACTCAAGGTTTTAGCCTCGATACTGAACAAAGCGCATAACACCAAACTAGCAGAACTTTTAAGGTGAGCTGCGCTAAGATTTGACCCTGTTCCAGCCGTCTAAGCAAGATCAAAGATACAACATAAAAGAACTCGACAGCAAAACCAACGTTGGTGCACAGAGTAACCATGAAGCTCTGTCATGCGCATACTATGGTAGGGCCCCCTATCGATGGAAGATATTAGTCCAACAGACTTCAATGGAAACTAATCCCAATGGCTAACAATCACCCCACAATATGGAGTAGATAGGCCTAATGAATGGAAATCAGGCCTGACTAGGAAGCAAATGTAACAAAATCGATGCATAAATAGAGAGGAGTTCAAAACAACCATGTCAAAAGTACAACAAAGGTATCAAGGCTTTAACATCATCTAAAAAAAAAGTAGTATCACAACTCTTCTCAATGGTCCTTAAAAACAAGGCCATGATCTTCACGAACTCAAAAGTCAAAGACAAAAACGAGGATCCTTGGGCGAGGCGTGCCCCAAGACGGTAACTCGCTCACCTTCAGTGTGCTATCTATGTTGTTACTTCATATAAGAGCTACCTGAAGGAAAACCCTTGTCCCAATACTATATGATTCCAAGGTACACGACAAGGTCACAACATCGCCAACACAACATTAAAACCATCATACTATCATACCCACGAAATCAACCAAACAAGGCATATATGTTAATAACAAAAAAAATATAAAACTAGTCCACAACTATCACCAAGAAAGCATAATTCAATGATATCAACTTTACAAAGGAAAATGTAATGCGACCCATACCCAACCTACGGTGCATCAGTGTGTCAGGTCTTGAGCCATTAACTTACTCACACCAAACAAAAGCCTATTGTTTCATAATTGATTATAACCAGTTATTCCCAAAACAGACCTACAGCCTGCTCTGATACCAACTGTAACACCCCGACCTCCCCGAGGCCCAAGGTGCTACCAAACTCCTCTAGTTAAAAATTTCGGCAGAACTTCCCCTAAAATTTGGACATCCAAACAGGGAAAAACACAGCAGTAACATATCAAATAAGAACATACATCCAATGGTTAACGAACCAAAGCCAACACTTGGCATAAACCACATTCACCACTAACAGACAATAATCAGAGGCTTTCAGAGAACATTAGCCGTCCAGACCAAGCAAACTCTAATAAGGCAGGTCACTACATAACAAACTAACATACAAGCTTAAAGACAAATAATTGAATTACTTAAGTATTTGGTTGACTGGCTCGAGTGATGAGCAAAAGTGTGAACTACGTCCCTTTCCCCCAAGTACTGCTTCAATCATCACCTAAGAGCAGCAAAAGAGAACATGTGAGTCCAAGACTCAGCATAGTACATAATAGCGAGGTTTAAACATGAACATAAGCATTATCAACATAATCATCAATCACCGCTCCATTCTTTCAGCATATGCTCAATGCAATGCAATGCGATGCATCATGATCTATGACATTGTGCGCACTGGTATCTGAGCGTACACCCGTCGGTTTATTGCTCTGCTCCATCCCGTGGAGGTGCTCACCGAAGTGAGTCTTCCCCGCCATCCCGTGGCGGGTGCCTACCTCTGTAGGTCTTATCAAGAGCACGCCGGATTAGTCATATAGCTTTTCCATCGATCGGGCCCGTGACTCACCGATCTAGCTAGCTATATGACTTTCTCACCGCCCTGGCTCGTATGCATGTTTTCATGAATGTATGCAACATAAATAGGGTTAACCATCATATCTCATCACCAATCCATAATTTCTCATCATCATCCCTCATCCATTCTTTCATTTCTATCCCTGTTCATCCCTACATTTGTTAATCCATAGTTGCTATCCATTCATTCAGCTCTATCATGACATCATTAGTAAAAACAAAGCACAATCAGCATCAAGCTACCATCACCATCCTCACAACCATTCATTAACACATTCAGTATTTTAGTCAAGCCTAAATACCACATATCGTCATTTGGCTCACGCTATCATACTCATGACATTATGTACTTGCCTCGGTTACCAGGCGGAGTGGACGGACAAGACGTCGGTGCCATCCCCGAAGCGTCACCTACAAATTCAAGCATGGCAATCAACCGATTTAATACGCTTAATAAGCAATATACATATTCAGTATTCTATCTAGCTCTTCCCCTTTCCAACCCCTAACACAAAAGGCTTCCAATTTACCACAACTCTCAGCCATTAGCTTCCATGGTGCCATTGTATAAAAAAAAACCCTCGCCACGGCCTACACAGGACAGCAGCGCTCCGAAAACCATAACTCCTAAACCATCAGGCCAAATTGTGCATTCTTGGGCTCATTGGAAAGCTAGAAAGATAGACTACGATTTTCGTAATATGGCCGAGCCCTAATTCTTGGCCAAAACACCTCGAATTCGCTGACCAAGACACTGCACTAACATAACACCATCTAGCCCCAAAGTTTCAAGTCTAGGGCTCATATCTTCTCCTAAATCCCATCCTAAACCAACACATACAAGACAAATCACAGGAGATTACCTCAATTTTGAGCATTCCTCTAGGATTTGCGTGGAAACCCTAACTCTCCTCCTCTTCTTCTCTTCTTCCTTCCTCCTTCCTCCTTCATCTTCCTGGCCACAGCACCTTCTTCTTCCTTCCCCTTGGCCAAATCCTGCTCCTCCTCTTCCCTTGGCTGATCTCCCTCCTCTTCCCTACACTCGCAGAGGGAGAAGGGAGAACAGGGGTAGAGAGAGAGGGGCGGCTTGGGGCAGCAGGGAGTGGTGGGCGGCCTTTGGGAGAGGGGCGACGCCGGCCACAAGGAGAGGGGGAGGCGCTGGCTCGTGAGTGGGAAAATTGGTGGAATGCCATTCAATTCGTCGCCGCTTCTCAAAATGCCACTCAATTCGTCGCCAATTCCTATATGCCACCCAATTCAAGAATTGAGTTCCCAAATGCCATTTTCGCATTTTTTTTACCCCTTTTCCCCTCTTTTCCACCATTTTCACCTCTTTTTTTTCTCATTTTCCACCCTTTGTCATCGTTCCCGTCGCCGACCATCTGCCGTGCTGCCGTCGCGGCAGCCGCCGCCGTCGTCGCTGCCACCACGTCAGCGCCGCCGCTTATCCCCGTCGTCGGTCACCGCCGCCGCCCTCGTCGCCGTTCGTGAGCCGTCATCGCCTATCGTTGCCCGTCGTCATGGTCGCCACTCCCATCGCCGCAGACCGCCATGCGGCTTCGCCTCGCCATGCCAGCAGCAACAGAGCTCGTGGTCACAAGAAAGCTTCGCCGCCGCCGCCCATGGCTTCGCTTGCGCTGCGACGCTTCAGCGCCGCCGCCGCCCACCGCCACCATCATGGCTTCGCCGCCGCCCCTCCCATCGCCGGCCCGCCGCCGCCGGAGATGTGGGAGAAGACGGCGGATCGGAAAAAAGGAGAAAAGGGGTGAAAATGGTGGAAAAGGGGTAAAAAATGCGAAAATGGCATTTGGGAACTCAATTCGTGAATTGGGTGGCATATAGGAATTGGCGACGAATTGAGTGGCATTTTGAGAAGCGGCGACGAATTGAGTGGCATTCCAGCAATTTTCCCCGCTGTGTGAGGGAGACGGGGAGAACGACAGAGAGAGACGGGAGAGCAGTGGGAGAGATGAGATGTGAGAGAGTTGGCTGGAAAGCCAACCCCTCCTCTTGCCTTATCTCCAAATGGCAAGGTCGGTTGCGACATGGTCTTTGGCCCAACTGCTCTCTCTCTCTCTCTCTCTCTCTCTCTCTCTCTCTCTCTCTCTATTTGTGGTATTACAGGAATGGTAGAAAAAGATAACCGGATATTCTCCATTGGTATTGAAGTGCACTAGATTTTCTTTTGGTATAAATTAAAACTGAGGATCTTTTTGTAGCATAGAGCCAATTTTGTCTCAATTAAAATACAGCTTGTTTTTTTAAAACAAGAGAGTATTGATTTATGTTTTTATCTTTAATCATATAATGGAACACCCTTCCATTATAGATCATATGTCACTTCAAAGATGCGCGGTCTGTAATATACCACTAGAAATTAGAAAATCATTACAACAGCAATGACATGCTGAAAATGGTTTTACATCTGTGTTCAACAGGTCTGACCGAACGTCGTTCCAATTTTATGTTTGTATCTTAAGACGCAAATATGAGGTACACATGTTGCTGGGAGGAACTGCCTACGAGCTGTACACAAACTGTTTGGCATCGACGTACGTCTCGATCATCATGCAGAAAAATTTGTGCTTGATTCGCCTTTACGTCAACCATTTGATTTATTTCCAATGAGCATTGCCGACCTACACCGTCGTCAAACCACCGAGCTCGGTCATTAAGAAGATTGATAAGATCAGGACAGCCTGGCCCTGGAGCGGCTCTGCCTCTGCGGCAAGTGGCTACTGTCGGGTCAGCTGAGACAAGGTCTGCTCGCCAACCTCCCTTGGGGACCTCATGGTGCTCGATCTCAATTGCTTCACTCTTGCCCTGAGACTTTGTTGGCTTTGGTGCAACAAGGTGCCTCCCTTCGTGGCATGGCCTGGATCCCAAGATACCGCCTTGGGCCCTGACTACCAACTCCTCCAGGTGGGATTCCAAGAAACCTTTGGCGATGGCTCAACCATCTCCTTCTGGAACGATCGCTGGCTAGCCGGCTTGACCCGCAGTCCTTGGCAATTCAGCTCTTCTTAGCCTCAATCAGGAAAGACAGAACGGTCAGAAATGGTCTTTCGCACAACACCTGGCTGACCAACCTCAAGGAAATCATGTCCCCTCAAATGGACCTCGAGCTCATCCAACTCCTTCACCTGACTTCCCATGTCAGCACAATTGCCGGAGTGGACGACCAAATACTCTGGCGTTTCACGCCAGATGGCTCCTTTTCAATCAAATTCGCTTACATGTTGCAATTTGTCAATCACTGCCCTACACCCCCAGCGCGTTTGAAAGCTTTGGGCACCATCGAAGTGTAAGTTCTTCCTTTGTCTTTTGCTCCAGAAGCGCGTCATGACTGCTAACACCTTGATGCGTAGGATTATTCCGAATACCTACCTCTGCCCCCTTTGCTGGCACAATCTAGAGACCCCTGAGCACTTATTCCTCCAGTGTGAATTTTGCGCCTTTGTCTAGGGACAGCTTGCCAATCGTCTGCACTTTGACATCCTAAACCTCGCAGGTTGGCATCATAGCCTCTGCATTTCGACTTGGTGGAACGAAGATGTCACGTGTGCTGTTGGAGCTAATCTTGTAACGGGTTAATCAGTAGTGCGTGTGTTTGCATGTGTGGGTCTGCACGTTGTGTCCGTGTGCTAGCTAGTTGTGTGTGTGTGTTAGTTAGTGTATCTAGCTGAGTCTCGTGGTGCAGGGATGAGGTAGCTGCCGTTGTGAAGCCCGAGTCCCCCGGGCTGCATGCATTAGTGGAAGCGCGTGGCTGCGAGATGTGATACAGCTGAGTCTTCGGGAGTGCGTGCAGCAGAGGAGTGTGGGCGTGTACGCGGAGGCAGTTTCATCGCGCAGATCGTGGCTGCAGTGTGCGTGCGTTTGTGTCTATTTAAGCCATGTACCTGTGTTTATTTCAATTGAGAAGAAGAAACAAAGAAAAGGCACTAGTTGTGTTGTGCCACAAAGCTCTACGTGTTCATCTTCTTTCTGTGTTGGCTCTACTTGAGTGTGTGTGCGTATACACTTGTGAGCTGAGCGTTGATTCTTTGAGCATTTGTGAGCTCGGTTCCAACATGTGCCGCCCATCCTCGTGGCACCCTATCCATTAGCGCTGCAACCCTCTGGTCAATCTGGATTGAGCGCAACAATCGCATTTTCTACTTTTCAAAAAAACCGTGAACAACCTTCCTCCAGCATCTTCTAGACGACCTGGGCCTCTAGGCGGACGTAGGAGCTCATTTTGTAATTAGCCAGCTCTTTTGTAGATCCCATTGGAAGGAAGGGCACATGAAAGATAGCAGCTCTTCTGTCCTTTGTTTTAAAAAAATTGAGTGAAGTTATTATGGTCTGTATCCATCGCATGAAAGATAGCAAGAATGATTAGAAGCGTGGCTAGGGCTAATTGTACAAGACGATGAAAAAAGTTAAGCTAGGGAGAAATAATCAATTTATGAGCGATAGAAGCCATGAGAATTGATGACAAAATTTGCAATCTTCTCGCCGAATTTTGTTTGTTTATCCGGGGAACATTTAGGAGAATCTACAAGTATAATTCATCCTGATGGACATGGAAAGAATCGGCATAAATGTAAACGGAATTGCTTGTGATCGCACATTTAATGGAAATTGCATCTGGGCCTAACAAGCTCGTAATTGATTTTTACTCGTTTTTTCACGTCCACGCTCCATCACTCTTTGGCTGGTCTCTCTCCTCGATCTTTGCTTGCTTCGCAGCACTGCTTTCTCTCTTAACAAGCCACGGAGCTCACTCTGCACCGGCTCACTCGCGGCTGCTGTCGTGCCTCGCCGCCACCGTCTCAGTGTGCAGCTCGCGTGTGGCTGTGGAGTAGCAGCTCAGATCCAGTGCTAATGTCCTAGTGATCTGTCTACGTGCCCTTCTCCCTTCACCTCTTCATCCACCTCCTACCCCACAACATAGATGGCCGGATCCGATGAGCAAGACAAGGACTCGTCGAGTTTAAGAAAGAAGAAGGTGAACACAGTTAAGAGGTGCAATATATATTAATTCCTTTATATTTTGCGTTTTTAGAATCATGTGGATCAAAGAAGCCATAAGGATTTCCACCAACTATACATAGGAGTGTAAATGGCCCAGATCGGATCGGATAATGGCTAAACCATATCCTTAACCGCATCTTTTTCTCTGAATCGGATTCGGTTACAGATATTTCGGATAAGAATACGGGATTGGATATTATCGGGCACGAATACTGATCGAATGCGAATCAGACCGAGTACGGTTATGGATATTTTATCGAAGTATAAAACTTAAGCTGCAAATTACCAATTTACACATGAACAAATCTACACACGAATAGGGGTGCATGAGCTGCATATTAGCAATCTACACATGAACAAACTTACACATGAGCTGCATATTACCAAGCTACACATGAACAAACCTACAAGCTAATGAAGTTAGCTAGCTGTTCGGCGAGGAAGGTAGCCACACAAGGCAAACCCGGGCCGGAGCCAAAGCCGATAGCGGCGGCGACAAGGGCGGCGTGGGACCAGGGCGGTGTGGCGTGGCTCGGGCGTGACGGCGTAGTCTTGGCCTTGACTCGAGCGAGCCGGTGGCGATGGGCGATGTCGGCGATGGTCGCCTGGGGAGGTGGCGGCTAGGACTGGATTGGGAATGGGAAACAAATGTAGAGGCTAGGGTTGCGCACTTGCATAGTTGGTCTTGTGGTGGGCTGGTGGCTGGTTGGGCCTTGAGCTATTGGGGCAGAGGTATATATTCGGATCAGATATATGAAAAATAACCCAATTTGGCGATATTGACCGTCTTGTATCCGATATCGTATCCAAAAAAAATACCAAAACCAAATTCAAGAAAATCCGACCTGATCCTATTCGAATCCGAACGGTCCGGTCCGAGAAGGTGGTCCCTCTACTAATGTAACTCAGGTTCTTCCCTTGTTATCACTTTTACTTTCTTGTTATTTCGTAAACCCCAAGGGATGATCCCCTATATATAGTTTCACAGTGACAAGTCATTTTCTCATTACTTTTGCTCTTTCTTTTTCCATTTTTCTAGGCATTACGATCGTTGGATTTCAAAGACATGGGCTTCATTTTTTAAGCTACTTATTACAAGCAGCCACTCTCAAAACTTACTAAGGGTTAGTCAAGTAACTTTACCTACAAATACCTGGAAGAACACTCTAAGCTTCAAAGATTCGTATTCTTTATTTCGATTCAACAAGGTGCCAATAGCTTCTTGATGTTGGCTAAGTGATTGAATCTTGGAATAAAAGGAATTGGTATTGGTGCGATCTAATCTATTATTGGGAATCGGTCCTGCACTTCTCCTATCATATCGGACCGTTTACACCCCTTAACTGTACATCTGCTTCGTTCGGTTTTGGAAGTGTGGCAACAACGATCGACCTCAACTCATGAAGCATTGTAGGTTTGACTTTCAATTTTTTTATTTAATATCCATCCATCTTGAACAAATCTAATGGATATAAAGTTTGGAGGGTATGTACTCGTGGGCTGAACTTATTTGCTTATTTGATTATTTCATGGAAAGTCAAACTTCGAGAGGTTAAATGATATAGTGAAGCTGGACCATATTGTTAGACTCATTTTATTTTAGCATTGAGAAACGACTTCAAGATAAAAGCAGCATGATAAACCAAATTGTTTGAATTTAAAATAAACATAAGCAAATAAACTTAAAAAATATGGCAGTACCGTTATTGTAGGATATGTGAGCAACCATTTTGTGCCTAGGCAACGTGATGGCTTGAACGAGAACATAGGCCCACCAACTACCTAAAAAATCCTTTGCATACAGGAAACAAAGGATTGGAAAACTCACTTAAATTGTGTTGAGCCGAGTAGATATGATGGTTGGCAGGCCATACATGTCAAATTTCGTCATCTATCTGGATGATTAATTAGAAGAAGAATCAAAAATAGGACTGATTAATTAGTACATGTCGATTGTCTTGTTACTTATTACAAAAGAAAAGAATTTGATAGGGACGGCTCGATCGTGACCCTATACTACTTTGACACTATTTCTCTCCCGATTTTTGCTTGTGTGGTGTTTTCAGAATCCCACAAGATGCCAACCTGACAATCATGCCAGCATCCAACTAGGTCCTTGACTAAGACTTTGTTCTTTTCAGCATATGATACCATTTTATTTTTTCATATAGCCTATATGTTGTGATAATTTGTAACGATTTTTTCGTGACTTTTAGTAATACTTCTAAAGATCCTAAACTATTTTAATTATTTTTTATAATCTTTAGACCTCTTTTTCAAAGGCTCTCAAATTAACTACAGTAATACGCCAATTCAACGATACGCTAAAAAGAACAAGGCCTAAAACATTTTTACATTTGTTACTTTGTGCATATGTGCGGATAACAGTGGGCAGAGGGCTCACCACATATGGATATAAAATAAGAGGATACTTACATTAGAGGTGGGCCCCTTTCTTTTCTTGATCCGGCAGTTGCATGAAAACTACCAGATTGGATATATATACTGCCGCAACATATATTAGCTACACTGAATTGGTTCCACTCTATTATAGTTTATATTGAATATGTGTACAAGGTGGGGGTAACATTGGGTCTCTGAGTTGTATTAGACTGATATGATAGAGTTGAGTCAAATTCAATAGTTTTGGTTTGGACCATAATATGTGACTAACCAAAGAACAACGATAATATTTTTATGCAGGATGCATGGGTGAGCAGTCGGTCTATGGCCGAGATCCAGGCATTGGTCTGCTTGGTGTGCTAGTTTTGGAGAGAAACATCTATAGTCATGCTCGAAGGATGTGAGTTTCTGACCTTGTTTGTTTCAGATTAAAGTTAAGTTGTGTTTTACTGTAGCAAATTTGTGACCCCTCGAAAGACGTTTCAAAAAAATTTAAAAATATGAAAAAATTATTTTTACAAACTCTAAGAGAAACTATTTAAAACTCTAAAAAAATGACTACAAAATATTACATCGTTTGGCTTATGCAAAAATAACAAATTTTCATTTAATTTAATTTAATTTAATCTAATCTAATTTAATTTAATCTAAAACAAACAAGTCCTCTGTCAAACCGTGTCAACAAACATCATGTTTCTAGTGTTGATTCAAGGTTAGGTACATAACAGTAACAACTTATGTTGCTACAGCGAGCATGGCGGTTCTTGACTCGATCTTGTTCGTAAAAAAAATTATCGGACGGCCGTGAGAAGTCCAGCTGCCGTTCGTGTCCAGCTATAGGTGACAGTCACCACACTGGTCACCTTTGCTTGTACAAAGGCTACAATCATGTGGTAGGCTGCTCAAATGGACCAAACATTTGCATCACTCACGCGCTTCAGTGCGAGACAGCGCGTGGCTCTCGGCGTACAGCGCGCAATACTTGTCCATCGTTCACGACGCAAGCTCTGCCCTTGTGCCTAGCCTGGGTGTGGGCCTGTGGGGATAGCGTGGAAACGAGCCGAGCTGGGTCGGCTCGGCTCACCAGTTTGGCGAGCCTCAAAAATAGGTTCGACTCAAGCTCGGTAATACCTCCGAGCCTGTCCGAGCCGAGCCGTGAGCCAGTCAAAATCTATCAATGAGCCGAGCTGAGCCAGACTAGGCTCGGCCAGAAACGAGCCGAGTCTGGCACGGATCGCAATTTCAACGAGCTTTAAAAGTAGGCTTGGCTCAGGCTCGGTAGCACATTCGAGCCAAGCCAAGCTGCGAGCTATTTTTCCAGCTCTATGTTGGGCTCCTTGATCCCACGATATTCCCACGAGATAATCTCTCCTCCAAGTACTCCCTCCGTTCTTTTTATTTGTCGTCGTTAACTTTTAAACATGTGCTTTGACCATTCGTCTTATTAAAAAATTTAGTGCAAATATGAAAAAAATACGTAAATCATTCTTAAAATACCTTTAATGAGAAAACAAAGCATAACAAAATAAATGATACTTAAATAGTTTTTTAATAAGATTATTGGTAAAAGGGTATGTCAAAAGGTCAACTACGATAAATAAAAAAGAACGGAGTGATTATTTTTTATTAGATTATTGATTAAAGGGTTATAACCATATAAAAGACTACTACAAAACGACTCCACCTATAAAGCTAATAGATATTAGAAAGCAGTATTAAGATTAAATTGCATTCGTTAACTCAGCCTATAAAACAGCTCCACCTCGAGTCAACTCAGCCTCGTTACCAAGATACCCATGTCACAACCACCTGCAGAAGATACCCTTTCGCTCATGGGTCAGGCGCCCGTGCCGCTTGTCACCAAAAAGGCATGGGGCCCATCATCATGAATAGATGAGCACTCGCTATTACCAGCCGCCTGAAACCAAAAGGCGTGGGACCCATCATCATGAATAGACGAGCACTCGCTATTACCCAGCGGATTGCATAGAGAACCCAACGGATCCGAGTTTAGGTTAATATTGGCCAATAGAGATTCGCAAGCCCTCGTGAACCGCCAGAAGATGTACAGTTCATGAACAACTTGCCTATAAAAGGGACAAAGGACGAAGGGATCTCCATCCAGACAAAGCAAGCCTCATCTGCCTGCACGACTTAGGCCCAGTTCTTTTCAGCTTAACAGCTTAACGACTTATCTACATTTTGAAAACACATATGTTTTGAGTTTTTTGAGTCCGTTTTTTCGCTGTTTTGAAGGTGGGTTCTAACGCTTTAAAAAGCAAGTCAAACGAAATATATCCGAATCTCGAGACTATCTCGAGAAGCTATCGAAATTCAGTTATTTCAGCCGTTCAGCCGTTCATCCGTTCAGATCAACTCAAAAAGAATAGGGCCTTAGGCTGTTCATCAAGAGAACTCCACTAGAATTAACACACGAACACTAACCTAGGACGTGATAGTTGTGAGGAGTTCTTCCCCTAACGTAAACAGGATCACGTGAACCTCTAAAATTTTATAAGGAAAAACTCATTGGACAAAATTCCTCTGAACCAAGTGAAACATGTCCACAATTTCCCACTTTGGATTCCATTTCTCCTTTGAACCGAAGATGCCCCTAATCAGGCGGGTCATCTCGGTGGTTCGTAGTCCGGGTATACTCGTTAGCACGACAACCAGCACGATCAATCCTCCATCATCAGACCATCACAGAGCTAGAGCTCGCGGGAAATGCGCCATCGCGACGAAGCCTCCGGTTTTGAAACGACCTCACCTCACCTTCCTCCCTTTGTGTGCCTCCTAATCTATTCCTCATTTGTTCCCTTCCGAGCTCGCGGATTTTTAAATAAGCGCAGCCCGTAGCGAGCCCCGGCCGGGGTATAAAGCTTGAATCTTGGAAGCAATTGCACGGCGCAGACATGCTTCCGTAGTGCGCGGTTCTTGCTGGGCTCCTCGTCTCCGCGAGGTTCTTGCCCTCGGGAGGTGTGCGTTCCGCTTCCTCAGTTTCTTCGCCTCCTTTCTGTTCTTGGATTCTTGTTCTGCTCTTCAGCTTCCTTGCCTTTTTTTTTTTTTCTATCTCTTTTGTCTCTTGCTTAGTTGCTTCTTTTTTCCTTGGCGTTTTGTGGCTTCTGAATTGTGCCTGTTTCTTCATGAACTCGTGCGATTTTATGTTTTGTCTTTTGGATTGAGTGGAGTGCGTGATTGCGATGGTCCGGTAATTGTTGTTCTTCTCCATGGATGGTTTTTTCCTTCTTTTTTTTTTCCCCTGGAGCTTTGGATTAATCGGATGAATTTGTTTTTCCCTGGAGCTCCAGGTTTTTTCCCTGGAGCTTTGTGTATCTAGTATATGGATGAGTAGATTGTTGGAATTTGTTTGATTCTTGGGAAGCTCTTCGAAAGCGGCACACTGAACATCCGAACTGAGCTGAAATGCATGCCTCAATTTGGAGGCCTGGGCATCCAATCCAAGTCTGATGATAGACGAATTGTTAGAAGCATTCGTTGCCTCGTACGCACTGGATTGGTTTATGTTGTTGAAGGTTTTGCTTGTAAAGCCTGTAATTCTTGAAAGGGTTGGCTAAACTGCAATTTGTTCTTCTCCGCCTTAATTCCTTTTTGCTTATGGTTTCTGGTGTGATCATGAACGCTTTAATGGATTCCAGTACAGGGAGAAGGAGAGAGAGGTGTAGAAGCATCGGCATTGAATTGAATGTAGAGAGCTTCAGGGATGGATCGCCGAAGTTGGCTGTGGCGGCGGAGGTCGACGGAGAAGGGCTCTGCCGACTCTGAGAGCTCGGCCTCCTCCCCATCCGAGAGGTTAACCGATGAACAGGTGAGAAAATATCCTTCCCCATGGAAAAACTGATGATTCGCAATTCGGTTCTTGGAAGTGTGCGTTGTTCATGATCCATATTTCATATTTCTTTGCTGTTGCGCTGATTGTTCACCCTCTCGCATTTAGCCAACTACCGATGAAACAGGTGATAAAATGTTCTCTTTGTTTTGTATTGCTGGTTCCTGTTCTACACTTCTATTTGTATCCATTACATGCCAATTTCCAAAGCCCCCATGGCATACCTGATATGTGCAAATTAGTCCTTGGAAGTGTGCACTGTTGTTCATGCTTCAAGTTCCATATTTTCATAGCTGTTGCGCATTCTCGGTATTTACACATTTAGCCAGCTACTAATGGGTCCAAGAAGCAAGAAAAGGAAATTGAACCACAGTAAAAAGGACTTGGTACTGAGGAATAATGCCTGAGTGTTCTTCACGGATGTTCAAACATCTTGATGAGTACTGTTTATTGACTTTGTGGTGAGTCCTACACCCCTCAACAGATCATGTAACATGTGCAGCTCAGAGAAAAATAAGAAGGCCATGTGGCATGGCAAACATGTGAGGTTTCATCCAGTGCCAGATCAGTAGGGCCTCCAAGTTTGATAATCCATCCCCCAAGTTGCAAATAACTCTTAGAATTAAAGATTTTGGAGGTAGGATAGTATTAGATATAGATTTAGGAGGGGGTTATAAGGATTTTTCCTATTTGATGCTTCATCACTCCTGTTTGGTTTCAGCCTAACTAGGACAAATGTGCATATATGACAACGCCGTGGACCTCGAAATAGCAGCAGTTCAATCATTTTGGTACAGGCACAACCATTCATCCAGCCACATGGCATTGAGGGACTGCAAGATTGAGTTTCACCTCCTAGTTTGGTTTGGTGAAATTGACAATTTGTTCATGATCATGTGACAGTCTTAGTAGACCTCCAATTGAAGGAGAGGACGAGAAGAGTCCTATTATTTTCTATACCGGGAAGGCTTTCAGAACAAGCTCTACCAGTCCATGGACAATATGGATGTGATGTTAGTTGGGACTAGCTTTTCCTCTGCCAACATTATGGCTGCATGAAGGCAAGATGCATTTGTTGGGATCGCCACTCCATGTGCTGCACGCCACTGCCTTTGGCCTAACCCAAATGGCTCATAATATGTTGCTGGCACAGAGCAATCAAGATGCATCTCATGTGCACTAGCACCAGTACTTGGTGTCATCAGTTGTGATCTTTGACCAAAGCTGCCATTCTCCATCATAGTATGTACCCCTGGAAAACTTTAAACTTCTGATGCTCTTATGCAGCAGCGAGATCAAGTGGTGGGCTGGTCTGTCCTGCTGTGCATAGACCACTCCATGAATGATCAGAAAGGAGTGTCATACTTTGCTGAGCATTATGCTAGGAATCGGGATCATAGCAGCGTAACATGATCTCAGAAAGTACCCTGCTGTGCTTCTCATGCTCCATTGTCTGACAGAACAGTGTTTAGTACTATGAGTCTTTGTGAAGTGATCCTGCCAAAACTTTTCAGATGTATCCCATAGATCTCCTTATTGTTGCTTCAACCACCTTGCTCTGGGACATTTCTCCAAGCATAAATGTACCTGAAATATACTGAAAAATTGCATGGGGATCACCTAAGTTTGATCATGTAGTCACATTCTTTTCCCTATAAGCTAAAAAATGAACCATTGTTAGCCTGGATAATGCTTGATTCTTGTTTTGAGCAACAACAATGTTTGATTCTGTTTCCTCTTGATTAGGATACCCCAAAATCAACTCCATCACCGGAGATCTCAACGAAGGAAGCACAGGACAACGAGAATGTGAAGGTTAAGGTGTTGAGCGAGAGGCTGTCATCCGCAGTACTGGATATACGCGCGAAAGATGATCTCGTGAAGCAGCATTCTAAGGTTGCAGAGGAAGCTGTTCTGGGTATGCTGTTAAATGAGTGCATCAGATAACTACATTATGTTAAGCAAAAAATCAGACAATATTTCTTATTTGCCTTAAAAAAGTTAGTCAAATCCACAATCTGCCATCAACGATTTGAACTGAAGGTTGAGATTATCCACGCTCTTGCTTGAACGGATTTGATAATTTGATTCTGCATGACAAAGCCTACATGTCTTCTATTAGGATGGGAGAAAGCCGAAAAGGAGAACGCATCACTGAAAGCCCAGCTGAACGCTGCAGCTGCCAAGAACTCCACACTGGAGGAGAGGATCGACCACCTCGATGGCGCCCTCAAAGAATGCGTCCGGCAACTCCGGCGTGCCAAGGAAGACCAGGACCAGAAGGTCCAGGACGCGCTGGCACAGCAAGCTCGGCGATGGGAGTCCGAGAAGACCGACCTCGAGCTGCGGATCATCGAGCTCAAGGCGAAGCTCGAAGCCAAGTCCGAGCTCTCAGTGACGAGCGACGGCGATGCCAGCTCGCGGCTGGGCTCCCTGGAGAAGGAGAACGCGGCCCTGAAGGTCCAGCTTCTCGCCAGGACGGAGGAGCTAGAGCTCAGGACCATAGAGAAGGAGCTGAGCAGAAGGTCGGCGGAGACGGCGAGGAAGCACCAGCTCGAGGGCATCAAGAAGATGGTCAAGCTCGAAGCCGAGTGCAGAAGGCTGCAGGTGATGATGCCATTCTCCATGTACCAAACAGTTTTGCATCGCAGGCATTGCATGAAAGCTCCGGTGTGAAATAGTCCTTTGTTTTCTGACATTAAGAAACTGAGGTTTTCATCAGGCCAATGCACCGCGGTCGTCCTCCATTGGCGTCGAGCTCCGGCGTGCTCCGAGCTCGGTGTGCGCCGAGTCGGTGACGGACTGCAACTCCGACTGCTCGGACTCGTGGGCCTCGGCCATGGTCACCGAACTCGACCAGTTCAAGAACGAACAGAAGAGCTTCAGAACGAGCGCGAGCCTCGCAGCCGCGGACATCAACATGATGGACGACTTCCTCGAGATGGAGAAGCTCGCCTCGGCGCCGAAAGGCGAGGCCGAAGACGCCACTGGCCAGCTGCTGAAGCTCACGGCCGAGAAGGCTGAGAGGGAGAAGGAGCTGCACGAATCTCAGCGCGAGCTGAGGGCTTCCCGCCGCCGGGCGGCGGCGGCGGCGGCGGCTGAGGAGAGATCGGCCGAGCTGCAGAGGCAGCTGAATCTCGCCAACGGCCAGAAGCGCGCCGCGGAGGCGGAGGCGGAAGCCGCCGAGACGAGGAGGCTCGAGCTGGAGCGCGAGCTCGAGCTCGCCCAAGCCGATGCCGCGAGCCTGAAGGAGAGGCTCGAGTCCGAGAAGGCGCTGACGCTGGAGCTCGCCGCCAACTACCAGCGCACGGACGCGCTGGAGTCGGAGAGGGAGGAGCTGCGCGTTCAGCTGAACGCGTCGCGATCCGACACGGGGAAGCTCACCGCCATGGCCGCTTTGCTGGAGAGGAGCCTGGGGGAGGAGAAGGCTTCCTCGGCGCGGCTCGCGGAATCACTCCGGAAGCAAGAGACCAGCATGGAGGTGCAGAGGAACGAGCTGAAATCTCAACTCCAGTCTGCAGATTCAGAAATCGTTGGGCTGAACAAGAAGGTGAGAACGCTTGAAGAGAGTGTGGCCAAGCATAGGCCATTGGTTTCAGAGCTGGAATCTCAGCTCAGGTCGGCGCAAGCTGAAATCGAGAACCTGGAGGAGAACGTCGGCCTCCTGGAGAAGAAGCTGGAGAGCCAGAAGAACTTGTCGTCAGCTTACATAACTGCGTTGGATGCTTCCGAGGCTCAGAAGAACAGGTTGGCGAGCCGCTTTGAGCTCAAAGAGAGAGAAGCAGAGGAACTGCACTTAAAGATCGGTTCACTCGAGGAGCAAATCCGTGAAGAGAGAGCACAGTTGTCGGAGTTCGCAGCGCAGTGTCAGAATTTGAAGGAGGAAAATTCCAGCAGAGCTCCTGGGCATCAGCCAGTGAAACATGTGGCTAATAAAGATCTTCGCGACAGAAAGGTAAAATTTCACACTGCTTGTTTTAATTCCTTATAGTATCTGTTAAAAACTAAACTCGGACAGTAGTTGTTAATGGAGGTCAAGTGGACTTATACCTGTCACTAGTGAGTATAATGAAATCTCAACAGTATAATGAAATCTCAACACTTTTTCCAGGAGAAAGAGCTAGCTCGTGCTGCAGGGAAGCTGGCAGACTGCCAGAAGACCATAGCTTCACTGAGCAGTCAATTGAAATCTTTGGCCGATTTTGATGGATTCGTTCCAGAGGTAGAGAAGGATGGGTCCATAACTGAGAGCTGGGATGGCGATCTGAAGTTGTTTGATTCAACAAGTTACCCAGCACGATTTGGCTGCTTAGCTGTCACATAAATACATGAGTGTTGCGACAAGATTGCCATAATCTGCTAAGGTGCTATATTGCTATATATGGAGAGGTTAAGTCAAATAGTTTGTAGGTAAGAAAGTGTTCATACGAAAGCGTTTTCCATAGAGCTGCACGAGGGAACCATGTAAAAATTAAGGCCCTGTTCTTTTAAACTGATCTGAACGCACTGAAATGACTAAATTTCGAGTGCTTCTCAAGGTAGTCTCGATATTCGGATCCAAAAAACGTTATGACCCACCTTTAAAATAGTAAAAAAACGAATCCAAAAAACTCAAAGCGTATGTCTTTTCAAACATAAATAAGCTTAAGCCGTTAAGCTGAAAAGAACATGGCCTAATTTGGTTCCCATGTATGATGTCATCTTTATTAAGGAGTGAGGAACTGAAATACCTTCACTTCAATATGTCCCATGAAATTCCCTGGAAAAGGCCTAATTTCTGGGATGCATATTAATCGCCAAGTTCTGACACAGGTTCGAACCAGCCAAACCTGCTTCTCCCATGCAGCAACATACTGGCGTTAGTCAAACTGTACTTATCCTTGTTAATATGACAAAAAAAACCGATCTGCAATTCCGACAGCAAAAGATGGGGGGAAATAACCGTGTATGCTGATGGCAGTAAGCCAAACTATTTTAAAAATATTGAACAATGACCAGGTGTATATTTCAAGATTAAATAACAAAATAATAACTCTAATACAATTGCATCATTTTACAAAATCAAGGCAATCAGCGATGTCCCAGGTTAGAACAGAACAAAATTGATTCTACGTTTCAGTGTGATGTCCTAGGCAACTTGTTGTTTCTTGCTCTTCTTTTTCACGCCTTTGCTTTTTTCACCACATTTTTTTAACTTCGGGGTGTAAATTTCAGTGTCATCAGGATCAACAATCCCAATTTCTTCATCCTCTTCAAACATTTTATTATTCTTTTTCTTTTTCGTGCCTTTGCTTCTTTCACCAGATTTTTTTCTCTTCAGGGTAGCATCACTGCCATCAGGATCGACCATTCCAGTTCCTTCATCCTCATGAACCATTCTATTCTTTTTCTTTTTTTCATTTCTGATTTCGGCCTCATACGCCATTGAAGGATGTGGTTGCTTGGATTTAGTCTCAGATTCTGGATATTCAATAAGAGTGTCAGCGCATAATCTCAACACTAACGTTAGATCTAAGAAACTCAATTCCATTTTATGAGTACAGATCTCGAGGGTCCAGTGAAAAAAGCCACACTCTTAGAATCTAGAATCTAGCAATCATTATGGACATGAAATGACATTTCAATTGTGCAAGGCTCCCTAAACTATCATTACTATTTAAGATAACACTCCCTCATATCTAAATTGACAAATACATTGGAAAGCACAGAAGAAGAAAATGGAATAGCTTTTGAGAATAGATAAGAACCTTCAGCTGAGAAATGTGAATCGATAACCACAGCTGTTAGGTGCTGCTTGAGAAAGACCTGCTCTCAAATAGCACAGTGAAAGAGAATTAAATCAAGAAAATGCAATATAATAAGTCGACTTTGAACATACTTTCAACGTGCACAAGAACCATGGTGTATAGTTTCACCATGAAGTTAAGCAATTTCAAATGTAAATATCTTATTTTTCAATAGATTACAGAAAGCCTGCAACACAATCACTCAAAAGCAGTGTAATATCCATGACAATAGTCCTGCACTTCAATGATTACAGCAGTTACTTCTCCTTTTCTTTTGCGCAATAAAGAGAGGCCAAAGAATAAGCAAAATATTTTGTCAATGTTATTCATGCTCCACAACAGTTAATTTATACATTGCATGTCGAGATGCACCATCAACAAATCAAAGCAAATTTGAAGTGAACAGCTCTAAATTAAATGCATAGTGCAACAACAAACATAAGAGTTAAGATTTGAATGCCATAAAATTGGTTTTTAAACATACTGCAGACAGAGGCTGCCTTGTATTTGTGTCCCAGATGCGCAAGTAGCTGTCCAATCCTACAAAGGTAAAAATGATATCCATAACTACAAAGAACTAACTGGTTAACTAAACAAAAAAAATGCTTTCAAATTTTAAAATAAATGAAATAAAAATAATGTGCATCCTCACCACAAGATGCTATTACAGGAAGCTCTGGATGTCTAACTATTGATCTAATGCTTCCACTGCATTTACCAACATAGCATCCCAGTAATCTTCCTGAATAATTAGGTAAACAAAAGTTAATTCTGCAAATTGGCCAAGTAAAAAAAACAATGATCACAGCTGGAAAATAGCAGTTCTTCATAGCTTGTACTCTAGATTGTGCTTAGCACTTATCATATATAATATAAAACAATAAACATGAACAAAATAACCCTTCAAATTGTTGATTAATACTCACTCCAGTTCTTATAAACTTGACGTTTTGTACATCGACACCGTCTTTGAAATACAACTTTGACTACTACTTACCATTGCAGTTTATTTATAAAATCTACAAAAATTATGACATCATGGAAGTCAAAATTTTCATGGATAAAGTTTTAAAACTTTGACTTAGGACATGTCCAAAATATCATGTTTTCCAAAACTAGGGGGAATACATCTATTAGTTCAATGTCATCCAAACCAGAGTGTTCAACAAATAATAATTGATCCTCATATCAGTTAAAATGCATATGTATAACTGTAAGTTGTAGCCTCAGATAAATATGCCAGCATTACAGGTTTAATTAATCCGTTAGCTGCATACCATGAGCTAACTATAGATCAGCCAAAAAGACATAAAAGGACAACTACAATACACCAATGTTATTGTTACCTCTATAAGGAACCTGAGAATAAAGTATATCAGGTAATTGTAATGGAATTGACTAATGACACAAAGATTGAACTTTGAAGAAATGCAAAAGGAAAAGGAGCATATCTATAGGAACCTTCATCATGAATCATCAGAAACTACTACCTCCATGTCTTCAAAATGCAACTTTGACCACTGATTACCATTGCATTGCAATATATATAAAATCCAGAAAAATATGATATTAGTGTTCTTCGAGATCCATATGTATGATTTTTATGTATCCAATCTAACTAGTTCAAAGATTTTGCATAGATGAAGTTTTAAAACTTTGACTTAGGACACGTCCGAAACGTCCGCCTTTTTGAGATATGGAGGGAGTAGTTACAAAAATAAAAACTAAGCCAACGTCACATTGCAAACGAGCAACTAATATGTTCTCAAATTCTCAGCATCAGCAAAGTACTAATCACCTGTTCTCATGTCAAAGGAAGCAAGGTCCCCTGTTCCTGTCCCAATGTAGATAATATGCCCATTTGGATCCTCAGCAACTGCCTTGATTGGCGACTCCCTAAAATCAACTGAAATGACAGGTCTTCTTTGGGAAGCAGTGTCGTATAGGCGAACCTGGAAAATGAACAAAAAAGAACACAAATTAAATTAATCATAAGAGGTCATCAGCAATGAAACAATGTTTTATTGATGCAAATGGTACTATAAAAGCATGCCCAGTTAACGCAGAGCCTAACATAGTAGAAAGTAGAAACATAAAAACTTAAGCAAATGAAATGGTTCTGTTTCTAGAATATATGAGCTACGAGAGGAATAGTGATTACACAACTTAACATATAGCATTCATCAAAACTAAACCCAATCAACTAGCAGCCTTAAAATCACATGGTTTGATTTATTTAATTAATACTTTTTTGTTAACTTATCAGCAAAGAAGAGTGATAAATGTATGATACCTGATGATTATTTGTGCAGGCTACAATTTTACGATGATCATCCTTATGCAAGAAAGTTCCCGCAGTAAACCAAGGCCGTGTGAATATGCCAAGGCTGTTAGCGCGAGGCTTTTGAAAAAAATTCAAATCAAATGATTAAGAAATGAAGGTTAGTTATAACGTCAAATAAGAAGTGAACAAACCAGAATGCTTACAGATTTAGCAGACCATATCTTATTGCAAGATGCAATATCCCACAAGTTCACTTCTACTCCTTTCCTAAAATGAAACGAAATATTATTTGACCCTAAAATTTCCTGAAAGGCTGGAAGTTTCTTCACATTCTAAACAGAAAGAAGGGGTTAAAAAAAAAAGCAATGCACCACAAATACAGTTTTAAAAATTATTCAAGAACATAATACATAATCCACACCAAAATTATTGTAGACTCACCCTCCAAACATCGAATAGCTTTCACCAGCATCCAACGAAGAAAACTGCACTTTACCCCCATCGCACACATCCCATGTGCTAGAGGGCCCAACATCCAAGTTGGAATCTGTATTTTCCTTTGTGACAGATTTTACACATGTTTTACCCTTCTCTGTGCAAGTAAGCAATGTACCTAATCTGTGGTAAGAAAATAGAAATTTGTAGCTTGGCCAAAATTGAAAACTTTACAAGGATGTCAGTGCAATAGTACAGTGTAACATATCTACACAGAAATTTGATGTAAAACTTCAAATGAAGTATCAAGAATCATCGCATGAAAATTACATGGACATGTCGGGTGTCTGTTTTTTGAACAGATGTAGCGCGACAACAGGGTCGTCCTCCACAGCGCCAGCAACCTTGACAGAGGCCAAAGCATCCCCATTCAGGGGATTCAGCAGCTCAACCTACAGGAGACCACCGGAATGAACAACCAGCAAAGACACACGACGTAAGCATACCAACCCTCAAAAACCATCAGCTACTCACCACGCTGTTCTTCCTTGCGACGGCCAAAACCTGCAGAAGAACAAACAGAACACCGTGAAGGCCACTCCCTGGGGATTGGGCATCACACTACAGTAACGAGCAGGCGCGATTCGACCAAGTGCTGAAGCATTTAGAGAAGGGCGAGCTCACTCACGGGGTCGACGGCGCGGTCGGCGAGGGAGGCGGCGAGGACGGCCCTGGAGGCGTCGGGCGCGCCCCACGTTTCGACGACCTTGGCGACGCCCGCCGGCTTCGCGCGGGCCTCAACGACTGCGACGGGAGCGACGACGACGAAGATCAGTAAGCAGCGCGCGGGGAGGAAGGGAAAAGGGAGGCGAAGAAGCACGTGACGGTGGCGGCGAGTGGGGAGGCGAGAAGGGCACTATCTTCGGTTCACCTTTGACGAGACCGAGGACGTCGGTGGTGAGGGCGCGGAGCGGCGGGCAGCCGGGGCTCTCCAACGCCGTCGTCCGCGGCATCCTTCGCGTTGCTTCCCTCCTCTTCTTCTTCCCCGGGTTGAAGTGGGCAAGTGGCCGCCGGCGGTGGAGAGGCGGCTGTAGAGGGAGGAGGAGGACGAGGGCGGGGAGAAAGGCTGTGTATTTAGGGTTTGCATTTTATTGTGGGAAGAAGTCCATTTTACTTCAACTATCGCAAGATTCGGTTTCACTCAAAAACCAAACAAATAAATAAGCTCATTATCAATCATAATCTCACTTCAAAACCATGGTGGTTTTGGATGACATGACATCCTAATCAACATTTTTCTAGAAAATAAATTCAAAAAATTTCTAGAAAATCATAGGAAGCTCAAAAAAATAAAATAAAAATACCAAAAATACAAAATAGGTAGAATCCAAATATTCATTGAAAATACTTTTCTATGTATATACTATATACGTAAAAATAGTACATAATGTATTTCATTGAATAAATAAATCAAGTATTTAAGAAAACTTAATTTGGCTTGTAGGAAAAATGAGAGAAACCGATGTAAATAGAGGATGCTAACTTTGCCTTTCAATTTATATTTGCAAATTCTAATTCTAATTTATTTTGACCTTTCAATTGCATTTTTTAAAAAAAAAATCAAATTCAACGGTCAAAATAGCATCTTTATGTTTTTATTAATTTCTACATCATTCTCTAAACTAAAATATTTTTCAGCATTTTTATAGAGAACAAACAAAATTTTCTTTTAATACTTTTTAATAAATAAAACACCTTATATAAAAATAATATTTTTGTAAATAAGTATGCACATAAACTTTACGCTTTTATTGCATATTTGGATTCTATGTATTTTTCTATTGTTGTGCATTTTTTATTATATTTTTGAGCTTCCTATAATTTTTAGATTTTTTTAAAATTTATTTTCTAGAAAAAATGATGACTAGATGTTATGTCATCCAAAACCACCATGGTTTTAAAGTAGGGGTATTTTAACCGCTTTGATAGTTGAGGGTGTTTTGTCCGGTTTTGAAGTTGAGGGGGAAAAACTAAACATGTGCGATAGTTCAAAGAGGTAAAATGGATTTCTTCCTTTATTGTGACATGCGCCAACCCCGATGCGCCGGGTGGCCCAGAGTTCAGAGAGTCAGAGGACGGAGCTACTTGTTGGGCCTTGGGCTGATGGCCTTGGAGCCTTGTAACGGTAAGAAAAGGTAAAATTCCGTATATACAATTACAGCCATCGGCCATCACTTATGGTTTTCTCTCTGCTATACCATTGCACTATTATATTAATTCTCTTCCATATTGCTGCCGTCAAACTTCAAAATCTATTATCCGTTCCCAAAGTTTTCTTTTCTTGTATAGATTATCGTTTACCGAATCTTCTCCTTCGCTCCTAGCCGGTGGCCACCCCTTCTCCCCAGCCCCTCCTCCTGTTGATCACTTTATTGATAGGGCTAAAATAGGCAAAATTTATGGTTTGACTTCTAGAATGTAGTCAACAGTGGCACATAGGATACTATCGGTGTATTCTACACGGGGGTGTGCCCCCGCATCGCTGCCAGGTGGGACCAGCGTCCAAGTAGGAAGTGTGTTGTACAAGGGAATATCGAACCAAACAGATCAAAGTTTGGTTTCAAGCAAAGAGGACTTCAAACAGTGTAATTCCAGCGCGTGGCGCCCGGCGCAGTGAAAGTAAGCAGCGCCAAAGCGACCAGAGATCGTGGCGCCGGTGCCAAAGCGCCAAGGCGAGAGCATTAGGGTAGCAGGGAGCGCAGGGGCCCACTATCAGGGACACAGGACGAAGGCGCAGGGAGACTTCCTTTCTAAGGATTCTTTCGGGATACACCGAATCCGGAGCATTTATGCGACGAAACCGCTCTAAGGGAGTGGGTGAGGCTCTGACAATATGATTGCCCCCGCCCCTCTAAGTGATATCAACTACACTGTGGCCATCTGCGCACCGTCTGCGCAGCCGTCCCGTTCGTGTCAGCCACGGTGTGACAAGAAAGGCGCTAGGGGAGGCAGGCTGCTCTGTCTCATCTAAGTTGTTCCATTGTCAGAAGCAGGGGCAGGAGCGACGGCAGCGAGGACTAGCATCGGAGGAATGATGGCTACAGTGGTAGGACCATTAAATGTGTGATGTGTAGCACGTTGTGACGCACGCCAGCCCGGGTATATAAGGGCTGGGGTGCATCTGTAAAGGGATTCCAAAATTTCGATCCGGAGATCAGACCCTCAAAAAACTAGCCAATTCATACTTTGCAAGGAGCTCGAGCATGATTAGGGCTGTTACCCGATCAGGAGGCCTGAACCTGGGTAAACTCTTAGCGTCTGTTTTGGAGCTTTGAGCCATAAGCGAGAGGAGAGGAGTGATCTGACTACGCACACCCCCACTATCGAACCACCAGATCAGGACCCGGAAAACCTGTCAGCTGAAACACGCCGACAAATACTATTTGGAGGGTATCTATGGCACGCAAGCGAGAGTCGAGTAAGTGATGGCAAGTAAGAAGCTATCCTACTATGCAATGGCATGTCAAAATTTTACCAAATAGACATCTTTTTAATAATTTTTACCAATTTGACGTGGTAATAGAATTTAAATTTTTCACTAGGCAACCGTTAATAATATAATATTGTTTATATAGAAATCAAATTGCCTAGAAACAAATTCTTTTTTTAAAGCTAAAGTCTAAGTTTCATGTAAACATACTATCATGATTTTTTCAATTTTGCCAATCAATTATTTTTTCAATTTTTTGTTCAAAACATTAGTTATTTTATTTTTTCCTTTTAAATTAGGACAAAAAAAAAATTTTACCATTTAGTTATGAACATGGTTAGATATATATTCTCTAGCATAATCAGCTTGGAAGACACGAGTAGGAGTGCCAAACTAAGTTTGCTCCATGCTAAAAAAACCTTTACAGATAGACAAAATCTCACTGTAACGAGACAAAATATATCCAAGTGGGCCGAAAAAATTATCTATAAAAATGACATAACATTAATGACCACCCTATGAGACAAAAGTGGTCGGACCTAGACATGACGGCAACAAGATCATATGAACAAGCTGATACAGTCTCACTAGAAGGGTAGGGAGTTGGACCTACTTGCCAAGGTTGCAACCCGCACAATTCAAAGAAGCATCACTAGACACAGACCCTAACAGACCACGATGAACTATCGACAATAGACTCAAACCACAGAGATGTCTCAAACGATGATGCTATTGAGGAAAAGACATCGTGGAGGAGACAACGAAGATAAAGAGACTGACATGAGCAACGAAAGGGTGATGAAACTAGTCAAGCTCCCAAAGATGTTGCGAATCATGGCTTCAGGGCTAGTACCGACCAGTAGACCCATGCGACGATCATGAAAGAATCAGTATCGAGAATCACACAACAACCATGATTAGTAAGCTGGCTAGCGGAGATAAGCTGCGTGGTTAACTTAGGATCATAATACAATATGGGAACATGAAAGTAAGAAAGATAGAAGTGTGCCTTGTCCTGTGGTAGGAAGAGAGGTATCATTTGCTATCTGAATAGTTAAAGGAGTGATCAATGGACTGATGAAAGTAAGACATGTAGAATCAGATGTTATATGAAAAGAAGCATCTGAGTTAAAAATCCATGGTGATGTACCTAGAGTAGAAGATGGTGGTCTCTCAGTACAGGACTGCAAAACATAACCAATAGACCTCATCAGTGTTGAGGCATCCAAGTAACACAATAGTAGAAGAATCTCCGCAGAGGCATCCCTTGGAGCTGAAGCAGAAGCAGTAGTGCCATTGGACTGACAATGATGAGGCAAATCCAGCTTATTCTTGTAGCAAAACTACTCCACATGGTCAACTTTATCACAATAAGTGTAGTGTAGACCAGCCTTTGTCGAGGAAGATAAAACCAGTGGAGGCAGTCGAAGAACTAACAGGTGTCGAGGTTGGTGAACGAGCAAGTGTCGAAGAGGCGGACGAACAGCAAGGACTGATGAAGAAGTCAACAAACCCACATCACGCAAATGAGTCTCCTTGGTATGAATAGTAGTGAGAGCCTCCAGTAAAGAGCAAGAAGATGAGCACAAATCTTCTCAACCTCTGGGCGAAGACGAGTGGCAAAGTCATAGATGCAACGAAACTCTAAACAAGACTACTGACGATGACACCAATCACAAGCTTCAGTGTCATGATCAGAATCTGTGACATCAAGAGTGTTAAGCTGACGCCAAACATAGAAAACTGAGCACAAACTTGTTCTACAGCAGAGTCTCCGCATTGTAATGACTACTCGTGTTACACAACAGCAAAGTACTGAGAATCATCACGAAGATGTGACCATATGAAGTGTGCAGAAGGCGAAGCAACCACAACTCTAGTAAGATGCATCTTCATGCTAGTAACCAGAATAGAGAAACACGAGCATCCTCATCACACCAGAACTTGTAGTTGCCAAGTTGAGACATATAGGAAGTCAAAGCCTCTGAAGCCTGTTTCTTGGCAGCATCAACCACACCAACATCCATAGTTGGAGTCTTCTGTTTATCATCAGTATCAATCGAATCAACAGAAGCACCATCAAACTTTTTACCACCGGTAGCACCAGCAGACTTCAATGGAGTGGGCAGCACCAGGGATCAGTACATAGCAGATAAGGAAGCTTGCTAATAAAAAAATTCTCAAAGACGGTATCCGCGCATATAAACGCGCACGTGTTGAGCTCAATTCTAAAAGTTGAGATCATAAAAAATCACGGAACACCGAGGAGCAGAGATGTTGCTTGGCGACATATTTTTTACCTTCCTTTCTCTCACTTTTTTCTCACTCCACACATACGGGTCTAGTCAAAGACCAAGCCTCCACACACACACGGGTCCGGTCAAAGACCAAGTCGCCACACACAAGGGTCCGATCGGTCAAAGGCCAAGCCGGCTAGGAGTGCACACGCACGGGTCAGTCTCAAACCCGATCGGATCAAGCACCCGACACTGGGATTCAGCGTCCGAGGGCTGAACTCCTGTGGCGGGATACCGGCGGCAGCGGCTAATCCCAACTACCAAGCAGGAGGATCCTTAATGGGGCTCTGGAGACAGAAAATTGACGGATGCTGTGGGATCCTCGGTGGGAAATTTCTCTACCAGAGGGCGGGTATGACGAAAAGATAACCTCCGTGTAAATGGGAAAAAATATTCCCCGTTGAAAATGGTGAGGACAGGGACGAGAAAAAAAATTCTCCACACGGATCTGGATGGGGACCTAAAATTAGTTTACTCTATTTGAAGTGTTAGGCCATAAACATGTCATCTAGTTCATTATACCTATATTTTCATATATGCATCGATAAAATCTACAAAACATACATATTCTATTTTGTTCTTCTATATTTTGACATGATTTTAAGATAAAAATGATGATAAATGTTTTTTCTCTTATGTGTAATTTTCGTGAGGATGGGTCCCTGACGAGGCCCGGTCACCCGGACGAGGTGATGAGAAAAACTTTGGGACACGGGGATAGAGAAACACTCGATAGGAAATGTTCCTGTTGCCATGCCTAACGAAGACCCAACGACAACCAAGATCTTCAGACCAGAAAAACCTCAATACAGCAAAGAAATAGATCGAGGTCGCTCTATATATACATCTCATATACATATCTAAAATAGATATTATTGTATTCCAAAACATAGAAGATTGAATGTGAGATAGTTATTATCGGATAACAGAAGAATTATACCTAACTTTACTAGTATTATTTACTAAATCACAGGGGAGCACAACACAACTATAAGCATAAGCCTTCTACAGCAAATTGGTGACAAGAATCAAACCTGAGATGAAACTAGACACAACAAAGGATGGCAAGAAACACACGCTGAAATGAAAAGTATGAAAATGTTATATTAGATCTTTAACTTTGCCAAACAACAATATTCTACAAATCTTAATCCCCTTTGTGGATTATTCCGAAACAGAAAAGATCAAACACGACGATAAAACCAAACACGAGATTGTAGACATGACAACAATTGTACACTTGGGAGGCAAGCAGCTTGAAATTCTGCTAGCACTCGAATTTGACAACGATGCAAGAGATGTCGTCTTTGCTCCTTCTGCTCACAGCCTGCTCCGTTAGATGCTTCGCAGCTGCCTGTGCATCCTTGAAGTCCTTGATTTCATCGACTGCCTCTTGGTTAGTCATCACCTGAATTTGCGTGGTTTGTGCTTGACACGTTATAATCATTACAATGATAAACACATGGCTGATGCAAATTAACATCTCTTATATGAACTAAACAAAACCATTTATTAATGGAAAAAAGTAATATAATCCATAACAAATGGAATAAGTTCTCCTAATAAAACATGTGGGATATGTTCTCCTGAAAAAAGAGATGGAATAAGTTGCCAACCATGAGAGCCCATGTAAGTGCTATATATGTGAGAATTAGAAGAATCAGAGTTCTTATACGCAGTGCTCTGGCATAAGAAATTTCTATGACTTCATCTAGGAATGCTACATGTGCTAACAAACTCATTCATACAAAATTAAAATCAAAGCACTTTTCCACTTGAGAAAAAATCAAAGCACTTGTCACTCAGCATACATGTGTACATGACTACATAGAAAGGCCTAAGAGGCATGGTTTGGTTTGTTTAGCTTAGATACAAAAGCATAAAACAATGTGATTTAGTGTAATCTATCAGGAATTATTGGAATAAGTTCCATAGGCATCACCTTCCATAAGCCATCGCTTGCAAGAATTAGAAAATCAGTTGTCTCATCAATGATTTCCTCGACCACATAAGGGTCAGAGCTAAGGTGCTTCTTCAAGCTCCGATCTCCGAATGCCCTGGCAACGGCCAGCTGCCCATCAACACGTGGTACATCTCCTACAGGTGAGGCATATTTGGAATTGGAGCTCAATAGATTACAGGTCATATGATTGTGACTTGTGAGTTGTGACCATAACATGAAACAAGCTGTTATTAGCTGGGACATCAAAGTGCCACCACCATTTGCTATTACGTAACAAATTCATTCCATATATTTCATTACAAAAAACTCGGTAGTAAAGACCTAAATCCAGAACTGTCCAATGAGAATTAAGATGTTCCAGCCACACAGTTTAATGATTGTAGGCACTAGCAGTAGATGATTGTTTACCTGGCAGGTTCGAAACAAAGCCACCTTTTTTCTCAATTGAATGCCGCTCCATGTTTGGTTCATGATCAACTGAAAGCTGCTCGGCTACACCATTCTTGCTAATAACAGCTCGTGAATCTCCAACATTTGCAACCACAAGCTTCACACTCTTTTCACTACCAATTAAGATGGCGGTAACAGCAGTGGAGCCTCCTTTTCCCAACTCAGCTGCTCTTTCCAATATTTTCTCATCAGTAAGTTGATATGCTCTACGGATGGCTGCCTCAGTATCACTCAAGAATTCTGGCTGGGGATGCAGGAGTGAACAAAATGATCAGCATCGTTATGAATTTGGTTATCTATGTTTAACCACATAGACATAGTCTGTGCAATAAGTCCCTATATGTATTGCTCTTCCTAATATGGTTGTCACAAGTAGATTGTAGAACAGAGATCACGTATTACAAAAATACGCTCTTTTTAAGTTAACAGAAAAACCAACTCATTTTACCTTGTTATAGCATAAAATCAGCATTGCCGATTAGCTGGTCTTTTCCCCCCCTCTATAAGGGTATAAAGCTACCATATTCAAATACTACACATAACTACAACAAACTGTCACTAACACTATTTGAGCATGCAGACAATGCAGCAGTTACTGATCTTTAAGCCAACAAAGAAAACAGGAAGTTGAATAGAAGAATTACCTCATTCAAGATGTTATCAAAGAGATGTGACCGCAGAAAGTCTGCAACAGTGTGACCTAGGTGGCCATCAAATATGGCAAACAAACCCAAATCATGCTCGCCAACTTGCCTGTACTCCGCCACCAGGTAGTCCTCCATTGGATGGTTCGATTTCCCCTTCACAAGATGGTAACCATGCTTGACACGCCTGCCTGACAGTTTTGTCTTGCCTTTTCCTGTTTCAGGTCCTGATGAACTAAAAGCATCTTTCACCTGTCAGACCAAGGTAGAATCACGTGTCAACCATGTTGCCATGATATGCTGATAACAAGCATAACACTAAGCAAAAAAAATGCGTAGCTTGTAGAAAACATCCAGCACAATGAAACTATAACAAGATTTTTTTGCCAATGATTGCATGAAATGAGAGAACCACAGCAGGTATCGAGAAAATAAAGTCGCAAAACATAATCAGCTAAAATACCAAAAAAAACTTGTCTATATTGTCTGGATATCTTCATGTGTACATCCAGTAGCGCATAACATGTCACGGTAATTTGTCAAGGCGGTAAAGCGACCCGCGGCGTGCTAGTACCTTTTTACCTTTTAAGCGCTTAAGGCGTAAGGCGAGGCGACTTCATAGACACATAAATAAGGTGAATAAATGCACTTCATAGACACATATATAAGGCGAGGCGACTTCATAAACACATATATAAGGCCAATAGCCGTACTTCCAACCCGGATCATTGCTTTTTGGCTTTCGTTTAGGATCGGTCATAGGGTCATATCCACTGGCTTGAGAATGCGGCTCAGGCAGTGATGCGGCGCAGCCAGCGATGCAGATCGGGCGGTGGCGTCACGGATCTGGTAGCGACGGCGCGGAACGGGAGGCGGCGGCGCGGGAGAAGGGGGCATGGCTTGGGCGGAGAAGGAAGAAGGGGAGGAAGGGAGACAACCTGTTGGCGGTGGCGGTGGCAGCGGCGGCGGCGCAGATCAGGCGACGACATCTATGGCGCCCGCTTCGCCTCGCCTCGGACGCCTCGGACGCCTTACGGACACCATAGGCTAAAATTGTAAGGCGTCCACTAAGGCGTCCACCTAAAACCTCTTTACCGCTTAATGGACGCTTAAGCGACGCTTAATGGACGCCTTAACAACCAAACTCTAAAACTCACACAGCTCATGTTACGTGCTTGATAAGCACGCAACGGGTAAGGCCCTTGACGTGGGCGAGACGGCCGTTTATCGTCGGCGACGCCTTGGCTGTACGGAGCCACCGGCCGTTTATCGTCGGCAACGCCTTGGCTGTACGGAGCCACCGGCCGTTTAATCGTCGGCGACGCCTATGAGATCTTATCTTAATTTTTCTTCATTGCTTGGATAATCATAAAGAATACATGACCCTCCCTTTTATAGGAAGCACTGACTTAGACCCTAAGAAAGGACTGACTTAACCCCTAAGAAAGACTCAACTTGGATAATAAGAAAGAAAACTAATCCTAATTCTAATTTTGGAAACCACAGAAACCTAATCCCTAACAAACCCAACCGTGCTACAATACCCGCTACAGTACCATGCGTACTGTTCATAGGCCGTGGGTGTATCAGCTCATATCAAGTTTTCCCAAGTGTAGAACTTGTTTAGTTCTCCACTGTCCAATAAAAATAAAATAGCCTGCAGAATTCCATCCATTGACATGATTGCATTTCAAGTAAGTTTCACCTGTGGTTCCACCTATTTTCACAAGATTTCATCCAGGAATTGGCATTTGATATGCTTTCAATTATTTATCAGAGATTTGCATATCCAATTCTGTTACAATGCAGTCCATTCTGGAATGTTTGGTTGATTAGTTCCAATAAATACCAAAAAAGCTTGATCAGGACAAAAATGGATTCATGTAGAGCACACCACAGATCTTATATTTCTACAACATAATTCAACTATGTGAAAGTAAAATAAATATGTTATGGAATAGAAACCTATGGTAAATTGCACTTGACTTCCCTTTGTATCCATAGGATGAAGCTATGTATCCAGATTATAAAAATACTTGGGTTTTCCACATGCAGATATGTTCTCAGTTCTCAAAGTCCCAGGGCACATTACATGGCACAGAAGTAAAAATTCACCATCAGTGGGTATTGCAGAGCACTTTATTAAGTTTAGAAAACAATCAGGACACATGACCCAAAACCAAGATACATATTGCTCAAAATAAAAGTAGCTGGTGAAAATTTTGAAACTTTTATGCATAAAATTAAAATCGTACTAAAACCAGCAAAGATGCAGATGTTTTTTTTTTCAGAGCTGTGTATATGGTCCATTTATTGTGCCCTCCTTCCAGACTCTTGCCATCAATGCTCTGCCTTGTTCCCAAATAGTTTTATTTCCACAATGGTTGTTTTCTCTGGTGCTATACTGCAATCCGCAGGAAACAAAGGAATATTTCCTTAATTCTTGATTGCATTTCACATTTCGGGACACTCCAAACTTCAAAATGGCATCCAGTACCTCAACCTCTATTGTATAATATGCAGATTACCATTTCATTTGTTGCAAATTGCAATAATATTGCGGGCCAAAATATTGCCCCTTGCCCCCTTCTGCTGTAAAACTTTTTTTTTGATACAACAAAATTGATCCATGGAGCTAGTGAAATACCTGAACCACCCAATCCACCCAACCCCACCAGCAAAACTCGCTACCAAGCTTGCTGTGTTCATAGGACCTCACAATCATGTGCATAAGTGCATCCCCTTATGATCATCTTTCAAGGTATGTGTTTGACCATAAAAAACCACCCAATTGACCAACACCATTCCAAAATTTCTCGAGACATGAACAAACCACGTCACAAGAAACCTAAATAAGCGCCTTCTCACCGTCGCCATTCCAAGAACTCAAAACTTAAGCACACGTCTTGGATGTAAGGGGAGCAGGAAAGAGAAACGTAAGGAAAAATCAACAAGAGGAGGAAGGAGGGCACAGGCCGCCTAGGCAAGGGAAGCCAAGAACCCCCTCCTCCTCCATTCTAGTTACCTTATCCTTCATCTTGTGGTAAATTTCCTTGCCTGCCATTGATCCCTCCTTGAAAGCCCCTCGATTCAAAGCCCCTGTCTGGAATTCAGCAACCCCTAAAAGGGGAAAAATCACACCTTTCCTAAGCTCTCTCCCACCAAACAATATGGCTGATGGTTGGGTCAGCTTGGAGCAATCAGCAACATTACAAATCTATAAATAATTGAGGGAGGAAGGGGAAGGGTGGGTTGGTGTGGTCGTGGGGGCTGGTCGGCTTTGGGAAAGGGGGGACATGGAAGAGTGAGGGGGCTGGATCTTGGAGGATAGAACCGGTTGACCTGAGATAGGGCCAAGTGGGGACAAAGAGAGAGGGAGAGACGGACAGACGGAGGAGGATTTATCTTAAATGCCAAAAAGGTCTTTTGAGTGATCAATAAAATGCTAATTTTCAAAATTTTGCTTTGACGGTTGAACATGGGCAAACAATGACATGAAATGTCTCTTTTACCCTCTTCTTATTCTCAACCGTCTTTAATCATCGAGGCGGTGCACAGACCAGATTACGTAGATCTCCATGATCAGGATAGTGCATGACTAGGATGGTGCACAACCAAAGTAAAGGGAACACAACGAGGAGATGCGTGGCTAGAATAGGCGACGCACGCAATGTGGTATGTGGCTGGAGTAAGGGCCGATAACCGAAGCCCATGGAAATCATTGAGGCGAGGCGGCCGAGACAGAGCTTACCAGGCTAACGAGAGAGAGCCGGTGGCTAGGTAAAAGAAAGAGATGGGGAAGAGGGGTAACATTGGTATTTTGTGACATGACTTGACAAAAAATGTTTAAAAATTCAGAAAATGAAATATAATTAGATCTCATGTATAATTGAACATCTAGTAAACCTTAGAGCATAAAATATATTACATTCAAAGTGATGACAAATGACCTCTTGATCATTTATGATTTATGAATTATCTCTAGTATATAAAGTGGTTTGTGCTGGTGGTGGTTTCACCAATTCCACATCTGCTTCATCTCTCTGGTCAAATCCTACCCAACGATCTTGTCTACACCCTCTGCATTGGCCCACTGCTCCCCTATGCCGACCAATGCCTCGATTCACCCTGCTTTGCCTCTCCCTTTCTTCCTCCACATGTGCCGCCCGTCCCAAAATTCTTGGGACTCCGCACCAATCTATTCTCAGACCAGCCGCTCACGTAGCCCCGGTCGCGTCCCTCTCCTCAATCCCCTTTGCCTCCCCCACCTCGCAATCTCCACTGCCCTGACACTAGCGACATCGTTGCTCCTTTCATGGTAATTATCCGTCTACACCTCCTTCTACCCTATCGTGGCAGTGTGGCCTCCTCCCGTCACCACTAGCCACCCCACGGGCTCCAATCCTTCCCCTAGCCGGGCACCGCCCAGCTCCACTCCCTTCCCTAACCCTTGGTGCCACCTCGCCTCCTCCCTCTTTGTTGCAGGCGTATCCACATCATTCCATCCCTCAAATATCTACTTGTCCCCCACGCAGTCTGCAGTCTGTTGGGCTTTAATCCTATCACTCTTCAAAATTCGCATTTTCTCCCATGCCAATCGGGGCCATATTTAGTGACTCAGGTGGTTTCATATATCATACTCATATAGAAACTGACATATGAATTTAATGGCATGTGGATAGTTTTCAACAATCTGCACCCTCACCACCTTGCTCCTTCCTAGAATTCTTAGCAGGACACGAGATGGAAATAGCAATATTCTACGGTTGCTCCTCACCATCCAGTGGATTATGTGTAACACCCCAGTTCCTTATGAGCCTAGAAAATGCTAATAACTTTCTAAAAACTATAAAATTCGGCAGCACCTCCCCAGTTTTCTCTAGATCCACAACACAGAGAAAACAAATAATAATACTCTTCACAATATATCGCCATAACAAGTCTCAACCATAACCAAATGTCCAAATGGAGATCCGACAAGTCCAACAAATATTTCTCTTACCTATAACAACAACGGATACCAAAGAAGATAATCCATGCAACAAACCAGGACTTCTACAATACCAACATAAGTTTTGACTCTGAATTGCTCTTAATATGGTATAGGCACAAAATATACCTAAGTTATACACTAAGTCAGCCTATTCACTTCATTATGAGAGGTAGTGAGTGCTCATAAGTCATAACGATGTGCTACTTCGCAAAGTCCCAAGTATGATGATACCATCTGTTACCTAAAAACCAAATAAAAAGCAAAAGTGAATATCAAAGAATACTCACAAAGTATATGTATAAACAACTAGCGAATAAAAAATGTAAGAACAACAAGATCACTTCCATAAATTCATAGCCTTCAAACCCAGAAACAGAAACAAATGTTACTCCAAATACTTCAAACAAATCACTTCTCATCCATTCGATACAATGCAATGCAATGCATATTCGTTTATACTGTGCGCTCATACCGGTATAGCTAGGTGCGCACCCGTCGATGCCGCACCTTGCCCGTCCTAATTTAGGCAGGGACCAATTACTCCACTCTTGTGGAGTGCCTACCTAATAGGACTTTAGAGCACTCCGAACTAGTCATATAACTTTCTCACTGACCTCATTGGATTAATTATACGACTTTCTCACTGAACTGGCTCATATGCACATGATGCAATAATGCCTCTTTTCTATCATACGGTCATAGTCTACCTTCATCACTTAGAGATAAACATCATAATAACCAACTAGCCACATGGTACATCCACACACATCCATCCCGCCGTAGCCATTTAACCATATGGTAAAAAGAAAACAACCATAATCATCCAAACAGGCAATGGTTTAACATATACTCCCTCTATTTTCTTTTGTTTGACGCTTTTGACTTTTGGACACGATTTTGATCATTTGTCTTATTCAAATTTTTAGTGAAAACATGCAAAAAAAAAGTCATGTTAAAGTACCTTTATTAATAAAACAAATCACAAAAGAATAAATGATATTTACATAATTTTTTGAATAAGACGAATGGTTAAAGATGTGTCCAAAAGTCAAAGGCATCAAACAAAAAAGGACGGAGGGAGTACTTGCCTATCAACCGAAAGAACTAGGATGATGTGTAGTCGACGTCGATTCTATACCTACGCCTACAGAGCATAATAATAAATCTCAATAGAACGCTATCAAGAAGAATAACATAGATAATCTACAACATGCCAACGATCACTCTCCCCCAAAATAACCCATCTAGGACTAATAGACTTTTAAATTCAGAAATTGAACTTTCTGGACAGCAAACACTAAAAGCAACATATCTCCCAATCCTCTTATCCGATTATCGTGTTCTTGTACTCGAAGCGGAGCTAAAATCTAGACATACAATTTCTTTCATATGACCAAATCCCAAATCGGATCCTAAGTAGATAGAAACCCAACCCGAACTGCTGCATATAAAACCGATCTACTTAACTTCATCTTCTACAGCCAAACTTCACTAATTCATGAAGTGAACCATCTAATTATGTGAAGTCCCCCAAGAACACATCTAATTCCTTCACTATGATGTCGATTTGCAAAGCATTTAGGAAAAAGTGGAAACCCTAGCCTCAATCTTTGTCTATCTTCTTCCTCCTCTTCTCTTATCACCTCTACCTCTTCCTCTACCCATCTCTACATAGCAGCAACCCTGCTCCTCACATCCCCTTTCATCTTCCTCCCATTGCCCTACATCACCCCCACTAATCCTCCTCTTTCCCTCTAACGTTCCTCTCATGGCTACAGAACAATGGGGAGTACCTTCAGTGGCGTTAATGGCGGGGACGACGACATCCTTTAGCGATGACGCCTGACGATTGTGGCAGCGGCACATTGTGCAACGGTGGCGACGGCGGCTGCACAGTGGCGACGACGACTTGCAGGGTGCGATCGGCTTCACGGTGACGACGTCGGCCATACGGCAATGGCGGGGCGACGACGACCCTAGGAGAGCGGCCGCGGTGGCAGTGCATAGGGCGACGATGCCCAACAATCAGGTGTGGTAGTGGCTAGGAAAAAGGGCTAGGTTTCATGGGGTAAAACCCGATGCCCACCCCCTGCCGGTCTTATCACCAAAATAAAGTGGGCTGGGCTGGCTCAAAGCCCAATGGGTCATCATATTATGGGTAGCGGTAGCAACCTACAGGCGTGAGAAGGTCATGGGGCCTTGGTGTGTGCCCAGGGAGGCCTCTAGGTAAACCCTCTTACTACTACCCTTTGTCAGTTTGCCTGACTGCATCCCTGCAGGCTCACATGCAATGTGTTCGATAGAATGCCGTTAGGATGTGTATTTCCATTTTTGCACACAGCGCCCTCCCCCTCCCCTCCCCATGAGCCCAACATGTTGTCTCCTTTGCAGGATTTTAGTGTAGAGAAGAGAAAGCAGGTTGTCGACGGTTGGGATATCGGTCCCAAGTCAACTAAGGTTCTTGAGAAGGGGAGATAGAAGACACTGCCGAGCAAGGCAAACAGCAATCAACGAGCAACAGGGAGACCCAGAGTTTTTATCCTGGTTCAGGCCTCTCCGGGGAGATAGCAACCCTACGTCCAGCGCTTCTTTATATGAGAAAGGATTACAAGGAGGAAACTCGATGAGACGAACAAGTCTCGGCGAGATTATGGGTGTACAGGAAGAAATATGCGATCTTGGATGCTAGATCTCACGATGTTCTCACCCCTTTACATGCTATAGGGGCCTGGTTTATATAGTGTTGAACAACCAACCTATCAAGGGATAATCGGGCCAGGCTGACCACGCGTCCGTAGAGAACTCGTATACATGCTAAATACATCCCGAGGTAGATAAGGTATACTCCAATTCTTGGGGATCATGACGTCTGCTCCAATCCGGGAAACTACGCCCGGGTCTTCACGTAGCCGTGCAAAACTCTGTTCGAGTCGGACTCAAACTGGAATCCCAGTCGTTCACGCACCGCGCCGCCCAGAAGCCGGCGGGATGCACATGGGCCTGATAGAACCTTCTAGGGAGCCAGGCCCTAGAAGGCTGCTCGATTGGGCCGTCAGGGAGTAGGTAATGGCAATGGGCCGTGATTTTATCCCCGACACAGGTTACCACGTTGTGGAGAAGGGCAACACCACAAAGTGGTAGGCGAAGGAGAGGGTTGCAATGGGGGAAGACGATAATGGATTTCCCCAAGGGTTCCAACCACCTTCACAACCACACGGTTTGCATTGAGATCCATGGTTCAGCTCACCCAGCACCAAAAAGTATTTTTGAGAGACGCTCATATAACTTTCTAGAAAAATCGATCAGGTCCTTCCTCCTCCTCCTCTCTACCTCCTCATCCTCTCACCCGACCGCGCCTTCACCGGCGACGTGAAGCTAGCGTGGTTCAACGACTGACCAAGGAGGTGGTCGCCGGCGGTAGTGAGGTGGCGGCTATAGATGGCCAAATGGGCCGCCCGGCACGGCACGGCACGGGTACGGCGAGGCACGACCCGATTACAGCAGGCACGTCACAGCACGCCTAAGTAATCGTGTCGTGCCGTGCTAACCCATGGGCTCAGCCTCAGGCCCAGGCACAGCACGACTTACATGTAATCGTGCCCGTGCCAGCCCGTAAGCATGAATATGCAAGACACCTCAAAATGGTCAGTTTGACAAGTGTAAACAGAATTTCAAATCTACTGATTTATATTCAGTTCAGATTCAGTACAGATTTTGAACAAAAGTTTAACAATAGAGTTACAGAACTCAAAAGTTCAATACTTCACAGTTCACTAGTTCAGTACTTCACAGTAGTATATTTAGAGCTATTTATGTTCAGCTGCTGTAAGTGCAAGTAACCTTGTGTGATTAATGACAATGTTCGGTTTAATGCTTATTTATTGTTATACCTCAAATATGCTTATTGCGATGAGACTAATATGTTTATTGTCAAGATTGCTTTAGTCTCATCCTATTTAGAGGAAAATCATATATGTCGAGTGGACAAGCTATTCATTCTAAAATATACATCTTATGCTAATCGTTCCAATGAGACTAACACACTTGATTGCTTATCTTTCGTAGCCTCATTTATGCAAATAAGATGGATTGCTAATTGAGGTATGCAACTCTTTTGTGTAAGCATATGTTATTGGTTAATTATATTTATACTCGTCATATCTTGTCGTATTTATTTGAGCATAAATATATTATGAACATGTTGCTTGCTCTATAAGATCTTTTATATTGCCATGCATTAGTGATCATCTAAGTCGGTGCACTAGATAAACTTCACTATGATTAAATGGCTTTGTGCATGTAAGCTTTACTTGAATATTCTCACATCCACTTAATTTAGGAAAGTTTAATCTATATTGGTTTGCAACTTCTCTTTTACTTCAAATATGAATTTGCACGTGTGTAAGTTATGAATATATTTCCATGTGCATCATTAAGTGAAGTTATGATTATTAAGTCATCTCTCTAGTGCATATATATCAAACACATATTTATCATGATGTACTTAGTAAAGACCTTTCTTGTGCCAAGTGTTTTCACTTGTGTTATGCTTCTTTACGTGAAACACTTGGACACTTAATCGCTCACGAATATCAAATTGATCCATATTTATTGAGCTTTTGGACTAATGTATTTCACGAGTGATTTGAAAAGAATTAGGTCCTATGGGTTTGTGTGATGACCAAGGGACGTTGAAGGATGACGGTTAAGTCGAACTCAATAAGACGACGATGTCACCAAGAGTTGAGGACTAAGTCAAGGTCGATTTGGCGGGATGATCGTCGAGGAGGATGATCGAGGCAAAGTCGAATGGGACTAGAGTCTCATGAGGTGAACCAAGTCAAGGTTGACAAGTCGAAGATGTTATTAATATTTAGTAAAGGTCATCATGCACAATACATCAAGGGTGCTCAAGACTACCAATATCGTTGAACCTCAAAATGAAGAAAGAAGACGGCAAGTGGTTTATCCAAAAGCTTGTATGGCTTTATTTATAAGTTGAGTCTAAGGATTGTCGTACTGTTAAGAGGGATGCAACGTTGAATGTCTTAGATATGTCTCAGGTGCTCAAATGATCAATCTTTGATAGAGATCGAGAGAGAGGAGTGTTGGTGGTGTCGAAAAGTGAGAGTTTTAGGTCTTTTGTGGCTTTCTTTGTGGTTTATGCTCCTATCCTTTGGGATTTGGGTAGTGAGACCTTGTGGGTTGTGTAGCCCTTGTTCTTAGCTTTCTGTAGAGCCCAAGATCACTGAAATCGAAGTTCGGTGTCAAAAGTTACGTCCGTTTCCGTCAATAGCTGTGTGCTGTATCGGACTATCCGATGTTGGATCGGAATGTTCCGATTAGGTCCGATTGACCCCTCTCTGTCTCCAGATCCAAAAACATCGAAACTATCCGATATTTATATCGGACTATCCGATATGAATTTGACATTTTGGTGTTGTATCTGGTTTGAACCTCTCTAGAATCATTAATTCCAGGACCTCAAAAATAGCCGTTACACCAAGTTTCTCTCACTTTCATATCGGAACTATCCGATGTTAACATCGGACTATCCGATATCTGTCAGCTTCAAACGGCTAGTTTCGGTGTGAGGCTATTTAGGGCTTCCCTCTTCCCCACGGGTTAGGGTTGCCTTTTGTCGGTGTAGTAAATACCGGGGTACAAAGAGCCTTGGGAAGGCCGAGAGGCCCCCAGCGTCAAAGCGGGCGAAGCAAGGCCCAGCCACATGGGCGAGCCCCTCTCGAAGGCCAAGAGGGCCCTGCGTCAAAGCAGGAAAGCAGGCCCCAGCCACATGGCGAGCCCCTCGAAGGCCAAGAGGCCAAGGCAAAGTGGCGCGACAAGGACCAACATGGGCGAGCCCCTCTGAAGCCACGAGGGCCCCACGCGCCGGAGTGCGTGGCGAGCCCCCTCCGACGATGAGGCGAGGCCCCCAAGGCCAGGCGGGCGTGCGGGCGAGCCCTCCGACGATGAGGCGAGGGCCCCACGCGCCAAAGCGGATCGTGGGCGAGCCCCTCCGAGACCAGCGAGGGCCCAGCACGCCGAGGGGGCCGTCTGGCGCAGGGAGCATTGCGAATGAGTCTTGGGGACGAAGGCTCCCCATCTGCTGAAGGACGGCGCATTCAATGAGACATCACGCGCGGATAGGCAATGAAGAAATGATTACCGCTCTGATGACCCTTGCGTCCGGCGGTACATCCTTTATGGGCGCAGTAAGAATTGACCGCAGAGAGAAGGTTTGCTTGAGGAGGCCGCCCGTGTCGGGAGGAGCAGGTAGGCCCCACCCGCAGTTCACCGGTGTATTGTCTTGGTCGAGGCCACTGCGGCACGCGAGGCGGGCCTTGATCGGCGTGGCAGCACGTTTTCGTCTCTTCATCGTGTCTTATCGATTATCTTGAGCATCAGCATCGCCTACCCCCCCTCGGCTCTCCGCCACCCCAAAGCTTGTATAAAAGAGGGGAGAGAGAGGGAGAGAGTAGGAGAAGCATTCGTGCATTCGAGACACTCTGTAAACACATTCTCATTCAACCACAATCAGAAAAGAGCTAAGGCTCGTGAGGAGTAGGGACTATTACCCGCGAGGGGTCCGAACTCAGGTAAATCTGCGAGTCGCTCCTTGTTGTGCCCGACGCTCAAATCGGATCGAGCTTGATCGAGTTGGCTAGCAGACTAAAATCTGACCAGGTGTGATCCGCGATGGTTGAGCGGAGAACACGCCGTCGATGTAGGCGCGCTGTAGGGGCGCGCTAGCATCGGTTCAAGCTCTTGACCCTTCTTGAGAGGCGATGGCGGGCGGCGAATGGGCGATGGAGCGAAGCGACCGCTAGAGCCGTGGCCACGAGTCGGCCGCGGCGATGGCGGTGAATCACCCGGCGGTGGCCGCCGCCTAGGTTGGAGCCTGGCGGAAAGCAGCCGCCTCGGCCAAGCTAGGCGGCGCCTGGCCTTGGAGGAGTGCACTCTAGCACAGAACCTCCACGCGGCCAGGGCCTTGTTGGAAAACCCACCGGTTCCGGTGACTCCGGACTCCCCGGCGGCGGCGTGGTTGGTTGCTTGGCCCGCTACGTCGGCGCCGCCGCGCGGTGGTGCAAGTTTGGGGCGGGGAACCGGCGTTTCGCGTCCTCCGTTCTTTGTTGCCCTCGCCTCCTCTCGCAGATCTCTGGCGAGGAGGGCGGGCCAAGACGACAAGAGCCCGGCGACCCTTACGGGGCTCGGCCGGCGGCGCGTCTGGTGGCGCGATCTCGGTCCCATCCGGAGACCGCCACTTGCTGCATGGAGAAGACTCTGCGTGACAAGCTCGCAGAGCTGCGACCGAAGGCGATCACATTGCCGCCGCCGCACGGGACCAAGAAGAGGTTCCAGCAGCTGCCCGGCCATGAGGGTGGCGCTTCTTGGCGCCCCTAGGCGGCGGGCGGCGGGCGAGACCTGCGTTCAGAGCAGGAGGCTCCGGCGTCGGGTCTTGCGCCTTTTCTAAGGAGTGCGCCCGCGTCCGATGGGCCGGAACGGTTTCGTCCGCCCCATCGAAAAGTACGACGGCTCCACCAACCCGATGAGTTTTGCAGATCTATCGACGGTGATGCACCGACGGAGGGTCGGGAAAGGTTCTCGCGAACTACTTCCGCGGTCCTCACCGTGAGCCCGCCGTGGCTCATGAACCTGCCCCGAGTCCGTGGGGTCATGGAAGAAGCTCTCGAGCTCTTCGTCACCAACTTCAGTGGCACCTTCGAGCAGCCGGAGTAGAAGACGACCTCCTAACGTGGAAGCGGAAGAAGGGAGAGTCGCCGGCGACTATATTCGGCGCTTCGGTCAGTCCGCAACACCATCCTCGACATCTCCATCGATGCCGTGGTCACGGCATTCGGAGAGGCGCCGAGACCCCAAGGTCAAAGAGAAGATGGCCACCCGCAAGATCAAAACGACGGAGGAGTCTTCACCTTGGCGCTGAAGTCGCCCTTGATGAGCTCAGATCCGCCCGCCGCTGTGGCGGGGCCAGTGCGGCGGCGAGGCCGGAACCTCGAGGAACCCGGCGGCAAGGACAAGAAGAAGCGCAAAGCGGCCGAGACCGGGCAGGTCATAGCCGCCGAAGCCGGCGACGACGACGACGACGACGACCATGACCAGCCCAGCGCAAAAAGCGCGCGGGCGAAAAGAGGAGGAGGTCGCGCGCCGGGCGGTACGGTCCCGTAAAGCGGCCGAGGCGGCGGCTATGGCGATCGCCGTGGCGCGGCGCCCCACGGCCGCGACGAAGGGAGATCATCGCCCCATGAGTGGGACGGAAGGCCCTCTTGTCCCATTCACCGCAACAACTCCCACGACTTGGCGGTTGCCATGTCGCCGACAAATGGTGGACAAGCAAGTCCACGAGCAGCAGCAGCAAAGCGTCCGGCGATGGCAAGGGCAAGGAGACGGCCGCTTGGTTTTCAGCGGCGGGCGCGAGGTTGCCGTCATCCACGGCGGTTCGACCTATCCGCCCCACGCTAGCTTTAAGCGTGCGATGAGGGAGGTGTGAGCCACCGTGCCCGGCTTTGGGTCGATGAGGCAGCTGGCGTGGTCGGAGCAGCCAATCGCGTTGATCGGGCGATCACCCAACGATCCGCCGCCGCCCTGGGCATCTCCCGATCATGGTTGCACCCACGGTCCGGAATGTAAAGCTAGGGCGGGTCTTTGGTAGACGGAGGGAGTTCCTCAACCTCCCGTCCGCCGGGTCGCATGCGCCTCCAGATCCAGCGGCTGGAGCTTCGCCTAACGCTCCCATTCTTGACATCGCGCCGGGCCGAGTCCGTCATTGGGCGACGTCGATCTCCGGTAACCTTCGGAGGTCAAACAACTTCCGCACCGAGATGCTCAAGTTCGAGGTGGCGGACTTCGACCTCCTACAACGCCATACTAGGTCGGCGGCGCCGACCAGGTTTATGGCGGTGTGCCACTATGCGTACATGGTGGTGAAGATCCGAGGCCACCGGCCCCATCGTTTGAAAGTGGACCGCCGGGGCGCCCGCTGCGACAAGGACGCTCTCGCTACCGGCGGGGCGTCGGTGCCAAGGCCGAGGCTTCGACTTTGGGAGCTCCTCCGGCGAAGACTCGTGCCTCCCGGTTCGTCTGCGGAGGTTAAGGCGGTCTCCTGGCGAAGTCGACCCGCGAAGACCGTTCGGTGGCGCCTCTCGGCGCCAAATAGGAAGGCGCGCTCATCTCCTTCCTCCGCCTAACGCAGCGTGTTTGCGTGGCAACCGTCCGACATGGCTGGAGTCCCGGGAGGTGATTGAGCACAAATTGGCGGCGTTCGCGCCTTCGACCGTCATGCGAAGGTCCGAAGCAATCGGTGGGCGCCAGAAGTTATCCAGCAGAGGTGGACAGTCTTAAGGCGGTGCGTCCGCGATGTCGCCCATCCTGTGGCTCGCGAACCCGTCCTCGTCAAGAAATCAGCAGGCGTTGGAGGATGTGCGTGGACTTCACCGACCTCAACAAGGCGTGCGAAGGATCCATACCCGCTGCCCGCGCGATCTCATCGTCGACTCAAGCTGCGGGTGCGGCGGTTGTGCTTTACGGATCGTACTCACGGGTACCACCAGTTAGCATGGCGAAGAAGATGAAGACAAGACCGCTTCGTTCGCCCATGGGCGTCTCATCGCTATACAAGGATGGTGTTGAGATCGAAGAATGCGGGCCCAACCTATCAGCGGGCCATGCATATCGCTCACCGCTCCCAAATAGGGCGGAACCTGGAGGTGTATGTCGATGACCTGGTGGTGAAGTCCAAGAAGGCGGAGGAGTTAATTGGTGACCTGGAGGAAACCTTCACCAACCTGAGGAAATACTGCATCAAGCTTAATCCGGAGAAATGTGTGTTCGCCGTTCCGTCAGACAAGCTGCCGATTCCTCGTCTCCCGAGGGGATTGAGGCGAACCTGATAAGATCGCAGCGATCGAGAACATGAAGCCCCGACGCGACTTGGCGGATCAAAGGTGCTTGGTGGGCTGCTTGACCTCCTTGGGCCGCTTTATAGCTCGCCTGGGGGATAAAAGTCTCCCCCTGCTCAAGCTCCTAAAGAAGACCAACCAGTTCGAGTGGACGGCGGAGGCGCAGGAGGCGTTCGACGGTCTCGAAGAAGTATCTCACCTCCCGCCCGTCTTGGTCGCCCCTGACCGGGCGAGCCATTGATCCTCTACGTCGTGGCAAACCTCCGGCGGTCAAGCGGTCTTTGGTGGCGGAAGAGAGGGCGTTCAGCGCCCATTTACTACGTCGGCAAGGTCCTCCACGACCCAAACAAGGTATTCACAAAGACCAGAAGATGCTCTACGCCGTCTTGGCGACGCATCCCGAGCTACGCCACTACTTCCGGGCGAAGTCACGGTGTTGACCAAGTATCCCTTGCGGAGATCCTCTTCAACCGCGAGGCGACGGGTCGACGCCAAATGGGCCATGGAGCCGGCGGAATTCGATCTCAAATTCGCTCCCGAGCGGCCATCAAAGGGCAAGCTCGCGGAGTTCATCGTGAGTGGACTCGGCGGACACAGAGCCGAAGATACCCACCTCCTCGCCGTGGACTCTCTTCTTGACGGCTCATTCCGAGGAGGGGCTTGAAGTGGCGTCGTCTGGTGTCTCCCACCGCAATGTCGTCCGGCACTGGTGGTCTTGGACTTCCGCACCACCAACAACGTCGCGAGTATGAAGGATCGCTCGCCGGGCTCGGGGTGGCCCGACCCTTGGCATCCGGCGGCTAGTGAAAGGCGACTCTCTCTGGTCATCAACCAGCGAGGAAGGATTTCTCTGCTCGGATCCCGTCATGGCGGCCTACAGCGGTCGGTGCGCGGTTGGGCGGCACTTTGAGGGTTTGGGCCGTGCACATCCTCGTCGCGACAACTACATGGCGGATGAATCGTCCCTGTTGCCTCGTCGAGGGCACTGTTCATTTGGGGTCTTTGAAGAAAGACTTCTGCGCCGTCCGCCGCAGCCCCCACCGGCGGGGGCGACGCTTTCTCGCAGCCCCACCTCTGGAGGAGACGTCATCGATCTGCTGCAGCTCCGGTTAGAGGAGGAGGCTAAGAACTCGCTGAGGCGGTTGAGGCGGAAACGCCGAGCCAGGTGAGTACGTCGGCGACAATGTCTGAAACGTCGTCACACTCGTCCGGGAAGGTCGGTGGATGGATCCGATCCTAGCCTACCGCGGGATGGAGTGATCCCGACGATGACGCGCGTCGGTGAGAAGATAGCGCATAAGGCCAAGCGTTACATACAGTAGGTGGGGACTGTATCGCCAGGCAAAATGGAGTTCTTGAAGTCGTCACTAGGGAAGCGGGAGTGAAATTCTCTCGAGATCCATGGAGGCATGTGCGGGAGCCATTCAGGAGCCGGCGTTGGTTGGGAAAGCTTTTACGGTTTCTATTGGCCCACCCCTCGAGGATGCCTTCGAAGCCGTGAGGAGATGCGGCGTGCCAATTTCATGCTAAGCAGATCCACCGACCGCCCAGCGCCGCAAACCATTCCGCTCTCCGGCGTTCGCGATGCGGAAATTTGATATTCTGGCCCGTTCACGGGCGGCCGGAGGGTATACTCATCTGCTCGCCGCCATCGACAAATTCACTAAGTGGGTTGAAGCCTCGCCGTCCCGCGATCACATCCGCAGCGGCTATCAAGTTTATGAAGAGCATCTTCGTCCGGTTCGGTCGCCAACAGAGTCATCATCGACAACGGCGCTCGCCTCAAGCGCTGATTTCCAAGATCGGTGCGAAGAGTTGGGTATCAAAGGCGTGCTTTGCCTCCGCTATGCATCCGAAGAGCAATGGGCAAGTGGAGCGAGCGAACGCGAAATACTTAAAGGGCTCAAGACAAGGGCGTTAGACCGCTGGAGAAGCGCTGCAAGCGCTGGGCGGAAGAAGTTCCCACAGTATTATGGGCGCTGCGAACAACTCCCAACAGAGCCACCGGCGAGACCCCCTTCTTCCTGGTATATGGCTCTGAGGCGGTACTCCCATCGAGCTCGCCTTGGCTCCCAAGAGTGGCGGCGTTCAGCGAAGACAAGACCGACCGGCGTCGGGATGAAGTAAATCTCTGAGGAGATCCGGACACGAAGCGGCGATCCGGCCGCCAAGTATCAAGCAAGCTGCCGTTATCAAGCAAGGCGGTGTGTGTGAGAACACTGGCGTTGGCGACCTGCTCTGCATAAAATCAAGCGCAGCGGGCGCAACAAACTATCTCCCCGTGGGAGGGCCCTTCAAGGTGGTCTCGATCTCCCTTGAGCTCGGTCGAGCTCGATTCGAGGACGGTCGCGAATTGGCGAACACTTGGAACGCCGAGCGGTGAGGAAGTTCTACCCGTGGTAGCGATCCAGAGTTTTTTTGACTTCCTTGGAGCCGAGCGGCGAGGTCTTCTTCCTTCACCGCTTCGCCTCGGGTCTGCGTTGTACAAAGCCATCTTCAATAAGAGATAAGTTCTGCTACGTCTCCTTGTGGGCATCTGCTTCTTTTCGCCTCAAGTCATTAGAAAGCATTCCTGAAAGTCGGCGTGAAAAAAAGTACTCAAGGCGATGGCCCCTTAGTGGCAAGGATTTAACGCCACGACTTCATGCGCGAGGGTGGCGAAGACGGAAGGCGGGTTCTAGCCCGTGTGTCGGCTCGGTCTAGGCAATCATGCGCCAACAATGCACCGGCGACTAGACCACTTCCTAAGTCGAGTTCTCGCCACGCGATGTCTAGGGTCGGTTCGCAAAGAGGCCATAAGGGTTGAAGTAACCAGATGCCCGAGGAAAAGCGCCACTTTCAACGGAAAGCTCATCTAAAGCTTTTTGGCGATCGGTGGCTTAGCCTTAGAAAGGTCTCATTAGAAAACATTCTGCGAAAGTCGGTAGCGAAAGTACTTAAGGTTTGATGGCCCGTAGTTGCAAAGGCAAACGCTTATAACTTACGCCGGTGCGAGGCGGCGACGGAAGGCGGGCTCTAGCTCGGTGTGTCGGCTCGGTCTAGGCAATGCGCTAACGGCGGCACCAAATGACTAGACCACTTCCTGAAGCTAAGCGCCGCCACGTAATGTTTAAGTCGGGTTGCGAGGCCATAAGGGTTGAAGTAACTAGATGCCTAAGGAAGCGGCGCTCACTTGCGCGAAGCGCTCGATCCTAAAACCTTCGCGCCAGTGCCCCATTTCAATTCCGCAAGTTAAAGTTGTGCGAAGTTCGAGTGAGACTCACAACAAAAGAGCAAAAGTTTGTTTGCATTGATAGGCAACATTTACAAGGCAAAAAGGCGGGGAGTCTCGCTACTCCCGGTTCGCTTCACCGAGCGGCGCCCCATCATGGACACGCGGTCACGGCGGTGTCAACCAGCGCCGCTCAAACCGGTCCACCGGCGCGAAGGTCCCGATGGCGGCGTCGAGATCAAACGCGCGTCTCGAGCAAGACAGCTTGCTCAGATGAACTGCGCTGCCGAGAGCGCCTTGGCGACCGTCTTGATCGCCGCGTCTCAGCGCCACCGGAAGGACGCGTAGGGCTTTCGGCGGCTCGTCCACGGCGCCAACAGATCAAGGCAATTGCCTCTCCAATGGGATGCAAGGAAACACCAGTGGAAGCAGGGCATCCCGAAGCCACGGTGGCGGTCGCGAGATGTCGGCGAGGGTCGGAGGCGATCGAAGTGCTCCAGCGGAGGTCTTCGATCTGTTTACGGCCGAGGCAATGCGGCGGCTTACGCCGCACCTCGCTGGTCATCGCCTCCTTCGGGCGGTTTCTTGGCTAAGGGCCCGCCGCAGCTTCGCCGCAGATCGCTTCCGCCAAGGCAAGGGCTTCCTCCCGCCGCCCAGTGCGAGAGAGGGTGCGGCGCTTCAAAGGAACGCCCGTCGCCGGCGGTCACGGCGAGATGGCGGCGGCGCCAGGGCGAGGTGGCGAGGGTTCTCCGCCGCACCGGCGAACTCTCGCCGCGAAGCGACCTCCGTCGAAGGAAGCGGGCGGGCGGCTGGGGGCTGGCGAAGTCGCGTGGAGCGGAGCTCGATGCCCCGCGTCCACCCTGCCCAAGAAGGACAAACAGGGTTCGGTATGCAAAACCGTAGCATGCTAACCCTAATGCGGCGTGCGTAAGCGCAGGGAAAACCAACCTGAAGCGATGCGCCCTGAAGGCGAAAGTTGAAGGAGGGAGCTCCAAGTCGCTTGTTTGCGGCGGCGGTGGCGGCGCTGATCGCGATCACCGCTGCCGAAACAGACGCCGGCGCTGCACGCAGCGGTGCGGTGCTGAGAAGCGCCAGAAGCGGTAACAGCGCCGCGCAGGAGCGCCGACGAGGAGGAGCGGAAGAAACTGGCGCAGGCGGCGCCAGTTCCTGAAGAGTCGCCGCGCTCTTGCCCGGTGGCGGAGCGGCGGCGGTAGCAGCAGGGCTCCCGCTGGATGGGGCCGGCGGTGGCGGCGGAAGCTCGAGACTTGAAGGGCGCGCTCTCTTCGGGCTCGCCCCTCTCGCCGCCGCCGCCGACGGCGAGGATGAGGCGGCGCTTCCCGAGAGCGCTGGCGAGTCGGCCCCACGGCAGAGCAGCAGCGGCGCGAAGCTTAGGCGGTCGCCGAGGCGCTCATGGATCTGCAGATGGTCCCCGCCACTTGGACCGCAGGACCGAGACCTCCATAGGGCGGCGCCGCAAGTAAGGGTTGCGCCCCGTGATCCCAATCGCAGAGGGGCGGATGCCCGCCGGCAGGCGATGTCGCCGGTCGGCGTGGTCGAAGCCCCGCCACCCGCCTCGAGCACGTCGCCCGGCACGTTCCCACCAGCTGAACGCCCAAAGAAGCAGCGAGTTGGCTATTAGCCAAAAATGGAAAGAAAGAAGGTACGAGATCCAAAAGAACGCGAGAGTGTTCACCTCAAGAGCAGATCTGGGGTCCCGCTGCCGCCGCCGTAGTACGCCCAGCGGGCGCCCTCAAGAGCGCAAAGGCGGCGCCAAAAAAGTCCGCCACCACGGGTTCCGGTGAGCCCGGCGGCGGAGCTCGGCAATCGCGCCGCCATCACCTCCGTACTCGCCAGATCGTCTGGCCGGGCCCCGATCGGCATGGGCTCCGCGATCGCTGGAAGAACCAGATCGTCGCAGCTACCGGAGTCCTCCGCAGACAGACCATCGCCGGTGCGATCCTTCCAGCTGGACTTGACCGCGGCAGGATAAAAGGCGGCGGCGTCGCGGCGCTGGCAGCAGCCCCAACCGCGCTTCGGCGAAACCTCAGATCAGAGATGAAGAGTCGGCGCCAGAGCGGAGGTTTGGCGCCGTCCCCACGAACATCTCGCAGAGGTGGGCGAAGATGACCAGAGCCATGATCGAGTTGGGGGGAAGGTGCGCCGCCTGGATCCCGTAGAAGGCGAGCACCCCCAAGAAGAATTCGGAGTACGGCGGGACAAGGCCCGCCAAAGACGCCAGAGAAGGTCACGATCTCCCGGTAGCGAGGACTTGGCGTGATGGTGCCGCTGAACCGGCGGCGGTCGATGGGCACGAAGACTGAAGCCGCGCCACCGATCCTCATCGACGGTGGAAGCAAAGACAGCCCCGAAGGTGGTGCGGCATCCCGGCGGCCTTTTGTCGCGCTTAGGGAGCCATGGAAAATTTGGCGGTGGCGGCTGGCGAGAGGCTATGGTAGCAAATAAGAAGACAAAGGATGCAACTGAAGACTTAGCGCATGGAAGGATTATTGCGCGGCCGAGAGAGGTATTTATAGGCGGGCGCGCGCGGCGCGACGGTTTGATTCCGCCTCACGCTGGGCGCCATCGCTGCCCAGCTGCTTTTGGTTTCCAAAGCGGCGTGGTTCCCAAGGAAGATCGTGTGCGGTGAAGAATCAGCGACGGTGCGCGCAGTGGTGGGCTCCCACGATTGCCTCCCGCCGCACAAGAAATGGAAAAGTATCTGCTGACGGTTGGCGATCATGGTGGACCCGGCCTCTGTCGGTGTAGTAAATACCGGGTACAAAGAGCCTTGGAAGGTCGAGAGGGCCCGCGTCAAAGGGGCGAGCAAGGCCCAGCCACTGGCGAGCCCCTCGAAGGCCAAGAGGGCCCAAGGGCAAAGGGCGAGCAAGGACCCAATGCTGGCGAGCCCCTCTAAGAAGCCACGAGGGCCCCACGCGCCAAGCGGTGCGTGCATGAGCCCCCTCCGACGATGAGGCGAGGGCCCAGCGCAAAGTGCGTGCGTGGGCGAGCCCTCCGACGATGAGGCGAGGGCCCCACGCCCAAAGCGGATGCGTGGCGAGCCCCTCCGAGACCAGCGAGGCCCTGCCACAAAGGGCCCACAAGGCTGGCAGGAGCATTGCGTATGAGTCTTCAGACGAAGGCTCCCCTCTATCGCGAAGGACGGCGCGCATTCAATGAGACATCACGCTGGATAGACAAATGAAGAAATGATTACCGCCATGATGACCCTTGCGTGTCCGAGCGGCACACACTGTGGGCGCAGAAGAATTGACCGGCAGAGAGAAGGTTTGCTTGAGGAGGCCGCCCATGTCGAGAGGAGCGTGGTAGGCCCCACCCGCAGTTCACCGTGTGTTTGTGCGGGTCGAGGCCACTTGCGGCACGCGAGGGCGGCGCATCGGCGTGAAGCAGCAGCACGTTGCCTCTTCTGTCGTGTCTTGTCAGTGTACTGAGAGCACTGTACCGCCTACCCCCTCGGCTCTCTCCGCCAGCCCAAAGCTTGTATCAAAGGAGGGGAGAGAGAGGGAGAGAGTAGGAGAAGCATTCGTGCATTCGAGACACTCTGTAAACACATTCTCATTCAACCACAATCAGAAAAGAGCTAAGGCTCAGCAGGAGTAGGACTATTACCCGCGAGGGGTCCGAACTGTAAATCTGAGTCGCCCTTGTTGTGCCCGACGCTCAAATCGGATCGAGCTTGATCGAGTTGGCTAGCAGACTAAAAATCTGACCAGGGGTGTGATCCGCAGTGGTTGAGCGGAGAACACGCCGTCACCTTTCACACCATTTTTTAGCAGAACTTCCAAGCAACCTAGGGTTTCTTACGCTCTCCACTCTAGATCTAAGTGATCCTCTTTGTGAGAAGAGTTGGGAGAGGGTGTGAGTGCTAAGTGAGAAGAAGTCGATCTTTGAGCACTTGAGTTCATCTCCGAATTTGTTCTTTGTGTGCATTTGTTACTCTTGGAGGTTGAGGACTCCTAAACGGTTAGGAGTCAACCACGAGCCACCAGTGCTTTGTGTGGTGAGCCGTGCAAGTTTGTGAAGGCAGATTCCGCCTCCGGACGAGAAGGAATCAAGGAGTAAAACGAGGGGTGTTGGTGCGACCTCGGTGAGGAGAGGGTTGAAAGAGACCCGGGCTCAAGTGTGACCAAGCCTACCTCAACGGAGACGTAGGATCCCCTCAAGGATCCGAACTTCGGGAACAAATCTTCAAGTCTCCACTTCACTCTTGTTTTCCCCCTTGCCCTCTAACTTGATTTACTTTTATTCGTGCTTATACTTGTTGTTGGCTAGCACCGTCGTGTGCTATTACTCTCTCTCTTGTATCAATATCGGACTATCCGATATCAACATCGGAACATCCAATATTATTTTCCGCTGTGCTTTAAAGGGTTGAAAATTTGTCACGCCTATTCACCCCCCTCTAGGCGACATCCCGATCCTTCAGCTGCCTCATTAAAAACCTTTCTAGGTAAACCTCACACCTCGTGAGATAAAACCCTAGAAATGAAAAGAGTACAGCCTCCCATCTAAAGTTCAAAGTCTTAATGTCTTAGTACAACACCAGTCCAGATAACAGAAACAGAAATCACACAGGGGCTTGATCGGCCTCTCCATCAAGGAACAGGTTAAGGAATGCATCTTCCAGCTCTGGATTCTCCACATTGTGTTGTGCTCTTGATTGACCTTGCTCCCAGTCCTTCAGGCAGCACAACATCTCCACCATGTCACTTGCCAAACGTCGTCGCCGCTCCTCGATCACCCTGCCAGTAAGACTGAAAATAGACTCGGAAGAGATTGTAGAAACAGGAACAACCATGACATCTTTGACTAATATAGAAAGAACAGGACAAATAAGCTTGTGCTCATGCCACCAATGCAAAATATTGAAGTCATCATCATAGAGTGTGATACTATCACTCTCCAGGTATGAAGCCACCGTAAACACCGTATAAGCGGCTCGTAAATGTAGCAGCGACCAGAATGAAGCGGTGCACGTGTTCTCGCAATAGGAACAGGAACAGATGCACCAGCAACAGGAACAGGTGTAACAGGAATAGGAACAGATGCACCAGAACTAGTACAAGTAGATGATGAACTATCAGCAAGATTATAAATTTTACTCCAAGCCGTCTTCTTCTTACCACTACCTGTAGCTACGGTTGTGGTGGTCTCTGCAACCTAACTGAAACAAATTTGGACTCATAATGTGAAAAGATGTTAGTCAAATTAGCTTTTACCTCAGTTAGATGGCAACGGCTCCTGTGTACACAGCAGGGTCAGGTACATGCAAGACGACCATTCTGCCGTTGGATGAGAATCCAACCATTCCACCAAGGAAGCAAGTCACATTTACGAAAACCGCCCGCCTCAGCAGTTAGAGAGTTAGGAAATTGCAAATCACTCCTTGTCTCTTTGACTGCCCAATGACCAAATCCCCGATCCTGTAGGCTTTCTCCATCGTTCTGCTCCATGCCTCCATGACCTAAACGTCGTCGTGCCGCTCTCAAACTTCGCCGACCTGCTTGGAGCCTCCGTCAATGATGGCAGCACCTACCAAGGATGGCTTGCCACCACCGTCGGCAACTGGCGCCGGCCTCGCCGCGGCCACGACAAGTGCAAAGGTCGTCGTGATCTCGTCGCTCGCCATGGCCACGCCAAGCGCAGACGTTGTCGCGGGCTCACTGGGCGCTGTTCGTACAGCCATGTCAAGTGCCGAAGTTTGCCGTGGTGGCTAAACCGAGTTTGAGCTCGCAAATCATCATCATTGCTAATGCCCACGGAGAGCTCAATGTAAACAAATGGTTTTTCAAGATGCACGAATCGTCCTAACAAACAATGAATAGTTAGCTGTCCTAAGATGGTTCAATTGCTATTCTTGGAAGATAATCAGATGCTCTAGTTGTGTTGATCGCACTAATCCTTCTTTATCGAGCCAAAAAACAGAGGTGCCAAAACCAATAAGCGCCAGCTTTATTCCTTCTCCATTCTCAGAATCGGATACATTTATGCCTCACAAAGAAGCATGAACCATCCAAATTTAAAATCCGTGAAAGATATAAAACCCACAAAGACACTTGAAAATTGGGATACCAAGTCTGTGCATAAGAATCTAAAATCCATGATGATACATGCCTCCCAAAGAGTTCTTCAAAGAAGCATATCGGATATAATTCACAAAGAAACTTGATTCTCGTACATAAAACCACCTCAGAGCATAAGCAAAAACAATGATTCAATTACAAATCACAGCTTGCCATTTACATTGTTTCCTTCAGATAGTCACTGATCATACAAATTGGGATACCAACTTGACTCTTTACATTGTTGAGTTCGTACAAAATTTACAAAAGAACATACAATAAATTTTACATCATTGCTTGCTTACAATCTGATCTCTTAAATTTTACTCTCTCATTGTTGGTTGAAAAATCTTCTCACTACTACCTAGATACCATCTCATCTCGGGCATGCTCTTCTCTTCACAACTACCATGGACGTAGCAAGTGCGGGACCAACAACCGAGTTTGCGGTGCAAAGATCATCAATCTTCTCGCCACCAAACCCATGTAGAAGAGGGAGCCGATCGAGGCGAACTCTTTCTATGGTCCGGTAGGGGCCGACTGTAGGCTCGCCTACCTAGGAGCGGTAGCCGACGGCGAGTGGCGGCGGCCGACAGCTAGCAGGTGGTGTTGGGTCGCGGCAAAGGGGAGAGCAGGATGGGAGGATGGGAAGGGAAGAGAGACGAGAGGCTCGCCACCACAATGACAATGAGTGGCGGCGGCCGCCAAGGCAAGCAAAGGGAGAGTAGGGCAAATGCGATGTAGATTGAGAGGCTGGGCAAAGGCGATGGAGAAGGAGCTAGGGAGTGATTTGCAATTTCCTAACTCTCTAACTGCTAAGGCGGGCGGTTTTCTGTAAATGTGACTTGCTTCCTTGGTGGAATGGTTGGATTCTCATCCAACGGCAGAGAATGGTCATGCAAGATGTGTACACACCTACTTGTGTACACAGAGCCGCTGCCCGCTTAGATAGGTGGAGTAATCACAACCATTAAGCTGAGAAAGAAGCTGAAGAACATTTGCAAACCCTCTCATCTTAGCTCTAGGATCCATAATAAATGCAAAAGCATAAAGCATAGAAATTTTTCTCCAGTATTTAAGAAATTTAGACTTCATTGGAACAACAGAATTTCTCAACAAACTATCATTCTCATAAGTGTTCAAATGACCAGCAATCAATAGAATGTGATGCAAGATCAGAGGTGAAGTGGGATAATAAACACCAGATAGAGCAACAGTGGAGTCATAAAACAACTTCAAGAACTCTAAAATTTATTCACCAACATACCAGTGTTCCTCAGTGAGTAGGGAATTTCCATCTGGTTGTTGATAATGTGTGTGTATAAAGACAAAAAAATGTGTCCTTGTAAGGTATGTGATGCTTCAGCATTAGATAAGTGGAGTTCCAGCGAACATCCATATCCAAACCAAACTTGCGACAGCATACCCCATAGCAACATAGTAACTTTTGTATGCAGCAATGCGCTGGTTAGAAGAGTTCAAGAAAGAAATGGCAGTTCTGAAAGCCTCCAGATAAGGCTTAAGACTTTTCAATCCAGATTTGACAATGAGATTAATGATATGGCAAGCACAACGCTGATGCAGACAAACAGAACCAACATAACCAGAAAAAATGGGTGATAGGATGCCCATAGCAGTAGAGTTCGAAGAAGCATTGTCAAGCGTTACAGAGAAAATCTTATTAGTCAACCCAAACTCATCAACCACAGCGGTAACACGTTCAGCGATATTAGAACCAGAATGGGAAACATCAATAAGCCAAAAACCAATCACCCTTTTTCTAATTCCCAAGCAGAATTGACATAATGCACAACAACACTAAGGTAGTCCTCCTTAGCGTTACCAGACCAAATGTCAGAAGTAAGAGCAACACATGAGACAGCAGAAGACTTGAAGACATCAATAAGTTTACCACGACAGTCATTGAAATACTTAACTAAATCTCTAGTTGTGGTTTGCCTAGAGACACTAACAAAACGAGGATTATGAGCAACTTTGATGTACTCCTCAAATGCAGTAGATTCACCAAAGCATAGAGGATGATCCTCTCTAGCAATCAACCTACACAATTATGTACGCACAACTTGAGCACTGTACTCCCATGGAGTGACAGAACCATCAGGGTTCATTCTAAGCATGGACTGAGACATAGCAGCACCACGACTAGCTACTTTGCATTTGTCACGATGGCATTTCAAGTATCTAGTGCCACCAGTAGAAAGAGCAGACAAAGTTTTCTTGCAGTGATTGCACTTAGCAGCATACCTCACCTTCTTACCATTATCCATTCTTGTCAGCTCCTCGAAATCGTCCCAGACATCAGAGGTGGACCTCCTAGTCCTCTTCGTACGGACGGAAGCGGAACTTGATGGCATTGTGGACGCACCCGCCGCGCCGGCGTCGCCGGCATCGCCATCGCCGTGGCAGCAGTGCCTTCAACAGCACTGCTACCGAACAAGGCATCACACTCCTCGTCTTACTCGTTGTGCCCATGCTGCAACAAATCGTAGTCGATGGAGGTTGGATCGAGCGCCATATCCTCGACGGCTCCGGTTACTCAATGGCTGCAATTACAAACAAACAAGAACGCAGGGGTTGGTCAGATTTGAAAAGCAGAAGTCAAGAAAGCAAGAAGAAAGAACAGACCTGCGCAGCCAGAGCCTAGAGACGTCGAGGCAGCAACGGCGAGCCACCTCACAGCGACACCAGATCTGATGAGAAGAACACAACACAAAGGCAGAGAGGTTGGCAGCACGGCACAACGAAGACAGAGAGAAGGAGAAGGTCAGGACTCATGAGGGAGAGGGATCTCGAAAGCAGTTGTCGAACAACGCAAAAAGAATGAACAGATCTGAACTATCCAAGAAGCAAGAACCAATAAGTCAAGAACAAGAACTCAAGAAGAACGAAGAGAAGTCAAGAAAGTCAAGAGGGATGGGCGGATGGTTCTGCAGCCTCTGCTCTGGCGAGCGGCGGCGATCCGCGACGCCGCCGGCGCCATGGGATCAGCAACCGCCTCATGACGCTGAAGCGACGCTAGCTACGCAAAGCGGCGGCGCCACCTATGGCTTTCTGCCTCTTCGCCTCTCTCTCAGATCTGACTTCTGAGAGGGAGAGGATCGAGCGAGAGGCGAGAGCAAACGAAACGGCGGAGCGGCGGAGGCGGAGTGGGAACTAGGAAATTGGGGATTAGGGTTAGGAGTGAGCGCCTGAGCGGGGAGGGAGCGGCTGTGCACGGTGCGCCTGCGTCCTTTATATATGGGGGCGGGGCAGGTTGGGTTGGCCCAGGCCCAGGTTGGGTTGGCCCAGCGCCCCCCGCCCAACGGTCGCCCTCGCCTCTCTCCCTCTCACCTGCGGCCTGCCTCCGCTGGCCGTGCCAGCCGTGCCGTGTCGTGCCCAAGCACGGCACGATCATGCTTGATGGGCCTGGCCTAACCGTGCCGCGGTCTGGTTCGCCCACGGGCTCCAAAGAATGACCAGCACGGACGGCATTACTACGTCTTGCGGGCGGCACGGGCCATTTAACTACGTGCTGGGTCGTGCTTGTGTCAGGCCAATTTCTCGTGCTTTCGGGCCGGCCCATTAGGTCCAGCCCAGATGGCCATCTATAGTGGTGGCCGGCTCGGGTGAGAGGAGGGAGAAAGGAGGAAAAAGAAGGACTCGATCGCTTGAAATCCGAAAGTTGGGGGTTTGTGCAAAAATACCATGTGAAGGCTGGCTTGGTCTAAGCTGATGGGCGCGGACACGGGGTCCGGATCTTCTGGTGAGAGACAAAGATGATAACTTGGTATGTGTCACGGAGACCTAAACGATCCGGCTTCCAACCCCGCAAAGGAACTGGAAATCCCGGCGATCGCTAAACCACCACGACGAGTGTTATCGACTGAAACAGAGGCACGATCGACCTGTCCACAAAGGACGATTCCTGCAGGCAACCGAAGAACGAGCAAGAACACAAGATAAGCAATCTCAATTGCGAATATATATTAAGGATAATGGGGTTCAGAAACTTGGTCCTGTTGGTCTAGCCGACACAAGAAGAACAAGGCGAAATCTCACACAACCGTAACGAAATCAACTAAACAAAACCCAACTAAGACGTAGCACGGCGTGGGACTTATATAGGGCAGCGGCCAGAGGAGGGGCGCCCAAACAGGTGCCCACACGTGCTCAACCCTAACTCTAGGGGTACACGGGCTTTGGGCCCAAAAATACGGCGATGCAGCGCTGGGAAGTTTCTATCCGTCAGATTGTTTTTACGATTTCTGTTGACTCGGATTGAATTTGGAGGCGCGGTTGGAACCGTTGGAAAGCTTATCTCGTAAGCTTTCCGTAGAGTCCTTATTTGCCTTATTTGGACGTTGTATGTGATCTAGACGTCCGTTTGAAGGTGCGCTGGTCCTGAAAGTCCGAACCGGACTCGGCAGCGACTTTGACGTCCTTTCGGCTTGGGCCCGGTGGTAGGGGACTTCTTGAAACTTGGAACTAACTTGCTGATCTTGCGTTGATGAAGGCTTGAATGGCATAGCATTAGGGTTCATGCCGGCTTGTCGCTTTCCTACTCCATCAGCAAGCTCGTCAGTGACAGCAAGCTCGTCAGTGATCATCATCCCCCTTTCTTGAATTTGAGTCGTCCTCGACTCGAGCACATTCTCCTGCAAAAGATTAGTAGCAACAGGGGGCAAAGGAATAGACAAATCCTTTAAATCATTGCAGGGTTCTTTAGCTAGCTCATTAGCTACACAATCCTTTGTGGCTAAAAGAACAGGATCTTTCAAATTAATTCCAGAATTCTTTTCACATGGTTCATTATTTTTAGCAGCATCCTGTTTCTCATTCTCTTTAACTACACTCTGTTTCTCATTTAGAACACAATTCTTCCTTCATGATTCAGTGCGTTCAAGGTTTGTCTTAGCTAATTCTTGAGGAGTCATAGGTTCTAACACAATTTTCCTTCCCTTGAACTTGAATGAATATCGATTAGACCTACCATGATGAACAACATCTATGTCAAAGATCCAAGGTCTACTTAATAAAAGAGAACATGCATCCATAGGCACAACATCACAGTGTATATAATCACGATAAGAACCAATGAAGAAATGTACCCGCACTGTTTTAGTTACCTTAAGTTTACCACATGAGTGAAAACATTCAATACAGTATGGATCTGAATGTGGAGTTGTGGTCAAGCCAAGCTTCTCGACCATGTCAATGCTTGCGAAATTGTTGCAACTTCCTCAATCAATGATAACTCGTACCGCATGCTCATTGACAACGAACCTTGTGTGAAAAAGGTTATTCCGCTGGCTTTGTTGAGGATGTTTCGATTGTTCGCTAAGTACACACGTAACAACAAAAGTAGAACCCTCAATCGTTGACATTATACAATTCTCCTGTTTTACCTCATCCGCTTGACAGTTTTTATCCTCAACGATAGGAGGAGATGAAGTAACAGCGGTGGGACTCTCTATCAGTTCCTTGGTCTCATGAGAATGAGAAGTGAAACCTGCCATTGTTAGTAGAAACAAGGAAAATACACAGATGTATATATATCCTATGCTCTACTGGGATGTGTGAGTGGCAAAACTCTCTCTAGCCTATCTTTTGCTCTTATCGGTTCTTACCACGCAAGCAGGAGGTACGATCGGCAACTGGTCAGTGATAACTTGAGCTTACGTAGTGGCAAAGCGATAGCTAGGTCTGTCCCTGTGTGGTTAATAGAGAGTGGAGCTTGGACAGGCTATATATGTAGCAAAGGAATAAACTATAACCATAGTAGTCAAAACAAATTGAATATGCGTTCAACGACAGTACTGTGCTGGTCCTAGGCTAGACCGTGCTAGAGACGCGAGCCTAATCACTGACGGTGTCACAGAACAGCCGCTAAAACAACCAGGTAAAGCACCTCAATTTTTCTCCTATCTTTTTTTTCACTTTTCCTTCTTTTTTTTTTTTGGCTGAGAGCACTTTTACCCATTTTTCACTTTTTTTCCTTTTTTTCCCACTTATGTGCTCTCGGTTTAACCTGAACCAAAAGGGAAACAAGGCTATTTATTTAGGTGTGCAGCCAAAGATTAACAAAGAGTTGTATGCACGTGGAAGGGGATGTAATCTAATAGAATTGGAAAGTATACTTAGGGCCCATTTGGGAACCCGGATCCCGGCCGGGATCCCGGCCCAAACCCGGGGAGGGAATCCCAGCGTGATAAATTTCCCTAGGAATTTTTTGGATCCATTTGGAAGCCCATCTAACAGGGATTATTGGGCTCCTTTCCCCCTCTTTCCCCGGGGAAACCCGCCCCTCCTCCCGACTGTGGAATATCTCCCCGTCTCCTCGCGCGTTCTCCACCTCACCTCTCTGCCGTCGTTGCGCCGCCTCCGCCTTTTTCCTGCCGCCGCCTCATACTTCGCCCCCCTCCGCCTCCCTGCCTCTGCAGCCTCGCTCTCTGCTCCCTCCGCCTTCGGCCTCCACCCCCACTCCCACCTTCGGCCGCTGCCCTCTTCACCCCCGCCTCCGACCTCCGCCCCCTTCACCCCCGTGTCCGGCCCCCTCTGCCGCCAGCCTCCTCCTCCACCGCCGCCGCCACCGCCTCCCCTCCACGTCCGCCGTTGGTCGACGCCGGTGGCCATGAACAGCGCGCCCATGCACCGAACATGGCGGCCGCGGCCTCCACCCACCGTCGGCCATGCGGGCTGCTTCCCGCCACCATGGGCGGCATGTAGGTCTCGTCGCCGAGCCCCGACCACTTGGCGATCTTGGCCATGAACTCCATCGACTCGGTATCGAAGCAACATATCGCCTTCGTCATCTCCAACCAACTCTCCACGGAGATCTTCCGCTCGTCGCCGGGCTTGTAGCACGCGAAATCGATGAGGTACACCGGCCGGCGGCGCTTGGCGTAGTAGACGGCGAGAGGAAGGACGGTGGCGCCGAGCCACGCCACGCTAGTGAGCAGGTCGAGAGAGTACACGACACTGACCTTGAGTTCATTTTTCCCGGGGATTTCATCGGACCATCAAAATCCCCCTATGGGATTGTTCCCCTGGGTCATTTTTCCCTTGGCTTCCAAATGACGCCTTAAGGAAATAGCACAAATAAGGACTGATACGTGCACTTTTTTTTTGGAAGCTCATCAACACGGCCGCAATACTAGTAGGCCTTTTTTTTTTCTTTTTTTTTATTCGGTTGAGAAGTGCGTCGGTTCTGCTTTGATGGAAAGATATGATCACGTTTAAAACAAAATTGGTGGCTGATCCGACTTTTGTGGAAGCCTCTTTGGGGATGCGTTCCTGTTGGTTGGATATGAAGTCACGGTGGCACACGTTTGATTGTTCGGATTGGTGGCTGGTCAAATGGAAGTCACGGTGGAGTTTGTTTCCTTCTCGGGTTTTGGGTGAATATGGAAGGTGGAGATCGAACGGGCAGCTCGGTATATGAATTGGGCGATTTGGTGGATGGCAGGAACCGCGACGAATAAGAACACAACGAACACTGTGACAAAACGTGACTCGAACTCGAAACTCTAAAGATCAAAACGCTAAGACCAACAACGACTCGACGATGCAACGCAAATTCAACAAGAATTAAACTAGGTAGTAATAGTAAAGGTTAAACAGGGCTTGGATCAAACTGAAAAAAAACGTTAAATTTTTTTTAGCCTGTTTTCTGGACTTTAGGTATGAAAATCAATCTAATCTAAGATACAAGACTCTCACCAGGCAACCGAAAGTTCTGATACCACTTGATGGGCACGGACGCAGAGTCCCGATTTTCTGGTGAGAGACAAAGATGATAACTCGATAGGTGTTACGGAGACCTAAACGATCCGGCTTCCAACCCGCAAAGGAACTGGAAATCTCGGCGATCGCTAAACCACCACGACGAGTGTTATCGACCGAACCAAAGGCACGATCGACCTGTCCACGAAGGACGATTCCTGCAGGCAACCGAAGAACGAGCAAGAACATAAGATAAGCAATCTCAATTGTGAATATATATTAAGGATAATGGGGTTTAGAAACTTGGTCATGTTGGTCTAGCCGACACAAGAAGAACAAGACGAAATCTCACACAACCGTGACGAAATCAACTAAACAAAACCCAACTAAGACATAGCACGGCGTGGGACTTATATAGGACGGCGGCCAGAGGAGGGGCGTCCAAACAGGTGCCCACACGTGCTCAACCCTAACTCTAGGGGTACACGGGCTTTCTGTTCGTCAAATTATTTTTGCGATTCCCGTTGACTCGGATTGAATTTGGAGGCGTGGTCAGAACCGTTGGAAAGCTTATCTCGTAAGCTTTCCGTAGATTCCTTATTTGCCTTATTTGAACGTCGTATGTGATCTGGATGTCCGTTTGAAGGTGCGCTGATCCTCCTAGAAGTCCGAACCGGACTCGGCAGCGACTTTGACGTCCTTTCGGCTTGGGCCCGGTGGTAGGGGACTTCTTGAAACTTGGAACTAACTTGTTGATCTTGCGTTGATGAAGGCTTGAATGGCATAGCATGAGGGTTCATGGCGGCTTATCGCTTTCCTACTCCATCAGTAAGCTCGTCAGTGATGTCCTCATCATAAGCACGAATCTTGATGTGGATCTGGTGGTTGCAAAGGTAACAAGAAACTCGGCTACCCTGGGAAATTCTTTATTGGGGGCGCAAACGGAAGGGGGATGCGACAAACGTACTACTTGTACAGAGTTATGTTGCTACTGCTTGGTCAGTGAGAAAAGTTAATGTAACACCCCAGCCCAATCAAAGTCCAAGATGCTACTAAGTCCCTTTATTTGTATTAAATTTTGACAGCACCTCTCCTATAATATGGTCATCCACTCAGCAGACAAAGAGACAATAAATACATCACAAATTATATTCTAACCACGACACCTTCACATTCACAGTCTATAAACCAAGATGCCCATGCCACTAGGCATTCCGTCAAAAACTTGTCTCAAGCATTCATCGGTAGTGAACCAAACCATAGACATTCCTTCCAGTGAAGAGGCTACCAGCACAAAACATACCCCACCTGGCTTATCCTCACATACGAATACATAAGTAGATACATAACTAGTTAAGAGTCGACAATATTATTTTATTTACTATAGGCTCATTATTTGTCGTTAAATGTTTTATTAGTGTGTGTGTGCAGCTACCCGCCTGCGCGCGTCATCATCAAGGTTTACCTAAAAACAAACACAGAGCAAGGGTGAGTCTAGGACTCAGCAAGTACATAATAACAAAGACGTAACATAAATAACACATATAACATCATTAGCCATTCCTCTCATTAACCAATCATCCATTCATCTCACTATCCATATGCTCATCAATGCAATGCAGTGCCATGCAATGCAATGCAATGCACATCTCCATGTGGCGCGCGCCTATATCAGAGTGTACACCCGTCGATGTCACACTCATTTTCCCGCCATCCCGTGGCGGGGTGCCTACCTCTGTAGGACTTATCAAGAGCACGCCGGATTAGTCACATAGCTTTCTCACCGACCTGGCACATGGCACACCGGGCTAGCCACACGGCTTTCTCACCGACCTGGCGCATGGCACTCCGGACTAGCTATGTGACTTTCTCACCGTCCTGGCTCGTATGTATGCTTCCATGATATGCATGAATCATAAAACAATATAATTGTCCTTACCATCATCAATCCATCACCATCATTCATCCATACATCAGCATCACGTCAAGAGTATTAGAGCAACATATAAAGAAGGAACGATGCCATATACTGACACATCATCAATCACACGTATTACCATAAGCAATGCATCATGTACTTGCCTCCGTTACCAAGCGAAGCAAAGGTGAGACGATGACGACACTGACCCCTGAAGAGGCTCCACCTATGGGGCAAACATCACATTCATTATTATATATAAACCACTACTAAGCAAAAGCTAGCACTAACCCTCTTTTATCTATGCTTACCATTCTCAAAGCCAAGGTGTCTAGCCATCTAATTAGTCCACCATCGGTCTGGTTATCCAAAACCAACCGATATCCCACCATAATCCAAGTCTCGACAGCAGCACTGTTAAGGTCGTATCTCCTAAACCGATAAACCAATCCTCGCGTTCTTGGAACCTACGGAAACTAAGAGCGTTTCCCATGATCTTGGTTATAAGACCGAGCTCCAGATCCCGACAGATTTGACACAAAACCTCCCTGAAGCTCGCTGCATAGGCCCTACCAAGTACACACCTATCACACCAACAAATCCATAGCTAGCTCTCATAGATCGGGGCCTAAGCAACACTAGGAACAACAAAATTGCATTATTAAGGCTTAAGGAGTCGTTACCCACAAAACTTGGCACCGAAACCCTAGCTCCCTTCTTCTTCTTCTTCTTGCACGGCCTTCCCCTTCCTCTTCCCATTGCAAGCCCCTCTCCCCTTCACACCGCCGACCCCTTCCCTTATCTTCTCCACCTCAACCAGCCCCCATCCTGCGCCTCCTCCCTGCTGCCAAAACAGCAAGGGTGGGCTATGGGAATGAGAGGGAGAGAGCCGTAGAGGGGCGGCGAGCGCGGCCTGCTCGCGGTGGCAGGGGGCGCTGGCTCGCGGCAGCAAGGACGACGGCGACGATAGCAGCAGTGGAGACAGTGCTTGGGTTGGGGAAGGGAACCAGAGGACGGCAGGAGCACGAGAGGCAACCGGGGATCGATCCCCTTGCCCCCTGCCGTGCTCCCCCTTTAGGGAGGCAAGGTGGGCAGCCGGCCCACTTCTCTTCTTTTTTTTTTTATTTAGTATTACAGTTAAGTCATATATGAGTCAAAAAAAAATCATAAATAGAAAAGGTTGACCTACTCGACACCAAAAAAGTCATATTACAGTTAAGAAGTGAGTTTGATGGAGTGGTCAAAATAATTATTGTTTTCTTAGAACAAAATTATTGATGAGTTTTATTTTTTCTTTATGCGGTATGCATGAGTGTCTATTTGGTCACTTGTGTGTTCTTTTTTATTTTGATAAATGTTTTGTTTTAGTCGCAAGGATCGTCACATGGTGGAAATGTTTGTGAAATGGATGGTATTCCTGGTGGTTAACATAAACCTCTTGTTAGGCTCATTGTGCTGTCATAAAAATCATATGTCATTCTGAACAAGCATAAAAACTGAACAAGTTACTATTCGTATGTCCTTCTTAACAAACATAAAAACTGAATTAAAGGCTCAGTGGACTAGAAATTTGCCACCTGAACATACCCAATACGATGCTGGCTCCAAAGATGCAGTTCTCCAAAAGAAATGGGATATATGCCTACTGGTTCATCAATCACACAGCACACGTAAGAGATATATACACAACAACAACAACAATCAGCAATCCTAATGGCCCTTCTGCCCTACAATGTCAGCTGTGTTGACTGACTACATAAAGACTTGAGGGTCGCTAGAAAGAAGCACAACATTTTGGCAAGATAGGATTATCTTGACGCCAGGGAAAAGTAAAAGGAACAATGGGTTATGGGTTAAACCGGTACAACAGAATTCATCATCTGATGAAGGCGTGCCTTCTTGTCCCTCTTTGGTCCACGTGAAGCTGTGGCGACTTCGGCTTGGTGAGATGCTTCGTCGATCTGCGAAAACCGTTATTATAAGTCTGTGTGATTCACTTCAGGACACTTAAAACTGGGAATAGCAAATTTCGGTCTGCTCACCTCTGTGTGCGGAATGGCCTGTCGAACTTCGGAAGAGGTCGGGCATGTGGCACCATTGTCCTCCTGAGTTGCTTCAATGCTTTCTCTTCCTCAATCTTCAGACAGATTACTACAGTTGGTCACTGGAGCTAAAAAAATGCATGAACTATGGAAAAAGAATGAAGAACAGGCAAAGGATTCAGTACCTTTTGCGCGAACTCATTCTCCTCTCTCAACCTCTTGTAGCTAATCTCCTTTTCCTTCAACTGCATCGAAGCAAAAATGAACCATAAAAACAGAATTCCAAAGAAGGTCAGAAAGAAAGAGATCAGGCAATTTTCTAACCATGTTATCAAATTCTGATCTTTGAGCTGCTCTTTCATCCACATGCAATGCAAACTGTTGAACTTCAGTGAGAGGCTTACGCTCCTTCTCAGGAAGAGGAATAGGATCCCTGCAATAAATTGGAAGGTAATATGAGTATATTATCTTCTGCTTAGCTACAAAAATCAAGAATTCCATTGTTACTACTTACTCCTTCAGTATAGGCTGTGCCTTTACAATTCTCATCTCAGCCTCCTCCCTCTCCAACTTTTGCCTTTCCTCCAACAGCTTTTGCTGCTCCACTTCATGTCTCACCAAACTCTCGAGCTGAAAACCTTCCGGCCTCGTGCATGGCTTTGGTTCAGGCTTGGGCGGCACCTGGACAAGAACAATGTTAGGCAAGAAAAAAGAGAGAGCCTGCAACCAAGTGATGTGTGAAACTCTTCCACGTACCACTGGATAGTCTGTAGTGTAAGGGTATGGGTTAGCCTTGGGGATCCTTGCCTTCTCTTCTTCCAATTCTTTCAGTAAGAGTTGTGCAGCTAGCTGCCTTTCTTTTTCATGACCTCTTCCCTGTAAAAATAGATACTATCATTTGCTTGCAACAACGACACGGAAAATTTCTATGAAACACCAAAATAATTGGGTTTTGCATTCCACGTACATCGGTGTGTAGATTAAAAGGGTTTGGTACTGTCAGGCTTGGGACATCTTTCTTGCCATGATATGAAGATTCAGAATGAAGGGACAACTGCAAAATAGACAGTAAATGAAGAAGGGTGAAAAATTCTCAGAAAATAAATCCAGGTTAATACACCAACCTTATCAAAAAGATCCGCCACTCCAGGAGGACCCAAGCGATCATCAGTAGAAAAGTGGAACTCCTTGGGGGCTGTTGCCTGAGGTTTCGGATGAGCAAACACACCAATGTCTCCCTTGCTCTCAAGAATCTGCATGAATAATGATGTTTAAACCGATTCTTTAACATAATATCCTCAAATGCATTGGCAAATAATAAGCGACATAAGAATACCTTTCTGTTCAGTGGCTTCGCCTTGAACTTGGGGGCCTTCTCCAATTCCTCCAGTTCCAAGTCTTGAGAACTTTTCACTCTGTTGAAAAATGGTGTTATGATCGAACAAGAAGATGAATGACTGTTGGTTTCTCAATTTTGATGCCAAAGGCAAACCTTGGTGGCCTAGCTCGCATCGCTGTCTCAAGTTGAGGAGATTTTGGTTCTGTCAATTTTAGTAGCCTAGTACTCTGACTCTGCAAGATTGCAGCATTTAACTTTTTAAGTAATGAAAAATATTGACATCAAAACGTGGCAACCAGTTAAAAGCATGTCTACCCGGATAGTTCCCACAGAAGAAACTTCTGAACAGACATCCGCATGCCGAGTCGCCCTCTCAGTTGTTTTAAGATGAAATTCCTGAGACCGTTGCAAAAACACAAACTAAATTTTTCAACAAAAAGGGTGTTCATTCTTGAATTAGTCCTGATAATAGAATACATACATTGAATTCAGGAAGCTGTGGAGCTTTCCTCGGGAGAGGAGGAAATGATGGAGCTTCAGCAATCTATCAGCAAAAACAACTGGTTAGGCTCCGGCTCCAGAAGTCTGTAATTTTATTAGCTCAGACAAACAGACGCACAATAAAAACAAATTCTCACCTTTTTGTTAAATGGCCGTGCTCTGAACTTTGGGATCTTGGCCAGCATCTCCTCCTCTAGCTCTGCAGAGCTCTTCACTCTGACTGCTCGGATCCTGTGAGCAGTCTGAAGCTCTGGTTCCTTTGGCCTAGTTAGCATAAGCTTAGGCCTTCTCTGTAGTGCCGATGTAGCATCCTCCTGCATTGTGCATACAAATTGCAATATTATCAGACATCTATCGACATACTATTTTCATCATAAAAATATTCAGATGTAAATGTATGCAACTTTATACAACATGCATTCACAAAATAATGAAGATTAACAGCCACCATATACAATTTTCTCTTTTGCATTTGCAATCATCCCAATGTTAAAATTATATGAGTGTGCGCAAAATTTTGTTATGGAATCAATTGGACACATAAGAGCAAAAGCAATGTGCGTTGTTCAATTGCTAATAGCAGAAAAGGGGAAAGGGATACCCACATGCGTCCACAGCACAAAATAATGAAGATGAGCAGTCACCATATACACAAGCGTTTGTAACCTTAAATTATACAAGCATAAGCAATATTTTGATGACAGCCAACGGAATCCCACATCACCAGTTTTGTACGGAACCGCACATAAGAACGCGAGAGCAATGTACATTGTTGCATAGCTAATAACAGAGAAGGGAAAAGGACTAACATGAGCAAGTGATCTGTTATGGGAGATGCTCAACTCTCTTGTCCCAGACTCGAACTTCTTAACCATTTCTGCTGACGAAATATACTGAGTCACTTCCTGAAAAATGGCATAAAATTGCTAAGTGCCAAGTTCAAATGAAAAAAAAAACTGCGCGCACTTGAATTTTCATATCTCCCTCGCTAAACATAAAATTAAATGAACAGTTAGAGCCAAAAGAGGATGTTGGCATCTACCTTCAAAGAGTGCGCATCATCATGGTGCTTCCTCATGGAGGACAGGGTCATCTCAGTGCTTCCCGCCAAACCACCTCTTCCCTTGTGAGGCAGCACCCTGGTCTTTACATTCAGTATCTGACCAAAACAACAACTCGACATTCTGTAATCAATCTCACATCTTCATAGTGACATAAATTTATAAGTTTCAACCGTAGTCTCATTCCAGTACCTGTCTCGTCCTTCCATCATCAAGCTTCTGCCTCTTCACTGCTTGGTTTTCTTGAGCAATGTCATTGGCAGCAGCAGCAGCCGCCTTTCCGGCCACCACACCACGAGCCCCCCTAAAATTCAACCACCCAGATGATATTAAGAGACAAAGGCATCCGAAGACTGGAAGCAATACGTATGGGTGAGTGTATAGTTATCTTACTTAATCAAACTCCTCTTGGCACTGATCGAGGACTGCTTCAGAGCAGACGGTTGCACGATCTTAGCAAGACCTCCCTTGGGCGCGTCCGCCTTCACCTTAGGAGTGCACGCTTCGGTCTTCACTATCGATTTGGCGCACGAAGGCACTGTGGTGACAGCTTTCACTGAAGGAGGGGGCCTCTGTATCTTGGGCGTGCTAGACCCACTGTCTGCTGCTAAGCCACGCCAATGTCAATGTCACAATTCAGAAATCACAGTTCCCCACCGGCATTGATCGAGGGAAAAGGTTAGCAACCCACATTTTGCAGCCAAATCTTTCGACGGGGGGAACTCGAAAGACTTGGGAGATTCCTTCTCCTCCTCTTGCAGAGGTGGAGACTCCAGCTTTGCATCAGAACATGCCGCCGCACTGGCCAACAAAGATCAAGCCATTCATATGCCAAACAGGAGCAAGAAACAGAACGAATCAACAAACTGGGGTTCAAAGAGGCAACCTTTCCTCCTTCTGCTGGCTACTGATAGCGCAATTTCCACCGATTTTCGCTTCAGGGACCTGATAGATTAATAATGTGAATTCAGCTAAATTGAATCCAAAGTAACCAGGAGAAAGAACACAAGAAATCAGCGAAAAAGTCACGTACAAATCCGAACGAGACGTCTTTCTTTTCCTCCGCTCTCACCGCCGTTTCCTCCTGTCGGTTACAAATTCGCGGATCGCCCGACGATTAGAAGGGGTTTGGGAGGGAGAGAACCACAACCAGAGGTAATAAATCCCGAGCAATTCATAGGCCTTTTGTTCTTCCTAACCTTTGGGGCCGGCTCCGCGTCGGCGAAGTCGCAGGGGGCGTCGATCTTGACCTCCGACCTCGACTCCCTGATCCTGGGCCCAAACGCTGCAGACAGGAAGAACAGGGGGTAAATGCAAAACCCAGGTCAAAATTCTGGGAGAGGGATCCGCAGACTGGGCTGGCGCGGGGAGCGGTCGAAGAGGGGAGGAGGGGGGGGGGTGGGGGGGGCGGGGGAGGACACGAAAGCGTACGCGAGGGCGCGTGGCTGGCGGCGGCCTCGAACCAGAGCTCGGCGGCGCGGACGTCGTCCTCCGTCTCGTCGTCGACGAAGTCGAAGTACTTGGGCGCGCGGAACTCGTACGCCTCGTCCAGCTGGAACGCCGTCGCCGCCGCCGCCGCCGGGCCGGAGGTGTGGTTCGCCTCGGGAGCCATCGATTCTAGGGCTCGCGAGTCGCGGATCGGCCTCTCCTAGGGTCGCGACCCTCCTCCTCTCACTCTGTCTCTCTACCTCTCTCCCCCCTCTCTCGCGCGCGCTGTGGAGGCGGGGAGTCGTGGCAGGAATGTCGTATATCTCGACGGAGGATGAGGGGGTTGGGAGGTTGGGAGGAGGAGAACGTTGGGGATGGGGGCAAGGGAGGAGCCTCTAACGGTCGGGGGGCGCAACGGCTAGTTTTGTGGGGCGGCTGCCAGTGGGGCCACCCCCGGGAGGATTCGTGTGCTGGGAAATTTGAGAGAAGGATTTTTTTTACGTCGATACATTTAGAATGAAAAATATTTAGTGCAAAATATTTTGTTGTGCACAAGTGCAAAAAACTGATATCGGCCTTAAATCTTATCTGAGTGGTCCAGCTAAAACATAATAACATAAGAAACAGTCACCAGGATTTTGCACATACGTGCATAGCTATGAGAGAGGAGTTCCAGCTCAATGCACTGTCTAGATTAGAGCACATACGTGCATAGCTATGAGAGAGGAGTTCCAGCTCAATGCACTGTCTAGATTAGATCTAAGGAATCATAATAAGTTTTTGCACTTGTGTACTGAAAAATCTTTTGCATCGAATATTTCCTCATTTAGAAATGTCATTAGAAGGTAGAAATATTATAAATGCTATTATACTTTCAAGTTGACTTCACAAATATCATTACAAGCTTCGTCAGAGATATACGAGCTTTAAATTATGCCCAAAATAAGTACAACAGGGTGAATCTCAATGTCAATTATGCCCAAAATAAGTACAACAGGGTGAATCTCACATGTCATCATCCTCTACTCTCTTCTTCCTCCTCCCTCTTCGGTCATCTCCCTCTCGACGAGCTCCCCTCTGGCCATCTCCCTCCCGGCGAGCTCCCCACTAGCCATCGCCCTCCTAGAGCTCATGACTTGGATTTGGTTGTGGAGATGGAAGACACATGGCGATGGCGACGACGTGGGGCGAACGCCGAGAGTCAGGGGAGAGAAGGAAGAAGAAAGACAAAGAAAGGACCTAACATATGGGTCCACCAATCAGTGGTGTATCTATATATTTTTGCATATATTTTAAGTAGGTATACAGAGCAAAAGCTCGAAAATTGCATTTGTGAAGTCAACTTGAAAGTATAATGGCATATATAATATTTCATACTTTTTAATTGTATTCCCGATATTTTTATGCTTCATCACTACAAAGTTTTTAAACTCTTATACAAGATGTTAATCGGATGGTTTGTGTAAAAATAATGAATTTATTCAATTGGCTTAAGCTGAAAAAAAGGGGGTTAGGAAGGAGACGAGGAAGCGTAGCGATGCGCATGTAGGTCGTCAACCTGCTGGCAGGTGACAACTGTCGGGGATAAAATCATGACCCATTGCCATACTCCCTGACGGCCCAATCGAACAGTCTCCTAGGGCCCGACTCCCTGGAAGGTTCTATCAGGCCCATGTGCATCCTGCCGAACAGCTTCCTGACTGGCACGGTGCGTAATGGCTTAGGATTCGTGTTTGAGTCTGACTCGAACAAGAGTTCTGCACGGCTACGTGAAGACCCGGACGTGGTTTTTCGGATTGGAGCGGACGTCGTGATCCCCAAGAATTAGAGTATACCTTATCTATCTCGAAATGTATTTGGCATGTTACGAGTTCGTGGTTAGCCCGGCCCGATTATCCCTCGGTAGGTCGGTTGTTCAACACTATATAAACAGGGTCCCTACGGTGTGTAGAGGGACCAGAAGATCGAGACTTAGCGCATCATCGCGTATTGATTTCCTATACACACATAATCTCGCCGAGACTTGTTCGCCTCGTCGAGTTTTCCATCTTGTAATCCTTTTTGATATAAAGAAAGGCTGGACGTAGAGCTATTATCTCCTTTGAGAGGCCCGAACCAGGATAAAAACCCTGTGTCTCTTTGTTGCTTGTTGATTGCATGTCTTCTATCTCCCTTTTCTCAAGAACCTTAGTTGACTTGGGTCCGATATCCCAACCGTCAACAACAACTGTTATTACTGATTGCTGAACACGTTGGCCGCCAGCTGATGGCCTGGATCACATTCGCCTTGGTCATTGCTTAGGCCCAGTTCTTTTCAGCTTAACAGCTTAACGACTTATCTACGCTTTGAAAACACATATGATTTGATTTTTTTTGAGTCCGTTTTTTCATTATTTTGAAGGTGGGTCCTAACACTTTAAAAAGTAAGTCAAACGAAATGTATCCGAATCTCAAAACTATCTTGAGAAGCTCTCGAAGTTCAGTCATTTCAGCCGTTCAGATCAGCTCAAAAGAATAGGGCCGAAGTACTAATTTTGTTTGCCCATCCTAGATCATCCCATCCCGGATAATATGAGATGACTGACCATCATCTTGGGTCCACGTTTGGTTGAGGCTAGATGGATGATAATGGCCATGGACCGATTGGTCTCAAGGGAGTATTCCCAGTTAGGCAGATCCTTGGAGAAACTATAAATCCGCTCGTCTCGGTTAAGCCGGTCAAGTATGGCTTGCAGCAATGCAGTTTTGATCTTCATATGCGTCTTCCAGGGCCATCTTCCTCCTCCCGGCTCCAGCATTTCAGCTACCTCCCGGTGGCGACAGGTCTGAGGTCTTCCCTGGCAACGATAGGCTTTGCCCCTTCCTCAATGGCGGCTCGTCTCCCTCCCCAACAGTGGCAACTCATCCACTTTTGTGCGTCTTCGTCTTCGTAGTCCTCGAGTAATCCGGGTTCACTCCATGGCGTCTGCATCAGCACAAGCAACCAGAGGATTGAATGGATCCAGCCCTTCACCCTCCTATCCAAGATGATCCTTCGCTGCCCATCTAAGAGACTACAACCTCACAGATTGAAGCACTGATGGTCCAAGATTAGATAAAAACTACATCGCCTATTGGAAGAATCAAACAACAACATGGCCATCTCTCTGGTTATTACAGATGGCACTAGCAAACGAATTAATGACAATACTGGCTGTGCCAGAGTAAACGGTGAACAGGCAAACCGTAATCCTGGGGAAGCGCAAAAATCCCTCGGCCCTAAAGAGTAGACACTTCAGATGTGACGACTTGTTTGGGACCTGACCAGGATCTCTATAGATTGGTAGGGATTGGTCTTCCCAAACAAGTCTATGATCACAGAAAATGCACACATTTTAGCATCCTTTTCTATGAAAGAATTTGATCGTTTGAGACTCAAAAATCAACAGATCGCATATGGAATAATTATCATGTTTCAGGCAATTGGATAACCGGCAAGATTTGGATACGCTATTAATGTTCATCAGATGTACAGGTTCGGTAGAAGTTACATCAGGAAGTGATCAGGAAAACATGTTATTCACGACGAACGCAACAAATGAAACAAATGGTGGCAGCATATGCTGCCGAGAAGAACATTCTATCCAAAAAGGGAGTTCTACAGATAGCGTTATGTACACTCAAAATTAATTATACACTAAATCAAGATAAAATACTATGTTGTATTGGCTGGATCAAACGGAGTTTAGATCTTGGGAGACTTGGTTTTGCCACCTGCAACAATGACTTGGGACTGGTACCTCATTCCATTTTTTGGTGTATAGAAAGTTGCAGAAGTAATGTCTGTATACCAACCTTGTAAGAAGGAACCTCGCTAGAGGGCTGACAGTAGGAGCAGCCAACGCTGGTGTATTAGCAAGTTTCTTGTTACTTGCAGGTTCAGAGGGTGGTTCAAGCTTCTTTGTGAAAATCGATATTGCTGTCTCCTGAAGACTTTGCAATGAGGAATCCTTCGAGCTGCAGGATATCATGAGCCAAAATGAGATCAGAAAAGCAAAAGCGCACATTCGCAAGTCCAGTTGTCCAACACACTCAAAAGCATAGCGAAGGCCATACCTCCCTAGCCGATGTAGCAATCTGCCAACCAGCACCTCACAGGATCCAGGTAACTCATGTTCTAGATCCATCAAGGAATCAAGGACTGAATGAACAGCAGACCCTTCAAACTTGTTGCCAGTAGCCTGCAACAAGACAGCAAGACAGTTCAAAGTTGGAAATCATTTGCAGGGAGGGATGAAAAGGCCAATAACTAAACCATTTGTTGGGATTTCATCATCTTTATAAGAAAGGAAGGCATAGTTGAATAAAGTAAAGAAATGCGCTTTGGTCTTTACAAGATTTTGAAGATACAAATGTAGAATCACAAGATTTCAAAGATACAAATGTAAAATGACAAGATTTCAACGTAACCAAGGACAATTGTTTGAAAGGGACATGCCAAAAATTTTACCTCTTTCAAAGAGGGAATTATCAATGACGAGAGTGCAGGCGAAGCTACAGAACCAGAAGCTCGAGGAGCTGATTCTCTATCAGATAACTGTTGTGGTTTGTAGCCTTTTTGCATGTCAACGTTCTCACTAGGGTAAATGGACATACTTTAGTTAAGAAATTACACAAACAACAGGCAATCAAGTCAGGAAAGTGCTAAAACTAAACTTGGAATACCTTGAAATTTCATGACTATTTACACCAGAAAACCTAGGTTCATGTGATTCCTTCTCAGGTTTCTTGATAGCCGGTCTTTCACGAGAATTTCCCTTTCTTAACCCAGACTGTAGAGCAGCCTTTGCCTGCATGTATTGCTCAAAGGCATAAATAATAATGCACCAAGCATCAACCACAACCAGGAAATTGACAACAGAAAACATGTTCACGTGCATCACCTCTGCAAGGTTAGTAGCACTATCCTCAAATGAAGCAGTTGATGCTTTTTCTTGAATCCCCAGCCTTGACTTTGAAGATCGTGGAGTTTCTGGTTCTTCATTTTGATTCCGAACAACTGTCCCACTGGAAGACGTATCTTCATATGAGGAGAATCTGCTGGGAGGCTAATAAGTAAGATGTATCAGATGCTGCTGCTTACTTCTATATATGACTTGTATTTAGGGAAACCATCAATAATATAAAATAAAAAATGATCTTTATGTACCTTGGAACTGTGGTTAGCAGCTGCTGAATACACCTGAGATGCTCTTGGAGAGCGTAAAACAACAGTTCCTGACCCACTTAAAGATTGATCATTCTGGCAAAAAACCCACAGTTAGAAACAGCATTAACCATTAACCAAGTCAAGCCATCTGATGAAGACCTTACATCTTCTGTAGAACTTTCTTGTCTCCCATATTCACTCTGTGCTTCTCTCTGAGACAAGTTTGTTGAGAGCGAGTCTTCTGAACCAGTCCATGATGTTCTCCATTGATTTTCCTGGTCAGCTGTACGCTTTGGTGTATTTGGACTATGAGGCATATCAAATCTACCATCCTTGGTGAAGGTGCTACCGTCTTTGGTGGAGGTGATTTGTGGTGGCCGTACAACACCTCTAACAGTTCCTGTGCCCTCTGATCTATCCGGCAAATCCCAACCAGCAGCTTTCCTAACTGTTCGTTGGCTATAGCAGGACAAAAATATAATCAGGCACATGAAAACAAAAAACAAAATAAGTTTACTAACTGTTTTATTGAACCTATTACCTACCTGGAAGGAGAAGCTGCATCTTTTGTATCCCTCTGCACCTTGATAGTACCTGTACCACAGTCATCTTCTTCAATATGTGTTTGGCCATTTTCTGTGGCATCCATACTGTCCTTTACTGAAAACTTTGGCCGCTCTCTGCTAATACCAGGAACAAAGGCACAATAGGAGAATTTAAGAGATATTGAACTTCAATTATCAGTTGAATAAACAGTGTGTTTACTCAAAATTTTTGTTGAGAAGAAAACTATATCACACACCTTATTCTCTCCAAAAGCTTTGGTGTTTTTCTGGCATTTTTTATGAAACGATGCTTAAGAAGCTCCTTAGCACTAGGCCTCTGAGAAAGTTATAAACAAAAAGCATAAAACAAATATGACAGATTATAAAATGCACGACCTTCCAGCCTAGTCATGACATTAGCTTGTGAGTATTCCTAAAATAATATTGACCTAAAGTCACAACAAAAGATTTGCTCTCAAAATTTAAAATATAGCAAAACTAAATTGGTGAACATCTATTTAAAATTATGTACAAAATTTACAATCTCTGACTCAGCTCTGAGCACTGCTTCATTATAAAACATCCTCAGATGTCATTGCATATTTGCATGTCCCTTCTCTAGTTACATTCTGATCATATATGGCATATCATAATCTAAGTTACAGCTGGTGGGACTCCTAAACCAATGAGGCAATGACTAGTGCAAAACTTGTGATGTTGCAGGAACATATTGTTCAAAAGAACAAATTAAAGACAGAACTGCTCTAAACAACAATGTTTTATGAATCTGAAACTACTTCGTCAAATAAGTGCAGAGGAAGCAATTCCTAGGACGGGCAAAACTGCAGAATAAGATTTTTACCTCTGCTGGATTCTTCCTTAAACATTGTGACACAAACTCCTTCATCGGTTTAGAGAAATGCTCATCAAGCTGCATGTTAATAAATACATCAGTTATCTTCTCATGAAAAAATGCATAGCAGATTCTTGGATAAATTGCAATGAAACGCTAGATTGAATTCATTAAAATTAGTCAAACGACCTGAGGAGGGTTTTCACGAGGTATCATGAAAAGAACTCTCATGGGATGAATATCTGCCAAAGGGGGTTCACCTTTTGCTATTTCTATAGCAGTTATACCTAAAGACCAGATATCCGCCTGCACTGAGACACAAGATTATCTGACAAAGCTCAATAAGTAGAAAAATGTTCAATAAATGCACAAGTACCTTTTCATTGTACCCATCAGAATTTTGAATAACCTCAGGTGCCATCCAAAAGGGAGTTCCAACAAATGTCTGAACAATTAAAAGTCATAAGCAAATTACCAAGGTATGTTCTGAGTTAATCTATGCGAAATTGCAAAACAAAAAGAAAATCCTGTACAGAATTACAACATAGGGAAATAAGTTCATTGTTAACCTAAATTGCTGCCACATGTCCACATCAAATAGCAGATAAAGGGACTTCCATCTACTGCACGTTCAGTTGAAACAAACAAGTCCATGGTTGTACAAATCAAAAGGCTAACTTCATACACTTTAATTATTGGGTTCTTTTCGCATGAACCGCCCATTCCCTCCCTTCCATATATTATGCAAAACTATAAAATTATAATGAGTGCCACATCACCTGGTCTGGTACTTACCAGATGGTAGCTGAAATAATGGAGACATACGATATGCATTATATCAGAATACCATATATACCCTCAGGATATAGGCAAGACGAAAGGTCCCTTAGTCCATTGCAGTTATACATGCTTCATCGTGTTTTGCAACACTATAGACCAGTTTATGAATTGTACACGAATGTCACAATGATTCAACAAAAACAACATGTTACATTCATTAATTAATTCTTTCAAGCGTCAATAAAAACCAGTCATTTATTAACGTGTTTCTCGTGAAGTGGCAGTTACCAGCTTACTGAAAACAATATTCTGCACAACTTGCCTAGTTACCTCCTGGAAGTCCCACTACAGACCACTATAATATATTGGTGATCTGATTTGTATCCAAATTTTAAAACCCTGCCTAAATGACTTATGGAATTAAAAACTAACCCATGTCCACCCAACAAAGGACAAAACCACTAACATCGACATTCATTCAGGCTGAAGTGGGTTGCTTATGAATGAATACATAAATGCATCAGTTGTAAATGGCAAACACATCGAGTTTTGCCAGAAATAGAAACAAAAGGTACACCCATGTGAAAACAACAGTTATTTAGCTGAGTGTTACTACGATAAATAGCCAGAAAGACCTGTTCTACTTCTATTAAAAAACTTCCAATTATAAATAAAACCACTATACATACTACCTGGACTATAAAAACTGCAGTTTGGTAGGTTCTTGATGCATATGCAGAAACATTGAATATTTGAGCAAATGACATTACAAAATCATAGTTAAGATGGTACCTTTCTCCTTGACATTGTTTTGGTCAGCTGTGCTGAAACACCGAAATCAGCGACCTATGCAAAACATATACTAATTAAAAATGCATATACAGTAAAGAGTCAATAACCTTATTGACAACAAACCAATGTATCAGCCACAAGTACTACAAAAGTTTACCTTAACATCTCCGCTTTCAGTCAGGAGGATATTTGCAGCTGCAGAACATCACATGATGCTATCCATTACAACGTGTCATACTTTGTGTTAAATAAAGCAAGACAAAAAAGAAACAGACAGAAGACAAAATCCCCATATTAATCAGTTACTGCTACTTTCACTGAACCATTTGTATGTATGTTATCAATGATACATTCAACTAGCATAAAATGTATAAGTATAGATTAGACTATGGTTTAGATTAGCATTTGGCAACACATACAGCTGGATATTAGCTGGCCAACTCTCCCTTATCTACGCAGATGCAACTATTTGACCAAAATTAGCATTGCAACTGCGGCTGGCATTGCAAATCGTCCAGGACTAACATAGAACACTTGGGTATGTGGTAGAGTGGGCTTTGCAGGCACTTTTGCTCTCCTTCCATATCCACCAGCAGAACAGTTCTAAAATTTTCAACCCATCAAGCCTCATGTTACTTTAAGAGCAAATGGAAATTTTAACCTACCCTTTCACATCTTGAGCTACCCACTTCGGATTTCACATCAAATAAAATCCAACTTTTTGTAAATCTGGCAACTCCAGGTTAATAAGAAAATTATGCAATTTTGTATCATAATTATAAAATCAATGTGTCGACCAACTCATTATAAGCCATATGATGTAATCTGAAGTCAGAGTGGGGTGGGAGTGTTATGGGCAGGCCCAATAGGACCGTCGTAATAGACCATGAGCAGTACCTGCGGGTGCTCTAGCGCCGTGAACAGTACCCACGGTCCTCTCGCCATGGCTTATGAAGACCAGCTCTCGTGGTTGTACTACTTCCATGGACGGATCCGGGAGGATCGGTGTTTGTTAGAGCAATTGAGGTCATATGACTACAGGCGGAGGGTACGTGAAGAATGACGCCCATTCGAGCCATTGCGGTATCAAGACTACCATCCCCATGAAGATCAGTACTCCTTCGAGCCTCCATGATCGCGCCAACCCAACGATTTCTCCACCAGGGAGAGCAGCAAGGGTCTTGATCTCGTTCTTTGCTAGTCTATCATCGACGAGCTGGAGCACACGAACATGATAATAGATGGCATGAAGACGAGCTCCGCAACACCAGTGACACTACCGAACACATCAACGTCTGACTATGCTAACGAGCTATGCGAAGAGAACCCTATCGACACCAAGCTCGACAAGGCAGACGTCGGTGCGAAGACTGAAGAGCCTGGAACGAACACCGGGCTGCATAACGGCCACAACACCATAGTTATTAATACGTAATACGAGCGCAGTACGATTGGGAACCTTGTTAACGTTTTAACGTTAATACGAACGTGTATACGACGTATTATGCAGGCTGTAATACGAGAAAACCAAGTATAGATGATAATGTATATGGATTGTATTGCACTTCAGCCTGAGGAAGAATAGGCCCAGTGCAGCCTGGACACTAGATTCGGCCCATCTCGGCCCATCCCGGCCCATCCCATGCCTCCACATCTCATGACCCTAGGGTTTACCCAGCTTCTACGCAGCCACACCCCTCGTGTCTTCTCTTCCCGAGATCCCTCTCTTCCCATAGCCGCTGCTTCCGCCTCTCTCCTTCTGTCCTCCAGCGCCGTCTCCACCTTCTCCTCTTACAAATCCCAACGCCGCCTCCCAACTCCCGGCAACCAGCGCAGCCTCCCTTTCCTCTCCCAGCGCCGCCTCCTTCCTTTCCTCTCCGGGCAACCAGCGCCGCCTCCTCCCTTTCCTCTCCGGGCAAGCAGCGCCGCCTCCCATCTCCCAGCAACCAGCGCCGCCTCATCCCTTTCCTCTCCCACAATTATTTTTGCTGCAGTGCACAACACGTCTTCTAACGAGGTAATACGGTCTAATACAGCAATAAGCCGCAATACGGCCGTTTTAGGACGTGATTTGACTAGCTGCAACACGTTTTGCCGTATTACAGCTCCAGACCGTATTTCCGTTAATACGACGTATTAACGACGTATTAATAACCATGCACAACACCAACACGGACGCCATCAATGACCACCATCAGCCCCAACAGATTGGAGATAACTCAGCTGACGATGCAATGCAAGTGTCCTACGTCTACGTGATGGCTCCTAAGACGACAAGAGCCCGACATCTTGGCATCCAACCTTGCCAGCGATAAGGGCCGTATATATTCCCGTTGTGTGCTTGAGATCAGGCACACAGCAAGGAGAAAGCAGGTTGCCTCTTGACTGGTGCTATACCTGGCCAACAGCCCTAACCTGATTAGGACGGTTCGAAAGGAGTGGATAGGTTTTGAGAAAAAAAAAATTGTAATGAAATAGGAAAAAAAGGTTTCTTTCCCATGGAAAAACTATTTTACCTAAATGACAGTGTGGCCAGCTAAGTCTCACAGATCATTGGAACACCATCCCTATCAAGAGAGCCTACTGCACAGTGATTTTAAGGGCTCTTGTGCTTAGTGAACATGAGAGAATTCACAGGTAATTAACTGATTATCTAGTCCGCTCTTAATAACTTCCACCCAACTATTGAAAGTGCAATACCCCCTCCTTCTTTGACTCCACATTTGCCATACAGTTAATTGGCCAAGTATTATTTCCAACTAGCTAACTTACTATCTAGCACAAAAGGTTAGCATACATACTAACTAGCAAGGGACAGCCAACTATAAAGAGATATCTAAACACTGTGCAACAAGGGATCATATATCCTGCAGATGATAGGATAATCAATTTTGGACATATTACCCATGACTACCAGAAGCAGACAACCCCAATAAAAGGTTCTGATCCAATATACATACTCAGAATATTGAAGCTGCATGGGGGTCCTATGGGTAATCAATTTGGCCTTTTCTACGAGCAGTAGTTGATATTTGCGAGAAAATTCCAGATAAAAAGAAAAGGAAGAGCGAGGTGCAGTCAAGACCTTTAATGTCACGGTGAATCTTTCCTTCAGAATGTAGATATTCAATTGCATGTAACAAGTCCCTTAGAATGCATGCAATAGACATTTCATCCAGAGGAGGGCCAGCTTGGAGCTATATATCGAAACAGAAGTGGGAGCAACATCAAAACTTGAACCAAGTAGCTTGCAATGATTCTTAAAACTGGAATGATTCATTAGCTTCACTAGTATCTACATGACATTAAGCTTTTTTTTTGGCCGAGTAAGATATACGATATATAGAACATACTAGGTCAGCAACAGAGCCACCAGCCATGTATTCCATTACTATCCACAATTTGGTTTGATGAAGATAAGAGCCATAATAGTCAGTTATATATGGGCACCGGCATTGTGACAGAACAGATATCTCCTGCAAAATTAATAAATCCTTTTAGAAAAAGAATCTTACAAAACATCAACTGCATGCTAAATGGATCCATGATAACATATAATTTATAAGGTCGACTTACGACCTTTTGGATATCTTCAATGTCATCCTCGCTGCATAAAATAGGTTGAAAAGGCATTAATAACCTAGATGAAAGTCTCAGGCAGAAAATGGTACCATAAGAACCATTAACATCTGAAGGGGAAACAAATGCATCAGCTAGTTACTATTATTTTCCCAAAAAAAACACAACTATGAAATAAGGTTACTCCTGTTTGGCTGTTATAACTTTCTATGTTACATAAACAAATCTTTGTTTGTCAAAATAATAAGTTGCTGCATAAGAAAATGAAGTGAAGATATCGTTACATGCAAGATTTACAACATTAATTGGAGCAAATATAATGTATAATTGCATAAATTCATCGTAGTAGAGTCACTAGACCAAGGGGGGCATTTTAACAGCAGAAGTAGATGTATCACGATCGAATGAACCGTGTTGAATACAGGTTAAGAATTATATTAACATTAGATCACTTTAGCTTTTTCACATCCTAAAACAAATTGATGTCACGATTGTAAATAGCAGGAAATAATGCAATCAGCAACAGGTGGACTTACAATGTAAAACTCAGACCTGATAACAAAGTGAAGAACCTAATATGCTAATCTAAAAATAAGGGGTCAAAGAGAAGTTCAGGATAGAGACGCACGCTTCTTCCAGATCAATCACTTTTATTGCAACCTCCTTATTCAGTTCCTTGTCAAACCTATCAATACATAGCACAAGACAATATTCAATAAGCATTAAAATTTATCATCCCAAAAAAGTAAATAAAAATATAAGATGCACAACTCTAGCATGAAACAAAATAATCATTTTAGCAAAATCCAAATGAGATTTGACACCTAAATAAACAACAGACATCATGATTTTTTAAAAAAAGAACAGTTATGGTCCTTAACTCCTTATGGATTGAGTTGGTTCATAATCAAGTGCATCTACCACTGGATTAGTTTATCAAACCAGAGATTGTAATAACAATGAAAGCATCACTCATATGCTATAACCATTTCTAGAAGTCTTTGGATTGCATCGTTGTTTCTATTCCAACAGCCCAATACCGGTCAAGTCAGTGTCCAGCGAGAGAGACTACAACGAGAAATTACATTCCTACCATTGCGCTATTAATGATCAATAACTCGGAAGTTAATGGTGTAGTGGATTCTTTTGAGTCCAAAGGGAACAGCAAAACTACACAAGTTGCCGGAGCTCCTCACTAATCACTGCTAAAACTAATACACTATGAACAAAGTTTCACCAACATAAAAGTACATTCATAACACGGCAGGGAAATCAAGATACTGTCAAATCATAATACTTGCAAGTACATTCAAAATAGGGGGGAAAAAAGCCATGGTACATTCACACCCGATGAAAGCTAGGCAATCAAGTTATAGAACCCAAGTCGGGTACCCGGCCATCCCACCCACATTAGTGCCAATTCGACTAACAAAGACAAATTAGCACAAATTTATGTATCCTTGTCTCTGTTAGGCACTAAATTGACTCAATCAGCACCGCCTGTTTTCCCAAAATCCCTCCCCCTGCATTCCAACCGTATCCTTTCCATGCAGATCCCGATCAAACTACCAATGCCACCTTACCAACACGAAAAAGTCTACGGAAAAATGCCACAAACTCCACTCGGCTGGCAGCTCAATTAGCCAATCCCGCCTCCTAAACGCACCAACCCCTATAACCGCACACCACCTCGAGCCCCAACGCTAGAATCCCCCAATGCCGCTCGACCCAAACCGAGACAGAAGGCACCACGGGTCGCCGCCACGCATCAGCTCAACCATCTGCGTGCGAGTGACAAGAGCTTGAAGAGAACCAGGGAGGGCGGGGGGATCAGGGAAGGAGCCAACCCTTTGAATACGTCGCCGAAGGAGCCGCGGCCGATGAGTTCACGGTTGCTGAACCGCGCCTCGATGGCGGCCGCCGTCGACGCCGAGTCCGCCATCCCCGCTCGCTGTCTCTAAGATCTAGCCGCCGCCGCCACAGCGGGGCTAGGGTTTTTGCGGGGGGCGGAGATCGCTGGAGTTCGTCGTCGCCCACCTCCTCCTCCGGTGCTAGGGTTTGGGTTCGGGGGCGAGGTGGCGCGCCGGACTACTCTGCCTCGCCGCTGCCTCCGGCTTCGCCCATTTCTACCTGTCGCGAGATTTGCCCGGTGCCTGGTCTGTTCTTGGAGGAGTTGGAGTGGCCGCCCAGGTGGTGGGGCCGCGTAGGAGAGCTGGAAGTTGGGGCAGGGTGGTCAGGGGCACGGACGGGCCGGATGGGCTAATGCCATGTGGGACCTGCTGTATATTGCCATGACTAGGGAGGGAGTATGCTTATGTTATCTCCAACAGGAACCCTTAAATTTGATCCCCTATAACCTCATATACAGGTTGCCTTAAAAAAATCTCTTCATATATTTCTCCTATCTCCAACCGCGTTCCCTATATGAAGAATTGTATAAGGGGAGGAGAGAGAATCCCTATATATAAGGGAATGGAGAGAAAAACTCTATTTTAGAGAATGGAATAGGGAATGCTGTTGAAGCACATAGAGAAAGAATTCGTCCCCTATTTTAAGGTAGAGGGTGCTTTAGGGGAGCCTGTTGGAGACAGCCTACATAGCAGCACCTTTAAATTGGCCTGCATAGTATAGAGGATTTAACGATTTGCCACTCTCAACATTAGTTCTCGATAAAATGATACTCTGGTCCACTGTCATACACACAGATGGTCTCACGTGTAATACACACAGAGTGGCATACTTAGCGGGAACCGATGTTGAGAGTGGCAAATCGTCAATTTTTTTGCATAGTACTGTGTCATGGGTGGGAGTTCAAATTTTCTTGTAGCACACTCCGGCGGGCAACTAAAAAGCACACTGTGTAGTATTGTATCTACAGTAATGCGGTAGATGCTGGGGATGCTCTTATACTCCTATAAAGTGAGAAGAGCCCATCTTTCCCCTGGCACGATGCAGAGGGGGAAACAAATATTTCGGTTCTTGCAATAGCATTGCCACTTCACCCCCTCCCCCTATCCTCCCTCTCGCAGCATCTCCACCCTTCTCTTTCATTGTGCGCCCTCTGTCGTTCATGACCTAGACAACGCCATCAACTCCTCCTTGGTTCAAGTTCGAATTTGGAAAAAGGGGGAAGTTCATAATGGCCCCAGGATTAGAGGGAGACCAGGGAGATGGCGATCCGATGATGGGAGGGAATTGTGGGCGACGACGGATAGATTGACATACTACGGCTCGACGTTAGGGTAGGCGAGAACGACTAGGCAACGGGAGGACTGGAAAGGAGTGAGCAGGCAATGACGGTGCCACCAGCTGCAGGATGTGGTCAGAGGTGGCGATGGTAGTGGTGGAGACACGTCGATCATGCCAGAGAGGAAGAAGGGAGGCAGGTAAAAGTGAGGCACGCACGAATAAAGACGTAGGCGACGCATGGAGGAAGGTGGAAGCGGAGTGCATGCTGTGCTGCCACGACATGGGTGTCGTTCTAAACGGTATCCCGTTCAGTGGTCCTCTACTTTTTTATGGTGTAGAATACAAATTGCATACAAGTTATTTGTATTCTACACAATGGGATTAATTACACATTAAGAATTGGCACCATATTCCTATTCCATATAGTAGTTAAGTTATATAACTTTTATAAAAACTCCTACCTAGCACTACTTTGTCTCTTCGAGGTGGAGGTGCAGAGGTGCTCTATTGCGTGCTTTCTTTATTGATGTTTTGCCTCTCAAATTTTTTAATTTCTATTAATTGGGCTTCAGGTCGTTTTCTTTCCATGTATGTGACCACACCCATGACCCATGAGAACCCATTAGTCTTCGGATGCCCTTTTTTACATACTTGTATATAGTAAAAATGTCATGCTTCCTCCTTTGTTTTTGTTTGACGCTTTTAACTTTTGTACACAACTTTGACTATTCGTCTTATTCAAAAAACTATGTAAATATCATTTATTTTGTTGTGATTTGTTTTATTATTAAAGGTACTTTAAGCATGACTTAGAATTTTTCATGGTTGCACTAATTTTTTTAATAAGACAAATGTCAAAGGCGTGTCCAAATGTCAATGGCGTCAAACAAAAAAACGGAGAGATAACCACTTACATGTCATGGCTTAGTCATATATCCCTTACTAATTGATTGTTGTCGGGTTGTCAAACAATAAAGGGGCTAAGTAAAGACAATTTTACTCTTGCCTTTCCAATCTTCTCTATGCCACCAAGTATTCCTTCTTATTTTCTTTCATCGGTGATGGGAGCCACTTATCAATCAACCCCTCTTCTCTCTTCCATGCGCTTCCTTTTCTACCAATGGTGCTCAAAGAAGGTGTTCATGTCGTGGTGTGCCCCATTTGGTAAGGAAAAGGGAGGGCCTGGAGGTTTCACCATCGTGGATGCTGATTATGGCCATCATCACCGCTAGGGGCTGACCGTAGGAAAGGTTTGGGAGAGGGTTGGCCGCTAATGAGGATGGGATTGTGATTAAGGAAAGAGGAGAAGATGGGAAGGAGAAGGAGGGCACTATGGCCAAGTCCCAAAGTAGGAGCCAACCGCCATAGACCGCTTGCGTCCTGATATTTGCCTCCTTGTTTGCTCGTGCCCTAGCTTACTCCCTAACTTATCATCAATGGCATATCTACCTTATTATGATGTTAGTCGACCCACTCTTGCTCCATTTGTCGCTACTGCCATGCGATATCCCTCTGGCTTGTTGGTGAGTCATTGTTGCCTTACCAATGATTGGCCTAGCTGGCACCACCTTGTCCTCTAGTCAAAGAAAGAGGATAGAGAATACATGAAGAGAGATGTGGTGGAGTATCGTGAAGGAGGTGGAAATGGATGAAGAGGAGAGGGAGCGTTAGGGGATTGAAGGAAGTAAAGTGAGGGGATTGGCTAGGAGGATGAGAAAGAAGATGGAGACAATAGGAGAGGGAAAGAAAAATAGGGAGGAGAGGATGCCATATGAGTCATGCTAGTGTGGACATGTTATATGTAGGGTTTATTTACCATCACATTTATAACTATATCTTATATGCCTTTATCGTTAGCTCTGTTTAGGTAGAAAAAAATAACCATTCTACCCATAACCCTTGCATTTAAACTTTTTTAAAAAATATATCACCTGCATTTTAACTCTAGAGTGGTTCATATTTCTAAAATTAAGTGAAATCATGTTTATTGCTATTAAAAATGTATATTTTGTTATAGAAAATTTAATTTTGTGGCATATCATTTGTTTTCATATAAAAATTCACATCTACAAAAGGTTCTAATTTATGTGACACATAGTAACATATTCTTTTGAACCCACAGAAAATATATTTTTTAAAACATTTTCTTTTTTTTTAATATATTGATAAGACATGGGCATAAGCTAACTTGAGCAGCTTTGTCATGGCATGACTAGTCATGACATAGAATGTATTAAGTTGAGAATGTGAAAACAAGTAATATTAAATTACAAAGCAAAATGCGGTAAGCAATTAAATGATGCCACAAACAAGATTATACTTTAAATGCAGTGACGTACAAAGGTTTTTTTGTTATATATTTTGCAATTGTTGATGTCTACTACTTTTTTTTTACTCATTATGTGTTTAGGGTTTTATACAAAATATATTTTCTTTGATACATCCGTTAGCAAAATACTCTACCACAAACAAAGGTGATGAGAATGGCAAGGAAGGGGATAAAGTAAAATGCAACAGTATCGAAAAGTAGTGTCCGATGTATGATAGGATTATAGATTTACATACATAGTACTTTTTATTACATCAATTAGCACAGTACTAGGGACTGAGATAGTAGGATGAGACTATTGTAAGGTTCTAGACCCCTTCTCGGTTTTTTTTTTTGTGGATGATTGATTTTGGTGAAGATGACGTGCTACCTCGTCAAGTTGCGCGCGCTTTTAAATGGCATGAAGGCTAAGAACGGTGTAGTATTAACCCTAGGTGTCAAGATGGGTTCATTTATACTTTTTAAGTCGTGTTTGCTTGAGCTTGGGTTTGAAGTTGTTTTTAATATCATCGGATCTTATTTTCCTATGAAGCTTTAGGTTTAGTGTGTCTCTAGGTGCTAGGGAGTAAGGTTCGAGTGCCGTTTTTTGTGTTAGAATTGTGCGTCGTTGCGGTTCAGATGGGCTATCATATCGTTCGACATGGCGTCTGACACGTCCGTAGAGTTTGGAATGCTAGGCCGTGCTCACGGCGTATGATGTGTCTAGAGAGTCTGGCATGATAGGCATTGTGGTCGCACGTGCTATCGGAGCGTCAGGCGCATCCAGGGGATTTGTGCCTAGGGCATTGTGGTCGGACGCGCTGCCGGACCGTTCGGCGAAGCATCCGACGCATCTAGGGAGTTTGGCACTTGGGTCGTTGCGACCAGATGAGCTGTCGAATCGTCCAGCGTGCAAGCCAGTGTTGGGGTTATGTTGGTGTGCTAGACGAGTTGTCGGATCGTCCACCACTCTATTCGACTAGACCAGCTCGTGCAACATTCTTTGTCTGGGACAGTTCGGTCGGTTCTGCTGTTTGGTCAAACCATCCAGCGTGTGCCAGACCGTCCAACGTGTTGTTTTCCTTCGCCTAAACGGCTAGTTTTTTAAGAGCTCCAATTTAAAGGGTGGTGGGTGTCCATTTTGTGTTGGTGCTTCACTCCTTAAGTATGCACTAAGTCATTTTGAGGGAGAGCCACAAAAACTAGGGTTTGGTGTAAGATTGAGAACTAGGGTTTTAGAGAGAGCAATTGCGAAGATTGTAGTTTGCCTACCAGAGTTGTGAAGAGCTACCACTAGTGGATCAGAGCGATGTCCCTCTTTGGGAAGGGAGCTCTAGCAGAGACATAGGTGAAAGAGCAACCATGAACCAAACCTCGGGATAAAAATCCTTGCCTCCTCTCTTTACTTTATTGTAATTTGCTTTCTTGTGTATTGACTTGTTTTTTTTCTATTTGTGGAAAGCTGTATGTTTGCTCTAATTCGACGAGAAACCCAAAAAGTTTAAAACTTGCCTAGAATCCTATCCATTCCAAGCCTCCTCGATCCTTTCAACTATAAAAAAAACACATGGTTGCATGTGTGTACTTCTTTCGGAAGGAGACATTAAGATATAAAATTTACCAAAAAGGCTCATAAATTGTACCTCAAGTATTGTAGCACGTGCCCCTTGATGTAGTTAGGAAGTTAAGATATTTTATGATTAGTTTCTATCTATTAGAGATTAGTTCCTATTAGTTAGGGATTAGTTTCTTAGAACAAGCCCAATGATACCCAAGTTAGGGTAAACTTAGCACTGTAGCAAATAAAATAGAAGAGAGAAAAATATTGATGAATGGTAAAAAGGTGGTGTAAATAATGACTAATTTGTGCTAAGTCCACACTAAGTTATGAATGGTTGGACATGCTCTTAGTTCCAAGTTAGGAATTACTTTTCTTAAGTTCCAAGTTGGTCATCCCTATAAAAAACATGCCATGTATCCTTTATCGATCATCCAACCAATGAAGTAATTTCATATGTGGTGGCTCCAATAATAGCCTGAACACTTGCTTTAACAACAGCTCGTCTCGCTCTTGTTAAGGGTCGTTGCCATCCCTTGTTGTGTGCTTGAGATCAAGCATGTAACAATTAGTATCAAAGCTAGGGTCATCTTGCCATGGCTTGCGAAGACCCATGCTCATGGTTGTACCACTTCCAAGGGCGATTCCGCAAAGATTGGTGTTGATCTAAGCAACCGAGGTCGTACGACTACGACCGGAGGCACCGAAAAAAACGATGACCATTCGAGCCGTTGCGGTATCAAGACTACCTCCCCATAAATATCAACGCCCTTCAAGTCACCTCGATCGCAGATCTATGAAGATCGACGTCCTTTCGAACTGCCCTGGTCACGGATCCACGAAGAATGACAACCATTATGCAATGGTGGATCAAAGAGAGATGGTCCTCCAAATATAGCGACCAAGGATGAGCACCTCACCAAAATAGATCTGAAGGCATCCAGAGACCAAGTTGACAAGTTCAAGGTGTCGAACATAGATCTGAAGGCATCCATAGACCACCTCCAGAAGATGATGACGGATTTCATGAAGGCAAATGGTGTGGAAACAAGCACTCCCTCTAGTGCTAACACCGTTGCTGCCAACATCGCCGACATCGAGCTGCATGGCAGCCACAACACCAACACTAACGTCGTCAATGACAGCCATCAGCCGCAACAAATTGGAGATGATTTGGCTGGCAACACCATGTCGGTGTTCTTCGTGATGACTTCCAAGACAACGAGGGTCCGAGAGCCACGAAATCATGGCATCCGGTCCTCCATTGCCCCCATGTCTTTCGCCACATCAAGCACACACCTGTCGACCGCAACATCGGCATCCCATCCTCATCGGCGTATGCGCTGCAACCATGCAAAGCCCATTGCGGCTATGTCGTGCTCATGGAGATGTACTTCATCTTCAACAACATCGTCAAACCTTTGGGTGTGATCGCATCAATCTATACCATCGAAATTTATTGACCTTCAATCTTGAGAATAAGGTTGATTTGATAGAGGATTAATGTTATAGACATGCCCAACAAACCCCATGAACAACACCATAGGTACCACCGTAACAGTATCGCAGTATTGTGGCACGCGGCCCCGAGCTGTGGTTAGGACGTTAAGATATTTTATGATTAGTTTCTATCTATTAGAAATTAGTTGCTATTAGTTAGGGATAGTTTCTTAGGATGCGAGTTCGAAATTACTTTTCTTAGGGTCCAAGTTGGACATCCCTATAAAAAGCAAGTCATGTATTCTTTATCGATCATTCAAGTAATGTAATAATCTTATAAGCCTAAGTGCTAGTTTCGATAACAACTCATCTCGCCGATATTAAGGGTCGTAGCCATCCCTCGTTGTGTGCTTGAGATGTAACATTTTCAAACTTGACATCTTAGTGGTAGGGATCGGCCATTAAAAACATAGAGGCGTTTGATATTTTACCACTCCTAACAATACCATTCGCTTATTTATTACTCTTCTCGTTGATATTTGTGGTCATTTGTATATTTGTATCAATGATAGGGAGTCAAACGACAATATTAAAAAACCACACTTTTTTTTTGAGAGAGAAAAACACACATACACACTTTACTAAGTGGCAAAATGTCTACTTCTTTCGTTCGATTCATCACCGTAACCATCACTTCATCATTTCACGCCGATACGTGCCATGTTAATTTGGCAAGCAAATAGCATTGGACACACTTTTTGATGAATCCATGTTCTTCCCCGAATCCAATATTCATAAAAAAGAACGTTTCGACGTCAATGTTGGTGAAATTGTATGAATGCACCGTGTTAGGGCATGCACAATTATACATTGGAGAGTTTTGACCACCTCATAATCCTTCATGAAGACTTGGACATTCTCGTATCTGATTTAGCAGTTTGAATATGGATTATACCTTCCCTTCAAAAAACTTTAGAAAATCCTCGTTTGGCTAATGCACGGTGCAAACAAAATTTGATATTTCACTCAACTTCAAATGCAGGTTAGCGTTTCGAAATCCTGCCACTTTTCATTCCTCTCTCACAAAGTCGCGACTCATAGCCACCAAATTGTTGAGACTTGAATGTTTCACCAAATCTCCCACACATAGCCATGTTGCTTCATCCAATCAGACGGCACTACTTAAAGTACCAGGTCACAGCAGCAGGCAAATCACCCGTGCGCACAAGATGGAGGCACAGTACCAAGTATCTGGCGCGATCTTCTTTTTGTGTGTGAGTAGGCGCGGTCTATTTCTGATACAGCTTCAGGCGCATGATTCTGCCATGTTGGCAGCAAACAGGGGCAGTAAAGCTTAGCATCGTCAAACACACAAAGTTTGAGAAAAAGGCTGCGGATTAACTGGAGAGGATATCATCCTGTGAATATGCCACACGATTGCGGCAGCTACGTTGGCTCTACAGGGTGAGATATGAGAACGGAAATAAGCTTACAAGTTATGCAAGCTGCAAAAGCTCCGCGCCACCAGCAGCTAACTTAAACTCACTAACAGTGAGACCTAAAACCCTACATAAAGGAGTTATGGTGCCAGAACTGGTTCAAGTTTTTACCACTTTGTACAACGCATAAGACCAGGCGATGGAGATCTCCATCAGAGGAAAATTGGATTGGTAGACTCAGCTCCCACTCCATCCCTGTGCTTGAACATCTTTAGTTGCACAGCGAGCCTTCCACTCCTCCGGACACTCTCTGTTTCCCTTGAAACTCGGGTTTCATCCCGCTCTTGCCGCCTCTGCTTTCTTGATTCTGGTGGGCTGGAGTCTGGAGAGGATGACGACGGTGTTGTAAGATGCGACATTTGCCATGGATCCATGACCTCATGTCCCTTGAACTCTTCCCCACTGGTTAGCAAAGGTGCAGTGCCATCCAGCACCATGTCAGACTTGCTAACCTGGTAAGGAGCCATCAAACCTGGATACCGATTTACCCTTGAATTCTGAGGGCTTGAAGAATCTTGAAAGAGTGATGGCCTTCCCCTCTTTCTTGTGTTCTTCGACCTAACAGTGCCATCCTGGCCATGAGCTACTTGATATTTCTTTCGACTGCTCTGTGGCGGGGAGTAAGTCTTGATCATTGTACTCACCCTCCCTAGGAAGCTTGCAACCTCCACAGGGAGTACCTGTCCCTCCAGATATCGATCAATTACTGGGAGATCATTCCTCAAATCTTCAACCTGCAACTCAAAACAAATGTCACATGAAGGACCACCCTGTAAGCAAGTGTATGAAGTAATAGTTCCAGATGGGGGCTTACCATCGTAGAGAAGTCTTGAAAAGCATTCTGGCTATACCCTGCAGCATTCTGCCCAGCTACAGAATCATTTGGGAGGGAGTTGATATTGGTGTCTGCTGAAGGGGTAAAATGACAACCAACCAATTTATGGAACTCCTCAATCTCCCTAGCATACTCAACCCTCCAATCCTTCCACTTGCTCCAAGTTCTTCTAGCCCACATTGGCACCACATGGAGGCGACCTTGTTCCCTCCCAAACTGCCTTGCAAACCGGTCAGGTACATACACCTCTTTTATATTAAAGCTAATAAGCCATGTCCGGGAGTAGCAGATGTTATCTGCTGCAATGCAATATTCTGGAATAATTGCTGGATTCATGTCCTTGTAAGGATTCCAATTGACCTGAAAACATAGCTAAGATAAAATAATGCAACAAGAATTCAAACATAGGTGTAAACTTTTAAAAAAAAAATTGGACTTGCATCGGTTAACTGAAGCTGCTCAAAAACATTTCTCCATTCCATAACTTTCTTTCTCTGCCCACGTGTTGCTCCTCCAAAGTTCCAACGGCAGGCCCGGGGCAGCAAAGTGTTCTGATTCTTTTGTTGAGGTTGAGTTAAAGGGAGGTACTCATAAATCCAAGCCTTATGGGAACAAGGAAAACTCTAATTAGTGAAGAAGATGGTACAACACTACATAAAACAAGTGAAATTTATTCAGACAAGAGCAGTACCATGAGCAAAGTTGCACTGCCAAGGAACTGGGTAGTAGCGTTTGGTGTTACTGCAACAGATAATCCTCTGTACAAATGAGCAAGGGCAGCAGCTCCCCAAGCATACTCGCGTATCTTCCTAAAATCAGCCAGAAGTGGCAAATATCTTGGAGATACAAATCCCCTCATTGTGTCAGGAAACAGGGTGGAGCCAACCAGGTATAAAAGGTACGCTCGGGTGCTATATGCAACCTCATTGATGGTTGGGTTTTCTGGCAGTTCATGGAACTTCCTGTACAACCAAGTCAATCTGATCAAGCCACATAGTTGCTCTCCATTTCCAGGGCTCTCTCCTAAGTAATGCAAGCACATCCGCTTCACAGCTTCATCGCCAATTGGTTCTGCAGTCACCACATGACCAGTCACTGGAATTCCAAGAATGTATGAAACGTCACGAAGTGACGGTGCCATTTCAAATCCCATGAAATGTGCAGTGTTTGTTTCATTGTTCCATCTCTCACAAAAGGCTGTAAGCAATGAACGGTCGATGGTAAATCCTGTAGTGAGAGCAAGATGTCCAAGACCACTAGCGTTAACTAGTTGTTGCTGATCATCAGTTAGAACCCATTCTTTTAGCTTCCGTGTCTGCTGGCTTGGAAGTAGAACACCATACCTCTGTGCAAGAATGGCTTAGTTAGTATACAGCTTTGCTAAAGATGATCAAGTGAAAAGGAAGGAGGACGAAGCTACATACTGTCCAGATTTGTGAGCTACCGACTGGTCTTCGACCATTTGGTTTTTGTTGGTGTGGTACAAGACCATGAGATGCAAGATCCATTTTGCCCTGGAAAACATGACAAGGGAATGAATGCGGTTATTATAGGCACACTGCTATTGGGGGAACAAGTAAATAGAAAGGGCTCGTGTGAATGAAACTAACAAAACAACGTATAAAAAGGAATATCTATTAAAAATATTACCATGCATGTCTAGGAACAATAACAGGATAAACAACCTTTTTTTATGGTAGTATGAAATGGCAACCAATGATTAGTGAATTCACATGCACCATTTATTAAAGAATATTTTTAACAGTTCAAATCATTCAGAGCTTGCTCTAATTCAACAATTTCAAACGCAGTGTGATGTTTTTTCCCTCAGTGGTACACTGGTACAGGAATTCGATATGAGAAACAACCACAAAATAAAGAGATAAAGGCTGTACATTACTTCACGTAATACATATAGAATAACCTAGGCAGATAAGTATGTGATAGCGCTTGGCAAGTGGTCTGTTGATGGAAGGTCAAAAGTGTACTTATCTGAAATAAACGACAGCTCAGAATCTAGATTCTAGAAAATACACACAAAGGTGACCACATTGCAGTAAGCCAGAAACATTTAGTGAAGTATATGCATAGATAAATTAAAGGAGACATTTGTCATGCCTGTCATGCACCACCTTTCGACAAACCAGGATCATGTAATTTAGAAGATAGGTCATGCGCAGGTTAATATTTCAAAAGGCACTAGAGGTAGATCAAAGGAAGTCAGACACATATATGAGCAAGGGCTTCTGCAGTAAGGTGTATGTAGCATTACTTCACACATGGCAAGTGATCAAATAATGAAACATATTTCCGTCTTTCGTTCTTCAAATTTTCTACCGTATTGAATTCTCTGTGGCAGGTGCAGAAAGTTTCTCAACTAGAATCCCTCGATTGTGCAAATATTTCACTGAGGTCAATCCAGTGGTATAATAGATATGTTTACACTCAAGTAATCAAGGTTTGAAATGTACATGGTAAAACTTCATATGCTAAGAGGTACCAGCACCTGGTGGTACCTCCTCCAAGGACCACAAAAAACCCCATTGTCGATAATACTCTTACCTGAACTAATAATGCTCTGGCTATCTAGCAAAACAAATGGAGAGAACATTATCTGAAATAGACAAACCATTTCACACTTTTTAATAATAGTCTAGATCTTCAAGATTCGACACCTAAAATCTTGCCATGTTTAAATCTCCAGCTACTTTGTCCTAATTTATGTTTTTCCCCACGAAAAGCATTTTTTTTCTGTACTGTTAAATGATTACTGTGAAACCTGTGGCGATCAGCTAATCGTGCAGGGCAGACTGTGCATTGACCATTGTAACCTAATAAGTTCCTAATCAGTAGCTACGAACATACAATTTATATTTGTCCACAGTCCACAGCTGTTGCGTTTTAGAAGCTACCTTCACATTTTCCACCCAAATTAAACATATCATGTTGCATGCTTAAGACTACGCACTCTGCCACAAATCTACAGACTCCGTTTGACGCCTGTACCTTTCCATTTATCGATATAAGAAGCAGATAACTACTTGAAAGCGTCCTACCTAGTGCCATAATGACAAATTCTTACTCCAACCACTCAACGAGTGCAACATTCTCCCCGCGACGGATCAATCAATCTCCACAGGAACACAGTGCAACAGCCCTAAACAAAGCGCCGGAAATTCAGCACGGACATATACGCGCCATCATCGATCGACGGGCGGGCCAAAGACCACCACCAAGGAGCGAAATGCGATTCCCGGATCTGAGGCCGAGGCCTCCCTCCAGTCCAGCAGCAACATGGACCGGAGATTTGGCGCCGAGAAATCTGTGCCTGGGCATTGGGGCCAGCCAACGCGCCGACCGGTCCCGTTCACACCGGTACCAACCAGTCCAACAGCAATGGGGCGAAGGCCGAGGAGGAGGAGGAGGAGGAGAAAGGGAGGGGAGGGGGGCTACCTGATCGCCGGTGAGGGAGCCGGCGGCCCCCGCCTCCGCGCCGCCCGTGGTTAGGGCGCCTCCTTTCCCTTCGCCTTCGGTGGTGTGGAGTGGAGGAGGTGGAGGGAGAGAAGCGAGGGAGAGGCAGGCAATCGTGGTGGCGTCCGGCTCGGAGGGCGGAGAGGTTACCAAGCTTCGAGCGAAAGGGGGTGGGTAAACTGGGTAGTAGTACTACTCTGGTCTACTGCTGGTAGTGTAGGGCTACTCCACTGGCATGTGGGCTCCAAGGACTACGTCCCGTGGTGGGCTCCACACGTCGGTCGGTCGGAGTCGGACGCCTCGTGGAGCCGGGCCGTTCCGAACCCGGGCCTCGGCCCATGCCGGATGCCACGCCACGCGTTCCGCCGTGCCGCTTTCCCTTGATCCGCGCCGCCTCGCTGGCTCGCTGCGCGTGTCTCCGGAAATTTTTGGTTTTCGCGCCGTCGCGGGCTCGCGGGGAGGAGGAAGCGGCGCTGAATGCGCTCGCGCGCTTCACGGCCGGCGAAGCGTCAGGTCGGCTGGTCGGGTGCTCCTCGACCCCTCGTGACACGATTAGTGTCCTAGCGAAGTTCTGCTTTACATAAATAAAACTGAAGCAAAACAAGACAGTCGTGGCTGTAGTTTAGTGGTGAGAATTCCACGTTGTGGCCGTGGAGACCTGGGCTCGAATCCCAGCAGCCACAATCAAGTTTTTTGTTTTTCCTAAAAAAGGAACAAACAAGTTTTTTGTTCTCTCTTTTTCTCCTTTTCCAGCATACTACCCTTTATTTTTCTATATTCCTCGAGCTTTTTTTTTTGAGAGCATACAACTACTACACTGCTTTTTTTCTGTTTCACTTTTTTGGGAGAGCATACAACCACGTAGCAATGCTCAATCTTTTATTAAAATTTGTATTATTTATAGTTCAGAAATTCTTTTTTTCACCGACTAGCTCATTTTTTAGGCCAACAAAAATCACTATATATTCATCGGTTTTTTCCATGGTAGTAAAAACACAAAGATAAATAAGGTTAGCCAACAAAAATGCATCGACTACTACTGTGAACTGAGCGCATGAGTCAAACACGTTAATCACAGCATGGCAAAACATGTTAATCTCAGCAGCCACAATCAAGTTTTTTGTTTGTCCTAAAAAAAAAGAACAAACAAGTTTTATGTTCTCTCTTTTTCTCCTTTTTCAGCATACCACCCTTTGTTTTTCTATATTCCTCAACTTTTTTTTTTGGAGAGCATACATGATACAACCACTACACTGCTTTTTTTCTGCTTCACTTTTTTGGGAGAGCATACAACCACGTAGCAATGCTCAATCTTTTATTAAAATTTGTATTATTTATAGTTCGAAATTATTTTTTTTCACCGGCTAGCTTATTTTTTAGGCCAACAAAAATCACTATATATTCATCGGTTTCTTCAGTGGTAGTAAAAAACACAAAGATAAATAAAGTTAGCCAACAAAAATGCATCGACTCCTACTGTGAACTGAGCACATGAGCCAAACACGTTAATCATAACATGGCAAGACACGACCTAATATTATTTTAATTTGGGGCAAAACTCCTGTATAAATCTCTACTATTAAAAAGGGCCTAGTGATGATGGTGGTGGTTCGTGGTGACTTCACTAACTTCTAATTTCTACTGTTCAACCAGCTAATGGCCATCGAACTCATCGAAATCATCCCATTGTCCAAACACCCCCACTGCTCACCCTCTTCCTTGCTTGCCCCTTGTCATATTCCTTCGTCCAGCCCCCCAAACTCTATTCCTCCTCTTTCCCCACCCTGGCGGATCACCGCCATCTACTCCGTCTTCCTCCTATCATTGCCTGCCCTTGCTAGAGCCTTCTCCCGCGTAGCACACCCCTTGCCGCCTCCTTCTCACTGACGCCATTGTCGTCGTCTCATGCCACGTAGACCCCTTGTTGGCGCCTTCTCCTCACCACGAACCCATTGCATGTCGCCTCATTCTACACTGCCTCTCCTCTTTGCTGACTCCTTGAAGCTGACGCTTTGTTAGAAAAATGACTATTATTTTGATGGGATCCCTATTTTAATTCATAATCAATTACAAGACAAATTGACATGAATAATCAAACAAGCAAACACCAGGCTACTCATGGTTACAGATAAATATGCACCTATCCACGCACGCGACTACCGAAAATGCAAACAGTGACTTACGTAGGGATTGACAATGAGCGGAAGGCAGAATAAGGACGAACAACCTTAGAGGAAATAGTCCTTAGAGTAAATAGTCGACATCCAGGATAGTGAACAGTCACACGAATGTACCATCCAAAAACCCAATTATTGTCCTCTCGTGCACGTATTTACGGCAACAACCGGATCAGAGATCCTGCTCTCCTTCCTCTAGATGCATGAATGAGGTAATTAGTCGCTAGATGTCCCCAGAAGACTTTATCCTCGAGATCATAACTGCCCCCCATGCAAAATGGAAGCATATTGCGAGTCGCGCGCACGCACGTTGCAAGCCGTTCACAATCCACAGAATTCAAACGTGGGTGGTTACCGGCTAACATAAAAATTTCAAAACAAAAGAGAATTAATGTGCCACGAAATATCCAAGGCACGGCTCGCGGCGTCACAAGTCAAACAGAAATACATGAAAATATCACTTTTCCTCTTTTATCTCTATAGCACCTAACTTTTTATAAGTTTGTTTCGATTTGGGTTTTTCCCCCTTTAGTACAACAACTAGTACATTGCCCGTGCTCTGCCACAGACCATAAAGGGATGAAAGGAAAACATCATTCGTAGAAAAATATATAAGCATGAAGGGTGATTTGCAGGAAAGACATTATATGTAAGATCATTTCAGATCGAGAGTATAGCACGTGACATGATGTAGCTTTTATCATTTAGGTCAGATCCAAACATCAGGAATAATGTATCCATCAACCCATACTTTGCTATGGACATTGAAAGGAAAAGGAAGAATACATGAATGGTAAACAAAAACATAAATTAGAACATTATTTGACATAATTTTTTTGGTCACCAACCACCACAATGTGTCATATTTTCTAAGTTTTTGAATTGTTAGCAACTCATTAATTTATATTAGGCCATGAAGATATCAATCATATTTGTAAAAAAACAACAATCTATGATGAAAAACTATTAATCCTGTAATCATATTTATAAAAAATGTTAAAGAAAAAACATATCAATTATATATATCAACACCATAAAAAAGATATGATTAAAAAACTAATAAATATGGTTTTTAACAACGACATTCTAAAAGGATACTGTCCAAGGGTTTTAGCTCCAGGAATACATACGAATCATGCGTTATCTATAAATATGTATGTTAAAGGAATTTCATTAAGTATAGCCAGACATCTTTGCATGCCATCAACCCTCTCCACAAAGGTGCAAACAACATGAACCAAGAGGTTGTTCATTAGGAAACGTTTATTCACATTTCATAGTAGGTTACACAGTCACACAAAAAGAACCACCTTGGGCGGTAACAATATTGCTCCCTTGTTTACCAAAGAAAGGGATGAGTTACTTCCTGTGATGCGTTCTCAGACCAAGTGGAATTCAAAGAAAGGGACCTATCAGTACAAAATCCAAGCTAACTCAGATCAATTGGAATGTAAAGATAGTCAGCCTTGTCTGATGATGCGTGATAACTCGGACCAAATTTAGGAACCATCAAAAGAAATAAAAAAAACTAACTCACCTAAGCATTATGACATGATAGTCACAAAATGCAAGCATGTGGCCGTGAAAATAAATCACAAATACAAAAGGTCCGATCAAGTATGTCCATTTGAAGCATAAATATATGAATTGTGAACCAACAAATAAAGTGCTTTACTAATAGCCATCAACGGTTAGTTATGCTTAAAAATGAAACATGATCCAAAATCTGTCATCTTTACATATAAACAAGCTTTCTTCATGCTGGTTCATCCACATATGCTTAAATGAATAACCCTCACTTTCCAGAGGTCACTGATACCCACAGATCATTGAACAAAGAGGCTTCATGATCAGTTCTGTAACTTACAGGAGGCATTCGGTACTGGAAAATTGAAAAAATAATATACTATGGGAGACACTACTAGAAAAAATGTCGTTGAATCAGCTAACATTTTTAGTAATCAACTATTTATTCTCGGTCATCCCAGTCTTCTAACTACAACCATCTAGAAAATTATATTGCTCCCTATGTGAAGTGAACACAAACATGTTTATTTAGAAAAAACTCGTAACTAATTATATAATCCACACCTCCAAGGATACTTGAAATAGAAAAGCTCAATGCAGTTTGAGATAATCTCTAAAAGACAAAAGAAACTTCTCTTAAACGAGTGTGGTGAGCTAAGCCTATCATACGTAATTGTCATCAAGAAAAATAAAATGTCTTACCTGAATACTTAAGTCTTTTTAAATTTTCATTTGAGTTTCAATTTAGAGTTTTCATCCTTTGTTCGGTCCTTCAACCACTCTGCTATAAGCATGTCTAATGGGACCAATATATGGTACTATGGCAGTTTGTCATATAAGGAAGTTCTTCATTAACCGATAAAATACTCTCCCCTCCCTAGACAAACAATATCGGCTTAAGAGAATTAGTTTCAATCCTATTAGAGAGAGAGCCTGTAATTTAAACTTCTATAAAACCAGCAAGATAGCTCCGCATGCAAGGCATAATAGAACCTGAAATACACTGAAAGGATTATGAGACTGTTAAGACATACCAGATGCATTTGTTAGCTGCAAACACTATGCAAAGGTCAAGAATATAACATGAACGATACCAAAAAAAAAATGCAATCAGAACAAAAATCTACCAACCAGTAGCTTATGGTCCTTAAGGATCAACTATTTATTCTTGGTCATCCCAGTCTTCTGACTACAACCATCTAGAAAATTATATTGCTCCCTATGTGAAGAGAACACAAACATGTTTATTTAGAACATACTTATAGCTAATTACATGATCCAGACCTCCTAGGATACCTGAAATAGAAAAGCAGAGCTTAATCACTGTCACTGTAGTTTGAGATAATCTCTAAAAGACGAAAGAAACTTCTCTCAAACTCAAGAAACGCTGACCTTATCGAGAGTGGTGAGCCAAGCCCAGGGACAATTAGATGCATACCATAACATCAAACTGTCCAGGCTTTGCAACAAGTTGCATACAGCAGTTGTCAACACTCAACAATGATTTCATTATACTGAATACCAGGTTATTTGGAGGCAACCTCGCTACAGAACTCTAGGAACAAATCATCATCAAGCTTCATAATATTTGCCTTATGCACTGCCGTGACTTGAGCGTAGGAGAGTCATGAAGGCTAGCGGCGACGATTGTTCCGGGAGGCGAATCCGGCGACGGCTGCGGTGGCTTGAGAGACGAGGTGCGAGAGCTCTGGACCAGGTTCCGGTGAGGAAGGGCACGGCGGCGGGGAGGGCGGCTCTCTGGTGGTGCGCGTCTGTGGCGGCAACGGTGAGGTGGCTCGGTGTTTGGTGGTGCGATACACACAGAGATGGTGGCAGCTTCGTGAGGCGGATCCGACGACGGCTTGAGAGGCGAGACGTGGGCCAGGGGCGTCGACGGTTGCAAGCAGCAAAGGTGGGTGGTGGACTGATGCGGCTGCGGCGGTGGCGACTGGCGCAGAGAGACTGAGGGAGGGAGAGAGGGGGGCGACAGGCGAAGTGGGGTCGGCTCGGCGGCAGGGGCCGATACGGGGAAAGAGAGAGGGGGCTTACCCATAGAAGGCCACTGCCGGCAGCCGACGGCGACGACCGACGGCCTGATGCGGCAAAGGCGTCGGCGGCGGCGATAGCCGGACCGATACGTCGACGATAGAGAAACCGAGAGACGGAGAGAGAACGAGGTCGTGCGCGACGGCGGTGTGGCCCTTGTCGGTGACCCCGCCGTTGGTGAGGGTCTGGACGAACTCGCCGGCGGTGGCGGAGGCGATGTTCTCGTCGCGGTTCTCCATCAGACTCGCAGAAGGGAACCGCGCAAGAGTGGGATCATGGGCTAGGGGACTGGGGCGACGGGTGGAATCTGCAGGGTAGCTTGCGGTGGTAGGATTGCAGTTCAGATTGGATGGAGCAGAAGAGACAACACCACATGGATGGTTCAGATCTCAAGTTGACGCTACCACCACCAGTGCCACCACCATCATAAGATGCTTTAAAGTAGTAAAAAGTAGAGATAAAGATAGAGATTTATGAACGGCTAAAATGACTAAACTTTGAGAGTTTTTTGAAGTAGACTCGAGATTTGAATCCATTTTGTTTGACTTGCTTTTTAAAGCGTTAGGACCCACCTTCAAAACAGCGAAAAAAAACGGACTTAAAAAACTTAAAACATATATCTTTTCAATACGTAGATAGGTCGTTAAGCTGTTAAGCCGTTCAGCTGAAAAGAACGCGGCTTAAATTGTGTTGCCTCACGATAGGTGTTGATCAATTTTACTGAAATTTTTACTGCTAGTTAAATCTATCAACATAAGTATGGTATACTTCCATGGCTTTTACAAGCCTACAAAAATTTACGGTGCCGCCTCAAGCTACAGTATCAGAGACCCATTCTTTTGGGCCTCAGGTACGTGGAGCCTTTCTTCAATCCCGGCATAGCAACCTGCTGTTGTTCCTTAGCTCTCTTCTGTCGCTCCCTCTCCTTCTCCATCCGTGCCGCCTCGGCTTGCTCCCGCCTCAGCTTCTCCATCTCCTCCTCCATTGCCGTTTTCTCCTCTTTCTGCCTCTTCTTGTGGTCAAGGAGGGAGGTGTCGGTCTCTTTAACAGAGAAGAACATGGGGCCCAACTCAGCCAGCCATTGTGGGTCCACAGCAGTGACACACTGCATATACTCCTTGGTTGTCAGCACAAGCTCATGGTAGACAACGTAGTCAGGAGTGTAGCCAAGACCATAGAGCGCGCTGCTGGGATGTAGGTGGCATGGCATTCCGTTTCTGCAGTTGACATATTCCCCAACGCCCTTCAACCTTGCAGCATTATGGAAATATGCTGAACAGATGGCCTTCCTAACCACGTCCCACTCCATTTGACATGAGGTCAGCGGGATCTTTAGTGCTTTCAGTATATCCAGCAGCTGAGATCTCACCTCCCGAGCTTTACGCAGACCCTTGACATGCAAGAAATGATCATTGCACCAGTCACCTCTGTATTGATTGGACTTCCATTGTAGATAGACATTTAGGAGGGTTAAGTGATCAGACTCTGGGACAAAAAATTTCTCTCTTGCAGCATCACTTTCCTCAGCTCGATCTTTTGGACGGAAGAAAACTGACGGCACTGAGAGCATGGATACAATGGTTAGTACTTCATCAAGGCACTCCAGCTGCTCCCCCATGAGAAGCATCTTTGCTAGAGTCGGGTCCAATGGGAACTCCACCATTTTCCAACCAATCTCTGTAAGGGCACCGACATTGTTTAAGGCACCTAACACCCAGAGCTGGTACATGGAGTTGAGGATATTCTCCTGTGGAGGTGGGTCCATGAAGTCAAAATCAAGCAAGTTTTCGACTTTGAGTGATTTCAGTAAGAGAACCACATTCCCCAAGTTGGTCCTTTGGATCTCCGGAACAGGGTTAGGGAGCATCTCATTCTGGTAAGCTGATTCTGTGAACAACCTGTAGCATGTACCAGGGCCAGTTCTTCCTGCGCGTCCTGCACGCTGGTCTGCAGCTGCTCTACTAACTGGAAAAACCTGAAGAGCATCCATACCCATCCTTGGATTGTATACCTTCATCTTTCCATAACCAGTATCTATGACATAGAAGATACCATCCACTGTCAGTGAAGTCTCAGCAATGTTGGTAGCAACTATACATTTACGAGTGCCCTCTTCTGCCTTCTGAAAGATCTTGGCCTGCAAGTCAGCAGGCAACTGCGAATAGATGGGCAAGATGGAGAGCTTTGGTACAGTCTTAGTGGATGATGATATTAACTGCTCCATGCGCTCAGCGAGAGCATAGCAGGTAGCCTCAATCTCTTCTTGCCCTGTCATGAAAATGAGAATATCACCAGGGCCACTTGTTATGTGAATTGTCATGGACTGCTTCACTGCAGCTTCCACATAATCTTCACATGGTGTTTTGCTGAACAAGATATTTACAGGAAATGTCCTGCCCGGGATATGGAAGATAGGGACACTGCAAATAAAGAAAAGTATTATAAGGTTTGCAGTGATATATTTGTCAGATTTTACTAGGAACAAGAAATCTACTCATATGCCTTACCCTCCAAAGAATTTCGAGAATTTGTCTGCATTTAGTGTTGCAGATGTGACAATTAGCTTAAAATCTCGGCGAAGTGCAACAACCTTCTTCAATATACCAAACAGAACATCGGTATTGAGTGATCTCTCATGAGCTTCATCCATGACGATAACACTATGAAAAAGGAAAGAGCTTTTAGTACAGACACAAATATTTTGAAACTGTCTGAGGTAAGGCAGTACAAATATATCCAGCTATATCAACATTGAAATAGGAGGCAAGTTAACAGCATACCGATATTTGTCCAGGTCAGCATCTTTCAAGGTTTCACGGAGCAGCACTCCATCTGTCATGTACTGCAAAGAAATCCCAAGAAGAAATAAAATACATTAGGAATCCATGCTAAACAAATGGAAATCAACCCAAACTAGTTTTACAATTTTGATTACATTAATCTGGTGTGTACATGTTGTGACCAGCTGGTCATATGTCATCACAAATACCAACACTGCAAGAACTAGGTTACCATCCTATGCATATTATATTTTTAGGAAGTCACTTGAAAAAACACAAGATATAGATATTTAACACACACTGACGCAGAACAAAAAGTTCTAGAATACAAGCTGCAGTGTACCTTTATTATAGTGTCAGGACCAGTGACATCCTCAAATCGAATAGCATACCCAACTTTTTCTCCGAGCTCAGTCTCCATTTCTTCACTAACCCTCTTCGCGACACTCATGGCAGCCACACGTCTTGGTTGAGTACAGCCAACGACACCGGTGGTGGTATATCCATCTTCATGCAGATACTGAGTCAGTTGTGTAGTCTTCCCAGAACCAGTTTCACCAACAACCACAACTACTTGATTTTCACGCACAACCTGCTTGATAACATCACAGAACAGTAATCTTTTTAGGAACCTGTGACATTGCAGTCATTAGAAAGAAAACTAAATACAACAAGTAAAAATGGTGATAAAGCATGATGCTTAAATATACATGGTATTCCAAGAGAAATTCAATTCCAAAACTATTCTAGTTGTCTGAATGTAAGGGAAGTAATTTGTATCTTATCCTTTCTCCTTAAGATTTCTTCCATCAAACCCATTACAAATTTACAACCCTTCTTGATGTTAAATGATCTATAGTATAGAGAAGTAACTGTAAAGATTTCAGACATACTAGATGTTGTGAAGTAGATGAAGGCCAGACTAAAATCATGCCACAATAGAAACACTCGTAGTAAGTTTATATAATCAAGAACAAACCTGTAGCAGGTCATCCCGAACAGTATATATGGGAAGATATTGCCTTTGTTGAGCAAGCGATTTTGATTTTGCGAAGTCACTCACAGCTTCACCCTTTTCCTTCAAGTGCTGTGAGAACTTGGCTTCCTCTTTGAAATCAATCTCACCTTGGTCACCAACAACTGCAGTATCTGCATCAACCTGATTTCTCAAAAGTGAGCAAACATAGGGATGGACGTTGTACTTTTAGAAATATACTGTACATTTCACAGTAGCTTACCTGTTCAGCTGTTTTCTCAACACCTAAAATATTTCCAAGCTTAGATCCAGCGAGCTCCCAAAAACGTTGTCGGGACTTATTCATACTCTGCTTCTCACGAATTTCTCTGACTAAAACAGAACCTTTGCGTGCAATTATAGCCATATCGGATGTTGGATCCTTCACTGGCATTACAGGCTCTGCTTGTTTTGTGAACACAACTCGTCCATCCAGGAATGGAGGCTTTGTGTCTGTAAAAAAGTAAGACAACAACTGTTAAGTTCAACTGCATCAGCGTACTGTAACAGGTAGAAAACCTTATGAAAAAGTTCAATTGAATATTACGCAGTAGTATGTAAAACTAAAAAGACAAAGAAAGACCAAAAAACAACGGTAGCATGTATACTGAAAATTGCATGGCAGATCTATCGCGCACATGTTCACAATAATCAATGTCAAGTTGCTCTCTAGCTGTTCCATACTTGCAGTGACATAGAAGCTTCAAGAGTGAACGGCACACAAGACATAAGGAGCAGCTACATCTACTAGCCAGCATGGCATACCAGTGAATACAGAATAAGACAAACAGATCATTACCATTGTGCTGGTGAGTCTACATTATAAACATATATTACTACTTTTCACAAGAAGTAATGTTGAATATTCCTTGAAACTCCATTATACGAGAAATAGAGATGATTCCAAAATGTTTGGTGTAAAGCTTATTCAATCAACAATGACATCTATAAAATTGAAAATGGAACATCTATAAAATGATGCTGTGGTAGGCCAAAAAAAAAAAAACGCACCATGAACAAGAAGTATTACTTTCCGCTCATCCTCATCATCAAATTCTGTCTGCACCTCTGTTCCTCTAACAGCTCCAGATCTCAACAATTGTCTGTCCTCCCACTGAGCATTATCAGCAGTCATCTGTGATAATTTTTTGCTCTGGGAAAGGGTCATCAGACTACCATCTTTACGAATCTGCAACCAATAACAATAGTTCAAAAACCATAATACTAATATAGAGTATAAATAAATTCATGAGCATCTTCGCTGTGAAGTAATTGAAATACTTGAAAATTCTTGAATTAAAATTCCAATATCTGCAGGACTTTCCACAGTCTGACCATTTTGAAAAACGTTATAGGCATTATATCATAGTATGAATACCTTCCCTTGTGATGATGCACATTTTATGATGTACAACCCATCAAGATCATAACTTAATAAGGAAAATCCAAATATTATCACCTAATAGACTGCTATGATCAGATCTAGAATGGGGGAAGAGGATCCTCGCGAGGGGATCTCGCATGTAGCGAGGGGTGCTGCGCATGGCGTGGTTGGTCTTGGAACAATTTTTTAAATTCATTGCTTGCTTCCCAATGGATACATGACCTCCCTTTTATAGGGATGACTAAGTTGGACACTAAGAAAGAGTGAAAGACTCAGAAATGATCTAATCAGAATTGAAAAGATAGCAATCAAAAGATAATGACTCTGACACCGATGTAGGCCCACATGCTACAGCACATGGGTGCTGTTCGTGCTGCTACAGTACCATGTGGTGCTGTTCACACGCCTAGCCTATGCCAGTTGGGGCCCACAAGCACGTAACACAGACAATATATGACCAAGATCAATCAATAAAGCATCCATCTGACGTGGTTTTATGCTGAATGCCCAACTTGACTTCCTAGTTCCTACAGTGCACCTTAACACATCTGAGTATAGACTAGGTGATTATAGCTGGTTACAGGAAATCTGAAGCAAAAATACATTACACTTTACTGAACTATACTCTTGCTAGAAGTCAGGTTCGCAGTCTGTAAGTCATACAACACAACCTTACTAATAATTTATCCTCTACATTCACAGTTTTATGATTATTTGTAGTTGCAATAACTAATTTTTGCAAATAAGTAGTGAGGGTCTGTTGGAATGAAGACATGAAATACTACCAACTTTGAAGCACAATACAGGTAAACAAGCAAGGATCTTACCAGCTTCTTCGGCAATTCTGCTTCCTTCTTTTTGTAGGAACTATCATCTCCAAGATACATAGAATTATCAGCATCGAGCATGGTGCTGTGTTCTTCACAGTCATACCTGCAAAAGTGTGAAGTTAAGAAGAAAATTACATTTCATTTCTACGATGATAAGAGAACAATGAGTTGCTATATTCACATCTCTACACTAAAACCAACTTAAATGCGCCAAACAATGTCAGCATTAGAGTAATTGGCTGCTAAACAAGTGTAGAACATATTCAAGCCCTCTTTGGTTTGCGGTTTGGTTTGGTTTAGTTGTGCCAAAAGTTGAAGGCCTTTAAAAAGGGGCACGCAAAGGCTAAAAAATTATTAAAAAATATTTTTGAGATCTTTGAGAAAAAAACTACAAAGCCCCAAAAAAATTATTACAAAATGTTACACTGAATGATCTGTACAAAAATAAAAAAATTTCGCTCAACCAAACCAAACTATGAATCAAAGAGGGTCTCTACTTTCATAGTAAGAGTCCCAGGACAAATATGAGAAATGTAAAATGGTCTATTTATTTCAGTTTGTATAACATTTTTTTGTGCCAGACAGCACCTCAATCATTTTTTCTTATACAACTACTAAGTAAAGTTTTACAAGGAAGGAGAATTACCATGCACGGTCAGCATTATAATCCATCTCTTGCATCATTTCCTCAGTAATATCATAATTCCTATCAGCAGTTGAGGGGCTTCTACCAGCTTCAATGTCCTGGAATAACAAGGCAGTATTTAACAATTTATAGCTCATGATGACCACATAATGAAGTAACAGAATTAGAACTTTAAAAAAATTCAATTACTAATAGTACATTTCAATTGACTTCAATTACTAGTATAAAAAAATATTGTGCTTTTTTCAAATATAAAAGTATGATGTATAAAAAATAACATAAGTGTATGGTGTATAAAAAAAACATACATCTGTTGATGAGAAGGTAAGCTGGTGGGATCTTCTGCTAGAACGTGGATAAGAAGACCCTTTTGATGAACCAGAAGCGCGTATAGGGGCAGGTGAAGGAGATACATTATCCCACGGGGATGCTGAACATTTTTTTAAAAAATAAAGAACATCAATAATATAGTTAGGTCACGTAGATGTAAAGAAACATATTTGTTTCACAACAAATGCACAAATATCACAAAAAATTCCATCCGAATTTTTAATACCTGCATAACGCGGTGTACTCCCACCTAGCCAAGGAGACACCAATCGAGCATCAGGAGATGCGGCAGCAAGCATAGGAGATCGTGTTGAACGATGCCTTTGGGAGCCAGGGCGATCATCACGGTACTCCCGACGAGGTGTATCTTCCCATTCCCATCGGCCACTGTCCCAATCAGATCTCACTAAAATTTGAAACCATACTCTTATCAGCTTAGGTGTCAAGCCAATCAGGTGACCGAACCAAAACAAATACTGTACAAACAAATTACCAGGTGTCCTTGAGCTTCTCGAGCTATGCTCATGCCGATTTCTTTTGTTCATGTAATCAATGGACGTAGACCTCTCGCGTTCATTGTGTCTACTATGAGATTCTCTATCATCACGGTGTCCTCGCTTTCCATTGCTACTATAGCCAATAGATGAAGATCTCTCACGTTCACCACGTTTGTTGCGGGATCCCCTATCATCATAGTACCTATGAGGAGTGCTATGAACATGGGAGCCTTCTGAACTTTTCGAGCTATAAGACTGTAAAGCATAAATATAAAGTGCTGGTTTCATTAGTAAGGTGAACAAAAAAGTTGATGAGATCCTTCATAAAGTCAAGCATGCTTTATGTGGCTACTAACCTCTTGCCAATGAGATTCATCTCGATGGCTTGGACGACCCTTTTCATTCTCACCGGTAACTGTAGATTCTGAAAACAAAGAGAAGATTTAGTTATGACTTACTCACTCCAGTCACAAAAAGAAGTCGTTGTTGACTTTTAAACACGCCTTTGACCATTCGTTTTATTCAAAAAAGTTATATAAATATTATATATTTTGTTATGATTTGGTTTATTATTAAATGTATTTTAAGTATGACTTATATTTTTACATATTTGAACTAAATTTTTGAACAAGGCGAATGGTCAAATGCGTGTCCAAAAGTCAACGGCGACTTCTTTTTGTGACCGGAGGTAGTAACATGTATGAAACAGATGTTACAGATCAATACAAATGAATAAATATCAGTATTTAGCTAGTTTAGACAACTCCATATGTGGCATACAAAAAAAAATGGTACCTTTTAAAGATATTCTATCCTCGGAATGGGTTCCTCGATAACGGCGAGACACGCTAACACTGTCGCTGCTGGACAGGCCCTTAGGATCAATTTCTGTGGATACTGATTTCTCATCTTCATCCATAGTACTAGCAGCTGCCACAACCCTCTGAGGCGGTGGCTTAAATGCATTGCCTCCTTGGGCTTCTCGTTTCCTGTGTGCAAGAAGATCCAGCCCTGCCAACAAAGTCTCTGAATTAGCCCACTCAAAACTCAGATTTCCAGAAATCGGTACATGGGGCTAAACTCAAAGTGGAACTAGTCCATCAAGTCCACACTTTACTAATCAGTAATCAAGCACAAACCAAGCAAGAAGCTCTACAAATTTGACAAGATTAAGGACATGAGCACTATATTTGCATACCCAGCGCAGACTTCCCCGGCGGAGGCCGGTACATCACCCTGTCCGGCACAATCAGCCCCTGCGCCATGTCCTCCTCCGGCCCCAGGGTGGTCATCGTCGCATCTAGGTCAACCCTCCCGTCCCCCTAGAAGAAGCATCCAGCGTAAGCAGAAGCACACAGGCTCGAAGCAAGCACAAGAGCGTAGAGCTCAATCAGAAAACGGACAAATTAAAGCTAATTTTGCTCACGAATTAGCTCAAGTTCGCGTCTATGTTACCTCCATGTTCGCGGGGGCTCGGAGCTCAGATCAGCGGCTCAGGGTACCGCGCCGGGGAGAGAGGAGGCGGGAGCACGCAGCGGCGGTGGCGACTGGCGAGAAGAGGAGCTGAGTGAAATTGTAAGACGAGAGAGGGAGGGACGGACCACAACTCCACAAGTCGGTGCTCGGGAGTCGCGAGGGGGTATGAACGGGTCGGAATCTTTGGATTCGAGCTGATGTCGAGCCCGGCTCGAGCAGGTAGCTCAGGCTTCACCGTGGGTGCAGGGAACGGAGGCGCCGCCGCCGTGGGGGAAGATGGGAGGCGCAGGCGCCGCCGCCTCGATTTCGGCGGGGGGGTTGGGAAGGGCGGAGCGGAGAAGGGAGGTAGGCGAGGGCGCGAGGCGGGGCCGCGCCGCCGCTGGGGTGGATGGAGGCCGGAGGGAAGAAAAGGGAGGCGGCTTCCAACCTAGCCGGGGGCCCGGGAGACGAGAACAGCGAGGCTCTCGGCATGAGGCTAAAAAAGGTAGGCTGATCAAGTCGGCTTGCAGACTCGATTCGGGCTCGGCTCGATTTGTCCTACCTTGTGCCTAGAGGGAAAACGCGCTTCGCCGTGCCCGTCTGTTTACGAAAAAAGAAACAGAAATTCTACGCAACAGGATCCCGTCCGGGACGGGATCTGGACGGGATCCGTCCCCGTGCGACACGTGTCTTCGCCGCTGTGCAGAGGAGGAGGAGGGCGGAGGAAGGAGGAGGCCTATCCCGACGTCGTCGACCTCGCCGTCGCCGCCGTTGCCCTTGTCGTCGCCGCCGTTTCGGGTTAGGGTTGGGGAACATTTGGGTTCCCTCGGGGTTTAGAGGGAGGTCGGGAGGCGGCGGACCGGCGGTGGGGGGGCTCGTCGGGGATGGCGGCGGTGGCGCCACGAGCCGAGGAGGAGTGAAAGGCGGTGGGCGCGGTGGAGGGACCGCCCTCACCCCTCGGATTAGAGTGTTAATAAAATAATTTGTAAACACAAATAATTGAATAAGATGAACATCTCATAATATTATTATGATACGGTGACCGATAAAAGGATAGTAATATATATTTGACATGTCATAATAGTAAGGAAAATGAGCAAAACAAGCAACGCATTGAAAAAGATGAAGAAACCGATAAGGCAAATAAAGGAAATCAGAAGAAGCATGGCAGGTAAACGCAGACTAACCAATTTCACTTTATCCATGCGATAGGAAGGTAATTCTCTTAGGCTATTCCCAATAGGTAGTATCATGCTCATTAATGAGATGCCACATAGAAATTTTTGCTGATGTGGCACAACATTTAATAGGAGGGAGAAGAAAGCTGTATCTTGAGCAAGATACTGCTTTGGCACGATATCTTAGGCCATATCACAAAATCCAATGCCATGGGTCCACTCTCATAGACACAACATCACACAAATTAATTGTTTTAAAAATATGAGTATGGTATCATGCATTGTAGAGGGTGTTTCTTTCTAGCAGTATCGTACTTTTCATCTTATGTGGCATTCTTGGATATTGAAATATGATACTTTGCACTGGGAATAGCCTTAAACAACAGCAGTTTCCTTTGTCCCAAGAGATTTCCATACCTGCGATAAAGAAGCCATTTTTCAATCAATGCAAAGGCAACATAAAGCGACCAGAAAAATCAGAACATGAAGTGTTCTACTTGGAAAGATATTACCCTTTTGACATAATTTATACGTGTGTCCATTCACCCATCTTTAAGCAGTATTACAATAAACTTAGCTCAAGATACAGCCGCTTGATTAGCATAATAAAATGTGGCAATAAAAACACATAGATTGTGAGAATTAACCTAACATGTGCGTAAAGTCTAAGATAACTGGAAGCCAACCTTGAGATCTCTATGGGCTCCATGCCACCAAATGTATGTTTAATTAATCTGATCATCCATTGTTAACCTCATAAATGTGCAATCTACCATAAAAAGAAACACAAACCTTACATTGCAATGTGAGTGCTTTGATTTTTTTTGTGCTCATCCTGTCAGTTTCATATAGGAACATTTGCAACGAAATAAGTTAACTGTGGCCCAAAGCACATCATAATTTAGAATGGATCATACCTTTTTATAGAAAGCCTGTATTACTTTCTTGGTAAATGACAAAAAACCATAGCCTGTAAAGATTGGTTGAATGGCTAAAACTTGCTAAATAAATTTAAACCATGTCCCCAAGCTATTTAATGTACATACATAATACTTTTTTAGAGAAATGCTAGTAAGACATCAGGGATTAAACGACTGAAGACACAAATGGTTTTTCAGTTTCATGAAGACTCTATATCATTCCAGGGAGATTATTGGTTAGTCAAAAGTATTTTCATAGGACATCACAGTTATATAAACTATGTTCAAATTTGGCAGACATGTTAACCATGTATCCATGACTCTTTATGATCATGGCAACTGAAAACTTAAACATATTGTTGAACGGAAACCGACACATGCTCGGATAAAACAAACATGGTTGATCCATATTATCATGATTTTTTTGCAATCAGAAGCAAGGAATAGAGAACACTACTGAAGAAAGTGGTACAATAATCAATAGAAAATAGTGTTAGTCCTTAATTTGGAGAAATCATATGCTCCAAGATTTAAGTGAAAGCCAACCGTAAAAACTGTCAAATGGAAAGGAGCTAAGCTGTGTTATAGGGGAAACCCAATAGGATCTTCTACCGGATTAACACCCAGAAGGATAAAATACTGATAATAGAACAGGCAGTGAAGAATGTACATGTGATGGAACAGGCAATGCTCTGAACTGAATTTATTTTTTGCCGAATATAATGACTGATATATGCCCATTTCACTGGACTAAAATTTCCCGCTATCTATGTTGGCAAATGTAAAGCTACACAAATATACAAAATGTATACCAACATGAAGCACGTTTAATAGTACTTGATGAATTCATGCACAGACCATGTTTGGTTGGAATCCCGCGTCAGCATGGACGGACACCGTGGCCGCTGGGATGCGAATTGCGTGAAGACCGTGAGGCGGAGAGTAGGGTCACCGGCGGGCTTGAGCCCCGGCTTCGCCGGATCAGGCCTCCTTGAGGCTCGCCGTCGCCGACGAACGCTTCGAAGGAAAAATTAGAACTGGACGGGGACCTCAGCAGTAAATCCAAAAATCGGAGGTTTTTTTGCGAAGTCCTTGGGGCTATAGGGGCAGCGCGTGGCATCCCTGAGGAAACGACACATGAGCGGGCGGGTGAAGGGAGACCCCACGTGGCTAGGGCTGGACAGCGCCGCGTGTCTCGGGGGGTCGGGCGGGGACAGGTGGCGTGACCTGGGCCGTTGCTAGCGCCAATCCAATGGCCAGCAAAAATTGGATGACGTGGTTACTGTGAACGTGCAGCAATTTGGTGAGCTACGCGCTATAAAGCGTAGGGAATACTCGAGCTTTATCAAAAACCCTCGATATTCTAAATAAAATCATATTTTACCAAGTCTATTTAAATTTGAGTTTCGTTGTGTCTACTTAAACTATATTTTTTATAAAATCATATTTTATCAAGTATACTTAACCCAAGCTCGAGCTTTATTCAAGCTTTCTCGAGTTTTGTATATTTTATATTGAATTTATATCTTGTCGAGCATGGATGAGCTGAGCTTGAGCCTATTCGAGCTTTGTACCTTGTCGAGCTCAAGCCTAGCAGGGCAAGCTCACCTAAGCTCGGCTCGGGCCATCCACGCTGGGTCCTAAGAGGTTAAGTGTTGGTGGCTGGTGGGCTTTAGGGCATTTGGGCCTTGGCCGCTAGAGGCACGAGTAGGTTGCGTCTTGGCTGATGCATTGGTCGCTAGGAGTAGGAGCTATATGGGATATGCACTACAGGGAATCATAGCTACTATGGGTCGCCGGGTCGGGTCACTCGAATCGGAGACCCGACCAAGGCTCGACCCGGTTGTCGGGTCGGAGCCCTATGGGTCGGGTCAAAATCTAGCCTCTATTGTGAGGTCTTGTCCTTTTTTGCTTAAATTAAAGAGAAAAGTACACTACTGCCATTAAAGTTGTATGAAAGTCTTATTTTGCCTCCGAAATATGAAAATTACTTTTTTAAAGCCCCTTAAAGTTGGTCTCGTTTGCATGTTAGGTCTCGCGCCATGATATTTGCCGTTAAGTGTTGAGCTGGACGCTAATATGAAAATTTTGTAGAAAAAATACACTATGCCCCCTAAAATTGTAGCAAAGTTGCGCTTAGCCTCTGAAACTTGAGAGCAGCAATGTTGGCCGAGGGCGAATTATAATCGGTTGTTGCAATGGAGGTAAGCAACCGTGGCATGACGAGCATGGAATTAACGCATCACAGAGATGGAGATGCATCTATTACTTACCGCCACGCTTTAAAATTTCTAAGGCTGGTTCATAGGATCATATCTAGAGAATTGTTGAAGTTCGTAGTGATAGATTGATGTGGAAATTTGAAGTTTCTTATGAATTTCTTTGTCAACAAGGATTTAGGGTTTGGTTATTGTGATTTTAATGGTTGATGTTTCATTCCTTGTCAAATTGTAGGTGTCAGTAATGAGGTACTTAAAAATTGGCCGATTAAATTCGACAAGCGCTGTGGTTAAAACCCCAAATATGCAATCGGCCTAAGTAAGAACATGATCGGCTTTACGACGCATCGACTTCAAGATGGGCTGTAAGAGCAAGCTCCCGAGGGGCTTATTTGATTTTGGTAATTGATGACAACAGGGACTTCAAGATTAAGGCTCTTGTGTTTCATAGTTTCTCTTTTATACTCTTTGCGTGAGTCTTCGTTCCTGCTCAAGCCTGCCACATCTAAGACAAGACAAGACCAAGATAAGACAAGACATAACAAGACAGACAAGACCAAGATAAGACAAGACATGACAAGACAGACAAGACAAGACAGGACAAGACAAGACAAGACAGACAAAACAAGACAAGATCACGACAAGACAAGACAAGATCACGACAAGACAAGACAAAGATCAAGACAAAATCACGACAAGACAAGACAAGATCACGATAAGACAAGATAAGACAAGATAAGACAAGATTACGAAAAGACAAGACAAGATCACGACAAGACACAAGACAGACAAGACAAGACAAGACACAAGACAAGACATAAGACAAGACAAGACACAAGACAAGACACAAGACAAGACACAAGACAAGATCAAGACAAGACAAGAACCTAGGTGCACCCTATCATGACCAGGTCATCAGGACGCGTCCGATGCCGGCTGCGCTCGCGATCGAACACATGGTGGGCATCGTTTTTCCAGATCCGGAGTTGCACAGTGAGGAGTATCGGACGGCTTCCGATAAACCCGTCGGACGCGTCCGATAAGCCCTTCCAGCCTAAGTCGATTTACTGCTAGCCGTCTGATCTCGTTCCAAATAAATCTCATCCGTCCATTGGCCTAGCCTGAACCCTATAAATAGGTGGGATTTCGTGGGAGAGACTGGAGAGAGGCTCATTTGCAATCCTAGCTATCTTTCCCCAAGTGAGAGAGCTCCTCCCATGGTTCCCCCTCCACCTAGGGTTCCATGTTCTTGAGAGATTGAGTGGGAGAAGGAGTGAGGAAGAAGAAGAGAGCACTCCCTAGTCTCCTCCTCGTCATCCCCAAGGTTTGTGCCCTCTCCCATGGTTGTCTTGCCATCCTCCATGGTGGGATGAGGGTTGAGTGAGTTGTGGTGTCTCCGGTCTTGTGCTCTTGGGATTCTTCCTACCGGGAGACGTCGTCATCGCTAAGCTCCATCAACCGTACCACAAGCAAACCCTTCTTCGTGAAGGTCATCGTGCTTCCCACGGTGCTTCCTCTCCGTTCGTCGGGGTGTGCAAAGCCCGCCATCGCGTCGGCGGCCACCTTGCTTCCCAAGGTGCTCTTCTCCATTGCGTCAGAGATGTGCTAAATCCTCGGTGTGCTCGAGGTCGGCTTCGCTTGTGAAGTCGGTGTTTCGGGGTCCTTCGTGTGTGGAGGCTGCCGATTCGTGTGAAGGTTTGGAGCTCGCCTACCATGTGTTGGTGAAGAGCTACCATCAAGTGGATTGAGGGCTAGGGACGAGAGAGTCCCGACTTCTCTGTGTGAGAAGTTTCCTCAACGAAGACGTAGGTGTTCATGTGTTGAGCACCGAACTTCGGTAAACAACTCGGTTTGCGCCTCTTTGTCTTATTTACTTAACCGCATCTTGATATCCACTGCCTGTGAGTGCCTTCGTGCCTCCTATACTTTGGCATCGATTACTTCCGCCAACTAGACTTGTGTAGGAATCCACATGCTAGCTGTGTGCCTTAATTTGCTTAAGTGACTAAGTACAACAAAAGTAAAATTTGAAATAGTCCGATTCACCCCCCCTCTCGGCCTTAGGTTCCTTCAATTGGTATCAGAGCAAGGTTCTCTAGTTTTTGCTTCACCGCATTAGAGATGGCCGAAGGGGATAGTGTAGCTGCAAATAGGATCCCAATCTTCAATGGTTTGCACTTTGATTTCTGGAAGAAGCGCATGAAAATTTATCTTATTTCCATTGGCGCTGACATTTGGGATGCTGTTGAGAATGGCATCACTATTGTCCGTGTTGAGAATGCACCACTCACTCCAATCCGGAAAACACTTATGGCTAATGATGCTAAGGCTATGAATGCTATACTCACGGGGTTGAGTAGAGATGTGTTCGAAAGAGTTAGCAACCTCACTTCTGCCAAGGATATTTGGGATTCTCTTGTTGAGATACATGAGGGCACTGCTGCTGTCAAGGAGGGTAGATTAGTGGTGGTTAAGAAGCAATTTGATAGATTTGAGATGCTTCCTAGTGAAAATGCGAATGCTATGTATACTCGTCTTAGCCCCATAATCAATGAGCTCAAGGGGCTCGGACTCTCTATGCCTGATGTTGATGTGTACAGGAAAATGATGAGGATTCTCCCAAGACAGGAATACAGGGACATCATCACAGTTCTCTCCAACAGCAATGATCTTGAGACGATGACTCCCGGTGCTCTCTTGTGTAAACTTCGTGCTCATGAGATGCTCATCATCGAGCCCCTAGCCACTCCATCAACTAAGAAGATCAAGACAATTGCTCTCAAGACTACTGGACACAAGCCAAACAAGTCCAAGCCTGCCTCCTCCAAGGATCAAGAAGGATCAAGCTTCTTCCCACCTGAGGCACTTGAGAAGATCATGGGTCTGTTCGGGAAGCGCTTCGACCTCAAGAGGCGAACCAAGAACCCACACTCTAGCTATCGATGCTATGAGTGTCATGAGAAATGTCACATTGCCTCCATGTGCCCTCACAAAGACAAGACCAAGCGCAAGGAGAAGAGCAAGTAAGGTAGTGATGATGACAAGGCCAAGCACAAGGATGGGAAGTACAAGAACTGGAAGAAGACCGAGTTCAAGGCCACCTCCAAGAATGGAAAGAAGCTGGCGTTCATTGGAACTTGGGTCTCCGATGACAGTTCTAGTGACTCAGCCGCTTCTGAGGAGGCTGAGGAGCCAAGTGGTGAAGGACTTGCCACCATGGCAATTGCTGAGATGACTCCTCCACCTCCAGCTTTCATCACAAAGTGCTTGGTGGCAGTTCCTGAACCACAAGAGCAAGTGTGGTATTCTGATGGAGAAGAGTCTATTTCCACTACTTTCTCTACACCGAGAGCTTCATCACCATCTACTTCAGCCTCTAAGTGCTTGATGGCTCGACCATCTGCTGAGGTACCTTCCGATTCTGACTCTGAAGCTTTTTCTGAGTGGGATGAAGAGACTATTAGAGAGAATGTGGCTAAGTTGCTTGATGTTCTCCAAAAGGAGCATTTGAGAGCCACTACTCTCCAGGAGTCTCTGAGTGTCCTCACTGCTAAGCATGATTCTCTTGAGACTGAATTTGATCTTTTGAATGGTGAGAAACTTAGCTTAGCTAGGAAGGTAGAGTTGCTTGATGTGGAAAACAAAGGCATGAATGAATCTGTAGATGGCTTACTTGCTACTATTCTTGAGCTTAGGGCTGAAAACAAATTGCTTACTGAAAAGAATTCTTCTATTGATGTTTTGCCAATTGCTCATGCCACTGATGATTTAATTGCTTCACCTGCTTTGATTGGGCCTTCTGTGATTGCACCATTTACTGCTTCTATCACACCTGCTATAACCATGACGCCTGCTAGTACAGATGTTTCTGCTGAATGTGCATTGATTGGGTCTTGTGCTAGTACTGTTGTTCATTTGGTTGATTCTTACTCTAAGTGTGCCATGATTGCTTCTAGTTCCACTAGTGTAGAGTGCACTCCTGACTCATGCAAATTTGCACTAGCTGCTAGAGAACTAGCCATTGAGCGTGATGAACTTGCCATAGAAAATGGTAGTCTCAAGGTCAAACTTGAGAAATTTGACAAGGGTCTTGGCAAGTGTTATGAGGGGAGTCATGTCCTTAACCAGATACTTGAGGAACAAAGGAATCCGGCCCTGAAGGGCGGCTTGGGATTCACCCCTGAGAAGTTTAAGGGAAAGAAAAAGAAAGGTCCTCAAGTGTCTAACAAATGGCAAAACTCCCTTCATAACAAGTTCAAGGGAAACACCAACAATGCTAATAACTCTGGACCTAAAAACATAAACATTAGGAACAATCACCCTAGAAAACACAATGTGCACAACACATAGCAAGGACGTCATAGGGACTATAATTTCATGACATGGCAATTTAGTAACCAATATGCTTGGCAATATGTTTCTAGGTACAACAATTGGAATGGTCCTCCTCCCAAACTATACAACAATTGGCAAGCTCCACCACCATCTAGCTTCTGGAATGGTCCTCCTAGGCAAATCTTTGCTAGGCAAGCTCCACCTAGAAACCAAGCTAGGAACACTCACAAACACACCCAACCCAAGCTTACAAGAGCTCATGCTGAGTTGTATGATCACTACTTGCTTAGGATGAATGACAAGGGTAAAGTGGTTGCTAGATATGCTGGATTGAGGGCTAAGAATGAGCATAAGGCACATGTTTGGGTGCCTAAGTCTTTAATTGATCGATTTGCTCCCGTTGCTTCTAGTTTGAAGGCTAACCCTCGGGGACCTCCTGTGTGGGTCCCTGAGTCACAAAAGTGATCTCTTCCTAATACAGGTGAACTACCGGAGTGGAGGGTGCCATTGGATCGTTGACAGTGGATGTACCCAACACATGACCGGCAACCCCCGGTTGTTTACCTCAATGGGGGAGGATGGATCAAATCCCCCCAAAGTCACTTTTGGAGATGAAAGCAAGGGTAAGGTAATTGGAACCGGAAAGGTAGCAATCTCTTTGGATCTCTCAATTGACAATGTGCTACTGGTAAACACTCTGAACTACAATCTACTTTCCGTTGCTCAGATTTGTGATTTAGGTTTCCATTGTAACTTCTCATCTGAGGGATTGTTGGTTCTGGATCAAAATGGAAAAACAGTGTTCAAAGGCTTTCGTTTTGAAAACTTGTTTCTTGTGAATTTCAATGAGCCTGCCGCATCCATCTCGGTTTGCCTCTCCGCCAAAGTCACACTTGGTTGGCTTTGGCATAGGCGCCTTGGGCATGTCGGCATGAGAAACTTAAAGAAACTTTTCAAAAACGAGTTGGTTCTTGGGGTGAAAGATGTGGCATTCGAGAAGGATAAGCTTTGCTCGGCATGTCAAGCCGGTAAACAAGTGGCAAGTGCTCATCCTGCCAAGAATGTTATGTCTACATCCCAACCACTTGAGCTCTTGCACATTGATCTTTTTGGACCAACAAAATATGTGAGCATCGGGGGTAATCTCTACGGCTTGGTCATAGTTAATGATTACTCTCGATACACTTGGGTAATCTTTCTTCCAGACAAAACCCCAACTGGGGATGTTTTCAAGAAATTTGTAAAGAAAGCTCAAAAAAAATTTGACTGTACCCTCAAAAAGGTGAGAAGTGACAATGGAACCGAGTTTACTAATAATTCCGTTGAGCTTTTCTGTGATGAGCTAGGTATTGACCATCAGTTCTCAGCCACTTACACTCCTGAGCAAAATGGAGTGGTTAAGAGAAAGAACAGGACACTCATCGAGATGGCAAGGACAATGCTCAAATGAGTTTGGAACTTCTGAGGTTTTCTGGGCTGAGGCAATCAACGCAGCCTGCCACTGCATTAATAGGCTGTACCTTCACAAGCTCCTGAAGAAGACATCATATGAGCTGCTTGTGGGAAGACGGCCCGATGTCTCCTACTTCAGGGTCTTTGGATGCAAGGTCTACATCAAGAAGAAGAGGAAATATTTGGCCAAGTTCCAGAGCAGAGTAGACAGTGGGATCTTCTTAGGATACTCAGCCAGAGGGTCGTCTTTCAGGGTGTTCAATGAATCAAGTGGTCAGATTGAAGAATCATGTGATGTAAAGTTTGATGAGTTAAATGGGAGTCAAGGGCAACATGAGAACTTGGATGATGTTGGTGGAGAACAGTTGGCAAGGGTAGCTGAACAGATTGAAGCTGAGGATGTGAGGGCAGTTGACGCTCTAAGAGTGGTTGAGACAGTCACACCACCTCTCACTCCTGAGCCAGTGGCAGATTCAGGGGGAGCTGTGCCTTAAGATAGCTCAAACTTGGAGCTAGCGTCAGAGGAAGAGATAGCCTGTGAGCAGGATAGAGAGACAGTGGGACAACCTTCTCAGTTGATCAGGACCCATCACTCCATTGCTCGAGATCACCCAGCTGAGCAAGTTATTGGGGACTTGACTCATGGTGTGCAAACAAGGTCTATGACGGCTAACTTCTGTGAGCATCATGCTTTTGTGTCTGAATTGGAGCCAAAGAAAGTGGAAGAGGCATTGGTTGACCCTGACTGGATCAATGCCATGCATGAGGAGCTAAATAACTTTGAGAGAAACAAAGTCTGGACACTTGTGGAGCAACCCAAGGATTGCAATGTGATTGGCACCAAGTGGGTATTCAAGAACAAGACAGATGAATTTGGATTGGTTGTCAGAAACAAGGTAAGACTTGTGGCTCAGGGTTTCACTTGGGTCGAGGGTGTGGATTGTGGAGATACTTATGCTCCTGTGGCTAGACATGATGCGATTAGGTTGCTTATGGCATTCTCCACTTGTCACAACATCACTTTGAAGCAAATGGATGTGAAGAGTGCCTTCTTGAATGGCTACATTGAGGAGCTGGTTTATGTTGAGCAACCTCCAGGATTTGAAGACTCAAAGCACCCCGATCATGTGTACAAGTTGTCCAAAGCTCTGTATGGGCTAAAGCAAGCTCCTAGGGCTTGGTATGAGAGACTCAGAGATTTTCTCGTCTCCAAGGGATTTAATGTTGGGAGAGTGGATTCTACACTCTTCACCAAGGTGGATGATGGACATTTGTTCCTATGCCAAGTTTATGTTGACGATATCATCTTTGGGAGCTCAAGTAACAAGATGGTAAAAAACTTCAGTGAGATGATGGCTGCAGAGTTCGAGATGTCGATGATGGGTGAGCTTAACTTCTTTCTGGGTTTTCAAATCAAACAACTGAAAACTGGGACATTTATAAGCCAAGAGAAGTACACTCTGGACTTTCTCAAGCGCTTCGACATGGACGGATGCAAGCCACTCCGGACACCAATGGGTATAAGTGGCCACCTCGACCTCGACATAAAAGGGATCATGTGATGAAGGGCGACGTCGTGATTGGATCTGTGCTTGGACGGAGGATCAGCTTGCTGATATCTTCACCAAGCCACCGGACGAGGTACGATTTTGTAAATTAAGAAATGAGCTGAACATACTAGATAAGTCAAATGTGATCTGAGCTAGCTGTGGGGCTATGTGTGTGAACCTGGCAAAACTTAGCATTTGAGACAGTCAACTGAGCTTTGGTTGTTATACTTAGTTCAAATTGTGCACTCTTGTGAAATTATATGATTTGAATAGTTTGCTCTCAGGAATACTGTCACTTAGCCCAATACATGCTTAATTCTAATTCACTATGTAAACTGTCGCTTGGAGCATGTGCTAGGCAAAACTTAAAGCTCTTATTGCCCCTATATTGCTCAAACTTCATTGAATGATTTTGTATATCTAGCTCTATGCGTGGCATCAATTTTTTTAAAAAAGGGGATATGCAAAATGTCCAATAAGGTTAACCAAAAGGGGGTCACACATGTCTCACCAATGTCTTCCCAACGAGATGGCTCGCCATTGCACTAGGCATGAACTTGGGGGGAGCTTTGGATAACCAAGATGTTGAATCCTTCAGTGTAATGCTGGGCAACATCGCCAAAGGTTTGAGACATGAAAAAAAAAATTGAGAAAACTTGAGCTTGAAATTCAAACAATTGCATGCAATGTGATTTCTATTGTTGGCTTGAGCACATTTAGGCACTAATGGCTTTTGGTTCACCCAAATCATGCTCTAAGTCTTTAATTACTTGAAGTTCATAACAAATCAGTTTATATTGCCCTATGTGACATGTTGACCTAGAGTAGCTTGAAAATGAAATGTGGTGGATCATCTGTGCTATCTGATTTTGTATAACTTTCAAAGCTCATGAAACCTTACTTGCCTCTATGCCCTTTGTTGTTCATTGATGCCAAAGGGGGAGAAAGAATTGCAAATCTTGATCTTTACCAAGGGAGAGATGGTTGGGGAGCGAATTGTGCATGTGAGGGGTGAGATGAGAGAACTTGGTTTGAATTGAATTGCTCGGATGCGTTCTTTCTCAATTGGTATCTCTTGCTTGCTATGCATTGATCTAGGGGGAGTTAGGTCTTAGGTTAGCATTGCCCTGCACTTCAATTCTTATGCCTAGTTACTATCTCAAGTGAAGTTATGCCATTTCATTTATATTCATATGCACTTGGTTGGAACCATGGTTATCAAGTCGTAAAGTCGAGTCGAGTCGTATGAGGGGAGACTTGGGGACTAGTCGTGGCTAGTCCATGACTAGTCGACAACAACAACATCTATTTTGATTAGAAAAGTAGTTGTGTAGTTGGCATGACTACTTGTACTTTTGTAAAAAAAATAACAATTACAGTGGAGTCCAAAAGCATAGCAAGGATGAGAATGCAATGCCAAGTGACTAGTTTTCTTCTAATGTTAGATGATGGAACTCACGATAGAATGCCTAGTCGAGTCGAGGTCCCTAGTCGTACTAAAAAAAGAGACTTATGGACTAATCGTGGATTAATCGCGTCTAATCGCAGGACTTGATAACAATGGTTGGAACTAATTCACTGCACCAGACACATATTTGCTTGTTGAGATGGCTATGCAGGAAGATTTGCAGGTGTTGTCATCAATTACCAAAAAGAGGGATATTGTAAGAGCAAGCTCCCGAGGGGCTTATTTGATTTTGATAATTGATGACAACAGGGACTTCAAGATTAAGGCTCTTGTGTTTCATAGTTTCTCTTTTATACTCTTTGCGTGAGTCTTCGTTCCTACTCAAGCCTGCCACATCTAAGACAAGACAAGACCAAGACAAGACCAAGACATGACAAGACAGACAAGACAAGACAAGACAGACAAGACCAAGATAAGACAAGACATGACAAGACAGACAAGACAAGACAAGATCACGACAAGACAAGACAAAGATCACGACAAGACAAGACAAGATCACGACAAGACAAGATAAGACAAGACAAGACAAGATCATGACAAGACAAGACAAGATCACGACAAGACACAAGACAAGACAAGACAAGACACAAGACATGACATAAGACAAGACAAGACACAAGACAAGACAAGATCAAGACAAGACAAGACAAGAACCTAGGTGCACCCTGTCATGACCAGGTCATCAGGACGCGTCCGATGCCGGCTGCGCTCGCGATCGAACATATGGTGGGCATCGTTTTTCCAGATCCGGAGTTGCACAGTGAGGAGTATCGGACGGCTTCCGATAAACCCGTCGGACGCGTCCGATAAGCCCTTCCAGCCTAAGTCGATTTACTGCAAACCGTCTGATCTCGTTCCAAGTGAATCTCATCCGTCCATTGGCCCAGCCTGAACCTTATAAATAGGTGGGATTTTGTGGGAGAGACTGGAGAGAGGCTCATTTGCAATCCTAATTATCTTTCCCCAAGTGAGAGAGCTCCTCCCATGGTTCCCCCTCCACCTAGGGTTCCATGTTCTTGAGAGATTGAGTGGGAGGAGTGAGGAAGAAGAAGAGAGCACTCCCTAGTCTCCTCCTCGTCATCCCCAAGGTTTGTGCCCTCTCCATGGTTGTCTTGCCATCCTCCATGGTGGGATGAGGTTGAGTGAGTTGTGGTGTCTCGGTCTTGTGCTCTTGGGATTCTTCCTACCGGAGGCGTCGTCATCGCTAAGCTCCATCAACCGTACCACAAGCAAACCCTTCTTCGTGAAGGTCATCGTGCTTCCACGGTGCTTCCTCTCCGTTAAATCGGGATGTGCAAAGCCCGCCATCGCGTCGGCGCCACCTTGCTTCCCAAGGTGCTCTTCTCCATTGCGTCGGAGATGTGCTAAATCCTCGGTGTGCTCGAGGTCGGCCCGCTTGTGAAGTCGGTGTTTGAGGTCCTTCAAGTGTGGAGGCTGCCGATTAGATGTGAAGGTTTGGAGCTCGCCTACCATGTGTTGGTGAAGAGCTACCATCGAGTGGATTGAGGGCTAGGGACGAGAGAGTCCCGACTTCTCTGTGTGAGAAGTTTCCTCAACGGAGACGTAGGTGTTCATGTGTTGAGCACCGAACTTCGGTAAACAACTCGGTTTGCGCCTCTTTGTCTTATTTACTTAACCGCATCTTGATATCCACTGCCTGTGAGTGCCTTCGTGCCTCCTACACTTGTGTATCGATTACTTCCGCCAACTAGACTTGTGTAGGAATCCACGCGCTAGCTGTGTGCCTTAACTTGCTTAAGTGACTAAGTGCAACAAAAGTAAAATTTGAAATAGTCCGATTCACCCCCCTCTCGGCCTTAGGTTCCTTCATGGGCCCATGTCGAAATTAGGCATGTCTAATTAGGTTTTCTTTCTAAATGTTTCTGATCTTATCTTATAATCGACTCGTATCGACATTATTTGTTGGCACTATAAATAAGGCCCTTGGCATGTACTCTCGCGCGACACTCATTACATAAAACCCTACTTTTCGCTTACTATTGAAGGATCGAGATGTAGCCTAGAGGGGGTGAATAGGCTTTACAAATTTTCAGCAAATAAACAGTACAACGTAAAAACAATATCGGATGTTCCGATGTTATATCGGATAGTCCAATATGGATCGAACTATCTGATATGGAATCAGACTATCCGATATTGCTGAAACTAGGGTTGAAAGCACTTCGATAAAACAAGGATACCACCTGCACCAAATAGGGTTAGAGAGCAAACGAGAGTGAATATTAAGAAGTAAACCCAAATCTACACGGAGACTCCAAGAAGTTGTTCCCAAAGTTTGGATCTTTAAGGAGATCCTACGTCTCCGTTGAGGCGGCTCGGTCACACTTAAACCGGGTCCCACTTGGCCCTTTGTCTCTTGGGTTGCACCAAGCACTCCCGGTTTCACTCTTTGGATCCTTCCCTTTCAGAGGCGAATCCGGCCTTCACAAACTCTCCCCGGCCACCACACCGAGTACCAGTGGCTCTAGGGCGACTCCTAGCCGTCTAGGAGCCCTCAAACTATAATAGTAACAAATCCGATGGAAAACCACCTTGGAGATCGAACCAAGTGCTCAAGGATGAAGCTTAACCAACACAAAGCCTCTAAATCTAGCTTCTTTACTCTCACAAAGATTCAATCAATGAGATTGGAGTTGGAGTGAAAGTGGAAGGTGAGAAGCTAGGGTTTGTAATAAGTGCTAAGCTAGAATGAATGTGAAAGGCAACCCTATCCCATGAAGGAATAAATTCTCCCACCCACCAACTAGCCGTTTGCTGCTGACAGATATCGGATAGTCCGACGTTACACATCGGATATTTCAATATGAAAATGAGCGAAACTCGACGCAAAGGCTACTTTTGGATTCTTGAAATGATTTTAAGAATATTCATATAAGGATCAATCAAAGAGAAAACAATTCATATCGGATAGTCCGATATAATTATCGGATAGTCCGATATTTTTGGAGCTGGAGACAAAGAGGGGTCGATTGGAACAAACATTGGATAGTTCGATCCATATCAGAACATTCCGGGGAAATTATCAGATAGTTTGATATTTTCGGAACTAGAGACAGAGAGGGGTCGATTGGACGAAACATCGGATAATCCGATCCTGTCGGTGTCTGGGAATCACGCTCCTGAAGAGCAGTGGTCCACGGACCGGCAGACGAATTTGTAGTTGGAGTGAGGCCCAACGACGACCCTTCTCAGCAACTCGGGTGGCAGCCAAAGTCTGCGGAGGGCTAGGGCATGCGCCTTCCGGACAAGGGCACAGTGCGACTTGATGATCTGCAGTGCTGGTCCTCGATGCAGTGCAAGAAAGAAAGAGAGAAATCGAACCACGAAGCGAGGTCGATTTACCTGGTTCGAGCCCCCTTCTGCGGGTAATAGCTCTACTCGGCTTAGTTGATTATCTGGTGGAAAGCAGTACAAAGTGCTTAGGGCGGGCTTGAAGGCACCGGTCCGAGCTTACAATGAAGGTGGCTAAGAACTAAAACTACTCGCTAAGGAAGCTTGGATCTTTGGTGTTGCTTGGGCTTGAGTCGGATGGAATCGGATCGAGGAAGGCCGAAGGAGAGGCCCTTCGATTGTCGAGAATCCTCCTTTTATAAGCGCGCGGGGTGCGGAGTTGATACCATGGGCCCTCGCGGTCTTTGCTTTAGTGGTGAAGTTCATGTCTCGTTAAAGGTTTACATGCAGTCTGAGCTGCGAGGCTGAGTCGAGTTAATCTTGGACCGTGTTTGTCTCGGCGCCTATTCGAGAGAAGCCTCTTTAGGGAGAAAGCACTTTCCTTTATCCTCGAAATAGCCTTGGCCGGGCGAGCAGTCTTGCGCCACCCGTTGGGGCGTCGCGTGGCGTAACAACCATCATTGCACCAAAGAAGGCAAGCGGCGGATGAGTCGTCCACGTGTACTCCCACAGGTCGCGGGCCTGAGGAGACCTGATTCGTTCAGTCAAGGCGGAGAAGTGATGAGCCATGGCGATCGTCGCCACACCTTGCGGGTGGCGGATCACCGAGTGACCTTCTCGGGCTAAGGGATAGCCGGGAGGATATGGTGCCGCCGCGGTTTGACCTAGTCAAGCCGGGCAGCCACGAGCGAGTTAAGCGGCTTCTTTAGTACGGCGAGAATAGCACCTTGGTCTTACGCTCGTGTGGTGGGCGGTGCAAATTGGCCCAAGGCACCTTCAAGATAGGCCGTTTACTAATGACCAACAACCACCCCGAGCCTCGGCGGGTCGCCTGATGGCCGGTGCGAGGTTTTAGAGAGATCCTCATCACGCCGGCGGAAGATTTAGCTCGAGGGCCAAAAGTCGAGCATTAAACTTCGATTTGATGTAAAGGTGGGGCGGTTCGCCTACTTGAGCACGATTCCCACGATCTCCGTTTATTGTTGTTTTCTTTAAAAAGCGGCCTTGCGGGAGAACTTCGCTTCGCGACACCATCCCCTGCCTCTGTCTTCATCCTCTCCCTCGCTCCTTGTTCCCTGCCTCCATGGTTGTCATCGGAGAGAGCCTTGTGCAGGAGAGAATGGCGGAGCTAGAGAGGATAGCTTTGTCGGCCGAGCACGTGGAGACTCCGGCGGATCGAGCCAAGGCCCAATCCCAACGAGTTAATCTGCCGAGGTTCAGCTATCTGCGGATTCGCATCGGAATCGCGATTCATCCTTGACTTCTTCGCCTTCACGGCCGAGGCGGAGAACTGTCTCCGCAATCTTACGTCCATCTGCCGATCTTTGCGTTTACATGCGGGCGCCTTGCGAAGTGCGGCGACGGTGAGCCTTCTTGACACTTCTTGAGTTGAAAGCCGCCCCACCGGTGGGCAGCGGCGGGGTTTTCTACGACCGCGCGCGAGGCCGGGCAGCCAATCGTACCAGTATGAGGTGAGGCGAAGGTTGATGGTTGGGCCAGCGGTGGTTCTACGAACATGCGGGCTCGACCTTGAATACTCAGCGGCGCGGGATCGCCAATCTTCGGCGGGCGAGCCTCGGCGGAGGACCAAGCCACGAGGCCGATATCAAAGAGCTTGTTAAGGATGGCTTGATGGGCTATGAGGTCGTCGTCGGCTTCATCCGGCACGGATCGATCCGTTAGGCGCCCATGACGATCGTCGGCGACATGGATGGTTGGGAGGATCCGGACCGGGATTTCCACGAAGGTATCGCGAGCCGCACCCTTACAACTTAACCCGGTGAAAAGCGCGTCGCGACCACTTGGCGTTATCACGGGGCTCTCGAACGCGAGGTTAGGCGGATCGCGAGGATCTTGCTACCTGGACAAGACTCCTCGCCGCATACGGTTTGTGAAGGACAAAGCTGTTGAGGTAAGTGCGGAAGGTGTTGATTGAATTCGGCCTTGCCTCCTCGAGTCTTGGCGGCGCACCTTTTGTTCTGCGGCGGGACGTGGAGCGTGGTTGGGAAGACCACTCGGGCCATGGGCTCGAATGAGGGGCCCTACGCCGCGGAACGCAATGGCGGCATCCGATGGGCGCCGGTTCCATTATAGCGGCGGCAAAGAAAAGCAGCGCCTCGGCGGCATGGCGGGCTCGGTAGCGGCGAATGCGAAGATGCCGCAGGAAAACGCGCGCTACTGCAGTGAGCTCCCATTCTCCGACACGGGTTGGGTGCTAGGCACCGGCGACCCTTAAGTTTACGTGTCGTGCGTGTTGGTAGCGGTGACTACGAAGAAAGGAGAACATACCGGCCGTCCACGCGGTGGCGAGGAGGAGGTTGTCTTTGGTATCGGGTCCGTCATTAGCAGGCGCCCGCAATGGGGCCTGAGGAAGACTCTTGCGGGCGGAAGAGGGCGGCTTTGCCCACCATGAGCCATGTCGGCGGTGGAGGCGAGCTCTTTCTGCGTCCTCGCCGGTGTCTGAGGACACGAGCTTGAACCGGCGTGTAAGTTTCTCGCCCGACGTCGCTACTCATTCTAATGTCGATCACGCGCTCTTTGTTGTAGTGCGTGGCGCCAAAGTGGCGGGCTCGTCTTGCCTCCATCTCTGAGGCCGTGGTGCCGAAGATGAGCGATCACACCTAGGGAGGAGTGCCTTTGCCGCGGCGGTGGAGGCCGCCGGTGGCGAAGGGCAAACAATGAACCCCGAGAGAGATCGCTCAGTGGCGCGGTAGAGGCCGCCGGGTTGAAGAAGTTAAAGGCAAGAACGGCCGGTCGCGGAGGACCGATATCGCCTACCGGTGGCGATCTTGGGCGCTTCCGAGGGATTGCGGAAATGGTGCGGTCGTAGTGGGCCATGACCTGTGTGGATCACGCCCTTGCGCGTTGAAGGACGCCTGGCGCATGGGTGGTGGCGATCAACGCGGGGATCGCCGACCACTTCAAGACCCGGTTGGGAAGGTGCTTCCGCGCCCGATCGGCGGATCTTGCTGGTCAGCTAGTCTGGCGATTCGCGTGCTCACGCCGGACGGATGGGCGGCGAAGCGATACCTAGCGTGGCCCGTTGGCGTCCGCAGCTGAATCTCGGCCACTCGAGAATGGGTGGAGAACAAAACGCTGCCGCCAGTCGCGGAGGCGGCGACGGACTGCCATGTCCTAAGTTCCACCGGTCCACAGGTGGGCGACCCGCACGAGCTTGTGACGACTAAGTGGGCGGTGGGCGAGCTGAAAACGCGTTGGTAAAGCCACAGCTCGGCGTGGCGATGCCCGTCACGAAGCGGAGCGAGCCACCGTGGCGAAAAATGGTGGCGGCCAAAGCGGAGGACGCGGAGAACGGGCGGCAAACCGCGGCCAAAGCGGGGGCGCCGAGAGGTGGCGCGGCGAAGGAGAATGTGGCCTCGTTCTCGGTCGCGCCGCTAAGCGCGCCATGCCTCGCCTTGCCATAAGAGATCAGCGAGAATCGGTCGGTTGTCCGTCCTGGCGCTACGGAGGCTCCGTCTCGAGCTCGGCGAAATATCGCGAGGCCGTCGAAGCAGGGCGGAGAAAATGCTTGCTCGGACCAAGCAGGTAGTGCCCTTGAACCCGCGTGTTATGCTTAAGTGCGAATCTTCGCGCTTACGTGGCGGCTTCCTTTGTTTGACTTTACGCTTATCGCGGTTCGTCCTCGGCGATGGGAGCGATGGGCGACGATCGAATAACGACGCGCGAAGATCGGCGCCTTTCAGCGGGCTAAGCGCAAGCCGAGCCCGGGCAACACGTCGCAGACGGGCTAACCGCCTACAGTCGAGGCTCGTGCCACGACACGTGTCATCGAGTTAGAGGCCTTGGCCGAGGTCGTCGCGGGAGAAAAGCGAGAGGCCAAAGGCGGGGCTCGAACAAGCTCGAAGCGAGGAAGCCACAAAGATCCAAGCCAGGCGGCTCGCGAAAAGCGGGCGAGGCTCGAGATCCTTTGTGAGGAGTATAAGCAGAGAGCGGCCATTAAAGAGTGGCGGCCACAAAATCTGAGCATAACTCCGTCGTTCGCGGGCTCGAGAAACTTGCAGCGAGCTCATGGCGGAGAGCGCCTTGCGCTGTAAACCGGGCGAAGTCCGTGGCGATCGAGTCCCTAAAGAGGCGGAGGCGAGCTTCTGGCTTGGTCAAAGCTAGCCAAGAGCGAGCGACATGGCCGCGAGCCATAGAGTTGCTTGGTGCAGACGCGGATCCGAGAGTTAGAAAACGAGCTAGAGAAGCCCAAGCTGCAGCATGGACCGTAGTTTGACCCGGTCCATCCGTTCCCGGGCTCTGCGCCACGTACTTTTGTGTATTTTCTTTTGAATGTTTGTTTTGTCGGATAATCATTGCGAAATGTGTGGTGGCCGAAGGGCTTAGCCGTTTTTCACCTTAGTTTATTGTGTCAAATCGCGCAAGACTTTGTGGGCTCTGCGGCGCAACATGATGTTCGGCCGACAAAGAAGGGCACGCTTGCGAACACGGATCTGGGCGAAACCGCTTGCGCCGGTTCATGCATCCGACCTAAGCCACGCGTCGAGCCGCGGACGCATCGCCGGGCTTTGCTTGCGTAGGTGGGCGAGGACCTACGGGGTAGGCCTTGACTTGCGATGACTTCTCCGTGCCAACGGCCATGGTGCGGGGCCCGTGTCGTCTCGGCGATTGGCGTGGTTGGTATTCCGCGAGGCGGCGCGTGCGCTCGCGTCTCTTGATTCAGGCGGTGGGTTTTAATTGCTTTCCCTTCGTGCGCGGCCTTTGGGTAGCCAGCGGTGCAACAGGGGCGTTATCGATCGCCGGCCTATAAAGCAAGGCGCGGCAATGTTGTCTTGCAACATTCCCGCTTGGCTTCCTCGGCCTCAAGCCAAAAGCGAAGTTCCCAGCGGCGAGAGGAGACAAAGGAAGACATAACCGGCGCCAACTCCGACGATCCGTTCGCTGGCTACTAGCGAAATCGATGATCTGCCGCCATTGTCTCCTCTGCCGGGTCGATCCAGCCAGCGGCGAAGGTGAACGCGCCGGCCCGATCGTGGCAAACCAGCATTCTTATTTGGCGACGCCAAACTTCGCGTCGGCGAGGAGGTGGCCATGGCGGCGGCGTACGTTCAAGCGGCGGAGGTGGACCTGATGGCGGCGCATTCTTTGCCGATCTTTGCGTATGCCGCTGTTCTAGCGGCGAGAGGAGGAGGAACTCGACGCTACTGCGATTCTTGGTGAGGGGCTCCGCCACGTGTCGTGGCAGACGAGAGATCGGGCGATTGCGGGGCCATCATAGCGCACCGCCTCCGCGCTCATGGATTCCGCCATCTATCGGCCGGTAGCGCGACCAGTCTTGTGGGACCGTCGAGCCCATGATGGGCTGCCGTCGTCGGCGGCGCCGGCGGCTCTGCTGACTCCGCCAACTCGTCGCCAGCCATTATTGTGGTATCGTGGCGAGTTGTAGGATTTAGGCGCCATTGTAGGTGTAGTAGCGGCGCCCTCTTTTCTTGATAGTATAGGATGGCGGGTCTTCTTTTGCTTGTAGAATCCTTTGTTCTTGCAAGATCCTCCATGTGAAATCACGCTTTCTTTTGGAAAATCCATCGTGTTGCTCACCTTGTTTGTTCGTTTCCTTTTCTTGTTGAATCTGAAATGCAGCAGGGAACTAGATGAGCGATGCAAGTTCTAAGATGAACTTAGGAAATTTGAGCAAGCAGATCGCTATTTAGAGAGTTTGTTTTGGTGCGCCTAATCATGCGGCCCGTAGTGGCCAAATCAAGTGCGATCTTGGGTTGGTAGCAGTCTAGAACTAGAGTGATTTAGAAAAATTAGCGAACTCTCAACCCCTGGTTTAGTTGGGGGCAAAAGGTGCGAGCCTTCCAAATTAGGGACTTAGAAAAATTAAAAATCCCGAAATTTCGAGCTTTGGTGGGCAGCAGCGTCTTGGGCCCAGTGAAGCTAAAAAGCTTAGGCAAAAGAGCCTTGACCCTGAGCTTTGGTGGGCAGCGGGCAATGCGGGCCAATGAAAGCTAAAACTGCTCATAAATGAGCCTTGACCCCGTATGCCCAAGTTAGCCATCAAACAATCTGATGTGGGCTTCTGTACCTTTGGGCATGGGAATTCCACATCGCGGAGATTCACTAGGGTGCGAGAGATCGGCTTATCCGTCGTGGAAATGCTCCGGAATGCTTTATCCTTAGCCTTCGGGCTTTTGGCCACGAGCTTGCTTGAAACGGTCTAGACTTAGACCGGCGTGACTCGTGATTGGGGGAGAGGTTTTTTTTTTGAATTGGAACTGAATTGAAATGAAGGAAACTTACAACCTGATTAAGCGTAGAAGCGTCGCAGAAGGAAGATGTTCGATGAGCTAGGGAGCTCGTTCCCGTCCTTGTTGGCGAGGCATACTGAGCCCGTGCGTGCTGCGCTGACTACTTTGTACGGTCCCTCCCACTTGGGGCTAAGTTTATTGGAGCCTGCGAGGTTCTGAATGCATCGTAGAACTAGGTCTCCTACTTGCAGGGTCCTTGTGTGTACGTTTCGTGCCGCATAATAGCCGAGGGCTGGCGATAGGCCTTGATTCAGATAGGGATTGCTCACGGCGAGCCTCAAGTAGATCGAGTCAAGCTGCCGCTCCTCGTCGTTGACCACGGTGGGCGAAATCGACGCGATCGGATCCTAGTCTCATTTACATCGGAGGGCCGCCCGAGCCATAGGCGAGTCGGAAAGGAGTTTTTTCAGAGCTTGGGTTGGTCGTTGTCCGGACCGCCTGAGGGTCGACGGTAGCTCGTCGACCCAACCTTCTTTGTTTTGCCTTGAGGCGTCATAGACTCTCTTTTGATGCCTTGGACTAGTTGTCCGTTAGCTCGTTCACCACGCCGTTGCTCGTGGGTGGGCCCGCGAAATAAGGGCGAGCTTCATGCCAATTTTCTCGCGATGTCGTTGAATTCGGCTCGTGAATTGGGTTCCATTGTCGTGATGATCCCGCTAGGTACACCAAATCTTACAACGATGCTTGGAAAAACGCGTCGCGGCAATTGCGGTGATGTTGGAGACCGGCTCGGCCTCGATCCACTTGGTGAGGTGTCAATAGCTCTGAACAAGTATGTTACGCCACCAAGGCCTTTGGGGAACGGTCCTAAGAGGTCCATGCCCCAAACCGCGAACGCCACGCTAGTGGAATTGTTTGCGGCTTCGTCGCTGGTGGTCGTCATCCACGCAATCTTGGCAAGCTTCGCGATGCTTAACTAAAACCTGCGTCGCTCATCGCGATGGGCGATGGTAGCCCATGCGGCAACGCTGTCGACAAGAGTTACGTGCGAAGCGTGTGCGCCCGAGATGCCCTCGTGAATATCGGCTAGAAGGTACTTACCTTCTTCTTGGGTAACGACTTACAAAGCACGCCATTAGCACCCCTTCGGTGCAAAGAAGCCCCGTGCGGTGATAGCTCGGGCTCGCCTTTTTAGCCGGGAGCGCTCGGAACGTCCTCGGGCAATGTCCCTGCTCCAGAAGCTGGATGAATGGCGTCATCTAGGAGGTGCTTTGCTCGAGGAATGAGACAGTACCGGATGTCTCGGTTAGGGGGGTAACAGACGTCCCCTTGACCTCCTGTCCGGAGGGAATGGAGGGCTTTAAAATGTGCTGCACTAGCACCCCCGGCGGGGCCGGTTCTTGTGAGGATCCGAGCTTGGCGAGTTTATCGGCCTCGCCATTCTCTTCCCTGAGAATGTAGCTGATTTCGAAGCTCGTGACACGCTTCTCCAGTTTCCTCACTTCCGCCAGATACCGCGCCATCGAGTCGTCAGTTGCCCGAAACTCCTCCACGACCAAGGCGGACGACGAGCCGCGAATCCCCTTCGCAACAAGCCGTTTAATGTCGGCGCGATGCATACTCGTGAGGCCCGCAATTAGGGCTTCATACTCTCACTGCGTTGTTCGTAGCCGCAAAGTGTATTTGTATGACGCGTCTGGAGTCGCTCTCCGTTGGGGAGATGAGAACGATACGCATCTGATCGCCGGTGGTGTGAACCGTCAAAAACAGAGTCCACCGAGCTTCTGCCTGTCTTGACACGGAGAGCCTCTCTCTTGCTCGTCGTCGGCTGGTCAATTCTACGACGAAATCAGCGAGGGCTCGGGCCTTGATCATGATTCGGGATACAAAGCCGGATGTCGAATTCACCAGCCGACTCCCTTCGACCCGCCGATGGTCTCCGGGTTTCGAAGAATGTCCTTGATCGGGTAAGTAGTCGGGACAATGACTTGGTGGGCTTAGAAATAGTGACGCAACTTACGCGAGGCCATCAGCAAAGCATAGCACAGTTTCTGAAGGTCGGGATAACGCTCCTTTGGCCCGGTAAGTACTTCGCTCACATAGTAGACGGGCTGTTGCTTCCTTTCTCGTTCTACTGCCAGCACCGCACTTGCGGTGTTTGGTGTCACCGAGAGGTATAGCAGGAGGGCTTCGCCGAGCTTGGGAGTAGTGAGGACGGGCGGTGAGGCGAGATACTGCTTGAGTTGCAGAAACGCGGCCTCGGCTTCCTCAGTCCACTCAAAACTATCTTGCTTGCGCAGGAGCTTGCAGAAAGGCGCGCTTCGGTCTTCAAGGCGGGAGATGAAACGGCTTAAGGCCGCCATTTTGCCCATGAGGGACTGGATGTCCTTTACACAGGTCGGCGACCTCATCTTTTCGACGGCCTCGATCTTTTCGGGGTTCGCACCGATGCTCGCCCCGCCGATTACGTAGCCTAGGAGCATGCCGGACTTGACGCCAAAGAAGCACTTCTCGAGGTTTAACTTGACCCGGTGCTGTCTCAGGCTGTCAAAGGTCTCAGCTAGGTCGGACACGTGGTCACGGGCATCCTTGCTTTTGACTACGATATCATCGACGTAGACTTCTACGTTGCGCCCTATTTGATCAGGGAGAGTTTTTTGCATGAGACGCTGGAACGTGGCGCCAGCATTTCTGAGACCGAAGGACATGGTCGTATAGCAAAATATGCCGAAAGGCGTTACAAAGGCGGTTTTTTCTTCGTCCTCTTTACACAACGCGATCTAATGGTAACCGAAATAAGCATCCAGGAAACTCATCAAAGCTGAATCTGCCGTAGCGTCAACTAGTTGATCTATGCGTAGAAAGGGAACGTTATCCTTGGGGCAGGCGGAATTAAGGTCGCGGTGATCGACACAAATGCGCCATTTGCCTCCTTTCTTCTGGACGACGACTGGGTTCGCAAGCCAATCGGAGTGCTGAACTTCGCGGATGAACCCCGCTCGAAGCAGCTTGCCGAGCTGGTCTTGGATGATCTTGGCCTTCGATCGGGGACAAGCCTCGACCTTGCCTTACGGTTTCTTGTCGGTAGGACACTAGCTCGTGCTCGATCACCTCCTTGGAACCCGGGCATATCGGATGGCTCCCATGCAAACGCGTCCTTGTTAGCCCGGAGGAAGGTAATGAGCTCGAGTTCCTATTGAGGCTCGAGGGTTGTCCCCACGTAGACCACCTTCGAGGGGTCTGACTCCGTGAGGACGACGGTTTTGGTGGGCTCCTGCGGCTGCAGTGCCACCATTAGGCGCCACGTGGGCGCTCCTTCTTCTTGGGACCACGGGTAGGGAGCTGTCCTACCATGGCAGTAGCGGTCTCGTCATGATCGAGGCCGTCTTGTGGTTGCCTCGACGGTGATGACTCCTTTGGGTGCCAGATCTTGAGCAATGGTAGGCGTGGTGGGAGACCGCCATGAATTTGGAGAGCGCGGGGCGTCCCAAGATGGCATTGTAGGGGAGCTCTGTTTCCACCACCTCGAAGGTGATGTACTCCGTCCGGAAGTTGGCGGAGGAGCCGAACGTGACGGGCAGCACGACCTGCCCAACGGGGCGAAGCGACAATCCTAGGACAATCCCGTGGAAAGGGACGGTGATGTCCTTGATCTTGGAGCGCGGGACCTGCATGAGGCCTAGGACGCGCGCCGTGATGATGTCCAGCGAGCTCCCGCTGTCCACGAGGACGCGGTCGACCTTGGTATTGCCAATGGTGGGGCGAGTACCGATGGGAGGCGCTGGGTTTGGAGAGTTTTCCAAGGCGATCCGTCACCGAAAAGGTGATGGCTGGCTGGACCAAGGCGAAGATTCGCCGCGGCTTGCCACAGAGATGTGGAGGACCTCACGGGGCGCGCCTTGAGCTCGCGACGAGAGGTGTGGTGGCGATGCGCCAAGATGACGGCGACGTGGCCACGGGCCTCGTGAAAACCCCGATCCCGCATACAGGGGGTGGGCGCCGTGGCGTGCCCTCGGCGATTCGAGAATGGGACCGCAACCAACGTAAAATCCTCTAGTGGCGGGCCCATGTGCGGCGATTCTTGCGGCTTCGTGGCGGCGTTGATGAAGGCGGCGAAGAGGCTAGGGTCGTGGGCCGGTCCTCACCTCTGATACTCTTCTTTGTGGCGGGAGGCCGACCACAGGGTGCCCGACGCCCTTGCCGCCCGCCTCAATGGGGAGGCCGCTGCGATCAGCTTCTTTATGCGGGCGCGCGTCGGATCTTGGCGGCGGCGTGTTGGCGAGGGCGCGCGTGGCGGCGGGCACTGGGCTGGTCGGGCTCTGGCGGCGATGAACTTAGCGGTCGCTCTCTGCCGCTTCTTCTTCTTCTTGTCCGCCTCGGTTTTGCCCGGGCCGTCGCCGATCTTGGCCTTCTTCTTCGCACGGCCTCTCTTGCGCTCCACCGCCTCGGAGGCGTTGACGTAGAGGGCGGCGGTGCGGAAGAGCTCGCTCGCGGTGTTGACCGGGTGGAGCTCGAGGTCCTCGGTGTAGCGCCGGTCCCTCACACCATCCTTGAAGGCCTCAATGATGGCTTCATCTGAGATGCAGGGGATCGTGTTGCGGGCTCTGACGAACCGGCACACAAAATTCTGGAGACTTTCATCGTCTCGCTGCACCACGAGTTTGAGATCCTGGGGGTGTCCGGAGCGGGCGTAGCACCCCTGGAAGCTAGTGCGGAGGGCATCCTGCAGCTGGGACCAACTACGGATAGAGCCAGGCCGTTGGTTGAACAGCCAGGTTCGGGCCATGCCCTCGAGCACTGTGGGGAAGTAGTTGACCATGACGGCCTCATCTCCCCCCATGGCTCGGACGGCGGTGGTGTAGATGGAGAGGAACTCCTCGGGGTTCTTGCTCCCGTCGAACTTCTCAATTGGTCTGGGCTTGAACCTCGGCGGCCATGGCGCTTCACGGAGAGCGGAGAATGTGGGGCATCCGCGCAGCCTTCCAGGCGCGGCGTCCCGCGCGGGCCCAAAGCGGGAAAAACCCGCCGGGGCACGTGGCGATCCTCCGTCGAAGGACGCCGTCTGGTCCGCGCGATCGATCGTGGCGGCAGCGGGAATGCTCTGGCGCCATCGACGACCAGCGGTTTTGACGCCGCGGCGGTCGGACTCGTTCAACGCCAAATTGTCGGTGTCTGGGAATCAAGCTCCTGAAGAGCAGTGGTCCACGGACCGGCAGACGAATTTGTAGTTGGAGTGAGGCCCAACGACGACCCTTCTCAGCAACCCGGGTGGCGGCCAAGGCTGCAGAGGGCTAGGGCCGCGCTGCCTTCCCGGACAAGGGCCTGGTGCGACTTGATGATCTGGTACAGTCCTCGAGATAAAGCAAGAAAGAAAGAGAAATACGAACCACGAAGACGAGGTCGATTTACCCTAGTTCGAGCCCCCACTGCCGGGTAATAGCTCTACTCCAGCTTAGTTGATTATACGGTGAAAACAGTACAAGGGTGCCGAGACCAGACTTGAAGGCACCGGTCCCGAGCTTACAATGAAGGTGGCTAAGAACTAAAACTACTCGTTAAGGAAGCTTCGGATGCGGGTGTTGCTTGGGTTTGAGTCAGATGGAATCGGATCGAGGAAGGCCGAAGGAGAGAGGCCCCTTCGATTGTCCAGGAATCCTCCTTTTATAGGCGCGGCGGGGTGCCCGGAGTTGATACCGTGGGCCCTACGCCGGTCTTTGCTTTAGTGGGGAAGTTCTTGTCTCGTTAGGGGTTACATGCGTCCCGAGCTGCGAGGAGAAACCGTCGTTAATCTTGACACGTGTTTGTCTCGAGGCGCCTATTCAGGGAGGAAGCCTCTTTAGGGAGAAAGCACTTTCCCTTTATCCTCGAAATAGCCTTGACCGGGCGAAGCGCTCTTGCGCCACCCATTGGAGGTGTCGCAGGCGTAACAACCATCCGCCGCACAAAAGAAGGCAAGCGGCGGATGAGTCGTCCGTGTACTCCCGGTCGCGGGCCCTCGGGAGACATTCGTTCGGTCAAGGCGGAGAAAGTACGGCTGATGAGCCATGATGTCGCCACCTGCCCACGGGTGAACGGATCACCCGAGGGACCTTCTCCCGGGCTAAGGGATAGCCCGGGAGGGACATGGTGCCGCACGGTTTGACCTAGTCAAGTCCGGGGCAGCCACGAGCGAGTTAGGCGGCTTCTTTAGTACGGCCAGGAATAGCCTGCTTGGTCTTCTGTTCGTGTGGTGGGCCGGTACAGAATCGGCCCAATGCCTGCTTCAAGATAGGCCGTTTACTAATCACCAACACTAGATGCACTTTCAACTATCCTTAGTCGTAATGTTTTGAATCAAATCAACTTCGTCAAATAAGATTCAACCCACAAGTAAAATTTGTTTTGGTTTATGTCAGTCATTTTGCTCTTGTTTATCCAGCAAACTATGTTGCCTTCAATATATAACATGTTTCTATCTTTTCAGGTATTACTATATTGGTTTATTTTGAGCTAATATTTGTAGTTATCTCATGAGCATATGATCGGATTTCTTTGATTGTCACTTATATTTATCAATCTAGAGTTTGTAAGTAGTTTACTATTAAGTAGAATTAAATCTTTAATTTTCTCTATCAGTTTACTTGATAGCTGATATATTTTTGTATTGATAATCGTTTCATACACGAAGATCAATATCGCGTATCGACATATTAGTCAATATTAGGGAATTTCACCATTTCTTGGTCAATTACAGGTTAAATTGACTGGCATGCTTGGAACCCAAATATTTGGTGCCATTAGGAGTCAGGTTCTCGTCCACATGTGTGGTGCGATCTACATCAACTTTCAGCGTCAGTAGGGGATATTTTGTAAGAACCAAATCGAATAAGTACGTCGACGATAAAGTCATCTGGTTTGATAGGTGCTTTGTGGACACTAGGTCAATGCTCTGTATTGACAATTTTGTGAAGCAAGTAGGGTACGGGAAAAAAAGGATAAAGTGATAATTATAGTTTATAGCCCTAGAAGGGCAATTGGCCCGAAGGAGAACAATACGCGGGTTTTGCCAGGGATTGGGTAATACCACTTTAAGCTGATGGCCCAGGTTCAACCGACCCTATTTCCTGCGTGAGCCGCCTTTCTGCCATGTGTGCGTGGCAATAAGACGGGCCTTGCGCCATGATGACTAGCTGTCCATCACTACACCCGGGTCGGGATTGTATCTTTACACGGGAAGGAGTCCTGCCTCGTGCTAGCATAAATGGGTGCAGGATCTCTCTCTAGTCTCTAAGGCTATCTTCAACAAAAAAAAACCCCTAAATTTGATCCCCTATAGCCTTATATACAGGTTCTCTTAAAAAAAAATCTCTCCCTATATTTCTCCTATCTCCAACAGCGTTCCCTATATGGAGAATTGTATAGGGGGAGGAGAGAGAACCCCCTATATTTAAAAGAATAGAGAGAAAAACTCTATTTTAGTGAACGGAATAGAGAATGCTGTTGAAGCACATAGGAGAAGAATCCGTCCCCTATTTTAGGGTAGAGGGTGTTTTAGGGGAGCCTGTTGGAGACAGCCTAAGGGGACAGACAGGCTCTCACACACAACGCCTATGGCTTTGTTTGTTTCATATTAATGTTGAGTTAAGTTTTACTGTAGCAAATTTGTAACCCACTCGAAAGACGTTTTAAAAATTCAAAAATTATAAAAAAATATTTTGCAAACTTTAACAAGAACTATTTGAAACCATACAAAAATAACTATAAAATATAACAACATTTGGCCTATAAAAAAACAAATTTTTATTTAATTTAATTTAATTTAATCTGAAACAAATAAGGCCTTTATAACACATGGCTACTCGAGCGTGTTCTCTCCCGCTTGGCCCACCTTTATACTCTCATCTTCACATGGTAATGTCAGGCTAGATATTGGGATATTATCCCGGCCGTAAGAGGTCCGAATCAGGATAAAAAACATTGAATTGTTCGTTTGATGGTTCTGCGAGCTCCTTAGCGAATGCCCTAGTATGCCATATAAAGGGGCCAGTTGATCCTCATTTTAACAAGTAAGCTTCGCTTCGATGAACTATGGTTCCCAACTACAAACAACTAGTGCCATTTGTAGGGATTCGAATACTCCTCCACGCTGGAAGTCTTCATGGTCGGGGTTCGTGGTAGAATCTTAGCGCAGACGCGCGCGCATATTTTTTTAAAGGGGAGGCTTTTGAGCAAGCGTCGTAGAGGATAAGACTAGGGCGACATGACACAATGCGGGGTTAAGGGGGGTACCCTTTTTATTCCTTCTTCCTTTCATTCAAAATAAAATAAAAAATAAAATGAGCTCGGCTCTTTGCCAAAGGACGGGGCCAGCTAGCAGGCCCTAGTGGAGCAGGGGGCTGCGTCGGCCCCGGCTCGGGGCACAGCCTGTGCTAAAGGCGGCGATGCGACCACCTTTGGGTGTCACCGGGGGAAAGGCTTTCCAAAACAATTTTAAAAGAGATTTTTGTTAATGACTCGATCCAAAACGTTCTCTAGACCAGACCAATACTAGCAAATTTAGAATAGGCGTTACTCTTTTGATATAGCTTCATATTATAGAAGTATGGTCCATTGATGATTTGTTTGTAACGACTCTATCGAATCTACCTAGATTTACCCATAAAATGATCATTTATACGGTTTGAACGAAAATTTGTATCTTTTCTATCATGACGTTAACCAGTTATGAGCAACGAACAAATCAAGCACCGGCCCCAAGACATTGTTCTCTAGTCGCAACTAGAGCGACTCACACCCATAGTTTGTTCATGCTGAACTTCCAACTTCACCGTTAACATCATCATCCACTTAACCTTATACCAAGACCAGGACCAGGAGCTTGACAACATAGACCACTTTCCTTTACCTTAACCAAGTTAGCGTAATATGCAACAGGAGATCCAGCATGCATATACGAGACTTTACCATTATTATAGCAAGATTATTTTTCCTAGGGGTTTCCTATGACCTAATAGATGAAACTATAATCTAAATAGGATTATTACTACATGCAATCATAAATACTTTTAAAATTGTTTGGACAAAAAAATAATTAACTAGAAAATATATGCATAATATAATATTAGAAATAGGAAACCTGCTTGGTTCGGCTATATCTTCGGGTCCTGAGCTATTGTTGGGATATTCCTGCTTAGCTGATCCGGAGGCGACTAGTTCATCTTCTACGTGTTGGAAAAAGGAGTTAGGGAGGAGTTTTAAAAAAATGCATAATGTAAAAATGGATGCATGAAAATTGTTTTTAAAGATTTTTTAGAAAAAGGGATTAGGGTTGGATAGAAGGGCGATGGAAGAAAATTATTTTTAGTGGAAAGGGTGAAGAGGAATTTTGGCAGTACTCCGGTTGACCACCTTTGAGATAGACGTATTTTCTCGACCGCTTTTATGCTAGCCGTCGAGAAAGACTGTAATCTCGATGACAGACAGTGCATACCCCCTCCGGTGGTCAACCGAGCTTCTTTAATTTTTTTAAAAAAATTTGAAACTTTTTTCTTCATGCATGTTGGTTAGTCTTGCTTAACACATGAACATACACCATCAAAAAAAATTTTCGATGAAATTATATCCGGAATAACAGGTCCATGTGTAGTGGGGCATATCGATCAAAGATTTATCGAACGTTTTATAGAGTTATATGAAATACGGGTGACATGTGCACATAATTTTTGAAACATTCACCATTCGATCCGAAGACCTTTGTATAAAGATCATTGCACTGTAATGTTAGTAATTACAACATTTTTAGTATTTTCTATGCAATTTAAAAATATTAAACACACACACACACATATATGTTACGACACATTACATGCAACACAAAACATGTATACATTCAAAAAATAACATTATTTAATTTTGTAAGCTTATTTATTTTTTATAAATGTTCCACCTATTTTTACAAATTATAAACATTTTTGGAAAAATTACAAAGAAAATAAATGTGTCTGCAAATTATAAAACAAAACTTTACATCTTGAAAAGATGAAATGGGCTAGCCTAGTAAGTCTCGACTTATCGGCACAAGTCCATCTCTCTCAACAACCTACTGTCAGTCGTCGAGATACTATCCTCTACTAAGCCACCTCACGGGCCGGCCCATAACTAGTATCGACGACCGAAGTTTGCCGTCGAGATTAATGTTTCCCACGCACACAAAAAAAGAAAAAAATGTTAGCGTGGGCTAAAGAGAATCAATCTCGACCTCTTATCTACGGCCATCAAGATTAATCGTATAATATCGACCGCTTACATATGTCCGTTGAGAGTAATGTTCTTATCTTGACCGCTTTATGATGGCCGTCAAGATTTATTTTGGCCGTCGATATTACGGGCGATTCCTGTAGTGCTTACTATAGCAAATAATTCTCATAGAAGTTTACACTTATAGAAGAAGTTTGTCCTACATTCAACTTGTGTGTGACATCTTCTATGTTAAAATATTGTATGACACTATTTATATGAATATTATATGCTTATTTTAAACATGCAAGTAGATTGCACATCCGTTGTGTATTGTTCTTCGAATTTTCTTATGAATATGACAAATTGCGTCCTAACAATGTCTTATGCAATGACTTATACCGAATATATTTTTTGCATTTAGGAGGGCACTGACAAGAGGCTTTCAATATAATTGAGGACATAAGCACGGCGTGGCCAACTGGCCATGCCCAAGAGAAAAAAGATTGTCATGCTACAAAATGAGATCGTCTTCTTGGAGATATAACAAATGCGCTTCCTTCTCCGTCCGCAACTCCGGTGTCAGGATTAAGAATAGGTTGATCCTACACAATGATCTAGACTGGTTAGCAAATATGGATTCATAAATGAAATTGATTGTAATGTCATTTGATCGGTTCAAATTACATAGGAGGGAACGAACCATTGATTCACATTTTAAGGATAAATTTAATGGGTTTTATATGCGGTTGGGATTGGTTACATGTCATTTGAACCATCAATTAAAAAAAAGATATATTGTCATTCTATTGATTGGTATGTCTTCCATAAGTATTAAATTGGTTATAGTTTAATCAGTTCAGATTACCCCATGGTAATGCATGATTGTTTTACCATTTTAAGGAATCATAAATTAACAATTGGTTTTGTATGCAATAGTTATAGATTAAAAGTTTTGTCAACCACATCATGCGGTTCCTATAGGTTTACCCATAAGCGAACTGTCACGTGAATGTCAGAGGACACAGTATTCCAACATGTATAGTGCCAAGAAGAATGAACTTATAAAAAAGAGGCGAGAGTACAAGGAAAAAATAAGGGCTCCTGGTTCAAGCTCACAAACAACATTGCATGTTGATACAGAGAAATCTCATATGAATAACGTGCAATTCCCTACATGTAAGCATATATCTACGTGAACATCTTTTTTTCCATTAATATTGGACCAAATTTATAAGAGACAATGACTATATGTTTGATTTCACTGTCCGATGTAACTAATTATGCATCACAACATGCATCTGCTTCAGATCGTCAGCTATGACATTTGGCTCATCCGTTGACAATGAGAATTATGATAATTTGCAAAGTGTATCTGCACCTACATGTAAGTATACCTATGTGGATGAGATATTTCATTATAATTCTTTGTCATTTATTTATCTGTGATTATTTGGTTCAACGATTATAGGTTCGATTCCATTCTCAAATATAACTATAAGCATCCCAATATGCTTCTACATCAAGACCGACAACTATCCCATAAAAGGATAAACTCAAATGTAGATGGGAACAATACTCTACACAAAAGAGGGAAGAGACAACATTTTGTGTCGAAAACGTGAATGTGAACAAAAAAGACGTGCGGTGCTATCTGCACGACGTAAATTATTTCAAAATGATCATGAAGCAAGCACGTCTGCATCTAATTCGAGGGTTCCCATGAACTACTTTCAAATAGATAAAGGTATGCATAACGGCCTTTCTGCTAGGAAACGGGTAGGCTATGCGAGCGCAAAAACAATTTTTCTATCACGAATCACCCAAGAGCACATACAAGTAGAGGATCACAGATTGTTACCCTTAACGCGTAGAGGCAGCGGAAGCAATTTCTCGCGCGTAGAGGAAGTATACGTACTCGCCCAGATCACCACCGATTGCTCGCCTGTGCTCGCCGAGTGCTCACCGGTGTTCGATGAGTGGTCGCCGAGTGTTTGCCGATGTTCGCCGAGTGGTCGCCGAGTGTTCGCCGATGTCTCACCTGTGCTCGCTGATGATCCAACCGAACAGCGCGTCCGCGTACGGCAGCGCCTGGTATCCACATGTACCGAGCAGGAACGCCTCACATGGTGTGCTAGCACATTGCCATGCGGCTAGGGTTTCTGGAGAGCAGGAGGGGCGCACGATGGCTAGGCGTGGCGAAGGATCAACTTATCTACTAACGCCGTCCCTATGTCTCTCCTTATATAGTCACGCTAGTGGACTTAGGCCCGCTAGGGTTCTATCTCCTACATAGATCATATCCACGTATAAACCCGTTAAATAGTTCCAACTCATTAAGTGTGTGACTCGTTAGGTTTAGTGCAAGTCGGCCGTGGATCCAGAAACCTGTTTCCAATCCACCGATCAACAGCGGCACCTAGCCGTACGTATTAACCCTCGAATGCACAGAATCAATATTCGGCTGAACCTTGATACACTCACATACCGATCCCTTTGCCATCCGATACCAGTCAAGCTCAAGGCGAGATGCACGCTACCCTTGTTGATAGCTCGACCAATTCACTCGGCAGTGGATGGATATATATCATGACTAACTCCTTGGTCATATTAGCACGGCCGTGCGCTTTCCCTATACATCCACACGAGGGGCCCAGAGGTATCTCTCCTGTTATCGAGAAGGGGTAAATCCCATCTTGATTATCACACCCCTGACTATGTACCGTGGCATACCCAGAATACACCTTTATAACTACCCTGTTACGGTGTAGCGTTTGATGATACCAAAGTATATGAGTCAACATGCTGGGCATCCATGACAATCTCAGGTCTAAGAACAATATAGGTATACCACTCGAGACTATACGCTGATGGCGCTATAAGAGATAACAACTCACAGCGTCTCGGAGTAGGTCTGTCCGACTGCCCATGTTCTCCAACATGCGTTCATACTATTGGTTTGATATCTCCATATCTATGGTATGTGAAACATTACCATCAACCAATACGTATGCTGATCAAATCATAACCGCTCCCCGTAATGATGTGGATCAGGGACCCGTTTAGAATAATGTCACTTAACAATGTGTTTCACAATTAAGTCGTATCCAATGGACAAAGTCATGACATTTACACAGTGAACCGATAAACAACGTTATCATATATACATGAACAAAGATATAGTACAATCATCACTATGATTGATTTAGGGCATATCCCTTTCACTTTCTACATAATTTGGTCATTTTCCATAGACTTTTGTCATATCAATTTCATTCGATTAATTGTTTCATAGGTCTTGGATTTTAATCATGCCAAACAAATGCTGATGGTAATGATGGCGAGAAAGAAATGATGTTTAGAGGTAAAGGTATCCAACAACTTATTAAATTTTCTTAGTTACAATGTATGTAGCCCAGCTTTAAATAATTGATCTATCTTGCCAGGTGTTGAAATTGGCTGTGGTTCTCGCGAACATGTGAATCACCCATGCGTGCAAGCATGTCACGATACCTCGGATGAAGTCGCATAATAGAACCTTCGAGCTTATCCTTCCGTTATACAACCAGCACAAAGTTGTCGGCACTATGGAGCAAAGAGGTTCCAATATGAGACACTTGCATTTTGTTGCTAAAATGGGAGTGTCGCCATATTTATCCTGATGTACATGATGATTTACGAAGATTGTATACAAGTGATGATGATGATTCAATTTATTTTAGAGATAATCTTAGATATACCAACTCACATGTTGCATTCACCTTTCTTAGAGTGACACTCGACTAATGATTTTGTAACATGCGGTCTGATACTTATACCTTTCGTGCTCAAGGACAAGTGTACCACCGTCTAGATCAGTTGGTTTTTTGTGACCAAGGGCCGAGACATCTGCAACTATATTTTTATGATACAGATGTGGATTTGACACAACGTGCACGAAGGTCTCCTAATCTAGATATAAATCTTATCCGCTCTCTATTGTACATTCTACGAAACAATCCTTATGCCAATGTCTTCAAGAGCATTGGCTCTGTGCCAAATTTATACGTATACAGAATATCTCTCAACATAAGCCTTACTCTAGATTAGAGAGTATACAATGCTCCAACGACATCACAGGTGGCCGCGATTTGGGTTGATGGGAATGATCCACAACATTGTTTTGATAAAAGTGTCATCGTTTATGGGAGAGAGGATCTTCCCCAGTATATCAAGGAATACCATGGATTCTATGACTCTTTAACTTATCCACTATTTTTTTCCAGTAGAGAGACGGGATGGAGTCGATTCATTGCATACAATGGTGCATCGTTCAATTCCCAACCATACAACCGTGCGATGCTATAGGAAAGAGAAGATACACAGTTGCTGCAATCAATTTATGTTATGATTTTTTAATTTTTGGAAACATCATCTAATATTTCATTTGTTTTCAATATATAGAGGTGGGGACAATAAAGGTGGATCCTATGTGAGCGCCAGAGAGTACTATTGCTATAAGTTACCTATACGTGAAGAAATGTTTAATGTCCTTTTGCATGGTCGCCGTCTTCTGCAACAATTTGTCGTGGGCATGTATATCAAGATCTAATCTATGCAATCTTACCATTGAATATAGTACTAGTGCAAAAATAAGACTCATGGTATAGCACATTTTGGGTTTAGGATATTCTAAAATCATTTAGCTCTTGAACTATAGTTTCTACTTTGTGATTGCTTTACTGTTCTTTTTGCCTATTTGCATGATTGAAAGGGTGCAAAAGTCGTCCAGCCATGCTCCATTGAAATTTACAAATTTATATAATTATAGCTGCATCCATAAAAAGGGGGCAAGAGAGAAAATAAAAGAAATACTCTACAGTTCTTAGGTTGATACTTCCAATGGTGAACTCTCATTAAAGATCGCATTGAAAAATACATATATGTTGAGAATGATAATACTGTTGGGAAACCACCTATAGGGGAAAAGCCCGGCCGGCTAGGCCAGCAGCTTCCCCTGGTGGGTCCCACATATGGACCTGGCCTAAACCCTAAGCAGTACTATAAAAGAAGAGGTGGAGCACCTATTGTATAACAGATCTGAGAAATAATAAAGAGAAGCTCCACCCTATATCTCTGTGTCCCCTGTGTTCTTGATCTTTCTCTGTGATTGATTGTCCACGTTTATACCTTGGACTACACCCGGTAGCGAGGTTTCTCAACACGTTATCAGCACGCTCGCTCCCTGACGTGCCGATCAATCCACGAGGAAGGCCGATCTGCATCTACTTCTACCACGAAGGTATTTTTGGGCGCCGATTACCCCGTAGATCGTGATCTGTGCTTGGTTTTGATTGCAGATCGAGAAGAATTATTGTGTTTCCCTAGTAGATTGGAAATTTTTGCAAAGAATTCGTAGTAGATTCGTTTTGGGGATTTGTAATAAATCAATCTAGTAGATTGATTCATGCATGGGCTGCATGCCGGTGCCACCGCTGCGGTCACTACCGCCAAATGTCCGCCAGAGTGCGCCTCTGGCCCCGCCAAGACTCCCAACTTAGGCTTGCAGCTCGAGCATTTCCCTCATGGGATCCTAATGCACCAGGAGACCTATACTCAGAAGGTTTTAGAAAGGTTTGGCTTTAGCAGAGCCTATTCCTGAAGAACCCCTATAATAGGGACATCTTTGTAGAAAGAAAAAGACCCCTTCCGACCCAGGGAAGAGGGGGAGGAAATCCTAGGGCAGGAAGTCCCGTACCTGAGTGCAATAAGAGTGCTTATGTATCTTGCTAACAGTACACGGCCTGATGTAGCATCTGCCGTGAACACGTTGGCTCGATACAGTGCAGCGCCCATGAAGAGGCATTGGAACGGAATAAAGGTTATCTTTCGATACCTCCGTGGAAGCATTGATCTTGGCCTGTTTTACAGGAAGAACCAAGATGTGAATATTGTTGGTTATACCGATGCTGGGTACCTTTCGGACCCACATTCTGGTAAATCACAAACTGGGTATGTTTTCCTATGTGGTGGCACTGCAATGTTATGGAAGTCATCCAAACAGACGCTTGTGGCTACGTCCACAAACCACTCGGAAATCATTGCATTATATAAAGCATCTCGTGAATGTGCATGGTTAAGAAGAATGGTGAAACACATCCTGCAGTCATGTGGATTACCTATTGAGCAAACCCCTACAATTATCTATGAAGATAATGCCGCTTGTGCTGCACAAATGCATATGGGTTATGTGAAAAGTAATCTCACTAAGCATATCGATCCCAAGTTCTTTTATACGCATGAACTGCATAAGTTGAACGAAATAAGTATCCAGCCCACCAAATCCTGTGAGAATTTGGCTGACCTGTTCACTAAGTCATTACCTACCGCCTCCTTTGAAAGGTGTGTTAGGGGCATTGGAATGATCAGGCTCAAAGAAGTGCAGGATTTAGGGGGAGATAATTCACACGCCCTGAATTAAAACTTTGGCATGAAGCCGGAGTACCCAACTCGATCTAGAAGATTGAATGCAATATTGGGTGGTTTGTACTCTTTTTTCCTTGGTGAGTTTTTTCCCTGAAGTTTTCTCACATAAGGTTTTTAATGAGGCAAATCGTGCGCACAACAAGCGTATGCTATGTACTCTTTCTCCAATCCTTTTTTCCCACTGGGTTTTTGGATGGAGTTTTGATGAGGCATATGCATCTCGCTGGCAAGGTCCAAGGGGGAGTGTTGGGAAACCACCTATAGGGGAAAAGCCCGGTCGGCTAGGCCAGCAGCTTCCCCTGGTGGGTCCCACATATGGACCTGGCCTAAACCCTAAGCAGTACTATAAAAGAAGAGGTGGAGCACCTATTGTATAACAGATCTGAGAAATAATAAAGAGAAGCTCCACCCTATATCTCTGTGTCCCCTGTGTTCTTGATCTTTCTCTGTGATTGATTGTCCACGTTTATACCTCGGACTACACCTGGTAGCGAGGTTTCTCAACAAATACACCCCATAGAAATTTGATCCAACAAAGCATATGCTCCAGATGGCATGATATATTAGAGAAAAAACTGCTCCATCTTTCTGAGCGAATTTCTAAGTTGTTGTCTTCATGAAACTAGGTAGACAATTTTATCTAATCGAAGTTGTAGTTTCGACTTGTCGCATATATGCTTATACCATGCGCACTTCTAGCTATATATATGATTGCAACCACCAAGCTTAATCTTTTTCACCAGTGATGTCACTTCCTCATTTGCATTTGCAGAGTTCTTTGGTGCTTCACGTTTTATCTAAGTACAATCTTACCATTGATTTGTTTTTCATAAAGTTGATTGAATTCCTTCTCTCAATGCCTTATGTCCTGCTAATACGACTTTGGGATGCAAATTTGCCAAAAGACTTTTGGCTGCAAAATTGCAGTGTAGAGTGCTTTGGTGCTTCACGTTTAATCTAAGTACACTCTTAAGTTTCTAGTTTGCTATGGTTAACCTCTTTTGAATACTGTTCTTTACGTCATGTTTCATAATATCCTGCACCGCAAATTATTTGTTTTGGATGTTCCCGAATAAGCATCATGATATAGTGTATTTTGGGTTTAGAATATTATAAAATCTTTTAGCTTCTGAACTATAGTCCCTACTTTGTGATTGTTTTACTGCTCTTTTTTTTTTTGCCTATTTGCATGATAGGAAGGGTGCAAAAGTCATCCCGAGCAGTAGACTCAATGCAGTTCAATCTGCATTGAATTGATTTTTAGTTTTTTTATGCCTAATGCAGTAGACTCCTTGATTAGATTATTAACATCGCTCCGTCCATTTGTATAGAAAATTGGCCATGCATGTTATAGTGTTTTTTATGACAATATCTTTTAGGCTCAACATGAAAGATTTGAAAAGAATACAAGTCGAAGGAGGACCAATTCCCACCTTTCGTGATGTGCATCCTTCCACGAAGTGGATTTTTTGAGTAAGGGTATTTCACAAATATCATGTTGAATATGTGGAAGATGGAAAAAAGACTAGATTTGGTTCTGCTAGATGTACAGGTAATAATCATCCACATCTTTTAGTTAACCGAACATATTAAAGTATATCTATTTATGCACAGGGTATAAAGATGGTTGCTACCATCGCTAATCAGCAGTTGGATCGTTTTGATCCCTGCCTTCGTGAGGGTTCCACATATTATATCATAAGGAAGTCGGCTCAAGCGGTGGAAAGACATTTACATAAATTGCTTGCAGACAATTCAAATGTGGTCCACTTCACAAGTGACACAAACATATGTGAAATATCAGATATGACTGAGCAAGCCCTTCCACTATTTCCAACTTTCATGCCTCTCAATAGAGTTTTTCAATACACTTATGAAAATGATGTTTATGTTGATATAGTTTCCTACTTGATCTTTTTTTCATTTTTCATTTTCAATGTTGTTAGTGCCTATAATATATCATGGATTATCTATCTTGTAGATGTTATTGAAATGGCTATCTTTATAAGCTCCGTACAATTTGTACAAGAGAGTGTTTACCGTAGAAATATTCCTCTAAAAAACATGGTGCTTGTTGATAATAGATACATTAGTTTATTAATATATTTGTTAAATATGTCGTGTCTCTAAACATCTGTACTTATTGCTTACACTTCTGATGTTTGTTTTCATAAAGGTTTAATATAGTGATGTTAGTTGTGAGTGATAAAATGCTCGCTAACCATCTAACTGGCTGGGCCAGAAGCTCAAATGAGCGTTTTGTTGTGACAGCTACCATGATAAGAGCAAAGCGTGCTATTGGTAAGTTCGTATAACTATCGCACCTCATTTTTCATTAACATTTCATATTAATGTGCAAATCAATTTAATTTGTAGATCATAGCTTGCACACTACAACCTTTAGTAGAGTGTACTTTGATCTGGACATTGCAGTTGCCCCTTGACCTAAAACAGAGGTAAATCATGTTACATCATAAGTATAGCATATCTTATATGCAATGAATTTGTGACACTCATTAACCCGTGCAATTATTTTTTGTATCATCACTATTGGGTTTATCTGATTTCAAGACCATTGGATAAGATATGGGAAGAAGAAATTGTAATTTGAACATTCTATATTATTGGTTACCTGTATGACTTTGTTATTTCTATAATTTTTTATTCAGTCATGGTGTAGCGTTTATGCTTTTGTTGATCTGTAATCTTCTTCCTTTATATTTTTTTGTTTGTATATTTATTTTAGTAATACACTTATGAGTGATTTTGTTTGTATTTTTATGAGAGTGTTTGTTCACCTCATGTTTCTAATTGCACAATTTCATCTTGATTGCTTTCAGATTAATTCTCTGTGATTATACATTTCATGTAACATATATAACTCCATGTAACATATATTAATTCTGCGGGGCCCTGAAATCTATCTAATATGCTGCAATGAAAATGGCTTCAAAAGAAATAATGAAAATTTTTAGGAAAGTCATAGCTTTTTTGAGACATGGTGCAACGAAATTTGTTCAATGATGCAGTAAGTTTAATTCATACTGTTTGAAACGTTTGACGTGCGTTGCACGTGCATGTTTACTATAATAGTATTAGATCAACATAAATCTTTTTGTGTCCTCATGGACTTCAGAACAAATTTTAATGGCATGGTGATTATTTTATTTTATCTTTTGTGATTTTATATTGTTGAGACTTTCGTTAGTAAATTAATATTTTTTATTTTATACTATGATTATTAAGCTGACTCCGCATCCCTACTATATCAAGCCGCCATAACCCTTGCCTGTCCTTGAAAGATCGTCATGTAAATACATCTATATTTTGTGCAATTAGCCGAGTCTACCCAGTAATACCATACATATATATCATAGTATCTACGTGACTACTCTTCACTTAATGCAACCAATTACATGCCAGCTCAATTTGGAACAATGCACATGAATGTTATATCTGATGGTCCATATCCTATGCTTACCCAACATTCTACTGGCATGTGACTATTCTTTGTCATACATATCATAGTATCTACATAACTACTATTCACTGTATGTAACCAATTTCTCATGGCATCGCCACATCGCTTTTGCAGCCCTTACTTCATCTTCTGCATCCCATACACATCATAGCATCTAATGTTATATTAATTGTGTTTTTACTTTTTTCAGTATGATATTTTTTTAGGCTCAATTCTTTTCAGCTTAACAGCTTAACGTCTTAACAGATTAACTACTTATTTATGTTTTGAAAACACATATGCTTTGAGTTTTTTGAGTTTGTTTTTTCGCTGTTTTGAATGTGGGTTCTAACGCTTTAAAAAGCAAGTCAAACGAAATGTACCCGAATCTCGAGACTATCTCTTGTAGCTCTCGAAATTCAGTCATTTCAGCCGTTTATCCGTTCAGATCAGCTCAAAAGAACAGAGCCTTAATCATGATGTATCAATCCATTTACTCGAGTTCCTTTTATGTATACACTTACAATTTCTATCCTACTATATATTATCCGACGTGCTTTGCACATACACGCTAACTAATAATATTGATTTAGCAGTGACATTTATAAAAAAACCCTTTAATTTAAGGTTAATGCAACAGGGCTGAAAGAGTAGCATTTTCCCCCTGCCTACCTGCCCTGCAACGGCGGCCTTTACCACCACCGACCCATCGGTAGGGTTCCGGCGACCCCCATGGCCGGCCGCCACCGTAACCCGCTGCCACACTCCTTTCCCCACGGCAGCGGCGGCGGCAACCACCCGCCTCCTCCTCCACTCCACCATCCCCACCTCCCTCCTCACCACCTCGACGACTTCCGCGAGCCGCCGCGCCTCCCACCGCACCACCTCGATGACTTCCGAGACCCGCCCCGCCTGTTACCCGGCCATCCCGACGGCTTTCGCGAGCTGCCTCTGCCGCACCACCACTTCGCGGGCCACGGCGGTGGGCCACTTCCGCCGGCGCCGCATGTGATGGCGGTACTGGAGGAGCGCCTCGCGCTGGAGATCAACGAGGCGCACGCGCTGCTCGGCCAGAACCAGAGGCTGGCCGCGACGCACGTGGCGCTGGTGCAGGAGGTCTCCGCCGTGCGGCACGAGCTTGGCCGCACCGCTCGCGGTGTTGCCGCTGCCCAGGATGAGGGCGATCTCCGTCTTCGCGAGGTGCGGCTGCTATATCATGAGCTCCGATGTGCTAAAAGCATCTTTCTTTGCGTGCATTCATAATTTTGGTGCAAAACTAGAACTAATTGCCTATCCCTACTTGAAGCAACCCACAAAATTTAACCCAGGCCAAGATGCTCCGCTGATCTGTGAGGATGGATGTCCATGAGAAATTTAAACGTCTACCTTATTTTTTGTTGCAATTTTAGGGCTAAACTTTAGTTGTTATTCTTGTAGTTTGTATTGCAGTTGATCTATTTGAAACATTTATGCAAACTCACCTAGCATCGTCTATTTTCCGCTAGATTCAATACCATATCTGGATTTTAAATATGGCAAAATTAGGTGTTCTACACTCATTGGGCAGCATGGAAACTCACCGGTTAGCTTCTAGTCCACCAAACTTGTGGGAGGATAGCCCAACATGCATGGGTGCCTGTATTATGCTGTATTTTCTTATTGACTAACATGTGTAAAAGACGAAGTCAAGAGATAGAGGGAGGGAGGGAGGGTAAAAAAGACGTTAAATACGTCTCGTTTTGCAGGCATTGGCCTCAAAAAAAGGGAGCCACCACCTTTCTTTTCTTGTTTTGTCGGTTAGTGTTAGTCTCCATGCGCTCCTACCCCATCTACTGATGATGCTTGGAGCTTGACAGTACCGATGCTATGGCTGAAGGAGGTGTGCTAAGTCACAATTCTAGAATCCCAGGTGCTGAATTCTCTATGTTTGCAAGGTGAACCATTGAATACCAATGTTTGGGGCAGACAATTTGCCGCCTTGCAGTCGGTTAAATCATTCAGATCTCCTTTACTTTGAGCTCAGCTCATCTTCCTTTTCTTCCACTTGCATGTACACAAACAAGTGAAAGCGATGATAAGGCAGAAAGGGAGTGAATATTGGGTGAGAGGGTGTCAATGTTGACGACCAAAATTTTCCCCTTTGTCTACTATATTTGAACAAAAAAATTTGTTACAAGGGGAAAACGGGTCATTTCACTTTTGTAAATGTGTTATACAAGCCAAATACTGTGAATTCATGCTCCTACACAAATTGGGTCATTTCCCCCTAGTTTTTTTGGTGCAGACTGTAGTACACATCTTCACTTGTCATGCAACTGATGTGAGTTGTGTCAATTTCCAATCTTGCTGGGTGCCACATCCAATTTAGCATATCATAGATAATTTGTGTGATTCAGATAGATCACGGAGCAACCAATTGGAAGACAGAAGCTTATTCTATATAAATGTTGTGTTCACAGGAGTTCTGCAGTACTATCATCATGTTCAAAGTGGCTTAAGCTTATGCATTCAGCCAGCCTATCCATTTAGCGCCACACACAGTTAACTTCAGCTCAGTCAGCTTATTTCATTTCTTTGATCTGAACTCTTGCAACTTCTGCTGGAAATCCGTCTTTCCTTCCTGCATAAAGTATGATATTACAAGCATGTATGATGGGGTTTTCAATTTTTCTAATCTATGCATGCTAGCATGCTTTTTCTTTTTTTGAGGAAGCTAACATTCTTATCCTGTTCTAGTATTTCTCCCCATTTTATAGCATAATGTTATGTGAACCACCTTTTGTGTTTAAAGAGATAATTCTTTGCATATAGTTTGCATGCAAAACTAAACCAAGCTTATTTTGTCACAGTTTTAGGTCAAGGTTAATATTTAATTTGATTGACAGTTTCTTGAATTAGTTGAATAGGTTGGTTAATAGTTCCACTTATGTAAAGAAAAGTTTATGTGTATTTATTATTCTTTGGATTGAAGGTCTATGATAGGTTAATGAAGATGGAAGCAGAGCTCCGAGCGGTAGACGAAATGAGAGCGGAACATGCACAGGTTCATCTGGACATTCAAAAGTTGGGTGCAACAAGGCAAGAACTCATGAACCAGGTCCAGGGGCTCACACAGGATTTGGCTCGTTCGGTAGTGGACTTGCAACAGGTTGCTGCACTAAAAGCTGAGATCCAGCAGATCAGGCATGAAACACAACATTTGAGGTAGATCCCTGTATATCTTGCATGGACACGTTCCACTAAAAATATAAGGTATATAGATTTTCAACGTTTTTGAAAATATTAGGTATGCATGTGAATTCATTGATGTTTTCTCTATTCTCTGATTTATCTGTTCTCCCTAGCCAGCACTTATGAGGAAACATTAGCTTGCTCATATTTCCTTTTGCCATTCACTTGGTCCTATAACTGGTGATGTCTTATCATGGGATTCAATTCAATTTCAATTGTCCCTGTAGTAATAGAGAGAAAGGTGAAGTTGCAACTTGCAGCAACAAAGCCTTTGCTTTCTTCTGCAATCTCATGTGGTACATATTTATGACTTGACCTACAGATCTGGTATTGAGCTTGAGAAAAAAGGATATGCGGAGAGTTATGAGCAGGGACAAGAGATGCAGAAGAAATTGATTTCAGTGGCCTCTGAAGTGGAGAAATTTCGAGCTGAGGTTGCTAATGCTGAGAAGAGATCTCGAGCTGCTGTCTCTGCTGCCAATCAAGGTACTTACCAAAATTTAGATGTGTATTTTTCACTTATTAGCCGAGCGCCCATGCATTGCTACTTGTTAAAGTTCCCAATATATCAATGTATGTAGATCAAATAAAAAGTGATTAAAAACTTACCAAACACCAAAAGTCATATGTGAATAGAAAGCTTCCTGTAATACCAACGAGACAAGTAAGAGTGCAGAGATACTTTCTATGACTTTATCTGTCTTTGTAGAATTAGAGGTGACTTATATTTAGAAAGATGACCATGTCCATTATCAGCCACCACAGTTAGTTTCCTTTTGCTTTAATAGTAGTAATATTGTCTTTGTTCTAGTTAGTAGTACTATTACTATTCCGAATCATTATAGGGCAGGGTATATTAACAATAGAATTAGCCAGTGTTCGGATAATGTTCCATTAGATGCTACCAGAATAATCATAATACGGGAAATTTATATGCTAAAAGAAAAGCAATCTGCAGCCGAATACTGGAAAAATCACTATCGTCCTTTGTTATCTACTATCTAGGGAGTCGGTGTCATTCATTTTGCCTTATCATATCTTCCCATCTACAAAGTCACCGATGAGAAAATAGATAAAGCAAAAAGGACACCTTAGTATTTTGAAATTTTAGACGGTTCAAACAAAAGAACCTGATTTATAGGTTAGTTCATGTATGTATGATGTGGAATATACTTAATGATGCACCCATTCTGCAGGTTACATTGGAAGCTACGGAAATCCGAATGCCAACTATGCTGCAAACCCTTATAATGCTGGATATAATATGAATCAAGTATGTCTTCTGCTTTGTTTCTGTAATGTTTTTATCTCCACATTCTTTTATCTTCATTTCAAGCTGCCTCTCAAAATCACTTATTTTATCACATTTTTTTCAGGCAAATGCTGCTGATCCTGCCCCCCAGTTTGGGCCTGGTTCAACGCATGGTTCCTGGGGTGCCTACGATGTGCAGAGAGCTTCAGGACGGAGATGAATACTAACATCAATTTTTTTCTGGCCCAGTCATCAAAGTATAAACATAGTTTCTGGCACAACCAAATGACTTCCGGGCAGCATTTAATTATGATGTCTGTTGTGAATGCTGTTTATTGGCCCTAGTTCGAGTAAAGTAGTGTCTGTACATGTGACAATAATCTTGTAACACTGATAACATATTGCAGAATTGTATCCTGTGCGCCAGGGCCGTTTCACTTGATATGTGTTGTCGTCATTATTTTGTTTGAGGCATGCATCTAAGCATATTCATTGTCGTAAATACATCCAAATTTGGACTACGAAAAGTTGAAACAATGCGACAACCTTGCCTATCGCAAATACATTTATTCTGATGTCGCGTGATCATTTTGGCACTGCGAAACCGTATATTCGTTCATATCTGCGTGCATTGCACCGTATATGTATGATATATATTTTGCCCTTCTGATACACGTTACCTCCTGCTGCGTGCGTTGGAAAACATGAGGTAAAGTAGGGGCACGACAGACTAACGACGTCACACTTATATCCGGCAGCGGTCTCCTGTTCTTTTTTTTTTTGGTTCCGAGATGCCCAAAACATGTGGCAAAGTCCATGATATATCATATATGATTGCAACTCAAAACTCCATGATATATGTTTGCAACTCAAATTATACATAATCACCATTTTTCCGATATAATGTGATTAAATTGTCTTTGAATTTTTTGGAGGACGAGGGTATAGTGCGGTTAGCGACCTCTGCAGACTTGGGGCAGTTTTTCAGTAATTAACAGCTTAACTACTTATTAACAGCTTAATGACTTATCTTAATGCAAAAAGAGCATGCATTTTAGTTTTTTGGGTTTGTTTGTTCACTGTCTTGAAGGTATGTCCCAACACTTTTAAACGAGATGAATCTGAATCTTCAATATATCTCGAGAAACTCTCAAAGTTCAACCATTTCATCCATTCAAATTAGTACAAAAGAACAGACCCTTAAAAGACCAAAGACCAAGAATCTCACATGGGAAAAAAGAATTTTGCAGTTTTGAGTGGACGGCCAGACCCTGGTCCACAGACAATAATCAGATACAGCACGAAATAAAACCAATCGATAAGTGGCATATTGGCGAAAGAATTTACTGCAGAACTCCCTTTACATTTCAAGGAAAAATTGCAATCGGACAAGCTCAGTCTACCATGTCGTCAGATGAGGCGCACACATAGTACATTGATAATCCATATATGCAACTAACGTGTTCAATGAGTGCAGCTGCGCAAGCATGCCCAATAAGGCTGTGTAAAAAATCACCATGGGATGTAAAGATACACACACACAAAACCGGTCATAAGTTACATCTTACAGCTACTCCAAAAGCATCCTCAATTCACAGTCTAAGCTGCCTATGTCAGGCAAATCGAATTGGAGAATAGCAAGTAGCAACTTGCAAGCATTGGTTTATGCTTGCGGGAAGACTTTATTTGGCGGGATATTTTCGCGCCTCTCTACATAGGCAGCTGGAAACCACCCACCCTTCCCTCTGCATTCTCCTTCGGCCCAACCATTTGGAGCAATCTGGTGCAGTAACGAAAAGAATGATTAGATGAACATATAGTAACTAGAGTGTTACTGCACTAGACAATCTATCAAAGACCTTTACATATAATATTTTCCGTTGGACAGACTGATCCATCCATGCAATGCTCTCTCCCTCATTTATCCATCTCAGTAAGCCTAGGCCCTAGGCAGTCACAAACTATCTCCTCATGAGGATAAATGTGCCTATAGTATATACTAATTGGTCCTCACCTCTATGGTGGGATGGTTTCGTGTAATTTGTGAACAATATTTCTTCAAGGCAGTTACAATTATATTTCACAGATGAATAGATTATCAGCACACCAACCTGACGAACAACAACATAATCACCAACAATTAAGCTCAGTTCATTCTCTGCCGTGCCGTTGAAGTTATGCACAGCCTGCAGAAACAAAAAGAAATGGTAAACATAATACAGAAATAAGATGTAGTTTCTCTGTATTTTCAGTCACTCGTTTTCACCTCAGCAAGGAAGTACTGGGCCTTTTCAGCGCGCTTATGAGAAGGAATAGTAGGTGGTGCAGATTCTCTCTTTTGCTTCTCAGAGGACATCTATGAAGCAGAATAAATAAAAGAATAGAAATGGAAGTGATACCAACAACCTAACATAGATAAGAAAAGTGAAAACTCTACCTCAGCTTCAACATCATCAAGTATAGCAGCTAACCTCAAATGGAATAACTTTTCTGCTTCTACCTTCAATAGGAGAAGGGGCAAAAAATAATAAATAATTTACCGGAACAAAATAACATAAATAGATGAATCATATCTCATGTTCAGCAATCTTACCATGCCAACCAGTCGCTGAAGTGATACCCGTTGCTGCTGAGATTCTACAGCAGAAAGTGCAGCAGCTGCTTCCTTACCTAACACAGCCATGCTTGCTTTGTGCTCTATCATTTTAGCTTCTGACTGTTGAAGTTTTGTGGTGTGCTCAGCAATTGGAGCTTCTCTTACCCGCGCCTTCCTTCTAGCAATTTCAGCTGACTGTTCGAAAAAACAAGTAGGATCAGGGTGCTAGAAGTAGAAATAACTGGAAATTCCCTGTTTGTAGCAAAGAATCAAGCCACCACTACATACAAGGATCTCTGCTTCATGTCTCATTCGGCTATATCGTTGTGCAAGACCACGAGCATCTTCCAGGGGAGTACCCATAGCCATTGCCCTCAATGGGTCTATAGCCTGAAATGCCAAATAAATGGAAGAATACTTGTAAATTAAAATTGAAGTACCTTACATACTAGTAATCTTGCATTTCTTTCATAATGTCATATATTTCAGAAGGCTGATGTCATGTGCACGTGGGCCCCAACCATCATAGGTTAAGTAGAGGTGAACAGTACCCCGCGCGGTATTGTAGCTCGTGAATCACTTCTGTTTGGTTAGGATAAGATTAAGTTAATTCTGTTTAGATAAGATCATATCTATTAATAATGTTGAGTTGTTAGGAGGCCGCCCTATATAAAGGATTAGCCGGTCATCTTATTAAAACAAGCAAATAAAGAATAAATTCTTATGATAGATCCCCTTGCGGGCATTCCCTCCCTCCCATCTCCTAGATCTGATCGTCACATCTGGGATCAGAGCAAATTGTTGTCAGCACCATGGCTCGCGACAATGGTTTTGGTCGTTCCAGCCCTACGAGAATAGCGGCCGCAACCTATGAGAGACTCTTCACGGAGCTTGCAGATGCGTTTCGGATGCTCGTGCCAAGGACAGAGAAGGAAGCCGCAGCTAAGGCGCAAGAGGAAGTGAATGCAGGCGCTTGCGATTCCACCTCTGACGACACTGCCACACGAGTAGATCTGAAGGTGTTGGAGATCCAAGAGGCGCATGGCATCCAGGGCATGCTGCGGCGGCAACAACGACAGCGTCAGCGGAGTCGCAGCTCAACAAGATCCGGCGCAAGTCGTCCTAATAAGGCATGATTGGTAACTAGGCGGCAAAGGGCAATGACACCGCTGCAACGCCTCTAGGTTGGGTGGTGACAAGCGGCGTCGATACGTTGTGCTCGACGCTATTCCGTGGCGGCGCGGATCCAAGGAAAGCGTGAACTCGCCGTGTTCAGGCGCCCACCTTTGTACAAGCCGCGACACCATCTTCTCCCAAGGGTGCCGACCGACACGAGCTGTCTCGCGACGGGCGGTGAAGATTTCATGTGCACGTGGATGCCAACCGACATAGGTTAAGTAGCCCACAAGCATAAACAGTACCACGAGTACCATAGCGGTGAACAGCGACACAGGTTAAGTAGCTCACAAGCATAAACAATACCGTGAGTACTGTGGCGGTAAACAGTACACCGCACGGTATTGTAGCTCGTAAATCGCTTTGTTTGGTTAGGATAAAATTAAGTTACTTTCGTTTAGACAAGATCAATATCTATTAGATAAGGTTGAGTTGTTAGGAGGCTGTCCTATATAAAGGACTAGCTGGTCACCGTATTAATCAAACAAATAAAGAATAAGTTCTTATTTGCTCCTTTCGCGCCACGCGCAGTGCTGCCGCCGGCGAGATCCCATTGCTGGCGTTCCCTCTCTCCCATGTCCCAGATCTGATCATCACAGCTGAGCTCAGATTTACACACAGAGGCTACTCCGATCTAATTATGAGACAGTTACCTCTAAGTGAGAACATAGATTAAACAAGGGAAATTTCACCTTTTACAATCAAATACCATTTTGGTTTGAATCATGTTTCGATTTATAGGGTAAGCTGGACCTACAATGATTTAGGTAACCTAACCAAAAAAACTTTTGATAGTTTGGTATGTTCGGCTAAGCAGAACCAACATGAATCTACCAAGGGAAAGTACCGAGCCATAGAATGCTAAACAGGGTGCACATAAATAAGTGTCAACGTTATAACAAAGCAAGATACTTCATCAATGTGGGAAACTCAAAAAAGCAGTCCAAAGAATTAGTTACCTGTGAAGATAAAATTCTATTAAAATCTTCATATTCTTTTTCAACATTTCTCAAAGCACCTCCATACAGAGAAGTTGCTTTTGTGAGGGCTTCACTAGCATTATTTTCCCCTCCATATCTAAAGCAGTCCTCAGAAAATTTTGTTCCTGCGAACAAAAGAAAGAACAGGTGAGGCTAAGGTCTGATGACCGCAATAGATGTTCAATTTGGGGGACTTCACTACTGAAGAAATAGCAATAAATGCAATAAATAAATAAATAAAGACAAAGTAGCACTCATTAATTATTCTGTCACAATGTTATCATAATGCTGTAGGTACAAGAAATTTAAAATGGAGAAAACATCATAAAAGACTGCTTTATAAAAAATTACTGATTATACGAATAAAAATGTACTATGAGCTATTAATCAGGGGCATACTATCCTAGGTAGGTACACCACACACATGGAATTTCTCAATATAGCACATCTTACAGTAATTACTTGAGGGTAAACATTCTACTTTCAAATCCTCATTAATGGTTACATTTCCACCGTTGGGGGATATATATAAAGCGATCAATGAAAAGTAAGAATAATTTTCCTATCCTATGAGGACATCTGAGCTGAACAGAATAAATCAACAGGATGGGGACATGAACCACCTACCAACTTCAACATGCTTGCTTCCAATAGACACAAAGCCTTCAGCTGCTCGAACTATGTCCTTTTGGAAATCCTGTTAGCATATATGGTGACCATACCAACTGACAACGAAACTCAACTGCATCGCACAACTGTGCAGTCCTGCCCTTATACTTAAGAACTTTAAGACACAGTCTAATGAGCTAAATGTAATAAGATATGTTGAAAATGATATTACACTCGGTTTAGCATTATATATAAAAGCTGGCAAAAATATGTGATTGCAACATTATTTTGTAGCCAGCTGTTCACATTACATAGGTACTAGCTGAGTGCCCATGCGTTGCAACAGGAACTCAAAAGAGAGTGGCATATTTTATAACTATGTGGCAGGTATCTATTTTTGCTTCATGCACATTTTTTCAAATTCAGTTACATGTAGATGTGCACATTACATCACCAACTTAGTAACTAAAATTACAAATGCCTTGGTTATATTCTGTACACAATGAAAAAAATTCTAAGATGCCTGGCAGCGGCTCTGGAAATCAGGGGCGGTGCAGTGGTGCTGTGTTGTGTGGCACAATGGAGAGGGAGATCAGGGGTGGCACGGATAGGGATGGCGGCTGGGAGTGGAGTGGTGGGAGGCGCAATTGAACCGAGCAGGATAATAGGATCTTGACAATAGAGGTGTTGGAAAACTGGGTAAGGGTGGGAGGGAAAAAAAGGAATTCAAATTTTTTTGAAGAGAACGTATCACCGTTTACCACCACTAGAGACTTTTTAACAGTCGAGATTTATGCTACGGCTACCTGTAAGACTGCAACCCTCCTTTTCTTACCCTTCCAGAACGAGTAGAAGTGTACAGTTTATCAAGCAGTTGATGTCTTTGTAATTCAGCCTCATCAATTACAACAGCATCTGAATGCTCATAACCAGTAGTACTGAATTGCTTTATGACAGCCTGAAAATTAAAAGACATACTTGTGTAAGCAACGCAACTAGAAGAGAAATAAATAACCTGGAAGAGAGCAACTGCAGAACTAGTAGAAATATCCGGAAAAATTGCTAGTTTTAGGACAGCAGCATGATCCTATAGGAGAAATCTGTATCAAATTAAATCTCTCTATGTTCCATATTTGCACTATGACAGTTGTTGTATTCAATTGGATAATGCAAACCAAATGAGTTGCGCAAACAACACATACTCATATTATAGAACATAAATAGACCACTGACGCTTTATAAGCATGTGTTATGCCCATTACAAACTTGTGTTAGATAATCTATTTTGTCCCTGCATTTATGTCCTCAAGTTTATCTATTTCTTCAACAATTAACAGAAACATATGATATGTCCTAAAAATAACTACTGGTAAGGCTTGAAAAGGAAAACATGAAGATGCCAATAACAATGCAAAGAAGTTCCATTAGTACTGGAATATATAGTAGTGTGGTAATTTTGGCACTGATGTTATGCTAGACACAGAGAGCCAACAAGGAACACTCTTAACTGTCAGAACATACTAAATAACAATAATCAAGTTTGACCAAATACAAGAGAAATCCAAAAGGAGGACAGTTCATGTTATAGCAATTACAGTCATTAAATTTAAGGGAACATTGCATTAGAGAATCTCTAGCAGGTTTCTAAAATACTAAAACACTATTGCGGACAGTCTCAGCCTCTATACCCATCCAGGAGGGTCTCTATCTCAGTCTCTAAATTTAGAGACTCTCTCCAGACTCTCTATATTTACAGACTCTCCAAAGAATCTATATCTTTTCGAGATAGGGACTCTGTTGGAGATGATGGAAATATAGGAAACGAATAGTGATTTAGAGAAGGGATATAGAGAATGAAATATAGAGATCCTGCTGGCAATGCTCTTAACATCTTTCCAAAAAAATACTTGGAAATCAAGTTAAGTGGATTTGCACATATGTGTCTAAAATAAACATATAAATTGGCAATTCCTACTTCAGCGAGGACTTCCAAGGTCTAATCACAAAGTGATAAAAAAAAATATGTACTCGTATGGAGTTTTGTATAATCGATGGGCTATCCGCCATGAGAAGTAGAATCACCTGGTTTGTCCATATCACACTTCCGTTAAATAAATAAAAAGAGCTTTTGCTCCCGAACAATTGCGCGACTATGCATTATTAAAGGCAACCTCCATGCTTGTAATCCGAACACGGAATCTCAATTTTTCCAAAGCCATGGAGCCAAAATCCGCAATTGCAGCTCCACATTACAACTACGAATCTACGATGAACAAACAGCTAATAGAAGAACAAAGCAAAAAAAAAAAAAGATAAATTGCTGACCATCTCTTCGCCTCGCACCCCCATCCGCAACCCCCGCGAACAGATCCAGGCAACCCCAAACAACCGCGACGCGCAGCTCAGCAACCCAATGAGACAGACCCACTAACCACAAAACCGCCAGATTCCTACGGCGGCGAGCGATCCATCCATCTCCCGGCGGCGAAACAGGACGACGAAATCTCGCCCATTTCTTGAACATCGACGAGCAATCCTCCCGCCGCCCCTAGCAAAGGCGCATCCGCGAGACAAGAGGGATCGGATCTGGGGTTGCCAACCTGCTGCTGCTTGGCGACCTGCTCCTTGAACCTGCTCGCCTGCTTCCTCAGCGCCTCCATGCCTAGCTCGCTCGCGGTCGCGGAGAAGCTGCAGTCGCCAGCCGCTACCCGAACACGAATAGCTACCGGATCAGAGGCTTCAGAGTTCAGAGCGTGGCCTCACTCACATCCCCTTGTTGCCTCACAGACGGCCCACGAATTCCCTGAGCCCAGCCCATATGTGGCCTGGCCCATTATCAAATGGATAGGCCCATCTAAGACCCGCGTTTCGAAGCAAGGTTGCAATTCAAAAACTTTCCCCTTCTCCGGCGCTCCGCTCCACTACTCCCCACGGCTACACAGGAGAGAGAGAGAGAGAGAGAGCTCGCTGCTCGTGCTCGTTCTCGTCGCGCTTCGGGGGCGATCGCCGCAGGGATCCAGAGGTTTCCGCCGCCGGAGATGGTTCTGCTGGACCGCACGCCGGCGGCGGGGGCGTCGGCGGCTGCGCAGTCCTCCTCCAGCCCGCTCTGGAGGTCATCGCCTAGGGTTCAGCGGGAGACCGCGTCGCCGCCCTCCGATCCCATCCTCCCCTACCTCAGGTGGCACCAAGTTTCCCTTCGGATCTAATTTTCTACTAGCTGCGTACACCTGTGTGGGATTTCGCCTCAGCCGCGTGTGGCGGTTCTTGTTTTATGCGATGCGTGTCGTAGTGTGATTTCGCCTTCGGTTTGTGCATAGGAGCTCAATGTATCTGGCGCCTTTTGTTTCGCCTTGCCTATTTGAGTAGATGAATGCATTTTTTTTCATGCTTATGCTAGGTATTCGTGTGCAATGTATGTTCATACGAGCTTGATGTGTTCGCATGCTGGCTGGTGTGCACTCTGCAGTGGTTGCGCCCCTCTATGGTCATTTTAGATTTTGGGTTTGTACTCAGGTCGATCAGCAAGGCCATGGATGAGCTCGGGGTAGCCCCAAATTACGACAGAGCAGTTCTTGAGCGGATCAAGATTTACGTCACGGAATGCATTGATAAATACGGGGACGATTACCAGTACTCCACTGACCCCCGCCTCCTCAAGATCTGGATCCTCTATGTAACCGATTTGTTTTGAAGTATCATTTCTGATGCAACCCATATTGGTTGTCTTTTACCTTTTTCTGATCTTCTCTGTGTTATTTTGGTTATTTTAGGCGGACGCAATTGGTGATTTTGACAAGGTGTATAAGCAGTTGGAGGAGAAAAGAATGTTTTTGGAGCATGCGCTGCTCTATGAAGCATACGCACTGTTTCTCTTTTCCAAGGGGAAAGTGCTGGAGGCTGACAAGGTGTATGTTGTTGGCATTGCCAGGTTAGTATGTGCTGAACATATTTTTCATATATGTTTATTTTTAGCAGCTACATCCTGAGGTTGCCATCATGCAATGTTGATGTGATGGTGAATTATGGCCTGTGCCTCTTTGGCTCAACCAGGAAAGCTGAGCCACTTGATCATTTGAAGAAGATGCATGTGATATTTTTGAAACATTTGGAGAAGATTGTAGAAGAAGCAAATGCTGATGCGCAGGTATGATAACAACATGGTGAAATCAAGATATTTGTAGCCATGGATAAATTGATTTCCACACTTTGTAGTATTTGAGCTATGGTTACTACGCTAACAGTTCTGTCTTGTTATAGTTCTCAGCAAACACATTTTAAACTGCTGTCCAAACAGAAAAGCATACAATTGTATAATTTCCACATGTCCACATGACTAGTAGTATTTGAGCTATGGTCACTAGGTTAACAGTTGTATCTTGTTAGTTGAGTTCTCAGCAAACACATCCTGAGCTGCTCCAAACAGTAAAGTTTTTGTAATTTAAATCATGTCCATACATTACTTCCCATGTTTATGATAATTGGTCGAATATGCATTCACTAGCTTTCTATAGTACATCATATATTTTCTTTTGCCTTGTAGAGTTCATGGGAGTCTTTACTGTATACAAAAGGGATAGTAATGTTGGTAATTTTTTTGTTAGCTCTAAACTAGGTGCAAATCATCAATATTCTTTGTCATGTGAACATGTGGAATAAGTGCACAAGTCTTCTTCAGCATGCCTTAAGCATTACGCTTCTCATATATAAACTATTGTTATGGGGTTCATACATATATTAATATATATCTCCTTATTTGAGCTAACTCAAACTGCCTTAAGGATTTTGCCATGTAAGTTGGTTTATTGAGCCTATAAGCTATAGGTCTAGTCACCGGTGGGCTAGCTTATAGGATAAATCGAGCTAACCCTGTTATTCCGTCTGTATTTCTGGTGACCCTTTACATCATATACAAGCACATTAAGGATTCTTCTTGTTTTTCATATTTCTTGCATAGTGAAATACTTGCTTGTCCAAATGGTTATCATATAATAGTATAATTGAAAATTGCCTACGCATTTCTATGCCTGTGCCTGTTCATCATGTCTAATCTGCATTATGTTTTCTTCAAGAGTCTAATATAGCTTGGAGTTGGATGGGCCTGCTTGCAATTATTGTGGCTATTCCGAAAATTACATTCCAGCTGAGCTAAAGGGCTTCCAGCTGAGCCTAAGATCTTTAGTCTTGGGCTGTTTGTGGCATCTAAGACATTTGTCAAATCAAATAATATCCTAGCTGTCATTTTCCTTGAATTGAGATAGGCTAATGCCTGTTTTGACATGGTTTAAGGATGCCATAGAGTAAATTTTTTTGACACATCACATGATAGTACAATCAAGAGTATAATACATAGATGCCATTATGAAGTTGCATTTTAACATAAATTCCATCACAAAGTCTTTTTGGGCGTGTTTGGTTTAGGACCGGAGCTCGCCGTGCCAAACAAAGGCTCTCCTCACCATTTGCGCTCGCAAGCAAGCGTGGCGAAGCGATTTGCTTGCATGCGCGCTAAGCGCTTAGCGCACAAGTCGTTGTTATGCGCCCATGATTTGGCGAGGGCAAGGCGTCTGCGGGCAACGCACCAAACGGTGGCCAAATTCGATGGCGTGCCGATCAAGGTTCTTAAAGCGGCAAGGCGAGGTGCGGCGTTGCACCACCTTCCAGCCGCCTAGGCGCTTAAGGCGCGCGGCGAGGCGACGCCATACACACATCCTAATCCCAAAATTTAGTAGCACATACATGCCTTGCTACTCTCAATTCTTGAATCAAACTAGCTAGTCAGCAGACCCAATCTTATTTTGGCCCACCCAACAACTCTCAACTAACCCTAGTGCCACTTATACCCCATTTCTCTCTCTTCTCTCCCACATCTAGCCACCACTAGAGGCTACCCAGCTCCCATCGCCTCCTCCCTCTCCTTCCCAGACAGTGCCTCCTCCTCCTCCCACTGACGCCGCCTCCTCTCTCTCTCCCTCTCACCTGGCGACGCGGCGCCTCCTCCTCTCCTTCCCAGACAGCGCCGCCTCCCTCTCCTCCTAGCAACACGGCGCCCATCATGGAGGGCTAGAGCTCGGCAGAGAGGCACCAGAGGTGGCGGCGCCCACTGCAGAGGCTTAGAGCTCGGCGGAGGAGAGAGGTGGCACCCTGGCCAGCAGCGCGGAGGAGGCAGGAAGCACCGGAGCAGAGGCGGATGTGCGGCAAGGCGAGGTGCGGCCGTGGCCACGTGGACGCCCAGCCTTATTCACCGCCTTATCGCCTAGGCGACGCCTTAAGAACCATGGTGCCGATGACCGCGTTGGCGAGCGTGGGCGGCAAACCAAACACGCCCTTAGGTCAAAGATGCCATTTTAAACTAAGAACGTAGATAGATGCACAAGCTTAAAATACAGTCCAATGTACGGTTTAACGAATTGGTCCTGTGTGTCATATTCTCACCTTCTCCTCGTCTCTCCGGCCCCTTTCTCTATGACGGCCTTTTCGTCTCTCTCCAGCCCCCGCTCTCTACCCCGCCAGTTTCTTCCAGCCGTCGCCACCGTCGTGCTACCGTCATGATGACAACGCGCCTCCTGTACTGCCACTCCGGTAAGCGCTGCCTGGCCCCCATGCCACCGTCATCGACTCCTTCGACGAGTGCTACCTGCTGCAAGCCGCCGCCGCGGGCTTGACGATGCTTGTGTGTGCGCTGCTCTTGGCGGACCTCAACTGCTTGCCGTCCTACTGCGATGTGGGTGACCCGATGGACATGGAGGCTGGGACACTAGCCGTCGCTCTCATGGTTGTCAAGGCAGTAAAGCGACCTGCGGCGTGCTAGGACCTTTTTACCTTTTAAGCACTTAAGGCGTAAGGCGAGGCGACTTCATCGACACATATATAAGACGAATAAAAGCAACCAAATTGCAACATAATAAGATAGTTCACACCACATAGTTTTAAGGCATAGTTCACAAAATAACATAGTTTCGGTGCTTGTCCCTTGACCATCACTTGCCATATCCACTGCTTGACCTGCACATTTGCAAATGGTAGATGACACAACCATCAGCAGCAGCAGTAGCATACAAGCACATAAGCATCACTAGCAGTGTATGCGTGTAAGCAGCAGTAACTCAACTCACAGCCATACACAACTCACATCGATTGAGCCACACACGCACGACACAACTCACACGGCGGCGGTGGCTCAGGCGGACGTGCTAGGCGGCGATGCGGCGTGGCCGGCGGCGCAGATCGGGCGGTGGCGTCACGGATCTGGTAGCAGCGGCGCGGATCGGGAGGCGGCGGCGCAGGTGAAGGAAAGGAAGGAGAAGGGGAGGAAGGGAGACGAACCTGTTGGTGGCGGCGGCGCAGATCGGGCGGCGGCAGCGGCGATGGCGGTGCCGACGAGCCTCCTCTAAACCCCCGGTCCGGCGCCTCCACTTCTCTTTGGTTCTTTACTTTGGGGCCACTAGGGTTTGCCTTTTGCGGATTAAAACCTGCTCATTTGGATCAGACATGTATGGCGGCCGCCTCGCCTCGGACGCCATACGGACGCCATGGACTACATAAGGAACGCCATAGGCTAAAAATGTAAGGCGTCCGCTAAGGCGTTCACCTAAAACCTCTTTACCGCTTAATGGACGCCTCAACCACCATGGTCGCTCTGCACATTAGGCGGGGAAGGAAAAAGGAGGAGAAGGGAGGAAGGAGACGAACTTTGTTGGGGCGGCCTTGATCGGGCGGCGGCGGCAGGCAGCGGTGCCGACGAGCCTCCTCTAAACCCCGTCGGCGCCCACACTTCTCTTTGGTTCTTTACTTTGGGGCCACTAGGGTTTGCCTTTTGGGGATTAAAACCTGCTCATTTGGATCAGACATGTATGGCGGCCGCCTCGCCTCGGACGCCATGGACGCCATACGGACGCCATGGACTACATAAGGAACGCCATAGGCTAAAAATGTAAGGCGTCCGCTAAGGCGTTCACCTAAAACCTCTTTACCGCTTAATGGACGCCTCAACCACCATGGTCGCTCTGCACATTGGCTTGTCGTCCGCTAGCAGCACCGAGGCCTATCTCCTACCGGTGCTCACTAGCTGGTTCATCGCCGTTGTAGAGGGGCCGTAGCAGATAGAGAAGGCCCAAAGAAAGGGAGAGGCTGTTGGATTTGGGGAAGATGTGAGGGAGAGGCTGTTGGATTTGGGGAAGATGTGGGGTAGCTGGGAGGAAGAAGGTGAAGACGAGGGCATGACACATGGGACTCACTTGTTAGACTAGACTGTATATTGGATTGTATTTTGGACTAGTATACCCCAAGTCCTTAATGACATCTATGCACATTATCACAGTTTATAATAGCATCTATGACTTATAAGATTTTGCTGGCATTACATCGAAAGGCAACTCCATAATGGCATGTATGCAATTTACGCTACAATTAATCATTAAGTGATGATACATTGTACACATATCAATATATCATACACCCATTGCCCCAAAATAGTTGCATCACAGGTTTGACACACTAACCACAAGTACATTACATGCATAGCACTATCATGCTGCAATGTAACTGTAATTCATCCACACCAACATCACCCATGGTAGAACATGAAATGAACCTTGCAATTTGGCTGTAGTCAATGCTGAGTCGCTATGAGAAAAGCTCAACAAAAGAACAAACATAAGATGTGGAGATCCATGGAAGAAATGAAGAATGGTGAGAGGAGGGCACCTTATGAGAGGAGCATGGCTAGCGGCCAACATAGGGAAACTTTATGCTTCCTGCCTTCATGAGCATCAAGTGTGGCAACCGGTCCTGACCAGTTTAATCATAACATTGGTATGCCTGAGCAGGGACTTTTGATCATTTAAATAAACCTATGAGATCAAGAATGGTGAGGGGTGCGTGCCTTATTGGAATGTGATAGAGGAGACTAGGAGAATGGCTAGTGCCCAACATAGGAGAATTTTATGCTTCAAACCTTCATAATCATGGATCATGGAAACTGGACCAGACCAGGCTAATCATAACATTGGTATGCCTGAGCAGGTACTGCTAATCACTAAAAACAGCCTAGTTCGACTGGTCTTGGTAAAACTGACTGGTTTATCTAGTTTGTTTGGTCAAAATGTTTGGACTTTCCTTCAAGCAAAATGAGCCTTTATCGCTTGTTTGGTTTTCCCGGTTGAATAATGGCTTCGTCTAGTTTTTTGAATTCCGCTACTTGGTAGTTTGTGCCTATACACTGGTTTTATGCATTTGTAACATCTATTTCCACTTTTTTCCATGATAATTAATTTGTAAGTTTATTGGGAAACTAATAAAATAATGCTCCAACCCTGTGGCGTGTGGTTTGCGGCACACTAAGCACCTGATTTTAGAAAAAATAACACACTTCTGGTCGATTAACTTGGCTATTATGCTATGAGACGAGGAACATTTTTTTTATATTAGAATTGTCATAGCGTGGAATAAGTTAATGCCTTCTATTATGTCTTGGGGAAAGCTTATTATATTACATGGAGGAGAGAGCATCTGCATAGCTTTAGTGAATGGAGCATTATTACTATGGCGAAGGAGAAGCAGGACATACGATTTAATATTTTTTTACAGAGTAGTAAAGGCATATCTCTACCCAAGCTTGAGAAGAAACATGTGCAAAATACTGCTATATTTTTTCTTATATATAATATAGTATTGGTCATCATCACTATTTTACTATGGTGAATGAGAAGTGGTACATGATTTAATGTTTTGGTGCAGAGTAGTAAAGGCATAGCCCTGCCTAAGCTTGGGAAGAACCATGTACAAAATATTGTTATAATTTTTCTTATATATAATCTTATATTGGTCATTTTCACTATTCATTTTTTTACCCAGCATTGTGTTCATGCATATATTTGCTTAATGGCTATTGATCATCATGGTAGATGATTAACTGTTCTTTAATCCAAATGTGTTTGTCCTTGTCTTGTAGCCCAAACCATCAAAAAAACAAAAGAAGGAACTTAGTGTGGTAAATCCATGGTCCGAGTCTACTAGGAACAATCTCTTGGAGAACATTAACGGTGACTTCAAGAAGTTCCTTGTAAGTTAGATTTACTCTATATGGTTATCCATTGTTTTGGTCGACTCATCTTTGAGTGTTGCACAAATCCTTAAAACAGGGCTTTCATAAGAGCTACAAGGTCTACCCAGGAAAGGTGCCCTTAACTGCTTCACAGAATGTTTTGAAAAACAAGGTCATTGAGTTAGGTATAAACGGCAATTATTTTGTTATATAGTTTTACATGATTTTTTTCATATACTCTACATTACAGAAATATCCATCTTTTCAAGATTTTAATACTCTTGCAGGAATGACCACATAATGTTTTCACAGAAATAACCCTTTATTTTATTTCAAAAGATCCATTCATATCGTTGATATTACAATCCATTTTTGTTTCTGTCAGGTGGTAGAAAGTATGAGATCAAAGGTTCTCCTGGTTCTGGTGCTTTTGCTAAAGTATACAAAGCCAGTGTTGATGGAAATACAGAAGATCTCGTTGCTTTGAAGGTGAACCATTTTTCCATTGTCTACTACACTTTTCAGCTATGTTGCCCGGATACGGATACATGATATGGCCATACCGCGACACGACAATTTCTCAAAAACCCCAATACGAGATATACTTATGTATGTATATATATCAAAAATATTTTATCCTATAGGTGGATGTTCACCATTGAGGATCTTCGTCCATCACTTGAGTAGAGATTTGTGCCGGAGAGGGGTTTTCGTGGAGCTCCATCTGCCTTCTTCTCATGTAGTGCAGAGCATTCTCACATGCGTCACATCACATGCTCAGCTTTTTTGTTAGTGTGTAGAGTATATGTCAGTGTCTTTGGATTTTTTTACTTTGCATGCCTCAATGTTAGAGATGAGCGCCTCTCCTTTGTGGAAAAAAGGCTGCCGATGGAGGTACCAAGGAGGTATCGTAGAAGTATCACACAAGTATTGGGATTTAATTTATTTATTTGGAAAAGGGAAAGAGTTGGATACATGCTGATACGCATCCGGAGAGCATCTGGGTATCCAAGTGTCCGATACATATCGGGATACGGATATGGCAGTTTTGGGAAGTATCGGGTAATGTAGCTTTTCTTTTGTTTTGCTGTTAAACTCTTGTGTCTGTTTGCAGATTCAGAAGCCTGCATTTCCATGGGAATTTTACATGTATCGCCAGCTTGATATGCGTATATCAGATGCTGAGGTGCAAAAGTTCTTTACTAGAACACCATGATATTCATAGTTGTAAAATCATAGCAATTCTAAATTGCTAATATTATATTTTACTTCCAGAGACCAAGCTTTGGCTATGCGCATGAGGTCCATGTATTTGCTGATGTCAGTGTGTTGATTTGTGATTACCTACCATATGGAACTCTTCTGGTAATTGCTTCGCATGAATCAAAATAATTCTTTGTGAATATGCTCTAGTAAAACTGCATTTGCAATCTGTATGTCTGGATTAACTATGTTATTCATAAGATACAACTCTAGGTATTCCATGTTGCTAAGATGTGATGATACTAAACATTTCTTTCACAGGATGCAATAAATGCCCCTTTAGTTGTTAATCGCAATATGGATGAAGTTCTATGTATATATTACACTATAGAGATGCTGCGCATTCTGGAAATGCTGCATAGCGTTGGCATAATCCATGGTGATTTTAAGCCTGATAATATGCTTGTCTGCTATTCAAGGTAATGAATCAATTTACTACGCTGGTACAGAACCACCTCCCTCTTTCTCTGTTGCTCTACATTAAATGTAGGTAACATAGGATTATTTGTCTAGTTACTACTCACATTTTGCATTCAATTGAAAAAGGAGTATATCCATTTTACACCCCTACCCTATTGCACCAGAACTATAAATACCATACATTTAACTCCCTCAACTATGTAAACCAGACCAAATAATCCTTTTATGTGATTTTAATAGTGTTTTTGGCATTTCTAATTTGAATAAATCCATTTCACCCCCTTAAATTGTTGACAAAGTTAAACAACCCCCTGACCTGCAAAAGAATGTTCTAAAAATTATTCAATTTCTTAAGAACAATTATAAGAAAAGGTCAACATTTTAAAATTTTACTATCGATAAAGCTATATTGGACTTCTAATTGAAAATAGTCATTTAAAAATATTCTATTTCGTTTAAAAATTACCTGAAAATATATCCATAGATCCACTTAAAAGGTCTTTTGCTATCCAATAAACACCCTAAACTACAAAATGTTTTAATGGACTGTTTTTTAATATATATATTTTTTAAGAAATTTAATTTGTAAAATATTCTTGTGTACTTTTTTTTTGCAAAAGGGGCCAAACCCCAATTCCATTCCCAGAACAGAATTTACAAAGTTCAGGCACAAAACAGTAACAACACTCCTAACACATACAGTAGCCACTGACAACCAACATCATCTAGGATAAAACTACAAGATAGAAAACAAAACGAGCCCAACAATATTTACGGCCAACCACGAACTAAAATAAGAACCACCGGCCACCAAACAATACCAACCATTAACTCTTTTTCCCCTCCAGTTTTAAACTGCAACAAAAAGTGCAGATGACCACAAAAAACTCAAGCAATGAAACTTCTCCCAATCAGTCCGCCTTTTTTTTTTCCAAGCTCCTAGAATCCAGGAACAAGCATCCATCACGTTGATCCTTGGCCATCTTCTGGAGAACATTCTTTAGCAGATCCGCTCCCTATCCGCCTTCGGGTAAAGACCTGCCCAATAAGACACCAAAGCACATGCATAACGTAATATCGAAAAAGGAGTGTGCACAACACATCCTTGGAAACAACACTTGTTTTGCGCCAACCAGATGGCCCAAATAATAGAAAAAATGCACACCCCTGAAAGATGATTGCCTTCAGGCTAAACTTGATTAAACCATCTAAAAGTACCACCTAAGCTCACCGGTCATCTAGCAGACCGAAAGCAAAGAGCCACCACACTCCAAATCACTCGAGCAGTCGAGCAACGGAAAATCAAATGATCAGCGTCTTCAAAACAAGAGCAGAAAATACAAAATGGATTCCCATTCCAACCTCTATTAACAAGCTGATCTTTAGTTAAAATGGCTTCATAAAATACTAACCATACAAAGATTTTAATTTTCAGATGCACTTTAACTTTCCAAATCAAACTGGTCCATCTGAGGGAAGCACCTTCCATCCCACAGACGAATTCATACATTCTCTTAATTGAGAACCCAAATTTGATTTACCATCTCTCTAATTGAAAACATCAGACTACCCTGAAAAACTAACTGACCTGCACTCTGCAATCACCCGCAACCAGTTTGAAAGCAAATCTGGGCCAAGCCAACGTTTGAAAGAGAGATTCCACTCCATCTGTCTCGCCTCAAACACCGAGACACTTTGATAATCACAAATAGCAAACAAATATGGAAATCTAGATTTAAGTGAATAAGACCCGGTCCACACATCATTCCAAAAGTCAACTAGCTTGCCGTCACCCAAAAAAACCACCTTTTTACACAAATAAAAATCTCTTGTGACCATAATATTTTTCCAAACAGCCGAATCCTGAATTCTAGTTCTAATTTGTGATATGATTTTATTTTTAACATACTTATTTAACAAAAAATTTTTCCAAAGACTCCTTGTCAGAATCAATCTTCCACCACCATTTCGAAATTAAACTAATATTCATCTCTCTTAAACGACGAATACCAAGCCCTCCTACCCTCTTCGGCTTACACAATTTATCCCATCTCAGAAGATGGTATCTTTTCCTAGAACAATTACCTTGCCGAAAAAAGATCCCCTGATTTTATCTAATTTGTAAAGCACCATTTTGGAAAGCAAGAAAAGAGATATAAAATAAACAACCACACTACAAAGAGATGCATTCAAAAGAATAAGACTACCACCAAGAGATAAACATTTACTTTTCTAGTTAGCCAATTTCCTCTCCATCTTGGCCACCAAGAAACCTCAATCTTTCACTCTAATCTTTTGAATTCCAACAGGAACCCCTAAATATTTAATAGGAAAGATACCCACAGAACAGGTGAAGATTTCAGAATAGGTCACATCCATTTCCTCACCACCATTTATGGTGACTATTTCACTTTTCTCAAAATTAATTTTGAGCCCAAAACAGTTCTTAAAAAGAGCTAACAGAAGTTTCAAATTAATAGCACCATGCACTTCATGCTTAAGGCATAAAATAGTATCTTCTGCATATTGGAGATTCACTATTTCTGCCAAACTGCTGAACAGAGCATTTGCCTTTGCCAACTGAATCATTTTACTTAAACCATCAGCTAACAAATTAAAGAGGAGAGGAGACAAAGGATCCCCTGTCTGACCCCTTGATAGCTACTAAAATAATCACCAATCTTACCATTAATACTCACACTCAAAGTACCATTAGAAACAATCTTGATAATCCAATCACAAACAATGGGATGCAAACCACTTGAGTCCAGGCATCTGAATAGGAAATCCCATATAACTTTGTCATAAGCTTTTACAAAATCCAATTTAATCGCTACCTCACATATATTCTTTTGTCTTATGAATCACCTCATGAAGAACTAAAATACCATCCATAATATCCCTACCTTTCAAAAAAGCACTATGATTTTTTGAAATAATTCTATCAATCACCTTTTCCAATCTCACAGTTAACACCTTAGTAAACAACTTATAGATAGTATTTAAAAGGCAAATAGGTCTATATTGAGTAATTTTCTCCGCTCCATCACATTTTAGGAATAAGAGTGATAACCCCAAAGTTTAGCCTAGAAATATTTCTGTGTAGTTAGCAGGGTTTATTGTACTTTTCAATAATTTGAGGTGGGGGTAAAATGGACTCGTTCAAATTAGAAATGTTGAAACCTCCTTGTTGTATCATTTGCTCTCGTTGTCATAATTGTGTGTCTATGTGTGGGACTGTGGGGCGGGGAGGGGGTTGGGGTGCTGGTGGTGGGGTTGTGGGGGTTGTGTTATATGGTCCAAGGTGTAAAATGGTCTTATTCCATTGAAAAACATTCTGATTCGTGAAAGTCCCATAGTAATATTGTATTCTTGTTGCCAACTTTGTACCATTTTAGTGGTTAGTGATAATAAGAGTGAACACAAAGGTCGATAAGCGGTCAATTTGTTTGTCTCACTCAGTTGTTGGGCTGATGGGTGCAAATATTTTTGCTGATTTTCTACTATTTTCATTACATAATGAAGCAGCAGCAGGATACCTTATTTGATGCTCCATGATTCTGTTGAGATGTTTACTGTCTAACTTTTGCTGCCATTCTACTTAATGGGCATTTGTTTTGCTTATTACAAAATCCCATAGACACAAATTAGTATTTAATAAAGCAGGTTTCTGAGTTTCTCTATAAAAACGGGAAATTGTTTTATTAGCCAAAGACCCAAATTAAACCATAGCAAAGCTTTCTTTACATCCATTTGTTTAAGCTCTTTGAAAAAAGGAAAACAACCTCTGTTACCTATTCCTTAGCTGATCTTTTGTTTTTCCAGTTCAATCTACAGCCCTTGGCCACTGCTTTTAATTTGATATGTAGCATCACCTAATCTCTGTCTTTTTTCATCTATGGTATGCAAAGTGGAGATATCATGGCCGATACCTTTGGAAGCGAGACAAGATCCGAGCAGAAACGGGTTAGCTTGTCCATCTTAACAATCTTAGTAACTAAAAGGACGTTTTGTTTGTTCAAAAAAAAATAAAAAAACAGGACGTTTTGCATCATTTTCTTATCCTTATGTAATTATCGTTCCAGGGGCTATGCCTTGTTGACTGGGGCCGGGGCATTGATCTAAATCTTTTCCCAGCCGGTACAGAGTTTAACGGGGACTGTGGAACCTCAGGCTTCAGTTGCGTCGAGATGCAAGAAGGGAGAAACTGGACATATCAAGTCTGTACCTTCGCAGTCACTCAATTTTCTTAGTCAAACTCAAAAGTATATATCTGATACGGCAAACGTGTTTATTGCCTGCAGGCTGACACTTACGGCCTCTGCGTCATCGCACATATGATGCTACATGGAACACCATCCATGAGCATCGAGAAGGCGCCTGTGGCCTGTGGAGTCTACCAATACCGACCGAAATCGCCGTTTAAAAGGTGCGTGAGCAGATCGCGAGGTCCTGCATTTGGAGCAAGAAGAAGACGAAAGACGCATGACTGATGAGTGATGACTGCCTGCACACATTCACAGGTACTGGAACGTGGAGCTATGGAAAACCCTATTTTCCACACTGCTCAACTCGCCCTCCTGCGGCAGCGACGTGGCCGCGCTCAGGAACCTGCGTATGGCCTTCCAGGAGTACATGTGCAGCAACCGGCAGCTGATCGACAAGCTGAACCAGCTGCTGGCGAAGCAGAAGTCCTCCCTGTGTTTATCCTGAGGTGCATGCTTCCATCCCCACCCCTGTCCCAACCCAAACCCCCTTGAATTATCCTGCCATGACTGATGGCCTGTGTTGTTGTATTTATCGATTGAAATGTCCCTCTTCCACTTGTCATTATATGAATATAATAAGACATACGAGCATTGAATATCATGCACTGCTAGTCTGCTAGTGCCTGTCAAGTGTCAAGTGTGAACCAACCTCCATATATCTCCTACAACAATTATGAAACATTTAGAGTTGTCCCGGCAATACTCACAACTGGGCCGTAGACATGTTATTTGAGAGGCCTAGGGGTGTCTTTGTGATGCTTTGGTGGGCTTTTTCCTCCCATGTCACCGCGTCGGCGCTCTCCATTTGTACTGGGCTTCAGTTAGGAATACAACTAGTTATTGCCCCAGCGTAGCAGTACAAGGCCCGTTTTGACTTTACTGTTTCACATGCAAATTCCGGTGAAATTCCTAGTATAGAATTGCACTTCCCCCCCTGAGTCTAGAATTGTTTTTGTTGTATGTGTTGGTCAGAACTTGGTAACTTGCAGGGTTTCTTCTTCTTTTTTTTTTTCCCTGGGCGGCGACGTGATCGTCCTATAAATACTTTGTTTCAAACTTTGAAAATACCCTTGAATGACCCCAGCTAGGTAGGGGCTGCCGTTACGGCCGTAACGGCAGAGAATCACGGGGGGGCTGGGTAGGGTGTTCGTAGAGGCTTTTGTAGCTAGAAGCATGGTTTTTTGGTTGGAAATATCTGAAATGGTTGGTCAAAAGAGCAGAGCATGATGGTCTGATAAGAGGTCAATTTGTTGGCCCCGGATGTTGGGTTTGGTGGGTGCGGAGATCCTCGATGATTTACTTGTAACGAGCTATCTAATGATGTTCGATGTCTAATTATGTTCTGATCTTTTGTCTCTACTATTCTTGCGGAGCATTCGATGCTGTCAACCCACAACCCTGTTTCGTCTATCTCGTTAAAAGATCCAATCAAGCACTGCATAGTAATGGGAAATTTGTTCTGTTAGCCAAGACTTCTACCAAGAAATGGGAAATTTTTTCTGTTAGCCAAAACTTGCTCGAAAGAAGTCTCTCTAATAAGGCAAACGATTGTAAAATCTACGCACTTACGTATTGCCGTACCTAGCCGGCTAGCCCGTCACCCGTGGTGTCGTGTCGATAGAAAATAAACCCATCTAGCGATGCGCGTGTTTTCCATCACAATCTTCAACTGCTATGGAAACATGTGTCCCATCAAAAGACCGACGCGTCCTATGCCTTCAATAAGAAAAGATGTGTCACGGTCCCATTAATTCCAGGAAATTGTTGCACACTCCTGCATGCCGGCCGTGTAACATTGGACGGTAAACGTTTCTTGATCCTTCCGTTGAGTGTGTATATTTCACTCTAAATTTTCTTCACATTTTTCACTATATTTTTTTAAAAAATTACTCCATCAGAGACTATCCAAAACTACAGTGATGCTTAATGGCTACTAACCAGCCTCGTCTGACAAGTCGCGTTTCACAGGACCGACGGTGTGCCGTCGCTTTCCCTCCCGAGGGGATCTCTCGTCCGTCCCTTTGTTCGCTACGCTCGCTAGCTCCACCGCCCGGCGTCCTGGCGAGTGGCGACTCGTCCGTTCGTCACCCAAACTAGCAGGCTCTAGGCCATACGAGTACGACGGCTCTCCGTGTACCGTCTAAAGCATTGTTTGGATAGACGTGAACTGTTCGTAGATTGGTGGGAAATGTGAACTAAAATAATATCTGTCGAGGTCAGTGGCGAAATATCACCTCTACGTTTTCTAAACCAACCGCCAGCAATATGTTTATTATTACTAATGGTTAGATACCAAAACCGCTAGTGATATGTTAATTATCACTATCGGTTCTGATAAGAAACCGCTAGTGATGTACTTGTCATCACTAGTGGTTCTATGTATGACCTATGAATATACTTGTCATCACTAGCGGTTTTATATATGAGTATGACCCACTAGTGATAATTTTCTGTAAGTAAGAAAAAACCCATAAAAACTGGCTAGCCTCATGTTTTACTAGCAATATATTACCCATAAAAACTGATGCATTGTGGTTCATCACTGGTAGTTTTTGTCTCCTCTGCCAGTAATGGGGAGACGTGGATGGGCATTTCTGTATTAGCGTACACAAGCCCTCCACACCAATGTGTGTGTGTCTATATATATGCGCGCGCGCATAATTCCATGTGTGCTAACGATCATTGCATGTGCTTTAAGATTTATGCTTAATTTCTACTTTTCACATGCTCATTTACAGGAAGGCTTTTTTTAGCAAGTTCTCCCCTCTTCCTCTCCTCGATCTCTTGGCTGGAATGGCCAAGTTGATTCTTTCTAGTGGTTGCGCTAGTGGGATGGATAGTTATTCTACGATATGTGCTCACTTCTTGCTCTCCTTCACATGCTCTTTTATAAAAACTTTTCATATTTTTGGAAATAAAGTGACCCGGACCTCCTTTCTCTCCTCTTCTACCCTCCGACTCAGCTGAGTCGGGTTCTCAGGGGTGACGCTGCCGAAGATCAACTAGCACTTACCCATACAAGCATCCAAATAGTTATACTGTTGTACTTAGTCTTGACAACCACAAGATGACGTTGCTTATACACTTAGGCAGTTTCCACACTGGGCTCAATTCCCGTTCGATCCTAGACCCTCCTTGCGACCATCCACCCAACCTGGTTTTAAAACTATTTGAAAAACTTAGATAGGATCCACTACCTTGCTCACATTTTGCCCAACATGATAGTTCGACATGATAGCCCCAACTATCGTAAAAGAGTATTTTCATAAAGCATCATATCAAAAAAATATTTGACTAATGGCAATGCTAAGAAAGTTTTAAGTAAACTTTATAAGGGTTGCAACAAGAATAATTAAATAATAATACTAAGGTGGCAAAGACATGGTTATAGCAAGTTTAATATTAATTAGGTTATTAACTAACAACCTAAGGCAATTATTAGCTTTGTTTAACATAGCATGCAATTTATAAATCTAACAAAACATTGACAAACATGGGATTTACAACATGAGTCAACATGAACTTGCCTTAATAACCGTGCTCAACAGGATCGTTGTCAGGGGCGGATCCAAGAAAACAAGTCGTTGGGGTCATTTCAACACTAAATCACTATGTTTAAGCTTCAAATTATAGGTTTATACGTGTATATACTAATAGGTAGCAATAAACTAGAAGGGTTTGTCTGAAAGGCACCGGGATCGCCTGACCTCGGTGTTAACACTGTAGATCCGCCCCTGACCGTTGCTAACATACATCGAGGAGTCAACGACAAACAAACCTAACATAAAAAATAGAAATAATCGTAATATGAAAAAACAAATAAATGAATATGAATGCATATGCTTCATTTGATATACAAAAATAAAGAATGTAATTTTCTAGATTTTTTAGATTTATTTTCATAATAATTAAATCACAAATTAAAGAGCAAGAACTAGGCATTTTCCTAAGGCGACACGACGAGGAGGACAAACGGACGACCACAGCGGTGAGGCCAGGACAAGGAAGGTGGATGACGGCATGATAAGAGCAAGGGGGTAGATGAGGGTGTTTTCGGCTTGGGTGGCGGCAATATGGAATTCGGCACGACAAGGAACTGGGGAGCAGGGTATACTACTGCTATGCTTAGGAACGACAAGGAACAGGGGAGCAAGGTATATCACTCGACAACAAAGGGGTAGATGAGAATGACGTCAAGTGGGTAGATGTCGACGAGTTTTCCGACTATCAATTTCTAGTGGTATGAAAGTGTTATCTTGCGCCAAAGTGGCGAAACGAGTTCACGAGAGATCGATGATGAACAACGGGAGAAATGGAGGGGGGTCAAGGAAGCTCACCCGCGAAAAATTGCAAGGACGTCAAAGGGAGAGAATGGGATCACCAGGGACTGTATAGCGATGAGGAGGTGGCAAATCAGCAGTATATCGAAGGCTTCCATGCCGAGAAAGCGTTTCCAAGAAGATGGAAGGATTCCGTGATCTTCAATCTACGGGATTGACTTAACTTGCAAGCTTAGCCAGGCGAGAAAGGAAAGAGATGGGTAGAAGGAAGGAAGGGGGTCGATGGGAGAGGGAGTCGATGTAGAAGGGTGGCACCAGGGGGGAGAGAGGGTGACGGGACACGGGAGAGAGAGGGAAAAAGGAAACGGGCGGTGTTCACTTGTAACGTAAGAGAGAAAAGAAAGGAATATCGATAATATCTAAATTTAATAATAAAGACCACAATTACCTTCGCGCAAATAAATAACTTAGAATCAAATCATTTGAAATAAAATTACATTTTTATAATTTTATTTACTTTTGTAAATAAAATAATAATGCAGGTATTTTTAGTTGGTTTGCAACCTTTTTATTTAAAATGAATTAGTTTTAGAAACAAATATGGTTTTAGAGGTAAATAATCATTTCTAAAGTTTTTTAAAATAAATTTTAAAATATTTTTCATGTAATGTAATGCCATGGTGCACATGTGTTTTGATTTTTGAAAATAAGGATGTTACAATAGATGTGTTAGGGGTGGAAATAAGCTGAGTTCGAGCCAAGCCAGCTCGGCTTGCTTCGTTATTGATCCGAGCCGAGCTCGGCAGGGTGTCCGAGCTGGAAACTAGGCTCGGCTTGACTCGTTGGAAGCTCGCGAGTTGCTCGCGAGCACTCGCGAACTAGGGAAAACATTGGTCTCTTAACCTTGTAAGGCATTATCCATTGCAAAATATAAGTTAACATTGTACATATGAGTATCAAAATCACTTGTGTATGCATAGGTGGGTTTTTGTCTATTTTATGTGCTTTTTGGCAGTAGGATATGTTATTTTCTAATGTTTAATAGATGGAATAAATAGCATTAGTATCTAAGCGAGCCAAAACGAGCCGAGCCCGAGCGAGCCAGCCTGGCTCGGCTCGGCTCGCTAATGGCCACGAGTTTAAAATGGGGCTCGGCTCGTGCTCATTTACAAATGAGCTGAGCACAAGCCGAGCTTTTACCGAGCCGAACCTAAGTAGCTCGTGAGCTTCGAGCTAAAGTTTTAACCCTAGATGTGTACATGAGGTGGTATTTTCAAGGCTCTCTGAGTCATGCTAGTTAGTCCATTTCCAATGCTCTCTATTTCCCGACCCTATTTCACTACCCGCCCTTTATTCATTCCAATTTACTATTTAATTACCTCTTCAACACCGACCATATTTATCATGAATTTCTCTCTCCTATAATTTTCTTCCAATCATATTTTTACTGTTCACAGCCGCATTTCTATGGTAACTAGGGATGCGATCGGATCGGATACGGTCGGATATCGTTCTATCCATATCTGTATCCGTATTTTTTACCGGATACCAATTCGAATATGAATGTGTCGAATATGAATACAAATTCAAATAATATTGGATAACATCGGTTACGAATACGGAGCGAATACAGATCGGATAAAGACAAGGATACGGATATTGTTAATCGAATAGTTAAAATTAATTTTCAAAAATCTGTTCCAAATTTTAACAAAATATGGTCAAAATTTAAATTTAAAAGTGGAAATTTATAAAATTTTAACACGAATATTTTTGACTTAGTCTAGATTTAAAAATTCAAAAAAAATAAATTTAAGAGTTTGGAAATTATCAATAAAAAATTGTAGAAATACATTTTAAAAATTACAGAAATACATTCGGATAATATCCATATTTTATATTCGGATATTATCCAAACAAAAACTCGGATATTCCTTATCCATCGAATAATCAGTGCTCCATATTCGTATCCATATGCACGTCAAATTATCCATATCTATATCCTTATCCGTAAAAATGGTCGAATATCTATAAAACTATCCAAATCACTATCTGATCAATTCGGTCGATCGATCGGTCGGTCAGATAATATCCGTACCATTTCCACCCCTAATGGTAACGGAGGTCTGCATGAGCTCTCCATCTTAACATGCCCTTCGAGATTTACGTGAGATTTACGTGATACAAAACATTTGAGTATATGCACTCGAGTCTCGAGGTACTGTAAAGTTGTCTAGAGTGTTTAAAAAGTCCCAAATCGTACGCATCAGCGTATTGGAGTACTTATTGCGTTTGGGTTTCACTCGAACCTTTTCAAATATTTAAAAATAAATTTTAGATATCTATGCTGAATTATTTGGTGCAAAAGTTTTCTAAGTGCACAAATGCAAAAACATACCATGGTCCATTAAATCTAACCTGAACAGTTCAAATGCATTGAGGTGTAACTCCCCTTTGTGCAAAATCATGCTGACTGTTTTGCATGTTCATATATGTTCCTATGTTTCATCTGAGCCATCGAGATGAAATCTAAGGGCTAAAAACGACTGTTTGCATTTATACACTGAAAAATCTTTTACATCGAATATTTTCTCTAATATTTTCTCCAATTTTCTGCCACGCACTGGCAGCACAACTAGCTCGTGCATCAGGAGTGCGCCCAACAAGGCCCAAAGGTGTACAGATGTACAAGCAATTTGTTTTGCAAAAAAATTTTAGTTAGTACCCATCAGGATTCAACCCATAGGGCATAGCCCAATTCATTCCAACCCGCCCGCGCCTCAGCAACTTTTAACTCAAACAGGCTTAACGGGCCTCACACACAGCCCAATTCCAATAGCCAAGCTGTAGAGCAAACCAAGTACTCCACCTCCCTAATCCCAATCTTGCGCTCCACGCTCCACTTACCCGGTGATGGCGCTACCTCCCGTCCCTAACGGCTCGCGTCGCCATTCGCCTTCGGCCTCCCGTGGTCCCGCACGCGGCACCGCCATATGCAATTCTGCCCTCCCGCAGCCCCTGCGGCCGGCGCCGCCATCTGTCTCCTGTGGTGACGCGGTCCCAACCTCCTCGAGTCCCCGGCCCGCCTCCCGCCATCACCCTCCCTCCTGCGGACCCGTCGACACCGCCGTAATGATTACGTTGTAATGAACAATTTGCGTTTAATACTAACATTGCTATTTTTTATGATAGTATTTTTTTTTGTCTTCGCACGTCCAAATTCAAAAACCTGTGACCGCCACCGTCGCGCGTAGCTAGCTACCAAGAGCCGAGCAGAAAACTAGGGAGCGGCCCGTTACACATCACGCTACGTGATGTTACGTGCGTGCGTGGCTGGCTTTCGGCGCCGTCCGTCCCACGATCGCCTGGGCGTTGTCGGGGCGGGGTCGCGCTCACGCACACCACGCCCGGAGGTTCGTGGTGCATGGGCGCGCGCGGCACGTTCGTTGATCGATCGGCTCGCCCGTCGCTGCCTCGCTGGGCTGGACTTTTCGCTTTTCGGCGAGAGTTTTGAGCTGCCCCAACACCGCGTGCGCGTACGTGCTGACGGCCGTCGCTGTGCGGCGCGCGCGGATAGTGGCGTTTGGACGGGCGTGGGCTCCATGAGTGGCTGGTCCCGGCGGGCATGGCAGCGCAGCGGCCGCAACGCCAACGCCAACGGCAGCGCGCGCTGTGAGACCGATCGCTCCTGCTGCTGCTGCTGCCCTGCACGGGCCAGAGGGCGCATGGGGATATGGGACGGGACGGGGACTCTGGGGGCGCTCGCGCAGCAGGGATAAAGCCAAGCCTGAGGTTCGGTGCTGGTGTTGCTAACCTTTGCTCGTCGCTGTGCCAGAGGCCAGGGTGACGAAAAGACGACCGTTTCGGGCCCGGTGATTTGCTGGTGTTTCGTCCGTTTGGGTTGTTGGGTTTCTTTGATGACCAAAAGAGAAGGGATAAACATTCATTTTGGAAAGAATATACAGCCTTTTACACGAAGAGATCGCGATATAACAACAAAATATGAAATATTTAATGGACTTATGTAGAAAGAAAATGTTACCTGAACTGCTTCGACTTCGGATGCCGCTGTGGATGGAACCAACTTATTCTTATCAAACCTCGACTACAGAGATAGTGGGCCTTGAAGTTCAACATCAAGCATAGGCATGGAGGCTTGTAGATTACTTGCAAGGAAGAGAACAAAGTTGGTGAAGGGAAGACACACCTCCGAAGGTTGTCACGGCGATCCCCAAGCTTGGCAGCGCCGGAGCCAACACAACCCCACAACTTCCACTTTCTACAGCCGCATCTTTTCCTCCACCGAGCGGGGTGCCCAAATTTCCTCTCATCTGTACTACCACCGACCTCAAGGTCTTTATTTGCTAGTATTTCACAACTCCAAAGCGTTGTGATCAATGGAGGAAATACCCAAGCAACAAATGAACCTAGCATAAGAAAGCTACTCATGTACGTACATCCGGCGACGTAGATCACGGCCAACCTCACCCACCAGCGACCTGGATATGCCACCGGTGGAGAGAAGGTGAAAGGGCATCTAGGTCCCTAAGTTAATTTTCATGATTAGTGATAAAAAGATTAGAAGACTACAATTTAAATGAGATTATGAGCAGGTTGTAGTGCCGTTGCAACACATGAAAAAGCATCATGAACCGCTCAAAAGGAGAAAGAAAAAGATGCTCGGATATCCCTACACTTTTACTTTATAGTTTTAACGAGCGAGGTGGCCCGCACGTTTGCGCGGCTAGATTTGTTTTGGTATATAGTGTTTATCTCTAACTCATAATCTATCTCTAACATATCAGATCAGATTTAGAGTTTATCTCTAATATATTATATCAACTTTAGTATTTAATATGAATTTCTAATATTTTCTTTTAGTCTAAGCCGCATAGATCTTTTATTTTTTCTTTGATTAATCTATGCCGTTATAATTTGGTCCCACAGTTGATTAAACAGATAAAATAACCATATTATATCATCTTTAGTATTTAATCCGAATTTCTAATATTCTTCTTTTAATCTAAGTCGTTATAATTCGGCCCCACAAAATCAACGGCATAGATCTTTTATTTTTTTCTTGATTTATGTGAGAATTTCTTTGATTGATCTTGGCCGTTATAATTTGGCCCCACCGTTGATCGAACGGCTGAAATAATTTGGATGATGTGGACGAACGTGGTGGCTTCTTTTTCTCCTCCTTTATATATATAATAGATAGATTTGAGTATAAGGACAACCATACTAATAAAAGTGATACGACAAAAAATAACTTTAGATGTCTTAAGTACTCATTGAATGAAGCTTAGCTCATAAAAGAGTCACTAATCACATCACATTTTTAAAACACGCCGTTTTGTACTTTTAGGGATTGGATTGTCTGGTTTTTCAAGATCTTGAGCTCTCTGTTTGTTTTTCCTAAAAGACATTGGAGTATCCTATCGAAGTATCGGAGTACCCGATACGTACACTCAGGACATCAGAATATCCAGAAATTCTAGATACTGAGTGCTCGATCCTTTCTCCTGATTTAATTTATTTATGACTACATGCAGTATCCGGTGGTTTGGACAGGAGTGTCCTGGGAGGTTCCTAGACCAGAGTTTCTGATTTTTTTCTCAAGATTTTGAGTTCTCCGTCTGTTTGGCGTTTTTGCATTGGACTATCCGTTGTTTTACATCTGACTACCCAATATGCACAGAAATCTCAACCCCAATGGTTAGCTTGAGTCTCCACCTATTTAACACCCGTCCCACAAACCCGACTGGGGCTAACACTTCACTCTCATTAATACTCACACCTAGAATCCCCTTGTGCAATAAAACTTCTCCCCACCCCAAATCCTTTTACTCTACGATTTGGGTGGGATTGAGAAGTGAGATCGAGTGCCACATGAGCTAGCTTTATCCTTCGAACTCTCAATACATCTTCAAGCTCATTCGTCACATGATTTGCTACTCTTGGAGATTAAGGACTCCAAGACTGCTAGGCATCGCCTACGAGCCACTAGAGCTTTGTGTGATGTGTCGTGGAAAGTTTGTGAAGGCTGATCCTGCCCTCGGAAAGGAAGAAATCAAGGAGTGAAGCCGAGGGGTCTTGGTGTGACCTCAATAGGGTAAAGGGTTGAAATAGACCTTGGCTTAAGTGTGATCGAGCCGCCTCAATGGAGACATACGATCCTTTCAAGGATTTAAACTTTTCGAAATAAACGTACATGGACACAACTCTTCCTCACTTTTGGTTTCCCTCTATTTGCTCTCTAGCTTGATTTGTTTTTGATTCGAGCTCTTGTGTGCTATTGCATCTCTTTGTGTTATAGATTGACTTTTGGGTGCAGATGGTACTTCAGATTTGTGAGCTTTGCACTAGATTTAGTCCTAATTCTGTTTGCAAGTTGGATTGTTTGATGATTTTTCTCGGATACTTCGATATCCATCGGACTATCCGATGTTTCAACAAATCTTCCACTCTAGGCCGCAAGAACAGGGCTGGCCTCATTTTAGTTTGTCGTTATTCTTATTGATTTGTGCCGTATGTAGTTGGCTAGCTTGCCACATTTTTTTTTATTCGCTTGGCCTCCGTCAATAGTTCTCTTTTTTGCCAAAATTCTATAACTTAAAGGTGCTCCGCTAAAAAAAATGCCGCACTTGACTAGGTAACCTAGTCTATGTTTGGTCGGCAATATTAGATCACTAGCCAAACTGTTTTTTACCTTTCTCAATGTTAATCCACCAGTCAAGTCTAAACTTCTGACCTGATTTTACCGGTTCCAAGAGCCAGTCAAATCTCCAACGATATATTTTTTCCTCTGGTCGCTAGCTACAGTATCAAGTGGACGATGGGGACTGGTATAATCTGGCCGTTTCCTACAGGTTAAAGCCGGCCTCCATGCATATGAAACTATTGCAGCTATGTACGTACCATGCATATACACGCGCATATATGACTAGCTACCGGCACGCCAAACATATGGCGAATGAATCAACGCATGCCACCCCGTACGAGGCTACGAGTGCCACGCCAATACGCCATTGATTGGCACTGAGCTAGCTAGGCAGCATGTAGCGATGGAACCTGCCATGCATGCATATATGCATGTAGCTAGCCTCTCCCCGCCGGCCGGCCCCCTTTGAGCTGTGCTGTCCCCGTTTCTGACTTGTGATCAGGATTCAGAAGAACCCACCATTATCGAGCAGCGCTTCTGGAGACGAAGACGATCGTGGCCGCCGGTAAGAATGCATGCATGGTCCTCGCCGGCCGGCCGTCACATGGCTGATGGCTGGACCACGGCCACGTACGCATGCATGCAAAATTATGTCAGTTATTTTAATCTGGTGCACGTAAAAATTTGTACCTATTCAACTACTGTTGGGGTTTGGATTTTTCTTATCGAGCACCGGCCTTACGTTGAAGATGAACGGGGCTAAACGATCTATCGAAGTAATGGGGTGTCAAATTGTATCAGCAGCAATATGATGTGTGATGCTAACCATGGATATTGGATGGGAGCTTAATTTAGAATTATAAATAGTGAGTTTATGTATGTAAATAGTAAAATTTCAAGCTGCGTTAGGTTTTAGAGTTGAAGAGGGCTAAACATTGTATATGCTCTGAGAAACGCTGATCCATCTCTGTTCATCTGTGCAATCTATGATCTATCCATCTGCCAAGGCTAGCTAGCATGCTGCGTGCACGACCCCATCGACCTGTCGTTGACATCGCGATCGGCCGATGGATCGCCATGCATGTGTGGGCAACTGGGCATGCACGCGTAGGCCCTGGCTCTCAGGCCGCCTGCCTGCTCGTTGGCCGGCCGGCCGGTCAGGGTCAGTGCGACCACTGGTGTGCCGTACGGTGGATTGGACCGGCTGGTAGCTAGCAGCTGCAGCTGCTGCCATGCACACACACCGTTGGTTGGGTGGTGAGAGGTTGCTCGCTCTCCGTCTGGCGCACTGGCCAGTATGATGAATATGTGTTCCTCGGTAATGTGTTACCGCAGGCTTCCAGTTGTCCAGCGATTTCCTTGGTGAATTCACATAGTGCATTCATTCATTTAATTTTCTGACGACTAGCTATATGTCCTGTTCACCTTTTTCCTGACGGAGATAAGCCACCAAGGATGTTCATATTACTCGGACGGTTCAAATTGTGGGGGTTTAATTTTTCTTGCCGTGAATCGTCATGTAAATGTAATTAAACTTAATGATTTACTATATTTTCTTCATTTTTTCAGATGCTGTCAAGTGTCAACCCTTAATTTTAACTTACCTTGAGAGTCGGAATCCCATGCACTAGTCCATGAATCGGTACACTAGTGCGGAAGATCACATAGTCGATACAAACATACATCGATTAAATAGAATCTCTGAATATTACATACCATGTTACGCTCTTAGGCGAATTTAGTAAGGCGATCATTACCAGCCTTAATACACAAAACATCGTTCAGAGTTTGGTTCAGAGTTTGCAGTTATCTCTAAAATATGTACCCAAAAGAATCTCCTATCGGCTAAGTGTCCTGCCAACGACCGGAGCAATCCCTAAGACTCGTCAGGTCCATTGAAGTCATGTCCATCGTCTTCATGGCACCCATACGGATCCTCCTCGATTCTCTCGTCTAAAGAATGTAAGTAAGCGAGGTCAGCGTCATCCAAACGCCGGATAGTTAACACTTCCTTTAATGTAATTAATATATAGAAGGCTTTATTTGGGGAAATGTTATTTTATTTGCGTAAGGCCAGTTTTGTTTTAAATGACTTTTAAAACTTCCTAAACTAGCATCCGATATTAGTAGTCTTATAATTTCAAGGGTTTAGCATCGAAACAATACATCCCGAAACCCCAACCAATCCACCAACCAACCCTAGAAAGACCAAGCCTCGACCATCATACACTCGATATCATACCGCACCAAACCAATCTTCTTGTTGCCCCCAACATTTCCTAGATACACAATCCTTCCAGGATTTGGCAATCCTTTTGTGGACCACACTTGACATGGCATGCCCACCTCGGCCTAGGGGTTGCTAGCCCTCACTAGCTGAGCGTCATCCTGGGGAAGTGTGACCTTTATCACCTTCAGTGATGACCCATGCCGGTCCCTATCGAGAATGGTCCCAGAGGGCCTCCGCAGAGCGCTCACAGTTGGGGATCTAAGACCCGTACTCCATGCAATGGCCACGCGTTGTGTTGGAACCATCCCTCAGATGGCAGCGATCTCCCCGCTACGTATGTTCTTCCGCGTTCCTCCTGGGTAAGCCCTGGCTAAACCCAGCACCAGGCACCCTGTGCCTTAATCATCCATCCGGATGTCCCCTAGGGGCAACACACCAATCATTCTTAACTACTTCCATGGTCCTAGACCTGCCATACATGAACTATCCCAACCAACCGAACAAACCAAACCGACATCCCACATGACCATACCCTCAACCACATTCAGCCCAACATGCAACTAATAGCCCTAACTGTCTCATGTCATATCAATTTCAAATGAAGGAATGAATGACCGATGAATGTTGGTTCACCATTTCGTGGCGATTTGCCAAAAGATTTGTTTAAGCCTAAGCCAGTCTAAGCAGGTTTTACCCATTAGGTAGGGTTAAAGTGATTACCAGACTATTCTTAGGCTATCAAGGGAAATGACAATCAAGGCAGTCATTAAGGCTAAGCAGTTCAAGGGCAGACATGTATAAGTATCCAAAAAACTCAAAAACTGGGCATCCACAGTCGCGTCGACCAGCTGGTCTAAGCGAGGCAGAGGGAAATTGTCCTTAGGACAAGCCGTGTTCAAGTCAGTGTGGTCGACACACATCCGCCACTTGCCGCCTTTCTTCTTTATGATGACAGGGTTGGCCAGCCACTCGGTGTGATCAACCTCGCGGATGAACCCAGCAGCGAGCAGCTTTCCAAGCTGATCCTTGATGATCCTCTGCTTGAAATCCGAAAAACGACAAAGCTTCTAGCAAACAGGCTTTTTGTCCGGCCGGACTGCCAGTTTGTGCTCGATAACCTCCCTTGGGACCCCGGGCATGTCAAACGGCTCCCAGGCAAACACGTCTGCATTAGCTCGGAGGAAGGCAATGGGCTCGATTTTCTATTTGGGGTCCAGATTGACCATCAAATGAACTGTCTTCGAAGGTTCGTCAAGAGACAGCAGAACTTTCTTGGTCTCTCCTCTTGGCTGGAGAGAAACCTTAGGACGGGCAGATTTGGTCTGCGGAACTTCGGGATCACGCGGGGGAAGTTGGTCAACCAGAGCAAGGGACTGCTCATCTCAATCTAGAGCAGCCTTGTAGTTGCCCTTGACCGTGATCACGCCGCTAGGGCCCGGAATCTTCACGCAGTGGTATGCATGGTGAGACACGGCCATAAACTTTCCCAGAGATGGCTGGCCCAAGATCGCGTTGTAAACAGATGGAAAGTCGACTACGTCAAACGTGATCAACTCTGTCCGGAAGTTGCTTGGACTGCCGAAGGTAACGGGCAGAACAATCTGCCCCAGCGGTCGAACAGCTTCTCCCGGTACAATCCCATAGAAGGGCATTGCGACCTCTTTGAGTTTGGAACGAGGGATCTGCATCTCGTCCAATACTTTTGCAGAAAGCAAGTCTAGCGCACTCCCGCCATCGATCAGGACACGCCCAACTTTGGCGTTGCTGATGGTCGGAGCGACCACCAGTGGGAGCCGCTGAGGCTTGGTCATCCCAGTGGGGCAATCCTCCTTAGAGAAGAAGATGGAGACCTCAGTCCACTTCATCGACTCGGGCTGTGGTTTGCCTTTCTCGACGTTGTGGACCTCCCGAGCAGCTTCCTTGAGGCTGTGCCGAGAGGGATAGGCCGAGAAGCCGCCAAAGATGACGGCAATGTGATTCACGGGCTCAGGATAATCATCCTCATCGTCCCGATCATCACCATCGGCTTGGCGCTTGGCCTTGCCGGCATCACCTTTTTTGGGCAGGGTGGGCATGGAGACTTTACCGTTGTAGAACTCTTCGAGCTTTGCAGCCCAGGTCCTGCAATGGCGTATATCGTGGCCGTAGTTTTGGTGGAATTGGCAATATCGGTCACTTGGACCTTTTTTGCCTTGATCGCCTCCCTGAGCGGGCTTCTTGCCCTTGTAGTTATTGGAGGGCTTCTTCTGTCCGTTCTTGGGAGGAGGTGCGCGATCTATACCCGCAATGGTATTGTTCGACGCACCTTTGTTCTTTTTCTTCTGGGACTTCTTGTCTCCAGGATTGTTCCTGTTCTTCTTCTTTTCATCTACACCAGGCTGGACGGGAAGCTCGCCCTTGTCGAACGCCTTCGTATACTGAACACGCTCTGCCGCGTTTGCATAGCGATCAGCCGCCTTGAAAAGATCATTGGCGGTCCAGGTCTCATTGATCTCGAGATCCTGGGTGAGCCGCTCGTCGCGGACACCGTTTTTAAAGACGCGGACAACTGATTCGTCCGAGATGTTCGGGATCGTGTTGCGGATCTTAATGAAACGCTTCACGAAGTTGCGGAGGGTCTCCCCGTTCATTTGGATCATCTGGTGCAGATCATCCTACTTGCCCAGACGCACGTAACAGCTCTGGAAATTGGCGATCAGAGCGTCACAAAGTTGGTCCCAAGGGCGGATGGAACCTTTCTGTTGATTGAACAACCACGTCCGAGCAGTACCCTCAAGAACAGTCGGCAGGTAATTTGTCATGACTAGCTCGTCACCCCCGGCTGCCATGATGGCGGTAGCGTAGATGGAAAGGAACTCCTCTGGGTTTTGGGTCCCATTGTACCTGTCTATATGGCCAGGTTTGAACTTGAAAGGCCACCTGACAGCGCGGAGCTCGTCAGAGAAAGCCTTACAGCCCAAGGCATATGCCCGACCACCTTCTCCTGCAGAGCCTAGTCTTGAAAAGACATTGGTCCTGTTGCGCGGAGGGGCTCTAGTTGAACGAGAAGATTCTGCCTGGTGATATTCTCTCCGAGACAATCCTCCGTGCTCCTTCCTCGTGGTCGTCACTATGTGTTCGTCCCGAGGGGATCGTCCGTGATCGTCGCGCGCCCGCTTGCCCCTGTGGTCGCGGCGACCAAGGGGACTTGATGAGCGTTGTCAACCACGGGTATCTTGCTTGTAGCGATGTGCCCTTTGACGGTGACGAGGGTCACGCGATCGATCGGAGCGTTCGCTGTCCGAGTTGTTCCGAGCAGGCTGATTGCGTTGTCCGGAGGAGGTGTTAACTTCACCTATGCACTTAAGGCCTTCAGCTAGTCGCTCTAGGTGAGAAGCAACAGCGTCGCCCATGAGGGCGAGGTTGGCCTGGTTGGTGGATCTGATCACCGTTGCCATGGCTTGAAGTCGTTCCCGACTCTGCTCAAGGGGTCCTAGGATCCCTGAGGCATCCGCGTTTCGCCCGACCGGAGTCTGGTTACGCGGGGATTCGACCCAAGCAGGTAGAACTTCTGCCGGGGGACTTGGCGAAGGTGCACGAGGCGGGTTGCGTCGTTGTCGGTTGCGCTGATCGCGAATCTGCGCCAAGGTTTGATTGATGGAGGCGTTTAGACTACGGCGAACAACTTCTTGTTCACGAGCAGCCGGCGCGGCCCCATCTTGTTGCTGAGCAGAATTGATCTGTTTGATCTCGTCGGCCGCCGCGGCCCGCGCACGAGCCTCTGAGGTCTCTGCGCCGGCCATGTTGACGCTGCGACGGCCGCGCGTTGGCACGCTAGACGGTGTCATCACTGTCTCGCCACAGGAGGAATCAACCGACATAGCCTTGGAATCCGAGAGATCTAAACCAGCGTAAAGATCGTCGGTTCCGTAATCATCGTCAATGACGGGAGCGTGATCTAAGACCATCTCAGGAACGTAGCCGGAGAGTTCTGTCCCAGATCTGGAAGGCGATCGAGATCTAAGGGATCGATCCAATGCGACAGGGGATGTGACATCCTGCCCTTCTGAGTCGTAGCCCTCAGGAAGAGTTTCCTGGTCGCTGAATGAGTTCGACATGCTCGAACAGACTTGATCTACTAGTTCCCCACGGACGGCGCCAACTGTCGACGGTTGGAATATCAGTCCCAAGTCAACTAAGGTTCTTGAGAAAGGGAGATAGAAGACACTGCCGAGCAAGGTAAACAACAATCAACGAGCAACGAGCAGACATATGGTTTTTGCGTAAATTACCTCTGATGAGCGGACGAGCACGTTCCTCGAGCATGTGTTGGCCACCACGCCAGTCACCTCGGTGTCTTTCCTGGCGGCCTTCAGCATGACGTCGACCTGATCGGCTACCTATGCGTCTGTCTGTTTCACTGCCCGAACAGAAGAAATAGTTAGTTCCTATTCGGATGAGTCGCCAAAAAAAGGTTGAGCGTTTAGGGAAATTACCCGTGCTCTCCCTGGTGATGTCCTCCCAGTCTTCTATCTTGTAGAAGGGGTAGGACCTTTTACGTAGCGAACAGATCCTGTTCACCACGAAGTCCCGGATGATCTCTCTGCCCGTAAGCCCGAGGCCCACAAGGGAGGCGATCTTCCTGGTAAGATACCACTCTTCGCCGATCGGCTCCGGCCACGACATCTGCGTTCCCTTCGCCGGCGCTTGCCCGGTGAAGACGAGCTTGCTGTCGCCGCTCCTCTTGGTGTAGAACCACCTCATCCACCACGTGCCCATTGAGTCGAGCAGCGGTAGACGAGGGTACGGCGAGTCGTCGGCAGTGGCCCGGAGTTTGAGGTAGTAGCACCCGAGCCTGGAAGCGGCGGAGCTGCTCCTCGTTACTGCTTAGTAATGGAGGAACAACCCCACTGATGGATCAACGCCCAGATAGCCTTCGCACAGGTGTGCGAAGACGGCCATCTGGAGGAATGAGTTGGGGTTGAGATTGCAACCTCCAGCCCGCTGATGTTCAGGAAGGCCTCCACGAAATCGCTTTCGGGAGACCTCAACCCAAACATGGCGGAGAGCTCGAAGTTGATGAACTCGTCCTCGAGCGGCTTCGGCATCTCCTCCTCCCCGGGCAGCCTCCAGCTGCCGACGTCGATGTGTCCCTCTGCCTCTAAAGTCTTCAAGTCATCCTCGGTCATGTTAGTGCCCGCGAACTTGGCCATAGCAATCCCCAGGGTTGGCGAGCAGCTTTGGAGGTGGGTTGCGACTGTTTGATGTTAGCGCTATTGGAAAAGGGCTTGGGAAGGAAAGGCGCGCAAGAATGGAAGTGGCAAGCCGTGGGCGGCTTGGGTGCTCTTTATAGCCCTGGTCCGAGCAGCTCTGCAACGGTTTTTTTTGCCACAAAACGGCTAGTTTTTACTGTAACGGCTAGTAAAAACGGTCGCTCGTTTCGACTGCGCAGCGAAAGTTACCGTTGGAGTCTGCCAACGGTTAATTTTTTCGATTTCTACATCGAGGGCTGGGTGCTCTGCTCGGACAGATGTGGTTCCCTGTTCGACGCAACAGAGTTGCTCGGCAATGGTTTGTTCGGTCCCGAACAAGACTTGTTCAGTTGAATCATAACCTGTTCGGTCTTCTGTTGCACGTCTTTGTAGCAGCAAAATTTCCCTCTTTGTGACTTGGAGTCTCGAGGGGAAGACCCCACTCTAGTGAGATATTCCACTTGAGTCTCGGGGGCTAGCTGTCAGGGATAAAATCATGGCCATTGCCATGGCCCACTCCCTGATGGCCCAATCGAATAGCCTCCTAGGGCTTGCACCCTAGAGGGCTCTTTCAGGCCCATGTGCGTCCTGTCGAACAGCTTCCTAATTGGCACGGTGCGTAACGGTTTAGGATTCCTGTTTGAGGCCGACTCGAGCAAGAGTTCTGCATGGCTACGTGAAGACCCGGACGTAGTTTCCCGGATTGGAGCAGACGTCGTGATCCTCAAGAATTGGAGTATACCTTATCTACCTCGGGATGTATTTGGCTTGTATACGAGTTCGTTACGTCCTCGTGGGCAGCTCGACCCGATTATCCCTCGGTAGGTCGGTTGTGCAACACTATATAAACAAGGCCCCTACGGCGTGTAGAGGGCACGACCTGAAGCCTAGATGGCATATTAGTTCCTGTACACCTATAATCTCGTCGAGACTTGTTCATCTCGCCGAGTTCTTCCTTGTAATCCTCTTTTATATAAAGAAGCACTGGACGTAGGGTTATTATCTCCTCGGAGAGGCCCGAACCAGGATAAAAACCCTATGTCTGCTTGTTGCTCGTTGATTGCTGTTTACCTTGCTCGGCAGTGTCTGCTATCTCCGTTTCTCAAGAACCATAGTTGACTTGGGACCGATATCCCAACTGTCGACAATTTGTTTAAGCCTAAGTCAGTCTAAGCAGGTTTTACCCATTAGGTAGGGTTAAAGTGATTACCAGACGGTCATTAAGGCTAAGCAGTTCAAGGGCAGACATGTATAGGTATACATGATTAACAATTAGACGGATTAATAAGCATGCATTTTTAATAATAAACAATATAGTTTGAAGGAAAACTGAGTAATGGACATGATAGTAGCGATGTTAATCCGCACTAGGGAAAGTCGCAAGCTCTCCCTAATACGGACAACATCTAAAGAGTAAGTGTTAACTCGCCTTGCTCAGGTAGATGGTCCTCATCAGCATCACCAAACCTCCCTTTGGGATCGCCTACGTCTAATCATACAATCAAACCAATAATAACTTAGCGCAAACAGAAATCATGATGCATGCACGACCTAGGCCTTACCCTTGACAATATTGCGTACAATCTATTAATGAATCTAATTCTCGTATGATATGCCATGCAAGCCCTAATGCACTATCAAATAACACTATCACTATATAATAGCCTAGCTATACCCCCAAAATACGATTTCGTATGATACGGTCATAACAGGGTGATTAGGGTTCTTGAAGCGACATACGATGACGACATGCCGTATTACGGTCCACTTACGGAGTTATGTTTATTGGAGATAATATTTTCTAGGTGCTTCTAAATTTATGATGTAATCCTAAGTTGTATGTCACACTAATATCAAATCTAAATCCAACACCTAATTTACTTTAAAAAGAGGGATTTGCTAATTATTTGTTGGTGTCTAGTAATTAAATATTCCTATGAATATATTTAAGCAAGAATGGCACTTTTAAAATGTTCTAAATTTATTATGGCCTTTACCTACCCATATTGTTTCTTATGATTTTTATGGGGTCTGATTCATTATTAAATAAAACTAGAATTACCCTAATTCTAATTTAATCCTTTTCTTATATAGAAATTCTACTCTTATTATAACACAGTGCTATTCCCGCAAGTCAGCGATTCCCAGCGCTTCTGTCTGCACGAACTTAGCACGGATCATACGGCACGCCGTCGTCGTCAACCTCTGGACAGGCGACGTGGCCATTAGCGGCGGCGGACGACGCGGCGGCGCTACGGCATTGCTTCGGCTAGGAGCGTGCATGCACTTGCAACCACAGCCTCCTACAGTCCTAATGAAGCCTTCGTCGAGGCCGGAGGCGACCGGAAGCGGCGGCGCGAGGTGGCGGCAGAACCGAAGGCTCGCCGGAGACGCCAACTAACCGAACGCATCTACGAGCCATGAAATCCAGCGAGGAGCAAGAGGAGGTGGATTGGGTGCTCACTGGGGTCAAGGACAGGCAAGCGGCGGAACCAGGGCGGCTGGCGACGAAGAGCTTGACGGCTGCCGAAACACGGGCGTCGTGGGCATGACGGCTCCGAGCGCTACCGCTGAAATTGAGAGGGGGAAAAGCTTAGGGAAGGTGTCTGCTTTGGGTGGAAAGAATTTGACCCACGCTCACGCAATCGTCGAGGATTTCTCCGGCGCCGGCGCGGTGAAAAATTGGGGGAAACGGGGAAGCGGAACCAGAGGGGGCCTCGGCCTTGGTTTTAAGGCACGGGACGATGGGCATGCCCGAAGGCACTCTCAGCGGCGCGGGGACTCGAGTGGGGCGATGAGGTGACGTGCGCGGCGCGGCACGACGTGGCGTGACACGACGGCCAGTGGCGCGGTGATGATGGCGTGGCAGAGCAAAACAGCGGCAGGGCCACCGGCAAAGAGAGAGAGGAAGAGAGAGAAGGGATGGAATGGGGTCCATGTGTCAGTGCGAATTCAATTAAATTTTGAAATTCAAAAATTTTGAGTTTGCCCCAAAATTGGGCGATGCACTCTCATTATTGCTACCATTATTTTCTCGACGAAGATCCATTTGTTACAGTGTAAATCTTGATAAATGAAAAATTAAATAAAATCCAGGTTAAAAATCTAGGAGTTGGTTTTCCCACCGTAACTACAACCCGGTGATTGACTAAAAAAAAAAAAAACCTACAACCCGGTGTCTATGCAATTATGATGTGGAGGAGCTTAGGAAGAAGCTTGAGCAAGAGCTTGAGCAATCCGGAGCTCAGTAGGATATCCGCCGTACTATGGAAGTCAAAACGATGAGAAAAACAAGCAATCAAGCGCGGGCAAAGTTCTAAAGAAGATGGAAAAATTAGCTAGAAGTAATTCAACACTTTATTAACCCTGCTAAGAAAGCAAGAAGGCGTTTTACAAAGTTCATATTACAAGGCCAAGCAGCTGGTTTTGAAAAACAACGGTAAGTAGATAAAGGTAAATAAAGCTAGGGTTGGAACTTACACAGTCGGCTGGTGTTCCATGAACTGCTTAAGGACTTTGCCGTTCTCGTTGGCGCTCGGCGGAGACAGCGAGATATCAAGCATAATAACTCTCTCACTACAACCATAAGCAAGCCTGAAAGAGGAGAAACAATATAAAGTCTAAATTCCAACACATCGGTCTTCTTGATCCAATTATGTTGTTCTTATTTGAACACGACCCATGAAAAAGTGATGAGTGTTTTTTAAATACTTAGCAAGTAATGTAGGAAAAATTCCTATATAGCCAACACATACATGGATATCCCAGAAAAGTGGTAAGGGCATGTCTCTATTTACTTGACCATAATCTTTTAGTAGTTTAAGAAATAAACACTTTATTTGTATTAAAAAAGAATAAAAACACTCCTTTTCTTTTGAAGTGTTGACTAAGCAAGCTGACAATTATAAACATACTCCATTTCATCTCAAACGTTTATTTAAGCTACTCATACCACGACTTCAGTATCATGCACCCGTAACTTAGCTTCATATAACAGAAGCATGTTCCATAGATGTTGGTTTGTGAAAAGATTTTGACCAGCTTTACACATATGACGTGTATGACATAATCGGTTTCAATTCACCGTGAACGCGACACTTAGGTCTAGTTCTTTTTAGCTTAACGGCTTAGCAACTTAACGACTTATCTACATTTTGAAAATACATATGATTTGAGTTTTTTGAGTTCGTTTTTCGCTATTTTGAAAGTGGGTCCTAACGCTTTAAAAAGCAAGTTAAACGAAATGTATCCGAATCTTGAGACTACCTCGAGAAGCTCTCGAAGTTTAGTCATTTCAGCCGTTAAACCGTTCAGATAAGCTCAAAAGAAGGCCTTAACTTCCACATTAGTTTTCACTCGATAGGTAATTTGATTCTCTTAACCAGCGAAGACCTAGTTGACCAGCCAACTGAATCTTTCACCACTAAGAGCAATGCCAATTATTGTACACTGATAAGTGGTGTTGATGTGCACTCAATGACTCCATTCATACCATAATGGTGTAATTAATCCATCAAACAATCAGTCATGTGGTAACATCGTGGTCACATGGACAAGTGTAAACTATGCCCGTCCATCTTGGCATAAGTGATTAATTAATGCTCTTATGTACTGCTACAAATCGGGTTCATGTAACTTCTCTCCATCAAATTGACCATGCCCTTAGCACTTAATTATCTTTTTTAATCCCATGTGTGATAAGGAAATATATGACACTAACAAATCCTTCATAGTTTACTAACCGTTCTAACAATTTAACGTAAATATTTGGTCTGTCAACGCAAATACATCTCAATTATTCCATTTGTTTAGTACTTCCTTCTTGCCCTTTCCTTCTAGTACGTCCTAATCTTCCAATCATCGATGGCGGTGAATATCGTAGCACAAAGTAAGCTACCATGTTCGCTCAAGTGTGAGAAAATCTTCTAACAGTGGTGTCAGGTATGCATGAATATTATCCTTAGGTTGCTTTGGCCCTTAGCTGAGTACACATATTATAATATACTTTATTTTCATATACAAATAAGGAGAATGGGTATAGATATATAAATTCATAAACAACATACAATGATGGACGCCGTAGTTATTAAAAAAGTTTACCCATCTATATTTAACCTGAACCTTGTATTCTTGGTACGTATCAAATTCTACAAACTTTCGATTGAAGCCTCTCAATTAGTGAAAATCAAATGGGTAGCTGAGCTACGCATTTTTCCTACAAAGCTCCGAGTTCCAACACAACAATTTTTCCTCGTTCAGGTTTTATAGACAAGCGTTTCAAACTGGAATCACAAATAGATGCCACAATTAATAACTTTGAAGAAGGTCCTTGCTTCACCTATATGTCCTCACCATATTTAGTGTGATTCTAATGCTTGTAGTGATATGCTTTGGACATTGGATAAAACATTCATGTTTGCATACTCCTTACGGGTATAGGAGAAATTCATGTTCTCAGATCCGTACGTGTGTTCTTTGTACTTCCATTTTCAAAGGACAAAAAAGCTTATTAGCATGATATAGGTTTCTACCAACTCATTTCTCTATGGAGGAATGCTACGAGACCTAAGATCATCATGAAAATCTTGTTGCGACAAACCATAACTTACTTTCAATGATAGTAGTTAAAGTATGGGTGCCAACCTTACGTATATCACTTTGCATGTTCAATTGTTGGATCTCCTTCGGTCCGCCACCGCGTAACCTTAACTTATCAAATTCTTTCATGTTATAGTCCCTTGACTGCTTGAGCATGGCTCGCTTGACCAGTCCTTATTGAAAGCATGGTTAATATCAAGAATACCGTTAAATTTATCAACAATACTATTGTTACACTCGTGTCAAATATGCTCTTCGCTGTGTTTGCTCCAACATGAATAGTCCTTCTTGAAAATTTCCTTTGAATTAAATGTTCTTCAATCTACTTTGAGTTTCCATACATTATTGTAGTACCACAATGAACACACAGACAATACATAAAAATTGTCTGCTTATCCAATCTATCCTCCGTGACAACTCACTACTGGAATCTCCCAATTTCGCGAGGGCAAAAAAAGATACGCGAGGGATGAAACAATGCCCTCGTAATAAAACATGAAATCATGAGGGCAATCTACAACCCTCGTTAACATGCATATAGTTACAAGGGCCAAACATAAGCCGTCGCAAAAAACAGTAGCCGCAGGTTACTCACGAGGGCCTACTGTTGGCCCTCGCGAATCATGGCCTAATAATTGCTAATTCGCGAGGGCTCCCAGATGACCCTCGCGAATAAGGCTGCCTCAGCAACTACTAGCGAGGGTTCTATTCCAGCCCTCGTGACTAAAAGGCCTATAAATTAAAGGGTTAATTTCATGGGTGCCATTATTAAACAGCCCGTTAGCACGGTTGCCATTTTTCGATCGCCTCAAGCAGAGATGCCATTTTAACAGTTTTCCTCTCCCAAACGTGCCATTATGGGGCTTTACAGGGTAAAATACATGTTAATACGCAAGAAATACGGACTGACAGGTGGGTCCCACCTGTCAGCCTCTCCCAGCTTCTTCTTCCTCCTCTCTCTCTCTCTTTCCAAGGGCCAAGGCAGCGAGCTCCTCCGGCGGCGACCTCCCCGACGGCGAGCTCCCTCCGGCGGCTACCTCCTCGCCGGGGAGAGGCGGCGCCGGGGCCCAAGCGGCAAGGGGGACGAGCAGGAGCGGCGGGGCCGAGAACATAGGGGAGGAGGCTGCGTCAGCGAGCTCGTGGGGAGGAGCTGCGAGCCGGTGAGCTCGTGGAGGAGGAGATCAGCGCCAAGCGAGCTCGTGGGGAGGAGATCCACCCGGCGAGCATGTGGGGAGGAGATCCGCGCGGAGAGCTCGTGGGGAGGAGGCGGCGCCAGAAGCTTGTGGGGGAGGAGATCCGCGCCGGCGAGCTCGTGAGGGAGGAGGCGGCACCAGCGAGCTTGTGGGGGAGGAGATCCGCGCCGGCGAGCTCGTGGGGGAGGAGGTGGCGCCAGCGAGCTCGTGGGCGAGGAGGGCGGCGCCGGTGAGCTCATGGGGGAGGAGGTGGCGCCGGCGAGCTCGTGGGCGAGGAGGGTGGCGCCGGCGAGCTCGTCGGGGAGGAGGGTGCCAGAGCCTGAGAGGACGCGGATCCCGGAGAGAGAGAGAGAGAGAGAGAGAGAGAGAGAGAGAGAGAGGCGAGGAGGATCGAGGAGGAAGAAGGGCAGAGTGTATGACATGTGGGACCCACCGTATAGAAGTATTTTTATGTGTATTTGTGATGGGTATTGTCTTGTAAAGGCTCAGAATGGCACGTTTGAGAGGACAAATTCGCTGAAATGGCATTGCTGAGTGAGGGCATCGAAAAATGGCAAGCGCGGTTTCTGGGTGTTTTATAATGGCACCGGTGCAATTAACCCTAAATTAAAAACCAAATACCTCTGTTAGCCTTAAATCTCCCAAACTTTTTGGTCTTACCTCGTTCTTCCACAGAAAGTTGGTTAACTCCAGTATACCGTTAAGGATTCTCCCCCGAATTCGACTCCGACAGAGAAACGACGGAGTCCTCATCGGTCCCCGGAGGAGACAAGTGTTAAATAGTGTGTAACGGGTAATGCGTAATGTGTGTAATTCATAAATAATGTATTATATAATTTGGTGAAATGAATTTTTCGAAATGTCTACTAGAATGTTTAGTATATCGATAAGCTCATAGTGTGAGATAAGAAAGAGTTAATATCAGAAAAATTTGTTTTATGTTTTTATTTTTTTCTATAGCAAAAAATGGTACATTAAAGAATATTAGTAACTCAAACATATTTTAAACTATTATTTGGTATTTTTTAAAAATAATTTGAGTGTAGGAGGGAAGGAGAATATTTATTAGTAGCGAGGGTCCTTCCGAAAACCCTCGTATATAAGTATTATACGCGAGAGCTAATACAGCCCTCGTATTTATAGGCCTATAGACACGAGGGCCTTAGATTGAGCCCTCGAATAAATGCGTGGTAGCTTATCTCGCGAGGGCTAGGTGGCCCTTGTGATTAGTGATGGCTCCTGCGCTGTCCAGGGGCGGACAGACTAGAGCCCACATAGCAGTGAGCAATTCTTATTCACGAGGGCTAGCTGGCCCTCGCGAAAAGGAGGCGGTTGGCTTATTCACGAGGGCTATGTGGCCCTCGCGATTAGTGGGCGTATGGCCAGCAAACTTGGACCCACCCAGCAGTGACCAATTATTATTCATGAGGGCTAGCTGGCCCTCGCGAAAACACCGTGGATGGATTATTCAAGAGGCCTATTTGGCCCTCGCGATTAGTGTGTATATAGATCTGCAACGGCTCAGACTTGGGCAAAAACTTGCCCAAGCCCGTCTGTGTCGCGCCCGCCCGCCGCCGCCGCCGCTCAGCCGCCTGCCGCCGCCTGCCGCCCTCACCTCCCGCCGCCACCTCAAGATGCCGCCCCCTCCCTCCCGTCGCTGCCTCGCGCTCGCCGTCGCTGTGCAGGAGGTGAGGAGGAGGCCCACACCACGACGAGCAGTAGCATGAGCTGAGGAGGAGCCCCGCATCACGACGCCGCACCCCCCGTCCACCGGAAAGGTTTCTTCGCGCGTATTTTGTGTTTAAATGTTAGTTACGAGGGCTGCATGTGAACGCTTTTTCTGTTTGAATGCTTAGTTACGAGGGCAGTGCGAGGACTTAAGCACGAGGGCTGTGGGTTTAGAGTTGACTATGTGCGATTATATTATGTATATTAACTATATGCGTTTAGGATTAACGGGTTTAGTGTGCAAGTAACCTAGCCGTACGTCACCCGTTCGGGAACGCATAAATCGTAATGAAACCAGAGGGTGATTCGTTAGGTTTCATTACGAGGCGTGATTCACGTTCCCGAACTGTCCAGTGGACGACTCCGTTTGGGCGCCCCAGTGGACGGCCCACGAATGACCGTTTGAGTACGATGCATCGTGTCGGCCGTGGATTTGGGACGAGATTTCGGTTGCATAACCCTGTGGTTCTCCAGTGCATAATATAAGTGTCGGCGTATTAAAAACGATACCCCGACCGTACTTGCAGATGGGGAACTAGTAGGGTTATGCTGCCGAAATTTCTTCTCGAATCCACGGGCGATACGACGCATTGTACTTGAACGACCATTCGTGGGTAGGTTTAGAAGCCTTCCTAATTAGCCAAGTGTAAAAACCCCTGATGCAAGTACGTATATGTATCTACTTGTTCGTGAAGGAATGGAAGAAGATAGGAGATGGATGTACGATGGGTAGGTGGCGAACGGACTACCCACAAATGCATGGTTTGAGGGGACTCGTCAATTCGTGTCTCAAGCTTTCCAAGGGGCGCAAGGCCCTGCCCGTTGCCCTTGTGCTGAATGTAGTAATTGTCGGAAGAGAACTCGTGATGAAATGGAGATGCATTTAGTGGAGAATGGGTTTAAGGTTGGTTACCATCGGTTGGTGTACCGTGGGAAGAGTAATCCTGCCTAGGTTGAGCCTGCTGGACCCCCTGAAGGTTTTGATGAAATAGACCGGATGGAGGATATGGTTGTTGATATTGGCCACAATTATGGGGGTGATGAACAGGATTCGCAGCCAGGCATGGCTGATTTCTTTAAGCTTCTAGACTCGGCCAAATAGCCTTTGCACGATGCAACGTCAGTGACGGTCCTTTCTCATTTGACACGTATGATGGCTGTGAAGTCCAAGTTCAACATGTCCATCGCATGTTTTGATGAGATGTTGGCTAGTTGGTGTGATGCCCTGCCCGAAGGACATAAGATGCCCAGGACCTGGTATGAGTGTAGAAGGATAATGTCGGGTTTAGGAATGACATATGAGAAGATAGATTACTGTGAGAATCTCTGTATGTTGTATTACAAAGATGACGAAGAGAAGACCTGATGTGATCATTGCGGAAAGTCGTGGTACTTCGAGACCACATACTCTAATGGCAACAAGTCTCGGTCTAGTGTGGTGAAGAAAGTGTTGTGTTACTTCCAGTTGAAAGACCGCCTCCAACGGTGTTTCAAGACAGAGGACGCATCCCAAAGCATGAGGTGGCACAAGTTGCACAAACGGAAATCTGATGTGTTAGTTCACCCGTCAGATGGAGAAGCTTGGAAGCATTTTGATCGGAAACATCCCAATTTTACAGCAGAACCACGAAACGTGCGTCTCGCGATTGCCACGGACAGGTTCACTCCTTTCAATATGAATGCTCGATCATACTCTTGTTGGCCGGTTTTTAGTATCCCTCTCAATCTAAAACCATCTCAACTAATGAATGACGAATTTATGTTTCTTTCACTTATAGTGCCTGGTCCGAAAAGTCCTGAGAGAAATTTGGATCTATTTTTGCGGCCATTAGTACGTAGACCAGTTGAACGAGTTGCGGGAAACAGGAGTTATGACTTATGACAAAGTTACAAACTCCAATTTTCTCATGAGAGCTGCTTATCTGTGGTCAATTCATGACTTTCCTGCATACGTCATGTTTTCTGGCTGGAGCACGCACGACAAACTCGCTTGTCCGATATGAATGGGTGATACCGTGGCATTCACACTCACACACGGCGGAAAGGCAAACTTCTTTGACTATCACCGAGATTTTCTAAAGCCAGATCATCCATTCAGAAAGCAAAAGAATAAATTTCGAAAAATACCATTACGAAAGATCAAAAGCGCGAGCCTCTCACAGTTGGTCAAGTCAAAGCCTGGCATTCAACCCTAAAGATAAATGAAAAAGATCAAACTGAATATGAGGGCTACGGAACCGTTCACCATTGGACACATAAGTGCCGTCTGTGCTCCCTTCCATATGCACAGGATTTGCTATTACCTCACAATCTTGACGTAATGCACCAAGAGTCGAATGTAGCACAAGCCATCTAGGCCACGAACTTGGACATAGCCGGTAAAAGTAAAGATAATGTCAAAGCTCAACTGGATTCTGAGATTCTATGTGACCGGCCAACGTTTTACATGATAGAAGAACAAAGGGTGAAACCAAAGGCACTGTACTGCTTAACAAAGGCACAAAGGAAAGAGGTTCTAGAATGGTTTCGTGAAAAGGTTAGATTTCCTTATGGGTACGCGTCAAGCTTTGTCCGTGGTGTGGATGTCGACGCCGGCAAGATACATGGCATGATAAGCCATGATTTCCACATCTTCATGCGAGATCTATCACCGGTCATGTTTCGGGGATATGTACCTGACGAAGTATGGATAGTTCTTACTGAATTGAGTTTCTTCTACAGAAAGCTGTGCGCTAAAAAACTAAGCAAGACAGATTTGAAGAAGTTAGAGGAAGATGTTGTGGTGCTCGTTTGCAAATTAGAGAAGATATATGTCCCTGGTTTCTGAAATCCAACGAAACATCTTCTTATCCATCTATCTACTCAAGCACTGCTCGGAGGGCCAGTCCATGGAAGGTGGATGTATCCTAGTGCAAAATCCTAGTGTACACAATGATCTACGTACCATGTCGCGTGGATGTTCAACACGTGTCACGGTCCATGGGACTATGATATCAATGGGTTCGGCTTTCGTTCCGCGGAGCATGAGCAATCAAAGCCTAATCTGCGAATAGTAAATAGCTATGTTGTCTGTGAGGGCCAAGCAGAAGGGCAAGATAAGTTCTATTACTACGGTATAATTCAACAAATAATCGAACTGACATTTGAAGGAAGCAAAAAGCTCTCGGTAGTTCTTTTTCGCTGTGAATGGTTCGATCCTGTTAGAGGTCTACGAACACGACTCGAGCTTGGCTTAACAGAAGTGAAACATACTTCACGACTTAAAGGATATGATCTTTTCATATTAGCTAACCAAGCTGAGCAAGTGTACTACCTGCCATATCCATGCAAGCATCCAATAAAGAGCAGTCTCAAAAAAGAGGAGGCCGATCTAAAGAATTGGTGGGTTGTATACAAAGTTAGACCATATGGGAGATTGCCAGATGGTCCAATTCAAGATCAGTTATTAGAAAACACGTTTGTGATTGGTGTTGGAGTGGGCCTCGACAATCTAGTTGCTAGCATCAACGAAGATGTTGCAACTGTCGACGAAGAAGGCCAAGAAGACCCCGAGGATCCTGTCCAGGGCGATGAACATGAGAACAATAATCCCATCGAGGACATCGACTCACTCGATATTGATGCGAACTACTGCTAGATCTATGGTACATTATTTACATAGTCTATTTAATTTCAAGTTTAACTTACTTTTGTTAATATTATGAAGATAATCTATTTCATTCTGCAGGATGCCAATCAGAAGGTTCATCAGCCAAGACACGGGTGAGGAGGCAAGTCAGGACGAGGCAGGTCAGGCTTCCAGTGGTCACGAGGTAGGTCATGACTCTAGTGGTCATGAGCACAGTGGCTTTGAGGAGGGCGAGGGGTCTACCCAACCGACCGCCACTCGGCGCCGAAGGAAGGGAAGAGGGCCCAATAAGATGCTTAGGGCTCCACAAGATACAAATATGCGTGTCGCAATTGACATCTTAGGGGACGGGTAAGTTCTAATCAATAAAATGTTAACTCCATACATTATTGTCCTTGCGAACGCCTAACTCTTCTCGAACTTGTACAACAACATGGTTACAGTCGACACACGCCTCAAGATCCAGCCTGCTTCCGTACTTTCAAAACTGCTCAAACGGCACTACCCCAAAATGGTGGAAGAGGACGGCCGGACCCGTCCAGCAATCACCTGGGATGATTACAAGATTGTGCAAGAAGAAGGTCAGGTGTCGGCTGCTTCAGAGTGTGTCCGTAAATTCTAGGTAAGCCTTTCAATCCTTCGAAATACTTTCATCATTCCTCACGCTAATAATATGTTTTCCATTTGTTTTAAGACACATTTTTGATCACGTGAGCCCCTCACCCACTCGGACTTCGACAATGTCATTGACGTCAAGGCCAAGTAAGTTGAACCACAACTCTTCTTTACAATACCAGTAATGTTGTTTGACAGACATATCAACATGGGTGCAGGAGAGAGCATGGCGAGGAGCTCACTGACACCGAGGTTTCAGGCAAGTACTTGACCCCTCAGCAGTACTCTCAGGTGCGTCTTGAGTGGGTCCAAAACTGTCCGAAAGCTTGAGATGGACTTGGCCATTATTGGGATAGTCCAGAGTTCAAGGCCAAGTCTCAGCAGTCCAGGCTCAACCGGGCGGCGCAAGGAGTCGTCTATTACATCGGGAGGTGGTCCCTGCCATTTTTCAGAAAGAAAGAGGTAATGACCTATTCTTTAATTCATTTTTTATGTTTTTTCTCTATGGCCCACAATGTGATGCAGTCCGAGAGGGCTAGGGAAGACATAGGTGCCTTGGAATCCTACAGGAGGGCAATGACACCAAAGGCACAACGAGAAGATCCCAATCCAGCCGTGGTACCACACGCACAAGACAAGATTGTAAGTGCAATCTATATCATTACTATAATGTTTATCACTACTTGACTTGCTAATTTTAGTAGTTTTGAATGCAGGAACGGTACGTGCAAGCGTACAAGGAGACGCACGGCACAGACAGTGACCCGTACGTGGAGAAGGAGCTGGACGTTGAAGTAATCTACACGCACATGGGGCATAAGTCGCACGGTTGCTACGGGATGGGCTCCGACCACATCAGGTGACTTTGATCTTTATTTGTTCCATTTCTTTGGTCACCGCGTTACATGACATCTACATACTAACCACACTTTTCTGTTGCAGGTCTGGTGGATTCATGCGCGATGCTAGGTCCCGCAGCGCCGCGCGGGACAGAGCTCACGAGAGGGAGATGGAGAGGGAGAGGGAGAGGGCGGAGGAGAGGGAAAGGGAGAGAGAGGAGCGGCACAGGAAAGAGCTCCATGAGTTAAGGTTAACCATGGAGATGAACCAAAAAGCGGCTCAGGAGCGGTGGGAAGGAGAACAGCAACAAAGGTGGGTTGAGTTCATAAGGCTCCATTCAGGAGGCAATTTCGTGCAGGTATTCCCATTTAACCCCTTTCATCAGTTATATCAGATCCTCATTTATTTGCATTAACACTATATTGATCACCAATGTGCAGGGTGGGTCGAGCAGATAGGTTGATCAAGGTGGCGGCTCTAGTTACTCAGCTAACAGGGGACCGCAGCCCTTTGTTCAGGCCCAAGATGCGATAAGTGTCGTCATTTCATCACAGTCTGACCTAAAGTGTCAATTGAAATAAAACTTAAAATTCTTAATGCTTTCAGGGCTCCGCTCCATCAAGTCAAATCCAGGGAGTCGATCACGATGCTCGGCGCGAGTGGGCGGATCCTAGGACTGACGAGTTTCTAAGCCTACTAAGCAGTCCTTCACTCTTCCCTGCACCAGAGAGTGCTCCTTCGGTTTTCCCTCCACCGGACGGTACTCCTTCCATCTTCCCTAATCCGGACAGCAACCCGTGATGGATGGAGACTATGCGTATGGAGCTCTTATATGTATATGCTATGTATAATGGTAGAAATGTTGTGTATGCGGATATGTGCTTTGTGATGATGTGTGGATGTCGATGTGTCGAGGAGTTCTGTAGATGTGGATGTCGATTGATATATATATATATATATATATATATATATATATATATATATATATATATATATATATATATATATATATATATATGTTGTGTTTTGTTCTTTGTTAAAATTTGTTTCAAATTCATATTTCAAAGCTTTTTTTTCTGACCATGCTTATTCGCGAGGGCTAAAGGGCCCTCGTAAAAAACCATAGGGCACAGAGGCTATTCGCGAGGGCTAAAGGGCCCTCGTAAAAAACCACAGGGCACAGAGCTATTCACGAGGGCTAAAGGGCCCTCGTAAAAAACCACAGGGCACAGAGCTATTCGCGAGGGCTAAAGGGCCCTCGTGATTAGCAGCGCCGGCCCCTGCGCGCGCCAGCCATTGTGGGCCCCACATACTTTTCGCGAGGGCTGGAAGACCCTCGCGATAAAGCTGCCAGGCCAGTCAATCGGGAGGGCATAATAAAACCCTCGCGATTAACTATTCACGAGGGCCGTGCCCTCGTGTTATGTCGTTATTTGCTGGAGAGCGGACGCGAGCACCTATTCACGAGGGCCGGCCCTCGTGAATATTAAATCGCGGGGGCTTCTGCCTTTATCGCGAGGGTTTTGATCCCTCGGTATTGAGGGAGATTCTCGTAGTGACTCTTAATTACTAATGCAGATGCACCATTAATGTACTCTTCACTAATACGTTTCTCAATGTACATCAATCTTCCATCCTTCTATGTTACACATATAATTTTTTATTTAACTTAATGAGTGCAGTTATCTAGCTAACCTATCGATGTATATATTCCTCCTTTTTAGCATGCTGATTAATATATATTTATGGGCACTGCTTAGGGCTAGCATTTAGTCAAGCGAAGGAAGTGCCATCATGGGAGAGGAGGTGGAGGCCGGAGGTAAAGGAGGTGGTGGTCAGAGGTGTTGCAAAAGAGTTGGTCGAAGATGCAAATGAGACGCATGTGGGACTACTTGTCGTGGGGTGTGCACGGTGATGGCTCACGACACAACAACAATTTCAATCCCCTCACTGGTGGTTAAGATACCAAGGGTTTTGGAGAGGGTAGATTGAAATAAATTCACCCTTAAGTATCTGTATAAGGAAAGCAACATAATGTTTGGGATTATGGGAGGTATTTATGAGGAGTAATTGAGTCCCAAAACTATATGATTAGTTTGAAATTTCTATGAGTTCTTAGATTTTGGAGTGTTTGGGTTATAATGTTACAAATTGTGTAATGCCGGTGCATGGGTGCCAAATCATATGTGCTTGTAGCTCAACACCGGCACATGTCATGGGTCTAGCGATGGGATTTTTGAAGCATATCACCGCTGAGTAATAATGACAAAAAGACATATGGGTTTAGGCACCTCTGTCGATAATTGTGGGTTCAGATTTCATCTCAGACCCACGGACATACAGTTTTTGGTCTTGGTCTAGGTTCGGATATGGATTTTAGTTTATACCCATGTGTACATACTAACATAATTAATAAAAAAGAAAATTAAACCTGCTTCTGACAGCCTATTCCCTCAACTGCCTGACAACAAAATATGTCGTCTCCCCTCGGTTCACCTCCAACCACATACATGCAGTTTACACAACCCATTCGGCAATCCCTATTCTCTACTTAAGAAAGATGACACAGAGCGCTCTCGCAACCCTCTCCTTCCTAGGTCCCTCATGGTCCCTCTGCACCTTCTCGTTCGGCAGCTCTGCCTCGCCTAGTTTTCCATCTCTCCTCCCTAGAATCTAGATCCTCCATGTCACCCTCTATCGCACTCTCTCGTTCGGTGGTGGTGGCACCATGCATCCTAGCAGCAAGCAGCGTCATGAGCAACAAAATATGATGGCACAAGAAGAAGTATTGATGGCGTGTGCACTACCTCTAGCTTCGGTTTAGTCTCCGTCATGGCATTTGTGGTGATCAATTTGCGGTGACAACTCACCCCCCCTCCCCGAGGCAGTGGCCGATTAGTGATAGTGAAGTCCTAAGGGATGGCGATGCGATCGCCTCCCTCCTCCAGTGCCAACAAGAATGGTTGTCGTACTTCAGTGGTGTCACACTTCCTCATCCGGATCCAAAACTAATGATTGTGTGAAGGTTGGACCCAACTATACCTATTAGGATCCAGGTACCCACTGGATCCATATTTGGACCTACGAATGGCTATATGCCAGAGTTTGGGTAGACGTTTTGCGTCTTGGGTCCGGATCCGAGCTGATTGGACTAGAGGTATAGACCTGATTGCCATCCCTACTATCGTGGAGGACAACAACCATCAAAGGAGCAGAATATAATGCCACGCCATTTAGTATCATATTTCCAATCTACATTGAGTTTCTTTGCTAACCCAAGGCGAAGACATATTAGCCCTAGGGGGTGCAGTAGTGTATGAGCACTAGGGTCGAAAACAAATATCACTACTAGGGAATGGGCCTTCAGTCTTGCTTGTTTGCGACCCACTTTTCTGACCTCCCTAGGTATTCGTCTCGTAGAATCTTTTCATGATCATTGACATACGGAGCCACTAAAGTTGTTTGTTTCAATACAATGAAATATGCTTGTCTAAATGACAGTATATCTTTGCAAGAGGATTCTTTCCTTCCTAGAGTGCCTTTTTCCTATAGCCTCCCCTCATAGCATGATACAGGCACGCCAATCGAATTCAAATCATTATTTTAGTCGATGCAAAACTCAATCAACTCTTCTGTGCCAACACCCTGGGCAATGCAACCTTCTGGACGAGACCGGTTACGAACATATTTTTTGAGGACACCTATGTACCTATCGAAAGGGAACATGCCGTGGAAGAACACGGGTATGAGAATTTATAACTGTTTCACCACGTTAACCATGAGATGGACCATCATATCAAAGAAGGAAGGAGGGAAGATCATCTTAAGATTGACCAAAGTAGTGACAATGTCATCCTACAGATTAGATAACGTGTTACCCTCTGTAAGAAACTTATTTATAAGGCCTAACAACTCGTTGAATCCCTTATCAGACAATCCATTTGCCGCCTTCTATTGCATTAGTTCTAGTGTGTTACGCAACTTTTTGTGCCCCTGTCCACAGTTTGGATACAACAGTGTTTCATAATACTCCCACAGACGCTGAAACTTTACGTAATGCCTTTCATCGACGTATTCTCCCTATCCATCAAGCAACACCTGGTCTAGATCATAGTCGCCAAACTTCCCCTGTATATGTTCAAAAGAACTGTGTTGGCAAGCGTCCAAGATATTATGGTCCAATAGTTCTTCTTCAGCCCGTGTAATCTCTACTTCACCATGTTTGGTCCAACGAATAAAATATTCCATATAACCTCTTCAGATCAAATAAAAATGAATTTGCTCAAAATTTGCCCACTCCTTTTGATTGTTGCAATCAATACATTGGCAAATATATAGTATAAGGTAATATTGGCATAGACATGACGAATTAAAGTTTCCAAACCCTTCACGAAATGCAACTGCGATGAACATCGGTTCATGTACATCCATCGCCAATCTATCTGTGTTATACATATTGATAGCACTGAGTGCGGCAATAGCTTGTGTATCAAATACACATATTGATACCATACAAACAAGCATGATTTAATAGTACACATACAAACATGATTCAATATTGCACATACAAACATGATTTAATAGTTCACATTAAAATACAACAATGAACGCACAAAGTCTTCAACAGGTATAATTATACATAAATTGTTCGGACAACAAAAATTCTTAAGTACATAAAACATAAATTAATAAGTACAACACAGAGTTCGATCTTGATGTCTCAATCACACTCTACCAAAAAGTGACTTTCTCTTCGCCTCGTCGCAGTCGCCCTCACCCTGGCCCAGGGGCCCCGGCCCTCGCACTCCTCATTACCACCATTCTCGCCGGCGCCATCGTCACCGTCGTCGTCGCCCTCGCCCTCGCCCTGGCCCTCGCTCTCCACATTACCACCATTCCCGTCGCCGTCACTGTCGTCGTCGCCCTCATCCTCCTCGTCACCACCATTCCCCCCCGCCGCCATCGACGCCGCGACGTGCCACATCATTCCTCTACATGTACATTTTGTCTTCTTTTGCGCTACTTTTGTGTTGATTTGTCCCCCTGTTGGCGATTCTTATGCTTATTAGAGTTTTAATCCGCAAGCGCACGGATATCGTAGTAGCTTTCACCCAGGAGTATTCGTAAGGTATCGATTTCCCACGAGGAACGAGAAGTTTCTGTTTTCTAAACTTATTCACTCGGATGAATATGATTATGGTGATTTGGAATCAACAATGGGATAAATGTATTTTGGATCAAGAGGCTCTTCGGACACCAGTCAGAAAGGCTCAAGTTCTATTCTTATTTAATTTGCGACTCTGAATCGGAGCTCAGGCACTCACTACCACTCGCTATCCTGAATTGGAATCCCGAATGGTTATGATCGTCCTGATTTGGCTCAACTAGTCTGCAACTAACGGGGCGGATTTCACAAAGTCTAAGCCGGATAATAGGGCTGTCACCACTTATTACCTACCACACGTCCGTTGAAGCAGGTGCCTACCGGCTACTAACTAATCCGCACACCACGCCCTGCTCCTAGTAGTAATATCGCACCAAGGACGCCACTTGATCGCACCCTACTACCTCTTATACTAATCTCTAGGTGGACAATTAAGCACAAAGATCTTAGCACTCAAGAATAGTACGGGCCTAATACCAACAGAGACAAAATAAATAAACTGAACTTGATAATTAAATAAGGTAAGACTGAGTGTTACCGATAGAAGACAGAAGCAGAACCCGCATCCGAGTCCAGCTCCGTAGCTCTAGTCACTACAAGAGGACTAGCCTATAGCAACACGTTGATATGGTGCTATATGTACGCATATGTGTTGGAGGCATAAACAGCATCACATAACGTAGGTGTTGTTAAAGGTGGTGTTGCTAGCTGTATGTTGCATCACAAACTATATGATGCAATATGTTCGTATATGTGTTGCTAGCTAGCAACATGCATTTAGCATCACATGTACACATTAAATTGGCAGTATCTAATAGCATCACTTAAATGGTCTATTGCAACATCATTAAGTGTGCCTCAGATATAATTATATTTTTTAGATAATATAGTTAGCCACATATAATTTCTCAAATTGATCTTGAACAACTCTAAATATAGGCAATAATAAAAAATGAATTTTATTCATTTAAATATAACATAATGTACATCATTTCACATAGAAATGAAAAACAACTCCTTTGTCGATATATAAAGAGAAGCTAACAAGTACTAATTGACTAAAAAATGTGAAATAAAACAACGATGTCTACTTAATTTCTATTTTCTTCCTTTGAGCTTCCTATCTCTCATCATGGATTGGCTTAACACAATATGCTTTTCTCCTCTTCTCAAGGCCCTATAAGATCTTCCATCTTTTATCGCTCTCAACATAGAAGCAACGCTCAACCGTTGTCCTTCAAAGCCATTTTGTACGAACCGTTGTCCTAACTTGCCAATGTCAATTTGGAGTATAAACACAACTGCACATTGAGAATTTCATAGAGGATTAGAGGGTGAAATGATGTAATACAAAATAGTTTATTTTTTAAATCCAGGCTAACCTAATTGCTAGAAAGTAGCGACTGCAACAATACCTTAGCCGAAGAAGATCCAAAATATTAACAAAGTTGTTAAAAACATTGTCTTGTGCCACAAAAATATGAAATTAAACCTGTAAGAAGAACAATTTACATAAACTACAAAAAATGATCTTAATAATGTACTTTCAAAATTATGCCAATAATGGTGCAAAGAGAGTTCAATGGAATCCTATAAAGTCATCTATATTTGCATAAGAACGGTGCTATAGAACACTTTATCAGAGCCGTTGGCTACCCAAATTACGCCCAAAATAGAAGAGACAATACGAAATAGGAAGCTTTGCACAGGTGGTTCATCTAGTTATAAGTAGCAGAGGTGTTTGATCGGGAGTGATAGCAAACGGTTAGCCGTATTCAGCAAGCTGGACCATGCAAACAGAGAAAAGGATGCGCATGAAAAGGAAGCTTTATACAGGTGGTTCACAAATCACAAGTCTGCATTTAGGCAGCCCTGATTTAGAAAAAACCCATTCCAATATGGTAGCAAACTAGCAATCAGTTAATAGACAATAACTATTATCAGTTGTGATGTCATTCTCAGATGTCAATATTAAAACCATATGTTTTGTCTGCATTGACCAGAAATGCAAGTTCTTAATAAACTCCAAGTGTTGGGCAATAAACCAAGTTATAGCTAAAATAAATTACTCAACAAATGGACAGTAACTAACATAGAACACACTGTCTAAAAGAGAACAAATTGTCAGCAAGCTGAATATGATACCCAAAACTTTATATATGAATAGCTTTGGAGCTGGTGAAATAAATTTTGATATGAATGTTCTGTTTGAATTGTAACGCCTAAACTGATGGCTTCAATCTTGATTCAGATAAATATAACATAGCAGCCAAAACAACATGACTTTGAAACCATATCATTGTAAGCAACACAACAAGCCCCAGCCAGGCATTTCTAGCATAGGTGGGGTTGTACGCTTATAAATCAAGGAAACAAGCACAGAAGAAGTACTTAGAATTTAAAAAACGAATCGACAACAAAGAAATCAAGTTTCACTCACCTGCATGTCAAGTTTCTGGTATTAAATTGCATGTCAAGTTTATTGCATTTATTCATATAAAATAAGTTAATTAACAGCCCAATTACAGTGTAATTAATCCCTTGCGAAGATAAATTAAATTTTACCCACCAATCTCGAGGTCCATGACTTGATCATCAATAGTAACAAATGCTTGTGATAGCCAATAATGAGTTACCGATAATCTTCATTCAAAGGGAAGCATATAAACTCCTTAGCTTTGGGGGTACATAATGCAGAAGAAAATATAAAGTAGTGTCTCTATCAATAAAGGAATTTAACGATGCTAAAAAATTCTGATATACTGTTGATGACATAGGAATAATGCCTTATTTATTTAATATTACAAACATCAGAGTTGAAGTGGTCCAGCAGATGGAAAAGCAGTTTAATTTTATTGTACATCATTGCCAATGTCAATGCGATATCCTCATATAAAGCATACAAGGGCCACACACACCTTACTTGTTAGCCACACACTACAATAAAGATAATTAATTGTCATGAAAAAAATGCTTCAAGATAATACTATGAAATCACACAATGATGATTTTGAAGACCAATGAAATGATACACACAAACCTATCGATATAAATGAAGAGAACGCCATGGCAGGGAAATTCGTAGAATGTAGGGCCTTCTCCCTAGTGTCATGGGCTCAGCCTTGTAATCATCCAAAATAAGATAACCTTTATGGTGTCTTTCTACAGGGTTTAAACACCCTTTGATAGGGAGCATCCCCTCAAATGTCTGTTGTTAATAACACCAAGCTGAACGCACCTTTCCAATTTCCTCATGCAAAATGGTGGGAAAAACCTGAATTGTGTAATTTGCTATATGACACTGGTGATCGAATTAATAACATTTGAGCCTAGAATCTAGTGTGTACATGGCATTCACACGGTGGAGGGAGCGGCGCCGGGCTCGACGGAGAGGCAGCGTCGGGCTCTTGGGGGGAGCAGCGGAGGGTGGGTAGCACCGGGAGCTCGGCGGACGGTGGCGCTCGGCGGAGGAACGGCACCGAGCGACGGCGCAGGCAACGGCTAGGGTTGGGGGCGGCTAGGTCGGGCGTGGAGAAAGGAGGAAGGACCCAAGTCAATCTGTTGCCTGGCTAAGTGGTTGAGCAGGTCGTGGGCCTCTAAAAAAATACGAAGTACATGATCACATTGGATTATGGTATAGTTTTTGTGTTTTATTAACTAAAAATGATAGTTTGTCTTATGTTAAACACGTCACACATACCTAATACACAGGAACAGGTTTATTAAGGTTTTGTTCATTTTAGATTAAATTAAATTAAATGAAAATTTGTTATTTTTGTATAACCTAAATGATGTAGTACTTTGTAGACATTTTTATGGAGTTTATAGTTCTAGAATAATTTTTTGAATAATTTTTTGAACTCTCCAAAACCACTTTCACAACTTTTTTAGATTAAAACTTTCAACAACTTCCAACTAAAACAAATAAGGGCATAAGGCAAGAAAGGTTTTCACAAGTAAAATTAATGATTCAACACATATGTGTCAGCAACACATATTATGTGATGCAGAGTTGTTTCTTAGCATCATAACTTATATGTGTTGCTAGCGTGTGTTGGAGTAGACATATCCCATGAGTTTTTTGCATCACAAGCAATATATGATGCTAAGTATGTGTTTGAATAGGCTAGTTATGTTGTAGTGAGTGAGGGATACCGACACTCCGGCTCCTCCCCTACACTAACTCTCCTCTCTTTCCTACTCTACTTGAGAGTAGCACAACTCTACTTCCCTCTCACTTGTGTTGCTCTTTGTTGTTCATCTTCAAATGAAGGAGATCACCTCCTTTTATAGGCCACCGTGACCAATGGGGTGTTGACACGACTGGGGACAGGTGTCATAAGTTCCTTGCGGAAGGGGGATCCAATGGGACCAAGAGGTGGGTCGGCCGACCTAGGGGGTCGGCCGGCCTGCCTTTTGTCGATCCTGGCCCTCCAATTTGGCTAGGATGCTCCTTGTGCGGTTTAGATCTACTCCCTAGGTCGGTTTGGCAGTTGGAGACCGCTAGCATCGGGTTCCTTTAAAATCCTATGCATAACTTGAGGATTACTCCTCTTTCTGGGTGAAACCGACTGGAATCAACGGCTTGGATGTACTCTAGGATCTCTTGTAGAAGCCCCGGGTAACCCTGACCTGACTGGGCGAGGGAGCTGGGTCGTCCGACCTAGGGTGGGTCGGCCGACCCACTCTTTTGCCCGGCTCGGGTCCAATTTCACTCAGTGGGTCCCTGCATGCAAAATCTTACCAAAACTCATGGAACTCTGTAAATTTGCACAATTTTAGTTCTGGTTCCAATTATTTCACCAAATGTTGACGGTCGGAATCATACTATTTGTAGTCGAAATTGACCGTCAACACACCCCCACGCTAGGTCTTTGCTCGTCCTCGAGTAAAGGTTAATTTCAAAACTACTAACTCTGTCAGGATAAAGGTAGACAAGCATAAAAGCTATTCTAAGGTTTTCTCAACTTGTTGGGATTTGAAGTGTCGACGAACCCCATCTTATAAATGTTGGCAAATGGAATAGACATGAATGAATAATCTTACTGAGGATTAATGTTCCTAGAGTTTTTCTTCTTTTGAGAATGCATGGCTCTTCTTCTTAGGTGAAACACTCTTGGTCACTCGAAAAGTGTTTAACCTTACCAAGGCCAGGATAACCTCTCATCCTACATCTAATGCTTATGTGGAGCTCAAGTAGGAAGGAAAATATGGTCATGTCACACTTTTGTCATGTTAAAATTAGATCCTAATGAAGATAATGTTATTCCTATTTCCAATCATACAAGAATTTATGTTCAGGGATGAGGGAGAGAATGAACTCACGCCCAAGGAATAAGAAGAAATACAAGTGCAAGGATGTGTGGTACTGATGAGTCCAACACATCGATCTTGTATTTATGGAATGATGGTTTCCCTCCTAAAATCCATTTTCCAAAACATTATTGTCCCATTTGCGAAGAAGGTTTAAAGGCATGAAGAAATTATTTTTTCTATTTTCTTTGAGAGCTTGATCTCTCTCTCTCTCTCTCTCTCTCTCTCTCTCTCTCTCTAATCAGACTGAATTAGTCTCTTTTTCTCTCTTTCTTTGGCCTTGACATAATGACTTTTTGGAAAGTTTTGATAAATGGATATTTTATTTTGGAGGACCATCACATAGGTAGGTAAGGTAGCACCAGACAAGATGATTGGCTAACTTTTTATGGGGTTGGAATATCTGGCGAAGGTTGACGCTTAGTTCCAAGATGGAAACTAGCGTTGCCAGATATGAAAGGCTAGCAATCAACAAGGTACACGAAAGGAAATGATTGGATCAAATAACATTTCTTAAGAGGATTCAAACTCTAACCCAATTTTAGCATGATCAATGACCATTATGAGGCTTGTATGAATCTTGATAAATATATGGCTTTGGTAGGTAATGAAAAGTCACTCTAAGAATTAAGAGCCAGGTTTTTAAATGAAAATCTCTGAGGAACAATTAACCTTAGGCAAGAAATTATTAAACAGTCTATATCTCATGAGCCAACAATTTAGATGTGATTAATCCTAATGGAGCTTTCCCACAATTGTTGAGCTTAACCAAAGAATAAAAATTATGCGAGTCATAATCTACCGGACATTGTTATTGTTTCGAAATCATTGCATTCTCGGGTATCAGATTTTTTGTTTAATTACCTGCCAACATTATATGAGCAAGTGACAGAGATATATGTTAACAATAAAACACAGGGAACATACCAGAATTTTTCGAAGCCGAGTGGGCGAGGTTGGTGGGTCGGCCGACCTGTTAGAGACCGGCCGATCTGGCTGGGTCGGCCGGCCCGGGATGGGTCGGCCGGCCTGATTCCATGCCCGTTTTGGTCCAGATTTCTCCTAGTAAGTACATCCCTCTCTGTACTTTGCATTTCTCATATGCACGTTAGTAACAAAGTCGACCAATGCAGAAAATTGCACCGGTCGAGACAAGCACGCACAATCAAACAATCAGTTCTTTATTTCCTCGAGAAGATAAGCAAACAAGGGCGCATACATTAGGAAATCAAAATATTTGAAAATAAATTTTCGCGCCTCTTTTTATTCTACCCAAATCCCGTCTACGGACTAGTCGGAGGACCAAAAAGCTTAGGCGATCCCATCGCCTTCGCATAGCGCTTGAGCTTTGCCGATGTAGACTTCCGAAGGATAGTGAAGTTGTCATCATGGTCCATCATTTGGATTTGGACCTCTGCCATTTGCTCTTCGAGATTGTTTTGCCGCTGCTTGAGAGCGGCCACCACTTCACGAAGTGAAGGCTCCTCCTCCTCGCTAAACTCCATGTCACCGCCTTGCTTGCGGATTGGAGGAGGTGGACGGGTGCGTCTCACCGTCCTATCCGGCGAAGTGGAATTGACGGACTCGGCTATGGGTGGCCTCATCCTCACCAAAGGTGGGGTAAGGACTTTTCCAAGGCCTGCCGTCCTTTCGCGCATGAGGAAACGTGGCGGGGAGTTCGATGGCGACTCCAGTGTGTACTCCGGTGAACGAGGCTCAAACTGCTCATATTTCATGAGCGCTTTGCCTTTCCCCATGTGCAGCGCGGCCCGATGTGTTACATCAGCACTACCGCACGGTGGAGAGAGGACGAGCCTCCTTGCCACTCCTCCCTTGGGGCCGAGTTGGCCCATCGTCGGGCGTGCCAGCGAAAGGAGCGCGTGGCGCGCTCCCCTTTGTGATGACACGTAGGGGGGGGGAGAGAGGACGTGCCGTACCAATACGGTGAGGAGACGTCGGCCGGCCACGCGATGTAGCACGGCAGCGCTCGAGTTGCGGCGTTGCCTTCGGTTTCTCCTCCGGCGAGAAGTTTAGCTGCTACACGTTTACCGGCGAGTAGTTCAGATTCCGGCCAAAAGTTGGCTTGCCGGAAGTACTCTTTGACAGCTTTGGAGCCGGTGGATCGCTTTCCACAATCTCGTAGATTGACGGGATAGTCTTAGGGGTGTTTGGTTCAGCCATGGTGGTGGTGAAAGTTGCAAGGTGGAAAGTGAAAGGTAAAAGGTGAGAGGAGGAAGATGAAGAGGAGATGAAAAGAGTCTTAAGAACAGCTTTTCCCGTTGCTTTTCAGATGAGGTGAGTCGTTCAGGAGCTATAAATCGGAAGATACGCTCCTCCTCCAAAAATTTTCAAATTTGGAGGCAGTTAGTCCCCCGGCCGATCCACCTCAGCCCGGCCGACCTGACTGGATCGGCCGACCTACCCTGGGTCGGCCGGCCTGGTTCTAGCCTGGTTCGGGCCTCCTGTTCCTAGGGTCACTCACATACTAGGCCTAAAGCCTAATTTCATCATTTATTTGTGTTTGAAAAAGGAAAATTTTATTTAATTGCTCATTTTTTGTCAGTTGGAGCTAGACCGCAAGCAAAAAGTCAATTTTCAAAGAATTCGAGGACATCAATGTCCTCTACCTCGGGCATTTCAGGTTCGAGAAAGATTTTTAAACGTTGCCCGTTTACTTTGAAAATTCCGCCATTATTATTTTGGAGAGTGACAGCACCAAGATCAGAAGCATTTAGCACCGTAAATGGCCCTTCCCATTTGCTATGAAGTTTTCCAAGCCCAAACAATTTCACTCGAGAATTAAAGAGAAGCACTTTATCGCCAGCTTTGAATCGCTTTATGACTATTCGTTTGTCGTGCCACCTTTTCATTCTCTCTTTGTATAACTTCGAACTATGGTAGGCTTTTTCTCTCCACTCTTCTAATTCAGCTAACTGCATTTGTCTTTTTAATCCAGCTGAACGAAGATCCATATTTCATCGTTTGATTGCCCAATGGGCCTTATGTTCTAATTCTACAGGAAGATGGCAGGTCTTCCCGTAAACAAGTTGGTACGGGGTCATACCTATCGGAGTTTTATATGCAGTTCGGTATGCCCAAAGCGCGTCATTCAATTTATACTTCCAACCCTTTCCCATGGCATCTACAGTCTTTTGCAGGATGTTCTTAATTTGTTTATTAGACATTTCAGCCTGACCGCTTGTTTGAGGATGATAGGGTGTGGCTACCCTATGGTCGATCCCTAAGCTTTTAAGTGCATACTTAAAACTTTTGTGGATGAAATGCGATCCTCCATCGCTAATGACGATCCTAGGGACGCCAAATCTCGGGAAGATGGTTTCCTGGAACATTCTTTTAGCGAGTATGGAGTCGGCTGCACGGCAAGCAAGTGCCTCGACCCATTTGGAGACATAATCGACGGCCACTAAAATGTACTCATAAGAGTCTGATTTTGGGAATGGGCCCATAAAATCTACCCCCATGCATCAAAAAGATCAATTTGAAGATTATTCCTTAGGGGCATAGCATCTCGAGAATTAATGTTTCCCACTCTTTGACATTTAGCGCATCGCCTTACGAACTCCCTCGCATCACTATACATGGAGGGCCAAAAGAATCCACTTTGCCAAACTTTGGCATGGGTTCTAAAAGCGCCATAATGGCCCCCGTATGGTGACGAATGGCATTTTTCAACGACTTCTTGCTTCTCGGCTTCCGGAATGCATCGACGGAGTAATTCGTCGGTGCAGACTCTATACAAATAGGGCTCATCCCATAGATGGGCTCTACTGTCACGGATCAACTTGTTCTTATCCTCCCCTGGAGGTATGTACCCAGCTACCAAGTAATTCACTATGTTAGCATACCAGGGGTCGACAGAAGAGACTGCCAGCAGGGTGTCATCCCATAGATAATCATCTATGGGGACATTCGACTTCTCCTCAACTTGCATTCGGGAAAGATGGTCGGCCACAGAATTTTCTACTCCCTTCTTATCCTTAATTTCTAAATCAAACTCTTGGAGTAGAAGGATCCAACGGATGAGCCGTGGTTTTGCATCTTTCTTGGTAAGAAGGTATTTAAGGGCTGCATGGTCTGTGTAGACAATTACCTTCGACCCTACCAAGTAAGATCGGAACTTCTCTATCGCAAAGACTACGGCTAGGAGCTCCTTCTCTGTGGTGGCATAATTGAGTTGCGGGCCTGTCAAGGTTTTACTTGCATATGCAATGGCACAATGATTTCTATCCTTGCATTGGCCTAACATTGCCCCAATGGCAAAATCGCTAGCGTCGCACATGATTTCAAAGGGCAAGTTCCAATCAGGTGGTTGAATTATAGGCGCAAAAATTAGAGCTTGCTTAAGGGTTCTGAAGGCTATGAGACAGTCTTCGTCAAAGACGAACTTGGCTTCTTTTGCCAGCAAATTAGTCAAAGGCCTAGCGATTTGGGAGAAATCCTTTATAAATCGTCTGTAAAATCCAGCATGTCCCAAAAAGCTATGGACTCCCTTGACATTTATTGGTGGCGGCAACCACTCTATCACTTCAACCTTAGCTCTATCCACTTCTATGCCTCTATTTGACACTAGATGGCCTAAGACGATTCCTTCTCTTACCATAAAGTGGCATTTCTCCTAATTCAAGACTAAATCCACTTCTTGGCACCTCTTAAGGACCTTCTCTAGATTTGCCAAGCAATCATCAAAAGAGGCCCCATAGACAGAAAAGTCATCCATGAAGACTTCCATGATCTTTTTGATCATGTCAGAAAAGATTGGCATCATACACCTCTGGAAGGATGCAGGAGCATTGCAAAGCCCAAATGACATGCGTCGGTAGGCGAAAGTGCCATACGGACAAGTGAATGTGGTCTTACTTTGGTCATCAGGGTGGATGGAAATTTGATGATAATCAGAGTAGCCATCGAGATAACAGAAGAATGAGTGATTTGCCAATCGCTCAAGCATCTCATCGATGAAAGGCAGGGGAAATGATCTTTCCTAGTGGCTTGATTCAGCTTACGATAGTCTACGCACATCCGCCAACCAGTGACAGTGCGTTGAGGAATAAGTTCATTCCTTTCATTCTGTACTACCGTCATGCCTCCTTTTCTTCGGAACTACTTGGACTGGGCTCACCCACTCACTGTCAGATACCGGGTAAATGATCCCGGCCTGAAAGAGTTTCAAAACTTCTTTCTTGACCACTTCTCTCATCGCATTGTTAAGCCTTCGCTAGTGTTCCCGCGTGGGCTTATGGTCAGTTTTCATTGGGATACGATGAGCACAAAAGCTCGGGCTAATCCCTTTGAGGTCTTTTAGCGAGTAGCTTAAGACCGAGCTGTAAGCTTCGAGCGTGGCAACAAGACGGTGGGTCTCATCTTCACTCAGTGAATCGCTGATGATGGCCGGCTTGTTACAATTGTTGTGAAGGAAGACGTGCTTGAGACCAGGAGGAAGGGGTTTAAGCTCAACAGACGAGGGTGGAAGTTCTTCTTCCTCATCGAACTTGTCAAAACCATTTGGTTCCTCCTCGGAAACAAAGTGTGGAACATCATCTTCCAAGCCCGGAGGTTTGATTACCTCGAGGACAAAGGCAACTCTTACCTCCTCCAGCGGGTCAGGGAGTGGCTCGGCCTCCATTGGGAAGTTAATGGAACGCGCAAAGCTCACTGAAAAGTTTTGTTTTTCGACTGTTAAGCCAACAAATTCCCCTCTTTCCATATTTTGGACCAATTCCCTTACGGGTTGCCCGATCAGGAGACGAGTGTGGAATGGGTCGGGGACATTGAAGGCATGAAAGTCCAAAGTGACACAATGGTCATTCAAAGTCACCTCGACATTTCTGAGGATCCCCTCAGATTGAAAAATTTGGCCAGATTGCCATCTAACTTTCTTTTGAGAGGGAAATGGGGTGTGATCCAATGGGATCACAGATGCTAACGCTCTTGAGATACAGTTTATCCCAAGACCAGGGTCATAGGGAACTTTGCTAAAATCCCAGCCTTTGGTTTGCACAGAGCAGAATTTTTTGAGAGGGGATAGTGTGATTATCTCCTTAGAATTTTCTATTGCATCCGTCATTTCCCTACTCAAAATGGCAGTGAGACTCAAAAGATTCTCCTTTCATGCTAAGATTTCTCCTCTATCCATGGCTTGTGGCTTGAGTTCTTGAGGCTGCCTGGTGACTATTGGTAGCGCAGTAGCATTTCCAAAGTCATGGCATTCCTCATCAAAAGCATGAGAGAATAAAATCGGGATGAATGCATCCTCAGATTCAGAGTCTTCGTCTCCGGAAAGCATGGCTGTGGGAGTTTCCGTTAATTGGAAGGATTCGGTTCAGGCTAGAAAGTTTGATCCCGTAGGCTACTTTACAGGCACAGGGTTGTTCTCAGGTTTGAATTCTAGGTCCGATGGTTCATGAAAAGCGTTGATATAGGGAGTATTTCCTTGCAATCTGCTCAGGATTTCCTTCCCTTGTTCGACGGTATTGTGAACGAAAGATCCTCCGGAAGTTATGTTCAAAAGTTTGACACTCTCCGTGGTCAATCCATCGACAAAGTGTTGCATGAGCATAGGCTCAGGTATACACAAGTCGGGACCTGATTTGATCAACTGGGTAAATCTTACCCAAGCTGCTCCTATATTTTTACTCTCATTTTGACGGAAGGTAAGAACTTCCTTTCGTAATCCCACAACTTTTGTGAGAGAAAAATACATGAGGCAGAACTTTTCCTGCAGAATTTCCCAACTACCGTTAAATGTTCCTATGGTCATTTTAAACCACAACTTCACTGATCCCGTGAGAGAGAATGGAAACAATTTCCATTTCAGCGTTTGTTGAGTCATTCCTTGAATTTATAGACTGGAGCATAACAGCTCAAATTCACGGAGATGACTATAGGGGTTTTCTCCATCGGCTCCGGAAAAGGGTTTCTCCTGAACCATAGCTATGAGTCCTGGCCGAAACTCAAAGCTTGGTGTGTAGATGGGATGGGATGATGGTGAAGGCTCTAGGTACTTAGCCTTGAGAGCTGAAAGCTTATAGATGGACATGCCATCCATATGGAGGTACGCGGATGGACAAGGTTCGAAAACAGAAAAGCTACCGTTCCCCGGCAACGGCGCCAGAAAGCTTGTTGGCGATTCTTATGCCAATTAGAGTTTTAATCCGCAAGCGCACGGATATCGCAGTAGCTTTCACCCAGGAGTATTCGTAAGGTATCGATTTCCCACGAGGAACGAGAAGTTTCTGTTTTCTAAACTTATTCACCCGGATGAATATGATTATGGTGATTTGGAATCAACAATGGGATAAATGTATTTCGGATCAAGAGGCTCTTCGGACACCAGTCAGAAAGGCTCAAGTTCTATTCTTATTTAATTTGCGACTCTGAATCGGGGCTCAGGCACTCACTACCACTCGCTATCCTGAATTGGAATCCCGAATGGTTATGATCGTCCTGATTTGGCTCAACTGGTCTGCAACTAACGGGGCGGATTTCACAAAGTCTAAGCCGGATAATAGTGCTGTCACCACCTATTACCTACCACACGTCCGTTGAAGCAGGTGCCTACCGGCTACTAACTAATCCAGACACCACGTCTGTTCCTAGTAGTAATACGTACCAAGGACGTCACTTCGATACGCACCCCTACTACCTCTTATACTAATCTCTAGGTGGATAATTAAGCACAAAGATCTTAGCACTCAAGAATAGTACGGGCCTAATACCAACAGAGACAAAATAAATAAACTGAACTTGATAATTAAATAAGGTAAGACTGAGTGTTACCGACAGAAGACGAAAGCAGAACCCGCATCCGAGTCCAGCTCCGGAGCTCTAGTGAGGGATACCGACACTCCGGCTCCTCCCCTACACTAACTCTCCTCTCTTTCCTACTATACTTGAGAGTAGCACAACTCTACTTCCCTCTCACTTGTGTTGTTCTTTGTTGTTCATCTTCAAATGAAAGAGATCACCTCCTTTTATAGGCCACCGTGACCAATGGGGTGTTGACACGACTAGGGACAGGTGTCACAAGTTCCTTGCTGAAGGGGGGATCCAATGGGACCAAGAGGTGGGTCGGCCGGCCTTTTGTCGATCCTGGCCCTCCAATTTGGCTAGGATGCTCCTTGTGCGGTTTAGATCTTCTCCCTAGGTCGGTTTGGCAGTTGGAGACCGGTAGCATCGGGTTCCTTTAGAATCCTATGCATAACATGAGGATTACTCCTCTTTCTGGGTGAAACCGACTAGAATCAACGGCTTGGATGTACTCTAGGATCTCTTGTAGAAGCCCCGGTGCAACCCTGACCTGACTGGGCGAGGAAGCTGGGTCGGACGGCCTAGGGTGGGTCGGCCGACCCACTCTTTTGCCCGGCTCGGGTCCACTTTCGCTCAGTTGGTCCCTGGATGCAGAATCTTACCAAAACTCGTGGAACTCTGTAAATTTGCACAATTTTAGTTCTGGTTCCAATTATTTCACCAAATGTTGACGGTCGGAATCATACTATTTGTTGTCGAAATTGACCGTCAACACCCCCGCAACAAACAACGGTGGAGTGTCATAGACACTTAAAAAATAACACATTTTGGACCTAGGAGGTGGGAGAGTGGTTGTGATGTTAGTGGCCCCGTCACCGGTCTAACATGACAACCTAAATCTTTCGGGTGAAAATTAAAACTAAAAATACAAACAAAGATCGTTATTCGCGGTTGCGCCGGTAGCGGTGGAGACGGTCGCTGCAGTGGTGGTGGCGGTGGGATCAGAACGAGGATGTGATGCTGATGGATAAATATACCTCAGTAGGGGCGTTGCCGGGGAGGCGCTGATGAAGCGGACCGCACGCGGCGACGACGAGAGCGGCTATCGTCACCTCCCTCAGCTCCTTCCCTGAGCGCGACGAAAAGGCATGGCTCCGGCCTCCCCTCTCCTTAGCGGCGCGGCCGGGGAGGTGGTGATGACGCGGCCGGCGCGGCGACACGAGCGCTGCTCCGATCCCCTTTCAGCCTCCCTTAGTGCGGCAAAGAGAGACTTGGCTCTGCTCCCGACTCCTCAGTAGGTCCTTGCTCAGCGTGGCCACGAATGTGGCTCCGGTCTCTGCTCCTTCCTCACCGCGCGTGGCGACGTCCCTCAGCTATCAGCGCGGCGACCAAAAGACGACAGTGGACGCGGCAGGCCGGCAGTACTTTTTTCTGACCGAAGAAATGCACCAATTAATGGAGCCCAATATCAGTCCCGGTTGGTAACACCAACCAGGTCTTTTGTGACTGGAGAAATACGCGCCAATTATCGGAGCCCAATATCAGCCCCGGTTGGTAACTCTCCTTCTACCATCTGTTGCACGAGACGACCTATCGATCTTGGTTGGTGGTACCAACCGGGCCTGAAAGGTGCCCTGCGGCTTTGCTGTCGTTGAACCGGGACTGATGTTAATCTCAGTCCCGGTTTGTAGTTAACCTAGACTGATGTGCCGGGATAGAAGACCCGTTTCCTAGCTAGTAGTAAATTTACCAGGACCAAATCATTTGTTCTATAAGTACATCCCTTGCTCAGTTGCAGTAAACCTTGATCATTTTCGTTATAGCTCCGCCCTTGCTGTCCCAAACTAATCATACGGAGATCAACGGGTACCAAAGAGAGGTGCTGCTTATTCAAACAAGTGTAAGCAAGACGGTTTGAATTCTAAGCGAGTTTTATGTCAGGCCGATACTCCATTATTTAGTGACACATATATTCATTGTGAATCATAGTTATATATTAAGCGATCAGATACATGCTACACGAGTAACCATGCATATATATATGCATATCTTCGCAGGCAGTCCAAATGGTGTTGATGCGCCGCACCACGTACAGGGGGGAGCTTTCTGGACCGTCTGACGATCACCGATCCTCTGCATGATTTTACAAAGAAGAAGATGATGATGGCCTCCAGCCCCTGCCCTGCCCTGCCCTGGCCCCTGGCCCCTGGGGTGTGGCCTCCTCCTGCCTCTGCCTGCCTGTTGCCCGTACGCACGCCCCAGCCAGCATGCTTGATCACACCAGACGTCAACGCATCAATCATCGTCGCCGTCCTGGGCGCTAACTACGATCTATCGATCAGGCGAGCGAAGGTAGGATGGATCCACCCACGAGACGCCGCTGTTAATTAATCTCTCGACCGACCGACCGATCGATCGATCGTACGTCCTCGAGGTCGCTGTGTATCCATGACATGGCCAGAGCAATATAAGCTAGCTAGCTAGCTAGCAATATATGTACCTGGCCGTTCTTTGAAGGCTAGCTGCTTGTAGTGGCTCGTCAGAACTCAGAGCTTGGACTTTGGAAGCACTGGAGCACCGCTGTTACTGTCAACTGCAACTGCAATCGTGTGTCAGCTATATGATGCGTCCCCATTTCGATCGATCGAGGTCGACGCTAGCTATTAGCTAATAGCTTCACGCTTGGTTCTTTGATTATTGCCAACTGACCCAACCGCGGAGCACACGTATGCGTCCTAGCTTGCTTAATTAGTGGCATAATCTCCAGTCCATTCCAGTGATGAATGCCGTGATTGATTTCTCTCTACTGTCACGCCGGTGGGTTGCTTTCAGCAAGTATCTTCTTCAGAGATATTCTAGCTTAAAGTTGTTTGCAAGTCGAGATGAGATCAGAGCTCGAGATTGAGCATGCAGACGCTGATCGATCGTTGGCCGCGCGAGGGTGGAAGGTTGCGTGTGGCTGTCAGGTTTGGCGTCCATGTCGCCTGCGGGCAGCGTCTGGATTTGTTGGAGCGTTGCGTCTGTCTCTGTCCCCTGCCAGGACTTGGCCGTCCATCCCTTTGCTTTCGTTTGCTTCCTGTTGTAAAAATCTTGTATGGGGGGTGTAGTTTAAGGTATATAAGACAATCACACCATCATATAGGAGACAAAAACACATAATGTAGGAGTGCAGTTCTACTTTATTAATTTCTCAGATGTACAATGCATTATGGTCTTCACCTCTATTTATTCCAGTAAATTGATTCGGGTTTTAGACTAGGTCCAATACGAAAAGTTCATCGGTAGATCAACTAGAATACGACCTCTAAGCCCACCTAGGGATTCGCGACACTTCCTAGTGTTCATCCTATGATTATGTTCGGGCATCACCATGAAGCCTAAATTAGGCTGGCCTAGTACCGTAGCAAACTAAATATAAGAGAAAAAAAGATAAATAGCGAAAAAATAGGTGTCAATAGTGAATGAATAGTATATGGGCTGATCTGAGTTAGATCCCATTGGAGATGGTACCCTTAGGGCCAGGCTACATTATAATTATGTTATGGGTGACATACATTATAATTATGTTGGGAGCTTTGAGTTAGAATTGGGCCCATTACCTCAAGGTCCATTCAGATCTAAATGCCAAATACAAGAAAAAATAGTACCACCTTGCTACTGAGAGGAACAAAATATAAACATATAAGGAGAGCTCCCATGCATTACGATGCATCATGAAGCACATAGAGATGATAGAGCTATATGCTAAAGTAACGCGCGTGCACGTTTGAACGAATTACCGTTTATTTATGTGTGGTTTGTGACTTCGTGAGTCATCGTGTTGTGGATTATCGTCTAGCACGTTAGCCTGTTCTTTTGAGCTTATCTGAACGGCTGAACGGCTGAAATGACTGAACTTTGAGAGTTTCTCGAGATAGTCTCGAGATTTGGGTACATTTCGTTTGACTTGCTTTTTAAAGCGTTAGAACCCACCTTCAAAATAACGAAAAAACCGACTCAAAAAACCCAAACCATATGTGTTTTCAAAACGTAGATAAGTCGTTAAGCTGTTAAGACGTTAAGCTGTTAAGCTGAAAAGAACTGGGCAATGTTCATAAAAATGTTTAAGAGATTGAATCCTCGTTCACTCTCTCGTGTTTCCATCTATGAGGATTCCTCGCGCAACCTTAGTCCCTCGCCATCTTCCTATTTGCGTGCACTTGGAGGAGGGAGTGCGGGATCTCCAATCCGGTTGCCGCCATGAGACCTGCATGGGAGGCGGCAATTAGGTTTCTTGGCAGCGCTTTCGTGCGACCGCTCACAATTCTCAACGTCGACTGCTTCCTCTATGGTCAACACTCAACAGTCCCTATTTCACATTCCGCTTTTCATCGATACTTACGTACGTTTCTGTTCTCATTCTTCGGTAGCCGCATGCATGGATAGGTTCTTATTCGTTTGCAAGTATGAGTAGCATGTTACGTGCTTATTTGGTCATTAATGTAATTTATCTCGTCACTTTTTTAATTTAATATAATACCCAATTTTCAAACACTTTGGAAAGCCGTAATGTTTAGCTCGAACGGCTAGGCTTTTAAATTTTTAAGAAACTGTTTTGGTCTTTGAGAAATGGCTATTTTACTGTGTGAAAGTCGTGGCCGAAACGAAGCAGCAGGGATGCTCGGATCGGATAGACACCGGCCAGAACATATTAGGTTAAACGGTGGTAGGTATTTACCGCGGCACTGGATGTGGATGCAAAGAAGAAACTGATGGTAGATGTGAATACAGAATAGTGCGAAGAAAGGGGTACCAGCCATCGCCGAGATTGTGCTGTAGCAGGGTACCACGTAGCAGTACTTTGACGAGAGACGTCGGGCCATCAGATTCAGGGTGACGGGATGGATGATGTAGAGTGGCATCATGCATCCTTCGGTTTCTCTTGCGTACATAGCACTAGTACGTGCACTACAGTGCTATATATGTTGTATTTTTTTTCTCTCTCTCTGAAGACCTCACATGTATCTTTCTAAATTAAAAGGAGGGGATTCCCTTTATGCTATTGTAAAAACTTAAAATCCCCTGCTTATATCACTTAGAATCTTGTTTTTCCTCCCATGCCACGGTTTTAATTAATTCTTGTTCTCTTTGGTGTCACTGCCGTTAGCTTTGTTAGTTTGTGCCGTAGCTTTGTTAGTTTGAACCGTTAGAAAAGCCCGTTAACGCTCTCTTTCATAATTTCTATATTCAAAACTATAAAAAAAAAATATATCTTACATTTTAACTTCCAATTGTTGGAAATAATTATGGGGTTGGCCCATTTAATTTTTTTTTAATAGAAATTCCAAGAGGCCCATTTAATACTAAACCGTTCGGGAAATTGGGAGGAGAATATCTCAACTTAAATAGTTGATTGTGGTTCTCCCAATTAAGAAAAGAGAGAAAAGAGAAAGGCGTGGGCGAGCTCTCCTCGAGCTCAGGCGAAGCTCTCCCGAGCCGGCGACCTCACCTCGAGCATGGGCGAGCTCTCCCGGGCTCTCCTCGGCGAGCTCTCCCGAGCACGGCGACCTCTCCCGTAACCGATTTACTTAATGGCTGGTGTAATGACGTCCGCTACGTAATGCATTTACTTAATGGCCGGTGTAATGCCGTCCGTTACTAGTGCTTGATGGCGTCCGTGTTCGACAATCCTTCTCTTCTGGCGCTTATAAAAGCATGAGCTCCTCGCCTCAAGAGCACTCGCTCCCCGCACATTCCATACTTTCATCTCAGAAGGCCGCTGTTTTGCATTCCCGCTCTGCTTCCTTGCGCGCAAGGAGCGGAGGGAGCAGCCTCCGAGCCTCGTCCTTCTTGAGATCCCGCCGGGATAGAAGGCCGATAAGGTTTTGAGGAGCGACCAGCGATCGCTCAAGTTTCCTATTGGTTCACTTCATCTACACAAATCGACGCTCGATCGCACCGACCTCTCCACCGCATCAACGGCATCTCTGCACCAACTTGTGATCGACTACATCAATCGTCATGGCGGTGAGAATGTGCAAGTCATTCCTCCGCCAATACCGTGTATACTGCGCTTTGTAGTGGTCGCGGCTCCGGCTCAAGGGTATATTTGTTTATACCGTGTCTTTATTTGGCTTGTTTCTTGTTCATTAGCCTTTGTGTATGAGATAGATAATTCGTTATTATCTAGTACCTTTGGTTATGAACTTGAAATATTCAATTGGTTAATTATGATTTACCTAATTTTGTGGATTAAGAACTTGAGGAAATTCCTAATATTTCCAACAATCCAAAAACCTTATCCTAGGAATTTCACAATTCTCGGTTTCATTGCCAAGACTTAAGCCAACGGTATTTGACGGTGCAAATTACAAGCGTTGCCGCCGCCAAGATGATTTTATGGTTGATCGCCATGAACGTGTATCACGTTATGCAAGGCAAGCCACAATGGAAGGAGGGCTCTCTCCCGAGCGGAGAGAGTGCCTTGCAGCGCGGATAACTTGTTTAGAGGCGCCGTGATTAGCGTTTTGGGAGAAAATCTTGTTGATGTGTATATGATTTTGCCTAGTGGTAAAGAAATGTGGGATGCACTTGAGGCAAAATTTGGAGTTTCTGATGCGGGTAGCGAGCTCTATGTCATGGAGCAGTTTCATGACTACAAGATGGTCGATGACCATTCTGTAGTAGAACAAGCTCATGAGGTGCAAGCTCTCGCAAAAGAACTTGAGAATTTTAAATATGCATTGCCCGACAAGTTTGTGGCGGGATGCATTATTGCAAAGCTGCCACCTTCTTGGAGGGATTTTGCCACTACTCTAAAACACAAGAGACAAGAGTTCAGCGTTGCTGGTCTCATTGGGTCTCTAGATGTTGAGGAGAAGGCGAGGGCAAAAGATACACGTGGGAAAGGAAGTTCTAGTGCCAATGTGGTACAAAAGAAAACCTTTCAATTCAACAAGAATAAAAACAAGTCTGAGACAACAAGAACAAAGCCAATCAAACTACTAGCTTCAAGAAGAAGAAGAATAAAGGGAAGGGAAACTGCTTTGTCTGTAATGGTACTGATCATTGGGTTAAGGATTGCCCTGATCGTAAAGACAAGCAGAAAAAGTCCGCCAACGTTGTTATTGGCAATACTGAGGAAGGAACATCTGGGTATGTAACAGTACCTACTGTTCTTTCAGTATGTCGTTCACCTGATTGGTGGATTGACACAGAGGCCAATATACATGTTTGTGCTGATAGATCCCTATTTTCTTCTTACCAGGTCGCAGGGGCTGCCTCCATGTTGATGGGGAATGGGTCGCAGGCATTTGTACGTGGAGTCGGTACTGTTGACTTGAAGTTTACTTCAGCAAGGTCGTCTGATCGAGAACGTACAACATGTGCCCGCGATAAATAAGAACCTTGTCGTGGATCTCTATTATGTAGAGATGGTTTTAAGCTAGTTTTTAAATCCAATAAATGTGTTATTTCCAAGTTTGGAAATTTTATTGGAAAAGGCTATGAGAGCGGAGGCTTGTTCCGCTTATCTTTGATGGACATGAATAATGAGATTAATCATGTTTGTGATCATGAGACTAATGTTTGGCATTCACGACTTTGTCATGTTAATCTTGGTTGTATGATGCGGATGGCTGGTATGGATTTAATCCCAAAATTTACCCAAGTCAAAAGTTCTAAGTGTCAAGTGTGTGTGCAATCTAAGCAAACTCGTAAGCCTCACAAGGCAGCAGAGGCGAGAAACTTGTCACCATTAGAACTAGTTCATACCGATTTGTGTGAGATGAACGGGGAGTTGACTAAGGGTGGTAAGAGGTATTTCATGACTTTGATTGATGATTCTACTAGATTTTGCTACGTGTATTTATTAAAGTCTAAAGATGAGGCTTTTCACTTTTTTAAGATCTATAAAGCTGAAGCTGAGAACCAACTTGATAGGAAAATCAAACGGGTTAGGTCAGATCGTGGTGGAGAATATTTTTCTAGTGATTTTAATAAATTCTGCGAGGAACTTGGAATAATCCATGAGAGGACGCCTCCCTATTCTCCCCAGTCAAACGGGGTTGCCGAAAGAAAGAACCGTACTCTAACTGATATGGTTAACGCCATGTTAGAAACGTCGGGACTTTCCAAGGAATGGTGGGGTGAGGCTATATTGACTGCTTGTCATGTCCTAAATAGGGTTCCTACAAAGAATAAAGAAATCACACCATTCGAGGAATGGGAGAGAAAAAGATTAAATCTCACTTATTTACGGACTTGGGGCTGTTTGGCTAAGGTTAATGTGCCTGTCCCAAAGAAGCGTAAACTTGGACCAAAAACCGTTGATTGTGTCTTCATTGGTTATGCTTTTCACAGTGTTGGATATAGGTTCTTAATAGTGAAATCTGGAGTACCTGATATGTATGAAGGTACAATCTTAGAGTCCAATGATGCCACATTCTTTGAGAACATATTCCCTATGAAAGAGACACTTAGCTCATCTGGCCAAGAATCTATCTTCTCTCCTAAACCTTCCACTCCTATACAAATTGAACCCACTTTTGAGGAAAATCCAATAGATAAAGACAATGAAGTAACTCGAAAGAGTAAGAGACAAAAGACCGCAAAGTCTTTTGGTAATGATTTCATTGTATATCTAATGGATGATACTTCAAGAACCATTGAGGAGGCTTATTCATCTCAGGACGCTGACTATTGGAAGGAAGCGGTCCAGAGTGAGATGGATTCCATCCTGAGCAATGGAACTTGGGAAGTTATTGATCGTCCATATGGGTGTAAACCTGTAGGATGTAAGTGGGTGTTCAAGAAGAAGCTGAGGCCTGATGGTACAATTGAAAAGTACAAGGCAAGACTTGTGGCCAAGGGTTATACCCAGAAAGAAGACGAGGATTTCTTTGACACTTACTCACCTGTTGCCAGATTGATCACTATTAGAGTACTACTATCCATGGCTGCCTCCTACGGTCTGATCGTTCATCAGATGGACGTGAAGACGGCTTTCCTTAATGGAGAGTTGGAAGAGGAAATCTATATGGATCAGCCAGATGGATTTGTAGTAAAGGGTCATGAAGGAAAAGTGTGTAGGTTGTTGAAGTCTTTGTATGGCCTTAAGCAAGCACCTAAGCAGTGGCACGACAAGTTCGACAGAACTTTAACATCTACCGGCTTTGTTGTGAATGAAGCTGACAAATGTGTGTATTACCGCTATGGTGGGGGTGAAGGAGTGATTCTGTGTTTGTATGTTGATGACATATTGATCTTCGGGACGAACCTTAATGTGATTAAGGAAGTGAAGGACTTTCTGTCATGAATTTTGAAATGAAAGATTTGGGAGTAGCGGATGTCATCTTAAACATTAAGTTGTTAAGAGAAGATGATGGTGGGATAACTCTTGAGCAGTCCCATTATGTGGAAAAGGTGTTGAGTCGCTTTGGCTTTAGCGATTGTAAACTGCTCCAACGCCATATGATCCAAGTGTGCTATTACGAAAGAACCAACGTATAGCAAAGGATCAATTGAGATATTCCCAAATCATTGGTTCACTGATGTATTTAGCTAGTGCAACAAGACCTGATATCTCGTTTGCTGTGAGCAAACTTAGCCGGTTTGTTTCAAATCCGGGAGATGATCATTGGCATGCTCTTGAAAGAGTGATGCGCTATCTAAAGGGGACATCAAGTTATGGTATTCACTACACCGGGTACCCAAGGGTACTAGAGGGTTATAGTGATTCAAACTGGATATCCGATGCTGATGAGATAAAAGCCACAAGTGGATTTGTATTCACATTGGGTGGTGGAGCTGTTTCCTGGAAGTCTTGCAAGCAGACCATCTTAACGAGGTCTACAATGGAAGCAGAACTCACAGCATTAGACACTGCCACTATGGAAGCCGATTGGCTGCGTGAGCTTGTGATGGACTTACCGGTGGTTGAAAAACCGGTCCCTGCTATCCTTGTGAACTGTGACAATCAGACGGTGATTGCCAAGGTGAACAGTTCAAAGGATAACATGAAGTCATCAAGGCACGTTAAGAGGCGATTGAAGTCCATCAGAAGATGAGAAACTCCGGAGTTATAGCATTGGACTATGTCCGGCGGCTAAAACCTGGCGAGATCCTTTACAAAGGGACTATCACGAAATGTGATAGATGAAGCATCAAGGAGATGGGCTTGAGACCCACATGAAAGTCATGTCTTAGTGGTAACTCATCCTATTTGATCGGAGATCCCGTGAATTAGGATGTTGAGACAAGCTAGTGATGGTGAGAGGAGAGTACTTTTGTACTTAACCCACTCCGTTTGAGATGCACTACTCTCCTATTCTGTATGGCAGGTTGGTTATACCTTAATGTGTTCCGAGTGGCTTTTAATAAAGCAGAGATGTTATCCTACAGAACATCTTATGAGGAATACACCTATATGAGCTCGACTGCTAGTCACAGTCTATGAGATTGGGTGATCTCTAGAGGCTCATGAAAGGCAATGAAAGGCAAAGGAGTATGACTTATACGCTCCAAACCGAGGGGATGCATTTAGCGACTGGTATCGATAAGGACTTTGGTGAAACTCGTTCGCACAAGACCAAATTCAAGGCTTAGTCCATTGTTCAGTTGTGGATGAGTGTAACCTTTGTTCTAGGTGGAAGTTCAACTTAACAGTCTCCATCGAAACACTGGTATATCAAACTACAGTGGAACTGAGAGTATTTCAAATGTGCCTATGAATTTTGGTGGGGATTGTTAGAATAATTATGGGGTTGGCCCATTTAATTTTTTTTAATAGAAATTCCAAGAGGCCCATTTAATACTAAACCGTTCGGAAAATTGGGAGGAGAATATCTCAACTTAAATAGTTGACTGTGGTTCTCCCAATTAAGAAAAGAGAGAAAAGAGAAAGGCGTGGGCGAGCTCTCCCCGAGCCGGGCGAGCTCTCCCCGAGCCGGGCGACCTCACCCTGAGCATGGGCGAGCTCTCCCGGACACGGGCGACCTCACCCTGAGCATGGGCGAGCTCTCCCCGAGCCGGGCGACCTCACCCTGAGCATGGGCGAGCTCTCCCCGAGCCGGGCGACCTCTCCTCGGGCGAGCTCTCCCTGAGCACGGGCGACCTCTCCCCGTAACCGACGACTTAATGGCTGGTGTAATGACGTCCGTTACGTAACAGACGACTTAATGGCCAGGTGTAATGCCGTCCGTTACTAGTGCTTGATGGCGTCCAGGTTCGACAATCCTTCTCTTCCTGGCGCCTATAAAAGCATGAGCTCCTCGCCCTCAAGAGCACTCGCTCCCCCGCACATTCCATACTTCCATCTGTAGCGCTGCTGTTTTGCATTCCCGCCTCTGTTTCCTTGCGCGCACAAGGAGCGGAGGGAGCAGGCCTCCGGAGCCTCGTCCTTCTTGAGATCCTGCTCGGGATAGAAGGCCGATAAGGTTTTTGGGGAGCGACCACGCGGATGGCTCAAGTTCCCTGCTGGTTCAGCTTCATCTACACAGCATCGACGTTCGACTGCACCGACCTCTCCACTGCATCAACGGCATCTCTGCACCAACTTGTGATCGACTACATCAACCGTCATGGCGGCTGAGAATGTGCAAGTCATTCCTCACTTGGCCTACCGTGCTACTACGCTGTAGTGGCTGCGGCTCCGGCTCAAGGGTATATTTGTTTATACCGTGCCTTTATTTGGCTTGTTTCTTGTTCATTAGCCTTTGTGTATGAGATAGATAATTCGTTATTATCTAGTACCTTTGGTTATGAACTTGAAATATTCAATTGGTTAATTATGATTTACCTAATTTTGTGGATTAAGAACTTGAGGAAATTCCTAATATTTCCAACACCAATTGAGTGATTTATTTTTTAAAAATTTATATAAAATCACGCTCTACTTATTATTCAAACATTGACAATTTTCTACCTTCTCTACTATTTTGCTCTTTTTTCCTTGAGACATGGTAGAAATATTATTTTTAAATAAAATATATATCCAAAAAATTTAGTTTTCACTTTCAAGTTTGACTACACATATTTTTGAAATTGTAGAAATTTTTCTCATATTTTTATGAATTTTATACTATTTTTATGTTTTTTCTATTTTCTAACATATTTAAAGACAGGGGCATAATCGTCATTATGTAGCTCCATTATAGCCCACACACTGAAGGGAATGAAAATATGAACAAGAGACATAAGAGGAAAGAGATGATTTTAAGTGGCAGATAGAAGATTTTAAGTTTTGTAGTGATATACGAAGAATAATCTCGATTTAAAGACGCGCAAACAATTGTTTTATTTAGGAATTTTCTAAGATGCACTGATCGAAGCATATTGTTTTGCCTCATCATCCACAGTATAGAGATCGAACTCTTACCCTTTAGACGATAAGATAAATAACTTGAACAGTACGAGGCAAGAGCGCTCATTTATTTAAGATAATCTGGATCTTTTTTTAGTTAGAAGCTAAAGTGCGCATTGTCAGGTTGATAAGGTAAACCTTTACTCCATGCATCCCAAAATATAAGGCGTATTTTGACTTCGAGAAAGTCTTTCAAGATTGAGTTTGACCTTTCAATTTCTCTATTATATAATATGAATTTCTACAGATAGGATATTGTATCAAAAGCACTTTAAAATATGAAAATATTAGTACAACTTTTGTATACTAATGATGCATATAATTTGATTAATTTATAGTCAAAGTTTACTAAGTTTGAATTTTTTGAAATCAAACTATATCTTATATTTTGGGATGGAGGGAGTACTTCCAACAGTCACACGACGAAAGTGTCATTCCCAAACATCTAAAGTGAAACTTTCAAAAATTTTAACATGTGTGATATTTTTAGACGACAAAGGTGTCACCCGTGTCTACGTAGATGGATTTTTATAATTTGTGCATATATTTGGGAGACCTTTTTCCATTTATAAGAATTCAAGATCGTGTTGTCTATTGTAAGAGTCCATCTCCAATCTCGTTACAAATATATAATCATGTTACCTTTGGTCATGATAATAAGATAAAATGTATCTATTTGCAATCTATTTACCGATTTGTATTTGTTTTGTATTGGTCATGATAAACATTTAGATAATTCATCTTTTAGAGATCTGCACCTTTATAGTTACCCCTCAATGGCTAATTTAATTTTCGCTGATTAACGTCTACCTTAGGCGAACACGTTGGCTCCTTTGGACCCAGCTATAATACTACAATGAGCAAAGTGTCCACTACATTTGCCAGCTAGATTTATGCCAACTTAATTTTAAGACAGATAAATATCCATACTTCTATATCGATCATTGCAAAGCTATAAAAGAGTCAACCTTGATTTCAGATTTTGTTCTATTTTTCTTTAAATTTCTATTTTTTTTTATCGTAGCTTATATATAATTTTTTAATTATAGTTGATATGTATTCCTTTTATAGTCATTTAGTAGTTGATAAGAACTCGCTTTCACTATTTAAATAAGATATACGATGAAGCTTGGCTCCGAAACACATACGAGCTCCTTGGAAGCACATGCTCAAACACTTGGAGGGCGGCTAGTAGAAAACCAAATTTATAGCCATGCTTATGAGAGCAAGGTGATCAAGATGATCCATGGCGGTGTCCTGTGTCCTATTATGGAGGTTGACTCTCCGAAACCCCCAAAGCAAGCTCAAACCAAGGTGGATAAAAAATCACCCAAAAATCCCTGCGAAAATCAAGAAAAAGATAAAATTCAGATCTAGAGAGCGATCGTTATCAAACCAACTTTCCAAATCTTAGCCCCTTTGGCAAGGTAATGACCCTACTCCAGTTTGTTTCTTGCTTGGAGGGACCAAAGCTTACAAGAGAGAGAGTGGGAAGGAACTCCAACCCCTCTGTGACTGCTCTACTAAGTAGTGTGTGTTTTAGGTTCCCGTCTGTCCTTCCTTGTGCTAAAGAGGGGGTATTTATAGTGCTCTCGGGGATGCACCTGAAGTTCCCATTACTGGCGTCTGTGGACCCACTCATGATTGCATGAGCGGCATGTGCGGAGTCTTTGACCGAGGTGTATCACCGTTCGAAGTAGATAAATGTTTTATCAACCAGTCTGCTTCTGTTGCTTGTGAATTGTAGCTCCCGATGACGGTAAGTCTTCCATTTGTCAGCTAAGTCATGTCAGTCACGTGACTTCGTTGAGGGAGTCATGCCTAGTATGCCATGCTCTGATGTGTGTCCGACTTAATTGTTGGTATGATCCAAGCAAGGACGGACAACTTCTTGCTCGAGAAACCTACATGAGCACCACTTGCTCGGGCAACTCATCCGAGAGATGATAGCTGGTAGGTCTTGCTTGGGGCTTGCTCATTTTGACTAAGTCAACCCGGACGACAGCACATCGTCATTGGGCTGCACTTAACTAGTTTTTTATTGGGCCTTTGCTGGGATGACGCTAATGGGCCTCCTACGTCATCCTATCGCTGTTTACATCATCTTATGTCTGTCAAGTTATATCAATCTAATGATCTATCTATGATATAATCAAAACATTGTCCGACCAAACCATTATATTAATCCTAAAATACTGGAAATTCCCACATTAATCGTGGAGAAAAAGAAAGATCTATACCGTCAATCATATTGTGTGTCCAGATTATAATGGATTAAATTAAAAAGAGTCTATATCAATTGTAATAAAATCAAATAAAAAAGTACAAAAGAGTTCATGCCAACTACATACCAGAGTACATGTCAATTTTAAAAAATAGAATAAAAAAGTCCTTACAATTATGAAACTATTTATACAAATACACGAGATACCATACTTGTTCCAGCATATGTCACAAGAAAATCCTATGCATCGTGTCATAGCATGTGGAACACAGAAGAGCCTCCGGGGGTGGTCGGATCGATGCCAGTGCCGAGACCGCGGCCGACATTCCTTTCTCGAGTTCCCAACCAAAGGATCGGATCGGAATCGGATGCCTTCTCTTCTTTTCATTCCTTCCTCTCTCTGCAGGCCAAGAATAATTAATCCCACTGGAGCGTGCTCGATCTTTATCAGCGAAAACATTAATTAATCGTACCGTTTCTTCTTTCAATGCCATTTTACCCCACAGACTAAACAGGTGTTAAGATGGTACTCCCTCTTTTTATATATAAATTAAGATGTATTTTAAATTGATACATAGATAAAAAATATAATTAAATTAAGAGAAACACAAAATAAAATAATCATACTATTCAGATATAGACTTTTTAAAATATAAGAGAAAAAATCATGCGAGAGCGATTTTATAAATCATAAGAGCATGAGCTACAGCTCCAGTATCGCTGCTTGCATCAACGCGTTAATAGCCCGCCTGTCCGCCGACAACGTTTGAATTTCCGTACTCGCCCATGCGCGCATATAGATGTAGACTCCATCTGATGGAAAGGCTGTTGCTCATGCTCGAAGAGATGATTGTGCAATGAATAAGATTAAACAAAAAATTGATAAATTCATATGCACATCTTATATTTTTAGTCCATTCAAACTATACACCTTATATAAAAAAACCAGAGAAAAAATCTAGAGTACTAAAATTGAACACCTTTTGCTGATACATTAATTCGTGCTCTGTAGTTACTGCTCATCATCTATTATAGTAGTGATCTCTAAGCGCATAGTATGCATATGCTTGATGTACGCCTAATTAAGTGAGAATTTAATTTTTGGTTATACTCCGTTGCATTCCAAAGGAAATTTATGTGAAAGTAGGACCGCATGATCGAAGGTCAACGAAGCCACGTCGTTATTTAGGATGTGTATGCTAGCACACCTTGGCTCGCGACAGCTAAAGGACAAGAACAAGCTTTCTTAATTCATGAGGCCACCGGATTAGCTAGAGCTGAATATAAATAGTGCGTCGATCGGTTGCATGCATTAATTAGACGCGTGACATAAAATGCTTGTAAACACAAATACACGCCGTCTGAGGTGGTTTTCGACGTACTGTTTAGTTTTAGTTTTTGTTGGGTTTGCAACTTTTATATTTTTGTATAGATCATTCACTTTAATTTTTTGAAAATAATTTTTTGGGTACTTTGTAGGGTTTTTTTTTGAAAGATCTCAAAAATATTTTTTTAATAATTAGTTTAGCCTTTTCATTCCACTTTCAAAGATGGTCAAAATTTTCCAACTAAAACTAAACACCAAAGAGAGGCTGAATATAACCCCTCTGGTTATAAATAACTATTGTTTCGGACAATAACTAACTATAACAATCTATTTATAAAACATATTCAAATTACCAAGACAAATTTACACTTGTGATTTGCCTCATGTGCTCAATCCAAATACTTTAAATAGAGTCATGCATGATACTTAAAATTTTGAGGCATATATTAGTGCAAAAAATACTTCAAACGGCATATATTCATTACCAAGAGAGTAGCAAATGAATTACACACGTTTTAATTGATTAATTATCAGTTCCTATCTAGAATTTTCCTTTTAATTTATGTAAATGATTAAGGATATTTTTTAGCTGGTAACTCATCATCATATCTCAATGTTTTCGGAAAAACTCCCACAAGAGGGTAGGAGGGCGGGGACAGTGTTCGTAAGCTTGCCCTGAGATTAAAAATCACACAGAGGTTATTTCCATTTGATCCTAGGTGATACTAGAGAACATTATACAACTTCATGGCAAAAATATGTATACGTAACTTATCTCATGATAATGGTAATAATATAGTTATATGTGTTAGATGCATAGATAGGAAACCTATAGAACTTTTTTTTTATCTTCATAGATAATGGCCGACAATTACAATGATAGCGAGTGCAAACAGACAAGAACAGAATGCTTAACCAAGCGCACAGCTCAATGCTAACCCTACACATAATTGGTAGGCATGGTATCCTTCTCCAGGAAGCAAAGCCAGGGAGACAGCAGTCGCCGAGATAAACTAAAATCTCAGAGGAGATCGATCGGCTTTAATAAAATGCTTAATTAGTAGCTACCGGAACCCCCCTCTCTCTCTCTCTCTCTCTCGACACTCCTAGAAAACTACAATCTTATTAAAAAATATATATACTGTACTACACACTAACCACCTCTACGGCAACAATAACAAAGATACTTGCATCTCTCTCTCTCTCTCTCTCTCTCTCTCTCTCTCTCTCTCTCGTTTCATAACTGAATTGCCCATCCTATATTCATAGATCTGGTGTTCAGCACTGCATGGGCGTCCCATTATTTGTTTTAGTTTTTTGCACTGTTATTTGTAGGGCATCTTGGCTTCATCATTAGGCCATGAAGTTGGCATTCCATGTGATGCATGCAAGCACGCAATTATACATGTATGGCATGCATGAGGGAGTAGCCTTGGGGATGCGTGTGAGATTCTTGGCAGCAGGGAACAATCCATTTTTGGGCCACCCCCCCCCCCCCCCTTTTCCCTTATAAGATGAGGATGACGCATCAGTCCCCTTTTAAAACTCTTGTCAAGTAGATTTGGCTGTCCCCTAATTAGTGTGCTTTAATAATTAAAAACACGTTATATATGGGTCTGTGTGATTCGTTTTGCAGACTATTTAAAAGTCAATCTTTATAGACCGGTAGCGAAAATTAAGTTATTGTTAACATATATGGCACCTAATGTTGTCCTTCGATGATATATGTTAATTTCTACGGTATATTCAACTTAACCTTCGCTGTTCTTATACCAACAAAATTGACAACCACATTTCGTCACATTTTTATGATTCATCCATGGTAAATTGACATCTGTAACAATCATTTTTAATCAATTAATGTTTCTAATTAAGCTAATATACATATGAAGCGTCACATAAACCGTAAATGCATGATCCATTATTTGCAATGTTTAAAAAATAGGGCGCACATGCAAGTTATGGTATGTTAAAACCAAAAAAAAAAGCCCATTTTTGTATCATTGTTCCGGCATCCGAGTAGACATAAACCAAACGGCACATCAAAATGAAAGCACACTTTATCACATGGATTAGGTCAGAAACTCAATCGTCGAGGAGAATATCATTTCTCATATTTTATATTTATTATATAGAGGCATTAGGCAGTGTACCCTCATCATTTCCAAAGAAACAGCAGGCTAGAACAATATTCTATCCCTCTTTCCCCTGCATTTCAAAACCACCCTATCTCAGGTGATGGCCCCAAGCTGATTGCGATTTGCAATAATAAAACATATATGCCGCCAAAAAAACAAAAGGAACGAACAAACATTCCCCGGAGAGAACAACAAGCAAACAAGGAACAAGTGACCGACATTCCCCTGGGATTCCGTGCCGTTTTATTTTAAGCTCCATTATAAGAAAACCCTACCCGTGCATGCAATTTGCACACAGGAATTTACCTAAACCCTAAACAATCTGATCCGCACGACACGTTAATATTCCCAGAGTAGTTAAACTAATGGCACGCGTAGGCGCCCCTCTCATATGTGTGCTGTGCGCTCTACTGGTTAATATTCTAGTTTGATCGCTAAATACTTTTTTTTTTGGCTAAATTTTGACTGTCCATTTGTACTCGGCGATTTGTATATTGCCTCCACAGCGAGGGCACACTGCCCCGAGCACTGATCTAATCTCTCTCTCATCTCTGATTCCTGCCAGTGACAGCAGATCGATCGGAGAAGATAATTTCAATCGCTTAGGGTTCACAAGTCACAACCGGATAAATTAATGCACGTCGCTATCGGTTTCAAACCGAATGTACTATCAGTAATATAAGTCGAAAATCTTGGGAGAACTAGGCGAAGATAATTTTGATTGATTAGGTTCACTACCAGATAAATGCATATTACTACCGGTTCCAAAACCTGATGTACTGTCGGTTTTAAAACCGGTATTAGCCAACCGAGAGTAATTGTACTAGAAATGGCTTAAAAATATAAATCAAAAAATATTGAGAGAGAATCAGAACTCTAACCAAGACCTCTTGATCTCAGTCTCACTAGTCAATCCACCCACTATTGCAATGTGATATAGTTGGGATATGCATCCTTTTTAATCTACTCATCAACCAAAGCATCACTACCGATTCATGCCTTAAACCGATAGTGATAGTGCTCGAGGCATCACTACCGCTTCGTGACTCAAACCGGTGGTGATGGTACTACCGGTTCGTGGCTCAAACCGGTTGTGATACAACCATCACTGTCACTTCGTGAATAAACAATTGAGATGTGCCGGCAGTAAAACCCACATCACTAGCAGTGGTTGGAGCAACATCGGGAGGATAAATTAAACTTATATACTAATCGGGTGAGTAAAGAAGGTGCTTTGTTTGATGATACTGCTCGGAGATCGGAATGCTTTGTGTATACGGTGGTTGCTGCGAGGAAGATATGATCCACCTGTTCTTCACCCACAAGTCATTCTTCTGGACTGCTCGATGTAGATATATACTTAGAGATATGTTTAGAAGAAAATAGTTTTTTATTTAACATAGGATAACATGTAATGCTTAAATGAGAAGAGATGCTCAAGTCAATACTTGGAGAATGCTAAGTGGAAGTGGTAAAATATAAGCATCTCACTACAGAAAACATAAACAATCTCGCGTACCGAAACTAGTATCGACGGCCACCTGAGACCAGTCGATATACAACGCTATAACTCGATGGCCACAAAAAAGTCGTCGAGACAGCGTACCACTGCTTATTAGTCTCAACGGCCGCAATCATAACCGTCGAGTATAGACGCCGTCTATTAGAGCTAACGAACGGCGTTATCACTATCGACGGCCTAGAATAAGGCCGTCGAGAAAAGCCTAATTTGAATATACAATTTTCTACCTATATATATAGAGTTTAATTGATATATTTTTTAAAAGTAGAAAAAACAATGTAATAAATTTGTTATTTTACATCATTTTATAAGTTTTGATTGTTAATTGAAATTGAAAATTTTGAATTAAAGTATTTTGTATAGTAACTAACGAAACATCCGATACTGCACGATAACCTAGAACTTAGCAGTAAAACACCCCATTTAGTAGTGTTCGTCGCGTTAGATGCTCTAAAAATTTTTATATTTTCGCTGATGATATTATTTGATACACAAACATCAACACATTGTTTATGAACATCAACAAATTTTGTTTTGCATTTTTAGAAATCAAATTACGTCGGGTTGACCGCCTAGTCCAACAAAGGGTAAAACCCTCGAGGCAAGGCGTTCTCTCGACGGTTTCTATCAGAACCGTTGAGAGTGATCTGCTCTCTCGAGTGCAGTCAAGGGAAACTGTCTAGTGAACGTTATCTCGACGGCTATGGTGTAAACAGCCGTCGAGAGAAAATGGTACCTCTCTTGACTGCTACAATAAAGCCGTCAAGTGGCATGCACCTCACAGGCCCCAACGGTTACCCTTAGTGTTGACGGTCCCTAAAACCGTCGAGAAAATGGTATATGTCTCGATGGCAAAACATTGGCCGTCGAGTGAAGTGTCCTGCACAGCTCCCACCCGCCGCTGTCTGCATCGACGGTTGACCTAGAGCCGTCGAGAGAGACATATCTGACTCGACGGCACTTTTGTGGCCGTCGAGACAACTATTATTTTAACCGTCGTTGTGGTGGGACTTAGGCACAAATGTGCCTAAGTCCCACGCGCCCGCGCCGCTCCCGTCTCCTCGCCCGCGCCGCCACCGCCGCCTCCTAGCCAGCGTAGCTGCAGCCTCGGCCACGGCGCCGCCGCCTCGGCCGCCTCCCCCGCCGCCACCTCCGCCCCGCCGCCGTTTCTCGCCGCCTCAGCCCCGCCGCCATCTCCTCGCCCACGCCACTGCCTCCGCCTCTCCTCCGCCGCCTCCGCATCGCCCCCTCCCGTCCCCTCCCTCAGATCTCTTGCATTGTAATTATTTTCTTCTAATTAGGTGTTCAGTGATGTGTCAACATTTGCTCTCATTATGCATTGCACATGGCCTCTGTTTTGAACATGGTTCATAATTTCATAGCAATTTCACTAGAAACAGTATAATTCTAGCAGAACCCGGGAAAATTCACATGTCTCTGGTGTGTGTATATGTCCAAATGTTTTTTCCCAAGCCGCCGTGGATAATGGAGTATGTTAGATAAAATATAGCGTCTTGTGTAACAACAATGACTGATTTATGTATATTCCTGCAGGTGTTCTAATAACGTGGGGAGTATTGTTACATTCCTCTTATTATAAAGTTGAAGTTTTGTGGAAAAAAAAAGTCAATACACGAGTACATGTGAGAATGACGACATACGAGCCCTACACAGACTTGGCATAAACATATGAGTGACATCCGTACAAAGTGAGATAGTTGTATCGGCCAATAATGTATTAGTGACATTATTAATTAGATAAATGTTCTATTTCGTACATAGGCAATGTTTTGAAAGATGTTTATGATGGATTCGCAAGAAGGGGCTCGATTGCCCAATATGAGATCCACGAGATGTGACAGTGGTCTTGACATCTTGTAATTTAGCGTCTGTTAACCTTTGTGTTTACATGACCCTTTAAAATTTACTGTGTCATGATAGTGTGTACGATCGAGCCAATTATGAAATCGAACATGGGGTTTCAATCGAGCGATTCTTTGCTTCACCTGTAGGGTATCAGCGAGCAAACAAGCATCAAAGCCACCGTTTGATTCGTGCACCCGCCCACCCACACACACCCGCACCCCACTCCCTTTTTTGTGGCGACATCAATGTCGAAGCTATGTGATTGTACTTCCCTCACGTGTACAAATCCTTGTGCAGGTGGAAGCCCTAAAATGTTGTGTTATCCTTGCACAAAGAAGAGATTATCCAACCCTTCATCGAATCATCAAATTGATATATTAAAAAAGAGTAAATTGCACTGCATACTCATGAAGTTGTATTAAGTTTTCATTTAGGTTCAAAATAAAAAAACGTGTATTTCATGTCATGAAGTGCCGTTGTTGTTTCACTTAGCTCCAAAAACGTACGCTATGCAAAAGGTGATTTTGATGACTGGACTGTCATATTAATTATTACACATATGGCCTCCTTTTGCAATAAAAACCCTCTTACTCCTCATCCCAAACCTCTCTCTCTAGCACCAATGTCTAGTCTCGTCAGGGCGGTTCATTTCGGGAAGCAGAAAGGCATGCCATATTCATTCACGCGAGATGTTCATGATGGGCATGGAAACCGAGCAGTACACTACTAGAGAAGTCGCTATCAGTACCGGCTCTAAACTCTTATTAGTATCGGTTTTCAGTACATATACTAGCACACCGGTAGTACGGCACGAGAGATGTTCATGATGGGCATGGAAACCAAGCAGTACACTATTTGGGCATGGAAACCGAGTAGTACACTATTGGAGAAGTCGCTATCAGTACCGGTATCGGTGTACTGATAGTCCTAGAAAATTTGGGCGTACTGATAGTACTAGAGAAGTAATTTGGGCGTACTGATAGTACTAGAGAAGTTGAAAAATATATCGGGTATTAATTTATTGGGAGTAGCAGGACTTGAACCTAGGACCTCTAGCTTCCCACCACATGCTTCTAACCAACCCACCCAGCATACCTTTCCAAACATCCAAAGTATCGGTTTGTGATATTAACCGGTACTAAAGTACCCCCGTGCCTTCAATACCGGTTTGTATCATGAACCGGTACTAATGTGAGGGCATTTGTACTGATTCGTGATACGAACCGATACTAAAAACCCACAACGACCCTATTTTCAATGAACTGGTACTAATGTCACTATTAGTACAGTTTCCAATCAAACTGGTAGTGATGAGCCGGTAGTGATACGCAGTTTTCTAGTAGTGGTATGTCAATATATCGTGATGTACTGGTACGGTTAAGTGTTGAGGGGACTATCATCGATATTTGAAACCCTATCGATCTATGGCCGGAAACGGTAAAAAATTTATTTGAAAACATGATTTATGTATTATAGGGCGTTTCCGTGGGAAGAGCTTTTACCATGAGCATGCGCATGCATGATTGCATGAGAACACACACATGCATCTATCGCAGCCATCTGCGGTTATGTATCATCAATTTGTACGTAGTTCTCATCGTACGTACAACGTAGGCTTGTCCATATATATATGCATACAATGTCTACTGCAGAGATAGTGGGCCAAAACTAACGGTGTGCAAGAGCTATGCCTAGCTAGCAATTGATCGATCACTGTCAGGAATTTTTTTTTCGCGGCGCAGAAACGTTACCATCAGAAAGAAACAAGGAGAACTGCATCGATGGATCCAACTATCCAAGCATCACCATCTCTACGTACTTACCTTCTTTCCCTTCCATATCTGTGTTAGCAACTCTACATGTGCCTCTCTCTCCCCCCAACATAGCCGTGCCCATGCATGCGATCGCTCTAGCTTTGCTAGAGGGTTGACCAGGCAACATGTGTCCAACTGATCAAGAGAGATCTAGAGAGAGAGAGTTTTCAATGAAAACAAGAGTGCCCGGGCCGGGGCATGCAAAGGTTTTGTATGTGCGGAAAGAGAAAGGGCATATGCATAGGTTTGGTGAGATGCTCTTTTGTAACCTAGAGAGACGCAAAGAGCGGAGGACGGGACTATCATCTACGAAAAGAGGGCAATGGTAGGATTTTTCAGCAAGTTTTTCGCTGGCCCAGTTGGCGTTTTGGGGCAATTCTAAATGATATACACCTTAGACGTACAACTGGTCTAAGGAGTTTTCTTAGGAACAGATGGTTTACTGGGTGATTTCTGTCTATGGCCTTACAATGGTGTCATTGTCTTTGTAATGTGTATCTTCTTCTCAATGAATGAATAGGCACCTTGCCCCTCAGAGAGAGAGAGAGAGAGAGAGAGAGAGCATATGCAAGAGAGAGAGCATATGCATAATGCATTGTGTGGTCCGACTGGTCCATTCTCTGGCAGCAGCACTTTGGGAGAGGGGGAGAGTGGGCACCCAGTGGGGGAGGAGGGCTACCAACTAGCTGACAATCAGTACACGCACAGTTGATGCCCACACAGTACACCACTGATTAATTGTCTAAATGCTGGCCAGACTAGAGAGAGAGAGGCCTTCATGCATGCTACATTACTCTGGTTAATCCAAATGCCATCATGGCTAATGAGAGAATTATTAGCGCCTTGCCCATGATGGCTTTGGAGGAATTGAACTAATCCACATGCAGCCCGTTGTGAAGAGCATCATGGCGCGGCGTGCAGTGCCCCCCTGGGTTCGTAGTCCATGGATTGGACTGTTGCGGCATGATTAACATGCTTTTGATTTGATCAGCTAGCTCTGACATTCAATTTGATACCTCAGCTAGACCTAATCAATTATTTATTGTTCAGTGAGGCCAGCCAGCGTATGTGCGTGATGTAACACAGCAATAGAATATTCTTCCCGCTCAAATGATTCAACTCGTTCTCTGTTTTTCTGCTTGCCACTGAGAAGCTGGAGAACAATAAAATTGGATGATTAAAATTAACGCATACTAATATTTAAGTAAGTTAGGTACTACTGCTTTGTGATGCATGAACCATCAATATAATCTATCTACGTGCACTTAATCCACTAGCTAGGCAAGGTACAGAGAGCCAGATCACATGTTTGGTTCATAGGCGCGCAACTTTTACCTTAACTCATAAGTCAATGGAAACATTTCTATCGATCAAAAATGTCAACCACAAGTCCACAAGCATATATATATACGTACGGAAAAGCTAGTAAAAAACTAGACGAGAAGACCAGGGATTTAAAGGAAGAAACAAATTAACAAGGATCATTTACTCATATAGTTAGGGTCACCCTATGAATACATCTAAATAAGTCCAAACGAGCGAGGTGGCCCGCGAGTTTGCGCGGCTAGATTTATTTTAGTATATAGTGTTTATCTCTAACTCATAATCTATCTCTAACATATCAGATTGGATTTAGAGTTTATCTCTAATATATTATATCAACTTTAGTTTTTAAAATGAATTTCTAATATTTTCTTTTAATCTAAGCTGCATATATCTTTTATTTTTTCTTTAATTAATCTATCCCATTATAATTTGGTCCCACAGTTGATTGAACGGATAAAATAACCATATTATATCATCTTTAGTATTTAATCCAAATTTCTAATATATATTCTTCTTTTAATCTAAGCCGTTATAATCCGGCCCCACAAAATCAACAGTATAGATCTTTTATTTTTACTTGATTTATGTGAGAATTTCTTTGATTGATCTTGGCCGTTATAATTTGGTCCCACCGTTGATCGAACGGATGAAATAATTTGGATGATGTGGACGAACGTGGTGGCTTCTTTTTCCCCTCCTTTATATATAAGGCCGATATGGCCAGTTATCCATTTTATCGCCTCATAAGTTTAAAATACAAATTTAACTTCATAAAAAAAATATCAGTCTGGAATACAGATCTTATGGAAAACTAAATATATTTAAATTTATGCTAAATTTATCCAAAGCTGTTTTTTTTTGTGGTGCGGGAATTTACTGTATATGCACATGTTTAGTGGTGGCCGACAAAATTAGCTGGTTATCCCTAGGTACAACCATGTATGCACATGTTTATGGAAGCAATAGATGATTTTCATGTCATAGACTCATGGAGTGGTAATGACCTTTAATTCAAACATCCATGTTTAATTAGAGCGGCGATTCGTCAATTATTCCTATATATGTTTACAGGGGGGTCGACACAGGCAAATTGCTCTTCTAATTAATTCACCGATCGATATAGCGCTAGGTTTGGCTGCATCCATCATATATAAGATCGATCGATACATATATAGACCAGGCCAGGGTTACAGGGTAGCTTGCTAGCCAGCAGCCTCTCTATGAACCAATCGATGTTGATTCATCATCGTTTCATCAGCTTCTGCGCCTCTGGCTCTAGAGGCCCAGAGCTACGCATTATTTGGCCAGGTACGTACGTACGTACGTGCTTGCATGGTCCTAGTTTGCTTGAGCCTTGAGGCCTTGCGCTACAATGCATGCATGCATGCATGCTCAAAACTGTTATAGACGACGGGCGACTACATGCCTACATGGTTCATGGTACCAGCTGCTAGGTGGTACGTACACTACGCATAGTGCTGCATATGCTGCTCAGACTGGACGGTGTACGTACATACATGTACGGGCCGCCGGCCGGCCGGTGTGATCATGCGACCCTACCTTACTCACATGCATGGTGACACATATATCGTCGCATGCTCGCTGCAGCCAAAATGCATTGCTCGGACTTATGTGCCGTCAGGCATATGTGCCGCCAGATCTAGTGCGCGCGTCAGAACAAAAATATTTATGTCATGTGCTAGGGAAGGAACAGCCGGGTGGGGTTAGCTTATACCCATCCGTTTTTTAATATAAGATATTTTTAAATATATAAGATGTATATGTATTTAAAAAATCAACTTTTTTAACTTTTAAGTTTTAACTGATAATTAAGCTAAAAGCATAATCCCTTCATTCTAAAATACATGCATGTATTTAGAAAAGTCAATGTTTATAACTCTTGACTAATAATTAAGTCAAAAATATATATGTTTAGTGTGATATAATTGGATTCATATTTTAAAACACCTTCATATGATGTTAATTTTGTAGTTATTAATAATATATTAATTGTGATAGCAAATAATGGTCAAAGTTCTATATTAAAGACTGCGTCAAAAACTTATATGCCTTATATTTTGAAATGGAGATATATTTTGTGTTATGCATGTGTTATAGTTGGATTTGTATTTGAAAATATTTTCATAATATGTTAATTTCGTAGTAGATGATAATATATATTTTGTGTTGGAGACCGTATCAAAACCTTATACGCCTTATATTTTGAAATGGAAGGAGTACTGATCTACTCCTAAGATATATGTTTATTGGAAACTAAAAGGATTGTAGCTTAGTCAAGCATACAACAAGCACATGTGACAATGGAACGACATTGGATGCGCAGGTTATTCGGTGAACACACGGTGCTTATTAATGACCAAACCGCATAGATATATAAATTATATGTTATGGGTAATACGAATGGTACAAATACATCTATGTCTGTTCGTAACTAGCTAGAATCGATGCATGTAGCGTTTGCCCATCTATGCCGGTAATTGATACTTGATACCAGCACGTGTGTATAAACTTTTGCATGCCGACTAAAGAATCGGCACTAATATATAACTTTAACGGTGTTGGTTCTAACTACGTACAGAGGCATAGATATATAGTTAAATATAACTTGTTTTGGTGTAGTGTGTGATTTAAATATAACTTGTTTTGTTGTAATCCGTGATTTTTGAAGGTAATGATAAGTTGAATTATGTCTCGTGGTACCACCCCTCCATCACGTAAGAGGTTAATCTAATATTTTCTCTCATCGTTTCTCTCTCGTGCCCAAGGTTATGAGGTAGCTTGGCTGTCACACAACTTACTTTGTAAACCATTTGTAACGTTCTGGCTAAAGATGACTTTTGAGCCTAGCCATATTAGGAGATGTTCCACGCATGCTGGCATCTCGCTTGGGTTTTTAACCGCACTTTGACTAAAAGGGTTAACCAACTAATTTGCAATATTTGGACTCATCTAGTACTATATGCTAGCACAACTTCCTCTAGTATCACTAAAAATAGTACTGTGGGGTTATTCTCTGCACTGTGCAACCAATAAATCCACATAGGTCAAATAGACCATCACACTTTGATGAGTTGAGCTATTATACCCACCTTCAGCCAAGCACCGTATAAACATTAAATCCATGTAGGCCACATGGACCATCACAATTCGTTAAGTTGGGGTATTACTCCTACTTAGCTAAGCATTGTACAGCAAATAAATCTACATGGGCCATAGGAGTATTACACGCACCCTCTCTAGCTAATGTGTGCTCATTAGTACATTACATTAGAGATCTAGATGGGTTGAGTCTGGTAAGGTCATGGGTTGCCCTGCCATAATTGGGGATCTAGCGGTAGCGTCCTAACCTAGACCCAATCCATACCTAGTCGAGGAGGAGGGGAGAAGGAGGAGGTGTTTGTTAAACCTAGGAGTGGGATGAGTGAAATAGGCTAGATCCTGGGCTACCACTGCCACTTGCGCCCACTTCACCACCACTAGCTACCTCGCTCCCTATGCTATCCCATCTGCGTCTTCATTATCGTTGTTTCGCATCGGCCACTTTACACCTGCTTCGCCTCCATCGGCTCCCCTTCTCCTCATGTTGTCTCCTTCACGTCACCTCCCTGTTATTATGCCACAACTGCCTTTATTGCTACTTGTGCCTAATTTACTATGGTTTACAGCTCTGTGCCACCACTACCCCGGCCGAAAGTAGTGGATCAACGATGCCATGGTGTCCCCATGGTAGTTGTCGGTGTTAGGGGAAGGTGGTGGGATATTTGGGGTGTGGTCAAGGGAGAAGAGATAGAGATAGAGAGACACAAAGGGAGGGAGGCAGTAGTAATAAAATATTAGTAACACAATTTTGGAATTGGATAGAGACGAGGTAGGGGTCGATCTAGACCACAAAGGGAGGGAGGCAGTAGTAATACAGTATTAGTAACACAATTTTGGAATTGGATCGAGACGGGGTAGGGGTCGATCTAGACCATATCCAACTAGAATCGAAAACCCAAAGTAAACTCACCTGTCTATCGAGTCAGGTCTGAACCCAACAGATTGGGTTACGATCAAGACCTCTACATCACGTACACATGATATTCCTAGAACCAACACTCGATATATAATCATTTATTCCACATGCATATGACCACTCTAGGCTCACAAATTCCATACACTTACTGTCTACTCCACTAGTCGACACAAATGAATAACCAAGGCTCATGCTTGATATCATTTGTAACCGTAAACTAAATTCTCTCAGAGTCTATATAGCCCACCTTAAGGGATAACCCATGCATGCATTACACCTCTATTAGACTTTTAACATTGCTTCACCTAGAATTGGTGATATATATATGAAATTGGCATTGAATGCTAGCACAACTCACTCAGATTATTGAAGTGAGTCTATTATTTCCACCATGAACAACATAGGGCCTAGGCCATCGCACACATTGAAAGGTTGGGGGCTGGGGTATTACAACACTACAGCCCATGCTAGACATGACTAAGCCTACTAATCATTGTATTACCACACATCCTCGTCCCCCCTACTGGACAATACTTGTTTGGCTATGTAACCAAGCAAACCTTGGTTTTTGCTTTGACATGCATGATTTGTCAGGTCAAGTTTTAGATACAATACCAATGGGTTAATTAGATTCATGCCACTCTTCTACTTGCAATTTTGAAATATGCCATTATGAAAAGCTAAACCTAATCTATGCTATTGTTCAGTTTGTTTTCTTTGAAAATAGCCATTACAAATTTTCGACGCCTGGAACATGAGGGCCTCGAGGCGTGGACCAGAGAGATCTGTAGAGACGGTGAGCGGATTGTCTGGATCCCACGCAGCTTGGCTCAATCATGGACTCTATGGTAATAAGTTAGATATGCTAAGGAAAGGACACATGACACTGAAATTTACACATGACACACAACTCTACTCCTATGGGGAGAGGATGGGAAGGAACTCTAGGTGTGTGGCTGCTCTAGCAAGTGTTCAATCGAGTGTGTGTGTGTGTGTGTCTTCGTGGTTCTTCTCCTTCCTATGCCTAAAGAGGGGTATTTACTCGAGGATGCACTTGAGGTTCTACTGTTGCTGGAGTTGGTGGCCGCACTCATGATTACATCAGTGGCATGTTTGAAGCATTGACCGAGGTGTATCACTATTCGGAGTAGAAATCTATCCTAAGAGCCAGTCCGGGCCCACTGTTGTGCCACAGTGCTGCGTCGGCCACTGTTTCGTCACTGTTTATTGTGAGTTGTAGCTCCTAACGATGGTAGGTCATTCCAATGGTCAGTTGGGTCTTGTCAATCACGTGACTTTATGGAGGGAACCATGCCTAGCTAGTATGCCACTTTCCGACGCGTGTCCACCTTGCTGTCACCATCCGCAAGGTACCCTCCTAAGCAAGGTTACTCTCGAGAAACCTATACGAGCAACCCTCGGGCAATTCATCCAAGTGTCCACGAGCGCTATGCCTTGCTCGGGGCGCCATGCGCAGCATGGGTGCTTTGAAAGTCAATCAGGGCAGCATCGCATTTGGGCCATGCGCAGCATGTTTCAGGTTAGCTTGGATGTGAATTGATCTCGAAGAAACGACAAAACCACTTATCATTCCTTTAGGTGCCTTGATTTAAGTCGTCAATATATAATGGGTTGTTATACGGTCTAGAAAACTTCAACAATGTCCTCTTAACCGGTTTTCTTCCCCCATTTCCTATATCATAATATACCTTCTGTAATATTTCTTCAAAGAGAATGATATATAGAGAGAAGAGATAATCCCTTGCTAAAGGGGAATGACACTCAGCACATGCCACTGTCACGTCGGATAACTGACGTGGCAGTAATTTCGTTATCTATGCCGATGAAATTACTTGTTGCATGCCACATCAGCTCGGGCTCTGAGATAGAGAATTGAATCAGTAATTTCATTGGTTGGTGATGAAATATTTTTTGTCTCTGCATGGTCGTTAGCATGTCGACAAAAAAATTTCTTTCCATCGGTTTTTTTTTTCAGTTTGGCGAATGAAAGAATTATAGATTCATGTAGCAGGGAATCCCCTAAGAAGAATATAAGTGAATTGCCACCCTTCTCCATTAGTTTAGACTTTTGGGTGAGACCTGAGTGTACCAAAGATTTGGTTGAAGCGTCTGGTTAGGAACATGCAGCTTAATATGGTATGAAAGGCAGAAGTCTCAAGTTTGAGTCCTGTTTTAGACGCAATTATCATCCGCTTCTATTTTCCACGTGTTGAGGCATGAGGCTCCACATGATGGGGAGTGTTGGAAAGTATAAGTGAATAGTCCATCCTTTCCCATCAGTTTAGGCTTTTGGATAAACTGGTTAGAGCATGCAATTTAATAAAGAAAATGGCAAAGAGAATTTATTGGATTGGCGAGCGAAAGAGGAGAGAGGGATCAGCTATAGCTAATGAAATCATTGCAACACAGGCATGTGCATGTGTGCGAAAGATGTGTACAATGGAAATGGAATATTGGAATAGATCAAAGGCATGGAAGGAAGCAAGGAATAATCGATAAGGAATGGATCGAGGATCGAGGGACATATAGCCAAGAACAACATGGTGTGTCATAGAAGTATATAATACTCGAGAGTCTAGTTGGAGACTGAGATCGTTGCTGTTGCCCTGTACATTGGAATATTACTTCTTGTTCTTAATGGCCCTAGCCAACCAGTCATGGTCCTGTGACTCGCGCCCATTCATTCCGCCATGCGTGTCAAACATACAAATAGCCAAGCTTTGTTGGCACACTACATACATGTACAACCCTTCGATCGGTTGCCTGTGCGTAAAATGTGAGTTTTTTCTCAAAATTTACCCATTGCTAGATCGGCACCACATCATCCAATCGAATGGCTGGAGGTAGGAAAAAGAAAGGACGCGGATAGACTCACTACAGGAATCGCGATCACTGTCAACGGCTTTTACCGTCGACACAAGTCAGAAAACTGACGACAGAAGTCTGTATCGTCAGCCAGCCGACGACAAAGGTCTGCCGACAAAGGATGTTGTGTCGACAGCCGTAAAGAAATCCGACGACAAACTCAACTCTCAAGACATTCCCCCTTGTGAGGACTTGTGTCAACGACCGTATCGGCCGCCGTCACAAGCTCTCCTTAACGGCACGGCTGCGAAGACGGGTGCATAGGAAAAACAAAAGAGACACAGATAGACTACTTGTTGGTTTTTAGTTGATATGGATGAATGATGTACTCACTTGTTTCCTTTTTATTTAACGTTTTTAACTTTTGGGCACTTCTTTTATCATTCGTCCTATTTAAAAAAACTGCGTAAATATAATTTTTTATTGTCAAATGTTGTACATTAAAGGTACATTAAAAAAGATTTATATTGTTTTCATGTTTGCAATAAAATATTTGAATAAGACAAATAATCAAAATTGTGTCCAAATGTCAAAAGCGTGAAATAAAAAAAAGGAGGGAGTACACATATATTTACGGTTTTGTTAAATAGCGGTCATCTATTTTCTGAGTTTGAGATTGGCGACTATTTTTTCCGGTTATTCTACATTAATTTCTATTTTAGTGACTTGTTTGCACTATTTTTTTACTTAGTTTTATAGTGAAAAATTAGTTATTTTGTATTGGAAAAAACTTATATACGTCTACTTGCATTAATTTTTAATTTTTTTGTTGAATAATTGTTTTTTAGACAAAAATCTAAATCTTGAAATTTTTAGGTTAACTATGTTCGGATATTTTGGTAACTTATATAACTTTTTGGCATGTTTTTTTTGTTATTTTCTTTGATTATTAATCGAGCAGGTGGGTGTCATAAATCCATGTAATATAACAAAGACTTAAAGGCAGAGGGGCTACCACATCATCTCCTCCAAGGAAAAAAAATTGTTGCACCATGTCGCACAACCAGGGGCTGCCTCGTCATCCCCTCCAGAAAAAAATATAAAAACTAAAAAATTCTAAAATTCTAAAAAATCAAAATGCAACAAAAAAAAAATCATGTTGTGGGTCTATAAATGAATTTGAGCATTAAAAATGTTGATTTATATAAAATGAATGAAGAAATAATAGAAAAACCCAGATAAATATAAACAAACAATCTAAAAAATTAAAAACAAATCTAAAATGCACTTGTGCCTTACGGAACTAATGTCACGCGCCACTAGCGCATAAACTTCGTTTGTCTCAAAAACAACCGCCTACCACTACGTCGACCCCATATATTTAATTTCCTTCACTTTGCTTAGATGCCTGCTTTGTTTTTGAATATGGAACTTTGTTCTGGTCTCTAGAGTCTACACCGTGAGATATACACAACCTTAAATATGCTTAACGATACAGTACTGGTCTTAGGGATCAAACTTCCGGTAAAATGAACAATTTTTCGTTCCCACCATTAGGCTACAACCCTCACTTCGGTGATACATTGATACTATATTTAGCCTGTAATTAGTTGCCTACAATTGAACATTATCTAATTAGTTGGTACTACCTGTTGCGGAACCCCTAGGCGAGCCTAGAGATCGTACCCTAGTTGGTTTACCGATAAGCTTTCCGCATTGGATTTAGCCTAAACCCTAAGCAATGCAATAGTATAAATACAGGTGGAGACTCATTATATGATCAATCTAAGAAATTAATAAAGCAGAACTCCATCCCTGTATTGTATGTTCTTCTCTTTTGTGATTGTAGATTGTTCTTTTATACCTTGGACTACACCCGGTAGCAAGATTTTGCAACATATTATCAGCACATTCGCTCTCGAAGAACAATCCACGAGGAGGAGAAGGCTCTAGAACGATCTGCAATCAACTCGCTATCACGCCAGCTACCACTCGGTTTGTCGAAAACAATTCTACCCGACTGCTATCCTACGCGACAGTCTACGGAATTGAGGGAGAAAATTTCCAAATCGCAAGGTATATTGAATGCATTGAGTTGAATTGGCTTGAATAATTGAAATTTGCAGGTGAATTGTATTAGAATTTATGCATGCAAATCAAATTTGGGAGTTGTTCGGAACCGATCTAGTAGATCGGATCGAGCAGACGTGCTGGCCACGGTAGCACGCCACACCGCTAGCTAGCCGATCGAGGTTCGCCGCCCTATCACCTGCACGCGCTCGGCCACGGCCGCCACCCGCCGCTGCATCGGCCAGCCTTGCCGGCCACCCGCACTGCAAATACTGTCGGTGGCGGCATCCCGTGGCACCGCCACCCCCGCGCCGTTCGGCCCCAAATACTATCTCCTTTAAGACCATTATCTATCCACATTAGTCCCTCCATTAATCCATTCTAGAATACAACGAGCAACTGATAGCAACGCAGAGACTGAAAAACGATTTTATTTCACTAATTAAACGTACGGTGATTTAATTATCGCTCACCCCGACGCACCTGACATTTTGATTTCGCCATGCAGCTCGCGCATTGCAACATGCGGATGGCGTGGGCATAGATTTCTCGTGCGCGGTCCATCTCCACCTCCGCCTGCTGCTCCATGCGGACGGCGCGGGCACGGGGTGCTCGCGCGCAGTCGGGCTCCATCTGCGTCTGCTGCTCGGCTAGCTCCGCCTGCAGCCTCGCATGCACCCAGGACCCCTCCGCCGCACTGTCACGATCCTCTACGTCTCCATAGGGAATCCGACACCATGATCTAATAATAGGTCCAGACTAGTACCTCATGATGGATAATTCAACGGCTATCATCGCTGGCATTCCATTATTAGTGCAAAATAATAAAGAATTATAAGGTAGCATCATATGCTATTACAGTAAAATAGATCTGACCAAATATTAAGAACGAATAAAAAGAACATCAGAGCAGCAACAGCCTTCAACTACGATATTCAAGCAATTGACCCGAACACCACCCGCAACTAGTCCTGCACACCTGAGTTCGAACCCTCCTGATCCTGATCAGACTTGCAATTTGAACAATAAAATTATCCGCGATAGATATAATGAGTACGCGGCTACCCAGCAAGCGATCCTTAACAAATGTATGCAATGGCAAATGTATGCAATTTTACACGAAGACCTATTTACTAATCAAGTTTTAGCAAAAGTATTATTTTGTTGAATGCATGAACTGAACTAATCATCACGAACATCAAAGAAGGTGCATCATCACATCAGGCCAATCCTAGCCTACTCTGGTCAAGTTTAATTTTTAAAAAGGTGAATCTATGAATGCAAACCGTCCAACCCATCCATATGCGTGGACACGGCTATCATGATATTTTTAACTCTACAGAGTGTGTACAAATTTCCCCACAAGCCCTATCTCATCCACTAGGAGAAACGGTACAAGACTTTTCCAGCCTACTACGCCCACCACTTCACCTGCCCTCTCTTTTGGTTTCCCCGGGCCCCCCGGTGCTTGCCGCGGTAGGGCGCCTACTACTTCTGGACACCACTCGTGGGTCATTCCCCAATTAAGCCATTCGGTCTCAGGAATGCACCTACCCCTCAGGAAAGATTGCAAGCCTCTCCCTAGGGCAACAGTGACGAAACATAACCGGACAGCCTACGAGCAAACGGTTATTGGGTTTCATAGTGTACTAAGCCAGGGCCAAAGGCACAAGTTGTTGTACGGTAAGGTTTGGTCTAGTAGTACATAAACTTGGGTCCTTATTAGAGAAGACCCTCGAATCTCCACCGCAGTCTCGGAACCATCACTATCGGGTCTCCCCTAAGCAATCTACACTAGTTTTAGTTGTTTAGATTTTACCGAAACCATCATCACAAGACATACGCCTCACAAGGCACATTTTATAGTGATATCCCAAATGCAGTCCTAACATCTAGTCAAGGATAGGCTAAGGAGCAGTAAAGGGTTCATCAAACGAGGTCCAGGCGTGCTAGTAAATGATTAACATGAATAAGGCACACACTATTCTAATATGCATGCAAAGGTGAATTATGAAAAGTAAAGGCAATTAAGCTCCCTCCGTCCAAAGGCTGTTGCCCTAAATCATAGCCAAGAGAGCACAAACTTTTGGACGGATGAAGATATTAAACATAGGATAGGAACATGCAAACAACTAGTGCTTGCCTAGCAGCGATTGGTCGCGCACGTTTATCGAAAAATTATCGACGGCCTTGATTCAGCTTCATTAACGGCGACGTCTCGATCCAAAGTCCGCGTCTTGATGATCCTCCTCTAATCCATCGGCACTTACGGCTCCGGTTCCATTGACGGCAATGTCCTGACCTAAGTCTTGGTCTTGACCATCTTCCGACAATATATCCACACTTACGATCCAGGTAAAAATATCGGTACGGTCTACGCGCAAAATGAGATGCAAACAAATAAACAACAACATATAAATTTAATAAAAATACTAAATAATTACTAGCGGTGGCGCCTCGGTAACCAAAGCGTACTTCGGATCTTTGAGAATCCTGATCGGAATAATTTTCCCTTCAACAGCGTCGCTCAGCGGCCGTCCCTCGAAGTCGGCGACAACTGCACGCAAAACAAGGCGCATGCGCAAAAGTCGCTGCAGGGAAAATTCTAAAAAATACCAAATTAATACAGGAGGTAATATGGATCAAACAAAGATCAACAAAATTGGTTTGGAGGGAATCCGACTTACGGTTTGGAAGATCTAAAAATACGAATGTGCACTGTTCAATGAGGAATAGTGTGGCCTCGGCCGTAGCATCAAAATGGGGAAATCCCTAATCCTCTTCTCGTCCCTCAAAGCCACACATTGGAGAGAGAGAGAGAGAAGACAACAAGAGAGGAGACAGTGAGCAAGAGAGAGTGTGTGAGAGAGAGAGAGCCATAGGGAGAGGCAGTGGGGCGGCAGCCATGGCTCCAGCGAGGTTCCCCCGGCGGCTGCGCACCATGGAGGGCAGAGGCGGCTGCGGCGGCTTCCCCCAAGGCGTCGCGGTGGCTACTGGCTGCACGACAACTATAGCGCAGGCGACGCGAGCTAGGGTGGTGGCGGGGCTCAGGCTGGGCCAGGAGGACCAAGGCGACGGCGGCTCACGTGTAAGGCGGGGCGACGGCAGTGAGGTAGGGGCGCGGCCGGCACGGATGCATGGCGGCGGGCGCTGCGGGACGGTGGTGGCAGCACTCTCGGTGGCGGCACGGCATGGAGAAGGCGGCGACCTCCGACAGCGGCGTGGCGGCTCCAGCAGAGGGGCGGTGCTGTGGAGGCGACTCAGCATGGCAAGGCAGGGCAGGGCAGCGACTCCATCGGCGAATAAATGGGGGCGACGCCTCCAATGGAGCAGGGCGGCTGCGGTTTGGGTGGAGGGCGCTGGTTGATGCCGCGGCGTGGGCAGGGGCGGCGACGGCCATGGGTGGACGCCGGCGAAGGGCGGCGTGGCGGGGATGATGGCTACGAGGGGATTAGGTTTAGGTTCAAATTGTTTGGGGGTTTTATGGTTTTATATTGCAGGGAGATGGGCTTTGGGCTAGAGTCCGATTAGGCTTGCTTTGGGCACAAATATGTAGACTCGCCCGAGCTAGCGTGGTCGGCCAGGAAGTGGGAGGGACGCTGGCTCGACAAGGGTGCGGCCAGGGACGTGGACGGTCTCCGGCGATGGGGATCCGGTGACACGAGGGGCTGGCCGGATGGCGGCATGGAAGGGGGACGAGGCACGACGGCGGCGACGGCGTGGCACAGTGGTAAGGCGCTCGGTGACGGCGGCTGGGGTTTGTGGGTATTTATACCGGAAGCTAGGTCGGTGATTGGGATGGAGTCTGATTGGTGCACTTGTGCAAATTAATTGAAGGGTCCTAGATAGGGTCGAACCTGATTATGATTCGTCACGGGCATGACTCGTCTCGAGATTACCACCAGTCATGTATACTATGGTTAATGTTAGGGACGGTTTAGGAGAGAGAGAAAGGGGGACCGGTCCGAGAGATAGGGCGGCGCTAATGACAAGGTTAGTTTAGGGTTACAACGGACTGGAGTTAGAGTTTCGGCCAAGGGAGAGGATCGAACGAATAAAAGTCTAGGTTGGGTGTATGGTTTGACCAAGAGAGGGAGATAGGGTTTCGGAGTTCGTCGGCCGAGAGGGATGGACGTTTGACCGGCGAGGATTTCGACGGAAGTCAAACGGAGTTAGGGTTCCGGTCGAGGGAGTGGAGAGTCGATGACGATTCGTGGTTTGACCAAGAAAGGGATGGACAAAGGCTCAACCAATGATTTTAGGTTTTACCCGAGTCGAATAAGGGTTCCGATCGAGGAAGGAATAAAATCGATCGAGGAAAGAGTTGTTGTATTTGAAACCGTAAAATTTGGAATCTTACAAATTATAAATTATGATGAAAATAATTAAATTAAATTCTTATGTGTAAACAATTGTTTAAAAATTTAGGGGTTTTAATATAGAGAAATAATAGAAATTTATTTTACCTAGTTTTTCTTTTTAAATGAAACTTAGTACATTCTAATATTTATTAGGATGTCACATGCACTCTTCCCTGCCATCGCCTCCGCCTGCGGCCATGCTCCTCGATCTGTCGCGCTCTTCTCTGCTGCTAGCTGCACATAGAAGAAGAACGAGAATACATCGTTGCAGTGCAAGCGAGGTGAGCGGTGCAATTAATTTTGCATGCGCACGTGCGCGTGAATGGGCAGGAGACGAGGAGCTGGCGCCATTGCGCGAGGAAGACCTCGTGTATTCCGGGATGTACGAAAAAAGCAGTTGCGCCTTGTATTATAGGATGGAGGGAGTACCATATTGAAAAAGTTATTTTTGTGTCTACGAGACACTTCAAAATTCGAATTAACTATTCTATGAACATGATCCTAGTGTCTGAGCTGAATGAATAAATTGGCTAAACTAGAATAAAGTTAAATATTATAAGTTGGACTATGAGAAGTCCTTTAATATCCTCCTCGAATTTGATCTATTTCATATTTGTTACACTATGAACCCTGATTCAAACGCTCTGCTTAGCATCCATACTAGCTACTCTTAGACACTGCTTTCATGGGATCTGGGCGGGCCCGCCCAGCCCGACTCGAAAAAGCCGGCCGGTCGGCCCGACCGATCATCGGTAGGGCTCGAACCTCATTCAAGCTTGGCGGTTGGTGCGAACCGCCCGAATTTTCTATTTTAAGTCGTGGTCAGACATGGCCAGCTTGCTAGAACTTCAGACTTGGCCGCTCGAGCCAGTTTTGAACCGACGCCTGGCAGGCCGGGCCGGGCTCGGGCCTGGCTTTTCGGGACCGGGCTTTTCCAGGCCCGGCCCGGCATTTGAACAGGTCTAGCTACTCTATTCTCACCCTTTATTTCACTATTAGCTACTCCCTCTATTATTCACTCTAAATTTTCTTCACATTTTACACTGCACTTTAAAAGATTCCTTTCTTACGTCAGATACTCTATTCAAATGTACAGTATTTTAGAGTCCCTAATGCTACATGCATGTACGGAGAGAAATCGATTCTTTTAAACAATAGCCCGCACATATTCTCCTGCCTTCACGAGCACGAACCCGTCCAAGAGCTACCTAGCGAAGAATCTCTCTCTGTCTCGCTGATGCACGTCCAATCACTCGATCCCCATCGCGGACGCATCCACTGGCACAGGCGGCGGTCGCCTACGTGAGTGCGTGTGGGAAACGGGCGCGATCGAGCTGATGAGCTAGTCCTGGTAGTGGAGGTGGGTGGCGCCGTGGAGACCACCGCGCGCCGCACAAGGCCAGCACGCGGCTTTGACCACCTCCGGCTCTCCGTGTCCATCCACCCATCCATCCGCCGCAGCCGCGCGCGCGCGGGGCTCCGGCCCCGGCCCCGTCGCGGCGCAATTTCCTTTCAGACGCCGTGCCGGCCGCGCGCGCCGCGGTCGCCGCCTTCGTCTTCCTCTAGTCGACTCGATCCTTTCCTTGTTCCGAGAGCAAAGACGCGCGCGGCAGATGCTCTCGATCCACGGCGCCATCCATACATATGCGTGGCCAATACGTGCTATTCGCGCGCGCGGAGGATGCCCCGGCGTCGTCAGGCCGATGTCACTGTTGTCTGCCTGCCTGGTCGGTCGCCGCAGCGCGTTCAGGGGTTTTCTTTTTGGTTGGAGCCACACGGCGGCCGGGATGGGTGGCGCGCTCGGGCATGATTTTGTTTGGCTGGGCGTTGATCCGTACCGCATAAATAATGCTGTGGGGCTCCCGATAGGGGTTAGAGAGTCTTAACAGAAATTATAATAAAATTGTTTTCCGAGTTTTAAGAATCGGAAACACTTGACCTCAGCCGTCCGGCTCGTCCGGACGCGCGCGAGGCAAGTGGGCCTGTAGCCCAAGGCCGACCCATGCATGAGAGAGCTCACGGAGACAGCATGTGCACGGAAAAAAAAGGATGACGCAAGCTGACGTCAGCAGATTTCGTTTTTTGTATTCTTCTTTCGATGACCATAATTTTTGATTGGGTGATCCAATCCAAAAACCGTTCGCACCAACGTGTTTCTCGTTTTTTTACGAACAAAACAAGATATTTGTTGCCATATAAATATTCAAACTTACCTGACGAAACTTATGGTTTGCCTACTGAAACTTGGGTTTTCGCCATCTTGAAACTTGGATTTTCATATTAAGTAAAACTTCATGAACCTGTCAAGTTTCATCGGTGTAATGCAAGTTTCATCAAGTTTTAACGAGTTTCATTCAAGTTTCTTCAAGTTTCATCGAGCCAATCCAAGTTTCATCAAGTTTCAACAGGTTTCATCCAAGTTTCATCAGGTTACATCGAAGTTTCATCAGGTTTCAACAGAACACGGCCAAGTTTCATTAGAACACGGCTAAGTTTCGCTAGTATAAATGTAAGTTTCATAAGTGCCTTCTCATATTTCATATCAAAAAAATTGAAAAAAATAAAAAATTCAAAAAATTCAAAAAGTATTTAAAATGGGTTGTTCTCGATTTTAGAAGAATTATAAAATTTATTCCATGAATTTTGAACACTGTTTGAATTTTGTACAAAAATCGGAAGCTTAATTGAAAATTTGATCTAAGGCACTGATTTATCTGGTCGCTGGTTTCCTAGGACGTGGGCGCTCGGCATCACGTGGGATTGGCGATGGCGGGATCCGACGGCAGCCTTGAGCCGAGTCGAGACGGGCGCCAGCGTCGGACGTCCGACGCCTGGCGCTGCCCTTTAAGAATAACCACGAAAAACTTTTTAAAGAAAATCTATAATGTGTTACATCGTTTGTCTTCTATAAATATGACAAAATTATAGCAGTACCTTTTGTTTTAACTTAATTTAAAAATTAAGAACAATGATTTTGGTTGTTCAATGGAAAATAGGGATGCACCCTCATTTCGGTGTTACCATCTATCCAATGTTTTTTTTTTCTTTAGGGCTTAACGGATCAAATGGAAAATGAGGTCCTAACGCTTTTAAAACCAAGTAAAATGGAATGGATCCTAATCTCAAAACTATCTCGAAAATCTCTTAAAATTTAGTCAGTTCAGCTCAAATCTTTTTTTATAACTTGCTTGAATCCTGAATTGAAAATATGACTTGAGTTTTGAATCTAAAATTTAAATTGAATTTAAATTTGGTTTGAATTTTGAATACAAAATGTGATTTTAATTTGATTTTTTTTAAAATTCAATGTTAAATCTAGTTTGAATTTAAAATCCAATTTGAATATTGAATCCAATTTGAATGTTAAATTTAAAATTTGGTTTGAATGTTGAAGTTAAAATTAAATTTAGTTTAAATCATACAAAATAAATCATGCATAAGGTTAAATTTTCTCAACATATAAAGTGTTATTTGATGGTATTTAAATACTTGAACCATTTTAGGTCATCATAAACGAGAACCAAACAAAATCTTGTATGATCTTGTTCAACCAACCAAACATCTCAATTGAATCATACCGTACGAAACCATTCCATTTAACTTGTACCATCAGTTCAACCTGATACAAACAATCAAACACACCCTTAGATTAGTCTAAAAGAACAGAACATAAGACGAGCACTCTCACTTAAAACTTTTTTTTGAATATTTTAAAGGTATTCTTCAAATCTGTCAAAGACCGGGCTTCTCGGTTATATACTGAACTAGCCTATCATTTCAGACTCAACTGCTTAGGTGTAACAGTCCATATACATATTGACCCTCTTGATCGAGATAGAAGTTAATTTTTAATTGATGGAAATTACATAGACACCGACGCACTACATCAAAAGAGTGCACGATGATGACCTGCAGCCGGCTGAGACACGGCTGCGGTCTTGTGTCCATGGAAATATATATAGAGTACGAAATTACGTGTTATATATCCCTGCTATCCCACTCGTCCTATATAAGATTGTGACATACGACTAATTTGAATAAAGTGTCGATGTCCTTCTGGGTGATGAATATTATAAATGAATATGGCACTCGCCTGACTTTTTGTTTTTTCCGAGCAGACGTACTATTTTCTTCGAGTAGTCGTTACTATTTTTCCACTTATTATATATAGTAATAGAACTTTATTTATTTGTGTTAAAAAATGCATATAGAAGATAACATCATTTTTTTAAAAAAAATTATGGTCAAGTTTTTTTTTTGGTTGATTTGTAAGAATTTTTTGGGTAATTATATTCGGCTTTTTTTTTAACTTCTAAATATTTTTTTTTACCTAAAGAAGCAGTTTGTAGTTTGTTTTTGTTATTTTTAGAAATAACTAGTCAAAAAAAATCAAATGCAGTCACCTGTCATCAGGTAGGTCCTCTTTTCTTACTTGCTAAAGCTCTAAACATGGAGGGCATTAATTCTGCACTGGCTCTAAGAAATTGGCTCACTTCATCCGACTAGCTTTACGAGTTTTAGTTTTATTTTTTCAAAAAAATCCAAGTATTCAAGGTTTTTGAAATTTGAAAAAGGCCCCATAACACTTTTTATTAAACATTTGGGTGGGGCAAAGTTGAAGGTTCTCTCATGCATTGGATATAAAACAATATCAAGCAAAAATAAATAACTCACAATATATTGTCGATCACCTCTACAAAAAAAACCTCTTCATTGTCAACTGGCAACAGACTTCGTTGCCGGTTATGTCATTGGCAGTGAGTAAGAGGCAGTGACAAGACACCTTGTCAATAACGGCCGGGAAATCAGTAGATATGTACCTATCACTATCGTTTCATGCCGCGAACGTAACTGATATATTGATAGTATCCATATTACAACCGGTGCATAGCTCAAACCAATAGTGATAATATGTATATATCTCACTATCGCTTTGTGCCAAGAACTCACATGGCAAAGTCATGCAAAAGAGTAATATCATTCCCTTGCTCATATCAAACACAAATACAACATTACATAGAACAAGATCAAGTATCATCATTTTATATGAACTCACTATAGAACTTTCATTGAACATCAAGTGACCAAATGAAGTACAAACAGATACATTTTGAACATGAAGTGACAAAATGATGTACAAACAATACATTTTGAAAATGGAGTGGCAAAACGATGAACAACATATCCTTGCTATTCTACAATCCTCGAGATGACAACATTGAAACCAGCTTGATCCGGCCAGCATCCTATAACATAGAAGTCAAACTGTTTTCTATCATCTAAAAATCGAAAAATAAACATAATGTAGAAGTTGTATGGTTTTTAGTCACCGACTTCATTGATCGACGGAAGTTGCAGTGCCTCGTTCTGTTTTTACGTAAGTCTATACTATGAGTTTATCTCCAGTGTGGTGGAGGATACGGTCGGCGGCGGCGGCGGCGGTGATGATTTGGGGGCAGCAAGGAGGACGAGGGTTGTTGTCCTCACATTCAAGTCATGGAGTCCATGTCCCGCCACTCTTCTCCCACTATCGAAGCAATGGTACAGGCTGCTTTCTCGTTCGTTGCTGCCATCTATACCTTTAGTGTGTGTCCTACTGCTAATAAGGACGAGATAAAAAAGGGTGTAAGCTCAAGCTCCCATGGGCTGAGTGATTTTTGTAATTAACGGCAACTGGGCCTCCAAGATGGATCACGCCAAGACTAAGGACCTTATTTCTAGTTCTTCTATTTTCTTGTGTGTGTAGCCTTAGGCCCAACAAGCAGGTGATTATCTTGAGCCTGGTTGCAGGTCCCATAGAGCACAGATCTAGAGTCAATCAGCTAGGAGAGTTTGGGCCAGATTGTCAGGTCGGAGCTGGCGAGAGCAAGAAGGTTTCGAAGTGGGTACACCTGTCCCATGTAAAGAGGGTTTTGAAATCCTCGCAGTCTGGGGTTTTCATAGCCACTAAGTTTACAAAAGCCGAAATCCTCAGTGGGTGCGAAACTTCCCATCTAAGCCTTCGAATTCTCCCACCGAGTCCACAAGTCGACAAAAGTGCCTAACAACCCAACCAAATGGCGTGGAGGGCAAACCAGGAGAGAGGGAAGAGAGAGAGAGGGAAGAGAGAGAGAGAGAGAGAGAGAGAGAGAGAGAGAGAGAGAGAGAGATCCTTTGGGCAGTTGAGTCAGGATCACCGGAGGTGTCCGGTGGCCTCACCGGACTCATCCGGTGGCATATTTAATTTGGGCCAGAACCAGCAAAACCTCTTTGTCCCCTGCTTCGGGGCCTGCCGGACACGTCCAATGGAAAATTTAATTCCGGCTCGTAGCTACAGAAACGTCTCTGCCCATTAATTGTAGGCGCCGGACGTGTTCGATCGGCTCACTAGATGTGTCCGGTGCTCAGTGTCCAACTCCCGTCAAATTTCATAATATGGGCTGCACATTGCATCGAACAGGTGGTGGGCTTGAGTTGGGGGCTCGCGATTGGCGACTACTGGAAGAGTTTGGTTGCCTCGGCGGATGCATTCGGTGAAGCAGATTTTTCAGCAAGAGCCTTGTTGGCTCAATCTGAGATGATCTAGGGCTTCGAGTTGGGGCTATAATTAGAGGACATCTAGCTAGAGAGAGAGAGGAGAGAGAGCTAATTTGAAGCCACCCCTTTTGCCATCTACTCCTAGGGAGCTCGATCCTCCCATGGTTCCCACCTCCACATAGGGTTCCATGTGAGCTTAAGATTGAGAGAGAGAGAGAGAGAGAGAGAGAGAGAGAGTGAGGGAGAAGGAGAGAGGAAGAAGAAGAAGAGTGCATCCCCAAGCCTCCTCCGGTCGTCCCCAAGGTTCTTGTGCCTCCCCGCGGAGTTCTTGGCCTAGCTCCATGGTGGGAGAGGTGGTGGTCTAGTCGGTCTCCGGTCTTGTGCTCTTTGGGTCCTCACTACCAGAAGGAGAACATCACGGCCACGAGCTTCAACGTCTTCACTGAGCGAACGTCGACATCAATCATTCCACAATCAAACCCACCTCCGTGGTAGTCACCGCCTAGGCGTAGGTGGTGCTTTCTCTCCATTGTGTTGGAGTGTGCAAAATCCTCCATTGCGTCAGGGGTCGGCTTCATGTGTGAAGTCGGAGTGTGCGAGGATTCCCGCGTGTGGGAAGACTTCGTCGCATGTATGGGTCCGGAGCTCACCTACTGATGTGTCAGTGAAGAGCTACCAATTAGTGCACTGGGCGATAGGGACGAAAGGGTCTCGGCTTTCCTTTGCGGCGAGCTTTCCTAATGGTGAGTAGGTGCTTGCAGCGAACATCAGGAAACATATTGGTTTGCTATTCTCTTTCTCATTTACATTCCGTACTTCATACTCCTACTGCCTGCGAGTGCCATCGAGCCTCCAAAACTTGAATCGTGGTCGTTTCCGCACTAGACTTGTGTAGGTATCACGCGCTAATTGGGTTCCTGAATTGCTTAAGTAATCAAGTGTAACAAAGGATAAAATTTGAAAAGGTCCAATTCACCCCCCTCTCTGGACCTTAGGTTCCTACAAAGGGTAACGAGAAGGATGGGATGGTTCAACATTGACAACGATCAAAAGCCTCCCATGAGCTCTTCCCACAAGGGAGACTCTGCAGGCAAGGAGGAAGACATCCAGCCCTACTAGAGTGCAGATAAAAAGTTAGCCTAGTACACCAGAAGTAGGTGTAGATAAAAAGCTAGCCTATTGTAGGTGCACTATGCAAGAAAAATTTTAAAAATATTTGTGATCAATGAGTCATTATGCTAATTCTAAAACTGACACGGGTTAGCCTCACCTTGTTTCTTGTCACAATCGCGTTCTCATCTTGCTTATTTCTAAACACCCACTTAATTCCAATCACATTTTATTTTGGTCTTTCAACCAAAGTTCATACCTCATTCCTAGTAAAGTTGTTTAGCTACTTTTCCATGGCCATTATCCAATCTGAGTCACTTAGAGCTTATTCAACCTTCACGGGGCTCCACAAAGGAAACAAATGAGTAAAATTCATAAAAATTAGCGACACGAGATCTCGTAGATACTCCCTTATTTATATCTCCAAGGATATTGTCGATGAGATGATATTTTTGAACACTTTGATGAATCCGGGGATGGGGTCTGACTTGAATCGGTTCATCACTAGGTTGATCATCTTCTCCGTCTTGTTGTTCCACGACTTAATCTTGTGTAGAAGTAGGTGGCTCCACTTGTAGGGATGAATCCTCATTGATTTGATCATTAAATCCTTTTTGAGACTTGACTTATCCAATGGCCATCTTCTTAATTGCCTCGCATGGGCTTTCTTTATCTAATACACAAGAATCAACTTGCTCCATTTGTGAGCTATTAGTCTCATCAAACGTCACGTCTCTCGCTATATCAACCACACCGGAAATATTGTTGAAAACACGATAGGCGTAATCGTTTGATTAATAACCAAGTAAGAAACCCTCATCAACCTTAGTAGCAAATTTAAAAGATCTTACCTTCTTGTTAAGAATGAAGCACTTGCTACCAAAGACCCTAAAGTAGGACACATTGGATTTCTTACCCGTGAGTAGCTCACACGGCGTCTTCTTCAATAGCTTGTGTAGATAGAGCCGGTCGGTCGAGTAGCAAGCGGTGTTGACGGCTTGCGCACAAAAGATGTCGAAAACCTTATACTCGTCTAGCATTGTCCTTTCCATCTCAATAAGTATTCGATGCTTCTGCTCGACCACACCGTTTTGTTGAGGTGAGTAGAGGCAAAGAATTCATGCTTGACTCCTCCCTCATCAAGGTACTTTTCTACACCAGTGTTTTTTAACTCCGTGCCGTTGTCGCTTCTAATCTTCTTAATCTTCAACTCAAATTCGTTTTGATCTCTTCTCATAAACTTCTTACGAGTTTCTTGAGCTTCATTCTTGTTATGCAAAAAGAATACCCAAGTGAAACGAGAAAAATCATCTATAATAACTAAGCCATACTTGTTACCTCCAATACTTATATAGGCAATAGGACCGAAGAGATCCATGTGTAATATCTCTAACTTTCCTGATGATGTCATTACATTATTAATTGGATGATGTGCTCCCACTTGTTTTCCGGCTTGACAAGCACTACAGATCCTATCTTTCTCAAAAGATACATTTGTTAGTCCCAAAATGTGCTCGCTCTTTAGAAGCTTTTCAAGATTCCTCATGCCAATATGGACTAGACGGCGATGCCAAAGCCAACCAATGTTAGACTTAGCCATCAAGCATGTTTCAAGTTTGGCTCTATCCGCGGTAAAGTACACAAGATAAAGCTTTCCCTTTAAAGCACCCTTGAAGACTAGAGAGTTGTCCTCTCTTCTAACGGCCGAGACACCTTCACTAAAGAAAATACAATTTAACCCCATCTCACACAATTGGGAAATGGACAAAAGATTGTACTCTAGAGACTTGATAAGTAATACATTTGAAAGAGTAAATTGTTTATAGATACTCACCTTGCCAAGACCCATTACCTTTCCCTGTTCCCAAATACAATGTTCTCATAAGGTTAACCGTTGACATCAAACGAGGTGAAAATAGAAGCTTATCCGGTCATGTGATTTGTGCATCCACTATCTAGTACCCAAGTGTTCCTACCGGAGCGATAATCCTACAAAACAAGTTAGGCTTTAGTTTTAGGTACCCAAACTTGCTTGGGTTCTCTCAAGTTAGTCAATAGTGCCTTTCGCACCCAAATCGATTTAGGCGTGCGAATGTTCTTTGACTTAGTGCCAACAAAGTGAGTAACTACTTTACCAATATTAGTTTTCCTAAGCACATAAGATGCATTGAAGGTAGAATAAGATGCATGAGCAAGAGTTTTGTGGACTACATGGGCCCCAGGTATCCTCATAGAAGGCCCATGAGGTAACAGTTGGGGGCGACCCAAGCCGGCTGGATAGAGATGAATACCACTCGTGCTACATGTAACTTGTTCACCAAGGATGGTCTCGAGGATAGAGTTTAGCCATATATAATTAGGAGATTTGTACCTGTAAATGTCGGTGCACATCATGCGCTGATATAATAGAATTCGGTAATCATGTAACCTTATCCCCTCTATACACTATTTAAAGGGAGGGGTAGGGGCCGTAGAGACAGGCGCATACGCATATTCATACACACATAATTCCATAACGCAGGATTAGGGTGTTACCTCTGAGTTGAGGGCCTGAACCTAGATAAACCCTTGTCTTGTGTTACCATTGAGCTCGGATCTAGCGTATAACCCCAAATAAATCTATTGCCGGCGGTAAACCCCGGTTAACTACTAGATGACAAGATCCATTATCATGCATAAAGTTAATAGGCGTAACAACTGGGGCTACCACAATGTGGCCCTTTTCGCCCTTGTTATTGTTTGGATGGGTGTAACCTAGGCCTTTCTTGTTAAAGTTGCCCTTTTTCAGACAAGATACTCAACTAGTCCCTTGAGCTTCTCCTTCTCACGTGGCAAATCTTGCATCGTTTGAAAGTTAGTGGCACAAAATTCAACATCAAGGGTTAATCATTTTGAGCATTCACTAATGTTTGAAACTATTGGAGCACTTGAGGCATCGTTTGAGGTGGAAGGAGCATTCTTTAATAGATCATCAAACTTCACCACAAGAGACTCATGTGTTTGTTTGACCCCACAAAATTCCTCTACGAGTGAAGCGTTGGTGATCTCAAAATGAGCCACTCGAAACTTGGCCAATTCTAGAGCCTTAACCAAATCCTTATTTCTCTCCCTCTCACTAGCCAATATCTTCTCAAGGTAAAGATTTCTCTCCTTTTCAACGATGAGCAAGTCCTCTTGACGCTAAAGACTAGTTTCTTGCCTTTCAATAGTTTGAAGCATTATTTTCACATTTGACATATTTATTTCATTGAAAGAGTTAATTTTCAAGTCATCACAATCACTTTCACTATCACTAGAGTCAATGATGCTATTGAGCGTGGATCGAGATGTAGCCTATAGGGGGTGAATAGACTTTACAAATTTTCAGCAAATAAACAGCACAGCGGAAAAACAATATCGGATGTTTTGATGTTATATCGGATAGTCCGATATGGATTGGACTATCTTATATGGAATCAGACTATCCGATATTGTTGAAACTAGGGTTTAAAGCCCTTAGGTAAAACAAGGATACCACCTGCACCAAATAAGGTAAGAGAGCATACTAGAGTGAATAAAGAGAAGTAAACCCAAATTCACATGGAGACTCGAAAAGGTTGTTCCCAAAGTTCGGATCTTTGAGGAGATCCTACGTCTCCGTTGAGGCGGCTTGGTCACACTTGAGCCGGGGTCCCTCTTGACCCTTTGCCTCCCGGGTTACACTAGGTACTTCCGGTTTCACTCTTTAGATCCTTCCCTTTCGGAGGAGAATCCGGCCTTCACAAACTCTCCCCGGCCACCACATCAAGTACCGGTGGCTCTAGGGCGACTCCTAGCTGTCTAGGAGCCCTCAAACTACAAGAGTAACAAATCCGGCGGGAAACTAACTTGGAGAACGAACCAAGTGCTCAAGGATGAAGCTTGACCAAGACAAAACCTCTAGATCTAGCTTCTTCACTCTCACAAAGATGCAATCAATGAGATTTGAATTGGAGTGACGGTGGAAGGTGAGGAGCTAGGGTTTGCAATAAGTGCTAAGCTGGAATGAATGTGAAAAGCCAACCCTAGCCCGTGGGGGACGAGGGGAATAAATACTCCCAAGCACCAACTAGCCATTTGCTGCTGACATATATCAGATAGTCCGATATTACACATCGAATAGTCCGATATGAAAATGGGCGAAACTCAACGCAAAGGCTATTTTTGGATTCTTGAAATGATTTTGAGAATATTCATATAAGGATCAATTAAAGAGGAAACAATTCATATCGGATAGTCTGATATTTTTGGAGCTGGAGACAGAGAGGGGTCGATCGGACCGAACATCGGATAGTCTGATCCATAGCGGAACATTCCGAGGAAATTATCGGATAGTTCGATATTTTTGGAACTGGAGACAGAGAGGGGTTGATCGGACCAAACATCAGATACTCCAATTCATATCGGAACATTTTGGTGGTAATTATCGTATAGTCCGGTATTTTGCGAGTGCGAGACAGAGAGGGGTTAATCGGACCAAGGATCGGATATTCCGGTTCAACATCGGATAGTCCGGTATGTTTTTGAGCAAATCTCTCTCAAATTTGATTGGTGGATAGCTAGAATGTGTCAAGTTTCTTCTACCAAGAGCTCTTAGAACATATAAAAGTGGTTTTCCGTCGCATCCATCTTAATAGTGCAGCGTGTCCTTAGACTTAATTCAAAGAAAAGATCTAAATCTATTAAATACACATTGTCTCCTTTTAGCTTTAAATTCTACATTTGTCTTCCAAATCCATTTCAAAAGATTAAAATCTATCCATAACTTCATAAAATATATTAGCTCTTTAATTGCCTATCATCTATCACTAAAACCCACATAATCCTAGATGCACTTTCAGTAACCTCATCAATTAAATAAGATAAGAGCCAATCGGAAGATGACACGCCGCGAAATGTCAAGGCGATATGGTGATGTGTGTCAAATGGCAAAAATAATTAATTATACATAGCGACCTAACAGTGTTAGTATACGAAATCACGCTGAAGTCTGAACAACGCGGCAGCGGCGTAACGTTGAAGGTGACGTGGCAGGAACAACCGGATGGCTTGCATTCACAGGCACAATAATCAAATTAACAGGAGAGTAAAGCCACCATACCTAGCTAGATGCATAAAACATACGGTCATATTTTATAGGACGATGTTCAGATCGACCAAAATTACTTGGATAAATATAGGGCTTACAAGGGACCAACTATATAGCAGTTGTCTGTAATATATATAGGGTTGATGAGGATGTGCCTGTTTTGACAGACGATTTTAGTTCATAAACTTTTCCACCTATTTGACATGCATTTTTCCCATCACCAGAAATTGAAAAAACCATATATTTTAAATGAAAAAAATGTGAGTGCGTAACGTGCAGGCAACTAATTAAATATTAGCACATAGCGCAGTTGATTTTTTGCACATGCGTACGTAAAGCTCAACTTCAGCTCTCCTTTAAAAATTTCCATCACATCCATGCATTTTCTAGAAATAAAATTATAAAAAAACCATGCGAAATAGGAGCCTGAGAAGGGCACGAGCATCGCTTGCGAAAATCATCAAATTGCTGGCGTATACAAAATAGCCATCATTGAAATTAACCGCTTAATTCTCCAACAGAGAGCCGGCTGGGGACCGATATATATATAGGACGAATAATCGGACAACGGGAAAAAAAAAAATGTGATGTAGCAGTAGACACGGCTACCCGTGCAAGTACACTCGTCGAGAAGGCGACATGTGGCCCAGAGCGAGCTAGGCTGGGGATCAGCTAGCTCGATCACTGGGTACCTAGCCATGCATGCAGACGCGGACGCAGATGCAGTGCAGCAGCAGTAGCAGCCAGCAGGTAGGTAGACGCGCGCACTATGGACGGAAGGGCGGGCGTGTGCAGTACGCGGCAAGGACCGCGGCGGCAGGCGCGCAGAGTGAGCAGTGACGAGAGCGATCGAGCCATGTCCATCCACATGAGTACCTACGTGACGTACTCAGTAGATCTAGGCCTTTTTTTCGGTGTATTCGTTGTGTTGGTGTATTAAAATGGCAAATTTAAGGTTTAAAGATTTTTAAAAATATAAATAAAAAATACTTTTATAATCTTTGAAAAACTACTGGAAGGCACGAAAAAATCGTTACAGAATATTATAATATGTAGGTTTTATAAAAATAATAAAATTTGTTACAGTGGTACGGCTTCGTAGCGATAAGTTGAAAAGAGCCATTGGTCCTAGCTGTGTTTGTGGGTACATACATACGCGCGTACGTACGAACGTGCCCGGGCAGGCGGGGCACTGTGCGCGTCTACGCCCGCGTCGTGCATGCTCGTGTAGTCGTGTGCCCTACTTTTGATGTGGACGGGACAGCGTACCAAGTACGAGCGTACGCGCGCATCCGCGCCCGTGCGATCTATGCATGCATGCGTCGGTCCAGAGCAAACGATAAGGAGGCAGGCAGGCCTTTGCGTGCGAGTTATTCCGTGCGTGTGCCTGCGGCCGATCGATGTTCGCGATGCTGTAAAAGTTGCCGCTAATCGTATTGGGAGAATGACAATGAAAATAGTTGGGCGCCTGTCGTGGCCAGGGCCCCTTTGCCACGTCATCATCAGTTTCATGGGCCCGGCCAACAGAAATAGGACCAACACCTATTTCATTAGACAGGTCGGCAAAAATATTTAGACCGGCCACTCCTTCAAGAAGGATAGAGTAATCCCAATATATGGCCGTTGGACATAATTCGATGCAGCGTCGAATAATCAAGAATTTTTTAGAAAAACACATGTTTTCAATTGCATAAGCCGTCTATGCGAGCGAGAAATTCGTCTACCCTAATTAGGGTTATATATTGGCCCGCCAGCGAACATAAGCTATCTAGAATAAGTTATCGACCATAATGGCCGTTGACCATACTCCTATCCATCTAGTACGGCCAGTGTAGGCTCGGTGGAGATAGGTAATTATGGTAGAAAGCCATATAACAGGCCGCCGACCATATGTTATTATAGTGGACGGCTGTGCTCTAACCGTTGAGCAGTTCTTTGGTCACCGAAAATATTATGTTTTTCTGTGGTGGGCCTATGTGGTTCATGCACTTAAGGTTGTCAGGCTTAGGGCTGGGAAAATAGCTCGCGGCTCATGGCTCGGCTCGGCTCGGAGGTGCTTTCGAGCTCGAGCCGAGCCCACTTTTGGGGCTCGGAAAAACAGCGAGCAGAGCCAGGCTCGGCTCGTTTCTGACCGAGCTCGGTTTGGCTCGGCTCAGCTCGGCTCGTTGTCATATTTTGAACGTGAAACGCCTTTGACTCGTGGCTCGGCTCGGCTCGGAGGTGTTACCGAGCTCGAGCCGAGCCCACTTTCGGGGCTCGCCAAAATGGCGAGCCGAGCCTGGCTCGGCTCATTTCTGACCGAGCTCGGCCGAGCCAGGTTCGGCTCGGCTCGTTTCCACCCCTAGGCAGGCTTGTACCTATACATATGACTTTAATTTTTGTCTGGAAGAAGGGTGGAAATTTTTAAATGGCAGGTGCAATTATGAAATCAAAATTTTATTAGGGTTATCATAATGTTTTTTAGATAATGGAAAAATTTCAGCCTCTGCATCCAAAGATATATACAACCTTACAATTTATGAAAAGATCCAATTAATGAAACAAAAATGGAACAAAATTAAAACAACAAAATTGTCGATCAGCTAATACAAAATCTATCATTTAATTTCCAGCCACCATTGTTGAAGAAGGACAAGGTTACCACCTCCAAAGAGCGGCATACCAAGAAGACCCCCTCCCTTTCATCCACTTCTTGGAATATAGCCCATTGGTGAAACGAGTATGTTCCCTTGAAAATCATCTGTATAAACAAGGAATCCTTGCATTTGTCAAAAACCATATCATTTTGATAAAGCCAAATAAATCAAAGCAAAGTGCACAAACCAACCATTATCAAAATTTTTATTATTCGTTCTAATTCTCTGAAGCCAAGGGTTATCATAATGTTAAATGGTTATTCCTTCGTCAAACACTATGAACGAAGTGATTTTCACCTAAATGGTAGTGAATGGAGAGCTATGTTACAGGGGTTTGACCTCTATTTTCAAACCTATAAAGAACTAAAAACAAGGATACCCTTTATTCAGCGGTGGAGGACGGACGAAAATTTTAGTATGGCGAATTTCATAATGTAGATGTTAATAGTAGTGCATAAAACTAAATCAATCCATACAAAAATAAGAGTACATGATATTAAATTAAAGGAAAACGTACCAATTTGGTCCCTCAACTATAGCCGCTGGACCACTTTGGTCCCTGAAGCTCAAAACCGGACTTGGGAGGTCCTCAACTAACAAAAACGGACTTAGTCCGTTTTTGTTAGTTGAGGGACCTCCCAAGTCCGGTTTTGTTAGTTGAGGGACCTCCCAAGTCTAGTTTTGAAGCTCAATACCGGGTCACAGGACTATTTAGGTCCGGTTTTGTAGTTGAGGGACCTTCCAAGTCCGGTATTGAACTTCAGGGACCAAAGTGGTCCAGCGGCTATAGTTGAGGGACCAAATTGGTACTTTATCCTAAATTAAATAAACATAGTACTATAAAGAAAAATGGATGCGGAAGAAGAAATATTTACCAAAGTTCTATTTGCGTCTTGAAGACCTTGGCTATTGCATTTGGCGAGTTTTCATCTTCTAAAAATGTTTTTTAATATCACCAATATGAAGCCCTTTAAATATGTCTCGTTTGATGTAGCACTCCATTAAGTCATTAAGCCAATCATCGGATATCTTGTTACAGAAATCAGTCTTGATAATTATCAAAATTATTATCAGTCTTGTTACGCAAAATGTTTGCCAAAGTACTGTCAGGATGAAAATTATCAATTGGAACACGAAGTCTCAGATCAACAACAATGTGATCTGGATTAAACTCATCTACCAATGTTGCTCTTGCCTATACATGTGCATCGCCAACTCCAATCTCAACACCAACATCGTCTTGGGCCTCTTCACCTACGGCTTGTTCAGCTACTACCTCCTCATCATTTTCATTTCGACGTGCACCTTGATTTGATTCCGATCCATTAGGCACCTTACTAAAATAATTCATCAAATCTACATACAAAATCACCAAAGGATTAAATAAGTTTAAAAAGTCTCTGGTAGCTATTTACCTTTATCAAGAATTGAAAATGATGTATTGGTATATATCTTTTATTTTAGATTGCCCTTGGTCTTCCCATTCTGTGATTTTTGTGGTAGAATCTCGGTTCTTCAATCTTGATCAACCAAACCGAAGAACGGAGGACGTGCACTCGTCATAGGTGTTGAGGTGTACTGCCTGCAGCAGTGCGGAGCTGTGGAGGACGATTGGGAGATGCGGCAAGCACTATGGCAAAAAAAAAAAAGTACCAAACCACCGGGCTCATGAGCTGCATCGGTGCTAATTGAGTTCCTTGTGCAGCCGCAGCTCTCAGATAAATATGCAAGGGGTGGAAACGAGCTGAGTTCGAGCGAGCCAACCTTCAGCTCGGCTCGGCTCGTTCGCAACCGAGCCGATCCGATCCGAGCTCAGCATTGGCTCCGAGCTGTAAAAAGAGCTCGGTTCAGGTCGCAGTAGACTCGCGAGCAGCTCGCGAGCGCTCGCGAGCCAGGGCACAGGCACCGGCCGGCGGTCATGGTCACGGGCTCATGGCTGATGGCCCATGGGCCTTGCTGCCTTGGCGGTATAAGCGTAGCCCTCAATCCCCTCACGAGTCACGATCCCCTTCCCAAATCCCTGCCCCGTCCCCGATTCCCAAATCCCCTCACGATCCCCAATTCCCAAATCCCTCAATCCGCACGGGCGCCCATCGACCTGGGGGCTGGGGCCGATTGCTCCCTCTTCGTGGTGGGCGCCGCTCCGATCCACGCTGCTCCTCGGGCTCCGGCGAGCGGGGTCAGGCGGCGGCGGCCGGAGGGCGGGGATGGACTCTGCTGACGACTTCTACAGCGGCGGGGAGCTCGGGCTCGGGCTCCTGACCCGAACGAGGAGACGCCGAGTACGTCTTCGTGGACCACGACTCCGACGAGGCGACGACCCTGCGGAGCTCCTCTCCCACCGGCAGTAGGTGATATTCGTTCCCCGCCTGGAGCAATGGTGTGTGCTTAAAATGGTGTGGGGCCTAGCTCTTTGATCTGTTTCGATACTGCAATGGCGGGGTCTTGTGGATTTACACAATCGATTGTGCTGTTGTGCAATGTTGTTTCTTCCATTTGGACATGTTGGCACGAACTGGCCAACACACTCACGAGCCGAGCCCGAGCGAGCCAAGGTTTGGCTCGGCTCGGCTCGATTAGAGTGACGAGCTCAAATTTGTGTTCAGCTCGTGCTCGTTTTATACACGAGCCGAGCCCGAGCCGAGCTGCAACCGAGCCGAGCCCGAGCAGCTCGCGAGCTTTCAGCTCGTGTTCCAGCCCTATATGCAACTAGCAGCCAACCCATTGGCCTAGCATAGCAATGCACGCATACAGGGCGGACACATAGCAACGATGCTGAACAAGCCAAAAGAACCAACGGGTGGTCTCCACCAGTTCGGTTCATTGAAGAACCGAACAATCGGGCGGCCGGGTTCGATTCACAGTTGCCGGTTTTAAATGAAAAATATTAGAAAAATCCAAAAAAATTAGAAATGTGAACCATAATTCATGTCAATAATTTTCAAAATTCAAATATATATGGAGAAATATAAAAAATGCATTGCAGAGCTTTTTTATTAACGTGTATTTACATGGTTGCCTCGTTAAAAACTTTACCAAGTAAAAACTCAATTTGAGAAAACCTTGGCAAAGAAAAAAGAGTACAGTCTAAAGCTCTACAATACGAAAATAAAAAAAATTTGGGCCCTTCTTTAATCTTCATCAAGTTGGATACTGAGTGTTAATAAAACTTCAAAAACCTGTCTATACGGTAATATACGCTGCAACATAAGATAGGTGGAATTCCACCGAATAGGAAAATCTAGACCAAATTTCCTAGGCTGAATAGATGACCCACGACAATAGTTTTTCCATGCAACAATTCTTGTATTAGAACTATTTAAAAATGAGATGGCATTCCGAATAACTTGGAGATAAGGTTGCAATCTTTTTAAACCACATTTAACAATTAAATTAATAATAGGACATGCACAACGTTGATGCATTAAAAATGATTCGGCGTACGTAGATAAAACAGGTTTCAAAATATTCATGGCACTAGTGTTAGCATATGCATTATCCAAGGTAATAGGAAAAAAAATTATCGGTAATTTTAAATTCTTGAACAACATTCATAATGCAATCAGCAATATTTTCGCAGGTGTGATTAACATCATTAAGGCGAAGAGCAATTACTCTTTTTTCTATTTGCCAGTTTTGGTTGACATAATGAGCAACAACACTTAAATAATCTTCTCTAGCCCTACCAGCCCAGATGTCCGAGGTTAACGACACAGAAAATGTATAGGTTTTCAATTGTTCTTTTAACTTTAATTATTGGCGGTATACAATTTTTTCAAATCTCTAGTCGTTGTTTGACGAGAAACACTACTATATATAGAATTATGAGCAGTTTTAATATATTCTTCGAAAGCAGGAGAATCACCAAAACCAAGAGGTAAATCTTCAGAAGCAATTAATCGGCACAACGCCTCCCTAGCTACCTCGGGATTATACTCCGAGTTACTTACCGAACCATCAGGGTTATAGCTCAACTATTGCTGCCTCATTTGAACACCTTTTTCTTCTTACATGCTACAGCATGTCTCTTCAGATGTCCCGTACCTGAGCCTGTCACCGCCGACAACTCCTGTCCACAAATTTTACATTTTGCCCCATACCTCACTAGCCTACCATCCACAAGGTGCTTCAACTCCTCGTAGTCGTTCGACCGGTTCAGTCGAGTCCGCTTCGATCCGACGCACTACAGGAATCGCGCAGAATCTCGACGGCCAAATTTATTCTCGACGACCAAATATTAGCCGTCGTGAGATAATGTCTCTCTCGGCAGCCGCCCAGCCGCCGTCAAGATAAGGTCGCCTAAGCTCCCGCTCGCACCTTTTCCTGGTTTTCGCGGTGGTGGGGAAACATCTCTCTCGACGGCTAGACATAAGCCGTCGAGAATAGTTATGGGCTGGTCCGTGTAGCATCTCGATACTATATATTGTCTCGACGGCCCAATTATGGCTGTCGAGATAGAGGGACTCCTCAAGACGGCCCCAGGCTTACTGGGCTGGCCCATTTGATGTTTTCATCATTTGAACTTCTCTTTAATAATTTGCAGACAGGTTTACTTTCTTTGTAAATTTCCAAAAATGTTTGAAATTTGTAAAAATAGGTGAAAATTTTTTAGTTCTCCATAAAAAAAATCTTAAAAAGTAAATAAAATTTTTTTCCAAAATATATACATGTTTCATGTTTGCATGTTATGTGTTGTACAACATATATATATGTGTGTGAGTTTAATATTATTAAATTTTGTAGCAAATTTTAAAAATGTTGTAATTACTAACATTATAGTGCAATGATATTTATATAAAGGTCATTGGATCCAATGGTGATTTATTAAAAAAATTTGTGCACATGTTAGATGTATTTCATACAACTCTATACAACGTTCGATAAATCATTAGACGATATGGCCCCCTACACATATACCTGTTATTCCGGATAGAATTTCATCGTAAAATTTTTTTTCGAGCTATATATTCATGTGGTTAGCAAGACTAGCTAGCATGAATTTTATTAAAAAATTTCTATGTTTTTTAAAAAATTAAATAAGCACAGTTGACCATCGGAGGGGGTAAGTACTGCTAGCCGTCGATAATAAGCTCTTTCTCAACGGCCATAACCAAAACGGTCGATAAAAACCGTCTGTCTCGACGGTAGTCAACGCAGGCCCTAGACATAGATTAGTCTCTGGCTACGTACACTTCGAATCATGCGATGCTGCTCTGGCTACGTACACTTCGAATCAATCTCGACGGCCTTTGGCCGTCGATACTATGGCCAGCTGGTGATGGCTAGGCGACTCTATCTCGATGGCTGGAAGCCGTCGAGATAGAGACGACACCGTGCCCCAAAGGTCACATGCCTCTATATCGACGGCCTGTTGCCGTCAAGATAGAGACATCTCGCGCACAACGAACCTGAGCGCGCCACGTGGCGCTCCTTGAGTGTGAGGCGACTTTGTCTCGACGGCTACAAGCCGTCGAGAAATGTTCGATGCAGTGCGGCCAACGGTCATGTGTCTCTATCTCGACGGCAAAAGGAAATCGAGATAGCTCTGACCCACTCCGTCTGTGCCACGTGTTGCGCGTCGTACGGCGAAGCGCTGACGCGTAGTATTCTCAACGGCTGGTAGCCGTCGAGACAGACTTTATTAGTCCTGTTGGTTTCTGGGACTTAGGCATTTCGTGCCTAAGCCCTAGTCTCCACGCCATCATCGACGCCGCTTTGTTCGACGCCGCCGCCGCCGCCATTGCCGCTTCCGCCATACATCTTCGCCGCCCACCGCCACCGACGCCCATGACCGCCGTCGTCCCCACTGCTTGCGCCGCCGCCGCCTCGGTTCCCGTCAACGCCCCCGTCGCCGACGCCGCTCCTAGCCAGGGCTCCCTGTGCCCAAGCCGCGAAGCCGTCTAGCCGCCTTGGCCGGTCAGCCGTACCCTCGATCTCCTGCCGCCTTCGTCCAATCGTAGGCAGGTACGTGAAACGCCTTCGCACCATTTTTTTGAAAATTTCTGTAGCTTAGTCTCGATGGTCCAACACCGTCGAAAATGTAATTAGATATGCCATTAGCAGGATTTATTAATTATTTATGAAAATTTGTAATAATAAAAAATAGGAAAATTAGAAATAGGTAAGTTAGGGTTTATGCTGATGTTAGTAATTTATTTTAATAATGTTTTAATTATATTTTAGTGATAATGTTGCTTTTAATTCATGTTAGAGTCTTAATAATGCTAAGTTATTTAAATTGTTTGTGTATGTTATGTTAGAAACGCACGTCACCTAGCCGTACGTCACCCGTTCGGGAACAACACAACGCGTAATAAAATTAGAACGGTGATTCATTCGTTTTCATTACGGGTTGTGCAAAATGTTCTCGAATTGTCCAATGGACAGCCCGTTTGTGGCATCCCAGTGGACAGCCTGCGAATGGCCGTTTCAGCATGTTTCGTTGTGATGCCGATGGGTTCGAGACAAAATTTTGACGGTATGACCCTGTAGTTCTCCTGTGCATAACATAAGTGCTATTGAGTTGAATTTCGGCTCTTTAGCCATCATTGCAGTAGGAGAACTGTAGGGTTATGCTGCCGAAATTTTGTCTCGTTCCCTTTCGGCATCACAACGAGACATGCCCAAGTGGTCTTTCGCGGGTGGGTTTAGAAGCCTTCGTGTGCCTATTGGGAAACCATAACGTGTAGCTTATTATGTTAAGAGCGATGGAAGAAGACAGGAGGTGGATGTACGATGGATGGAGAGCGAACGGACAACACTCAGATGAATGGTATGAAAAGGCTAATGCATTCGTGGATAGTGCTTTCCAGGCTACCCCTAACCCTGACAACGCGTATGTACATTGCCCATGTAAAGAGTGTGGGAATTGTAGAAAGAGAACGCGCTATGACATGGGTATGTATTTGTGCAAGAATGGGTTCAAGGTAGGCTACCATCGTTGGGTTTATCACGGTGAGAGTGCTCTTGCCGCGCCTCCCGCTCCGGACGAAGTATTCGATGAAATTGACCAGATGCAAGACATGATGGATGACTTCAGCCATGATTTTGATGATGAGGAGGCAACAACCTCGATGACTGAATTCTTAACCCTTCTGGAATCCTCTAAGCAGCCGTTGCACGATCGAACAACCGTAATCCTATTGTCTATGGTTACACGGATGATGGCTGTGAAATGCAAATACAACTTCTCTATCAATTTTTTTGATGAGTTGTTGGGATGCTTAGGTGATGCCCTTCTGGAAGGACACAAGATGCCCTCCAGCTGATACGAGTGTAGGAAATTACTTGCTGGTCTGGGAATGCCGTATGAGAAGATAGATTATTGTTCTAACCATTGCATGTTGTACTATAAGGGTGATGCTGCCCAGAGTGCTTGTGATTATTGTGGGGAGTCTAGATTTGTCGAGACTGTCGACGGTAATGGAGAAAAGAAACAAATGAAGGTGGCGAGAAAAGTATTGCGGTAATTTCCGTTAAAGAAATGACTGCAACGTTGTTTCATGACGGAGGAGACCGCACAACAGATGAGGTGGCATAAGGAGGGTAAACGTGCAAAACCTGGCGTGATGGTTCATCCTGCCGATGGAGAAGCATGGCAACACTTTGATAAGGTCTATCTGGAGTTCGCTGCTGAACCAAGAAATGTGCGCCTCGCACTGGCCACCGATGGGTTCACGTCTTTTAATATGATGGCTGTCTCGTATTTATGTTGGCCAGTTTTTAGCATTCCTCTCAACCTTCCACCGTCTCTTTTAATGAAAGATGGGTTCATGTTTCTTTTGTTAATCGTGCATGGGCCGAAAAATCCAGAAAAGAATCTAGATTTGTTTATGAGTCCATTGGTTAACGAGTTGAAAGAGTTATGGAAAGAAGGTGCCCTAACATACGATAGAAAAACAAACAGATCTTTCATTATGAACGTTGCGTACATGTACTCCGTTCATGATTTCCCCGTATACGGTAGATATCAACGAGAGACACCAGCCTGGTACTGCCCTTGGCACTTTGACGAGGCAATACTACCCTAGGATGATCACCGTGGATGGGACGACGAGGCCTGCGTACAGCTGGGACGACTACAGGCTAGCCCCGCATGGGGATAGCAATGCCGCGAATCAGGTCATCCGCGAGTTATGGGTAAGCTAAAAAATCACTTTCACATTTATTTTTTCTTACCACTAACTATATATCTTACTATAACCCACTGCAGCTCAGGTTCGTGCCACAAGAGGGTCTTCAGCAATTAGACTTTGCTTCTATCATCGACAAGATGGCGAAGCAGAGGGTTCAGGACATGATGTCCAATGCACGTGTCACGGCCGTACAGGAGTATCACAGGTCAGTATTCATTACAAAAAATTTTTTCAAATTATATACATTTGTTATCTTATTGCCTTTTTGCAGAAGACAGGAGCAGCAAAACCTCACACCCCAGGCAGCTCGCCAGTTGTACTTGATGGACGATCAGTACAACCAGGTGCGGCCGGAGTGGTGTCAGGAGGACGCTTGGAAGGCTATAGGGAGGAAGTGGGACAGCCCCGAGTGGAAGGACAATTCGGAGAAGGCCAAGAAGAATAGGGGCGTTAAGGACTATAAGTCTAACACCGGGAGGTGGTCGATTGCACAGTTAGGGAAGAAACTGGTAAATATCATTTTTCATTCTTATTCACTTCAGATTTACTACTAACACGCCTTTTGCCCATATTGCAATTTAGTTGGCGAAGACGGGGGTTAGACCGAGTCCGATGGACGTCTGGAAGCAGGCCCACACGAAAAAGGCTGCACCTGGTGGACAACCCACCTTGGATCCACACACATATCTCCGTTTGGTAAGTGTAGACAATATTGCGCAACACCACTCCCGTATATTTATTCTTATTTATAATTGTAACTACTACAACGGCATGCAGGAGCGTTACAAGGACGCTTTCAGAGAGGAGCACGGGGAGGAGAGCAATCTAGAGACGGCTCCCCTTGACCCCTACGTGATCCATAAGCACATGGGGGGTAAGGCTCATGGGTGGCTGGCTCTCGGCGGCGACCATCTACGGTGAGATCACTTTCCAACACTTGCACATTGTGATTGCAACAAAGCTAACCACTATTTTACACATTTTGCAGGTCTTCAGAGTACATGCTCGAGGTTCGGGCTAGCCAAAGCGGGGGTGAGACCCATCGCCGGTTCAAGGAGCGCCTGCAGAGAGAGAGGTAGCAGCAATAAAAGAGGCATGAGGAGGAGCGGGCCCATGATAGAGAGATGTTAAGGGCCATGCAGGACAGCCTGAGGGCAGCGCAGGTGGACTACGACAGAAGGCTTCGACAGCTTGAGGCGTTTGTCGCTGGGATAAGGCATTCGCACTTCAATTCATTTTTAAAAATGCAAATCTTATCATGTGTACTAACGAAATCAAATATATGTGCAGGCCGGTCCAAGTGGTCACGCGGGGCTTGCGGGTAGCTCCTCGAGCCAGGTGGGAACTGCGGGTCCCTACACAGGTGGCCCGGCCCTATACGGTAGCCACCCAGCCCCTCCAGGCACCTATGTTGGCCAGGGCGGCTACCCTGGACAGACGGCACCACCGAGCACCTACGGGACCCATGAAAGAGGATCCTAAGGCCTAGAGGGGGGGTGAATAGGCAATTTTAATTTTTCTTTGATTAATTGTTGATTAAGCATCAAATTAATAGTGACCCAATCCTAGTGTCAATTGATACGCAAGCGGAAGCGATAAACAAGTTAACAAGCAACTAAGACATGGCATCACAATCAACACATTCAATGCAATGGTAGTAAGTGCGAAAAATAAATAAGAGGGCGACACGGTGTTTGTTTGACCGAAGTTCGGAGCCGCAACTCCTACTCTCGCTGAGGCTACCCTTGCGCAAGGACTGGCTCGGTCTCGAGCCTCACGCCTCACTTACTCCCGGTGAGTCGCTCCGCCACTCCGGCGAGGTGGACTCAAATCACCCGTACACCGACTCAAGAGTAGCCACACGCCAAGGCCTACTCTCAAGCCCACGCCCACGAAGGATGTCTTCAAAAGTAACAAGTTCAAACGCCCGATCATGCGGATCGAAGGACTTCCATGAAGCTCGGTATTGGGGTTTGATGGATTGTGGCTTTGGATGATCTTGTGGGTGGAGGAATGGCTCTAGAACACCTAATTGATGAGCTATGAATGTGGTAGGTGAAGTGGAGCAGCAAACCTCAAAATAGCCACCACTAGGTAGGTATTTATAGCCTCTAGAGTAAAACTAGCCGCTGCCCCTGTGAAGGAGACAAAATAACTAGCCGTTAGCCTCTACGGACGCCGTCCGACGGCACGGACGCCGTCCGGCTGAGGCAATCGCCACGAAAAAAAGGTTTATCGGACGCCGTCCGGTCTCCACCGGACGCCGTCCGACAAGGTCTGTGTGCATAGGTGTGCGGTGACCGGACGCTACCAGTGCGCCAGACGCCGTCCGATGGGAGAAACTTCAAATTTTGAGCTTCATCGGACGCCGTCCGTAATTACGGACGCCGTCCGACAATGGCGTGCAAAAGGACCGGACGGCCACCCGACGCCGTCCACCGTAAAGTGCCTCGATTATAACTGACGGACGCCGTCCGATAACTACGGATGTCGTCCGAGAGTACTGCTTTGGTGTTTGGCTGGTCGGACGCCGTCTGGCTTTTCCAGACGCCGCCCGACAGAGAGGAATTTTTCGAGCTAAAATTTATGGGGAAATTTAGGTGGGTTTCTCTCTCTCTAGAAATCTCACAAAGGGATATTTGGGTATTTTAGAAGTGGTGGACTAGGGAAATCCGACGAAAAACAGGAAATAAACCTAACTACTCGTAATCTATACGTGACCTCTTCTCTCGCCCAGTCACGCACTTTGAAATCTTGGAGCAACTCAGAAATTTACGCCGCTCAATTAGGGTTTGCAAAAGCGAAGTCTTCGCTAGGGTTCCGAGAAGTCCAAAAACCCCCTAGCCCTTTATATTGATTAATTTTATCATCAATGCCACTAATAAAAATTAGGGCTCAACGATGCTCACAATCTCCCCCTTTGTGGCACTTGATGACAACCCAAAAGAGAATAAAATTTTTGAGCTGCAAAAAGGGTTAGTGCAATACAAATATGCGAGCAATTTTAATAATTAAGAAACCACAACTCGACCACAAAGGTGTGCAAATAAAGGAAGCTCCTCCTAAATTCATGCATAAATTAAATTCGAAGCCAACAAGGTTCAAATGTCATAAAACCAACCAAGGTATCAACCACAAATTTCAACTAGTATCGAGGCATCAAATAATATTACGTAAACACAAGGTAAACACAACCTCGATCTCACTACCCCTCCCTCTACTACTCTCTAACTTCTCCCTTTGTCACCAAGTGACACAAACGGAAAAGGTCCTAATCTTCTCGATCTTGATCCATGTCGCCGCCTCCGTCATCTCCCCGGCACGGTAGAGGAGCCCCGACCTCTGGACGCTTGAACAAGGGCATATGAGTCAGCAGAGGGTACCGACCGAGGTGAGCATGGATCATCATAAAGCTGGGTCGGTTGAGGGTTTGGCAAAGAAAAGTTGAGATGATGAGCGACTTCTCCACCAAAGAAATGAATCTTACCCGAGAAGGATATGACTGTGGTGGAGGCACAAAAGAAGGAGCAGCCTGTAGGAGGGTACACCCAAGGATGAATCGGTGGTGGGTAGGCGGTGGGCGAGGAAAACTCGAGTCTGCTGGTAATCCGATAATCTGCTGTGGGCATGTGAATACCAACCATATGGATTTGCCCTTCCTTTGGCATAAACATCGCCCCATGTATGCAGACAAATGACTTAAATTCTGCGAACTCATCTGCCAAGTACGTCTGCTGCCCTGCCAAGTCTGTCATCTCTCTGCGGGTGGCTATCAGCTCTTCTTTCACCTCAGTGTGAAAATTTCTCATATATGTGCGCAGCCCCCTCATCTCACCTATCAAAGCATCATACCACGGAGGAGGGACTGCTGAAGAGGAGCTTGCACCAGGTGCTGGCACAAATGGCTGCATTGGGGCAGCAGGAGCAAAGACAGGAGCTGGTGGAGGAGCATCATCACCAGGTCTAGCTAACTTGGGTTTGCTCCCAAGAGAATTCAAGAAGTTCTTCATCCGATGCTTTTTGATTACATTGTTCCAACTCCTTACTTCATCATTTGTTACACGCCTGCTCGAGAGCAATAGACCAATATAGGGAGCTAGAGGTAGTGCCCTATTAACTTCTCTGAAGATGGCGTCATCAAATTCTCCCAAGAGGGTAGCTCCAACATTGATGGTCTTGCCTGTCAGAAGAAATAACATGAACCAGCTGCAAATCGGAAGAATTCTGTCGCGATTGCCACCTCGAACAAACAATGTGCTTCGAGTATAAGATTAATAAGGGCGACTCACATCGAATCGACGGCCTTATCAATACTAATTTCTTCATCATCAAGATCCAGGTACATAAATCTGACTTCAGCCAAAGGAGGATATTTGCCCCTCCATAAACCATCTTCATAGCACACCTCATTCAAATCAGTGCCAGAATCTGGAGTACCCAAGGCGTGATTCATCTCGCCATCGTGATCCTTTGAACCCGCCCATCAACTGAATGATAATAGTTTGACTCTGTCTCGCCTTAGGCAATCAAGAAAGTAGCAAAGAACTCACAGCCTTTCTTGACTCGTGTCAATTTCTTGTTGGAGATCAATTACGCTAGGCACGGTGTGGTGCTAAATATGGTGTGAACCTCAGGCCACGCCATCTTTGTGATCTCATCCGATCTACAGTGAGGGTCCCTAGGACCATCGAGGGAGCAGAGAAGCACATGTACAATTGTTTACAAACTTGGTGTAGAACACAAGTCCTCGGTATCCTCTCGCCTCTGAGGGAACCACTTCGCATAAGAGACGGACCTTCTCTTTCTCAGAGTCTCCATAGATAGTTTCAGAACCTGATCATCCACGGGGTCGTCCTTAGCGACCACTGTCTCGGTGACATCCTCATCAATCGGGTCCTCAAAGATATGTCTCGTCAAGATCCTCTGCGGTGGCGAAAGAAGAACCCGCCATCCGAGACCAATGAATTTCCGATCACGCCGCTGAATATCTGCTCTAGTCACTTTGCTTGGGCGAGGAGGAGCGGCACTGCTAGCCATCTCATCGACATAATCCGGATCGCCCTTACTGCCGCTGTCGCGCCGACCACTGAGGGTCCTGCCCAGAGCTTTCCCGAATTTCTTCAATGATTTCGACATGTTGAATCACTTCCTCTGACAACGAAACCACTGACCAGAACAACCTCGCTGCCAACTGCCACTGACCAACGATCCACTAACACGGTGCCAACCCACCACGGTCCAACCATGAACACGAACGCGGGAAAAACCTATTCAAAACCTAGAACTCGGTAAACAACGAAATTTGGCGGGAAGAAAGGCGGAAAGCCGTTACCGAGTCCTAGAAGCAAAGAAGGAAGACGCCGTGGCGCGAGGAGATCGCCCCAAGGCCCTTCCCCAGGAAAAAGGAGGAGAACGCGACGGAGAAGAGGCGCACTGAACGGGCCGTCCAGTTCCAATCCACGCGGAGGGGATTGAAGAGGGTGACGAGGGGAGGCCGCCGGTGGTGGTGGAGGTCGCCGGAAGTCGCCGGAGGGTCTTCCCCGGTGAGGAGAAGCAGCAGGGGCGGCGCAGGTTTGGGAGGAGAGAGGAGATCAAATGGTGAAAGAGGGAGGCGGAGAGGTAAGTTATAAGCAGTTCCGCGCGATTAGGTCCTGTCGGACGGCGTCCGACGGTTACCGGACGGCGTCCGACAGCAAGGGTGCAGCGCACAGGGAACCTCGTCGGACGGGGTCACGGAGAGGCCAGACGGCGTCCGACAGGTGAGTTGCAGCGCGGATAACGCTCTATCGGACGGCGTCCGATGGCGACCGGACAGCGTCCGACAGGAGGTATGCGGCGCATGCAACACGCGATCGGACGGCGTCGAGAGTGGCGGACGGCGTCCGAAGAAGAAGGTGAAAAACGCAATGCTTTGCCGACGATGGGCCCCACTCAATGCGAGAAATATTATAAAATAATATTTTGAAGTGATGATCTCCATTTTTGCTCAAAATTTAAACGAAGATTCAAATGTGAGCAATTTGAAGTGATTTTCTAAAATTTAATTTTGAAGGGATAAGATTATAATATGACAAATGAAATCAAGTCAAATACAAAAAACCAAATTTTGATCTTAGAGATCAACAAAATGTGCGAACCCAAATTTTGCCTTGATTTCTCATATAGGCATGAAAATCGAGCATAGGGGTTCACTTTATAGTTTAAGCACATGTTTTTGAATTTTGGTTTCTTTTCAAATATTTTCAACAATTTTGATGCCATATGATTTTGAAGAGAACAAATATGCATATGGAGCAAATTTTTTTTTTCAAAGGGGTAAGATTTTCAAAACTAGAAGTTTGAAATGGTAAGAAGATAAGGATAGTCTATTAAGCTCAAATTTGTTTTGGCTTGAAATATAGGACAAGAATGTGCTCACCCAAAATCAAATTTATCTTTTCACCACTAGAGGGAGTTTTGAGATCATGAGTTGAAACTAAACTCCCCCTAAATGTGACAAGGGTCATAAGCAAATGAAAAAATCAAATAAGACCCAAAAATCACGAAAACCAATCAACACGCATTTGATCTATCTAGTATGTTGAGTTCATTCCTTAATTTGCAAAACCGTGCCTCATCTAAGGGTTTGGTGAAAATATCCGCCAATTGGTCTTCCGTTCATGCGTGGGCAAGCACAACGTCACCTTTTGCAACGTGGTCACGAATGAAGTGATGTCGGATGTCGATGTGCTTTGTACGGGAATGTTGGACCGGATTGTTGGCTATTTTCACCGCACTTTCATTATCGCATAGAAGTGGCACTTTTTCAAATTTTAGCCCAAAGTCACTAAGCATCCGAGTCATGTACAAGAGTTGAGCACAACAACTCCCCGCCGCTACATATTCCGCTTCCGCGGTAGATAGCGCCACGGAGTTTTGCTTCCTCGAAGTCCATGACACGAGTGGCGCCCTAGCAAGTGACAACTCCCGAGGTGCTTTTGCGATCAATTTTGCAACCGCGTAATCCGAGTCGGAATAGCCAAGAAGCTCAACACGCGCTCCTTGGGGTACCAAAGACCTAGACTAGTAGTGATTTTAGATATCTCAAAATGCGTTTCGGCAATAAGATGCACTTCTTTAGGGATGCTTGAAAGCGAGCACACCCGCACACACTAAACATAATATCGGGTCGAGAAGCGGTAAGATAGAGAAGCGAACCGATCATGGAGCGATAAAGCTTTTGGTCCACGGGCTTTCCATCTTCATTCAAGTCAAGATGCCCATTAGTGGCTATTGGTGTTTTGATCGATTTGCAATCGTCCATTGAAAACCGCTTGAGAAGGTCCTTTGTGTATTTTTCTTGACAAATGAAAGTCCCTTCCCGAAGTTGCTTGATTTGAAATCCAAGGAAGAAAGTGAGCTCTCCAATCATAGACATTTCGAATTCCTTGAACATCATCTCACCAAAGTCCTTACATTTAGATTTTTTAGTGCATCCAAATATAATATCATCCACATATATTTAACAAATAAATAAGTCATTTTCAATAGGCTTTAGAAACAATGTGGAATCAATCGCACCGGTTTTAAATCCCTTTTCTAAGAGGAAGTCCCTAAGACGCTCATACCATGCTCTAGGAGCTTGCTTGAGACCGTATAGCGCCTTAGTGAGCTTATAGACATGGTTTGGGTGTTTGAGGTTTTCAAAACCGGGTGGTTGCTCGACATAAACAAGTTCATCAATAAAACCATTTAGAAAAGCACTCTTAACATCCATTTGAAAGAGAGTTATGTTATAGAGAGAAGCGAAAGCCAAGAGTAACCGAATAGCTTCAAGTCGAGCAACGGGGGCGTAGGTTTCTCCATAGTCAAGTCCTTCAATTTGTGTGAAACCTTGCGCCACCAATCTTACTTTGTTTCGCACCACTTCACCGTTCTCATCTTGTTTGTTGCGGAAGACCCATTTGGTTCCAATGACATTGTGATCCTTCGGTCTTTCCACAAGCTCCCAAACTTTATTGTGGGTGAAGTTGTTCAATTCTTCATGCATGGCGTTCACCCAATCTGCATCCGCCAATGCCTCATCAATGGTCCTAGGCTCAACAATAGACACAAAGGCGTGATGCTCACAATAATTAGCGGTATGAGAATGGGTTCTTACGCCTTGATTGAGATTGCCAATGACTTGATCTAGGGGATGATCCTTGGAGAGAGTCGGTGTTGTTGGATGGTACTTGTAGATCAACATCTCCCCCTTGAGCTTGATCAACTTCAAAGTTCGCATCACCGTCCACCGCTTGATCTTGAGTTGTTGGAGAGGTGTCTTGAACTTGATCATCGATGGAGGTGGTGGGGGTGATTACTTCATCTTTTGGTGCCTCCGGTGAGGGTCGAATTTCCCCCAACTCCACAAATCATGCGATGGCTCATCACCTACATTTCTTGTCAAATCTTGCTCATTTTGCGAGCCATTAGTTTCATCAAATTTAACATCATAGGCTTCCTCAACTAGCCCGGTAGAATTGTTAAAAACTCGAAAAGCTTTTGAGCGAGATGAGTAACCTAACATGATACCAATGTCGCACCTCTTTGGAACTTACCCAAATGAGTCCTTTTCTTATAGATGTATACCTTGCGGTACCAAGACTCGAAAATACGAGATGTTAGGCCTTCGTCCCACTAGTAATTCATATGAGGTCTTGTGAAGGAGTCGGTGGAGGTAGAGGCGGTTGATGGCATGGCACGCCGTGTTGATGGCTTCCGCCCAAAAAGCATGCGGCGTGTTGTACTCGTCAAGCATTGATCTTGCCATCTCTATTAAAGTACGGTTCTTCCTCTCCACCACTCCATTTTGTTGGGGAGTGTATGCCGCCGAGAATTCGTGTTTCACACCTAACTCATCACAAAATTCTTCAACATTTGTATTAGCAAACTCGGTGCCATTATCACTCCTCACCTTTTTAATAAAAGAGTCAAATTCTTTTTGAGCTTTCAAAGCAAATCTTTTAAACACATCACCGGCAAGAGATTTATTTGCAAGAAAAAACACCCAAGTGAAGCGAGAGAAATCATCGACAATCACATGACAATAAGAATTACCGCCTATGCTCGCATAGGTGGTTGGGCCAAATAAATCCATATGCAAAAGTTCAAGTGGTCGGGATGTAGACAGAAAAGTCTTAGTCGGATGGGAATTAGCCACTTGCTTGCCGGCTTGGCATGAGCTACATAAACGATTCTTCTCGAATTTGACATCCTTCACTCCAACAAACAAGTTATCTTTAAAAACCTTTTTCAAAGTGCCCATTCCAACATGTCCAAGACGTCTATGCCACAACCAACCAAGAGTGGTTTGAGCGATAAGACAAGTCTTGATTTGAGAAGTTTCACGGTTTGAAAAATCAACCAAATATAAGTTTTGAAACCGGGTGTCTTCAAATGCAACACTTTGATCCTTAGTGGAAACAACACGAACTCCGTTGATCGAAAAGAAGCAATCAAAACCCAAATCGCACACTTGAGCAACGGAGAGGAGATTAAAGTTGCAAGCTTCCACCAAGAGCACATTAGAGATGGATAGGTCATTAGATATTGCAATTTTACCTATACCCTTTACCTTTAAGCTTGGAGTTATCCCCAAATGTGATCTTGTGTTCGGGTCCTTCTCCTCCTCTAGTGAGGTGAACATACTTGAGCTACCGGTCATGTGTTGAGTGCAACCGCTATCGAATATCCAATGCCAGCCGCCGCTCTTGTAGTTCACCTACACATACAATTTCAAGCTTGGGTTTTAGGTACCCAAGACTTCATCTTGGGTCCTTTGGAGTTAGTCATCAAATATTTGGGCACCCAAATAGCTTTTACATTCTTCTTATTATTTGGTGCACCAACATACTTAGCATAAGTAGAGCCATTTTCCTCATAAGCATGTAGCTAGCATCAAGCACTTGAGTTTTAGACATGAATTAAGATGTTTTAGCAAGAGGACAAGCAATGGCTTTATGTTTTTCATTTTTACATATGTGGCAACGGGTCCCTTCCTTAACAAAAGTTAGCTTGGGCTTACCCCAATCGCCCTTGGGCAAATCCCCGGGATGAAATCCCAAACCATGCTTACCCAAGGTATACCTTTGCTCCCGAAGCACCTTGTCAAGAGAGTTGTTCCCCACAAGCAATTTAGCCAAGCTAGAGTCTAGTTGCTTAATTCTATCCTTAAGAAGCAAATTTTTCTTAACTAGCTCATTAGCACATTTAGCAACACCACAAGTACCAATTGAACAAGCATTTTCATTTGGAGAAGTAGCACTAGTGGGTGAAGATGAGCTAGCATTGGGTGTGATCGTGGGTGACAAGGTAAAGGATGTGTCATGAGATAAGCTAAGAGAACCGTCTATAGTGTCAATTAAATCACAAGTCACACCAACATTGCATTTTTCAATTGAGCAATCAAGCGGAGTTTCAACATCAACATTAGAGCTAGCAAGTTTATTTTCTAGAATTTCAACTTGCAAATTTAGAGCTTCATAGCCATCTTCTAGAGTTTCATGCTTTTCTAACAAGTTCTCAAATTCATTTGCAAGCTCTTTATGCACCTTCACTAGCTTCTTTCTCTTAGACTTTTCTTTCTCTAGAGCATTATTCAAATCATCAATCAAAAGTTTAAGCTCACTTTTAGAGAGGTGCTCATGTGTTACCTTCTCCTCTAATGCCATAAGACACATGGGAGGTGAGGGGTTGTCGACGGCGACTCCGGATATCTTTACGTTTTCATTATCGGAGGAGTCCGCCCAAGAACCTTCATCATCGGTGATCCATTCCCCAATCACCTCTTCTTGTATATTTGCGGTGAGGCAAAGGTTTTGCTTGGGAAGAGCCGGAGGTGCGTTTTCCTTGATCGCAAGTCCGGCTAGCCCATGAGCTCTAGTATCTTCTTCTTCGGAGGAGGATTGAGAGGACGATGAGCTTGAGCTATCTTCCTTCTTAGTCTTTTGACCGGCAAGAGCTTTCTTCTTATTCTTTGATTTGTGATCACTCTTGCGGTAGTGACGATATTTCTTCTTGCCATTTTCCTCATCTTCCTCTTGATTCCTTGCCTTGTGCTTGTTCTTTTTACTTCTTGGGCAATCCGCCGCCAAGTGACCCTTCTCTCCACATTCATAGCAACGCATCTCGGAGATAGGTCTTCGCCTTGAAGAGGATGATCCGCCATGAAGCTCATCTTCTTGATCAACTTTCTTGACCGCTTGACAAGGAGGGCCAATTCTTCAATCTCCGGAATTGCATCATCGGAGTCTTCATCATCTTCTTCAATTTCAACTTTCTTCTTTCCACTTTTGGCTTTGGCGGGGAGACGATTGACTTCTTGTTGAGCGGAGACTCTTCACTTTCAAGAAGCCGCATCTCATATGAGTTGAGTTGCCCGAGAAGCTTTGTCGGTGTCATTTTTTTGAGTTTTGACTTGGATGCTCGAATCAAGGTCACAAGTGGATTAAAGCTAAATGGCACAACATCAAGCATCTTCCGACAAATGTCAATGTCTTCCAAGACCTTCTTCTCCGAACATCCGGCAATTTCATTGACGATGGGGTTCAACCTAAGAAACATTTCATTAACACTTTCATTAGGAAGCATCTTGAATTGGTCAAATCTTTTTCTAGCACGAGATAGCTTCTCCTCAAGCATCTCGGCACTACCAACATGAATTTCTCTAAGATGCTTCCAAATGTCATAAGCTTTAGAAAGATTGCCAATGCTATCAAAGACTTCGGAAGACACACTAGAGAGTAAAGCATTTCTAGCAATGGCATTAAAACGTTTGTACTTAGCATGAACTTCATCAAGTGTAATTGTTCCGGCCGGAGGGTCCGGATAGCCGGTCTCACAAGCGACCCACATATCATAGCTAAGTGCCTCTAAGTAACATTGCATCCTAATTCTCCAACAGTTGTAGTTTGTTCCATCGAAAATATGAGCTTTTCCAATTTCTATCCTAGGCCCCTCTTGAGCCATCTCCTAGCGGTTAAGCTAATACCGGAGAACCTAGTCGCTCTGATACCACTTGAAAGAGGATCCTAAGGCCTAGAGGGGGGAGGTGAATAGGCAATTTTAATTTTTCTTTGATTAATTGTTGATTAAACATCAAATTAATAGTGACCCAATCCTAGTGTCAATTGATACGCAAGCGGAAGCGATAAACAAGTTAACAAGCAACTAAGACATAGCATCACAATCAACACATTCAATGCAATGGTAGTAAGTGCGAAAAATAAATAAGAGGCGACACGGTGTTTGTTTGACCGAAGTTCGAGTCAAGAACTCCTACTCTCCGTTGAGGCTACCCCTTGCGCTGAGGACCGGCTCGCTCTCGAGCCTCACGCCTCACTTACTCCCGGTAGTCGTTCCGCCACTCCGCGAGGTGGACTCACACCCGACACCGACTCAAGAGTAGCCACACGCCAAGGCCTACTCTCAAGCCCACACCTCCACGAAGGATGTCTTCAAAAGTAACAAGCCAAACGCCCGATCATGCGGATCAAGGACTTCCATGAAGCTCGGTATTGGGGTTTGATGGATTGTGGCTTTGGATGATCTTGTGGGTGGAGGAATGGCTCTAGAACACCTAATTGATGAGCTATGAATGTGGTAGGTGAAGTGGAGCAGCAAACCTCAAAATAGCCAGCCACTAGGTAGGTATTTATAGCCTCTAGAGTAAAACTAGCCGCTGCCCCGTGAAGGAGACAAAATAACTAGCCGTTAGCCTCTCGGGACGCCGTCAAGACGGGCACCGGACGCCGTCCGACAGAGGCAACTGCTCACGAAGAAAAGGTTTATCGGACGCTGTCCGGTCTCCACCGGACGCCGTCCGACAGTGCGGTGTGCACAGGTGTGCGGCTGACCGGACGCTACCCAGCTGCGCCCAGACGCCGTCCGATGGGAGAAACTCAGAATTTTGAGCTTCATCGGACGCCGTCCGGTAACTACCGGACGCCGTCCGACAGTGAGCGTGCAAAGGACCGGACGGCCACCCAGACGCCGTCCGACCAGAAAGTGCCTCGGATTATAACCTGACCGGACGCCGTCCGATAACTACCGGACGCCGTCCGACAGAGAGTACTGTTTTGGTGTTTGGCTGGTCGGACGCCGTCTGGCTTTTCCAAACGCCGTCCGACAGAGAGGAATTTTTCGAGCTAAAATTTGTGGGGGGATTTAGGTGGGTTTCTCTCTATCTAGAAATCTCACAAAGGGATATTTGGGTATTTTTAGAAGTGGTGGACTAGGGAAATCGAGTTTTTCAAGAATTCGCAAAGATCCGGCATAGTCCGAGATATCCGAACCCCTTTTGAAATCCGACGAAAAACAGGAAATAAACCTAACTATCAGAATCTATACGTGACCTCTTCTCTCGCCCGTCCGCGACTTTGAAATCTTGGAGCAACTCAGAAATTTACGCCGCTCAATTAGGGTTTGCAAAAGTGCCGAGTCTTCGCTAGGGTTCCGAGAAGTCCAAAAACCCCCTAGCCCTTTATATTGATTAATTTTATCATCAATGCCACTAATAAAAATTAGGGCTCAACGATGCTCACAACCCAGCCGACCTACGTCCCCACGCCCAACTACCCGAACGTCGAGCGTCCATAGTTCCGTGATCCAGCGGTAAGTCACCTATGACAAATCAATACACTATCGCATAGTATATATATGTCAACTGACTAATTGAAAAATCTCGCAGGGTTCGCGTTCTGCCGTGTCTACGCCTCCGTCCTTTGTGCCACATCCTCAGGACGACGCGCAGCAGGGCGAGGACGCCTCCGGGAACATGGCCGCCAACCTCGCGAAGCAGCAGTGATATTGTGATTATGATTGTTATGTTCATGTTGTCATTGTGATGATTGTGATGTTTGTCATATTAAGATTGTGATGTTGATATGCTTGGACATATGGTATTACTTTGTGGTATATTGAAATTGTCGTATCGGAGATATATATGTGTATTTGTGAAATTGTGGGAAATTTGAATGTGCGGGTTTTTGGGTGTGCAAGTTGCAGCTGTTGCTGCTGCTAGTTGCAGTAACAGCTGTAAAATTATTATGATTTTTTCCAATTTGTAAAAAAAAAATTTGCTGGTCCACAATCATTCTCGACGGCTAGACCCTGGCCGTCGAGAAAAGTATCCATGGGCCCACCTGTCAGCGCAGGCCACGGCCGGGTCCAGCTGGAGGCAGACTAAACAATCTCGACTGCTATCAGCCGTCGTGACTCAATAATTGGGCTGGGCCAGTGTTCTGCTCGGCCTGCCAAGCTGTCGAGAATAGCGCTGCCATAGGTCGTGCCTGGTTTTTGACTTTTTTACGACGGCTTGTACGTAGCTGTCGAGATAGCATCTATCGACGGCCTAGCCGTCGAGATAGGTCATCTCTCTCAACCACTCTATCTCGACGGCCAAATCTCGACGGCCGGCCGTTGAGATTTATCTGTCTCGACGGTTTCTATACTTTTCTTGACGGCTTTAGCCGTCGAGATTTTCCGCGATCCGCGTGGTGACGGTATCGGAGCAGGAAGCACAGGTTCAACCGGATCCGGAACCATAGGGATCATCCTCGGTTCCGGTAGTTTCCGTTGCTTGAACCGGTTCCGGGAGACTTTGACTGATTGGCTCGTAGTCGTCCGGTGTTAACCCGAACTGGCTGTCTACACATGAGATAACAAAAAAAACACTTAAATTAGAAGAACAAAGGACAAATCAAATATATAGCAAACAAATATATGGATATATATCAACCTCACAGGATCACACCAACAAGTATGAAAGTCAGAAATATTTTTCTGAAATATCTCGAACTTTGCCCAAATTTGCAATTACCAACGCTTTTCTACCTCACAAATTGCAAAAACGCAATGCACACACGAATGCTTTTCTACCTCACAAATTGCAAAAACGCAATGCTACCAGAGACTCAAGAGAGAAAGGGTGGGAAGGGTGGCTGGCAGAAGAGGGGGTGGCTACCTATTTATAGAAAAAAAATTGAGATTTTTTTGGAATTGTTTGCTATTTATTATGAATTTTTAAAGCATCAAACGGCTATATTCACAACGGGTATAAAAAACGAACCGAACGAATCGGCCCGCCCGGTCTGTGCCACGTGTCAGCTCCTGAAGCTGCCACGCCGACGTGGCCACGTGGCGAAGGTGCATTGGCAAGGCGGGCGGCGGCTGGCGCGTGGGGGACACGGGCCGACAGGGTGGGGCCCACCCTACCGCACACGCGCGGGGCGCCTCAGTGGCTTAGCGCCGCCGCCGACGCTTTCAAAGATCGGCCCTAGGGAGCCGGAGCAGAGCGGGCGCGGGCGGGCGGGCGGGGAATTTGATTTTCAAATTTTTTTCGCTAGCTACAGTACACCGGGCCAAACGGGCCGAACCGGGCAGGTTCGGTTCACATATTAACGAACCGAGCCATTACTATGCGAACCGAACCGTACCGGCCCAGGCACGGTTCGCTGGGCCGAACCGGGTCGGCACGATTCGTTTTCGAAACGAACCGAACCGGGCCGGCCCAAAGCACAGTAGCGGGCCGCCCAGTTCGGCCCACTTGGTTCGGCCCATTTGGCCAGCTCTACACAGGGCCAAGACCAGTCGACTAGGTTTCCAAGAGTTGTTGCGCTGCCGGGCTTTGGCCTAATGAGTAGGTGCTACATAGAAGGGTGGGTTCATAAAAGGCCAGCTAGGTATGTCATGAGCTATACTATGCCATAATGGGCCCTCCGCCCCGGCCTTTATTTCCAATTCAAATTAATGTAGTAAAATATATTTTATGGATTTTTTTACTTAATAGATGTTTTTTGTCAATCCCGCAATTCGCATCTCTCTCTATATATATCTCTATCTCTCTCTCCACCTAGAAGCGGCACCAACCCAAGCGGCCAGATCTGTGCACGGTGGCGATGACATTTGTCGAATCCACGCATGAGGGTGACGGTGTCGGTCAGATCAGGGCATGGTGGCGATGACGGTGGCAGAATCCATGCACGGGAATGGAAGCGGTGATCGTATTCATGCACGGGGGTGGTGGTGACGATCAGATCCAGCAACACGAGTGGCGACGAACAACCCTACCCTCCTATGGTGGTGAGAAGCTACAAATCTACTTGCTGCCCTCTCGGTGTTGCCGATGGAAGTGTACATTCTTGGTGTTGCCGATGATGTGTATATGCTTGAGCATTCGATCTCCTATTTTCACATAGAACATGTGTACATTTTTGTGTTGCCGATGATGAAATCCATTTGTCCAGTTTACACTAAAAGTTCATGATTTACGATGAATTCTTAGCATGATGACATATATTGCCTTCATTTGGTTTCTCTAAAATGGCAACTATGCATAGCTTAAATTTCTGAGTTTTTATTTTCTTTCATACAAAATAACTATCGTTGACGACTTACATGGTTGTCCATCCTAAGTAAGTGACAGTGACGGACTGACAGCTGGTGGGCTACTTTGATCAATGGCCAACCTGGTGGCCGTCTACCCTAACAAGGTCGATGGTACTGCTGTCGAAAACAATGTTAGGGTCGACGAAGCATACTAGACCGCCAAAGGTCGACGGCTGGCCATCTACCCAAATTAGGGTACAACTTTGGGCGTGGACACCAATGTGTTTTCATGTAGTGATATACACCAATTTGGATATATGTCATGGTTCATATCCATATCCATCTAAGTATCTTGGAATTCCTATATATTATAGCAAATTAATAAACTTAGACCTAAAATGGAAGAAAGAAAGCATTTATACCTGAGCACCTTGCAATGTACTCTACGTATACCTTAATGCAGTGAATAATCACGGTTTGCACCATATATTATCTGACTCTATAATGAGGTCAGTTTCGAACGTATAAATTTAATATGATCAAGTTTCACATGAAACAACCTAGTCCCAATAGAAATCTAAAACGAATATCTCAATATCTATATGCATGGCTAGACGAGAACATATATTCATGCATGCCTGGGATCTCGGTTTTTTGAACTTGGTCGGATGGTTTAAAAGGTTGGCATCGACTATTAATTCTACACTCACCGGCAAAAACTAGAAAAATGCAGACAATATTTTAGCCATTCGATCAAGATTCATCCGCCGAGATAGGTGCCCTTCTCCCCTTACTCCCACCCCCCTTCCCGTACCCTACCCTCCCTCTCGGTTCCTGATCAAATCAACAACAATTCACCGTCACGCCTCATATGTTCTCTCCCTAGCTTGCTCCGTACGCCTCCATCGCTGCCGGCCCACCTACTCATGACCAGCGGCCTTTTTCGCATCACTACATTTGGCGTTGCTGCCAGCCATGCCCACTCCTTTTGGCGTTGTCATTCTCTCTCAGCCCCTTCCTAAACTCATCCCCACTATCGGTCTACCACCTACCTAGCATCCCTCTATGTCCGGGGATACCTCTCCCTCTGTCCTAAACACTAACCCGCACGAAGCGGCTAGTAATAGGGAAGAAGATGGAGGCCTAGGTAGCTGCGAAATCGACCACACAAATTTGCTTTTCGCAAGCGTCTGCTGTTTTAGCAAAATCAGAAAAAAGATTAAGGCAAGCACACGGATAATTTTGGCTTAAAAAACAGTTGTCCACTCATCGCACACTCCTAGATGGTAGCTGCTACACTGCGTGTGGTACAGGTACCTAATACTACCTCCGTTTTTTTTTGTTTGACGTCTTTGACTTTTTGACATATGTTTGACCATTCGTCTTATTTAAAAAATTAGTATAAAGATGGGAAAAAAATAATTCATGTTTAAAATACCTCTATTGATAAAAACAAATCAAAACAAAGTTAATGATATTTACAAAAATTGAATAAGACGAATAGTTAAAGGCGTGTCCAAAAGTTAAAAGCATCAAACAAAAAAGAACGGAGGGAGTATGATTGAACAGGTGATGATGACGCTGATGACTGCATGAGGTAGCCCTAGCTAGCTGTAGCGTGGTCATCGCGCATGGTCTCGCAGCGCAGCGGGCGTACGGCCGTGCGCCCGCCCGTGCTGGCCGGCCGCGCTCGCGCGCTGGTGGTGGACGTGGCGGTGGTGGTGCTCCGTGCTTGCGCGCTGCCTGCCTGCGCTGCCCGCGTTAGTGGTGGCGCAGCGCGTGTTTGCTTCCCGTTTGTCCGCGCGCTCGCTGGATTGATTCCGGCTCCTCGGAACGCGCTTAATGGCCTTGTCGGCTGCCTCTCTGGGCATGCACGCACTCGTAGTGGAGCAAATGATTGCGGGTTGGTAATAAGTGTGTGTGTTTGTTCCTCTCGATCCGGCTGCCGCGCAACATCCCCCCTCTTTCTGATCTCTCCCTGCTGGCTAATTAAGCTCGATCCCATGCATCTCTTGATTCGTTTCTCTCTTTCCATGCGTTGCTAAGGAAGACGTGGGTATAATGCCGCTTTTCCTTTGCTCTCTGCATGTGTTTCAGCAACTTATTTAGCTGTTAGAATATGTACGATCGATGATCCATGTTAGTTGTCTAAAAACTGTCTATTAATCTTTGAATAAGATTTTAGCTATTGATTAATTGGATGAGCGTGTGGAGGGACGAAAGAGAAAGAGAAAGAGAAAGAGATCGATCGTTTATATATGGGACAACCGTGGTCGATTGTATTACGAGAATTAAGGAAAATACATTATAAAAAGGTAGAATTGCATACGGTGTTTATAGGATGTATACACGGCCCATTGTACAAGTCGTCCACATATATCCATAGATAGAGTGGACATGTGATACATGTTTTTGTTTAGTAAAACTTATCATGCACCCGTGAACACCCTGAGGAGATAGGATCATTTTGCTAATCTGAATCATTGATCTCCATAAAAGGTGAGCTAAACAAGGAGGATTGGGATTTGGTTGATCTCCCATGTAGGATATTCGGATTCTATTTCAAATTATACAATCTAATTAGAAATTAGAAATTTCATATTCAAATTTCAAATAGTTTGGTCCAAAACTCAAATTTTAAAACTAAAAATCAAATCAAAACCAAAATTTTAAAATTCACAATTTGAAGAATCCCAATTCTAGTACGGGAGATTGACGAATTCAAATTTTGAACAGTTCAATCTAAAATTCAAATTCAAAAATTGGAAATCAAATTTGAAGACATTAAAATTTGAATTCAAAGTTTGAAGATATCCTTTGTGGGAGATCAACAAATTCTTAGTCCATTTTATGTGGGCTATCCTTTATGAAGGTCAATGTTTCTGATCAGGCAAATGGTCTAACCCGCTCAGCAGATTCACCAGTGCGTAGTAAAGTTTTCCTATTGTTTATATCAATCATTGTATACCTCCTTAGACACCTATTCGAATATAGGCAGGGCCGGTCCAAATAGGAGGGCAACTGGTGTGACTGACAGCTAGGGTCCCCTAATTTTGAATGGTCCCAGCCGATATAGTTTATAGGCACTGGTAGTATTAGGGAGCCAGTAACAAACTCAAGATAACACATTAAATTAGCTTTGTAACAAGTCATCAGTATTAGTATATAGAATAGCTATCAATTGCTAGTATGTTACATTTGTCCATCGTCATTTGTTTTCCAATTCTAGGGACCCATGTTATTAGTAGATATATATGAATTCTAAATTTCATGTTGCATCTTATGATTCATTGCTACGACTCTACGAGGCCATGAACAATGGAGGCGTCATTGCATGGCACGACACTAAATTGATAGATTGATGTGGTCGTCAAGAGCGCTGCGAGCTGCAACGGTACGCTAGCGAGCCATTACTTGCTAGCACCAGCACTACTTGTGCGACGGGTGCTACGGTGACGCCACTACTTCACTAGCTTCCCTGGCCAGGAGGTGATCTACCAAAGCCAATCCCGGTGGTCGGTTGACTCTATTCCTAGATTCTCGTCTTCATGATTCGACCATTTTGGTGTCAGATGATCGTCTTGATGTTGTTTGTGATGATCGGCAACGATGGCACGATCCATGACCGGCCAACCTTGCCTAGTCCTTTTCTTTCTAAATCTGAATATTATATATTTTTTCTCTTCACTTTTGTATGGTTGTATGTTTATTATTATTGATGCAATATGTTATTAGAAATATTTATATGGGTGTCAAAAAAAAAGAAAGCATGATCAAAACACAACTCACAAATAGATCCATAGAAAAAAAATAACTGCGATTTTAGTTCTTCTACGCCAGAAATAATACCATTTATTTTAGCTGGCCCCAAAACTCCAAAATCTTTGGATCGGTACTGGATACAGGTATTTTTATCCCTTTGTCATCTCCAGTTCTATAGCTCTTTTTTGAGATGTATAGCAATGCGAGGTAGTATTTCGTGGTGGTACATATTTAGATGTAGTTATTTCAATTTGTAATGCTAATAAGTACTACTCATTCATGTTAAGCCTGTACAGTTATTTAAATTCAAATGGTCTGGGATTGAGAAGAATAGCTCATATTTATCAGCAAAAATGCTCCATGTCATTGATCTTGTCGTTCCCGCGTTACAAATAAACGGTTAGGGAGGTCGGTGTTGCTCTCGCTATTGCCTTTTGAGACTTCGACTTGCGAGTTGCGATACATATATAGCATCTAGCTATTGCTCGATTAAGTTAATTATTTGCTCTTAATTAGAACTAGCGAGGTGGCCCGCACGTTTGCGCGACTAGATTTGTTTCATCATGTAGAGTTTATCTCTAACTAATAATCTATCTCTGATATATTATATCAGCTTTAGTATTTAATCTAAATTTCTAATATTTTTTTAATCTAAGCTGCATAGATCTTTTATTTTCTTGATTTATGTGAGAATTTCTTTGATTAATGTAGTCCGCTATAATTTGGTCCCACCATTGATTGAACGGCTAAAATAATCATATTATATTATCTTTAGTATTTAATCCGAATTTGTAATATTTTTTTTAATCTAGGCCATTATAATCCGGGCCCCACAAAAATCAGTGCCATAGATCTTTTTTTTTCTTGATTTATGTGAGATTTTCTTTGATTGATCTAGCTAGGCCATCATAATTTGGTCGCGCCGTTGATCGAACGACTGAAATAATCTGGGTGATGTGGAATAACGTGGTGTCTCCATTTTCCTTTACTTTAATAGTATAATAGATATGCAAAAGCTATTCTGGGTTCAAACATAACGAGAGTATGTATGAACGGGATACAGTGTTCAAAATTGACTATATATGCAAGTCGATCTTGTATAGTAATTCATATATTATTCTAACGGATTGGGATTAAGGTATGCGAGATACATGATCCTGTGATTACTGTCTATGACTTATGCACAGATCGCTACTCCATTTAATACGGGGTCAATGCAAGGTTACCAGTCTGGATCCATTGATTTGCTTATGTCCTCCTTATCTTACGCCGTCTTAACTAGTTTATGTGTTGTCACGTCTGTACTATCCATGCAATGACCTTGACCTCATGTCAGACAGTATTACAGAACGCTATTAAAACAGCATAGCAAGTATCATAAAGTATTATGGTTCATGGATTTAATACTTTGGGCAGTGTCCGTTAGCAACTCCCTAAAAGTATATACCTAATAGGCTAAGTTATCGATATATACCTCAAAATAAGAATTAAATATTAATGGAGGAAAGAAAAAAAATTATGATTAAGGTACATGGAAACTGATGATAAGTACCTAGTTAACTAATCTAACCATTAGAAATCTTAATTACTTAGTTCGTTGCAAGGTTCGAAATCACGCTTTATCGTAGCGAGATTGAAAAGGCTACAAAAGCTATTCTTCTGCATGTTCACTGTAGTTAAACTATTCTTCGACATGTTCATTATACATAAACTTTTCTAAGTGATCGTTTGTTAGTTTTATATTAATAATATAACCATTTTAAGTTTAAATGATGTAACACTATTACAGAAACGTCCATCCGTGTCTCCTCCATCACTGGCGAGGAGGCGAAAACCACTAGTGACGAGCCCCAACTTGAAAAAACCGCCGGTTATGACAACTGCTACTAATAGTATGAGTATCACTAGTGGGTATTTGAACTAACCGCCCGTTATATTATCCCTATTGGTTCTGGTAAAGAAACCGTGTGGGTTAATAAGCTATCACGAGTGGTTCGAATATCGAACCGCTAGGTATAGCCGTGCCACTATCACGCTTGCATTATTGTTGTTCATCACCTACTTTTCGACACTGTGGCGTCCCGTAGTGGTGGAGACAGAGCAAAACAATAGTAAGCATCCAAATTTTGCTCATTTCTCACGGATTTGAAGTGTTTTAATGGTTGGAAGGTTAATGGAACCTTTTCTACTCTCTAATTGCTCTCTTTCTTAATCTCTTGCTGCTAGTTGGAAGGTTAGTGGTTGAAAGCTAGCTAGCCGAATCTACTTTAACTAGATCTAAAATTGAACATATAATCAATATTTCAACCTAGCTTGTTGCCGTTGGATTCATTCAAGATCGGTGCACACAAAGTAAATACATGAACAACAACATTGTCATTTACCATTTGAAGGTGTGAATGCAATAAGTGCACAATTAATTGTTTCCAAAAAAGATACGGAGCACAGGCTCCAGCACCATGTACTTTTACAACTTCGAGTAGATGCGGGACATAGAAACGACTACAACACATGGGAAGGTGGACAGAAGGATCGAATAAACCAATATTCGTTGGATGCCAGCTGAATACACTAGGTTAGCAATTGTGCTTGAACTCTTACCAATAAAGGCAATGAATCGATGGACCGACAAGGATTTTTCTGAGGTCCTATTACTGCTAAGAAATCTTCTTCTAGAAGGAAATTTTTTTTTTAGAATCAATGTGTCGTGCAAAAAAACAGGCAGTTTGTCCTCTAGGATTGAAAATGCAAAAAATCCACACATGTCTTAGCAACTATATCATATACCATCACAAGCACGCATGCTTTTACTTATGCCTAGTATGTGGGGCATCTTGCTGTAAGAGAGAATCGAACACACACGACAACAACCACCGGTCTCAAGATCGGGAAAAGCGAGGAAAAGTTCATGTAGTTCCTATTGCTGACTCCACGATTGAAACACTGGTTTGGAAATAAGGAGTCAAGGTTCAGGTGGCACTCGGAGGATCGCAAGAAAGATGGCAAGATCAGACACCTTGCAGACGCTCCACAATAGAGACTCATTGACCGTAAATTCCTTAATGTCGCTATAGATCCTAGAAACATATGGTTTGGCCTGAGCACGGACAGTATGAACCTATTTCATAACTGGAGTAGTAAACACAATATCTGGCCTATGAATCTATACATATATAATCTACCTCCATGGTTGTGCATGAAGCGAAAGTATATTATGATGTGTATACTAATCCAATGCTCTAAGCAACCAGGAAATGATATCTATGTGTACCTAGCACCATTGGTGGAGGAACTACATATTTGTGGAACATAAGGGTCAAGGTATGGGACGCGGACCTGCAGGAGACCTTCAACGATTTTCGCACGCTTGGAAAGCTCTCAGGCATTACCACAAAAGGCAAGAAAGCTTGTCCTCAATGCTTAGAGGATACCACAAGTGTTTCGCTGAGAAACTCTCCGAATATTGTGTGCATGTGCCATCAAACGTTCTTGTGCATAAATCATCCATATCAACGAATGCACAAAAAAATCAACGGAAAAGGAGGATGGCTTAGCATTGGTGCCAACAAGCGGGAAACAAAATCTATGACATGCTAAATGATATTAATTTCATGTTGGGAAAAAATAAAAAGGTAGTAAGAATAGGACGATGACATAGAGCACTCCAAATGGCATTTGAAAGAAAAGGTCTACTTTTTGGACCCTACCATAGTATGAAATCCTGATCATTCGACATTGCCGTGATGTGATGCATATTAAGCTAAATGTCTATCACAGTTTGATCGATTTATTGTTTAATACAAAAGACAAAAAGAAAGATGGGACAAACGCTCGGCTGGACATAATTGATATTATAAGAACAGAGTTTGCACCAGCACCGTCCGAGACCACTAAGGAAAAAACGTACCTCCCTTCAGCCTGCTACACTATCCAAGGCCAAGAGCACACTATCACTAGCGGTTCACATATGCAACTTCTAGTGATAGTCATGGGGGTGTTTGGCGCGAGCAGAATTGGAACCTCACTATCACTAGTGGTTCACACATAGAATCGCTAGTGATAGTTTGTATAACTAGCGGTTCTCTCTCTCTCTCTATTTTATATATATATATATATATATATATATATATATATATATATATATATATATATATATAATCAACACCTAGCAGCGTGCATAATTCATTCATCCCCAAAATTTCCTATCTCGTGTGATAGCTAGGTTTCCTCTCCAACGCTCTGTCACCTCCATCCTCAAACTCGTCATCAGCGCCCCCAACCTTGTCGTCGCCATCGTCCTCCATGTCGTCGGTGTCCTCCCCGTCTGCACCATCCTACCCATCACTGGCAACCTCATCTTTGTGTCCTGACACCATTCTATCCATCGCCAGCATCCCCAAACCCGTCACTGGCGTCCCCAACCTCGTCGTCACTGTAGTCCTCCTTGTCACCAGCGACAAGAAAACATGTACGCCCCTAAAGAGTTCCAATTTAAATCGGATTTGAAACTTAAGGTTCAGGAAAATTTGGGGGTTTGGAGCCCCAATTTAAAAGTCAGATTGCAGTTACTTTAAAATAAATATTGATCAAAGGATAGTTGAAAACTTGAAATTGGATAGTTGAAAACTTGAAAAAACAACAGAGGAAACTATAAAGGGACAATTATGTGCTGAAGGTTTGGTTTCTCATTTGTATATATGAACATATATAATATTAGAGTTGTCTTGGCATGTTCACATTATATTTTGCGTTAAACATGTGATGAGTCAATGACTATTTACCTGTTTGGATGAATTTACTTTTATACTCTTGTAAAGTTTCCACTTTGAAGAGAATGCGCTAAAACAATTTTCTTTAATAATTTTTTAAATGAAAATATACATAAAAGTTGATCAAATCAATATTTGTAAATTGCAAACAAAGATATCTTATAAACACAATTGAGGTTAAGCTAAAAAATTCAAGGGTAGCATAGTAGTTCAATAAAACAAACTCATTACATATCGCCATGAATAATAATAAATACATTGGTTTTTGGTTCGAATATGAATGTTGCTGGCCTCATTTATAGGCAGCCTTTCACTCGACCTGTGTAAGGATCTAGCCTCTGATCGAGCAGCCTATTTTGTGATAGATTTTTAGTTGATCTAGATGGACTATTAAACGAAATTGTGCATTGAAATTAGTTGATAGCTCTTGTTGTTGGATTGCTTCATGATTGGTGTTTCTCCCTAAACCCCATAAATATCACCTCTCCTCCTCCTCCCATTGCCATTGTTGTGTATTCCCTTCTCCTTGCTTTGCTTATTTGCCTATCACTACTTTTTCCTATTTTCCATGCTGCCATTATTGGATCTCTACCACCAAACGCTAGATTAAGCTTTGGGATCACCGGGTTAGTCCTCCTGATGTTCAACACATCAACCTAGGCACAGGGGAAAGTCATGCCAGTGGCAGCCTAGTGGTGGGAAGTGGTAGCGACACCGGTGCCTCACCTTAAGGGATCATCATTGGTGTCCATTGGGAGATCGTTGTATAAGGTTATCGGTGTTAGGGTGGGGGTTGGGCTGGCGTGATGATCGAATGAGATGGACGAAATAGTGAGGGCGCCACCAGCCGTGGATGCGGTGGTTCACAAAGCATGGCCTACTTATCTGGCCATGCCGAACTGGCCTGTTTAGTTTTTGGGCCATTCCTGGATTTGTATAGCGATAGGTGGCCACTTATGCATGTGATGTTTTATGCATGCCAATTTTTGTGAGTCATTTTATCGCCTTTATGAACTTATAATTGGCTATATTGGGGTAATGAATCGCTAGTGATAAACAGTTGTTCTGGTAAAGAATCGCTATTGATATCGCTTGTCAACACTAGCGTTGGGTCAGAGAATTGCTAGTAATGACTATTATCACTAGTAGTTATCGAACTGCTTGTGATAATCCTTGATTATTGTTGGCGATACTTACGCTCAAAGAAATTAATCCGCAAGCGGACGGATATCGCTTGTAGTTTTCACCAGGAGTATTTCTAGAGTTATCGAATCCACAGGGAACGAGGGTTTAAAGAGATAAACCTCTATATCTTAATTATTTAAAATACCAGCCAGTCTAGGTAACGGGGGTTAGGATAAATGAAAAGACCGAGAACACTCACACACACACAATAAATAATCACACAAATAAAGAGAAAGCTACTCTAGCTAGATAGCCAGTTGGGAGGACAACGAGACAAGTTTAATAAGTTCACAAAATTGTGTGATTCAGTTTATTGAGCGAGCTTGGGGTATTCTAACAGTGGTTCACTTGATATTCGTCGTCGGAGCTCGGACATTCACTACCACCCGCTATCCTGAATTGGAATCACGAATGGTTATGATCATTCTGATTGGGCTCTACTGGTCCAAAGCCGGACGCTGTGGGTTACGCACGAGATACTTAGTATCTACGGATGGATAGGGCTGTCACCACCTACCACATATACGTGAGCCCGGGTGTAAACCGAGTTAGTCTTAGTCTCAGACACCACGTCTGCTACTATTTCTAATCAATCTTCCTCAAGACCAAAAAGAAGTTGATCTAGGTTCAATGCCCTGCTCTAACAAAGATCTCGAGTGAGAACCTAAACCGATTTCGATTTAAGACAAGCTACCGGTAAGGCAAATCTACACAACTCATTTATGTAGATATACCCAGCTCAAATAAAATTCAACACATAAGCAATGAATGAAGTGATCTCACTAATTGAAACAATTAGGAAAGGGTACAAGAGCTATTACCCGAATTCCCGAATACACTTCCGAAACTCTGAGCTTCAGCCCGACTTGACTCTAACTCCCAACTTCTACTAACTAAGAGCTACTATAATAAGTGGAATGAAAGTGTGAAATGTGTTGTGTGTTGTGTTACAAGTGAGGTGTAGGGGTCCTTTTATAGTGTTCCGCAGCCAACTGGGGTGCTCCACGTGTAGGGACACATGTCATCCAACGCTCCTCCAAAGGGGAATCCAAAGGGGCCCAAGAGTGGGTCGGCCGGCCTAGGGTGGGTCGGCCGACCCACCTTCTTCACCTCTCGGCTGTGAATTTCTTCTAGGATGCTTCCTTGATGGTGTAGATTAACCCCTTAAGCCGGTGTTCAAGTGGACATGCGCAAGAAAGGAATCCAAGGGAATCCTATGCTCATTTGTGAAGCAACCGTGTCCATTCGATCAAACCGACGGCAGTGGATGGTCTAGATATCCTCATTTTGTGTTTTTATGCCACTGGGGAGAAGACAGAGCCGGATTGGTGACGTGGCCAGGTCGACCGGCCTAGGGTGGGTCTGCCGGCCTGGCATTTTGCCCTATTCTGCTCGTTTTTCCATTTTGTAATCAGAGACCCACAACTTACCAAAACTTGTGGAACTTTATTAGAATAAATAAAATGTTAGTATAAACCTTGATTTTCCCTCCGAAATGCCGGAATTCCGGAATATGTTGACGTATAAAATTGGCGTTTATTTGACGTCAACAATTATCCATGTCACTTAGTTACTGGCGGTTTAAAAACCATTAATGATAGCAGTTCTGAACCACCAATACTGAAGTTTCCTGTAGTAGTATAAGAATAAGTAGATCATAACAGAAACACAATTGGTTGTTTGATTTTCAAAAGAAATTAGCAGCAACACAGATAGCGGTCAATTTAACAGCTACAGAGGTCATAACTATGTTTGTAAAATTTTAGTCCTTAAGTAGAGTCTTAGGTCTGAAAACACTATAGCGGTGCTAATGTGGTTGTGGTTGGTTTCCTACAAATGCAAGTAGCTAGGAGTCCAACAACTTAATTAGGGATAAAATAGTAAAACAATTGTCATGCCTTGTGCATTTGGGTCATGGGATCGAATTGCGGGATTGCTTATGAAACTTGTGCATATTCCAAATGAGCAGGGTGTCTCGCACATTGCACAGCTAGATTTATGTAGCTGATATGAGATCTTCCTTTTAATATGACATTTACTATTATTTCTATTTTTCCTGAATTTCTATTATTTTATAATTGTAGTTGGTATAGACTCTTTCTTTTAATTTAAACCATTATGATTAATCCAATCCACTATAATCGACTCTCTTTTGTTTAATCTAAACCGTTATAATTCAATCCACTTCAATCGACGTGGTAGATCTTTCTTTATTTTAATATTAAATGTTATAATCTGATTTACTATAATCGACGATGTAGATCTTTTTTTCTTTAGTTAATGCGAATTTTTTTGTATTTTTAATTAACGTAAAAGTTTTTAATATTTTATGATTAACGCAGTGTTTTACATGTGTGTGTACAGTAGATAGGCCAGTTTCAAGGACGCGGCGTCGTCGGTATTGGCATTTTCTCTTTTGTTTTCGAAGAAAAGCCCAGGCACAGGATCGGCCGACAGTGTATATATATACGCGTAAAGCTCACATTTCAGAGCTACGAAATCATCGAAATAAGGACGCGACACAGTGGATTTGAGTGCCGTGCGCGCGCACATTGGCATGGCGTGGCGTGGCATGTATGCGGTATTGGGGTAGACGGCCGGGGCGGGCAGGCAGGCAGGCACCTGCATGCATATATCATGCAGGCGTACGTCGTGGGCCTCGTGGGTTCGTACGTACATGATGCATATAGCTCTCGCCGGACGTACGCATGGGTGCATCATGCATGCATGCATATGGGGGATGGCGGAAGCAAGAAAACAAACTATCAATCGAGTTATCGAGAGGCCGGCGGAGACACGTACATGAAAGAGACGAATCTCACTATTTTGTCAGTGCAACGATCGAAATCTGATCATACACCAACCAACCACACGCGCACAGTAGCTCCTCACAGTGCCCGGCCGGCCAGGACTACGAAGCTAGCTAGCTATAAGCATGCAGCATGGTACTCCTCTCTCTCTCTCTCTCTCTCTCTCTGGGTTAGCTAGCTAGCTAGCTAGCTAGTTTCTCTCTCTAGCTAGGGTTCATACACAACAAGACTTCCACGAAACAGGTGCGTCAACAGGACGAGGGGGGAGAGGGATCGACCGATTGGTCCCAGGCCTTCTTGCAATCTGTCAGCGACAAAACTGGTAGATACCAAACTCACAGTTCCTTTTCTCTCTCCACACTCAGGCACACACACTCTCTCCCTCCCTGGGATGGCAGTGGCAGCGCTGCAGCAGTAAGACAGAGCTGAGTGTACCAGCTGGGGGAGAGAAAGAAGAGAAGGTTAACCGGTTAGAGAGAGGAGAGAGAAAAGAGAAGAGAGAGAGAGAGGGGGAGTGCATGCACGCAGCCATGCAGGAGTCTAGCTATGCGGTATAGTGCGGTGGAAGTGAGTGAGCTGTCCACATGCGCTGTCGTGCCAAAGCACCAGACCCACGGCGCCACGCCTGTTGCATGCGCCACCACCCCCCGGCACCAGCTGCACTGCACCACCCCCCCACCGGCCAGTAGGCCTCAACGGCTTCTCTCGCTCCCCCCTCCCACTCCCACTGTACATGCATGGATCCCGTGTGGTTGCAGGGTAACTGTAATTAACTTAATTTAGCAATTGCATTAGGTACGTATCCATGTTTGTTGTTGGAATGATGAGGTATTGTGTAACACTGGTCGAACGTACTCTACTCAAATTGGTTTTTAAAAACAGAAGGGACTAGATTTTGTCTCGTCGACAAGCTACGTACGGTAATTGTTAAAACTTTAGGTCATCTAGGTGACTCTCTTACACATACACACACCGGGAACGGACGACAGTAATATACGCTAGCTCATTGATCTAACAGGGAAAGCGATGATAGTTATTGGGGTCTCGAAATGATAATCTTCTTTGTATTTTTGAGACTACTGGACTCTGTATCATTTCAACATAGTTTTTATGTCAATCTCTAAATTTAGATTTTCTATTGCGAGTTTTTATAATTAAAAATTCTCTTTGTCGGCTCTATAACTTGAGGGCTGAAGTTCTTTCGGGTTGAAAAACTAAGTAAGAAGGGGGCGACTAGGGGACGCGATCCCGTCCCGCCCCCGTCCCGACGGGATCCTCCCCCATCCGCCACGTGTCCCCGCGCCTCCCCCTCATCCACTCTGCATCGGCCTCCTCACCCACTCGCTCCCTCCTCACTCGCCTCCCGCCCCGCCGCCTCCTTCCTCTGCCTCCCGCCCCCGCCCGCCTCCTTCCGCCCGGCGGCGCCGCGCCACGCCAGCCGCCGCCATTCACCCCCCCTCTGCCGCCAGCCGCCCACCCTAACCCGAGGGGTGAGGGCGGTCCCTCCACCGCCCGCCCACCCTTCGCTTCTCCCTAGGCTCCGTGGCGCCACCGCCGCCTCACCGCCGCCCGACGAGCCCCACCCACCGCCGGTCCGCCGCCTCCCGACCTCCTCTACAACCGAGAAACTCAAATGTTTCCTAACCCGAATCCTAACCCGGCGGCGGCGAGCTCGATGGCGGCGGCGGCGAGGTAGGCCTTCTCATTCCTCCTCCTCCTTCTCTGCACAACAAGAGTAAAGAAGGCGGGCGCGGCGGCGCGGAGCAGCGGCAGCGAGGGGGGTGAGTGGACACGTGTCGCATGGGGGAGGGATCCCGTTCGTAGGAATTCCTGAAGTAAGAAATAGTGGTTTAGAGAAGACATTTAGATCGAGTTTTTGAGAACTTATTACGGATATATATGCGCTAATACGCTCATTGATCCAACGGTGGATAAAATTGCGTGCTCTAGCTACCTAGCTTGCACGCGTAGGGGCTTTCCCATGGAAACAATTCGGTCCCCGAGATGCGTGCGAACCAGGCAGGCAAATAATGGTCGGATGCATGGCATGCACGGTGGATAAAAGCAGGGTACGTGTTTCCTCTTCGGCTAGCTTGATCGGAAGCGTCCGATCCATCCATCGATCGGACGGCCTCGATCAGCCGTCCGCTACACAGAGACGAGCGAGGGGGGCGCCGCGGCCACGGGGCCCGCCGACACGTGGGGCCCGGCTGTCAATCTGCCGACCGATCACCGATGAATAGTGCGATGGCGATGTGTTGTCGTTTTCCCTCCAGGGAATTCTCACCTCCACTGCTTCCGTGCGTTTTTCAGACCATCCCCGCGGGCCCCACGGTGAAGTGAGTGAGAGGAGGGGGAGAGATAAATAATGCTCCTATAGTAAAAACAGGAGGAAACGAAGGGCACAGAGAAAGAAAAGAAGTGATCGGGACAGCGAGGAATTGTTCTCCTCGGGAGCCGCGAAAAAAAACTTCGGGGCCTCGGGATTCTCACTGTCCACTAATAACCTTTCTTTTTTACTGCTTTGCTTTGCTTTGCTCTAGTATTAACTGTACGAGTTGATGCTTTACTATTAGGGACCTGTAGTGGTGTATCAGGAGCTATAGGGATGTGGTCCTGCTTAATTGGATTGTAGATTTCATGGGACAATTATGTACATGCAAAATCGAATTGACAACTCTCTAATCTAATGTAGTTTCTAGCTAGGACATGATTCGGCCGTTCAGTGTGTGCAGTGCAGAGTGGTGATCTGTTTTAATTTGTTGGTTTAGCTCGGATCCGTTTCTCGTGTTTCCTGTTTTTCTTTTACCAAGTCTGATTATGCTACGTACATGTTTAAACTTCAGAATATTTTTTGTCACCATTCATTAATGATCGTATAACCTAGAGTTGGTTCAAGTAGGAGTGGCAAAACGTCGATGAATGAAAGTGCCGAAATATTTGCTGCATCCTTTTTTTAATTAGCACCATCAAAATTGGATCATTTTATTCGCTTCAAATTAAATTTTTCGTCTCGCTCTAAGATCTCTCTAAGTTAGGCATTTTATCGGACAATAATATGACATTGCCAGTAACTATTGTGTTAGTCATGAATTGTTAAAAATGTTATCCGTGGTTATACAATGATTTTAAACACCTTATGATAATTATTAAACATATATACAGGGGCTTAGATATAATTTCTAGCACCTTATCGCATTGTTATATATTAAATAAGAGGTCAAGTCCTAAAAATGTGCCAAGATGATGCACAACGCGGGCCATGCACGACGTCCTGAACTCACCGGGAACTCGTCCGCAGCCTCACTCTTCCGACACGGTGAAAAAGTAATTTTCAATTTTAAATACAAAGTGAGGTTTCACTATAGTTTTACTGCCTGCAATATATATAGTTGCTCATATAATATATATCACTTATTCTCTCGTATAAGCTAGCATCATCTATTTGATCTGTTTTTACATCCTAGACATACCAATTGTGCCACGAGGGTTATATTTATGTAACTCAAAATCATACTTGAAACACAAAAGGAAGATTTGCTTGTAGACCCACAAGTTTACCACGTACACGGAAGAAAAATCACACAGGTGGCGGTTGATCCATGTGCACGCCACACACTAGCGCTAGTACGCCCTCTAGCTGCCATGTCCATCCCCCACATACAATTAGCACACACAAGTCTCGTTTAGTCCAAGCTAAGCATTAATAAGCAGCATATATATGTCTAGTGGACTGGTCAATTCTTCCCATTTTTAAAGCACACGCAAAAAATTAAGAATTGTCAAGCCCACGTAAACATACACTAACGACACACAAATACTTACACGTACGATCACCTCGCCTCTTATTTATCCAGACAAAATAATTTGTCAAAACAAGCACGAAACAGCTCACCGCCTTCGCTCGAGATCTACACCATTTTTGTGTCACATACGTAGTGTATCCATAATTCAGGGAATAAGATCCGGTGAAATTTCACAATCCGAGCCCAAGTTAAAACTGCAAAACAGACGAAACAAATAGTAAAAAATTCATAAAACTTCATTAATTTCGATGCTACCACCACCAAACGAGATCATTTGGGCCAGATGAAATATAAATACTCGGTGCACCCTACAGACATTTCCAACGGCGCCATTTACCATAGTAGCACACCTATCCACCATGCATACTATGGTCGATGGCCTCGTCGATCATAAGCCGTGCAATTGACATGATCAGCTATTAAATTTTAATTGACAAAAAAGTAATGGACCAAATTAGAATCGTCCGAATTTTGATCGACAACCATTATCCATCAATCCTATTTTTTAAGTATTGTCGACAACATAAGATGATCTTCAATCATATAGTTTTCAAATTAAGATCGATGACATGTAAATTCGTTGACCTTCATTTTGTTCTCGTTGGTCACTTGCAATGAGACAGGGTTGACAACCAAGTCAAAGCCGTTAGCCCTAGTTGGAAGTGGAACTTATGGTCGATGACCTTGACTTGGCCGATGATAAAACTGTTAGTGGACAAGCACTTCCTACATGTTGTGAGAGGGGATTCAGCGGTGGAAAAAATTCAAATTTAGATAAACTTAGTCATAACTGGTTAGTGACTTGTGGGATTATCATGTCAGAAACAATGAAAGTACGTACAAGGGATAGAAGTATGGGGAAACCCTGGTAGCTGATCAGAGGGATCAATCATAGGTTGAGTCGAGTAGCTGAGCCAGCATATTCAATGTAGTCAATAGTGTGATCAAAGTTATAGTCACAATTTGGTGAACACGCATATTTGAAAATTGAAGGACTACATTCAAAGGGTTCTAGGTTGGATATGAGCACACAATTAACCCTCTAGACGTGTATATATATAAACCTAGTGGTGGGCCACTTGCTAGTACAACACTAATCCTTTATGTAAAAGTCAAGGATTTAAATAGCCCGCTATAGCTTCGCTCCGCTATAGCTTTTTTGGACGTAAAACGCTGCGCTAAGTACCAAAATTCGGCAAACACAGCTATGCCCGCTATAGCCGCCAAATTGGTCGTTGTTTCCGCTATTTTTATAACTGATATAGCTCCGTTGTGCCACTTTTTAAAATTTTCTTTGAAAATTGATACATAAGTTAGATGTTTAGTTATGTCCTCGCCCATTCTTACATCATTGAACCTTACATGATGATACCATTGATATAAAACTAATAAATGATCACTTCGTCAAATTTCTCTATAATGAACTTGTGGAATAATATATCACAGGAATTTACTATACATATTAATTATGATCATATGAACATCCATTAGATTACAAGTATTGCTAAAATAACATGTATGTACCTTATTTACTTGGATTTGACTAATATTATACAATTATTTCATATTTATATAATTTTCAATTAAAACGCTAAATATAATAGCTTCTGCGATAGCCCCCTATAGCTTTTATAGCTTTTTTCGGGCCTCGCCGCGAAACCATGAAAAACGTGATTTAAACACTCGGTAAAAGGTGAAGGACACACCGACAGTTTAGCCGTATTTAAAGTTTACGACATGTGTTTTACCGTCGACCAAGAAAGGCACCTTAGCATGACCAAGCAACAACAAGTTTATGGTAAAAGGCTTCTTCATTGGCCATGGATCGTAAGATTTATGGTGGATGGTCGGCTGATGTCCATCGAGTCTTAATTTGTTTGATTTGAGAAAATAGGTTTTCGGTAGAAACATATACGAACAAACGAAATAAAAAAAAATCATCAAATTTAATATGTTTTCACCGATGAATAATGGAGTTTTGGGCCAACCAAGAGATGTGAATGGTTTGATACGTGTACGGCTACACGCTCGATGGAAATGGAATTAATTTTGCTAGGCGGCTGCTGCCGCGGCGCGTGGTGGCTGGTGGATTATACTGGCTAGTATATATAACCCCGGTAGGCTCGCTGCGTGCAGCTGCTCGCTTCCTCCTTCCATTCCGTCTCCCCACTCGATCGCTTCCGTGGCGCGGCGCGTGCGTACGTCGCCGCTGCGGTGAAGGCGAGCGAGAGGCGAAGCCGAGTAGCATCGCCATCAGCGCGCAATAATACTGCACGCCCGTTTTGTTGCCTAGCTCTTGTCAGCGAACCTCTCTCTCCCTGAAAACCCCACCCACCCCCTCCTCCTCCCCCTTCCTTCCCATTCCCTTCTCCTTGCTCCCCGCCGTCCACCACCGCCGCCACCGCCGTCCACCAGCTCAGCTCCTTGCCTAGCCCTAGCTAGATAGCTGCTGCTGCTGCTGCGGTGTGTGTGTGTGTGTGATCTGCGTGTGAGGAGGGGAGATCGATGGCCGGTGCGGGGGGCGGCGGCGGTGCAACCGGCGGCCGCGGGGAGGTGGCACGGCGACGGCGGGCAGCGGCGGGTGGCGGACCCGCGGGCGGAGGCGCTGCGGTGCCCGCGGTGCGACTCGGCCAACACCAAGTTCTGCTACTACAACAACTACTCGCTGTCGCAGCCGCGGCACTTCTGCAAGGCGTGCAAGCGCTACTGGACGCGCGGCGGCACGCTGCGCAACGTCCCCGTCGGCGGCGGCTGCCGGAAGAACAAGCGCTCCAGGAGCAGCGGCGGCGCCGCGGCGGGGAGCCGGGGCTCCTCCGCGGCCGGCGGCGGCGGCGCGGGGGCGGTGGCGGAGGGTCGCGTCGTCGGGGTCGTCGTCGTCGCTGGCGCTGCCGCCGCCGGGCTCCCTGCCGTCGCTGACGTCGGCTCTGGGCCTGCCCGGGAGCGCCTCGCTGGCGTCGCTGCTGCTCGGGGGCGGCTCCGGCGGCGACCACCATGGTCTTGGCCTCTTCCAGGCCATGCAGTCGGTGGTCTCCGACGCCACTGCCTTCGAGATGCAGCAGCAGCAGTCGCAGGTGGATCAGCTGCTGGGGCTCGGCTACGGCGCCAGCGCCGCGTCGCAGATCCATGTGAAGCCATGGCAGCAGCACCTGCATGAGGGCGCCAGTGGGATCTTGGACACCTTCTACGCGCCGCTACTCTCCGGCGCCATCGTGCCTGGGCTGGAGGAGCTGCAGGTGAAGACGGAGGCGGCGGCCTCCGGAGATCAGCAGCACAAGGCGGCGGCGGCGGCCGGGGATCAAGGCAGCTGGGATCTGCCGACATCGTCGTCTAACGTCGAGGCCAACATCCTCGCGTCGGACGCGCTCATGGCCGCGGCGGCATCCATGGCCCCGGCGGTCAGCAGCTCCGCCGCGGCGCCGGCGGCGTCCTCGCTCATGTACTGGAGCAACGGCGGGATCGTAGGCGCCGCCGCCGCTTGGCCGGACATCGCCAACTGCGGATCCTCCATTGCCACCCTCTTCTAGCCGTCTTAGAGAAGATGGCTAGCTCGTTGGTCCTTAACTTTATTTTTTTCTCCTTAATTTTCCTTGACTAAAATAACATGTAATTTGTGGGGGGGAAAGCTGAGATGAGAGAGAGAGCACTGTGGATGGAGAGACCATCTCGGAGTTAGAGACAATGATCCAAGAATTCATAGGGTTTTCTTCACCAAGACGACATCGATCGATGGATCGAATCCATTTTCGACGTCCGTCCTCGTCGTCAACGGATCGATGAGGAAGACGGCGATGGGATGCATATATGGATGATCAAGAAGGTGGCCAAGGGAGTGGAAGCAAGCAAGTGTAAGTGGAGCACTACTATTGCTACTACTTGATTTGCTACTTCTTGGCTTCTCCTTCAAATCTTCAATTCCTCTTGGGAGTGTTTTGTACATAGGGCATATGGTGTGTGGGGGATACTATATGAGAGCATATGCATGAAGCACCTAGTTCTAGCACAGTGTGGTGCAAGCCATGAGCCTCTCTCCCTCTCATCTTGGCATTTTAATTAGTGTGTTTAATTGGTTACTCTACCTTGGATTTGGGAACTCTTTAGATGTATAAGTTAATACTAGTACTTCTCCTACCCCCCTTGAAGCTTAATTAGAGAACTGTGTTTTTGAGTTCTCAAGCACCGGTCTCTTCAAGGGTGCCCCTCTCTCTCTCTCTCTCTCTCTCTCTCTCTAGAGTGGATTTTTTCCTTCACTTTCTTTGGGGGGTTTTTGTTCAAAACTCTGCTTGTACCGATGATGACATTTGTGAGTTATGAGAAATTTAAACCGCTGTTGTCCTGATGATGGTCTACAGTCTCATAGATATGCTTCAGCTTCAGTCACAACAGATATGTGTGCATGCCAATTGTTACTAGCTACCTGGCTAGCTTTTAGTGCATGGATGTATGTCTCACTTTTGGTGATGTGCTGCAGCTTTAGCTTTGCTCGCTCTTTGATGCGCGAGTGGTGCATGAGTAGTGATCTGATCCTCGAAATCCGCGCGGTTTCGCTTAGGGCTTTTCTTTCTCTTTTGTTAAGGATCATAGGATTCCAGTAGTGGCACTCAAGTTAGTGCCATCGTGCTTCTGCGATCAGAATCTCCTACGGCCGCATGCTTAGCTTGCTTGTTCTTTCCTGCGTGTCTTGTAGCAATTTGGAGCTGCGTTTTTATGCTACAAATGTTCGCACTTCACACTTGCTGCTGCTAGTATCATGATAAAAAAGGAAGTTGTGGGGGTTGGGAATGCAGCAATTTGTGTCTGCTACATGCAACTTGAAATTGGAGCGTTTCCATGCATGTATCTGCGTGTGTAGGGAATCTTGGATTTTCATTCTTTTGAAAAAAAAAATAAATCCTATGTGCATGTTAGTGTCATATATAGTAAGTTTAACTTCGGTTTCTTCCTTTGTTTTCTCTTCGATCTGTTATTTATCACATCGTGCTTGTTTTCTTTTGTAACTGAAATAATGTTTTCCGTGAACTCATTTTCTGTTTTCAAAATACACCAAACCTAGAGCAATATGATCTTCACATTCTCTTCTCTCTCTCTCTCTCTCTCTCTCTCTCATTCTCTCATGTATGATCCTAGATAAAAATTAGTCTTCTATTTGTTGATTCGCTAAGACTAATTAGTTATATGGATATATGAGTTTTGAGGTATTTCAAACAACATGATTTACCTTTTTCAATCTTATATGGTCATGTGGAAACTAATTTCTAATGGATATATAATAAATCTCACAGCAAGTTCTTTTTTTTATGAGAGAGATGAGTTATATATGTGAACTGTATAAACTATTTTCTTTTCTCTTCCTTCTTTGCTCAGAGAGTTCATTTTATTAAAATATGTGTTGCTACCTTTAGTCGGCCAGAAATTACTCGTGCATATGGCGCTCTTTCTCCAAAAACTTGATTTCTTTTGTCCTAATGTTTTCTTACTTAACAAGATTTAACAAATATATTCTATGAAAGTAGTCTTGTGATCTTGCATTTGACTGTCTAGTGCTAAAGTACAGGCATACCATTCCTAAGATTTATGGTCTGCTTAACTGTTGAATAAAGTCTTATGATGTTAATGCAACAGTATAAAATTCAGGAGTGGCATGAATAATTGAATATTTTGTAGTTTGAATATGCGAGGTACTTCAGCCTCTCTATAATGTTTATACATGTGTCGGTCCTGAAATTAACAACCGATCGATTTCTACACTGGCAGTACAGCATTGTCCTATATATATATCATGTTTTCTTTCAACTATTTCCATTTTTGGCAACATCATGTTTTTTCTAAGCTTCTGCATGTACTTAACCTTGTTTTGGCCTTGTTAATTAGAGATGCGTACATGGTAAATCTAGTGCATATTCATATATATTCTGATTTTTATGTATATTTTATCTTTTTAGGCAATAAATATTTAACTTAAATGGCGATGATAATGAGGTCCATTTCACGCACAGTCATCATCTCATAATCCAGGCCGTCTGCAAAAGATACAACAGTGGTACTAGACTGGGTGCTTTAAACCCCACTTTGATTGAGAATCGTACTGCAAAGACATAAGTAAACAATAAATCCCTTTATAATTGCCTTTCCTGCTACCGACTGTATTTAAGGCCAAATATCTTTTGTGCTCAAATGAAGCAACGTTAGTGTGATAGACTATAATGATGGATCAAAGACGTCATGCACTGTGTGTACTGCATGTTAATGTCTTGTTATGGAGTGACGTTAATTTGTATCAAACACCATATATATCTAGGAAAGGTTGGAAAGAGAGATCGAGCTCATAGTCCACATGTAACCTCACCATCCGTTTTGCATTTTGCGCCTCTATATAGTACTGTGCTAGAACTGTATTTTCTTTTAAGCAGGGATCGATATAGATAGTTGATTATCTAGCACGCTTATCTAAGACAGATGTCCTTGAAAGGTACACTGTAGGTTCAGAGCGAGTAGTTTAACTTGTAAGTGCATGTTCACACTCATCCAAACCTCCCTTAATTAGTAGTACTGTGTAACCTTAATTTCATTTGGTCATTCTATTCAGGCAACAATAAGCAGCAATGATCCATCTACATTAATTCATCACATATAAAAATCTCTCTTTTCTGGCGATATACATCATATACTATACGTATACGTACCTATAGCCCTATATATATATATATATATATATATATATATATATATATATATATATATATATATATATATATATATATATGCTACTAATCTGCTACCTCGGTAGAAAAGGTAGACAGTGAGCAATATCATCACTATAGGCATATATATACGTACATGGCCATATATATACACTTGAGTACTCAACTTTAGGCAATTTCACAACCCTAGCTAAGAGAAAAAACCCATCTATCAGTGTCACGTTGACAAATCAAAGGGTGCAAAAGCAAAGCATCCATATGCAGCGAGTGTAGGCCATTGTTGCAGATATATGACTGCATGCATGGGTGTGCGATAAATATATCTAGCTAGATTGTTATATAGGCACATATATTATGCATGCCAGCGTTTCTGTTTCATTTTTGAACCCAAATGCTGGTGTTTTCATACGATATACAATACGTATGGCGATCACAACGTCGACAGAGAAAAAAGGTAATAAAAAGTAAAAAATAAAAGGGATCGCACTTCGATGGGCGAGGTAAAAATCGTGTGCGTGTGTTTTTAGAAGTTTAAAAAACAATGCATACGGCAAAAAAAATGGTAACAAACTCCATTGTATGTATGTATGTTATTTATTTCTCATGCAAATTTAAAGGAATACACAGAATATAGAAGCTTTATATTACGAGGAATTTAATTAGGGTTCTTTCGTGTGTAGTAAAACATTGTTATACTTTGCCAAAAGTTAGTTAAATTTGACCAAGTTATACAAAAGTATGGCTTGTCACAATTTATCACACTTAACTAAGTTTGCATTAAAAAAAGTGTGGCAAAGTTGCAAGAGCTAGCAAAAGTATGGCTAGAAATTTCATGAATTAAGCTTAGAGAACTTTGTAAATTATTTGTGGCAAATTTAGGACAGCAACCAGACATGCCTTTCATGCAAAGTGATTGATTCTCATGGAGAAAGCGATGAAATTTTGGGTCCGTTCGGTTGATGTCCTAAACTTGTGACAACTGATCATTTATCAAAACTGCCTACTTCGTTCATGTAATTGATAGGCAAACTTTAGCTAGTTTTGGTAACTTGGCCACATTGTTTTAATGCAAAACTTAATTTTGGCGTACAAGTCATACTTTTTTGCGGCAAAAAACCAAATACCATCGAACTGGGTCAAACTTAATTGACTTTAGTCGTGACAAAACGTGGCATGGTTTAGCTATGAACCAAATAGTCCCTTTTGTTCATTAATTCCAAACAGCTCCTTGATAAGCCGAATTAGTAACACCCTCTGGAAAAGACAACATAATCCATAAGCTTACCAACGTGTGAGTATACGATGCAAAGAAGATAATTTGTACTTTAGGTTTAGAAATAGAAAAAATACATACATGCAAGAATGATTGTATCCTGCTTGGGGAAATTATGCAGAGCTAGCTGGATCAATGCTCTGTTTGTGAAACCCATCGATTCAAGCATCAAAATGACGGTGGTGATGGGGATGAAGGAGGCAAGAAGAGTAGAAGGGGTCCTAGGAAGGTCGTGTGGTATTTTTCTATAATTTTCTGTTTTAAGCGATTATTTGCCAACGAAGAGGACACCCAATTGATGCATTGGCATAAGGAGGGGCGTATGAACAATACAATGATATGGCACCCAATGAATTGCGCTCAGTGGCGTAGCATTGATTCCACATTTGGATGGTTTGATGAAGAATTTAGAAATATTAGGTTCGCTATGAACATAGATGGCACGAATCCATTCGGTAACTTGAGTACTTCACATAGCACTTAGCCTGTTGTATTGTCGATACTCAACATTCCGCCTTGGTTGTGTAATATGCAGAAATACGTGATGTTGTCGATCTTGATCAGGAACGCACAAGCTGACCTTGAAGAAATGGGTTTAAGACCAAAACTTCATGCACATGAAACAGGCAAAGGAAAAAACCTACTAACATGAGTTATCACTCTCTCCAAGAAGGAGAAGAAAGAATTCTATGAGTTTTTGCACAGTGTGAAAGTTCCCTCTGGGAAAAAACCTACTAACATGAGTTATCACTCTCTCCAAGAAGGAGAAGAAAGAATTCTATGAGTTTTTGCACAGTGTGAAAGTTCCCTCTGGTTTTTCATCTAACATCGCAAGACTTGTTTCAGTGAAAGAGCTAAAAATGAATTTCGCCTTGATGAAGTCCCATAATTGTCATGTAACGATGATGGTACTGCTTGTGGTATCTATCACAAACATTGTCCTTATTAATGTTCGGGGGACTGTCATGAGTATGTGCTTTTTCTTTAATGCAATTGAACAAAAGGTTCACGATCTAGACTCATTATTGGAGGAGTTCAAAAAAGGATACTTTGAGACTCTGTCTTCTTGAGGTGTATTTCCCACCATCCTTTTTTGATATAATGGTCCATCTCACTGCTCACCTTGTGAAGGAGATATAGATCTTTGGGCCCGTGTTCATGCATCATATGTTTCCATCTAAGAGATATATGGGCGTTCTGATCAAGTCGTATGTAAAGAATCGGGCCTTTCTTGATGGATGCATCGTGCAGAGTTATGGGACGAAGGGGCATTGGATTGGGTTGTCAATTATATTGATCTAAAAAAACTCGATTGTCGTGCCTAATTCTCGTAGAGATGGGAAGCTTGCAGGTGTAGAGGTTCAGCTGGTAAAAAAGCCAATAGATCATGATCCAATAGCATATGAACAAGATCATTGCTTCATGCTACAACAAATGAGAGAAGTTTCCCCATATGTCGATGAGCGCAGGCATATGCTACTTGAAGAGTATCTAGATGGAACCAAACCCTAGGTTGGGAGGTAACATATGCCTTTGCACTAATAAACATTAAACAATGGAGAAAACCTGCACTAATAAATATCTTTGGTTCACTATTTGGTTCCAAGATCACATTAAACAATCAAGAACTCATATATATAAGTGCTCTAATAAGAAAACCTGCATCGGACCCTATATACACAATTACAACATATCAAGATTACAATATAAATGGATACATATTTTACACGGTTGTCAAAGATGAGAAGAGCATATACCAGATCAATGATATCCATGTTGATGCTTATAACAATGATGGTCAGCGGGCTCCATACGATGGTCATATAAAGGAGATTTAGGAGTTGAACTACTTGGAATTTAAGGTTAACCTGTTTCGGTGTCGTTGGATACAGGGGAAAAAGGGCGTAACAATGGAAAAGTATGGGTTCAAGTGTTCACCTAGTCGTTAGTCGCTAGTCAGTCGGTTACCTAGTGACTAACGACTAGGACGACTAGTCAGCGACTATTCGGAGACTAGTCGGAGACTCCAATATGACCAGCAAGAAATATTAATACAAATAAGTATAAACATAAATACAGAAAATAATAAATTAATAATACAAGTCACACACTGACACACATAAGACATAGCCATAGACACCAACTCGTCAATCATCACAACTTGAAATTTCACGAGTCACGACTCACAACTCACAAGTTACAACTTACAAGTCACAACTGATAAATAATTAAATATCAATAAGCATAGTTCTCACTTCTCAGTGCAATGACATAGACTGATAGTCTGATACTAATAGACAGTCATAGCCACATAGTTGATAGTTCTTAGTTTCTCTCAAGTCTCAAGTCACACATAGTGTATAAGTGTATTAGACCATTTGGTGTACTAGTAACTAGTGTGTGACTGTGTAATTTCATTATCCTAGTTAGCCTGACTAACTGACTAGTCGCCGACTTGGACCGACCGACTAGCACCGACTAGTCTGATTTTGACCGACTTTGACCGACTAGTCGGTCTGACCGACTAATTCACCGATCAGACTCTGATCAGTGCGGATTGCCACAGACTAGCGACTAGTCGCCGACTAGTCGTGTTAGTCGACCGACTAGGTGAACACTTTCACTAGTGTTTATCTCAGATAAGTCGGATACAAGCCTGAACCCTTCGTACTCCCTAAAGATGCTCGCAATGACTTTTATGTGACTTACACGTCAAAGAAGAAACACAATGTGTTTCTACTCGAGAAAAGACAGATCATCGAAGTTGAAAATGTTGTTGATGAGGACGATTTTAATCAATTCGATGAAATCTCTCCTTTCGTGGCAGCAATCATGCCAGACCTTTCACCGACCGAGAAAACTACATACTTATGATCCGACCACAACGAAGGGATCCATGTCAAAAAAGAACGACAATTAATGGTGAAAATGAATTTGCATTGATTATCATATTTCTAATATCCATGTTATTACATTAATATAACAACTTATCTATAATATCCATGTTATTGAGTATATTATCCACGAATTAGAGTGTATTGCTCGAACATTATTAAATGTTTGAACAAAATTGAATTGTTTGAAATATCTATGTTCTTGGTTCCTTTAGGATTTGGTGGAAGAGGGGCAACTGGCAACATCATGGTGTCCGATGCATCTCAGCCTGTAAGAACTTTAAGTGCACCACAGCCTCGCCCCTCAATGCCTTCTCCTATAGAGAAGATAGGTGCAAAACCTTGTTTTGTAGAGGATAGCTTCACGGTCTTCTCCTCTTGACAATCTACTTCCTTTCGCTTCATCTAGCCCAAAAAACAAGGAAAAGGGAGTCGGAAAGGAAGAGGTGCCCTCTCTTCCTCCAGGTGATTTGACTCCTACCCAAGACACCATCAATTAATACTATTGCACAGGGTAATATATAATATCTATTAGTGCCTCGTTGCAAATGCAATTTCGCCCACTCGAACGAGCCAAAAGAACAAGGAAAAGAGAGTGGGGAAGAAGAAGATCTCCAGTAAGCAGTCGGCGAAGCATTCAAAGCACAAGGAGCCCGTCACTGAGAAAACCCTGTCCGTTGGAGCATACTGGAGAAGTTCCAACGTGAAATACAATCTTGGCAAGCCTATGGTGATTATCGATGAGCTAACAAAAGCAGGACAACCATGTGTCAACCTACATAATTACTACATAAAGGTTCATAGAGACAGCAAGACTTTAGACATATGCTTACAGTACAAAAACCATCATTTTTCTAATGGTGGCGGATACTTCCTTGTGGCGTTCAACAACTTATATGGCCTCTTTAACCTTCACGTGTTGGACGTCAGGTTGTTACAGTGTATCGCATTGTAAGTCACTTCAAAGTGGACACTCGTTAACTAACATTACTATGTCCTCAATCTAACTATTTGTTTATTTGTAGACAATTGATGAAAGAAACACAAACTAAGAAGTTGCTCGTCGGGTTTCTTACATATTTTACACGGTCGTCAAAGATGAGAAGAGCATATACCAGATCAATGATATCCATGTTGATGCTTATAACAATGATGGTCAGCGGGCTGAGAAAACCCTGAGAACCGTCACTGAGCATACTGGAGCCCGTCACTGAGAAAACCCTGTCCGTTGGAGCATACTGGAGAAGTTCCAACGTGAAATACAATCTTGGCAAGCCTATGGTGATTATCGATGAGCTAACAAAAGCAGCTCGGATCAAGCATTTCATGCACGACAATCAGCTCGGATCAAGCATATGTTGTGGAATATGTGACAAAATTCCTAATTAACAATGTAAGAATGGACTTCTTGATTGGTGTCCACAATCTCAGTGACCATTGTATCATTTTGGTCATTTGTCCCAAGTAATATATATAAGGTGTGGTACCTTGACACATTAAGACCAGTCGGACAGGCAAACCTGGAGAGCATGATTACAACTATGTGAAAGAAGTCCTCGACTCATAAGTTGACTGGATTAGTTTGCATATTCAACTTTTGAAACATTCAAATGCTCCTTAATCGATTCAATCCTTCTTATAGGTCATATGCTCAATACATCGAGCAGTCAACCCTTGGTTCAAAACGAAATATGCTCGCAAACTAACACACAAGACATCTTTCGAGGTAGATTAATGCTAACAAAAAGGTTATATTCATAACTTGTAATTTTTTCGGATGATGTTACAGTAAATTTTTATTCCACTGTGCACCCAACAACTACCGGGCAACACAGATTCTTTGTTGCACACAAAATGATCGAACTAGCATACACATAAAGAAATCAATCATGCTGAAGTAAGTTGAACACGTATGTAATTATATTTTTTATCAAAAAATATATATTTTTCAAAGTTAACATGAAAATGGTTGGATATAGTACATGAAGGATTTCTTCGAAGTTAACGCTACCCTCTCGGCGATTCAACGCTAAATTTTTGGTGTCCAAAGTCATCAATGTCAAAGGAGAATTCCATGTCCGAACCTTGGATGATATAAGAACTAGCTTAATTGGGTGAAAGGGGGAACTCCATCTGTCACTTTTGTATGTCTCGTGGGTGACGGTTTCTGGTGTAACCCATCACTAGTTATGGAGATTAGTGATGGGTAACAACCCATCACCAATGATGACTCATTAGTGACCCATCCGGGTGATGGTTTCTTTATCCATCACTAATGAGGGTTATAACCCATCATCATGTGTGGTTTTGACGTAGTGTCACCTCCCCCATGGTGGTTTCTGGGTTTCCCTATTTGGTGGATGGGGTGGTCGCAGTTGTTGTGCATGCCCCTAGCGAGCCCTCTGACTTGGTCCGTAGAGTCACGTGGCATGGACTACACCAGAGTGGGTCTGGCTGCATGTGTCGCAATGTGTCTGCTTCGCCCCAAGCATATTTTTCAAGGTTCTTGAATAACTAGCAGATGATTCCCTAAAGCTTTTGGGCCAGCTTGTCAGACAAGGCGCTTGGGAGGAGGTCAGCTTTGCTCGCATTGATGATGGTGGTCTTGCTTGGCCCCCTCACTTGTCAGCGAACCGCCACGAAGCGTTGGTAGTAGCTCCGGATGGTTTCACCCTCTCTCTGCTTCACCGTGAAGAGGTCGTCCTCCTCCTTTTTAATTTGTAGTTATTTTGGAAGTTGTTTTCAATCAAGCCCCAAACCAAATCCCATTCTTTGACAGAGCCATCGGCTAACTAGTGACTAGGACAGAGCTGGGCCTTTCATAACTAATAAGATGCTCTTCACTTTTATGTCATCATAGCTTCCATCGTCGTTTCATACACTTGCAGGAACTCGACTCGGTCTGAGTCCTCGTGAGCTTCATTATGGCTAGGAGCTTGAACGACCAGCCACTTCTTGGTGTGCAAACGAGTGGACAGGGGAGCTAGCATTTCTATCTTTGCAGGCAAGTGCGGGCCCTATATGGTGGCGGCGAGTTAACTTCCTCGCACATGGTCGTGCTCCAAGGATGTGGTTGTGGTACTTGGATGTGGGGTAGGTTTGGCATTGGTTGGGGGAAGTAGTTGGAATGTTGGGTCACAATTGTTGAGCTGTTGCATAGTTATGTATTGGGGGATGAAGGGTGGGTGCGACGGGTTTTGTGGTGGTGGAGGTGGCAGGGTGATAGGGGGTCATGGTATCGGGGTGGCAGATTCATTGATGGGATTTGTGGTTGCTCGATGGTTTGGGGTTGTGTCAGTATGCTACAAATGTATTCTACTAGCTGGGTGTGAAGAGCTTCTAACTCAGCCAATAGGAGGGAGTGCGTGTTAGGTGGCGATGGAGTAGGGGTGGGTGGTTTGGGCATGTACCTTGATGGGATTCGCGAGGAGACCCCCTCGCTCAAGTCACTGTAGGGAGAGGGGAGCCCTCCGCGTTCTTGGTCACGACGACGACGAGAATGGGGGCACCACCAGACACTCCCACCTCTACAATGGTGGTGGTTGTGGCGGTGCCGGCCTGTTGGGAGTTGACCGGTGGTGTTGCGGAGTCCTGTGCGCCAAGGTTAGCCATGGGTAACCTAGTGGTCCCTACAACGATATCGACAACCAGGGCGGTGTTTGCATGGTCCAAGACTAGGGACGCAGTTGAGGCGGCAGTGGTGGTGACAGTGGCAGTGGCGGTGTCCACCACTGCTCCCACGCTCTCAATCTTCCTGCTATTCGGCGAGACCAGAACCGCTTCGAGGCCCGGCTGGAGGAGACAGTGGTGAGGTTGCCATACTCGCCACCCTGAACCGAGCGGACCGCCTTCTTCTTTGGTGTCATGGCTAGACTTCTAGTTTGTGCTCCCCACGGACGGCGCCAACTATCGTTGGGTCGACCCGAACAGTAGATTTCAAGGGGGTGCCCTCCCGAGGCTAAGATGAAATGGCCTCAGGTGGGACAACCTAGCTAGGAAGCGCAAACGAGAACAGTGTAGAAGAATTAGAAATATCTTTAGATTTTGATTGAGTTTGAGTTACAACAGGCTATGTTGGTCAGGTCATACACCGTCGGGATCTCTCGCTTACCCGCTTTGCCCTCACAAGTACGGAGAATCTGAAAGTGCATGTAGGCGCTAATTTGATTTCCTGATTAATGACATTATGTTATTTGGGCCAATGGCTTAAATGAGTAATGAGCAAGTTTATTCATTATAGGAAAGTGGATGAGAAAACGATGTGATTCCTTCGAAAGAAGAGAAGAATGGAAGATCAGCTACCTAATTTTAGACGTACATTTTGTAGGTTTTTATTTGAGTCATAATAATAGTCGTACTATTAAGAGGCATCTGACAGAAAACAATTGTTAGATGACTCGGTGCTCATTGGATGAAGTATAGCCTAGGAGAGAGAAACTCTAATCCCATCCCAATTCCTAAATTATCAAGTTCATTCGTTTAGGGGTCGGACAATCTAGGTGTAACATCCCAAATTTTAAAACCCAATTTGGCACATTAATAATTTTTTATTAAAAATGCATGATTTAGAAAAATTAAAATGATAAGAAGCATCATGGCCAATATCATTTCATGCATAGTTTTTGGAAATAACCTTGCGCATTGATCTGGAAAATAAAAACTCATTTTATGAATATGTCATTGTTTATTTTATTTTACTTTAGCTTATTTTAATTTTCTTAGCCAAAGAAAAAAATAAAGCATATTAAAAAGAAAATAATTTGAAATTTCAAAACCCATGGGCTCCCTCTCGGCCCGCTTTCCTTTGCTTTTCCTCCTCTCTCTCTCTCTCTCTCCCCTTCCCATTTTCTCTTCTTCGCCTAGGCCTCAGGCGCCGCCTCGGCGCATTTCGCTCAGCTTTCCTCCTTTGGCCCAACTCTCTCCCCGCGCGCCACACCTGCTCCCGTGCGCCGTCACTACCAGTGGGTCCCGCTCATCGGTCTCTCAGCCCGCACCGAGCCATCTCCCCTCTCGCTGCAGTGCGGACCCCCCCTATCAGCACATCATCGTCTTCCTCCTCTCTCTTCGTTTCTCTTCTCTTCTTCCCCCCCTATCCATCTGGTTTTCCCTTTCCCGCAAGCAAACTCATCCCGCTCCACCTCTCGCGTCACCGCTGTTCCTCGCTGACCGCCCTCTCTACGCTTCCCGTCCCGTCACCGGCCATGTGTGAAGCGACACCATCCCCTCCGCCACACCATCGATCGGGAGAACGCCGGCGTTGCCAACCAACCCCATGCCTGCCTTAACTCATAGGCCTGCCCCTTGGCGCGTCTATTTAAAGGAGCATTGCTCCACCGGTTCTTTCACTTCGTCGCCACCCCTTTGCTGTTGCCCGAGCTCGGTGAGCCAGCGCGCCGGCCAGTGTCACCAACTTCCTTCCCCTTATTTATTTTTCTTTCTTTTTCTAGGCTCGTCCTTTCCCCCTCACCTCCGGCATGCTTCATAGGCTGCCATCGCAGTGGAGCTCGCTCCTGAGGAGCGAAACCATTCGGTCCCTACCGTGGACAGGCTGTCTCTCTGTTTTCCTCAGCTCACCAAGAGCGCAGGTAGTTTCCCAACCTCCCCTTTTTGCTCTCGGTCGGGAGAGAATGAGCTCCTGTGCAACCCCTCGCCGGTGCCACGGTTACCGTGGGTCGCCGCCACCGTGCCATCTCCTCCGGCCACATCTAGCGTCGAGACCGCCGTCAGGCTTGTTTCGGTCCCTTTTCTCTCTCCTCCCCCAATCGGCCCCGATTGGTCGGAATCGCCACCGCCGGAGCTCCCTGATGTTCCCCTCTCTTTGCCTCTGACTTGCGCCACCGACAGGTGGGCCCATGGGCTCCACGGGTCAGTGTTGGGTTGGCCACCCCTCGTGCTCGGCAGCGCCGCGCCATGGGCCGAGTTGTCGTAGGCCGGCCCGTTAAACCGAGAAACCGTTTTTAAAACCAGCAAACAAAAATCAAAAAGCATTTTATATAAATAGTAGATACACTATAAAAATTCTGTAAAAAATTCCTAAAAATTCTGTGAATGTTTCTGGACCTTATAAAAATGTAATTTAGCATGGCGCGCATACTTGTAGTGTTTGCATGTTAGCTATGTAGATAGCTTAGGTGTGCATCATGTCAAGTGCACACAAAATGGTTTTGCCACATTTCTCATAAATAAAATGCGTCAAAAAAATTTTATGACTGATGAATGTTGTACTGATGTGCTTGTATGGTTGCGCTCGAGTAGGAGGCCAAGGTTCCGCAGATCTGATCGACGACGACAGTTATGCCTATTTAGAACCCGACCAAGGCAAGTCCTCTTGATCAATGTTGTGGAGCCATTTATGTTTATTCAAAATGACAAATGACATGTTTAATAGACCTAGCTATCACGACGAATAGTTAAAGGTAAGAAATATGATTAGGATTAAAACCTAATGCTAAAGATATAAGGAAAAAGTCTATATTACACCCTGAACTATGGGCCTGCGTCAACTTACCCCCCCCCCCCCGAACTACGAAACCAGGTATTTTAGCCCACAAAACCAGGAAAAAGGGGCAAATAACACCCCGCAATGGTTTTGACCGTGGTTTTTCCTAGTGGCGGGTGAGGTGGCAATTTAGAGAGAAAAATAAAACTAAAATATCTCCTCTCTCCTCCATCTCATCTTCTCTCTCCTCCGCTGCAACTCATCTCTCTCCCTCTCCATGCGCCGCCGCCGCCACTGCTCTCCCTACCCTCTCTCCTGCGCCGCCACCACTCCCCCTCTATTTGCGCCACCACTCTCCCTCCCTCTCTCTGCGCCGCCGCCGCTTGCCCTCCCACTCTCCCGCGCCGCCGCTCCCCCTCTCTCTACGGCATCTCCCCACAGGCCAGCGACGCATGGCATCTTCCGCGGCATCTCCCAGATCAGGCGACAGCGGCGCCTGACCCAGCTTCGGCCTTCCCCCAACACGGTGGCGTAAGACGTCCAACGTGGCGGCGGCAACACCTGATCCATGGCCCGGCACGGGACCCCCACCATCTCCACGGGCGACGCCCAAGGCGTCCAGCGACGGCGGCGCCCAGGACGACACTGTCGGCTTGGGGAGGGGAAGCGGCGGCGGCGCGGGAGAGAGGGAGCGGCGGCACTGGTAGGGATGCGGCGGCGGCTGCGTGGGGAAGCAACGGTGGCACGCGTGGGAGAGAGAGCAGCAGCGCGTGTACACAGAGAGAGAGGGGCGGGGAGAGAGAGAAAGAAGATGTACATGTGGCGATGATGTGGTAAAAAATGCGTATGTGTACAGCTTGTGTGTCAAAACCACCCTCAGGGGGTTATTTGCGCCTGTTTTTAGGTTGCGCGGGCTAAAATACCTGGTTTTGTTCGGTTTTGCATCAGGAGGGTGATGCTTAGTAGGAAATGTTTTCCTCTTTCCCCTAAAACCTTCGACTAGGGAGAGACTTTTGTTGGTTTGGTGTGGGACGGCACCATTTTGAGAAAGCTAGGCTAAATTACCGTCTCTCTTCTAGTTTAAGGATTGTTCGTCCTATGAACCTACGAATTGAGCCATTCAGTACAACCTCGAGTCCCGTTATGGGGTGGGCCTAGTTGTTAGCCGAAAAACCCTAGTGGATACTCCCGGTGGTCACTGTTAGTGTTTGGACCTAACGGCTTTGTGGTGAAACACTTTTGGATGCGTAGCCTCTCGAGGGTAAAGCGCACCCACTCTGCAGAGTTAAACTATTATGTTAGTCGTGCTCGCGGTCACAAGTGTGTGAAGGGACCGTCCATATGGTAGTTCTTCTTTTCTAAAACCAATTTTGGGAAAAGTGTTCTAAGATAAAGTTTTAGTTGAGTAAGGTTGCTAAGAAAGTTTTCATTTGAGTTAGGTGCCAGCGGCGTACGTCCTGGATTGGGTGTCGGCCTACCATGGATCGTTTGCGCGGAATGGCTCTAGCCGTTTTGAGAAAAGGTGGTGTTGAGGTGGTTTTATCTCGCTATGGCACGAGACCAAGTGGCGAGAGCTTTTTGAGAAGAGTCCAAAGAAAATATTATTGTTTAAAGTTTCCAAATGCTTCGTCAAAACTAGGCTAATAACTTCTTTTTCCTCAAAATAGCCTATGCTCCCCTTGAACTAAGCCTCATCTGCATCATTTCCGACTTGCGGAGTACGTTTGTACGCACCCTCGTTTTTTTCCCTCCCTCTCTTAAAATTTCAACAGCCAAACCATCCGCCTTTGGCTACCCGTCCGACGACGAGGACCCCGACTACGATGAGGAGGAGTACTCTGAGGATGGCTATGAAGAGTGGGGTTGCGTGCTCCTACAGCCTCTTCGTCTGTGGAATATAAATAAAATAGATGGTGTATTAGACCCCGCTATGCTGTTGTACTATGTATTCTTTCCTATGAGCCGTTGGTTGTGTAATGTGTTGAACTAAGTTCCCCTCTATGTAATAAATTGTACGATGGTAATGTATCGTTTTCTGTTTAACTATGTGTACTATCCATGATCCTCAGGACTAGTATGTGAGTACACAGTTGGAATCCAATATTCCAAATCTAGTGCCAACACTACGTTCAAGACCGAAGTTTTCGAAACTGGACAATCTGGAGTGTTTGGAATTTCAACTTTTGGTCCTCTATGTTTCAATATTATAATTTTCCTTGGGTGTCCGGAGTATCTGATATCTTGCAAACCGAAATGTCTGAAAATCCATGATTGGAGGTTCTCTATTTGCTTCCCTAATATGATTTGATTTGCCCCAGAGTATATGGAGTTTGGACTGGAGTATCCGATATGTTGGAATCCGGAGTGACCGAAATTTCATGATTTTTAGGTCTTTGTCAGTTGGAATTAATTTATACCGAAGTATTTGGACTTTGGACTGGAGTATCCAGAGTGCGCAGAAACTAGTTCAACGGCTAGCTCACCCACTTCACCTATTTGATACCCCTCCCACCAACCAGCATGTGTGGACTTCACTGTCATCAATATTCAACCCTATCAAGCCCTTGAGCATTAAATCTTTTCCCCACCCCCATATCCCTTGATCCTAGCTTTGGGTAGGGTTTTAGAAGTAAGATTGAGTGCCTTAGTGAACTTTGCTTTATCCTTTCAGCACTCAATTTGTCCACAAGATCGTTCTTCGCCGGAATTTTTACTCTTGGAGGTTGAGAACTCAAGGAATCGAAGATTTGTGTGGTGTGCGAGGAAGTTTTGTGAAGGCTCGATTCCGCCTCCGGAAGGAAAGGAATTAAGGAGTGAACCCGAGGAGTCTTGGTGCAACCTCAATGAGAGAGGTTGAAGAAGAGCTAGACTTAAATGTGATCGAGCCTACATCAACGAAGACGTAGGATCCCCTTAAGGACCCAAACTTCGAGAACAAATCTTTGAGTCTCCATTTCACTTTTGGTTTCCATTTTCTCTCTCACTTTATTTATTTTTTATTCGTCTTTATACTTGGTGTTGGTTAGGACTCTCGTGTTGCTATTACTTGATCTTGTGGTGTGGATTCAGTTTTGGTGCAAGGGTAGCTCGGATTTGTAGATCAAGCTCAAGTTTCGACCCTAACTCTGTACGCAGGTCGGATTATATGGTGTTCAGGACCGGGGACTCCGGTATACCTCGGATTGTCAGGTGTGCGGACTGGACTATCCAGAGACAGCAGCTTCCATATTTAAAAGGGTTGAAAATTGATATCGCCTATTCAAACCCCACCCCACCTCTAGGTGACATTCCGATCCTTCAGAATCTAGAGGATAGAATGGTAATTGTAGTCTAACTTACCCTGTTTTCCTTTGGTCAGGTGGCCAAAGCAGGGCCTGTCTATCTTCTCCCCTCGGATGCCTCCCTTTCGCAGCCTGTGAACCAGGAGACAGAATAAACGCTTGTTCTATTCGCCTTTCCTTTGTCCCTGACTGTCATCGGAGTCTTCCTTTATCTTGTAGCGACAGTTGTTGGCTGCTTTTGGCAAGTCCGGAGCTACTTTTTTAATGAATTCCTTAGGCGGGAATCCCGAACTTACAGCCCAAAGGGCCATGATTGCTACACGAGTTGCCCAACAACTTCCTTCTCCGGTGCTTCGGCCTGGAGTTGCCTCAAGACACATGGTAATCCGAGAAAAACCTCACGCTGGGCTTCGACCTGAGGTGGTCTCTAGGATGTGTGGCGCTCTGGGAAGGATCCCATACGATACTTCGGCCAAGAGTGGCCTCCAGGACATGTGGCACTTCGGGAAGGACTGCACGCAAGGCTTCCACCCAAAGTGGTTTCCTAGACGGACCCAGCACAAGGACTCGGCCCTAAGTGGCCTTCAGGACATGTGCGCTGCAGGAAGGACCCCGCGCGAGGCTTCGGCTCGGGGTGGTCTCCAGGACGCATGACGATCAGGGAAGGACCTCGCGTGAGGCGATCCGGAGTGGTCTTTGGGAAGAACCTCACATGAGGTCTCGCCCAGAGTGGTATCCAGGACACGTGGTGCTCTCAGAAGGACCCCGCGCGAGGCTTCAGCTAGTGGTGGTCTCCGAGATGCGTTTCACTTCGAGATGGACCACGCGCAAGGCTTTGGCTCGGAGTGGTCTCCAGGGCGTGTGGTGCTCTGGGAAGGACCCCGCGTGAGATCTCAGCTCATAGTGGTCTTGGGACACGTGGTGCTTTGGGAAGGTGCAAGGTCTCAGCCGGGAGTGGTCTTCGGGACGTTACCATACGAGGTCTCTGCCCTGATTGCTCCCTAGGACATGTGGCGCTCTGAGGAGGACCTCGCACCAGGGGCTTTGGGACACATGGTGTGAGCATCTGGGGCATCTTCAGCACAAAGTCTTGTCGCCTAGAGCAGGGGGCCACCCCTGCAACAAATGTCTGAAGTAACCATTTAACAATTTCTAGATTTAAAACTTTGAAAAATCACATCTCCCACATTTTAACTTCAGATTGAATGGTTCAAATTTATAAATCCATGTAAATTACACTTTACTTGTTGTTCAAACATCTATGATTTTCTGTATTTTCTAATGTCTTCTCTTTCTCACGAGACATGATCGGTAAGATTAAATTTTAAATAAAATGTGCACCCAAAAATTTAAATTTCACTTTTAAATTTGACTGCACATATTTTTTGAATATATAGGAATTGTTCTTATGTTTTTGTGAAATTTATACTATTTTATGATTTTTCTATATTTTGCAACGTATTAGAAAGGCAAAGGCATAATTGCTTTTTTTAACGTTTGAGTGGCGTATGAGGGGAGTAAAAATACTCTCAAGTGGTGTGAGAGGGAAAGAGAATTCTTGATAGGAAATTTCATGTTTCTTCTGTGGCATACAGGAATTCTCTACGGTACTTGTTAGCTAGCGCGGCCCTGCTTCCGAGCGAGCGACGTCTAATTAATCTGTCAACACTTTTCAGCAGCATTCACTGCATGCACAATTGCACATACGTACAGTCCGAGTGGTACGTACTCCTCGTAGCTAGCAGCAGCACGTACAACTAGCTAATAAGCACCTGCAGCAACATGAAGCCTTGCACAGTTGCACGCAACGTACACATGCACGTACATACGTGCGTGCGTACCGACCGGCACCGGCAGGTCGGTGTTGCTGCACTGCACTGCACTACACTGCCCAGTGATCGAGCTAGCTAGTGCATGTCAGCATGAGCATGCTTCTCCGGCCCATCTGCCCGCGAACTAGCTACATGCACACGCCGACCATCTCGAGCGAATCGCGCCTGCTATCTCGGCTCGGTACACTACCAGAGATGTTCTTTGGTCTGGGTTGACAACCGGCTTTAGTCTCGATTAGCGATCGACGAAGCTTAGACGAAATTTAAGAGCTCTAAATTAACTGTCAAAAGGTTGACGTTGATATGCCAAGATAAGCCAAATTTGTGAGATGATTAAAGGTGACCTCGTGATGAAGTATAATTGAATCACTACTAGGAACGGGCCTTTTATCTCGGCACATCAATCCCGGTTAACTACAAACCCGGACTGATAGTGCCATCAGTCCCGGTTCATGGCTACTAGGCCAAAAGCAGGATTTTTTATCCATATTAGTCTCTGTTTATGTCACGAACCGGGATAGAAGAGTGCTTTGGGAGACGGATACATGTCAGCTGGCACGAACACAAATTAGTCCCGGTTTGTGTTACGCACCGAGACTGAAGGTAAGCTTTAGTCCCGGTTCGTGTTACGAACCGGAACTAAAGCCTCTTTCCAGAATACTTTAAAAGGAATGCATATCCTAGTCTAGTAAATACGAGTGGCTGGGTGGGTTGGTTAGAAGGGTGAGTGTGGAGTCCCGTGGTGGTAGGGGGTTTGAGTCTTGAGTTTGCCATATTTTTTAGATATTTTCTACACCGTGGTAACGTTTGTGTCCCGGTTGGGGAAACCGGGGCTAAAGGCCTGTGACCTTCGGTCTCTAGACGTTGTCCTGGTTTGGCAACCGGGACTAAAACCAATTGCCAACCGGGATTAAACGCCCTTTCCCTGGTAGTGAATTGGTCATCTTAATTTTCCCGCTGGGTTAAGATTTTGGGTGAGGTTATCAATTCGGTACCAAAGATCTCGAGTTTAAAAGGTATAGGAAAAAGTCTTCTTATCCCTTGAAATATTGACTCGGGCGCACATATAACCCTGACTTTAAAAACCATATATTGTACCCTTTGAAGGATTCAAACCGGTGCAAATAACCCCCGTAGGTGGTTTGAAGGGTGGTTTCACCACTTCACCTATCCACATGAGCAATTTTGCCACATAAGAGAGACAAAGAAGAGGGAGAGGGAGGGAGGAAGGAGAGAACAACATGTGGACCTGCGCTGAAATATTTTGAAAAAAAAAGAAAAGAAAAAGAAAAGCCACATGATATTTTGAAGAAAACAAAAAAAAAAAGAAAAGCCACATGGACATTTTATGTGGCAAAACTATCCATGTGAATAGGTGAAGTGGCAAAACCACCTTTAAAACCATCTGCGAGGATTATTTACATCGGTTTAAGTTCTTCAAGGGGTACGATACCTGGTTTTCGAAATCAGGGTTTTATGTGTGTCCGAATCAATACTTCAGAGAGTAAGTAGACTTTTTTCAACGGTGTAAGAAAAAAAAATATCACCAGCACCGATGGTTGCTCGTGTTCCATGTCTTGGCCTCTTCGAAGCTCCGGTGACTATTTGCGAAGCATGACTAGCCAATCAGCCGCACAAGAGAAGTTCATCTCGAATCTTACCTTACAAAAGATCCACGGTCACAAAGTCTGCAAGACTACTCGCAAGATTAAACTTTTGAGCGAAGAAGTCATTCGCGCAACTACGAAATCGTATGGCCCGCTCTATTCCACGTCTTAAAGACAGCTCCAGGGAGTGTTTCCAAATCCGCTGGTTAACCACGGTTAACTGTGTCTCCGTGGGATTCAGTTTGGTAAACTGTTGGTTTAGAGTTTAGGGGTTTGGTCAAAATTCGTTCAAATAAATTTTAATCGTAAAATATACATAAAATTTCTAAAAAAAAGCTATTAATCATTCTAAGCATTTTGACTTAAACAAAATTTAAAAATTCAAATTTTTAATGTATATTTTAAATGATTTTAGCAATTTTCATCGATTTTGACTTTTTTCTTAGAAACCTGGTTAATAGTGGAAAATCGTCGGTTAACCGACAAAAACCACGGCTAACCGCGAACAAAACCGGCGAACTGTAGTTTTGCATTTAGGATAAAAAAAACTGAAAACCATGGCTAAGCACAGTTAACAGCCTCCGCGTAGTATACGGCTCGGAGCTCCTCCGTGGTTTTGTAAACGTGAGGCATATTAAAATATTGTTTGTTTTAGCTTAAATTAAATTAAAAACTGTTATTTTGTATAAGCCAAATGATGTAATACTTTGTAGTTATTTTTATAGATTTTAAACAGTTTTTCATAGAATTCGTAAAATAATTTTTACACAATTTTTAAAACTCTTTAAAACGTATTTCGACTAACCACTACCTTTTAATATTAAAGTTTTCAGCAACCTAAAGCTCAAACAAACAAAGTTATATATAACTGACTTGTTTGTTTTCCCTTACGAATTCAAACTTTTTATATGAATCGCCCGGTGCAACCAGGTAGAACCGCTACCAGATATTCACAGTCCACATAATTAAACAAATCATAAATTAAGGAAGGGAGAGTGCCCTCACACGAGCTCTCCCCCCCTGCCGAAGGCGCGGTGCCACCATATATATGCACACGGCCTGGTATATTGAAATATTGTTTATTTTAGTTTAAATTAAATTAAATTAAAAATTATTATTTTTGTATAAGCCGGATGATGTTATACTTTGTAGTTATCTTAATAGGTTTTAAATAGTTCTTCTTACAGTTCGTAAAATAATTTTTACACAGTTTTTTAAACCCTTTAAAACGTATTTCGAGCGGTCACAACTTTTTCATATTAAAGTTTTCAGTAACTTTCGACTCAAACAAACAAAGCTATATATAACTGACTTGTTAATTTGTTTTTCCTTGTGAATTCAAACTTTTTCTATGAACCGCCCGGTGCAAACCGCTCCCGGATATTCACACTTCACATAATTAAACAAATCATAAAATTAAGGAGGAGGGGAGAGTGCCCTGACACGAGCTCTGCCCCCCTTGCCGGAGGCGCTCTCTCGCTGCCACCGTGCACAAGGCCGGGCCGGCCGGCCACCGGCCGGGACGTACGCGCGGAGGCCGGCCGTGTTTTTTCTTGTCGCGAATGATGAGCGCCGGAGACGGGAGGTGGGGGAGCGAGCGCCGGCGCCCCCACACGCCCCGGCGCAGGCAGCGGCGCAGTGGCCAGTGGCCAGTGGCAGGGCGGTAGCTAGCAGCCGCACCGGCCGGTGCTGACTGCTGACGACGGTGGCCGATCGGCCTAGCTAGCATGATAGCATCGATCGATCTAGACGCCGTCGTCGTCCCTGCGCCTGCGCGTACGTACGGCCGCGCGCGCGCTTCTTCTCTGCGGCCTGCATGCGGCCGCTGCCACCGGCAGCCCAGTGTGTCGACCACTCGCTCGCCTTGGGAGCCTCGCCGGCCGGCACCTGCGATGTTAGGCGAGCTAGGCCACCAGGGCGCAGGACGCAGGAGGCAGGCCGCCGGCGCGGGGTTACCTGTTAAGGCCTTCAGGTATCATCGGCCTAAGTTTAATTTAGACTTGATGCGATTTGATACTATTCAACCACTATTTATCTATATTTTTATCTTTTCTATTTTATTTGTTACAGTACTAGTACGGTCTAAGTTGATTCCCATTTGGTCAATCTAGTTCTAATTTAGGTTTGATCGATTTGACACTATTCATCTATGTGTACATGGCAAATAGTTATATTTGCATCGAGACCCACCAAACATTTTCAAGCATACCCTACCCTACCCCTCCCCTACGGCCATACCCCAAAAAAATATATACTGATATAAATTTCGATAACAAATAAATAAAAACCTACCAAAAAAATTCCGTACAGGTTAAACAAATTGTTCGAATTCAATTAAACGCAAAAAAACAAAAACTTACTAAAATTTAAAGAGAAGTAAAAAAATCATGGACATAAGTTAACCTAAAAAAACCAAGTAAATAAGTAAAACTTATGCACCAAATATTTATAAAATGTAAACAAAAAAAAACCTAATCTATGGGTCCCTAACAAAACAGAAAACCACGAAATCAGTTGTGCAAAAGATTAAAATGCCGTCGTCTGGGAAATAGAAACTACGCAACTCTATATGTGAAAAATTTATCCTCTCTTCTTTTTTTTTTTCCTCCGGTGCAAAGCAAGCGTGCGCCAAGGATGGCCCTGGAGCGTGCGGGCATTTGCATAGCCTACTTCTCGAATGGTCGCCGTGGAGGCAGATGGGGATCTATTCGCAGGGTCACAGCTTGTCTTTACTCGGCGGCCTGATTGTTTGACGGTTATGGCAGGTGGAGCAGCTACAGATATTATGGGCATTATTTTCCAGTGGGTTAGTTAGCTAGCTTGATTAGGGCATATTTTGAGGTCACGGGAGCTTCTTGTGAGCACCAAGAGTTTGTTAATGCATAAGGTTTATTGTGAACAAGCTGTACCCAACATTAGAGAATATAACAATATGGGGCTTTGGAAATGCTCGCGTTGCGGTTGAGAACATAGATATAAAGGTAATCAGATGTTTTTTTTGAAAAATAAATGGGGGGTTTTAAAAGGTGTAGGAACCGAGAACACAGGGAGATAAACCGTTAAGTGGGACAAGGTTGTTTTATCCCATTTCCTTTTCTGTTTCTTTTCCTGAAATGGTTTATATATAATGCGATGCTTTCTACTTAGTTTCTTAAGGAAACATTTTCTACTTACATTCGATGATGTCTATGGTCATCCTAGAGTATCACGGAGTATTTTCCTAAAATGAAAATGAAATAAAAGCAAGAATTGGACTACCACACACATTCTGCATCAATTGCCTGCCACATATATCCAAAAAAAAGTGTCGATTTGGTCTGTCAATTATGTCCGCTGGACCAAATTTGTCCTTCAACCCAAATACCGGACATATTAACCCTGAATTATCAAAACTGGACCAAATTGGTCGTATGATCGGTCATCAGGGTGGTTTTGAGGATTTTTCGCATATGCGGCAAGGATTTGCTTATGGGGCTACCACGTGCCGCCACATCCTCCCTCCACCTCACCCTCTCTCCGCCTAATCCCTCTCCCTCTCTCTCCATTCTCCCTCTTTCCATGTGGCCCCGATCTACGCTGGGTGAGAATGTAGAGGCGGCGGCACCCCATGGTGGCTCAGGCCCCTGGCCACCATGTTCGCCAGCGCACTTGCCGCCTTGAACTCACCACCGCTCTCCAACTCCCTCTGCCCTCCTCCTCCTTTCTCATTGCTCTACCACAAGCTCGCCCTTGCCCTTCTCCCTCCTCCTCTCCCACCACACTACTTCAAGCTCGTTGCACCAAGCTCACCACTACCCTCCCCCCTCTTCCTACCGAGCCACTGTGATGCCACTACTAACGTTGTGGGAGGAGACCGGCGTCAGGGTTAGGAGAGCAGAGCGGTGCCAAGGCTAGGAGGGGGCGATGCACAAGGTCTTGGCAATGGTTTGGAAGAAGTAGCCAGCAGGGGCGGCTAGCACCGTGACGACAAACTTCTAGCTAGCCCATGTCTTCCTCTACTATCCTACGCCAAGGGAGTGGACAGGACAAAGGGAGGAGAAAGATTAGAGAATAAAAGGGATGACACGTGTCCACCATATTAGCGAAACCATGTCACATCATCAAAACCTCTCTAAGATCGTCTCGTTGATCAGTCAAAGGATAGTCAAACCTAATTTTGATATTTGAAAGACTGGTTAAGTATGGCATATATGTTTATGGTCCAGCAAGCATACAACAAGGACCATTTTAGTTTTTTTTTCCTATATATCCATTGATCTCCACTACAATCTAGGGATGCAAATGGGTCAGCCCTAGGGCCACCTTTGACCCTCTCTAGTTCATTTGTTTGTACTAAAGGGCCAAAGGTGGCCCTAGGATCGACGCATTTGCATCCCTACTCCAATCCTCCTATTGTGATTCCTAGCTTTGCTTGCAATTGACAGGGCGGTAGCTAGCAGCCGCACCGGCCGGTGCTGACTGCTGACGACCGTGGCCGATCGGCCTAGCTAGCATGATAGCATCGATCGATCTAGACGCCGTCGTCGTCCCTGCGCCTGCGCGTACGTACGGCCGCGCGCGCGCTTCTTCTCTGCGGCCTGCATGCGGCCGCTGCCACCGGCTGCCCAGTGTGTCGACCACTCGCCCGCCTTGGGAGCCTCGCCGGCCGGCACCTGCGATGTTAGGCGAGCTAGGCCACCAGGGCGCAGGACGCAGGAGGCAGGCCGCCGGCGCGGGGTTACCTGCTAAGGCCTTCAGGTATCATCGGCCTAAGTTTAATTTAGACTTGATGCGATTTGATACTATTCAACCACTATTTATCTATATTTTTATCTTTTCTATTTTATTTGTTACAGTACTAGTACGGTCTAAGTTGATTCCCATTTGGTCAATCTAGTTCTAATTTAGGTTTGATCGATTTGACACTATTCATCTATGTGTATATGGCAAATAGTTATATTTGCATCGAGACCCACCAAACATTTTCAAGCATACCCTACCCTACCCCTCCCCTACGGCCCTACCCCAAAAAAATATATACTGATATAAATTTCGATAACAAATAAATAAAAACTTACCAAAAAAATTCCGTACAGGTTAAACAAATTGTCCGAATTCAATTAACCGCAAGAAAAACAAAAACTTACTAAAATTTAAAGAGAAGTAAAAAAATCCTGGACATAAGTACCTAAAAAAACCAAGAAAATAAGTAAAACTTACGCACCAAATATTTATACAATGTAAGCAAAAAAAAAACCTAATCTATGGGTCCCTAACAAAACAGAAAACCACGAAATCAGCTGTGCAAAAGAGTAAAATGCCGTCGTCTGGGAAATAGAAACTACGCAACTCTTTATGTGAAAAATTTATCCTCTTTTTTTTTCCCCCTCTGGTGCAAAGCAAGCGTGCGCCAAGGATGGCCCTGGAGCGTGCGGGCATTTGCATAGCCTACTTCTCGAATGGTCGCCGTGGAGGCAGTCAGGCAGATGGGGATCTACTTGCAGGGTCACAGCTCGTCTTTACTCGGCGGCCTGATTGTTTGACGGTTATGGCAGGTGGAGCAGCTACAGATACTATGGGCATTATTTTCCAGTGGGTTAGTTAGCTAGCTTGATTAGGGCATATTTTGAGGTCACGGGAGCTTCTTGTGAGCACCAAGAGTTTGTTAATGCATAAGGTTTATTGTGAACAAGTTGTACCCAACATTAGAGAATATAACAATATGGGGCTTTGGAAATGCTCACGTTGCGGTTGAGAACATTGATATAAAGGTAATCAGAGGTTTTTTTGAAAAATAGATGGGGGGTTTTAAAAGGTGTAGGAACAGAGAAGATAGGGAGATAAACCGTTAAGTGGGACAAGGTTGTTTTATCCCATTTCCTTTTCTGTTTCTTTTTCTGAACTGGTTTATATATAATGCAATGCTTTCTACTTAGTTTCTTAAAGAAACATTTTCTACTTACATTCGATGATGTCTATGGTCATCCTAGAGTATCACGGAGTATTTTCCTAAAATGAAAAGAAAATAAAACAAGAATTGGACTACCACTCACATTCTGCATCAATTGCTTGCCACATATATCCAAAAAAAAAGTGTCGATTTGGTCTGTCAATTATGTCCGCCGGACCAAATTTGTCCCTCAACCCAAATACCGGACATATTAACCCTCCATTATCAAAACTGGACCAAATTGGTCATATGATCGGTCAACAGGGTGGTTTTGAGGATTTTTCGCATATGCGACAAGGATTTGCTTATGGGGCTACCACGTGCCGCCACATCCTCCCTCCACCTCACCCTCTCTCCCTCTCTCCACCTAATCTCTCTCCCTCTCTCTTCATTCTCCCTCTTTCCATGTGGCCCCGATCCACGCTGGGGTGAGAATGTAGAGGCGGCGGCACCCCATGGTGGCTCAGGCCCCTGGCCACCACGTTCGCCACCGCGCTTGCCGCCTTGAACTCACCATCGCTCTCCAACTCCCTCTGCCCTCCTCCTCCTTTCTCATTGCTCTGCCACAAGCTCGCCCTTGCCCTTCTCCCTCCTCCTCTCCCACCACACTACCTCAAGCTCGTTGCACCAAGCTCACCACTACCATCCTCCCTCTTCCTACCAAGCCACCGTGATGCCACTACTAACGTTGTGGGAGGAGAGCGGCGTCAAGGCTAGGGGAGGAGGGCGGTGTCGAGGCTAGGAGGGGGCGATGCACAAGGTCTTGGCAACGGTTTGGAAGTAGCCAGCAGGGGCGGCTAGCACCGTGAGGACAAACTTCTTGCCAGCCCATGTCTTCCTCTACTAGAGGACAGAGGGAGGAGAAAGATTAGAGAATAAAAGGGATGACACGTGTCCACCATATTAACGAAACCATGTCACATCATCAAAACCTCTCTAAGACCATCTCGTTGATCAGTCAAAGGATAGTCAAACCTGATTTTGATATTTGAAAGACTAGTTAAGTATGGCATATATGTTTATGGTCCAACGAGCATACAACAAGGACCATTTTAATACTTTTTCCTATATATTCATTGATCTCCACTACTCCAATCTAGGGATGCAAATGCGTCGGCCCTAGGGCCACCTTTGGCCCTATTGTGATTCCTAGCTTTGCTTGCAATTGACATGATCATAAATGCCAATAAAGCCCACTAGCGTGCCACCACCTCTACCCTCCACTGTTACAATCTCCCCTCCCACGTATAGATCTAACTTGAGAAACAAATCGCCCAACGCAAACCTCCCGTCACCTAGCCACCATCTTCTTGCTCGATTCTAGTGGGTTGAATGGGATGGAGTCGGAAAACTAACAGGTAGTTTTTAATGCTTGAACAACTGCACATATGGGCTGGGTGACACTATGTAAAAATATATGTGTACATATGGTCCTCTTTGATTCATAGTTTGGTTTGGTTGAGTCGAAAGTTAAAAGCTGTTAAAAAGAGGCATGGAAATAATGCTAAAAATATATTACTTTTTTTTAGATTTTCAATAAAACCTTATAAAGCCCTAAAAACTATTAGAAAATGTTACACTAAAAGATATGTATAGAAATAACAAATTTTAGCTCAAGTAAACTACACTGTGAATAAAAAAAGGGCCTATATATGTGCATGACACACCATATAAGTAGGTATAATTTAATTTTTTACATAAATATTAATGTTTATGTTTTTTATGCCGATCAAACTTGAAATTAGCGCTATTATTTAACGATAAAAATTAAACATGACCTAAATTAGCATTAATAGTTACTAATTACCTACAAAAATAGTTAATTATTAATGATAATATCTAACTGCAACTAGTGTCTAAATAAAACTCCTTAGCACTCCCTTCATTCTAAAATAATAGTTGTTTTGCACCAAAATGTAGCTTTATCACTAAAAACTCTTACAGTTTAGTTGTAAAATGCAACTGAATTATAATATTAAGGAAGTTTTTGCCTAGATGAATCTATCTATATAATTATTAAGTGTTCAATCTAAATAGTATAAAAGTTTTTATGAACAAAATTTTAAAATTTTGACTTAACAAAAGTTTAAAAAGACTAGTATTTTAGAATGAGGTGAGTTCTTGCTATACATCACTGCATAATTACTCGAGATTAGCTAGCAGAGTTCGTTCAGCATCGTTGGGAAACACAAAAGAAAAATTTGCATGTGGGTCATGCAAATATTTTAGTATTATAAGTTTAAATATCCGACGTTAAATATCATTTATTAATTCAACAAAGTAGTTAATCTTTTTTCCTATGGCTTTTATACAACGAAGTATTTTTTAAGAAATTTTATAGAAATTTCTAAATCTGAACATCACTGCTGGTGTTATGTCAAGCGATAAAGACAACCCCAAGCCACGTCCCGAAACAACCGTCGTGAACCACCAATGTTGTTAAATATCCCGCCATCAATAGATAGGGTGTCATTAAGAATTTAATTAAGTTTATATATTTATTTGCTAGTGTACGACTTAAAAAAGCAAACGATTAGCCACAGGTCTTTTCTGTTAGTTTTTTTAATCTCGAGGACACTTCCAAGCTTCAAAAACAAATCAAATAAAGTAGGTCAAACTTGTAAACTGTTTGGAGGTCTTGAACAGCATACCAACAAATGAGACATCAGATCAGCTATAAAACAGAACCTAGAAAAACTAGTTTTGTATTTTGAGCGAGCTCTATTTTTCTGTTAGGGGGATGAACAAGGCCAGAGACAGGAGAAAGAGGAGCACTGATTCGTGGGGTCTGGATGCACCCCCCACCTGCTCCTCCATGTCACTCTCCACTCACCCGTGGGCCAAGACGAACTCACCACACGTGGCTCACCCCTAATGATACACGCACGATACCGCACGCCATGGGCCCGAGGAATGTCCCGTCAATTGCTACTTTACTCCCCCTTTGCCGCCCCATCACTCCTGATTATTCCAGGATCACAACCACTTCAAACAACAGGGTGGCACTGGCACGGCAAGGCATCTCAAATACTCCACTGTACCTATCCAAAGTTGCAAGCAAGAGGGGGAAGAGACGGATGGAAGGAACAGGGCGTCCTTTCCCTATTTATAGTTTTACTATATGATTATATCCACCACTTGGGAAAATACTATCGCACAGCATAGTATGCACAAAAGAAGCAAAGGCATGTCAATGGCCTGAGCCTCGGACACAGGGGCGGCTGCTCTGGCTCACTCCAATCGATCAGTCGCATTCGGATCACGCGCTGGGGAGATTCGCGCCTAACGCAGGCAGCATCAACCAGTTCACCTATCTAATCCCAGTGATTGCGATCCAGATTTCTGCGCGCAGAATCACGCGTATCGACAGAAAGTTGACAAGCACGGTGGGTACGAGAGAACATGGGAGCCGTATTCTCTGCGCACCATCCCCCGTACTTGCTGCTACTACCACCACCACCCGTACCAGATGAGACCACTATGAAACATTGGGGTTAAGTATTCGCGTACCGATATCAGTATTAAAGAGCGTGGATCTCGCAGTCTTTGAGCAGGTAATAGGTTGTACGACCGTACCAGACGAGGCGAATGCGCGATCTTGCCTTGCGATTGGTGCAGCAGCTGGACTGCAAATTAATACGAGTGCTCGTTCATTCTCCTCGGCATAAACGGACAAACAAGAGCCACCAGTGCAGTCCAGACAGTTTCTCTTTCACAGGGAGGGAACAGGAGATTTTCTTTGGATCTTGTACTTTCGCGATGTTCGATCACCTTCTGGTAAGCTCTGGATCTGTTAGCTTAAAGTGACCACTTAGTGTTTGATCCTATGAAAAGGAAAGAAGCTCAAAACCCTGATGCCCATCGGCATCTACAGCGAGTTAGTCCTAACCATCGAGAGAAAATTGGATGTAAAAAACCCTAAACCATGTATTGCATCGCGACCTGCATTAGCCTTGTGTGGGGTATGCTCAATGTAGCTATGCCTCTTCTGCAGTTCTTTCTCAAGAAGGCGTAGAAATAGTTGATCACTAGCTTCTTGACAAAGAACGATTCCTTTCGGGCCCTTATGTCACCATGTCCTAAAAGGTAAACCACGCCTGACTCCTTTGCCTTGTGGATGAAAGAGAGTTCATTGTCTAGGCTTCGCCTTCCGTCAAGTGCCTCATCAAGAGATCCATCAAATGATGTGCTTGATCCCAGGGTTGGGTTTTCAACATCTGCAGACTTGGCAAGAAGTGGAACACCAAGAGAATAGATGCTACCATCAGGACCAACGAGAACTCTTGATGAGGATGACGCAACCTCCCCTTCAGAGTCTGTGTCACCATTCTCATCACTCTCTAAGGAGCGTTCTTGGGCTTCTCGGCGTATGAATTTCTCAAGACTTTCTATGAGAAGCTGTTCAAATGCTTGGGGGTTCTCTTTGCGTACATCCTTGTAACCGTACCTGCAGCCATGAATAAATAAAATCATGCAACCCAATAATAAATGAACCAACATTCCAAAATATGTTCATAACTGATTATATAGCTATTCCTAAATAGAACATGAAAGATGATATACATGATATATTAATATAAAGCTACATGTAGGTTAAGAAAATGCTAGGCGCCAGCCTGACACAACATACAAGGTATCAATACATGCTTCTTGGGTGGATAGCAGAGACAGCAACATTTGCCATAAAGAAATAAAAGAAAAAGTTGTGAACCAAAAGAGGTGGGATCACTATAGTAAATAGGACTGACACAAATAGATACTAACAAACCTGAAGACTATAGGGAGATTCTGCAATCACAAAAAGGTTAAATAGCTTAAGACAAGAAAATGAACTCGTCAGGATAAGGTCTAGAGTTCTACAAGATAATTCAGACATGCAACTGCAATAACTAAACCACATGATGACAAAAAATTATTGAGGCATCACATGTAACTATACCAGTATCATATTCATAGTGGGCACAGCCAATGTAAAAGTGGCCAAAACAGCATGGAATTGAACACAACAAATTTCTAGAGAGCTACAAAGATACAAGCAAAACTTCACAGAATTCAAGCTAGTGCCTTGCGCTGTATACAAAATTACCTAGTATTATTAATTAAGAGTACATTTTTGCAACTAAATGATTGCAGACATCTTGATGGTGACCAAAGGGGGCAAAGAGCAAGAAATTTAACATAGCAAAGCTATTATTTGATGAGCAGAACTCTACCAACAGTATAGGCAAAGACCAGTGGACTCAAGTCAATGTGTACATACTAGCCATGGATATCCTAATGTCATCACTTAAAAGAAACACATTTTCAATGGCTACAGAAGGAATGCTAACTCAACATGCAAAAGCTTTAGGGGCCACTAGACTAAAGCACTCCCAGATGGGCACCAGCCTGCCCACACAATCACAACTGAAGCTGTTAGAGATACTACTAAAAGTGCCAGCTGTCAACTAGCAGATTCTGAATGCGAAGCAGGCATTACATGAAGCATGGACAGATAGTGATATTAGCATCAAAAGATGCATTGCATTTTATCTCAAGGTTTCAATGGTATGAAGCACAGCAAGTAACAGCCAGATTGATATAATGCTATACTGGAAGGACATTTTTGTTTTACAAAATCTTTTTGAAAAAATCATACCTAGCAATGCAGCGGAACATATGGTAGCTCTTCGGGCAGACCCGACGAAAGAGAAACCTTTCATTCTGAGGTACAACAGGAACTGGAACCCATTTGATGCAGACAAAAATGATCATTGAATGGATGGCTGGCATTGTGGAGAGGAAGTGACCAAATATTGCAGGAACCCCCCTCACCAATTCATTGTAGAGCAATCCAATACCAGGAGCTCTAACTGTACCCAGATTGCAGCCTAAGTCCATCATTAAATCTATTGAGAGTTTTTGCTTAACCTCAGTTTCATACTTCAATTTGGTTCCATAGTTCCATATGTACATTACCAAATACAGTACAGCAGCAAATACCAAAAGAACCCAACTTCCATCTGCTACACTGCCCAATACTGAAGAAAAGAAAAATAACTCCAACCCCAGGAAGAGGGTGAGAAAGCATAGAACTACAATGATGTTGATCTGCCATATCAGAAGCATTATGATGGTCACCAAGATAGTAGTCATCATCATAACCCCAAGTTCAGCTATGCCTGCAACCAATACCAACCATTAGAAAGATGATGTGGGCTGGTGGAAGTCATTTGAGTGAAGAAATGAGGCAACTTATCAGCAAATTCTTCATTTTAAAATCATGCTAAAACAAGAATGAAGTTTGAGTGGATGAAAGCAATCATACATACAGCAAGTCAGCCTCAGGGCTTGAATTATGCAGGATATTGCTTTGATTAATAGTAAGTTCATTTTTTTGAATTATTTTTCCCAACACAGGAAATAAACTGCACTCAATATAGTAAAGTTGTCAAGTGCCCTACACCAATATTTCTTGCGACCACATAGCAACCCTTCTATGATTGTCCTCTCTCATTTGGTCATCTACTGGATTCTTACAAAATGCCATTGAATAAATTCCAAATCTTAAATCTGTCAACTTCATTTCATGGATATACTTAACTAGCTTATCAGATTAATGCTTGATGCTAATATAATTTTAAGGGACATGATCATTTAGTCCAGTAATGATAATTAAATGAGACCTCAATTATCAAGAAGCAAAAATATAGCACAAAGAAACTGCATTAGTGGGCGCATATTATTACAGAATAGACCAGTAAAGAAAGTTGAATGTGAAAAAGATATGAAACATAGTTTGCATAAACAAAATGGATCTCTACAAGTATATTGTACTTTTATATGGATTGACACACGCACCATATGCATTGCCGATCTCATTGATGCTCCCAAATATTGCAACAAATGCAACACATGAAACCAGCAAAAACCAGTTCATCACTGGAATGTATATTTGACCGATGAACTTTCTAGAAGTGTGAATAATCTTCAGGCGGGGAAAACAGCCAAGAGCTGTGGCCTGCTTAATGATTGAAAATATAGCAGTTGTCATTGCACGACTAGCAATTAGTGCTGCCAGGGTAGCTATAAATACCACTGGCCAAAACGCCTGATCTGCAACATGGAACAAACAAAATTATCATAAAGAGATCAACAAGTAAATCAAGCTCAATTTTGCTATAATAAAAATTATGAATAAATTACACTTTGGACCAAGCAACTTGTATGAAGTTTCACCTTGCATCAGGTTTAACCAATACTTTACTTTGCTCCACCCTAACCAATTTTGCACTATGCATAGCACTTGGGGCTCAAACCCGGCTTGTTCCAGACAGGTCAGGACCACGCAAGATACATATGCTGGATGCCTGGATTAGTTTCGATCAATGAGATGATGCACTAATCATGTCAGATTTGAAGGGGTATAAGAGTGGATCAATCCAAAGGCACTATGCTCTCAAAATAAATATATCCAAAGGGAGTCTGACAATAACTGTGTCTGAACATCCCCGACTGGAAGTGGCAGCACGCTGCACAAGGCTGGCAAAAGGTGGTGAAATAGGGGACACAAGTGTAACAGACACTCCAGCTGTAACTTGGGTGTGAACGGCGAGCAATTTTGAAACCATAATCCCAGAATCAACAAAATGAAACTAAACCCCTCGATTGTGACTGATCTGTCAGGTGCAAGCCAAAGTGCGCCTTGCTAATGCAAAATGAAACAATACTTTGGTTAGGAAATTGGCGGTATGCCACCTTAAATCAACAAAATGGAACTAAACCCCTCAATTGTGATTGATCTGTCAGGCACAAGCCAAAATGCGCCCTTGCTAATGCAAAATGAAACAATACAGGTTAGGAAATTGGCGGTATGTCCCAGTGGCGGTATGTCCCAGTGTTTGTTTTTACCAGTGGTTGTTATGCTATGTCCCACCGACAAATTGAGATTTTGTTGTATGCTATTGCAAATTCAGGACATGTGGCCCTACGATAAGGCATACTTCCATTGGTAAAAAAAATAAAAATAAACAACAAAAAATTCAAATGAGGTGCCAAATAGAAGTTCATTCAGCTCATCAAATTGTCAAATCCACAATGCAACATTTGCAATGCCCAAAACAAACAACTTTTTAAAAAATCAAAACAAATCAGAAAAAATACGAAAAATGCTATAGGTGCAAAATACACATCTATTTAGCACATCAACTTTTGAACCAGACAATTAAACATTTGAAAAACCAAGTTCACATGAATTTTTAGAATAATGCATTCATTCGAATTTGGTAGTTCAAATGTCAAACCGTTTGGTTCACAATTCATTATGCCGATTACAATTGTATTTGACACCTCTATATTTGTTATGAATTGTTTTAGATTTAATTTTGACCCGTTCTTTTTAGTATTTCAAATGTTGGATTTTGGATTTCATAATTTGAGAAGCTGAATACACTTGCATTTTGTAACGTGATTGTTTTCTGATTTTTCTACTTTTTTGTTTTGAATTTTTTACCAGTGGAAGTATATTAAAGTGGCACGACATATATACTGAATTTGCGGTAGCATACAACAAAACCTTGATTTGTGGTGGTAAATAGCATAGCCACCACTTCTACAATTGCATACAACCAATTTCCCCTTTTGGTTAAGAAGGTGCAAAGCGAAAGAAACCTTGTGCAACATGAAACACCACACAAGTTACCTGGTCCAAAGTGCAATTTACTCGGATGATTTTATCGTATGTGAAATACAACATAGCAATCAACAAATACGATTTGAAAGAGGTTTATAAACAAGCCAGGTTGGCTTACTTGGGACAGACAAAAAGAAGACCTGCTGATTTTCAGTTAAGTTTTCCATAAGAAATGCAGCTTGCCCTAGGTATCCCAGTAGAAGGCATGGAAGAACAAGGAACATAAATGTAAGCTGCAACACATGATGATAGCAAGTTATCAACTAATTGTACTGGAAGTGCAACAATGAAGCCCTACTAAACAATAGAAAAAACTACCTGGACAGATCTAACCGAGAAGTAGCATAAATCAGCAAACATTGCCTCAGATCCTGTAAAAATTATTCTCATTAACATATGTATAGTACAATAAAAAAAATTGCACTGATCTGTTACTTTATATATAAGAATAAAAGGATGTCAGTTAAGTAATACTGCAGCTGCACTAGGTCTAGGTTTACTTATGACTTCTACATTCTCCCATTTGGCTCTCCGTACTGGTCCTCGAACTGTGGAATTGAAATTCAACTCTAAGGATGCAGTTGTTTGACTGTAATCTAGAATTGAATGATGATTCCAAAGAATTGAAAAAGGCATGAGAGAACTATAAGCAATTCTTGACTTAGCCCTGTTATTTATCTGGAATTGACTATGCAGAATGAAGTACAATTTGGTATTGGAATTTCAACCTCCACCATAATTTTTCATGAAATCGATTGAAATTTGTTTGAGATGATTTAGTCTTCAGAAAAACCAATTTGGTCACATAATGAGACTAGATGTATAGTGACTCCCACAACCTCATAGAAAATAATTTCATAAAAGTTTGGTATTTGTAATTCAAACCTCGTGTTCAGTGTTCACATCATAAAAATTCTACAAAATAGACAGAAATTTGTAGGAGATAATTTAGAATGTAGAGAAGTTAATTTGTGTATATACTATATAGGCAAACTAGGTGCACAGGTGGGCCCCACAACCATGTAGAATTCTAAGTGATACCCAAACATAAAATATAAATTTTAAGCTGTCCTCAATCAAATTCAATTTCGACTAGAATAGGATTTGAAAGCCAATTGAATGAAAAAAATTCAATTCTAGACAAACAAACATGGTGAAAAGAGAAACAAAAGATGATTCAGGGTATTGCTGTTTAATTGATTGTGTAGCTCAGACCAAAAAAAAACAAGATGCGCTTGAAGCACACACATTATTAGAGAAATTATTCGAAGTGTATATCACAAATAACATTAACAATAGTGTTAAAAACACATACCTGTTGCACATAAAAGGCAGCCTCCTAGAGACATCCAAGCTTGAGTTGGGTTCCTTTTAAAATAATAGTAGATGTATATAGGATTAAATGCTCCCAATACCTCTGAACCATATGTCATGAGGTTATAAATTCCAATCCCACAAAGGCAGCAAAACCATATGAACAAGGCAGGTCCAACAGCAAGCCCCACTTTGCTTGTTCCAAACCGTTGCAGACTGAACAGGACAATAAGAAATGCAACAGTTATCATGACCACTTCACCTGCCAAAAATTCACAACAACTATGAGCCTTGTGCAATTACTATGAGCCTTGTGCACTTCTAAACAGTACGACATTAATTATCAACCTGAATCAATTAATATTAAAGATCAATAAAACAAGATTTGGAGATCACCTTCATTAACACTAGATATCCCAACCTTTAAGCCATTGACAGCAGACATCACTGCAGATATTACAAAGAGAAAAGAACGATATTAGCCTTCTTGGAGAGAACTGGTTTAACATATAATCGGTAAGTGCAAATGAGCAGATGTTGGTGAAGAGGAATGCAATGAACAGTGCAACAGAAACATATGAACCTGACATTGCTGGTGTGACAACACCGTCCGCTATAACCATAGAAGTACCAAAAAGAACAAGCATCAAAAGCAGCCTCTTTAGCATAGATGAAGTCTCAAGATGTTCCTTGATCTTCAAAGACCTCTCAAGTTCTACTGAAGGCACCTTGAGTTGGAAACTTGATATACGGGAGTCAGAGGGTAATTGGTTAGGAAGCAGGCTAGCTTTTGCATTCCTGCATATTAGTGAGTATAAAGCAAATGTCCCTCCTGCCAATTATAAAGAACAATCACTATTAAATATAATATTTACAGAAAAGTATTTGTGATCTAATCTACTCCCAGTGGTCTGCTAATAGTATATAGAGTAATACCTTCTCCATCATCATTCCCCCATAAAACAATCAGAGTATACTTCAGCAATGGTATCAGAATTAGCGTGTATATTACAAGTGAGAGTGCTCCGAGCACATCCTCCTTTGAAGCAATAGGGTACTTGTTGAACATTATATCAAAAGTATACAATGGGCTGGTACCAACATCCCCAAAGACCACACCTAGTGTCTGAAGAGTCAGCACAATACTCCTGCCTAAGGTAAATTCCTGAAATAAAATGCAGGACCAAAATATCAGCATAGTCACTCATGCTTATAAGATGAAACTGGTACCCAATTTTGCAGGCAATGGCATTCTATGCACACATGACATTTGAATGCAGAATGTAGCAGCTGGAGCAGCAATTTTCAATGAAAGTTGATTCTTAAATTTATCATGACACGGAAAATTAAAAAATATTAATTAGGGAACATAGTAGAGACTGCTAACTATTACTTAACTCGAGCCACAAAAGCAATGCTTTAGACATTGGCATGGTCTCTAAAACATAACTCTAGCCACAAATTTCTATTGTAACATATTTGTTAAACCTAATAAAAGTACGGTATTCAAAGAACTTTTCAGTTCACATGTCGAATATAGATTTTTATAAAGATGTTGCCCATGAAAAGTAAAACTATGCACACTAGGACATTACTTATTTTTTTTCCTAGAGGGAGTAATGTAAAAATACTTATACGGCCAAGAGGACAGTTTGTAGATGCACTCTTTAACCTTCTTGGCTGACTTCAGTGAATTATATGGCTTGCAAGTTTAAGCTGCTCATCATTTTTATTGTGAATCCTAATATCCAAATAATTACACTTAGCAAATACTTGCAACAACTGAAATGCTCCCATGGCTCACATGACCACTATCAAGACTCTTTTTGTTGTAGCCTTTGTCCATACGTGGCTCATCTATCATGTTGATGTTCAAAATGCTTTTCCTAATGGAGAATTGCATGAAGAGGTTTTCATGCGGCCTCCACCAAGCCATTTTGTTTGTGACGGCATGGTTCTTCACCGTCGTAGTTCTTTATATGGGGTTAAACAAGCTTCCCGAGCCTGATTTCATTGCTTAAAGTGGTCACTGCTGGTGGCTTTTTTGTTAACAATCATGATTCTGCGTTGTTTGTTCACACCTCTTCCATGGGTGCACTCTTCTCCTCATGACATGATCATTATTGGTGATTACTCTCATATCATTTGATTTTGTCAAGGCTCGTCTCAATGAGCAGTTTCGCATGTCTTATTTTGGTCCCACTTGTTATTTCTTCGGATTGAGGTTACATCTACGTCGCAGGGTATCTTGTCTCAAGAGAAATACTTGATCGGGCTTCTCTTACTGATGATTGCACGGCTGAGACTCCAATGGAGCTTAGTCTTTAGCTTTTGTCCACCGATGGGGAACCTCCCTCAGATCCTACTCGGTATCGTCACCTCGTTGGTAGTCTTGTCTACCTTGGTGTCACCCGTCCAAATATCTCTTATTTTGTTCATATTTTAAGTCAGTTCGTCTCTCCTCCTACCTAGCTCCATTATAGTCATTTCCTTCGTGTCTTGAGCTACTTGTGTGGCACTCTCTCTCGTCTTCTTTTCTTTCCTCGCTCCAACACTTTACACCTTCATGCTTACTCTGACGCTGCCTGGACTAGGGATCCTTCTCTGTTTAATGTGCTTTTGGTGATTCTCTCATTGCTTGGAAGACTAAAAAGCAGAAGGTTGTTTCTCGTTCGAGTTCAGAGGCTCAGTTGCATGCTACGGCTCTTTTGACGACACAAGTTACCTAGCTGCGTTGTTTACTTACGGATTTTGGTATTTTTGTTTCTACACCGACTCCTCATTTATCTGACAGTACAAGAGCTATTGGTATTGCTTGGGATTTAGTGAAGCATGAGCTCACCAAGCATGTTGGTGTTGATGCTTCTTATATGCGATCGCAAGTTAAAGGGCAGGTTGTGGCTCAACAATATGTGCCTTCAGCAGATCAGTTGACAGATTTTTTCACAAAAAGCACAGACTCGATAGCACCATTATTTTTTCTCTCCAAACTCAGTGTTGTTCATCCACCATAAGTTTGAGGGGGGGTGTTAGATATGTATGGTTATTATGTATATATAGCGGCCCTTGGCCTCGTATCAATACACAAGTATTATTCCTAACAAGCTGAAAGTCTGAGTGAATCATCAAAATAATGCTTTGGTATTCTGTGTAATTTCCAGAGTAGAGGCATGTGGCATGCCTTGAGATGAGGTAACCATAAGGTCCCTTGGCATCAACATAGTCATTCTAGCTCCAGTATTATAGTGTTAGCTTACAGGGTGAGGAGGTCCTTCAATGCTATCCAGTATCCACAATGTCAAGTAAAATTATTGCTCTTTGTAATCTGTGAGGAATTAAGCTCACAGTGGTCCTTGTAATCAATTACCAACCATTTCCTATGAACTCAAAACAAAATTTATAGCCATTTGGTAGTCCGCCTATGCTAGCTATGACCAATTGTTCAAGAATTGAATATCTACGAGAGAACAACAAGATGAAAATAAAAACATTCATGTAAAGAAATGTGTCTCCAAAATATAAAACTAAGAGCAAGAATTGAACAAAGACATATGCTGTTCACAACCAGCCAAATTGCCCACGTAATTATGCAATCAGATGCTATAATACATATACTTATATTTGAAAATAAAGTTATGTTTGTTATACCACTAACATATTTTGATTGAAATTATAGCTGTATATCCTCAAAGATACTACAATACATACTTTTCTATTTTAAAACACAGATATCCTCAAAGATACTACAATACATACGTTTCTATTTTAAAACACAGTTGTATTTGTTATACAACTCTAATATTTAAGATTGAAAACTCTAGCTTTACATGCTCAAAGATACTGCAATAGATATGTTTATATTTTAAAACACAGTTGTATTCATCTATGTGACTCCCGTACTTATGATTGAAACCTAAGTTATACAACTAATCTACACCGTGATAATTGGGTCAACTAAACCTTTCTCTTGGTCATAAATAGTGCCCTTCAGTTTTTCAAAAATGAAAGGTAAAAGCCTGATCTGTACAGGAAGGTCTACATATGGTGGTTTGAGATCATTCAGAACACCAAAACAAGTGGTCTCTTTCTTCTCAAGCCACAAGTGACAATTTTCTTCAATTTATGGGTTAACGCAAGAGTTTATAACCTTTGGAGCAAAGGGCATGCCTTACTTCCATCAGTTAATTGTATTTTTATAGATATCACAGGGAAAGGAACGCTGAAATATCTCAAACACCAGACATGCATCCTGCAATTATTATACATTAACTGCTCACGTCAAAAAGAAACACCATACATGTCAAGAAGTTGAGCCTTATATCTGTTGCACCAGTATCAAGTATTAACAAAATGTTGAGTGGGACAGTTGTTACAGTTTTAAAGCATCTCATAGGATCCCCTCACCTCCCAAAGTTGTTGTGAGGCCTGTGAGTGCCATAATCCATAACCCCCTATCCATCCCCTCTCCCTCCAAAGTCACCATTGCCTCCTTAAGCCTTCCCTCTCCCTCATCACCCTCCTCATGCGAATGAGCGGAGCAGCTTCAGCTCGCACGGGCAGTACACGGAGGCACCCATTGATGCAGCCTGAGCAGTGGGCGTGGCATTGGACATGGCATCGCCTGCGGATGTAGGCTGGGCATGGCTTAGGCATTAAGCTTGGACACAGTGGTGGTGGCGCTCACAGACTTGGGCTGCGCGCAGCCTGTGAAATGCCTATGTAGGGAAGAACAGGCAAGGCCAAACACCGCATGAAAAATTAATTGTGTTAAAAAATCGTTTAATAGGCTTTAGACATACTGATACTTTTTATTTTAGAAAAACTGATTTTGATTTTTTTTAAAATATGGATTGGTTTGAAACCATGGATTCTTTCTCAAACCGCAATGGCATGACTGAATTTCGTTAGATTTTAAACCTTGGTCGCAACATACAGCATGCCTCTGCAAGAAAACAAGGGACCCACGCCCTAAGCAATACATCAACCATCAAACATACATGAATCAACCTAGCTTAGGAACCTAAACAAGTGCATCAACTTTGCGGACACAAGCAACAGACAGACACTTTACACGGACATGAGCGCCAAATCTACACAGCAATACCAATAACCTTCATTGTTGCACTGGCTCATCTCAGTTGTCTGAAATACGCTGCAAACGACTCGCGCCTCTCATGATCGTCGGATAAGACCCCGTCAGCCCCACGCCACAAGGACGTACAAGCAATAGCGTGAAGGAAGCAAATACCACCCAACACGAGACATTGCTCGAACAGGCGCACGGAGGCAACATCACAAACACCTCGGCCGCAGGTGGTGTCACACGCAGCCTCGCATCGGCAGCACCGCAAAAACCTAGCGCGCACCGAAACCTAAGCCGGATTAACCAACGCGGAGGGGGCAGGGGCACGCTGACCTGGTGGCGGTACAGGCCGGGGACATCGAGCGCCTCGACGTCGAAGGAGTCGGCGCGCGGGCCCGTGCGCACGAGGCGCTGGCGCAGCAGCGCGTCCTCCTCGCCCTCGTCGGCATCCGAGCAGCCGCCGCGGGAGCCCGAGGCGGCCGCAGGGGTGTCGGCGCCGCCGCCGTCGTCGGAGCTCTCGATCCCGTCCTCATCGTCGGCGCCGCCGGGGACCACCCACCGCATCTCCGCGGACTCCGCCTTCGGCAGCCTCCCGCCGCCGCCGCTCCCGGTCTCCATTCGGATCGAGGCGGAGAGGCGCGCGCGTCGTGGGGTTCTCTGCCGGTGTGGGCGATACGCAGAGGCGCGTGGGTTCTCGTTCGGGAAAGGGCAAGGGGGACGGACGAGCAGAGTGAAGAGAAGAAACGGAACCGCCGTTGTTTACTTGTAGGACTAGGACGTAGGATACAGCCAGCCATACAGCTAAACTACATCTGTATTTATTTATCTTATTTCTTTCCTGTTCTAACTTCTAAACTCGGAGTATTATTTTTCATGCTTCAATGTAACGTAAAATTAACAAGTAATAATACGACGATGGAAGCATATCATATATCCATCTATTATATCTATATCTATATATACACTTGTAGCCCTTAAAGCCTCTATATTCAGTTAGGTTCACACCCTCTTCTTTTTTACATTCCTAACACATTATGTGAAATTAATGAGTTCGCCCACATCATCTTTAAGTCGTGTGTAATTGCGCACACAGAACCAATCTATCCATTCAAATATATCAAGATAGTTTTAAATGAGAACCTCTCTTTTTTTCTAAATTACATCAAACAGCTCTTGCTATGCCTTTTGCATTTATGCCCTCGTGGCTTTTGGTCCTCAGCCCACCCTCCTCAGACATGATACACCCTTTCTTTCAGACAAAACCATACGCTATCCGCGCTTGCTGCCTCGATCACACAACAAGCCATTCCTCTGTTTCCTCTCTAGGCAAACTATGGGGTGCTACCTCAACTTTAGAAATTAGAACATGGGATCCAACACACGTGGAACTTTTTTCATCCAACCCCTTCTAATATTTTTTATAACCCCGTGTAGAGGCGATGTTTGAGGATAGTCGGTATTGGAGCAGGAGCTAGAAGGGAGCAACTAGGGTTACCTGTGAGCTTGCCCGTGATGTATCAATTGATCTAATTAGGCTGAGGGGGAAATAGTGGTAATTAGATTGGATCACCAGATCGAGAGCAACCTACGGTAGAAGCCCTTGGGCTATAACCATATAAAATATTTAAATAACTAAATTTTTTATAGAGCAGGACCAACACATATTAGTTGGCTTGCATCCCAAATTCTAAAAAAAACTCGACTAGTACCTAAATCTGACCCGATTCATAACCCGTGTTGCCCATGGGATCTACCCGACCAACCCAATATTTCATGCCTCCTGGTTCGCTGCTCCGCCTCCGCTCATAGACATGCGTGCGAGCACGGCAGGCTGGCGTCTAGCCACCGCTCCCCTCTCTAGATTGCTACACCGCCTTCTCTTGCGGTTATCTCCTTCCCTAGCTCTGCCTCATCTCCCTTCATCCCTCTCCCTTTGGTACATTTCCCCGATTTTGCGAGTTTAGATTTGATCCAAATATATTCGATCTAATGGTTTGTTTTTAAAAAAATATCCTCGATAACATCATTTTTAAGAAACATTAGTATTATTTTTAGGATTTTGCTTGTGAATTTCCTCTAATTTTGAACTTGAAACCCTACATTGTTGATGATACTTGGCATCCGGGGGAGCCCGCACAGCTACCCTCCCTGCCCGGGCGGTGGATTTGGCGCCACTGATCTCGATCATATTAGTTTTAAAATTTAGAGACTTTTTCTTGAGTTTTTATATTTAAAGATTCTCTCACCCTGATCTTATATACTATATCATACAAAAACAAAGACTATGCCATAGAGAGAAAAGTTATAAGATATAAATAGTGATTTAGGAGAAAAGACATAGAAAACGAAATCAAATATGAATGTTAGAGCGAGCCGATTCGTCCGCCTTTATATATAGCCTTCGCGCCTCCCGAAAGCTAGCTGGCTGGTGGCCGGCGTGGCGCCCTGGCCGGCGTGGGCGCCGGCCGGGGATCGCAGGAGGACGGTCGCAGTCACTGGCCGCGACGGCGACCGTGACAACACGGCCGGTGGCAGACGACGAGCAGCTGCTGAGCCACGCCGACTCGGAATCGGTCGGCGGCAATACGACAGATCGAGTCGGATGCGGGCGCATACGGATACGGCTATAAAATACGCAGCCCCGCAGAAGCCACTCGCGTCGCGCGCGTCCCGCTCCCTCTCGCTGCGCCGATCATGGCGAGAGAAGGGGCAGAAGCGACGGCGGCGGCGGCTGCGACGACGACACCGCCGGCGGGAAACCTCGTCGTCGCCGGCGGCGTTTCCGGCGGCCGGCCTCTCCCGGCGTTCGGCCCGGGAATCATCGACCCGTCCGACCGCCGCTACAGGTGGTGGCAGGCGTTCCTGGTGGCGCTGGTGCTGTACTCGGCGTGGGCGGCGCCGTTCGAGCTCGCGCTGGGGAAGGCGGCGGCCTCCGGCGCGCTCCTCTTCGTGGACCTCGCCGTCGACGCCTTCTTCGCCGCCGACATCGCCGTGTCCTTCTTCGTGGTGTACCGCGACCGGTCGACCCACCTCTTCGTCGACGACCACCGGAAGATCGCCGTGAGGAACCTCGCGCGGCCGTGCTTCATGATGGACGTCGCCTCCACTCTCCCGCTGCAGACCATCTATAGCCTGATGACCGGCAGTAGCACCGGGCTCTGTGGGCTCCTCGTCCTTCTCCGGATGTGGCGGCTGCGGCGCATCAGCAAAGCTTTTGCGAGGTACTGGCGTACTGCACGTTTTTGTTGCTGGAATCGAATAATATGTAGCATACATAACCCTAATTTTAGACACAAGAAAGATAAAAGAGTAGCTGATCATCTAGCTAGATGTTTATTTATTCATGGCCAAAAATGCTAAATCACAAGCATGCATGTGTGATCTTTGCAGACTAGAGAAGGACATCAGGGTCAGCTACTTCTGGACCAGGATCATCAAGCTCATTTGGGTAAGAATTAACATGCAACCGCTTACACCATTTCGATCTCCTGTAGTTTCTAGAGTATATGCTTAGTTGCCTAATTACCTTGTGCTCATGTCTCAATGCATGCATGTGAATGCAGGTGACGCTATTCGCTCTCCACTGCGCGGCGTGCATCTACCTGTGGATGGCGTTCAACTACAGGGTGGAGGAGCAGACGTGGATCGGCAGCCAAGTGCACGACTTCAAAGACCGCAGCGTCTGGCTCGTGTACACGTACGCGGTGTACTGGGCCATCACCACGCTCACCACGGTCGGCTACGGCGACCTGCACGCCGCCAACATCAACGAGATGGCCTTCACCATCTTCTTCATGCTCTTCAACATCGGCCTCACCTCCTACATCATCGGCAACATAACCAACCTCATCGTCCACGCTACCACCACTACGTTCAAAATGGTACGTACATACCTAGATTTCGGCTGATTTCATGAGCTCTAGCGTATCGTGATCAAGATGTGTGTACGTGATTCATATTTAAAACTTAGCACACGGTTAATTTGTTCTTAAACCGAATTAATTGATTTACTTTCTTGCAGAGGGACATGGTGAGCCGGGTGGTGATGTTCAGCAGCATGAACCGGCTGCCGGAGGGGATGAAAGAGCAGATCATGGCAAATGTGCAGCTCAAATTTGAGACAGCGGAGCAGCTGCAGCAGGAGGTGCTCTCTGAGCTGCCCAAGGCCTTGAGGACGAGCATCTCCCAGCACATGTTCAAACCCAAGATCGAGGGCTCATACCTCTTCCAAGGAGTCTCCAACAACTTCATCCTGCACCTGGTAATTTACTACTCCCAAACATGATATGCCAGTATTAGCAAACAGCTCTTAAATCTAAATAACTTGAAATATGTATGTTTTCAGGTTTCAGAGATGAAGACCGAATATTTCCCTCCGAAGGTGAACATTGTCCTGCAAAGCGAGACCCCAACAGATTGTTATATTGTTGTCTCCGGCCAACTGGTAATTGTCTTGTATTACTCGTCAATCTTATACTCGTAATTTTCATAACTGCTCTGTGTTCTTGCTCTGACAATCTTCCTTTCCTCTGTTTATACCAGGATGCCCTGACAAAATGCGAGGACGGCACAGAGAAGGTAAACATCAAACCCTCTGAATTCACATAACTAAGTGGCTGTGGTTTCTTATTTAGTGTATCACTCACCAATATCACACTGTCACAAACATTACCAATGTTTTAATTTGCTCTTCTTATCCGGGCCTCTGTACATTCCTGATCAAAAACTCATTGTGTTCTTCCAGCTTGTGACGAGCATCGGCCCACAAGGCATGGCCGGGGAGGTCGGGGTGATGCTGGACATCCCTCAACCATTCACCATCCGCAGCAGGAGGCTCACCGAGGTGGTCCGCGTAAGCCGAGGCCACATACTGCAGGCAGTCCAGCAAAACACCGCCGATGCTGACAAGATAGCATCCAATTTCGTCAAGGTACGCTCCATCTCGCAAAACAGTTCGTTACTCAGGAAAGATTCTTGCTGCTACTCTCTCTCACACAATTTGGCGACACTTTTGACCTTTTTTTTCTTCTGACAGTGCCTCGAATCTCTGAAGATACAAGCAGACAAAGTGACGATTCTTGGGGGCCTCCTGTCCAGCACAAACCTTCTTCAGAACGGAGACGAGTTGGCTCCAAGCTGTGCTGCTGAGAAGGCGCTGCAGCATAGAGAGTCCTTGAGAGTCGTCATCCATGAGCAGCTTCACCAGGATGAGACTAATGGATCGAGGAGGGCAGGGAAGCTCATCCTGCTTCCTGCTACGCTGCAAGAACTGATCAAGATAGGAGGTAAGGGAACCTGCCTTTCCTAGTAGGGATTGGATTTTGTCTCCTGAGAGTAGCATGGTGACATCTAACATCCTTGTGTTTTTGTGGAATTATCGTTGCAGAAGACAAGTTCGGGAGGACGGCCACAACTGTCCTCACCGCGGAGGGCGCCGAGGTAGATGACATCCGTGCGGTTAGAGACGGAGATCATTTGTTCTTCAGCTGTTAGGAAATTGCAGTAATGTAGTGTGTGTATGTACGTGTACGTCTTGTGCTGGTTTTGATGTGCCATTCTTTTGTAATGCTCTCAATATTTACGAGAGATGAATGCAATAATTTTTTTTGTAGTGTAATCAGAAAAAGCGACATGTTGGTCTTATGTCCTAGGACAAAATTGGGTAAGGCTAGTCCCTGACATTTCTATGGCCGTGTTCGGTAGCCCGTTTAGTTTTAGTCTAGTTTTTGTTGGAAAAATTTGACCACTTTTGAAAGTGGTTTAAAAAGCTAAATAAATTATGAAAAAAATATTTTTGAGATCTTTGAGAAAAACCCTACAAAGTTATAAAAAAATTATTTCCAAAAAATAAAATGAATGATGTATATAAAAATAACAAAAGTTGCAATCTCAACAAAAACTAAACTAGAACAAGGTATCAAAGAGGGCCTATATCATGTCGATTTGGTCATTTGATTGGTCAAATCTAGATTGTGTATAGTTTGCTAGTTTTAGATGAAGCAGCAGTCCATTGGCCGTATAAGGCAATGTGGACGTGCAAACGATATGACGGTGTGATGCAATCAGGGCCCGCTCTGGGCCTAGGCGGGAGGGGCGACCGCCTAGGGCCCAGGCCGGAGGGGGCCCACTACCTACCCAGGTATACAGCCATCAGCCATGCAGGGCTCCAGCCTCCAGGCGCACGTCCGCAGGTGCCACGCCCACGGCCCACGCATGACGCAGGCACACAGCCCACGCGGTCGAAGGGCCAAGCGAGCAAAACCGAAACGTCTCGGCCGCTCGTTCGTGGAATCGTGGTCCTCCATCGACTCTTGGACTCGCGAGAACTGCCTGAGTGCCGACGCGGCGACGCCCGAATCCCGACGCCCCAACGGCGCCGCCGGCCGCTGCAACGTTTATCACTAATTGATCTTTGATCTATCTATTCTATCGCTGCCCAGGATTCCAGGAAAGGTACATCCATATCTTTGATCTATCATCTAGCTACAAACCCGTTTATCACTATTCACTAATTGATCAATCCGCCATTAGAGATTAGACGTTAGTCCATTTATCCATTGTTGTTTGCTGTTTGCTTATTTCATTAATTAATCATCTTTTTTTCTTAGCATGTTAGATTGATAGGGTTTTAAATTTTTACTTTCAGATTCCAGTATTTACTTTCGTTTACAATTTAATTAGGTGTGTTACGATGTTGCCTAAGAAGCATTTGTCGGGTTCTGAGAAAAGAAAAAAAAGAAAAGAAAAGAAAACGAGTCAAGAAATGCATCAAGAAATGCCCGAAGGAATTTTTTTATGAAGCACTGAAGCATTATTATCGGTGGAGTCATTCAAGTTTTGTTCTTATTTGAGGTAATCACACTAGTTTCATTTTGCTTGCTCTTTTAGTTTGTAGTATCGACATTGTTTTTCAAGAATTAAGTACATGTTAGTATGTCAAGTTACAAATGAAAATAATATTTCGTCCAACTGCCCAAAGCTAAAGGGCCCATAGTTTTTCCGTTCGCCCGAGGGCCCTCGAAACCCTAGAGCCGGCCCTGGATGCAATGTCATGTGCTGTTGACGCTTGGTAGTAGAGAAGATGATGATCTAAGGACATGTTTAATTGGAGAGCCCTTTTTGTGGTCCATTTCATGTTTAACACTATTCAAATAAACTAGCTAAATAGTAAAAATTAATTAGATCAATAGTGTTGGATATGGGATGGATCACAAATGGCTCTCCCATTAAACGTGTCTTCAGTCACTGAATCTCCACTCCCTCTTTTTCCTCCCCGTCATGTGCCCCTTCTCTCAGACTAACCATCCATCTCCCTCTTGGTGGTCTAGTAGTCTAGCACCGCTAGCTTCTTCGTCGTCCCCCCAACATATATCCATCCTCCCCAGCACCTCCAGTCTCTCTACACTCCCATGACGTCATTGGCTATCCCCTCGAGGAACTATCTATATCCTTGCCGCGGTGCTCCGCTGAAGTGAGCTCGGGAAAAGAAGGCAAGAAAGAGAGCAGGATCAAGAAGAGAGAGTGTCCATATAATCATCGCGATGTTGCATCAGAGTTGCCTTTAGAGGAAAAGGAGAGATATAACAAGAGGCCCACTATCCTCTCTACTAGAAAATCTTCATACCCTCATTGTTATGCTCCACCAAAGTTGTGATCGGGAGAGAGAGAGGGGGTCAGAGGGATAAGTGGACCCTAACCAAAAAATTTGAAACAAAAAAATGCCATTTCTGCAGTCCTCTATGCCCCTTATTATTGTCTAGATCAGCATCCACGTGTGTAAGACTTACCATGCTTGCATCCATGTCACTAAAAACCGCTCGTAAACAAGATTTGATTGGTCAAATGGCCAAGTCGGAATGGTTTTATAAGGTCGGGGATTCTATACCATAGCGTGCCATCTCTAATTGAAAGGACCGAGATGACGCCTAGAGGAGGGTGAATAGGCGTGACACCAAATTCAAACTCCAACTGCGCTGCGGAAGTAGGTTCGAACTGTCCGTGACATCCCTCGAACAGTCCGAAGTCAACTGTGAAGAAACCTCCCCAAAATCTCCAGAAATGTCCCGCACAACTCAAGCAACAAGAATACCAAGAGCAATATCACAGAAACATAGGAGAGGTCTCCCTCAAGCACAAGATAGTAAATAAAGTAGATCTAGTAAGGGAGAAACTCAAACCAAATGTGAAGAGAGACACAAGGAGTTTTATCCCGAAGTTCGGATCTTTGAGGAGATCCTACTCTCCGTTGAGGTAGGCTCAACACCGTAGAGCCCGAGTCTCACTTGACTCTAATCCTCTCGGATTTGTGCCAAAGCACTCACCGAATATCACCTTGATTACTTTCCTTGCGGAGGTGGAATCACACCTTCACAACCAATCCGAGGCCAACCACACCGATCCGGTGGCTCACGGCGAAACCTAACCGTCTAGGAGTTCTCAACCTCCAAGAGTAACAAATCCGGCGAGAAACCACTCACTTGGAGGCGACCAAGGTGCTCACGAGATGGATCGAGCTCAGATCTAGCACCAATCTAGCTTCTCCACCCTCAAATCAATATCACAAGGAGGCACTAGGAGGGGAGATGCTTTTAGGGTTCTTGGGGAGAGAGAGTGAAATGAATCTGAGTGATGCATGACAGATTACTGCTTTCTTGGGAGCGATGGAATGGATATATATAGCTCCTCCAGATCTAGCCGTTAGGTGCATAAGTGAGATTCGGACAATCGTGATGACCTTCTGACAATCAGGAAGGTTATGAATAGTGACCTAAACAAAAGTTATATTTGAGATCTGGAAGGTATGTGGATCATAGATATGGGCTCAGAATCTTCATATGTGACTAAGTAGTTCGGACTGTCCGAAGATCTCTCGGACAGTCCGGTAAATCGAATAAATCAAACAGAGAGCTCAACTAGAGAGTACCTCGGACAGTCTGAATCTTCGGATAGTCCGAACCGGACAGTCCGGTAATTCCAAATATTCAAACAGAGAGCGCGTCTGGAGGGTGCCTCGAACAGTCCGAGCCAGAGCACGGACAGTCCGGACACAGAGAAGTGTTTTGGACTTGGAAATAGTGGGGAATCTAATGGGTGACTAAGATTTGACCTAGAACCATCTTTTGAGCACCAGAGTCACCTCGCACTCAATTTCTCGTCGAATCCCTCTTTATAGTATGGCCGTCCTTAGACTCAATAAAATAAAGATTACAATTGAAGAACAAATGAGCTTCCAAATGAATAAATCTTCAATTCCTTTGACGACTCTTGATCAATATGATTTTCATACTTAATTCTCTGTCCACAACTTAATTAAATCGTTAGTAGTAGTCTTTAGTAGTTGGCATTAATCATCAAAACAAAATTAGGGGCCTAGATGCCTTTTCACTAATGTCTCTAGTGGGTGACCAGACCCGGATTCAAGTGAGGCATCAATGGTGAGATAACCTGTGATGGTACTAGGTGCTAATTTGGGTACGCATGAGAATAGCGAGGGTAGATCAAAGCTATGTCAGACGTGGATCGGAGCAGGGGCAACGACTTGTAGGCTATTTGGTTGGTTGTGCGCCCCATGACCACCCTGCTCGCATGCAACAAACCATTGATTGGTTTCTTGTTCGATGAGACAAGCCAAATTCATGGCATTCATTGTGACGTGCTTAGTCGTTACGTGGAAACAGCTAATCTGAACATTTCCAACGAGCTTGACTCACATGGGCACATGTGTTTCGATGGGTCATGTACTCCTGTCTGTCAGTCTCTATTTATTTTGCTCCATCTACCCTTATACAAACAATAAAACATCTCTCAACATCATGACTCATCTCATGCAATCAACCAAACAACATATCTCTCATATTTGTTCGGCCCGTTGGCGCGACACGATGGCGATTGGAGCAGCGGGCGGCGACGGCATCCACTGCGGCGGCGGCAGCGACGAGGCCTACGACAACGGCAACCACAACAGTGACGGGAGCCGTGGCGGCGGATGTGCGGCGTGATGGCGATGGGAGCGGTAGGCGGCAAGCGCGCCGGCGGTTTTATTTTAAAAGGGGTAAAAAAGGGAGTTAAAGATGAAAAGATAGAAAAGGGGGTAAAAAGAAAAGAAAATATGGAAAAGGTGAAAAAAGGCTAAAAATACAAAAATATTATTTGAAAATAAAATTCGTTGCTCCAGTGTTACTTTAGAAAACAGAGATGAATTGGATGTCATTTTGAATTGTGTCAACGAACTGGGTGTCATTTGGCCAATTTTCTCGCCGAGCGGAGACTCCTTACCGGCTCGGTGACGAGCGACGAGCGAGCCTTGGCTCGAACTCGGCTCGGTATCAACACTATTTGTACTGCCTTGCTACTTGGAGCCAGGTAAGCCAACAGACTGGCAATGAGCCGCGCCATCTGCATTCTCCGATCCCGCCGCGTCGCTCGCCCCGGCTTCTCCGGAGCTGCGTCCTCCTCGTCCTCGTCCACCGCGGCGACGGCAGCGACGGCGGCGGCGGAGGGGTGGGACGGGCGGTTCCGGCTGCACAAGCCGCGGGGTCAGCACCTGCTCACCAACCCGCGCGTCCTCGACGCCATCGTCCGCCGCGCCGACCTCCGCCCGGGCGACGCCATCCTCGAGGTTGGCCCCGGCACCGGCAACCTCACGGCCCGCCTTCTCGCCTCTCTGGCCGCGCGTGTCGTCGCCGTGGAGATCGATCCGCGCATGATCGAAGCCGTCACGGCCCGCGCCGCCGCCCTCGGCCTCGCGAACAAGCTCACGGTCCGCGCCAGCCAACTGCTCGATCAAATGCCTCAATGAGAAAGACTCGCAATGGCCAAACCAACCTGATAATCTCTCTCTGCCTCCTCGATTGCCACTTGCCAGGTGATCGCGGGGGACGCCGTGGAGGCCGACTTCCCGGCGTTCGACGTCTGCGTCGCCAACATCCCCTACGGGATCTCCTCGCCGCTGATTGCGAAGCTGCTCTTCGGTCCCCACCGGTTCAGGGCGGCGACGCTGCTGCTGCAGAAGGAGTTCGCGCGGCGGCTCGTGGCCGCGCCGGGCGACTCCGAGTACAACCGCCTAGCGGCCAACGTGCGCATGGTCGCCAACGCGAGGCTGCTCATGGACGTGAGCAAGCGCGACTTCGTGCCCATGCCCAGGGTGGATTCCTCCCTCGTCGAGATCCGCCCTCGGGCGGCCGCGCCGGAGGTTGATCTTGCCGAGTGGCTGGCCTTCACGCGCGCCTGCTTCGGCCAGAAGAACAAGACCCTCGGCGCCATCTTCAAGCAGAAGAGGAAGGTCCTGGAGCTGTTCAGGCTGTCCAGGAGAGACGAGCGGTGCCATGGTGGCGGCGACAATGCCGGCTGTACCACCAGCCTCGACGAAGACATGAGCCGCGACGACGACGACGACGATGGCAGCAGCTACGACGGAGCAGCAGCCGGCTTCAGCGAGGAAGACGTCGGTGCATTCAAGGAGAGGATCGCCGGCGCATTGGAGTCCTCGGAGCTGGCCGGCAAGAGACCCTCCAAGCTGTCCAACGACGAGCTCCTGCCCTTGCTCAGGCTGTTCAACCAGCGAGGGGTGCGGTTCCAGGCACAGCACAGCGGATTCTCTGATCGCTCATTGGTTGAGCTAGATGCCTAGATGGTGACTAGCCTTGGCGCCCTGCACAGGTTTGTGTTCGGCGACGTGTAGCCGTGCGTGCATCCATCGTGGCTCGGTGATGCCCGCCCTCGTCGTCGATCGCTGCTTGGCCCGTTGGCCGAACAGCACAACACCAGTAGTGGATGGTGCTCGACGTAAATTCAGCCACATGGACGAAGAGGACGCGATTCCCCCGCACCGACACTTTTCGTGTTGGTCATGTGGGATGAAGTGATGAGTAATCGGCAGCAAGATTATGCAAAGAACTGCTACGGCACGGCTATCTGGCAGGCTCGTGCAAAACCCGCATATGCAGGCAATTTTTCTTCTAAACAACATATATTACAGAAATCAGTTAAATTATGAGTTTTTTTCAATGTTTGTTGATAGGGAAACATGTTAAATAAGTGGAAAAAGTTGAATTTTTATTCTTTTTTCTCTTTTATTTTCATCCTTGCTTTTGTTGCCTGAGTTTAATTTGCAATTTGCATTCTTAGTGATGATTTTCATTTTGGAAGTACGTAGTTATGCAATTTCGTTCATATGGGCATAATATTTCATGTTTAAGATATTTTGTACCAATTTCAACATAGGTTTTTCAGTACGTCAAAGATTTTGTTTCGAACAATGTATATTGCATATGCTTTCTCCTTTTAATTATATGATTTTTCCACTATTTGGTGATGTGAAAAATGTATGTTAAATAAGTGAAAAAAGGTTACTTATGAATAAATCAAATCAAACAAAAATCGTCTGAAATGTTGTTTTCTTTGCATGCGCCTGCAATATCAGTTATTGATGCTACTTTTTTCTTTTCTTCCTGCTGAGGTGAAGTTAGCAAGCTGATCAAACCCACTGTATACCTGCCTGCACATCACCTCCGAGTCGGGCTGGACGAAAAGCTCGTTTTCTAAATTTTGGGCTCGATTTTAAATTACATCCGATTGAATTCTAGATTGTTCTAACATTAAAATTAGTTGATTTTAGACAACCTTCAAATGCATTTGGGCTCGGCTCGAGATCGGTCGAAAGCTTGATTATAAAGTTACCCTTCAAAAAATAAGTACAAATTACCCTTCAAAAAATAAGTACAAATCATAAAAAATCGATCTGTGTTAATTTTAGAAAGAGCTCGAAAAAAGCTCCAGCTCGGCTTGAATCCACCCCCGCCTCCGACCATTTAAGTGTAACATGAAGCTTACACTAAAAATCAATTAGGCAGATCATTGCATATGTAAGATGTATGGATTAGTCGACTGCATTAGTAAAGGTACAGAACACAAACAGACAAGCGACAAGCCAGTTGATTTTTGTCATTATTCGACCAAGAACTTTAGCCTATTTGTATCTGCCGTGGTCGAACAACTGGGCTTCTAGTGTTTAAGGAGACGCAACAATTGGTGGATTTGAGAGATTTCATAAGTGTTCTCGAGATATTCTAATTTCAAAAAGTTTAGAGCATTTTGTTAGGCTTTGTAGTTTTTCTCCGTGCAAAAGTCAAAAGCAGCAAAAAGAAGCCACTTCAAACAGGGGCATGCTTTGCTACACCGCATTTTGTAAAGTTGTGTGTGCAAACCTGTGCAAAATAATTGAATTGAAGATTAAATACAGTACGTAGGGACAAAATTATCTATTTAATTTATTATTTAGGTTATGTAAACCTACCAGTAGCATAATTAATTATCTTACCTTTAACAATTCCATTTTTTGTTAAAATGAAATACACAACTTTATTTGTTGAGGAGTCCAGAACTGTTCTTCTATAGCCAACGTAGAACCTAGTAGTAGATAAACAAAGGCACAGTGATCACATCATGGACTCATCGCTGACAAGTAACAAACTAAAAATTTTAAAAGAAAGCCTTTAACCCTCGAATGCCCTTAAAAGCACTCATGTAGTAGTCATGTGTGACAGAAATCATTTTCAGGAAGATGGCATTTTTAGCTGCTACTCTAGTATCATGTCACCAAAGAAAAAGAGATTTTATTACTCAGATGGATGTAAAGAGTAATATGGCTATCAGTTAACAGTATATCAGTAGCTTGCTACAAGTGAAACTGAAGCTAGATTTGTACACTGCTGACCTCGGGGGACAAGATGATTCCAGCTGAATATTCCACTTTTTTTTCGACAAGAACTGGTTATTCCACTTAAAATTGCAAAACTAGTAGACTTTGAACAGCTGAGCGTCAAGCATTGCTTTCAGAGAGCAAAATTCTTAAAGCTATCATTGATCGTCGCGCAGCTCCATATTTTTCTTAAGTTAATACACACCGAATTATACAATTTTACACGCTAAATTGCTAACCGCGTCGAAGTAAAAACCTAGCCTTGGAATTATGAGGAAAATGGCGAAAGGAAAAGGTGGAAAAGAGTGATAAGAAAGTTTTGAGTCGTATACCCTCCACAGACTCCTTATCGTCCTGGCGGTGGAGCCTCATCCCGACGACGGCGACGAGGGGAAGGCGTCCTTCACGGCGGACGCGGCGGTGAGGTAGTTGAGCGTGTTGCGCAGCGTGCCCCGCTCCCGGCGCAGCCTTGCGGCGGTGTCCTCGAGTTCGAGCAGCGCCTGCTGCTCCCTGGGCGCGCCCTCGAAGGTGTTGCCGACATAGAAGGAGAAGGGGGTGGGGAAGAGCCCCCGGCGCAGGTCCCCGACGTCCTTCTCGGGCTTACCGTTGAGCCGGTTGGCGATGCGGATGACGTCGCGCATGAGGGCCTCGACCTCGGAGGCGAGCGCCTCAGCGTCCTCCCCGGGGGCCGGCAGCTCGGCGGGGGGCCGGTCCTCGAGCCACTGCACAGCGGCGACGAGGTAGGGCTTGGTGCGGACGACCCGGGCGACGCGGAACCGCTCCTGGCCCTTGCAGATGAGGAAGAAGCGGTCGTCGGCGAGGCGCTCGTGCTTGACGACCTCCCCCACGCAGCCCACGTCGGCCGCGCCGCCGCCCGAGCCGGCGAAGACGACCCCGAAGCGGAGGTCGGTCTGCAGCACGGTGTGCATCATGACGCGGTAGCGGAACTCGAAGATGTGCAGCGCGTGGGTCGCGTCCGGGAAGAGTACGAGCGGGAGCGGGAACAGCGGGAGCTCCACGAGCCCGTCGTCGGGTTCTAACGGCTCCGGCCCCGGCTCCGGCGACGACGACGACGAAGACCCGGACCCGGACGCGTTCGCCGCAGTAGCGAGGCGGCCCTGCCCCCGGGCGGGCGCACGCAGGCGAGGCGTTCGACGGAATGCGTGAGCGGCGGCGGCGGGGCAGGAGGCGGCGGCGCGGCGGGAGGCGACGAGGCGGGGGCGCGGCGAGGGGAGGTGGATTTGGGGGAGGAGAGCCATGGGGGTCGTTCTCCCCCTCGGCGGCGAGGGTAATGTGTGGATTTGGGCTTGGGGATTTCTTCCTCAGGGGTTTGGGGGGAGGAGGAGGAGAGCCATGGGAAACTCTCGAGGTCGAGGATTTTTTTTTTTCTCACCCTTTTCGATTTTGGATTTGGTTTTTTGTGTGCTTGCTAATTGCTGGGAGAAGAGGGAAGGCGTCATGGGGACCCACAGGTCAGGGAGGAAGGGTAAAGATGAAGCGCCGAAGCGGGTGGGGTGACGGCGTGGGAGTCTCCACGTGGGGCTTATCCACTGGAGCAGGAGCATGGAGGCCTATAACTACTCTGGGCTCCTATTGGGCTGGATTCATGCGTGGAAATTTGGCCCGAATGTTGCTCACTGATGATTATATTTTGGTTTTCAGATAATCAAATTGATTCTTATAAAAAAAATAACTGCAAAGTTTTTTTTGCATAAGGAGTAGGGAGTATTACCCAGTTTCATTACCAAGATAATGGAATTTACAAAGTGGCCAAACACAAATGCCACTGTATCCAACAATTGCAAACTCCAGATAATAACAGCAAGTCTTTGAATAAACCTTAAAAAACCCTACACCATGGCCTAATCTAATGGAGAAACTCCAGTTTGGTTGGTGACTAATATTGTCACAACTAATGTTAGGCAAGTGTGACAAGGCACACTTTTGTAGCGAAAAAATTGGGTGTCACACTTATGGTAAAGTTGGGTAAAAAATTGTGTCTATGACGTGTGGGATAGCTAGATAGAAAAGTGTGGCAAGACACAAGTGTGGCACAAATCAAACACCTCGCAAAGAAATTGTGGCGTGCCTATTGTTGGGCGTGGCAATGTTAGTCATGAACCAAACAGGCTCGAAACTTCCAAAGTTGACAGTCACTTCTTCTTACTCCCTCCATCCCATTATACACGGCGCAACTACTTTTTTTCCAAGTCTAATATAAACTAGGAAAAATACCCGAAATAATCAAAAGTTAATAGAAAATTAATAAAATAATCCACAGAAAATATAAATTACAAAAGTAGCACCGGTCCTCACACCTGTGGTGGTCGCCGCCATCGAAGTTTCTGGCCAGCAATGAAGTCAAGACATTGGTGTGGCTACGCCACATTTGCCGCCACCCAGTGGTCATGGCAAAGGCCAAGCTTCACCGGCGCCTAATCTCCCGGCTTGATTAGCGAAAAGAATAATAAAATAATACGTTACCGACAAAATAGTGCACAAAATATAATAAAATAATGGGCTGCCGACAAAACAGTGTGGAAAAAATAATAAAATAATCCTCCACCGACAAAATAGTGCTAACTTTTTAATTAATCAAATAGTAATTACATGATTTACGCTAATTAATACCGATTAAAAGTCACAGTGATCACAAAATTGAGTGTATATATATCGCGTCCTGCTGTTCGCCTTCACACACGCAGCACTCTCGCTTTCAGTTCATTTCACACACTCGCAGGCTTCACACGCAGAGCAGCCTTCATACACTCACTCTCTCGCTTTCAGTTCTTTTCAGTTCGTTGAGTTCAGGTATATTATTCGCTGATACTTCAGTTGAGGATTCACCAGGAGTGTCACTTCGCTAATATTTTTCGCTTTCAGCGTGAGGGAATATTTTGGATTTTAAATTTGATCTACTTGCTAATAATTAGTGTTATTGCGGTACGTATATGCAAGAGTTAGTTTTGGCATAATAATATTCTGTGCTAATCTTACTAGCAGTGTTGTATGCTAATCTTGCCATATTAGTACTTAATATTGCATGTATATATTATATACACAGTATGATAATCTTGATGGGCTATCTGACTATACTGATGTTGGCATAGTATGTTGTTAATGCTAATTAAACTAAGCACCATCACGTAATTAATTAATTAAACTAAGCACCAGCGCCTAGGTCTTGCTTCTCTTTTTTTCTTAATTTTGCACCACACCGTAGCACGCACCAGCACTGTAGAGCAGCAGCGCATGCACCAGATTTACGAAGGTAAGAAGCACATACGGTGAAAGTTTAGTATGACCACTTAATTTCGTATATTCTGTCTAATTTACGCTTGTTTTAATTTTTTCAGGAAGTTTGAACCGATCGATCTTGTAACCGTCAGGTACGCATTTTATAGTTAACATAAACTTGTTGTGTTAGGTTAACTTAAATTATGATTAGTGATTAATTAGTTATGTAAGGAGAGAAAATGGTCTACAAATATAATGGAAATTAGTGAATTTTTATAGCATGTAATATATGAATGTTTATATTATACATGTATCCAATTTAGGAAATAGCGCATATATCATATATATTAAATATATTATACATGCATATATATTAAATATAATATATCTATATTATATCTATCTATCTATATATATAAATACCGGCCACATAGATATTATAAAATATATTATAATATTATAATATATTATAATATATTGCATGTATCTGTATAAATATATTATAATATATATTAAATATATATAGATAATACCGGCCACATATACATATAAATACGCCATGCAATACCGGCCACATATATACATCTACACATGCAATACCGGCCTACATATACACATCACACATGCAATATCGGATACATGGCGGCTACAGTGGCTATGCTTAGTGGCGGCAAGCAGAGTGCAGCCACACCGGGTGGCGGCAGCTCTGTCATGCAGCGCCAGATGGCGGCGACCACCCGGTGGCGGAGCCACCGCTATTTTTGTAATTTATATTTCCTGTGGATTATTTTATTAATTTTCTATTTAACTGTTGATTATTTTGGGTATTTTTCCTATAAACTACCTGTTGGTGATTTGTGAGCAGCCCACCACGAGATGGGCCTTGGGCCGATTCCGTACCGGCCCACCGCGCACACGGAGAGTCCAAGACCATCCTTGGCCGTACTAACCAGACCAGCTTCTCTTTGCAGCACACAGACAGGACGGAGGCCGGAATGAGACAATGGCACCGCTACTAAAGATGGACAAAACAGAGATAGGCGCGGGGCCCGCCGTATCAGCTCCGGGCAGCCCGCCACGCCTATAAAAGGAGATGCCTGCCCAACGTATAGGGGCCTTCGATCCGTCCTCTCCCGAATCTGAAGCTTCCTTAGTAATAGCTGTAGCACCGTAGATTCCAACCACCTAAGTGTCGAAAACTCCCTTGTAAGCTCGGGATCGACGCCTTCAAGCCCGGTCTCGGTGCCCTTATACTGTTTTCTACCATATAATCAACGAAGGCTGGAGTAGACCTATTACCCGGCAGTGGGGGCTCGAACCAGGGTAAAATCACTTGTCTTCATGGTTTGTATCTCTTTCACTCCCTTTCTCACCCCCTCTCTTTCTCACCGTACGACGGATCTGTTGAAGGATCGGGATGTCGCCTAGAGGGGGGTGAATAGGCGTTACAAATTTTCAACCTTTTAAAGCACAGCGAAAAATGATATCGGATGTTCCGATGTTGATATCGGATAGTCCGATATGGATACCTGCACCAAAATCAAATCTACAACACAAGAGAGAGTAATAGCACACGATGGTGCTAGCCAACCACAAGTATAACCACGAAACAAAGTAAATCAAGTTAGGGGCAAGAGGAAAACCAAGAGTGAAGTGGAGACTCGAAGATTTGTTCCCGAAGTTCGGATCCTTGAGGGGATCCTACGTCTCCGTTGAGGTAGGCTCGGTCACACTTGAGCCCGGGTCTCTTTCAACCCTTCCCTCACCGAGGTCGCACCAAGACCCCCCGGTTTACTCCTTGATTCCTTCCCTTCCGGAGGCGGAATCGGCCTTCACAAACTTGCACGGCTCACCACACAAAGCACCGGTGGCTCGTGGTCGACTCCTAGCCGTCTAGGAGTCCTCAACCTCCATGAGTAACAAATGCACACAAAGAATGAACTCGGAGATGAACTCAAGTGCTCAAAGATCGACTTCTTCTCACTTAGCACTCACACCATCTCCCAACTCTTCTCACAAAGAGGATCACTTAGATCTAGAGTGGAGGGGGCAAGAAGCCCTAGGTTGCTTGGAAGTTCTGCTCAAAAATGGTATGGAAGGCAACCTTAGCCCGTGGGGAAGAGGGAGGCCCTATATAGCCTCACACAGAAAATAGCCGTTGGAAGCTGACAGATATCGGATAGTCCGATGTTAACATCGGATGTTCCGATATGAAAGTGAGAGAAACTTGGAGTAACGGCTATTTTTTAGGTTCTGAAATGATTCTGGAGAGATTCCAACTAGATACAACACTAAAAGGTCAAATTCATATCGGATAGTCCGATGTTAACATCGGAATGTTCCGATATTTTCGGAGCTGGAGATAGAGAGGGGTCAATCGGAACATTCCGATCCAACTTCATATAGTCCGATATTTTTGGAGCTGGAGACAGAGAGGGGTCAATCGGAACATTCCGATCCAACATCGGATAGTCCGATACAGCACACAGCTATTGACGGAAACGGGCGTAACTTTTGACTCCGAACTCCGATTTCGGTGATCTTGGGCTCTACGGAAAGCTAAGAACAAGGGCTACACAACCCACAAGGTCTCACTGCCTAAAACCTAAAGGATAGGAGCAGCAACCACAAAGAAAGCCACGAAAGACCTAAATCTCCCACTTTTCGACACCACCAACACTCCTCTCCCTCGATCTCTCTCAAAGATTAAACACTTGAGCACCTGAGACATATCTAAGTCATTCAACGTTGCATCCCTCTTAATAGTACGGCAATCCTTAGACTCAACTTATAAATAAAGCCATACAACCTTTAGGAGAAACCACTTGCCGTCTTCTTTCTTCATTTTGAGGTTCAACGATGTTGTTAGTCTTGAGCACTCTTGATGCATTGAGCATGATGACCTTTACTAAATATTGATAGCGTCTTCGTCTTGTTAACCTTGACTTGATTCACCTTATGAGACTCTCGTCCTATTCGACTTTGCCTCGATCATCCTCCTCGACGATCATCCCGCCAAATCGACCTTGACTTAGTACTCAACTCTTGGTGACATCGTCGTCTTGTTGACCTTGACTTAACCGTCATCCTTCAATGTTCCTTGGTCATCACACAAACTCATAGGACCTAATTCTTTCCAAATCACTCGTGAAATACATTAGTCCAAAAGCTCAATAAATATGGATCCATTTGATATTCGTGAGCGATTAAGTGTCCAAGTATTTCACGTAAATAAGCACAACACAAGTGGAAATACTTGGTACAAGAAAAGTCTCTACCAAGTGCGTCATGATAAATAAGTGTTTGATCTATATGCACTAGAGAGATGATTTAATAATTACAACTTCACTTAATGATGCACATGGGAATATATTCATGACTTACACATGTGCAAATTCATATTCGAATCAAAAGAGAAGTTGCGAAACCAACCTAGATTAAACTTAACTAAATTAAGTGCATGTGAGAATATTCATGTAAAGCCTACATGCACAAAGCCATTTAAACACGATGAAGTTTATCTAATGCACCGACTAGATGATCACTAATACATGGCATATAAAAGATCTTATCGAGTAAGCAACATGCTCATAATATATTTATGCTCAAATAAATATGACAAGATATAAAGAGCATAAATCTAATTAACCAATAGCATGTGCTTACACAAAAGAGTTGCATACCTCAATTAGCAATCCATCTTATTTGCATAAATGAGACTACGAAAGATTAACAATCAAGTGTTTTAGTCTCATTCAAATGATTAGCATAAGACGTACCTTTTACAATGAATAGCTTATCCACTCGACACATATGATTTTTCTCTAAATAGAATGAGACTAAAGCAATCTTGACAATAAACATATTAGTTTCATAACAATAAGCATATTTGAGGTGTGACATTAAATAAGCATTAAACCAAGTATTGTCATTAAATGTGTTTGTCATTAATCACCAAAATCACACAAGGTCACTTGCACTTACAATCTCCCCCTTTTTGGTGATTTATGACAAATCTATTATCAATTGTAATAGATGACAATAAGACAATAAAAACACTAATGCTTATAACAATTTTCCTTCTAAACAAAATCACAACATATACGGGGCAATTGATAATACAACATTTCTCCCCCTGTTGGCATTAATCATACAAAAAGTGAACAATATTGAAATTATTAAATTCTCCCATTTCAACAATTAACACAAATTATTTGGGAGGGCAAGGCATATCAAGAAAGGAGCAAACAATAGATAGTCAATGATAAGCTCCTCCTAAATCTAGGCAAAGATATGAAATTAATAGTATTCAAGATTTAAGCAAAAATAGAAACCAATCTCATTAAGCATTCCTGTTATGTCTCAAAAGTATAAGTGAAGATCAAGCAAGACATAACAACGCTATCAATTTGAAATAATCAAGATCATGTAGCATAAAGATATAAGTGAAATACAAGCTCATGATCAAAATGTATAAATAATGAACAAGGGTATACCTCTTGGCAATATGAGTTCTAAATTACATTTGTCTCTTTTTGCAAGGTGTCATCCATATCAATCATAATATTGCTAAATTTGCAATGTAACTCACAACACATGTTAGATGACACTTGAAGAATATGTAAATTGAAATTTAGAGCATACCGCTTGTAAAATGAGATTATGCCACTTAAAGAGATATAACTAGAAAGAGTAAAGTGGCTAGATGTCATGAGAACATAACACCACTTGAACTTACAATGAAATAATAATTGATCATTCAAAAGTATTAAAAGATAACAATGAATATCAAGATCAATTATGAAGAGCACATAAATATAGAGAAGCTTTAAACATTAGTCTATTATGCAAGAGCTCCCCTTAAGACATTTAAATGTATGAAGGTGCAAAGACATTTAAAGATACGGTGTCGAAAGAATATATGTCCCTTTGTCGATGCCATCTACCATATACTTGGATCGATCACGATCAATTCGCATGGCCTTAGATCCCTCGGACTATGAAACCTTTGTTCACATCCTTCATCCCACCATCGACATTGATCCTCCTCCGACCCCCTGCACATGCATAGAAAAGAAAACGATCTCCGGGAACAAATATCTTTCAACTTGACCCAAGTTAGTTAATGAATGTCCAATTACACTTTGACGCTCTTCAAATTACACAACTACAATGAGCAATGTAAAACAAACAATTGTTCTTCAAACCATTGCTCAAAAGCTCAAATCATCAACATGCGAAAACTTTGTCTTGAGATTTACTTCAAGATCTATGAATACCAAAAAATTATTTGAGAAAAATTCTGAAATCTTGAAATTAGTGAAGTTGTATCAAATATTTCGGGAAAATGATCATTGCTTGATATGACACCGAGTATGAAAAAGTACTCCCAATATATATGAAGTGGATCATGGAGTTGTGTCTTTATGTTTCAACTCAGTTTCATATTTAAAAGATCATAAAATTCGAACAAACTCAAAGATATGTTAATGTTGCAACAAGCTGAAAAATTCAGATTTCGACATTCAACTTAAGCTTCAAAACAGGGCAAAAAGATGTTGCGGCATGGTTCAAAAATTCTGAGACAATTTAGATATGACGATCAATTATTGAGCATCAAAACTCATAATAAGTACTTTCTCAGATTATGAACCCATATGGAGATATAAAATTCACAAACCAGCCCAAAATCTGTCCAAAACTGAAAAAAATCAGCAAGTTTACCAAAGTGAGAAATAACCAACACTTGATCAAATAAAGTCCAATGACCATGAAATTTCGTAGAGATGATCTATGGACTCTCAAGAAATTTTTTACAAAAGAAATTTCTGTTAAATATCACTCCAATTAAGAAATATGCCAAAGTAAATATTGGAGGATTGATTTAAACACATAAGTTAAACAAAGTCAACATTCTTGCAAATTAGTTTCAATAAATTTAAGAATTTTCAGACTTGAACTATATATGTAAGAGAAGGTTTTGCAAAAGGAATATTCAATAATCCAAATTTATTTTGAAAACTATGGTGAAATATGCAATAGAGATAAAGAACCACATATAGTTTTCACCAAATTCTTAAAATGCAACAAAAAGAGGTTAGACATGGCAACTTGTATTTTTATGGCTTCATATAATCTAGATGTATGTTTCAAGCCAATGGTACAAGTAAATTCGCTCAATGGTGGCAAACTCAACCTTCGCAAGAAGTTGCCAAAAGATGCAATATATAATGTTTGAGAGTTTCAATGTGGCTTAAATGAGATAATCATTCAATTCAAGACCACAAGAGTGTGATAAATCATTTTGATACACTTTAGGTTGCAAAGTCATATTAATATAATTTGCTCCCCCTTAGTGTGATAATTCCAATAGAACACAAAAGGATATGATCAACGAAGAATCAAATATGAAGCTATCTTCCAATCTTAGAGAGTATAAGAATAAAGACACAAAAGTAATATAAGCCAAATTATCTATCCTTTATGGCATAAAAAAGGAAATCATGAAAACAATGCCATAAAAAAGATAAAGAATTTCTCAACTTCAAAATTAATGCCCTTTACATATAGAGTCTAATTATTTCAAAATATGAGCTCCCCCTTACACAAAGGGTTCTCTAAAGGTCACTTCTCAAATTATGTCCCTAAGACACTTAATCTTGATGTTTCTTGCTTGAGAGTTTCTTTTAGCCCAATCTTCCTCTCCAAATAATTTGAGATAAAGAGTAGAGAGAAGATATCACTTAAAGGAAGAAAAGATAAGGAACAATAAGGTCTTTGGTCGATAAGGAAGAATTAGATTCGAATGACTAAATGTTGAAATTAAGATCAAGATATAAACTACCTTTGAGATACCACTTGTAGGAACAAAATGGTATTAGCAATTAAAGAATAGGTAGTTGGAAAGATACCACTTTGAAAGGAATACCACTTCAAGAAATAGATCAAAGATAGAACATAGTGGTATTAAACAAAAGAGACGAAAGGATATCTAGATGAGTTGTCAATGACTCCAAATATTTCAAGAAATCCAACAAAAAGGTTATTTGGAGCATTTTCAACTAGGAGAGATCGAACAAAAGTTTTGAAAATAAATTATTTCAAAATAAGCTTTTCGATTTCAAAGATAAGTCCCATTTTGAAAAATACCTCCAATTTTGCCAAATGAGCATGAGTAGGGTAGTTTACTTTCCAAATGATCTATACGAGTCTCTCATACCCTTTTGAGCCAATTTGAATCAAGAAGTTTGGCCCAAATGGCAAAACTCAATGAAGTGCCAAAAATTGACATTTGGTTAAAGCATGTTTTTCGGTGAGTTTCAAAACCTCATAGCTTTAGTTACATTGGTCATTTGAAAATTCTTTGAATACGAAAAATGTTTATAATGACCAACTCTAAGTTTTTTTTTGTATTGAAACTTTTCTCAAAATCGGTTCAGAATTGATTCCATAGAAAATATCAAAAATGGGAAAAACAATATCCTAGTAAGTATTTTTTTTTTGGAAACTTGTTTTGATGAATTTTCATTTTGCTATGGCCAAAAACACTTTTAAAATATTTAATAAAATTTTGAAACATTTTCAATCAATTTTTAATTGTTTTGATTGAAATTCACATTTTGACTAAAATGGCTCATTTTGAAACACTAGCACTCAAAAGATATGGCACACTCAGGAAATATGATACACATGAATATGAATTAGCACTCACTCTAAATGTGCCACAACACACTCATCAAGCTCATAAAGCAATATCGGAGTTTTGAACATCAACAAGAAATAATATAAAAGAATTTATTCAATGCAATGCAATTACCTACACAAGGCAAAATGCTTGAAATTAAATTGTTACCGAAGTAGCATTGGTTTATAATGGTGACTTGAATATCTTGCTTGGCCTTAAATAGTTGGAGAGGGAATCCATCTCTTTTACGTATATGCCAAGCCTCCAATGCTTGCTCGAGTCCTATTAAGCACTTCAAGCAAGATTTGGTACCCAATGCTTTTTGGGTCCATTGGTGTTAGCAATAAAATATCTAGATGCCCAAATAGAATATTTGCACTTAGAATTAGCATGAGAACAACAAGATTTACTACTATTAGATTTTATATTTGGGCACATAGCAATGAAAGAATTAGCCATTGGTTTAGAATGAGTTGCAAATAAGCAAAGCACATTATTCTTAACAAAGTTCACCTTGGGGCTTATCCTACCACCATCCTTGGGTAACTTCCCAATTTCTTTCTTACCCAAGGCATCCCTCTCCCCAAGAGAATTGTCACAAATTATGTGTTTTGCCACCCAAATGGCTTTAACATTTGTTATAGTTGGGGAAACATCTTTAGCAAACAAATTACCATTTTTATCTCTTCTAAGCATATAATGATTATTGACAAGAGAGGACATAGGAGTGTTACCCTTGGGACAATCCTTACCAATGTGTCCTTTTTCCCGGCAATTGTAGCAAGTAGGTTTTGAAGCTCTCCTCTTCTTGACTTGCTCTTTGCCCATTTGCCTCTTGATGGATGTACTCTTGAGATTCTCCTTGTTAGGACACTTAGAGGCAACGTGCCCTAACTTGTTGCATCCAAAACACCGAATAGTCTTCATTTTCTCCTCATGGTGCTTTGGATTGCTCTTGAGCTTGCCCTTATCGGCTTGGTGCTTGGGAAGGTTTTCTTGGTTATTGATGGAGTTGGAATGTCGTGTCTCATAATGTTTCTTCTTAGGGATGAAGCCAAGTCCCTTCTTATTCTTGATGGATCTTTGATTGCCTAAGATGGCTTTTAGGTTGGCTTTCCCTTTATAGCACTTCTCCAAGTCATTTTTCAATTTCTCCACTTGTGCCTTGACCTCTTTGTTTTCCTCTACAAGATTGTTAGCATTGCAAGTACTAGAGGAAATATGAGCAATTGTATTTAAGCAACTAGGCTCATCATTTATAACATCACAAGATGTGCAAGAATTAGATGCACTTGTGCTAGTGTGACAAGATTCATCAATTTGATTATTACAAGACATGATAAAAGTATTATTAAAATATGAAAGCATGTCAAGCAATCATCACATGGAGTGGAATTTGTAATTCTAGATGACATGCAAGAAATTGAATCTAAGCATGGCACATCATCAAGAATATCACAAGTTAATCCAACATCTATCTTGCTAGTGGTCATATCCGTGAGAGGGAGATTTTTATATTCTATCTTTAAAGCATCATATGAGTTTTAAAGCAAATTAGCTTTTGAGTCAAATCATATGATTTCCTAATCTCCTTCTCTAGATGCTTATGAAGTTTTGCACACATATGTACTAATTCATTATGAGATGGCTCATTGTTATTTACCTCATTTTTACCTTGAGCCATGAAGCAATGAGGTGAAGTGGGAGGTGAAGAAGAGTCATCATCATTGTAACTTGATGTGGAGCAATCATCACTTGAAGCACATACTTGTGAATTGTTCACTTTATCAACTTTGGACTCCTCATGATTTCTTTGAATGAGCATCCACACATCATGAGCGTACTTGAGATGGCATACATTCTTTCGCTCATCCATGCTCATAACACTAAGTAGAATATTCAAGGCTTGAGTGTTCTTGTGCTCATTCTCTTCCTCTTCGGTGGTGAGGTTGTCTTCATCCTTCACACTATAGCCTTCTTCAACAATATCCCAAATAGAAGGATGGAGTGCACATAAGAACATCTTCATTTTGTGCTTCCATGGGCCATAAAGAGTACCATTAAAATAAGGTGCCCAACCGGAGGAAATACGAATATTAGCAAAAGAATATGGATTATGCTCATTAGTAGGATCAAGAGAAATAATAGTTTCAATCTTATCCATCCCATCTAGTGACATCCTAAATTCACCAAGCGGTTAAGCTTTACTTTGGGAAACCTTGCTCTGATACCAATTGAAGGATCGGGATGTCGCCTAGAGGGGGGGTGAATAGGCGTTACAAATTTTCAACCTTTTAAAGCACAGCGGAAAATGATATCGGATGTTCCGATGTTGATATCGGATAGTCTGATATGGATACCTGCACCAAAATCAAATCTACAACACAAGAGAGAGTAATAGCACACGATGGTGCTAGCCAACCACAAGTATAACCACGAAACAAAGTAAATCAAGTTAGGGGCAAGAGGGAAACCAAGAGTGAAGTGGAGACTCGAAGATTTGTTCCCGAAGTTCGGATCCTTGAGGGGATCCTACGTCTCCGTTGAGGTAGGCTCGGTCACATTTGAGCCCGGGTCTCTTTCAACCCTTCCCTCACCGAGGTCGCACAAGACCCCCCGGTTTACTCCTTGATTCCTTCCCTTCCGGAGGCGGAATCGGTCTTCACAAACTTGCACGGCTCACCACACAAAGCACCGGTGGCTCGTGGTCGACTCCTAGCCGTCTAGGAGTCCTCAACCTCCAAGAGTAACAAATGCACACAAAGAATGAACTCGGAGATAAACTCAAGTGCTCAAAGATCGACTTCTTCTCACTTAGCACTCACACTCTCTCCCAACTCTTCTCACAAAGAGGATCACTTAGATCTAGAGTGGAGGGGGCAAGAAGCCCTAGGTTGCTTGGAAGTTCTGCTCAAAAATGGTGTGGAAGGCAACCTTAGCCCGTGGGGAAGAGGGAGGCCCTATATAGCCTCACACAGAAACTAGCCGTTGGAAGCTGACAGATATCGGATAGTCCGATGTTAACATCGGATGTTCCGATATGAAAGTGAGAGAAACTTGGAGTAACGGCTATTTTTGAGGTTCAGAAATGATTCTGGAGAGGTTCCAACTAGATACAACACTAAAAGGTCAAATTCATATCGGATAGTCCGATGTTAACATCGGAATGTTCCGATATGATATTTTTGGAGCTGGAGACAGAGAGGGGTCAATCGGAACATTCCGATCCAACATCGGATAGTCCGATCAAGATACGCCTATTGATTTAAAACGGGCGTAACTTTTGACTCCGAACTCCGATTTCGGTGATCTTGGGCTCTACGGAAAGCTAAGAACAAGGGCTACACAACCCACAAGGTCTCACTGCCTAAAACCTAAAGGATAGGAGAATCAACCACAAAGGAAGCCACGAAAGACCTAAATCTCCCACTTTTCGACACCACCAACACTCCACTCCCTCGATCTCTCTCAAAGATTAAACACTTGAGCACCTGAGACATATCTAAGCCATTCAACGTTGCATCCCTCTTAATAGTACGGCAATCCTTAGACTCAACTTATAAATAAAGCCATACAACCTTTAGGAGAAACCATATGCCGTCTTCTTTCTTCATTTTGAGGTTCAACGATGTTGTTAGTCTTGAGCACTCTTGATGCATTGAGCATGATGACCTTTACTAAATATTGATAACGTCTTCGTCTTGTCAACCTTGACTTGATTCACCTCATGAGACTCTCGTCCTATTCGACTTTGCCTCGATCATCCTCCTCGACGATCATCCCGCCAAATCGACCTTGACTTAGTACTCAACTCTTGGTGACATCGTCGTCTTGTTGACCTTGACTTAACCGTCATCGTTCAATGTTGCTTGGTCATCACACAAACTCATAGGACCTAATTCTTTCCAAATCACTCGTGAAATACATTAGTCCAAAAGCTCAATAAATATGGATCCATTTGATATTCGTGAGCGATTAAGTGTCCAAGTATTTCACGTAAATAAGCACAACACAAGTGGAAATACTTGGTACAAGAAAAGTCTCTACCAAGTGCGTCATGATAAATAAGTGTTTGATCTATATGCACTAGAGAGATGATTTAATAATTACAACTTCACTTAATGATGCACATGGGAATATATTCATGACTTACACATGTGCAAATTCATATTCGAATCAAGAGAGAAGTTGCGAAACCAACCTAGATTAAACTTAACTAAATTAAGTGCATGTGAGAATATTCATGTAAAGCCTACATGCACAAAGCCATTTAAACACGATGAAGTTTATCTAATGCACCGACTAGATGATCACTAATACATGGCATATAAAAGATCTTATCGAGTAAGCAACATGTTGATAATATATTTATGCTCAAATAAATATGACAAGATATAAAGAGCATAAATCTAATTAACCAATAGCATGTGCTTACACAAAAGAGTTGCATACCACAATTAGCAATCCATCTTATTTGCATAAATGAGACTACGAAAGATTAACAATCAAGTGTTTTAGTCTCATTCAAATGATTAGCATAAGACGTACCTTTTACAATGAATAGCTTATCCACTCGACACATATGATTTTTCTCTAAATAGAATGAGACTAAAGCAATCTTGACAATAAACATATTAGTCTCATAGCAGTAAGCATATTTGAGGTGTGACATTAAATAAGCATTAAACCAAGTATTGTCATTAAATGTGTTTGTCATTAATCACCAAAATCACACAAGGTCACTTGCACTTACATCTGTACCCGGATCCAAAATCGCACCAGGCGTAGTACGGGAAGACCGCGCGGCCAGAGCCCCCGCGAGCTCGACCGTCGCCCGGGGCTGCTGGGAAGGGTTGTCGTTGGGCCTCACTCCAACTACAAATTCGTCTGCCAGTCCGTGGACCCGCTGCCCTCTGAGGCGCGTTTCCCAGACACCGACACTATCCAAGCAAAAATCTTAACCTTAAAGGCATTTTATGAATTTAGACTATTGAAAAAAATTGTTAGTAAACAAACCAATCAGAAAAATCATACTGTAAACAACAACAGTTGAAAAAGAGAGTCAACAACATCAATTCGAATTTGGTGGATAGTTTTATTTTAAGAAAATTTATTTCTAATAAATTATTGCCAAAGCCCATTCCCTTTTAAGTTTCCACCACCATTTAAATAAAACACTAATATTAATACCTCTAAGACTCCTGATTCCAAACCCCTTTCTTTTTAACAAGGTAAACCTTCTCCCACTAAACTAAATGATACCTCTTCTCTCTCCATTCCCTTGCGAAAAGAAACTTCCTTCTAATCCTATCCATTTTCGGAAACAACCATCAGGAAAAAAGACCTAAAATAAATTGGGATAATCGATAAACGGACATTAATTAAAATCAGTCTCCTATCAAAAGAAAGATATTATTTCACATAGTCAACTCTCCAATTTAGAAATAAAAAAAATTCTAGAGTCTTCCACTACTCACTTGCATCACTATGTATTTAATAGGAAATTTACTAATAGGACATGTATAAAATTATGAAAAGATATCCTCTTCCTAAAAGTCTCCATTAATCATAAACACCTCACTCTTTTTGAAATTAATTTTCAACCCAGATAAGTTTTCAAAAAATTGCCAAGAACAATTTTAAGTTCTGTGCTTCCTCAATATTTAATGTTTCCACTGATCTAAGCATGTGTGCCTAATACTTGTAATTGACAATGGTATTTGATCTAACGTTCTGAAATTTGTGTGTACTAGCTTACTTGGATGCATGACTAGTACAAGTAAGACACATAATGGAACCAACTCTATTTTTCGGGTCTCGATGTGCAGGCATTGAAACACAAATGTTATACCCTAGCTTGGCTGAGTGAAACAGATAACCGTACTCTGTCTCGGTGTTGATGGTATCTCAGCAGAGTCAGTCAACTTCAAAGTTCATAGACTTCACGATGTCATCCAAGGTCAACTACTTGAACAAGAACAAAAATTGGGAGAATAAGAACAAGCATTATAGAATTCATAAAGTCACTAGGTTTACATCATAGCTATATCTGAGTAGCCAAGTGTGAAGGTTATTGTAAGTTCAAGGTACAACTTGTGTTATTTTGGTGATTAATGACAAACACACTTAATGACAATGCTTGGTTTAGTGTTTACTTATATTGCTATGAGACTAACGTGTTTATTGCCAAGTTGAACATTAGTCTCATCTATTTAGAGGAGAATTAAATATAACAAGTGGACAAGCTCTCTATCCTAAAAAGGTATGCTCATGTTTTATGTTGAGGCTAACACACTTCATTGTAAGATTTTTCTTAGTCCCATATATGCAAATAGGATGGATGACTAATTGAGGTATGCAATCTCGGTATGCTTGATCTACATTTGTTATTGCATTTCTCATGTGCAAGTGCTCTTTATCTTATCTGTAATTAAACTTCATATTGCTATAAATGAAATTGGTGCGTGCATGCCTTGTTTGTATATATTCTCATGCATCTCACTTAGTGAAGTTTAATATAGTTTAGTCCACATCTTCACTCTTGTTCTAAATGTTGTTCGCACATATACAATTCTTGTATATCCTTTCATGTGCTTCATTTAAAGTGAAGATTGTGTTCTTTGCCGTGATTTAATTGTTTCATCATGTTGGCAATCACCTCTCTAGTGCATATAGATTAGTTTTATATGTCATGATGCACTTCATAAATAATATTGTGTCAAGTGTTTTTATTCATATAGTGTCTCCTTGTATGAAACACTTGACGCGCTTTAATTGCTCACGAACATCACCTTATTCATATATATTGAGCTTTGGGACTAATGGATTTATTGAGTGATTTAGAAAGAATTAGGTCCCGTGCATGTGTGTGATGGCTAAGGTATGTCAAGAAGATGACGGCTAAGCCGTAGTCAACAAGATCTACGGTGTCACCAAGAGTTGAGGACCAAGTCGAGATCGATTTGACGTGGAGATCGTCGGGGATGATCAAGTCAAAGTCAATAAGACAAGAGTCTCATGAGGTGAACCAAGTCAAGGTTGGCAAGGTGAAGACGCCATCAATCATTTGGTGAAGGTCATCATGCACATTGTTTCAAGTTTGCGGCGGCATGAAGAAAAGAAGACGGCAAGTGCTTTTCCTAGACTTGTACTATCTTACATTCATTTGAGTCTAAGGATTGCCGTACTATTAAGGGGGATGCCATGGAGAATGGTTTTGATATGTCTTAGGTGCTCAATTGATCAATCCTTGTGAGGAGACAAAGAGAAGTGATTGGTGGGGGTTAGAGAGTGCAAAGAAGTGGAGTTGGCTTTGATTTCCCTTGATCTATGCATCACTAACTTGGGTTTGAGGTGGTGATACCTTGTGGATTAGATAGCCCTTGTTCTCAGCTTTCCGTAGAGCCCAAGATCACCTAAAACGGAGTTCGAGTAAAAAGTTATGCATGTTTTCGCCGAGGTCGTGATGCAGTCTCGACCGTCGAAAGATCCCACTGACCGTCCGAAGGTTCGGACCGTCCGAGGTGTCCTCCAGCTTGAGCTCTCTGTTTCTATTTATCTGATTTACGGACTGTCCGAACATAGCTTGATGTCCAACTCTGACTCTCAACTCCAACGGCTAGTTTTCCAAGCCATCTATTTAAAGCCCCTCACTCCCCACTTGCACATAACGGCTAGATCACAAGTTTATTGACCTATCCTCTTGTTCTTGAGCCTCCCACACCTCCTAAACCCTAGATCTTAGTGATCCTCTTTGAAAGAAGAGTTGGGAAGGGATTAGGGTTAAATCTTAGTGATTCCCCTTGTGAGGAGTGTTGGGAAGAAGGATTGAATCTTTGTGATTCATCTAGAGGGAGAGAAGATTGGTGAAGAAAGTGTGAATCCAAGCAAAGCAAGCAAGCAAGATTTGATTGTTGAGCACTTGAGTACATCTCCGGGTTCGTTCTTCGTTGAGCATCTATTACCCTTGGAGGTTGAGGACTCCTAGACGGCTAGGCGTCACCGGTGAGCCACCGACGAGGTGTGGTTGGCCACCGTAAGTTTGTGAAGGTACGATTCCGCCTCCGCAAGGGAAGGAATCAAGAAGCAAAGTCGGTGAGTGCGTTGGCACAAATCCGAGAGGGAAAGAGTCAAGTGGGACTCGGGCTCAAAGGTGTTGGAGCCTACCTCAACGGAGAGTAGGATCCCCTCAAGGATCCGAACTTCGGAAAACAAATCTCCGAGCCTCCATCTTCTTGCCGGTTTTATCTACTCTCACTCTCAAGCTTGATTTATTTGATTATTGCGCTATTGGCTTAATTGTCTTGTGAGATACTTTTGCACGTATACTTGCTTGTGAATCATATTGTGTCCTTGTGATATTGCTTGTGGTATTTGAGTGGTGCAGACGCTTAGAGATTTGGGGACAAAATCTTCTCGTTGACCTCTGACCGTCAGGGGTGTCACGAGACAGATCCAACCTACTTCCAGTTGATTGAAGATTGAATTTGGTATCACGCCTATTCACCCCCCCCCCTCTAGGCGTCATCTCGGTCCTTTCAGTTATGTAGTCCATTGCCCTTCATGAGCTCCTCATACTCGGCCACATCTCCTTCGCCAGGCCCATGCAAGGGTCGCCAAAGACAGCTTCCCCCAAACTCTAGGGTATGTGCCTAAGAGCATGACTTTTGACTTTGTAGTGCATGGGACATGGAGAATCTTCACCATGTCCTGACGAAGAAATTTATAGCTCCCATGTATTCGTGGTAGTCCTTCACCACTTTTGTAGGTGGGCTCCGAACTTCACAACCACTTGCACCTCTCGCAAGCTTCTCCTTGAGAGGTCACCAAACTCCATCCCAAAGTTTGAGTCTTGAATAATAAGACAAAGATGACTTAATTCTGCAGCATCAATCCTCTAAACCCTAGTTCCAGATGGCTCATTTTGAAATATGCTCAAAAGGGGTAAGGACTAAGTAGTAACTCACCACATTAGGGGCATTGTTGGGCATTAAATAGGTCAACCCTACAAACTAAAAGTTGACAAGAGGACTCAGGAGTCGACGGGCCATCCAGTTTATACACTCGGGGAAAAACATTCCGGCACACGTTGACCATCCAACACCATGAAACCCCGGGGACTCCCTGTCGGTGCAATAAATACCGGGGTATGAAGAGTCCTAAGGAAGGTGGAAGAGTGCATGAGGCGGGCCCCACACGTCAGGCGGGCGACCAGGCCCCAGCGTGTGGGCGAGCCCCTCAGCGCGTCCGGCGAGGGCCCCACACGTCAGGCGGACGACCAGGCCCTAGCGTGTGGGCGAGCCCCTCAGCGCGTCCGGTGGGCCCCACACGTCAGGTGGGCGACCAGGCCCCAGCGTGTGGGCGAGCCCCTCAGCGCGTCCGGCGGGTGTGGACAACATAGACCCCGGGTATCCACATGGCGGGCCTAAAAGACCATCCGACAGGGGATGGACCAAGTCGGGTGGATAAGGACGGGTACCACTTGAACTCTAGAAGACTTGCTCGGCAAGAAAAGACATGAAGATAGAAACCTATCCCTAATTACTAGGAATCCTACCTCGTAACCGATTAGGACTCCTCCTTGTAATCCCACCCCCTACACTATATAAAGGGGGTAGGGGGCCATAGTTCGAGGGGACAGATCCCATGAGGCCATCTACAGATCCCATGAGGCCATCTACAGATCCCACAAGGCCATGCCACCGAAGGCCATGCCATCTAGAGAAACACACATCTACATCTTGATCATCTCCCAGGTTGATCATCATCTTGTACACATATACCCCATATAATCCCAGAGCACAGGACGTAGGGTATTACCTCCGCCATGAGGGCCTGAACCTGTATAAATCCTTGTCTTGTGCTACCATCGAGTTTGGATCTTGCATGCATCGCCCCATATATAATCATTGCCGGCGGTGACCCCCCAGTTAGTCACCTGTCGACAGTTGGCGCGCCAGGTAGGGGCAGCGTCAAGATCATCTTCGTCAAGCTCGATGGCATCAACCAACGGTGTAGCCGTCGTCTCGCCGAGCGATCAAGGCGTCATCAACGGCCGGCGACTCCACTTCCTTGATTTCGATTAGATCCAATCTGGGGAGAACTACAACAACGCCTCCCGCTCGGGTTGGGGATCGCCACGGCCATCTACTCATGAGTAGTACGCCAACGGCTTAATTCCCGACTCGGATACGGCGACGGCTCAAAGACAGATTCTGGACGCGATCTTGTTTCTTCAATTCCCGTTGATCCAGAAGGAATTTCGGGATGAGACTGGATGTGTTGGAAAGATAATTTCGTTAGCTTTCGGTGAAGCCAAAGAACGCCCAAAACGGAGTTCGGATGTGTCCGGGACATCCGTTTGAAGGCAGGCTGCGCGGGAAGGTCGCGAATCTCGGCCAAGCTCTTCGCTTCGGGAGCCGACTGCTTCTTCCACGACTCCGGCGAGCTCCACCTCTCGGATCTGGATTAGATCCAATCTGGGGGGAACTACAACAACGCCTCCCGCTCGGGTTGGGGATCGCCACGGCCATCTACTCATGAGTAGTACGCCAACGGCTCAATTTCTGACTCGGATACGGCGACGGCTCGAAGACAGATTCCGTACGTTATTTTGTTTCTGTAATTCCCTTCGATTCAGAAGGAATTTCGGGATGAGACTGGATGCGTTGGAAAGATAATTTCGTCATCTTTCCATGAAGCCCAAGAACGCCCAAAACGAAGTCCGGATCTGTCCGAGACATCCGTTTGAAGGCAGGCTGCGCGGGAAGATCGCGAATCTCAGCAAGCTCATAAAACCCATCTGCGGAGGATGCGGCATGCGGATAAGCCGTGGCACACCTCCAAAGACATCAAGGATCAGCAAGGAGCTTCTCCAAGTAATCGACGACCAACACTTCTTCCGGACTCGGATCCGATCTAGTCTGAGGAGAACATCGACATCGCTTCGTCTAGACTCCCGTTCGGGTAGAGGAACGCCGCCGCTATCTACTCCCGAGTAGTGTGCCGGAGGCTCGATTCTCGACTCGGATACGGTGAGGACTCAACCAAGGACTTCAACAATGCTTTTTCGGACTCGGGCAAGATCCGATCCGAGATGCAATTCAACAGTGCTTCACTCGGACTCTCGGTCGTGTTGAGGAACGTCACCGCCGCCTACCGACGAGTAGTGCGCCGGGGGCTTAATTCCCGACTCGGATACGGTGAGGTTCCGATGGAGAACAAATCCCGAGTGATAATCGTCATCAGCAGCAAATCACTCGGACTCGACAACCATGGTGTCCATCGTGCGGCGCCGGCTTCATCAACCGTGAGAAGACGATACGATCCGTTCCCATTCAGATTCTGGACGGAACTTGCATCGTGATTTCCTGTTGACTCAGGAGGAGTTTTAGGGTGATATAAGATGCGTTGGAAAGCTTATCTCTTTATCTTTCCAACAAATCCAAGAACGCCTAATTCCGACTTCGGATGCGACCGTGGTGTCTTTTTGAAGACAGCCTGCGCAGAGAGGTCGCGAATTTCGGCGAGCTCGTAAAGCTCGTCGGTGTCGGCACGGCGTGAGGATTGTTCGTGCCACATCTCGTGGGACGTTGAAGACCAGCGAGGACTATCATCGACTTTCGTCAAGCTACACCAACCGCATGGAGATCAATTACGACTACGGCCAACTTCGTCGACCACGGGCGAGACCTCAGCGAACACGTGCTGTTCGTCGCCGACCACGACGTGTGCCGCTCGGTATTAATCAAGATTTGAACGACTACTTCCATGGCACGGCGACACGCTACTCAGCGACACGCCTACGCCCGCGCCACGAGCGCCCATGTTTATAGCTCGGCTGTACACCATCGCGTGCCACGAAGCGCCGCAGACGGCCGCGCCGAGCTTCAAATCTACGGCTCGGCGACAAGCCACTCGGCTACATCGCCACGCCAGCGCCTCGGCGCCCAAGTTCACGCACGGCGACACGCTACTCAGCAGCACGCCACGCCAGCGCCATTTAGCGCCCAAGTTTATAGCTTCGGTCAGACGCCATCGCGCGCCACGAGCGCCCGCAGACGGCCGCACGCCGAAGCTTCAAATCTACGACTCGGCGACAAGCCACTCGGCTACACGCCTACGCCAGCGCCTCGAGCGCCCAAGTCTACGGCACGGCGACACGCTACTCAGCGACACGCCTACGCCCACGCCACAAGCGCCCAAGTTTATAGCTCGGTATGACGCCATCGCTTACCACGAAGCGCCCGTGCGGTTGCACCTCGAGCGAATCTCTGACTTCGGCGACAAGCCACTCGGCTACACGCCTACGCCAGGGCCATGAGCGCCCAAGTCTACGGCTCAGCGACACGCTTACACCCGCGTCACGTGCGTCCAAGTTTTCAGCTCGGCTGTACGCCATCGCGTGCCACGAGCACCCGGTACGGCTACACGCCTGCAGCTACAAATCTACGGCTCGGCGATAAGCCACTCGGCTACATCGCCACGCCAAATACCCACGAGCGCCCAAGTCCACGGCTCAACGACACGCCCACGCCAAATACCACGAGCAAAGTCTATGGCTCGGCACACGCCACGCCGCATCGAGCTAAGTTCTCATTGCCATAATCTTTCTTATAAATCTAATTGTTTCTTGACTTGCTACTTAGTTGGTCTCCAACTAAGCAAAGAAGTCGGGGTACACTCTAATTGGTGCACTTATGTGCACTTTTTTTGTTGCTTTCTTAATGATCGCAAATGAATCCGAGTGGTTTTTCCGAGTAGTGAAGCTCGATCCACAAACGGCGAACTCTAGTCACTCGACACGCTGCGTTCGAAAAGAGCCATGAGCCAATTCTCGACGCCCGGGGCTAGACTAGTCGGGCTGAGTGCATAACAAAAGGAAGATTACTTGGAGGAATTTAAGATCAAAAAAGGAAAAGTTGCAAAAGAGCAAAAATTATCTAAAGCAGTCGGACCTTACATCCAATTGATTGTTTTTTCATCCAAATCCTACATGTACATGCTACATGGTTCATGGATTTTTTCCTCATCAAGTACCTTCTGCGACTCCGTACACGAGTAAGAAGGACTTGTGCAATGAGCAACAACTACGGCTCGGCGAGCGCCAGGCACAGCTACACGCTTACACCCGCACCTCAGCTGTCAAATCTATAGCTCGGCGAGCACCCAACATGGCTACAAGCCTACGCCCGTGCCTCGAGTGTTCAAATTTATGGCACAGCTATATGCCCACGCCAACTTCGGTACGGCTATACGTCTACACCGACTTTGGTACGGCTATACGCTTATGCCTCTGGCCATGAGCCATCCTGCGCCCTGAGTGCTAACCACGGCCTTCCAGTTGCGCGTCACAATCAGTGGCTACAAGCGCAGCCGGGCTAAGCCACATGCCTCGGTACACCCCATGTTGGGCAGATTACCGGCAGAGCTATAAAATTACCCATCAATTGGTATACCCCATGTTGGGTCACTAGTTGGTCAATTGCATGTCGGGCCGGATACCGTTGATGTCGGGATTGAGTTTCGATGGTACGCTCAATCGGGGCCGATCTTGTACACCGCAACCCCGGTATGGATACCATATGGCTAAACTCTATCCTTAAGGTACATACATGGTGGGGCCTCACCAGATCCTACTACGGTTACGGTACAAGTACCGCTTAGCGGAACAACAATGATATGCCCCATGTTGGGACACTAGTCGTGTTACCGCACTAGTCGGATGCGTATCATTGGGCCAAACCCTATCCAAATGGTATGCTCCATGTTGGGCCAATCAACGTATTCTACGAGTGCAGTACCGATGGTTAAAATCAACAGTATGCCCTCTGGGACCACCAAATTGTATCCCTCCCCGAAAGCACAGTACCGCTCGGCTCAAATTAAAATCGCTGGTACGCCCCATGTTGGATCGCCACCGACATCGCAAGACGAGTACAGTATCACTCGGCTCTTCAAATTAAAACCGGTACGCCCCATGTTGGAGTCGCCAACAGTACATCGCAAGACGAGTACAGTATCACTCGCTCTTCACCAAAACCGTTAGTACGCCCCATGTTGGAGTCGCCACCAGACATCGCAAGACGAGTACAGGTATCACTCGGCTCTTCAGCCAAAACCAGTGGTACGCTCCATATTGGGTCGCCAGCTGTACATCGTAAGACGAGTACAGGTATCACTCGGCTCTTCAGCCAAAACCCACGGTATGCTCTCAATACCACCACAGATCCCACTCAAGGGTATGCAGTACCGCTTCGACTCTTGACCAAAACCATGATACGCCCATGTTGGGTCGCCAGCTGTGCATCGCAAGACGAGTACATGTATCACTTCATCAAAATCAAGGTGATGCGCCATACAATGGGCCGACCGCCAGAACTCCGGTAATCTCGGGCTGGGTATCACTAACAACTCTCTATGAGTCCTTCACGCCTCGCAGATTCTGGTGCGTAAACCAACGGAAGGAGCAAAGAATAATCTACAAGCACTCGGCATGAAGCATGACTCATCCAAGATACGACAAAGAAGAGCAAAGAACTCGACTATGAAGCACTCGGGCTCATCAGGACAACATAGACCCCGGTATCCACACTGGCCGGGCCTAAAAGACCATCCGACAGGATGGACCAAGTCGGGTGGATAAGGACGAGTACCACTTGACTCTAGAAGACTTGCTCGGCAAGAAAAGACATGAAGATAGAAACCTATCCCTAATTAATAGGAATCCTACCTCGTAACCGATTAGGACTCCTCCTTGTAATCCCACCCCCTACACTATATAAAGGGGGTAGGGGGCCATAGTTCGAGGGGACAGATCCCATGAGGCCATCTACAGATCCCACAAGGCCATGCCACCGAAGGCCATGCCATCTAGAGAAACACACATCTACATCTTGATCATCTCCTAGGTTGATCATCATCTTGTACACATATACCCCATATAATCCCAGAGCACAGGACGTAGGGTATTACCTCCGCCATAAGGGCTCGAACTCAGATAAATCCTTGTCTTGTGCTACCATCGAAGTTTGGATCTTGCATGCATCGCCCAGATATAATCATTGCCGGCGGTGACCCCCGCTTAGTCACTGTCGACATCGGGCCCCACACGTCAGCGGACGACCGTGCCCCAACAGTGGGCGAGCCCTCAACAAGGTCGTGAGCCCACGCGTCAAAGCGGCGACCAGTGCCCAGCCATGCGTGGCGAAGCCCTTTAAGGCCCCCATCGCAGCGGGGCCAGCGTGTGAGAGCGCCCCGAAGGAGTCTTCGGTGAAGGCTCCCATCTGCGGAGGACAAGGCGCATTCAATGCGACATTACGCGCGGATAGACAGATGAAGAGATGATTACCGCCACAGTGACCTCTGCAGGTCTATTCAAACTGTCACTGTGGCGCAGCGGAATTGACCGGCAGAGAGAGAGCTCACCGTCTTCAACCTGGCCGCCCGCGTCGGAAGAAGCGGTGGCCCCGCCGCCAGCCTCACCGGGCGTGTTCTGCGGGTCGGGTTACTTACGAGGCGCTAGCGTGGCGGCACTGCGGCGCGCAATAGCAAGACGTTTTGTCTCTCCCGCCCCGCCCTCACGTCTTATCACCGCATTAAGCGCATCAGCTTCGCCTACCCACTCGGCTCTCTCCGTCAGTTCAAGGCTTGTATAAAAGGGGAGGAGAGAGAAGTGAGAGGGGGGTTCGAAACATTCTGTAGCCACATTCCATACAACCACAACACGGAAAAGAGCTAAGGCTCGGCAGAGTAGGATCATTACCGCGAGGGGTCCAACACGGTAAACCCCGGGGTCGCTCCTTGCCGCTCCACGCCGAATTGAATCGAGCTCGACCGACGGCCAGCAGGATAGAAATCTGATAGGGGTGTGATCCGCAGTGGTTGAGCGGAGAGCACGCCGTCAGTGGCGCGCTAGGTAGGGGGCGCTAGCATCAAGTTCGAGTTCTTCACCCTCTCCAGCGGTGATGGCGGATCGCCGATCGCGATGGACCAGAAGCGGCCGCTAGAGCGCCGCTGCGCGCGTCGGGCCGCGGCAATGGCGGTGGATCAGCCGGCGATGGCCGCCGCCCCAGTCTAAGCGGCGCTGGCCTTGGAGGAGTGCACTCGGCACAAAACCTCCATACGGCCAGGCCTCGCTGACAACCCGCCGGCTCCGGTAACTCCGGACTCTCCGTGGCGCCGTGGTGGCGGCTTTAGCCCGCTATGTGGATGCCGCTGCGGCGGTGGTGCAAGTTATGGGCGCGGAAACTGGTGTTTCCGCTTCCTCCCTCTCTTTGGTTTCACCGCATGCCTCCCACGGATCTCCTGGTGAGAGGGAGCGGCGCCAGACGGCAGAGAGGCGAGCAACTCCTCGGGGGTTCGGCGGGCAGCGTCTGAGGGCGGGATCTCCGGTCCCACTTGGAGGACCGCCATCTGCGACACGGAGAAGACCTGAACGACAAGCTTCGCAGGGGGCACGACCGAGAGCGCGACCGCCTTTGTTCTTTGCTGTTCATGGGGTCGCCAGGAGGACTCCGTGGGGCCGCCCCGCCAGAGAGGCGGCGCTCTTGGCACCGTCGGGGCGGTGGGCGCGGCGAGACGAAGGGCGTGTCCAGGAGCAGGAGGCTCCCGACGTCGGTTGCCGCACCTTTTCTAAGGAGCTGCGCCGAGTGCAGTGGCCGGAGAGGTTCCGGCCCGCCGCCATCGAGAAGTACGATGGGTCTACCAACCCTGATGAGTTTTTGCAGATCTACACCACGGTGATGCAGCCGACTGAGGGTCGGGAAAGTTCTGCGAACTACTTCCCGCGTCCTCACCGGCGAGCCCGCCGTGGCTCATGAACCTACCCCCGAGTCGGTGGGATCGTGGAAGGAGCTCTCCGAGCTCTTCATCACCAACTTCCAGGGCACGTTCGAGCAGCCCGGAGTCGAAGACGATCTCCACAATGTGGAGCAAAAGAAGGGGGAGTCGCTGCGCGACTATATCCGACGCTTCAGTCAGGTTCGCAACATCATTCCTGACAACTTCATCGACGCCGTTGTCACGGCCTTCGTGAGGGCGCCGAGACCCTGTGGTCAAGGAGAAGATGGCCACCGTAAGATCAAGACGACGGAAGAACTCTTCACCCAGCCCACAAGTCGCCCTTCAGTGAGGCTCGCTCGCCCGGCCGCAAGCGCAGGGCCGCAATGGCGGCGGCGGCCGACCTCGAAAAATCCCGGCAAGGACAAGAAGAAGCGCAAAGGCGGCCGAGACCGGCAGGTCTGGCCGCTAAGCGACGACAACACGATTTATGACGACGACGACAACGCGCAGCGGCGGTGAGCGCGGCGGCGAAGAAAGGAGGAGGTCGCGGGCGGCGGCGGCAGAGCGGTCCTCGCAGGGTGGCCATGGCGATCGCCGTGTACACGGCGCCCCTCGCGGATCGCGACGAGGGCGTGACCGCCGTCCCGTGAGTGGAACGGAGGGACCTACTGTCCCATTCATCACAACAATTCCCACGACTTGGCCAATTGCCATGTCGTCGAGAACCGTGGACAAGCGCGTCCGCAAAGCAGCGGCGTCCGGCAGTGATAAGGGCAAGGAAGCGGCGCTTGGTTTTCGGCAGCGGAGCGCGAAGTCGCCGTTATCCACGGCGGATCGGCCACCTATCCGCCCCACGCTAGTTTTAAGCGTCGATGAGGGAGGTGTCGCCGCGTGCGGCGTTAGGTCGACAAAGCGTTGGTGTGGTCGAGCAACCGATCACATTCGATCGAAGCCGATCACCCACCAAGACCGCCGCCCGGTCATCTCCGATCGTGGTTGCGCCCATGGTCCGGAATGTCAAGCTCGGCGGGTCTTGATGGACGGAGGAAGCTCTCTCAACCTCCCATCCGCCTGAAGTCGCCAAGGCGCCCGAGATCCAAAGCAGCGAGAGCTTCGACCGGCGCTTCCATTCTTTGGCATCGCGCCGGGCCGAGTCCGTCCCTCCGGGCGCGTTAGCCTTCGCGTTTGAGGTTCGACAACTTCCGCACGGAGATGCTCGAGTTCGAGGTAGCCGACCGACCTCCCGCATAACGCCATCTTGGGTCGGCCGCATCGACCAAGTTCATGGCGGCCGCCACTATCGTACATGGTGGTGAAGATTCCGGGCCACCGCCCCATCGTCGTGAAGGTGGACCACCGGGGCGCCCGCCGCGACAAGGATGCTCTCGCTTTGGCGGCGATCGGCGCCGAAGGTCAAGCTTCGACTGGGGAGCTCCTTCGGCGAAGATCCGTGCCTCTCCGGTTCGTCCGCGGAGGTTAAGGCGATCTCCCCGAGCGAAGTCGACTTCGGCGAAGACCGTTCGGTGGGCGCCTCTCGGCGCCAAATAGGCGGCGCTTCGTCTCCTTCTGCGATCCTAACGCAGACGTGTTTACTTGGCAACCGTCCGACATGACCGGGTCCCGAGGTGATTGAGCATAAGTTAACAACGCTCCCGACGCGACGGTTATCCGAAGGTTGAAGCGATCGGTGGAGCGTCAGGCCGTTATCCGCCAGGAGGTGGACAAGCTTCTGACGGCGGGGGTCGTTCGGAGCGTCGCCCATCCCAGGTGGCTCGCGAACCCCATACTCGTCAAGAAATCCAACGGGCGGTGGAGGATGTGCGTCGACTTCACCGACCTCAACAGGGCGTGCCCGAAGGATCCGTACCCGCTACCCAGCATCGACCTCATCGTCGACTCCACGGCAGGGTGCGAGCAGCTGTGCTTTCTGGATGCGTACTCTGGGTACCACCAGATTAGCATGGCGGAAGAAGACGAAGACAAGACAGCCTTTGTGACGCCCATGGGCGTCTACTGCTACACGAGGATGGCGTTTGGATTGAAGAATGCAGGCCCAACCTACCAGAGGGCCATGCACATCGCTCACCGCCCCCAGATAGGGCGGAACTTGGAGGTGTACGTCGACGACCTGGTGGTGAAGTCCAAGAAGGCGGAGGAGTTGATCGGCGACTTGGAAGAAACCTTCGCCAATCTGAGAAAGTACTGCATCAAGCTCAACCCTGAGAAGTGTGTCTTCGCCGTTCCGTCGGACAAGCTGCTAGGATTCCTCGTCTCCCAGAGGGGGATTGAGGCGAACCCTGACAAGATTGCGGCGATCGAGAACATGAAGCCCCCGACGCGACTTCGGCAGGTGCAGTGCTTGGTGGGCTGCCTGACTTCCCTGGGCCGCTTCATAACTCGCCTGGGCGATAAAAGTCTCCCTCTACTCAAGCTCCTGAAGAAGACCAACCAATTCGAATGGACCACAGAGGCGTAGGAGGCGTTCGACGGGCTGAAGAAGTACCTCACTTCCCGCCCGTCTTTGGTCGCCCCTGCACCGGCGAGCCACGATCCTTTATGTCGCGGCGAACACCGGTCAACAGCATCTTTGAGTGGCGGAAAGGGAAGGTGTTCAATACCCCATCTACTACATCAAGAAAGTCCTCCACGACGCCAAACAAGGTATTCACAAGACCGAAGATGCTCTACACCGTCTTGACAAATGCTCCGAGGTGCGTCACTACTTCGGGGAAAATCACAAGGTTGACCAAGTACCCCTTGGAGATCTTCTTCAACCGCGAGGCGACGGGTCGACGCTAAGTGGGCCATGGAGCTAACAGAGTTCGACCTCAAGTTCGCTCCCCGAACGGCCATCAAAGGGCAAGCTCTGGCGGAGTTCGTCAACGAGTGGACTCGCGGACGTGAAGCCGAATGAAGGCCCAAAGCACCTCGCTGTGGACTCTCTTCTTCGACGGCTCGTTCCTACCGGAGGTCTTTGAAATGTGTCCTCCTGGTGTCTCCTACCGGCGACGTCGTCCGGCACCTGGTGGTGCCGGAGTTCCGCGCTACCAACAACGTCGCGAGTACGAAGGGCTACTCGCCGGCTTAGGGTGGCCGACCACAGGCATCCGTGCGGCAAGTCAGTCAGCGACTCTCTCCCGGTCATCAACCAGCGAGGAAGGAATTCACCTTCGGATCCCGCCATGGCGCCTACTTGGCGGAGGTGCGCCGGTTGGAGCGGCATTTCGAAGGTTTGGGCATCGCGCACGTCCCTCGCCGCGACAACTATATGGCGGATGAGCTATCCCGATTGCCTCGCCGAGGCACCCGCCCGTGCCGAGGTTTTGAAGAAAGACTCACGCGCCGCTTGTCGCAAATTTCCCGATTCTGGTGGGGGCGGCATGATGCTCGACGCAGCCCCACGCCCGAGGAGACGTTGATGCTCCCGCAGCAGCTCCCGCTCGGAGGAGGATGCGAAGAAGCCGAGGCGGTTGAGGCGAAATGCCGTGCCAGCAGTACGCCGGCGACAATGCTAACGCTGCCACGCCGTCCGGGAAGGTCGATGGATGGATCCTATCTTAGCTTACTGCGGGACGGAGTGATCCCACGATGACGCGCGTCGGAGAAGATAGCGCGCAAGGCCAAGCGCCACGCCTCGTAGGTGGGGACCAGACGCCAGGCGCAAACGGAGTTCTACCGAAGTCGCCACTCGAAGCGGGAGTGCAATCCTCTCGAGATCCATAGAGACATGTGCGGAGCCATTCAGGAGCGGGCGTTGGTCGGAAAGGTCTTCCGCCACGGTTTCTCTTGGTCTCACACCCTCCGTGATGCCTTCGAGCTAGTGAGGAGATGCGAGCGTGCGCTTTATGCTAGCGAGATACACCGACCGCCCAGACCGCAAAACCATTCCGCTCTCTGGCCGTTCGCGATGCGGGGCCGATATCTCGAGCCCGTTCGCTGGCGGCAAAGGCTACACGATCCGTTAAATCGCCGTCGACAAGTTCACCAAGTGGGTTGAGGCCTCGCCAGTCCCGGCGATCACGTCCGCTGCAACCATAAAGTTCATGAAAAGCATCTTCGTCCGGTTTGGCATCGCAGCGTGATCATCACCGACAACGGCGCCGCCGGTTCAAAAGTGCCGATTTTCGAGATTGGTCGAAGAGCCGGGCACCAAGCCGTGGCTTCGCCTCGCCGCACCTCCGAAGAGCAATGGGCAAGTGGAGCGGGCGAACGCGGAGGTACTCAAGGGACTCAAGATGAGGGCGTTCGACCGCCTGGAGAAGCGTGGCAGGCGCTGGGCGGAAGAAGTTCCCACTGTGTTGTGGACGCTGCGGACAACTCCCAACAGAGCCACCGGCGAGACCCCTTTCTTCCTGGTGTATGGCTCTGAAGCGGTGCTCCCGTCGGATCTCACCTTCGGGTCCCCAAGGGTGGCGGCGTTCAGCGAAGGCGGAGACCCTGATCGGTGTTAGGATGAACTAAATCTCCTGGAGGAGATCGAGATGTATGGCGATCCGAGCCGCCAGTATCGCGATCCATCGCGCCGTTATCAAGCAAAGCGGGTGTGTGAGAACATCGGCAGATGGCGACCTCGTTCTGCTTGCAGACCAGCGCAGCGGCGGGCCGCAACAAGCTGTCTCTCCTGTGGGAGGGCTCCTTCAAGGTGGTCTCAGTCTCTCGTCCAGGCTCAGTCAGGCTCGCATTCAAGGATGGTCGCGAATTGGCGAACACTTGGAACGTCGAGCAGCTGAGGAAGTTCTACCCGTACGTAGCTGTTCCAGAGCTCTTTTTTGGCCTCCTTTGGAGCCGAAAGCGAGGTCTTCCTCCTTCCCCGCTCGCCTCGGGGGCTGCGATGTACAAAGCCATCGGCAAAATAAAGATAAGTTCTGTCTCCCTGTGGGCATCCGTTCTTTTTCGCTTCCAAAAGTCTGTTGGAAAACATTCTATTGAAAGCTGGTAGCGAAAAAGTACTTAAGGCTGATGGCCCCTTAGTTGCAAGGGCGAATGCTTGAACTTGCGGCTCGGCGAGGCGAGGCGGACGGAAGGCGGGTTCTAGCCTGGTGTGTCTGCTCGGTCTGGGCAATGCGCCAACGACGGCACCAGCAACTAGACCACTTCCGGAAGCTAAGCTCTCGTCACGCAACGTTTAAGGTCGGTTTGCCGAGAGGCCATAAGGGTTGAAGTAACCAGATGCCTAAGGAAAAAGCGCTCACTTTCAGTAGAACATTCTGTCTAAAGTTTTTGGCGGTCGGTTGCTTAAGCCTCAAAAAGTTGTTGGAAAACATTCTGTTGAAAGTTGGTAGCGAAAAAGTACTTAAGGCTGATGGCCCCTTAGTAGCAAGGACGAACGCTTGAACTTGCGGCTGGGCGAGGCGAGGCGGATGGAAGGTGGGTTCTAGCCTGGTGTGTCTGCTCGGTCTGGGCAATGCGCCAACGACGGCACCAGCGACTAGACCACTTCCGGAAGCTAAGCTCTCGCCACGCAACGTTTAAGGTCGGTTTGCCGAGAGGCCATAAGGGTTGAAGTAACCAGATGCCTAAGGAAAAAGCGCTCACTTGCAGCAGAACGTTTTGTCTAAAGCTTTTTGGCAGTCGGGTGCCTTAGTTCTTCCTTTCGCAAGTGAGAATTTGCGTAAAAGTTTAATCGAGACTCATGGCAGAAAAGCAAAAGTTTGCATTGACAGGTTCTATACACAAAACGAAACAAACAAGGGAGTTCAGCTACTCCTCGTCATCATCGTCTTCTGCCGGAGCAGTGCCGCCCATCATGGATACGCGGCTGGCGGCGACCTCGACCCGGGATTGTTCGCCCGGGTCCAGCTGGCGCGAAGGTTCCCCGGTGGCGGCGTCAAGGTCGAACGCGGCGTTTTGGGCAAGGCAGTTGCCCAAGACGAATCATTATTTGCCGAAGCGCCGTGGCGACCATCTTCGATCGCTCAGCGTCCGCATCACCACCGGCGGTCGCGCAGAACTCGGGCGCGCGCTTCCATCAAGCTAACATCTATCGCCGTCTCTCTCCAATGGGTGTCTGAGTAACCCCAGTGGATCTGACGCGTCTGAAGTCGCGGTAGGCGGTCCGCAGCATGTCGGCGAGACACGGAGGCGCTCAGAGTGCGCCGCACGAAGGTCTTCAGCGTCTTTGGTGGCCGAGGCGGCGGCGGCTTGTGCCGCCGCAGCCTCGCGGGTCGCCGTTTCCCTACGCGTCTCTCTGGTCAAGGGCCCGCCGCAGCTCGCCGGTGGCTCGCTCCGCTGAAGCTGAGCGCTTTCCGCACCGCCAGTGTGGCGAGGCGCAGCGTCGAAGCGCCCGAGGTCGGCGGCGATGGCAGAGATGGCGTTGGTGTCGGCTGTGGTAGTGGCCGGAGGGTCCTCCAACCTCGGCGCCGGTGCACTCTCCGTCGAAGGGCCGCGGCAAGCCGGGTCATGCGGATCTCGCGGGATGGAGCTCAAGCCCCGTCCCGCTCTATCCAAAGAAAGAAAAACCGAAGGGTTCGGTATGCGAAAAACATCCGCATGCTAACCCTAACGCGAAATGTACGTGAGCGTGAAAATTACAAGCGGCGCCCCCCAAAAGCGAAGGAAGAGGGGGCAGTGTCAAACCACTTGGTCGCGGAGCAGGCGCCGCCGCCCCTCCTCCTGTTGTAGGAGGCAAAGGGGCGCTGAGTCACCGCGGCCGGCGCCGTCGGGCAAGCGCCAAGACGGGAGGTGCCGGCAAGAAGAGGCGCCGCGCGGCGGCGGTGCCGCAGACAGAGGTGCCGCCTGAAGAAGCAGCGCAGAGGCGCCGGTTCGGAAGAGTCGCCAGCTCTCGCCAAAGCGGCGGAGCGGTGGCGCCAAGAAGCGGCAAAGGAGGCGGCTCAGGACTCGAAGGGTGGAGCCTTTTTGGGCTCGCCTCTCCCTCCTCGTCATCATCGTCTTGGGAGAGGATGAGGCGGCGCTTCCCGAGAGCGCAGTCGGAGTCGGCCGCCACGACGGGAGGAGCAGCGGCCGTAGGAGCTTCGGCGATCGTCGGCGGAGAATCGCGGATTTGCAGAGGTCCCCGGACCACTTGGACCGCGGGACTAGAAACCTCCATGGGAGGCAGCGGCCGCAAGTACGGGTTGCGCTCCCGTGGGTCCCGGGCGCGCAGAGGGGCGGGACGCCATGGGCGGAGAATATCGCCGGCCGGGCGCGACGAAGCCCCACTCACCACTACCGGAGCACATCCTCCCAAGACGTTCCTCGCGGGCCGGATGCACAAGAAGAACAAGCCGCGAGTTGGCAAGCAAACAAAAAAGAGAAAAGGACGCTCCGCGGAGTAAGAAAACCCGAAAGAGTGGAAGAACAATCACCTCCAGGGGCGACGCGGATTCTATCGTCATCGCCATAATACTGCCAGGCGTGGTGCGCCCTCGTGCTGAGCGGGCAGAGGCGGCGCCGCAGAAAGTCCGCCGCCACATGGGTTCCGGTGAGCCCGTTGCGGCGGAGCTCAGCAATGCACGCCAGCATCACCTCCATTCCCGCCGAGTCGTCGGGCAGAGACCCCCAGCTGGGGAGGGATTCTGCAGGACCCTCGGGGAAGGCAAGATCATCGCAGCCGCTGGAATCCTCCACGTCTGACCATCGCCGCGCCCGATCCTTCCAGCTGGACTTGACCGCGACCGGATGAAGGCGGCGGCATCGCCTTGTGCCGAAGTAGCGACTTCAACCCGCCGGCGCGAGCTCGTGTGCAGCGTGAAGAGCCGGCGCCAGAGCGGGAGGTTCGGCATCACCCCCACGAACATTTCGCAGAGGTGGGCGAAGATGGCCAGCATCACGATGGAATTTAGGGGAAGGTGCGCCGTCTGGATCTCATAGAAGGCGAGCACCCCTAAGAAGAACTCAGAGTATGGCGGGACGAGCCCCGCCAGCACCGCCCAGGTGAAGGTAATGATCTCCCCGTCGCGGGGGCTTGGCGCCATGGTGCCGGCGCGGAACCGGGCGGAGGCTGGCGGCACGAACACTTGGAGCCGCGTCACCATCTCCTCGTCGGCGGCGAGGCAAAAAAGCCGGACCCGGTTAGCGGCGCTGCCGAGCGGCGTCCTCATGCGACCCTTGCCGCGCTTAGGAGCTATTGGAAGATGGCGGAAGTGCGGTGGCGGGAGCTAAGGGGCGAAGAAACTTGGTAGCGGTGGCAAAGGAAAGCAGGAGGCAGCTCAAAGCACTTTGGCGCGGAAGGATTCGTCAGCGCGCCAAGGGACGGCGCATTTATAGGCAAGGGGCGTGGCGCGACGGTTTGATTCTGTCCCCTTCCAGCTGCTGCTGCACCATCATTGCCCCGCGCGCTTCGGTTTTTCGCGAAAAAGCGGTACGGTTCCCCAAGGAAGATCGTGCGCAGGTGGAGAATCAGGCGTACGACCGCCGCAGGAGGTGGGCCCCCCACGATCCATCTCCCGCCGCACAAGAAACGGTGGAGTATCAACGCGACGGTTCGCGTATCATGGTGGACCCGGGGGCTACTGTCGGTGCAATAAATACCGGGGTATGAAGAGTCCTAAGGAAGGTGGAAGAGTGCATGAGGCGGGCCCCACATGTCAGGCATGCGACCAGGCCCCAGCGTGTGGGCGAGCCCCTCAACGCGTCCGGCGGGCCCCACACGTCAGGCGGGCGACCGAGCCCTAGCGTGTGGGCGAGCCCTCAACAAGGCGTCAGCGAGGGCCCTACGTCGCCGCGGGCGACCAGCCCAGCGTGGGCGAGCCCCTCAACAGCGTCCGGCTGGCCCCACGCGTCGGTGGGCGACCAGTGCCCAGCCCATGCGTGGCGAGCCCTTTAAGGCCCCCATTGTCAGCGGGCCCGCGTGGTGAGGCCCCGAAAGGAGTCTTCGGGCGAAGGCTCCCCTCGCTGCGCGAGGACAAGGCGATTCAATGCGACATTACGCTGGATAGACAGATGAAGAGATGATTACCGCCACGCGACCTCTGCAGTCTGTTCAAACTGCCATCCGTGTGGCGCAGCCGGAATTGACCGGCAGAGAGAGCTCACCGTCTTCAAGTGGCCGCTGCGTCGGAAGAAGCGTAGCTGGGCCCCGCCGCAGCCTCACCGGGCGTGTTCTGCGGGTCGGGTTACTTGCGAGGCGCGCATGGGCGGCACCGCGCGCGCAAGAGCAACGCGTTGCCTCTCTCTGCCCTATCCTCACGCCTTATCACCGTACTAAGCGTATTATATCGCCTACCCCTCGGCTCTCTCCGCCATTCAAGGCTTGTATAAAGGGAGGAGAGAGAAGCGAGAGGGGTTAAACATTCTCAGAACCACATTCCATACAACCACAACATGGAAAAGAGCTAAGGCTCGGCGAGAGTAGGACTATTACCCTTGAAGGGTCCGAACTCGGTAAACCCTGTAATGTCGCTCCTTGCCGCGTTCCACGCCGAATCGAATCGAGCTCGACTCGATCGGCTAGCAGGATAGAAATCTGATAGGGGTGTGATCCGCAGTGGTTGAGCGGAGAGCACGCCGTCACTCCCCACTGGACAAAAAATTTCGGCGCATGGCTGACCATCCAATGATAGATCCGACACCCTGGAACCATCAGGAATACCTTTGTGGAGAAAACTTCCTAGTAGGCACCGAACGCCCTATGATTGACCCGGTACCACAAAACCCCCACACCCTCTCTGCGCAAAATGGTCAGCATGGTGGACCATTCGGCGATCAGTTCATTGACAGCGAGCCAATGCTCAAAAGCTCTTAAACTTAACAACTCGACACTACCTATATCCGACCTAGGTGCTCCATAGACATGAACATGATCCAAACACATCAAATTTATCGAAAATCCATCAATTCAAGCCAATTGAAAAGAAAACAAGACCTAGACTAATATTGAACCCTTTTCGACACCTGAGCTCAAAAACAAAATTGTAAGCCTTAATGACACCAAAGAAACTAAGCTTGAACTAGGGAGATCCATCATCATCACCAAAACCACAAATATTCACTAGTCTTACACTGAGAATGTTTGCACCTTATAGATGGATGTGCCTTATGTCTCCTTCGCTATGGATCCAAGGGGAGTGGGTCCCATGACCATATCACCATGAGGAGTAGATCCTCCCAAGGCCACATCCTTCGGGAAGGTCGCCTCGTCCACAATCACATCTTCCAACAAAATGTCTTGTTCTGGGGGGCTTGTCTCTTTCTTCCTAGGTAAGTGTTGTGCCCGATGGCTAGAATTGATCCTTGGGCAAAATCTGCAGAGCCGAGTCATCCCGTTGGTTCCACCAAGAGACTTCATCGATGAAAGCAACATGAGTTGCTTCCTCCTTGCTCGCGTCACCACGAGGAGAACTTTCCGTCTTGTCTCATCCCCAGCCTCACCTAGGCTCGGGAGTTGAAAAAATTTGTTAGCCATGTTGCAGATTCATAGAGCTTTGAAGCTTCGGCAATCTTTGAAGCAACGACCCCTCAACCCTTTTTAGGTAGAACCAGAAATCTGACCACCGTTAAAATGGACCTTTAGGTGAAGGGAGGGAAGTCATATCGTCAATGGTTGTGGAGGCGGAGGTGGATGCACCAGAAGAGAGAGTTTGCCTCACTGGTCTTGCGTATGGTGTAGAAGTGGTAGAGAAGATTGGCCAAAGGCATGATGCCCAGATATCCCTCACAAAGATGTGAGAAGATGGTGAGAATAAGGTTAGAGTTGAGGGCTAGATTGGTGATGTCGCACTTGCAATGTGCAAGCATGACTTATGAAAATTCACTCTCGCACATGTGTAGGCGATGCACGAAGAAGAGCTCGAAGTAGACGATATCATACTCCATCAATGTGGGAATGGTCTCATCACCAGGAAGACGTCACAAGTTGGGGTTGGGGTCAAGGGACCCCGCACCCTCCAAGGCCTTGCGATGCTCCGCCATGGACTTTGTTGCCCCTAGTTTTGCCATGGGCTTTAGCGTGACTGCGGGAAGGAGATCAAACCAGAAAACAAATTAGGGATTTGGAAAGAAATGAAAACAACGAAAAATTTTAAAACTCTACAATCAAAAGAAGATATTGATGTTCTTACACCGTGGCAATGCCCCTTTTATAGGGAGAAAAAGCATGGAAGGGTTGTGGGCGAGAAAGAAATCTGGAACTACTCACGACAGTTGGTGAACCAAAACATGCATTTAGTTTCCAAAAAATGTCTATCAAAACGTACAATTACGGTTCATTTTGCAACATGCAAATTTCTATAGTTACCATTGGAGAGAAGCTTAAGTGTAACCTTCATATAAAAATTTTGGCCCAGGTACGTGGCACGAGCATAGTGGTGTCTCTGTTTAGGCAAATTTGTTAGGTTGTCATAGCGATTGTTTGCCGCGAGACACCACTCCCTCCATTGGGTTAAAAGATTTAAGGGAAAGGTCTGACCATGTACTCTCTCTGTTTTTTTTTGTTTCACGCCTTTAACCTTTTGGCACGTCTTTGACCATTCGTCTTATTCAAAAATTTAATGCAAAGATGTAAAAAAAAGACATATTTAAAGTATCTCTATTGATAAAACAAATCACAACAAAATAAATGATATTTACAAAAATAATTTGAATAAGACGAATGGTCAAAGGCATGACAAAAAGTCAAAGACGTCAAATAAAAAAAACAGAGGTAGTATATTTTTTTCACTTGAGCTTTGTAGCTAGTTGTCGAGAATTGGATACATTCCCAAATTACATAAATATCACTTGGACATGCACTCCAAGAAATATATCTTTAACCTATCCTTGGAAATTGGTGGCCAAGAAGGATCCCATAGCTGTAGCCAAGCTTTGCACATACGATCGTTACCGTATTAGCACAAGCATATGCCAGCGTAATTAACTTATATTCCACCCTAGTTCATGCAAAGCCACCTAAGCAGGCCTCACCTAAGCAGGGCTAACCTTATTTGTAGTTATAATGTCATCATATTTATTCGAACATGGGCTTTTATACTCTTCATGCACGGACATGCTCCGTGCCCGATCATTCTTGCTACGACTCATCGCATTAAATCTGTCATTAAAAGAGACGGTCATATTTAATTGAAGAGGTAATGGAACATAAACTCTTGTCAAGTAGCTGCAATAGAATCATGTGATGTTCAATTAATTGAAGATCATGGGCGTTGTGGGAGCAACCTCCGTACCAATGATGGTTACTTCTGGGAGCATCCCCAATATCCCCTCTATTCCATCCCATAAAATACTATTCACATACACATAAATAGTATTTATATCGTTATAAATACCCCTTTTGTTTACACAGAAAGAAGAATAGAGTAGCAGAGTAGTGCTATTTATCTTTATTGTGAGAGGATCAAACTAGAATAAAAGCTTTGCCTGTTTTCACTCAATCCTATGTAATTCGTAGCATCGTCGAAGCTAATCTCTACAAAAAAAAAGATCGACGAGGAACTGTGGTCAACATCATAGCGAAGTGCAAGATGCCTGCATTTTAACAAATCTTGTTTCCCTCCTAAGGCAAGATGTTTTTTTTAAGGTGAAACTAATTAAAATTTTAATATGAAAAAATTGTGACGCCTTGAGAGACTTTGAAGAGTCTAAAAAATTATTTTTTTTGAGGGAAAGAGTCCAAAAAATTATAAGAATATTTAAAAAATTCTAAGAAACATTTAAAACCTCACGAAAAATTGGTACAAGGCACTGCATCGTTTGGGTTGTATCAAAAACACAAATATCAAATATTAGCTTTTAAATTTAATTTATACCAAAAAGAATAAGGCCCAAAGCCAAAATCCTAAACCCAAAATTTACGACAAAACAAAATCCTAAACCCAAAATTCGGGAAAACAATTTGGTGAACCCCGGTTGCACAGTGGCTGGCGTGCATACCCGAGCGGGATCAGCGACGCGTGGCCGACGTCCAGATCGAACGCAGCGCCCGCGTCGTCCCCCAGCTGCGTTTTTTCCTGCGCTGCACTGGGCTCGGCTCCCCTATTTGGCTCCACCTGCGCTCAGCTCGATCCAATCGACCTTTCTCTCTCTCTCTCTTTCTCACCCCACGATGGCGGCGCGCAGGGCGGCGGTCGTCTCCAGCCCTCAACCTTAGCGGCGGCGGCCAGCGACGGACGCACGGTCTGGACGGTCTCCAATGGCAGCGCGGCCGAACTGTCGACGAGCTCATGACCAGCAACACCTCGAGTTATCGAGCTTATGGCGGGCATATCTTCGGCGCCCACGCATGGAGCTTGACGACGATGACGCCTTTATCGTCTCCACGTGTGGTTGAGGACGGGCACACCTTCGACAAGGCCCCCTTGTACCCTGTACATCTTGCACCATTATAGTGATTGTTTTCCCCGTGGTTTTTTTTCCTCTCCACCTTAGAGGGGTTTTTTCCACGTTAAATCCTGTGTTTGTGCCTTTTATTCCCAACAAGTGGTGGGGGAGATTGTTGGGAGGCTAGTCTTTTGGGTTGAGTGGGTCTATGGCCTTAGTCGTTGCTCTAGTTGGGCCTTTAGATCCGTTAAGACCTGGGGAGCCATTTCTCTGCGTTTTGGCCCCATACGTGGACTGTTTGCAGTGGGCTCTAAATCCTAACAAGCATTCGATGAATTCAGCTAAACGGTGCTCAGCAGATGCTCGATGAAATGCCTACCCACAATTGGCAACGATGAGGGCGACGAGCGTCGCGCCGGCGAGAAGCAGGAGCACGGCGGCGAGTCCATGGAGACGGCGCCGCCAGGATTTGCATAGGGGGGTGGCAGACGAAGATCGAGACGCGATGCAGGCGGCGTTCTCGCCTGGGGAACGGAGCCGAGCGTTGTACGTCTCTTCGCCAAGGAGCCGAGCCGAGTAGAGGAGCCGAGCGAGCGCTACATCGCCCCCGCCGCTGCTGCGTTCGATTGGAAGTTTGGCCACGCGTCGGCATCGTACGTCGGGTACACACGTGAGGAGGTCTGCATCCCGGATCCACAGATTTTTTTTTTCCCAAAATTCTTATTTGATTTCATTAATTTACTGTAACTACAGTCTACAGGTATACACGAGCCCCCCCCCTCTCACCCAACACCCTCAATAGAGGGCTTGGCTTGGCTTCTCCAGGCTACAAGCTTGCTTCATACGCTGCAACAAAAGCTAATAATTGTAGCCACTGCATCTGAAGTTCTGAACTTTTCTCTCCCTATAAGGCTACAAACTCTCTCTTGGATTAACCTCTAAACCCTTCTCTCCCCAATACGATCTCTGGACGCCGGTACAACGCGGAGAACGATGGTTCTCGCCGGCCACACTCTACCGGAGGGTGTTGACGAAGGCGAGCAGCGACTCGACGTCCCTCTTCTCCGACGGGTACTTGATGGGCCTGGCCGTGCGGCTCGGGAAGAGGAGGATCGTCGGGAAGCTCTGCAGCTGCAGCTCCGCCTGGGCGAACGGCTTCTGCTCGCCGTCGGCCCGGAACTTGGCCACCTTCACGCCCGCGCCGCTCAGCTTCTCGGCCAGCTCCACGTACGATGCCTCCATGGCCTACACCCCCACAAGATCCATTGATGAGCAAATTAAACCGTGGATACATACGCATGCGTGATGCGTGCATTCGAGAAGTCGATTGCGTGTGCCATGGGTGTACCTGACAGAAGGGGCACCAGGGAGCGTAGAGGACGACGAGCCAGGGCTCGGATCGGGTGTCCAGGCGGAGGAGGTTCTCGATGCCGGTGCGGGTGAGGTTGACGACGGCGTGACTCTGGAAGATGTCCGGCGCGCCGGCGCCGGCGGAGCCGTTTCCGTTGACGCCCACCTTGGGCGCCGCCTGGCCTTCCTTGTCGATGTTGCCCTTGTGGAGGCCGCACTCCTTGGCCTTGGCGTCCTCCCACCACCACCTCCCTTCCCTCTCGTGCTGCCCCGGCAGCACCGGCCTCGTGCACGGCTCGCACCCGATCGACACGTACCCCTGCAAGAATCCAAATCAAATTGTTCAGCGCACAGTGATCGATCGATCATATCTCCATGAGTCGCCATGGGAGCCAGGTTTAATTACCTGAGCATGGAGGGCGTTGACGGGGACGTCCATGGTGCGGAGGAAGGTCCAAACGTCCTTGCCGTCGACGTTGGCGACGGGGTTCCACTTGACGAGGCTGCCGGCGCCGCCGGCGAGGCCCTCGAAGGAGGGGTCGACCTGGACGACGGGGATGGCGGCGCGGGTGCCCGGCGACTGGTCCTTCCGCTGGCCGGTGATCCAGGCGCGGAGGCCGGCGAGCGCCCGCCGCAGCGGGCGCACCTTGCGCACCCGGCAGCACTCCTGGTGGCCGTCCTCGTAGAAGGAGAAGAGGCCCTTGCTCCGCACCAGCTCCTGCACCTCGCCGGCGTCCGGGAACATGTACTCGATGCGGATGCCGTAGTGCTTCTCCACCTTGTCGAACAGCTGGTACGTCTCCGGGTTCAGCCTCCCCGTGTCCAGGCTGAACACCCGGAACGACCTCCCCGTCAGCTTCGCGTACTCGATCAGCGCCACGTCCTCAGCGCCGCTGCATGCACATTCAAAAGGGTCAATCACTAACACCAAAAACACTCTTTATGATTATACATAGGAGTAATTAATTTTCCATAAGTTGCACCCAAAATCTCCTTAAGTAATTGTATAGAGAAGTTTGAATGTGCATATTTGGTTCATAGACACCCGTGGCAACATAACATTCTTCTATTCCTCCTTGTGTAAGTGACTAAAAAAGTGTACAAGACTTCGTTAATCTTACTAAAGAATGGCAATAATTTTTATGACCTATGCTAACACAAGTATGGCTAATACAAGTTAGTAAAATTTCGCAAACTTGGTGCTGGAACCAATTAGGCCCAATAAAGTCTTCTAACCGTAATCTATGCTTGATCACGTGGCCTATCCCAAAGTTACTGTGGATCATTCATTTTGTTATATAATGATCACTGATCTGTTAATCCCCTTTTAGAGGGTAAGACATAGGTTTCATATTTGTGGAATAATTTTTTTAATTAGTAATCTCTCATAACTATAGAGTAAGACAAATGTAAGAGGACAAGTTTCATGACTGTTTGTTTGGTCACATGGCCTAGACGCCAACAAATTAAGCTGCAGAATTTGTTGCCTACACGGCGGGTGCAAGCAATCAAAACTTGTTTTGTGTTATATGCATATGCCAGTTGCAGGCTTGCAGCTCGCTATCACGAGACAAAAGGGGCAGCAGATTGGTGGTGCATACTGCATATCGTGCGAAGCTTTTAGGGCCTCTTTGATAGCTTGTTTTAGTTTAGTTTTTGTTGGGATTGCAACTTTTGTTATTTTTATATACACCATTTACTTTATTTTTTGAAAATAATTTTTTTATAACTTTGTAGGGTTTTTCTCAAAGATCTCAAAATATTTTTTAATAATTTATTTAAATTTTTCATACCACTTTCAAAGGTGGTCAAATTTTCCCAACAAAAACTAAACTAAAACTAAACAAGATATCAAAGAGGGCCTTAGTTTAAAGCAGCTAAAAGAAAAGAGAGAGAACCCTCAAGGAATCCATTGAGAAGGCGCCGAATTTTGACGCCACGGTTCTCTCTTAGTCACTGGTGGGCCATGATTCTAGCTCCGGTCCAAAGAACAGCCTCGGACGGCAGGTACAATGAACCTAGACGCACTCCAGGCCTTGCTCGCACCCGTCTAGGTACATAGTTAACGGGATCAGTAATCACTAAATAAGTAGCCCACTCGACCCGACCCATTAATAATTTACTCTCTCCGTTTCAAAATATAGGACGTGCATGTTTTTTCAAAAGTTAATGTTTAGAATCTTTGACTAATAATTATGTAAAAATGTACATATTTTAGTATATGTATGTAATATATTTAGATCTATATTCAATATTTTAGGTACTAGCTATTGGACTATTGTCTAATGAAGAAATCAAGCCATGAAATGAAACTGCTAATGCGAGCAGGCACCTAGCATGACCTGAAGCAGCCAAGACTAATGTTAAAATGACGCTGGCCCGCATGTCAGCGGGGGTGGGGCGGGCCCACAGGTCAGTCACAGGTGGATCGAACACCCAGAGAAGGGCGGGGCCGCGACCGCGAGCGAGCTCAGAATCTCCACGACCACCCGTTCGGGAGATACCCATGAAGCCCGATGCCGCCGCGAGCGACATGAACCCAGTCCGCCATGCACCGAACCAAGCGGGCACGAAGAGCCTAGCGGGCGCGCCCGTAATCCGCCCGAGAAGACGAAGCGCGAGTCATGTTTGCGGGGGTAGTGGCCTGTGGGCGTCTCACCTGAAGGCGATGGCGATGTCGGGTCCGAACATGGCGAGCGCCCGATCCATGATCTCCAGCGGCGACGCGCCCTGGAGCTCCTGCGCCAGCGCCTCGTAGTCCACCGCGGCCTGCTCCGCCGCCGGCGCCGAGGCCGCCGCGGAGGCTGCCACCGGCTGCCTCGCCGGCCCCGCCGCGCGCAGCGGGCGAGCCACCCTCGCGCGCTGGGCGCCCTCGCCGGCGCCGCCGCCACCTGCTGCTGCTGCTGCCTCCCGGCTCCAATCCTCGTGGCTGCAACGGCCAAAGCAAAGAGGGAAAAAAGTTAAACCAATGGATTCGCACGGCAAATGCGGTTGGATTCAAACGGGAAACGGCTCGTTCCGCGTTCAGAAATCCCGCCGGGATGCTCGAATCCAAAGAGAGATTTGACAAATTTCGACGGAATGAAGCTACAGCTGGCACAAATTTCAAAATACGAACAGATGCGAGCTTGGAAGCCAAGCAATTCATCTGTAAACCCCTTGAATTTAACAAAAAATTATCGAAAAGAGACATGAATTGAACCAAAAAAAAGGCCCTCACCTTTGAGATCGCGGAGGGCGACCGAGTGCGACGAGATGGAGGCAGTGGCTGACGCCATTGATGAGCTCGGGGCTGCTACCTCCTCCCTCTCAAATCCCCAGGGATATTTCTACGGCGAGCAAATGCGTTTTTACACTGCTCCGTTTTGTGGTACGGGGGAATGGGCGCGGAGTCGTTTACATATAGCGCGGGCGGGAGCCTGGGTTCGTCGAACCTGGACGGGTTCCGGGAGCGGCAGCCGTGCGGGACACGTGTCAGTGCCCGTTAGGCCAGCTCCTCGTGAGCGCTCCCTGGCCGATCGAAAGCAGTGGCGTCAGCTGCTGCGCCGTCGGGTGGGCGCCACCTGGCAGCGCGGCTCCTGAGCTGGCTGGGTGTGTGGCTACCTCACTTCCGCCGTGGCCGTCCACCTCACATGCCACGTCTGCCTCAGGCTCAGGTGACTAGCGCAAGCGTCGATGGTTCTTTCGGATATGTACATGAGTGTTTTTTTGGGACTGTTGGGTCGGCACGTAGAATTGCTAACAAGGGACAGCAACAGACAATCTCACGTAGGTAACGGTGTAACCGATTAGGAAATAAGCAGTACAAGTAACAGCTACATCTTACTAAACTTAGACATGTATACACTTTGGGCTGAACCAAAATATCGGGTTTTGAGCTTGGGTCTCTATCAAACTGATCTCAAGTTGATTCCAAGCAAATAAGTTTGGTTTGAATGATCCATTTTGCATGGTTGATTTCATTCTGAATGTGAGCCAAACCGCTTAGTACTCTTATGTTTATGGAGTAAAGCCTTATGCTTTTATGATTCATTGAGGGTATGAATATATATCTTATATAGTTGTATTGTCCATGAAGAAACATGCAAAATGAGGTATTTATTAAATTTCTAGATCAAAACAAGTCGATCTCCAGTTTAATTGATTTTCCATCAATTTCATGTTCGAATGTTCGGTCCATTCCGGCAACGCTGAGGCCGGATCCGACGGCATGGAGGCTAGATCTAGCGGTTGTGGTGTGACGCGCGGATCCTAGAGCTGTGACCTAGTGTCGGGCAACGCGACGGCGCACGAGCGGCGGCCCAGCGGCTCACGGACGGCAGTGTGGAAGTCCGGTGGCGCGAGGCCGATCCGGCGACGTGGTGGCGGATCCGGCGGCTGCGGTCGCGTGACCCCGGCGGCGATGGACGGCCTTGGTGCATGTAGGGCGGCGGCGGCGGCGCTTGTTGGCCGGGGTCATGCGGCGTGCGGCGAGACGATGACCTCCTCATACTTTTGCTTGGGCGGCGTGCGGTGACCGCGGTGGCGGTCTGGTGCCGACGGTATGGTAGAATGACCGGCTCGGTGGCTCTAACACGACGGCGATTCTGATGGCGGGCGGCGAAGCAATTGGGCTCGCCGATGGTTTCATTGCCGCCCGTTCCGTCGATGTGCCAGTGGCGTTGGTTGCAGCGGTGGCGGATCGGCGATGTGTTCATTTCCGTGACCACTGGTTGCGCTGCGGCTGTGACTATGGTCTTGGCGGCGCGACGTTGCACACCACCCCTTCTGTTGGCGTGTCTTTGGACCTATTATAGAGGTATGTAGTCGGCGTCCGTGGTGGGAGTTTGGCTCTTGGGATCCTTCTTTGGGCGAAAGCCCGCTCGCCTTTTGGCGGCCGACGATGCTGAAGGTGCCAGTTCCCTTCTTGGAGGCTTCGTCGTGGAGTCTCCTAGGCGAAAGCCTAGCCCACTCAGGCCGTTGATGGCGACGCTTGTGGGCGTCGTGTAACTCCCTGGAGGTATCTCCGTGGCTCCCTTTCCCCAAGGCCTTCGTCAGCATGCTGAGCTTGTGCACTAGTTGGAGCGGCTCTGTCATCCCCTTCTCCTGCGGCGGCACGGCCCGTTCTCCTCATGGTTGCTTGTAGCAGCATTGTCTGTCCTAGTGCTTGCGGCGCGGCTGAAGTGGCATTGTAGCTCCCTTCTCTTGCGGCGGCGATGCCTCCTTCTCCGTTTCGTCTGCGGCTTCAGACCTCGTTGCGAGTCGCGCTCGGGTCTCATTGTCATCCCCTCCTTCTACAGTGGCGACGCTCTTCTTCCTGTGCGTGGCGTGAAGTGCTTAGCTTGTCTTCACCTCCCAGGGCGTTTGTGGCTCGCCCCCTGGTCGGTCTTTAGCTCTGTCGTTGGGTGCCGTGCCAGCGGTGGCTGGCTTGGGTTCGTGTGCGCTCGTTGTGGTGCCTCGTTGTTGCCCCCCTCTCCCTCTCTCCTTCTTTCTCCCTTGCACATATGTACAGTTTTTCCTTGTCGTTAATAAAATGACAGAGCACCTGCCCGTTAGCTCAAAAAAATGTTTGATCCATACATAGAGCTTGGTATGGATTCAATTCAACCTCGAGCCAAACTGAATAAAGTATATATGTATGCCTTCAACTCACTTAGTAGTCAAGATTATGCTATTGCTATTATAAATTATATAGTGTATGTGTGTGTGTGTGTGTGTGTGACTGTGTGTGTGTAGTTGCATTGTCCGTGGAAATGCAAGATGAGGTATTTGTTGATTTTCTTTGATCAAATCGATCCGGTCTTGAGCTTAACTAAGTTTTCATCGACACCGAGTTTGATCTTTACACAGAGGTCAATATGGATTTGACTGCTCAATCCAAGCTTGAGCCCAATCGATCTTGGGTCTGGACACCGACCTGGCCCGAGGCACTCCGAACTAGTCATACGACCATATCACTGACTTGGCTCATGCCCATGAATGCAAATGATGCATAAGTATCAATAAAGCACTTTTCACTTTACCGAAGCACTAAGATACCATATTCGATCAAGCATGCATATCAACATCACGATAACCAAAATAGTAAGCAATATTGGAGAACACAGTCACAATCACTTTTTATAAATATACACTTCCCTTAGCAACCCCGAAGACCGGCCTACGACAATGTCGTCTTCGTTCCCGAGGCGGAGGTACCTAAAGCCAAGAAAAGATCATATAAAACATTTCAAACTGTCCCTAACACGCTAGCCTAGCCTAACACTTAAATGCCCCAATTAGGTAATTAGTTGCCGGATTAGTCGCGTGAAGCCAAAAATCTAGAATTTTAGGATAGCGAGCTTGCGAAGACCATAACTCCCAAACTGCTTGGCCGATTTTCACGTTTTAGGACTCGTTGGAAAGCTAAGGACATGAACTAAATTTTATTCTATAGGGCCATCCACCTGTTCCTAATAGAAATTACCTGAAACGCGGTTGCAAGCTACTGCACATAGAAATTTACCGCCAAATTGCAATTTCAACAATTAAGCCCCCAAATCCCTTTCATGCCTAACGTAGCCAACTCGAATAATGGCTAATAGCAGGGAGAGGATGCTCAGTTCGTTACCCAAAGGTGGAGATCCAAACCCTAGCTTTTCTCCCTTTTTTTGCTTTCTTCCTCTTCTTTCTTCCCTTCTCTTCTTCCTTCCCTTTTAAAACCGGTCCTCTACACTTCTCCTCTGCCCAAGCCTGTTGCAGTGTCGGCGGCTACAAGTGGCGGCGCCATAGGGGGTGACGACGGTGGCTAGTCAGGAGGTGACAATGGCTGAGGCGACAGCTGACTAGGTCACAGCGGCAGTGAGAGGTGGCAAGCAGATCGGTGGAGAGGCGGTGGCGGATGGAGGGAGGCGGCAGCTAGGGTGGAGAGAGAGGGAGAGTTGAGCTGATGAGGGAGTCGTATAGAGAGAGAGAGAGAGAGAGAGAGAGAGAGAGTTCTAGAGAGGGTGAGAGACCACCGGGTCTATTGGGGGCGGTGGGAAGATGGGTTAGTTGGGTTGGCTGGCCCATTCATCTTTTTTTTTCTAATTAGCATTACAATCAGATTAAAAAAGAGTTTGAATTGGCTACAACAAATAATTATATAAATTTAAAATAATAAATAATAGAAATAAGCATTCATGTCACGTTAGATTAAAAGGAATAGCATACCACTGTAATAAAAAATTACATAAATTTTAAAATATGGATTCATATCAAATTAAAGCTATTGAGACAAATCTAACCTTATAATAACGCAAGACATCCTACTCGTTTAAACTAAACAAGGGTTTTCCCGTAGCCGTCCCATCGTCTTAGTCAACAAACCTTTTTTTTTTGTTATATATATAAAAAACAGCACTGATCGCATGCTAATTACATACAGTCTAACGCCATCGGCCCTGATTGCGTCACGAGTCGTCCACTCGCCGCCCTTGGACGTCCTGATCGGCGTCAGCCCGTGCATAAGTGCCGTTGCTGTCTCGGGTGCATCATTTACACCGTGCGCTAATTTATCAGCCAGAAGCCGACGCGAAGATTCGGAGGCACGACCGACCGCCGCCTCGTCGCGGGCCGTCAAAATCTACCTTAAAGTAAGACAATTCTTTACATTCCACTAAAATAATTTTCAATCCCCTGCATACCATTATATATGTATGATATATGGGACCATCTGAGTGTATTATATATGGATCCAGAGGTATATAGAGTATTTTTATTTTTTCAGTGTTTTTTATTTTTTTTAGCAGCATACGGGATATTTTTCCAATGAAGTAAAGAATCCAGTACAGCGTGCGAGGGCTACGGGGCTAGCGTAGTGCGGTGAAATTAGTGATTATTAGAATCGATCTTACTGTTCACATGTGGCTCCTGATTGGCCCCAAAGGCCTTTCAAGGGCTGATAAGGCTATCTCCAACAGACTTTCCTAAAACATCCTCTACCTTAAAATAGGGGACGAATTTTTCCTTTAATGTGCTTCAACAACGTTCCCTATTCCGTTCTCTAAAATAGAGAATTTCTCTCCATTCTCTTATCTGTAGGGATTCTCTCTCCTTCTCCTATACAATTCTCCATATAGGGAACGCCGTTGAAGATGGAAGAAATATAGGGAGATATTTTTTAAAGGGAGTCTGTATATGAGGCTATAAGGGATCAAATATAGAGATTCATGTTGGAGAGAGCCTAACGGCCATCCTTACTTTTCATGCGAGGAATCACTTCCACTTTTTTTATTGTCTAGGGATAATTGCTAAAATATATTGGTTGTCCCTGTTTATACTATATGGTTGTGGTATCATCGCACGCGTGATCTTCTGTAATTATGCGCATTAATGTCCCCTCCAGCGTCATTATAATTTCTATGATAATGTTCTATAAATCGATTGTGAGAAATGAATGAGCCCTTGGGCTATGTGTTGGATTAAAAGAAAAGTCCATATCAATTACAAAAAATTATATATATTTGGATTGAAAATAATAGAAATAAGAGTCTATGCTGAATTAAAAGAAATAGTTCATGTCAGCTACAATAAAGTACATAAATTCAGAATAATAATAATAAAATTAAGAGTTCATTTATATCTATCTATCTATTATATAATTAAAACAACACATAACAGAGCAATTATGTTGATAGAACATATTCCCACGTAATTCAAGAAAAAATATCTACATCGACCATCTGTTATAGCGGGGCCAAATTATAATGACTAAGATTAAAATAATAGTATAACAAAATATTGGAATAAAAAATAGAAACAAGAGCCTATGTTAGATTAAAAGAAATAATCCATGTTAGCTATAAAAACATAAATTTGGATTAAAATTAATAGAAATAAGAATTCATGTTGGATTAAAATAAGAATCCATACTAGTTGAAAAAAATACATAAATGTATATTAAAAAATAAAAATAAGAGTGCATATTTGCTTAAAAGAAAACAGGTCCATGCTAGTTATAGAAAAATATTTAAATTTAGAATAAAAATACTAAAATTATGAATCCGTGTCGGATCAAAATATTTAGTTATATCAACTAAAATAAAAAATAACAAAAATTTGAAATAAAAATAAATTTCCCATGTAAATCTCTACTATTATAAAGCACCTAATGGACGTTGTGGTTGTTCGAACTTTTAATCTGGACCGTTCATCTCGTGTGTCGCAACTTGATTTGCACCGTCCGATGCCTATCTGCTCACTACCGATTCGTCCGTCCGATGACTGCGGATCGCGTTAACTCACTGTCCTCAACTAACCCCGCACCCCATCTCTCTGCCGCCCGCCGCGCCCCCTCTCTCCGCCGCCACCTCCCTCTCTCTCCTCTCTCCGCCGCCTCCTCACTCCCCTCCCCTCCTCTCCCGTGACCCCGTACTCTCCACCGCCGCCGCTCCTTCCCCTCCCCTCCGGTGCCGCCGCCTCACCAGAACCCGACCAGGCCGGCGGCGCGCATGGCTTCCCCGAGCGCCGCCTCCACCGGGTCCGGCTTCCCCAACCGCCCCCGCCAGCCGCTCTGGCTTCCTCGACCGCGGCCGCCACCGGATCCGACTTCCCCGACCGCCGCCGCCGCCGGCTCCGGTTTCTTCGGCCGCCGACGCCACCGGATCCGACGATGCGATTTACCTAAAGACGGCGATGCGATGCGAGGGCTTGGTTCGTTCTTTATCCCACAATTTGTTTTGTGTGAATTTAGTATGTAACATTTAAAATGCAATGGCTAGGTCGGTTTTAGTACTGTGGTAGATGAGACCTGTATGTTTTTTTCGTTAATGGCCTAACTGCCATGCTCACGAGCATAGACTGTGTGGAGGATCCGTTTCAATTCTATCAGATAAAATGCATCGTTTAAGCTATTCATGATGCATATGCTACGTCATGCAAACTGCAAAACACCTATGCTATCTCTGCATTAATAAAAAAAGGCAGTTGAGTATAAAATATGTTATCCTGGTCACATATACAATAGTTGTCTGCGACTCTGCGTATTATTCTTGATGGTGGTATTCTTGTTTGGTTGTTCCTCTTTCTGATGTAGACAATTTGGGTTGTTTGTCACTTCATGAAAATAATTTGTGTGCACAGTCTGTATGGTAATGAAACACAAAATAGAGTAAAATTCTTTGTTTACATAGTTTTGTTACATGATTGATTTTGTATTACCTAATACATATGATTTGTAGTTGTATTTTGCATATTCTGAAATAAATATATAATCCTTATTCCAGGAAGTCATTGACATGATTTGATTTGGGATGCAGTTTCCATGGTGAATAGAGTTTTCTGCAACAGCTGTTTGGATGATATGTCGGCATTTCAGCAGCTCAAGATCCTAGCTGACCTCATCTAAGCATAATTATCTCCAGCGGTTGGATGTTGTGGTAGCATATTTTAGATAATGGAATATAGGTAAATTTCCAAAGAGGTGCAGGCATCAGTATATGTTGTTTGCCTATTGATGACAGGTAATTCCCTTTCCATTTCAGTAGCTATTGTTCATGGACGTTGAAGTTGCTTCCATTGGCAAATTTGTACCAACTCAAAAAATAAAGACTAGATATTAACATCGACTTTGTTCAAAAAAAGATATTAACATTGACTTAGATATTATTTGGGATGAAACCATCAATTTCAATTTTTAGGTTATGTAATTTTTATGTTAGATATAAATATAGACTTGAGTATTACTTTGCTTTAAGATGGGTAAACTTAAATAAACTGAGCAAACCAATTTCTTTCAGTTGCCTTTTGCTTTTTTTAATAATAGTTTGGTTTTCAGCCCACCCCATTTATTTCCTTTTGCTTTTTTAAGAATATTTTGTTATTTAGCACACCCCCATTTAATTCATCCCATGGACTTGATCATTTTTCATTAGTAACTCTATTTATCATGTCAGCCAAGCATCTAATTTTGGTCTAATGAAGATAGACGACACAGGACGAGTTGTTTCATTTCGTGAAAAAATGAAAGGAGATGATTTGAAAGCAATGGTAGCTTGTATAGTTTTCTTCATGACACACCTGTATTGTATACGCACCAGGATCTTTTTTTAGATTGACATATATATGTATATTCCATCAGGAAATGCTGCATTATTGAGAATGAGAATTAAAAATAAATAAAACACAAAAGTCCATTAGACTTTTTTTTCTTTTTGCAGCAAGCTGACACCACCATGCTAGGCTTATCACAAGAGCAAGCAAAAAAGAAACCCTACATAGCTTCAATGGGGGTCTATATATTTAGGAAAGAGATATTTCTAAATCTTTTAAGGTATGGCAATTCAGCCCACTGGAGTTCCACAAAATTTAGTAAAGTACTCTTCTGATTGTCCAAACATGAATAGAACTTCCGATCAAATATTAAAGTCAATGACACGGAAAGTACTGAAACAACATGTTCAAATGTTCTATGCTATAGCTAGGTGCAGTTTTTTTGAGCAAATAGTTAGGGGGTACATATGCTGTGCAATCAGTCAAACGGTGCAATCGCCGTGCAATCGAACTACCAAAAGTTGTAAAAAATTCTGAAAAAATCTGTACATGTACTCTTCAACTTACTCTATCTCTGGTTAAAATTTCAAGTTCAAATTCATCCTACATTGAACGTTACAAAAAAGAAAAAAATCTATCAATTTTGAACTTATCAAAACTGTCCGTTTTTTCTCTTTTTTATAACTCTGAATATAGGATGAATTTGAACTTGAAATTTTAACCAGAGATAGAGTAAGTTGAAGAGTACATGTACAAATTTTTTCAGAATTTTTTGCAACTTTAGGTAGTTCGATTGCACGGCGATTGCACCGTTTGGCTGATTGCACAGCATATGTACCCATAGTTAGGTGCAGTTATGTAGCGTCAAACGCTTTAGCCTTAGTGTCTTCCCACCGTTTTTTGCACTACTCTATTAATCCTGCCTACTGATCTATAGCATGTTGTAATTAGAATTACAATTTCAGTTATCGTTTTTTATATGCAGTACAAAGATCATAGTGCCATTCAAGCATAATGATCAATCAGGTAAGTTTCTTTGCCACACGGTAAATCCAACATTATCTTTAAACTGCATCCTTTGTATGGATTTAGATCGTGAAGCTTTTGGTCAACCTGTTCAGGAGAAGACCTACAAGAACCGCTTCCTCGTCGGCCTCAATGTGCAGCTCACAAAGACAAAATCACACATAATTAGTCGGCAACGGAGTGTTGCCACTTGCTAGCTGCAGTGCTGCACCTCTGCTAAAGTGTTCGATGACGTCGCGACAGTGAAGCGACAAGGACTATGAGGTATTTTAATAACAGTCCAAGATTTTTTTCCAAAAAAGTTACAACATGTAGCACTTATTTTGAATAATAGTAGTTCGACTGTTCAAGAATGATTTCTGTGCATCAGAGCAGATTACGATTTCAGATCAGTAAACCGCATTGTCCATGCTAGGAAGTTTTGTAGGTTTCAATCATTTGATTTATGCTTTATTATGACCATGAATTTTGAAATTTCAGTATGGTGAGGTATTTGATACTCCCTCAGTTCCAAATTATAATGGCCAAATAACCTGTGTATGTCTACTTCCGTAAATGTGCACATAAGTGCTCACATTTGGAAGACATACCTCACCAATCCATTGAGCCGAGCCTTTATAATAGCCGTGACCAATTAATGGTATTATAGTAGCTTTGGTTTTTATACTGAAACAATGCTTTTTTGTTTGAAGCTCGAAGTAGAACTAATGCACCCATGTTACTCAAATATGGTGTTTGATTTAGAATTCACTTGAGATTCTGTAGCAGCACAGTAGCATCCAACTTGGCGGTGTGCTATTTATGTTGCTCTAAAATTTGTATTCCAAATGAAGTCACTATGTTGTACTGTAGAAAAGGAAGCAGCTACTTGACAAGGTTTCTTATATTTATGTTGCTCGAAAATTTGTATTCCAAATGTAGGCACTTATGTTGTACTGCAGTGATACGGGCAGCAGGGTGCTCTCGATCAAAGGTTCGCGTTCCAGGGCGCTTACCAGAACGAGAGGAAGATAGGGGCGACGACGGCGGACGGCGTCCACGCCCAATGGTTTGGCGGTAAGACGCCACCGGCCAGTTGTCGATGGCAGCGGCTGGGTTTAGTTTTCTCAGCAACAAGATTGCCGTTCCTCTACTTCTCTTTCTATATTTATTAAGTGCACATGGCACAAAGGCTCTAAGCCTCCTAACAACTTTGACTATGAAAAAGGAAAGCAACGAACTGACTGCTAATGTATTTCCTGCTTTGCGAGTATTGTTAGTTTATGAGAAGGCATCGATATAAGGTGCTCAGATGTTATTTTGAGATCAGTAGTATCTCATGAATGAAATTAGTGGTCTATTTATTGGTAAATATGTCCGTTGCAGTGCTTCTAAGAAAAAAGAACTTATGCGTTTTGACTTTCATATAACTTGTGATCCTTATTCTTTAACAATAAGCTGACTTTGTTTAAAATTGTGATTGGGACCATTTCTAATTTTGTTATCCACATGACATGTTCTATCCTACATCTTTTTCTTAGAATTTATACCATCATATAAGTGTACGTTCTAAATTGCAGTGTCATGATTTCTTTTTCTGAAATTTTGCAGCAGTGCAATTTAGCGAATGTTCTGGGTGGTGATGATGGTATAAAGAAAAGTAAGCTATTCATTCTCTTGTTATTATTGTTATTTTGCCACACACATCTTTAGGTAAATGCTTAATTTTTTAACGCTCTTTCAAAATTAGCTTCATTACTGCAGTATCCCACTGTTAGATGGATGAGATGATATTGGTCCTTATGTATATAAGGATGGTAGTAATATTTATGCACCTGAAACTGAGTATTCTTTTTTCTTTTTTGCTTGCTGCCAACTGATGGTTGTATCCTGTCTCTTAATTCTTTATAATTAATACCAAAAAAATATAACTTGAAGATAGTTTAAGGTCATGTAGTCTTTTCACTTTTACTCTGACTATGTTAGGATTTAGAGTTTTAGGGTTTACTATTAGTGTTTTCACATTAGCTTGATGATAGTTTAAGGTTATGTAGACTTTTCACTTTTACTCAGACTTTGATTACTATAAGTGTTTTGCTGCTATTTTCTCATAAAACTAAACCTAGCCCATACATTTAGTAGGTTTATAGTAATGGGATGCTATGTCAAATCATAGGCATGAAGGTTCTTACCTTGCCATTCAAGGAAGAGTCTTCATTGTTGACATCGCCAGCCCGCTCCCCATCGCCGCGGCGGTCTTCAACGTCGTGGGCCTCAGGAGTACTCCTTATGTGGGTTCAATATGGGCCTCAGGAGCACCGCTTATTCATTTAAGCAAATGTGGATGAACCAGTATGAAGAAAGCTTGTTTATATGTAAAGATGACAGATTTTGAATCATGTTTCATTTTGAAGCATAACTAACCATTGATGCCTATTAGTAAATCACTTTATTTGTTGGTTTATAATTCATGTATTTACGATTTAAATGGACATGCTTGATCAGACCTTTTACATTTGTAAATGATATTTACAATCACATGCTTGAATTTTGTGACTATCATATCATAATGCTTAGGTGATTTAGTATTTTTATTTCTTCTGATGGTTCCTAAATTTGGTCATAGTGTTAGGTGATTTAGTATTTTTATTTCTTTTGTTGGTTCCTAAATTTGGTTACTGTGGTGGTTGGTGATCAAAAATATTTATGTCACATAATATTTCAATTTTTGTTTTTGTTTATCATTCATGTATTCTTTCCTTTCCTTTAAACGCCCATAACAAAGCATGAGCTAATGGATAGATTATTCTTAATGCTTGGATCTAACCTAAACGATCCAAGCTACATCACGTAACGTGCTATACTCTCGATTTAAAATGATCTCACACATATAATATCTTTCCTGTAAATCACACTTCATGTTATATATTTTTCTACGAATTATGTTTTTCTTTCATCCCTTTATGGTCCGTGGCAGAGCACGGGCATTGTACTAGTCAATGTAAAAGCTTTTACACCATTAGTTACACTGGAACCAAATTACAACAGGCTATATTAAAATAAAAATATTTATAGTTTGTATTAAAAATAATAAAAATATGAATTTGTGTTTGATTAAACAAATAGTCCATATCGACCATAATAAAAATAGAAAATAGAAAATGTTGGAAATTAGAGTTCTACGTCAGATTACAAGAATAGGTTCATATCAATTACAATAAAAATCATAAAATTGAAATAAAAATAAAATAAAAATCAGTCCATATCAACTACATGAAAAATAGAAATAGACACTCGAAATAAAAGTAATAAAAATGCACACATTATCCGTAAAACTACAAAAGGATCTCATATGAACAAAGTTATACTAGAAAAATAGTACGAGCACGAGATTTTAGATGGTAGAATACTAAAGAGCTCGTGACTCGATCAGAGGCAAATCACTCGGTGGGAGCTTACGAAGGTACTTACTACTGCAGATCAGAACACTCCGAATACTATATAAGATAAAAGAGCAAGATTTGGAGGTGATGACTAGTAGTAAACCAAAGAAAAATAGTATGGAAAGCCTATGTTTTTGTACTATATGCTAAGAAAAGCATGTGGGCTTTTCAAAGCATAACGGTCAAATATAATACAAATTTAGGCACCGCAAAACTATTAAACTCTAACTAACGGATTAAATTTTCATATTAATTAAAAATCACACTATCAACATAACGGGCCTTAATTATAACAGTATACATCTTGAGTATGCTTAGTTGAATTCAATAAAAAACGTTATCATTTATTATTGTTATGTTTTGTGTAGAATATGTGTATAAGTTGTATGGACTTTGTGTTGTAATAGGCAGGATCTGTGAGCATACATTGATATTTTCAACAGGTATGTCACGGATCTATCATATCTGTAGGTGATAATCGCTGATGAAGACAAGACAATTATTATTTCTCGTTCGTTGCCTTCGTCCTTTAATCATTTGGTCACAACGTTGACGTATGGCAAGAATAGCATTAAGACTAAGAATATTAATGCGACGCTTATGTCTCATCAATTGAGAAAGAATAACAATGTAGTGGAAAAACCTTATCATGTTGCTTTGCTAGTCTTAGGTGATCAAGACTGTTATGGGGCCTAGAAAAAGGAGAAAAATAACAGGGCGTTGCGGTGCTTCAGATGCTATGAGTGGGGGCACATAAAGAGGGACCGTCCATATCCACCAAAGGGAGCAGACGCTAATGTGGCAGTAGTCTCATGTGACTCCGGAAATGATAGTACTGAGGTTCTCTTAGTAGAAGGGGCTATTGTTACAAGTGGAACTATTAAGCATGTTTTTGCAGGGTCGGCGTTGTTTGTTACAAAAGGCGGCAAGTTCGAGAAGGACTCGTCGGACGGTCCGCTGTAGGCTGCAGAAAATTAAGGAATCAACCAGAGTCCGAGTGCACGTGTTCGCGCAAGATGCTGGAATGACTTTAAGGTGGAGAAGATCATATTTTGCAAGGTAAAGTTTGTTAGGTTTTGTATCGAATATGTGTATAAGTAGGTTAAATGGATTTTTGTGTTGTAATAGACGGGGTTGGTTTAGAGTTAGAGTCTCTTGGTATTGTTCGTGATCTTGTATCGGCTCATATTCTAACAATTATAATGGTGTAGACTTTTTTTTTTGTTATATTCAGTAAATTGTAACTAATATGACTACAATTTAACGAATCTAGCTAGTCGCACAAGTGTGTGGGTGGATACGCTAGTTGTAATAATGTTTCTGTATTACTCATGTTAGGTTGTTTATATCTTCCGATGTAGTGGCCAGGATATATCCTTTATCTAAGAGAAGTCATGAGTTGTAAACTGGAAATTAAGAGCGTAGCCTAGAATCGCAGTGCCAAGGAGTTTTTGTTGGAAAAAAAATTTGATGCAGACGGTCTCCAAACCACGCCTTGTGCGACCCGACGCCGACGCACGCCGCATGGCGCTGCGCCAATCTCATGTGACCTCTCCCGATCGGCTCACATCACAGCCGAAGAGGAGACGCCCGACTCCCAGGCTCCAAGCTCCAAACCGCTTGCCTCGCAGGCTAATTTCCTAGGAGGAGGCAGCCGAATCCTCCCCTGCTTCCGCCGTCGTCCCCCTCTGCTTGCGCCGCCGCGCTCCTCGTGAGTCGCCGAATGAGGCGGCTCTTCTCCATAGGGTAGGCGGCGACGACTCCAGCGGTCTGGGCAGCGCTCCGACTAGTTTGGCTCGGCCGCCGGCGAGGTGATGCGGCGGCGCCGTGCTAGGGCAAGAGCAGGCACGATTGTTAGTGGCGGCGGATTGACCTCAGTTGCGGCGGGCAGCATTGGCCTCTTGCGAAGCTTGATAGTGGCGGCTGGGAAGGAGGAAGAGATGGGGTTCGACCTATTGGGCTACTACCCTGCCTTGCCTTCGAAGACTCCGACAAGCTTTGGTTCCCCAGCGAGATGCTACCATCTACGGCGACGCTCCGCTTGGCTCTGGTGTGATTGATGACGATGGGTTCGAGCTGCAAATGTTGTTGTTGATTGTCCATTCAGATTGTATTTTTTTGGCTATATTGATGTATGCAGAAGCAGAGGCAGTAGTGAACTACAATTTTGCGTGCATTCTTTTGAATTTTTGTGATGCATACATGAACCTTCGGGCACTGTTTCATACCTGAAAATGATGTAATACAATGACATTTTTAGTTTGGCAAGAGCTATTTGCTTACTGAATGCAATGCTATAGGTCATCTACAAATCTTCGGTCCATGAAATGCAATGCAACAGGTCATATACAAATCCAATGTTTCAGGTCATCTTCATGCAGTGGTCTGAGCTTAAAAGCAATAACTGAGCTTCAGGTCATCAGGTCATCTACAATACAATTTGAAAATCTGAAGCTTGTCGTGAAGAATGAACTCAGTTAGTTTGGAAAGTCAGTTAATTTAGTGAGCTTGGAGCTAACAAGTAACAAGTAAGATAAGACTACAAAAAGGCCAATTTTAATAAATATGGCATTGCAAACAAGTAGGGCAAAGACATGCATGCTTCTTCCAGGTTGTCTACTATATTCTCAAAATACCTACATAAAGATCCATCAGATGACATCATAAGCACGCTGGAATATACATAATCTAACCATGTACATAAGCATTTGTATTTCGGAAATCAAAGAAACAATAAGTTTGGTGCACTATCAGCTTTCAGTTTCTTGTTTCTTGTAATTGGAGAAACTATATAGTTCTTCTGAAACTTGAATGAGCTGAAAAGTAGGATTTTTTGTGATTGTTCACCGTTGCTAATGGTTTACTATATCATGGAAAGAAACCTGACCCGGACCTGATAGATGCTGCATCCGACCTAGACTTGAAAGGAGCCTTATGTATTCGATGAAAGAAGCCTATTAACTTGTATCCCTGAACTTGCAGCATATTTTGAAATGACATGTATGATCTGATTTGTCTTGATTCATCTATGATTTGTGAAAATGGCATGGCCAAAAGTTTTGCAGTTTTTCCTTCTTTTCATCGTGAGAAGGTTTCAGTTTGTGTGCATTTTTAATCCAATTTAAATGTTGCACTCAGTTTGAATGTTAATATCATGAAGGCAATATTGCTTGATGAATTCAGAGAGCCCACATAAGAAAGGTGAATAAACACACATAAAAGTGAATGAACTCTGTATTTTTATTGCTGATAAATTGTACAAACAAAGTAATCACTTGACTTAGTTATTTTTGCAGAAAAAAGTACACTGAACTCAGTTACATATTCATTCACTGGAATCATTTACATGTTCATTCACTGAAATTGGTTACAAAATTGGCATCAACGACCAATCAGGCCGTGTCTACGAATTGATCATCTTTTTAAAAGATAGACCAACATCACAGAATAAAAACAAATATACATACACTTGGTTACTGAAGATATTCAATACCAAGCAAAGAAAAATGGAGTGTTTACAAATTGATTGGGAAGCTGTTGATGTATGGAATTGGTTCTCTACTGGTCATTCACTAAACTTACTTAGAAAATTGGCACCACACACTGAGACAAGCAAAATCATTCTGTGTCACACTGAAACAAACACATCTCTGGTAGCAGCATACTTGCTCCTTCGAGACTCACTTCCAGACATGTCCTCTTCATGCATGTATGATAGAAGCTTCAGAATATGGATAGACTTGAACGTACATACATGCACACATACAAAAATAAGAAATATTTCAGGCATTAGGCCATCAATGTCTGAAAATAATATAGATACTGAAACTGAAACATCCGACTGAAATGCACGTTTTCTTCACTCTGAATATGAGATCACTCCCACCTCATCTTTGTCACATTCATCGCTTCTATGCTAAGGTTCTGAGGCCAGGGCGACGGCTAAAGCAGATGTGCAACTCCGCAAGGAGATGCAGTGGAAAAGGACGACGACGACCTGTTATGTCCTGAGAGAAGGTTTGGCAAGAAAGGATTAAGAGAAGTGATATTGTGAGAGATGGGGACAACAAGAACAAGGGCATACTGAGAGGAATCCGAGTAGATTGAATACTCCATTTAGGGAAAGTTGAGATAGTGCTTTGACTCTACCCAGTGCAGCCAAAACCCTTGGGTTGGGGGTCTCCCGATCTGAGGGGTGTGGGCATCGGGGTTGGGGGAGAGAGAGATGCTTGAGCACCAGAGTCGGCGGCGGCAGGGGGAGAGGGATGGCCGAACGGGGTGAGAGAGAGAGGGAGAGAGAGAGCCAAGCGCTGGAGGGTCTTTGCTAGGGAGCCGAGCCGAGTAAGGTACCGATTGGGGAGAGCAGCGGTACTTCACCCCCGCTGCCTCGTTAGATGGGTGGGTTGGCCACGCGTCGGCATCCAAGGTCCAGTATGCACGGGAGGGGATTTACACCCCGGATGCACCAAATTTTTTGTTTTTGTTGCCCGGAGCTAGAATAAGTTTTATTCGTGATGCATGAAGATCGACACGGACAAGAAACGATCACCGCACGGTACCGTAGCAAGATGTGGTAGACTGGGCCGGTTTCTCGAGTGGACGTTGAGACGTGATGTTGACTTGCTGGAGTTGCTGGGCGCCAAATCCCGCCGCAGCAACACACAAAATATTGTGTGGTGGCTTCGGTTTTCGTTGGTCTCTGCTAGCTAGCCGTTGGTCTCTGCTAGCTAGCTAGCTAGCTCGGAGAGGTAATCCCCTCGTGATCCAAATCTCCTTCCCGAAAAGAAATGAAAAACCAAAACCTCATGTGATGCACGGAGAAGTTACGAAGTTACGGATGGTGCGTCTTCTTTTTCACATAAGGTTGTCTCAAACATTACCCCCAAAATCTCATCATGCCCATATACCTGTGCTATACAGGATCCCCTTAAAAAAATTCATCCCTATATCTGTCCCATCTTCAACAACAACCCTTATTCCTCCCTCCACCTCATTCTTCCCCAACCTTCTCGATCTCTCCCCTTCCCCTAGGCTCCTCCGCCAAGCTTCTTCTATGCTCTCAACTGTCTTCACGGAGCTCCACCTTCCGCCGCCATGCCATTCTTGTAGCTTTCACTCACGCCTCCTCCCTCTCCTCTCTCTCTCTCTCTCACACACACACACACACACACAATTGCTGCCTCGCCACCCTTCCGCCGACCTGCCACCTCCCCTTCCTCCGTAGCATGGCCTCCTCATGCACACTGACCGCCGCCCTTCCTCCGTGCTTTGGCCTCCTCATGCCCGACACGCCTTGCTTCGCCTCTTTCGGATGGATCAGAAGCGGGGTTTAAAAATCGCAAGGGTCCGATTTGGTAAACTGACGGTTTATGGTTTAGGGGTTTGGCCAAAATTTGTTCAAATAAATTTTGAATGTAATATATATATAAATTTTTAAAAAATACTATTAATCATTCTATGCATTTTAACTTTTAAAAATTCAAAAAAATCAAATTTCTAATGTATATTTGAAAGATTTTTTAAAATTTTTTTACCAATTTTTACCGATTTTGACTTTTTTTAGAAACCGTGGTTAAGCGCGGAATGCCATCGTTTAACCTTCAAAAACCACGGTTAACTGCGAACAAAACCGACATGATGTAGTTTTGAATTTTGCAAAAAAAACTTGCTCAAAACCGCTGCTAACCGCGGCTAACCGGCTCCGTGCCATTGCCGGCTCAAAGGCCTCCCGCGGTTTTGCGAACCCTGGCAGGGTGGAGAGAGGTTCCCCACATATGCAGGTTCTCCTCCCCAAATGGATAGAGGACAACATACGGAACGGTGCTAGAGACGAAATAATAATCGCGGCCCGCTATTTTCTGGGTTATGGGTTGTGTAGCAGCAGCCAGCAGGTGTTAGACCATCTCCAATGGATGTATCCAACATCTGTTTTCCCTCCGTGAAGAAATTCTGATGCTCCAACAGAATCTCTTCGCCGTTCTCTTCAGAAGAATTTTTTTTGTGCAATTCCTTCAGGATGAAATTCTCTCTCCGTTTTCTTCGTAAATTTTTACGAAGGGATGCCGTTGAAAATGATAGAAAATGAAGGGAAAGAATGTGGGGGAAGAAAATGAGGAAGGAAATGGAATGAAAAAAAAAAACGGTTGAAGATGGTCTTAGAGATAGCCTAATGACAAGGCACACATGGACATGGAGCCTTGTGCTGTCCATTCTAATCCAAAATCGATGGCTCAGATTCATTTGGCGTCGTGATCTATGAGGCTTTGGAGATTTCAATCTTCAGCACGGCGAGGGCGAGGGAGAGTTTGCGGTGATGCCGTTCTGCAGCGGTACATCCCTGTGCGTCAACGTGATCACTGGCTCTGGCTGCCATTTTGGGTGGTGGTTACCACGGGTTCAACCGGTCCATACGTACAGAACAATTTGACTGGGGACTCGACGACAAGGGGAGCGTGGACAACACACACACACCACACGACACGATCCATCACGTATTCACGTCATTTCTCCCTGCGGCGTCTGTGAGGATGTGATGCATGGGTCTCGTGAACCGGAGAACGACTCAACAGTATTGTGGTCCATGTTTTTTCCTTGGCAAACCATTCTTCCAGTGAAAACGGACCAAAATCTCTCCACGAAGAAAAACAAGGAATATAAATTTAATAGTTATTTAGAAGCATATCATTGTAAGGTCGCATTTACTATATCAGACAATTGTTGCTGTAAAGGTGGATACTACACGCGCAATATTGTAGTTTTGTTTTTTAAAAATTGTCCTACCATCCATTGCTCGGTCTTTTTTTTACTCCTTGTCTAGTTAGCCATGGTCACCGACCGACGTCAACATCCTCCCACGCAAGAATGCACCTCCAACCTCCTCGTGCACCTGATTGAATGCCGTCGTCTTGAACTCATACCTTCTCAATTGACCATTTGACCACGTCCACATAGCTAGTGGTGAAATGAGCGAGCTTGAGAGAACCAAGCTCAACTTGTCTCGAGCTTGTTTAGCAAACTAGAAGGCTTACCTTGACATATGCTAAAAAATTGAACTAAAAAACTAGCTCGGCTCGGGTTATGAGCATGTAGTCTTTCGCACATACCTAGGAGCACACCACCAGACCTCGCGGAAGAGAAATAGGGAAGATGAAACCACTACCACTAGATCTCAAAAAGAGGAGGATGCTACTGCTTCTTGTGAGGACGACTGCGTCGTCGTCACCACTTTCTGCATGATAATGAGTGGACACCGGTGGTTCTTACTTGGAGAGAGGGATCAAATGAGAGATTAAGAATTGAGGGTTAGCGAAAGGGAGCTAGGAGCACCGTTTAGAAGAAGGATGAGGCAAGCCTTGACATATGGGGACATATATGTAAACAAGCTCTCACGGGATAGCGCTGGCTCGGCTCAAGCTCGTTTTAAAATGAGCCGAGCCAAGCCTGATTTGCTCAATTCACAAGCTAAAGTTCCAGCCCCATGTCCACCTCCATGATCTTGTGTATCCCTTACCACTTTTGTTGCATTTCTAGTTAGTTTTGCACCAATTTGTTGCTGAGAGAGGTTGTACCAGAGTTTATGTGGGACAATGGTGATGTTTCGATCTACTAGGAAGAGCTTAGGGATGGGGAGGAGGCGTCCACACACACGCGCGCGCGCGCACAGAGAGAGAGAGAGAGAGAGAGAGAGAGAGAGAGAGAGAGAGATGCTGTACCAGAGTTTAGGTGGACAATGGCGATGTTCCGATCTACTAGGAAGAGCTCAGGGATGATGAGGGAGGAGGCATCCACACACACACGCAAAGAGGACATTGGAGCTCAGGAACGTTAGTCGTTAGGAAGATAGGGTATAGTTTAGTGATGTCTGCCCAACGAGAGAAAATTGTCAAAATGCCTTGTTTCTCAATAACATGTGGGACCATCCGTGTCCATGACAGTGGGACCGAGGGCATTTTAGCGAAGCCACTCACTGAAGAATGGCAAATATGCAAATCTCCCGCCTAGCGATGGGTGTATTGGCTGGAAAAGTAAGGATGACAATTTTACCCATGGGTTCGGGTATCCATGGGTACCTGACTCGATGGGTTCGTGTATGGGCGTGAGTTTATACCCATAAAATATTTTCGGTTCGGGTTCGGGTATAGTTTTCGGGTTTCTTGTTCGGGTTTTTTACACCCATGGGTATCAAAAAAATAAAAATTAAATATAATATAACATGTTATCATGTGTTATCAATAAATATGTATCGATTAAAGGCTAAAATATAAATATAAGTTTATATGTTTTATGTTGATGAAAGGTTAGAGTTGAAATTGATTAATGTCATATATATGATATTCAATATTGAGATATAGGCTTATTAAATATTTCGGGTTCAAGTACCCGTTCGGGTTTGGGTATGGGCGTGGGTTTATACCCATGAAAAAATTAGGGTTCAGGTATAGTTTTCGGGTTTCGGGTTTGGGTATGAGGGGGTGTATCCGGAGGTACCTGACCCGATTGCCATCCCTATGGAAAAAGGGAGAAAAGGGGAAGATCGAATGATCATCACGTAAAATTTCATGTACATAATTTAAGGAATACTAGCGGACGGTATACCGCTGTAACGGTATGCATGATTCATGTTTAACACCGTGTGAAACACACAAACACTTATAAAAAGGCCACGTGAAACACTCATGATACACAATACACATGAAATGCTCATAAATACTGCATGAAACATATAAAACACTATATGAAACACCTATATCATTTTAACGGTATACATTACATTAGTATTCTCTCGTATGATTTTTCCTAACCTTGCAATGACATTTCTTTGTGGTGGTAATTCTCAAATACCACAATTAACCATTAATTTTAAAGCTCCAACTCCGACTTGTTTTAACTAATCTGAGGCGCAAATCTATAACTAAAATGCACACTTTTTAGTTTACCGGCGTGTTTATGCGATGTAACTATTGTTGATTGTTGACGGTGTTATGAAGCGGCTGAAGATTCTAACATTTCCATATTGTTTCAGTTGTTTGTGATGAGGACTGGCCCATCCGTCTTCTTCTCACCAGTACGAAGTGGCCCATCCCGATCAATGTCGGTGAGAGCAAACACTCGGCCCAAGAAAGGCCCATGCTGCCACCTCGTTACCCTGCAGCCCTGCAGGCTACCGGGTGGCTTATCTTGTGCAGTGCGGTTGCAGGTTGCAGCCTCGCTCCGTGCTCTTCTTCTCCCAGGTTCCCCCTCGCGACCTCGCGGCGATCCTTCCATGGCGGGGCTGCCCGCGCGCTCCTCCTCCGCCTTCTACTCCGGCGGTGGGTTCCTCGCGGGCCGGCCTCCAGCCGCCTCCCTCCTCCCTGCCCCCGCCGGTACGGACGTATACACTGTTTCGAGCACCTTATCGTTAAGACCGACGCGCTACAGCTACGCCTGCCTCTCCGATCACCCACCTCCTTGTTTCTCTTGCTGCAGGGCGAGTGATAGCGCCCAAACGATGCTTCGCTGTGTCAAGCAGGCTTTCATGGGTCGAGGAAGAGCTTTTGGAGATCAGAAAGTACCATTTTTGTTGCTACTGCGTTGTCCTTAAGCTTTCGTTATCTCTTCTTTCTACCACGACATTAGGATTTATCTGTAGCCCTTAGACATATTCTGCATTTCCTGTGTTCTTTGCTTCCTGATATATAGGCGATAGCTGGTAGTTGGCACTTATCTTCATGCGGTACCTTGAGATTTTGTGTGGAATACATTGAATTGGAACAGTAAGCCAGTAAAACTTGGAGCAGTAAGCCAGTAAAATTTGTCTTCTGTTTCATATTTGATGATTCTTTAAACACCCTTACATGTTTGAAGGGCACAAGAGCAAAGTCCAGTAAAAGTGAAGAAAAGGCCACCTTTGAGGAGCGGCAAGGTCTCTCCACAACTTCCTGTGCCAGAACACATTCCAAGACCATCTTATGTAGGTTCAAACAGACCGCAAGAACTTTCTTCTGTGCGCCAAATACATGATGCCGAAGGTATTGCTGGAGTGAGAGCTGCTTGCAAACTTGCTGCTCGTGTTCTGGACTTTGCTGGAAAATTGGTTAAGGTGAAGATTGCTCTTTTCTTTTGTTTATCAATTGGGATATTGAACTATTTTTCTATACCAATAATGGGCATACGTTAAACTTCATAACAGAGTAATTACTTCAATGCCATTTCAGCCATCTGCTACTACAAATGAAATCGACAGGTTGGTTCATAATATGATAGTTGAGGCAGGCGCTTATCCTTCTCCACTTGGTTATGGTGGATTTTCAAAAAGTATCTGTACATCAGTAAATGAGTGTGTCTGTCACGGAGTACCTGATTCAACACAGCTGCAGGTTCTACAGAATGAAAATTGCCTTCGTCCTATCACTATTTATTAGTGGCATGCCTATGTACTTTTCATCATTTCGTTGACAAATGGTCTTCCTACTGCAGAATGGAGACATCATAAATATTGATGTGAATGTGTTCCTGGATGTAAGCTGTCTATCCTTATAATTGTGCATAAGTTCTGTTGGTATGTTTGACATATTCTGATTTTTGTTGCATGTTCACATTGTATAAGTTTTGTGTCTTCCTCATCAGGGATACCATGGGGGAACTTCCAGAACTTTTGTATGCAGACAAGTAGATGATTCAATCAAGCATTTTCTGAAGGTAAGCTATTGTTGACGTGTGAAATAGTTCATCCAGTATCTGTAGCTGCCATGTGCCTCCGTAGTGATTTGCACTAACATTTTTTTTCTCATGGTATGTTTGATTTTGAACAACCTTTGTAATGTTTGTTTTACTTTAGAAATCTCTTACTTTTCTTTTGAAGAAAAATGTTTGACAAGGTTTGTTTTTGCATTTGAGTTCATATCATCTCCTTTTTCTTTTATTTAGCAAACAGATTTTTTCCTAAAACAGAACATGCACAAATGATCTTTATTGGATCAGGCAGCTGAAGAATGTTTGGAGAAGGGTATTTCTGTCTGCAAGGATGGTGTGAACTACAAAAAGATTGGCAAGAAAATAAGGTGCTCTTTCTGTACCATGATACCACAGTTGTTTGTTGATTATTTACTTAAAAGCTTAGAAAACTGAATCATCTGGCTGGTGCTTGCACCCAATTGCTGGTCCAAAAATGTCAAGGAGACAAATGATGATCAGTAAGACCTTGCTCTAGACTCTTAACCTAGGAAATCCATGTTTTTTTTGAGCGAACGGGCCGCATAGTCATGGGCACTCACAAACACCGATGGTCTGGCCTGGCAGGACTGGAGCGGAAAGCTGGACCGCGGTAAGCTCTGTGAGGACCTTGATGGCCCCAACCAAGTGGGGCTCGCCAAAAAGGGCGGTGTGTGATTCGATCTCCAGTAGCTGCTGCACCGTGGTGTCTGCCATCCAAGGGTGAAGCTTTTGAGTGTTGATGCGGTGTGCCTTGTCTTTGGCTGGGAGCTTCGATGAAGCCTTGATTGCAAGGCGGGTGCTGCGGCACGCTTTGTGAGTAGAGGTTGTTTGTGAAATTTTAATAAACATTAAAATGTCCCATGTTTTATTTAAAAAGAAAAACTAAGTAAAATAATTTATATTATTTTTCTATAATAAAAGTCTCTAAATATTTAAACAATCATTTCCATATATATATAAAATATTATTTTATTAATTGTTGCCATCATAATTTACGATTATAAAATTCCAATTTTACGGCTTCAAATACAAAAGCTCTTTCCTCGCTTTTATTCCTTCCTCTACCGGAACCTTAAACCCTGATCAACCCCTCTTGTTACCCTTGGCCGAGCTAGCCACTCTTAGCCCTCGTCATGTCGATCTAACCCCTCTGGCTTGGACTCCATGTCCGATTGAAACCCGAACCATCCCCTTATCATATCCCGACCAAATCTCTCACCTCTCAACTCTTTTCTTTTTCCTCTCGACCCTCCTTGATTGGAACCCTTGCTCTCTACCCTTGTCGAGCCAGCCGTCCCTCCACCTTCCTAGCCGACCACGCCAGCTCGGGCGAGTCTATATTCAGTTAGACTTGTGCTCGAATCAAGCTCAATCGAACTCTAGCCCAAAGCCCATCTCCCCGCACTATAAAAACCCCAAACTAGTTTAATCTAAACCTAATCCCATCGCAGCCGCCGCCCTAGCCGCGCCTCCTCGCCATGCCACGCACGTCGTCGCTGCGTGCCAACTTCGGTCTTGGCTGCCTCATCGGGCTCACAAGGCGACGCCAGACGACCTTCATCGAACACGTCGTCGGCTGAAACGCCGCCACAGGCCACCTCATTGAAGTCGTTGCCGCTTCGCCGTCACCGCCTCGCTTGCCGCCGCCCCTCGCTGCCGTCGCCGATGGGCCGAGCCGTTGCCGCCGGGTGCAACCTCGTCTCGCCTTCTACCGCAGCTTTTGCAAGCAGCGCCGTGCTGCCACCGCCACATGTGTCGAGCCGTGCCGCTTTTGGCCCGCGCCGCCGCCGCTTTCATGAGGCGCCGCCGTCCGCTTCGCCTTCACGGAGCCGCCGCCCATGCCAAGACGGCCGCCCTGGCAGCTAGGGGACACCGCCACACTGCTCGCCAGAAGCGCCCCGCCGCTAAAGCAGACCATCTGTCGAGGCCGCCTCGCCGAGTCGAGCCGCCTCACGGAGCCGCCCAACCCACTGCCGCCTCCTTTGTTTCTCTGTGTGTGTGTGTGTGTGTTTGTGCTGCTATGGGGAGAAAGGGGATTTTTACCTTTTAACCCTCGGTTGAACCAAATTCCCAGCCATCACAACTTTGTTTCTCCTAAACCGAAGGTTCGATTCATTCCGAACCAATTTTCCTAGCGTTGTACTATTTAATTCTACCTACAGTAATTATTTCGTATTTTTCTGAATTTTGTTTGCAGCCGCCTTTTCGCGATCGCCTCGTTTTGTATGTCATCGTTTTGTTTCTGAGGGACGCTGTTGAAGGGGAAACTAGTCCGATCGGGATTCGTGAAGATCCGAAGCGCATTTTGATTACCAAGGCATCTTCGCCAGTAACTTGTTTAGTATCTTTTTTAAAATATATTTGCTGTAGTTTATTTCTTTGAATCTTGTTTTGCGTGTAGATCGTACCAGTATTTCTACCGGAGTCGTGAGTGTCGATACATCCCAGAAAATCGTTGAAACCCCGAGATGAACAAGAACGTCGCCACTAGTGACGCTGGAGCCATGGATGCCGACAACCTCCCGGGAGTACGTGGTGGCGTGGACTTTTGACCGAGACATCGCCACTTACAATATTTATCATTAACGCCGACGATTCCTTGCGAGGCTGATTACTACCAGGCAAGCATGAGTTGTTTGCATATTCCTGTCCTATGTGTTAGTATCTCCGTCCGTCGAAGAGTATGTGCTCTCTTGGCTATGATTTAAGGCAACAGTTTTTAGGATGGAGGGAGTATAATCGTCTTTACTTTTTGTAATTCACCTTTGCATGCATATTAGAACAGTGTGTTTGCTTTATTCATGTTAGTCATTTGCTAGCATGACTAGACCTCATTTGATGAATCCTTTACTGTTCCTTAACCTATCCTTTGACTAGAAGTGTAGGTTGTATTGGGATTCACTACAAATGGTACCTTTGCGAAGCCGAGGCTTTGATGGTTGTTTGGTTAAAACCCTAATCAACTAAAACTGGTGTAGTTGCTTAGGGGAGACCTGGAAGTGATGATTCCGGGGCTGTGGTGGAGATGTGAGGGTCTCCTCTAATAAGTACTCATGCTTGTGAATTGCTCGCGGGCTGGCTGGTTATGGTTCGGATCTCTATCCTAGGGGAAGGTTTGGCCACCTATACCTAAGGGACAAACTCGTTCTTAAGACCGAATGGCTTAAATAGGGAACGACCCTAGGTGGTGTCTAGAAGTAGTGGGCGTCCTATCGCGGCGGACACCGACGGGTCTGGGGAAACCAAAAGAAAGGGCAGGCGAAGTGGTGGGCGTAGTAGGATGGAAAAGCCTTGTACCGTATCTCCTACTTGATGAAACGGGGCTTGTGGAGAAATTTGTACATACTCTTCAAAGTTAAAACTATCATGATAACCGTGTCCACGGTTATGGATGGGGCGAGTGGTTTTCACATGTAGTCCCATCTTTTTAATAATTAAACTTGACTAGTGTAGGTTGGGATTGGCCTGGTGAGATGATGCACCTTTCCTTCGATTGTTGGTAATATCTTGAGATCATGCATTCAACAATTAAAACTTGACTACTAAAATTTTGCTAGTAAATAGTTCTTGTGTAAAATAGACAATTCCCCCCATCCTTGCCATTGCTTACATTTGTTAAGAATTACTTGCTAGGTAGTCGCGTATTCATTATATCTATCGCGAATAACTTTATTATTCAGGTTGCAAATCTGATCAGGATTAGGAGGGTCCGAACTCAGGTGTGCAGGGCTAGCTACGCGTGTTCAGGTCAATTGCTTGGATATCGTCGCTGAAGGCTGTTGTTGCTCTGATGTTCTTTTTGTTCGTTCTTAATATTTGGTAATATATGTCTTATTGTAACAGTAGGTGATGCTAACTTGAAATGCTCTGTTATTTTAAATAATTATGGAATACCAGCGATGATAACCATCAGATCATGGTGTTGGATTTCCTGTGGAGACGCGGGGGTTGCGACATTGTTGCAGACTCCTTGGGACGGTGGCATAAGACCTGGATGATAGGGGGTTTAATAGGGACTGTAAAGTCATGTAGGAAGTCCTTGATTGAAGGAGGTGAACAAGGAGTCGAAGGTGGCACCCGTGTAATCAAAGAGGCGCTGGCAGCGATGAGATGTAGCTGAGCGACCCAGCCGTGAGATGGAGCATAGGGTGGAGCGGAAGGAGCGTGAGGCTGACCTTCCATTCCGTTGCGGGGTGCTTGCGACTCATTGGCGTCGCTATTGGTGTCGTCTTTGATGTAGGAGGAAGGAGAGGGAACTGGGGTAGGCGCCTTGGTCTTCTTGCGCTGCGGGGCTTCGCCATCAATGAATCCAAGCTCCCAGTCCAGCCGGAAGAGGGAGATGTAAGCACCTAGGCCCCCGGAGTGTTCTTCGATGATAGCAAGGTGAATGAAAATCTTGAACTTGGTTACCTCCGGAACGATATCTTCTCCATCTTCTGGTGGGGAAGCAATGGACAGGTAATGGATTATAGGGATGTTTTCTTGCTTGGTTGTCCAAGCGCAGATATCGAGGGTCACCATCTCCTGTCTCTTGGTGCGCTCTTCTAGACAGTGAAGCACACATGATCGGCCAAGGACGCCCTCCACTGCCTTCTTGTTTCAAGTGTGCAAGGGGAAGTTCTCCATGCACAGTCAGACCCGAGAGAGGAGAGGGACCGCAACGGCAGTGGGGCGGGCTGCCCCGGTTGAAGCTCGATGCTGACGGTGCCGAAGCAGAAACAGCCCATGGCGACGGTGCGATCGCGGAAGGCACTAGAGGGGAAGCGGACTAGGAAATCTTACGAAAAGTGTCCTTAGTGATGAAGACTCTCCCACGGTGCATCGGAGGCGTTAACAATCTCCATGTGCGTGTCACTGATGGTAACATCCGGCACCGGCTGCACACCACAATGGAGAATGGTGACCTCATAGCGGGTGTGGAGGATGCCGAAGCTGTCCACCATGTTCGGCGAAAAATGAGGTTGGAAGGCTTTCGGGGGCAATTCTCCGAGTCGCCGAGCTATGTGCGCTGTGGGGCAGGGTCCTTGCCTCGTGGACGAGCCATTTAGGAGGGCAGGTTAGCTCTTGGAACATAGTGGGGTGGGATATTAGAGGCTTTGCACTCAAGAGGCTTGGTGGCCACTCCAGTGATAGGACAAGCACCGGAGTGGGTCTCTGCACAACGCGATGAGATGGTCCAATGGGAGGTATTTGAAGCAGCGCCGGTGACTGGTAGTTGTGTTGAAGTAAAGGCGGTTGGCGGAGGTGTGCTTGGGCGAAGGAGCTTTAGGGCGCTTCTGCCACTGCACCGTAGATTGAATGCGAGGAGCGGTGGAGCGGAGCACATTGGCGAAGGAGCGACGAGAGCTCGGTTAGCCGCTAGGGCAGAGAGTGCATGAGGCCCTCCCTTTCAGGCCTTAACTTCTACCCAGGAGCTAACTAAGGGAAGTCGATTGAAGTCACTAGTGGAGGTAGCAAATTGCAGCAGCGACGAGGTCGAGGGGGAACCACGTGGTGGAGTTAAGGCAAAGCAGACTCGCAGAGGAGGTGGATCCAGCACCGCACCACCAACAGAGGGGGTGTTTGCCAGACGGGATGGATGACTTTGGCACGACTTCAGTACCCGGCGAAGCCTCGGGTCTTGGCGGGCTGGCAGGCTTGGAATCCCCGAATCGAATCCTGCCTTGGAGTTTCATGCAGGGGCGAAGCAGGAGTGGAGCTGCACATGCTGCCACTGGGGAAGGGCGGAGATGGGTCAGGAAGGGGGGACAGGCACAAGAGCTGGCCGTCGCCATTGAAGCACCTAGCGGTAGAGGTGAAGGAGGGCGGTAGGAAGAGACCATGGCAGAAGATGATCGGCAGGCGGTGCCGGGGAGGAGGGAACCTTAGTGGGTCACCATCCCTATCAAATAGGCCCATCCCTATCATACCTTTCTCAGTCTTAAGAAATCCTTGTTCAATCCTCTAATTCGACTTCACTATTTTGTCTTCTCTGTACAAAAGTTTTTAACTTTCAAACAATAGCTGTTTTTCATCCTTGCTGAATTGTCAGTTCATTTGTCAAATTTAAACGAGCTTTCAGAAGTTGGTCATATTTCAACCAACAGATTCTAGTTAAGCCAAGTACTTTAAAAAAATTCTTTATAATGTGGAGGGAGAAAGAAGCTTTGAATTTAAATGCCCCAAATCCCCAAGTAATTCCACTGTTAAAAAATTTGACCAAAAAGGCAACCTAAACTGTTGAACTTCTTGTGATCTCATGTTTCATGTTTCAATACTGTATGTATGGCAACAGATAGGTCATCACTCAACCCTCATCTCTGAACATCTTTAATTTCTTTGTTGGAACTAGGGTTCTTGACAATTTTATTCCTTTTTTTTAATTACGACCACTCCTTATCTATTTGGTAGCTTAGTCAATCTCCGAACATGATAGTTTGCAAATGTTTTGCTGATATGAGAAAATCTAGGAATAGCGTAGAACACAATTATTTCCTTGAAATTCTTGTGTATATAATTTCTGCATTCAAAATCAGGCCCTTATGTTTCAAAGAGCAAATATTTCACTGATATAATTCTGTAATTCTATCAGAGCATGTAGATGTAGCATACCTTGGTCAGTTGGTTGTGCTTATTGAGGATCCATATCCTGAGCCCTGTTTTAAACATCAGAGTTCCCAAAGTTCTGATTAAATTAAAATTAATGTGAAATCCATGTGTTCCAAACGCTGTGCTGCTATTGTTGGTTAAGGGGCCAAATGCATACATTGAAAATCAACAAGACGATGAGAACTAAGCCTAAAGAAATACTAGTAATCTTTATAGATATTGTGGTAGGCAAGGTCCAAAAACCAATATGGAGCTAAACAGAAGCTAAACTAATATCAATACTCTTAACAGACAAATCATTAAGTTATGTCATTGTCTCATTGATGTTCCCTATATGATGACAAGTCATATTATTTTCAGTAAGCTTGCTTATTTTTATGGCTATTATGTGGTGGAGCGCTTTGTTGGACATGGTATTGGAACTATGCTGCATTCTCAGCCACTCATCCTACATCATGGTGAGTACTTACTTGATATTTTCCTGCTTTTTTATATATACCTTACTATTGATAATTCATTCTGTTGGGTAGCACTTTTCGGAGTTCAGCTCATGGTACTAGGTTCATGGCTTCCTGCTGTGATATCCTGGTTATAGTTTGCTGTCTTGACATATTTTTTGTTAGCACAGTTGTTTGTGTTTTGTTACACTGACAATATGTACTATATAGAATTTAGCAATTCAGTTACATGTTAGGTCAGGATGCCATTTTGTATTGGTTGTGTCTTAAGTTATCTCAGGAAGATAGGAATTACTGTTTTAGTTTTAATAGTGCTTTTGTTAGATCTGCGCTTCCTTTGATTGTTTGGCATATTGCTTTGGGTTGGTACAGCTGTGGATTTCTTATTAATCCTAAGATGAACAAGTGTTAGACTGTTAGTATTTAACCTGCTGAAATTATTGGATTTTCTGAAACTGCACTTTGAGAAGCTTCAAAAAGTGGCTTTGAGAAGCTGGTACTGTTAATTGAAGTCAGATTTGAAAGTTTTTATGTTGGCACTAAGATTTTTGAGAAATGTTCTTGAAACAATTTAAGCAAAAGATCTGAGCCGAACAGGCAATACATTAGACTAATGAGATTTCTCTTGTAGCCAATGACAACTCTGGGCGAATGGTTGAAGGCCAAACTTTCACAATTGGTATGTACTCTTGCGCCTACACTATCCTTGCTGCCTTGTGTTTGGACTTCCCCTTCCAAACAATTTAGAATACCACGCACAATGATCTATCCATGCATGTTTTTCAGAAGATAAAAAGTCGCTATAAAAAAATGTGAGAATCCTTATGTTTTGGCTGTTAAGCGTTATATGTAATCCTAGAAAATCTTGTTATTCTATCTTGCGTGTAATAGAGTTTCAACAATTACCTTTAAATGAAATTTGAAATCAAGTTGACAATCTTGATTTTTTTTTTTTTTTTTGCAGAACCTATACTTACAATGGAGAAAACAGAGTGTGTTACATGGGAAGATGGATGGACTACTGTTACTGCTGATGGCAGTTGGGCTGCACAGTTCAAACACACCATACTGATAACTAGGACTGGCGCAGAAATATTGACAAAAGTTTGAGTTTATTTCTTGTGTTGATTATAGCAAGTTGTTGAGCCATCTCTACTATTTTACTCTGAATGGAATTGGTTCACAAAGCTGCCCCAGTCCCCTGCCTAGCATCCACGTGTCTACCGGAATGGCTTATGTATGTTTCCTTTTGCTTACTGCCATTTTCAACCATGAATAACTGTATATGATGTTTATTTCTGTGCATTTAAGTGTTCATTTTGTAGCTTTGAGATCAATTGCTGGTCCACGTGTGGGAGAATCCCCCCCAATTCAGCAACCGGGCAGGGGATAAGTGGGGGCATACTACTGCATGACTGTTAATCTGCTGTAGAGATGCTGCTGGGGAGAAGTCCTGTCTTCACACATCCATCACTGATGGAATTTCAAGAGCTAATGTACCTGATAGTCGATAGTTCGCTTTGTTGGAAGTAGAGACTGGTCTATAAATGCACGGGAAATTTGTATTAGTTGCCTGTTTGCCCTTAGTTTTCTCAAAAGAGCTATTCCTAGTTTTTTTTTTTACTGAATTTCTTGCTTAACCTTGTTTGATTGATGCCTAATCTAGCCACAAGTTGTCACAACTAAAACTAGCCAGGTTTGATTATGATAGGTAGTTGTTTGATTCAGCTGGCATTTTTCTTTTTTACTCCCTCCGTTTTAAAATATAAGGCGTATTTTGATTCTACCAAAGTCTTTAAGGATAGGGTTTGACTGTTAGATTCCTCTATTGTTTATTATGAATTGTTACAATATAATATTGTATCAAAAAGCATTTTTAAATATGAACAATTTGGTACAATTTTGATATACTAACGATGAATATTATTTGATTTATTTATGGTTAAAATTTACTAAGTTTGATTTTTCTTTGGTCAAAATGTGTCTTATATTTTAGAACGGAGAGGTTACTAGGTAGGTCTCATATGTCAATAGTGGCTGAAAGTATGGTAAGGTTTTATTTTCTTGTCAACGTGTGGTTAGGAAATTGATGAAATAACCTTAGACACATTTGGCAAAGTTAAATGTGACATTTTGACTCGTTAACGGATAAACCAAACAGATCCGTCATCTCAAGCGGCACATTGATTCTAGCTTGCGCTGTTCACCAATTGTTCCCCTTTGGCACCAGCAAGCAACTCTCCAGGCTCTTTAGGTTCGCAGCTTGGTTTGGTTTGGTTAAACTAAACGCTGAGTTTTAAACAATATGAAAAGGTGTCTAAAAAAACAATATGAAAAGGTCAAAATTTATTGAAAATATATTTAGGTTTTTGAAAAAGCCTCACAAAATATTAAAAATTATTACAAAATGTTAAATCGGATGGTTTACAAAAAAATAATGAATTTTGCCTCAACTAAAATCAAACCGAACCACGAATCAAGAAGGGCTTATACAACAAATCTACTTGCCTACTTGGTCCATTCAATACTTCCTCGTAACTGCAACAGCAGTGATTCATAACAATTTCATCAGTGCAGACGGCAGACAAAAGTATTTCTTTAAACGGAAACTTTGGTGTTTTACTCTTGGAAACGTAGGAACTGAGGCATAGGAATTTGAGGCTTCTGTTGTCAAGTTTCTTGTACGGGAACGTCACAGTTTCTATGGGACCCTTGCGACAAGTTCCCAACCTGAAATTTGTATTGATTTCTCGCACGGCAAATACTAGTGTACTACATGTCGGTTAATGTCACCACAATGGTCAAATAGTCGCCTGCAGTTTACCGAGTTTACAGACTGTAGAATCCACTGTCAGGTGGAATTAGTATAATTCCTTCAAAAAAATGCGGGATTCCTCTGATTCCCTTCCGTGCTAATAAAAAATTTTTGCTCCAATTTGAAAGGTGGTTTTACTACTTGTATGTCTTTACCGGTTATCCACAGACCGATAGTGACGAGACATCACTAACGGTTTGAGTCACAAATAGGAAGTGATGCCTCGTAACACTATCAGGTTTAAATCACAAACAATTAGTGATGTCTCATTGAAACAAAATTAAAAGAATTGCATATTCTAACTATTATTACTACGTGATAGTGAGTGGGTTGACTAGAAAGGTGAGGTTGGATTAATGAGATCATGTGTTTGAGTTGTTTTTTCCTAATATATTCTCAACGTATTTTTGAATATTTTTAATACTATCACTACAGGGTCACCTATTCCTCTGACGGTGTTTCATTTTAATTGGTTTTCTTAAAATAAACCCACGTTTTTTGCATTACAAACATGTTGTACAATTGAACAAACACAAATTAATAAATAATAGCTATAGCCCAACAAGCGCAGGTATGCTTGGGTGGTGTTATCAAGGGGAGATTTGATTATTTGCCACTCTCAACATTAACGCTCGCTAAAATGACACTCTGGCCCACATGTAATACACACAGACGGTCCCATGTGTAATACACACAGGAGTGGCATTTTAGCGAGCGTCAATGTTGGGAGTGGCAAATCATCAATTTTTTCGTTATGTATCAAGATGAAACTGAATATTCCTTAGATTTGAAACTTCCATACCACTTGATCCCATCATACGTCACAGGTCACAACCAAATGCATGTACCAGCAGTTGAGCCACAAAACATGGCATATTTCCATCGTATTTCAGTTCACCCAACCAAGAAAAAACTAACGCTTGGAGTTGGAGGGAACAAGCCTGTGAGCGCCAAGAGTTTATTATTTAACCACTTGTGATGTCTCATGGAGGCTAGGTCCCACTGTCCAGGTGGCCCACTCTCACAGACACACTGGCCCCTTGACCCTTGTCCCTGTTCCCCACCGAAACCATCGCAAATCAACATCATCAGACACTAACTAGTACTCGCTCAGTCCTAAAATAACTGATGTTCTAGCTTTGTTACAAGTCAAACATTTTTAGCTTTAATCATCAATTTCTAAAAATTTGTATAGTTTAACATCATAAGATTTATGTTTTTAGATTCACCATAAGAAATACTTTCATAATTTATAATTTCTATGGTATTAAACTATACAAATTTTTAGGGATTAACGATTAAAGATAGAAAAGTTTGACTTAGAACAAATCTAAAACATCACGCATTTTGGGTGGAGGTAGTACTAATACTGTCATTACCAGAACAATCCCAGGGAAGAGGCCAAACAGGTGAACAACCATAACACAAACAGCACATTCTGGATTCACCAACCACAAGTCAAAAATCCCCAAACCCCAGCTCTTTCTTCTCTTTCTCCCCCACACCAACCCCTCCGATTCCAGGCTCACTCCAGTCCAGGCCCCAGCCCCAGCACACAAGCTCGTCTGTCGTCTCCCAACTCAGAAAATCAGGCAAGGGAATTCCCTGAGAAAGCGAGGCAAGGAGCTCATCAAAAGCAGCATCGATCTCTCTCAAAAGAAGCAACCCCAGAAAATCACCAGGAGGAGACCAGGAGAGTAGAGATCACTCCCAATGGGGAGGAGGAGCAGAGGAGGCAGTCTGCTCCTCCACTTGCTCTACCTCCTCTCAATCCATTCTTTTCTAGTGCCATGTAAGCTCTCTCCCTCCTCTGCCACTTGCACCGTGAATTCTTCCTTTCTTGGATCTTGATGTGATCTTGCCCTTCTCCTGGCTCCAAATTCTCCAGCTTTTCTTGATTTTCGGTTGGCTTGTTCTTGCCACATTGACATTGGTTGCTGAATTTCTTGCTGATTAGCTTGTTGATTCCTGTGTGTGTCCCTGTGCCCTGTTTCTTGGTTGGTAATGTTGGTGCTTGTAGCTGCAGACTGGGCGGTGTCGGCGGCGGGTGGGGGTGGCGGTGGTGGTTCCGGCGAGCCGTACGTGGGCGTGACGATCGGCACGGCGGTGACGAACCTGCTGTCGCCGTCGGACCTCGCGGCGTTCCTGCGCGCGCAGCGCATCACCCGGGTGCGGCTCTACGACGCCGACCCGCGGCTGCTCTCTGCGCTGGCCACCTCCGGCGCCCGCGCCATCGTCGGCGTCCCCAACGACGAGCTCCTGGCGCTGGGCTCCTCCCCGGCCACCGCCTCCGCCTGGGTCGCCCGCCGCGTGCTCCCCTACACAGCCCCCAATTCCAGCAGCCCGGGGCTCATCTCCGCCATTGCCGTCGGGGACGAGGTCCCAACCGCCCTCCCCTCCGCGCTCCCCGTCCTCCTTCCGGCCATCCAGTCACTCGCCGCCGCGCTCGCCGCCGCCAACCTCTCCTCCATCCCCGTCTCCACACCGCTCCCCTTCTCCGTCGTGCTCAACCCCTTCCCGCCGTCACAGGCCTTCTTCAACCAGTCGCTGGCCAAGTCCCTCATCGTCCCGCTGCTGTCCCACCTCGCCAACACCTCCGCGCCATTGATGCTCAACCTCTACCCATACTACTCTCTGATGCAGAGCGGCGGCGTGATCCCTCTCGACAACGCGCTGTTCAAGCCGCTGCCGCCGTCGCTGGAGATGGTGGACCCCAACACGCTGCTCCACTACACCAACGTGTTCGACGCAATGCTTGACGCGGTGCACGTCGCGGTGAAGAACCTCAACGTGAGCGGCGGCGTGCCGGTGCTGGTCACCGAGACCGGTTGGCCGTCGTACGGGGACCGGAAGGCGGAGCCATACGCCGGCAAGGACAACGCCAACGCCTACAACTCCAACCTCATCAAGCACGTCGACGGCAAGTCCGGCACGCCGATGCGCCCCGGCGCGCAGGCCAGCGTCTACATCTACGAGCTCTTCAACGAGGACCTCCGGCCGGGGCCCGTGTCGGAGGCGAACTGGGGGCTCTTCTACGGCAACGGCACGCCGGTGTACCTGCTTCACGTCTCCGGGGCGGGGGGCTTTCTGGCCAATGACACCACGGACCGGACGTTCTGCATCGCCTCCGACGACGCCGATGAGAAGTCGGTGCAGGCGGCCATGGACTGGGCGTGCGGCCCCGGCCGCGCCGACTGCACGGCCATCCAGCCCGGCGAGGGGTGCTACGAGCCCAACGACGTCAGTAGCCACGCCTCCTACGCCTTCGACGCTTACTACCAGTCGCAGGGCAAGGCCGTCGGCTCCTGCTACTTCCAGGGCGCCGGCATGGTCACCACCACCGATCCCAGTGAGTACCATCATCACTCTCACTTCCTTGTATTCATATGGCAGTGCTTTATTTCTTCTTCTTTCATTCATATGGCATTGGGGTCGAGATGAATTTTCATCAAAAATCGCTGCACATTGTCCATTCTTGGGCTTGACATTGACATTTGATCATTCATTTTCTTTTCTACATTCCTCGTTCTTTGATCCTTTTCCATTGCTATTGATTGCGTTCAAATTTTTGCTTGATTGGGGTTGTCAAGGATCTAATAGCAACGCTTGTTTGGTCTGAATAGCTCATCTCATGCTAACTAGCCCCTCTTTGATTCGTGGTTTTGGTTTGATTTTGATTGGGTTTAGATATTTGTTTTACCGACCATTTAGTTTGTTATTTTAAGGCTTTATACGTTTTCTTTAAAGATTTTAAAAATATTATTTAATAATTTTTTATCTGTGTCTCATTTTAGAGGTCATTAACATCTATCTATCTATCTATCTATTATATATTATATATATAAAGGAGAGAAAAAAGAAGCCACCACATTAGTCCACATCACCCAGATTACTTCAACCGTTCGATCAACGGTGGGACCAAATTATAACGGCCTAAATCAATCAAAGAAATTCTCACATAAATCAAGAAAAAATAAAAGATCTATGCCGTTGATTTTGTGGAGCCAGATTATAACAGCTTAGATTAAAAGAAGAATATTAGAAATTCAGCTTAGATTAATCAAGAAATTATCACATAAATCAAGAAAAAATAAAATATCTATGCGGGTTAGATTAAAAGAAAATATTAGAAATTCATATGAAATACTAAAGTTGATATAATATATTAGGAAGAATGCTAGCGTGCATCCCGAGCCTGAGATCACGGTAGTGCTCTAGCGTGTTTTGAAATTGAGATGTCTAACAAGTGATCCGAACAGTTGATCTTGTTAAATCTCAACTTTGAAATGTAACCAGTGACCAAGTTTAAGTATTTTTGAATTTATTTACTATTTGTTTCCTATTTTCAAAAATCAGCTTTTTGGGCGCACCAGGACTAATTGGAAGGCTGATTTTTGAAAATAAAAACAAATAGTAAATAAATTCAAAAAATACTTAAACTTGGTCAATCGCTATTTCAAAGGAGACTAACAAGATCAATCTGGTTCGATCATTGTTAGACATCTCGATTTCAAAATCAGTTGAGCACGGATCTCCATGCTCTGGGGTGCACGCTAGCATTCCTCAATATATTAGAGATAATCTCTAAATTTGATCTGATATATTAGATATAGATTATGAGTTAGAGATAAACGCTGTATACCAAAACAAATCTAGCTCGCGCGTTTATAAACTCTAAATCCGATCTGATATATTAGAGATAGATTATGAGTTAGAGATAAACACTATATACCAAAACAAATCTAGCGCGCAAACATGTGGGCCACCTCGCTCGTTTTCAATTACGACTAAAATCAAATTAGAATCGCAATCCAAAGAGGGCCAATACTCGGGTGAAGAAGTACACTTGTTTATAATTTAGCAAGCGACTACTTTTAGACTAGCATAGGGCATAGGCTGACTGGGTTTCAGGTTTGTTCCCAAGTCCAGTATATTCTCGTGAATCCTCTCCAGTTCTACAGGCCTTTTAAAGACATTCAAAATTGCAACTGGCCATAGTTTGGCGTTAGACAGAGCAGGTGTAGTAGTCAGGTGAGGTCAATGACCCCGTGGAAGCGTTGCTCTTAAGATTTCGGCTTCGGCCTCAGGTAGGAGGGACGCCATTGTCACGCCCCAAAAGCAGATGGCATTCATGGAAAACCATTCCGGAAAGTTGTCCGGCTTGTCTCTTTTCCATTGGACTATTGGAGTACCAAGTGCAATGGTATTTATTCCATTGATGGTTAGGAGAAAGGTTGCTTTTCCTTGTTGGTAGGGCAGGAGGAGTGCTAGTTTATTTGGTTTTTTTTTTTCATCTGTTTTTAGCTAGAAATTTTAATCCGAAAAGGTTGTGATCCTTTGAGAGACATCTTGGAGAGTTTTAAAATATATTTTAGAAAATAAAAAAAACCAATTTAAAACGACACAAAAATAACAACAGAGTAAGAGCATCTCTAGCAAGGTCTCTAAAACGTTCCCTAAAATACTATTGCGGACAACCTTCGCCTCTATAACGTTCCAGCAGGGTCTCTATCTCAGTCTCTAAATTTAGAGACTCTCCCCAGAGTCTCTATATCTTTTCGAGGATAGAGACTCTGATGGAGATGATGGAAATATAGGGAATGAATAGTGATTTAGAGAATGGATATAGAGAATGAAATATAGAGATCCTGCTAAAGATGCTCTAATACTAGATCGTTTGGTTTTTATATAAAAATAATATTTTTAAAATTTAATATAATTTAATAAGGCCTTGCAATGTCATTACTGCTGTTTGATCTATCAAAAGATGGGCCAGACTTGAGAACAAATCAGATCGTTCATTTGGATCCATTTTTTGTAGTTGACAAATACAGTATATGATTTCTGGCGAGTTCTTGACGTTTCACGTGAGGTGATGAAGGTCCATGGCGGCGGAACTCGGCCCTCGGTGGGACCAGCCTGTCAGCAGCTAATCGGTGGGATTATATACGCGAAGCATAGCTCATACGAGTCCATGACCACATAGAATAGAGAGAAGGGTGGCGTAGAGCAGACAGAAGCTGAGCTGGATCTGGTTGTAGATTTGTTTGGTGCTCTGGCAAGTCTGATATGTCTGATGAGAGAGTGCTCTCGGCGTGGAGTCAGTGTGCTGGTTTCATTGGTAGCACAAGAGCTCCCAACCCCAATACCATTTCGTAAAGAGGAAAAGGACGACACAAGATTGCAAAAAAGAACCCCCTTTCTCGCATGTGAGTAGGTGCACGCGTCACATGCGAAGGGCATGCTGCCCACCTCGTCCATCACTTTCCCCAGCTCTGTCATTCCAGTGCACCACTAAGGTTAACCTCGTTCTTGTTTCATTAGCGTCTCGTTTCAACTTCTTGTCATCCCAACAGTAACCTAGGGAGAAGCTAGAGGGTGGAACTGTGGATGCTGAAGCGGTTGCTGTTTTTCTTGCATTGTAGTTTGGTCGTATGCAGTGGGTCTATCTTCTGATTTAGCAAGAGAGAAACTTCAGAATGTGTGGTGTTTCAGAACAAGATTGCAGCTTTCAAACAAAGTATAATTGATCTGCATAATGGTCTATGGCATGCTACAAAAGATAAAGTTGGAGAACTTGAGATCTGATATCTTTCTGGTTGCCCATTATTGTGTGTAGATGTTCCTGTATTTGGTACACGGTGCATTCTCATGTGCGACCTTCTCTTGGGGGGTGGGGGCTGTGTGTGTGTGGGGGGGTGGTGTTGGTTAGCAGTAGGGAATCTTTGGAGTTCCACCTTTTCTGGGAGGCAATATCATAGCATTGTTGTCATGAAACTTCATTGTTTCATTACATCCAAGTGTTGCATTGAAGCTTTATGTAGTTATGCTTGTGTAGCTGCCGGTGTGCCCTATCACTGCCATGTTCATCATGGTTTACAGATGTTGATAGGGCATAAAAACAGCTACACAAGGTTTACAGAAACCATTGTCTGGAAGGCAATGTCTCTTTAGTCTGTACACTGATCACTTGGTCAACATAAGAGCATATGGTGAGGAGGTGAGGTGTTCTTGCCTTCAGAATGACGGTACCATTTTTACAAGAATAGTAGGGTACAGCTAATTCTGCAAAACTGAAGTACTGTACTAGTGAACTAAACTCATGTTGCTTGTGGCTAGAGGAGCAACTTCTTTGTCCAGTGGCCTTAGCTGTACGAAATGAACAAATATTAACTTAGAGAAAAGGTTTGGGATAAACGAAATGATAAAGTGCATGCAGGAATCTTTGGGATCTGGTTGTCATCTTGATCTTTTGAAAATTAGCAATGTGGATCATGAGTCAAGACAAAGTGTAATCCATGCAAGTGGCCAACTGAAGTTTATTACTAGTATGGGGGTAATGTTGGGAGCATGTATTATTGTCTAGTATGGGGGTAGTATTATTACATGGGCACATGCGTGTTCTCCAATTTTCCTCCCTAGGTTGCTTTATCATATATAATCATGTTGCAAGGATAGCTAATGTAAGCATTTGTTAATTTGGTGTTTAATTTACTTATCCTTTTCTTAATGAATCAGTTAGTCATTGATGAGTACAGGAAGTACTGAATAAAAGCTCTGTTACTTAGGCCCTGTTTGTTTGAGCTTAGTCAACTTTTAGTCTCAGAAGCCAGAAGCTCAAACAAACAGCCAGTTTTTGGAAACCCCTTCAAAGAAGTCAAAAGTCACCAAAAGCCCAATTTGTACTATGATCTGAGCTTTTCCTAGAAGCTAGTTTTTTGTGACTTTTTCTAGAAGCAGCTTTTAGAGAAGCTGCAGCTCAAACAAACAGAGCCTTAGTTGACTAGCCAGTGACCCTTGACATCTTTTAAGGTTGGTCGGTGGTGATGGTTTTACTGGTGCTGCCAATGACAATTTTGCTGCCGTATTTATGTTCCTTTTGAAAACTGGTGATATGTGGTGCTAGAAATACTATAAGTTGTTGGTTAGATTTAGGCATTTAATATTAAGATCAACTGCATGTCAAGATTTCACAATAAAAAAGGAAAATGGAGATACGTTGCAGGCCTGCGACATGGTCTTTCTGTGATGGAAAGACATTAGCTTCCAGTGATACGTGCTAGCTGTAGCACCTTGGCAGGCTTCTTTGGCTCACGTGCATTACATACTAGATACAAATGTGGACCAGATCTTTTTTTACTGGTCCTGAGGGATTCTCTAAAATATATTTTTTGTGTACCCATGTCGTTATAAGCAGGTTCAAGCAATTACTGTTTTCTAACATGACTAAGTACTAACCATAATTTGAAATTTAATTTATCTTTCTTATCACTCTTCAGATGTCACGTTCTGTTTATTTTTGCTATCTCATGTTCAGGCTAGCTTGTTTTATTCACATTATCATATATTTGACCAGCTCTGACAACAACAGTATCACATTTATTGCCTCAAGGTAGTTTAAGGAGGAAGTTGATAATATGTTGTGCATATATTCATGTAGATGAGCTTGCTTCAATCTTTCGCAAGTGCCACTTTCAAATTTATGTTGAAGCTCCTTTCCGATTTACTAACATATGGATACCTTTTGTTGTGCAGGTCATGATAGCTGCATCTTTCCTGGAAGGTACATATCTGAAAATGTTTCTGTCTTTGATATTGTCCAAACAATTATTTATTGGACTAGCAAGACATCTTAACGGTAAAAATGGATTATTTTCCAAACATATTGGGGACAGGGTAAAGTTATTAAAGGAATAATTTCATGACTCTTCAGAATTGCTATTTATTCTGCTATTCTTTGCAGACATTCTCTTAACTTTAAAAAGATTCAAACTCTGCCTTTACCAACACAAGTATGCAGATAATTTTCAATTGCTTTCATGTCTTATAATATAAACACTTTTATTAAGCAAAAGAGAAGTATTTCGGCATAATATATATCTAGGAATGATTGAATTCTTCAAATTAAATTATTATGGAATTCTACTAGGGCTTGAAATTTTAATAGACATTTTTAGTTGACACAGTTTGGGCTGATCTGAAGATGAAATGAATAGATAGATCTCAGACATACTTTGAATAGCAGTGTGAGATCAAACGCTACATATCTTGATTCTCACCATACGTGGGGACCACTGCTAATGTTGGGTGTCCTCATGCAGTAAACTATTGAGCAACGTCACCAAATCTGACGGCGCAAACACAACCACGGCTCAGACAAGTGACGCTAAGGGATCTACGATATGGAGGCTGAGAACTGGAAGAGAGAGAGGGTTCTTGTTCATCCCCTGGTTGCTGTTGAGCACGATGGTGGTGGTTATTGTGACAAATTCAATTTTTTGGACATGACAGGACCATGTTAATTGTAACAAAACCGAGAATTTTTTGGATGACATCACATGCTAGAGGAGGGGCATTGGTTGTATGTCTAGTGATTCTTTATTGTTAGATAAGTATCAATAAATTATTTTTCTCACCTTTTATTTTCACATGTATGATCTGCGAAATTTACAACGTCTCACTCTCGGTATGAATTGCAGACTTGTAGTAAATGTACAGCAGAACTAATTCATTGATTGAAAACCTTAATGTATTAATGTGCCTGAAAAAATATAAATCAAGCGCTGAAGTGTACTTGAAAAATTATAAACCAACTGACGTCTCTGGATTAGGGGTGAAAACGGATCGGGCACTACCCGATGGGTACCCGACCCGGTTGAAGCTGGTTATAAAAAGGGTTGGGGAATTTTTTAGCTGCTGGGTATCGGGTCGGGTTCGGGTAATACCTGAATTTTTCTAAGCAGGTTCAGATTGGATATGATATGAGAGCTACCTGACGAATTCGGTTTAGATTCGGGTATCCGATTATTTTAAAATTTTGGGTACCTGATATAACGTTAGCCTTGCATCCATCCATTAGGCAGCCCATTAGATATTTAGCCCAGTAGAAACCCTACTGCCTCATTCCTCCCACTCCCAATGCCTAGCCGCCAACCACCTCCATTCCCGCGCACCACCTACGCCGCCCCTCGCCATCCGGCACGCCCAATTCCACTCCCAATTCCACTCCAGAATTGTGCTCTTCACCGTTGTTATGTCTCTAAACTTAACCAGTTGGCCTGTCACCTTACCACATCAAATTACAAAAAACTTTCATGCAGGAACGAACTCGAAGAGAAACGATGTTTGCGAAGGAATACTTCACGCCAAATATAAAAAACTTTCATGCCAGGACGACCCTAAGAAAAAATGATGTTTGCGAAGAAATACTCCTGCACTCATTAGATGGAGGGCGTTTAAGTCAAGAGTGTTGTCCACGCACTCAAGCATGCCCCTCACTCGTACATCAACCTTTGCCACTCAAGCTAGGCCTACAAGGGTATATGTCGGTGGGGTGGGCATACAACATCCAACGACGAGACGACTCACGGCTCAGTCTCACTCTCAGCCCCGCCCGCACGGGGGAGAGAGCAGCTGCACGTGAGCTGGCCGGCCGGCCGGCCATCAGCCTGCCGTGCAAAGCGCGGGCGAGGAGATGAACCAAGAGCTCCACCATCCACCGGGCTGGCCGGCGCACAATCGATCACGAATGGGTCGTGCAGTGGCGGACACCACGTACTACCAGCGACTAGCGAGCCCCCCCGGATTCCGGCCAATTTCGCACCGCCCAGCCCACGCGGCCTGCACCGCGGCAGAACCGGCAAATGCGTCCCCGCGCGTTCTACTTCTCTCGGTGCGATCCGCACGGCTCGCATGCACCACGGTTTTTCTTCGGCTCATGGGCTGTGTGGCTAGAGTTTTGGGTATAGGAGCTAGCCGCGCGCGTTGGCGGGTGGTGGCGTGTAGTGTTTTGCTGTAGCGGTGGGTGGCCAGCGCCCACGCCGCCCCATCCCGCGGCTTCCTCGTCCCCGTGACAGCTGAATCATCGATCCCACGTCCGCAGCAGCCCAGGGCGCCCTGCTGCTTGCATCACGCTACATCAAGTACGCTTGTGTTTTGCTGCCGTATTTCCATCCACAGCCATAAATTCCTACGACAAAGCCATCACATTAATCCTAAAAATTCCAACATTAATTAGAAAGAAAAATCTACGACATTGATTGTTGTGGACTTGGATTATAGCGGAGTAGATTGAATGTAGGAACTATAAAACAATGTAGAAATTTATCATAAAAATAATAATTTAAATAAGAATCCATTTTACGTTAAAAGAAAGAGAGTTTGTATCCGATTCAACATGAAACAAAAATTATATAAATTTAAAATAAAATGATATGAATAAGAATTTATGTTCAATTAAAAGTTGACCTAAATCTAATAGCGCAACGGCACATAGGAATGGCAATCGGGCGGGTATCTCCGGTACACCTCTTTCGTACTAGAACCCGGAACCAAAAAATATCACCCATACCTGAACCCGAAAACACTCGCGGGTACAAACCCACACCCATACCCGAACCCGACGGGTACTCGATACTCGATGGGTAACCCGTACCCGAAAGGGGGGAGAGAGGGCTGGGTCACAGGAGAGGAAAAGAGGAGGGGAGGGAGGAGAGGGAGAAGGGGCGGCTTGGCGGTGGGTGGCGCAGAGAAACCGAGGGAGGGGAGAGAAGAAGGGGAGGGAGAGGATGCGGCGGTGCCGGCCTTTTCCCAGAGAGAGGAGGGGAGAGGGCGGAGAGGGATAGAAAGAGAGAGAGGAAAGAGGGAAGCTTACCTGGCGGCGGCGGCGTCGGCGTGGAGGGCCTGGAGGCGGCGACGTGGAGGCGAACCAGAGAGAGGAAGACTCCGTGCGGGCGCAGGAGGCCGAGGCGAGGCAGACCGGCGTGGAGGCGAGGGGTGGCGCCAGTGCGAGGAGGCGGGGGGCGGGCGCCGACGCAAGGAGGTGGAGGACAGGGACGGCACGAGGAGGAGCAAGGGTGCAGCGGCTGCAGGTTGTGGAGGCTGAGGGCTAGAGTTTTTTTTTTGAGCTGCCACTATATATGTATAAAATGGATGGACCCACATGTTAGTGAATGATTTCAGGTTACCTATGGATACTCATGGGTACGAAATTGAACCCGTATCTGAACCCGAATTTTTCGGGTACCCAAACCCGAAAAATCCATGGGTATAGGTTGCAACCCATACCACACCCATCGGATCGGATACCCATGGGTACCCATACCCATGGGTTTTACTGCCATCCCTAACAGCACAGAGCACCATGCTCGTTATTAAATTCGATCATGGGAAGTCCGGCTCGATAACTCGGCTTGAACCCGGCCTGAAAAAACCTGACCCGATCTAGGGCGATCGATGCATTGGGCCGGCCTCAGGCCTTAGTCTAGAGCCGGGCCGAGCCTAGGCCCGAGTGTTTTGCGATTTAAACCGTGGACGGGTCAGGTCTCCGAGCTTCGAGCTATGCTTTCAGGCTTTTGATCGAGCTTAGACCCAATTTTAAAACCTGTCGCACTGAATCCTGGCCCGGCGTTTGAACAGATCTTGTTCAGAATAAATACCGGATGAAACGGCTCGCCTACAAAAGAGCGCCCGGTGCCGGTACCCGACACCCCACGGGCCAAGGCGCTGCCAAAACATCGCACCGCCGCCTCCTCCGCCTCCGCCTCCCGCACTCCCCATCTCCACTTCCGTCACTCCCTCCTCCGCGAAACCGCATCCACCTTTCTATCGGGCAATGCCATCATGCTGAGGCCATAAGAGCTAGCGCACCCACCCGTCCACCACCACCGCCGCCCCACTCGCAGCGACGCCTCACGCGCCTCCTACTCCTTGCCGGCCACAGAGCTATAGCTCTTCACTCCCGGCGCGCAATGGGGAGCGGTGGCGCCGCCGCCATGCTGCTCTTCGTCCTCCTCGCCGGCGTCCCGCTCCTCCCCGCCCCCACCCCCGTCGCTGGCGACGACCCCTACCGCTTCTTCACTTGGACCGTCAGCTACGGCGACATCGCGCCGCTCGGCGTCAGGCAGCAGGTAGCTAATTAATCATCCACCATTGCCATGGAGTCTAGTATAATCGCCATTGCCAAATTGCCATGCACCACCTCGCGGTGAAACAATGACCGGATTTTTCTCTGCAGGGGATACTGATCAACAACCAGTTCCCGGGGCCGCAGATCGAGGCCGTCACCAACGACAACCTCATCATCAACGTCTTCAACAAGCTCAACGAGCCGTTCCTCCTCTCCTGGTACCTCCTAATCTTCATCCTTTCCTCGTGCAACCGTATCATATGCGCACCACTTCTTGGCAGTTAACCCATCCCCCGGCCAACTAGAAATTTAGGATTCTAGTTGGTAGTACTATGCGAACAGTTGAACAATACGCATGGTATTGTGCATTTGTGCCATGTAGAAATGAACCGCCACTTAAATCTATCCAAACTCCTAGCAAGATCCACATTTCAGTAATTCTGTTTCCAGCGAATTGGCTACATATTCTTGTCCGGGACAAACTGAATGCATGGCCATGAACCCATGATGCATTATGCGTCCAGGACTGTAGCCTGTAACAACTGGATGAGTAGTGTGGTGATGTAGTAGTGCAGCTGTTGAAGCTGAACATAATACTGGGTATGGGAGCCTGGGACTATGGGTGTATGACTGCAGTGTGCTTGCCCTCTTAAAAGTCTTAATTCGCCCTAAGGCCATCTCTAATGCAGGTGCTTAAAAAAATGGATTTTTTTGCTATGTAGGATAGAGATGGTGCTTGCATGGGTGCTTAGAGAGGGGGTATAGGTGCATAATTAAGCACCATGCTTCGAGAGGTGCTTAGAGGAACTAAGCATCCATGCAAACTTCTATGCATTGGAAATAAGTTATTTTACATAAATGCTTAGTGATGTAGCAGCACTCTCTCTTTAAGCACATGCTATAAACGTTTTGCATTGTATATGGCCTAAGTGCAGTGCAGTGAGGTGCTCTGTTTCAGTGAGCTTGCCACACTGTACCTACCGCGTTATATATATGCCCTTTAAAAGGAGCTTAAATTAGCATCGTTGGAAGAGACCAGCTAATCAGCGTGCATATATGATATATGGCCTACCGAGACGGTTCAGCTTTACATCTCGTGACAACTCACGCGCCATTAGGAAGATGGGGATAGCGCATGCAATTGAATTCCAAATTTCCAATCCCCTGTACTGCCTGTGATAGTGTGATGGCTGGGGCCTGGAGGCTAGAGCCGAGTGGCCGGCCTGAGCTAGCAGTAGCTTAGCAGCATGTTTTGCTTCACTGGGCAGTGAATCCAGTGATCGATGCAGCTATGTGAGCAGCGAGGGGGCACAGTTTGGAGCGAATGACTCCAAGGAAGAACACATCTCCAGGTACTGGACACCAGACGCAGCGCAAGCGCATCAGACAACGATTCCATCCATCCCAGCAGCCGAATTGTTGCATTGCAGCTGCAGAGGCCAGAACGGATCAGATCTTGGCCGGCGACGAGGCCTCTGCCTCTTTCCTTTCCTTTCTTTCTTTCTCCGCCGCCGCCGCCGTCCTTTCGGCGTCTCCGTCCGTCCGGGGCAGGAGGGATGGTGCGCGCGCGCGCCGGGGGGCAGGTACGTGCGCCGCCGCGCGCTCGTGACGGGGGCGTCGTGCGCGCGCGTGGGAGAGCGGGAGCGCGGCGACGGCGATGCGTGGCGCGCTGGGGGCGCGGCGCGGCGCCGAAAAGTTATGACGCCCTCACGGGCCCGCACTGTGTGGGATAAGAATATGCAGAGAAGTGGTTGCCCCCAGTAGGGATTCTGCTGCGTAGTGTCGGTGCGACGCTTCGCCCTGCACTGGTTAATCTCACCAGCCCCCGGCGGCTCCAAGCCTCCAAGCCGCCGTGCGTGCCAACTGCCAACGCGTCTGGGCATGTGGCCCTGTGTGTGTGTATGACGATAAAGATAATGGTACCTTTTCATTAAAAAAAATGTTTTTCATCAAGAAGTTGGAACAATTTGGAGAAATTACAAGAAAGAATTGATATAAATAACAATTTAAAATATATTCAATATGTTTGGATGGTTTAAGCATATTCGGGTAGAAAACTAATTTTACATTTTTAGTTCAGCCTTTGTTCATGTTATGATGACACATCTAAAAAACTCATAAAAATACCATAAACAAATCGAGATCTTTTACTTCTAGTGGCTGAAAAGGTATTTCAGGCAAATTCAAGGGGTTGACAAAGTTAAATGCAAGTTTGAGGTTATGTTAAGACCCTTGTAAGTTTTGGAGGGTACGTTACAATTTTCTTTAATGTCAAATTCCGTAATTTGCCAATTGAATTGTGGAATTCATTTTTTTTCATTTTAGAAACTATGTTGAAAGCTGACATATTGTCAAATTGTTGAATTTGGTATGTTAGAGCCCGTTGCGATCTTGCCCTTATGGTCCACTAACGATCTGGCTCCCTCAAGTTCAATATGTAGCCTTGGGTCTAGCTCTTTTACATACATTAGCCTAAAACGTAATAAATAAAGTAGTAACATAGGCACATAGGAGACGTGCCCGACACGTGACCGTAACCTAGGATGACCGGCATGTTGCGCTGATGAAGAAGAACACTCATAATTATAGCTTCACAAATATAGGATGTAAGTCATTATCAAATGTGGTGTCTCCGGTGTTGCTTAAAACTAGTACAGGTGTTATGGTTTTTTTTTTGTAACGCAGTGCTTGAGGTTTCGTTACCTTAAAAATGTTCATTTTTTACAAGATTTCCTTTTTGTATTTTATATTTTTTCCCTGGAAAGTTTTTTTTTTTGAGCAAATTTTCCCTGGAAAGTCAAAACAGTAGTTCTATCAATTATCTCTCCCGCTTCAACTTGTGGATATATATACTATTTTATTCATGGAAATGGACCATTTCAGCTTAAATTCAAACTGCATTTTACAAAACGGGCGAGCAAATCCAGGAGGCCCTCTATAATACTGTAGCAGATATAGAGGGGCTGCTGGAGGGAAGGAATCTTTTAGAGGGTAGTGTAATTTGTGAAGGAATTTTAGAGGGATGGATAGAGGGGACGCTAACAGTGTTTTAGAGGTGAAATACAGCGAGTCGTTGCGTGATTGCGATGCCTGCACACGTAAATACGCGCAGCGCGTCGCGTCGCGCCGCATCTCCCTGCATGTGCACGTGAGCATGAGAGCGACGCCATGGCTGTCGCATATAGGGACGGAATGGTTGTCGGCTCGAGCCCGTGTGCTAAACAGACGATAGATAAGGAGACGCAAACCGACCATTGAACGCGTGTCGAGACGAGCCGACGAGCGTGGCCGCCGTCGCATGCAATGCCAGTGGGTAGCACGGGCATTTGTTATAGTGGCCAATTGGCCATCGAATCCGAGCATTCAAAAATGATTTATAGCTTTGCTGCGCATGCACTTGCGGCTGCTGTACGGCACGGATGACGGGGTGCAGTAAAAACAACCGGCACTTGCAGGTTGGGACTTGGGAATGCCGTGGTACTCTGACACGAATGCGTACGTGGCTGCCTTGAGAAGATATGCATGTGCATCGGCCGTGGCTGGCTATAGACTCTGTAGTAGGCGACACTGCACGGACACGAGAACGTGCTTTGCCCAACTGCCCATGCGTAGTAAGCAGGTGCGCGCCTGCTCGCTTCTCGTGACCTTAAGCATAGACCGAGCTCGTGACCGCGGACGGCTGCGTCCATCTGATGCCGCCATACAGATCAGACGAGCCCAATAACAGACCAACCACAAGGCAGCCCACCTGTGCGGCTGTGCTCCGGGAGTCCGGGCTGAACGTGTTGTTTCTTTTTTTTAAAAAAAACCTAGGTAGAAGCACTACCGTCCATTGTAAATACAGAGGGAAAAAAACAACAGCCTGTTACGACCAACGAGCACCAAGATCCAACACAGTGAGAACACTATCAACTCGTATACCATCTCGGTCTAAAGCCAACCACCACACATACCACCTTAGCCTAAGCCAACTCGTCAACATGGCAATAACTACAATAGTAGCCCTTCAAACAAAATGGCAACAACAATAGAAGAAACCACCACAACACTGACCCAATAAGAAGAAACACCAACTAGTAGCATGGGAGAAAGCAGGTTGATGCTTTCAACAAGGCAACAATGACAAAGCCGTCGCTAGCTATCGTTCGAGCACATCTAGATCTGAGTTTTCACCCGAGGTTCCGAGGACCATAGGGCTCCACAGCAATGCCTCCAAGGGAAACAACACTAAACGGCGTCACCATCGCTAGCCCAAGCGAGAGCATCCGGCAGAGCTTTCGCTCGGAGCATCCTCACTCTAGAATCATACAGCTAGGAGAGCCATGTAGTGCCAATAATCCACAAAGGAATGAGAGGCATGTAGGTAGCCGCCTCGAAACCAGTGGCGACACAGAAACTATGGGCACCGCACTAGGTGACCCAATACCTGGCATGCAAGGATACCAAGGCATGGCCGCCACACCCTCGTGACGTCTCCACTGCACGTACCCCCTCGTCGGCCACTCGGCGTCAGATCCAAGGTTGTCTCTCCACCACGCCAGAACACCAACCCCAATAGATCCGGCCAACTGCTAATGAATTTGACCACCCGCCATGTGGTGGCCTAGACTACCATTGTCGTGCCACCTCACTATCGGACTAGGCACCGAATCTAAGTAAAGGGCCACCACATTGCTGAAGCACCTGCCTCACACCACTGTAGGGTGCGCTTTCTGGTGGCCACTGCTACCTAGGGCGTCTCCCCCGGCGCTCGCATTCCGATGCTACCTAGTGCTTGTGCTCTGTCGTCAACTGCATTGAATTAATGCTCCTCAATGCGATTGGGCCACCAGATTAGGCACCGCCGTCGGATCCAGCCGCCTCGCCATTTGATTTGGCCACCTCGCATGCCAGGGAGGCTCCGCAACTTGGCGGCTTAGCATTGGGAGGAAGGAAGAGGAAGGGAAGGAGAAGAAGGAGGGACAGGGAGGCAAGGGAGACCCACCGCCACTACCGCCCCAGCATCGATGAGGATAAGGCCGACAGGGGTAGGGTTGGCGGGGTGGGTCGGTGGACCCCCTCGAGTCACCTAGAGCATTCGTGTGAGGGGGTACAAGGGAAGTTACCGCTCCGAGTTCCCAAGCGTGTTGTTTTATGACTCATAGTCTGTCGGTCCATTGCTTAAGCGTAGCATGAGGTACAATAATATTGCTCGTTAGCATGGTTGTAGGCAGAGGGCAATACTGGGCATATGGTTAGTTGGAGTGGCTATATTAGTGGGTGATGAGGGGATGAAGGGAGAGCCACATTAAGTAGGCCAAGTCGATGGATTGAATGGGCTAGATTGGATATTCTTTTGTTTTAAAATTATTTCAGATACCCATATGTTTAAAATAGATACCCATGGGTTTAAAATAGGGTAAATATCACTGTTGCCATTATAACTCACCCCCCTGACCGCGCTTGCCATTTTTAAAAGGCCTCAATCAGCAATGCCATTTCAACCGTCCATCTCTCTCAAACGTGCCATTATGAGGACCTACGGGGAGAATACAAGGCAAATACGCTGAGAAATACAAGCTGACAGGTGGGTCCCACCTGTCAGCCTCTCATAGCTTCTTCTTCCTCCCTTCTCTCTCTCTCTCTCTCTCTTCTCTCTCCCCGGCCAAGGCAGCGAGATCCTCCGGCGAGCTCCTCCGGTGGCGGCGAGTTCCCTCCCCGGTGGTGAGCTCCGGGCACGGGCGGCGGAGGACCACTGGCAGCAGCGGGCCTCCGTGCCCATCTCCTCCGTAACTCCAAGCCGCCGGAACAGAGGAAGACGATGCCAAACTCGTCGATTCCGTGAACCTCGAGCCCTAGTAGCTAGTCCCCGAGCTTGGCCTCCGCCTCTGCACTGTTTTCCCCCACAAACCCCGAGCCGAGAGACCCCGGAGCCACCTCACCGTCGTTTTCCCTCCGGCCGTGCCACCATTGTCGCCAGGAGCTCCGATTTCCTTTGATAACCCCCTTCTTCCACCACCCCAACCTCTTCCCCTTGCTCTCACCTTGCTCCTGGACATCTCCCCTTCGCCGGAGCCGCCATCACCGAGCTCACCAGAGGCCACGGCCTCCTTGCGGCCCACATGTGGAGAGGGGGAGCCCGGCCACACAGCATGTGGATGCAGAGGCGGCGGCGGGCTCCTCCGTCGCCGGGGAGGTGCGGCGACCGAGCTCGTCGGAGAGAGAGAGAGAGGAGAGGAAGAAGAAGCATTGAGGAAGAAGATGATTGAGGCTATGATAGGTGGGACCCACCTGTCAGCCCGTATTTCTCAGCGTATTTGCCTTGTGTTCTCCCCGTAAGTCCTCATAATGGCACGTTTGAGAGAGATGGACGGTTGAAATGGCATTGCTGGTTGAGGCCTTTTAAAAATGGTAAGCCCGGCCGGGCGGTGAGTTATAATGGCAACAATGATATTTACCCTTTAAAATAAGACACGAACCAAGACTCTCAAACCCAAAACTGAATATATAGAGGGTTCAAAATGAGACTCGAACATGTCACGTCGAGTACCCAGAGTCCCAGACCCATTTGTATTTTTGTCACCCCTAGTTCGGTCGCTAAAAAATCTAGTAGGACCAACGATACTAAATCAACTTTCTTTCTATCTCGTTTTGATGAAATCAGCTTTTCTATGTACCAAACGAACAGATGCTTTCGAGTAGCGTATATATAGTCGATCGAATCGACGGATCATTCAAATATATACACTCGTGTGCAATACTGCAATACAAATGCAAATGCAAATGCAGGAGCGGGATCCAGCAGCGCCGGAACTCGTTCGAGGACGGGGTGGCCGGGACGACGTGCCCGATCCCGCCGGGCGGCAACTTCACCTACATCCTGCAGGTGAAGGACCAGATCGGCACCTACTTCTACTTCCCCTCCCTCGCCATCCACAAGGCGGCCGGTGGCTTCGGCGCCATCCGCGTCCTCAGCCGCCCCATGATCCCCGTCCCCTTCCCGCCGCCCGCCGCCGACTTCGCCCTCCTCGCCGGCGACTGGTACAACGCCGACCACACCGTAAGCGACCACAGCTTCTAAGCCCTCTTAATTGCTGTGCTGCCTGCCTGATCCAGCAATTAATGTTGGGTTGTGATCAGAGCTCTTGGTGGCCTGAGCTTCTGAAGCTGCAACGATGATGTCTCTGTTCTTGCGCAGGATCTGAGGAACACGCTCGACAGCGGCAAGGCGCTCGGCTTCCCTGACGGCCTGCTCATCAATGGTCGCAGCTGGAATGGCTACACCTTCACCGTCCAACCCGGTAAGCAGTTTAAATTAATCTCTGTCGAGAACTAGCCAAATCAATACCCGTGTTTTGCTACGAGCAGATATGCCATTAATTACTTTTCGGTGCGTTATGTATTTGATTTCTTTGACTCATGCATTTAGCTCCGGTTTTAGCTTTTCGCCATCGACTGTGCTACACTCTTCAATATCATATACACGCCCTAACATAAAGTTAAAGAAACAAATATAGGATGATTTGGTATATATCTTTCGCACGCACATTGATCTAACACTTTCTAAAACACAACGAATCTGAATAAAACAATCCAAATAGTAATGCAACTATGCAAGTAAGTATTGGGGCCTTAACCATTTGGACGACGAAAGGAGAGTGAGCCGGTGGAGAACTGGAGATGGATGGATGAGCCATCACCACCCTCACTACGTACACCACCACCGGAGACTTCAGTTGCATGCAGAGATTATCTTACTGATCATGCAAGCTGATAAAAATCTGAAGCTTGCTTGCTGCTGCTGCAGGCAAGACGTACCGGTTCCGGATCTCCAACGTGGGGCTGGCGACGTCGCTGAACGTGAGGTTCCAGGGGCACGCGATAAAGCTGGTGGAGGTGGAGGGGTCGCACACGATGCAGGCCACCTACTCGTCCCTGGACGTGCACCTCGGCCAGTCCTACTCGGTGCTCCTCACCGCCGACCAGCCCGGCTTCGACTACCCCATCGTCGTCTCCACGCGCTTCACCGCCAAGATCATCTCCACCACCGCCGTCCTCCGTTACGCCAACTCCGCCGGCAAGGCCCCCGGCCCGCTCCCCGGCGGCCCCACCATCCAGATCGACTGGTCCCTCAACCAGGCTCGCTCTATCAGGTACGTACACGCCATTGGCGCGACCTTGCTTCTGGTCTCAGCGTCACAAATTTTTTTATTGTTTCATTTTAAATTTTAGGCTTTGCAATAAGTGACTGTAATAGCCGGATGCGTCTCTAGTTGAGGTAAAATTGAGGTGAAAGTTAAAATTTCTTTCATCCATCTACTATGTAATATATAATAGAACAAAATGAAGCCACCATGTTAATGTTAAAATATTAGAAATTCCCACGTTAGCCAAAAACATTATAAATTGTCATATTAATCGGAGAAAAAAGAAAAAAGTTTATACCATTGGTTGTAGTGAAGCAAATTATAAGGGGTTAGATTAAAAGAAATAGTACATACCTATTATAATTATAAATAAAATAATCGAAAATAGAAATAAGAATCCATGTCATATTAAAAGAAAAATCTTATAAATTCTAATAAAAATAATGTCCATGATAGATAAATATCGATATAAATTTAGACGCGCAAACGTGCGAGGCATCATACTTATTATCTCAAAAATCGATGATGCGGTACGCGAACGTGAAATTAACTAGGTGGAACCTGACGGCGAGCGGGCCACGACCGAACCCGCAGGGCTCGTACCACTACGGACTGGTGCCGACGACGAGGACGATCAGGCTGGCGAACTCGGCGGCGGCCATCAACGGGAAGCAGAGGTACGCGGTGAACGGCGTGTCGTTCGTCGGCGCGGACACGCCGCTCAAGATCGCCGACTACTACAAGATCCCCGGCGTGTTCTCCGTCGGCACCATCTCCGACAGCCCAGCCGCCGCCGGCGGCGCCTACCTCCGGACGGCCGTCATGGGGGCCAGCTACAGGGACTACGTCGAGGTGGTCTTCGAGAACTACGAGAATGAGGTGCAGTCGTGGCACATCGACGGCTACGCCTTCTGGGTCGTCGGGTACGCCGCGTCGGTCTCAACTCAAAGATGTTGATTTTTTAACACAACATTTCAGTGCATGGCGTAATTTTTTTTGGGCCTATTTTGGCGGCTTAGTTGTTCGTGATCTGATTGAATGAGTGTAAATTCGAGTGTAGAATGGATGGTGGGAAATGGTCGTTGGCGAGCAGGCAGAGCTACAATCTGAGGGATGCCGTTTCGCGCTACACGGTTCAGGTACTGATGCCCTGCTCTCAGACTCAGTCTCAGTCAAATTCCCTCGCAGGGTTCCCGGATAAGAAAGTGGTAATTCCCCTTTCTTTCCCTATTTCCCTTCAACCAAACAATGGAATTTAACTTTCTTAAATCGTAACTTTTCCTTCACTAATCTATCTTCTCTTCGTCCGAACGCACCCTCATAGGAAAAAAAAAAAAAAAAAGCCTTGCTAGCCCCTTCTTCGTTTGCCGACGAAATATTTGTATTCTTGTCTGCGCGAAGCGTGAATGATCACATTCTAATCCTGCCGTCTCTCCCAGGTTTACCCCAACTCATGGACTGCGATCTACATGCCCCTGGACAACGTGGGCATGTGGAACGTGAGGTCGGAGAACTGGGCCAGGCAGTACCTGGGGCAGCAGTTCTACCTCCGCGTCTGGACGCCGTCGACGTCGTGGCGCGACGAGTACCCCATCCCCAAGAACGCCCTCCTGTGCGGCCGCGCCGCCGGCCGCCGGACCAGGCCGCTCTGACCGGAGACAGCAAACGGGCCATGGCTTTGTCATGAGAGGATGGCACGCTGGTCTGGGCTCTGAGTAGGCACACACAACTACACAAATTTACCCTGAAAGAGATTGCTCTCAAAGAAGAGTGACCTGATTACCTGAATTGACGCGGATTGAAGCATGCATTGCTGTTTACATGCCGTTTATATATAGCTGAGGCTACACAGTGTAATGCTGTTTTGTTTTCCTGTTGATTTGTGTTCGTTCGTGCCTGGATTTGTCTCTGGTTTGTTTCTGCAGTTGTTTCGGTGGTGGGGTATAATTAATCATGTAGCGTCTTGCTAAAGTGCCTTGCATGCTTACATTTGTTCGGTACGTACGATGACTTATGCCATACCATATTTTACTGGCACTCGTGGTCGGAGCGCCCTAAATATTTTTCTATGACAAGTCCACTTCTAATTCTAATTGCAATAAGGTCTCTGCTTCAATTTGAAAGAGAACTAGATGGACTGAACCATGCCAAGATTTGATTCTATGAGACCAAGACCAAAAAGACAAAATAACGGGAGGGTTCTATGTAGATGGAGAAAAAGAAGAAAATTACAATGTGGAAAACAAGACAAAAAATATGTACAATAGCATTCTACAACAATTTGAAAAGGGATGTAGTGCAGCTTGGTAGCGCGTTTATTTTGGGTACAAATGTTTTTCGACGCCGCTTCGACCACACTACATAGATAAGTGTCGTCATCACCAGCCCAAGTGGGCAAAACTTATGACCGAGCGATCTCCGTGATGAAGCCTCCAAGAAAGATAACGACACCCAAAGGCATCGCCATTGTCGGTCGTCATAAGACAGGTGAGATTTTGCCTAGAGAAAAACCCCAAGAGCTAACCTCCCATCATCGATGCCGGCTACATGCCCCTACAACTGACCATGCCGTGTCACCTTGCCGCTGGATCCGGCCTCCACTCTACTTTGAGTGGAGGGTCGAAAAATAAGAAAGGAAAAATCCAAAGCCGTTAGAGCAACATGCCACCACCGGCCTCTAGCAAGCGCCCCCACTACCGCTGTCGGACGCCATCCCAACGGAACCGGTCACTGCTGGTCTAGCCACCACACTAAGCTCAACAGGAGTCGCATCGCCAAACCGTGGTGCTGCCGCTGCTCCATGACCCCCGCCGCTCCAGATTTGGCAGGGATGGGATATGTAAAAGGGCATGGGGGTCTGGAGCCACTGCCACCCCTGCTGATGAGCCATGCACAATCGTCGTTGTGCGCCCACCAAGACCCCGAGCTGTGCCGCCACTTCATCAGATCTGGTGGGGGAGACCGGCCGACAAGGGTGTGGGGAGGTTGGAAGCAGGGTCCCGAGCTGCTGTAGCGACGTCCCACTGTTGACGCACCCTCCTCGACACCACTCAAGAAGCATTTTGTAGATAACCCGCTATCGCCGTCACTGCTCGATGAAGGAGGAGGGCCAAGGAGGAGAGGGGGAAGGGGGAAGGAAGGTGGAGGGATGTGGGGCTACCGCCGCACCGCTAAAACAACAGTGAGGGGGAAGGAAGGTTTTGGTCATGTAGTTGGCTAGGTGACTCGTCGGTCATGTTTCTCGGAAGACGACGTGGGGTCCGTTTGGCAGAGACAAGACCACAAAGGGGTAATTTTGTGCGTGAGCTGAGAAGATGTAGGACCAAGTAGCCGTTCGGTGGAGTGAAGAAACCTTCTACCGAGTACTGACGCAAGTGGCCTCCTGGTAAGAAAAACCAAGAGTTTATGGAACCGAAGAAATGTTCAACCTCAAGGCTTGACTGCTGGCAAACGAATGGCGATTGCAACGACGCCATCATCGTTTTTTATTTTGTGATGAGAGAAGGACTGGAATTGCACAGATCTGGATCTGTCTTTACGTGTGTCCGGACTAAAGGAGGCACTAGTGAGTTTCTTTGCAAAAAAAACTCTAGCAAAAGAGATGAAAGAAATGGTTTTGTCCGGGCATAAGGGGAATCGTTAGATCCAAACAAGGAGAAGGCTTCCATCAAGCTATCCACGTTCCACCCGGCGACCGCTTCGTGGAAATCTTTATGGGGCTGTTTATGGTTGGTGTTTGGTAGCTTTTGGGAAATAATAATTGTAGTAATTTTCTTGTTAAAAAATAATTGTAGTAGTTTGGATTCTGATTTTGCAGTTTAAAGTTATTTTGTTTGTGCGGACCTTGTTAAAGCCGAGCACGTAAATCTATGCCCTCCTTGGACAAGAAAAAAAATCCTAGTATGTTATGCAAATTTGTATTAAAATGCATTGAATTATTTGGTATAATATATAGCGGTTTTGCTAAATAGCAGTTGCTTGCTTTTTTAGTTTTAGGCATGCGACTATTTTTCGTTTAGTCTACATTGTTTTTCTACTTTGATGATAGTTTTTTAGTTTGTCAATATTATTTTTCCACTTAGTTTTATAGTGGAAATTTAGTTGTTTTATATCAGAAAATACTTACGGAAACGCTTAGAGCCGGGAGTCCGACGCATCCGGACTCCCGCGCCGCGGCCCAGCCCGGCCCGCGTGGCGTGAGGGAGAGATAGGAGAGCTGCATGCACATGCAAGTGGGGCCCACGGGTATTTTATTTTTTTGGCGTCCATAATTTTTTACTGGGTGCTCCAATCCACAAACCGTTTGCGCCAACGTGTTCCTCGTATTTTTACGAACAAAACAAGATATAAGTTGGCATATAACTCCTCAAACTTATCTGGTAAAACTTGGGTTTCGCCTACTGAAACTTGGGTTTCATACTCGCCAAACTTTGCCGAACTGTCAAGTTTCATCATGTTTCATCCAAGTTTTTTCAAGTTTCTTCAAGTTTCATCAGGTTACTTCAAGTTTCATCAAGTTTCAATAGGTTTCATCCAAGTTTCATCAGGTTACATCGAAGTTTCATCCAAGTTTCATCAAGTTTCATCGGAACACGGTCAAGTTTCATCAGCACACGGCTAAGTTTCGCTAGTATAGATGTAAGTTTCATAAGTGCCTTCTACTAGTTCACATCAAAAAATAAAAAAAGTGAAAAAATTCAAAAAAATTAAAAGTATTTAAAATGGGTTGCTCTTGATTTTAGAAGAATTATGAAATTTATTTCATGCATTTTGAACACTGTTTGAATTTTGTACAAAAATCGAAAGTTTAATCGGAAGTGTAATTAAAAGACGACTAGCTAGCTAGTCGCTGCCTGGAACGATGGCGCGCGGGGCGTGGGGCACATGCACGCGTTGGATCGGCGCCGTAGCCAACCATCCGACGGCTGGGACGGGTCCAGCGCGCCAGCGTTCGGACGGACGTCCGGACGCTGGCACTCGCCAAATACTTATATACATATGTTTACATTATTTTTTATTTTGTTGATTAATTGTTGCTTTTAGATAGAAATTTGATTTGTAAGTTTTTTAGGTTAACTGCATTTGGGTATTTTGTTTAGTTCCTATAACTATTTTAGCATGTTTTTTTTTTATTTCTACGCTTATTAGTTGAGCACGTGGATGCCATAAATCTAAAAAGCAACCACCTACTACTTAGTTGTTTCCTAATTATAATAGTGAAAGCTCTTTGTTTTTGATAGGGCTATGAAAAATTGTTGCTTCTAAACTTTTATTTTTTACAGATCATCACCTTAGGACTTGCAAAATGTATTTTTATAGTTTATAGACAAAATTATGGTTGATGAGATTATCATGGATTTTAATACCATTAGATTTTTCAATACCAAAAAAATTGTATTTAAATTCTAGTTTAGCATAAAATGTAATAGTTTTGTAGCATTTTTAAACTCCACCTACGCTATATTTTTTTGGAGGATGCATCCAATCAAATGATAGATCCAATGAATAGCAAAATTTAATGGAGTTTATTGCATTACAAAATCATAGTTGCTTAAACCATGTATCCAAAAAGGCACTAAAATTGAATAGTTGTAAAATGGACATATAATACAATAATTATGTTCTAGAGATGACAAAAACATAGTACAATGGGAGCAAATTTTGCCGTTCCATTAAGAAATGATCATTTCTCTGGACAATCACTTTTATGCTCATCGCGATAAAAAATCGAGTTGTGTCTCTACCTTTAAACATCTGGCGTCACCTCCAAACATATCACCATCTGCTATTTTTAGACCCTTTCACAAAGAATGAGGATACCAACAACATAAAAACCCCCCACAAGTAAAGACCAAATCCTTCCGATAGAGAAACCAATACCCATCATGGCAAAATTGGAGCTATACCATCGAAAGATCCATAGTTTTGATTTATACCATCGAAAGAGTCTAGTTCACTTTAATACCACCAAAAGTTCACTCTTCTCCTTTTTCTACCATTCCGTTGCCCTCATCCAACTCCTGTTAGCCCTCACGTTAAGTTTCGGCGAGGAGGCCAACCTGGATGCTTTCTAGAGGCACGTCGCGACGAGTCTCGTGGCGGTGAGGGACGGCGAGGAGGTGCTAGCTCTCCCTCGCGTGGATCCGGCGGCTGCTCGAGGTGTTCCTCCTGTGCCAGGAGGAGTTCCGGGTGGTGGTGGTGCAGGCGCGCTGAGGCCGGCGGTGGAATGGGCGGTGGGGGAGCTCTACGAGAGGGTGGTGAAGGCCCTCGATGTCTGCAATGCAGCGCGCGACGATGTCGCCGTCTCCATGCTACTCGTGCCCGGGGAGATCCACGAGGGCCAGCTCCGCCGTGCGCGGAATACGCTCTCCGACTTGTTCGTCCTCCTCATCGACGACGACGCAGCCTACCAACGGTAATCGCTTCTTCGCCACGTGACAGATCCTCTCGCCGTGCGCCGTCTTCTTCTTCTTCTTCTTCTTCCTCCTCCTCCTCTCACTTTCGCTCGCTCTCGTGGAGCGTGTCCCACGCCTAGTCGACGGCGCGGCAGCTGCAGGTGTTACGAGATTAGGCAGCGATATTTAGCGTGAGCGCTAACGGGAGTTAGATGAGGGCAACAGAGTGCTAGAAAAATAAGAAAAGGGAACTTTCCGTGGTATTAAAGTGAACTAGACTCTTTCGATGGTATAAACCAAAATTATGGATCTTTCGATGGTATAGACCCAATTTTGCCATAAAGGGTCCATGTCTAACGGACGCGGAGGCGGTGCGTCGGAAGAGCTCCCATCCAACGGCCAGCGCCGGCCAACGTTGGAACTTGTGTAAAATTTTGTTATTTTTGTTTCACCATGTAAAAAAACAAAAAAATCAATAAAAATTATAAATATTCTCTAATCAGTGTCAGGTCTCACATGTATTTTATTCAAATCTATATGATCAACATTCAATTTTATAAATGTTTTTAAAGGAAAATCTAGATTTATAAATGTTGTATATCAATACAAAAAATATATGTGAAAATAGACATGATTAGAGAATATTTCTATTTTTTTATTAAATTTTCTCAAGATCTGACGCTGGCCGTTGGATGGAGCACTGGGCTTCGGACGTGGGGCACGTCCGACGCTCGTTGGAGCACCCCCGCGTCCCAGTCTAAGACCTTTTCTTTTCAGCGTATCGTACCATTACATATTACTGTTATTTTTATAAGGCCTATATGTTGTGATAATTTGTAACGATTTTTTCGTGACTTTTATTAGTCATTCCAAAGATCCTAAAACTATTTTTTAATTATTTTTTTTATAATCTTTAGATCTTATTTCGAGGGTTCTTAAATTTGCTACAGTAATACGCGAACGCAACGACGATACACTAAAAAAGAATGAGGCTATCCTTCTTATTCTGAAAAGCCACGAACTCAGCGTCCAGAGACTTCCGTCTCTTAGCCTCATCCTCTCGCGAGTCTCGGTCTGCGCCCGTCCCCGGCCAGATCCGCCCGTCTCCTCTGCCTCCGGCGGCCTTCTGGCCGGCGTCGAGGTAGGGGAGACTAGGATCTAGGCCGGAGGGTTGTACAGTAGTAGGTTTAAGTTTAGTTTTAGCGGTAGAAATAAAGAGGCGAGAAGGCTTCAGAGCTTCTTGGTGGCTGCTTGCTTCGGGTCAGGCTTTCTAGCGGTGCTGGCAGGTGAGGCCTCCTAGGCCCGTTCTTCTCGTAGTAGTTGTAGTTTGGTTGAGACTTCGGTGTTCTCGTCTTCTCCTTGGATTTTTTGGAACTGAAAAGGGGATGAGGGCATTGGTAAGAAGTATAGGGCTTGGTAAGTTGGTGGAGATTCCGTCGCTGTCGTCGAAGTTGAGGTTGTTAGTTATCATCGGCGTTGGTTTATTCCTTGTGGAGTTGTGCTCTTTTGTTCAGGTTTTGGTGGATTTTGGTGCGAAGACGATGTTTGCTGCTAGGGGCTTTTCAATCCACTGCCTGAATGAGTCGCTCCGGAACTCGTCATTGTCGGCCATAACGTTTTTCTTCGATGCCGGCGTGGTGAGAAGGGGAATCTTCTTTCTGTGTTGTTCGATTGGGTCCTTTAGTGAATTTGATGTAATTTCGAATTTGTTCTTGAACTTGGTTGTAAGTTCGTGGAAGCTTCAGGAATGAAAAAGTAGTATTGTTCTTAAAAAAAAAAGAAAAGAATGAGGCTAAGTGTCTAACTCGTCGTGTCACCTAAGAACCTCTGGAACCCTCAACCAGTCACAGCAATCCAACGGCCCAAACCAAAGATCCAACGGTACCCACGTCCGGCTACCGAATCTCATTTTTTAAAAAATCGAAATCGAAGCCTCACTTCTTCCCTTGTCGTCTTCTTCTTCTCCCTCCTCCTCTGCTCCCCCTGCCCCCCGTCGCCGCCAGGTAGGCCCCGCCATGCAGCACCTGCCCTCCCCTCCTCCTCCTCCCCCAGCTCCGGCGCCCGCCTCGTCGACGTCGCTCGTGTCTCGCGCGCGGGCGGCGGTCCACTCCGCCGCCGCGCGCGCCGAGCGCGTGCTCACCGACATCAAGGCCGACCTCCGAGGTACTCCCGTGCGTCCCCCCCTCTGTTCTGCTCGGGTCGGAGTGTTCGAATCTGATGAACTCCGGTTTCGATTCGGCTGCGGCGGTCGCAGACGCGGACGGATCCGGCGGGCACCGGGCGCCGTCTCCCTGGACGCCGATGGATCGGCAAGCTGACGCCGGCGCCGCTGCCTCGCGGCAGACGACGGGCGTGGGGTCACCGCTCGATGAGGTACGCCTTTTTTTTTTTGGCATTCCCATCGATTTGGCTGCCGCGTGTGCGTGAGAGATGAGAGTGAGAGGTGGGTGGTACAATGGATGGTACATGTTGACTGGTGAGGTGGTTGATTCGTAATGTTAGGGTAGTTGTTATTTCGCTAGTGTGGGTGGTTTGGAGAAGACCATGGATGGTGGTAGAAGAGCTTCCAAACTTTCAATTCGTAGCATCGTCTTGTTTGATGCGGTCAGTATGTTGTGCTCAGTTTGGTATGCACAGTTACTTGTTTGAATATTTGAGATTTTTATGTATCCTAGGATCTCAACAACCGATCATGGTTGGTGTTTATATTATGTTGAGTCAGACAGAAGCGTCAGTTTGTGAGTGCAACGATTGACTAATATGTAGGTTCTTTAATTAGCAGTCGATTATTCATACCTTTTTTATATAATTCTCCCAAAAGGCTTCCTTCTTGAATCCTAACCTATCCATTTTGTGACTTTCACATTTTAAGAGGCGATAATGATTATATGTTGAAACTGCTGCATCTTCACATAAGCTGAAAAAACCTTTCTTTCTTCCAGATCTCAGAAATAATACCTGCAGCAACATAAGCTGAAAAAAGAACTTCTTTTCTTCTAGATCTCGGAAATAACACCCACAGCGACATAAGCTGAAAAAAAAAATCTTTCATTCTTCCAGATCTCAGAAATGATACGCACAGCGAATGAGGATGGTTCGAACTTGCAACCTGAGTCTACTTCTTCGACAAAGCTGACCTTTCCTCCAGCTTCCGTGGTGAAACAATTGGTTGCTGCCATTGAGTAAGTTTGTGCTCCAAAGTCCAAACTGACCTATTAATATCCCAGACGTCACTTAGATCGTGTTTTAGGCTTTTAGCAATATATGCTATCCTCAATTAGACAGGCCTGTCCAAAATGACAGATTCATCACAAAATTCAACCAGTTTGAGAATTTTATCTGCAACAAAAGATGCATCATAATGCATTTTACATTTTGAAAGACTCCCTGTTTATGTGAATTAGAGTTTTTGGATTACTCTTAGAGTATGTGTATGCACTTGTAGAAATGGTAAAAGTTTCAAGTCAGTGAACGATATGAGGTCCAATGGAGACCAATTTTTGAAAGAGAAGGGGGGCTTAAGCTTTTCTGTTGTCAAATCAATTGTGCGCCGTGAAAAGGAGGACAGATCGAGTTCTGAATTTCTTGGTGATGAAGAAACACGATCTTTGATGTACTCGCTGTTCAAATTAGGTATGTTTTTCCTTAGTGTATGCTCCCTTTGTCTGTGTGTGCATGTGCTTCTGCATTGCTATTCTGGCATGTCTTTGTGGCTTTGTGCACTATGATACATTATTATCTTTTCAGAGGAACATTTTCCTGATGATGAAAGTCAATGCAACTCAGAATTACTTCATTCAGCATCTTTGTCCAAGGACCTCCATGGTGCACCACCTGGAAGTTTTGTTCATCGAATGGCAGATCTTATTGGTAGCATTAGTTCTGTGCACAAGATGGCTTTCTTTTGGCAATCGGTAGTTACTGAGGTATGTATATTGCTATTACTTTCCTTTATAGTTAGGAAACACTACATTGAAATTGATGTATCCTGGTAATACTAATATCAAATTATTAGAAAGGCTTAAGATGTGTAAGTTCATTACATGTGATACAAATTGAATTTGATCTGCAAGCGAACAAGACAAGAAAGACTCTAAAGTGTAAACTATTAAATTTGAACAACAAAACTATTAACCATATCATTTAATTTTTTATATCCATGCAGTTGAAGAAACTATGGTCCGATGGGCAACCGGTGCCTAGAATGCCACTGGATGCTGCTCCGGATTTGAATTGTTGTTTACTACACCAGGAAATACAAGTCATAAATTGCTGCATTGCTAGAAAAAAGCGAAGAAAAGCAGCTAAAGAGTCACTGGATTCCTTGCTAAAGCAAGCAAATATTGATAACGCAAATATGAGTTATTTAAATGAGGAGTCTCTCGACAGGACGATGTACACAAGAAATAGTAGTGGTGAATATGTTCTTCGGCTTGGTGCTGATCGTCCATCCGAGAACTTAACTTTGCTGGAAACTGGTGAACCGATATATTCCCCGATTCTACAGGTAAGCTGTTACCTTTGTTATTCAGTTCATCTATTATGAACTCAGATGCTTCCTTTCTTTCTTCTTAACACCTACCACAAATCTGTATTCAGGAAGGCCCTATTATGACAGCAGAGCTCATAAAAGAAACAGAGGAGCTCATCTTACGGACGGGAAGGTATGCCAAACCCTTATTCTATACTACCATGCTGCTAGCATGCCACTATTTATCTCAAAGTGAATAATTCAATGCTGATCTAAGCAGTGTTCCCCTATGCGCTAGACACTAAGCGGGGAGCTGGTTGGGGCCTAGCGCCCAATGCCGCCTAGGTGGGGAAATCCCCTAGGCGGGGCCTAGGCCTGCCTAAGGGGTCTAGGGGAACGGTGGATCTAAGTGTTACGAACAGTATATCACTTGTATTGATCCAGAGGCCAATAAGCCTGTATGTATATATATGTACAAGGGGCATAATATGTGTTAGTTATGTGTATATGGTCTTTGTGGACTTAACTTGTGTATGTGGGCTTTCCTATTATGTCCCCTTGTACATGTATGTATATTGGTCTATTGGTCACCATATGTATAGAAATGCTATTCCTAACAATAGGAAAGCCCATATACACAAGAAAAGCCCACATAGGCAATCAACAACAATGAGTTTGGAGAGAGAAAAATTGTGTTGCTGTTTAGTTTATGACTTCATGAAGAAGTGCTAACTGAGTTGTTAGGCACATACCGAAGAGCTACAACCTGCTCGTGAACTTGTGACTGCATGTTGGAAGCAATCACACCAATATGATTTAGTGAGTTTATGCTTCAATAGATCACGGACAATGCGAATACTCTTGTGCTGTTAGACAAAAGAGAAACACCGAAATCCTCAAGCAATCAGCTCACAACTCAGCCTCGATACTTGAACGATAAATTGCATTTTGCTTCGTAGTTTTCCAAGCGATGAGAGAACTACCAACAAAAAACACAATAGGCAGAAAGAGACCGATGATTTGAGGAATAACTAACCCAACTGCCCAAGTATCATCAGAATAAGCATGAAGTTGCAAAGGGCTGGAGTGTGGAAAGAAAAGACGGCGAGAGATACTCCCACTTAGCTCGCCACTTGGTAGAGCCTGCCGCGTTCTGACCATGTCATGGCCCGTAATTCGGTCCAACACATGCTCTCGACCCAACTGGAGCCACAACCAAAGTCTTGGGCCTACTCAACCCAAAAAACCTGATAGGTGATGGATGCCCCCATCTTTTAAGTTCTCCCCATAGACGATGACTGATTTGGCACTAAAACCTTCAATCTTTCCCATCACACAACAGATAACCCAGCCCGACAACCAACAACTGCGCAACCCTGGAGATGGAGATGTTCGGGGTTTTAAACCTGAAACTTTGATCCCGTTTGTTATGAATAGAACTTGTATTCATCTAGAGGCCAATAGGCCAGTATATATATACATGTAAAAGGGGCATAACAAGAATGCCATATACACAGCAAAGGCCCACATAGGCTCATATACGCATATATGATATATCTAACACTAGTACTTCATTTCAGTTATAACAAATGAGATCGTACTTGGAAAGTGCAATGCTGTCCTGTATCACCACTTCTATTGCTAGTTTTCTGTTATTTTTATAGTAATAGACCAATATTTGTGATGCTGTTTATATATATATATTCTCAGCGTTGGTGCTGGATGCTCACAACTATTATCAGATATGCAGGCTTTCAAGGCAAGTTTAAAGCTGTTCTTCTTTGAGGCTTGAAGACTTTTAGATTAAACTTGCTAAACAAGAAATTTCTTTTTTGTAACAGGCTGCAAATCCAGGATGTGTCCTGGAAGACTTTGTAAGATGGCATTCTCCACCTGATTGGTCTGAAGATTGTGCGACAAGAAATGCAACAGGTGGGGAGGGCTCATCTCGGCGTGGTCAGCTAAGTGATAGGATGCAAACAAAGGTGAAAGCCCCCCCCACCCCCAACACACACACACACAACCCCAACACACGCCACACAAACAAACAATAGTAGGGGAAGGCCCATCTATATGTAACTGCTTTACTAATAAAATTAAAACAGAAGGAGATGGGTGCCTCTCTCATGCACATGCTCACACACACTACTACCCAGTGCTTCGTAACAATATTGCATGGGAAACTGTGGAATTTACTTTTTAGGAGAGCATGTTGCGCTACTACTGATCTTTTACATTTGATGTGTTGTGGTTAACCAGAAGGAAACTTATGGAAGGAATTATGGGAAGCTGCAAAATCTACACCCGCTGTTCAACAAACTCCTATATATGATGAAGATTTAGCTGTGTAAGAAGAAAATTCATGGCAATGTTTTTTTTTATGTTGTATTTTACATCATTAATTAATTATGAAATAACTAATGGAACAATCTAAACTTGCAGAGAGAGCATCTTTGATGCCTGGGAAGATATTGAACCATCAAAACTATTTGAGCAGCTACTTGCTACAGTTGTAAGTTCACGATTTCTTTTTGTTTGTGTATTGGTTATTGTCTAGTTGTCTTATATTCTGTCTTATTTATCAACACAAATGCTGATGCCCTAACTGCTTGCTATTTGAATGTCAGCTTTCTCTATGCTTCATTGCAGCAGAATCGATGCTTCCAGCAGGAAGCAACCTGTCAAAATTATTCTACGACTGTAAAGACTACATTATTGGCATCTACAAAGATAATATGTCCAAAGAGAAGCTAGAGGAGATTTGCAAGGTACGCTGCTTATTTATCCAGCCTATATATTATGTTAATGCGGGCAAATCTCATTATGGACATACTGACGCTCTTCTCAGGTTTTTGAGACCATGGAGGCTATAGTAACCCACCCTGAAGAAGCTCTTCAGATCATGGGGCAACCTGATGAAAAGTGTGTTGAGAATAGAAATCGTTTCAAGCTCAAGCTCAACTTTATTAGCAAAGATCGTCAACCTCTATGGAAGCGTGCACCGAAGGATGAGAAAAAATCATCGGAGGAAAAGAACTCAAAAATGTTTTCAAACCTTCTTGACAAGAAGGTTTCCATATTTTCAAAGAAGAATTCAAAAGCATCAGAGGTGCCGCCGCCAACCCCATTATCTGCGCTGGGGCCATTTGATGAGAATGAATGGACCATTTTGTAGTTTAAGTTCCTGGATGTTTCCTTTGTACAACTTGTAAAGAAGTGCCTGTCCCAAGGTGTCGGCAATAATCTTAATCTGTAAATACTCATCCAATTCATTGAACATTTCGAAATAAAGTTAAAAAGATGAAGATTCGATGGGTACATTCAGTTGTCTTTAGAACTGGTTGATATTTTCTGCTCGTAGCGAATCACACTTATCCTTCAGAATTTGAAAATTATTTTTTAGTTTTTAAATGTCGGTTTCGTTTGTACGATAGCTCCCACGCTGTGACTTTTGCTGTGAATTTGCTAAGTTGGACGTCAACATGAATATTTTGTGAAAAAAATACACTATTTCCTCGCAAAGTTGTACCAAATTCTTGGTTAGCCCCTAGACTTTGAGCTCGATTGTCTTCTCGTTCATCCTTATTCACTATATGTTGCTTCATTAGTATGATACTCTCGAAGTCTGGATGGGTTACAAACTTTGGGTTATTCTCCTTTCGCTTGATTATCCTGGCTATAAACCATAGTTATCGCTTTATCTTTTTTAATCCTATTTGCTCCACAAAATCGTCAATCTAGAGCATTGTTCAAGTGTTCACAAAGCATTTATCAAACCAGATAACCTTATCATCGACATACTTCTTCAATTCGGTTTTTACAAAAAATCCCAATAATGCAATGCTAACGTAAACAACTCACTACTTGCGCCTATAATTTGACAAGGATAAAACATCAACAGTTGAAATTACAATAAGGAATATTAAAGTGAGAAAACCTCAATCCTCATTACCAAAGAAATTTACAAAAAACTTAAAATTGACGCATTAATCTGCACTACAAACACCAACAATTCTCAAGATATTATCGTGCGAACTAATATTAGGAAATTTAGAGCGCGGGCTATAGGTAAGAGTTGCATCTCCATTTTTGTGCCACATCGATTCCATGCTCATCCTGCTGCGGTTGCTTACCTCCATCACGACAGCCGCTAAGAGCTCATCCACTAGCCATCGCCGCTGCTCTCAAGTTTCGGGAGCTAAGTAAAACTTTGGTACAACTTTAAAGGGCAATAATATATTTTTTTCCTCAAAATATCCATGCCATTGTCCAGCTCAACACTTAACGGTAGAAATCACGGTGCGGGACCTATGGTATAAATGGAACCAACTTTAACGATAGAAAAAGTAATTTTTAAGTTTTGCGGGTTAAGCGAGACTTTGATACTATTTTAGAGGGCTACCTTTCGTTGTCTTTATAACTGTAATTACTTTTGCCCTTTGCATGCCAACTGTTGCATTTCTTTATTTTGTACAAAACTTCCACGTTTGTACATTAAAAAACATTGTCCTCTGTGCTTTTCCCAGCCGATCATTATTTTTCCTTTTGATCTAGTCGTCGCCTCGTTTCTCCTGAAACCGTTTTAACAGATTTCAGCATCTTTTGAGAAGTTGGTAGAATGGCAACTCGCGCAAATCACATAAGTTAGCGTTGTCAACTAAGTTAGCACTCTCTTTCAAAAAAGAAAAGAAAAAAGGTGTCACTTTGGCACTCTTTTAAAGGATAAAAAAGATGGCACTCCCTTATGCGCAGATCATCAGCGTTTGCCTTCGCAGAAATCGGTCTCTTTCCACAATCACCAGATACTTGTTTTATCAACAAAAGATTGCACAAACGGATGCACTACGTTTACCAGAAACAGCAATTCAGACAGGTATATGCGCGAGATTTTGAAAAATGGACAGTAAACATTGTATTCAGAAAAGATTACAACACGTTTAAAAATAGCTTAGACATATTTGGCTAGAAAATAAATTTAATTTTTATTTTATTTTTCTTTAGTCATGAAGCTACCTACAAAAAATTTTAAAATTAATATAAACGAGGTAGATCAGTTTTTAGAAACGGATTTAAAAACATCATAAAGTCTAGCTTCATTCCACCTAAGTCAACTCAAACAAATTATTAATTTGGGCAGGTCCGACCATGGGCGGATCCAAGAAAACAAGTCGCTGGGGTCGTCGGGGTCATTTTAACACTAAATCATTATGTTTCAGCTTCAAATTGTATGCTTATATGTATATATACTAATAGGGTAGCAATAAACAAGAAGGGTTTGTCCAAAAAGCACCGAGGTCGCTTGACCACGATGCTAATACTGTAGATCCAACCCTGCCACTACATCTAAACCACAGAAATGAGACACAGCATCACTACACCGGTCAACCTAATCCCACTACCGGTACCGGTTGATGACAATGCGCAGAGAGAAGTAGTGGTGGAATTTGGTGTCTTAGTGCGATTCGACCGGGCCGTCGTGCCTCGGTGGTGCAAAATCGGCAGTATGGCCCAATCAAGACTTTAATGTCTTGCAAGCGCAGAGTGCCAAATTTTAGGCCAGTCACGGCCCAAAAGCACAGCGGGCCGACTTCGGGCCGGGCCGGGCCGAGCACAGCACAGGTGACAACAATAGGCAAAATAGTTTTTTTAGAAATTCATACGTTGCTCAAATAAAAAATTTGTCTACATAAAAAAGATGTGTATCGAAATTATCTACAACTTTCGTGTTCAACCGAAATTCATCCGAGCAAAGACCTAAAAAATGACGAATTACCGAGGACAGTGCCGTCAGCCCTAAAGTCGGCAGCGAAGAAAATAATTTTTATAAATTCATACGTTGCTCAAATGAAAAGTTGTCTACATTAAAAAAATATGTCTCAAAATTATCTACAACGTGCATGTTGAACCAAAGTTCATCCGAGCAACAGAAGATCTCAAAAAACACAATTGTCGACGGTTGAGATAACGATCTCAAGTCGCTAAGGTTCTTTAGAATTGAGATAGGAGACACGCCGAACAATCACAAACAGCAACGAACAGGAGACAGGGGTTTTTATCCTGGTTCAGACCTCTCGGGAGAGATAATAACCCTACGTCCAGCCTTTCTTATATATCAGGAGTGATTACAAGAGAATTCCCGACGAGACAAGCAAGTCTCGGCGAGGTTATATGTGTATAAGCACGTAAAACTCGAAGTCAGATCAAGTCCCCTCTACACGCCGTAGGGGCCTTGTTTATATAGTACAGAGCAAACCGACCTACCGAGGGAATATCGGGCCGGGCTAACTACGAGATCATAACGAACTCAACGTGCCAAATATATCCCGAGGCAGATAAGGCATATTCCTAGTCTTGGGGATCACGACTCCTAATCCAATCCGGGAAACCAACGTCCGGGTCTTCACGTAGCCGCACAGAACTCTTGTTCGAGACGGACTCAAACACGATTCCTTGGCCGTCACGCATCACGCCAGCCAGGAAGCTGTCCGGCAAGACGCATATGGGCCAAATAGAACCTTCCAGGGAGCTGACCCCTGGTAGGCTGTTCGATTGGGCCGTCAGGGAGTGGGCCATGGCAATGGGCCGTAATTTTATCCCCGACAGCTAGCCCCCGAGACTCAAGTGGAAGGACTCACTAGAGTGGAGTCTTCCTCTTGAGACTCCAAGTCACGAAGAGGGAAATTTTGTTGCTACAAAGACGTGTAACAAGCGACCGAACAGGTTATGGTTCAACCGAAAATGACTTGCTCAGAACCGAACAGACCCGATCAGTACCGAGCAACTCATTGGTCGAACGAGAATCACATCTGCCCGAAAGCGAGCACTCACCCTTCTGTGCATACATCGAAAAAATAGCCGCTAGCGAGATCCCAACGTAACTATCGCCACAAGAAGGAAAATAAATGACCGTTTTACCTAGCCGTTGGCAGTAAAAACTAGCCGTTTAGTAGCAAAGAACCGTTGCAGGGCAACTTACTTGAGCCTATAAAAGCTCCCAAAGCGTCTGCGGCCAGCCACTTTTGCACTCACGCCTTTCCTTCCCAAGCCCTAATTCCAACCGCGCTCAGCACCAAAGAGCCAAACTCCATCTCAAGCCCTGTTCGCCCAGCCCTGGGAACCGCTATGGCCAAATTTACAGGCACTAGCTTGACCGAGGAGGACCTTAGGATCGAGGAGGAGGAGGGCCACATCGACACCGGTAGCTGGAGGCTGCCTGGGAGGAGGATACTCGAGTCACTGGAGGGAGAGTTCGTTAACTTCGAAAGCGATTCGACTGCTCGGGTTGCGATCTCCCGAAAGCGACTTCGTTGAGGCCTTCTTAAACATTAGCGGATTGGAGGTGACGAACCTCAATCCGAACAGTGTTCTCCAGATGGCCGTCTTCACACACCTGTGCGAGGGCTATCTGGGCATTGATCCTTCTGGGGCCGTTCTGCACTACTACTCGGTGACAAGGAGCAGCTCGCCGCTTCAGCTGCCGGGTGCTACTACCTCAAGCTCCGGGCCACCATCGACGATCGCCAGACTTCGTCCTTGCCGCTTTCGATTCAATGGGCGTGGTGGGCGAGGTGGTTCTACAAAGAAGCGGTTACGACAAGAAGCTCGTCTTCACCGGCAAGCTCCAAATGAAGGAACACCATTGCCCCGGCCAGAACTGACCGACGAGGACTGGTATCTGACGCGGAAGATAGCTTCCGTCGTGGGCCTCGGGCTCATGGGTAGGGAAATCATCCGCGACTTCACAGCGAACAGGATCTATCCGCTGCGGAGGCGATCCTATCCCTTCTACAAGATAGAGGGATGGGAAGACATTACGAGGGAGAGCACGGGTAAGTACTTTTAAGACTCAACCTCTTTTTGATAACTTCATCCGAACATGTATTAAAAGTCTTTTCTTCTGTCCGGGCAGAGCAACCGACAGAGGCATGGGTCACAGATTGACTCCATGCTCAAGGCTGCGAAGAAGGATGGCGAAGTCATCGGCGAGGTGGCTTTCACCTGTCCACGCAACGTACTCATCCGTACAGACGAGGTAAGTCACATAACTCAGCATGTGTTGCTGGACTCGTATCGTTGAATAAGCTAACATCCGTCTCTCGATTGAACAGGAGGACCAGCTGATCCTTGGAGGAATCGTGGAGGAACTCTCCGGTTCCGAAAAGGAGAAGGCAAAGAAGGGTAAGACCAAGGCGGCCGCAAAGCCCAAGGTGACGGCCGAGCCGACGCGGAGCTCGCCGCGCCATGGCCGTCTGGCCTCGAAGAAGCCCCCTGCTGCAACGGCGCCGAAAGCGAGCCAAGCAAGCGCTGCCGCCTAAGCGAAGCGGCCAAGCCCTCCTCCTCGGCGAGCAAAGCGACGAGGAGGTAAGGACCATGACGCCTCGGCTTAAGCGTTATCTGCGAGCTCACCCGAGCCACATGGCACGGTTAGTAACAGTCGCCGAAAGCGTAGGAGGCTCGAAGAGGAAGTCGCGCGCAAGGAAAGGCTTCTTGCGTTGCGCGAGAAAAGCGCTCAGCTCACCAGGGAGCTGAGTTCATCGCCGCGAACACCCAGGGGCCAAGGCGAATAAGCCGCTAAGGAGCCCCCGAGGAAGAGGCGGAAGGTTCTGGCGAAGAAGGTCAGGATCAAGCCCCCCATGGCAGGTATACAGTGTTAAACCTTTCGATTCCGCACTTAACCTGGCAGCGTAGGATTAATCTTGTTCCTCGTCCATCAGCTGTCCAAGAGGAGATCGCCACGGACGACACGGAAGCAGCGATTGAGCGGTCCCTGCTGCCCGAGCACCTGCACGGTGCGTCGCGGGCAGTTTGGATAGCTAGCCTCAAAGACAAGCTGGCAGCGTGGAGCTTGCTCTTGCCAGAGCTCGGCCGACCACTCGACGCTAAAAGGGCGCGGTGGAGCGGCTGGAGGCAGAAGAGGCGGCGGCGCAAGGCGCCACGGGCAGCGGGTCCAAGGAGTTGGCTCCGCCAGTTGCCCAAGGTAGGACCGAGCAGGCGGTCCTACCGAGCACTTCGTCGCAGGGCACTGTCCTCGTGGTGACGGATGTGGCCGAAAGCGGGTGAAGACCCCGCAATGAAAGCAAGTGGAAGAAAACCACGAGCAGGCCGTGCAAGCCGCCTGCCGATGGAGGTTCCGGAGCCGCCAAATGAGCAAGACCGAGCTCGCCAAGGAGGAACGGGCGGAAGAAGAGGAGGAGAGGCAGGAACGCGGGGGCGATAGCTCGCCCGCCGCGACTGTCCCAAGACGAGCACGGGCCCGTGCGGGGAGAACAAGGCCTGGTCCCGCACGAGCGAGGCTTCTTGACCCATGGTCTCGAGGATCGTCTGCGTCGAGACCTGAAGTGGCGACTCGGACAGGTAATCCTCAAACCAAGACATTGTCTGATCGGGCTAAAGTTGCCCAAGGTCTTAACTTAGTCTTCTCTCTTTCAGTTCATGGGGGCCACCATGGAGGACCTTGTGGAGGGAGTCATCGTGGAGCGATCCGCTGTGATAGCGGGTTTTCGGGAGCATCTCCGAGCAAGGGGACTCGAGAGGGAGCCCTCTACACCAGCCCGAAGCCGAAGCCGGCTGAAGGCGAAGGTGAAGAAGCTCAAGGCCCGGCTGACCGAGGAGAGGCAATCCTCCAGAGCTCTCCGTGAAGAGGCCGAGGAGCTTCGCGCGCAAGTCGCGGGGGCGGACGTCGCGGAGAAGGAACAGAGTCGCATCGGTGGCTCGAGGAACAGCTCCACGACGCGCCGCAGCGGGCGGAGTCACTCATGACGGAGGTGAAGGCCCTCAAGGCCCAACTCGCCAAGAGAAGCCGACCGCCACGGAGCGACTCAAGGCCGCTGAAGCAATGGTCGGTCGAGCGAGGCTCACTCGAGGAGCTGCGCGCCAAGACCGAGGAGGTCGAGGTTCTCCGCGAAGAGGCTGTGGAGCGGGCCCGGCTCAGCAAGGAGGAAACCGATCGTCTCCGAGCTGAGGCTAAGGAAGGCTTCAAGGCGCAAGGAGAAGTCCTGCGCTTGAAGATAGAAATCGAGGAACTGAAGGAGCAGCTTGCTTCGAAGTAGAAGTAGGGTTGTACTCCTTATACCTGCAAACTTTTGAGCAATGCAATAAAGACTTAACTTTTGCACAACAAGACTTACCATTTTCCTGAAAAAACGAGCAGCAAAAGGACAAGGACGAGTAGGAAACTAAGAGGAAAGGCACGACGGCGCTAGAAAGGTTTTAAGAAAAACTGGTAGAAACGCTTAGCCTAACTCCCAGCCCCTGTTGTGCAGCTGCTCGGAAACCTGAGTTTGCGAACCCGAACAGGTGCACAAGAGAAAGAGCGACACCCTAGCCCCCGGTACGGACGATGCTCGAAAACCTAAGTTTGTGAATTCGAGTACGTGCGTAGAGAGTTAGAGCGACACCCGTATCCTGTTCGACTCGTTGCATGAACTGTGCGTTAACGTGAGTCAGGCAATTCCAAAGGTAACCGAACAAGGAAAGTGCCTCTGCCGCGGAGGGCTTACGAGAGCAGACTTTGCCAGGTGGTCGTGCCGGGCGGTAAGTGCCTCTGCCGCGGAGGGCTTACGAGTGCAGGCTTAGCCGCGAGGCTAGATGCCGTGTTACGTAACTCTGAGTTTAGGAACTTGTTGAAGCTGGATACGAGCAGGAAAAAATCCTTAAGATTACGGAGCCGAGTGTTCGCAAGGCCGGACAGCCATCAAGTGTTACCAGAGGGTAGTCGTAGAAGACAGAGATGTGAAAAGGGCCGCAGGGGGCCGCGAACATTCACTTTATTGGATTGAACTTTACATGGAGCCCGACAGACTTGGACGAACACAGGCGCGAAGTTTGACAAAAAGCGCGAAGCTAAGCAAACACAGAAAAAGACCTACACAAAGAACTTACGGTCGGGTCGATGTTCCAAGTGCTTGGTCGCCTCTCCCGCCCTCCATAGCCAGCGAATAGCCCCGGGCGGCAAAGGAAACGACTGTGAACGGACCCTCCCAACGGGAGTTAACTTGTTGGCATTGGACGGAGTTCGACACGGCGCAGAACGAGGTCGCCCGCCTTCAAAGCCCTTGGTCGAACCGTTTTAGCAGCGTGCTGGCGAAGATCTTGCTGGTAGCGCGCCATTCTGACTTGTGCCCGGTCGCGTGTACCTTCGAGGAGGTCGAGATCGAGTAGGCGCTTTGCTCGTAGTCAACGGTTGACCGAGCTCGTCTTGGCTAACCGAGTACTATTTCGCGGCGTGATGGCTTCGCACCATGGACCAATTGAACGGAGTTTCCGCCGTTGCCGGTGGCAGAAAGCGAATCGCTCAAAGGACGGAAGGAACTTCGTCAACCCAAGCCTTATTGTGCTCGCGGAGTGCCGCGAACACGCGCAGTTTGATACCCTGGACGATCTGTCCGTTGGCTCGCTCGACTGCTCCATTGCTCTGTGGATGTGCCACAGAGGCGAAACATACCTTGGTGCCTAGTCGTCGCAGATTCTCGAATAGCTCGTTTGAACCGGTACCGTTATCGGTGATCGCCTTATGGGGATCCCAAAGCGCGTGACCACGCTACTTTTGAAAAGCGCGCATACCGCTTTTGGCGTGAAGAGACGACACAGGCTCTGCCTCAATCCACTCTGTAAAAGTGTCAATGGCGACGAGCAAGTGTGTATAGCCTTTGTACCCCTTAGGGAATGGGCCAAGCAGATCCGGACCCCACGTGGCGAAAGGCCAAGATGGGGGGATCGTTTGGAGCTCTTGGGCGGGCTTATGTGTCTTCCGGGCGTGAAATTGGTAAGCTTTGCACTTCGTCACGATCTCCCGGGCATCTTGTAACGCGATTGGCCAGTAATAGCCTATGCGAAACGCTTTGCCGACCAGAGTTCTGAAGGAGGCGTGGTTGCCACAGGCACCCTCGTATATGTCCCTAAGAAGGAACACACCTGTCGACGGTTGAGATATCGATCTCAAGTCGCTAAGGTTCTTTAGAAGTGAGATAGGAGACACGCCAAACAATGCGAACAGCAACGAACAGGGAGACAGGGGTTTTTATCCTGGTTCAGGCCTCTCGGGAGAGATAATAGCCCTACGTCCAGCCTTTCTTATATATCGGAGATGAATACAAGAGATGGCTCGACGAGACGAACAAGTCTCGGCGAGATTATGGGTGTACAGGCGAAGATCAGGTGTCTAGTAGATACAAAAAAGCCAGATCAGGTCCCCTCTACACGCCGTAGGGGCCTTGTTTATATAGTGCAGAGCAAACCGACCTACCGAGGGAATATCGGGCCGGGCTAACTATGAGATCGTAACGAACTCATATATGCCAAATATATCCCGAGGCAGATAAGGCATACTCCTAGTCTTGGGGATCACGACTCCTAATCCAATCCGGGAAACCAACGTCCGGGTCTTCACGTAGCCGCGCAGAACTCTTGTTCTAGACAGACTCGAACACAATTCCTTGGCCGCTACGCACCACGCCAGCTAGGAAGCTGTTCGGCGGGATGCATATGGGCCAGATAGAACCTTCCAGGAGCCGGGCCCTGGTAGGTCGCTCGACCGGGCCGTCAGGAGTGGGCCATGGCAATGGGCCGTAATTTTATCCCCGATACTTAGCCCCGAGACTCAAGTGGAAGGACTCACTAGAGTGGGGTCATCCCATTGAGACTCAAAGTCACGAAGAGGGTATTTTTCCTCGCTACAAAGGCAGTAACAAGCGATCGAACAGTGTTATGGTTCAACCGAACAAGACTTGTTCGGACCGAACAAACCCGACAAGGCCGAGCAACTCCGCTAAGGCGAACAGGAACGACATCCGTCCGAGCGAGCACTCACCTTTCAAAGGCAAACACCGAAAAATAGCCGCTGGCGGACTCCAACGGTAACTTCCTCGTCATTGCTTGAAGGAAAACAAAGCGACCGCTTTACCTAGCCGCTGCAAAGAAAACTAGCCGCTTTGGGACTAAACCGCTCGTAGCTGCTTATACGGGACTATAAAAGCACCTGCCGCCATGCCAGCCCACTGCTCGCGCTTTTCCTCTCTAAGCCCTAGCTCCAACCACGCCAAAGATCAAACACCCAAACCCCATCACCAACCCCGAACTGCCATGGCCAAATTCACCCACTAGCTTGACCGAAGAGGACCTTAGGATCTGGGAGGAGGAGGGCCACATCGACACCGATAGCCGGAGGTCGCCGGAGAGGAGGATACCCGAGCCGCCGAGGAGAGTTAGTCGACAACAGCGATTCGCCTGACTGCTCGGGTTGAGGTCTCTGAGAGCGACTTCGCCGAGGCCTTCTTAAACATCGCCGGATTGGAGGTGGCGAACCTCAATCTGAATAAAGATCCTCCAGATGGCCGCCTTCGCACACTGCGCGAGGGCTATCTGAGCATCGATCCGCCGGGCCGTTTCCTCCATTACTACACAAAGAACGAGGAGCAGCCCGCCGCTTCGCACCGGGTGCTACTACCTCAAGCTCCGGGCCACCGCCGACGACGCGCCGTATCCTCGCCCACCGCTGCTCGACTCGATGGGCGCGTGGTGGGTGAGGTGGTTCTACAGCAAGCGGAGCGGCGACAGCAAACTCGTCTTCACCGGGAAGGCGCCGGCAAAGGGAACCTCAATGCCTCGGCCGGAGATGTCCGCCGAGGATTGGTACCTGACCAGGAAGATCGCCTCCCTCGTGAGCCTCGGGCTCACGGGCAGGGAGATCATTCGGGACTTCACAGCGAACAGGATTTGTCCGCTGCGGAGGAGGTCCTATCCCTTCTACAAGATAGAGGGATGGGAAGACATCACGAGGGAGAGCACGGGTAAGTGCCTTTAAGACTCAACCTCTAAACAGATTCTTTCCTCCGAACAGGAACTGACAATCCCTTCTGTTCGGGCAGAGAAGCCAACCGACGCATGGGTGACCGAAAGGTGTCGACGCCATGTCAAGGCGGCGAAGAAGGACGGGAGGTCACCGGCGAGGTGGCGACACTGTCTACAAGAACGTCTTTCGTCCGCATGCATTTGCGGTAACTTGCTTACTCCCGACCGTGTTGCTTGACTCACAATGTTGTTTAGTGCTAACATCCGCTTCTCAAAACGCAGCAGAGGACCAACCGATCCTTGAGGGATCGCTGAGGAGCTCTCCGGTCCGAGAAGGAGAGGGGAAGAAGGGCAAGGCCAAGGCGGCCACAAAGCCCAAGGTGGCGGCCAGGCCGACGCTGAGCTCACTGCGCCATGGCGGTCGCCACCGTCAAGAGACCACCAAGGCGACGGAGCGCACCGAAAGGCACTCAAGCGGCGCGCGGTCACCCCAAATGAGAAGAGACTAAGCCCTCCTCCTCGCCGAAAGGTATGCACGAAGAGAAAGACCATGGCCCTTCGGCTTAGGCGCACACGCAAGCTCACCCGGCCATATGGCGCGGCTACAACAGTCGCCGAGCAAAGGAGACTCGAGGAGGAGGTCGCAAAGCAAGGAGAAACTCCTTGCGCTGCTTGAGAGGAGTGCTCACCACCAGAGCCGAGCTCATCGCCGCAACGCCTAAGGGCCAAAGCGAGAAACCGCCAAGGAGCCCCCGAGGAAAAGACGGAAAGTTCGCGAGGAAGATCAGGATCAAGCCCTCCACGCAGTATGTAGAAATCGAACTTTTGATCTTTCCACCTTCCGACCGCTGGACTTAACGACCAACTCTCGCTCATCACCGCCCAAGAAGAGACCGCCACAGATGACGCCGAAGAGGCACTCGAAGCGGTCGCCGCCGCCGAAAGATCTGCACGCGCGTCCACGGCAAAGCGAGGTGGCGAAGCTTCAAGGACAAGCCGGGCGTGGAGCTCGCCGCCGCTGGCTCCAGCCGAAGGTGTCGACGCGCCAAAGGCGCGTGAAGCGCCTCGAGGCGAAGTAGCGCGGTGGCGCCACGGACTTCGGGCCAAGGCAATGGCTCGGAAGCGCCAGCGGGGACCGAGCAGCCGGTCCTGCCTGGCACTTCGTCGCAGGGGCAGCTCACCCCTGAGGCGACGGATTCTCTCGGCGAAAGGTGGTGAGACCCCGCCGCCAGGGAGCAGAAGAAGTTTCGAGCGTGTCGAATAAGTCGCCTCGCCGGTGGAAACAACGGCGCCACCGAGCGGAGTGGCTTCGCCTCGCCGGAAGACGTTCGGGCGGGAGAGGAAAAGGAAGAGGAGAAGGAGCGCGGAGACGAAAGCGCTTCGCCCATCGCTCCCGCCTCCCGAAAGCGATGCGCCCCGCAAGAAGAAGGAGGAACAAGGCGGCGACGGCAAGGACGCTGCCGCCTCATCCCGCATGAGCGGGCTTCGGACGCATGGCCTCGAGGACCGCTGCGTCGCGGATCGGTTACCGACTTGGCAAGGTAAACACCTGTGCCAAATTTTGTTCATTTTAGCCACGCCATCGCAACGTAGTTAACTTGTTCTTCCCTCTCGTGTCTTCGTGGACACCATGGCGGAACTCGAGGATGGGGTCACCATCGAACGGGCGCCGTCTTGGCATCCCTCCTCCGGAGCATCTTCAAAGGGGATCCCGGCAGTGCTCATACGCCCAAAGCCGAGCCTACCAAGGCGAAAGCGAAGAAGCTCAAGGCCAAGTCGACCAAGGAGAGGCATTCTCCGAGGCTCTCCTAAAGGAAGCCGGGAGCTTCACGCAAGCCGTGAAGGCGAAAGCACCGCGGAGGAGATGCCGGCCACACGAAGTGGCTTGAAGAGCAGCTTGTCGACGGCCCCACCGGCGGAACCAGCTTTCATGGAGGAAGCCAAGAAGCTCAAAGCCCAGCTCGCCAGGAGGAGCGCACATCCGCGGACTCTGTGCTAAGATCTCAACCCCGTGGGCTTCACAGAGGAGATTGAGGAGATGCGTGGGATGGCGGTGAGGGCGATCACCGTGGAGAAGAAGGTCAAGGAGCCGGACGAGCAGCTCAAGACCGCCGAAAGCCCGAAGTTAGCTGAGCGAGGCTCGACCGACCAGCCACGGGCCAAGACCGAAGAAGTCGAGGCTCTCCGCATGCAAGGCGACGAGCAGTGCCAGAGCAGCAAGGAGGAAGCCGATCGCCTCCGAGCCGAGGCCGAGAGGGGTTCAAAGCCCAAGGGAAGTCCTGCGCTTTAAGGAAGTGATCGAGGAGCTCAAGGAGCAACTCGCTTCTAGGTAGTCAGAGGGTCAGAACCCGAGATGGACTTTTGTACCGCAAATTTTGTTAATAAAGACTTACCCTTTTCCCCGCAAAGAGAGAGCAAAAAAAAGACAAGAACGAATGTAAATCGAGAGAAAAGCTTAACAGCTAGGAAGTTTAAGAAACCGTAGAGCGCTTAGCCTAACTCCCACTTCGCAGTATCTCGCTTGAAACCCGAGTTTGCGAACCCAACAGTGCACAAGAGAAAGAGCGACACCCTAACCCCTGACGGACGATGCTCGAGAACCTAAGCTTATAACTCGAGCACGCAGAGAGAGAAAGAGCGACACCAACCTTGCTCGACGGTTCCATACCGCTCGCTGACGTAAGTTAGGCGCCCGAGAGTAACCGAACAAGGAAAGTGCCTCGCCATGGGGCTTACGAGAGCGAGCTTTGCCAAGTGGTCGCGCTAAGCAATGAAGTGCTTCTGCGCGGAGGGCTTACGAGAGCGATTTAGCCGCAAGGTGGAAAGGCCGTGTTACGCAACCCCGAAGTTTAGGAACTTGTCGAAACCAGACACGGGTGGGAACAATCCTTAATATTATGGAGCCAAGAGTTCGCAAGGCCGGCACCATCAAGTGTTACCAGAGGAAAGTAGTCCGAGAAGACAAGTAGTGAAAAGGGCACAGAGGCCGCGAGGATTCACTGAAAATTGGATTGAACTTTACATGGTGCCCGAGGGACTTGGACGAACTAAGGCGCCAAGTTTTACAAAAGCGCAAAGCTAAGCAGACACAGAAAAGACCTACACAAAGAACTTACGGTCGGGTCGATGTTCCAAGTGCTGGTCACTCTCTCCGCCCTCCATAGCCAGCGAACAGCCCCGGCGAACAGAGAAACGACCGTGAACGGGCCCTCCCAACGAGGAGTTAACTTGTTGGCATTGGACAAGTTCTCGACACAAAGTGCGAATCCAGGTCGCCCGCCTTCAAAACCCTTGGTCGAATCGACGGCAAATGCGTCAAGAGCTTGCTTGGTAGCGTGCATTCGACTTGTGCCCGGTCGCGTGTGCCTTCGAGGAGATCGAGATCGAGGAGGCGCTCTTGCTCGCCGTCAATTGTTGACCGAGCTCGCGCGAGGCGAACTGTACGATTTCGGCGGCGTGATGGCTTCGCACTATAGACCAATTGGAAAGGAGTTTCCCCGCCGGCCGTCAGAAAAGCGAATCGCCCAGAGGACGGAAGGAACTTCGTCGACCAGCGTTCTTGTGCTCGGCCGAGAGCAGCAAATACCCGCCGCTTGATACCCCGGACTATCTCGTCCATTAGCTCGCCGATCGCTTCCATTGCTCGTGGGTGTGCCACGAAGCGGCAGACTTGGTGCCCAAACTGCTCGCAGATTCTCGAATAACTCGCTCAACCGGGTACCGCTATCGCGATCAACTTGTGGGGATCCCGGCTGCGACCACGCTTGCTTTTGAAAAGCGAACACCGCCTTGGCGTGAAGAGATTTACACGCTCTCGCCAATCCACTTTGTAAAAGTGTCTATGGCGACAGCAGTGTGTATAGCCCTTGTACCCTTGGGGAATGGGCCGAGCGATCCGCACCCCATGTCGAAAAAGGCCAAGATGGGGGATTGTTTGGAGCTCTTGGCGGGCTTGTGTGCCTTCCGGCGTGAAATTGGCAAGCCTTGCACTTAGTCACGATGTCCCGGCATCTTGTAACGCAGCGGGCCAATAATAGCCCATGCGAAACGCTTTTTCACCGTAGTTCTCGAAGGAGGCGTGGTTGCCACAGCACCCTCGTATGTCCCTAAGAAGGAACACACCTCCTGCTGCGAGATGCACTTGGAAAGAACTCCCGAGCACCTTGACGGTAAAGGATGCCGCCCACAAGCTTGTATGGAGCAAGACGCCTTGAGCCGAACGCCGCTTCGGCTGTCGTCAGGCGGTCCCATCTCGCAAGGTACCGGACAAATGGCGTTGTCCAAATTGGGCACTGCCGATAACGGAGACAAGACCACCGTCTCTATTGCCTCGTCCGGAGACGTGATTGAGGGCTTGTGAAGGTGCTCGACGAGCACCACGGAAAGCAGATTCGCGTGAGGATCCATACTTGATAGTTGGTCGGCCAGAAGTTGTCCTTCCCGGCACGAAGAGCACTTCAAAAATCGAAAATGCCGCCCAACTTCCTCACTTCAACCAGTATCGCGCCATTGAGTCATCGCAAAGACCGATACTCCTTGTTAACTCGATTGATGACCACCGTGAATCTCCTTCACAATCGGCCGTTGACACCAAGCGACTTGCACGCTCTTAGTCCCATGAGGAGGGCCTCGTACTCAAGCGTTGTTAGTCGCCGCAAAGTGTAGTTGGATAGAATATCGAGTTGCTCTCCTTGAGGGGAGATGAGAACAAAACCAGCCCCGAAGTTTCCAAAGGCGCGAGCCATCGAAAAACATGGTCCAGAGGGTTCATCGGGTTGCTCGAGCTCCTCGATTTGGGCGGCAAGTCCATTCAATGACAAAATCAGCTAGGACTCGTGACTTAATAGCGCTTCGAAAGCAAACAAATAATGATCAAACTCGCTAGTTCCATTGCCCACTTAGCTATACGTCCGCTAGATTCCTTGTTCCGTAGGATTTCTCCCGGAGGGAACGTGGTCGGACCAGATTTGATGCGCTCGAAGTAGTGGCGAAGCTTCCCGGAGGACATGAGCAAGGCATAGAGGAGCTTCGACCTCGTGGTAACGCCCTTTGATCCGTGAAGTACCTCGCCACGTAATAGATTGGTCGTCAGATGCCTTCCTTTCGACCGGCCAAGACCGCGCCACCGCTTGTGGCGTGTAACCTAGGTACAGCAGAGCCGCCGCCATGCCGCTGGGTAGTCAAGACGGAGGATTGGACAGTATCGCTCGATCCCGGAAGGATCTCACGGCTTCTTCCGTCCACTCGAAACCATTGTGCTTGCGCAGGCCTTAAAGAAGGGCAGCCCGCGTCGCCTTGACGGAAATAAACCCGCTTAGAGCAAATGCCATCCGCCCAAAGAGGCTTTGAACTTCCTTTATGGTAGTTGAGCCGCATATTTTCAATGGCCTCGATTTTTTCGTGGTTGGCGTAAATACCTTGCGAGCCAATGACATAACTGAGCAACATTCCGATCGAACACCAAAGGTACACTTCTCCGATTTAATTTTATTCGATGCCCGTGAGATTATGAAAAGTCTCGCCGTGTCTTTTACATGATCCGAGCATACTTGTTTTTACAACTATGTCGCCGACATAGACCTCCGTGTTTTTTCCACATTGCTCGGGAAGGTCTTCTCCATTAAGTTACCGAACGTGGCACCAAAGATTGCGCAGACCGAAAGACATGGTCGAGCAGCGTAAAGTGCCGAAGGGGTGATGAAGGCGCTTTCTTCATCCTCGGGAGATGCTTATTTGGTGGTAACCGAGTAAGCATCTAAAAACTCGAGTCAAGGCGTCCGCAATGATCGACCGGTGATCAATACGAGGCAATGAAAATTGTCCTTAGGACAAGCAAATGCTCAGATCCGTGTGATCGACACATCCTCCACTTGCCGCCTTTCTTCTTTACAATAACAGGTTGGCTAACCACTGGTGTGATCAACCTCGCGGATGAACCCAAAGAATGAAAGCGCTTGCTGTCGATCTTTGATGATCTCCGCTTGAATTCAAAAGCGACGAAGCTTCCGCGAACAGGCTTTTTGTCCCCGGACAATTAGTTTGTGCTCGACACCTCCTTGGGACTCCTGACATGTCGATGGCTCCCGTGCGAATACATCCGCATTAGCTCGGAGGAAGGTAATGAGCTCGCTTTCTATTTGGGGTCCAGATTGGCCCCAAGTGAACTATCTTGGAAGTATCATCGTTTACAATGAACTTCCTTGGTTTCTCCCCCGGTCAAGGAGACCCTAGGGCGTGTGCACTTGGTCTGCAGAACTTCAGATCAAGCGCGAAGCCGGTCGACCAGGGCAAGGGATCGCTCGTCGCAATCCAAAGGCAGCTTTTGAAGTTGCCCTTGACCGTGATCACACCGTTAGACCCGGTATCTTCACGCAATGGTAAGCGTGGGGGACACGCCATAAACTTACCGAGAGATGGCTCGCCCAAGATTGCGCTAGACGCCGACGGAAAGTCGACCACGCCGAAAGTGATCAACTCGTCTCGAAGTTGCTTGGGTTGTCGAAGGTGACAGTGTGACAACCCGCCTAACGGCTTCACGCCTTCTCCCTAACAATTCCGTGAAGGGCATTATGATTTCCTTCACTTTGGAACGAGGAATTTGCATCTCGCCCAAGACTTTAGCGTAAAGCAAGTCCAAAGCGCCCCGCCGTCCACTAAGACACGGCCAACTCTCGCTGTCGATGGTCGGGCGACCACCGATGGGAGCCGCCGAGGCTTGGTCATCCCAAGGGCAATCCTCCCGAGAGAAGGAGATGGGGACCTCACCACTTCATCGATTCAGCCGAGGTTTTGCCTTTTCGACGCTAGGACTTCCAGCAGCTTCCTTGAGGTCGCGCCGAGAGGTGTAAGCCGAGGAGCCGCCGAAATGACGGCGATATGGTTCACGGCTCTTGATATTCATCGCCATCTTCCCGATCACCATCGCCGGTTTGGCGCTATTCCTTACTGCATCACCTTGTTCGGGCAGGGTGGGCATTGGGCCCTTGCCGCTGTAGAAATCTTCGAGCTTTGCAGCCCAAGTTCTACAATGGGCGATATCATGCCCGTAGTGCCGGTGGAACTTGCAAAATCGGTCGCTTGGACCTTTCTTGCCTTGTCCGCCTCCCGAAAGGTGCTTTTTGCCCTTGTAATTATTGTTGGGCTTCTTCGCCCATCCTTGGGAGGAGGTGCGCGATCCATACCGCGACGGTATTGTTCGCATCACCTTTGTTCTTCTTCTTCGGGACTTCTTGTCACCGTGAACATTGTTCTTGCTCTTCTTCTTCTCATCCACACCAGTCAAGGGCGGCTCGCCTTTGTCGAACGCCTTTTTTGATCAAGCGCTCTGCCGTTGGCATAGATCGGCCGCCTTGAACAGTCGTTGGCGGTCCAGTCTCATTGATTTCGAGATCTCGGTGAGCGCTTCGTCATGACCCTCGCTTTTGAAGGCGCGACAACAAATTCATCCGAGATGTTCGGGATCGTGTTGCGGATCTTAATGAAACGCTTCACGGTTGCGGAGGGTCTTCCGCTCATCCGATCATCCGTGCAGATCATCCTCCTTGCCCGGACGCACGTAATGCTCTCGGAAATTAGCGATCGAGCGCCACAAAGCTGGTTCCATGAGCCGATGGAACCCTCCTGCTGATTGAACGACCACGTCCGAGCAAAGACCCTCAAGGACGATCGGAGGTAATTAGCCATAACGAGCTCGTCACCCCGCCGCCATGATGGCCGAAGCGTAGATGGAAAGGAATTCCTCCGGGTTCGAGTCCCATTGTACCTCTCCATGTGACCGGCTTGAATTTTGAGGGCCACCGGACAGCCCAAGCTCGCCGGAGAAAGCCCTGCAGCCTGAGCATATGACCGCCACCTTCCCTGAGAACCTAGTCTTGAGAAGACGTTGGTCCCGCGGCGCGGAGGAACTCCTCGCTGAACGGATGACTTCGGCCCGGAGAAACTCTCTCGGGACAATCCACCACGTTCCTTCCTTGTGGTTGCGACGACGCTCCTCACGAGGGGACCGTCCGCGATCATCGCGTCGCGCTTGCCCCGTGGGTCGCGATGACTACGAGGACTTAGCGAGCGACGGCGACCACGGTAGCTCGCTCATGGACAGTGATCGCCGATGGTGACGGGGTCACACGATCGATCGAGCTGTCCGAATCATTCCGGCGGTTTGGCCACGCCGCTCGAGGAGTTGTTGACTTCTCCTAGAGACTTTAGGCCTTCACCCGCCGCTCTAGGTTAGTCGCAACAGACGCCCATACTGGCGAGATCGCTTGATTGGTGGATCTAAGGACCGCTATAGCTTCGAGCCGCTCCCGACTTTGATCTATGGGTCACGGGATCCTGAACCATCCGCTGCTCGCCTGATCGAGTCCGATCACGCGAAATTGACCCAACAGGAAGCTTCACGGAGACTTAGCGCCCGACGCGAGGTGGGTCGCGACGCCGCCGCTTACGGTCGCGAAACCGTGCTAAGGTCGATTGATGGAATCGCCGAGGCCGCGGCGAATGACGCCTTGCTTCGCGAAAGCGACTGCGCGAAGATCATCTTGATGCCGAAAGCGAGTTAATCTGCCGACCGCGCCCGCCACGGGCCGCGGCAGATCCTCGAGGTTCCTACATCGCCATGTTAATGCTGCGGGGCCATGCGAAGGTATGCTAGACGGTGTCATCGCCGTGTCTCCATAGGTGGAATTCTACCGACATAGCCTTGGAATCGACAAATCTAAACCGTCGAAAGATCATCGCTGAGTCGCTGCCGATGACGGAGTGCGATTCGAGGCTATCTCCGCCATGTAAGCGGAGACATCTGCCTCGGATGCGGAGAGTGTTCGAGACCGAACAGATCGATCTGAACTGACAGAGGATGAGACATCCTGTCCTTCTGAGTCGTAGCCCTCAGGAAGTATCTTTGTATCGCTGATGGAGTTCGACATGCTTGATCTGCGCCTCCCCACGGACGGCGCCAGCTGTCGACAGTTGAGATATCGATCTCAAGTCGCTAAGGTTCTTTAGAAGTGAGATAGGAGACACGCCAAACAATGCGAACAAAGAACGAGCAGGAGACAGGGGTTTTATCCTCGTTCAGCCTCTCGGGAGATAATAGCCCTCGCCCAAATTTCTTATATATCGGAGATGAATACAAGAGATGGCTCGACGAGACGAACAAGTCTCGGCGAGATTATGGGTGTACAGGCGAAGATCAGGTGTCTAGTAGATACAAAAAAGCCAGATCAGGTCCCCTCTACACGCCGTAGGGGCCTTGTTTATATAGTGCAGAGCAAACCGACCTACCGAGGGAATATCGGGCGGGCTAACTATGAGATCGTGAATCTAACTCATATATGCCAAATATATCCCGAGGCGTATAAGGCATACTCCTAGTCTTGGGGATCACGACTCCTAATCCAATCCGGGAAACCAACGTCCGGGTCTTCACGTAGTCAGCTACAGAACTCTTGTTCGAGATGCATCAACACGATTCCTTGGCCGCTACGCACCACGCCAGCTAGGAAGCTGTTCGGCGGGATGCATATGGGCCAGATAGAGCCTTCCAGGGAGCTGGGCCCTGGTAGGCTGTTCGACTGGGCCGTCAGGGAGTGGGCCATGGCAATGGGCCGTAATTTTATCCCCGACAACACCCTCCTGCTGCGAGATGCACTTGGAGAGAACTCCCAGAGCACCTCGACGGTAAAGGATGCCGTCCATAAGCTTGTATGGCAAAGACGCCTTGTAAGCCGGGAACGCTCGGCCGTCTTTGGGCGATGTCCCATCTGCAAGATCTGGGACAAATGGCGTTGTCCATCCGGCACCGCCGATGACGGAGACAAGACCACTGCCTCGCTGCCTCGTCCGGAGACGTGATATAGGGCTTGTGAAGGTGCTCGACGAGCACCCCTGCCGAAGCAGGTTCTCGTGAGGATCCATACTTGGACAGTTGGTCGGCCAGAAAGTTATCCTTTCTGGGCACGAAGAGCACCTCGAAAAATCGAAAGTGCCGCCCAACTTCCTCACTTCAACCAGTATCACGCCATTGAGTCATCGCAGACCGATACTCCTTGTTGACTGGTTGATGACCACCGTGAATATCCTTCACGATCGGCCGTTGGACACCGAGCGACTTGCACGCCTAAGTCCCGAGGAGGGCCTTGTACTCCGCGGCGTTGTTAGTCACCGCAGTGTAGTTGGATAGAATATCGAGTTGCTCTCCTTGAGGAGATGAGAACAAATCCAGCCCCGAAGTTTCCAAAGACGCGAGCTATCAAAAACATGGTCCAAGGGGGTCATCAAAGTTGCTCGAGCTTCCTAGGATTTGGGCGGCGGCAGTCCATTCGGCGACAAAGTCAGCCAAGACACAGGACTTAATAGCGATTCGGACAAAGAAATGTAATATCGAATTCGCTAGTTCCATTGCCCATTTAGCTATACGGCCGCCACCTTCCTTGTTCCTTAGGATTTCTCCAAGAGGAACTTGGTCGAGACCAGATTTGATGCTACCAAAATAATGGCGAAGTTTTCGGAGGACATGAGCAAGGCGAGAGCAGCCACGGACCACAGGTAACGCCCTTTGATCCGTGAAGTACCTCGCCACGTAATAGATTGGCCATTGGATGCCTTCCCTTTCCACCGCACAAGACCGCGCTTATCGCTTGAGGCATACAAATAGAGATAGAGTAAGAGCCGCTTTCGCCGTGTTGCGGGGTGGTCAAGACAGTGTGTTGGATGTATTGCTTTAGATCTTGAAAAGATCGATCGACTTCCTCTGTCCATTCAAACCATTGTGCTTGGCGCAGGCCTTAAAGAAGAGGCGCTCGCGTCGCTACGACGGAAATAAACTCGCCAGAAAGCGACCATCCGTCCGGTGAGGCTCTGAACTTCCTTGACGGTAGTTGGAGTCTACATATTTTTAATGGCCTCGATTTTTCCAGAGTTGGCGGAAATTCCTTACGAACCAATTACATAACCGAGCAACATTCCAGATCGAACACCAAAGGTACATTTCTCTGGATTTAACTTTATTCGATGTCTGCTGAGATTGTGAAAAGTCTCGGCCAGGTCTTTTACATGATCTGGAGCAAGCTTGCTCTTTACAACTATGTCATCGACATAGACCTCCAGGTTTTTTCTGCGCTGTTCTAGGAAAGTCTTCTCCATTAAGCGCTGGAATGTGGCACCAGCATTGCGCAGACCGAAAGACATGGTCGTGTAGCGTAGAAGTGCCAAGGGGTGATGGAGGCGCTTCTCTTCATCCTCGGGAGATGCTTATTTGGTGATAACCCGAGTAAGCATCCAAAAAGTCAAGAGTCAAGATCCGCAGTCGCGTCGACCACCGGTCTATGCGAGGCAATGGAATTGTCCTTGGGACAAGCAATGCTCAGATCTGTGTGATCGACACACATCCTCCACTTGCCACCTTTCTTCTTTACAATGACAGAGGGTTGGCCACCACTCGGTGTGATCAACCTCATGGATAAAACCAGCGAATGAAAGCTTACTTACTGCGATCCTTGATGATCCCCTCGCTTGAAGTCCGGCGGCGACGGCTTCCGCGAGCAGGCTTTTGTCCAAATTAACGCCGCTTTTTGCTCGATAACCTCCCTTGGGACTCGTGCATATCGACGGCTCCTGTGCAAACACGTCAGATTAGCTCTGAGGAAGGCAATGAGCTCGCTTTCTATTTGGGGTCCAGATTGGCCCCGGATGAATCAGATTGGAGGAATCATCCAGAGACAATGAACTTCCTTGGTCTCTCCCCCTGGTTGAAGGGAGACCCTAGGGCGTGCAGACTTGGTCTGCGGAACTTCGGGACCACGCGGCGGAAGCTGGTCGACCAGGGCAAGGGACTGCTCGTTGCAATCTAGAGCACCTTTGTAGTTGCCCTTGACCGTGATCACACCTTTGGGGCCTGGTATCTTCACGCAATGGTATCCATGATGCGACACGGCCATGAACTTACCAAGAGATGGCCGGCCCAGGATCGCATTGTACGCGGAAGGGAAATCGACCACGTCAAACGTGATCAACTCCGTCCGGAAGTTGCTTGGACTGTCAAAGGTAACGGGCAGAACAATCTGCCCCAATGGCTGAACAGCTTCCCCCGAGACGATGCCGTAGAAAGGCATCGCGACCTCTTTAAGTTTGGAGCGAGGAATCTGCATCTCGTCCAAGACCTTACCAGAGAGCAAGTCCAAAGCGCTCCCGCCGTCAACCAAAACACGACCAACTCTGGCATTGCTGATGGTCGGGGCGACCACCAGTGGGAGCCGCTGAGGCTTGGTCATCCCAGTGGGGCAATCCTCCTGAGAGAAGGAGATGGGGACCTCGGTCCACTTCATCGATTCGGGCTGAGGCTTGCCCTTTTCAACATTGTGGACCTCCCGAGCAGCTTCCTTGAGGCTGCAGCGAGAGGTATAAGCCGAGGAGCCCCCGAAGATGACGGCGATATGGTTCACGGGCTCCTGATATTCATCGTCATCCTGATCACTATCATCGGTTTGGCGCTTTTCACCGCATCACCTTTTTCGCGGGGTGGGCATTGGGCCCTTACTGCTAGAAATCCTCGAGCTTTGCAACCTGTGTTCTGCAATGGCGCCAGATCATGCCCGTGAGTTCGTAGAACTTGCAATATCGGTCACTTGACCTTTCTTGCCTTGATTGCCTCCCCGGTGGGCTTCTTGCCCTTATAGTTATTGTTGGGCTTTTTCTCGCCCATCCTTGGGAGGAGGTGTGCGATCTATACCGGCGACGGTGTTGTTCGTGATCACCCTTCTTTTTCTTCCGGGATTTCTTATCACCGTGATTGTTGCTCGCTCTTCTTCTTCTCCTCCACACCAGTCAAGCGGGCAGCTCGCCTTGTCGAACGCCTTCTTGTACTAAACACGCCTGCCGCTTGGCATAGCGGTCACCGCCCTAAACAAAGTCGTTGGCGGTCCAGTCTCATTGATTTCGAGATCTGGGTGAGCGCTCGTCGCGACTCCGTTTTAAAGGCGCGACAACATATTCGTCCGAGATGTTCGGATCGTGTTACTTAATCTTGATGAAACGCTTCACGGTTGCGGAGGGTCTCCCGCTCATTTGGATCATCCGTGCAGATCATCCTCCTTGCCCGACGCACGTAATGACTCTCGAAATTAGCAATCAGAGCATCACAAAGTTGGTTCCAAGAAGAGATGGAACCTTCCTGCTGATTGAACAGCCACGTCCGAGCAGCACCCTCAAGGACAGTTGGGAGGTAATTAGCCATAACAAGCTCGTCACCTCCGGCCGCCATGATGGCCGTAGCGTAGATGGAAAGGAATTCTTCTGGGTTCTGGGTCCCATTGTATCTTTTCATGTGTCCGGGTTTGAACTTTGAGGGCCACCGAACAGAGCGAATTTCGTCAGAGAAAGCCCTGCAGCCCAAGGCGAAAGACCGGCCACCTTCCCCGGCAGAATCTAGCCTTGAGAAGACGTTGGTCCTGTTGGTCGGAGGAACTCTTGCTGAGCGGGAGGTTTCTGCTTGGAGGAACTCTCTCCATGATAAGCCCCCACGCTCCTTCCTCGTGGTCGCGACAACGCGCTCCTCGCGAGGGGATCCTCCGTGATCGTCGCGCGCACGCTTGCCCCTGTGGTCGCGATGACTACGAGAACTTGGCGAGCGACGGCGACCACGGGCAGCTTGCTCGTGGACAGTGATCCTTCGATGGTGACGGTGGTCACGCGATCGATCAGATCGCTCAGTGCCCGAATCCACCCGGGCAGGCTCGATGCGGTGCCCGGATGAGGCTTCACCTAAAGACTTAAGGCCTTCGGCCAACTTCTCGAGGTAAGAAGCCACTGCGTCGCCCACGAGGACGAGATTGTCCTGGTGAGCGGATCTAATCACGGTAGCCAGGGCCTGAAGTCGCTCTTGGCTCGCCTCCAGGTTCACAGATCCCGAGACATCCGCGTCTTGCCCGACCGAGTCCGCACGCGATTCTACTCGGGAGGCTGAACTTCGCCGGGTCTCGGCGTGGGTCTGAGGCGGTTACGTCGCTGACGTTTACGCTGGTCGCGTATCTGCGCCAGAGTTTGGTTGATGGACTCGTCAAAAGTGCGGTGAACAACATATTGCTCGCGAGCAGCTATTGCAGCCTTATCTGGATGCCGAGCAGAATCGATCTGCTCGATCTCCCCGGCCACCGGGACCCGCACAAGATTCGAAGTTCCTGCGCCGGTCATGTTGACGACGCGGTGGCCGTGCGATTGCGTGCTAGACGGTGTCATCACTGTGTCGCTACAGGAGGAATCGACCGACATAGCCCTCGAACCGATAGATCTAAACCAACAGAAAGATCGCCGGTTCCGTATTCATCGCCAATGACGGAGCTCGACCGAGACCATCTCCTGAGCGATCCGTAAACTTCGCCTCGCATACGCACATCGATCTAGGTCGGTAAGATCGATTCGAGCTGGCAGGGGAAGAAACATCCTGCCCTTCTGAGTCGTAGCCCTCAGGAAGAATCTCTGTATCGCTGACGGAGGTCGACATGTTCGATCTGCGTGTCCCCACGGACGGCGCCAACTGTCGACGATTGAGATAACGATCTCAAGTTGCTAAGGTTCTTTAGAATTGAGATAGGAGACACGCCGAACAATCACGAACAGCAACGAACAGGAGACAGTGGTTTTTATCCTGGTTCAGACCTCTCGGGAGAGATAATAGCTCTACGTCTAGCCTTTCTTATATATCAGGAGTGATTACAAGAGAATTCCCGACGAGACGAGCAAGTCTCGGCGAGGTTATATGTGTATAATCACGTAAAACTCGAAGTCAGATCAAGTCCCCTCTACACGCCGTAGGGGCCTTGTTTATATAGTACAGAGCAAACCGACCTACCGAGGGAATATCGGGCCGGGCTAACTACGAAATCATAACGAACTCAACGTGCCAAATATATCCCGAGGCAGATAAGGCATACTCCTAGTCTTGGGGATCACGACTCCTAATCCAATCCGGGAAACCAACGTCCGGGTCTTCACGTAGCCGCGCAGAACTCTTGTTCGAGACGGACTCAAACACGATTCCTTAGCCATCACGCATCACGCCAGTCAGGAAGCTGTTCGGCAAAACGCATATGTGCCAAATAGAACCTTCCAGGGAGCTGGCCCCTGGTAGGCTGTTCGATTGGGCCGTCAGGGAGTGGGCCATGGCAATGGGCAGTAATTTTATCCCCGACAACAATATACTGACTCATGCCTTGTTTCGGGCCGGGCCGGCCCAACCACGGCCTGGAGAGTCGTGCCCTAGCCCAGCTCATCTTTTCCCATGCCGTCGTGCGTGCTTGGCGCCTTTTTGAACTGCGTCTTGTGGGTTCAATGACATTTCACGCAAACTCCCAAAGACTAGGAGAAGTCTTAGGGCCTGTTTGTTTGAGCTGCAGCTTCTCTAAAAGCTGCTTCTGGCTTTTGATCCTGAGAAGCTAGCTTTTCCAAAAGCTACATTTGCAAAAGTCAACTCGCTTGGCAACCATGCTTCGGTCGTTTTGGTTATCGCCTTTTGAGTCAGATTGATGTGTAATGTCTAGAATACCCTTGACCCATTATCATTATTATTATTATTATTATTATTATTATTATTATTATTATTATTATTATTATTATTATTATTATTATTATTATTATTATTATTATTATTATTATTATTATATATGTTAGTTTTAATTTGCATGTGACATCAAATTAAAATAATGCCTCTCTAACACACATCCATGAGCAACAACACACATATCATATCATTTTTTTTGCTGATTCCATCAATAGTTAATCCGCTACACATAATGTATCTTTACATTAAGTTTTACAAAAATGAGCTACCTGCTAATTTTTTATCCTCTCGTGGCGATCAACGCATCAGTAATACTACCGCGAAAGGCATTCATATCGTTTTCTTCATGTCCAAGTGCTTCTAGTACATATGGCATTGTTTGCGCAACACCCGGCATGTAGTCTTCATCTTCGTCGCATCTCTCGAAGAGATCATCTCTCAAAAAATTATCTCGAATAAAGTTGTGCAGGGCCATACAAGCAATGATAATTTTTTATTGCTTTCTCGGTGAATAACTAGGCAAGTGTAATAGAATTATCCACTTCATCTTGAGAACACCGAAAGATCGCTCGATCACATTCCGAAGAGATGAATGCAAATAATTAAGTACGGCCATCGATATAGCACTTAGCGCCAGCATCCTTCATTCTAGCCATAAACGGCAGGCATGACTGCTCACGAACTTGCAAAGTCAATACCGCTTCGCAAGTCACAAGCACGTCCGCGTTTTTCCTCGTGGCACCAGGATGTGGCCCCCGGACCCTGCATCATGTACAAGGTGGTGCCCTAGTCTCCACAATCCTTGCCGCCAACGTATATATCCACCCTATCTGTAGAGCTAGTTGGCAAGGGGGAGGAGTGGGTCGTCAAGGAGCCGGCTAACATTGTCGAGGAAGAGTAGCCTGCAACGGTGGAAGGCAGAGTAAGAGGAGAACAACCGCGGATGCAGGTCATACAGGAACAAAACTTATACATGATGCAGTACATACAAAAGGTAATTAAAATCATATACGTAGCTAGCTAGGATGTCATTCATGATTTAATATGCTAAGATATTATATCCGTAGGTGTTCTCGGGGACGGGGTCCTCTAACCAGGCACAGATGCCTTCTACGCCGCCGCTCGTCTTCACGCCGACGCCGGGGGCCCCGACAACAGTACTAGTCGGCACTCTCCCTCGTTCGTGCCGCCGCACTGGTTCCTTATGGTCCAGTTTTCACCTGCTCCAGCAACTTCTCCGGTGGTAATACATTTACTTCAGTTTTGCACAACATATGCATAATAATACACAAATGCATAAAGTTTTTGAAATTTACGATTTCCTCCGCTGTTGCAGATGTTCGGTTCGGCTACGCCTGCGCCTGCGATGATTGCTCTGCAGGGAGGTGACGACAGTGCCACAAGGTCGTTTTCGCTCGAGCAATTCATTGACGGACTTGTTTAACCTAGATTCCGACCTCGGTGGCGGTTCGCAAAACCCATAGATATGCTTATTTGACTTCGTGTGATTTTGCAGCATGCTACTTTACCGTTTGTGACTTTGTGACCTATATGTGTATGATATAAACTTCTAAACTTATTTTGTTGCCAATTGTGCCTGTATGTGAATGTTGAAGTGAGTTGATGCATATTTATCAATAATTTTGTGTTTTGAAATGATGTTAATGCGAATGTGCTTGAAATGTTGTATCGAGCACCTAATTATGTGTGGATGTGGTCGAGTGAATTGGGAATGGATATATGTTAATAGGGGTTTTTTGTAGGTTGAAGATGAACTTTTTTAACAATTACTAGAATTTTTTTTCTAGAATAGTAGATATGTCGTCGGCAATGACCAAGGCCAACCACACTGATCCTGTCCAAGTGCACGCCAGGGGTGCCACCGGCCAACATCAGTGTTGGTGGCATAATGTAAGCTGCCGACATATATTGGTAGCATTATTGTCGGCGGCCTACACCAGGACCGTCGACACTGATGGTAGCCAGGCAAATTAGCAAGGCTAGCTTGCTGGAGCTGTGCCGGCGGCACAAAATACAAACGTCCACATTGTTCTTCCACGTGCCGGACCAACGTTCGCTGTGTGGGGTCCACTCATCAGAGCACCGTCACTCCGCACGTGCTGTCAGGGGGAACTTGTGTCGACGGCCAACTGGGTTGCCGACATAGCCATAACCCAGGTGGTAAGCCTCAGATGCGTCTTTGTTGACGGGGCCGCCGACAGAATTCACCTGTGTCGTCGAAGCTACATCGACGGATCAGTGTCGGCGGTCAGCAGCTGACAAATGGGTATGTCGTCGGTATGTAGTCCGGTGTATAGCCGCCGACACTGATCTTAATTCCTGTAGTGACCTAGACTTTTTCTCTACTGATATCGGATGCTTCGGGGGCATCGATCCCAACAATGCTGATAAGGAGGTATTCACCGTCGCGAGGAGGAGCTCCTTAAAGCGGCCTGGCCATGGTAGGGCTGCCTCTTCCTCTCGTTCTTGCACCTCCTCTGTCATGTGGACCATGTGGTACGAATTAAGCCGTGCACACCTAGCTAGTCGCTTCTCATGTACGCTGCCCACAAAAGAATATACCACTTTAAGGGATCCTTTGTTTTTTCAATAAGGGGTATACCCCATTTCCATTATCATAGACAACGGAAACAAAAGTACATGACCTTCGTTACTGAAAAAACATCCTAGAGATATGGAACTCTCAGCCGATCGACAACAAAAAAACTGAGATAACGAAGTTCCCTGCAGCTAGATTACTAGTACAGAATATTAAACGGAGGTCCACACAAACTTTTTTGCCACAACTACCAGACTGAATGTTTTTCTTCAGCCTTCTGTTTTCTCAATGCTGCCACCATTTTCTTCTTCAGAAGCATTGAATCGGATGCCCAGTAGACCACACCCTCCCTGATTCCCTGCGTGACAGGCTTGCCCTTCATCTTTTTGCATAGCATCCAAACCTGCAATATACATCTTAATTTTGTGTACACAAGTTTTCAAAATCTCTGTTTCTTCTGACTTATGAGTCCCCGCCCAGTAATCTAACAAGGCACAACAAACATGAACAATATTCAAAGGGGATTTTACCATTTTCCCATAAAAAATCATTCTATTCCTACACACCCAGATGGCCCAGCACAAGGCCGCTAAGCACGTTGTATGTAGACTTTTTTGCACAGGCCAAATCCGTTCTATCCAGGAGAAAAAGGACACAAAGTTTACTGGTCTAGAAGTCACCTGGCAACAACCACTGATCACGCTCCAGATTGCCTTGGGCTGTAGAACAAGTGAAGAACAGATGTTTTGAGGTCTCAATATTCTCACAGAAACTACATCTTGGATCTCCACCCCAATTTCTTTTTCTCAAGTTTTCTTTAGTCAAGATTGCATTCTGTAAGAGTAACCACAGAAAAATCTTTATTTTCAAAGGCACTTTGGTTTTCCAGATAAATTTTAAAGCTATGTTACTCTCCAACCCTTCCAACTTTTTATACACTGATTTCACTGTAAAATTCTTTTTACTTTCTAATCTCCACACAGGAATGTCTGGTTCTCCTTTCATTAACAACTTATTTAATTGATCTACTATATCTTCCCAAATTTTTTCCTCTTCTGGAACCATCCACCTTCTAAAGGAAAAATTCCAATTTTTTCTCTTGCACTCTGCTACAGACATACTCTGCTCATTGCAAATATTATAGATGATAGGAATCTGATTCCTCAACGAGACTTCTCCCAACCACACGTCATTCCAGAAATCTATATTTTCCCCATTACCCATCATATACTCTCTATTTCTAGTGTAAACCTCTTTACACTTGATTAAATCTTTCCAACAAGGCGAATCATTTATATTCATCTTTACTTGTGTGATTGTCTTATTTTTCAAATATTTTGCTCTCACTAACTCCTGCCAAATACCCTCTTTCTTATCTAGCCTCCACCACCATTAAGGGATCCTTTGTGTCATTGTGTGTGTGTGTGTGTGTGTGTGTGTGTGTGTATAGTGAGATTTGCTAGCGTGAACTTGAGTGCACGGAGCCTCCGTGAACTTCGACGGGTTTTTGAAATCCGAGAACTTTAGTGATCGATCCAAACCGTTGATCTTGTTCGTCATGTCAAAAGGTAGCCACCAACCAAGTTTCGTATTTTTTCGAATTTTTTTGCTATTTGTTTTCTAATTTTGAAAATCAGATCGTGGAGCGTCCAAAAAAGCTGATTTTCAAAATTAGAAAACAAATAGCAAAAAAAATTCAAAAAATACGAAACTTGGTTGGTGGCTACGTTTCGATATGACGAACAAGATCAACGGTTCGGATCGGTCATTAGACATCTTGATTTCAAAACCCGTCAAGTTCACGGAGGATCCGCACCGAAATCTCATCTCTCTCTCTCTCTCTCTCTCTCTCTATATATATATATATATATATATATATATATATATATATATATATATATATATATGTTGGGAATTATTTGCCAACGTTGTTGCTTGGGCATCCGTCCACAGATCATGTCCATCTAGCCTATTGTTGATGCCTGCGTGGCCGGCATCATCATGCTGTGATCGAAGCATGTCAGCCTAGGCATGCATCGAGGATATTTATCCTTCATTTGTGCACTACTTTCCATCTTGTATCGCAGCTCGATGATGAGGGGCTTGTAGATCTTCGTACTTGGAACCACTGTCGTTGGCCATGGTGGCAATGGCAGGTGGCTGTGATACCCAGCTGTGTCAGGGTCTCTCCCGGAGATGGTAGCCGTGGTTGGTTGTGATAGTAATCGTGGTTCGTTGGGGGTCTTGGGGTTGGAAGCCGTCGTCGGGCAGGTGCCGGCAGCATGCGGAGTGGCCGCACGGCATTAGTTTTGCCCTGCATGACAGCATGTGGACACTACAGGAAATGATCTCTGCGTCGTCGGCCGCAAAAAGCAATGTCGGCGGCCAGACTCCCGACGACAAGCTGTGTCAGGCTGTCAGCGGTCAAAAACGGTGCCGACGATAGAACCAGCATCAGGCCACCAGTGACGTCGGCCAAGAGGGCCGACGACACTGTCTGCCCTGCCGGGGGCACGATTTTGGATTTTTGAATTTTTTGTTCCCGCCAAAAGGGTTTTGTCCACGGTCGAACAAGCTGTATCGTCGGCTCTAACCCAAACGACAGTCTGTGGCCACCAGTGACGTCGGCCAAGTTTAAGCCGAGGACACTTCCTGCCCTGCCGAGAGCACGTTTTCGGATTTTTGAATTTCAGTTCCCGTTAAAAGTGTTTTGTCCGGCGAGAGAGAACAGGCGTTGGAGGGGAGGAGCTGTGTCGGCGGCAGTAGGGAGGCCGATGTCACAGGTTGGTTCTGTGTCGTCGGCCAAGCCAAGGCCGACGTCACAATCGACGAAACAGCCCCTCCCCCCTTCCCAAGCCACGGCCGGTCGATATGTTTCCGAGCCCACGACCCCTCCGTCCCAAACCTCGTAGGGTCTCTCTAGGTTCTAAAGGGTACGTAGCGCAACAAAGATCATACCGCGCTCCTCGTTCGGCCAGCGATAAGTCCGAGCTAGGTGCGTGTTCGTATACGGAACTCCGATGTTGTCGGGGATAAAATAACGGCCCATTGCCATGGCCCACTCCCTGACGGCCCAATCGAACAGCCTGCCAGGGCCCAGCTTCCTGGAAGGTTCTATAAGGCCCATGTGCATCGTGCCGAACAGCCTCCTGGTCGGTACGATTGCGTGGCGCCCAAGACTTCGTGTTTGAGTCCGACTCGAACAAGAGTTCTGCACGGCTACGTGAAGACCCAGACGTTGGTTTCCCAGATTGAAGCAGACGTCGTGATCCCCAAGACTAGGAGTATGCCTTATCTGCCTCGGGATATATTTGGCATGTCGAGTTCGTTACGATCTCGTAGTTAGCCCGGCTCGATATTCCCTCGGTAGGTCGGTTTGCTCTGCACTATATAAACAGGGCCCCTATGGCGTTTAGAGGGACCCTAGCCGAGATCTTTCGCATCTTAGCACTTGGTAGAATCATTGCATTGTCGCACTTGTACACCATAATCTCGCCGAGACTTGTTCGTCTCGTCGAGCATCCTCTTGTATTCATCTGTGATATATAAGAAAGGCTGGACGTAGGGCTATTATCTCTCCCGAGAGGCCCGAACCAGATAAAACCCCTGTCTCCTGCTTCGTTGTTGTTCGCTCTGCTCGGCGGTGTCTCTATCTCTTGAAGAACCTTAGTTGACTTGGGTCAATATCCCAACCGTCGACAGTTGGCGCCGTCCGTGGGGATACGCAGATCGAGCATGTCGAACGCCATCAGCGATACGGAGATTCTCCCTGAGGACTACGACTCAGAAGGGCAGGATGTCTCTTCCCCTGCCAGCTCGAATCGAACTTATCGACCTAGATCGATGTCTGTATCTGAGACAGAGCCTTCTGAATACGTTCCGGAAGTGGTCTCGGGTCGGACTCTCGTCATCGACGACGAGTACGGAACCGACGATCTTTACGCTGGTTTAGATCTATCGGATTCCAAGGCAATGTCGGTTGATTCCTCCTGTGGCGACACAGTGATGACACCGTCTAGCGCACCAACGTACGGCCACCGTGGCGTCAACATGGCCGGTGCAGAAACCTCAGGGGATCCTGCACGGGTCACAGCGGCCGAAGAGATCGAGCAGGTCAATTCCGCTCGGCACCAAGATAGAGCCGCACAATCTGCTCGCGAGCAAGATATTGTTCGCCGCACTTTCGACAAATCCATCAACCAAACCTTGGCACAGATCCGCGATCAACGCAAGCGTCAGCGACGCGATCCGCCACAAGACCTACGCCAAGACCCCGCAAGTTCACCGCCGGGCGAATCCCCGCGTGCCCAGACTCCAATCGGGCAAGACGCGGATGCCTCAGGGATCCCATGACGAATTGAGCAGAGCCGGGAACGACTCCAGGCCCTGGCGACCGTAATCAGATCCTCTCATCAGGACAATCTCGTCCTTGTGGGCGATGTTGTGGCTACTCACCTCGAGAAACTGGCCGAGTGCCTTAAATCTATAGGTGAAGCTTCATCCGGATAGCGCGGCGAGTCTGTCCGGGTGGATTCGGACAGCGAGCGATCCGATCAATCGCGTGACCGCCGTCACCGTCGGAGAATCACTGTCCACGAGCAAGCTGCCCGTGGTCGCCGCCGCTCGCCAAGTCCCCGTAGTCATCACAACCACAGGGGCAAGCGTGCGCACGACGATCACGGACGATCCCCTCGCGAGGAGCACGTTGTCGCAATCACGAGGAAGGAGCGTGGGGGTTTATCACGGAGAGAGTTCCTTCAGCGTAAACCTTCCGCCGGCTAGAGTTCTCGACCATCAGGGACCAACGTCTTTTCAAGACTAGGTTCTCGCTGGGAAGGTGGCGGGTCTTATGCCTTGGGGCTGCGGGGCCTTTTCTAACGAAGCTTCGCTCGTCCGGTGGCCCTCAAAGTTCAAGCCCGACACATGGAGAGGTACAATGGGACACGTAACCCGTGAGGAGTTCCTTTCCATCTCACGCAGCCATCATGGCGGCCGGGTGACGAGCTTGTCATGGCTAATTACCTCCCGATCCGTCCTTGAGGGCGCCGCCGACGTGGTCGTTCAATCGCAAGAGGGTTCCATCAGCTCTTGGAACCAGCTTTGTGACGCCTCGATTGCAATTTCGGAGTCATTACTGCGCTCGGGTAAGGAGGATGATCTCGCACCAGATGATCCAGATGAACGGGAGACCCTCCGCAACTTCGTGAAGCGTTTCATCAAGATTCGCAACACGATCCCGAACATCTCGGACGAATCTGTTGTCCGCGCCTTTAAAAACGGAGTCCGCGACGAGCGGCTCACCCAGATCTCGAGATCAATGAGACCGGACAGCCAACAACATGTTCATATACGGCCGATCGCTATGCCCATGCGCGTAACGCTGCTCAAGATAAAAAGGCGTTCGACAAGGGCGAGCTGTCTGCCCAGCCTGGTGTAGAAAAAAAGAAGAAGAGCAGCAACAATCCTGATGACAAGAAGTCCCAGAAAAAGAAGAAGGGTGATGCGAACAACACCGTCGCTGGTATAGATCGCACACCTCCTCCCAAGGATGGGCAGAAAAAGCTCAACAATTACTATAAGGGCAAGAAGCCCGCCCAGGGAGGCAACCAAGGCAAGAAAGGTCCGAGTGACCAATATTGCAAGTTCCACCAGAACTACGGGCATGATACACGCCATTGCAGAACTTGGGCTGCAAAACTTGAGAATTTCTACAACAGCAAGGGCCCAATACCCACCCTGCCCGAAAAAGGTGATGCCGGCAAGGCCAAGCGTCAAACCGACGATGGTGATCAGGACGACGATGATGAATATCAAGAGCCCATAAACCATATCGCCGTCATCTTTGGCGGCTCCTCGGCTTACCCCTCTCGGTGCAGCCTCAAAGAAGCTGCTCGGGAGGTCCGCAACGTTGAGAAGGGCAAGCCTCAGTCCGAATCGATGAAGTGGACCGAGGTCCCCATCTCCTTCTCTTAGGAGGATTGCCCCACTGGAATGACCAAGCCTCTGCGGCTCCCACTAGTGGTCGCCCCGACCATCAGCAACGCCAGAGTTGGCCGTGTTTTCATCGACGGCGGGAGCGCTTTGGACTTGCTTTCAGCAAAAGTGTTGGACGAGATGCGGATTCCTCGCTCCAAACTTAAAGAGGTCGCGATACCTTTCTACGGCATTGTTCCGGGTGAAGCTGTTCGGCCGTTGGGGCGGATTGTTCTGCCTGTTACCTTCGGCAATCCAAGCTACTTCCGGACAGAGTTGATCACGTTTGACGTGGTCGACTTCCCATCCGCCTACAACGCGATATTGGGCCGGCCATCTCTTGGCAAGTTCATGGCCGTGTCCCACCACGTATACCATTGCGTGAAGATACCGGGTCCTAACGGTGTGATTACGGTCAAGGGTAACTACAAAGCTGCTCTGGATTACGACGAGCAGTCCCTTGCCCTGGTCGACCAGCTTCCGCCGCGAGGTCCCGAAGTTCCGTAGACCAAGGAGGTTCCGCTGTCTCTGGATGACTCCTCCAAGACAGTTCATCTGGGGGCCAATCTGGACCCCAAATAGGAAAGCGAGCTCATTGCCTTCCTCCGAGCTAATGCAGACGTGTTTGCCTGGGAACCGTCTGACATGCCCGTAGTCCCAAGGGAGGTTATCGAGCATAAACTAGCAGTCCGGCCGGATAAGAAGCCTGTTCGCCAGAAGCTTCGACGCTTTTCGGACTTCAAGCAGGGGATCATCAAGGATCAGCTTGGCAAGTCGCCGTTGGGATTCATCCGTGAGGTTGATCACACCGAGTGGCCGCCAACCCCGCCATTGTAAAGAAGAAAGGCGGCAAGTGGAGAATGTGTGTCGATTACACGATCTGAACGCCGCTTGTCCTAAGGACAATTTCCCGCGCGACGATAGACCAAATTGGTCGACGCGATCATGGATGCCCAAATTTTTAGTTTTTTGGAAGCTTACACAGGTTATCACCAAATAAGCATCTCCCGAAGATGAAGAGAAGATCGCCTTCATCACCCCCTTAGGCACTTTTTGCTATACGACCATGTCTTTCGGTCACAAGAACGTCGGTGTTGATGCCCAAATAGCTTAATGGAGAAGACTTTCCTGATCAAATATGAAGAAACTCGAGGTCTATGTCGATGACATAGTTGTAAAGAGCAAGTATGATCCAGATAATGTAAAAGACCTGGCCGAGACGTTTCGTAACCTCGCCAGGCACAGAATAAAATTAAATCCAGAGAAGTGTACCTTTGGTGTTCGGTCTGGAATGTTGCTCGGTTATGTAATCGGTTCGCAAGGAATCTCTGCCAACCTCGAAGAAATCGAGGCCATTGAAAACATGCAGGCTCCGAGTACCGTTAAGGAAGTTCAGAGCCTCATCGGACGGATGGCTGCTTTGAGCAGATTTATTTCCGTCGTATGAACGCGGCTGCCCTTCTTAAGGCCTCGCAAGCACAATGGTTTCGAGTGGACAGAGGAGGCTGATCGATCTTTCTAAGATCTGAAGCAATACCTGTCCAACCCACCTGTCTTGACTACCCCGCGCCAAGGCGAGCAACTTTTGATGTAACTTGGCTGCATGTCGCAAGCGGTGAGCGCGGTCTTGACGGTGGAAAGGGAAGGCATCCAGCGACCAATCTATTAAGTGAGCGAGGTACTTCACGTATCAAAGGAGCGTTACCCTGAGGTCCAGAAGCTGCTCTACGCCTTGCGCATGTCCTCTAGGAAGCTTCGGTATTACTTCTAGGCGCATCAAATATTGGTCCCAACAAAGTTCCCTCTTGGAGAAATGCTAAGGAACAAGGAAGGTGGCGGACGTATAGCTAAATGGGCAATGGAACTGGCAGAATTCGACATTCTGTTTGCTGCCCGAATGCTATTAAGTCCCAGGTCTTAGCTGACTTTGTCGCTGAGTGGGTCTGCCCGCCCAAATCCCAGAAAGCTCCCAAGCAACCTGATGAACCCCCCTGGACCATGTTTTTTGATGGCTCGCGCACTGGAAACTCGGGGGCGGGTTTTATTCTCATCTCCCCTCAAGGAGAGCAACTCCAGTATTCTATCCAACTACACTTTGCAGCGACTAACAACACCGCGGAGTACGAGGCCCTCCTCAAGGGACTAAGAGCGCAAGTCGCCGGCGTCCAACGGCTAACTGTGGAAGGAGATTCACACCGGTCATCAACCGTAAACAAGGAGTATCGCTTTGCGATGACTCAATGGCGCGACACCGGTTGAAGTGAGGAAGTTGGAGCGCACTTTCGATTTTTCGAGGTGCTCTTCGTGCCTGGAAGGACAACTTCTTGGCCGACCACCGCCCAAGTTTGACCTCACGCGAACTCGCTTCCGCAGGGTGCTCGCCGAGCACCTATACAAGCCCTCAATCACGCCTTCAGACGAGGCAACAGAGATGTGGTGGTGCTGTCTCCGCATCGAAGCAGGCATGGAGTGGACAACGCCATTTGTCCGGTACCTTGCGATGGGACCTCGCTCGAGACGGCCGAAGCGCCCCGCTTATAAGGCGTGCTAGTCCATACAAACTTGTGGACGGCATCCTTTACCGTCAAGGTGCTCTAGGAGTCCTCTCCAAGTGCATCTCTCAACAGGAGGGTGTGTTCCTTCTTAGGAACATACACGAGGGTGTCTGCGGCAACCACGCCTCCTTCAGAACTCTGGTCGGTAAAGCGTTTCGTATGGGCTATTATTGGCCTACAGCGTTACAAGATGCCCGGGACATAGTGACTAAGTGCAAGGCTTACCAATTTCACGTCCGGAAAGCACATAAGCCCGCCCAAGAGCTCCAAACGATCCCCCAACTTGGTCTTTCTCCACATGGGGTCTGGATCTGCTCGGCCCGTTCCTCAAGGGGTACAAGGGCTACACACACTTGCTCGTTGCCATCGACACTTTTACAAAGTGGATTGAGGCAGAGCCTGTGTCATCTCTTCGTGCCAAAACGGCTGTGCGCTTTTTCAAAAGCAACGTGGTCACGCGCTTTGGGATTCCCCACAAGTCGATCATCGTAACTGCACCCGCCGTGGCGAGCTATTCTAGGAATACTGCGAACAGCTGGGCACCAAGGTCTGTTTCGCCTCTGTGGCACATCCACAGAGCAATGGAGCAGTCGAGCGAGCTAACGGACAAATCGTCTAGGGTATCAAGCGGCGCGTGTTCGCGGCACTCCGCGAGCACAACAAGGCTTGGGTTGACGAAGTTCCTTCCGTCCTCCGGCGCTTCAGATTACGGCCACCGCAACCGGGAAACTCCTTTCCAATTGGTCTACGCTGCAGAAGCCATCCTGCCCGCCGAAATAATACTCGGCTCGCCTCGCACGAGCTCGGTCAACTTGGTTGATGACGAGCAAGAGCGCTTACTCGATCTCGATCTCCTCGAAGGCACACGCGAACGGGTACAAGTCAGAATGGCGCGCTACCAGCAAGCTCTTCGCCGGCACGCTGCCAAGACAGTTCGACCAAGGGCTTTGAAGGCGTGCGACCTCGTTCTGCGCCGTGTCCAGAACCTGTCCAACACCAACATGCTAACTCCCCGTTGGGAGGGCCCATACACGGTCGTTTCATTTGCTCGCCCGGGGGATGTTCGCCTGGCAATGGAGGACGGAAGAGAGCTGACCAGCACTTGGAACATCGACCAGCTTCGTAAGTTCTTTGTGTAGGTCTTTTATGTGTTTGCTTAGCTCAACGCTTTTTGTCAAATCTCGCGCCTTTGTTCGTACAAGTCTCTCGGGCTGCCATGTAAAGTTCAATCCAATAAACAGTGAATTTTCGCGGTCCCCTGTGGCCCTTTTTCACTTCTTGTCTTCTCAGACTATCCCCTCTCTAGTAACACTTAATGGCTGCCCGGTCTTGCGAACCTTTGGCTCTACTTTCTTCAAGGTTTCCCTGCCCGTGTCTAGTTTCAACAAGTTCCTAAACTCAGGGTTGCGTAACACGGCTTTTTGCCTCGCGGCTAAGTCTGCTCTCGTTAGCCCTCCGCGGCAGAGGCACTTACCGTTCACGGCACAGCCACTTGGCAAAGCCTGCTCTTGTAAGCCCCCGCGACAGAGGCATTTTCCTTGTTCGGTTAACCTATGGATCGCCTAACTTACGTCGACGAGTAGTTTTTGGAATAAGTCGATCAGGATGCGGGTGTCGCTCTATCTCCCTACGTACGTGCTTGATTTCGCAAACTTAGGACTTCAAGCATCGTCCGTACCGGGGGGCTAGGGTGTCGCTCTTTCTCTTGTGCACCTGTTCGAGTTCGCAAACTCAGGTTTTCGAGCAGCTGCACAACGGGGGCTGGGACTTAGGCTAAAGCGTTCTACCGGTTTTCCTTAAAACTTTCTTGCGCTGTTGTGCCTTTCTCTTGGTTTTCTGTTCGTTCTTGTCTTTTTGCTGCTCTTTTTTGTAGGGAAAAAGTTAAGTCTTATCATACAAAAGGTAAGTCTTTATTGCGCGTTAACAAAAGTTTCAGGTACAAGGCACTTTTGGGTTACAGCCGCGGTGCTACTTAGGAGCAAGCTGCTCCTTTAGCTCCTCAACCTCTAACTTGAGGCGCACGACTTCACCTTGAGCCTTGATTCCTTCTCGGCTTCACTCGAGACGCTCGATTTCTCCTTGCTTCTTGGCTTCAGTGGCCTCTGCTGAATGGCTTCCGACCTCTTCGGTCTTGGCTCGCTCATGGCTTGGCTTGCGCTTGGCCTCCCTCGAGGGCTTCGACCTCCTGGCCGAGCGCTGCAAGTCCTCGGTCGACTTACCTCCGACCGAGGCGCCGACCACCTTGAGCTGCCTCGCCACCTCCTTGGCCTGCTTCTTCCATGGCGCCCCTTGCATCCCGCCAAATTCCTCACCTCTCTTTGGGGAGCCGCGAGATGATTGCCTCTCCTCAGCTAGTTGGGCCCTGAGCTTCTTCACTTTCGCCTTTAGCTTGCTCCGGCTCTTGGCTGGTGCAGAGGGCTCTCCTTCAAGCCCCCTCGTCTGGACATGCTCCTGGAAAGCCGCTATAACAGCGCTGCAATCCACGGTAACGCCTTCCACGAGGTCCTCCATGGTGCCCTCCACGAACTGAAAGAGAGAAGACCAAGTCAAGCCTTGGGCAGCTATAGCCCGAGCAGACAAAGTTACGGTTTAAGGGATTACCTCTCCAAGCCGCCGCTCCAGACTCCGCGCAGCGATCTTCAGTGCCGCAGGCACAAAGCCTCGCTCTGTCGGGACGAGACTTGCGCGCCATTTCTCCGCTTTTTCTCCTCCAGACGGGCGCGCGCCCGCTTTGGGGCGCTTGCGGGGGCGAAGGGTGTCATCCCGTGCTCCTGCCCTTCTTCCCGCTTCTCCGCCTGCTCGCCGAAAGCAGACCGGCGCTCTTCAACCGAGACGCCGGCGGAATGGTGGACGGCGTGATTCGATGCCCCTGCCTGCGGTCTCCTTCTTCCTCCTCGGTGATAGGGATTTTTCCCTGCTCGCCAGGAGATGCTGTCACCGCAGGGAAGATCTCCCCCTGCGATGAAGTGTCGGGCAGACCGCTTGTTCGGCCCCGCTTTGACAGCCGATGAGCTAAGACCTTGGCTCCGCTCTTCGTGGCGCCGAGCCCGCTTGAGCCTCTAGCTCGCTGATCGCGCTTCTTCGTAGCGCCGACTTCGTCATTGGGAAGGTAGGGACCAAAGCCCACGCCGCCAAATTTGTCTTTGAGGGCGAGCAATTCACTTCTTCGCGTGGCACCGCAGCGTGTGCTCGGGCAAGAAGGACCACTCGACCGCCACGAACACGTAGTCCGGCCGACCTCCTCCCGGGCAGCTTGACGAAAAGAGGAAAGTTAGTTCAGACGCGGTTTGGTACAAAGGTAAAAGGATGCTTTTTGATTACGACTCACCGCAGGAATGAGACCTTCTTCTTCAGAATCGCCTTCTTCGCTCCTCGGTGGAGCTTGCGCTTGCTCGGGGCTCCTCGGCTTCCTCGCCTTGGCCTCCGTGAGCTCAGGAGACAAGCTCAGCTCCTTGGTGAGCTGAGCACTCTTCTGGCGCAACGCAAGAAGTTTTTCCTTGCGCGCTACCTCTTCCTCGAGCCTCCTCTGCTTGGCGACCTGTTGCAGCCGTCCCATGTGGCCCGGGTGAGCCTGCGCATAGCGCTTAAGCCAAAGGGTCATGACCCTTACCTTTTCGTCGCTTTGCTCGATGAGGAGGGTGGGACTTGGTCTCCTCCCGCTATTGCTTGCACAAGGCCGCTATTCGCTTTGGCGCGCTTGCCGCCGCGGGTGGCTTCTTTGAGGGTTGGCGGTCGCCATGGCGCAGCGAGCTCTGCGTTGGCGCGGCGGCCACCTTGGGCTTCTCGACCACCTTGGCCTTGCCCTTCCTCGTTCCCTCAGAGTCGGAGAGCTCCTCCATGATCCCAACAAGGATCAGCTGGTCCTCCTGTTTGATCGGGACGCGAATGTTAGCATGTTCAACAGTACAAGTCTAGCAACACAGACTGGGTTTAAGTGACTTACCTCGTCTGTGCGGACGAATACATTGTGTGGGCAGGTGAAGGCCACCTCGCCGGTGACTTCGCCGTCCTTCTTCGCTGCCTTCAGCATGGAGTCGACCTGTTCGGTCACCCATGCATCGGTTGGCTTCACTGCCCGAAAGGTAGGGAGTCGCTAGTTCCTCGCTCGGATGAATCATCAAATGAAGGTTGAGTCTTAAAGGCACTTACCCGTGCTCTCCCTGATGATGTCTTCCCATCCTTCTATCTTATAGAAGGGATAGGATCTTCTCCGCAGCGGACAGATCCTGTTCGCTGTGTAGTCGCGGATGATCTCCCTGCCCGTGAGCCCAAGGCCCACGAGGGAGGCGGTCTTCCTTGTCAAGTACTAGTCCTCGGTGGACATCTCCGGCCGAGGCATGGGGGTTCCCTTCGCCGGTGCCTTCCCGGTGAAGATGAGCTTGCTGTCGCCGCTCCGCTTGGTGTAGAACCACCTCATCCACCACGCGCCCATCGAGTCGAGCAGCGGTGGACGAGGGTACGGCACGTCGTCGGCGGTGGCCCGGAGCTTGAGGTAGTAGCACCCAAGCGCCGAAGCGGCGGAGCTGCTCCTCGTTACTATGTAGTAATGGAGGAATAGCCCCACCGGCTGGTCGATTCCCAGATAGCCCTCGCACAAGTGTGCAAAGACGACCATCTGGAGGATGGAGTTCGGATTGAGGTTCGTCACCTCCAATCCGCTGATGTTAAAGAAGGCCTCCACGAAGTCGCTCTCGGGAGACCTCAACCCGAATAGTGCGAACTGTTCGAAGTTGACGAACTCGCCCTCGAGCGGCTCCGGAGTTTCCTCCTCCCCTGGCAGCCTCCAGCTACCGGCGTCGATGTGGCCCTCTTCCTCCCAAACCTTCAAGTCCTCCTTGGTCATGCTGGTGCCTGAGAATTTGGCCATAGCAGTTCTCAGGTTTGGACGAGCAGGGTTTGGTGTGGAGTTTGGTTGCTTGATGCTGAGCGCGGTTGGAACTAGGGCTTGGGAAGGAAAGGCGTGAGAGCAGAAGTGGCTAGCCGAGGGCGGCTTGGGAGCTTTTATAGGCCCAAATGAGCAGTCTTGCAACGGATTTTTGCCGCAAAACGGCTAGTTTTTACCGCAACGGCTAAGTAAAAACGGTCAACTGTTTTCACTGCGCAGCGTAAGTTATCGTTGAGATCCGCCAACGGCTATTTTTTCTAGTGTCTGCACTGAAGGCTGGGTTCTCTGCTCGGGCAGATGTGTTGTACTGTTCGATGCAACAGAGTTGCTCGGCACTGATCGGGTTTGTTCGATCCCGGACAAGTCCTGTTCGGTGGGACCATAACCTATTCGGTCATTTGTTGTTCGTCCTTGTAGCAGCATAATTTCCCTCTTCTTGACTTTGAGTCTCAAGAGGAAGACCCCACTCTAGTGAGTCCTTCAACTTGAGTCTCGGGGGCTAGCTGTCGGGGATAAAATCACGGCACATTACCATGGCCCACTCCCTGACGGCCCAATCGAACAGCCTGCCAGGGCTCAGCTCCCTGGAAGGTTCTATAAGGCCCATGTGCATCGTGCCGAACAGCCTCCTGGTCGGTACGATTGTGTGGCGCCCAAGACTTCGTGTTTGAGTCCGACTCGAACAAGAGTTCTGCACGGCTACGTGAAGACCCGGACGTTGGTTTCCCGGATTGAAGTAGACGTCGTGATCCCCAAGACTAGGAGTATGCCTTATCTGCCTCGGGATATATTTGGCATGTCGAGTTCGTTACGATCTCGTAGTTAGCCCGGCCCGATATTCCCTCGGTAGGTCGGTTTGCTCTGCACTATATAAACAGGGCCCCTATGGCGTTTAGAGGGACCCTAGCCGAGATCTTTCGCATCTTAGCACTTGGTAGAATCATTGCATTGTCGCACTTGTACACCATAATCTCGCCGAGACTTGTTCGTCTCGTCGAGCATCCTCTTGTATTCATCTGTGATATATAAGAAAGGCTGGACGTAGGGCTATTATCTCCCGAGAGGTCCGAACCAAATAAAACCCCGCCTCCTGCTGTTGTTGTTCGTTCTGTTCGGCGTGTCTCCTATCTCTCTCTTGAAGAACCTTAGTTGACTTGGGTCAATATCCCAACCGTCGACAGATGTGTTTGGTAGAAGTGTGTGAATTGCAAGCCGATCGAACGATACGACGTGCACATTTCAAAGGAACCCACGCAGATCATCGAATGATGGGCGGGGAGGAGCGTGTAGTGAGATGATAGCTTTTAATAATTCGAAATATGACCAAACTTTTTGTTTTAAAACTTATACGGAGGGGTAATTATCGGCGAGAGAGAACCGGCGTTGGGGGGGAGGAGCTGTGTCGGCGGCAGTAGGGAGGCCGACGTCACAGGTGGGTTCGGTGTCATCGGCCAAGCCAAGGCCGACGTCACAGTTTGGGTCTATGACGTCGGCCTTGGCTTGGCCGATGACACAGCCCCTCCCCCTTCCCGAGCTACGGCCGGTCGATATGTTTCCGAGCCCACGACCCCTCTGCCCCAATCCTCGTAGGGTCTCTCTAGGGTTCTAAAGGGTACGTAATGCAACAAATTAAGATCATACCGCGCTCCTCGTTCGGCCGGCGATAAGTTCGAGCTAGGTGTGTGTTCGTATACGGAACTCCGACGTGTTTGGTAGAAGTGTGTGAATTGCAAGCCGATCGAACGATACGACGTGCACATTTCAAAGGAACCCACGCAGATCATCGAATGACGGGCGGGGAGGAGCGTGTAGTGCGATGATAGCTTTTAATAATTTGAAATACGACCAAACTTCTTATTTGAAAACTTGTACGGAGGGGTAATTATCCGGCGAGAGAGAACCGGCATTGGGGGGAAGGACCTGTGTCGGCGGCCGCATTGAGGCCGATGTCACGGGGAGAGTTTGATCGATTAGTAGCTAGGGCTTGATCGATCGGTCAGGCTAGCTGTGACGTCGGGGTTCATGCGGCCGACGACAAATATTGCAGCTATGACGTCGGGCTAGCTTCGGCCGACGTCAAACTAGTGTGGGGAGAGCTTCATCTGTAGGTGAGGCTAGCTGTGATCGAGGAAGAGTCAAGCTAGCTGTGACGTCGGGGTGTTTGTGGCCGACGACTGTTGGCGATTCTTATGCCTTTTGGAATTAATCCGCAAGGAACAATTATATTTGCCTTTGGGACAATTGTATTTGCCTTTCGGAACAGTTATATTTATCTCGTGGAATAATTTTATTTGCATGTGGGAACAATTATATTTGCCTACGGAAACAATTGTATTTACCTTTGGGAACAATTATATTTGCCTCGTGGAACAATTATATTTGCTATATTTGTCTTTGGGAACAATTATATTTGCCTAGTAAAACAATTGTATTTGCCTTTGGAACAATTATATTTGCTCTTGGGAACAATTATATTTGTCTCGTGGAACAATTATATTTTTTGTGGGAACAATTATATTTGCCTTTTGAACAACTATATTTGCCTCGTGGAACAATTGTATTTGCCTTTGGAACAATTATATTTGCCTTTGGGAACAATTATATTTGTCTCGTGGAACAACTATATTTGTCTCGCGAACAATTATATTTGCCTCGTGGAACAATTAAAATAAAAATTAAAGTATTTAAAATGGTTTGTTTAGAATTTTGATGAAATTCAAAATTTATTTTGCAAATTTTGAGTACTATATTAATTTTATATAAAAAGACAAGTTTAAAATCAATCTGAAAATGAATCAGCCAACAACTAGTCGTTGTTGCTACTTCCTCTTTTGCATGTCGCTATTGGTGGGACGAAGTCCAACAACTAGTCGTTGGTTTAGGAAAAACTGCTGCAGCGGCCGTCTGCGAACCACGTCTCCGCGTGCGAGGCTCTCTTGGGCCGGTTGAGCGGGCTGGACGGAGCGTCCGATCGTGCGGACGCACGATGAGAAGCATTATCGCAAAGAGAATAGAGTTTACACTCTTTTCTTCCTTGGTATTTCTTTTTTGTCTGTCCGCCAGTCCTCCAGCATCGTCCGATCACGATCGAGCGGCTCCGCCGTCGCTTGAAACCCTAGCAGGTCGCGCCCTCTCGCGCGCGCCCTCCTCCCTTCTCTCCTTCACCGCCGCCCTCCCTCTCCTCCTCCCCTCCACCATCTCCTTGCCCGGCCCAGGCTCGCCGCCGACCCCCCGCCCAGACTCGCCGCGGCCGGCTCTATCCCCTCCACACGCTTCACATGCGCTCGCTCGCTCCAGCTGCCCTCGCCACCCGCCGCTCCTCGGAAACCCTAGCCTTTCGCCCTTGCCCCCGCGCCTCCTCCCTCTTTGCCTCACCTCCCCCTTGCGCTGCCTCCTCCACAATCCTCCCCGCGCCGGCCCCTCCCCGCGCCGCGCCCTCCCTCCTCTCCTCCCCTCCACCATCTCCACGCCCGGTTCGCACCCTGTCGACTCCCCCGCCGCCCTGGCAGGGCACTCTCCCTATCCTCCTCCCCTCCCTAGATGGCTTGCGACGGCGCCTCCCCATGTCCTCCCCGCGGCGGCCGGCGTTGTGCCTCCCTACCTCTACATCACGGTGGCGCGGATCTGAATGCGGTGACTCCGGCGGACTTGATATATGTTTCAGCAACATCCTTTATGGAATCTATCCTCCATTTTTTTATTGTTTTCATTGTATATTCTCTTGGGGGGCACAACTATTAGTGTCTTCCTTCGTAAGGTAAGGTGCTCATTGACATTGTTTATCCATAACCTTCATGTAATTATGTTAGTTTGTTCGTATTCTTTTGTCTTCAAGTAACTACACCATAAGTCGTTTATGCTTGCGTTTGCAGATATATGCAGTGTCAATTACAGTCCGTATTGTGGTAAGTGCTTGTTCCTGATATGTTTTACTATTTGCTATATAATTTGTATGCTTGTTAACAATTCTGACCAATAACTCATTTTAACTCTAATCGTTCGGTTGTAACAGCTTGGTTTTATGCTTCTTGCGCTTATTTGGAAGTTTGATTTCCCACCATTTATGGTCCTAATCATTGCGATCCTCAATGATGGTAAGTACATTTTTCACTAATTCATGATGAGTAAAACCTACTTTTGATTAATCCTCTGTCTTACTCATATTCACATATATCTCAATTCTCAAGTCTAACCGGCACATCAGGTTGCCTAACAACTAACACCTTTTGACATGAACAGGTACGATAATGACTATCTCAAATGACAGAGTAAAATCATCTCAACAACCTGATGGCTGGAACCTATCAGAGATTTTGGCAACTGGGATAATCCTTGGTAGTTATGTAGCCATGGTGACAGTCATATTCTTCTGGGCGGCATACAAGACTGATTTCTTTCCGGTATGTGTCAGTGGTCTACTAAGCATTCCTAAAGTTTTTGAGTGATTAGTAACGCATAGATCAAATACGTGTGGTGACAAGTTCTCATCCTTGGCATGGTTTGCTCCTTTTCAGCGCATATTTCATGTCGAAAGCCTTGAGAAAACTGCACAGGATGATTTTGGAAAGCTTGCCTCTGCTGTCTACCTGCAAGTCAGTACAATCAGCCAAGCACTCATCTTTGTAACAAGGTCCCGCAGATGGTCATTTGGCGATCGTCTATCTGGTCGTTGCTTTTGTGATTGCTCAGCTTGTAAGTGATCTCATACTCTCTTCCATCCAATCCATGCCCAACTCACATCGCTGTATATGCTGGTAATTTGCCGCATCTTGTGCTCTGTACACTACTTGTTGCTCATATTTTTCTTTGGCCATCTTGCTTACAGATTGCCACTGTAATCCACTACTAGGGAACAAGCTTTCTCAAGCGGTTCAAAAAAAAGGATCAAACTTCTACAAGCGGTTTAATGTCTCAAAACAGTCTCAAGCCAGAAAATGATCTCTAGAAGCGGTTGGGGGCACGATCCGCTTCTAAAGACCTAAAATCCTAAGCGGTTTGTGTCCCCAACCGCTGCTATACCTCTACAAGCGGTTGGGAACACGAACCGCTTAGGATGCTTGGCTTTACAAGCGGTTTAATAGTCCCAACCGCTTCTAGAGGCCCATTTTTCGAATAGATAAAAGGAAAGCTCCTCCCATTCTGTCAGATAATGCGCGTGGTTGGTTGGCTAGCTGGGTGAGGTGTGAGTCAAGAGGTCCTGGGTTCAAATCCCACCTCCCCCAATATTTATTTGCCTTTTTACACTCTATTATAAGCGATTCAGAGAACCGCTTGTGATGCTCCGCGAGGCATCAGTCGCGGTTGCTTACAAGCGGTTTTAAAACCGCTTGTAGAGGGCTTACGAACCGCTTGGGAAGCCTTTTTCCCTGGTAGTGATCGCTGTATATTGCAACTGGGAATTTGCGGCGATCAAGGGCATCGGATGGGGCTGGGCTGGTGTCATCTGGCTCTACAACATCGTCTGCTACCTGCCACTGGATGCCATCAAAATCCTAACTGGTTACATGCTGAGCGGGAGAGCGTGGAATCTTGTCCTTGAGAAGTAGGTAAGAACTGAAGGTACGAACCAAAATTACAAGGATTGAAAACACCAAACTAAAACAAAAAAAAAATGACAGAAAGACCTCCGGTGCCAACTTATCTACATCTCTTCTAACGTGTTCTATTGACATAAATGGTTTAGAATGAATATGCACCATCAAGGGTAAATAATGGTACTAGAATACTAAGCTCACCCCCTACTCCAGGAATATTGAAAGGGTTTCACACGAGCGTTAGCGCAGGGTGTTTTTTTTCCGTCATTGTTTGAGTTGTTTGATTTATTATATTTCCTCGTTTTATGTAAAATTCCTATAAATTATTGGGCGAAGGGAACGTAGCTTCATATCTAATTTCACTATACCATTACAAATTACTACGTATTAGCGTCTAACTGTGTGTCGGAATATACCATATATACCGTCGAGCAGTCGGTTGGCAAAAAGTATTACCGACTGACTTGGGGTGTCGGCTAAAGTCCCGTTGGTAAAAGTCTTTACCGATGGACTTGTTATTACCAACGGACTGTAAGTCGGCAATTTTCCATATTACCGACTGACAGTACGTTGCATTTTTAAATATTACCGACGTTTAGTTCGTCGGTAGTGTTGTGTTTGCCGACTTTCAATCCGTCGCGTTTAAACAAATTGCCGACTGACGATACGTTGGCATTTTTCAATATTACCGACGTTTAGTCCGTCGGTACTGTTAACTTTGCCGACGTTTAGTCCGTTGCCATGCTAGTTTTGCCGACACTCGGTGTGTTGCTATTCTTTGCCTATTTTTTTAAAAAATATTATTCTCCATACAGCAATTCTCATTATACATGACATGATGCAATAAATATAGCACATCCAAAAGATAGATAGCGCATCCAAAAGATAGATAGCGTACATTATTCAAAATATCATTTATCCAAAAGATATGCACATCCAACTAACATATATAGTCTTTGCACCATATCGTCTGTTCAAAATATAGCATATCATCCCACTAAGATAGAAACAGTCTGGCGTGCATATTTAAGAGCTAGTATAGATTATAAGACCATTTCAAGTGTTTTGGTCACCAAAAGAGAGAACTACACTTTCATTTGTACAAGCACACGCATACATAAAATACCATTTATCTTCCATCCAAGCGCGCTTTATCCATATGAGAGATAAGTATCCAGCCTCCATGCATGAATTGAAGTTCAGAATCACTCAACTATGGCCTTCCCTTTTTACCTAAAAAGAACATTTATTAGTGGCATGAAAAGGTAGATCATGGTAGTAATTACATATATTAGGAACTAATTAGGCACTAATTACATCTTAATTTTGTTTTCATATAATCCCTATTGAAGGAAAACAAAAGCATATAGAAATGATAGCTTAGTAAATTCGAAGATTCACCCAGATTTTGCAAAGTAAGTGGAGCAAGTTTCAATAGTGCAAACAGACCTTGAGCGGGACCTAGATGCTGAACGGCGACCCCTGGGAGATTTGCTGCATATCATATTCTTTCACCTACAGAGAAGAAGGTGCATATGCATGGTTAACCACATAAATCCATAAACTAATTCCACAAGCTGAGCCAGAAACCAGCAATAGTGCTTACCCTTATAACACCTCGGGCAAACGCATTCTTAAATTCAGAATCATTTAGTTTCTTTATCTGCAATGGTTGCCAACAGCCAGGAGATGTTTTAAAGCATCAGAAACACAATACTAGAACTAAACTAAAGCACTACAAACAATAGTAATAGATAACCATAAAATGTGAAATCAGATACTGCAGGATGGCATATGGATTACAATGAGAATTAGGCCTCATTATCTTCGCCTTGTCTAACTTATCTTCACCTTATAAGTTAAATAAGGCAAAGAGAATGAGGCTTTAGAAATTAAAGAGCCAAAATAGAAAATGTATAGAAATATGGACTTACAGCATATTTCATATCATCATAATTTGTGTAGTCCACAATCCCTATGGTTCCTGTACCAAAATAAACATAGGTTAAGACCGTATTATATTGGCTTTATTGCTTCTGGTATCTTTGGACATGTGTCATATTGCAAAAAAGAAATAAGAGTGGCAGCCTGGCCGATCAATAAAAAATAAGCAAGACATGTGTCATATTGCTAAAAGGAAATAAGAGTGGTAGTCTGGCTGATCAATAAAAATAAGCAAAAATATCCTTAGCAACTAGAGCATAAGCAATGATCAATGATGCTGAGAAATAAACCATAACACGAACTACAGAGGACTGACAATGCAAGTTCTATGGCTGCTATTGTAAGAGGAGCACAGGCAGCAAATAACCAGTTCAAACAATTGGAAGCAATCAAAATAGTACCTTTTATGATATATTTCAGGCATATAGAAAAACAACAGAAAAATGCATATGATAAATGCAACTGAGATTATTATAAGGTATATGTTGTATACAGCAGGGATTACTAACAAAAAAGTGAAACTTTGGTTCAAAATACAGCTTACCACTGCCTTCACGGTAAACTTCTGAGAAACAAACATCACCAGCCCTTCGCATATGGTCCTGAGCACAAATTATCAGGTATGTGTTACAGTGCTCCAAGGAATGAAATCCACTTTACATCAAAATAAAAACTAAAAAAAAAGAAGTGTTTGCAACAAACCTTCAAATCCTGCCAAGACGTAGAATTTGGCAGTCCTGTAACTAGAACTGTGGATATTGCATATCATTAAACTCCCAGGCAGGTAATCGAGTTCAAAATATCAATTTTCCAGCATTTTTAGAAGTCATACCACGATATTCTGAGTGCCTGGACCTGCACACATGGTAGGTATTAGACAGACAAATCAAAGGCAATGCATGTAAAGAAGCTATAAAAGATCTAAATGTCATTACCCTTAGACGTTTCTATCAAAGCTGTAGCCATCCCGACCAGCAACAGCATCTTCAGCATCACGAGGATCTTCAAACTACAAAGTTAACATAGCAACTTATATGAGCGGGTCACGACTCACGAGTGTTGCAGAGTATTTAGCAATGTAAGGGTTTTATTTTGAGGTCAAAACTAAACTGATGGGTTGTCTGCACAATGAGAATTTATCCCAATTTTCTGGGAATTCAAATTCTAGGGATACAAATGCAGCTCAACATGGAGTATATTACCTCAACGAAAGCATAACCAGGGGGCCTTGGAGGAATCTTCAAATCAATATCAACAATACGGCCATACTACATGAACATAAAAAGATCAATAGTATTAGGCCTTGAAACAATCATGATTGAAAAAAACAGTATATATTCAATCAAGATTATAGAAAGCAGTTGAATACCATCTAGGACAATAATGGAGACACCATGCTTTTCAAATCAGTAACCTTCACTATTTTTTCTCATGAACTAGGCAATTATTATTACAGGCTTAATGCGGGCGGGGAGGAGGGCAGTGGTGGCGGGGAGGGCTGCGGGCGCTGGCGGGGAAGGGAGGGGAGTGGAGTGGCGGTGCGGGGTGGGTTGGTGGCGGGCTAGGCCGGCCGGCAGCGGGAAGGGAGGGGCGGTGGCGGAGACAGCTGGCCGGGGCGTGGAGGGCTGCGGGGAGGGGAGCGGCGGCAAGAAGGAGGGCAGCGGCGGCATGGAGGGAAGGGGAGAGTGGCGGCGTTCGGGAGGGAAGGGCTAGCAGCGGGGAGGGAGGGGCGGCGGTGGGGACGGCTGGCCTGCGGCAAGGAGCGAGGGGAGTGGCGGCGGCGGGGAGGGAAGGGGCAGCGGCGGTGTGGAGGGCTGCGGGGAGGGGAGGGGAGAGTGGCGGCGCTGGGGTGGACTGGTGGTGGGATGGGCTAGCTGCGGGTAGGGAGGGGCGGCGGCGTGGACGGCTTGCTAGCGGCGGGGAGGGGAGTTGAGGGGCGGCGGCGCGTGGGGTACACACAGGCCAGGCAGGGGCGGCTGGGAATTAGGCTAGCTTGTAGATGAACAGTCCAGTATGGTGTACATCGTACAGATGAACAGTCCCGACGGACATAAAGATGGAAAATTTGATTTTGCCAACTTCAAGTCAGATGCTAAAAATAGCTATTACTACCGACTGACTATCCGAGGCTATCTCCAACAGGAACCCCTAAATTTGATCCCCTATAGCCTCATATACAGGTTCCCTTAAAAAAAATCTCTCCCTATATTTCTCCTATCTCCAACAGCGTTCCCTATATGGAGAATTGTATAGGGGAAGGAGAGAGAACCCCTATATATAAGGGAATGGAGAGAAAAACTCTATTTTAGGGAACGGAATAGGGAATACTGTTGAAACACATAGGGGAAGAATCCGTCCCCTATTTTAGGGTAGAGGGTGCTTTAGGGGAGCCTGTTGGAGACAGCCTAATACCGTTATTCCTGTCGTGCAATCCGTCGCTAATTCTTACCGACGCTTAGTTAGTCGCTACGTGTCCGTCGCTAATAACGTGCTGTGGTATAGTGTTTAGCTCTGCACTAGATTGGTAGATTGATGGATGCGATATTCTGCCGTACCCATTGAGTTGCATCTAATTGGCATTAAATCTGTCCTCTTTTTTATGGTTCAGCAGCAAAATGGCTTGATGCCATGTAATTTGTGTAATAAACTGTTGAGGATTGTAAAATAGTTAGCATAAGATTTGAGTGAAATTTCAGCAGCTTGCATGCTTATTTCTAGGCACAAGCATTTGAATGTTGCAATGTTTGGCTCATTTGATTATTTTTTTAATGGTTTGACTTTTCTATGTTATTTAGCAACGCCCCCCGACCCACGCTAGGGTTTCGAGGGTAGGAGACATAGGGGCCGATGGCTAAGCCGAGGAGGAGGAGAACTCACCTAGGAGGATGGAGCCGTCCAGGAGGAGGGAGCCGCCGTCGACAGGTCGTCGATTCGCCGTCGCTGCGCCAGATCTAGCGGCCGCTGCCGTACCGGCCGCTGGGTCGCCGAGCCGCCGACTGGTGCGGGATTCGGCTGGAGATGGGAGGGAGAGGGAGAGAAAAAGACGTGAGGGAGTAGGAGATCGAGAGAGGGACGAAGAGACCGAGGGCAGGGGGTGCAGGGAGAAGGCATGGCAGAAGGAGGAGGATGCGGCTAGGGTTTCAGGAGACACGGGGCAGGGGCGAGGCCGCGAGCGCGTGTTAGGAGCATCGGATTTTGAATGGATGGTCTGGATTGATGGAGGATGGACGAAGAAGAAATACCAAGGAAAAAAAGAGTGGAAACTCTATTCTCTTTATTATTCGGTAAATAAATCTGGAATTCACAAGGTAAGCATTTTCAAAATTTGTTTGGATTATCAGTTTTGGGTTTTAGAAGTCATTAGGCAAGGCTGTGAAAATTAAGAAATTAGCGGAGGTGCGTAACACTCCTGGTTAGGACCGAGGGAGGCGTGGTTGTCTTAGTCAAGCTCGGGGATGGCCCCAGCGGGCTAGACGTCTCTCTTAGTACGGCCAGGGATGGCATTTCGGGCTCGTTCTACGCGCGGCAGGCCGGTACGGATCTGGTCCAAGGCCCGTCTCGGGGTGGGCCGATTATGAATCACCAACACAACTGCGTGTGGTTCCTTCGTCCCCGTTGAATCACCTACGTGTGCTGCGTTGGTTTTTGAGTCGTTGTTTCAACCACCTGCATGAGGTGTGTCGGTCATTTTGTGCCCTGTTCAGCCACATGCGTGTGGCCCTGTCATTTTTAGTCTTCCACCTACGCGTGGCCCCAATTCCTAGACTTGAACCCTTTGCCACCCGCCTGCGTGCGACGTTGTGGGGGTCCTTCTTGTTGTTGTAATTCCCGCCCTCCAGTGTCTCCATCGCTCCCCATCCAATGAAGATCATCAGCTGGAATGTTTGCGGTCTCAACTCAACTGCTAAGCGTGACATCGTGGCCAACTTAGTTCGCTCCCACAATCCGTCCATCCTCACAATCCAAGAATCCAAGCTCTCCGAGCCCGCCCCGGAGACGCTGCGAAAATCACCAAATCCTGTTTAAGCTAGCACCTCATCCTCCCAGCCTCTGGCACTAGAGGGAGTATCCTCCTCTTTTGGGACCCTACAAGTATTCAGCCTTTGAACCCGCTAATCCTCCAACACTCCATCTCGGCGCAAGTTTCCACCTCGACCGGCACAATGTGTCGTCACCAACGTTTACGGCCCGGCTGGCAATCGAGACAAAGAGTCTTTTCTCACTGAACTCGTTGCCATCGACACTCACATTCCGAGCCCTTGGCTCGTCCTCGGGGACTTCAACCTAATCTATAAGGCTTCGGACAAAAACAACCTCAACCTCAACAAAAGGCTCATGTCTAGCTTCCGTGTGACGCTAGACTCCTCCCTCCTCAAAGAAATTCATCCCTCGGGTCGCCGATTCACGTGTAGCAATGAACAGGCTTCTCCTATATTGGTCAGGCTAGACCGGGCATTCTCCAACTCAGCTTGGGAGCTTCTTTTCTCCGATTGTTCCTTGATCCCACTGTCATCCTCGGCCTCCGACCACAGCCCCCTTCTCCTCACGGCTGAGAACCTCGCAAGACTGCCTCAGTGCTTCCGCTTCGAATTCTTCTAGATTAAGATGCCAGGGTTCCTCGAAGTGGCCTAGCAAGCATAGTGTGGGCTTCCCACAACTTGCCAACCTACCCCCTCGTTCGCTTCGGGGCAAAGCTGTTCCGAACTGCCAAATCCCTCAAATCATGGAGCCGGACCCGAATTGGCAACACAAGGCTACAACTCGATGTTTGCTCGGAGGTTATTTGCCTTCATGATGGTGCCATGGAGGTGCGCCCCCTCTCCTCGGCTGAGCTTGACCTTCGGAAATCCCTCAAGCTTAAGGTGGTGGGGCTTAGCATGGTTGAGAAAATCAAGTGGAAGCTCTCGTCTGAACTGGCTGTGCCTCGGTGACGCGAACACCAGGTACTTCCATCTCCAGGCTAACGGCCGTTGGAGGAAGAATTTCACTCATTCCCTTGAATCTGCTGCCAGCACCCATAATAATAGGAGGACAAGGCCTGTGTACTCCACCATCACTTCAACTCAATTTTTGGGGAGGGAGCCCCATCTCCCCATCCGGTCGCCTCCCTCAATTGGGAATTTCTTGGTCTTCCTACCCGGGATCTCTCCGCCCTTGAATCCCCATTATCCTTTAAGGAGCTTCACCAGGTTGCTCTTAGCCTGCCAAACGAAAAGGCCCCGGGTCTCAATGGCTTCACTTGGGACTTCTACAAATCCTGTTGGGGGTCGTTGCACCTAACCTTTTCAAGGCTCTCCAAAGCATCTTCAATCTGAATGGACATGGCCTCGAGAGCTTAAATAATGCCCACATCGTCCTGTTGCCCAAGAAGGACTACCCCTAGGCTACCGCTGATTTCCGCCCCATTAGCCTCATCCACAGTCTGGGCAAAATTTTCACCAGAATCCTCTCATCGCGCCTTGCCCCCCTCATGGACGACCTCATTTCGCCATGCCAAAGCGCCTTCATCAAGAAAAGGCATATCCAATATAACTTCCTCTTTGTCCAAGGCAAGGCCAAAGCCCTCCACAGGAGTCGTACACCCTCCCTGCTTCTTAAGCTTGACCTCGAGAAGGCTTTCGATTCAGTTTCTTGGCCATACCTTATGGATAACCTCCACGCTCGCGGCTTTGGGGGACGCTGGCGGGACTGAATTTCCCTGTCGCTGGCTACCTCTTACACGTCATCCACCATCGTAAGGGCCTTCGTCAGGGGGATTCCCTCTCCCATGCTCTTCAACTTAGCCATTAAACCCCTCATTACACTCCTTCATCGTGCAACAGAGTCCGGTGCGCTATCTCCGTTCAAGGGTATCCCCCCGATCCTCAGGGTGTCCCTATTTGCTGACGACGCGGCCATCTCTTCGTCAATCCATTCAAAGAGGACGTCTCAGCTCTTGCGGCCATCCTCAACAAGTTTGTGATGTTTCGGGCCTTCGGACAAATTTTGCCAAAAGCCAAGTCGCTCCTATTTGCTGCGATTCCCTCGACTTGGTCTCCATACTTCAAGACCTGCCAGCTAACCTGACCACCTTTCCCATCAAATACCTTGGGCTCCCACTCTCAGTCAAACGGTTGCGCCATGTTCACTTTCAACCCCTGCTTGACAAGATTTCCAATTGCCTTGTCGGTTGGCGGGGGCCCCTTCTGTCCAAAGATGGAAGACTCACGCTTATCAAATCCGTTTTATCTGCCATGCCAATTTACATTCTCTCCGTCATCAAGCCTCCATGCTCCATCATGAAGAAATTAGACAAGTTTATTGCTATCATATTAGTATATATACATATAAATCAACAATTTGAAGTTTAAACACGGTGATTTAGTATTAAAATGACCCCGATGACCCTAGCGACTTGTTATCTTGGATCCGCCCATGCGTACTGGAGGTGTCGTCGAATTCGAGGGCACAATAAATATTGGGAGGAATAGTGGTTATGGAGAAAGATTGAGAAATTAGAGAATTAATAAAAGGACTTAGACGCATGGACGCAACACATATATTAATGAAAAAGGACGAGAGACCTTAGCATGCACCTCCCCTGCATGAATAGCTCGCCCGTCACATATCATCTTGCGAGCTCGCTTCGGGAGGAAGAAAGGGTTAAATGCGCTGAGCGGGAAGGAAAAAGTATATGCAAGCGGTTCATGATACAAACCGGTTGCACAGATAGCACATTATAAGCGGTTCGTATTACGAACTTGCATATGCCCTTTCCCGCCACCCTCCCACCCGTTGGCCACGAACCGCTTGTGGCGATCGGGTCGCAAGCGGGTTAAAGCGAACCGTTTGTGATTGGCCGCTTTGGAAGCCCCGATCCGCAGTAGTGGCACACCACAGTTGGGCCGATCCACGTACCATCGGCAATACCCGAACATCAAATGATACAGCGAGTAAAAAAGAAACATCAAATATGACCAGAAATAAAACGCCATGCTGGCACGGGGAGTGTACATGCACATGCATATACTGTAACAACGAATGCCTGCTCACTTCTGCGACCCTGGGAGGTTGATGGTGTGGCCGGCTACTGTGGCGGAGCCGCTGGCCTTGCCCCCGGCGCTGTTGAATGAGCCAGAGGCGAGCTCAGCGCCGAGCGCGCCGACGCTGCCACCGCCGCCCGAGCTGCCGTCTGAGTTCCCCTGTGCCCCGCCGCCGGCGCTGGCAACCGTGTTGCCCTGGCTGGCGCCGCCATTCACGTTGCCCTTGTTGTCCACCTGGGCCCCGCCGCCCGTCCCCACAAGCTTGCGGGCCATCACCCCGTCGGCTGCCGCAGTTGGCAGGACGGAGCTCACCTGCAGGACGACGCCAACCAGGAGGACGAGGAGCACGGTGTTCTTAGCCATGGCTCTGGCCGCTGCCATCTCGCAACAAATTAATCGAGCTTGCTTGCTGTTAGCTAGAAACGGTAATGGGGCAGATGCGCAGCTGCTTTCTGCTTCGATAATGCTGCTTTCTTGCCGTCGTGTTTTGAGTCCTGACGATACATCCATCTCTCTCTCTCTCTCTCTCTCTCTCTCTCTCTCTCTATATATATATATATATATATAGGCAAGCAACCATGCAGGGGCTTGGATCGACCTCTTCCGCGCGTGGCTGATACGCGTGATTGCATAAACAATTTAGCCACAGATTAATTAAGTATGTCCAGTGATAATGCCGGGATATCTCTTGATCTCGTTAATTATGCCCGGCCCTAGCTTACCGGCACGCACGACTCCAGCTATCCTATACTCCATGTTCTTGGGGAAGTCCCCCGATGATATGCCTACCAGCCTCTCTTCAATTAGTGCTGCGCTCGCATGCATGATCAACTCCTATATATGGCCGACGGAGACTCTGCTAATGCAATTAATCATTAGGCAACGTTGGTGGAAATCCATAGGTCCTACGACTGTATAAGCACGTCAACCAAAGGAAAACGTGCCTATCACTACGTACTGCCATCAGAGCATATGACGGCAGGTATTAGAGCATAAGACTTACCTCGTAGAGAGATTACCGATTAGCGATTTACGGAACTTGCTGGTATCAGAGCATATGACCGTAGGAACCCTAACCTCGACGTGATCGGAGCATAGGCAAGACAAAGCTTAGCTAAAATGCGTCACAGCATGATATTATTTTATTAGTTCTTTAATTTCTCAATGTTTCTCCCTAAGTATTATTCTTCCCCTTTAATGGGAAAATTAATTATATGCCACTTCAAAGATGGCTATTAACTATATGCCAATTAAGGAATGTAATTAACTATTTTTCACTCCAATTAAAGATGGCTATCAACTATTTTTCACTCCAATGAAATTTTTCACTCCTTACAGTGGCTATTAACTAATATAAAGAGAAATGAATTTCTTTTCACTCCCACTACTGGAATCTCCCAATTTCACGAGGGCCAACAACTAAACACGAGGGCTAAAACAAAGCCCTCGTAATAAAACATAAAATCACGAGGGTATAACTCAGCCCTAGTTAAATATATCATATTTACAAGGGCCAAGAAGAAGCCCTCGCAAAAAACGAAGAGCAGCAGGATACTCACGAGGGCTTGTACCTGGCCCTCTCGAATAACTTTAATTCGCGAGGGCTAAAAAGTGGCCCTCGCGAAAAAGTATGTCTCAGCAACTACTCGCTAGGGTCCTACTTCAGCCCTCGCGAATAAAAGACCCACAAATTGAAAACCACACCCCTCTGTAAGCCATAAATCTCCCACACATTGTGGTCTTACCTCGTTCTTCCGCAGAAACTTGGTTAAATCCGTATACCGTGAAGAATCCACCTTCAATTCAATTCGACAAAGAAAAGACGGAGTCATCGCTCTGCTCCGTGAGGAGACAAGTGTTAATAGTGTAACGGTAATGCGTAATGTCTATAATTCAAAAATAATGTATTCCATAATTTCGTGACATGAATTTCCAATTTTGTATACTAGAATGCTTAGTATATCGATAAGCTGATAGTGTGGGATAAGAAAGGGCTAATATCATAAAAATCTGTTTTATGTTTTATTTTTTTCCTATGGCAACAAATGGTACATCAAAGAATATTATTAACTCAAACATATTTTAAACTATTATTTGGTATTTTTTAAAAATAATTTGAGTGGAGGAGGGAGAGAAAATATTTATTAATAGCAAGGGTTCCTTCGAAAACCCTCGCATATAAGGATTATACGCGAGGGCTAATACGGCGCTCGTATTTAAAGACATATAAACACGAGGGCCACAGTAAATGCGCTCGAAAAAATGAGTGGGTGCTTAACTCGCGAGGGCTAGCTGGCCCTCGTTATTAGATATATGGCTACTGTGCTGGTTGGCGTCGAGCAGAGACAGGCCCACGCGGCAGTGACTACAAGTTAATCGCGAGGGCTACGTAGCACTCGCTAAAAAGGGCGCCAAGTTTATTCACAAGGGCCACACGGCCCTCTTGATTAGTAGGCTTTTGCGCTGGCTAGGGTCGGGCAAACGGGGGCCCACGCGGCAGAGAGAAGGTGTTAATCGCGAGGGCCACATAGCCCTCTCAAAACAGGTGCGGCGTTGTTATTCACGAGGGCCACACGGCCCTCTCGATTAGTGGCTCCTGTGCTGGCTACCGTCGGGCAGAGGAGGGCCCACCCGACAGTTAGTGTGAATTAATCGCGAGGGCCACGTAGCCCTCGCAAAAAAGAGGCGGCACGGTTATTCACGAGGGCCACACGGCCCTCTCGATTAGTGGCTCCTGTGCTGGCCAGCGTCGGGCAGAGGAGGGCCCACCCGGCAGTGAGTGCGAATTAATCGCGAGGGCCACGTAGCCCTCGCAAAAAAGAGGCGGCAAGGTTATTCACGAGGGCCACTGCCCTCGCGACACACTCGTATAGATCAAGGCTGGCTCGGACTTGGGCAAAATTTGCCCAAGCCCTTGCTGCCCTAGCTCGCCGCCCGCCGCCCGCCGCTGCCATTGCTGCGCCGCCTCCGCCTCCCCCACTTTCCCATCGCTGCCAGACGACGCCGCCGCTGCTGCCGCCGCTGCTGCCCGCCCGCCTCCTCCGCCAAGCGCCACCAAGCGCCGCCACCCGCCAAGATCTCCCGCGCCGCCCACCTCCCAGGCCGCTTTCATCGCTTTTCACGCCTCCCTCTCGCCGTCGCTGACAGGAGGTGAGGAAGAGGCCTGCAGCATGACGATGTGGACTACATGGGCCCCGGGTATCCTCTAGAAGGCCCATAAGGGAACGGATGGGGGCGATATGAGTCGGCCGATTAGGGTTGAAGATTGCTCGGGCTACACGTGCCTTGCGCCTTAAGAGAGGACCCAAGGATATGGTATATCCCCATGTAAATAGCAGATCAATGGATACATACCATGTAACATCATAATGTAAATTGCTTGTTATATATCCCATGACGCTCAGAATCCTATCCCCTACACTATATAAAGGGAGGGGGTAGAGGCCGTAGAGAGATCTTCTTCGGTCATCATCATCAAGCATACACAACAACCTTGATCATCTTGCATCCTGCATATTGATCAACCATAATCCCAGAGCACAGGAAGTAGGGTATTACCTCCGTTGAGGGCTCGAACTCAGATAACCCTCGCCTTGTGTTACCCATTTGGTTTGGTTCTTGATTAGCGCCCCTCGACAAATTCATTGCGGTGGTGACCCCCGCTTAGTCACCGTCGACGGTTATCGCGCTAGGTAGGGGGCAGCGTCAAGATCGTTTTTCAGATCAGATGGCTTTTTCGAGATCGCCGTACGTCGACATGAGGCCAGGGGAGTCTCTTCGCTTTGGCGCCCTAGACTTCATCGCCGACAGCTTCGGCAATCTTCATCTCTCCCCCCCACGGGAGATCGCTCAACCAGAAGGTACACGCAATCAACGGGACCCATTGCCTTTTGGCTTGAGAATTCGCATGTGCTTTCTTCAGAGAATCCGTCCGGCAATCACTTCGCCCCTCGGAGAGAGAGCGAGAAAGAGCCCCATGAGATCGCCTACCCCACTCGACACCTCCACCGATGAGGCCTATGAATCCTCGACCGATTTCTCTCGACTCGGAGTCTGCGCCATGCTCCCGCACAGTCGTTTCTAGAGATTCGGACAAGAGATAACCACTCGGGGAACCACTCTGTTAATTCGGTCGGGTCAACCCGTTCGGATTCGGCAGTGTTCGTGGGTGTCATCAACGGTGGCCAACCCATTGGACAAAGCGAACAAGTTAGCCTTTCCACTTCTGACTCTGAGTCCGACGGGAGTGCTGAGATTTGCAACTATCGTGAGGTTTTCGTCCTCGGGGCGGAGGATCATCACTCCACCTCCCAACCGGTGAGACCCGAGGCAACCGCTATCGTGGCGGCACCGGACTCTCGCCGAGTGGAAGACCGAGATCGCGACGCGTCGCCTTCAGACTTCATGGCGCGACGTCGTAACGAGCTCTGCAGCGGTTAAGCTAAGGGACCGAAGTCTACAACACTCCCGTGCCAACGCTATCGCGTCAAAGACTCTTCTTGAGACTATCGCGCCGAACTCCCGTAAGGCAGCCCATGTATCCGTGCCCTTGCTCGAGCGACGGTCATGGTAGAGATGGCGCCATACAATGTAACGAGGCAATACCGGCTCCGACCGCCTCGGCCGTAGTCGATCTACGCGAATCGAACTGGCTCGAGCCTCGGCGGCAGTGACTCACACGATCGCTTCGCCCGTGACTCGCGTCAAGATATCGGCCCGGGCGGGGAGCGCTGTAACGACGAGCGAGACTCGTGGCCACCATATCTGCCGTAACGACGATCAAAGCCGAGAGCACCGCCATCGGCGTGACCACCGCCAGAGGCGCCAAGGCCCGCGCAAGGGAGCGCCGCAATAGATCCTCAGCGGAGGCGGCCACGACCATCGAAGGAATTCGGCCTTCACCCGGATCTCCGCCGAGTGGTTTGGCCGATGGTTTTAATCTCAAAGGCATCGACAAGTTCGATGGCGAGAGGATCCAAAGAATCGGGCTGCGAGTTTACGCCTTAGCGATCGGCATGTAGAGGTGATCGTAACGCCATGGCGAACTATTTGCTTGGCCGCTTTGACCCCAACCGCCTGCATTCTAGCTAACGGACTCGAGAGAACTCTATCGAGTCTTGGGACGACCTCCGAGAGCGCTTCATCGTCAATTTCAAGGACCTATGAAAGGCCCGGGAGATGGGAGATTGACGATTACATAGGCGCAAGAGCGAAACTCTTCGTGAGTTCATCAAGCGCTTCACTAAGAAGAAGAATGAGATCCGGACGCTTTGAGCAAACGGTCATTGATGCCTTCTTCGCGGTGCAAATCCGAGGAGTTAATCAGCAGATGACCCGGACCCCGCAGAATCTCAAAGCCATGTTCACGATGGCGATCGAGGTCAAGCCGAGGATGCCATCGCAAATCACCGCGGAGGCACTGACGGAGGCCCCAAGAAGAAGCCTAACGATGAACAAGGCAAGCCCAATGACAAGAAGCGAAAGGGAGACGAGATGGTCGCCAACGTCGAGCGTTACCGACCTAAGCCCCCCAACGACAACGGCTACAAAAAAGTGATGGATTCGGTATGCCCCTTCCATCCTCGAGGTAAACACTCTGCCAAAGACTGTCTTATTCTGCAGAAGTTCGCCGAGAGCTCCAACCAGTCTGCCAAGGGCGGTCAAGGCAGGAAACCCGATGGAGATTACTAGGACGCTGAGCGCGAAATCAGCTATATCTTCGGGGGCTCTGATGCGTACGAGTCCAAGCGGAAGCAGAAGCTTACCACTCGGAAGATCAATGCTATCATGCCCCCAACTCCGCAATACTTGCGCTGGTCCGAGGTGCCCATCACCTTCGATCGAACGGACCACCCGGATCGGATTGCCTTCCCTGGGAGGTATCCACTGGTTTTGGATCCGGTCGTTCAAGGGAGCAAACTAAAAAGGGTCCTGGTCGATGGCGGAGCGGATTAACGCCCTTTTCGCCAAGACCTTCGACCAAATGAAAATCCCACGTTCCGAGCTACGGCAAGGGTCATCTCCATTCCACGGGGTAATCCCCGGGACGTCCGCGATACCACTCGGACAGATTTCCCTACCGGTCACGTTTGGGACCAAGGAGAACTATAGGACCGAGAGTCTAAGCTTCGAAGTGGCCGATTTCGAGACGGCATATCATGCTATCTTGGGAAGGCAGGGGATTGCCAAATTCATGGCGGTTCCCAACGACACTTATCTCGCCTTAAAGATGCCAGTCCCAACGGTGTAATCACCTCCTGGTGACGTTAAATATCCACGCTCGCTGCAAATGAAGTCGCGAGATGGCGCAGTACTCGATTCATCTCGCCGAGATGGAGAAGATCCGATTGAGGTCGCAAGCCTTCAGAGGAAGGGGACGCCCTCGCCAAGAAGCAGCCAAAACATCCATCCAAGCAAACCAAGAAACTAAGAAGATCATGCCGACCCGTCTGACCCCGCCAAAATGGCCGAATTGGGACAGGCTCGACAAAGAATAGAAGACGCGCTTCGTCACTTTCCTCCGCCAACCGGATGTGTTCGCTTGGAAGCCTTCAGACATGCCCTGTTCCGAGGGAAGTGATCAAGCACTCTCTTCACGTCAACGAAAAGGCGAAGCCCATCAAGCAACGCCTACAAAGATTCGCCCCGGATCGGAAGGACGCCATAAGGAGAGATCACCAAATTGCTGGCCGCCGGTTCATCAAAGAGGTATCACCCCGACCGCTTGCCAACCCATCCCGTGCGTAAGAAGAACAAGACATGGCGATGTGTGTCGACTACACCGACCTCAACAAGGCGTGTCCCAAGGATCCTTTCGAGCTCCCCGCGATCGACCAAGTGGTGGATTCCACCGCGGATCGAGCTCCCGAAGTTTTCGACGCCTATTCAAAGCTATCATCGATCAGCTGAAGGAGGAAGATCGATCAAAACGCTGCTCATTACGCCTTTCGACGCTTTCTACTATATCACAATGCCATTCGGTTGAAAAAGCGCCGGGCGCGACTTATCGCCAAGACTATACAATGTGTTTTCACACTCAACTCAGACGCAACGTGGAGGCATATGTCGACGACGTTGTCATAAAAACCAAATCCAGATGGGATCTCATAACAGATCTGACTGAGACATTCGAAAGCCTAAGGGCATTCCGGATGAAGCTAAATCCCGAGAAGTGCGTTTTTGAGGTTTCGTCTGGTAAACTACTCGGATTCATCATCTCCAATCGAGGGATCGAAGCAAATCCGGAAAAGGTCGGTGCCATCCTCAAGATGAAGCCTCTGGCCAACCAAAAAGATGTGCAGAAGCTCACTGGATGCATCGTGGCACTTAGCCGATTCGTTTCCCGACTCGGGGAGCGAGGCATGCCTTTCTTTAGGCTCTTAACGCCGACAAGACGATTTTCGATGGGACGGTGGAAGCACAAAGAAGCCTTTGAAGATCTCAAGAGGTTCCTCACCACACCGCCGATGTTGGTCCCTCCCATGCCCCAAGAGCCCTCTTGTTCTACATTGGCGCGACGACTCACGCCATCGCGACGCTTTGGTGGTGGAGCGAGATGAGGAGGCTCCTCCAAAAGGTACATCTTCCGTCTACTTCGTGGCGAGGTATTGGGCGAGTCAAAAATAAGGTACCCACAAGTCCAAAAGCTTCAGATGTCAGAGTTACTCACATCGCGAAGCTCAAGCATTATTTTCGAGAGCATGAAATTTCGGTGGTCACCTCTTTCCCGCTGAGACATACTCCATAATCGGAGGCCACGGAGGATTGCTGTGGGCGCTTGAGCTTGGAGCCTTTGAAATAAAGTTCAGGCCTCGACTAGCTATTAAATCTCAAGCGTTGGCCGACTTTGTCGCCGAGTCACTACTAGATTCCTAACTTTTTCCGAGGGTGGAAAAAGCGCTTGTTATTAGTAAAACCGTAGGCCACATGAATGGCCGAGTGTACACCGTCGGCCATTCCTCGCCACACGCTATGGGAAATGGTATGATTCCCGAGGAACTTTCGCAATTTAATTGGCGGCGGTACTTAGGCACACGGTATTTGATGCACATTAGTGAGAGGTCCGCTAAACCGCTTGTTAATATGAACACTCGATATAACATGGGTGAAGGTTTTAAAACCCGTCGGTGATTTAATTTGTGATGGTTTTTGCGAAACCTTCGTAAATGGAAACGCCACACATTGCATTCGTGATGCTTGACATAACGTCGGCAAGTGTATTGTCATGTATTCTATGAAACCCTCGGTTAATTATTTACACTCGGTTAATTATAATGTTAATGACGGTTTGCACAACCATCGAGAAAAACTTTTACCATGAGGTTCGCTAAACCGTCGTCCATTAGTAACCCTTGGTGAGACATTAATCCGAGAACCATTAAATGCTCGGTAAATTATATAGGGACACTCGAAGATGAGTTTTCAAAATCAAAATGCATTCCAAAACATTCCGGATTGTGAATTGCGATGCATTGAATTCATGTACAAAGCTAAATATAATTAATTATACCCATCAACTATAGGCATATGCCATAAATATTCCTCCCATATCGATATTTCATCTAACAAAACCATAATATTTATCATCCAACAATACAAACGTGCATGGTAACACATGTCCTTGACAGATAGCAAAATATTCAAAATAGTGAAACGAACAATGAAACTAAAACTCCAGCTTAATCGTGCTACAATATTGGCAGCCCTTAAGCTTTAGCAATATAATCGTTGTTGATACCACCTTCCATGTCATCCTCCTCCCCTCACTATCTTCCATGTTGTAATCACCACTAGTGTCATCGCCACCCATTTCTTCAAGGTTGTGGCTGCTTCCTTGTTGACCAAAAGTGCTCTAAAATAAACGAGAGCATATTAATCAATATAAGTAGCAAACATCATCAACAATATTTTTCCTATGTTTTCAAAATAAAAAAACGTGTCACTGACCATGCCATTGTTGCTCCTATGTTGTCCTTCTGTAAGAACATTTGAACCAGAAGTATCCTATGAAACATAGAACAAAATAATAAGCAAAATAAATTAAAACTTTGTCATGTAATAGACAAATATTGTTTGGTGCAGTTTGTAATACCAATGCATTTGCAAATGTATCATAATCCAATCCTCTTTGTGCAGCCAATGCCTGCATCAACTCCAAAATGAGTCACATGAATGCTTATATTTGTAAATTTAATCTAGATAAAAAATTACCTTCACGACATTTTCCATCCAACGTAACGTGACCTCCTCTCTTTCTTTCTTCTTCTCTCTCTCTCTTTGTAGTTGGATGACCTGCCCTTCTAGATATATCTCTAGGAGATTTACTTGCATATGGCGACTCCTTTTCTTGATTTTAAAGAAACCTTTTCCTTCCGATCGATTGCTTCATCACCAATTGCCGCCTACCATGTGGCATTTGACCCGTAGTGCTATAAATTATATTAGCATCTAAATCATGCTTCTCACTTGCCAATTTTCTCCATACTGATTCTCCATGGCACTTGAGAAATGTTCCTTTACACATAAACAAATGAAAAGATATTATTGCTAAATCAAACTATATTTTCAAACACAAAGTAAGCGGAGCTCACCCAATTATTCTTTGCTTTCTAGCTGCATAGCTCTTGGTTTGTTCCTTGTTGCATCCTATTGTGGTGTTACTTTTTTTAAAAAATAAATCTATGGTGGTGCACAAAAATAATCAAAGTACTATATGAGTGCCAAATTCTGGATTGTGCAATGTAACAATCAAAGTAATTCTAACAGACCAACAAATTGACTATTGCTTCCAAACTTTTCCTTCATCAAAAGAATCTAGCTTAGGAAAATCACACAGAGGATGAACCTGAAACATCCACTATTCACTGAGGAAGCATCAGTTGAAGGTCTGCCTTGAATACTGAAGTGGTGTGGCAAGGAAATCAGGAAGGGAGCCGGGAGCTAGGAGTTGGAAAAGCCAGGAAGCCAGGAGTTGAGAACAAGGGTTGTGGTTTGATGCGAAAAAGGTAGGATTCGTGTTTTTGTTTGGTAAAACGCCTACCAGATCAAACATGAGGCCAGCATCCTAAAAAAATTTATATGCCCCATTAGGCATGAAGAATATTGATTGAACATGAGACCAGCATCCTAAAAAAATTTATATGCCCCATTTAGTCATAAAGAATATTGAATGATCTGATTCATTTTTTCCTCATGCATGCTTGTTCTTGATCTGATTTCTGTGATGTTAGCTCTATGATTCGCTGTGTCCCTACTTGTTAATGGGATAAGGGAGTAATTGACTATATTCAGTATGAATTTAATTTAAATCAATTGCTGGTTCAGAAGTTCAGGGGGCTTTAAGTTCAGGGAGTCTTTACCAACAGACCAACAAATCAAATAGTTGAACAGAATTTACTAGATTAATTAGCACAAACGAGATCGTCCAAAACAAATTCTGTAGGCATCAGATTAGATTAAATTTTCACCTCGGTACCGTAGCAGCGGCTTGGGCACTCGGCGTAGTGCCTTGGACAGTCAGCGGAGTGGTTTGGACATTCGACGTGGTGGCCGTGGCTTGGGCACTCGGAATCGCAGCCATGGCTTGACCACTCGGCGCAGTGGTTTGGACATTCTGCGCCGCGGCCGTGGCTTGGTCACTCAGTGTGGTAGCCATGGGTCGTCACTTCTGGCCGCAACGAAGTCTTCCAGAGGAGATCATACGTCTTCTCGTTTTCCCATGGAAGAAGAAATAGAGGAATTGTTTTGGAATGGAGGAATTGCCTGCGCGGTAGACGGGTTTTGTTACGCCTTAGCGAAAAATTCTAAGGCGGGATTTTTTTTGCTTACGCGCCAAAGGCCAGGAAAAGCAGCTCAATAACTCAATTAATGCACACTTGCCATTCCTAGTTACAACTTACAAAAAGACTTTTGAACTTCAAAGACATGATAATAAAATCATGTATCTCTGAAATTCGAAAAAAACCTAAAGACTATTGAACTCCAAAGACACGATGCAAACAAAAAAAAAACAATTTGAAAATGAATCTTTTGAAAATAGACCATAAACTTGCCGTTACAAGCACCGCGCCGCCGGTCGTGCCGCCACTGCTGAGTGCCTCGCCGGCGCACGTCCCTGGACGAGAGGCCGTTGAGCTCCATGGCCGGCCAGCCTCGTCCCTCCACTTTCATCTCTCTCACTCTGCCTCTCCGTCTCCTCTCTGCGTAGTGCAGTGAAGAAGATAAGTACTGAGGCAAACGTACAGTGAAGAAGATAAGAACGTGGGGAATTTGGCTATTTTCCAATTTAATCCCTGTACTATGTGCTAATTAGACAAGGTGCTGGAAAATGTAATGACAATGAAGCCAATAATTAGGTACTAAATTTTTATTAAGAAGTAATCTCATTTTGGCTTAGGGTACTAAATTATCTTATTAAGCCGTCGATTGGTGATTATCGAAATGTGATTGTGTTCTAAAATCTTTCATTAAAATTTCATTAAATTTTTGAAAAAAATGTTTTGCGATAGTGGTATTTTTTGCTCAAGGTGCTGGGGAAGCCGGCATAGGGAGGCGACGCTGGGGAGGCGGCGCAGTGGAGGCGGCGCTGGGGAGGCGACCAGGGAACCAAGCGTAGGGAAGCCGGGAAGGAGGTGGCCTTGAGGACCCAGTGAGGAGGAGAGAGAAAGCGGCGATGGAGGTTTGGTGGAGCCGTGGAGGGAGGGGGAAGCCGTGGGGAAAGAGAGGAGGAAGAAGGAGAAAAAAGGAAAAGAAAGAAAAGAAAAGGAGAAAAAGGAAATTGATTTTTTATTTTGATTTTTTTATATGGTTGCAAATAAAATGTTTGAAATGAAATTTTAAACAAGTAAATTAAATATGGACTAATAGATATATGTCGTTAGATAATCTATGATTAACCACGTGCTTAATTATTTGGGTGCTTGATTGATTCATAATTATATGGGTTTTTGGTAAAATTGTGTGGCAGGCATTCAAATAGTTGCCACAGAATTTTTAGGCGAGCCTGACCTTAGTCGTGACAGCAAACCAAACAGCAGCTAAGTTCAGTCGGTTTAGTCATGCCACAACTGTGGCAATTTGCTAACCTTAGGCTAGGCAATATTAGGCGAAAACCAAACAGGCCCCAAACCTTCAAATAATGCACAAATCCAAGAAAAGAAACGCCAATTTTCTTGCAACAAGAAACCCGTGCGAAAGGCATGAAGGTAATATGTTATTTGAATCTGGAGTTCCCAACCTTGATATGTATTCTCTATGGCCACCGCAAAAAAGTGAGCAATACCGCACGTGAATAGGCTTGTGGCGTGGTGGGGCGAGCGGCGACGCAGAGAGAGGGGCGGCGCTACGCCAAGAACGGAGTAGGTCATGATTTAACGTGGGTAGAGGACATGGCGATGGTGGCTACGACGGCTATACTGGCGGAGGCAGCAGAGGAATGTCCTCTGAATACCTAATGGACGGAATAATTAGACATCAATTAGACAATAAATCAATGATTCATCATTTGACTTTAATCTTTGAATTAATTTTTTAATTCCTATTTACTAATTACTATTTTATAATTACTTGTGATCTGAATCTGATGCTGTCAGCTGACGGGATGAATCGCGATGGGTGATCCCGATGGCCAACGAAGGTGATCCAAGCCAGGACGACTGAAGTTAGAAGAGCACGCACCGCCGCGATTTAATCGATATGCCGTCGTCCAAGAGGTGAAGTGGTGAACGGATTAGATGAACTATCGCCACCGTCGCTGCGTTCTTGTGTTGGCGCTACTCTTCGTCTCTTCGTGAGCTTTGCTTAATGGGCCTCCGGAAAGGCTGCGGCCAGGTGTTCATACAGAAGTAATATGCCATCTTTACCAATATCCATGGCCACCTATTATTGATCCAAGGGCAATATAGAAGAACTCATACTTAGCCGAGTGCTTGCCTTCCCCATCGGTAATAGCATAGGATGGCCGAGTGTTCGGCTCACCCCCACGGTAAATGTGTTTTTTCGTTGGCTACTGGTTATGAATATCCGAGTGTGCATCTTCCCCGTCGGTGATTTTATGCAATAGCCGAGTGTTGCAACTGTACACATGGTAACGTGTATTTCACCGTCGGTAACTGTTTGCAATGACCGAGAGTTGTACTTCCACACACGGTAAAGATTTCCCCCTGTCGGTGATTTTATGCAATAGCCGAGTGTTACAACTATACACATGGTAACGTGTATTTCACCGTCGGTAACTGTTTGCAATGACCGAGGGTTGTACTTCCACACACGGTAAAGATTTCCCCTGTCGGTGATTTTACGTAATAGCCTAGTGTTACAACTGTACACTAACGTGTATTTCACCATCGGTAACTGTTTGCAATGATCGAGGGTTGTTCTTCCACACACGGTAAAGATTTTCCCCCTGTCGGTGATTTCGTCAAATGGCCGAGAGCCACTAACGCACTCTAGGTAAATGGCCTGCCCCGTCGGAGAAAGTAATAATTACCGAGTGTTCTCAATGTAACCGTCGGAAAACTACAAACCGTCGGCCACTTTTTTCTTTACCGAGGGTCCGTAGGATTTGCCTCTTTACGCTCAATAAATGTTACATTTCTAGTAGTGAGTGGACAGAAGCCCAAACCCCAGCAGCAAAGGATAATCTCAAGTACTGGACAATATACTTTGATGGTTCCCTCATGCTCAGCGGCGCGGGGGCTGGGATTTTGCTCATATCACCGACTGGAGAGAAGCTACGCTATGTCCTCCGGATATTTTTCCCCGTCAGCAACAACGCCGCCGAGTACGAGGCACTCATCCACGGTCTACGCGTCGCCATATCGTTCGGTGTCAAGCGGTTAATGGTACGCAGAGATTCTCAACTCGTGGTCAACCAAGTCCAAAAGGAGTGGTCTTGTATTGGCGACAGCATGGCGGCCTACTGCCAGGAGGTTCATAAGTTAGAAGACAAGTTCGACGGATCGAGCTTACTCACGTGCTCGCCGCGACAACGGCGGCAGCGAGCGAAGCTAGCGGATGGGATCCACTCGCCTGTGTCCCGAGTGGTCTCTTCGCCCAGAGCTACGCTACGCGTCGATCAAGCTACCATCCGCATCGTAAGATCAAGAGAAGCGCCGTAACCCGACATGAGGTACTATCAATTACTCCCTGACGGACTCAAATTTCTACTTAGATTATCTTCTTCGTGATGAGTCGCTCGAGGATCGAAGCCTCAGCCGAGTGCATCACACGCCAAGCAAAAGCTATAAGGTAGTCGGGGCGAGCTTTTGTAAAAATTCCCGGTACTAAGCGCTACATATTTGAGCAAGAAGGCGAGAGCTACTCAACGAAATCCATTCGGGAAGTCGGGGCATCACGCGCAGTTAGCACCCAGTGGGCAAGGCCTATCGACAGGGTTTTTACCGCCAACCGCGTCACAGACGCGAAGATATAGTACGCAGATGTGATGGGTGTCGATTTTCAGACGACAGATTCACATGCCGCAGAAGATCTACGAGCGATTCCGATCTCTTGGCCCTTCGCCGTCGGAATCTGGACATGGTGGGCCCTCGCGAGCGCAAAGGCGGATTCACTCATCTCTTCGCCGCCATTGACAAGTTTACCAAGTGGATTGAAACCAAGCGGTTCTTTGCCATCACGGCGCCAAAGCACGCGAAGTTCTTCCGGACAACGCTGTGCGTTTTGGCGTCTAATCGCATCATCACCGACAACGATGTTCGCCAAAAGCGCCGAAGTTTCAAGATCGGGGCGAGGAGTCGGGCATCAAAATCGCTACGACGGTGGCCCACCCAAGGAGCAACGGACGGAGTTGAATGCGCCAACGGATTGGTGCTACAAGGGCTCAAAGCCCGAATTTTCGATCGCTCAAGCCGTCAGACGCAACGCTACTGGGTTAAGAAGTTGCCCTGTGCTCGGGGCTTAGAACAACCCTAAGCCGAGCCATCGGGCGGACACCTTTTTCCTAGTTTACGGCTCGAAGCGGTCCTCCCGACTGAATTGAAGTTTCGGTCTCCACGGGTTGCCGGTTACGACGATAGTCAGTCGGATGAAGCAAGGTGTGAAGACCTCGATCGGCACTACACCACAACACAGCTTTGGTGGCATGCATTCTACCGGGAAAAACTACCTACAACGGCAAACTATCTGCCGGGAATGACTTTTCCCGACGCATAATCCGCCAGACCGTCTGAAGGAACTCGGCCGTCCATGATACTCTTTACCTGGCAGACATCATTTTTCCCATGGACGGTTTGCCCTCAATTTTATTTTTCCTAGAGACGATGCGCCTCGATTCTCAATTTTTCCCGGCAGACAGTTTGCCCTCAATTCTTAATTTTTCCCGGCAGACAGTTTGCCCTCAATTCTCAATTTTTCCCGGCAGACAGTCTGCCCTCGATTCTACTTTTGCCGGCAGACATTCTGCCACTATAAATTATCACAGGACAAAAAAAAATAATTCACACTAATAATGATACATTCATACTACACCCAAACAATACATATGTTGGTATAAGCTGATAAATCAAATTATTTTACAAGTGTAAATGAAAAACTTTTATGGGAAAAATAATCATTATAATTGACTGGAGTCCAAGTCTTCACACTTCCGCAATGCAAAGATAGCATCTACAATAGAGCACAGCAAATATTAACCATTTGGATCTCTTAATAAAGCAGGCAAACATAGTTCTTTAAAAGAGTAATCAGTTAACTCATTCAAATTAAATTATTTACTACTGACAAGTATCAGTACTGTACTTGCACAAAAAATATTGAGAATGCAACTTGATTTGGTTCAGATATTATAATTACCTGTGTCTATAGAGCTTCATATATTAGCATTTTAATAAATCAGTTATTTTATTATGCAACACATATATATTAAAATACAAACTGAAACACCATATGATATATTAAATCAGTAGGTATGCTCGACAGATTTGCATGCCAAAGCTATTTGTGAATAATAATCACCATTCAATCCAGCCTTGTAGTATAACTAAATAAGTACAAACTTAGCAAGTTATGACTTTGGTTAAAGGGGTTCGGAGATAAATTCAATGACAGAGTGCAGTTTCGGAGATAAATTCAATGACAAAGTGCAGTTTAACCTACCTATGTAAAGTTTTACCTTGTGCGAACATGAAGTCTTAAGGTTTAGGATTAGGCAGGACTGGCTCCTTATGGTAGCATAATGCTGGATGGACACGAAAAGTTCCTGTTGTGCCATGTTTAAAGATAACAATGTAAAGAAGTTCAAGCAAGAACAAGGAATATTCAGCAAGACAAAAAAAAGAAGAAGAACAATATACTAAGGGCTCATTTGGATGCTCAGGGGAGAATTTTCCAGGAAGCAGCAGTACATAGTTTAACAGAATCTTGAACTCCTGGGCGTAATAATCATGCTGGGGTGTCACTACCAAATCAAACCTATCAAGCCGAGACCTGGGGTACCAAATTAAAATTTCTATGATAAGCAACTGGTCAAGTATGTATTAGCCTATTTTCTCATCTTCTTAGATAATAAGCACTACAACTGTAGGTGCCCACCGAGGCAGATGCACAGATAGATGTAATAATCATATTGTGGCTTGAAAAAATAGCTGATAATAAATTGGAATTACAAATAATGAAATAAAATGCACAAAAGGTGTAGGTTTTCATACCTCAGGAAGCATATCAGCCCTCCTTCCAAAAGCAATTTCAAATGCAAATATCTTCAAGATTGCTGAGATTGCATAAGCCTTGAATAGGGAAGCCATAAAACAGCAGCACATGTCAAATAAACCATATGAGATTAAATGTAATTTAGAAGTTGTACATAACTGGAAGAAAGACAAGTCACTAATAGCTTTGTGCAGCATGCCATAAAAAGGTCATGCATGTAGCGTACACATTTTTAATAAAAGCTTTGTCACAGAAAAAAAAAATACTGAAACCTTCTATATGAGGTTTCCAAATTAACTCAGAGTGTCATATAGAAATACATATAAGCTAAACTGAAAATCAACAAAGGATTCAACTTCTTAATCAAGTGCTATTATCGAATATATAAACAGCTCAAGAATTGATAATAGATTGAAATGCATCCTGTGTTTAGATTATCCAACAATAATGTACCTTTGAACTAAATCTAATTTAAATAAATTGTTAATTGTTAATAGCTACAAAATAATGATAAAATGAAAGTACTTTCAGATACACAGAGCACAGAGCACAAACAATACCTGGAGAGAGAGGATTTGGAGGGTCTGGAGAAGAGAGGATCTGGAGGGGGAGGTGGAGGCGCTAGGGGAAGAGAGGATCTGGAGAGGGAGGTGGAGGCGCTAGGGGAGGGGGAGGTGGAGGTGGAGGGGAGGCGGCGCCGGAGGCGGAGGGTGAGGTGGAGGGGAGGAGGAGGGGGATGGGAGGCGGAGGCGGAGGGCGAGGTGGAGGGGAGGCGGCGCCGGAGGCGGAGGGGGAGGGGGAGAAGGGGCCGGAGGCGGAGGGCGAGGTGGAGGCGAGGTGGAGGGGGAGGCGGCGCCGGAGCGAGCGAACGCGAGAGGGAGGGGAGAGGATGGCGGTGAAGGAAGAGGGAGAGGACGCCTTGAGGTCTGAGGACGAAACAACGGCGATGATCTTTGAACCTGCGCGGCGCCAACCATTTTTCCTGGCAGATGGATTGCCTGAGATCACTAGTTTTCCAGGCAGACCGTTTACCGGCCATTAAATATTTTTCCCGGCAGACATTCCGCCGATAAATCTTACTTTTCCCGTCACACCATATGCCGTTGATATTATTATTATTACCGGCAGAATGTGTGCCGGTATTTTAGATTTTTACCGGCAGACTTCTGCCCTTAATTGTGTGTTGTGGTGTAGTGCGGCTCGAGGAAGCCAGGGAAGCAGCATTGATCCAGTCGGCAAAGTACCAACAGGGCCTGCGTCGCTACCATCAACAAGAACGTCTGGGGCGTCGTTCTCAAGGAGATCTGGTCCTCCGAAGGAATCGAAAGCACGAGCATAAACTCTCCCCACTCTGGGAAGGCCCCTATGCGATCGCTGAGGTGACCCGCCTGGGGGCTTATCGGCTACAACGTGAAGATGGATCTGAAGTGTCCAACACCTAGAACATTGAGTAGCTACGTCATTTTTTCCCTTAGTTCTTGTATCCAAGCAGCATTTGTGTAATTAGTTTCCCTTCTTTTGACTTGCTACTTGGCCGTAAACCACCAAGCGATGAAGTCGGGGCTACTAAATAGTGTCTTGAGTCAACCGCACCCTATCTCATCAATAAAGTTGTTTTCTCTACATGTGTTGATCGCGTTCGAGTAGTACGAAAATTCTTGAGTAATGGCGCTTTTACATCCTAGCGACAATGTTTAGCTACTTGCAATGTGTAGGAAGAAAGCCAAGTGCTACTTCACGCACTTTCGAAATTTGGACCAATCGGCGGATCGTTTCATGAAAAAGGATAACACGATTATTTGGATAAGTCGGATCGCGATCGGGATCAACCAAAAGTTTCTATTACGTATAATTACAAGTCCAATTGATCAACTATATGGACAGCAGTCGGATGGACTTCCTCTAACAGAGCTACGGCCTCCTCCTCCGAACAAGCAAACCCATCCTTGATGGCTTCGCAATCTAGGCGTGGGAAGTTTGACTTCGCGATAGCGAGGCCTTGGCCGGTGCATGTTATTGCGGCCTCTCGGGTGAAGACCTTGATCCGCTCAGGAAGGGCGTCGAGATGGGCTACCAGGAGGTCAGGATCGTTCGGCGGCTCCTCGTCTGGATAAAGGCATTCAATTATTGGAGCGATTCCCGTTGTGGTTCGGCGGCGAAGCTCTGCGCGACCAGTCGGGTGAGGCATGTTAGTCGGGTTTCAGTGAGGTTGAGCCAGGGAGAGCCAGTCGGGAAAGTTACCTTCCAACTCTTTAGCCGACCCCTCGGCTCGAGCGTTAGCATGGCGGACTTCCTCCTCTAGTGCCTTCTGCCTCGCCTTCAAAGCTACACTCGACGGCAACCATTGAAGATCATTACATATGAAATATCCTGCTCAGAGATTTAGCATGGATTGGGGTCTATACCTCTGTTTATGTTGGACTCTTCCACATGGCGAAATCGAAGCTCGGTGACTTCGCGGTGGAGTTCTTCGATCCGCCGCGATATTGCCGCTTGGTGGCATCTGTTAGCGTTGTCAAACTCGTCGCTGCGTTTTCAGCTCGCCGTTCTCTCCATGCATCGGTCTTCGCTTGACCTCTCCTTCATGCGCCGCGTGGAGAAAGGGGAAGGTTAGCGGGATGCCCTCGTGCGGGATAAGGATTCATAGCAAGAAAAAGACGCTTGCCTTGTATATCTCGGCTTGAATGGCGGTTACTTGGTCCAAGACCTCCCACTCTTCGGCTTCCTGCCCGTCGTCGACCTCGTAGCCCTCCATCTCCTTCCGCCATTTCAATCGGAAGGGTGGAGCGTGAGCTTTGGCGGAAGGGCGAGGAATCTCCTCGATCTCTGGCTCTGAGCTCTCTGGAGCCGGAGCAAAGTTTTTCCCCTTCGCTGACGAGGGTTGGCAGCTGGTGGCAGATGGGCCAGAGTCCTGGCGAGGCGTGGTGGGCTTAGCCGAGTCCTTGGAGCTTGGCGACTCATCATCCTTCATTGGTTTCCTACAAACATTCGACGACCTTTCAAGACACGTGTCTTTACAAAGCATGAACTTATGGAGTCACAAAAGAATACCTATGCGACGGGACGTATTTCATCTTGAATTTCATGCCCGAACCATTCGGGCCCGATCCGGAGGTTTCTTCGCCCTGACGCTGCCTTGGGTGGCGGACCGGCGTGGCGGAGGGCTCTGTGGGCTCTTGTGGCTGAGCAGTGGCGACTTTCCCACGGCGGCGGCGGCGGAAAAGAAGCGGACGGTGTCATCCTCTTCATCGTCTTCGTCCGAATCCTCGAGCGACCCCGCCTTTTTGGTCGGAGGAGCACTCGTCGAGCCTTGGCGGACGCTATGCGGTGCTTCCTTGGGGCGGAGCCTCGGGACCGGGAGTGGAGAAGAAGGCCTCACGGCCTGCGACACATTAAATCACATTAATTTCGACTCTACATCGACAAACCGTGGTTGAGTTGAGGAGGATCTCTTCCTTACCGCTGGTGGCAAGTACCCCAAATGGTATGAAGCCGGGCATTCCGCAGGAGTTATTTCCGAGCCCGGAGCAAAAAGGTCACCCACTCGGTTGATAATCTCCTTCTGCGTAAGGTTCTCGCCGGTTTCCCGAGTGGCGTCTTGGGGCCCCGAGTACTCAAAGGCGGGATGAACCCTCTCCTTGATGGGCTGGATACGATGTTGGGTATAGTTCCACACTACCCCCACACCGGTCAACCCAATGATTTGGCTCATGGAGAAGAACAAGAAGTTCCTTCACTTGGCTTCCCCGTCATGGCGAGAGAAGATCGGGAGGGACGGACTGTGGGGCACTCATGGAGAAGGACTAAGGGCGGGAGGGCGCTTAGCACAATAGAACCACTCGAGTGCCACCCTTGTTGGAGGTTTTCAGTGAAGGTCGGTAAAACTTTTAACCCCTTCCTCAGCTTGAATCCCGCCGCTGCTGCCTTGGGATTGTCCTTGTTAGGTAGGGTTTGAGGAGGAAAAGGAATTGGAAAAGGTCGAAATAGGGAGCGATCCCCAAATAGGCCTCGCAGACGTGAACGAAGATGGCGATCTGAAAGATGGAGTTGGGGTTCAAATCGAGACCTCGATCCCATAGAAATGAAGCAAACCCGAAAGAAGGAGGAGCAAGGAAAATCAAGCCAGCGGAGGAAGAAAGATTCAAGACCACTACCTCGCCTGGCGAGGGTGGGGCAGGATTCCAGCCGGCGGCGCCAAGACACTAACCCTTCCGACGGAGCACGCCGAGGAGACCAGCCAGAGCCTCCGCTCAGTCGTGGTGGACTTCATCCACTTCTTCGCGTTCTTCGCTGCCTCCGCGGTGGTGGGGGATGGTGGAGCCATCGCGATTGGAGACGGGTGGCGGAGGAGGCGACGGCGGAGAAGAACCCTAGCGGCGGAGTCTGCTGGGAGAAGCTAACCGACTGGCGCGAAAAGTGAGCGAGGTGAACTAATTTCGTTCCCCTGTTCCTAATTTATCGCAACGGGCAAAGTTTCGCATTCTGGGCCGGGCCTTAGTCTAGCGCTGGATGCGGCCTTTCCACGAGGGGCCCGATAATCACTCGACCGGCCGAGTGATCCCCTCCGAGAGGTCCGCGTTACGCGCCGACTACCGGACTAGGAGCGGATGAGCCTAACTACTCGGACGAAGCGATGTTGTGGATTCGAGATCAAATCGAGGAAAAGCGGCATTGCAGATTCAAGATCAAAGCAAAAGATATCAGATTCCCCAAGAGATATTCATTAAAGGGCTCTTAGGCCCGATTGCATATTTTCCGCGGCTCAGCACATCGAGTTAGGGCTCGTCGCTGGCTCGCGGAGGAGCAAAAGAAGAAGCCCCCTAGCGGGAGGATTCTAAAATCCTTCGTCGGCGAGGAGGGTTGCGACCAGTGCGTCCTTGAGGGGGAAGCGCACCTTGTGGAGTTGAGGAAATCCGCGGATCAGAACCCTAATGGACTCCTCCGCCTGGACTTCCGCCCTCATCAGGGCAAAATCCCGCCAGAGCTCATCTTCGCGAGCCTTGGCGGCAGCCTTTGCCTCCGCTTCTGCCCTGGCCTCGGCGACCCACCTCTCGATCAACTCCATGATGTTCGCCATTGCTCTTAGAGGGAGAAGGTGGAGTTTTCTGGGCGTGGATTGGGAAGAAGACGAAAACTCGAAGGCCGAAGGTGAAGTAGTACTCAGCCCCTGGGATTTCTTTTATACACGGAGGAAGTTCAAGGGACGCGCCTGGTAATCCGTTTCGAACACAGTAAAACCATCATGACGATGGGACGGAAGTGGGAACGAGTACAGTTTCCGACGGAAGCTCGTATCGCTCCGGCTGTGTGAGAAAAGGGCGCGAAAACGCTTCTTCCCCTAATTGGCTTTGGGCTAAAACCGCAAAGGCAACCCCTTAACAGTGCTTTCTTAACACGCCGCTAGCGGTGGCAATGTGTTAAAATCGAGCCTAATTCGCCTCGGTGCACCCCGGAGGGCATATCACGGCAGCGTAAAGTTAAAAACATTTCGTGGCATACCCCACGCTGGTCGCTAGCTAACTTCGCACGCTCGAGGTTGGGTGTTGGTGAAATTTGATTCAACTTCTTGAGGTATGCCTTTATAAGGTCGCCATTGTATACCGCTATCCGGATACAAGTACCTCTCGGCAAAGTCGTATCAATCGGTGCGCCCTAAGGGCATAAGTCGATCCCTTCCCGGTTGGGGCAGTACCACCCTACCGAATAGTGCGCCCATGTTGGGCCAACCGGCTCTTACAAGTTAAGGCCGGCGCGACGCCGATACTTTGAAAACGCTTAAGATTACAAAGATGTTTGCAAGACAGAGGTTGTAACGGCGTGGCTTAAGGCATACCCCATGTTGGGTCGAGTCAGCCTTTGTATAGCAAGAGGGTGCCTGTGAGCCTGACCTTCGTTGAGGTGATGTGCCCAATGGGCCGAGTAAGGTGGAGTTTGGTATCGCCAAATCTAGGCGTTATTTCAACACAAAAACTTAAGATTTCTTGAGTTCTTTACAATTTCTTTTCAGATTACAGAGATATAGACGAAACCATTCGGCCAAGCATCCGACTCGATCGTAAAGCACTCGGGGCTATCAGGACTACATGGGCCCCTGTATCCTCTAGAAGGCCCATAAGGGAACGGATGGGGGCGATATGAGTCGACCGATTAGGGTTGAAGATTGCTCGGGCTACACGTGCCTTGCGCATCAAGAGAGGACCCGAGGATATGGTATATCCCCATGTAAATAGCAGATCAATGGATACATACCATGTAACATCATAACAGAAACAGTTACCATATATCCCGTGACACTCTGTAATCCTATCCCCCCTACACTATATAAAGGGAGGGGGTAGAGGCCGTAGAGAGATCTTCTTCGGTCATCATCCTCAAGCATACACAACAACCTTGATCATCTTGCATCCTGCATATTGATCAACCATAATCCCAGAGCACAGGAAGTAGGGTATTACCTTCGTTGAGGGCCTGAACCTGTATAACCCTGTCTTGTGTTACCCATCTGGTTTGGTTCTTGATTAGCGCCCCTCAGACAAATTCATTGCGGCGGTGACCCCAGTTAGTCACCGTCGGCTGACGCCTTGTATGATAACGAAGTCAAGAAGGTGCCACTATGACGACGCCGCACTTCGGCCCAATCGAAAATGTTTCTTCACGCTTTTTTTGTGTTTGAATGTTAGTTATGAGGGCTGCATGTGAACGTTTTTTTCTGTTTGAATGGTTAGTTACGAGGGCAGTGCGTGGATTTAAGCACAAGGGCTGTGGGTTTAGAGTTGATTATATGCGATTGCCGATTATATTATCTATATGAACTATATGCGTTTAGGTTTAACGGGTTTAGTATGCGTGTAACCTAGCCGTACGTCACCCGTTCGGGAACGCATAAGTCATAATGAAACCAGACGGTGATTCGTTAGGTTTCATTACGGCGTGATTCACGTTCCCGAATTGTCGATGGGCGACCCGTTTAGGCGCCCGATGGGCGACCCACGAATGACCGTTGAGTACGATCGTCGTGTCGGTAGTGGATTTGAGACGAGATTTCGTTGCATAACCCTATGGTTCTCCAAAGGCATAATATAAGTGTTGGTGTATTAAAACGATCGCCAATCGTATTTGCACATGGGGAACTAGAAGGGTTATCTTCTTAAATTTCTTCTCGAATCCACGAGCGATACGACGATCGCACTCGAACGGCCATTCGTGGGTGGGTTTAGAAGCCTTCGTAATTAGCCAAGTGTAAAACCCCGACGCAAATACGATATGTATCTACTTGTTCGTGAAGGAATGGAAGAAGAAAGGAGATGGATGTACGATGGGTGGGTGGCGAACAGACGACCTACAAATGCATGGTTTGAGGGACACGTCAATTCTTGTCCCGAAGCTTTCCAAGGCGCAAGGCCCCGTCCGTTGTCCTGTGCTGAATGTGGTAACTCGCCGGAAGAGAACTCGTGACTAAATGGAGATGCATTTAGTGAAGAATGGATTTAAGGTTGGTTACCATCGGTGGGTGTATCATGGGGAGAGTAATCGTGTCCAGGTTGAGTCTGCTGGACCCCCCGAAGGTTTTGATGAAATAGCCTTGATGGAGGACATGATTGTTGATATTGGCCAAGATTATGGGGGTGACGAGCAGATTCGCAACCGGCATGGCTGATTTCTTTAAACTTCTAGACTCAAATAAATGACCATTGCACGATGCAACGCCGGTGACGGTCCTTTCTCATTTGACACGTATGATGGTCGTGAAGTCCAAGTTCAACATGTCCATCGCATGTTTTGATGAGATGTTGGCTAGTTGGTGTGATACCTCGCCAAGGACATAAGATGCCCAGACTGGTATGAGTGTAGAAGGCTCTTGCCGGGTTTAGGAATGCCATATGAGAAGATAGATTCTTGTGAAAATCTTTGCATGTTGTATTACAAAGATGATGAAGGGAAGGCTGGTGTGATCATTGTGGAAAGTCGCGATACTTGAGATCACAGACTCTAATGGCAACAAGTCTCGGTCTAGTGTGGCGAAGAAAGTGTTGCGTTACTTTCCGCTGAAAGACCGCCTCAACGGTGTTTCATGACGTAAGACACATCCCGAGCATGAGATGGCATAAGTTGCATAAACGGAAACTGATGTGTTAGTTCACCCATCGATGGAGAAGCTTGGAAGCATTTTGATCGAAACATCCCGATTTTGCAGTGAGAACCACAAACGTCGTCTCGCGATTGCCACGGACGGGTTCACACCTTACAATATGAATGCTCGATCATACTCTCGTTGGCCGGTCTTTAGTATCCCTCTCAATCTAAAACCATCTCAACTAATGAAGAACGAATTTATGTTTCTTTCACTTATAGTACCTGATCCGAAAAGCCCTGGGAGAAATTTGGATCTATTTTTGCGGCCATTAGTAGACGAGTTGAACGAGTTGTGGGAAACAGGAGTTATGACTTATGACAAAGTTACAAACTCTAATTTTCTCATGAGAGCTGCTTATCTGTGGTCAATTCATGACTTTCCTGCATACGACATGTTCTCCAGCTGGAGCACGCACGGCAAACTCGCTTGTCCGATATGCATGGGTGATACCGTGGCATTCACGCTCACACACGGCGGAAAGGCAAGCTTCTTTGACTGCCACCGAGATTTTTTGAAGGCAGATCATCCATTCAGAAAGCAGAAGAATAAATTTCGCAAAAATACCATTGCAAAAGGTCGAAAACGTGAGCTTCTCACAGTTGGTCAAGTCAAAGCCTGTCATTCAAACCTAAAGATAAATGAAAAAGATCGAACTGAATATGAGGGCTACGGAACTGTTCATCATTGGACACATAAGTGCAGTCTGTACTCCCTTCCATATGCAGAGGATTTGCTATTACCTCACAATCTTGATGTAATGCATCAAGAGTCGAATGTAGCACAAACCATCTGGGCCACGAACTTGGACATAGCCGGTAAAAGTAAAGATAATGTCAAAGCTCGACTGGACACTGAGATTCTATGTGACCGGCCAACGTTTAACATGATAGAAGGACAAAGGGTGAAACCAAAGGCACCGTACTGCTTAACAAAGGCACAAAGGAAAGAGGTTCTAGAATGGTTTCGTGAAAAGGTTAGATTCCCTGATGGGTACGCGTCAAGCTTTGTCCATGGTGTGGATGTCGACGCCGGTAAGATACATGGCATGATAAGTCATGACTTTCACATCTTCATGAGAGATCTATCACCGGTCATGTTTCGGAGATATGTACCTGATGAAGTATGGACAGCTCTTGCTGAATTGAGTTTCTTCTACAGAAAATTGTGCGCTAAAAATCTAAGCAAGACAAATTTGAAGAAGTTAGAGGAAGATGTTGTGGTGCTTGTTTGCAAGTTAAAGAAGATATATGTCCCTGGTTTCTGGAATCCAATGGAACATCTTCTTATCCATCTACCTACTCAAGCACTGCTTGGAGGGCCAGTCCATGGGAGGTGGATGTATCCCGTGGAACGCCGACTGAAAACTGTCCGGGCAAATGTGAAAAATAAGGCCCGTGTTGAAGGATCAATTGCCGAGGCTTACCAAATTCAAGAGATCACAAATTTCACGAACAAATATCTAGCAAGGGAACATAATGTGAATATCGTTATACCGAGGTACAACACACATGGTCGGAAGGTTGAATCGGATCTAAAAATATTTGATGTTCAAGGAATTCCAGTCGGGAAGAGCAGAAGACAAGAGATTTCTCAGCGGGACAATCTTGTAGCAGTATTATACATTTTTGAGAATATGGAGGAAGTTCGCGACATTGAATTGTAAGTCGTTGTTGCTTTATTAGAGAATTCGTGTTAACTTTTTTGTAGACTCGTATTTTAGTTAACACATATCTTTTAGAGAATTCGTGTCAACTTACTGGAAAGGAAGAAGAAGTCCTACACTGGACGAGCTTAAGGCCTTGAAGGAAAGAGGTGATGGCAACGGCGGACCTAACTTTCTGTCTTGGTTCTAGAAATATGTAAGTGTCTTAATTATAAAATAAGGTCTAATGTATGTTCTTCGACACATAGTTCTAACTTCTTTTATTTTCAAACACAGTGCAAGCAAAATCCTAGTGTACACAATGATCTACGTACCATGTCGCGTGGATGTTCAACATGTGTCATAGTCCATGGTACGTATGATATCAATGGGTTCCGCTTTCGTTCCGCGGAGCATGAGCAATCAAAACCTAATCTGCGAACAGTAAATAGCTATGTTGTCTGCGAGGGCCAAGCAGAAGGGCAAGATAAGTTCTATTACTACGGTATAATTCAACAAATAATCGAACTGACATTTGAAGGAAGCGAAAAGCTCTCGGTAGTTCTTTTCCGCTGCGAATGGTTCGATCCTGTTAGAGGTCTATGAACAAGACCTGAGCTTGGCTTAACAGAAGTGAAACATACTTCACGACTTAAAGGATACGATCCTTTCATATTAGCTAACCAAGCTGAGCAAGTGTACTACCTGCCATATCCATGCAAGCATCTAATAAAGGGTAGTCTCAAAAAAGAGGAAGCCGATCTAAAAAATTGGTGGGTTGTATATAAAGTTAGACCACATGGGAGATTGCCAGATGGTCCAATTCAAGATCAATTTTTAGAAAACACGTTTGTGATTGATGCTGGAGTGGGCCTCGACAATCTAGTTGCTAGCATCAACGAAAATGTTGCAACTGTCGACGAAGAAGGCCAAGAAGACCCCGAGGATCCTGTCCAGGGCGATGAACATGCGAACAATAATCCTATCGAGGACATCGACTCACTCGATGTTGATGCGAACTACTGTTAGATGTATGGTATATTATTTACATAAAACTATTTAATTTCAAGTTTAACTTGTTTTTTGTTATTATTATGAAGATAATCTATTTCATTCTGCAGGATGCCAATCAGAAGGTTCATCAGTCAGGACATCGGTGAGGAGGCAAGTCAGGACGAGGCAGGTCAGGCTTCCAGTGGTCACGAGGTAGGTCATGACTCCAGTGGTCATGAGCAGGGTGGCTTTGAGGAGGGCGAGGGGTCTACTCAGCCGACCGCCACTCGGCGCCGAAGGAAGAGAAGAGGGCCCAATAAGATGCCTAGGGCTCCGCAAGATACAAATATGCGTGTCGCAATTGACATCTTAGGGGACGGGTAAGTTCTAATCGATAAAATGTTAACTCCATATATTATTATCCTTGTGAACGGTTAACTCTTCTCGAACTTATACAGCAACATGGCTACAGTCGACACGCGCCTCAAGACCCAGCCTGCTTCCGTACTTTCAAGGCTGCTCAAACTGCACTATCCTGGGATGGTGGAAGAGGACGGCCGGACCCGTCCAGCAATCACTTGGGATGACTACAAGATTGTGCAAGAAGAAGGTCAGGTGTCGGCTGCCTCAGAGTGTGTCCGTGAATTCTAGGTAAGCCTCTCCATTCTTCGAAATACTTTTATTATTCCGTACGCTAATAATATGTTTTCCATTTGTTTTAAGACACATTTTCGACCTCGTGAGCCCCTCACCCACTTGGACTTCGACAATGTCATTGACATCAAGGCCAAGAGTCTTTTCTGGGATCAGCTGCGACGGACACGTCTTGACGCGACCAAGGATTGGTACAAGTAAGTTGAATCACAACTCTTCTTTACAATGCCAGTAATGTTGTTTGACACACATATCAACATATAGGAGAGAGCATGGCGAGGAGCTCACTGACACCGAGGCTTCAGACAAGTACTTGACCCACGATCGATTACTCAAGGTCCCCTGAGTGGGTCCAAAACTGTCCGGAAGCTTGGGATGGACTTGGCCATTATTGGAATAGTCCAGAGTTCAAGGCCAAGTCTCAGCAATCCAAACTCAACCGGGCGGCGCAAGGAGTCGTCAAGTACATCGGGAGGTGGTCCCTGCCATTTTTCAGAAAGAAAGAGGTAATGAGTAATTCTTTAATTCATTTTTTATGTTTTTTCTCTATGACCCACAACCACAATGTGATGCAGTCTGAGAGGGCTGGGAAAGACATAGGTGCCTTGGAGTCCTACAAGAGGGCAATGACACCGAAGGCACAACGAGAAGCTCCCAATCCAGTCGTGGCACCACACGCGCAAGACAAGATTGTAAGTGTAATCCATATCATTATTACAATGTTTATCACTACTTCACTTGCTAATTTCAGTAGTTTTGAATGTAGGAACGGTACGTGCAAGCGTACAAGGAGATGCACGGCCCAGACAGTGACCCGTACGTGGAGAAGGAGCTGGACTTTGAAGTAATCTACATGCATATGGGGCATAAGTCGCACGGTCGCTACGGGATGGGCTCTGACCACATCAGGTGACTTTGATCTTTATTTGTTCCATTCCTTTGGTCACCGTGTTACATGACATCTACATACTAACCACACTATTCTCATTGGTGTCCGGTGGATTCATGCGCGATGCTTAGGTCTCGACGCCGCTGCATGGATAGAGCTCACGAGAGGAGATGGCGAGGAGAGGAGATGGCGGAGGAGAGGGAAAGGAGAGAGAGGAGCGACACAGAAAGAGCTCCACGAGTTGAGGTAAACCATGGAGATGAACCAAAGAGCTGCTCAGAGCGGGGAAAGAGAACGACAATAAAGGTGGGCTGAATTCATGAGGCTTCATTCAGGGGCAATTTAAATGCGGTATTCCCATTTAACCCTTTCATCGCTTATATCGAGATCCTAATTTATTTGTATTAACACTATATTGATCACCAATGTGCGGGTGGGTCGAGCGGCGAGTTGATCAAGGTGGCGGCTCTAGTTACTCACCTAATGGGGATCGCGGCGTTTGTTCAGCGCAAGATGCGGTAAGTGTCGTTATTTAATCGTAGTCTAACCTAAAGTGTCAATTGAAATAGAACTGAAGTTCTTAATGCTTTGAGGCTCCGCCCATCAAGTCGATTCGTGGAGTCGATCACGATGCTCGGCGCGAGTGGGCGGATGTCAATGACGGGTTTCTAAGCCTACTAAGCGACCCTTTCGCTTCTTCCCCGCACCGGAGAGTGCTCCTTCGTTTTCCCTCCACCGGACGGTACTCCTTCCATCTTCCCTAATCCGGACAGCAATCCGTGATAGATGGAGACTAGAAATGTATAATGGTAGCTAGAAATGTTGTGTATGCGGATATATGCTTTGTGCTTTGTGGATGTGTATGTCGATGTGTCGAGGATGTGGATGTGTGGATGTCGACGCTTTGTGCTTTGTCGATGTGTCGATGCGAATGTCGATGTGTGGATATCGAGGATGTGTGGATGTCGATGTGTCGAGGATGTGGATGTTGATTGATATATATATATATATATATATATATATATATATATATATATATATATATATGCTGTGTTTGCTGCTGTTTAATTTGGTTTCAAATTCATATTTAAAAGCTTTTTTTTGCTGGATACGCTTATTCGCGAGGGCTAAATGGCCCTCGTAAAAAAACAACAGCCCATCTATTCGCTAGGGCCACAAAGCCCTCGTAATTAATAGTGAGCAGGGAGGCTATTCGCGAGGGCCAAATAGCCCTCGTGATTAACAGTGTGCCCTCAGCTATTCGCGAGGGTCAGATAGCCCTCATGATTAACTGAGCAGGGAGGCTATTCGCGAGGGCTATTTGGCCCTAGCGAATAGCTGAGGGCCAGCTCCTGAGCGCGCCAGGGAGGTGGGCCCCGCTTACTTTTCGCGAGGGCTGGGAGACCCTCGCGATAAAGTTGCAGGCCGGTTAATCGCGAGGGCATATTAAAACCCTCGCGATTAACTATTCGCGAGGGCCGTGCCCTCGTGTTCTGTTGTTATTTGCGGGGGAGCGGACGCGAGCGCCTATTCACGAGGGCCGGCCCTCCTAAATAGTAAATTACGAGGGGTTCTTTCTTTATCGCGAGGATTTTTAGCCCTCGGTATTGAGGGAGATTCCTGTAGTGTCCTTACAGTGGTTATTAACTAATGTTAGAAATGAATTTCTTTTCACTCCTTTCTCTTTATGTTGTGTATAAAATGTTCTCCACGGTTCAAGGATTTGTATCGACGGCTTTAGACCCATGACCCTGCTTCGATTCCCCTGGAGGCTAAGCTAACGCTCGTTGACCCAGCGTCGGCCTTGGAGCCCTGCAGTGCTGGCGGATAGTGTTGTTTGCACCTTCCGAAGGTGCCCCGGCTACGCCTACCGAGCTGCTCCGAGTTTCGTGTCCTCATCCACGTCGCAGTTGTCAAAGACTTCTCCGTCTCTCTGCCCGCCTTGAGGGTGGGCGTCCCGTGGTTGGCCTCGAGTTTTGGCATCCCGGCTTCGCGGACTCTGCCTGCTGCAGCCGACTCCAGCCACCCATTCCGTTTGCTCGACCGCATCTAGAGGTTGAAGGCTTTGTTGATATGGCTGCCGATGGCCCTCCCCGCCAGCCTCAGAGGGCCAGCAAGGCCCCAGAGCTTGCGCACCTCTCCGATGTGGGTGCGTTCCCCGCTCACCGCTCTCTGGCTCCGGCGCCCTAGAGTGAGGGCGTTGATGTTGAGAGGGGTGGTGCAGGCAATGACTCGGCACGCCCCTCCTGCCGTGCAGGCAAGGCGCCTGCCCACGATCGGCTCTTGTGGCCAGCTGAGTCCTCCCGCGCGGCCGCCTCACGCCGTAGTCCCAACCGCTCGCCGCGCTCCTGGCATGCCTTTGGGCCTTGCTTAGGGGTCGTCACGCCCGGCTCCTTCGCAGTTGCTGCGGCGTCTACCCCTGAAGTCGCCACGCCTAGCTCCCCCGTGCATGCCGTCTTCGCGGAGCCCACTCGCTCTTGCTTTCTGCTGCTGCGTCATTCCCGCTCGCCGTGCCCGATCACCACCACAGCTCGCCTTTTCTCCGCCTCACCGTGCTTGCCTTACAGCACCCCGTCGGCGCGCTGCATGCCGCAATCGCCCTCGTTTTCCCCTGCCATGCACTCCTCGCCCTCGGCCCCACCTCGCCACGCCAGCCCCGCGCCGCCATCACCCAGGAGTCGCTGCCTCTCGCTGTTGGGCACCCATGTCCACTTCCAGCCTCCCACACCGCCACTGCCCCCTCCTTTGATGATAACCTAATTTTTTAGGCCATCTCCCATGATGACCACTATTTTCACTCTCCAGCTGATCCGATGCTCCATGAGGCTGGCCTGCCGCCCCTGCCATCTCAGTCCGGGGTCCATGAGTTGCTTGCCAGAGTATCCACGCCCTACCAGCAGCACCTCCTCAAATGCACGCCGCCCGGGCTACCTCTTCCAGTACTTGACGCAGCTCCCGCATCGCCACCTCCGGTGCTCTACCGCTTGCTCCTGGTGCCTTCGTGGTCTCCCATCTATCCGCAGAGCACAGGCCGTTCGGGCGCGCAAGCTAGGGCTTGTCCCACGGGCCTCGGGCGACATGGATGATCTCACCTCACAGCTCACCACCCTTTTCACTTCGCCGATGGATGCCTCAGCCGTCAGCGCCATGTTTGACCTGTGCGGTCTTGACTGGCCAGCCCTAGACGTGCCTGTTGTGGGCATGTCCTGTGCGGAGGAGTTACTCGCTTCGGACTCGCTGACTCCATTGGTTTGTTGTTCCACCTAGTGTCCCAATGAAGATCGTCTCCTAGAACATCTGTGGTCTCAACTCCGCTGCCAAGTGTAATTTCGTCGCCAACCTCGTCTGCTCTCACAACCCGTCTATTCTGGCCCTTCAAGAAACCAAGCTCCCTCCCTCTGGGGCTCCGATCCTCCGGAGATTGGTGCTAATAAGCTTCACGGCTCCCTTCAGCTCCCGGCCGACGTCGAGATCCGCGGAGGTCTTCTTCTGCTTTGGGATGACTGCTCCATCTCAATGACCGATGTCCTGCTGCGGAACACCTCCATCACTGCCAAGGTTGCCTGCACCCACTCGAGCCATTTGTGGGTCATTACCAACTTCTATGGCCCCTCTCAGTTTGACTCAGAGAAAGAAGCCTTCCTTGATGAGCTCCAAACCATCGCCGACACTGTCCATGAACCTTGGTTAATTATTGGTGACTTCAATCTAATCTACAAGGCTTCCGACAGGAACAACCTCAACCTTAACCGTCGACTTATGAACCTCTTCCGGAGCACCTTGGACAACTGTCATCTCCACGAGCTTCACCTTGCCGGGAAGCGGTTCACTTGGAGCAACAAGCAAGTCAATCCAACGTTGATTAGGCTTGATCGGATGTTCTACACCCCGAGTTGGGAGACGGCATCCCGGCCTCCTCTCTTACCTTTCTCTCTTCGTCAGCCTCCGACCACTGCCCCTGCTACTCTCCGAAAGCTCCTTTCATCGGCCGCCCAGGCGTTTTCTCTTCGAGAATTTCTGGACCAAAATGCCGGGCTTTCTTGAGGTGGCCAAACAAACTTGGTGCGAAAGCTCTCCCACGTCGACCGACCCCCTATAGATTCTTCGGATCAATCTTCGCCGCACTGCAGTGGCTCTACAAACTTGAACCGAAACAACATCGGCGACATCAAGCTCCAGCTCGCCATTGCTTCCGAAGTGATTCGTCTCCTCGACATGGCTATGGAGAGTCGCCCGCTCTCTCCCCTGGAAATCTCGCTGCTGCGGGCACTCAAGGTTCGTGTTCTGGGCCTAGCTGCTATTGATAAAACCCGTTGGAAACAACGGCCAAGGCTTAACTGGTTCAAATTCGGGGATGCCAATACAAGATACTTCCACATTCGGGCGAACTCGCGGCGCCGTAGAAATTACATCCGTACTCTACTCACTGATCGTGGGTCCCTTACCAACCATGAAGAGAGGGCTGACTCTCTGCACGACCATTTCAGCTCCATCTTTGGAGCACCGCATGCTACCACACCCGACTCCTCCTTCACCTTCAACTGGAGCAATATCGGCCTCCAAGCAGTCGACGTTTCGTCTCTCGAGGCGCCCCTCTCCCTTGAAGAACTCCACGACATCGTGATGGCAATGCCTAATGATAAATCTCCCGGGTCCCGGGCCAGACGGTTTCACTTGGGTTTTCTTCAAGCTTTGCTAGGATTTCATCCATTTTGATCTTTTTGTGGCCCTGCAGTGCCTTTTCACTCACAGTCGCCCTGCACCACAAAGCCTCAACTCGGCCACAATTGTCCTCATCCCGAAGAAAAAAGACCCCGTCACAGCCTCGGACTATCGACCCATCAGTCTTATCCATAACTTTGGGAAGCTTTTCAGTAAAATTCTTTCCACTCGCCTATCCTAAAAAAAAACGTTGCCTAATGATTAATTGCATTAGCAGAGTCTCCGTCGGCCAATATGTGTGTGATGCTGAAAGAAAAGATCAGAAAAGATCAGGCAATTAATGGAAATGCTCGATAATGGAAGGAATTGCATGCATCATGAGGTCCACGATGCGCGCGCAGGTCAGTAATTCTTCCGGATTCATATGAGGTGCGAGCTATCTTAGCGATGCAACGATGGCGCCAACAAGGGGTGAGATATATAGGAGATCATGCATGCGAGCGCAGCACTAATCAAGCCAGCAAGCAGCTGATCGATCATTGAAGAGAGGCTGGTAGGCATATCATCGGGAGACTTCCCCAAGAACATGGAGTATAGAATAGCTGGAGTCGTGCGTGCCGGTAAGCTAGGGCCGGGCATAATTAACGAGATCAAGAGATATCCCGGCATTATCACTGGACATACTTAATTAATCTGTGGCTAAATTGTTTATGCAATCACGCGTATCAGCCACGCGCGGAAGAGGTCGATCCAAGCCCCTGCATGGTTGCTTGCCTATATATATATATATATATATAGATGGATGTATCGTCAGGACTCAAAACACGACGGCAAGAAAGCAGCATTATCGAAGCAGAAAGCAGCTGCGCATCTGCCCCATTACCGTTTCTAGCTAACAGCAAGCAAGCTCGATTAATTTGTTGCGAGATGGCAGCGGCCAGAGCCATGGCTAAGAACACCGTGCTCCTCGTCCTCCTGGTTGGCGTCGTCCTGCAGGTGAGCTCCGTCCTGCCAACTGCGGCAGCCGACGGGGTGATGGCCCGCAAGCTTGTGGGGACGGGCGGCGGGGCCCAGGTGGACAACAAGGGCAACGTGAATGGCGGCGCCAGCCAGGGCAACACGGTTGCCAGCGCCGGCGGCGGGGCACAGGGGAACTCAGACGGCAGCTCGGGCGGCGGTGGCAGCGTCGGCGCGCTCGGCGCTGAGCTCGCCTCTGGCTCATTCAACAGCGCCGGGGGCAAGGCCAGCGGCTCCGCCACAGTAGCCGGCCACACCATCAACCTCCCAGGGTCGCAGAAGTGAGCAGGCATTCGTTGTTACAGTATATGCATGTGCATGTACACTGCCCGTGCCAGCATGGCGTTTTATTTCTGGTCATATTTGATGTTTCTTTTTTACTCGCTGTATCATTTGATGTTCGGGTATTGCCGATGGTACGTGGATCGGCCCAACCGTGGTGTGCTAAGGTCTCTCGTCCTTTTTCATTAATATATGAGTTTGTGTCCATGCGTCTGTATCCTTTTACTAGCTCTCTAATTTCTCAATCTTTCTCCGTAACCACTATTCCTCCACTTATTTCTTGTGCACTCGGATCCGACGACACCACCACTACACATCGGCAGATCCAAGAAAACAAGTCATTGGGGTCGTCGCTTCGTCGGGGTTATTTTAACACTAAATCACTATATTTTAAACTTCAAAATGTAGATTTATATGTATATACTAATAGGATAGCAATAAACTTGTCTAACTTGTTCATGATGGAGGATGGAGGCATGATGACAGAGAGAATGTAAGTTGGCATGACAGATAAAACGGATTTGAGGAGCGTGAGTCTACCACCTTTGGACAAAAGGGGGCCCCGCCAACCGGCAAGGCGATTGAAAATCTTTTCAAGCAAGGGTTGAAAATGAACATGGCGCAACCGTTTGATTGAGAGTGGGAGCCCAAGGTATTTGATGGAAAAGGTGGTTAGGTTAGCTGGCAGGTCTTGAAGTATGGAGACCCAGTTGAGGGAATCGCAGCGAATGGGAGTGACTTGGCTTTTGGCAAAATTTGTCCGAAGGCCCAAAACATCGCCAAATTAATTTGTTGAGGATGGCCGCAAGAGCTGAGACATCCTCTTTGAAGGGATTGACGAATATGGCCGCGTTGTCAGCAAAGAGGGACACCCTGAGGTTCGGGGGGATACCCTTGACCGGAGATAGCGCGCCCGACTCTGTTGCACGATGGAGTGTAGTGAGGGGTTCAATGGCTAAGTTGAAGAGCAGGGGGAGAGGGAATCCCCCTGACGAAGGCCCTTACGATGGTGGATGGCGTGTGAGATGTGGCCATTAATTAATCTAAACTTGTGAGGATGAGGTAGCCAGTGACAGGGAAATCTAGTCCCGCCAGCATCCCCCAAAGCCGCGAGCGCAGATGTTATCTAGAAGGTATGGCCAAGAAACTGAATCGAAAGCCTTCTCGAGGTCAAGCTTAAGAAGCAGGGAGGGTGTACGACTCCAGTGGAGGGCTTTAGCCTTGCCTTGGACAAAGAGGAAGTTACTTTGGATGTGCCTTTTCTTAATGAAGGAGCTTTGGCTTGGCGAAATGAGGTCGTCCATGAGGGGGGCAAGGAGCGATGAGAGGATTTTGGTGAAAAGTTTGCCCAGGTTGTGGATGAGGCTAATGGTGCGGAAATTAGCGGCAGCCCAGGGTTGTCCTTCTTGGGCAACAGGACGATGTGGGCATTGTTTAAGCTCTCGAGGCCATGTCCATTCAGATTGAAGATGCTTTGGAGAGCCTTGAAAAAGGTCAGGTGCAACGAACCTCCAACAGAATTTGTAGAAGTCCCAAATGAAATCATCGGGACCTGGGGCCTTTTCACTTGGCAAGCTATGAGCAACCCGGTGAAGCTCCTCAAAGGATAATGGGGATTCAAGGGCGGAGAGATCCCAGGTAGGAAGACCAAGAAATTCCCAATTGAGGGAGGCGACCGGATGGGGAGATGGGGCTTCCTCCCCGAAAATTGAGTTGAAGTGATGGTTGAGTACATGGGCCTTGTCTTCCAATTCTATATGGGTGCCGGCAGCAGATTCGAGGGAATGAATGAAATTATTCCTCCAACGACCGTTAGCCCGGAGATGGAAGTACCTGGTGCTTGCGTCACCGAGGCATAGCCAGTTTAGACGGAAGCATTGCTTCCACTTGATTTTCTCAACCATGCTAAGCCCCACCACCTTAAGCTTGAGGGATTTCCAAATGTCAAGCTCAGCCGAGGAGAGGGGGCGCACCTCCATAGCACCATCAAGAAGGTGAATAACTTTCGAGCAAACATCGAGTTGCAGCCTTGAGTTGCCAATTAGGGTCCGGCTGCAAGATTTGAGGGATTTGGCAGTCCGGAACAGCTTTGCCCTGAAGCGAACGAGGGGGTAGGTGGGCAAGTTGTGGGAAGCTCCACACCATGCTTGCTGGGCCACTTCAAGGAACCCCAGCATCTTAATCCAAAAAGATTCGAAGCGGAAGCGCTGAGGCTGTCTTGGGAGGTTCTCAGCCGTGAGGAGAAGGGGGCTGTGGTCGGAGGCCGAGAATGACAGTGGGGTCAAGGAACAATTGGGGAAAAGAAGCTCCCAAGCGGAGTTGGAGAATGCCTGGTCTAGCCTGAGCAATGTAGGAGAAGCCTGTTCATTGCTCCACGTGAATCGGCAACTTTCTTTGAGGAGGGAGGAGTCTAGTGTCACACGGAAGCTTGACATGAGTCTTCTATTGAGGTTGAGGTTGTTTTAATCCGAAGCCTTATAGATTAGGTTGAAGTCCCCGAGGACGATCCAAGGGCCTGGAAAGTGAGTGGCGATGGCGATGAGTTCAGTGAGAAAAGCCTCTTTGTCTTGATTGTCGGCCAGGGCGTAAACGTTGGTGCTGACACAATTGGGCTGCCCGGGGGTGGACACTTGCGCTGAGATGGAGTGTTGGAGGATTAGCGGGTTAGAAAGTTGAACACTTGAAGAGTACCAAAAGAGGAGGATACCCCCTCTGGTGCCAGAGGCCGGCAGGATGAGGTGCAGGTGGTTGAAACAGCGACTCAAAAACCAACGCACTACACAAAGGTGGTTCAACGGGGACGAAGGAACCACACGCAGGTGGTTGACTACAAAGCAGGCCCACAAAGAAGTGGGGAGACACCGACACAACACTAAACATCAAGAGGAAGTAGCACCAGGGCGAGATGCCTAGGGTGGTGTGGCTAAGGAGCATAAGCCACACCCTCCTCGAGCACGGCTGAACCGATCTCGGAGAGGACCACTGAGGGTCTGGAGAGGCCGCACAGCGTAACAGCTCTCGAAGCTAGTCAGCGAGAGTGTCAACCACAGGCGACGGGATCCCAAGCTTGCATGCTAGGAGGCCCTATGCTCTACGGATCGCCAGGACAGAGGAAGAGCCGGCCTGGGTGAAATGATCTCGGGCAAAAGCTAGGCGAGGGTTGCGACGGATCATGAGTGGGGGCTTAGGGCAAACACGCCTAAGCAGAGGGGAGGGGATCAGAGGAGAAATGGGCGAAAGGGTGGCCCGAGCAAGGAACCTCTGAACCGGGGAAGGAGTGGCAGGAGGTGGTAGTCCAGCCTCGAGGGTCATAGCTAGGGTCAAGGTAATCTGTGAGGAGGGTGTCGGGGTGGGAAACGGGAGTGGATAAGGCCTTTAGAGAGGGGTCCTCGAAAGCCAGGCGGGCCGACCATGGGTTTGAAGCCCAACAGTGCCAGAGACGAGCCTCTGGGGAGAGGCGGTCATGAGAACCAGGTTGAGGCCCACGGAGGAGCGCCCTAGGTTCGCAGAAGCGGCGTGCGGGGGCGAAACAAAGTCGGCCCGACCTAGTTGGAGCGCACGGCTTATGAGAGGAGCAACGAGGCTCCTCGGTTGCAGCATGAGGAGAAGCACTGGCGCGGCGTCAACTGGTGAAAGTGGGAGGTTTGAAATCCCCTTCCTCAAGGCAGTTAGAGGAGGACTTACAGCGGGTCCCACGGTGACTGTTGACCGACCTTGCGCCACACTGGCCGTGGCGGAGAGGACGCCACATTGGGTCGACGTAGCGCCAGTGGAGGCGGACGCGCCGCCGGCCAGGGGAGACGAGGCGGAGCGGCCGTGCGGGGAGGGTGACCGCGGAACCTAAACCCGCCTGACGACGACTGCACCAGAGGTGGAGATGCCGGCGGTGGAGGAGGCGGTGTAAGCCGATCCTTGAATAGAGTAGGTGGAGGGCCATTGGCGGAGCAGGCGGATCCCTGGGAGGCGGTGGTAGGTGGCGATTCCTGGCGGGTGCGCGGGGAGCGAGATCGCGGAAGTCGCACCATGTCACTGCGGTGCCCCGGAGAGCGCGAGCGGCTACGGGATCAGCGGGCCAGGGAGTTGCCCCGCACCAGGGAGACGTGGGAGGACGCGGTGGCCGTAGCCAAAGGTTCCTTTCCGGAGAGGTGGCGGGGGGGGGGGGTGCATCTCGATTTCCATCTTCGTCTTCATCGTCGCCATCCTTGGTCGGACGCTGTAGGTGCGAGAAAAGAGGGCGGCAGGCGGATAGGAGGTCGACGGCGGCGAGAGGTGGGGCGAAATCGGGGAAACCTAGCCGCCAAAGGTGGTGGACGCACACCGGGAGCCCGCCGATGCGCGCATTAGCAAAGGAGAAGTCCTCCATCATATCAATGTGGATGAGGATGTGATGGGTGGAGGCGGGGGGGGGGGGGGGGGTGTACCGGCGAGCCTCGCCGGCCCACGAGTAGCATCACGCAGTTCCATGCAAAGGCTCGATCAATTCATGGTTGGCCTCGAGGGGAATCGCGGCGGGGTCGAGCATCCAAAGCCAGAGCCGAAAGGAAGAGGTGTCGAGGCGGCGACGCGTGTCTTCTTCGACGACTTCAAGGCGGCCGGTGTCGGCGAGGAGCCTCTCCACCACTCCTAAGTTCCAAGCAGGCAGTGACAGCCCCTCAAGGAAGACACGGATGCGATAGAGGGAGATGCGTCGAGGGAGATGTGCCGGCCCGCCGAGTGGATGTCAGAGAGCTTGAAGCGAGCTAGGGAGCGCCTCGGGGCCAGGTGAGTTACCGTGATGTCCAGCAACAGAATGTCCTTGTCGATGTTGATGGCGCACATGATGAAGTCCGGGTACGGATGAGGCCCGCCAGAGACAGTGACGATGACGCCGCGGAGGTGAAGGTCTGGTGCATCGGAGCGCATCTCACGGGAGACCGCGATGCAGACGCGAGCGGAGGGCGGGCAAAGAGGAGCGATAGACGGGTGCTGCGGCGGAGCCACGGAGCTCGGGGAGCGGCGGGGGAGCACGACGAAGTGGTGAAACTGGCGCAGAGGAAGGGGCCGGATGCCGCGGCGGCAACACACCTTGGAGGTATGACCGAAGCGCCGACAGGAGAAGCAACGAATGGGTCCGCATCGGCGGCGACGTGGTGCGAAGCCAGCGGCGCAGTAACGCCTTTAGGGGCGTGGCATGGCCATACGTGGCGTGGCGGGCCTTAACCGGTGGGTTCAAGAGGAAGGCGTGGAGCACGACGCAGGCGACGGGGGACCACGCGCTGCCATTCTTGGGGTACCGGCGCCGCAACCGATGTGCAGACCACAGAACAGAGGCGGGGCAGCGCGGCCGTACGTGCCCAAAGCGAAGGAAGCGCCATTGATGGCGACTGGCTGTGAGGAGGAGGGGCTACCCAGAATGGGAGGAGTAATGGTGGCGACTATGGCATAAGAGCGATGGGGAGTAATGGTGAGCTGAGCGGCAGGGGAGGGCAAGGGGACCCGCAGTTCCACGTTGCAACTGCAGTAGGGGAGCGGGCCATTGGGTTGTCTGCGCTAGCCGGAGTGGCAGGGCGCGTGGCGGCGGTGGCCGCCATGGCCGGAGTGGCGCACGGCGGATCTGGGGTGGCGCCATCGCCTTGGAGGGTTCCAGGAGTTGGACCGAACAAACCTTTACGCCCCAATTTTCAAGTTAAGTACGTCCGTACTCTGCACGCCGGACTCGATGCTACCTAGACACACATGCTGTGAATCAACAAAATAACAACCTCCGACGACAGATCATCAGGGAAAGAGAGTGAGATGGTATCATTGTTGAAGTATAACTGAATTGCCCTCCTTTCCTAGAGCTCGACGGCCCTCCTCCTTTGCCTATAGGGGTCCGTCGCTCGACCTCCTCTGCAGGTACTTCTGCCCCGCCAGTGGTCACGTCGGCCACTCCTGCGATGACGGTTGTCTCTGTCTCACCAGTGGTCACGTCGGCCACTCTTCGCTACGCCAAGACGATCGCCACCGTCACCGCGCCCTCTGGATCCCTCCGCAGTTGTTGCTGGTGCCACAGTCGATTCCCACCGCCTGCCGGTTCCCCGCCACAAGTGGTTGCCAGCAGTATCCCCCCTCCAGCCATCCCGTCACCTCCCGCTGCCCCCGTTGGTATCCCGCCACGGGTTCAGTCTTCACCGAGTTTCGGTCCAGTCTGAATGTCCGTGCTACTGTCTTTCCGACTGCGGGGGAGTGATGGACACTTTGTTTTGACTGCGGGGAATGTGTGTTTGCTTTGTATCAGTCTAGACCGTTTAGTGCTGTTCAGACTGCGAGGGAGTGTTAGAGTATATGGGCCTTGGGGGAGGCCCATCTTCTGTACTCTATATATATATATTTCACCTCTGATCAATACAATGCATCTATTCCGCAAAACCTAATCTTCAACAATCATGGTCACTGACATAGCTCCACAGTACTGTACTACCCCTCGCGTAATCGCGTTGCTGCTTCAACGCTTCAAGCATGCATGCATCTGTGCTTGCCACATAGTCACATACTGTATGGCCGCCCTATCTAGCCCCATTGCCCACCACGCTCCCACAGATGTGGGTTCACCTGCGACGTAATGTAACCTGACAAGTAACCACATTGCTAGCTATCCATTTATACAGTGGCAGAGCCAGGACTTTCGAAGAGCCTGGACACAACCTAAACTAACGCGTGGACTACTAAAGAATGCTACTACATCATATATATAACACAAGCGAATTTGAGGCACATAATAGTCAATTTTCACTCAAATCATTGTCTAACAATATTTCACATAAATAAAATAAGAAAAAGCATGATAAATACGTAAATTAATAGAGGCCAACCACATAAAAGAGGCACCGAACAAGTCCAAGTAGAAACTCTGCAATAAAAATCATATGGGTTAGCATTTTCCAAGGTTCAAGAAAGCGCTAAGCGCTCGAGTGGTGAAAAAGCATAAGCGTGCTTAAGCGCACTTAAGCGTTTTTTCTAATATTGTAAAAAATCCAATTGTACAGCTTAAAAAGGGGGTTTCCCACTTTCCCTTATTTCTGAAATGTAGTTCATGCCCTCTGAACTAGATTTTGTGGAAACTTGAGAATAGTAATGCTGATCTGGATCGTCTTTATGAGATGGAGGAAAGTGAAATTGGAGCTCTGATTCGTTTTTCTCATCAAGGAAGGTTATGCCCTGACTTAAAAAGTGATCACCGTATGGTTAAAAAGTGTCCAAAGTGATTAAGCGCGTGATTAAGCGACGCCATCGCTTAATTGAGCGCTTAGGGGGTAAGCGAAGCGCTGACCCCACGCTCAGCGCCTAATCACGCTTAAGTGTGCGCTTAATTGCGCTTTTTTGAATCTTGGCATTTTCACATCGTATAACTTAAAATTTCAATCACAACTAGTATATTAAAAAAACATGACATACCACTAATAAGCTACTCATGTCTGCAACGAGGCAAATTAATTTTTCTGGTCTTCATGCTTGGAATCTTCGCAAGAGGATATCATCATCAAATTCCTTGAATATTTCTCGCTCTGTGTAGCACACCATTAAATTGTTAAACCAATCATCAGCCATCTTGTTTCGCAATTTGGTTTTGATAATTTTCATTGCTGAAAATGCTCTTTCAACAGATGCTGTGGGCACTGGCAATAGCAATGCAAGTTCAATGAGTTTGTAAACTAATGGAAAGACCATATATTTCTCTGTCTCAACCAATTTTGAAGCCAAACTAGCAATATCCGTGCAAGTAGCAAATGCAGCATGCCTTCTCACTTGAAGAATATAAGTCTCTAGTTATTGTCTGATTATGGCAAGATCAGTGCTAGATAAATCATTGTAATGAATTTCAGCAACCCGAACAAGCTTGCCAACATCAAACATAGAGAAGTTATTCTTTGGATCAAGACATGAAAAGCATGTTAGTATCTCAACTGTTGATTCTCCAAACCGATGATTCATCTCAACACAGATTTTATCAAGAACAACAAAGAAAATACCAACACGGTAATAATGAAGGCAAGAAACTTTCTCCTTTCGCCGCTTCGCACGACCTCGGACCGACATGTCATCCATCATATTTGGCACCTCAATTTTCTGTCCCTCACAAAATTGTTTGGCCTCATGAAAAACTTCTCACTTGAAAAAACTCTATTTCTAGCACCATCTGGTTTGAGCGGAAATTGCATTATTGGTTGCGTTGGTCCTCTTTGAATGTATGCTCTCCTAATTTGGTCTCTAATCTCAGGAGCATATTCATCTATTTGTTTCCTAAGTCCCGGATCAATTACAATGTCGTTCAAATTTAATTGAGCTGCCGGTGTTGGTGGTGCTTGCCCTTGAGTTTGAGGTGCCAGTGCCGGTGGTGCTTGGCCTTCAACTTGATTTGCTGCTGCAAATTGGCCTTGAGCTTGTCCCGGTGGTGCTGCCGATGAAGGAGGGCGGGGGACCAAATATCTCCGCATTTCTGCAAGAGCAAGACTACAAATCAACCCTAAATCAGTTCAAATTAGGGGAGTTTAAGCCTAATTGCCTAAATCCCGTCTGGAAATATCAAGAGTTCAAGACTCAAGAGGACAAAGCCATTACCTACCTCACTGAGTCACTGCCTAGAGAGAGGGCGAGGGGAGTCGTCGCGTCGGGCGTCTGGCGTTGCTAGCGCTAGGGCTAGAGCCTGGAGGAGCGCCGCCCGTGATGGAGTGAGTAGAGGCAGGACTCAGGAGGGGCGCAGCACAGCGCCTTTGGGCTTCGGTGGCTCAGCGCCTGGCCGGCTGGCCTCTGGCTAAGGCCTAAGGGAGTGGCAGAGTGGGCCTTTCCCCTTTTGGCCCAGGCTACAAAGGCCAAATCTACTCAACTCAGCTCTATATACCAAGGTACTAGTAAGAAGTATTTGGGCCGGGAGCCTGGACCTGGGCCTAGGGTGGCCGGGCCTTGGCTCCGCCCCTGCAATTATATATACAAGCCTTTCCCCCATTGGTACCGACGGTTGTTTATTTGTATCGCCGGTCTTACTTTCATGCGCTCCATTTCAAATCAATCCTAATTGGAGCAATTTATTATAATATCAACTAAAATATTAACAAACCTTGCAAAATTGAAAAAAAATTCGTCCAATACAAATTGCAAAATCACTGTGTTGGCAGAGCCTTCTGCCACCATCCGTTTGGCAGGTGCAGTGGCTGTCGCTGAACCAAATGGCGGCCATCGTTTGGGGTGGCGTCCGCCAATGCTAATATCTCAATTTCAATATATTATCATATAATTTATTAAAATTTTTATTTGATTAATTTTTCCTGTAATTATATCATCTCTTCTTTATAGAAAATCTTCTTAATTTCAATGAGCTAGCATGAACCCATATTATGGTCCTGCATACAAAGCAACGATATATAGACTCTACGAACAGTTAATTTGTGTTGACGTCATGTAACCGTTGGACGAAGCTAAAGTGAAGTTCCGTGTAGATTGGTTGCTGAAAACAAGTGATAGTGTGCATTATGGCACTTACAATGGTGTTTCTATCAGTGTTTATTCGTATGCCACGTAGGATGGAAAGCTGATGTGGAGCATAATTAATAAGGAGAGAGAAGGAGATGGTTTCTATCTTAAGAAACCAGTTCTACGCTCATCTCAAAGTTCTAAAACTAATGCGCAGAAAGAAGGTGGCTTTGGAGAAAGGAAAAAGTATTGATGATGAAAACAATATTAAGATACAATGCAATGAAACCACCATTTCTTCTTAGTTTCTAGGTGACATGGCGGACCTTAGAGATGACTCAGAGACTGCTGAGGTGGACTATTGTACATGCTCATAAAGAAGAAATGATCTCCTTCTCTCATTGTATTAATTATATGTCTTGTCATTTTTCTATCCTACCTGACGTTGCAAGAAATAAGTGGAGAAACTGCATTGCAAGTGTAGGACCACCCACGGAACCGGACACCAAACAAGTCAAAAGAATGTTAGTCCTAAATATTTATAGGGTAAAGGCGAACAAAAAATTTGTTATGTCTATTCAAGGTATATATTGACAAAATTCGATCTTGTATGCATGCATTTAGCAGTTTTTTTTTTTAAGAAAGGCGAGTTGTCTAATTTCATTGAAAGAAGAAGCGAATACCAGAACGGTTAACACAACACGGGGCAAAAAGCACACCAATCGCAACAACCGGACTAAGCCGGTAGTAGCACTAGATAGGCTACCAACAGGTCTCCCCTAATTTTTGCCAATACATCATCCGGCCAATAGTCCTCCTGGCGAAAAATCTGAGCATTCCGCTCCTTCCATATATTCCAACATATGGAAATGATGATGACATCTTCAATGCGCCTGACGAACTTGCTTCGTCTTAGTTCATCCCACCGGTTACCGACCGACACAACTGTGGCCCCATCAACCTTGGTGAAGCAGAAAGATGACACCATACCATGCCAAATTTGCCGGACAAATGTACATTCCCAGAACAGATGTTTGTGAGTTTCCTCTACCTCGCCACATAGAACGCATAAAGGTTTACATGGCCACCCTTGAGCGGCTAGGCAATTTGCAGTGTAAAGCTTCTCACAAATTAGCACCCAGAAGAAGAAGCGACACTTCCTTTGCACCTTGGCTTTCAAAATGCGAGTGAAGTCATGGTCCTGTGAAGATCTAATGAACTGTAGAGAATATGCAAACCTGGCCAAGTACCTTCCTGAAGCGGTGAACTTCCAGCGGACGGAGTCAGGCGTGTCCGGTAGTAAGGCCAACCGTTGCATGGCTGACCAATGGGCGATGAACTCGCGAAACTGTTCCGAAGTAGATATTTTTGTTAGGGGGTATCATCCAGCCACCATCTGTTAGTGCCTCCTTCATGGAGATATCCTCCCTTCTTGCTAGCCTATAACAGCGTGGTGCAACCTCACATGGAGATGAACCATCCAACCAAGGTGAATTCCAAAAGGAGGCCCTGGTACCATCCCCCAAACTAAGCTCAGTCGTCGCTCGAAAAAACATGATATCCGTTGTTGACCATGCGGATGCCGTCCCAACCCAAAGTTTCGACGAGAAATCCCACTCATGCCAAAGCCAACGAAGGCGCAAAGCACGACCAAAACGGTCGATATCCTTGACGCCAACCCCTCTAACTCCTTGGGCCTGCACACCGTTGCCCAGTTAACCAGGCATTTTCCGCCATGACATTCTTCTTCCTCGTTCCAGAGGAAACCTCGCTTGATTTTGTCAAACTTTCTTATTGCCCACCCACTCAGCTCAAAGACCATGATGTGATAGACAGTCATTGAAGTGAGGAAGGAGTTGACGAGGACCAAGCGACCTTCCAAGTCGCCAATCTGTGCCTGACGTTTTCAATGAGACACATCTCTTCCTGCTTCTTATTTTTGTGGGCTTTAAAGGTGGACCAAGGTAACTACAAGGGAAATTTTTTATCTGGGCTGAGATTTCGTTTTGCAACCAATCTCAGTGTGTTGATCACATCTAATTGGAATTCCTCACTCTTGGCCAATTCACTGCAAGAGTTGTTGCCCCTTGGAAAATATTGAAAATCTGACTAAGAGCATGCACCTCTAGTGCATCCGGCTTGATAAGCACCATGACATCATCCGCATAAAGCGAAATCCGCAAGCTAGCAAGATTATGAGGAATAGACCGAAACACTCCCCTATCTTCTGCCATGTGAAGCAGGCGAGCCAACGGCTCCATGGAAGAATGAAAAGCATCGGGGAAAGGGGATCTCCCTGCCTGAGGCCCCGACGGTGCGCTAGGGCCCTTCTTGACAAGCTGTTAATCAACACCTGGGAGGTGGTGTTCCCTAAAAGAATTGCCAACCAATCTCGCCATCGTTGTCCGAACCCAAAAGCCTGCAAGACTTCTAGGAGGTATTCCCAACTTACCGAGTCAAACGCCCTTTGCATATCCAGCTTCATTAACAATGATGGCACCTTTTTTCTATACAAGTTTTGGATGCTCGATCTAACCCAGACAAAATTGTCCTGGATGGACCTCCCTTTAATGAATGCAATTTGGTTTGGGGAGACCAAGTTCTCTAGATGCCTGGATAGCCTATTCGCGAGGAGCTTTGAGAACAACTTGCCAACGCTATGAATCAAGCTAATCGGCCTGAAAGCGGCGATGGTTGGTTCCCCTTGCCATTTAGGCAGTAGAACAATATGGGCGCAGGTCAATTTCACAAAACCATCCGCCCTGCAGTGCCAAAGGTCTGCAATCAGATTACCCTTGATGGTATCCCAACAAGATTTGTAGAACATCCCTATGAAGCCGTCAGGGCCCGGGGCATTATCCGAAGGAAGGTGCCTAATAACGTCATGAATCTCATCTTCAAGGAAAGGCGATTCCAAGTCCTGCAAGTCGCCACCTGGAAGTTGCAACAAATCCAAATTCAGGGTATGTGACCCTTCCTTACTCCGGCTGAGTAGGTTGACGAAGTGTGCGAAGAAGGTGTTCTCATTGTTATTAGCAGCGAACAACACGCCTTGCTCCGTGTTTAGCTGTGTGATCCTGATGCGACCTTGCACTGCAGAGACGTTCACGTGAAAGAACTTGGTGTTTGCATCCCCTTCACTAATGAATTTGACCCTTGCTTGTTGCCTTATCCTCATCCTTTCAACGACGGAGAGGCCTAGTATCCTGTTCTTCAGCGCCTTATACAAGTCTAGCTCTGGATGAGAGAGCTCTCTTTCCTCCATCGGTCAAATCTGAAAATGACCTCAGTTGCACTGGCCAGTTGAAGCCTAACCGGACCGATTAATGTTTTGCTCCATTTCTTTAAAACCCTGGCCGTCCTTTTTAATTTGCAGGATAGACGATCTAGTGCCCTATGAGGCACATCATGCACCTCCCAAGCACCCTTGACGACCTCGACGAATCCTGGCAACCTAGTCCAAAAGCTTTCGAAGCGAAAGCCAGGAAACCTGTTGCTCCGAGTGCACGAAGAAAGCAACAGGGGTGAGTGATATGAGATTAGCGATGATAAAGGTTGAAGCTCCCTAAGAGGAAGGATAGCATCCCAGCTGAGGGTTGCGAAACATCTATCAATCCTTATCATGATTGCACTGTTTCCATGTAAGTTGCCCTGCCAAGTGAACTTTTTTCCCCTGAGATTAATCTCCCTTAGCTTGACTGCATCGAGAGCCATGTTGAACTCTCTCATGAGAGGCCCATTGAGGTTAGCTCCCGTGCTTTTCTCCTGCGGGGCCCTAATCATATAGAGATCACAAATGACTAGCCACTCCTGCTTGACTAAATTCTTCAAAAGTTGAAGTTCAAGGAGAAACCTTCGCTTATCCACTTGGATCTGAGGCCCGTACACCCCTCTCCAGGTCCATTCCACTTGGTTTTGACTGTGACGAACATCACAAGAAAGGGAGAACTCTAAAGATCTCACATTCGTGATATTAAAGGAGCCATGAGCAACTGCCATGATAATCGTCCCTTGGTGCCCTGGGCTGGTAGAAAGCATAAATTTTCGACGAAGCGTTGGCCAAGTATTGGCGATTTGTCGACGGGTCCTTAACCGGGGGTTATCATCGACAATGAATTTAAATGGGGTTATGCACTGGATCCAAACTCGATGGTAGCACAAGACATGGGGTTCTTTTTTATACAGGTTTATGTGTACAAGATGATCGGGAGATCTCTCGTATGTTGTGTTCTCAGCCTTAAGATCATCTTGTACACATATACATTCGTGATCATCGCGTGGGTTTATAATCCGTTTCCATTGGGATGCGATGAGTGCACAGGCTCGGACTTATCCCCTTGAGGTCCTTAAGTGAATAACTTAAGGCCGAGCTGTACTTCTCTAAAGTGGCGACAAGCCGACGGCATTCGTTCTCAGTCAGCAAATCGCTGATGATAGCCGGCTGGTTTTGGTTATTGTTTAGAAAGACGTGCTTAAGCATAGGAGGAAGTGGTTTTAGCTCAATAGGTGAGGAAGGAGGTTCCTCGGTCCTAGTTAGCTGAAAATATTCATTTGAATCTTCCTCTTGAACAAAATACGGAACGTCTTCCTCCAGACCTTGAGGGTAGATTGTATCGAAGAGAGCAGCAGTCATAGCCTCTTCTAATGGATCCGACAGTGGCTCGGCTTCTATAGAATGATTGATGGATCGTGCGAAGCTCACTGAGTGGTATTTGTTGCCGACTGTCAAGCCAACATATTCTCCCCTTTCCATGTTTCGGACTAACTCCCTTACGGGCTGCCCGATCAGGATGCGAGAGTGATACGGGTTGGGGACATCGAAGACATGGAAATCTAGAGTGATGCTATGGTCATCTAAGGTCACCTCGACACCTCTGAGAATTCCCTTAGCTTGCGTAATATGGCCAGACAGCCATCCGAATTGCTTTTGAGAGGGAGAAGGTGCATGATCCGAAGGGATCCTTGATGCCACTGATTTTGACATGTAGTTAATACCTAGGCTAGGATCATAGGGAACACTTCTAAAATCCAAGCCATGGGCTTTCACTGAGCAAAACTTTTTGAAAGGAAACAACGTAACTATCTCCCTCGAGTTTTCTAATTCATCAGTTATCTCTCTACTGAAAATGGCAGTAAGAGTCAGAAGGTTTTCCTGTTGTGCCAGGATCTCCTCATTAATCGGGACATTTGGCTTCGGCCTTCAGAATTGCCGACTTATTATTGGTAGCGTAGAAGCATTGCAAAAGTCGTCGAGAATTTCCTCTTCGATTGCGTAAGATGTCAAGAATGGGACAAGTTCGTTCACCGGTTCAGGGTCTTGAACACAGGGAAACGTGGCTTCGGGAGTTTCTTTGATTCCAGAAGAATCGGATTGGGTCGGAAGGTTTGACTTGGTAGGGTTGTCTAAAGTTTGGAGATTACCCGAAGGTTCAAACTCTAGGTCCGAAGGTTCGTCAAAGGCGTCAATGAAAGGAGTATTGCCTTGCAATTTGCACATGATTACTTTCCCTTCATTAGCGGTCTTGTAACCAAAGGATCCTCCGGAAACTATTTTGAGAATGTGGCGCTCGTCGGGTTCAACCCCTCGACAAAGTGTTGCATGAGCATGGGCTCAGGAACACACAGGTCGAGTCCCGAACTGGCCAACTGGGTAAATCGCACCTAGGCTGCACCCATGGTTTCACTCTCAGACTGACGGAAGTTTAAGACTTCCTTTCGCAATTCTATGATTTTTGGGAGAGGAAAGAACGCGAAGCAGAATTTCTCCTAGAGAGCTTCCCAACTACCGTTAAGGCTTCCTACGGTCAATTTGAACCACAATTTGGCTGATCCCGTGAGGGAGAATGGAAATAATTTTCATTTCAGCATTTGTCGAGCCATTCCTTGAATTTCAATGATTGAGCAGAGTTGATCAAATTCATGAAGATGGCTATAAGGGTTCTCACCTTCTGATCCGAAAAAGGATTTTTCCCGGACCATAGCTATGAGGCCTAGCCGGAACTCAAAGCTAGGTGTATGGATAGGATGGGATGATAGTGGAGGCTCTAAGTATTTGGCCTTAAGAGCCGAAAACTAATAGATAGACGTGTTGTCCATATGGAGGTACACGGACAAGCAAGTTTCAAAACTAGAACAGCTACCATTCCCCGGCAACGGCGCCAGAAAGCTTGTTGGTGATTCTTATGTCTATTAGAATTAATCCACAAGCGCACGGATATCGCAGTAGCTTTCACCCCGGAGTATTCCAAAGGTATCGATTTCCCAAGAAGAACGAGAAGAGTCTAGTTTCTACTCTTGACTTGGCCGGATGGATATGGTGGAATGACAAAATTGGGGTAACATTTTTCGGGTCGAGTGGTTCTGCTAAGGGTTCATACTAGTCAAGGGTACAAGGGTAATCCACACACCATTGCTACTCTATATCGGAGCTCGGCCGATTCACTCCAACCCGCTATCAATTAAGAACACCGAATGGTTATGATCACTCCCGATTGGGCTCGACTCTACCGAGAGAACAAAGCGGATTCCTAAACCGCCGTATGCGGATAGCGGTCATCACACCTACTACCTACCGTCAGCCGTTGAATCAGGTGTCTACCGGGTACTAACTAGTCTAGACACCACGTCTATTCCTAGCAGTACTACGTACCAGGACGTCAGTTGATACGCACTTCCACTAAACCCAGCACTAATATCTATTGTGTCACCCAAGCACATAGATTTAGCACTCAAGGTCTAGCACGAGCCTAATACCAACAGAGAGATAATGTAAACGGAATAAACTTGTTTTATAAATAAAGGATGGGACTAAGTGTTACCGATAGAAGACGAAGCAGAACTTGCACACGAGTTCGGCTCCGAAGCTCTAGTGGATGCATGCCGACACGGTTTCGCATGGGATCCCTCATTGATGGTGTAGATCATCCCCTTGAGGCTGTTTTGGCAATTGAGGCCAGTATAATTGAGTTACTTGAGAGCCAATTGATCATCTCCAATGAAATGTCATCCCTAGGATCAAAACGGCTTGATGTGAATGGTTGGGATGGTCTCCTTTTGTGCTTTTAGAATACTTGGGGAGAGGGCAACCCCGGCTTGGACCAAGTGCCGGTCGGTTGGTCGGCCGACCGGTAGTTTTCCCCGGTTTGGGTTCATTTTTGCTCAGTAGGTCCCTAGAGACACAAACTTACCAAAACATATGGAACTTTGTTAATTTGCACATTTTTAGTCTATGTTCCTTCATTTGGGAGCTATGTTGGCGGTCGGAAGTGTATAAAAAGTTGTTGAAATTGACCGTCGACACCAAGACACTGGTCCCCTCTTCCACACCAGCGGCATGGCACTAAGACAGAAACGGATACACCTAAAAGGAGATAGATAGCCTAGATAAATCATTGAAACCAAAATAACACCCGACCAAAGCGCAACCTAAGACGTTCAGTCACACTGTCTGGACATCCCAGGTAGCCACGTCTAGTTCTGCAGCGAAGTTGACCCCTCCCGCCGAACCAGCTAAGTCATGGATCGCCCCCAATGCATCCGCATCCAGTTCATCCTTAAAGAGTGCCTTGTAATGACTGGTAGCGTCGTCACCCCAGTCTTGATTCTCAGCCAAAACCCCCAGCTTGGTGGTTGTTTGACGAAAAAAAAAAAATTCGATGACGTCAATCGGCCCGTCACTCTTGAATTATTTATTAATAATTTTTGCGGCTCAATCTGGCCTGTAATCAACTTGGCCCAATTTTGGCCCAAAATCAGAAAACCCTAATTGCCAGCTATAAAAATGGATCAACCCTAATCACCAAGGGGAGGAGAAAATAGTGGCCGGCGGCTGTAAGAAGAAAAGGTTAAAAAAAAATAAGGAAAAGAAAAGAGAAAGAGGGGGCCGGCGCCCTAGCCTTCGGGCTCGTCCCTCCTCTGCTCCTGGCGGCGCCGCCCCCTCCCCATCTCTCTCTTCACTCTCGGCTCTCTCTCTCTCTCTCTCTCCAGGGCACAGGCGCCAGGTGGGGGCGGCCGGCGCGCCGCCCCCATCTCCTCCGCGTCAGGCGCCGTCCCGGCCCCGTCCACGCCCGGCGCGCCCCAGCCACGTCCGACGCCGCCCCGTCATCGTCAACACCGGCGCTGCCTCGATCCGCGCCGGCGCCCGCGTCCTCGCCCTGGCCACGCCCGGCGCCGCCCCGGCCTCGTCCTCCTCCGACGCCGACGCCGTCCTCCACCGCGCCGCCCACAGCCGGCGCCGCCCTCGGCCTCCACTGCCGGCGCGCCGCCCTGTCTCCCCACGGCCGACGCCGCCCGCTGCGCCGGCGCCGTCTCCTCCTCAGCACCAGACGCTGCCCCGGCCCTGATCTGCACCGCGCCCTGCCTCCGGAACAACGCCGCCCCGGCGCCATCTCCTCCGCCCCCTTCGGATCGACGCCGCCCCTGCGCGCCGCGTCGCCCTGACCTCCTTCGCGGCCGGCGCGCTACCCGCGTCCTCCTCCACTGCGCACCGGCACGCCGCCCTGGCCCCGATCTGCACTGCCCGGCCATCTTCCTCGCACACGGCGGCGGTGCCGTGCTCCTCTTCCCAACAAGCAGGCAACAGCGGCACGGCGACCCCGAGTCCACCTCCAATGACGGCGCCGCTCCCTTCATCAACGCAGCGACGCCCAGATCTAACGGCGTGGTCTTCTCTGGTCAAGCACAACGGCGGCCCTGACGACGCATCCCCGATCTCCTCCATGGCGCCGTCCCATGCTCCACCCAACGCCCATGACAACGGCGTGTCCTGACTCCACGGCCGTGGCGACGCCCAAGACGGACAGCAGCGGCATACATGGGTGGCAGCCGTGCTCCCCCGTCCGTGATTTGCTCAAGCGACGATTCACCGCGCATGGGTGGCGACGAGCTCCCCGATCCCAATTGGCAAAGGCGGCGGGATCATCTTCTCCAGCGTATGGGTGGCGACGAGCTCTCCCAATCCCAATTGGCAAAGGCGGCGGGATCATCTTCTCCAGCGTATGGGTGGCAGTGTGCTCCCGATCCAGCGTATGGGTGGCAGTGTGCTCCCCCGATCTGGCGCATGGGTGGCGACGAGCTCCCCCGATCCCGGTCCTCAACGGCGGCGGCGGCGGTGTTTGGGTGGCAATGTGCTCCCCGATACAAGTCAATCACGGCGCATATGGGTGGCAATATGCTCCCCGATCCGGCGCATGGGTGGCGACGAGCTCCCCCGACCTCAAGCCAACGGCGCCGGCCGAATCGCCTTTCTCCCGCTTTAAGATATAGGTGGCGGCGTGCTCGATTTTGATCTGCGAGGGCGGCGATGGGTGGCTCGAGCTCCCTGGCAAAGAACTACGCCGACGCCTTTCGCCCTCCTTCCCACGGCTCCCCTCAAGCGACGAGCAGCAACGCCCATCTTCCTCACTCCGACGGCGACGTGGTGGCATCCAGAGCCGTGGCGGCCGGCTCTCCGATCTATAACGATGGCAACCTAATCTGGCATGAACGGCGGTTCCCGGACTCTTCTCCACATACGCACTCGATGACGGGCCGGCTGGTCTTCTCAAAGACGGCCCGGCATCCGATGGCGCGTCATCTCTGGCGGTGGCGTGGCCGCTTCCACCTCCGTGGCATGGCATCTCTGGCGGCAAAGACGGCTCCTACCATCTCAGAAGCACGCTCCAACAAAGACGACGGCGTGGCACTCCACAAAGAAGATGGCCCCGACGACACGCACGGCGGCAAGCATCGGCATCCATCTCCCAACGCCGCCCCTCCATCTCCGAACACCAGCGGTGGCGGCGCGGCGCGATGGCCGTGGACGCCTAAACTTGGCTCGGTATGGCGCTCGATGGCATGACGCCCGTCGCGTTGCTTCATATCCATAGTGATGCGGCGCGCGCCACGGTTTTACATCGACTATAATGGAATACCGCTCGCTCCAATGATCCCGCCCCAAGGCAAACAAGTCCTCAAGGCCAATGGCGTCGTGGAGATCCCAATTCCACGGTGTTTGTATGATCCGCTCAGATGAACCCGCCCCAAAGGCTAACAAGACCACAAGGCCAACGGTATCGTGGAGATCTCAATTCTACTGATCGACATACCTCCTGTCGATGGACTTTCCGCTGGAGGAAGAAGCTCTAATAAATATCAAGACGATGATGAATATTCCATCAAAAGTACCGAGGAGATCCCGCCCACTGCAGATCGACCAATTCTCCTAGCGACGAACATTCCGCAAGGAGATCTTCACCAACGCTTCTTCGATGATGAACATTCCATCAACGATATCGTGGATGTCCCAATTCCACGATATTATCAACTCCTCCCGATGATGAACATTCCATCAAGGATACTGTGGAGATCCCAGTTCCACGGTATCACCAACGCTCTTCTGATGATAAATATTCCATCAAGGGTACTGTGGAGATCCCTGTTCCATAGTGCCGACCAACGCTCTGACGAGAATATACCGCATGGAGGGTCTCAATCCCAACTATGTTAACTCCGTGATCAAGACTCACAACGACAATTCCAAAAGCCAACAAGCGAGAACATCCCCGATGATGCAGCGAAGCCGTCAACTTCAACTCTAAGCCGAGTGCTAACCGTGCATTCCCCCAAGTTCAACTACTCCAACGTGAAGCTTGACAAGGATAAGTTCAAGCGACACGGACGAGCATAGCCAAATGTTAACGGCTGTGCTAGGCATTACATGGGCCCTGGTTACCCCATGTATTCTGCCGTCGCCAATCAATCCACCATCCACCAACATGCACGGTAAACCACAACGCAAAGAGAAGAAGAAGACAGCCCCAACAGTTTAATCGAAGGTGTTCCGCAAGCTGGCTTGCGGATGTAATTAACCGGGTGTCCTTTCGATGTCCCGGGATTCAGAACCTGACGATCACCTGAACAAGAAGTCTAGCCTACCAGGCTACAGATGTCTAGCCAACCTGGCTACGGAGAGTAATATCAACAAGGAGTTGTACTTCATTGTGACGATGAAATATAAACATCCTTGTCCCCTTTTCTTTTGTGTATTTTTGACAAATACACTTGCACGCCCGCAAACGTGTTCTCGCCGCGGAATTTGTGTGCGTCACAAATTTGGCACGCCCGGTGGGACCTGGATCTCCTCCCATCTTTGCTGCTGGGGCTCGAAGGTTGCTTCGCCTACTCCTTAGGCTCGAAGCGCCTTCGCCCAATTCTTCTTCTTCGTCACTTCGGCATAAAGGAGTGTGGTATTCAAGGTGGCATCTACCGCAACAAAGACCGGGGGCACGTTGAATCAATGGCTCCCCGTCCCTCAAGTTCAAGCGCACCCATCCACCATGGGCCAAGTCAAGGAGTGACATCAACACACGCCTTCCATTGGGGGCAAGGCGCGCCCCTGACATGGTATAATTACTCAGTGGAGCCTCAAGTCTTTGCTCCACCGTCAGCGTCTTGTCGGCCATCGACAATGACGGCCACGTCTACGAGGAGATCAAGTTCTTCATCTTCTTCACCGGTTAGCTGCAACAATCCATCAATGGGGAAGGATCGATCTACACCATGAAGCGATCAACCCCGAGTATCAAGCGATTGAGGCGTCGCCGCCAGTAATATTTGATGCCCTGCATCAATATCGTGGACCGTGGAACTTCCATGTCTCGCTGCCTCGTCGACGGCTTCTCGACGCACTTCTTCAACATAGCGGGAGCAACTCACATGACTCGCTACCTTGTCGACGGCTTCTCGACAAACTTCATCAACATAGCGGGAGCAACTCACATGCCTCGCTACCTTGTTGACGGCTTCTCGATGAACTTTATCAACATAGCGGGGGCAACTCACATGCCTCGCTACCTCGTCGACGGCTTCTCGAGCGCTTCCTCAACGTAGCGGAGCAGCTCACATGCCTGGCTGCCTCGTCGATGGCTTCTCGACGCACTTTCCTAACGTAGCGGGAGCAACTCACATGCCTCGCTACCTCGTCGACGGCTTCTCGACGCACTTCAACAATCCTGTGGGAGCAAGACGCCGCGCCTCCCACCCCGCGGCCAACGGTCTTCTGGCATTCAACCCAACATCGTGGAGGCAACCCCACGCTTGTCCCGTCGTTCACGGCTTCTCGACGAACTTCATCAACATAGCGGGGGCAACTCCTATGCCTCGCTACCACGTCGACGGTTTCTCGACGCACTTCCTCAACATAGCGGGAGCAACTATCATGCCTCGCTCCTCGTCGGCGGTTTCTCGACGCACAACAATACTGTGGGAGCAAGGCCCCGCGCCTTCCACCTCATGGCCAACGATCTTCTGGCGTTCCAATCAACAGCGTGGGGCTCATTCCCACGAATTTCAACAACGCCAGTGACCTTCTGGCGTTCCAAGCCAACCATGTGGGCCCGAATCCCACACCCTTCATCCTCGCCAACGGCTTCCTGGCGGCCAAATCAACACCGTGGGGCTTCTCCCCATGTCTACTACCTCGTCGACGGCTTCTCGACGGTCTACAGTACCCCGCGGGGGCAACGCTCGTGCCTCCCACCCTATGGCCAACGGCTTCCTAGCGTCTAATCAACAGTGTGGGGATCACTCCCATGAATTCCAACAACGCCAACGACCTTCTGGCGCTCCAAGTCAACATTGTGGGACCATCTCCCACACCCATCGTCTCCGCCAACGGCTTACTGGCGTCCAATCAACGTCGTGGGACTAACTCCCACGAATTTCAACAACTCCAACGATCTCCTGGCGTCCAAGGTTAAGATCATGGAGTCGACTCTCACAGCTTTCAACATTGCCAACGAACTTCTGGCGCTCAATCCGACATCATGGGACTCACTCCCACGAACTCCAACAACGCCAACGACCTTCTGGCATTCCAAGTCAATATTGTGGGACCGACTCCCACACCCTTCACCGTCACCAACGGCTTCCTGGCGTTCAAATCAACACTGTGGGGCTAATCGCCACTTCTCTTCCACATCGCCAACGGCTTCCTGGCGTCCAAATCAGCACCGTGGGGCTTTTCCCCATGTCTACTACCTCGTCGACGGTATCTCGATATTCTACACTATATCGTGGGGGCAACGCTCGCACCCCGTGGCCAACGGCTTCCTGGCGTCTAAATCAACACCGTGGGGTTGACTCTGACGCCCTTCGTCTCCGCCAACGGCTTCCTGGCATCCAAATCAACACTGTGGGGCTTCTCCCCATGTCTACTACCTCGTCGACGACATTCCGACGTTCCACACTACGTCGTGGGGGCAACGCTCGCGCCTCCGACCCCAGCGCCAACGGTTTCCTGGCGTTCAAATCAACACCGTGGGGATGACTACCGCGTCTCCTACACCGCCAACGGCTTCCAGGCGTCCGAGTCAACATCGGGGGGCCTGCCCCCGTGTTCTTCATCTCCGCCAACGGCTTCCTGGCACCCGAGTCAACATCGTGGGGCAGCCCCCGCGTTCTTCATCGTCGCCAACGACTTTCTGGCATTAAAGTCTGCATCGTGGGCCCGACTCACGAGACTTTCAACACCGCCAATGGCTTCCTGACGTCTGAGTCAACATCGTGGGGCCAACCCTGCGTTCTTCATCGACGCCAACGATATTCTGGCATTTCAAGTCAACATTGTGGGATCGACCCCACACCCTTCGTCTCCGCCAACGGCATGCTGGCGTCCAATCAACTTCATGGGACTCACTCCCATGAATTCCAACAACGCCAACGACCTTCTTGCGTTCGATGTCAACATTGTGGGACCGACTCCCACGTCCCTCATCTCCGCCAGCGACTTTCTGGCATCAGAGTCAACACCGAGGGGCAGCTCCCACACCTGTCCACTTCGCCAACGGCATTCTGGTGTTCAAGTCAAGATCGTGGGGCAGACTCCCACGACTTCCAACACCGCCAACGACGTTCTGGCGATACAAGTAAAATATCGAGGGGCAACTTCCATGTCTTTCAACATTGCCAAAGGTTTTCTGGCGCCAGTTCAATTCCATGGGAGCAGTCCCTGTGCTACACCGCCGCCGATAGCTTCTCGGCGCTCCATGCAACTTCGTGGGAGGAGTCCTTACATCTCCCTACGTCGCCAATGGATTTCTGGCACCCGTCTTAATGCAGATTTGTGGGAACAACCCCATATCTCACTGCATCGCCAATGGTTTCCTGGCACTCGCTTCAATGCAAATCCGTGGTTTTAGCTCCACGCTTGCTACATTGCCAATGGACTTCTAGCACTTGCCTCAATTCAACTTTGTGGGGGCAACCTCACGCTAGTCTCGTCGCTGAAGGTTTCTCGGCTTCATTAAAGCAACTGCATGCTCACTTCATCGCCAAAGGATTACTAGCAGCTCAAGTCAACACTGCGGGGGCATTGCCCGCGTCCTCTTCATCGCCAAAGGATTCCTGGCATTCAACATCAACACGGTGGGACGACCCCGATGTGTTTGCATCGCTGAAGGATTTCTGGCACTCCAAGATAACCGCGGTGATTCAATGCCCACACGGCCTCACATTTTCGCCAAAGGATTTCTGGCACGTCCATGCAACGTTGTGGGAGAATATGCCCCACATCTTCAATCGATGAGCGAGGTTTCACAAACTCATCGCTCCCAAGGAGACGGTATGCCTCCTAAACTCGTTCTTTTTGGATGGTTTTTCCCCTGAAAGGTAAAGTACGCACATCTTCCTTAGGAGGGTTTTTCCCTTTGGAAGCAAAAAAAAAAAACTTCTGTTCCGAATAAGTTCATGATGCAGAATAAATTGCATATGTGAGCTACTGTTTTCTTCGAATGGATTTTCTCTTTGAAAACAGACACAAATGTCATCATAAAATGGCTTTTTCAATCATCACATCATGTCGGTCAAAAAGGAAGTGCCTGTCTTTGAGCTTTCAAGGTGGGGTCCAAGCAAGACCGTGATTGAGCAAGATGTCGGCTAAGCAACCTACACACAAAGCACCAAGGCGCATGTCTAGCGAATACTCCTGAAGATGGTGGGGCAATTGCTTGGGCTACCTCCGAGTGGTGAGTTCCCCACACAGGTCGTGCTCGCCAACAGCCTCAGACCAACGGAGACATCAAGCCGCGGGGTCAACCTATAGCGACAAGATGCATCAATATGCCAGCCCCGTTAGGCATATCAATATCAACGCTCCGGGAAGAAACATAGGAAAAGATGCGGGAGAAGGCTGCCCGGTCGGTCAAAGTCTGACTGGTGTGAAGCTGCTCGTCAACCTCGGAAGCATAAACAAGGGCCAAGCAAAGAAACATAAGCCAGCGAGGATTAGCTAGTACACAAAGGCAGACGGCTAGTCCCAAGTCCTCCCCGACTGAAAACAAAGTTCAACAAAACAACATCAACAATCAAGTGAAAGGGAAAAACATCATGCCTCCACTTGTTCAAGCCGGCAAGCAACGCCGAAAGCAATGGAGGAGACAGTCGCCTACCACCCTCGGCAAAAGTTAAGGCATAATCCTCACATCAAACCCCTGAGCCATTAGCCAATCTCAACCATTCCCAAGTCTCTTGGTTCGATGAGGCTGCACTGGGGGCAAGGCCGTGCTGTGGAGGTAATTCACTGCCAAGAGAGGCTAAAGCATGACCCCCACCATTTTCAAGAAATTTTGCCGACGCATGTTGCCTCCAACACGAGCACAAAAGGAAGCAAAGTCGCACAGTCAAGTTCGTCAAGGTTCTTTCGACGACCCCAAAAGCAAAGCTCTTAAACAGGCATTTCTAGGACCACCCTTCATGGCTATGTGATCCGGAATAGCCAATATTTTGAAAGCCCTACAAAAAAAAATTGTTGGATTTTCTCTCTCGAACATTTATGAATATCTTTGTCTTGTGTTACGCTTGGTATCTTTTGTGTTACACAGGAAACAGAAAATATGCCAAAGGACTTCTGGCACCCCAGGGTCGAGAACGTTCCGATGCTTCATCGTTGTTCGCAATGGTGTCCAAGTTGAGAATATACCAACACATCTCTGGCGTATCGGCTGAGAATATGCCAGCAGCTGAGAACATTCTAGCACCTCGCCAGAAATTTTGCCGAAAAATTCTGACTTCATGTCACCGACACTGGATCAGGGAATATCCGGCACATTGTCAACGACCAAGCCGAGAACATACCGGCGCGTCCTCGAAGATCAATCTGGAGAAAATTCCCACACTTCGTCGACGTCCCTGCTGAGAATATTCTAGCACTACATCAAGAACATACTGGTGTTTCATGGTCGTGATCGTAAAGGTTACCTTGGCTTCATCTTTCCAAGCTGAGAATATGCCAACACGTCTTCGGAAATTGATTTGGAGAAAATTCCCATACTTCGTCGACATTCTTGCTGAGAATATACCAGCACTTCGCCATCGTCAAGCCAAGATCGTACTGGCGTCCGGACAAACAAGCCGAGAACATTCCGGCGCTTCACCATCACAACCCTGAGGGAACCCTTCAAGCCGTGAGTCGAGATCATTTCGACGTCCGCCAATGCTCAAGCTAAAGACGACAACCAAGTTGAGAATATTCCAACATCTTGCCGTCCTCCACCGCGCCGCCCACAATGCGCCGCCGCCTCCACCTCCCTGGCGCCTTCGTCTCCCCGGCCGACGCCGCCCGCTTGCCCGGCGCCGTCTCCTCCTCGGCACCAGACGTTGCCCGGCCTCGATCACACCACGCCTTGCCTCCGAATAACGCCGCCCGGCGCCATCTCCTCCGCCCCGCCGGATCGACGCCCCGCCAAGGCCGCGTCGACCTCCTCCTCGCGCGGCCGCGCTACCGCGTCCTCCTCCATCTGCGCACCGCACGCCGCCACAGCCTCGATCTGCCTTTGCCCGCCATCTTCCTCGCGCCGGCGGGCGGTGCCGTGCTCCTCTTTCCCAACAAGCGAGCAACAAGTGGCACGGCGACCCGAGTCCACCTCCAATGACGGCGCCGCTCCCTTCATCAACGCAGTGGACGCCTGCACCTAACGGCGTGGTCTTCTCAGTCAAGCACAACGGCGGCCTCGACGACGATCCCGATCTCCTCCATGGCGCCGTCCCATGCTCCACCTAACGCCCATGACAACGGCGTGTCGACTCCACGGCCGTGGCGGCGCCTAAGACGGACGGCGGCGGCATACATGGGTGGCGGCCGTGCTCCCGTCCGTGATTTGCTCAGCGGCGATTCACCGCGCATGGGTGGCGGCGAGCTCCCCGATCCCAATTGGCAAAAGCGGCGGATCATCTTCTCCAACGTATGGGTGGCGATGTGCTCCCGATCCAGCGTATGGGTGGCGATGTGCTCCCCGATCCGGCGCATGGGTGGCGGCGAGCTCCCGATCCCGTCCTCAACGGCGGCTGCGGCGGTGTTTGGGTGGCAATGTGCTCCCCGATCCAAGTCAATCACGGCGCATATGGGTGGCAATGTGCTCCTCGATCCGGCGCATGGGTGGCGACGAGCTCCCCCGACCTCAAGCCAACGGCGCCGGCCGAATCGCCTTCTCCCGTGGGCATATAGGTGGCCGGTGTGCCCCTGATTTTGATCTGCGATGATGGCGATGGGTGGCTCAGAGCTCCCCCCTAAGCAGCAACCACAGCGACGCCCTTCGGCCCTCCTTCCCATGGCTCCCCTCAAGCGACGAGCAGCAACGCCCATCTTCCTCACTCCCGACGGCGACGTGGTGGCATCCAGAGCCGTGGCGGCCGGCTCTCCGGTCTATAACGGTTGTGTCGACGGTTGGGATATCGACCCAAGTCAACCAAGGTTCTTCAAAGAGGAGATAGGAGACACGCCGAACAACCACGAACAAAGAACGAATGAGATGTGGGTTTTATCCTGGTTCAGCCTCTCGGGAGATAATAGCCCTACGTCCAAATTTCTTATATATCAAAGATGAATACAAGAGATGGCTCGACGAGACGAACAAGTCTCGGCGAGATTATGGGTGTACAAGCAAATATCCGATGTCTAAGAGCTAGATCAAGTCGTAAAACTCAAATGCCCAGGTCCCTCTAAACGCCATAGGGGCCCTGTTTATATAGTGCTGAGCAAACCGATCTACCGAGGGAATATCGGGCCAAGCTAACTACGAGATCGTAAATCTAACTCGATTACATGCCAAACATATCCCGAGGCGAGATATGGCATACTCCTAGTCTTGGAGATCACGACTCCTTATCCAATCCGGGAAGCCACGTCCGGGTCTTCTCGTAGCCGTGCAGAACTCTTGTTCGAGTAGGACTCAAACAGGAAGTCTTGGCCATTACGCACCGTGCCAGCCAAGAAGCTGTTAATTTGGATGCATATGGGCGGATAGAACCTTCCAGGAGCCGAGCCCCGGTAGGTCATTCGATTGGCCGTCGGGGAGTGGGCCATGGCAATGGGCCGTGATCTAATCCCCGACAGCTAGCCCCCGAGACTCAAGTGGAAGGACTCACTAGAGTGGGGTCATCCTCTTGAGACTCTAAGTCACGAAGAGGGTATTTTTCTCTGCTACAAAGGCATGTAACAGGCGACTGAACAGGTTATGGTTCAACCGGACAAGACTTGTTCGGAACCGAATAAACCCGATCAGCGCCGAGCAACTCCGTCGCGTCGAACAGGAAACGACATCTGTCCGAGCAGAGCACTCACCTTCAAAGGTCACATACCTTTGAAAAATAGCCGCTATGCAACTCCAACGGTAACTTCTCGTCATTGCTTGAAGGAAAACAAAGCACCGCTTTACCTAGCCGTTGCAGTAAAAACTAGCCGTTTTGGGACTAAACCGTTGCAGAGCTGCTTATACGGGACTATAAAAGCACCCAAGCCGCTCGCGGCCAGCCACTTCTGTTCTCACGCCTTTCCTCTCCAAGCCCTAGTTCCAACCGTGCGCCCAGCATCAAGCAGCCAAAACTCCATCACCAACCTTGCTCGTCCAGTCCTGGGAACCGCTATGGCCAAGTTCACCGGCACTAGCCTGACCGAGGAGGACCTGAAAGTCTGGGAGGAGGAGGGCCACATCGACACCGGCAGCTGGAGGCTGCCCGGAGAGGAGGATACTCCGGAGCCGCTGGAGGGAGAGTTCGTTAACCCGAGCAGTTTGCACTTTATTAGGGTTGCGATCTCCCGAAAGCGACTTCGTTGAGGCCTTCTTAAACATTAGCGGATTGGAGGTGGCGAACCTCAATCCAAACAGCATCCTCCAGATGGCCGTCTTCGCACACCTATGCGAAGGCTATCTGGGAATCGATCCACCGGTGGGGCTGTTCCTCCACTATTATACTGATGATTTAGGAGCAGCCTCCGCCGCTTCAGCCGGGTGCTACTACCTCATGCTCCGGGCCACCCGCGACGACGCGCAGTACCCTCCCCACCTCTTTCGACTCAATGGGCGCGTGGTGGGTGAGGTGGTTCTACAGCAAGCGGAGCGGCGACAGCAAGCTCATCTTCACCGGAAAGGCGCCGGCGAAGGGGACACCAATGCCTCGGCCGGAGATGAGTGCCGAGGACTGGTACGCGACCAGGAAGATCGCCTCCCTCGTGAGCCTCGGGCTCACAGGCAGGAGATCATCCGGGACTTCACAAATAATGAATCGCCCACAAGCGGAGAAGGTCCTATCCCTTCTACAAGATAGAGGGATGGGAAGACATCACAAGGGAGAGCACGGGTAAGTGCCTTTAAGACTCAACCTCTCCATTGATCGTTTCCTCCGAACAGGAATTTAACGACTCCAACTGCTCGGGCAGAGATGCCAACCGACGCATGGGTGACCGAGCGGGTTGACGCCATGCTGAAGGCGGCGAAGAAAGTCAGCGAGGTCACCGGCGAGGTAGCCTACACCTGTCCGAGAAACGTGCTCATCCGCACAGACGAGGTAAATCACTTATACCCAGCCCGTGTTGCTAGATTTACGCTGTTGGTTTTAATGCTGACGTTCGCTTCTCAAAATGCACAGGAGGACCAGCTGATCCTCGGAGGGATCGTCGAGGATCTCTCCGGATCTGAGAAGGAGAAGCCGAAGAAGGGCAAGGCCAAGGCGGCCACAAAGCCCAAGGTGGCGGCTGAACCGACGCGGAGCTCGCCGCGCCACGGCGGCCGCCAGCCGTCGAAGAGACCAGCTGCGGCGACGGAGCGCACCGAGCAGACCAAGCGGGCGCGCGGTCAGCCAATGGGAAGAGACTGTCCTCCCTCCTCGCCGAGCAGAGCGACGAAGAGGTAAAGAACATGACCCTCGGCTTAGGCGTTACTCGCAGACTCACCCGGCCATTTAGGCGCGGCTCGAACAGGTCGCCGAGCAGAGGAGGCTCGAAGAGGAAGTCGCGCGCAAGGAGAAACTCCTTGCGTTGCGCGAGAGGAGTGCTCAGCTCACCAGAGAGCTGAGCTCATCGCCGCGAACGCCCAAGGGCCAAAGCGGAGAAGCCGCCAAGGAGCCCCCGAGGAAAAGGCGGAAAGTTCTGGCGAGGAAGATCAGGACCAAGCCCTCCACGGCAGGTATGTAGAAATCGACCTTTTGATCTTTCCACCTTCTGACCGCATTAGACTTAAACGATCAACTCTCGTTCATCAGCTGCCCAAGAAGAGACCGCCACGGACGACGCCGAGGAGGCGGTCGGCGATCATCGCCGCCCACAGATTCGCACGGCGGCGTCGGGCGAGCGAGGTCGGCGAGCCTCAAGGACAAAGCTGGCGGCGTGGAGCTCGCTGCCGCCAGCTCCACTGGCGATCGACGCGCTCAAAGGCGCGGTGAAGCGGCTGGAGGCGAAACAGCAGCGGGTGGCGCCACGGACCTCGGGGCCAAGGCAATGGCCGAAGCGCCAGGCGGAGACCGAAAGCAGAAGAAGCCTCGAGCAGGCCGAGCAGGTCGTCCTGCCGGTGGAAACAACGGCGCCGCCGAGCGAAGCGGCTCCGGCCTCGCCCGAAGACGTTCGGGCGGAAGAGGAGAAGGAAGGGGGGAAGGAGCGCGGAGACGAAGTGCCGCTGCTGCCGCTCCCGCTCCCGGCGACGCGCCCCACAAGAAGAAGGAGCGCACAAGGCGGCGACGCAAGAGCGCCCGCCTCGTCCCGCACGAGCGGGGCTTCGTGACGCATGGCCTCGAGGACCGCCTGCGTCGCGGACTGAAGCGCCGACTTGGCAAGGTAAACATCAAGGCCGAATTTCATTCAGCTTAGCCATATCATCGCAACGTAGTTAACTTGTTCTTCCCTCTCAGGTCTTCAGGGATACCATGGCGGAACTCGAGGATGGGGTCACCATTGAACGGGCGCCAGGCTTTGGTATTCCTCCGGAGCATCTTCGGACAGGAGATCCCGGGGCAGAGCACTCTGCTCTGGCCCAGAGCCGGAGCCGGCTGAAGGCGAAAGCGAAGAAGCTCAAGGCCAAGCTGACCAAGGAGAGGCATTCCTCGGAGGCTCTCCTAAAGGAAGCCGAGGAGTCAAGGTGCAAGCCGTGAAGGCGAGCACCACGGAGGAGACGCCGGGCCGCATCGGTGGCTCAAGAGCAGCCACGGCGACGCGTCCATCGGGCGGAACCAGCTTGCGGAGGAAGCCTAGAAGCTCAAAGCCCGGCTCGCCAAGGAGGAGCAAACATCCGCGGAACTCCAAGCTAGGATCTCAACCCTGTGGACTTCACAGGAAGAGATCGAGGAGATGCGCGGGATGGCGGTGAGGGCGATCACCGCGGAGAACAGGGTCAAGGAGCTGGACGAGCAGCTCAAGACCGCCGAGCAGCGAGTGAGCCAGAGCGAGGCTCTGAACGATCAGTGCGCGCCAAGACCGAGGAGGTCGAGGCCATCCGAGGCGCCGCTGCGCGCAAATAGCGGAGCAAGGAGGAGATCGAACGCCCGAGCCAAGCCCTGTAGGAATCAAGGCTCGAGGCGAGTCGTGCGCCTCAAGTTAGAAGTTGAGGAGTTGAAGGAGCAATTGCTCCTAAGTAGCATTCTTGTTCAGAATCTCAAAGGGCCTTGCGCTGAAACTTTTGAATAATATAATAGTACTTACCTTTTTCCTGCAAAAAGAGCAGCAAAAGACAAGAACGAGCGAAACTAAGAGAAAAGCGAACAAGCTAGGAAGTTTGAGAAAACCGGTGAGCGCTCTGCCTAACTCCCGGCCCCGTTGTGCTCGCCGAAACACGAGTTTGCGAACCCGAGCAGTGCACAATAGAAAGAGCGACGCTCTAGCCCCTGCAGACGATGCTCGAGAACCTAAGCTTGCGAACTCGAGCACGTCGCGTAGAAAAAAGAGCGACACCGCACCTTGCTCGATTAGCTCAGTAGTCCGCTTCGTTGACGTAAGTTAGGCGCCCGAGAGTAACCGAACAAGGAAAGTGCCTCTACGCTGGGGCTTACGAGCGAGGCTTTGCCAAGTGGTCGTGCCGAAAGAAGTGCCTCTCTGTGGAGGGCTTACGAGAGCAGACTTAGCCGCAAGGTGGAAAGGCCGTGTTACGCAACCCTGAGTTTAGGAACTCGTCGAAACTAGACACGGGTAGGGAACAATCCTTAAGATTGCGGAGCCAAGAGTTCGCAAGACCGGGCAGCCATCAAGTGTTACCAGAGAGAGTAGTCTGAGAAGACAGGCAGTGAAAAGGGGCACAGAGGCCGCGAAGATTCACTGAGAATTGGATTGAACTTTACATGGTGCCCGAGAGACTTGGACGAACTAAGGCGCGAAGTTTACAAAAAGCGCAAAGCTAAGCAAACACAGAAAAGACCTACACAAAGAACTTACGAAGCTGGTCGATGTTCCAAGTGCTGGTCAGCTCTCTCCCGTCCTCCATGGCCAGGCGAACAGCCCCCGGGCGAGCAGAAGAAACGACCATGAACGGGCCCTCCCAACGAGGAGTTAGCTTGTTGGCATTGGACAAGTTCTGGACACGGCGCAGAACGAGGTCGCCAGCCTTCAAAGCCCTTGGTCGAACTGATTTGGCAGCGTGCCGGCGAAGAGCTTGTTGGTAGCGTGCCATTCTGACTTGTGCCCGGTCGCGTGTGCCTTCGAGGAGATCGAGATCGAGGAGGCGCTCTTGCTCGTCGTCAACTAGGTTGACCGAGCTCGTCTTGAGGCGAACCGAGTACGACTTCGTGAGCGTGATGGCTTCGCACCATAGACCGCTTGGAAAGGAGTTTCCCCGTCGCCCGGTGGCCGTAGTCTGAATCGCCCAGGGACGGAAGGAACTGTCAACCCGTGCCTTCTTGTGCTCGCCGAGAGCAGCAAATACCGCCGTTTAATACCTGGACTATCTGTCCGTTAGCTCGCTCATTGCTCCATTGCTCGTGGGTGTGCCACGAGGCGAACAGACCTTGGTACCCGGTGCTCGCAGATTCTCGGAATAACTCGCTTGAATCGGGTACCGTTATCTGTGATCAGCTTATGGGGGATCCCAAAGCGCGTGACCACGCTGCTTTTGAAAAGCGAACAGCCGTTTTGGCGTGAAGAGGCGACACAAGCTCTGCCTCAATCCACTTTGTAAAAGTGTCTATGGCGACGAAGGCGGTGTGTATAGCCCTTGTACCCCTTAGGGAATGGGCCGAGCAGATCCAGACCCCATGTGGAAAAAGGCCAAGATGGGGGGATTGTTTGGAGCTCTTGGGCGGGCTTGTGTGCCTTCCGAGCGTGAAATTGGCAAGCCTTGCACTTAGTCACGATGTCCCGGGCATCTTGTAACGCAGTGGGCCAATAATAGCCCATGCGAAACGCTTTGCCGACCAGAGTTCTGAAGGAGGCGTGGTTGCCACAGGCACCCTCGTGTATGTCCCTAAGAAGGAACACACCCTCCTGTTGCGAGATGCACTTGGAGAGAACTCCCAGAGCACCTCGGCGGTAAAGGATGCCGCCCACAAGCTTGTATGGAGCAAAGACGCCTTATAAGCCGGAACGCTTCGGCTTCGTCGTCAGCGAGGTCCCATCTGCAAGGTACCGGACAAATGGCGTTGTCGATCCAGCGGCTGCTTTCGATGACGGAGACAAAGCACCACTGCTCTGTTGCCTCGTCGGGAGACGCGATTGAGGGCTTGTGAAGGTGCTCGACGAGCACCCTGCCGGAAGCGAGTTAGCGTGAGGATCCAAACTTGGATAGGCTGGTCGGCGGGAAGTTGTCCTTCACAGCACGCGAGAGCACTTCCGAAAAATCGAAAATGCCGCTCCAACTTCCTCACTTCAACCGGTATCGCGCCATTGAGTTATCGCGGGTGATACTCCTTGTTAACCTGATTGATGACCACCGTGAATCTCCTTCACAATCGGCCGTTGGACACCAAGCGACTTGCACGCTCTTAGTCCGGCGAGGAGGGCCTCGTACTCTGCGGCGTTGTTAGTCGCCGCAAAGTGTAGTTGGATAGAATCTCGAGTTGCTCTCCTTGAGGAGATGAGAACAAAACCAGCCCCGAAGTTTCCGGTCTGCGAGCCATCAAAAACATGGTCCAAGAGGGTTCATCGGGTTGCTCGGGAGCTCCTCGGATTTGGGCGGCAAGTCCATTCAAATGACAAAGTCAGCTAGGACACGTGACTTAATAGCGATTCGGGCGACAAATAACAGATCAAACTCGCTAGTTCCATTGCCCACTTAGCTATCGTCCGCTAGATTCCTTGTTCCGTAAGATTTCTCCCGGAGGGAACGTGGTCGGGACCGAGATTTGATGCGCTTTGGAAGTAGTGGCGAAGCTTCCGGAGGACATGAGCAAGGCGTGAGGAGCTTCGGACCTCGTGTAACGCTCCTTTGATCCGTGAAGTACCTCGCTCACGTAATAAATTGGTCGCTGGATGCCTTCCTTTCGGCCGATCAAGACCCGCCACCGCTTGTGGCGTGCAACCTAGGTACTGATGGGAGCTGCCGCCATGCAGCGGGGTAGTCAAGACGGGAGGATTGGACAGGTATTGCTTCAGATCTGGAAGGATCTATAAACTTCTTCATCCCTCGAAACCATTGTGCTTGCGCAGGCCTTAAAGAAGGGCAACCCGTTACGCCTTGACGGAAATAAACACCTTAGAGCAGCCATCCGCCCATGAGGCTCAGTACTTCCTTTATGGTAGTTGGAGCCCGCATATTTTCAATGGCCTCGATTTTTTCGGGGTTGGCGAAATACCTTGCAGACCAATGACATAACCGAGCAACATTCTAGATCGAACACCAAAGGTACACTTCTCTGGATTTAATTTTATTCGTGATTTTGGTGAGATTGTGAAAGGTCTCTGCCGTGTCTTTTACATGATCCGGAGCATACTTGTTCTTTACAACTATGTCGTCGACATAGACCTCCGAGTTTTTTCCATATTTGTCGGGAAGGTCTTCTCCATTAAAGCGCTGAACGTGGCACCGGACATTCTTGCAGACCGAAAGACATGGTCGATATAGCGAAAGTGCCGAAAGGGGTGATGAAGGCAGTCTTCTCTTCATCCTCGGGGGAGATGCTTATTTGGTGGTAACCGGAGTAAGCATCTAAAAACTCGAAAGTCAAGGCATCCATGATCGCATCGACCAATTTGGTCAATCTGAGGCGCGGGAAATTGTCCTTAGGACAAGCAGCGTTCAAATCTGTGTGATCGACACACATCCTCCACTTGCCGCCTTTCTTCTTTACAATGACAGGGTTGGCTAACCACTCGGTGTGATCAACCTCGCGGATGAACCCAAAGAATGAGCGGTTGCTGTGATCTTTGATGATCCTGTTTGAATTCAGCGGCGAGCTTACGGAGAACAGGGCTTTTTGTCTGCCGGACAGCCAGGTTGTGCTCGATTACCTCCCTTGGGACTCCGGGCATGTCAGATGGCTCCCAGGCGAACACATCTGCATTAGCTCGGAGGAAGGCAATAAGCTCGCTTTCCTATTTGGGGTCCAGATTGGCCCCCAAGTGAACTGTCTTGGAAGTATCGTCAAGTGACAGCGGAACTTCCTTGGTTTCTCCCCCTGGCTGGAGGGAGACCCTAGAGCGTCTGAGACTTGGTCTCATGAACTTGAGGGTCACATGAAGTTGATCGACCAGGGCAAGGGACTGCTCGTCGCAATCCAGAGCGGCTTTGTAATTGCCCTTGATCGTGATCACACCATTAGGACCCGGTATCTTCACGCAATGGTAAGCGTGGTGGGACACGGCCATAAACTTGCCGAGAGATGGCCTGCCCAAGATTGCGTTGTACGCCGACGGGAAGTCGACCACGTCGAAAGTGATCAACTCTGTTCGGAAGTTGGTCGGGTTGCCGAAGGTGACAGGCAAGACGACCTGCCCCAACGGCTTGACAGCTTCTCCCGGAACAATTCCGTAGAAGGGCATTGCGACTTCCTTCAGCTTGGAACGAGGAATTTGCATCTCGTCCAGGACTTTAGCGGAAAGCAAGTCCAAAGCGCTCCGCCGTCCACTAAGAGACGGCCAACTCGCGTTCGATGGTGGGGCGACCCCGGTGGGAGCCACGAGGCTTTGTCATCCCAAATGGGCAATCCTCCCGAGAGAAGGAGATGGGGACCTCGACCCACTTCATCGATTCAGCCGAGGTTTTGCCTTTTCGACGTTAGGGACCTCCGGCGGCTTCCTTGAGGCTGCGCCGAGAGGTGTAAGTCGAGGAGTCATTAAAATGACGGCGATATGGTTCACGGGTTCTTGATATTCGTCATCATCTTCCGATCACCATCGTCGGTTTGGCGCTTGGCCTTACCAAAGATCACCATGTTCGGGCGGGGTGGGCATTGGGCCCTTGCCGTTGTAGAAATCTTGAGCTTTGTTTGCCCAAGTTCTCTGATGGCGTATGTCATGCCCGTAGTCTTGGTGGAACTTGCAAAATCGATCGCCTTGACCTTTCTTGCCTTGTCCGCCTCCTGAAAGCGTGCTTTTGCCCTTGTAATTATTGTTGGGCTTCTTCGCGCCTGTCCTTGGGAGGAGGTGCGCGATCCATACCGCGACGGTATTGTTCGCATCACCTTTGTTTTTCTTCTTCAGGACTTCTTGTCACGGGGACATTCTTCTTTGCTCTTCTTCTTCTCATCCACACCAGTCAAGGGCGGCTCGCCTTTGTCGAACGCCTTTTTGTCTTGAACAGCGCTCTGCCCGCGTTAGCATAGATCACCCGCCTTGAACAGTCGTTAGCGGTCCAGTCTCATTGATCTCGAGATCTGGGTGAGCCGCTTCGTCGCGGACTCCGTTTTGAAAGCGCGGACAACAGATTCATCCGAGATGTTCGGGATCGTGTTGCGGATCTTAATGAAACGCTTCACGAAGTTGCGGAGGGTCTCCCCGTTCATCTGGATCATCTGGTGCAGATCATCCTCCTTGCCCAGACGCACGTAACAGCTCTGGAAATTAGCAATCAGAGCGTCACAAAGCTGGTTCCATGAGCTGATGGAACCCTCTTGTCGATTGAACGACCACGTCCGAAGCGGCGCCCTCAAGGACGATCGGGAGGTAATTAGCCATAACGAGCTCGTCACCCCCGGCCGCCATGATGGCCGTAGCGTAGATGGAAAGGAATTCCTCTGGGTTACGAGTCCCATTGTACCTCTCCATGTGGCGGGCTTGAATTTTGAGGGCCGCCGGACGGCCGGGCTTCGTCGGAAAAAGCCTGCGCACCCAGAGCATATGACCGGCCACCTTCCCCGGCAGAACCTAGTCTTGAGAAGACGTTGGTCCTGTTGCGCGGAGGAACTCCTGCTGAACGGGAGGACTCGGCCTGGAGAAACTCTCTCCGGGATAATCCACCACGCTCCTTCCTCGTGGTGGCGACAGACGCTCCTCACGGGAGACCGTCCGTGATCATCGCGCGTGCTTGCCCCTGTGGTCGCGATGACTACGAGGATCGGGCGGCGGCGGCGACCACGGTAGCTTGCTCATGGATGATGATCGCCGATGGTGACGGGGTCACGCGATCGATCGTAGCTGTCGAATCATTCCGGCGGTTTAGGCTGCCGCTCGAGGAGTTGTTGACTTCTCCTAGAGACTTTAGGCCTTGACCCGCCGCTCTAGGTTAGTCGCAACAAGATCACCCATCTTGGCGAGATCGCTTGATTGGCGGATCTAAGGACCGTTGCCATAGCCTCGAGCCGTTCCGACTTTGATCTATGGGTCTGGGATCCACGAACCATCCGCGTTACGCCTTACCGAGTCCGGTCCGCTGAAATTGACCCAACAGAGGAAGCTTCGCCGGAGACTTAGCGCCCGATGCGAGGTGGGTCGCGACATTGCCGCTTAATCGTCGCGAAACCGTGCTAAGGTTTGATTGATGGAATCGTCGAGGTCTGCGGCGAATGGCGTCCCGCCATGAAAGCACTGGCGACCTCGTCTTGATGCCGAGCAGAGTTAATCTGCCCGACCTCGCCAGCCGCCACAGCCCGTGCAGGATCCTCAGAGGTTCCTACATCGGCCATGTTAATGCTGCGGGGGCCATGCGGAGGTATGCTAGACGGTGTCATCGCTGTGTCTCCACAGGTAGAATCTACCGACATAGCCTTGGAATCTGATAAATCTAAACCGTCGTAAAGATCATCAGTTCCGTAGTCGTCGTCGATGACGGAGTGCGATCCGAGGCTATCTACGCCATGTAAGCGGAGCGTCGCCTCCGGATGCGAGAGGCGTTCGAGACCGAACAGATCGTCTGAATCGGCGAGGATGAGACATCCCGTCGCCGAGTCGTAGCCCTCGGGAAGTATCTACAGATCGCCGATGGAGTTCGACATGCTCGTCTGCGTGTCCCCACGACGGCGCCAATTGTCGGCGGTTGAGATATCGACCCAAGTCAACCAAGGTTCTTCAAAGAGAGATAGGAGACCGCCCGAACAACCACGAACAACAGAACGAGCAGGAGGCGGGGGTTTTTATCCTCGTTCGGGCCTCTCGGGAGATAATAGCCCTACGTCCGGCCTTTCTTATATATCAAAGATGAATACAGAGATGGCTCGACGAGACGAACAAGTCTCGGCGAGATTATGAATGTACAAGCAAATATCCGATGTCTAAGAGCTAGATCAAGTCGTAAAACTCAAATGCCTGTGTCCTCTAAGCGCCATAGGGGCCTGTTTATATAGTCTTGAGCAAACCGATCTCTGAGGGAATATCGGGCGGGCTAACTACGAGATAAATGCGAACTCAAGACATGCCAAACATATCCCGAGGCGGATATGGCATACTCCTAGTCTTGGGGATCACGACTCCTTATCCAATCCGGGAAGCCACGTCAAGGTCTTCGTGGCCGTCTGAGAACTCTTGTTGAGTAGGACTCAAGCAGAAGTCTTGGCCATTACGCACAGTGCCGGCCAAAGAAGTCGTTCTTTGGATGCATATGGGCCAGATAGAACCTTCCAGGGAGCTGAGCCCTGGTAGGCTGTTCGATTGGGCCGTCAGGGAGTGGGCCATGGCAATGGGCCGTGATCTAATCCCCGACAGGTTTCGACCTAATCTGGCATGAACGGCGGTGCCCGGACTCTTCTCCACATACGCACTCGATGACGGCCGACCTGGTCTTCTCCCAGCACGGCTTCGGCATCCAGTGGCGCGTCATCTCTGGCGGTGGCGTGGCCCTTCCACCTCCGTGGCATGGCATCTCTAGCGGCAGCACGGCTCCTACCATCTCCGTAGCACGGTTCCAACAGCACGACGGCGTGGCACTCCACAGCAGCATGGCCCCGACGACACACACGGCGGCTAGCATCGGCATCCATCTCCCAACGCCGGCCCCTCCATCTCCGAACACCCGCGGTGGCGGCGGCGCGCAGTGGCCGTGACGCCCCTAACTTGGCTCGGTATGGCAGCTCTGATGGCATGACGGCCCGATGCGGCTGCTCATATCCACAGTGACGCGGCGGCGCCACGGTCTTTTACATCGACTATAACGGAATACCCTTCCGTTCCAATGATCCTGGCCCCGAAGGCAAACAAGTCCCTGAAGCCAATGGCGTCGTGGAGATCCCAATTCCACGGTGCCGGTGTATGATCCGTTCAGATGAACCCGGCCCCAAAGGCGAACAAGACCCTGAAGGCCAACGATATCGTGGAGATCTCAATTCTACGGTACCAACATACCTCCTATCGATGGACTTTCCGCTAGGAGGAAGAAGCTCTAATAAATATCAAGACGATGATGAATATTCCATCAAAAGTACCGAGGAGATCCCAGTTCCACGGTACTGACCAATTCTCCTAGCGACGAACATTCCGTTAAGGAGATCTTCACCAACGCTCTTCCGATGATGAACATTCCATCAACGATATCGTGGATGTCCCAATTCCATGATATTATCAACTCCTCCCGATGATGAACATTCCATCAAGGATACTGTGGAGATCCCAGTTCCACGGTATCACTAACGCTCTTCTGATGATGAATATTCCATCAAGGGTACTGTGGAGATCCCAGTTCCATAGTGCCGACCAACGCTCCTGACGAGAATATACCATTAAGGAGGGTCTCAATCCCAACTATGTTAACTCCGGTGATCAAGACTCGTCAACGACAATTCCAAAAGCCAACAAGCGAGAACATCCCCGATGACGCAGCGAAGCCGTCAACTTCAACTCTAAGCCGAGTGCTAACCGTGCATTCCCCCAAGTTCAACTACTCCAACGTGAAGCTTGACAAGGATAAGTTCAAGCGACACGGACGAGCATAGCCAAATGTCAACGGCTGTGCTAGGCATTACATGGGCCCTTGTTACCCCATGTATTCTGCCGTTGCCAATCAATCCACCATCCACCAACATGCACGGTAAACCACAACGCAAAGAGAAGAAGAAGACAGCCCCAACAGTTTAATCGAAGGTGTTCCGCAAGCTGGCTTGCGGATGTAATTAACCGGGTGTCCTTTTGAGGTCCCGGGATTCAGAACCTGATGATCACCTGAACAAGAAGTCTAGCCTACCAGGCTACAGATGTCTAGCCAACCTGGCTACGGAGCGTAATATCAACAAGGAGTTGTACTTCATTGTGACGATGAAATATAAACATCCTTGTCCCCTTTTCTTTTGTGTATTTTTGACAAATACACTGGCACGCCCGCAAATGCGTTCTCGCCGCGGAATTTGTGTGCGTCACAGTGGTGAGAACCTGTTGCGCCTTAGCCGTAGCAGTGAGCGGGGATGCATTGGATTTCTTGGCTAAGCGAGTGCTCCTTCTCGGAGATGCATCCCGATCAGCTGTGGGGGGCTTCAATAGTGGTGCAGGCAACGCACGCACAACTTCATAAAACAGTTTCTTCGAGGGTGAAACAGCACCAATCATCGATTCCTCCTGCTCCGGAGCGGTGTCCACCGGGACGACATCGCCTCCTGCGAGACTATGTTCGGAGTGTGGCGAGAAGCAGCAACCTGATGGGCTTGAGCCGAGGGAGGCGCCTGCGACAGAGAGACAGCAAACTCAAGATCCATCGGATCACCCTGAATGCGATTTGCAAATCATCGTTGGTCAAAAAATGAACCAGCGACGAGGAACATAGATGTGCGGCCGGATCAACCAGAGGCATCAAAACGACCAAAACATCCGAAACCTGAGCAACACACACTTGTGTTGCAGTGGCCGGAGCAAGATGTACCTGTTCATTTTCTGCATCAGCAACAGTGGCAACAACACTGTCAGTAGCAATTTCCTTAGCGCCGACAGTAACAGAATTCAAGACCGCAGCAACATGGCAGCGGCGACCTCCCCCTTCAGTCTTTGGCTGACGGCGAGAGGTTGAAGAAGAGGCGCCTTGCGCTCTCGGAGCAGTCGATGGTCGGACTTCCCATTTGGTGGGGCGCCGTCCACCAGCATGAGAAGGAGGAGGGGGTAGCGGCGTCGTATCATCGTCATCGGTGCCCGGCCCCTGACAGAGCCTAGCGTGGACCGGCACTTGTTGGCCAGGCGGTCCATCGACCACCCCAAAGATCCATTCAAAAGTGTAAGTAGTCGCGGCCGAATCTTCATCTGAGGAAGAAATCGAAATCGGAGTCAGCAACCCACTGACGCAATTGGAAGGGCTGGAGTGTCCACCTCTGTGCTCCCTGCTTGGCCACTCAAATTCCATCACCATGTCAACGTGAATGATAACCTTGTAAATGAGCATTCGCGGGGGAGAGTGATCACCCACTCCTGCAACCCGAGGCTCTTCTAGGAAGAAGGAGGCTTCTTTAGGGAAACTATTTGCATCATCAGTCCACACCCAGGAGCAAACACAAGCCTCCACACGCTCAAAGTGAGGAGAGTCGAGCTCAGGCACCAAGTAACCCGATGGGGAAATGAGAGGGGCGATGGCCTACTCCGAGCAAACATGATGATATACCGCCTCAATGCACAGCCTAACCTTGAAACGCGCTGATTTGGCCCTGGCGACAAGGAACCTAGACCAAGGCCACAGCCTAAAATTGATTCCTGCAATGGAGACGTTAGGGCGGCGGATGACATAGTCCCGCAGCTCTAAAGAGTCAGTCATGACGAAGAAGCTTCTTGGTGACTGCCTCTGGACGCACAACCTCTTGTTGTTGACGCCAAAGAACTCCTCAAAGGAAGACTGCAAAATGCTTGGTGGTGACAGGGGTGTCATCTAGCATGAAAGCAACGAACTCTTGGTCCTTGTAGATGCCCTCCAGATCTGGCAGTGGTGACCTGCGCAGCGTACCTGAACGTGAAGCAAGGCCTTCCGGTCGGTGAACTAGCATGGGGGTAGACTCCATTGGCGTCTTGGCACGCGCGCGAGGCTTGACGGCGGCAAGGCCACGACCCTCACAGAGTCGGTACGAACGTGCACGGTGACCTGATTCTTTGTAAAGGAGGAAACGGGACGGAGCAGAACAAGAAGCAACAAAATGAGAGGAGGAGAGGCAGCAAAAGCATTTACCTCTCGACTCCCTCCTTAGCAGCAAGGCAAAGTCGCTCGATGAACCACCAGCAATGAATGTGGCATTGAATCCCACCTTCTTCCTTCGCCGGGAGACCGTCTGCCAACCGTCCCCGTCAAAGCCTTGAATAACTTCCGAGACCTGGCCTTCAACCACGATCTTAAAGACCTGAGAAGCCACCTGCACTCTGGGACGCACAACAGCCAGATCTAAAGCCTCAGCCTGTGCTCCCGCCATAGAGACCGCGCCAGATAGGGCGGGAATGCCCAGATCTGCAGCATCCCTAGTGGATTGAAGAAGGGGGGAAGTGGGCCTGTGAGGATTTCACCGCTCGAACAGCACGCCAGGATCTAGGGAGCTAACATCAAACACCTCGCAAGGACCTACCTGCTATGTTGCCCGGATACGTGGATACGGATACGCGATACCGCGATACGGCAATCTCTCTAAAACACCGATACAAGGATACGTTTATATATATAAATATAAATAAATAATTAAATACACATATTTGCAGTATATATAACAAATGCTAATAGTAAAAAAGCATTAGACTGTTACCTGATTATGATAATGTTGCATGAAGGCACACTAAGGTTGTAGTATACACTATACAGTACTATACCTGCTTGAGTACTTGCTGGCTTGCTACTGCTAAAAGCTTGAGACTAGGGCCTTGAGGACTAAAGGGGCTGGACGGCGGGCCGTCTGGCGAGTCTTCTGAATCTGCAAGGAGCCACATTTACGGGACGGAGCCGTGGATGGGGACGATCACGGACCCAGCGGATGAAGCGGCGATGAGGACGGCGGGGACTGCGGCCTGCGTCTGCAAGAGAGGCGGGGACGGCGACCGAGGGCAACACGACATCAACGACGGCTACCATGTGAAAGAGGATCCTAAGGCCTAGAGGGGGGGTGAATAGGCAATTTTAGAACTTTTTAAATTATTCTTGAATTAACATCATATTAAGAGTTACCCAATCCTAGTTGCAATTATCGAGTAGGCGGAAGCGATAAACTAAACACAAGCAACTAAGATATGGCATTCAAATTCATCACAAGCAATGCAACAAGAGTAAGTGCGGGAATATAAATGAGAGGGAGACACGGTATTTGTTTGACCGAAGTTCGGAGCCGCAACTCTGAAGGAACCTAAGGCCGAGAGGGGGGGTGAATCGGACTATTTCAATTTTTACTTTTGTTGCACTTAGTCACTTAAGCAAGTTAAGGCACACAGCTAGTGCGTGGATTCCTACACAAGTCCAGTTGGCGGAAGCAATCGATGCACAAGTGTAGGAGGCACGAAGGTACTCACGGGCAGTGGATATCAAGATGCGGTTAAGTAAATAAGACAGAGAGGCGCAAACCGAGTTGTTTACCGAAGTTCGGTGCTCAACACATGAACACCTCGTCTCAGTTGAGAAACTTCTCACCAGAGAAGTCGGGACTCTCTCGTCCCCTAACCCTCAATCCACTCAATGGCAGCTCTTCACCAACACATGGTGGCGAGCTCCAAACCCTCACTGCGAATCGGCACCCTTCACACGCCAAGGACCCGAAACACCGACTTCACAAGAGAAGCCGACCTCGAGCACACCGAGGATTTAGCACATCTCCGGCCTTGCGGAGAAGAGCACCTTGGGAAGCAAGGTGGCCGCCGACACGATGACGGGCTTTGCACACCCGGCGGACGGAGAGGAAGCACCGTGGGAAGCACGGTGACCTTCCTGAAGAAGGGTTTGCTTGTGAATACAGTTGATGAAGCTAGGCGATGACGACGTCTCCGGTAGCAAGAATCCCAAGAGCACAAAATCGGAGACACTCAACCTCAACCCACCATGGAGGATGGCATGGCAACCATGGAGAGGGGCGAACCTTGGAGACGACAAGGAGGAGGCTAAGGGTGCTCTCTTCTTCTTCCTCACTCTCTCCTTCAATCTCACAAGCACATGGAACCCTAGGTGGAGGTAGGAACCATGGGAGGAGCTCTCTTGGTGTCTAAGGGCAAGGGGTGGCGGCTAGGTGAGGCTCTCTCAAGTTTCTCCGTGCTCCTAGCCCCTATTTATAGCCCCAAGGCGAAACCACAGAAATGGGCGGCCCAGATTAAATCCCGAGTTTGGATCGACCGTCGATGCCGTCCGGTTCCGTCGGACGCCGTCCGACAGAGAATCAAAACCATTTTGTGCCGTCGAGCGCCGTCCGGTGGCTTTTCGGACGCGTTCGGCGAAATCTTGCCGTCTTGCGAGCAGAGCGCCCGCCAGTGTTGATCGCGGTTTTACGTCGTCGGACGCCGTCCGTGTTCGTCGGACGCCGTCCGAGCGAGGCTATATACACAGGACTTAGCCATTTTCGAGCTAACTTCGTTAGGATCAGCTAACATCGGACCCGTCTCAAAGCGTCGGACGCCGTCCGGCGATGGTGGTGCAGGCGACCTCTAAGCGAAACACCGGCGACCCTTGGCGAAAGCACGGTGACCTCACCCCAAGCACGGCGATCACTCGGCGAGCACCGGCGACCCTTGTCGGTGGCGACCTCACCCCAAGCACGCAGGCGATCACTCGTGAGCACCAAATGACCTTTGGCGGTGGCGACCTCACCCCAAGCACGGTCGACCCCTCGGCGAGCACCAGCGACCCCTTGGCGAGCTGGGCGACCTCACCACGAACGCGGGCGACCTCTCCCCGGCACCGGCGACCCTGGGACAGGTGTAATTGCTCTAGATGGTTCGCTCAGTACTAACACCTGGCACTCTCGGAACCCCATGGGACCCACGGCTGATGTTTCTGGACCTGTGCTCAGTGGGACCCTGCAACCAGAGAGGTGTAGTCGATCTGCTGAGTTGGGCCGAAGACGCACACAAGGAATTCAGAGAAACTATAAAAATAGAGGTCCTTATCCTTGGCGCTCCGGCTGTACGGCCTAGTTGCCATCAATTACCAAAATCAATTAGCCCATGGGAGGCTTGAACTTACAATCTCCCCCTTTTTGGTAATTGATGACAACACCTGCAAATCCAACATGACAAGGCACAAATACAATCTCTGGTGCAATGGGTTAGTCCAAAAACATTGCATCACAAAGATAGCACAATACCAAAGACTAGGCCAGCGAATAAAATGCAATGTACACATAAACATGAGCACATAAACATGAGCTCCCCCTAAATCAATGCATACAATGCATACCACTTGTAAGACACGATAGTATCATCACATAAGTCTACCACTTGTAAACACCCCAAAACATGATAATGCCCAAAACATGGATTTGCACTAATTCCTCCCCCTTTGGCATCAATGACCAGAAAGTAGCAAAGTATGGGATTAGCAAATGAAACGCTTTGAAAGTTGTACTAGTGCACGTATGCCCATAAGTTCATCACACTCAAAATCTAGCCATCTCAAGGTCACAATGTCACAAGATCAATTAGAGCACAATTGATATATGTATAATTTCAAGTTATTATGACCTAGAGCAAGTATAAGGTGAACTATAGCTAGAAGTATCAAGAGTTGCTCCAAAACTCAAAGGGGACACACGATACTCCATAGCACTAGAAAGTGCAATCCAAGCTACACATGCGATCGCCGTGCCTATTTGAGACTAAAACATTTTAGTTGAGCTCATTTTGAAATATCTCACATTTTGCATTTTGCATATTTTTTTTAAAAAAATTTGCCATGTCTCAAAACAAAAGCGGCGCCACCCAGCAGGACACTGAAGATGAACGTCTTAGTCATCCAAAGCTCCCCCTAAGTTCATGCCTAGTGCCATGGCAAGCTATCTCATCGAGGAGGCATTGGTGAGACATGTATGACCAATTTTGGCCTTATTCATATTTTAGCGCACTTTGAAAATTTGGCTCAACATTTTTCTCAAAATTTGCTCTAGTTAGCAAAGTAAAGACATGTGCAAAATGGAAGAACACAACCTAGACTTAGAAGCACATGATCAACCAGAGAGTTCAGAGCAATCAAATGAGACTAGAAGCTATAGCCCTCCTAATACAAGCTCATGGCTTCCAATTTCATGATATATTGAGTTAAGCACCAGTTGAGCTAGTGACAAGGTAAACACATGCTATAGCTATCAATTTAATGTGATGAAAATATAGGCAATGAATAGTATCCAGTATAACAGGCAGAGCACCTAAAAGCTAAAACTGGCTTCAAAAGATTTTCAATGAATAACATAGCCACGCGACCAACTCAGACAATGTTTGACTTATCTAAGATATTTAGCTCATTTCTCAATTTGCAGAATCGTGCCTCATCGAGTGGCTTGGTGAATATGTCGGCAAGTCGGTCCTCTGTCAAGACATGCTCAAGCACAATGTCGCCCTTTGTCACATGATCCCGAAGGAAATGGTGACGGACATCAATGTGCTTGGTCCGTGAGTGTTGGATTTGGGTTGCACGCTATCTTCACCAAGGCTCTCATTGTCGCATAGGAGAGGCACATGGTCAAGTTTTAGCCCAAAGTCAAACAGTGATTGTGTCAAGTAGAGCAATTGTGCACAACAACTCCCCGCCGCTATATACTCAGCCTCAGCGGTAGATAGCGCCACGGAGTTCTGTTTTTTACGCCCATGACACAAGACACCTACCCAAGAAGTGACATGCCCCGGAAGTGCTCTTGCGATCGATCTTGCACCCGGCATAATCTGAGTCAGAATAGCCTAGGAGCTCAAACCGCGCACCCTTCGGGAACCAAAGGCCTATGCTAGGTGTGTGTTTCAGGTATCTAAGTATTCGTTTCACAGCAGTCATATGCATTTCTCTAGGGGAGGCTTGAAATCTAGCGCACATGCACACACTAAACATGATATCGGGCCTAGATGCGCCAAGTAGAGCAAAGCACCAATCATGGAGCAGTAAAGCTTTTGGTCGACATATTTACCTTCTTTGTCGAGGTCGAGGTGGCAGTTCGTCCCCATTGGTGTCCGGATCGGCTTGCAGTCACTCATGTCGAAGCGCTTGAGGAGGTCCAGAGTGTACTTCTCTTGGCTTATGAAAGTTCCAGTCTTGAGTTGTTTGATTTGGAAACCCAAGAAGAAGTTAAGCTCACCCATCATTGACATCTCGAACTCTGCGACCATCACCATCAAGTCTTGTACCATCTTCTCACTTGAGCTCCCAAAGATGATGTCGTCAACATAAACTTGGCATAGGAACAAGTGTCCATCATCCACCTTGGTGAAAAGTGTAGAATCCACTCTCCCAACACTGAAACCCTTGGAGATGAGGAAGTCTCTGAGTCTCTCATACCAAGCCACAGGAGCTTGCTTTAGCCCATACAAAGCCTTGGACAATCTGCACACATGATCGGAGTGTTTTGGGTCTTCAAATCTGAAGGTTGCTCAACATAGACCAGCTCCTCAATGTAGCCATTTAAGAAGGCACTTTTGACATCCATTTGCTTCAAAGTGATGTTGTGACAAATGGAGAATGCCATAAGCAGCCTAATCGCATCATGTCCGCCACAGGAGCATAAGTGTCTCCACAATCCACACCCTCGACACAGAGTGAAACCACGAGCCACAAGTCTTGCCTTGTTTCTGACAACTAATCCAAATTCATCTGTCTTGTTCTTGAATACCCACTTGGTGCCAATCACATTGCAATCCTTGGGTCGCTCCACAAGTGTCCAAACCTTGTTTCTCTCAAAGTTATTTAACTCCTCATACATGGCATTGATCCAGTCAGGGTCGGCCAATGCCTCTTCCACCTTCTTTGGCTCCAATTCAGACACAAAAGCATGGTGCTCACAGAAGTTAGCCATCCTTGACCTTGTTTGCACACCATGAGTCAGGTCTCCAATCACTTGCTCGGCTAGGTGATCTCGAGCAATGGAGTGATGGGTTCTGATCAACTGAGAAGGTTGTCCAGCTGTCTGATCAACCGTCCCTCCATCCTTCTCACAAGCTATCTCTTCCTCTGAAGCTAGCTCCAAGCTTGAGCTATCTTGAGGCACAGCTCCCCTTGAATCTGCCACTGGCTCAGGGGTGAGAGGTGGCGTGACTGTCTAAACCACTCTTGGAGCTTCAACTGGCCTTACATCCTCAGCTTCCATCCGCTCAGCTGCCCTTGCCAACTCCTCTCCACCAGCATCATCCAAATTCTCATGATGCCCTTGACTGCCGTTTGACTCATCAAACTTTACATCACACGATTCTTCAATCGGCCACTTGCTTCATTGAACACCACGAAGATGACCCTCTGGTGAGTACCCCAAGAAGATCCCACGTCCCACTCTGCTCTGGAACTTGCCCAAATGCTCCTCTTCTTCTTGATGTAGACCTTACATCCAAAGACCACAAGTAGGAGACATTGGGTCGTCTTCCTAAGCGACTCATAGGATGTCTTCTTGAGAGTTTGTGAAGATCTGACCTATTAATGCGATGGCGGTGTGTTGATTGCCTCAGCCCAGAAGACCTCAGAAGTTCCATACTCATTGAGCATTGTCCTTGCCATCTCGATGAGTGTCCTGTTCTTTCTCTCAACCACTCCATTTTGCTCAGGAGTGTAAGTGGCTGAGAACTGATGGTCAATACCTAGCTCATCACAGAACAGCTCAACGGAAGTGTTAGTAAACTCGGTTCCATTGTCACTTCTCACCTTTTTGAGGGTACAATCAAATTTATTTTGAGCTTTCTTTACAAATTTCTTGAAAACATTCCCAGTTGGGGTTTTGTCTGGAAGAAAGAATACCCAAGTGTATCGAGAGTAATCATCAACTATGACCAAGCAGTAGAGATTACCCCCAATACTCACATATTTTGTTGGCCCAAAAAGGTCAATGTGCAAGAGTTCAAGTGGTTGGGATGTAGACATGACATTCTTGGCTGGATGAGCACTTGCCATTTGTTTGCCGGCTTGACATGCCGAGCAAAGCTTATCCTTTTCGAATGCCACATCTTTCACCCCAAGAACCAACTCGTTTTTGAAAAGTTTCTTTAAATTTCTCATGCCGACATGCCCAAGGCGCCTATGCCAAAGCCAACCAAGTGTGACTTTGGCGGAGGCAAACCGAGATGGATCGGCGAGCTCATTGAAGTTCACAAGAAACAAGTTTTCAAAACGAAAGCCCTTGAACACTGTTTTTCCATTTTTGATCCGAAACCAACAATCCCTCGGATGAGAAGTTACAATGGAAGCCTAAATCACAAATTTGAGCAACGGAAAGAGATTGTAGTTCCGAGTGTTTACCAGTAGCACATTGTCAATTGAGAGGTCCAAAGAGATTGCTACCTTTCCGGCTCCAATTACCTTGCCCTTGCTTCCATCTCCAAAAGTGACCTTGGGGGGATTTGATCCATCCTCCCCCATTGAGGTGAACAACCGGTGGTTGCCGGTCATGTGTTGGGTACACCCACTGTCAACGATCTAATGGCACCTCCACTCCTTAGTTCACCGCATTAAGAAGAGATCACTTGTGTGACTCAGGGACCCACACAGGAGGTCCCCGAGGGTTAGCCTTCAAGCCAGAAGCAATAGGAGCAAATCGATCAATCAAAGATTTAGGCACCCAAATATGTGCCTTATGCTCATTCTCAGCCCTCAAACCAGCATATCTAGCAGCCACCTTACCCTTGTCATTCATCCTAAGCAAGTAGTGATCATACAACTCAAAGATGAGCTCTTGGAAGCTTTGGGTTGGGTGTGTTTGTGAGTGTTCTAGCTTGGTTCCTAGGTGGAGCTCGCCTAGAAAAGTTTTGCCTAGGAGGACCGTTCCAGAAGCTAGGTGGTAGTGGAGCTTGCCAATTGTTGTATGGCATGGGAGAAGGACCATTCCAATTGTTTTACCTAGAAGCATATTGCCAAGCATATTGATTCCTAGGTTGCCATGTCGTGAAATCATAGTGCCTAGGAGGTCCTTGCCATGTGTTGTGCACATTGTGTTTCCTAGGATGATTTTTCCTAGCGTTCATGTTTTTATGCCCAGAGTTATTAGCATTGTTGGTGTTTCCCTTGGACTTGTTATGAAGGGAGTTTTGCCCTTTGTTAGACACTTGAGAACCTTTCTTTTTCTTCCCCTTAAACTTCTCAGGGGTGAATCCCAAACCGCCCTTCGTAGGCCGGATTCTCTGTTCCTCAAGTATCCGTTAAGGACACGACTCCCTCATAACACTTGCCAAGACCCTTGTCAAATTTCTTAAGCTTGACCTTGAGACTAGCGTTTTCAATGGCAAGTTCATCACGCTCAATGGCTAGTTCCTAGCGACTAGTGCAAATTTGCATGAATTAGGAGTGCACTCTACACTAGAGGAGCCATTGGAACTAGAAGCAATCATGGCACACTTAGAGCAGAATCAACCAAATTAATGACAAGACTAGCACTAGAACCAATCAATGCACATTCAGAAGAAATGTCTGTGCTAGCAGGTGCCATGGTGATAGCAGGTGTGACAGAAGCAGTAAATGGTGCATTCACAGGGGGCACAATCAAAGCATGTGAAGCAATCAAGTCATCAGTGGCATGAGCAAGTGGCAAACCATCAATGGAAGCATTCTTTTCAGTAAGCTCAAGAATAGTAGCAAGCAAGCCATCTACAGATTCATTCATGCCTTTGTTTTCCACATCAAGCAACTCTACCTTCCTAGCTAAGTTAAGTTTCTCACCATTCAAAAGATCAACTTCAGGTCTCAAGAGAATCATGCTTAGCGGTGAGGGTAATCGAGACTCTGAAGAGTAGTGGCTCTCAAATGCTCCTTTCGGAGAACATCAAGCAACAGCCACATTCTCTCTAGTAGTCTCTTCATCCCACTCGAGAGAGTTTCAGAGTCGAAATCGAAAAATACCTCGGCGGATGGTCGAGCCATCAAGCACTTGGAAGTCAAGCGGATGGTGATGAAGCTCTCGGTGTAGAGGAAGTAGTGGAGATAGACTCTTCTCCATCGAATACCACACTTGCTCTTGTGGTTCGGGACGGCCACCAAGCACTTTGTGGCGTGAAATCGGAGGTGGAGGAGTCATCTCAGCAATTGCCATGGTGGCAAGTCCTTCACCACTTGGCTCCTCATCCTCCTCAGAAGCGGCTGAGTCACTGGAACTGTCATCGGAGACCCAAGTTCCAACGAACGCCAACTTCTTTCCATTCTTGGAGGTGGCCTTGAACTCGGTCTTCTTCCAGTTCTTGTACTTTCCTTCCTTGTGCTTGAGCTTGTCATCATCACTACCTTGCTTGTTCTTCTCCTTGCGCTTGGTCTTGTCCTTAAGAGGGCACATGGAAGCAATGTGACCCTTCTCATGACACTCATAGCATCGATAGCTAGAGTGTGAGTTCTTGGTCCGTCTCTTGAGGTCAAGCGCTTCCCAAATGACCCATCATCTCCTCAAGCGCCTCGGTGGGAAGAAACTTGATCCTTCTTGATCCTTGGAGGAGCAGGCTTGGACTTGCTTGGTTTGTGTCCAAGAGCCTTGAGAGCAATTGTCTTGGTCTTCTCGGTTGATGGGGTGGCTAGGGGCTCGATGATAAGCATCTCATGAGCACGAAGCTTACATGTAAAAGCACCGGAGTCATCGTCTCAAGTTCATTCTTTGTTTGAGAGAACGTTGATGATGTCCTATACTCTGTCTTGGGAGAATCCTCATCATCTTCCCGCACACATCAACATCGGGCATAGAGAGTCCGAGCCCCTTGAGCTCATTGATTATGGGGTTAAGGCGAGTATACATAGCATTGCATTTTCACCGGAAGCATCTCAAATTTATCAAATTGCTCCTTAACCACCACTAATCTACCCTCCTTGACAAATGTGGCGGTACCCTCATGGATCTCAACAAGAGAATCCCAAATAGCCTTGGCGGAGGTGAGGTTACTAACTCTCTCGAACACATCCCTACTCAACCCGTGAGTATAGCATTCATGGCCTTAGCATCATTAGCCATAAGAGTTTTACGAATTGGTGTGAGTGGTACATTTTCAACACGGGTAATAGTGATTCCATTCTCAACAACATCCCAAATGTCGGCCCAATAGAAATAAGATAGATTTTCATGCGCTTCTTCCGTAAGTCAAAGTGTAAGCCATTGAAGATTGGGATCCTATTGGCGGCTACACTATCCCCTTGCCATCTCTAATGCGGTGAAGCAAAACTAGAAGAACACAGCTCGATACCAATTGAAGGAACCTAAGGCGAGAGGGGGTGAATCGGACTATTTCAATTTTACTTTTGTTGCACTTAGTCACTTAAGCAAGTTAAGGCACACGACTAGTCGTGGATTCCTACACAAGTCCGGTTGGCGGAAGCAATCGATGCACAAGTGTAGGAGGCACGAAAGCACTCACAGGCGGTGGATATCAAGATGCGGTTAAGTAAATAAGGCAGAGAGGCGCAAACCGAAGTTGTTTACGAAGTTCGGTGCTCAACACATGAACACCTCGTCTCCGTTGAGGAAACTTCTCACAGAGAAGTCGGGACTCTCTCGTCCCTAACCCTCAATCCACTCGATGGCGCTCTTCACCAACACATGGTAGGCGAGCTCCAAACCCTCACGAATCGGCACCCTTCACACGCTGAAGGACCGAAACACCGACTTCACAAGCGAAGCCGACCTCGAGCACACCGAGGATTTAGCACATCTCCGACGACGGAGAAGAGCACCTTGGGAAGCAAGGTGGCCGCCGACACTGACAGCGGCTTTGCACACCCCGACGGACGGAGAGGAAGCACCGTGGGAAGCACGGTGACCTTCACGAAGAAGGGTTTGCTTGTGGTGCAGTTGATGAAGCTAGGCGATGGCGACGTCTCCGGTAGCAAGAATCCCAAGAGCACAAAACCGGAGACACTCAACCCTCAACCCACCATGGAGGATGGCATGGCAACCATGGAGAGGGGACGAACCTTGGAGACGACAAGGAGGAGGCTAAGGGGTGCTCTCTTCTTCTTCCTCACTCTCTCCTTCAATCTCACAAGCACATGGAACCCTAGGTGGAGGTAGGAACCATGGGAGGAGCTCTCTTGGTGTCTAAGGGCAAGGGGTGGCGGCTAGGTGAGGCTCTCTCAAGTTTCTCCCGTGCTCCTAGCCCCTATTTATAGCCCCAAGGCTAAACCCTGGAAATGGACGGCCCAGATTAAATCCCGAGTTTCAGATCGACCAATCGGATGCCGTCCGGTTCCCGTCGGACGCCGTCCGATAGAGAATCAAGGCCATTTTTGTGCTTCGTCGAACGCCGTCCGGTGGCTTATCGGACGCGTTCGATAGGGTCTCAGGTCTTGTAGAAAGCGCCCGCCAGTGTTCGATCGCGGTTTACACGTCGTCGGACGCCGTCCGATGTTGTCGGACGCCGTCCGGCGAGGCTATGTACACAGGACTTAGCCATTTTCGAGCTAGCTCCGTTGGGATCCGCTGTGTCGGACCCGTCCGAAGAGCGTCGGACGCCGTCCGACAGTGGTGGTGCACGGGCGACCTCTAGGCGAGCACCGGCGACCCTTCGGCGAGCACGGGTGACCTCACCCCAAGCACGGGCGATCACTCGGCGAGCACCGGCGACCCTTGGCGGTGGCGACCTCACCCCAAGCAGGCGATCACTCGGCGAGCACCAACGACCCTTGGCGCGGTGGCGACCTCACCCCAAGCAGGGCGACCCTCGGCGAGCACCAACGACCCTTGAAATAGGCGACCTCACCACGAACGCAGGCGACCTCTCCCGGCACGACGACCACCACAGGACAGTGTAATTGCTCTAGATGGTTAGCTCGGACTAACACTGCACTCTCGGAACCCCATGGGACCCACGGCTGATGTTTCTGGACCTGTGCTCAGTGGGACCCTGCAACCAGAGAGGTGTAGTCGATCTGCTGAGTTGGGCCGAAGACGCACACAAGGAATTCAGAGAAACTATAAAAACAGAGGTCCTTATCCTTGGCGCTCCGGCTGTACGGCCTAGTTGCCATCAATTACCAAAATCAATTAGCCCATGGGAGGCTTGAACTTACAAACTCCTACTCTCCGTTGAGGCTACCCCTTGCGCACAAGGACCGGCTCGCTCTGAGCCTCACGCCTCACTCACTCCCGGTAGTCGTTCCGCCACTCCGTGAGGTGGACTCACACCCGACACCGACTCAAGAGTAGCCACACGCCAAGGCCTACTCTCAAGCCCACGCCCACGAAGGATGTCTTCAAAAGTAACAAGCCAAACGCCTCGATCATGCGGATCGAAGGACTTCCATGAAGCTTCGGTATTGGGGTTTGATGGATTAATGGCTTTGGATGATCTTGTGGGTGAAGGAATGGCTCTAGAACACCTAATTGATGAGCTATGAATGTGGTAGGTGAAGTGGGCAAAGAACCTCAAAGTAGCCGACCACTAGGTAGGTATTTATAGCCCCAAGAGCAAAACTAGCCGTTGCCCCCGGAAGGAGACAAAATAACTAGCCGTTAGCCTCTACCGGACGCCGTCCGACGGGCACCGGACACCGTCCGGCTGTAACAATCGCTCACAAAAATAGGTTTATCGGACGCCGTCAAACAAAGAAGAATCACGCAGCACTTTGCAGCCACCGGACGCCCCCCAGACGCCATCCGACAGCGAGAAACAACCAAATTTGAACTTTATCGGACGCCGTCCAGTGACTACCGGACGCCGTCCGACAGTGAGTATTAATTTGGATTTTGGGCTGGTCGGACGCCGTCTGAATTTACCAGACGCCGTCCGACAGAATGGATTTACGGCTAAAATGTTAGGGGGAAATTTAGGTGGGTTTCTCTCTCTCTCTAGAAGTCTCACATAGGGATATTTGGGTATTTTTAGAAGTCTCTAGAAGTCTCTAGAAGTCTACGGAAACCGAGTTTTCGAGAATTCGCAAAGATCCGGCATAGTCCGAGAAACTCGAACCCCTTTTGAAATCCGACGAAAAACAGGAAATAAACCTAACTACTCCTAATCTATACGTGACCTCTTCTCTCGCCTGGGTCACGCACTTAAAACTTTGGAGCAGCTCGAGAAAATTGTCGGCGCTTCAAATTAGGGTTTATAAAATCGCCGAGTCTCCTCTAGGGTTCGAGAAGTCCAAAACCCCTAGCCCTTTATATTAATTAATTTTGTCATCAATGCCACTAATAAAATTAGGGCTCAACGATGCTCACAATCTCCCCTTTGTGGCACTTGATGGCAACCCAAGAAAGAATAAAATTTTGAGTGCAAAAGGGTTAGTGCAATACAAATATGCGAGCAATTTGAATAAAAGAGAAACCACAACTCGACCACAAAGGATGTGCAAATAAAGGAAGCTCCTCCTAAATTCATGCATAAATTAAGTTCAGAAGCCAACAAGGTTCAAAAGACATAAAACCAACCAGAGTAACAATCACAAATTTTTAACCGAGTATCGAGGCAACAAATAATATTACAGGTAAAGGCAAAACCTCGATCTCACTATCCCCACTAACACCTGATATTCTCGCTACCTTCTCCCCCTTTGTCACCAAGTGACACAAAAGGGAAAAGCTCCTAGCCTGGTCTACTCTTCTTGGTCTTCGTCCATGTTGTCGCCTCCATCATTTCCTTGGCATGGGAAGAGGAGCCGACCTCTCGGGCGCTTGAACAAGGGCATATGAGCTGCAGAGGGTACCGACCGAGGTGAGGATGGATCATCATATAACTGGGTCGGTTGAGGGTTTGGCAAAGAAAAGTTGAGATGGCGAGCGACTTCTCCACCAGTAAAATGAATCTTACCAGGAGGAGGATGTGACTGTGGTGGAGGCACAAAGGAAGGAGCAGGCCCAGAAGGAGGGTACACCCAAGGATGAACCGGTGGTGGGTAGGCAGGTGGGCGAGGAAAACTCTGAGTCTGCTGGTAAGCCTGATAACTGTCGTGGGCATGTGAATACCAACCATATGGATTTGCCCCTTCTGGCACTGGCATAAACATCGCCCCCATGTACTGCACAGCTGACTTAAACTCTGCGAACTCATCTGCCAAGTACGTCTGCTGCCCTGCCAAGTCTGTCATCTCTCTGCGGGTGGCTGCCAGCTCTTCTTTCACCTCAGTGTGAAAATTTCTCATATCTGTCATGCACCCTCATCTCACCTATCAAAGCATCATACCACGGAGGAGGGATCTGAAGAGGAACTCGCACAGTCTTGGCACAAATGGTCGCATTGGGGTAGCAGGAGCAAAAGCAGAGTCGGTGGAGGAGCATCATCACGAGTCTACCCAACTTGGGCTTGCTCCCAAGTGAGTTTAAGTTCTTCATCGATGCTTTTGATTCATTTGTCCGACTTCTTACTTCATCTACAGAAACCCGCTGAGTCTTGGAAAGCAATAGGCCAATATAGGGCGCTAGAGGTAGTGCCCTATTGACTTCTCTGAATATAGTGTCATCCAACTCTCCCATGAGGGTGGCGCCAATGTTTATAACTCTGCCTGTCAGAAGGTAAAGCATAAACTAGCTGCAGATCGGTAATATCCTGTCACGGTTCCCACCTCGAACAAATAAAGTGCTCCGAAGGATAAGATTTATCAGAGCGGGCTCTTGGCGCAATTGATTTGCCTTCTCTATGTTCAGTTCTTCTTCATCAACATCAATGTACATGAACCGTACCTCTTCAAGAGGAGGGTATTTGCCCCTCCAGAGGGCATCTTCATAACACACCTCATTCAAATCAGTGCCAAAGTCTGGAGTACCCAAGGCGTGATTCATCTCGGCCACTGTGATCCCTCTGATCTGTCCATCGACTGAGTGATAATAGTTTGACTCTGTCTCGTCTTCGGCAATCAGTAACGTAGCAAAGAACTCACAGTTTCTTTCTATGCTCGTGTCAATTTCTTGTTTGAGATCAATTACGCTGGGCACAGGTGAAGCTAAACATGGTGTAAACCTCGAGCCCCGCCATCGCCGAGATCTCGCTCCAGTCAACACAGTGGGGATCCCTAGGACCAGTCGTGGGAGCAGAGAAGCACATGTACAATTGTTTCTGAAACTTGGTGTAGAACCTGAAATCCCTGGTATCCTCTCGCCGCTGAGGGAACCATCTGGCATATGAGACAGACCTTTTCTTCCTTAGTGTCTCCATAGACAATTTCAGAACTTGATCATCCACAGGATCGTCCTCAGCGACCACTGTCTCAGTAACATCCTCATCTATGTGGTCCTCAGCATAGGTGTCATCATCAGCATCCTCGGCGGTTGCAAAAGAAGATCCTGCCACCCGAGTCCAATGAACTCCCTGATTAGGCTGCTGCTGTATATCTGCTCTAGTCACTCTACTTGGGCGAGGAGGAGCGGCACTGCTAGCCGTCTCATCTATGTAATCAGGATCGCCCTTACTGCTGCTGACATGCCGACCACTGAGGGTCCTGCTCAGAGCTTTCCCAAATTTCTTCAAAGATTTCGACATCTCGAATTAATTCCTCTGACAATGTAACCACTAACCAGAACAACCTCACTGCCAACTGCCACTGACCAACGATCCACTGACACGGTGCCAACCCACCACGGTCCAACCCTGAACGCGAACGCGGGAAAAACCTATTCAAAACCTAGAACTCGGTAAACAACAAAATTTGGCGGGAAGAAAGGCGGAAGCCGTTACGAGCCCTAGAAGCGAAGGAGGGAGACGCCAGTGCGAGGAGATCGCCCCAAGGCCCTTCCCGTAGAAAAGAAGGGAACGTGACGGAGACGAGGCGCCTGAGCGGGCCGTCCAGTTCAATCCACGCGAGGGGATCGAAGAGGACGACGAGGGAGGCCGCCGTAGTGGTGGAGGTCGCCGAAGTCACCGGAGGTCTTCCCGTGAGGAGAAGGGCAGGCGGCGCCGGTTTGGAGAGGAGGAATAGATCAAATGAGGAGAGAGGGAGCCAAGGGTAAGTTATACAGATTTCAGCGGTTAGGCCTGCTCGGACGGCGTCCGACAGCGATTATCGAACGGCGTCCGACAATCTGATTCAGCGCCTGATCGACTTCGTCGGACGGGTCGCGAGAAGCGAGACGGCGTCCGACGAAGTATTATGGCTCGAATCGACCTTGGTGGGACGGCGTCCGGTGGTTACTGGACGGCGTCCGACAATCTGAAGTTCAGCCGACAAGACACCTCGTCGGACGGCGTCGAGAATCCCTGACGGAGTCCGATAAAACAAGAATCGCAGCTGTTTGATCTTCTGATTAGTGGGCCCCACCAACGCGAGAATTTTTATAAAATTAATGTTTTGAAGTGATGATCTCCATTTTGCTCAAGATTCAAAGGAAGATTCAAATGTGAGCAATTTGAAGTGATTTTAAAATTTTAATTTTGAAGAGATAAGATTATAATATGACAAATGAAATCAAGTCAAATTCAAAAACCCAAATTTTGATCTTAGAGATCAACAAAATGTGTGAACCCAAATTTTGCCTTGATTTCTCATATAGGCATGAAAATCGAGCATAGGGGTTCACTTTAGAGTTTAAGCACATGTTTTTGACTTTTGGCTCCTTTTCAAATATTTTCAATAATTTTGATGCCATATGATTTTCAACAGAAGAAATATGCATATGGAGCAAATTTTTTCAAAGAGGGATAAGATTTTCAAAATTAAAAGTTTGAAGTGATAAGATGATAAGGATAGTCTATTAAGTTCAAATTTGTTTTGGCTTGAAATATAGGACAAGAATGTGCTAACCCAAAATCAAATTTATCTTTTCACCACTAGAGGAAGTTTTGAGATCATGAGTTGAAACTAAACTCCCCCTAAATGTGACAAGGGTCAAAAGCAAATGGAAAAATTCAAATAAGACCCAAAAATCACAAAAATCAATCAACACGCATTTGATCTATCTAGTATGTTGAGTTCATTTCTTAATTTGCAAAACCGTGTCTCATCCAAGGGTTTGGTGAAAATATCCGCCAATTGGTCTTCCGTTTGCACGTAGGCAAGCACAACGTCACCCTTTGCAACATGGTCACGAATAAAGTGATGTCGGATGTCGATGTGCTTTGTACGGGAATGTTGGACCGGATTGTTGGCTATTTTCACCCCACTTTCATTATCACATAGAAGTGGCACTTTTTCAAATTTTAGCCTAAAGTCACTAAGCATCCGTGTCATGTACAAGAGTTGAGCACAACAACTCCCCGCCGCTACATATTCCGCTTCATGTAGATAGCGCCACGGAGTTTTGCTTCCTCAAGTCCATGACACGAGTGAGCGTCTAGCAAGTGACAACCCCGAGGTGCTTTTGCGATCAATTTTGCAACGGCGTAATCCGAGTCGTAATAGCCAAGAAGCTCAACACGCTCTCCTTTGGGGTACCAAAGACCTAGACTAGTAGTGATTTTTAGATATCTCAAAATGCATTTTACGGCAATAAGATGCACTTCTTTAGGGGATGCTTGAAAGCGAGCACACATGCACACACTAAACATAATATCGGGTCGAGAAGCGGTAAGATAGAGAAGCGAACCGATCATGGAGCGATAAATCTTTTGGTCCACGGGCTTTCCATCTTCATTCAAGTCAAGATGCCCATTAGTGGCCATTGGTGTTTTGATCGATTTGCAATCGTCCATAGAAAATCGCTTGAGAAGGTCCTTTGTATATTTTTTCTTGACAAATGAAGGTCCCTTCCCGAAGTTGCTTGATTTGAAATCCAAGGAAGAAAGTAAGTTCTCCAATCATCGACATTTCGAATTCCTTGGACATCATTTCTCCAAAGTCCTTGCATTTAGATTTGTTAGTGCATCCAAAAATAATATCATCCACATATATTTGACAAATAAATAAGTCATTTTCAATGGGTTTTAGAAACAATGTGGAATCAATCGCACCGGTTTTAAATCCCTTTTCTAAGAGGAAGTCCTAAGACGCTCATACCATGCTCTAGGAGCTTGCTTGAGACCGTATAGCGCCTTAGTGAGCTTATAGACATGGTTTGGGTGTTTGGGTTTTCAAAACCGAGGCGGTTGCTCGACATAGACAAGTTCATCAATAAAACCATTTAGAAAAGCACTCTTAACATCCATTTGAAAGAGAGTTATGTTATAGAGAAGCGAATGCCAAGAGTAACCGTATAGCTTCAAGTCGAGCAGCGGGGCGAGGGTTTCTCCATAGTCAAGTCCTTGATTTGTGTGAAACCTTGCGCCACCAATCTTACTTTGTTTCTTTTACTTCACCGTTCTCATCTTGTTTGTTGCGGAAGACCCATTTGGTTCCAATGACATTGTGGTCCTTCGGTCTTTCCACAAGCTCCCAAACTTCGTTTCAGGTGAAGTTGTTTAGTTCTTCATGCATGGCGTTCACCCAATCCGCATCCGCCAATGCCTCATCAATGGTCCTAGGCTCAACAATAGACACAAAAGCGTGATGCTCACAATAATTTGCGGTATGAGAACGGGTTCTTACGCCTTGATTGAGATTGCCGATGACTTGATCTAGGGGATGATCCTTGGAGAGAGTGCGGTGTTGTTGAACGGGTACTTGTAGATCAACGCCTCCCCCTTGAGCTTGATCAACTTCAAAGTTTGCATCTCCGTCCACCGCTTGATCTTGAGTTGTTGGAGAGGTGTCTTGAGCTTGATTATCGATGGAGGTGGTGGGGTCATTACTTCATCTTTTGGTGCCTCCGGTGAGGGTCGAATTTCCCCCAACTCCATGGCTTCATGTGGTAGCTCATCACCTACATTTCTTGTCAAATCTTGCTCATTTTGTGAGCCGTTAGTTTCATCAAACTTGACATCATAAGTTTCCTCAACAAGCCCGGTAGAATTATTAAAGACTCGAAAGGCTTTTGAGCGAGAGGAGTACCCTAACATGATACCAATGTCACACCTCTTTTGAAACTTACCCAAATGAGTCCTTTTCTTATAGATGTATACCTTGCAACCGAAGACTCGAAAGTAAGAGATGTTGGGCCTTCGTCCCACTAGTAGTTCATATGAGGTCTTGTGAAGGAGTCGGTGGAGGTAGAGGCGGTTGATGGCATGACACGCCGTGTTGATGGCTTCCGCCCAAAAGACATGCGGCGTGTTGTACTCGTCAAGCATCGATCTTGCCATCTCTATCAAAGTACGGTTCTTACTCTCCACCACTCCATTTTGTTGGGGAGTATATGCCGCCGAGAATTCGTGCTTCACACCTAACTCATCACAAAATTCTTCCACATTTGTGTTAGTGAACTCGGTGCCATTATCACTCCTCACCTTTTTAATAAAAGAGTCAAATTCTTTTTGAGCTTTCAAAGCAAATCTTTTAAACACATCACCGGCAAGAGATTTGTTTGCAAGGAAAAATACCCAAGTGAAACGAGAGAAATCATCGACAATCACATGACAATAAAATTACCGCCTATGCTCGCATAGGTGGTTGAATAAACAAATCCATATGCAAAAGTTCAAGTGGTGGGGATGTAGACATAAAAGTCTTAGTCGGATGAGAATTAGCCACTTGCTTGCCGCTTGGCATGAGCTACATAAGCGATTTTCTCGAATTTGACATCATTCACTCCAACAACCAAGTTATCTTTAAAAACCTTTTTCAAAGTGCCCATCCCAACATGTCCAAGACGTCTATGCCACAACCAACCAAGAGTGGTTTGAGCGATAAGACAAGTCTTGATTTGAGAAGTTTCACGGTTTGAAAAATCAACCAAATATAAGTTTTAAAACCGGGTGCCTTCAAATGCAACACTTTGATCCTTAGTGGAAACAACACGAACTCCGTTGATCGAAAAGAAGCAATCAAAACCTAAATCGCACACTTGAGCAACGGAGAGGAGATTAAAGTTGCAAGCTTCCACCAAGAGCACATTAGAGATGGATAGGTCATTTGATATTGCAATTTTACCTATACCCTTTACCTTTCGCTTGGAGTTATCCCCAAATGTGATCTTGTGTTCGGGGTCCTTCTCCTCCTTTAGTGAGGTGAACATACTTGAGCTACCGGTCATGTGTTGAGTGCAACCGCTATCGAATATCCAATGCCGGCCACCGCTCTTGTAGTTCACCTACACACAAAAAATCAAGCTTGGGTTTTAGGTACCCAAGACTTCTTCTTGGGTCATTTAGAGTTAGTCATCAAGCATTTGGGCACCCAAATAGCCTTCACATCTTTCCTTTCATTGGGTGCACCAACATATTTAGCATAGGTAGAGCCATTCTTCCTTATGAGCATGTAACTAGCATTAAGCACTTGAGTTTTGGACATGAATTGAGATGTTTTAACAAGAGGACAAGCAATGGCTTTATGTTTTTCATTTTTACATATGTGGCAACGGGTCCCTCCCTCAACAAAAGTTAGCTTGGGCTTACCCCAACCGCCCTTGGGCAAATCCTCGGGATGAAATCCCAAACCATGCTTGCCCAAGGTGTACCTTTGCTCCCGAAGCACCTTGTTAAGAGAGTTGTTTCCCACAAGCAATTTAGCCAAGTTAGAGTCTAGTTGCTCAATTCTATCCTTTAGAAGCAAATTTTTCTTAACTAGCTCATTAGCACATTTAGCAACACCACAAGTACCAATTGAACAAGCATTTTCATTTGGAGAAGTAGCACTAGTGGGTGAAGATGAGCTAGCATTGGGTGTGATCGTGGGTGACAAGCTAAACGATGTGTCATGAGATAAGCTAAGTGAACCATCTATAGTGTCAATCAAATCACAAGTCACACTAACATCGCATTTTTCAATTGAGCAAGTAAGAGGAGTTTCAACATCAACATTAGAACTAGCAAATTTGTTTTCTAGAATTTCAACTTGCAAATTTAGAGCTTCATAATCATCTTCTAGAGTTTCATGTTTCTCAAGCAAATTTTCAAATTCATTCGCAAGTTCTTTATGCACTTTCACTAGCTTCTTTCTCTTAGACTTTTCCTTCTCTAGAGTATTATTCAAATCATCAATCAAAAGCTTAAGCTCACTTTTAGAGAGGTGCTCATGTGTTACCTTCTCCTCTAGTGCCATGAGGCACATGGGAGGTGTAGGGTTGTCGATGGCGACTCCGGACACCTTAGTGTTTTCATTGTCGGAGGAGTCCGCCCAAGATCCCTCATCATCGGTGATCCATTCCCCAATTACTTCTTTTTGTACATTTGCGGTGAGGCAAAGCTTTTGCTTGGGAAGAACCGGAGGAGCACTCTCCTTGATTGCAAGCCCGGCTAGCCCATGAGCTCTAGTATCTTCTTCTTCGGAGGATGATTGGGAAGACGATGAGCTTGGGCTATCTTCCTTTTTGGTCTTTTGACCGGCAAGAGCCTTCTTCTTCTCCTTTGATTTGTAATCACTCTTGCGGTAGTGACGGTACTTGTTCTTGTCATCATCCTCATCTTCCTCTTGATTCCTTGCCTTGTGCTTGTTCTTTTTACTTTTTGGACAATCCGCCGCCAAGTGACCCTTTTCTCCACATTCGTAGCAACGTATCTCGGAGATAGGTCTTCGCCTTGAAGAGGATGATTGGCCGCGGAAGCTCATCTTCTTGATCAACTTTCTTGACCGCTTGACAAGGAGGGCCAATTCTTCAATCTCCGGAATTGCATCATCGGAGTCATCATCATCTTCTTCAACTTTGATCTTCTTCTTTCCGCTTTTGGCTTTGGCTGGAAGAGCAATTGACTTCTTGTTGAGCGGAGACTCTTCACTTTCAAGAAACCGCATCTCGTAAGAGTTGAGTTGCCCGAGGAGTTTTGTCGGTGTCATCTTCTTGAGCTTTGACTTGGATGCTCGAATCAAAGTCACAAGTAGATTAAAGCTAAAAGGCACAACATCGAGCATCTTCCGACAAATGTCAATGTCTTCCAAGACCTTCTTCTCCGAACATCCGGCAATTTCATTGACGATGGGGTTCAACCTAAGAAACATTTCATTAACACTTTCATTAGGAAGCATCTTGAATTGATCAAATCTTTTTCTAGCACGAGATAGCTTCTCCTCAAGCATCTCGGCACTACCAACATGAATTTCTCTGAGATGCTTCCAAATGTCATAAGCTTTAGAGATTGCCAATGCTATCAAAAACTTGGAAGACACACTAGAGAGTAAAGCATTTCTAGCAATGGCATTAAAGCGTTTGTACTTAGCATGAACTTCATCAAGAGCAATTGTTCCACGGAGGGTCCTGGATAGCTTGTCTAACAAGCAACCCACACATCATAACTAAGTGCCTCTAAGTAACATTGCATCCTAATTCTCCAATAATTGTAGTTTGTTCCATCGAAAATAGGAGCTTTTCCAATTTCTATCCTAGGCCCCTCTTGAGCCATCTCCTAGCGGTGAAGCTAATACGGAGAACCTGGCTCTGATACCACTTGAAAGAGGATCCTAAGGCCTAGAGGGGGGTGAATAGGCAATTTTAGAACTTTTTAAATTATTCTTGAATTAACATCATATTAAGAGTTACCCAATCCTAGTTGCAATTATCGAGTAGGCGGAAGCGATAAACTAAACACAAGCAACTAAGATATGGCATTCAAATTCATCACAAGCAATGCAACAAGAGTAAGTGCGGGAATATAAATGAGAGGGAGACACGGTATTTGTTTGACCGAAGTTGAGCCGCAACTCCTACTCTCGTTGAGGCTACCCCTTGCGCTGAGGACAAGGACTCGCTCTCGAGCCTCACGCCTCACTCACTCCCGGTAGTCGTTCCGCCACTCCGTGAAGTGGACTCACACCAGACACCGACTCAAGAGTAGCCACACGCCAAGGCCTACTCTCAAGCCCACGCCTCACGAAGGATGTCTTCAAAAGTAACAAGCTCAAACGCCTCGATCATGCACGATCAAGGACTTCCATGAAGCTCGGTATTGGGGTTTGATGGATTGTGGCTTTGGATGATCTTGTGGGTGGAGGAATGGCTCTAGAACACCTAATTGATGAGCTATGAATGTGGTAGGTGAAGTGGGCAACAAACCTCAAAGTAGCCACCACAAGGTAGGTATTTATAGCCCCAAGAGCAAAACTAGCCGTTGCCCGGAAGGAGACAAAATAACTAGCCGTTAGCCTCTCACGGACGCCGTCAACAGGCACGGACGTCGTCCGGCTGTAAGCAATCGCTCACAAAAATAGGTTTATCGGACGCCGTCCGTCCCACGGACGCCGTCCGACAAAGAAGGATCACGCAGTACCTCAAGCCACCGGACGCCCCCCAGACGCCGTCCGACAGCGAGAAACAGCCAAATTTGAACTTTATCGGACGCCGTCCGGTGACTACCGGACGCCGTCCAACAGTGAGTATTAATTTGGATTTTGGGCTGGTCGGACGCCGTCTGGATTTACCAGACGCCGTCCGACAGAATGGATTTACGGCTAAAATGTTAGAGGGAAATTTAGGTGGGTTTCTCTCTCTCTCTAGAAGTCTCACATAGGGATATTTGGGTATTTTTAGAAGTGGTGGACTACGGAAACCGAGTTTTCAAGAATTCGCAAAGATCCGGCATAGTCCGAGAAACTCGAACCCCTTTTGAAATCCGACGAAAAACAGGAAATAAACCTAACTACTCCTAATCTATACGTGACCTCTTCTCTCGCCCGGTCACGCACTTAAAACCTTGGAGCAGCTCAGAAAATTGTCGACGCTTCAAATTAGGGTTTATAAAAATCGCCGAGTCTCCGCTAGGGTTCCGAGAAGTCCAAAAACCCCCTAGCCCTTTATATTAATTAATTTTGTCATCAATGCCACTAATAAAAATTAGGGCTCAACGATGCTCACACCATGGTGATCCGACTGCGACTGACGACACCAGGGGTGGCGGTGGCGGCGTCGATGGCTAGTGTTACAGGGGAAATGAGGAGTGAGAATCCGAGAGAGGGGGTTCGGGACTGCGGCAGTGCGGCCTCAAGGCCTGCGGGTCAGAGACAGGGGTATTGGGCTGTCCGTATCGGAGAAGTATCAGAGTGGTATCCGAGTTTTTTTTATTTATCTGAAAATGCAGAAAAATATGGATATGTCCAGGATACGTATCCTACCGTATCGGACACGTATCCGTATTCGGTACGTGTCCGGATACGGGTACATCACTTTATGGAAGTATCCGAGTATTCTAGCCTACCTGAGCGACCAAGGTCGCTGCCTTTCCTGGCTGGCTGGGCAGAGAGAATGCCAGGCAGGGAAGGGGCAGCCTAAGGCAAACGCAAGGTTGCCGTGAAGTAGGCGGCGGAGGTGGCTGGGGATGGGGAGGTAGAATAGGATGAGCGCAGGGAGCGAGGGGAGCTGGAGGAGCAATGGGCCATCGTTCCTGCCAACCGCAACCTAATCATTTAGGTCATGTTCTTTTGAGCTGATCTGAATGGCTGAACGGCTGAAATGACTGAACTTCGAGAGCTTTTTGAGGTAGTCTCAGGATTCGGATCCATTTTGTTTGACTTGCTTTTTAAAGCATTAGGATCCACCTTCAAAACAGTGAAAAACGGACCCAAAAAACTAAAAGCATGTCTTTTCAAAACGTTGATAAGTTGTTAAGCTGTTAAGCCGTTAAGCTGATAAGCTGAAAAAAAAAAAAACTGGGCCTCAATGTTTGTATCTCATCGTTCCGTCTGTCGTTATCGAGAGCAGCTGAAACACAAGGCGGTTTTGTCGTCAGCTTCGACATAGGTTGTACCGTAGTCCGTGGCACCAGTTCAGGTGTACTTCCTATATATGTATTCACCTTTTAGGTCATTGTGTAAATCTTCATTTTATTGAAATGCTAGTTCATGCACGCACTACCAGTTTTTCTACATTAGCCATACTACAGTTGCACTTAAGTACATGCAAATTTCAAAGATCATCAGCCGATCAGCCCGTGTATTGGTTGGGTTTTAAAACAACGTTGGCTTCTTGACGTATATTGATTTAAAACAACTTTGGCTTCTTGGCATATTGTTGGATGTGCCCTTGATTTGGGAACCCTTCCCACTGTCCTCTAATTTTTTATTACGCAGACTAGTATGTACAAAAAAAAAATCTAGCCCAACCAAACCGAACTGAACAAAACCGTGAACCAAAGTGATGGCCTTATCCATGAGGGATCCTTCCACGCATCAGCAAGCCCACGTCTGCTTCAACTGTAATTCCAGGCAGCAAGTTGCCGACACGCAGTGGAAATATGATTCTTACAACATCCGCAACAAAGCTCTAAAATAAAGTCCATATGGATAGAATCTTTTAGGGTGCAGTGTAAAGTGTGAAATAATTTTAAAGAGATATGTATTCGGCATAATGCGTAGTGAACAATGTTATGGAGTGTGCATTTAAAGTTGCCATTGGAGATGCTCTACTGTTCCAATTCCATATTGGGACTTTGATATAACTTTTGGATGTATTTAAATGATTAAGGCCATGTTTTTTTTAACTTAACAGTTTAACGAAATAACAGATTAACAGCTTATGTACATTTTGAAAAGATAAATGATTTAAGTTTTTTGAGTCCGTTTTTTCGTTGTTTTGAAGGTGGGTACTAACGCTTTAAAAATCAAGTCAGACGAAATGGATCCAAATCTCGAGACTATCTCGAGAAGATTTCGAAATTCATTTTATCCGTCCAGCAGTTCGGTCATTCATATCAGCGTAAAAGAGCAGGCCCTGGATCCCACGCGGGGTTGCAATGTCCAGCTTGCATGTTGTAATCGTTGACCAGCTTGCTTGATTAGTGCTGGCTGTTCTGCGTGTGATCATTAATTGCATCTCGACAACCAGAATTTCTATCAACAACCGGAGGCTAACTGTCGAGTCAACATTTTTTTTTCTCGACGGGCGACGGCTCCCCGTGAGCCGTAAAACCCTAGATCAGAGAAATGTTTCTACGGACGGCTCCGGTTGAAACACGACAACTGTCCTGTCTGCTCGGATGGTTCTTCCATGCGGTGGTATTAATGCATTGCAAAACCCAAACCACCACTTCATCGCGTGTCACAACTATATATGTTCTGTGAATTCACTACAGGAAACGCTCTAAGTGTGGACGGTCAGAAAATTCAGTGTCGGCGGCCAAATGCCGCCGACAGATCAATGTCGGGGGCCCAAACAAAGCTGCCGACACAAATCGCATCAGTTTCGGCGGCTATATTTACGCCACCGACAATTCTCAGCCACCTCTCGCCCGCCGGATGAATTTCAAAATTTTGCTCCCGACAATTATGAAGTATCGGCGGCATTACCTTAGCCGCCGACATTGTTCCCTCTAGAGACGGACGGATAACGGGTGGACGTTTATATATATGGACCCACGTGTCAGTCAGGCGAGGTCGCTAACAAGCGGGCCCAAACCGTAGCCTGGGGAGGCATCTGTGTCGGCGGCGTAAACGTAGCCGCCGACATAGATAAAATAAAAAATCAGGGGGCGTGGCGGTGCTCGAACCCACGACCTGCAGGGAGCACGCGCTGCGCTGCGCGCTGATAACCAAGTGAGCAAATTTGTTTATTCACTACCTTTAGGCTCCACAGTCTTGTGTATGTTTCTGATACAGTCTGTGTCGGCGGCCAGTTTTCCTGCCGCCAAGATAGGTCCATCTGGGTCGGCGGTATGTATTGTGGCCGCCGACATATACCCTCTCACTCAAGCCGGCCTTCTCTTTCGCCCTCACCCGGGCCCACGGGACTAGACTAGGTGCCAAGTGGCTTCCTAGGTCATGCTGTTGGCATGAGGCCTCCTTGGCCCGGGGATTGCCGTGTTGGGTCGACCTCTATATGGCGAGTTCCTTTGGGACCGTAAACCGCTCTAGCACGAAAGCCATCACGTCGTTAGGGCTTGAAAGGAATGCGCCGTAGAGCTCGAGCCGAGACGGCACTCCCCAGGGCAACGAGGCCTCATGCCAATTCCATGACTTAGGAAGGCATCTTGCCGCTAGCAAAGACCGCCGTGGGCTCGGGGGAGGGGCATTGAGAGTATGGGCTGGAGGGTGAAGGGCTGTGTCGGCGGCCATAGAGTCAGCCGCCGACCTTGAGCAATTCAATCTAGGCGGCTAGAAATAATGCCGCCAACATTTATATTTCTATCACGGCGGCCAAAGAGGCAGCCGCCGATACAGATCACTCTGTATCGTCGGCCTTTCTCTAGACCGCCGATACATCCTATTTAAGCCCGCCCTCTGCCTTATCTCCCGGGCCCACGAGGCCTTCGCTGGGTCCCGAGAGTTCCTAGGACCATGCCATGGCCATTAGGCCACATTGGACGGAGAGGCGGCGTCTCGTTGGAACCCTAAGGCAACTTCCTCTTGAACGGTGCCCTCGAACTCGCTCGAAACCCGATCGACGTTAGGGTTGTGAGGGAAGCCTTTAGGGTTCCAAAGAGGACGCCGCTCCCCGATCCAATGTTGCCTAATGGCCATGGCATGGTCCTAGGAACTCTCCGGGACCTAGCGAAGTCCTCGTGGGCCCGGGAGCTAAGGCAGAAGAGGGCTTGGGGGCGAGTAGTGTCGATGGCCTAGATAAATACCGTCGTCTGATTCACCCGTGTCGGCGGTCTAACATTAAACCGCCGACATAGGACTATCTTTATCGTCGGCTAAAGATAGTCCTATGTCGGCGGTTTAATGTTAGATCATTCACATGAATCTATGATCGGCGATTATCTAGGTCGCCGACACTACCCAGCCCCCCAAGCCCGCCCTCTCGCCTTAGCTCCCCCGGGCCCACGAGGCCTTCGCTAGGTCCTCGAGGAGTTCCTAGGACCATGCCATGACCATTAGGCCACATTGGACCGGAGAGCGACGTCTCGGCTGGAACCCTAAGGCAACTTCCTCTTGAACGGTACCCTCGAACTCGCTCGAAACCCGATACGACGTTAGGGTTGTGAGGGAAGCTGCCTTAGGGTTCCAGCCGAGACGTCGCTCCCCGATCCAATGTTGCCTAATGGCCATGGCATGGTCCTAGGAACTCTGCGGGGACCTAGCGAAGTCCTCATGGGCCCGGGGGAGCTAAGGCGAGAGGGCGGGCTTGGGGGGCTGGGTAGTGTCTGCGGCCTAGATAAATACCGCCGATACAAATTCACCTGTGTCGGCGGTCTAACATTAAACCGCCGACATAGGACTATATTTATCTTTATTGTCAATTATATTTCAAATGAACTAATGAAACACGTACTCTTGTAGTCAATTTATTCAAGAAGAATGAAAAAAACCAGGTGAACCCTCGTCGAAACAAATTGACAATCTCAAACGACGAGGGTGTGGACAAGAACATCCTAACTTTCTTACATGGTTCTTTTACCACGTAAGTTGTGTATCTAACAACACACCATACAATTATCTTACCCAACAGTACATTTTATATTGAATCTTTTTGTGCATGTTTGTCCTGCAGTGTCAAAGACATTCTAGCGTGTACAATGATCTCCGTCAAATATCACGTGGATGCAATCGTACAATCAAGGTTCATACATGCTATGATTGTCATGTGTATCGATATCGGTCTGAAGCGGCGGAGTCAGCCCGCCCAAATGCAACCACGGTGAATAGCGGCATCGTCAGTTATGTCACAAACCCCTTAGGTGGTCCAGACGTTGAGTACTATGGTGTCATCGAGGAGATCCTCGAAATATGTTATGAAGGCGGCAAGAACCAACTTTCGATCGTGCTGTTTCGGTGCAGCTGGTTCGATCCGGAGAGTGGGGTGCGGCGTACCCCTGAATTAGGACTAGATGAAATCAATCATAAGCACATTTATCAAAGGCCCGACGTGTTCATTCTCCCCGAACAAGTTGAACTAGTGTTCTATCTGCCGTACTCTCACCCCAAATATAAAAATTGATGGATTGTCCATAAATGTCATCCAGTTGGCGGATTGGACGCTCTCACGGAAGAAGACTACGAGCCAAATCTAGACATCGGACCATTCCAAGAACACGAATTAACAGGGGAGTTAGTTGTTGATATTGGGGATGTGTTAATAGAAGAGGAAATACAAGAAAATGAAGAGGACAATGAGGAAGAGGAAGAAAGAGAAGAGGACAATGATGAAGAGGAATAAATTGATGAGGAGGAGGAGGAAGGGGAAGAGGAAGAGGAAGAAGCCGAAGATTTTTGAGGGATTAAATTTTATAGGTGGATCATTTATATATAGTATTACAAATTTATATCATTGTCATTTATTTTATTACCTAGTCTCATACATATATATCTTTGTCATTTGCAGGATGTCAGGTCGTTTGAAGAAGGCTTTGGAGATGGTGAAGAAGGGCCCCAAGAACCTCTTTGGAAAGAGCAGTTCGAGGCGTCGACAGGACGAGGGGGCTTCCCAGGCGGCGGCCACCGCCTCTCCACAGCAGGAGGAGGCTGCCGACGTGGACGCCACCGACCCACAGCACGAGGAGGTTGCTGACGTGGACGCTACCGACCCACAGCTGCAGCTTCTCGAGGTGCCGGCCACAGCTTCACACCAGGAGGGTGCGTCGTCGGTGCCCAGAGCAGGTACTACACTTAATATATATCTAGTCTCATACATATTTATCGTGTGCCCACAAACAGGTACTAGCAGGAGGAGGCCCCTCATTCTGGCCCCCGATGATGACAATGCGGGCTTGCCAGACGAGGACTACGAGGATTCGACAAGCCTGGAGGGGAGTGGGCTGGAGGACACGGGTTCAGAGACCGACAAGGAGATGGACTGGCGGGGGATGCTTAGTGAGGAGGAGCGGGGGTTGCAGGAGGCGCAGGTGGAGCCCGAGGAGGAGGATGAGTGGGAGGCCTTTGACTCTGCGGGGTCTGCGAGCTCCAAGAGACACCGAGGGCGGAGCAAATTGAAAAAGGCTCCTAACACACTAGAGGAGAGGACCATTGTTCGCATTGCAATAGGAGAAAGGTATGTGTGCTAACCACAAATCTTTCTATTTCGATGCATGTTATTTGTTATATTTTTTGTGGATGCATTATATTTCAATGTATTCTATATGCAGTGGGCTGTTTTGCCAGAACAAGGGGGAGGCGCCTGAGCCGGGAAAGCAGCTTGGTGTGCTTGTCAGGTCCCTCTACCCCGGCCTACATGGAGAGAGGGGGGATAGACGCCCCGCACTGAGCTGGCGCGACTACTACCAGGCGGGGTTCGACCAAGGAGGATCTGTCACCGAGGCGGTCATCGACAAGTTCTGGGTAAAATGTTATTCATCTATTATTGTCGACGTTCCGTGATTACACTTTGAGCATTCATGCACTTATTTAATCATGTCTCTGTTTTTGTTTCAGGTGAGGTACCGGCTTCCCCCTGGCGTTGACGACGGCGAAGAGTACACCCGGGCTAATCGGGTCATTGACAGGATGGCTACAAAGCTCGTGAAGGAGCCCCTCAGGCTTGCTCGTGTAGATGCGGTGATGAAGCACTGCAGGAAGAGGGGCAGAAAGATGACCAAGAAAGCAGCAGCCCGCGAGTACCTTACCGCCAAACAGTATCTCCCATGGCGTCCAGAATGGATGGACGGGGACCACCGTGCTTGGAAGCACCTGTGTCGCCTGTGGGCCTCGGAGGAGTGGATCGACATGTCCAGGAGAAACAGGGGAAACAGGAACGCCGGGGCGGGTTTGTGCAACACGTATATGGGAGGGCTCGGCATGGGTCACGTGGCGCGAGACCTAGTAAGCACACTTATCTTTTAACGCTTATAATTTTTTACATTTCACAACTAGATGTAATTAGGTAATTATTTAATTATACGCAGGAGTACGAGACGGGGGTTGAACCCTCCGCTTTCAGGGTATGGAGGGTTGCACACACTCCCCGTGTGGGGCAAGACGGGGTCCAGCCACCGATGCCGATGCCTGTTCAAGAGATAGCTGTAAGTGCATAAAGATAGTTATTTGAATTATTTAGACAACCTTCGTTTCGAACTAATATCGAACATCTCAATTGTTAGCAGGATGAGTATACTCAGGCCTTGCGGGAGAGGCACGGGGAAGATGCTAACCCCGGCGAGATGCCGGTTGACCTTGTCTTCGTGTACGACCAGTTTGGTGGGCGGGCTCACAGCAGGTACATTTAAATCATTGTCATTTACTTCAATTTGTAGACTTATATCTTTTACATCAATTTGTAGACTTATATCATTGCTATTTACTTACATTTAAATCACGGCAGGTACGGCAGTTTCAACGCAGTTGTGCCGCCCGACGAGTACAAGCCAGAGGTAAGGAGACGCCGACGACAGGCCCGCGCAGCTGACCGTGCCCACGAGGAAGCACAGAATAGACGCATCGCTGAGTTGGAGGAGCAGAACCGCCAGCTTCGAGAGGAGAGGGAGGAGCGAGAGCGGGACCGAAGGGAGCGACAACAGGAGAGAAGTGAGCGGGAGGCCACCAATGCAAATGTGAAGGCCGTCCATGAACAGAACCTGATCCTACTGGGCATGTACCAACAGGTAATTACATATGCATTATTCGCTTTGTTGTCCTTTTAGCTAAGTTTAATTCCTAACATCAACAATTGTTTAGCATGGGTATCCGTTTACGGGGTACGGCAGCTCCAGCCAGTCACAGATGCCTGCCGTGGTGACCCAGACGCCGGTGGCCCCACCAACACAGTTTGGCAGCGCTCCTCTTCACCCTTTCGTGCCACCACCGAACTTCCAGATGGCCTATTTTCCACCAGCTCCGAGGCCTTCACCAGGGGTTAGTTCGCAATCATGTCGTTCAAAGCATTCCAATTTCATCTAATTTTGTATGCAAATATAATGCATTGCCTCTAATTTAGAATCTACGAATAATGCATCGACTCTAATTTTGCCTAATTTTCATTTCATCTAACAATGCTTTGCCTCTAATTATGAAATATGGGATTTTATCTTGTTTGCAAGGTGTCCGCTCAAAGAATGCGGGTGTGCGGCGGTGATCGCTTCATGAGGGGATGTGAATAGTGGAACTAGGTCCACGCCCGAGGAGTTTGTCGAGGGTTTGTTCAACACCAACCCCGACTACGACTTGAGTGGCGGCGGCGGCCCGCACCTAATGTAGTGAACGATTTAGTAAACTATGTGGTTTGTAAGAACTATGTGAACTATGATTTGTGAGAATTATGTGAACTATTTGGGCCTATTTATCGAATATTTTGTGTTTAGCAATGATTTGTTTGTATTTGGGCTCGAAATCGTTGTGGCGAGCTTTGTGATATGTGAGGATGTTATTGTGTGAATGGCAAAGTGATTATATGTGGTGAATTCTGTTATTTTGCAGGTAGAAGTGAATGGTTTAAAAAATGGGCAGAAAAATTTTGCTGCTGCCATATATCAATGTCGGCGGTATTAACTTAATGCCGCCGACACAGATAGAGGATAAGTCGGCGGCATTACCTTAAACCGCCGACATAGTATAGGACCAACTGGGTCATGACCATAAATCACCGGGTTATTGTCGGCGGTCTATTTATCGGCCGCCGATATACCTATACGTAATATTGGCGGTTTTATCTTTCGCCGCCGATATTACTCCTGCACGAGAGGGTCACAGAGCCGTCTCGTTGGACACGTGTCGGAATCTCGCGGGTGAGATGTACCCCACAAGTCAGGTCACCGTGACGGGCTCGACCCGTTTGATAATTTCTATGTCGGCGGCTATATAGGCCGCCGAAATAGACCTGCCGCACGGTAGCAATGCGCTAGTTGAAGCAGTGTCGGGGGGACCACCGATATTGAGTCTCTGTGTCGGCCGCTCTAGGTCGGCAAGGCTGTGTCAGCGGCCAGCCGCCGACATAGATTAATGTCGGCGGTTGTGGGTATCTATGTCGTCGGTTTTGGCCCCCGACATAGAATGACATTCCTGTAAGCAGAAAGCTATTATATTTTGTTAAGCAACGCTGATCTCCAGGTTCACAGCTCATGGCTCGATATCTCCTTGATTCATTTCGATGCTGATACCGCATATATATGAATGAACTCGGAAGATATGATGTATTGCTCATCGTGCGCGCACTACTGCATTGTAATGTAAAGAAAAGCAAATATCAGTTAGTTATATACTATTTGCTCGAGGAAAAATTTCAGCCTTGTGCTTTAACAGCTGTTTAATTCTAGGTGGTACTCTTTCTGTTTTAAAGTATAATTAAGATGTATTTTGATTTAGAAAAGCAAAACTTAATTTATAAACTTTGATCAACAATTAATTGAATTATATGTATCTTTAGTATACAAAAGACACAGATATATTGTTTTGTATTTTAAATTAATTTTGATATAATATTGTTTTAAGCGATTGACAACATATAACAAGACAAGTTTAATGATCAAAAGTATATATCTAAAAGCTTTTTCAAACAAAAATCCTTCTCACGGAAAAAAAACAAAGGCAATATATTTTAGATCAGCAGATCAAATAGAAGATAGCCTTTTACTTGAGGTAGCCACGTCTAAACACCTGGGCATTATTAGTCACGTTGTCGCCATCGCCCAAAATCCATCGTGATCGGTTGGTAATTAAGAGGCTTGGCCTGAAAAACGGATCAACAATTGGTTGAACCCAAAATCCATCGTGATCGATTGGTCTAATTAAAAGGCTTGGACTGCAAAACGGATCAACAATCGGTCTTTTGCTTCCTCGTCATATGAAAATGAGTTGATTTTCTACACAGTGAAGTGATGCAGCTGTGCAGGTCTATCTCCAACTGAATGATGGCCGACGGTGGTTGCACCAAATAATTCATTTTCTTCACCGCGACGATGATGGAGGTGGCCACAACAATCGTCACGTCGAATTACATGCATTGGACGCCTACACATGACTGCATGAGCTTTCCTAGCTATGTATCTATCTATCTATGTATCTATCTATCTATTATACAATGCGCTAGCGGCAGAACGCCTCGTGGCGACACGTGTCCGTCCTCGCGTGCTGACGCGTTCAGCTCTTTCCAGCCGTTCGGTCGAAATCGTGCGGGCGAGACGCGCCACTGATTCAGGATAAACTTTTGTCCTTGGAGTTTGAAGAAATTACCCGCCACTTCCACCGCGTCGTTTCCATTACCAACCCTATCCTCTGCCCCCAGCTTCCGTTCCGATGCTCCTTCACCAAAAAAAATCATGTCGTTCGCCCTCCCTCTCGCGTCACGCCCTTCTTCCGCCGCTCCTGTCGCACTCTTCCCTCCCATTCCTTCCATGGCATCGCCGCTCCAATCTACGGGGTGATCCCGATTTTGGCCGGTCTCCGCCCTCCACCGTCGCATAGCGCTTCTGGATGCTGGGATTTGCTGGCGCCGGCGTGTCCGTCCCCAGGTGCGCTTCTCCATGCTCGCATCTCCTTTCTCAAGGGTTCGTTGCCGCCTACTCCTCCCATCGGTCCAGCCAAAACGCTGCCAGCCCTTCTCATCCGGCATCACCTCCTGTCCACCTCGGGTCGTGCCCTTCCTCTGGGCGGCGGCGCCTCCGCCCTAATGGTGGAATCCAGCATCTAGAGGTCCAGATCCGGCCTCCACGGGTCTAGGATGCCCGGATCCAGCTACGGTTTAGCCGACGCCTATGGCAATAGCTACAGCCACCACCTCTCCATTGCTCTACTAACCTCCTCCCACACTCCCCAACCCTCTCTGCCATCTCCGGTCGCTATCCCTTAATTTCTTTGCTTATGACGTCCCCGTCCTCCCCGCACGCCTCGCTGCCGCCTATTTGCCACATCGTTGCCATATGCTAGCGCCTAGTCATATTGTTCCCAATCTACCTAGGACTTGCGTACTAAGCAACCTTACGTCTGCCCAAGTTGAATGTATGATTGTACAAAATCGCCAAGTTATCGTCCTGGTTGAAACTGCTTTAGGTTAGGTTTTTTTGCTTTAAAGTAGTGTCCCTTCAAATTTTACATTTGTACAATTCAGATTATTTAATGCTCTCTGTTTTGTTTTATTGGTAGATGGGTTCTGCCCCATTTCAGCTATCCGCAGCTCGCAAAGCGAAGACCAGCAATGTGCAGCATGTGAACGCCATTTTTCTGGATAGTGATGCCATCATGTTTAGCTTCTCGGCTGCTATCATTTCCTTTTATCGGCATGTGTGGGTATAAGACCTGCGATTGGTAAATGGTATATGGCTTATTTTGGCTCCAAACTCACTTATAGAGCAGGACTGTCTCAACAAATTGAGCCTTTGTTTTATCTGCCTTTCATTTTTTAGCAAGCATGTCAGACTAACTTACGGTGTAATTTTTGCAGGGCCCTCACAGTTTTGCATTGGTGTTTACTCTGAATGTAAATCTCTGCGGTGTTTTCTCATAGTTCTACACATTTCCTTAGTCCAAAGTGTTCATTTGTCAATGCCGACAAACCACTTGGAAATCATAGGATTGAATGAAACCTGTTATGAATGTGCATGGCTTAGAAAAAGGTCATTCCACATTTTCAGTCATGTGGATTGCACGTTTAATGAACCCTACTATCATTTATGAAAATATTGCAACATGTGTCGCACAAATGCAGACTCGGTATGTGAAAGAAAATTTATTAAGTATATGAACCCCCAAGAAAAGATTCTGTTTTCTGCACATTAAGTCAATTGAGAATATAGCAGACTTATTTAATAAGTCACTCCCTGCATTTACCTTTGAAAGATGCGTGAAAGAAATTAAAATAAAAAGGCTTAGAGAAGTGCATAATTCAATGGGAGAAACTTCACATACTATGAATTTAAATTTTGAACACGAAGTTCGAGCACCCAACTTGAATGAATGAATGCATTAATTATGATGAAACGTTGGGTGAATCTGTACTCTTTTTTCTTTTAAGTGAGTTTTCAATGTAGTTTCTCACGTAAGGTTTTTAATGAGGCAAATCCGTGCGTACAACAAACGTATGCTATGTATTTTTTCTCCAACATTTTTTCCACTGGATTTTGTGTAGTTTTCGAGGGCATATGTATCACGCGGCAAGGTTCAAGGGGGAGTGTTGGAAAACCATCCAAAGCCGCCGCCGGCCTTAGGCCTGGCGTGCGCCTAGGGGTGGGACCCACTTGTTGGACCAAGCCGAAACCCTAGCCATCAAGCATAAATAGGAGAGGATCCCATCTATTATGTATCTATGAAAAAACAATAAAGAATACTTCCTCTCATACATCTATGTGTTTATCTGTGATTGTTCTTCGTCGTCTACGATCTGCGCACTGCTAGGCAATCTCGGACTACACTCGGTAGCGTGGTTGTCTAACACGGATTAGCCTCCATCTGGGTGGGTGTGGAGGAGCGGAAGACGGTGTTGAGAAACCTCGCTACCAGGTGTAGTCTGAGGTATAAATGTGGACAATCAATCACAGAGAAAGATCAATAACATAGGGGACACAGAGATATAGGGTGGAGCTTCTCTTTATTATTTTTCAGATCTGTTATACAATGGGTGCTCCACCTCTTCTTATATAGTACTGCTTAGGGTTTAGGTTAGGTCCAATGTGGGACCCACCGTGGAGGAGCCGCCACCGCCCTACCCAAGACTATGCTTGGTGTCTTGGCTGTCTTGGGGCAGACCCCCAACGGTGGTTTCCCAACACTCCCCCTTGGACCTTGCCAGCGAGATGCATATGCCTCATCAAAACTCCATTGAAAAACCCGTGTACATAGCATACGCTTGCTGTGCGCACGATTTGCCTCATTAAAATCCTTATGTGAGAAAACTTCAGGGAAAAACTCACGAAGGGAAAAAGAGTACAAACCACCCAACATTGCATTCAATCTCCTATATCGAGTTGGGTACTCCGGCTTCATACCAAAGTTTTAATTCAGGGCGTGTGAATTATCTCCCTCTGAATTCAGCACTTCTTTCAGTCTGATCATTCCAATGCCCCTAACACACCTTTCAATGGAGGCGGTAGGTAATGACTTAGTGAACAGGTCAGCCAAATTCTCACAGGATTTGGTGTGCTGGATACTTATTTTGTTCAATTTATGCAGTTCACGAGCATAAAAGAACTTGGGGTCGATGTGCTTAGTGAGATTGCTTTTCACATAACCCATTTGCATTTGTACAACATAAGCGGTATTATCTTCATAGATAATTGTAGAGGTTTGCTCAATAGGTAATCCACATGACTGCAGGATGTGTTTCACCATTCTTCTTAACCATGCACATTCACGAGATGCTTCATATAATGCAATGATTTTTGAGTGGTTTGTGGACGTAGCCACAAGCGTCTGCTTGGACGACTTCCATGACATTGCAGTGCCACCACACAGGAAAAATACCCAGTTTGTTATTTACTAGAATGCGGGTCCAAAAGGTACCCAGCATCGGCATAACCAACAATATTCATATCTTGGTTCTTTCTATAAAACAGGTCAAGATCAATGCTTCCACGGAGGTATCGAAAGATAACCTTTATTCTGTTCCAATGCCTCTTCGTGGGCGCTGCACTGTATTGAGCCAACGTGTTTATGGCGAATACAATATCAGCCCGTGTACTGTTAGCAAGATACATAAGTGCTCCTATTGCACTCAGGTACGGGACTTCCTGCCCGAGGATTTACTCCCCCTCTTCACTGGGTCAGAAGGGGTCTTTTTCTTTCTGCAAAGATCTCCCTATCATAGGGGTTCTTCAGGAATAGACTTTGCCAAAGCCAAACCTTTCTAGAACCTTCTGAGTATAGGTCTCCTGGTGCATTAGAATCCTATGAGGAAAATGCTCGAGCTGCAAGTCTAAGTAGTGCTTAGTTTACCATACTTCAAGTATGAGCATACTTATTCTAATTCTCTTCTTCAATTTATATAGTGACTTTCAGAGTTCCACACTATATGTTTCTATTTGCTCTATTTTGGTTCCGGATAGTGATACTTCAAGTATCTTCATTCACAAGTCCAAATCCAAGTCTCTTATACATATATTCAGTAACAACATCCTTCAATTCAAATTTTACTCTCAACTTCAAGTTGAGTACTGCCAATAATGAGATATATTTAAAGAAAAAACTATGACCAGGGAATAAGCTTCTTCATGAAGCGTCGAGCTATCAGCCTTGTTATGTACCATTCTAATCATTATTCTCATTTCTCTTCTAGAGAAAATGGTAGTATACCGTAGTAATTGCCTTCTTTTATATGACATATATATATGTCGACTTTGCCTGTTGCTCTATTCATAAGTTCCCTTAATAATATAATTCATATGGTCATTTAGTCATGGGGTGCTTCGTGCACTTCTACTTGCTCTGCACCGCTATTTCCCATCACAGGAGCAAGTTCCTTTAGTTCTTATCGTCGGTGTGTGCACACACTTTGATCGATATCGATATATTCATGCATTTATTCCTGCATGGAATATTCAAAACTAGGAGTGCCTCGCTAGCAGGCTTCTCTCCAGCTGCTAGGTCTCAACTGGCTCCCCTTCACTACTTGGGGCATTTTAGTGATTTGGTCATGATAAGCCCTCTTTCCCTTTTTCCCCAGGCGTCCCCAGGTACTTCGGGTCGGAGGAACCAGACTCCCTGTTCTTTCTGAGGCCTTTGAACAGGTTGAGGGGTACCTTCAATTCTTTGGTACTGCAACTCTGTCTGGCGCATTACTTCTAATAATGCAAATTAATCATTTCCTTCATATCGCAAAAATGATCATTCAGTGGCAGTTTCACATATATTCCAATATTCTTCAAGATTTCTATTTCTCTACTAGTGCAAAGGTCATGCACGAGAATTCTATATGCTTATTTTCTCAGCATTCTCATTCAGGAGTTCTAATTCTCCCTCTAATGACGGAAAAATATTCCTCGTCAATAGTGGTATGGTACATATAATTTAAAGTGGGAAACTTCATGATGACCCTTTGCATGCACTAGTTGGATGTTGTAGAACTATATGTTCTTTTAAAAAGTGATTTGGGATGCTCTGTGTAAAACTTCATATCTCTACACATTCTTCAAAATTACAACTCTGCTCATTAACCGGGCTAATTATTCAATTCTTTTTCAATTCGTATGACCGCTAGTCACTCTGCAAGAGGTGGCATGCTATGCCTATTCACAGTGCTCTGCTTCAAATCTCATCATCAAATGTCTTTAAAATAAAATCAATAGTAGTGTCCATTGCGGCGGGCTTCATATGATGGGATGAGAATATTCTTTAATCTAGTGATCTACAAGATCTTCTCTTCAAATGCTTCGTTCCTTGTGTGAGAGTAAACTCGATCACATTAAGGAAACAGTGTTGAGCACTATGAAGTACCAAAACTGTCATGTTAAGGGCTGAATTGGAACGCAAATGTCCTACTAGATGCAGTCCAGAGATTCAGGGACTTTGCCATTTTCTTCATAATTCAAGGTTCAACTTTAATTTCCGGTGGCACATTGAGGCACACAAAATCTTTAAGATTCGGAAAATCTTCACGATGATATTATAGGCCGGTGAGTTGTTTGTATAATCCCTTATCATTACAAACTAGAGAACCCGGAATACACTACTGAAAAGATAAGAGTTAAGAGCTTCTAAAACCAGTCTTCTAAGCAGGCATGCACTACTAGTGCATTAAATCTATTATAGTGTAGCCCAAATTCATATTGGAGGTATTACTTCTACTAATGCTTTCCATACATTCGGCATTCTTCATAATGCATGAGCATTCAGTGCTATTCTCTTCATTTGTTTCTTAATGAAACATGCACAGATGCCTTAAAATTTAAGAGGCTCTATAAATACTCGGGGTAAACAACGCTTCTTAAGTGCTGATATAATACCCAATAATATATCCGTGACTCTTTGTGAGCAAGCTATGCACAGATCGCTACTAGCGATTTTTTAAATTAATACTAACAATATTCTTCAGGATAGATATGGGTATATGAGCTCTCTTAAAATGCTATTTGTTGTTCTACAACAGTGTTAATAACCTCCAAGGGCACTATATAGATTATAAGTTGCAATCAGGTAATGGCAAGATTCATGATTCAAAGAATTTAAAAATTGATTGCAACATTATATATACTGGAATAAGGGCAAATGCAAAACCCGTCATGAGAATTAATGTGCGCTCTTCTAAAGCTTCAATTCAAATATGCTCTTCAGGAACTTTCAATTCATGCTAAAAATTCATATGTCTGCTAGCAACCATAATTTAGAGTGCAAATTCATAAAATGCGATTCAAAATGTGCACCCACTACATGTGGGTGTGCTCCCGAAACCTGTAGGCCAATATGCGTCAGCAGCAGGCTGAGGCCAGAATGACGTAATTAGTGTGCGGCACATGATTGACTCAGGGCACTAGCGATGCAATGGTACGGGAGCACAGTTGACAATAGGGGTTGCTCCCAGAGGCTTCTGTCGCTAAAAGGGCAGGCCCCATAGTCAACCACACAGATGTAACCGAACAGCGGCGCAACAGGACCGAGACGGTTATTCTAATTTCAATGACATATGTCGAGATCTTCGTTTCTCCATGCACTTCATGTGCTATTGCAATTAGAACAAGGGGGAGATTTGGGAGGTCTCTGCAAGAGTTTCATCAACAATGGCAAGTTAAGCTTTTGCCATTGCTTTTCTTTCTTTTTTGATCGATAAGCCATAATTCAATGCATAATCATGGCAAATCATAGATCAATCTCCCTAATGCCGCATAATTTTCCGACATTATACCTTGAGGGTTCTGCCCTTTTAATGTTGGAAATAAAATACGACTTCTCCTTGTGTTATCTTTCTTAAGCAATGGACTTTCTCTTCATAGGTCAATTATTCTTATTCTCTCATTCATGCCCTTCTTTAAAGTTTGGGGCTTTCTTCCCCTAGTAGCTTCTCCATGACTAAACAACAAAAGTTGCAAGCATTTGGAGTTATACTTAGGTAAAAGTGGAGATTACTCCTCAAATGTGATCTTCTTTGTCACAAAAGAGGGATTGACCATTTTTCATAATTTGCAATCTCATGCATGCCCCATTCTCATATAATAGAAAGGATAGTATACTAGAGCGTCCAAAACCGCTTCTTAAGTGCGGTATGTTGCTCATGCATACACCAATACTATATGTTCATAGAGGGGTGCCTAAGAAAGTGCAATGCAGGGTTGTTCCGCACATCGGTTTCTTATCCTTTCGGGTTCTAGCCCGATGGCGGCCCAGAGCTTCATGCTACAGGGTATAATTCTATAATCCAATGCCCAAGTGAGGTTGCTCTGGCTGTGCAATGCCAATACCTCAAATTCATATTTTATTATACTCGACATGTATACTTCAGGATTAATTCATAAGATTACTTCATGTAATCTAATTAAATGTGGTGCGTGACATAATTAATTCTCATGTATTCTAGTAATATATATATATACTAGCATGCCATTACCAATTCAAAGGCATAAATAATTACTGATAATTATAATGGCAAATGCACACAAGGATTGCACATAAATAATTACAGAATTAAATAATGCTTCAAACTCAAAGCCGGGTACTTACTTCAAGTTCCCGGGATGCTAAAAGGCCGAAGATTAAGTTTCCAACACATTTGAAAATCTCGGAAGACATCGGAAAAACTTCTAGTAATTTCCAAGCTTCTAAGGGATTTTAATGCATTTTTCATTCTTCCGGAAGCAGAGGTGCCAAGGTTAAAACCCCGAATTGCAAAATATGCCAAAAATTCAAATTTCGGGTGATTCTGCAAGAATCAAAGGGGTTTTCTGCAATTTCTGCAACTTCAAGGCAATTTCACAAATTATGTGGCCTTTTGCAATTTGTTTTAAAAATTTCCGCTTAATCTGGACCTTTCGGTCCAGCGTACGACTTGCTGCTAGTAAAGCTGCACGTAGTCTTATAAGGGTTTGAAAACTAGTAATTTTCAAAAACCAAACAGGTGATTCTGCAAGAATCAGGGAAATTTCTGTAATTTTCAGAATTTTTCGGGGCTTGATTTCAATTTTCTATGCCCTTAAACCAATTCTGCCAATTTTCTAGGAGCAGTGCATCAGGCCGGCTCGGGCGGGGCAGGCCGGCTCGGAACCAGGACAGCTCGAGCCATGCGGGCAGAGCCGCTCAGCGCCAGTAGGCGGTCGAGCCACGAGCCGTCTTGAGCGGCCGGCTCGGGCCATCTGAAGCGAGCTGATTCGGGCCGTGTCGGCCCAAATTCTGGGTGGCTAGGGTTTCCCACCCTAGCGGCCCTGACGGGCGCGGCGGGCGGCGCCGGCGGCAGCATCGAACGGCGCGGCCGCGGCGATCAACGGACGCAGCGATGGCGCTGGCGCGCGTTTCGGACGCGACAGCGTGAGCGCCGCGGGCGCTGCCGGTAACGCGGCGCGCTTGCGGCGCAACGGGCTGCGGCGGGCGACGCGGCGAGGCTAAGGCGCAGCCGGCGGCCTTGCCAGCGCGGCGGCGAACGCCGGCGAGCGCGCGGCGGCGCGCGGCGTTACCGGACGCGCGCAGCGGCGCGCGCGCGTCTTGGCGCGCGGCCGCGCGGCGCTGGCGGACGCGGGCGGGCGCGCAAACATGGGTGGCGGCGCGCTTGGCGGCGCGCGCCAAGCCCGCGCCAGCAGGCGCGGGCGCTTCGGGCACGGCAATAACGGCGGCGAGACGCGATGGGCGCGAGCGCCAAGACGGTGATTGCAGACCGCGCCAGGCGGCGCGCGCGCACCAGGCGCTGGCGAGGCAGCGCGGCCGGCGGCGCTACAGCGTTGGCGGCGCCGACAGTAGCCAAGGTCAATCTTCTAGATTGATTTTACAATTCCCCAAAACGAATCTACTAAAATTCTTTGCAAAATTTTCAACCTAATAGGAAAATCCCACAATTCTTCTCTATCTGTAAACAAGTTCAAGCACAGATCACGATCTACGGGGTAATCGGTGCCCAAAATATACCTTCGTGGTAGAAGTGGTTGCAGATCGTTTTTCCTCGCGGATTGATCGGCACGTCAAGGAGCGAGCGTGCTGATAACGTGTTGAGAAACCTCGCTACCGGGTATAGTCCGAGGTATAAACGTGGACAATCAATCACAGAGAAAGATCAATAACACAGGGGACACCAGGGCCCTAGCCGCACTATGCCGTGTGCCAGCCTGTGCCGGGCCGGGCTCCCCTCCAGGGCCGGCTCTGGGCCTAGGCGGGAGGGGCGACCGCCAAGGGCCCTGGTCGGAGGGGGGCCCACTACCTACCCAGGTATACAGCCATCAGCCATGCAGGGCTCCAGCCTCCAGGCGCACGTCCGCAGGTGCCACGCCCACGGCCCACGCATGACGCAGGCACGTAGCCCACGCGGTCGAAGGGCCAAGTGAGCAAAACCGAAACGTCGAGGCCGCTCGTTCGTGGAATCTGTTAAGAAACCTCGCTACCGGGTGTAGTCCGAGGTATAAACGTGGACAATCAATCACAGAGAAAAATCAAGAACACAGGAGACACAGAGATATAGGGTGGAGCTTCTCTTTATTATTTCTCAGATCTGTTCTACAATGGGTGCTCCACCTTTTCTTATATAGTACTGCTTAGGGTTTAGGCTAGGTCCAAAGTGGGCCCCATCGTGGGGAAGCCGCCGGCCGGCCCTAGCCGTGCCGTGCTATGCACTGGCCCGAGCCGGGCCGGGCTTCCCCCACAGATGGTTTCCCAACACTCCCCCTTGGACCTTGCCAGCAAGATGCATATGCCTCATCAAAACTCCATCCAAAAAACCTAGTGGGAAAAAGGATTGGAGAAAGAGTACATAGCATACGCTTGCTGTGCCCACGATTTGCCTCATTAAAAACCTTATGTGAGAAAATTTCAGGGAAAAACTCACCAAGGGAAAAAGAGTACAAACCACCCAACATTGCATTCAATCTTCTAGATCGAGTTGGGTACTCCTGCTTCATGCCAAAGTTTTAATTCAGGGCGTGTGAATTATCTCCCCCTGAATTCAGCACTACTTTAAGCCTGATCATTCCAATGCCCCTAACACACCTTTCAAAGAAGGCGGTAGGTAATGACTTAGTGAACAGGTCAGCCAAATTCTCACAGGATTTGCTGTGCTGGATACTTATTTCGTTCAATTTATGCAGTTCATGCGCATAAAAGAACTTAGGGTCGATATGCTTAGTAAGATTACTTTTCACATAACCCATTTGCATTTGTGCAACACAAGCGGCATTATCTTCATAGATAATTGTAGGGTTTGCTCAATAGGTAATCCACATGACTGTAGGATATGTTTCACCATTCTTCTTAACCATGCACATTCACAAGATACTTCATGTAATGCAATGATTTCCGAGTGGTTTGTGGACGTAACCACAAGCTTCTGCTTGGACGACTTTCATGACATTGCAGTGCCACCACACAGAAAAACATACCCAGTTTGTGATTTACCAGAATACGGGTCCGAAAGGTACCTAGCATCGGCATAACCAACAATATTCATATCTTGGTTCTTCCTGTAAAACAGGCCAAGATCAATGTTTCCACGGAGGTATCGAAAGATAACTTTTATTCCGTTTCAATGCCTCTTCGTATACCAGACCAGATCGAGCCAACGTGTTTACGGCGAATGCAATATCAGGCCGTGTACTGTTAGCAAGATACATAAGTGCTCGTATTGCACTCGGGTACGGGACTTCCTGCCCGAGGGTTTTCTCCCCCTCTTCCCTGGGTTGGAAGGGGTCTTTTTCTTTCTGCAAAGATCTCCCTATCATAGGGGTTCTCGAGAAATAGGCTTTGCCAAAGCCAAACCTTTCTAAAACCTTTTGAGTATAGGTCGCTTGGTGCATTAGGATCCCATGAGGAAAATGCTCGAGCTGCAAGCCTAAGCAGTGCTTAGTTTAACTAAGTCTTTCAATTCAAAACCATACTTCAAGTATGAACATGCTTATTCTAATTCTTTTCTTCAGTTCATATAGTGACTTTCAGAGTTTCACATTATATGTTTCTATTTTCTCTATCTTGGTTACGGAAGGTGATACTTCAAGTATCTTCATTCATAAATCCGAATCCAAGTCTCTTATACATATATTCTGTAACAACATCCTTCAATTCAAATTTCACTCTCAACTACAAGTTGAGTATTGCCAATAATGAGATATATCTAAAGGGATACCATGACTAGGGAATAGGCTTCTTCATGAAGTGTCGAGCTATCAGCCTTGTTATGTACCATTCTAATTCATTATTCTCATTTCTCTTCTAGAGAAAAAGCTAGTATACCATGGTAATTGCCTTTTTTTATATGGCATATATATATATGTCAACTTTGGCTGTTGCTCTATTCATAAGTTCCCTTAATAATACAATTTATATGGCCATTTAGTCATGGTGTGCTTCGTGCACTTCTACTTGCTCTGCACCGCTATTTCCCATCACGGGAGCAAGTTTCTTTAGTTCTTATCGCCAGTGTGTGCACACACTTTGGTCGATTCATTCATGCATTTATTCCTGCCATGGAATATTCAAGACTGGGAGTGCCTCGCTAGCAGGCTTCTCTCCAGCTGCCAGGTCTCAATTGGCTCCTCTTCACTACTTGGGGCATTTTAGTGATTTGGTCATGATAAGCCCTCTTTTCCTTTTACCCTAGGCGTCCCCAGGTACTTTGGGTCGGAGGAACCAGACTCCCTGTTCTTTCTGAGGCCTTTGAACAGGTTGAGGGGTACCTTCAATTCTTTGGTACTGCAACCCTCTCTGGCGCATTACTTCTAGTAATGCAACTTAATCATTCCATTCATATCACAAAAATGGTCATTCAGTGGCAGTTTCACATATATTTCAATATTCTTCAAGAATCTATTTCTCTACTAGTGCAAAGGTCATGCACGAGAATTCTATATGCTTATTTTCTCGGTATTCTCATTCAGGAGTTCTAATTCTCCCTCTAATGACGGAAAATATTCCTCGTCAATAGTGGTATGATACATATAATTCAAAGTGAGAAATTTCATGGTGACCCTTTACATGCACTAGTTGGATGTTGTAGAACTACATGTCCTTTTAAATAGTGACTTAGGGATGCTTTGTATAAGACTTCATGTCTCCACACATTCTTCAAGAATTACAACTCTGCTCATTAACCGGGTAATTATTCAATGCCTTTTCAATTCATATGACTGCTAGTCTCTCTGCAAGAGGTGGTATGCTATGCCAATGCAAAGTGCTCTGCTTCAAATATCATCATCAAATGACTTTAAAATAAAGCCACTAGCAGTGTCCATTGCGGCGGACATCATATGATGATATAGGGAAAATTCTTTAATTCTAGTGATCTACAAGATCTTCTCTTCAAATGCTTCGTTCTTTGTGTGAGAGTAAACTCGATCACATATAGGAAACTGTGGTGAGCACTATGAAGTACCAAAACTGTCCTGTTAAGGGCTGAATTGGAAAGCAAATGTCCTACTAGATGCAGTCCAGATATTCAGGGACTTTAGCATTTTCTTCATAATTCAAAGTTTATTAATTTCCGGTGGCACATTAGGCACATAAAATTTTTAAGATTCGGAAAATCTTCACATGATGTTATAGCCCGGTGAGTTGTTTTTGCAATCCCTTATCATTCGAAAACTGGGGAACCCAGAATATACTACTGAAAAGATAAGAGTTAAGAGCTTTCTAAATCCAGTCTTCTAAGCTGGCATGCACTACAAGTGCATTAAATCTACTATAGTGTAGCCCAAATTCATATTGGAGATATTACTTCTAGTAATTCTTTTCTTACATCCGGCATTCTTCATAATGCATGAGCATTCAGTGCTATTCTCTTCATTTGTTTTTTCATGAAACATACACGGATGTCTTTAAATTTAAGAGGCTCCAAAATACTCAGGGTAAACAACGCTTCTTAAGTGCTGATGTAATACCCAATAATATACCCGTGACTCTTCGTGAGCAATTTATGCACAGATCGCTACTAGCGATTTATTCAAATTAATACTAACAGTATTCTTCAGGACAGATACGGGTATATGTGCTCGCTTAAAAAGCTTTTTGTTGTTCTACAACATTGTTAATAACCTCCAAGGGCACTATATAGATTATAGGTTGCAATCAGGTAATGGCAAGATTCATGATTCAAAAAATTCATAAATTGATTGCAACTTTATATATACTGGAATAAGGGCAAATGCAAAACCCGCCATGAGAATTAATGTGCGCTCTTCTAAAGCTTCAATTCAAATATGCTCTTCAGGAACTTCCAATTCATGCTAAAAATTCATATGTCTGCTAGCAACCATAATTTAGAGTGCAAATTCATAAAATGTGATTCGAAGTGTGCACCCACTACGGGTGGGTGTGCTCTCAAACCCAGAGGCCAATATGCGCCGCCAGAGGGTCGAGGCTGAATGACGCAATCAAAGCGCACATGATTGACTCAGGGCATGGGCGATGCATTGGTACGGGGGCACGGTTGACAATAGGGGCTGCGCCCAGATGCTTCTATCGCTAAAAGGGCAGTCCCCATAGTCAACCACACAGATGTAACCGAGCAGCGGCGCAACAGGGCCGAGACGGTTATTCTAGTTTTAATGACATATGTCGAGATCTTCGCTTCTCCATGCACTTCATGTGCGATTACAATTAGAACAAGGAAAGATTTTAGGAGGTCTCTGCTAGAGTTTCCATCAACAATGGCAAGGTAAGCTTCTGCCATTGCTTTCTTTTCTTCTTTGATCGATCAGCCATAATTGAATGCATAATCATGGCAAATCATAGACCAATCTCCCAAATGCCACATAATTTTTCGACATTATGCCTTGAGGGTTCTGCCCTTTTAATGGTGGAAATAAAATGCGACTTCTCCTTGTGCTATCATTCTTAAGCAATGGACTTTCTCTTCATTGGCCAATTATTCTTATTCTTCCATTCATGCCCTTCTTTAAAGTTTGGGGCTTTCTCCCCATAGTAGCTTCTCCGTGACTATACAACAAAAGTTGTAAACACTTGGAGTTATACTTAGTTGGGAGTGGGGATTACTCCTCGAATGTGATCTTCCTTGTCACAAAAGAGGGACTAACCATTTTTCATAATTTGCAGTCTCATGCATGCCCCATTCTCATATAATAGAAAGGATAGTATACTAGAGAGCCCAAAACCGCTTCTGAAGTGCGGAATGTTGCTCATGCATACACCAATACTATATATATTCATAGAGGAGTGCCTAAGAAAATGCAATGCAGGGTTGTTCCGCACATCGGTTTCTTATCCTTTCAGGGTTCTAGCTCGATGGCGGCCCAGAGCTTCATGCTACAGGGTACAATTCTATAATCCAATGCTCAAGTGAGGTTGCTCTGGCTATGCAATGCCAATACCTTAAATTCGTATTTTATTATACTCGACATATATACTTCAGGATTAATTCATATGATTACTTCATGTAATCTAATTAAATGTGGTGTGTGACATAATAAATTCTCATGTATTCCAGTAATATATATTCTAGCATGCCATTACCAATTCAAAGGCATAAATAATTACTAATAATTATAATAGCAAATGCACACAAAGATTGCACATAAATAATTACAGAATTAAATAATGCTTCAAATTCAAAGCCGGGTACTTACTTCAAGTTCCCGGGATGCTAAAAAGGCCGAAGATTAAGTTTCCAATACATCTGAAAATCTCAGAAAACATCGAAAAAACTTCTAGTAATTTCCAAGCTCCTAAGGGATTTTAATGCATTTTTCATTCTTCCGGAAGCAGGAGGTGCCAAATATAAATCCCCGAGTTGCATAACATGCCAAAATTCAAATCTTGGGTGATTCTGCAAGAATCAAGGGGGTTTTCTGCAATTTCTGCAACTTTAGGCCAAATTCACAAATTCCATGGCCTTTTGCAGTTTCTTTTGAAAATTTCCTCTTAATCTGGACCTTTCGGTCTAGCGTACGACCTGCTGCTAGCAAGGCTGCACGTAGTCTTATAAGGATTTGAAAACAGGTAATTTTCAAAAACCAAAAAGGTGATTCTGCAAGAATCGGGGAAAATTTCTATAATTTTCAGAATTTTCCAGAGCCAAATGCAAAATTTTCTCAATTCGACCCATCCGGTCGGCTCGGGCCTTCACGTGGCGCAGCCTCACCGGGAGTGGCTCAAAGATGGGCGACAATGAGGCGGCATGGGCGGCCGCAGCAAGCGGGTTCGGGCGCAGCCTCAACCGGAGAGGCGCGCTGCCGCGGGCGGGCGGCTCGGCGCGGCCGGTGCGGCCAATGGGCAGGCGCTTGCGTTCGGCGGCGGAAGCGGAGCGCTGGCAGCGCTGCAACCTGATCGCAGCGGCGCCGCAGGCGGCTCAAATAGGGCGCGGCTCACCAGAGGCGGCGCAGCAAGGGCGTGCCAAGACGGAGGCGGGCTGGCGGGCACGGCGCTGCTGGCGCCAAATGGGCGCCCATGCCGGTAGCCCATCCGGCGGTGACGGGAAGGGCGCGGCGCGCGGGCATCGGTAGGACGCGACGGCGCGGCGTCAGCGGACGCGGCGTGGCGCGGACAGCGCGGCGGCGGCGCGCGCGCTTGCGCGCGGCGTCTGGCGGGCGCGCGCTTCAGCTCGGCGGCGCTGCGGGCACGGCGCGCGCAGGCGCGCGAAAGGCGCGTCGGGCGTATGGCGCGCGGCGCGCGCGGGCGCGGTCGGCGCGGGCGGCGGCAACTGCCAGACGCTGGCGACGCTGGCGGCCCGGGCGCCGATGCATCTGGGCGCAGACGGGGAAGCGCGTGGCGGACGGCGGCGCGCGCGGCTTGGCGGCGGCGCTGGCGGGCGCGTCTTGCGCGGGCGAGGCGGCGCTGGCGAGAGGCGCGCCAGAGCGTCGGCTGACCAGCGGCGCGGCGCGGCGCGATGCCGGCGGCGCGGCGGCGGCGGCGCCGGGATCAATCTTCTAGATTGATGATTACAAATCCCCAAAAGAAAACGAATCTACTACAATTCATGCAAGTTTTCCAATCTACTAGGGAAAAACCACATAGGTTCTCGATCTGCAATCAAATTTATGCACAGATTACGATCTACTGGGTAATCAGTGTGCCAAATTGTACCTTCGTGGTAGAAGTGGATGCAGATCGGTCTTCCTCGCGGATTGATCGGCACGTCAAGGAACGAGCGTGCTGATAACGTGTTAAGAAACCTCGCTACCGGGTGTAGTCCGAGGTATAAACGTGGACAATCAATCACAGAGAAAGATCAAGAACACAGGGGACACAGAGATATAGGGTGGAGCTTCTCTTTATTATTTCTCAGATCTGTTCTACAATGGGTGCTCCACCTCTTCTTATATAGTACTGCTTAGGGTTTAGGCTAGGTCCAAAGTGGGCCCCATTGTGGGGAAGCCGCCGGCCGGCCCTAGCCGTGCCGTGCTACCCACTGGCCCGAGCCGGGCCGGGCTTCCCCGACAGATGGTTTCCCAACAGAATCGTGGTCCTCCATCGACTCTTGGACTCGCGAGAACTGCTGAGTGCCGACACGGCAACGCCCGAGTCCCGACGCCCCAACGGCGCCACCGGCCGCTGCATCGTTTATCACTAAATTGATCTTTGATCTATCTATTCTATCATTGCCCAGGATTCTAGGAAAGGTACATCCATGATCTTTGATCTATCATCTACAAACCCGTTTATCACTATTCACTAATTGATCAATCCGCCATTAGAGATTAGACCATTAGAGATTAGACGTTAGTCCATTTATCCATTGCTGTTTGCTAATTGCTTATTTCATTAATCAATAATCTTTTTTTTCTTAGCTTGTTAGATTGATAGGGTTTTAAATTTTTACTTTCAGATTCTAGTATTTACTTTCGTTTACAATTTAATTAGGTGTGTTACGATGTTGCCTAAGAAGCATTTGTCGGGTTCTGAGAAAAAAAAAAAAAAAAGAAAACGAGTCAAGAAATGCATCAAGAAATGCCCGAAGGAGTTTTTTTATGAAGCACTGAAGCATTATTATCGGTGGAGTCATTCAAGTTTTGTTCTTATTTGAGGTAATCACACTAGTTTCATTTTGCTTGCTCTTTTAGTTTGTAGTATCGACATTGTTTTTCAAGAATTAAGTACGTGTTAGTACGTCAAGTTACAAATAAAAATAATATTTCGTCCAACTGCCCAAAGCTAAAGGGCCCATAGTTTTTCCGTTCGCCCGAGGGCCCCCGAAACCCTAGAGCCGCCCTCCGCCCCCCCAAACAGTGGTTTCCCAACAGACGGTACGACGGTGGCGAGGGAGAAACAGAATGGAAGGTGCGCCGTGCCTAACCGAAATTAATAATACATGCCAATGAAATAATTAATGCATCCACGCAAATCAGGTTAATAATTCTTGGGACATCTGACCCCAGAGGTCTCCAATCCACTGCTTCGGTATAAATACCTCTTCGGGTCTCGTCGCCTCGAGTCCCAACGCCACAGCAAGAACTCATCCACATCAAATCATCAACAAGACCATCAAACTCGGCTAGTTGTGATGGCAGCCGCCATGGCTCGCAAAACCCCCCTGCTTCTCCTCATCCTGGTCGGAGTCAGCGTCGTCGTGCAGCTGAGCTCCGTCGTGCCCACCGCGGCGGCCGGCAGTGTTGGAAATAATCTAGATAAGGCAGCAATTAGGTGGTAAGAGGTTGTCTAGTTTGAGTAGAACTAGATTTATTTAAAAGTAGAAATACTAGAGATAGAGTTTGTTTAGATTTAGTAGTTCTAATTTGAATAGGACTCTTGTAATTTCTCTAGTATAAATATATGGCCAAGGGGCCAAGGAAAGGTGCAAGTTTTAGCACCGAAAAAATATGTGAGCTTGCCGAGCAATTTCGAAGGATTAATTTTGGCCTAATCTAACAAGTGGTATCAGAGCAAGGTTACTCAATCTTCTACGGCTGTGAACCATGTCGATCGTTCCTTCGAGCTCGATGGTGAAGAACGATGGAGTGTCGTTCTACTATCCACAGCCCTCGACGACGAACTACACAACATGGACGATTAAGATGGAAGCTATGATGGAGGCCCAGAGAGTCTGGGAGGCTGTGAGCCCGGCAGAGAACGCTGTGGTTGATCCAAAGAAGGACAAAACAGCCAAGGCCCTCCTGTTTCAAGCTCTACCGGAGGATCTTCTTCTTCAGGTTGCGACGAAGAAGACGGCAAAGGAAGTTTGGGATGCACTCAAGACACGATTCGTCGGTGCTGATCGCGTCAAGACGGCGCGAAATCAACGCTGAAAAGCGAGTTCGATGCTATGCGTATCAGCGTATGAAGGAGGGAGAAACTCTAGATGAATACACTAGCAAACTCAGCGGGATGTCTGCCAGGTATGTTAATCCGGGCTCCAAACTTGATGATGCTGTCATGGTAAAGAAGTTATTCAATACCGTGCCGGATAAGTACTATCCCATCATCGTCGGAGTGGAGCAATTCTGCGATCTCGACACAATGCCTTTCGAGGAAGCAGTGGGACGTTTGAAAACATACGAAGAGCGTGTACGTGCACGCACATCGGTGGGAAGCACCGGTGATAGCCGCTCGTTAACTCAAAGTGAGTGGCGTATACAAGAGAAGATGAAGATAGCAGCTGACGACACTTCATCAAACGAGCCAGTTTTGTCCTCATCCAACGACGATGATGACTACTGTGACCGGTGTGGTCGTGGGCGTGGTAATGGAAGCGATCGTGGGATTGGTGGCAGCAACGACGGTAGTCGGGGTGACTACAACTGCAAAAACGGTTCTGAAAATCGAGGCAACAAAGGGTGCGACAAAAGCCACATCAAGTGCTTCAATTGTGAGAAGTTGGGGCATTATGCGTCGGAGTGCAAGAGCAAACCACGGGTTGAGGAGGTGAACCTCATCCGTTCTGAAGATGATCAAGAACCACTTCTACTATAGTTTGGCGAGGTGACGCCATCTACGTGGAGTTAGTTGCGGCGTGCAACAAAGGTCCGGGATTATTGGTGTGGTAATCTACCAATAAAGGTCCGGGATTATCGGTGTGGTAATCTCCAACAAAGTTCAAGATTATCGGTGTGGTAATCTTCATTGTTATGCGGAGTGCGTGACGGGCTCACACGGTATGTGTGACCTCATATATGACGGCGTGTCATACGTTGAGTCTCTTCAGATTGGTGTGATCGTCAGAGTTTTTTTTGAGTTCATATTTTGAAGTCTAATCTAGATTAAGGGGGAGTATGTTGAAAATAATCTAGATAAGGCAGCAATTAGGTGGTAAGAGGTTGTCTAGTTTGAGTAGAACTAGATTTATTTAAAAGTAGAAATACTAGAGATAGAGTTTGTTTAGATTTAGTAGTTCTAATTTGAATAGGACTCTTGTAATTTCTCTAGTATAAATATATGGCCAAGGGGCCAAGGAAAGGTGTAAGTTTTAGCACCGAAAATATACGTGAGCTTGCCGAGCAATTTTGAAGGATTGATCTTGGCCTAATCTAACAGGCAGAGTGCTGGCCGGCGAACAGGCGAGCGTTGTCGCCGGCGTCCAGCCGGACACAGACGGCACCTTGAAGGACGACCTCTGGGTCACTATGGGCGAAAACAAAGGTTGGGTATCTTCATCGTGGGGAAAGAGCGGCGTCGACGTGACTACGGCTGTGCAGCCTGTGCTGCTGCCCTGAGTCATCGTCCGTTACTGTCCCCGTGCCATGCTTTCCCAGGCGTTTGTGGTGATATTTTTATCGAAGGAACCATGCATGTGTCTGATCGTCGTCGTCGACTGTGTGTGTGAGTTTTTCTTTGTTTGGTTTGTTTGACGCTACGTATGGATGATTATTGCCTGGCCAGTGGCCATATCGAGCCTGGCGTGCGCATATCCGTCGAAGGTTCGACCTGCATTCCTGTCATTCCTTCCAATACGATAATATATAAACTCATTTATATTTTATAATCTTTTATAGTATATCATATATCATTCTTCTGCTTTGTGATTAGAGTTGGGAATGGGTCAGATTGATCCACTGAATCGTTGGTTCGACCCTTAAAAACTGACCGTTGGGCGTAGGGTTGGACCTATAGAGATCAAGGGGTCAATGGCACCGAGTTCATTCGATCCAATGGATTATATATGTCCAGTTCACCTCGTCTTCTATGTCGAATCTATCGTAAGCCTCGATGCCTCCATTCCTTCGAGCAGTTGCAATGGAGGCGTCGCCATCGCTACCGCCTCCTCTCTCATCATCCCCATCAGGCGCTTACCTTCTTCTCACTTCCCCGCGAGCTCCCTCCCCATTCGGCCATCCCCGCTGGTTGTCGTCCGGGCGTAGGGGAGGGTCGCGAAAATCCCAAGGAAATAAGGGCCACACGAGGAGCGGAGGACAAGAAGAGCTAAGCCAAGTAAACATGATGAGGAGTTCTCGATTTTGCCAAATCAACAGAATTTTGTTAGATAAGGAGAGAAATAGAAAGCCAACTTACTTATGTTTCGTCTCAAAATCTTCCTCTCTTCCTTTTCATCTGGATTTTGCCCAGTTCGTCATGGTTCTGCACTGAATCTTTCTGAACTTATTTCATTTATATGATTAGATCCTATCAATAGCTAGCCTCAAAAGCAGTTTTGCGAAGCATTTGGTATGTCAGCCTGTTTATTTAGGGTCGATCCTAATAATCCAAAGAATCGTTAAGATCATAACTACATAATTAAAAGTGGTACACTTTTTTCTAAAAAACAAAGTACCCTTTTGACCCACTTGTTAAGCTATGAATATAGGATGCACTATTAGGCAGGCGCCTGCAATTTTAGCATTTGTGCAGACGCCTGCCACGTACATGCATGCACACCTCGGATAAAAAAAATTCCACTATCGCAAAACATTTTTTTCAATAAATGGAATATGGAAAACAGTAGAAATTTAGTGGAATTTTTTGCGCCTGCACGATTTTACAAATTATACGAGCAAAAAATCTCTCGACGTGAAAATAGAAAACAAAATAAAATTTATAATAATAGAAAACAAAATAAATCTATAATAAACGGAAAACAAAATAAATCTATAATAGATCAGACCTCGCACAAAAAATTCCACTATCGCAAAACATTTTTCCAATAAATGAAAATGTGGAAAAATAGTAGAAATTTAGTGGAATTTTCACTATTTGAGTGCTAACTATTGAATTAATCCAGACGCACCCAAGATCCAACGGCCGACAATACTCGCATGCAAGATCCAACGGCTGATCGCGGCGCCTGCGCGTTTGGCCGGCGCGCAAGCGCCTGCGAAATAGCAACGGCGTATGAATATTATGGGTCGATGCCAATGGGTTATATATGGATCGATCCATTTCCATCCTAATTTGTAAATGCTACCAACGAGCACTCATCATTGATTGACCGAACCGATCGAGGAAAGCAACTGCTTAACCGAATGCCTCGTTTTGGGTTAAGCGTGGTTAGCCTTAGTGTTGCGAGTTTGGGCCGGGCCGTCTGGACCGGTCTGAGCACAGTCCGAAAAAGACAGCCCGAAGCACGGCACTAGTTTGCCGTGTGAAAAATAACGGTCCGAAAAAGGCAGCCCGAAGCACGTCACTAGTTCGCCGTGTGAATTTTTCATGTAGATAACTTTTTCATTAGAGCACCGTATAAATTAATTTGTAAAAAATATTTTGCTCGCTGCCTGCATTAGGACGGACGACACAATACTTGGTAATTCGACATTTTTGAGGTCTTCTGCTACTCAGATGAATTTCGGTTGAACACGAAAATTGTACATAATTTTAAGGTGCATCTTTTTTGTGTAGACAGCCTTTTCATTTAAATAGTGTACGAATTTATAAAAAATATCTTGCTGTTTGTCATCCGTGCCGTCCTCAGACCGGCTCAGCCCGAAGCCGGCCCAGCGTGTTTGTGGGCTGTGCTGAGCCTAGCTTTTGACACTCCGTGTTGACTCGGCATGACCAGAAGTTCTGACTGGACCGTGACGACCCGTCTTGCACGACTCAATTCCCAGCCTGGTTTAACTGACTTCCCGTGAGCCCATTCGTACGTCTTGGTCCCATTTCAATTGTAACACGTACCCTGCGGGAGCTAGTAGTTGAATTCGATCGGATAATGCTGAGCCATATTTATATTCTTTTTTAATCTACATTTGAATGTGGATAGCCTGAATATAGAGGCGAAAACAGATATTGTTGGACACAAATAAAAATTGAATATGGAACCATCACATACGGTTGTGTACATAGGCGGACTCAGCATCGGACCAGGGGAGGCTCTAGCCCACCTACGTTGTTTATTACAGTGGAGCCCTAACTTAGATTCAGTTATAATTTTTAGTGTAAAATAGAATGGAAGAAGGGGCTAAATACTTCAGACTTGGACCTTAAGCTAAACTTGAGCCCCTCCTATTATTTTTTGTTGTGTCCACTCCTGGTTGTGCATGTCAGTTGGAACATTTAAATCCGATAAATTGTACGCTCTGAAATTAATTAAACCACATAAATTAGTCAATTAATTAAAGCATTGTTACAATTTGCTCAGTTATGGTTATCCGAATTCGGATATGGATCTGTTGGATACCATCCTCACCAATTTTGAAACCGGATTCGAAGAAAAACTACCCATACTCGACATATCTGAATCTGGATTTAAAAAATCTATTGGAATTTATATTGAATATCTGTATGAATAAGAATCTAAGTTGTAATAGACAAAATAGGTTAGAGTTGAAGTCGGACTCGGCTCCGAGCCCCTATATAAAAGGAGAAGCACTCTTGGTGTAACTGGAACAACCAAGATAATAGTGGCATAAACTTTCAAGGGGTCTTGACTGACTTTGTGGCGGGAACCTTGATGTCTTGTATGTTACGAAATTGTTAATGGGGAGGAGCGCCCACAGACATGTCCTGCAGACATAGGCAATTAAGCCACACTGCATAACCAAACATTATGCCACATGTATTGTTCAAATCTCACATTGACGACGGGTTTTCTAACAAGTGGTATTAAAGGCATGGTTGGCAATGTGGAGGATGTTGGAGGCGTGAGAATCATGTAGACATGTAGTGTCAAGGAAAACACTCAGTTTGACGTATGGTGGAGTACATAGGGGTGATGATCAGATGTGTTGATCGGAGGTGATGATCGGAGGGGGCTATGGTTAGTATGGATCGTCTAAATGTGTTTATCAGACTAACAAAGTAGTGGTCAAAGTTGGCGTGACGACATTGATTCATGACCAGACCGGCGAGCCATCAGAAGTCGTGGATAGTCGAAAATATCAGATAGGGATGTCGTATGGTGTGGGCATGCATCAGAACACATTTGACTAATTTTTGTGTCGGTGATGTGGACGTCCAAGTGCGACATGATCATGCACGGAGGGTGTGTGGTGGCGTGCAGTTGCCGCAGTTGCCACATAGTAGGCTTAGAGGGTTGATATGGAGGTGGGGTGCCTTTTAGGGTTTTTGTCGACCGGTGGACGTACTCGATTTGCCCCACGGTGGGGAGAGCTGCTGCCGTCCATGGGGGTTTGCAATGGCTGTGACCCAAGCGAGGCAGCTGTGTGCGGGCGGTCTAAGGCACACGAGAGGAATCCCAGGCGGGGACTAGCTGCGAGAGGCGATGCAAAGCGGCGACCCGTAGTGGCAGGTCGAGCCGGACAAGAGGTGTGAGCTGGTGGGAAAAGGCGCAGCTGGGTTGTGGTGTGGTGGCTGGGCTGCATGCTGTGGCACGTGGGCTAAGGCGCAGATGCAGGCCAAATTTGAGTAGACTTGAGGAAGAGAAGAAAAGGGATTTTATCTCATATTAAGGTAGAGATATAAAAAGAGGAGGGGATTCGGGGTGTAAGCGGGCACCACGCGGATCGCGCAAATTCTCGACGGCCAAAGCCATCGAGACAGATACGGTAACCGTCAAGAAAGATAAATCTCGACTGCCGGCCGTCGAGATTTGACTGTCGAGACAACGTGGTCGAGAGAGACTATCTTTATCGACGGCTTGGCCGTCAAGATAATCTGTCTCGACGGCTTTGGTCCAGCCATCAAGAAATGCACGCAGCGTGCACGACGACGGCTTTGGAGGCGCCTTTCCAAATTGCCGAGATTGATGATTTGTAGGCAGCCGTGACTCATTTAATAGATAACGGCCGTCGAGAATAATTATTCGATCAGAATGGTCCCGCCATGCCTGCTACCGGCGGTGGGCTCAGATATCGTTTTCTCGACGGCCAGGGTCTAGCCGTCGAGAATGATTTTAGACTAGCAAAAAAAATTTATGAACTATAAAAATCATAATAATTTTACAGCTGCTCCTGCACCCAGCAGCAGCTGCTGCACCCTGCACACCCAAAAAGCCCGCACATTCAAATTTCCCACAATTTCATAAACACACACACACACACACACACACACACAGATATATCTCTCTCTCTCTCTCTCTCTCTCTCTCTCTCTCTCCGATACGACAATTTCAATATAACACAACGTAATACCATATGTCCGAGCATATCAATATCACAAACATCACAATGACAATATGAACATGACAATCATAATCACAATATCACATGCATCACGGCTACCGTGGTGGAGTCCCAAAGAGCTGCTTTGCGAGGCTGGCGGCCATGTCTACGGAGGCGTCCTCGCCTTGCGGCGCGTCGTCCTGAGGATGGGGCACGAAAGACGGAGGCGTAGACATGGCAGAGCCCGAACCCTGCGAGATTTATCAATTAGGCATTTGACATATATATAATATGTGACAGTGTAATGATTTGGCAAGCGCTGTCCCAGGCTGATGCCTCTCGCTGACATCCACCGTGGACATGTTGCGGCACATTTAGAAGAAAGGTGTAACAGTTTTATTTAATTTTTAAAATATTTTAAAAAAATCTTTGGTGCTTTGTAATGGCTAATATTGTTTACGGCATGAAAATTTACCACCGTTAAAATTTGTATGCTCAAATTATGTACGCAAAAGGAGTTACATATGTAAGGGGTTATATCGGGCAGAATATTAGTTAGCGTTCTATATAGATTTATGAATTATGGGTGATAAGGATAATATAATTTTTACGTTTTCACCATTTAATCGGAACACCATTGTACATAGATCATTGCATTGGAATGTAACAAAATATTCCATTTTAAAAAATTTAAATACAATTTATTACTTTTAAATATATACGTTATATTATATGTAACATTTTTATAAATAAAAATATTTTAAAAATTAGTATGCAACATGATAACATCTCGTACCATTATATATTTTTCCAAAAAATTGAGACTATCTAATATTTTGTTTTTAAGTTATGTACATTTTTAACTAAATTGGTAAATAAACATTTATGCAAATTATGAAATATTTTAAAAAAGGTGAAAAAAAACTATGGGCCAGCCCACCGGTATAGCAGATGAAATATTATCAATGGCCAACACCTGGCCGTCAAGATTATGGCATGAACAGCTACCACTGATGGGCTGGCCCATACACTATTCTCAACGGCTTGGTCTCAGCCGTCGAGAAAGATATTTCCCACCTTCACGAAAACCGAGAAAATGCGCACGGGCGGGCCTGGACGACCTTCTCTAGTGTTGGCCGTCGAAACTAACGTCATATAACGACGGCCTGCACACGGCCGTCGAGAGTACGTTACTTATATCGACGGCATTATTGTGACCGTCGAGATTTTGCGCGATTCCTGTAGTAGGGTCACTTTCCGGGCTAATAGTGCATGCCCATTTTAGCCGTTCAACAGTAGATGGGCAGTCTCGGTTGCCCAAAAATAGTTTCACGACGAAAATGGCATTTGCAGCCGCTCGCTTAGCTTGCTTTCCAAATCACATCGATTTCTCTCTCGTTCCCCAACCCTAAATCAAGGAGTCCACAACTTACATCAATTTCCCTAAGGGGATCCCTATGTCTATCTTTTTCAGATTAATACGAGCAATTGTAGAATAGATGGTGGCGGAAGATAAAGAGCATGAGCAAGTCCCCGAGGTAGACATGTTAGACGATGAGAGAGTTTCAAAGATCGTCTAGCACTGCTGAGTGGAATTCCTATAATTTTGAGGAACTATCCATGCATGAAGGAACTCACATGGGATGTGACTACCTCATGAATGAGGTGAGCATGGTGCAATGTATCTAGATAAGGCTTTGATTCTGCCTATTGTAAAGCATTGGTGGTGCCTCTTGCGAGTGAATTTAGGGTTGAAAAGTGCAGTAAGGGTGTGTACGATGTGAAGTGTGTGGTGTCTAATTGTCTATGGCGGTTTATGGTTTCGAAGGAAAATGAGTAGATTACTGGGTTTGTTCGATTGTGAAACAACAAATTGTTAGATGCAACGTGTGCAACAAAGGCATGGGAACATAAATTAAACTTTTGTAGTGGAGATCGTGTATGCACAAATAGTGGACAACCTCATCTTTGAGCCTGGATCGATCATTCAAGCCATCGAGGAAAACTTTTAGTATAAGATTCGTTATTCGTGTGTTTGGAGGGTAAAACAAAAGGCTTTGAAGATGAGGTTCGGCACTTACGAAGGATCGTATGCCAACGAACAGTCACTTTTGGAGATCATAAGTTCACAGAATCCAGGAACTTACTTCGATATTAAGGAGCACACTTCATCAGAAGAAGAACCTAGAAAGATGGTTTTGCGGTAGGCATTTTTTTGCTTTGGGCCTTTGCATCATAGCGTTCAAATATTGCCCACCTGTCCTGTGCATGGATATATAATACTTTCCTTACTGGCAAGTAAAAGGGACATATATTGACAGTTATTACAATCGATGACAATAACCGGATATTACCCGGAGGTTTTTGCCTTTGCTGAGGTTGAGAACAATGATAGTTGGTACTGGTTTTTGGAGCGTGTGAAGCATGTAGTCATTGTTGACAGGCTAAATGTTTGTGTCATACATGACAGACAGGCAAGGCTGCCACGTGCAATCGAAGAAATCAAAAATAGTTTTCAAAGCCGTGGAAATGCGCAGTGGATGGATATACAAAGCAGGTGGTGCATGAGACACATGGGTGCCAATTTCTACTCACTTAAAGAATAAACATTTTAACATTTCATGTATCTTTTGACGAGGTTTTGCAAGTAGAATCAGCAAAGGAAGTTCAATAAGTCATGGAAGACACTCGATGAGCTTACCACACGCCAGACCGAAGGGCAAGCAAAAAATGAGTCGTTCCATAAGAGCGCATTACCTCGGGCATAGGAGACATTTTCGGATTAGATATTCAAGTACGATCCGAAACAGAAGTGGGCTCTGTTATATGATAAACATTGGGTGCGATATAGAATAATGACCACAAACTTGGCAAAGGTATACAAATGGGTGATGGGAGGGTCTTTAAATTGTGATTGAGTTAGCTATGTGCATGTGATAATAGTGCCTCCTTCTTAAATCAGTTAATTGTGATTGATCAATGTTTAAATTGTGATTGATCTACCTATGTGCATGTGATAATTATGCCTGTTGCGCTGCACAACGAACAACACTTCACTACCAGTTGGAGACACCAACTAGTAGTGGCGTGTCCCTTAGAATCTAGGGCCATGGATAATCACCAACCGGTAGTGATAGTATATCAATACAGGTTGGGTGAACCAATTAATAGTGATATCTAAGGTTATCACTCTTGGTTGGCCACTATCGTTTCCAGAACCGATAGGAAAAGGATGTTTGGAACCGGAAGTGGTATGCATATCTATAGTAGTGATACGTGTGTGTATGTGCATGTGCGCGTGTGTGTGATGTATACACACATGTTAAGAACGATAAGTGTCTCATGATGGCTACCACAAAGCCGTCGAGACTAGGGTAGCTGGTTCGACAGTCGTGGCGTGGCTGTCGAGAGACTACCCAACGATCGAAAGCCCGGTCATTTCCTGTGGTGATATATAGGATTGTAGCACCTGTATAGTGGATCCAACTTTGCCCCTTATCTAGGCATAATATTTTTTTCGGCTGAAACCAGTGGTATAATATAATATGAATATATTGTGGGCTCTCGATAGGATCAAAGCTCAAAAAATATTTTAAAAATGCTTTTGGGTCTTTAAAGTTAATACCGAGTGCCACATATATTTGGATTTTATAAATATAACAAATTTCCAACGATAACTTTTAATTTTAATTTAAGCTATAAAGAACAACGCCCTAGTCCTCGGCGCGTAGATAGCACACTACGTAATTTCACATGTGTGTGTGCGCGCATGTGATGTGTAGGGTGTGACTATATGCATGTTGTACCCCACCACCCCAAAAGAGGACATCCAAGTAGGTCTAGCAACAATTTTCTCATGGGAACGAGTTTCCGGGTATGTAGAAATACGGTGTGAGTCCTATTCCATGTCACAATTTGGATCCATACGTACTCCACTTTGAGTGTGGGTCATGGCACGGGGTACTAAATTGTACCCATGGATCCCTGAAACAATTTTTAAAAGTCCAATCTGAGTTGGTGCAAAGGCAGGTCCAAGCCAAACCATTGCGGTCTCTCCCAAAAGGTCCTCCCTCCAAGACCCCAATCAAGCGAGCCTTAGCTCCCAGCAATGGCGGGGGCACATCCGACAAGACGAATTATCGTTGGCGGGCCTCTGACGCTACCACCAGCGTCCACTCCTCTAGGGCAGAGTTAGACGGAGCCCCCATCCCCTTTTTCTTCCCCTCCCTCTTCTTCTTCCCCCCCCCCCTCGACGACGAGGAGGCCGAATCTGGTGGGTGTAGGCAGCCCCGACATTGATTGGGGCAGCGGCGGTGCTAGCGGGCTAGCTTCACAGTGGCCTAGTGGCGTTGGCCTGCTCTGCGGTGTTGTGACAGCGGTGGCCTGCTCCACAGTGATGGGGGCGTCTTTGGCCTACTCTGTGATAATGACGGCTTGCTATGGCTTTGCAGCATCGACGGCCTGCTCCATGGCAGCACCACACGCGACGTGGTTCCATCCAGGTGAGGTGAGGCTCTTGGCTTTGCGGCGGCGTGACGTTGGAGGCCAACTCTTCGGCGGTGTGATGGCGATGTGGCACAGTTCCCTGTTGCTCTGTCTTCATTGCCAGCCGTCCTCCACCCCCTGCTGCTCTGCCTTTGTTGCTATGGCCAAGGACCCCCTTTAATTCTAGTCCAAATTCTCAGCGCTCCTCACCTGGTTCTCGGGGCCCCCCAAGCCCGATTGTTGTTGTTCCACCCTAGCCCACCTTCCTCTCTCGCCTCTCTGCTGGAGAGGTTGGGGCTCAAGCCGTGTGCCCCCTCCTCTTCCCCGGACCCTTCCTCTCACCGGGGAGTGGAGGTGCGGCCCAGTTAGGGCGCATCCCTCTCTCTCCCTTGCCGTCGCCTCTATGTTGCCCCCCTCTGCCAGAGAGGTATCGTCTATTCTGGCAGCTCCCTCTTACCTCTCCTACCCTCCCCGCTGGCCGAAGAGGTGATGGTTTGATCCAGGCTCTCCACGGTGGCTGTTGCTGGAGTCCAGCTTGCACGCGGGAGTCGCCCCTTGGCATTAGCAGTTGGTTCGGTTTGCGAGCTCTAGGGCACAAGACTAGTGGTGGATCTTGGCGTTTTTTGTGAAGGTCTTCAGTGGCCGTTGTTGTCTGTCGTGCCTCACGGTGCAGCGGGATCCCTGGTTGTGTCCTTGGTTCAGCCTATCGGTCAATCCTAGGTCATCTGCAGTGTGCTGTTTGCGGCGTCTCCTTTGCTTCTTGTAGTGGTTTGGTGGTGGCGTCTGAAGCCTAATGTCCCCTCAGCAATGGAGGTTTCCCCATCGCTTGGATCCCTCGGTGATTTCTCGTCGTGTGGGCTTTGTAGCGTATATAGGTCGAGGGTTACACTTCTGGCTTGGGACTCTGTGTGGTGCTCGAGTGGCTCAGCGGTGCTGGCCTTGGCCCACGGCTAGGTTCTGCACTCCTTCGCTCCCAGTTGTTCTGTAGCGCGGTTTTGAGGCGAGGGTGTGTTCTTTCTCCTTTTGGCATGATGCTCGGCTTAGGCCGCGGTGGCAGCATTCACGCTATGGTGGGCCTTTGTGTTTTGTGTCAGACCATCACATTGCTTCTCTTCTTGTTTAATAAATTGGCAGAGCTCCTACTCCTCTTTGAGGTTGCTCAAAAAAAAATCCAATCTCAAAAGGTCAATACTCAATAGAGATCTACTAGCGGCATAGCCAAATCCCACTCTAATAAACCCTAGTTGGATGCTAGTTTTCTCCACACAACACACACCATCTCCTATACTTCTCTCTCATCTCCCTCCCTACTCACATGCTTGTCATGCCCAAGCTCTACATCTGGTACTCCTCCTAGGTGACAAGCAACGATGACACCTACCAAGAGCAAAGAGTACCCATTCCCTCTCTAGACGTGGCCGCCAAGCGACAACAACACCTCATGAGTAGAAGAAAGTACCGCAGCTAGCTCTTTTAGGTGATGGGTGGCGTCTGTCCCAAATGAAGAGAGACTTACTTCCCCTCTTCCTAGGTTTGCAATAGTGTTGTTTCTTTTGAGCAAAACAACTCCTCTATCAAGCATCGATGACTCCACCTCCCCCTAGCTAGGTGGTGGCAACGATCACCTTCTCCAAGTGTCATCCTTCTTCCCTCGACTCTCTCTCTCTCTCTCTCACCCACACGCACACACACATCAGCGACTAGTGGATTGGACCCGATGGATACCCATTTAGGTTCGTTGGATCTAGATCTAGGTCTAGGTTTGTATTGGTGAATGACTTCAGGTTTAGATGTGGGGTTACATATTCAGATCTCGATCAGAGCATCCCCAACAACTTCACATACAATCTCATACTCTATAGCTTCATCACATCTCAATAATTCTTTTACACTTTATACTATGTCCTCCAAAGCATATGTTCCTCTGGTAGTTCTCGTATTCCTAAAAAGTTAATGAACAATACTATGGTGTACCTTAGGGGGGATGCTCTCATCTTCATGTTTGAAATATATAAGTAGACCCAAAACTACCCTCCCCAAACTATCAACACCCAACCCACGTACATATGCATGGATGCATTCAATCCTCCATCTCCAGGAACAACGGCCCTTCCGTCTTATTGCCAGGCCATCTCCAATTGACGTCACACCAATTTTTGTCATATTATTATTTAAGTGCCACCTCATCAAGATTGACCGATCACTCAATCTCCATCCTTTTTCCCATCAATCAGTATTCACATTCTCTACTCTTTTATATTCATTGCCTTATTTCTTGTCCTTGTCGCTATTTGCTACAATAACATGTTATAACTAGCTAACGCAAACTTCAATCATTGAAGATGGTCTTAGTGCATCATCCATCCAAACCTAACGTAGCTCGACTAGCCACTATTTACAATTTTTTTTTACTTTCCATCTATATTTTCCATATAATTTTGTTTGTTACAATATTAACCCGATCTAAGCTTGGCCATACTAGTCATGCTCTTGGACCGGTGGAAGCAGGAAGCCTTCAATGATCCGCGACCAGCAGCAATAACTCCTAAGCTATCTACCACCGGCCGCCGGCAAGCCACGGCGACCGACGACGAACGTGATGCAGCCGATCGATGCGACCCCATCTGTGCAAGTACGTACTGGATAATGTTAGCAGGCAGCGGCTGACCCGCGCAGCATCGTCCCATGACTCATTGACTCCATCAGGATTCAGTTCGGCGCGTTATTAAGCTGCTGCGCGTACGCCCATACCTGACATCGATCCGCCTCGTCAACTCTAGCCAGAGATCGAGATGCCATGCCGCACCAATGTTATTGCATGCATCCGTCGCCAATATAGTATCCCAGTAGTCTTTCTATATAGTATATATTATAGCAGATATAGAGGGATTACTGAAGATCGAAATCTTTTATAGTGCAGTGTAAATTATGAAAAAAATTTATAGATAAATGAATAGAGGGGACATTAATAGTGTTTTATAGAGAAAATATAGAGGGTTGTCGGAGACGCTCTTAATATGTACTTGAACTGTGGATATTTGTTATTTTAGTGCTTTAATTAATTACATGACGCTGTAACCCACACAATTAGCATGCATCTTCTCTTCAGCCGAACTGTATTTTCGAAAATCAAAAGTTCTAATGCTTCGAGGAGTTGGCCCACTTTGAATGATTTTTTTGAGAGATTTGAAAAACAGTTTTAAGATTTTGGATAAATGAGTTTGATGGGCCAAAGCGTTTGGTTTTGGAAATAATCATAAGTCATGAGCTAGTATGTCCTACTGGAAATTAGCTAGTTTAATTGGTATTATATTGTTCATGTTATCTGCTAGCTACCACTCATGAATGGTTGGGAAATTGGGCTTGACTTGAAACAATGATAATTTGCATACATACTACTAATAAATATGGTACTTTTTTTTTTTTGAAAAAAGACGAGTTGCCTAATTCATTCAAAAGTAGAAATAAAGGAGAAACAGAATTGTAGGCATTAGGTCTAGGGTCCCCAACAACAAAAGTATACGACATTGTGCTCGACGGTTACAAACTATGCAACATCAACAGGAATAGTCAGAGCTACGTCAGCCGGCCAATGACCAACATTTCGGAAAATTCGGTTGTTCCACTCAATCTAAACATGACAGCAAACGAGAATTATGATGTCATCTTCCCTTCGCCTAGCCGACACATTTGGTATTACATCACATCACCTGTCAGGTTACAGAGAACCTTGTCCTGCACATTTGGTATCAACATCACATCTTGTACTGCCGTCCATAAGTAGACGAACTCTATGATCTGCTATGTGGTGGAGATCCTTTTGAGGGTTGCCATCCAAAAGTCAATCAAAATGGCATCCCGCGCATTAAGCTTCACTCCCTTGGCTAATGTGCTACAGAGCGGTGCAGGGTTTTTGGGGGCTCGCCCAGGTAGCCAAGGGGAGGACCAAAAGTCGACATGAGACCCGTCAGCTACTGAAAAGTGCAATATCCGCTGTTATCATGTCCATTTTCAAACCCTACCAAGGCTTTACATTCGTACTCCACTCATACCATAGCCACCTCAATCGTAAGGCTCTCCCAAAACGGTCAATATAAATTACTCCTAATCCCCCCCCCCCCATTTTCTTTGGCCTACAAACTTTTGCCCAGATCACCAAACAATGCCCCCCATGTCAGTCCTGCTCACCTTGATTTTTAGATAAATGCATGCCTGATCCTGTCAATTTGCCGGATTGCCCATTTTTCCAGTTTGAATACCATGAGGTGGTATACCAACATAGAGGAGAGGACAGAGTTTACGAGCACAAGACGACCTGCTTTCGAAAAGAGATTGGCCTTCCACTTGCCCAGTCTGCGCCTGACCTTCTTGATCAATAGGAGCACATCAACTTTCTTAACCTTGGTAGGCCTCAAAGGTAGACCTAGATAGGTGCAAGGGAATTTTCGCACCCATCCTGGGATTTCCTGCGGGATCCATGCATGCATTTGATTCGTGCACCTAATAGGGTAGATCTCACTCTTCGACCAGTTAACTATCATTCCTGAAGCGCCAAAATGTATGTGAAGGATGACTCGTAGTACCTGCACCTCTTACCTAATCGGCCTGAGAAGAACCATGATGTCATCCGCATAGAGGGATGCACGTAGCCTGGACACATTGTGGTGAACTATTTCGAGCAGGCCACGCTGCTCAGCCAGCTGCACCAGCCTAGAAAGTGGTTCCATAGCAAGGATGAACAATTAGGGGCGATAGAGGATCCCCTTGCCACAGCCCACACCTGTGCCCAAAAGCCCTATCAGAACAACCATTAAGAATAACCCACGAAGAGGAGGACCCCAGGAGGATGGATACCCAATCTCGCCATCTTTGTCCAAAGCCTAGCTGTTGGAGGTCTTCCAAAAGGAATTCCCAGCTAATAGAGTCGAAAGGTTTCTCCACATCAAGCTTGACAAGCAGCGCTAGTACCTTTTTCTTATGTAGGTTTGCCACGCATTCCTTCACCCAAAGAAAGTTATCCTGGATGGAGCGCCCCTTCATGAGGCAGACTGGTTTGGGAAGACCAGCTCAGGAAGGCGCAAGGAGAGCCTATTTGCCGAGAGTTTTGAAAAAAATATTCCCTACACTGTGGGATATGCTAATTGGTTTAAAAGAGGCAGCAGTCTACAGGCCTTGCCCCTTTGGGATTACGGCGATGTGGGCACCGTTTATCTCCTAAATACCTTCTGCATTACCTGCCCAAAGCTCCTGCAGGGCCTAAAATATGATACTATGAAACTCTAGTATTTCCATATTATACTATTCTTAAGCTAGTATATAATATTACTCGTGGATGTAATACATTATTGCACGCAAGGACACCATCGATCACTTATTGCTCTCCTTACTTCTCACCTGCCCCAAAACGCGGCAACCCCACAACTGGACCTTCTCAGTTACCACCACAGCACTAGACCTTCGCTTTGATCCTCACCTTCTTCATCCCTCTCACTCCTATATAAACTGGTTAACCTCCGGACACTGCAAACCAGAAACACAAACAGAGGGACAAGTTTAATTAGTGTGTAGGCGAGCGCACTCACACTGCATGCTACACAAACATATCCCTTAAGATCCTTCATTGGCTAGCTCCCTAGCTAGCTCAATTGCCTTTGCTGGTTGCTAGCTCTCGGCCAGCTGCCGTCCCGTCCCGGATGGCAATGGCTATCCGCCTCACGAGGCCACTTTGTGCTCTCCTCGTTGCCTTCCTCTGCTTGAGGTGCTTCGTTTGCGCCGACTTCGACGACGACCCGCAGTACGGGCCTGGGGGTTTTGGCCGTGGCCCGGGCTTTGATCGAGGACCGAGAGGGTACGGACGTGGCCCTCGGTTTGGGCGTGGGCCATATGGCCGTGAGTGCCGCTTCGGCCGGTGTCATGGTGGTGGCGGCGGTGGATTTGGGGGTGGAGGCGGTGGTGGCGTCGGTGGAGGTGGAGGGCTTGGTGGTGGAGGAGGAGGCGGACTTGGCGGTGGCGGTGGACTTGGTGGTGGAGAAGGTGGTGGACTTGGTGGAGGTGGTGGAGTCGGCAGTGGTGGCGGGCTTGGTGGTGGTGGAGGTGGGGGTTTTGGAGGCGGAAGCGGCGGTGGACTAGGGGGAGGTGGTGGTAAAGGTGGTGGTTTTGGTGGTGGAGTCGGAGGTGGAGGTGGTACAGGGGGTGGGCTTGGGGGTGGTGGTGGCGGCGGCTTTGGAGGAGGTGGCGGTGGTGGGCTTGGTGGTGGAGGTGGTAAAGGTGGTGGTTTTGGAGCAGGTGGCGGCTTCGGTGGTGGTGCTGGCAGAGGTGGAGGCCTTGGTGGTGGAGGCGGTGGCGGAATGGGTGGCGGTGGTGGCGGCGGGCTTGGAGGTGGTGGGGGTAAAGGTGGTGGCTTTGGAGCTGGTGGTGGCATGGGAGGTGGAGCTGGTGGAGGTGGTGGTCTCGGTGGTGGCGGTGGTGGTGGGATGGGCGGTGGTGTTGGTGGTGGGTTCGGTGGTGGAGCTAGCGGTGGGGTTGGTCATGGTGGTGGTCTTGGAGGTGGCGGTGGCTTGGGAGGTGGTGGTGGCGGCGGTCTTGGAGGTGGAGGTGGCCTTGGTGGTGGTGGTGGCGCTGGAGGTGGGTTAGGTGGTGGCGCCGGAGGTGGTCTTGGGCACGGAGGTGGACTTGGTGGGGGGCTTGGACATGGCGTTGGACTAGGTGGAGGTGGTGGCGGTGGCCTCGGCATCGGCGTCGGTGTTGGTGTCGGAGTTGGGTTTGGTGGCGGCGCTGGCGGTGGTGCTGGTGGCGGCGGACACTAAGCATTTCCTATTCATGCATGTGCATACGTAAGCATGCATCCACGACAAAGTGGTCTCCTAGCAGATATTTGCATGTTACGGATGCACCTTGTGTTTAACTAGTGTGCTACTCTCTAGAAAAGAAAGCATGTTTTCGGCTGTCCATAAATAGGACATGTTTTGTATTTTTGTTCTAATTCAAATAAAAATAATTGTATTAAGTGTATTATTTCTTCGATATTCTTGATAAATGTTCGGTTTTAATTTGTATTTCTGCAAATATGTATTGATTACGCTGTTTCGATATCGAGATAATAATTACCCTTACATCAGTAATATTTTACAATGTATGCCTGGTTTATGTGTAAGAAATACACCTTCCACTTTGGAAGTACTATGTAGACGAGGTTTTTTTATCATAGATCGACATAGATGATGAATTTCTCCCACTATTCAAAGTTGTGCAGCTTAAAGCATATTTTGCAAAATCTCTATATTTTGTTACTCTGTATCGCTTTTTAAACCACTATTATCAAAACTATATAAAAATAGAAGAGAATTTCTAAATATCGAGATTTGAACATAGTACATAAATTTAAAGACTAATGTATAGATTTAGCGTAAATAATATAGAGACTGACGTAGAGAAGTGGAATCGAGTTGACAATGCTCTTACCATGTGTTAGAAAAAGCTTGGGTTTGTATATGGTGTTGAAAGAACTCCTTGCAATAAAAATTGACATAAAAGGAACTAGGTACTAGTTTTTCACTATCAGAAATTTTTTAAAATGGTACTCTTTAAAATTTGTATTTTAATATGTCACATTCAAACCTACTGTTTTAGTTAGAATCATACAGTACCACACGTCGTACACACATCTCACAAGCCGATATATGAATTTAATGTTATTCACGAATTTTCGGATGTACTCACTGAGTTACGATTTTTTGTTTCCTTGCTTGCTGAATATATCCTAAATTTCTTTGGCCTTTTGTCTTAGTCGCTTTCGGGAGTGAGATTCGTTTGGACGATTGATGAAGACATGCAGGTGAACGGTCAGGATACGGGATGCATGCACGGGAATGCGGGTGAGGCTGTCTACAATAGTCAAAATATTTTTTCTCTCTATTTTTAATCGTATCACTATTATTGTCTCTCTGTTACTATGAACCTTTATATTTCTCAACTCTACCTAACAGCAACTCATTTTATGATATGCCCTATTTCTATATCTCATTATCTCCAACCCTATCACTATTCACTTTCGGTCGTATAGACTTCCTAATATGCATCTTATTTTACTACAGTACTATACTTGGAAAATAAAGTATATATGGAGATGTGCAATATCGTTTCATCACTAAAGACGTATTCCACCGATTAGGTATATATGTGTCGAATATCATGGAGTGTAGGATTGCTAAGCAAGAGGAGATGGGATGTTTGGGACCATATCGATAGATCACTAGCCACATTTATAGGCATCTTCTTCCAACTGCAAGGACAGACTAGTCTCACTACCTCGCAACGGCTTATCAGTGTTGACGTGTCCCGTAGTGTTGACTCGCAACTCGCAGCGATCCATGTCAATGATGGTTCTTGAATCGACATCGATAAAATGTTGGTTAAAGAACCAACATGTATATACCCATTCTATATAAACCAACACAAATCTAAACTACTCTATAATTGAGCAATTGGCCTAGATCCAACTACAAATCACATCCGTCTATTTTCTCAATCCATCATCCAACAACCATAATTTTTTAGAATTTTGCTATCAAGTATAGGCCATAGATTCTTGACTCGATACATATAAACCACGGACTCTTACCCATATATACATATACGTAGAGACCACGGACTCTTGACTCAATACGTATATACCACGGACTCTTACACATAACTCGATACGTATAGACCATGGACTCTTGCCCATATATACATATACGTAGAGACCACGGACTCTTAACTCGATACGTATAGACCACAGACTCTTGACTCGATACGTATAGACCACGGACTCTTGCCCACAACTCGATACGTATAGACCATGGACTCTTACCCTTGCCCATATATACATATACGTATAGACCATGGACTCTTGACACGGTACGTATAGACCACTAACTATTGACTCGATACGTATAGATCACGGACTCTTGCCCACAACTCAATACATATAGACCACGAACTCTTACCCATATATACATATACATGGGATTAATTTTTATTCTCCCATTATAAATCTTTCTAATTTTTTCTAATTCTTTCTAGACTAGGATTAACAGACTAGCACCCGTAGAAACCATGGACTCTTGCCCATATATACATAGAATTAATTTTTATTCTTTCATTATAAATCTTTCTAATATTTTTTTCTAATTCTTCCTAGACTAGAACTAACAACCTAGCACAGTAACACTATAAATAGGGCGGGGGCAGGCACGTACGCCCCAATTATAAATACTCATACATATGAAACGTCTACAAGGGCAGGGTGGTGGAATAAATTCATAACTCCGTATAGAAGTAGGAGTATTACGTAGCCCTCTTAAGAATACGCTCCAGTATCCTCTCCTCCATGTCAATTGCATGCGGACGATACAACTCGTTAATTAAGCTTGCGGTATGTAAATAACAATTATGATGCACATATATAATTACAATTTATAACCTGACCGGCCCATCGAGAGAACGCATCGCTATTTTTAATTAAATGAGTAAGTGTCATATGTATTTATGCGTACATCCATGTACAGAATTGATCTGTTAATAAAAAATAATTATTTGCATGTTATTGCACCCGTTAATTAATCTATATCTATATCTTGATTATCTATTATTTAATTTTGCTTGTTCAGATGTTTTATGAGATGAGCCACGTTAATTTCAACCGAATGAGACAACCAACGCAATAAGGAATGCTTCTACGCCTGCTCCATATAGATATTAACAAGGGATAGAAAAAATTGCACGTGTCCTAAATGTTACTTTTTTCTATAAATTATTGATATCAGCATTGCTACGACGTGCTTTGCACGTACACGCTTGCTAGTAGGATATAACCTCTGTGTTTTTATTTTGTGGGAGTGTCCAATAGGAGTGTAAACGGATTTGATATCACCGAAATCATATTGGATTTTTTTTTTAGCTTTTTCAGATTGAGATTCATATCAGATATTTTTTGGATTCAGAGTGAAGTAAGATATTTTCAAATTCAAAGTCGGGTCAGATATTTAATTAATCAAAGCGGATATGTATTCTAATCAAACTATCTTTCTATACCTCGTATTACAATAGCGTTAATCAAATTTGAGCCACAATTAAAAGACATCATATTCTTAATTCTTAAAATTGTAGCACAAGTTTAATACGAATATAACACAAGTTATACATCAATAAAACATATTGCAACCGTTGTCAATTCACCCCCTCAGAGCATCCCCAGCAGGGCCCTTGTCTGCTCCCGCATCACACGCTAACTTCTCCTGCGTTCCGCACGCATGCAGCAGCAGTGCCATTTTTTGCTCCCGCCTGGCTCATGCATGCAGCAGAATTTCAAAATTTCCTCCCGCCCTGCCGCACGCCTGATGCAGGCCGCTTGAAAGTGGTTGTGCTAGGGATGCTCTCAAAACAAGCATAGTGTGCACAAATTTTTGTATATTTTGGATATTTGAATCTGAATTAAAAAAAATATCCAGCTATCCGAAATCATATTCAAATGCGAAATCCTATTCCGATAATATCCGAACCGAATAATTAATTGGGATGCCAAATTTATTATCAAATTTGCTAGTTTTTGAATTTGGTAAACAGATATCAAAATATCGATTACACCTACTGTCACAATGATCGTCTGATCCTAAGTTTAGCCAACCTAGATTTGTTTAGGTATTATATCTTTAGTGGTGTACCGACTTTGCAATTCTATCTTTAGTCGATACATGATAATTTACTTGAACCTCCCTTAGACATTAAATGATGCATGTGTTACCTAGGGCACCGATCAATTCTATCTTTAGTTGATACATGATAATTTACCATCTCTTGGTTCTCCTTTAGGCACATTAAACGGGCGACATATCTAGTGTAAATGTTTATTTAACACTCAATAGGCATTTGCACTGGATACGTACCCTATTAAACGATGTATAAGAATTGCGTGCGCTGCAAGCACAATTGATAATCACTCTGGTCTTACCAAAACCCAAACAAAGAATTCATTACTCGGACGAGGGAAAACAAATTTTGGAAAGAAATGAGGCGTTATATGTTGCTATAGTTGGGCCTCGTCGCCAGGGCTTCATGTATATGAGACAAATGTGTTGAGAAACCTTGCCACCAAGTGTAGTACAAGGTATGGCATACACGAACAATCACAAAGAGAACAAGAACACAAGGGAACAGGGTGGAGCTCTTCTTTATTGATTTTCAGATCTGTTATACAATAGGGGGCTCCACCTCTTCTTATATAGTGTTGCTTAGAGTTTTGGCTAGGTCCAATGTGGGACCCACCGTGGGGGAGGCGCCAGCCGGCCCTAGCTGCACGCGTACCGCGCGCCGACCCAGGCTCCCATCTCGGTAGTTTCCCAACACTCCCCTTGGACCTTGTCAGCGAGATGCATATGCCTCATTAAAACTCCATCTAAAAACCCAGTGGAAAAAAGGACTGAATAATGAGTACACAAAATACGTTTAATTGTGTGCACGATTTGTATCATTAAAATCTTTGCGTGAAAACTTTAGGAAAAACTCATTAAAGGAAAAAAGAGTATAAACCACCCAACATTGCATATGATCTTCTAAATCGAGTTGGGTACTTTGTCTTCATGCCAAAGATTTAATTCAGGCGTGTGAAGTATCTCCCGCTGAATTCAGCACTTCTTTGAGCCTGACCATTCTAATGCCTCTAACACACCTTTTAAAAGAGGCAGTAGGCAATGACTTAGTGAACAGGTCAGCCAAATTCTCACAAGATTTAGTGTGCTGAATACTTATTTCATTCAACTTATGCAATTCATGTGTATATGAGAACTTGGGGTCGATATGCTTAGTAAGATTGCTTTTCACCTAACCCATTTGCATTTGTGTAACACAAGCGACATTATTTTCATAGATAATGGTAGGAGTTTGCTCAATAGCTAATGCACAAGACTGTAGCATGGGTTTCACTATTCTTCTCAACTATGCATATTCATGAGATGTTTCATATAATGCAATGATTTCCGAGTGGTTAGTGGGCGTGGTCACTAGCGTCTGCTTGGACGACTTCCATGACATTGCAGTGCCACCACAGAGGAAGACATACCCAGTTTGTGATTTACCAGAATATGGGTCCGAAAGGTACCCAGCATCGGCATAACCAACAATCTTCATATCTTGGTTCTTTCTGTAAAACAGGCAAAGGTCAATGCTTACACGGAGGCGTTATCGAAATATAACCTTTATTCCGTTTCAATGCCTCTTCGTGGGCGTTGCACTATATTGAGCTAACATGTTTATGACAAATGATATATTAGTCCGCGTACTGTTAATAAGATACATAAGTGCTCGTATTGCACTCAGGTATGGGACTTCTTGTCCAAGAATTTTCTCACCCTCTTCCCTTGGTCGGAAGGGGTCTTTATCTTTCTTCAAAGACCTCCCCATCATGGAGGTTCTTAAGGAATAGGCTTTATCAAAACCAAACTTCCCTAATACCTTTTGAGTATAGGTCGCCTAGTGCACTAGGATCCCATGAGGGAAATGCTCGAGCTGCAATCCTAAGAAGTACTTAGTTTTACCCAAATCTTTCATTTCAAACTTAGATTTCAAGTAAGAGCATGCTTCTTCAACTTCTTCATTTTGTCCCGATGATATTTAGATAATCTACATGTATGGAGATTATGCAGAACCCATTTAGGGATCACCGTATAAAAATATAGGGACAATCTTTATTATTTGTGTAGCCTTTCTTACAGAGAAAGTCACTTAAGTGATTATACCACATCCTCCTAGACCGATTTAGTACATATAGCGAATTAACAAGTTTTACACTATATAGATTTTTATTGGCTCTATCGTCATTTAGGACGGAGATACCTTCAGGTATCTTCATATAGATTTCAGAATCCATATTATCATAAAGTTAAGCGGTCACAACATTCATCAATTTCATTCTAAAGTTCATATTAACTGTTATTGAGATAAGATATCTAAAAGTAATGCTGCCTATGACCAAGGAGTAAGTTTCCTCATAGTCGATTCCAGGATGTTCAGTGAAACCTTTAGCTATCAGCCTTGCTTTGTACCTTACGACTTCATTACTTTCATTCCTCTTGCAAACAAAGACTCACTTGTACCCTACATGGCGTATGTGGTTCGGTGTAAGGCATAAAGCCCAAACACTTGTCTATTGTTGAAGGAGATGAGTTCTGCAATAATTGTCGTTTTCCATTCTTTGCAATCCAGCCTTTCTTCACATTCTGCTAAAGATGTAGACTTGGGATCATTTTCAATGATGGAGACAATTTCCTTTACATAGTAAATGTCGATTATGGCTGTGGCTCTTTTCATTACTTCCCTGGATAATTCATAATTTATGGTAATTTCATCATGGGTTGCTTCGGGCAATTGTTTACCTTGTTTTTCACCACGTATCTCTATAGCGGGAGCAAGTTTCTTTAGTTTATTATGGCCGATGTGTGCGTTCACATTTGTTTCGGCACTATACATAGGTTCCTGTTGCGGAACATTCACTGGTTTCTGCAAGGAAACATTTAAATCTGGGAGGTCCTCGCTAGCAGGCTCGTTACCAGTACCGGGTCTCAACCGGCTCCCCTTCCCACGGCGAGGCGTTTTGTGACTGGTTGTGATAAGCTCTCATTCCCTATTTTCTGCAGGCGTCCCCTGTTTCTTGGGGTCGGAGTATGCAGACTCCCTGCTCTTTTCTTATGCCTTTGAGCAGGTTGAGGTGTATATCTTATTTGCTTTGTTAATGCAACCCTCTCTTGTGCATTGTGTGCAGGCACATGCGACTTAATCACTCCCTGCGAGTCACAAAAGTGATCAGGCAATGCATTTGCATGTTTATTCAAGTCTAGGATCTTCTTTACATCACCATTTGCTTCACTAGCGTGAGGGTCTAATGTTGCTGCACTAGTTGCTTGCCAGGTGATTTCTCGGCATTCATCTTCTAGTGGCTTATTCTCTCCACCTAATGACGGAAAACTATCCTCATCAAATATGCAGTCAGCAAACCGAGCCGTATGCAAATTTTCCATCATGGGTTCTAAATATCATATTATTGAAATACTCCCATATCCAATATAAATTCCATAGTTTCGTAGAGTGCCCATAGCGGCACGCTGTGGGGGTGGTATAGGTACATATACCTTACAGCCACATTTTCTCAGATGGGAGATTTTGGGGATCATACCCTGCGCTAGTGTAAGGGCATCTAGGCTCTTAACTTTGTTTTGGTGATTGATGCCAACTACTAAAGATTTGTACGAACCGTTTAGCTGAGTTGTGGACAGAGAATTAGATTGGAAATCATATTTATCCAAAGACTTGGAAGGACTCGAAGAATTACCCGTTTGGTGGCTCAATTCTTATTTATTTGTAATCTTTACTTTATTAAGTCTAAGGACAGTCGTACTATAAAGGGCCATTCGATGAGAAATCATTGTATGAGGTGGCTCTGGTGCTCAAAAGATGATCTTAGGTTAAATCTTAGTCATCCAATAGATTTCCCACTATTTCCAAGCCCAAAACATTCCTCTGGGTTCGGACTGTCTGATGTCATGGCTCGGACTGTCCGATGTACCCTCCAGACGAGCTCTCGACCTGGAATTATTTGACTTACCGGATTGTCCGATATTTCTTCGGACAGTCTGAGTCACCTAGCCACATCCAGAGATTCTGAGCTTATTTCCATGATCCACGTATCTTTCAGATCTCAAATATAATTTTTGTTTGGGCCACTGTTCATAGCCTACCTTGGACTGTCCGAAGGGTCTCACAGACAATCCGAAATTCACTTATTGTGTCCTAACAGCCAGTTTTGAGAGGGAGCTATATATACCCATTTCACTGCTTCCAGCAAACGGTACTGTGTGTATAACTCAGATTCATTTCCTCATCTCTCTCTCTTAAGAACCCTAAAAGCATCTCCCCTCCTAGTGCATCTTGTGAGATCGATTTGAGGGTGGAGAAGCTTGATTAGTGCTAGATCTGAGCTTGGTTCATCTCATGAGCACCCTGGTCATCTCCAAGTGAGTGATTTCTCACCGGATTTATTACTCTTGGAGGTTGAGGACTCCTAGACGGCTAGGCGTCACCGGTGAGCCACCGGAGCGGTGTGGTTGGCCTCGGACCGTTTGTAAAGGTGTGATTCCGCATCCGCAAGGGAAGGAATCAAGATGAAATTCAGTGAGTGCTTTGTAACAAATCCGAGAGATATAGAGTCAAGTGGGACTCAGGCTCTATGGTGTTGAGCCTACCTCACCGAAGAGTAGGATCTCCTCAAAAATCCGAACTTGGGATAAAATTTTCCGTGTCTCACTTCATATTTGGTTTGAGATTTCTCTCTTGCTAGATCTATTTTGTTTCTTATCTTGTGCTTGAGGAAGACCTCTCTTGTGTTCTTGTGGTATTGTTCTTGGTATTCTTGTTGCTTGTGTGGTACAAGACATTTGCTGAGATTTGGGTGCAAGATCTTCATACTTGACCTCGGACTGTACGAAGGGTAACTCGGACAGTCCGAACCTACCTCCGCAGCACAGTTGAAGTTTGAATTTGGTGTCACGCCTATTCACACCCTCTAGGCGTCATCTCGGTCCTTTTAGCTAGTTGCATAGGTGAATAGATGTTCTGGGCCAATGGTCGATAATTGATGGGATTTGATGCATGGAGGACTACATGTCCCCAGCAAGAGGTCGGTAAGTTAGATTACAAGATAAGTGGTTATGCAATTAATTTAATTATTTTAATCAGTGCCTCTGCAAGCCCATTATGCGTATGAACGTGCGGTACTAAGTGCTTAAGGTGAATCCCTGATGCAGTGCAATAATCATCAAAAACTTTTAAGCTAAACTCTCCGACGTTGTTAATGTGAATGGATTTGATGTTATGCTTGAGGAACATATTTTTTAAGGCAGATAATCTACGAGATTAGCTTTGCGGATGCATGGTTCCTCGTGGAGAATAAACTCACGTTCGACCACTTCGAGGAAGCGTTAATAAGCACCATAAAGTACCAAATGTCCCTGACGGGGGCTGAATGAGGCCACATATGTCCCCCTGAATCCGTTCAAGGAAAGCGGGCACCTCATCTCTAACATTTAGGACCGATAGCTTAGTAACCAGTTTACCGGTGACACAGCTGGTGCACACAAAATCTTCATGATTCCAGAAATTTCTAACACTGATACCATGACCTTGCGAATTATTAATAATTTCTCTCATCATTTTAATACCAAGGTGACCAAGCCTGCTATGCCAGAGGGAAAATAGTTCAGAGCTTATAAACGTCGTCTAGGGAGGTGAACACTGCAGGTGCTTTAATGCTAGTTTGGTATAGCTTAGTTTCTAAGGAGGTGAATTTCTCAAGGATTCGCTTCTCACATCCATTGTGCTGCATAATGCACAAAAATGCATTCGCATTTTCTTCTATGCTTTCTACATGAAAACCATTGGCACGGATGTCGCGAAAACTTAATAGTGTTCGAGTGGATTCAGAATATAATAATGCCTCTTTCATTTCAATAATAGTACCCATACGAAAAATTATAAAGGCTCTTTTCAAACCAACAATGCAAGTGTCGTTTTCAGTGATAGTGGTGATAAAACCAGTACTTTTCGAGATAGATTGGAAGTATTTCGATTCTTTCATGATACTATTCATGATACCATTATCCACAATGCAGAATTCCTATATATATATATATATATATATATATATATATATATATAGAGAGAGAGAGAGAGAGAGAGAGAGAGAGCTAGCTAGTGCACCGAGATCATTTCAACGTTTTGAAATCCGAGATGTCTAACAATTGATCCGAACTATTGATCTTGTTTGTCTCACTGAAATGTAGCCATTGACCAAGTTTATTTTTTTGAATTTGTTTACTATTTGTTTTTATTTTCAAAATCAGCCTTCAATTAGTCGTAGTGCGTCCAAAAAGCTGATTTTTGAAAATAGGAAACAAATAATAAATAAATTCAAAAATATAAAACTTGGTCATCGGGTTACATTTCAAAGGACACTAACAAGATCAACAGCCTGGATCGCTTATTAGACATCTCGGATTTCGAACGCTGGGAGCACTGAGAGATCCGTGTTCCTGTGCACACTAGCTTTCCTATATATATATATATATATATATATATATATATATATATATATATATAGAAAAGATCTCGACTCCATGGAGCCTCATGCTCGCCTTATTTGGAAACAATTAATCACTAGCTTATTGATTCACATCTTTGTATGGCAAATGATAATGTTGTTGTGTATGTATTTACTTTGTGTGCACGAATCTTGATGAAATATTCGACGGCAACAAGGAATGGAACCTATTCGAGGCTCTATGGAGCCTAGGCTCCATTGACATCCACCATTGATTTCCTATCAAGAGAACTCATTCTTTGTTAACCTATCTACAGTGTTTGATCAACGGTTCCTCACGAGTATACCCGTTAAGCAGATTGAAGGGTATTGAATGTGCTAATTATGCCACGCTCTTCATTACCAAATTCAAAATAACCTTTTCAAATACTAGTATGGACTGTTTAGGTATAAGCTTGCACTAATAACGCCCTACACCTTTCCATGTATACACGTTTTCGTATTACTCCGTTGATCTGTATATTTGTACTTTGAAATTCAACGTACACACGTCATGCATACCTCGTGTATATACCTCGTGCATACACCTCGTGTATATACTTTAAAATTCAGTGTACACACGTCATGCATACCTCATGTATATACATTTAGCAATTAATATTTTGTTAATTACATTAAGATACTTGCTTACACAAGTGACAAGTCAGTGTTTATGTTACGAAAATACCTCTTGTACATCAGTAAATCGGATAGAACATGTATATCACTAAATTGTGCGGAACATGTATGTAAGAAAATTGGGTGGGACATGTATATTGAGAGTATGATGAAAAAAAATAAAATTGGGAGTATGTACGATTGATCTTAATATATCCATACGTTTTGATATTGTAAAAAATGCAAGTAAATCTATAAAAAAAATGAAATTCAGATTTGCTGGTGTATTCCAAATATACACATACAATCTGATATTCTTAAAAAAAATGCGAGTATGTCTAAAAAAAGTAAAATTGAGATCTTGTACGGGCAATGTAAATATATATCCATACACTCTGATTTCTAAAAAAGTAAAATTGAGATCTTGTACGGGCAACGTAAATATATATATCCATTAAACCTTGTACTAATCTGAATAAGAATCTTGAACAATGTTGCCAGAAAATGGACGAATTGCAAAGCTAAGAAAGGATGTCAGAAATAAGACGATGAACATGTGGGGGAGGCAAGAAAGCTGAGAACGGCCGTCTCTGACAACGAGCTTCCCCCGGGAGACGCTCTCGGCGATGGCGAGCTCGATCGCGATGGTGCGCGGCTTTTTTGTGGCGCCCTTGCTGGGAGGCGATGGTGCGCGGCTTGTTTGTGCCGCTGTCCGCACCAAGTGGGAGGCGCATCAGAAGCCGCCGGGGCAGAGGACGGCGAGGTCGCCGGAGCGGAGGTCTGCGAGCGCGCCGGGACGGAGGACGGCGAGCGCGCGGGGGCGGAGGTCGGGGAGCGCGCCGTTGGGGAGGACGCCGAGGCTGAGGTCGGGAAGCTCGCCGGCGCGAAGGACGGCGAGGTCGTCGCGGCGGAGGACGGCGAGGTCGCCGGGGCCGAGGTCTGCGAGCGCACCGGGGCGGAGGTCGGGGAGCATGCCGTGACGGAGGACGACGAGCGCGCCGTGGCGGAGGTCGGCGAGCGCGCCGGGGCAGAGGACGGCGAGCGTGCCAGCGCGGAGGACGGCGAGATCGCCGGGGCGGAGGTCCCTGAACTCACCGGCGCAGAGGACGGTGAGGCGCCGGGGCGGAGGACGCTGGCAGGTATTAATTGTGTCTCAAACGATGCGTGTAAGGTTGAATGGCAGGTTTTAATGCTGAGTTGTATTTGAAAAATATGAATTTGCTTGGCGGGTATATTACTCAATAGACCCGATAAGTTATATGGTTCTCATCATAGCAAATCAACAGGTGATCAGATAGGAGCCTAGCCTAGCCTCCATCTTCATCCACCGTTGATTTCCTATGATGAGATCCATATATAACTTACCGGGTCCATTGAGTATACCCGCTATGCACATTAATATTTTTCAATTAAAATTTAGCATTAATACCTGGCAATCGTTCAACGGTATACATGCATCGTCTCAGCACAATTAATACCTGCCATTAATTCCTTCCCTAATCTCACAATTTTCTCATAACATCCTCCGCCCCGACTCGCTCATACGTGTAGACGAGCTCGCGTCCTCCGTCCGGGCGACCTCGCCGTCCTCCGCCCCGGCGACCTGCCCCCTCCGTCTTGTGGAGCGCCGTCCTCCGTCAAATGAGCCCGACCTCCGCCTACCGTCGGGATAAAATCACGGCCCATTGCTATGGCCCACTCCCTAACGGCCCAATCGAACAGCCTATTAGGGCCCAGTTTCCTAGAAGATTCCATCAGGCCCATGTGCATCCTACCGAAAAGTTTTCTGGCTGGCACGGTGCGTAATGACTTAGGATTCGTGTTTGAGTCCGACTCGAACAAGAGTTCTGCACGGCTACGTGGAGACCCGAACGTGGTTTTCCGGATTGGAATAGATGTCGTGATCCCCAAGACTTGGAGTATACCTTATCTACCTCAGGATGTATTTGGCACGTACTGAGTTCGTTACGATCTCGTAGTTAGCCCGGCTCAATTATTCCTGGTAGGTCGGTTTGCTCAGCACTATATAAACAGGGCCTCTACAGCGTGTGACGCGACCCGCCTCGCATACCTACACCAGATCCCCCGGCAAAAGCTCGGCTTGTCCGGGATGAATCCCCGAGCAACCGGACTCCGGTCGGACAAGACGCGGATGCCTCAGGGATCCCAGCACCCCTTGAGCAGAGCCGCGAACGGCTTCAAGCCCTGGCGATGATGGTCAGATCCGCCAACTAGGACAACCTCGCTCTTATGGGCGACGCTGTTGCCTCCCACCTTGAGAGACACCTTGAGCGACTGGCCGACGGCCTTAAGTCCATAGGTGAGGCCAACACCTCATCCGGCGCAAATATCGGCTGTCCGGGTGGATTCGGCAATGAAGCGCTTGATCGATCGTGTGACCCTCGTCATCGTCGAAGGACCACTGCCCACGAACAAGCTACCCGTGGTTGCCATCGCTCGCCAAGTCCCCGTAGTCATCGCGACCACAGGGGCAAGCGTGCGCACGACGATCGCGGACGATCCCCTCATGAGGAGCGCATCGTAGTGACCACGAGGAAGGAGCTTGGAGGATTATCACGGAGAGAGTTCCTCCAGGCAGAGTCCTCCCGCTCAACAAGAGTTCCTCCGCGCAACAGGACCAACGTCTTCTCGAGACTAGGTTCTGCGGAAGAAGGTGGTCGGTCATACGCCTTGGGCTGTAAGGCTTTTTTTGACGAGCTTCGCGCTGTCAGGTGGCCCTCCAAGTTCAAGTCCGGTCACATGGAGAGGTACAATGGGACTCAAAACCCAGAGGAGTTCCTTTTCATCTACGCCACTGCCATCATGGCAGCCGGAGGTGACGAGCTAGTCATGGCAAATTACCTTCCGACCGTCCTTGAGGGTGCCGCTTTGACGTGGTCGCTCAACTCAGCAGAAGGTTCCATTCACTCATGGAACCAGCTTTGTGACGCCTCGATTGCTAATTTCCGGAGTCATTACGCGCGTCTGGGCAAGGAGGATGATCTGCACTGATGATCCGGATGAACGGGAGACCCTCCGCACTTTCGTGAAGCATTTCATCAAGATTCGCAACACGATCCTAAACATCTCGGACAAATGCTTGTCCGCGCTTTAAAAACGGAGTCCGCGATTAGCGGCTCACCCAGATCTCGAGATCAATGAGACTGGACCGCCAACGACTGCTCAAGACGGCCGATCACTATGCTAATACTACAGAACGCTGCTCAAGACAAGAAGGCGCTTGACAAGGATTTAGATGCCCACCCACCGGTGTGGATGAGAAGAAGAAGAGCGAAGAATAATTACGTGACAAGAAGTCCTGAAGAAAAAAGAACAAGGGTGATGCGAACAACACCGTCGCCGGTATTGATCGCACACCTCCTCCCAAAGACGGGCAGAAGAAGCCCAACAATAACTACAAAGGCAAGAAGCCCGCCCAGGGAGGCAACCAAGGCAAGAAAGGTCCCAGCGACCGATATTGCAAGTTTCACCAGAACTACGGACATGACACACGCCAATGCAGGACCTGAGCTGCAAAGCTCGAGGATTTCTATAACGGCAAGGGCCCAATGCCCACCCTGCCCAAAAAAGGTGATGCCGGCAAGGCCAAGCGCCAAACCGACGATGGTGATCGGGATGATGACGATGAATATCAAGAACCCGTGAACCATATCGCCGTCATCTTCGGCGACTCCTCGGCTTACCCCTCTCGGCGCAGCCTCAAGGAAGCTGCTCGGGAGGTTCAGAACGTTGAAAAGGGCAAGCCTCAGCCCGAGTCGATGAAGTGGACCGAGGTTCCCATCTCCTTCTCTCAGGAGGATTGCCCTATTGGGATGACCAAGCCTCAGCGGCTCCCACTGGTGGTCGCTCCGACCATCAGCAACGCTAGAGTTGGCCGTGTCTTGATCCACGGCTGGAGCGCTTTGGACTTGCTTTCTGCTAAGGTCTTGGACGAGATGCAGATCCCTCGCTCCAAGCTTAAAGAGGTCGCGATGCCTTTCTACGGCATTGTCCCGGGAGAAGCTGTTCGGCCGTTGGGACAGATTGTTCTGCCTGTTACCTTCGGCAGCCCAAACAACTTCCGGACATAATTGATCACGTTCGACGTGGTCGATTTCCCATCTGCCTACAACGCGATCTTGGGCCGGCCATCTCTTGGCAAGTTCATGGCCGTGTCCCGCCATGCATACCCTTGTGTGAAGATACTGGGCCCTAACGGTGTGATTACGGTCAAGGGCAACTACAAAGCTGCTCTGGGTTGCGACGAGCAGTGCCTTGCCCTGGTCGACCAGCTTCCACCGCATGGTCCCGAAGTTCCGCAGACCAAGTCTGCGCTTCCCAAGGTCTCCGTCCAGCCAGGGGGAGAGACCAAGGAAGTTCCGCTGTCTCTTGATGACTCTTCCAAGACAGTGCATTTGGGGGCCAATCTGGACCCCAAATAGGAAAGCGAGCTCATTGCCTTCCTCCGAGCTAATGCAGACGTGTTTGCCTGGGAGCCGTCTGACATGCCCGGGGTCCTAAGGGAGGTTATCGAGCACAAGCTGGTCGTCCGGCCGAACAAAAAGTCTGTTCGCCAGAAGTTTCGACGCTTTTCAGACTTCAAGCAGGGAATCATCAAGGATCAGCTTGGCAAGCTGCTCGCTGCTAGTTTCATCCGCAAGGTTGATCACACCGAGTGGTTGGCCAACTCTGCCATTGTAAAGAAGAAAGACGGCAAGTGGAGGATGTGTGTTGACCACACAGATCTGAACGCTGCTTGTCCTAAGGACAATTTCGCCGTCAGATAGACCAAATTGGTCGACGCGATCATGGATGCCCAAATTTGAGTTTTTGGATGCTTACTCCGGTTATCACTAAATAAGCATCTCCTCCGAGGATGAAGAGAAGACTGCCTTCATCACCCCCTTCGGCACTTTCTGCTATACGACCATGTTTTTTGGTCTACGCAATGCTGGTGCTACGTTCCAGCGCTTAATGGAGAAGACTTTCCCAGAACAGCGCGGAAGGAACCTGGAGGTCTATGTCGACGACATAGTTGTAAAGAGCAAGTATGCTCCAGATCATGTAAAAAACCTGGCCGAGACTTTTTGTAATCTCACCAGGCATCGAATAAAATTAAATCTAGAGAAGTGTACCTTTGTTGTTCGATCTGGAATGTTGCTCGGTTACATCATTGGTTCGTAAGGAATTTCTGCTAATCCTGAAAAAATCGAGGCCATTGAAAATATGCAGGCTCCGACTACCGTTAAGGAAGTTCAGAGCCTCACAGGGCGGATAGCTGCTCTAAGCAGGTTTATTTCCCGTCAAGGCGAACGTGGGTTCAAGGCCCTGCGCAAGCACAATGGCTTCGAGTGGACAGAGGAGGCTGATCGATCTTTCCAAGATCTAAAGCAATACCTATCCAACCCACCTGTCTTGACTACCCCGTGATATGGCGAACAACTTTTGTTGTATCTTGGCTGCATGCCACAATCGGTGAGCGCGGTTCTGACGGTGGAAAGGGAAGGCATCCAGCGACCAAACTATTACGTGAGCGAGGTGCTTCACGGATCAAAGGAGCGCCACGAGGTCCGTGGTTGCTCTATGCCTTGCTCATGTCCTCCGTGAAGTTTCGCCACTACTTCCAAAGATCAAATCTCGGTCTCGACCAAGTTCCCATCGAGAAATCCTACTGAACAAGAAAGCCGCATGGACGATAGCTCAATGCGGGCAATGGAACCGCAGAGTTCGATATTCGCATTTCTCGTCCGAATCGCTATCAAATCCTGTGTCCCGCCGACTTTGTCGCTGAATGGACCTACCCGCCCAAATCCCAGGAAGCTCCCGAGCAACCTAAAGAAACCCCCTGGACCATGTTCTTTGATGGCTCGCGCACTGGAAACTCGGGGGCTGGTTTTGTTCTCATCTCCCTTCAAGGAGAGCAACTCCAGTATTCAATCCAACTACACTTCACGGCGACTAACAACGCCATGAGTACGAGGCCTCCTCATGGGACTAAGAGCGCAAGTCGCTCGGCCCAACGGCCGATCGTGAAGGAGATTCACACCGGTCATCAATCGTAAACAAGGAGTATCGCGTCGCGATGACTCAATGGCGCGATACCTGGTTGAAGTGAGGAAGTTGGAGCGGCACTTTCAATTTTTCGAGGTGCTCTTCATGTCCAGGAAGGACAACTTCTTGGCCGACCAGCTGTCCAAGTATGGATTCTCACGCGAACCTGCTCCGGCAGGGGTGCTCGTCGAGCACCTTTACAAGCCCTCTATCATGTCTCCGGACGAGACAACAGAGACAGGTGGTGCTGTCTCCGTTATCGAGCAGGCTGCGGACTAGACAACGCCATTTGTCCGGTACCTTGCAGATGGGACCCTGCTTGACGACGAAGCCGAGAGTTCTCGGCTTATAAGGCGTGCTAGTCCATACAAGCTTGTGGACGGCATCCTTTACCGCCAAGGTGTGCTAGGAGTCCTCTCCAAGTGCATCTCTCAGTAGGAGGGTGTGTTCCTTCTTAGGGACATACACGAGGGTGCCTGTGGCAACCACGCCTCCTTTAGGACTCTAGTCGGCAAAGCGTTTCGCATGGGTTATTATTGGCCTACAGCGTTACAAGATGCCCGGGACGTCGTGACTAAGTGCAAGGCATGCCAATTTCACACCCAGAAGGCACATAAGCCGGCCCAAGATCTCCAAACGATCCCCCCGTCATGGCCTTTCTCCACATGGGGTCTGGATCTGCTCGGCCCGTTCCCTAAGGGGTATAAGGGCTACACACACTTGCTCGTTGCCATTGACACTTTTACAAAGTGGATCGAGGCAGAGTCTGTGTCCTCTCTTCACGCCAAATCGGCTGTGCGCTTTTTCAAGAGCAACGTGATCACGCGCTTCAGGATTCCCCATAAGCTGATTACCGATAATGGTTCCCAGTTCAGAAGCGAGCTATTCTAGAAATACTGCGAACAGCTGGGTACCAAGGTCTGCTTCACCACTGTGGCACATCCACAGAGCAATGGAGCAGTCGAGCGAGCTAACGGACAGATAGTCCAGGGTATCAAACGGCGCGTGTTCGCGGCACTCCACGAGCACAACAAAGCCTGGGTCGACGAAGTTCCTTCTGTCCTCTGGGCAGTTCGCACCACAACCAGCCGGGCAACCGGGGAAACTCCTTTCCAGTTGGTCTACGGTGCAGAAGCCATCTTGCCCGCCGAAGTCGTAGTCGGCTCGTCTCGCACGAGCTCGGTCAACTTAGTTGACAACGAGCAAGAGCGCTTACTCGAACTCGATCTCCTCGAAGGCACACACGAACGGGCACAAGTCAGAATGGCGCGCTACCAGCAAGATCTTCGCCGGTACGCTGCCAATTCAGTTCGACCAAGGACTTTGAAGGTGGGCGACCTCGCTCGCTGCCGTGTCCGAACACCGTCCAATGCCAACAAGTTAACTCCCGCTGGGAGGGTCCGCTCACTGTAGTTTCTATTGCTTTCGCCGGGCCGCTCACTCGCAATGGAGGACGGGAGAGAGCTAACCAAAGACTTAGAACATCGACCACCACGAAGTTCTTTGTGTAGGTCCTTTGTTTGCTTAGCTTCGCGCTTTTTTTGTCAAACTTCGCATCTTAGTTCGTCCAAGTCTCTCGGGCTGCCATGTAAAGTTCAATCCAATAAACAGTGAATTTTCGCGGTCCCCTGCGGTCCTTTTCACTTCTTGTCTTCTCAGACTATCTCCTCTCTGGTAACACTTGATGGCTGTCCGGTCTTGCGAACTCTTGGCTCCGCAATCTTCAGGGTTTCCCTGCCCGCATCTAGTTTCAACGAGTTTCTAAACTCAGAGTTGCGTAACACGGCATCCAGCCTCGCGGCTAAGTCTGCTCTCGTAGGCCCTCCGCGGCAAAGGCACTTACCGCTCACGGCACAACCACTTGGCGAAGTCTGCTCTTGTAAGCCCTCCGCGACAGAGGCACTTTCCTTGCTCGGTTACTTTTGGAATCGCCTAACTTACGTTAACGAGCAGTTCCTGGAACAAGTCGATCAGCATGCGGGTGTCGCTCTAACTCTCTACGTATGTGCTTGACTTCTCAAACTTAGGTCGTCAAGTATCATCCGTATCGGGGGCTAGGGTGTTGCTCTTTTCTCTTGTACACCTGTTCGAGTTCGCAAACTCAGGTTTTCGAGCAGATGCACAACGGGGGCTGGGAGTTAGGCTAAGCGTTCTACCGGTTTTTCTTAAAACTTTCTAGCGCTGTTTCGCCTTGCTCTTAGTTTCCTATTCGTTCTTATCTTTTTGCTGCTCTTTTTTGCAGGGAAAAGGTAAGTCTTTATTGCATTAACCAAAATTTACAGGTACAAGGCCCTTTCGGGAGTAATCCTATTGCTACTTAGAAGCAAGTTGCTCCTTGAGCTCCTCGATCACGTCCTTGAGGCGCAGGACCTCCCCTTGGGCCCGGAACCCTTCTCTGGCCTCAGCTCGGAGACGTTCGGCTTCCTCCTTGTTGTGCCTGGCCTGCTCCGCTGCCTTCGCACGGAGAGCCTCGACCTTTTCGATCTTGGCGCGCAGCTGCTCGGTCAGATCTTCGCTCTGACTAGCTCGCTGCTCGGTGGTCTTGAGCTGCTCGTCCAGCTCCTTAACCCTCCTCTCCGCGGTGCTCGCCCTTGCGGCCAGCTCCTGCATCTCCTCGGCCTCCTCCTGTGATACCCACAGGGTGAAGAGCTTCTCCTGGAGTGCCGCGGAAGCCTGCCTCTCTTCGGTCAGTTGGGCCTTGACTTCTTCACCTTCGCCTTGGTAGCTCGGCTTTTGGAGTCGTGCAGGGCTCTCCTCGAGCCCCTCATCCGAGTTGTCTCGAAGGTCGCTGAACGCAACCAAGGCCGACGGTGACGCCTTCCACAAGGTCCTCCATGGTAGGGATGAAAATGGTACGGATAATTTCCGACCGTCCGACCGACCGAGGCATAATAATATCCGAAAATATAGAGCCGGATAATTTTATGGATATCCGAATCCGACAAGGCGGATACGGTACGGATACAAATAATATCCGATGGATATTATCCGAGCTTTTTTTGGATAATATCCGATGGATATTATCCGATTAGCTAAATCCATCTATAAACTATCTCTATTATATTTCTATAGGATGAATAACTAACACATATAACAACTAGATGCATGTGATTTTACATTTTTTTGCTTTATCGGGTATGATACTTACACACCATCATTTTCATGAATATGAGCCATAAAGCTGAGTCACAAAGAGATAACTATATGTATTTGGATATACTTATTTCTTTAGTATATGTTTTCGTGTATTATCCGAGAGAGAATCCTTGTCCAATCCGTATTTGTATCCGATATTATTTGTATCCGTATTTGTATCCGGTACTATCCGTATTCGAATCCGTATCCGATCAAACTAAATGGATCAAATACAATATGAGTGGTTTCCGATCCGTATCCGATCCGTTTCATCCCTACTCCATGGTGCCCTTCATGAACTGAAAGAGAGAAGACCAAGTCAAGCTTTGGGCAGCTATAGCTCGAACAGGCAGGGTTTGGTTTCAAAGTTTACCTCTCCAAGCCGACGCTCCAGACCCTGGCGCAGGCGATCTTCAAGGCCGTGGGTCACGAAGCGTCGCCTGTTCGGGATGAGACCGGCGCGATGATCTCCCCACTTTGTCCTTTCCGTGCGGCGCTACCGCTTTTAGGGGCGCTTCGGCGACGGGCGAAGGAGTGTTGCTCGCTTCGCTTTCCTCTTGCCCTTCGCCTGCTTCGCGGGCAGACCGACGCTTCCGGCGAAGATGCTGTGGAGTGACGGACAGGGTGACTTGAAGCCCCTGTCCGTGATCTTCTTCCTGTTCCCCGGTGACAGGGATCTCTCCCTGCTCGTCGGAGGTTGCCGTCGCCGTAGGGACGATCTCCCGTTGCGACGAAGTGTCTGGCGGTGCCGTCTGCTCAGATCCGCCTTGGGCAGCCGGCAGGACCAAGACTTTGGCTCTGCTTTTCGTGGCATCGTGCTCCGCTTCTTGGGCCTCCGGCCAGTTGATCGCGCCCTTCAAGGCGTCGATTCGGTCGCTGGAGCTGGATGGGAGCAAAGCCCACGCTGCCAGCTTGTTCTTCAGAGCGAGCAGCCTCGTTGCACGCGAGGCACCGTGCAGGTGCTCGGGCAGCAAGGACCGCTCGACCGCCGCGTACACGTAGTCCGCGTCGACCTCCTCTTGGGCAGCTGATGAAAAAGAGAAGGGTTAGTTCGTGCGTGGTTTGGTACATTGTAAAGGAAACAGCCTTGCTACTACGTACCTGCCGCAGGAAATTACGTGACCTTCTTCTTCGCTCCTTTATGGAGCTTGCGCCTCTTGCTCGGGGGCTCCTTGGCTTCCTTGCCTTGTCCTCCGGGAGCTTGCGGCGACAAGCTCAGCTCCCTGCTGAGCTGAGCACTCTTCTGGCGCAACGCAAGAAGCTTCTCCTTGCGCGCTACCTCCTCCTCGAGCCTCCTCTGCTCGGCGATATGTTGCAGCCGTTCCACGCGGCTCGGATGAGCTTGAGCAAAACGCTCCAACCAAAGGGACAGGTTTCGTACCTCTTCGTCGCTTTGCTCGGCGAGGAGAGATGGACTTGGGCGTTCTCCCCTTGGTTGGCCACGCTCGCGCTTAAGTTGCCCGGGGCGCTTCTTCGCCACAGGGGGCTTCTGGGATGGTTGGCGGCCACGGCGGCGCGGTGAGCTCCGCGTCGGCGCCGTGGCCACCTTGGGCTTCTCGGCCACCTTGGTCTTGCCCTTCCTTGCTCCCTCAGTCTCGGAGAGCTCCTCCACGATCCCTCCAAGGATCAGCTGGTCCTCCTGCTTGTTTGGAAAGCGAATGTAAGCATTTTTACAACGGTGCAAGTCTAGCGACGCAAGCGGGGATCTAAGTGACTTACCTCTGGTGTGCGGACGAGCACGTTGCGTGGACACGTGTAGGCCACCTCGCCGGTAACCTCACTGTCCTTCCTGGCGGCCTTCAGCATAGAGTCGACCTGCTCGGTCACCCATGCTTCGGTTGGTTGCACTGCCCGAACAGAAGGATTCGTCAGTTCCTGTTCGGATGAAATCACCAAGTAAAGGTTGAGTCTGAAAGGCACTTACCCGTGCTCTCCCTGGTGATGTCTTCCCATCCTTCTATCTTGTAGAAGGGGTAGGATCTCCTCCGCAATGATGATCCTCGTTTTGTGAAGTCGCGGATGATCTCCCGCCTGCGAGCCCGAGGCCCACGAGGAGGAGATCTTCCGCCAGTACTAATCTCGCTCGGACAGCTCCGCCGAGGCATTGGGGTTCCTTCGCCGGTGCTTTCCCAAAGAAGACGTGCTTCTTTGCCGCCGCTCAGCTTGGTGTAGAACCACTCATCCACCACGCGCCCATCGAGTCGAAAGCAATGCGGTGGATGAGGGTAAGGCGCGTCGTCGGCGGTGGCCAAGCTTGAGGTAGTAGCACCTGTTAGCGCCGCGGCGGAGCCGCTCCCGCCATCAGATAGTAGTGGAGGAACAATTTCACCGGTGGATCAACTCCCAGTAGCCTCGCGCAGTGTCTGAAGACATATCCGGAGGATCGAGTTGGGGTTCAGTTTGCGACCTCCAACCCGCCGATGTTGAAGAAGGCCTCCACGAAGTCGCTTAAGACCTCAATCCAATAAAGGCGAATCGCCGGTCGATGAACTCGCCCTCGAGCGGTTCCGGTGTTTCCTTCCCGGCAAATTTCCAACGCCGGTGTCGACGCGTTTTCCTCCTCCCAAATCTTCAAGTCTTCCTCGGTTAAGCTAGTGTCTAAGAATTTGGCCATAGCGGTTCCTGTATCGGATGAATAGATTTGGGGTAGAGTTTGGCGCTTGATGCTAAGCGCTTGGAATTAGGGCTTGGGAAGGAAAGGCGTGAGAGCGATATGCGTGCGCGGCGGCTTGGGTGCTTTATAGTCCCGCACGGCAACTAAGAACGGATTTTCGCCACAAACAAATAGTTTTTTATCTTGAACGCTAAGTAAAACGGCGATTATTTATTTTCATCAAGCAACAGTAAGTTTCGTTGAGATTCGCTAACGGCTACTTTTTCCAAAGGTTCCAGACCGAGGACCGGTGCTCGCCGGATAGATGTTGTTCCTGCTCGACGCAATGAGTTGTTTCTAGATCGACGGGTTTGTTCGATCCCGACAAATTTCGTCGGAGAACCATAACTCGCTTCGGCCGCTTGTTGTACGCCTCAGAGGCGACAATACTCCCTCTTCGTGACTTGAAGCCTCAAGAGGAAGACCCCACTCTAGTGAGTCCTGTCGGGGATAAAATCACGGCCTATTGCCATATCCCACTCCCTGACGGCCCGATCGAATGTTCCTATTAGGGCCCGGGCCCTAGAAGGTTCCATCAGCCCATGTGCATCCTCGCCAATGCCTTCCGGCCGGCGCACGGCGTAATGGCCTAGGATTCGTGTTTGAGTCCGACTCGACAAGAGTTCTGCACGACGCCACGTGAAGACCCGGACGTGGTTTCTGATTGAATAGATGTAGTGATCCCCAAGACTTGAGTATACCTTATCTACCTCGGATGTATTTGGCACGATCGAGTTCATTATTTATCTCGTAGCTAGCGCACCCGATTATCCCTAGTAGGTCGGTTTGCTCAGCACTATATAAACAGGGCCCCTACGGCGTGTAGAGGGGCCAATCCTACACGAGTTTACGGTTTTAGCACCTGACCTGACCAAGAGATTTCACCCTTGTCGCATAATACTTCTTGTACACACGCAATCTCGCCGAGATCTGTCCATCTCGTCGAGCATCCTCTTGTAATCATCTCTGATATATAAGAAAGGCTGGACATAGGGTTGTTATCTCCCGGACGGCCGGAGCTCCCCACCCCGGCGAGCTCGCGTCCTCCGCCCCGGCGAGCTCCCCGACCTCCGCCCCAGCACGCTCGCCGTCCTCGGCCCTGGCGCGCTTCACCAACACGGCGGCGACCACCGACAACGTGACATCGGCGACGGCGTCCTCCGCCCTGGCGCCCTTCACCAATACGAGCGTCGCTCGACTACTTCGGCGCCATCGGCGACGACGTTGCCAATGACACCCAGGCTCGATGCGCGCTCCAGGAATCTTAGCTCATGTTCTTGTAGTTCATGCAAGAACCGAGGTTTTTTCTCTCTGCAGGCGCTCGTGAACGCTTGGAATGTGGCATGCGCCACCGACAACCACACCTTCCTCAACGTCCCCGATGGCAAGTCCTACCAGATCTGCCCGTGTGCGGCTGCAGTTCTTAGCTCTCTTGCCTCCCCACATGTTCATCGTCTTTCTTTCTTCCACTGTGTCATGGACAATTCGCTCAGCAGTGGATTGCCACTTGAATTTCTGGTTGTTATTTGTTCAATCACAGATACCACCTTTAATTTGATTTTTGGATACTACTTGTTCATATTCGGATTTTGATGCTTCCATTTGCAGAGAAGCAGGTTTAGTGTGTGTAAAGTGGTTTGTTCATACAGTGAGTGGTTTGAATTTGCTAATTAGCTTTCATTTTGGTAGGCACCTGCATATTCTGATGAACCGTGAAAAACTTTGATGCCTACCCAATTTTTGAATCACGTACGCTGTTCTTCGAGTCATGAATATGTGTATACTTTTTATCTGTATTATCAAACTAAAAAAGAGACTAAATGTGATCTGATAAAAGAATTTGTGTTTAATTTTATCAGTATTATCAGACTAAAAAGAGACTAAATGTGATCTAATAAAATATGTATATACTCCTATGTTAGTTTATCCATATACACGTTTCAATACAAGAGTGTATATTGAAACAGAAAATTTGTGCATAAAAGGTTTTGTTAATGAGATTTCATATACATGTCGAGTATACACGTGACTAATAGAGTATATACCTGATTAATCAGGCGCGCATACATGAAAATATACATGCTCAAAACATTTGGTTCTACGCACTCTAAAAGGATTCAAAATTAAAAGTATACCCATCCGTACCGTATATAGCCATCACAATTCAACGTGTATATGAGATTTATTTAAGCAAGTAGCATGACATGCTTAAGAAATAAATTAATAGCTGATTAAGGAATCAATAATTGCTAGTTCGAATTTCAAAGTATCCGCACGATATCCGAGATATCCGATGAGCTTAACGGGTATCAGCATGCAAAACCGTCAATCAAATGATACTCTAGATGATAAGGTATCAACGGTGGATCGCAATGGAGCCTAGGCTCCATGGAGCCTCGAATGTATATATATATATATATATATATATATATATATATATATATATATATATATATATATATATATATATATATACCTCGAGGTCCGTGCTCCTTGCTCTCCTCCCTCCGATCAGCTTTAAAAATCGTGTCAACCTTTGCGGGTATCGCCATTTTGGAGTGCTTAAAACCCGTTTGTGGGTTACTTTTTGAATGTAATTAATTTTGTCATTTATTTCCTTCCTTGATTCCAGCGGCGTATATACGTTCAAACACTGCGTTGCTCCCCGTCTTCCACAGATCCTGCAGCGGCGCCCCTCCCCTCTCTCTCTCTCCCCTCCGCTCCTAGGCTCTCCCTCCACGGGCGACAGGGGCGGCTGGCGCGCCGCCCCTCTTTCCTTCTCCAGCGGAGGCGCCCTTTTCCTCCTCGATCCGCGCCGCAACTATGCTGTCCGTCCCCGATTCGCTGCCGCCTCCTTCTCCTCCACGCGGGGGGCAAGCCGACGCCTCTCTCCTTACGGGCGCTGACCGCCCGCGGCGACACCCTTCCTCCTCGCCTCGGCACAGGCGCCTGTGCCTCCCACCGGATCCGACCGGCGCGGTGGCTTCTCCCCAGCCGCCGCCTCTCCTCTACGCTGGCATGGGCGGCGGAGAGGGCTGCCGCGCCGCCCTCTCCGCCGCCCCTCTCCTTACCTCGACGCGGCAGCGCTCTCCTCTGCTTCTCCACCGTTGCGGCGGCTGGTTCACTACATGTAAGTTGTTCATGGAGGTTCCTCCTAGAATGTTCATTGCTACATGTAAGGTGTTCATGGTAACGCGCATTAGAAATTGAATTCTTGTTCTTCGCAACGTCGTTTGCTGCTCATGTACCCAGCCGGAGCAACCACGGTATGATGCGCAGTTTGCAGTTCAATGTGGGCATATACCCAATTATCAACGTCGGAGCAACGTCCTCCCTATGAGGGTATATACCCAACTAATTATATCGGTGATTTCTGTTCAATGTGACTGTTCATGAGAAGATTGTTGTAAGAGTTTCATGGGCGAAAAAATAGATTGTTGTAAGAGTCAATTGGGGATTTTGCCGGGTTTAGTGGAATCGCCAAAGCCATGCATGCGTCGTTTCTCATTTCCCTATGTGGGTATATACCCAAGTATTTTCGGTAATTAGTTTGTTGGTCAATGTTGCAGAGCGTAGGCATACTTCGAATTTTGCCATAAACATCTCTTGTGCAGTCTACATAACAGAGCTCTCTGGTTGATTCTACTAATTTCGATTAATATGTTGCATGGTTTCATGGATGCATTAGGTGATGGACTCGAATCAAGTCCAAAAGAAGACTGAGCTGCTGCATGTTCTATAGTTCTTTCATGTGGTAGCCTCAAATCAAGAGATGATTGAGCTAATGCATGTTCCGATGACGATGGCTGCATCCTGATGATGATGATTGAGCTAATGCATGTTCTGTAGTTCTGTCATGTTGTGATGACGAGTGGATCCCCTTTTCTAATTATTTTTTAGTCTACAACTAGAAAAGAGAAAGATGTATTTAGGTTGAGCCCATATACTCTTTGACATTCTGAGTATGTACCCTCAAACAAATGTTACATACTTAATTATGTTTACATGATAACTGAATGTGTTTTTCATATATGCTGCTCATCACATACCTATATAATTGGATGCTTTCAGAAAAAACGAGTATGTACATATGGGTATATTTAAGCTAACCATATTATTGTGCTACGAACAGCGTATGGTTATATTAAGCTAACCATATGTACTTAATTTTATTGTCATACTCATATTTTTATCAAAAAAATCCGATTGCATGGGTATACTGATGCTAAAAAACTAATTGTATGGGTATATTTTCTTATAAAATGAGTATGGGTATGTTTTAAAACAATATGCGTATACCCGTATTTCAATGCAATCTTTTTTCATTGTGGCTATTAAAAAAAGTAATTAGCGATTACTGTTAATTAACGATTTGTATTTTCATCAATGCCGTGACTTTCCATACCCATCATGATAATCAAACCAATTGGTGGAGGCACAAGTACTTAATCAATATACATAATTATTACGTGCTATTCCAAAATCAAATTCGAACAGGATAGAGTGTGCTTTTAATAGCATTTCCATACCTACCATATCAATCCTACTAACGGGCATCATTAACAATGACACCCAAAACGTGTTTCATCATCTTGATGCAATCCGATGATTAAGAAGTGGGAGCCCAGGCCTATATATATCTATATGAGAATGGCTAGCGTGCACCCCAGAGCACAGATCGCTGCCGTGCACCCAACGCGTTTTCCAAATCCGAGATGCCTAACAACTGATCTGAACCGTTGATCTTGTTCGTCTTATTGAAATGTAGCCAGTGACCAAGTTTCGTATTTTTTTGAATTTATTTACTATTTGTTTTCTATTTACAAAAATCAGCTTTTTTGAACGCACCACGACTAATTGGAAGGCTGATTTTTGAAAATAAGAAACAAATAGTAAATAAATTCAAAAAAATACGAAACTTGGTCACTGGCTACATTTCAATAAGACGAACAAGATCAACGGTTCGGATCAGTTGTTAGGCATCTCGAATTTCAAAACGCTGGGAGCATCGGAGAGCTGCGTTCGGGTGCACGCTAGCCATTCTCTATATATATATATATATATATATATATATATATATATATATATATATATAGAGAGAGAGAGAGAGTTGCAATTAGGTAATGGCATGGTCACATATGCAAAGCATATTTATTCATGCAAATATTCAAAGTATTTCAAGTTCAATCATACTAAAATGCAAGGTTCTTCAAGAACAAACACGAGAATTAAGATATGCTCCCCTAAAGCATACAATGCAAAGGAAAAATACGAAACGATTTATTTAAATGTCTTCTAACACAATCACTCTAAGATAATGCCAGCGACAGGCTGCAAAAAACACTAGATAGACTCGGTGAACATGGCGTCCACACTCTGTCGGATGTCAGAGTCATCAAAGTGATCTATCTTCACGACGCTCTACGGGATAGGGCTAGGAGGGGGTAGTGGGAGAGATGCCAGTTCCTCCCCGAGGACGTCATCCTTTTCAAATTCGTTTTCAGGATTAAAATTCTCACCTTAAAGCTCTGCTAAATGCGCTTCAATGGGCACTTCTTCTTGCCTTGATGAGCCGCGACCACTTTCTTAGGCTCACGGTAATTCCTGGACCAATGCCTCTTCAGGCTACAGCAAATGCACATTTGATTCTACTCGCCATACGGCTTGCGCAGCCATTGATTACCAGACTTGTCAATCGTTGCCCCTCTTTGCTTTCCCTTTCTTGCCCCTCTTTCTATACTTCTTCACCTTGTAACTATTGGCATTAATTTCAGTGCCAGTCTGGTTACTCGGTGCTTGGGACTTGAAATTCTTCATCAGGACATTATCACGAGTTTCAGACACCATCATCATATCGATGAGAGTAGACATGTTCACGGGAAGCCCTGCCCGGTAACCCGGCCCGAGCCCGGCCTAGCCCGACCGGTGCATCGGGCGACTCGGCCTCATTCCGGCCCGTGATGGGGCGGGCCCGGCCTAGGATTTTGTCGATTTAAGCCGCGGTCGGGCCGGGCCGCCGGGCTTCGGGCCGGGCTTTCGGGCTTTGGGCCGGTCTAGGGCCCGGTTTCCGAGCCCGACGCCCCGGGCCGGGTCGGACTCGGGCCTGGTTTTTTTGGGACCGGGCTTTTCTAGGCCCAGCCCTGCATTTGATCAGGCCTAGATGAGAGTGATATACTCCTCAACGTTGTGCTGGCGGTAGCTGCGGGCTAGCTGAATTTTATTGGGATGGAAAGTAGATAGAGTTTTCTTAACCTTTTCTTTCTCTGTGGCAGGCTTGCCACATAGTCTCATATTGGTGCAAATGCGAAGCACTGTAGAATTGTAGTCAGCAATAGACTTAAAGTCGGCCACCCTCAAGCGATTCCAATCCTGCTGGGCTTGTGGGAGAATTGAGTACCCCAACCTCTCAAAGAGCTTGCACATTTCACAGCTTCAGGGGACATGTCACTGCCATGTACTCACTCTTGAGAATAGGTGACAAGTGGTGTCTAAGGAAATGCAGGGCCTGGTAATTTTTGTTCTGCAGTAGGGTAGCCCTGACTAATGGCAATGGTACACCGCAGCCGCTTGCTGCCCAGGACAATTTCAACATCAGACTTCTAAGTCAAAAAATTATGCGCTTAAGGGCAAGTTTCTCAAAATCACGGCTTGTGAGTCCAGTCATCTGCAAGATAACCAAATTCATGATTACTTTAGGTAATCATCATAGAGTGGTACGCGACATAAACTAATTCTTGTGGTTTCAGTATATTACCATTACGAGATGCAAAATAATTACTCATAATATAAATAATTGCATAATAATATTAACCAGTAAAACACAATTCAAACTAAATTCACATGATTCTGCAAGAATCAGGGGGATTATGCAAAATTCAATAATATTAGGCTTATTTCACAAATTTTCGTGACCCTTTAAATTTTTCGAATTTTGGCCCAATCTGGACATTTCGGTCTAGCGCCACGACCCTCTCGCTAGCAAATACAGTATGCGATATCTGGATGGACCAAGCAACAGGGGCCACAGGGCCATATTGGACAGTAGATGGAAAAACCCAAAATACGCGGCGGGATGCTAGGGCGGTGGTGCGGCAACAGTATGTCTTGGCGGCGCGTCTTGGCGCGATCTTGGCGGCATCGGCAATATGGTGGCGGCCATGCGGGCGCAGGTGGGAAATCAATCTACTAGATTGATATGTTAAAGGCCTTGGAAAAATTGTAATCTACTAAATATTCTTATAAAATTTTCAATCTACTAGGAACATTGCACTCAAAATCCTAATCTGCAACGAAATTCAAGCATAGATTACAATCTACTAGGTAATCGATGCGCAACATAATACCTTCGTGGTATCTGTGGATGCAGATCGTTCTTTCTCACTGATTGATCGGCATGTCAAGGAGCGAGCGTGCTGATAACGTGTTGAGAAACCTTGCTACCAAGTGTAGTACAAGGTATGGCGTACACGAACAATCACAGAGAGAAAGAACACAAGGGAATAGGGTGGAGCTCTTCTTTATTAATTATCAGATCTGTTATAATAGGGGGCTCCACCTCTTCTAAAACCGTGTACGTGCAACCTGCTTAATGGGACCTCGCGCGTTTGAGATATGAGTTGATGGATCTACACGATCAAAAGGATTAGTTCGTGCTCATTTTGTCTCGTGCCGTGCATTACCCCATCTCAAGATCGAGATCGGTGTGGTTGCCGCCTTCTCAAGGATCTCATGGAAATTGAGGCATTCTGATGGCTCGGGATCGGCTTTATTCGATCAATCCGATTGAATTTCCATATCGTTTTCGTAGATAAGATCTATGTTCCACGAAAAATTTTCCATAGCTGGACCGCCGTGATAGTCGCAATAGCGGCCGTTAAAGAAAACTTGTTCACATCACAGGGTAGAATACGATTCTACGCCTGACTTGTTTTTGCAGGGAATGTTGTGAATGGTATGGCTCCCTTTTGTATATGTGATGCATTGATATGATTTTCATAGCTTGTGTGCTATGGTTTATTGTAGTTTGGGCTGCCATATTGTTGTATAATAGCCTGCGTGCTGATTTGTGATGCTTGATACTCGCATGTAATTTTGTCACTAGCTATTATATGTAATAGCTTGGTGTATTATCATGGAGGCTTCTTGCATGATGACCTGGTGGATAGGAAGCGTCACGATGGATATCTGGACGCCATGGGCCATACTATTTCACAAGTCAATATGATTATTCGTGATGATACCTGTCTTGCTATTCCTTCATATTTCATATTTGGTGGATGTGATTTTTATATGATAGAATAGTTTTTCTCAAAAAATTAAGAGTTTGATGCCCTTCCAATAGCTGCACCCATAAAGGTCTTATACGTTAATTGTCAGTTTCAGCATACAGCAGGGTGCCATTAATTTTCTTGACCAATGGGGTGAAGTCGGACTGCACACGCATAGTATTGGTTTACTTATCGAGGCTATCAAAATGGTTTTGGGCCTTGGGGCATCGGTGTTGGGAGCCGGGGCATTGGATGCCACCCAACAAACAAGAGTCGCATATGATGTGATTGGTAAGGGGTTGTTTACCTATGTCACATAGTTTTATGAGTTACCTCCGCGCACTATTTCTTTGAATGACTATGGATCTTGTCCTAATAAAATACACCAAAGGGAAAGTGATTTTAGTGTGAGCATCTTTTATAAAAATTGTTTAATACAAGATTAACATGAACATTGTTCTAAGACTTTGCTTACATTATTGTTTTAAATGCCGTCTAACACTGTCAATAATTCTGGTTTTGACTTGCGGTCGATTCTGGAGAGAGAGAGAGAGAGAGAGAGAGAGAGAGAGAGAGAGAGAGAAGCTCTCTGAAACAAATTTCATTGATTGATATCGTAACTTGAAAATTGTTCTCAAGCAGGATAAAAAAGGAGTATATCATTGAGCAGCCATATCCTGATAAAATAGCTGAGGATACTACTGCTGCTGACAAACGTGCTTATGAGAAGCATGTCAATGATGAGGTTGATGTTGGTTGTCTCATGTTTGCTACCATGAACTCTGAGCTCCAGAAGCAATATGAGAACACGAATGACTATGATATGATCACTGGCCTTCGTAGCATGTTTGAGAACCAAGCTAGGGCTGAGAGATACTCGATCTTAAAAGCTCTGTTTGCGTGCAAGCTAACTGAGGGGAGTCCAATTAGTCCTCATATAATCAAGATGATTGTTACATTGAGAACCTAGAAAAACTTGACTCTCCCTTAAGCGAAGAGTTGGCCACTGATGTGATTCTCCAATCGCTTCCTACAAGCTTCGAGCCTTTCATTATAAACTTTCATATGAATGGCATGGAGAAAAACATGAATGAACTACATGGGATGCTTGAAACAGCAGAACAAAGCATCAAGAAAAGCAATAATCATGTGATGATAATCCAAAAGGATGGTGGTAAGAAAAGGAAGCGTGGGGCAAAAGTCAAGGGTAAGGCTTTGACCTCGAACCCGAAACATAAGCCTGATGGTAAGACCAAGGGTGGCCCCACTGCTTCTGATGAATGTCACTAGTGCTATAAGCCTGGTCATTGGCGTAGAAACTTCAAGAAATATCACGAGGATAAAAGAATGGAACCCTGGCTTTCACTTCAGGTATTAATGTTATAAAAATTAATCTTATTACTTGTCCTTATGAGTCATGGGTATTTGATACCAGATCGATAATTCACACTTGCAATCGTTGCAGGGGTTAAAAAGGACTAGAAGATGTGCAAGTGGCTAGGTGGAAGTTCGCGTCAGCAATGGCGCAAAGGTTGCTGCAGTGGCTGTTGGCGTTTATCCCTTATCGTTACCTTCAGAATTAGTTTTGGAATTGAATAATTGTTATTACATTCCATCTTTGAGCAGAAACATTATCTCTTCTTCATGTTTGAAAGAAGATGGTTTTGAGTTTGTAATAAAAAACAAGCGTCGTTCAATTTATTTCAATAACATGCTCTATGGTCATTATTCATTCTTGAATGGATTATATGTGCTAAATTTTGAGGATAAGATTTTTATAATGTTAATGCAAAAAGGCTCAAAACAAATGATTTTAATCGCACTTATCTATGGCATTGTCGCTTAGTCCATATAAATGAGAAACGCGTGTAGAAGCTACATAGAGATGGTCTTCTTGATTCATTTGATTTTTAATCATTTGACACATGTGAATCTTGTTTACTTGGCAAGATGACTAAAACGCCATTCATTGGCTCTAGTGAGAGGGCTAATGAATTATTAGCCCTAGTACATACTGATGTATGTGAACCAATGAGCGTTGTGGCTAGAGGTGGATTTCAATATTTCATCTTTTTTACTGATGGTTTAAGTAGATATGGCTATATCTATTTAATGAGGCATAAGTCTGAATCTTTTAAAAAGTTTAAGGAGTTTCAGAATGAAGTACAAAATCATTTGGGCAAGACAATTAAATTTCTACGATCTTATCGTGGAGGTGAATATTTGAGCCATGAGTTTAATGATCATCTTAAGAGTTGTGGAATTGTTCCATAATTGACTCCGCCAGAGACGCCTCAGTTAAACGGCGTGTCTGAATGGTGTATTTTTGGAAAAAGGAGTTTTTCAAAAGAGCCAGTGGGAGCAAAGTGCAACTCGAAGAAATTCGTGAAACATCTAAAAATGTTTCGGCTCCTGTTGATTCTCAAGAGGAAATGCAAAATGTTGTAGAACCTATAATAGAGGCGCTAGCCCTGTGAAGATCTACAAGGATAAGCCACGCTCCTGAAAGATATATGTTTCTTGGTATGGAGCAACGTGACATATTATCGTTGGACAATGCTGAGCCCATGGACTCTGCGGAAGCAATGGTGGGACCAGACTCTGAGAAATGGCTAGAGGCCATGAGATCCCAGATAAAGTCCATGTATGATAATCAAATATGGGACCTGATTGATCTGCCTAATGGTGTAAAAACTATTGAGTGCAAATGGGTCTTTAAGAAAAAGACAGATGCCGATGGAAATGTTCACATATATAAGGCACGGTTGTTGGCTATAGGGTATAGGCAAATTCGTGGTTTCGATTACGATGAAATTTAGTCGCCTGTAGCCATGCCGAAAAATATTCGGATCATGCTAGCGATTGTTGCATTTCATGACTATGACATACGTCAGATGGATGTTAAAACGGCTTTCCTAAATGGAAATCAAGTCAGAATGTGTACATGACACAGCCCGAAGGTTTTGATGATCCTAAGAATGTTGGTAAGGTATGCAAGCTTCGGAAGTCCATTTATGGACTGAAGCAAGCATCTCGGAGTTGTAACCTTCGTTTTGATGAAGTGGTCTGAGAGTTTGGCTTCATCAAGAATGAAGAGGAGCCTTGTATTTATAAGAAGGCAAGTGGGAGCGCAATTATATTTCTAGTCTTATATGTGGATGGCATTCTATTAATTGGGAATGATATTCCAATGTTAGAAGTTGTAAAATCCTATTTGAGAAAATGTTTTTCGATGAAAGACTTGGCAGATGCAACTTACATCTTGGGTATAAAGATCTATAGAGATAGATCGAGAAGGCTGATTGGATTGAGCCAAAGTATTGAAACGGTTCGATGTACAGAATTCCAAGAAAGGTTTCCTGTCAATGTCATATGGTATTAATCTTGGCAAGACTCATTGTGCCTCCACGCCTGATGAGCTAGAGAAAATGAGTAGGATTCCATATGCCTCCGCTATTGGATCTATCATGTATGTCATGTTGCGTACACGCCTAGATGTTTCTTATGCTCTAAGTGTTACGAGCAGATTCCAATCGAATCCAGGTGAAAGTCATTGGGTGGCTGTCAAGACCATTCTCAAGTACTTACGAAGGACTAGAGAGATGTTCCTAATCTTTGGAGATGAAGAAGAGCTCGTCGTAAAGGGTTATGCCGATGCAAGCTTCCAAACCGTCAGAAATGATTCACGATCGCAATCCGGTTTTTTATTATGTCTCAATGGTGGGGCAGTGAGCTGGAAAAGTTCCAAGCAAGAGACAATAGCTGATTCCACGACGGAGGCCGAGTTTATTGCAGCTTCTGAAACAGCAAAGGATGCTATTTGGATTAGAAAATTTGTTTCTGAGTTGGGAGTTGTCGCCAGTGGACCTCTATTGTGACAATATTGGTGACATCACACAAACGAAGGAGTCTAGGTCTTACCAAAAATCCAAACACATACTCAGGCATTATCACCTCATCCGAGAGATCATCGATAGAGGAGATGTGAAGATTTACAAAATGCACACAGATCTGAATGTCGTCGATCTGCTGACAAAACCTCTTCCGCAGCCGAAGCATGAGGCGCACACAAGAACCATGGGTATTAGATACTTGCATGATGCACTCTAGTACAAGTAGAAGATTGTTGGTGATATGCCCTAGAGGCGATCATGTGAGATGATTGTATCATACGTCTATATTTATGTATTTATGATTTCCTCAAATAAATGTCACTGCTTTGTTCATTAAGTACGACTTAATTGTGAAACACATTATTGATATGATATTATTCTAAATGATCCCTGGTCACGTGTCATTATATGGAATAATAGTGATTTGACCAGCACATGTATTGATTCATGATAATGTTTCACATACCATAGATATGGAGATATCAAATCAATAATGTGGACATATGTTAGAGAACATAGGGTTTAATTGACCCGCTCCGAGACACTGCTGAGATATACCTATACGGTACTTCGACCTGGGATCCTTATTGATTCTCAGCATGCGTAGTCGTATACTTTGGGACTATCAAATGCTTCGCCGTAACAGGGAAGTTGTAAAGTTAGTTTACGGGTATGCCATAAAACATGACATGAGGTGTAAGAGATCAAGATGGAATTTGCTCCTCCTCGATAACAGGAGAGATATCTCTGGGCCCCTCGGTGTGGATGAATAGGAAAATGTGCATGGCCATGACAATGTGATTAAATAGTTAATCACAATTATATCCATTACATTGACGAGTGAATGGGTCGAGCTATCGCAAGGGTGGCACGCATCTCGCCTTGAGCTTGACTGATATCGTGTGGCAAAAGAATCCTATGTGAGTGTATCAAGGTTCAGCCGATTCGATCATCGTGTACATTCGGGGATCACTATGTGCTGCTAGGTACCGCTATTGACTTGTGGTTTGGGGAAGGAGTTCTTCGGGACTGCGGTCAATTTGTACATGAGCCTAATGGGCCACACACTTAACGAGTTGGAACATGTCTGATGGATATGATCCATTAATGGGTTTTATTCGGATTTGGATCCACTGCGTCCTAATGGATTTCTATTGTAGAAGATCCATTAGCACGAGTCCTAATGGGCTTCTCTCAGGGAAAGATCCATTAGAGCGCTCTATAAAAGGGAGAGGTGGTGCGCGGGGTGGGTGTGTCTTCCCACCAAGAAACCCTAGCCATTGCCGCGCCCTCTCCCCAAAAACCCTAGCCGCCGCACGCGCAAGTGCTAGCACATCAACGTGCGGCGTTCCACCCCTACACGTGTGGATACCGTAGCTCCTGCGCCGGCACTGATCAAGTGGATCGGCTACTTCCGCTGCTAATGTGCTCCAAGGGTAACGATCTGTGATTCCTGACTTGCTTGATTCCTAGGTGTCCGCAGTAGAAAAATTTATAGTTCGGCTACTGTAGCACCGCGTTCTCCTTCAACTAGTTGTCGGCTCGGAAGTGTTGAGATACATCTCCTCAAGTTCAGTTGTCTTCCTGTCAAGTTCCACCAACTGTTCCAGATTGAGATCGGCCCTAGTCGGCCTAATCACATGATCATGGTGGAAATCAGACACGTTGACATCTTTATCCTTTTGTGCATACATGATGAATCATGTGTTCACCACAAATTTGTCCCGAATGCGGAAATGGAAAAGATTTTTAGGGCGTGCCCGTGTATAAAATACACAAAAGAAAATATAAACGTAAAATGTGTATTTTATTAATTCATAATAAAATGAAGATTCCCGGAGAATCTGCGATCCTAGCCAATAGGCTATATATTTGACGTAGGTGATTGTGTGGTTGCTTGGTTCCTAGAGCCTATAAGAACACCTAATTAAATATGTCCGCGGACACGCATGGAACATCTCCGATAAAGTTGTGTTGTCTTCTTCTTCTTGTCCTTGGTTCATGATTCACCATGCATGTTGGCGTAGTTGGTGCTGGTGTAGTGGCGTCAGCAACATGGAGTAGTTGGGTCCATGCGCCTTTGTAGTGTAGCCCTGTATTAGTTTCGTCCATCCGTGTCACTTGATCTTGCTTGTCAAACGCCATGTTGACGGTTCTTGGAGTGGTTGGCATGCATAGCTCATACTTGACTTGGACTAGAATATAATGACTTCACTATATCATCGAGAGCGTCCTTGTGTCTTGAATGTAGATGATGTGGTTTTGATCACCAAGGTTGATGTTGATTATTGATGTAGTTGGTTCAAAAAGTTGAGTAGCATATGTGATAATCACATCCATAGGACGAAACATCCATGTCCGACAAAACCGACATAAGAGAGTAGTAGTTGCTCACAGGGAGAAGCATCCACAAGAAGTAAAGCATGTAGTTATCATCCTTAGAAGAAGATAGATTCATTAAGGAAAACCATCCAACTTGGAGTCGTAGAAGATGTCAACACTCGTGGGCCGTTTCTCCTTAGTGAAGTGGCGAATTGTTCGGCAAGATCATCGAACGTGAAGTCATCGAAACTGGTAGCACTCGCGGGGCCGTCCTCATTGATGGATTCATGATCATCAAGAGCGGAATCTCATCGTCGGTGGCTCCAGCACAGTAGGCTCGATAGCAATCTCCTTTGTGGGCTTGATATGGTGGCATAACTTCATGGTAAATATCTTAGTGGTATCTCCGCGGTGTGGTCCACGACACTCCTTATCAGCTTACGCAATGGGCTCGACGCAGGGTGGATGACGGAGACGGTGCAGAGGGCGGCATCGGGCAGCACATCAGCTGGGTGGAGTTGGACGTCGAGCGCAATGCTGAAGCGAAGCTAGGCTTGGTGAAAGGCCACGGTTGGTGTGGTGTTGACTTGAGGCCGGTGAATGGCACACGGGCCATGGATTCTGACTTTGTGATCTACAAGCTCAAAGGGATGGAATACTTCATACCATATTATTTGATATACTTTGCTACTTTGTTAGCTAGATACCAATACGTGTAACCTATTTGCTAGATGGCGGCGGCGGATGTCGTAGTTACCCAAAGGCTCGGTGACGCAGAGACAGCGGCGACGGAAAACGACGGCAAATAGCAGCGACGGATGGTGAAGGCGACGCGCGGATGGCTACGCGGGGACGGTAGTGGCGGCCGCATGGATGGCAATGCGGGGACAGTGGCGATGGCCGCGCTGATGGGGAGGTCGGTGCGGGTGGCAGCGGTGGTCACGCAGGAGGCGGTGGCTATGCGTGGGTGGTGGGAAAGGCGACGGCGACGACGACATGCGAGGAGGGTAGCAGTGTGTCGAGGTCTCAAGACATGAAATGGAGATAGCAAGCAAATCTTAACTAATGGCATTAGGCTAGCCTGATGAGGACTGGGCTCAATGCTGCTGAGACACTAGCAGGTTGGGTACCTGTTTTGTAGAATATCCCGGGTGCCCATACCGGACCCGGTCAAACGGGTATTTGTACGAGTATAGATTGAACTTATCCGACCCATATCCGAACTTGTACTATTCGGATACTATCCATACCCGACACCAAACTATCCGTACCCGAATCTGTTATTTTACCAAAACTCAACCGAAACGGTAGGGATCAGGTATTACCCACCCCGTTTTCACCGTACTTGAGAGATACAGCGACGATGTAGAGGACTCCGGGCTATACAACGGCTCTGCTCCTTGGGCTGCAGGCTTGACGTGGCTTTCTCGTCGACTCCACGGTAGTTCATTGGTACAGTGACCTCGTCGGCGGCTCCTTGCTGTACGTAGTGCTCGGCGTAAAGGCGGTGGTCTCCTCAATGCAGCGTCCTCGGCGATGGGCTTGGCGCCGCATCTATGGCATTCTTGGCATCGCTCCTCGGCGCTTCTTGAAATTATGATGCTCGACAACAGTTTGGTGGCAGGGGTCAGCGTGGCTCGATGCCAGAAGGATCGCCGTGTTCTTGTCGTCAATGTGCTCTTCGACGGTGCCCCCACAGCAGTGGCGTCCTCGACATCGGTGGCCGCGGTGGCAGCTCCTCGGTTGCTCTATGCAGCGGCCGGGTTTGGTATGTGTGGACTCATCGACGGCAACGGCTCCACGTCAGGATTGATGATGTTCTCATCCACGGCTACACTAGTAGAAATTCGCCTATCCATGACATTTTGCTCGTGATGTTTACAAAATTTGTCATTAAAGATGTCATATCTATGAGAAAATCTCGATAAGCGTCACAAATATTAGATGTCGAGTTGTGGCTCAAAGAAAGCTGTGACGAAATCCAAAAAAAGTGTCACAGAACAAAATAAAAATTGTCATACAACTTCATGCCTGCCAATAAATCTTGATTGAGGAACGGTGACGAAATCGGCTTTCATCATAAATATTGAGGTTTGTCCTACGTGGCTCCGTAATAGATCTTTTATTTATTAGAGAGAAAAATTGATTTGGTTTGTTGAGCGCGCCTAGGAAGTTTCGGTCGGTGGCGGCTACGATTGCAGGGGCTCGGAGGTGCGCGCAAGTGGGGGTGGCGACGAACGCACGCTGAAGCGGCAACTGCAGGGGCTTAAAGGTGCACACACGTGGGGGCAGTGGTGCATGCATGTAGAGGCAACTACTGTAGGGTCTTGGAGGCGCGGGTTCAAGGGGAAGTCGGCGGCGGTGGCAGCAACAGCAGTGTGGAGTTGCCGACACGCGGAGGTGATGGCGACGACGACGACCACATTCTTCTGCGATCCCCTCCAATTTCGCCGATCCCCTCTATGCGCCCTCCTCCTTCGTCAATCTACTTCTAAACAACTCCCTTAACCTCAGGTGCGTCCGGATGATTTCTCCATTAGTTTCTTGATGTATCCTGCTACGTCAGCCCGGAATGGGATGCTACGGCTGCTACCCCTTTAATCTAGTTCTCTGCATGCATTCCAATGCCAGCCAAGAATTTCTCGATAACTAAAGGAAACGGGTTTGATTCGTATCAACCACTGTACCAACTTAATCATATATTCTACCACAAATTTAAGCTATTTAGGGGATTGATCGATCTATGCTAGTTGTGGTTTATTTATTTTGAATTCAGAGCTATTAAAGCATATGATGCTACGCATGGGGGCTAGGATGAATGTGTACAAGAACGAACATAATTGGCTGTACATGCAACTTCTAATGATTTGCTTATGCACATGGAGCTTTGGACTTTGGAGTATTCGATGCAGTAATAGTAAATAGGTTTTCCCCTCTTGTCTAGCTAGCTCTTGGCCTAATCAGCACTTAAATTAACAGAAAGAATAGCTCCTTGAAATTAGCCTAACTAGTCTATGCACTGAAGTTAACTGAATTAACTGAAATTAGCCTATGCATTGAATTAACCTAATTAGCCTATGCATTGAAATTAACTGAAATTCGCACTCCCCTCCCAAATTAGCCTATGCACTGAAATATAACATGAATTATCCTAAACTCAGTTAGACTCAATATGCAGACTATGGATATTGTCAACAAGATAATATTCAGACTATAAATTAGCCGATGGATGCTGACTACTATATTATCAACCAGACAATACCACAACTAATGTACTTTTGTCCTATATTTGAGTCCAAATATCTTATCAAAGAAGATGTTATGAAAACGATATATTTTTTGCATGTTTAGTATGGTTCATAAAGAACTATTAAAAGAAGTAAAGAACTGCTTGGCCGATAATAAATCATGATGAACCTTTGCTGACAAAACATTAGTGCAAACATGCAAAAAATAAGTAATGCTTGATGTACCTTTGTTGACAAAACAAATCACAACAAAATAAATGATATTTATATCTTTTTTGAATAAGACGAATGATTAAAGATATGTCAAAAAGTCGAAGGCGTCAAACAAAAAAGAACCGAGGCAGTACAAAGTATTATATCATTTGGCTTATATAAAAATAACAAATTTTTATTTAATTTAAGGTAATATAAACAAGGCCGATATGATAAATATGAAGTAGAACAAAGGTTAAACAGTTCATCCTAATTCGACTATCCGATAAAAAGTAAAAGCAAGCTAATGAGGACATCATTAACGAGGTTCAAGAAGTCACCGACCACCGGACCCAAATCGAGAGGACGTCGAAGTAGTTGCCGAGTCCGGTTCGGATATCCAGGACCAATGCACCTTCAAACGGACGCCCAGATCGCATACGACGTCCAAATGAGGCAAATAAGGACTCTACGAAAAACTTACGAGATAAGCTTTCCAACGGATCTGGCCACGCCTCCAAATTCAATCCAAGTCAATAGGAATCGCAAAAACAAGTTGACGGATAGAAACTTTCCGGCGCTGCGTCGCCGTATTTTTGGCCCAAAGCCAACGTACCCCTAGGGTTATGGTTGTGCGTGCGTGGGCACCTGTTTGGGCGCCGCCCCTCATCTGGCCACCGCCCTATATAAGTCCCCCGCGATGCTTCATTTTAGTTGGGTTTTGTTTGGTTGATTTCGTCACGGTTGTGTGAGATTTCGCCTTGTTCTTCTTGTGTCGGCTAGATCAACAGAATCAAGTTTATGAACCCCATTATCCTTAATCTATATTCGCAATTGTGATTGCTTATCTTGTGTTCTTGCTCGTTCTTCGGTTGCTTGCAGGAGCCGTCCTTCGTGGACAGGTCGATCGTGCCTCTGGTTCGGTCCATAACAATCGTCGTGGTGGTTCAGCAATCGCCAGGATTTCTAGTTTCTTGTGGGGTTGGAAGCCGGATCGCTTAGGTCTTCGTGACATCTACCGAATTATCCTCTTCGTCTCTCACCAGAAGATCGGGACCCCGCGTCCGCGCCCATCACAAGCAAGACGATCGGACAAAACCGAGCCAGTTCTTATCTACGGTATCCTTAAAAGTAAATCGAAAGGCAATGCGCAACAAGTCGATTGGAAATCTAGAATACGGAGAAACTAACATAAACTAAATCTAATGCAATAAAAATAGACGATATTAAAAAATATATATATTTGAATTGGTTCATTGTCGATATTTTACATGGCTTCAAGGCCAAGTATTCATACATAGGCACAACCAACACATCTTATCGTGTTTGCCATGAAATCATAAAGATATATTCCTAATTTATTCTTAATTCCGATACAAACTCTCCCAATTGGGCTTTTGTCGTTCCCTTCCTTATCCGTCTTGTGTCGTCTCAACAAGACCCAATTTCTATTTTTTTCCTATCCAAATAACGATATCGGTTTAATTCCAATTTCTAAGATTAACAAGTTTAAATTAAAATTAAAAGCTAGTATAATAAATTTACTTCTTGTTCCCCAGACAAATAATCTAGTATTTCAAGTCATTTTTTTGGGTTCTAAGTTTTTTTCTTAGAATTTTAAAATGTTTTTAATAACTTTTTAAACTCTTAAAGTCTTCTCTCAAGAAGTCACAACACTTTTCTTCATTTTATAATTTAAATCAGAAATAAACGAAGCCTATCTATAAAATCGGTTTTTTAAGTCATATCATAGAAAGAAAAATATTTGGTGCAAAAGATTTTTTAGTGCATTAGTCCAAAACGCTAATCTTGACCCTTGAATCCAACGTATACGGTTTAGATGCATTGAGTTGGAACTCACCTCTCTCACTTTGCACTTGCACGCAAAATCATGCTGATTATTTCCTATGTTCTATGTTTTACCTATGCCAATGAGATTAAGGCCTTGTTTGTTTCAGATTAATGTTGAGTTGCGTTTTACCGTAGCAAATTTGTGACTCACTCGAAATACGTTTTAAAAATTCAAAAAATATAAAAAAATATTTTGCGAACTCTAAAAAGAACTATTTAAAACCCCATAAAAATAACTACAAAATATTACAACATTTGGCCTATACAAAAATAACTAATTTTCATTTAATTTAATTTAATTTAATTTAATCTGAAACAAACGAGGAAATCAATCTCGAATTCAGCTTTTTGCGTCGAATATTTAAAACACCTTTATTGTTCGATTCCGCCGCGGCTCCTTCCGGAGCAAGCCTCAACGCTGACCCGGTCAGCCGTTTCCCGTGCAGGTTCCCGCCAATTCGTCGCTTCCCCAGTTCCCCTTCCACCCCAATGGCCCGATCCAACCCCAAATCCCCCACTAATAAAATCGCCGATCTCCCAAACCCTCCCACTTCCGTACTGCATTGGAAGCTAAAACCAACCAACCAGTCCTCCCGTCTCCTCTTTCCTCCCGCCGCCGCCATGCCTCGCCGTAACGAGAAGCCCTCCGGTGAGTGATCCCACAACCCTAGACCCGCCGGCCGCATCACCACGGCCCCTGACTCCCTTCTCCGTCGCAGGCTCCGGCGGAGGTCGGCGCCGCCAGCGCAACGACGGCGGCGAAGAAGATGAGGAGGAGGTCCTGCCTCTATCTGACGAGACCTCCGACTTCGACTTCGTCGCCGATTCGGAGGACCAGGCGGGGGAGGATGACGACGAGGGGTTTGCGTCCGATGAGGTCGTGGCGGTCGGGCCCGCTCCTGCGCCCGCGCCTGCGGTGGCCGTTGTGGCGCCGCCGCCGCCGGGGCGGAAGGTCAGGCCACCGAAGAAAAAGAGGGCGAAGGGGGACGAGGACAAGCCTCCTCTGTCCTGGCAGGAGTGGGAGGCGGCTAATAATAAGTGGCTTGACGGCCGCGTCGAGGAAGGGGAGGAGGGGTCGACCTCCGCTGCGGCGGCGGTGCCGACGGCGGAGCCGGCCCCCGAGGTGCTGCTCCGGCTGCTGCGTTTCCAGAAGGAGTGGCTGGCGTGGGCGCTGGCCCAGGAGGCCTCGCCCTCGCGTGGCGGCATCCTTGCCGACGAGATGGGGATGGGGAAGACCATCCAGGGCATCTCGCTCGTTCTCACGGCTCGCCGGCTCCGACCCCCGGCCACCTCGCAATCGCTGCAGGTGGGCCACGCGATGCAGCGGGTGGGCTGCACGCTGGTGATCTGCCCCGTGGTGGCCGTCATCCAATGGGCACAGGAGATCGAGCGGCACACGGCCGAAGGCAGCGTGCGAATGCTGGTGTACCATGGCGCCAAGCGGTTTGTTCAGAAGTACGATTTTAACACTTACGACTTCGTGATCACCACCTACTCGACCATTGAGGCAGACTACCGGAAGCACATCATGCCACCCAAAACTCGGTGCCAGTACTGTGATAAATTGTTCAACAATAACAAGATGCGGGTGCACTTGAGTTATTTCTGTGGTCCTTCTGCACAGCGCACTAAGAAGCAGGCTAAGCAAGAGAGCAGGAAGTGGGGTGGCAAGAAGGGTAAGGGGAAGGGAACTGATTATAAGGGGAAAAGTGGTGAGGGGGAGAATCACAAGGAATGGGACATGGGATCATGCAGCCAATCAAGGGGTCAATCTCCTCTGCATTCAGTGCAGTGGGAGCGGATTATCTTGGATGAGGTGATTTTTTTTGTTGTCCTTGTTGCATCATAATGGTTCTCATTGATACACTTTCGGTTATAATTGCACTTAGTTTTTCAAGCTTCTTCCTCTTCTGACAATTAGATTTATTCTCAAGCTTCCTGGTTTAATATGTGGTAGCCCAATAAGAACAATAGTAGCCTATACCATCAATACTGCTTTTATTCGTAAACTAGGGATGCAACCCCAGTTTCTATCATACGAACTAGCATGAATAAGATTGACAGAGACAAGACACGTCCCACACAAGGGACCACATTGGAATAAAATTATGGGACAATGCCCCAGTAGTTTCTAACAACTGGTATATGGATTGTCCTTTGATATGCTGTATAAGGTTATGATCAATTGGGCTCAGGAAAAGCAAGTTTCCTTTGTAGTACATCTGATCTAGTGAAAACTGAAACAATAGTCTCTATGTAAACTTGGTATTATAGGTGAGCGTAGAACATATTATATCTATCACGGTTAATTGCATGATGATAAAGGGCTAAAGGATCTTTTCCTGGTAGTGTAAGGTAGGGTTTTTTGTAAGTGAGTGCACATTGTACTATGCAGACTGTCACAATGCAAGCATATACTCTCTCTGTTCTTTTTGTTTATTTGTCGCCATTAACTTTTAGACATGCCCTTTGACCATTCGTCTTATTCAAAAAAACAATTTAAGTATCATCTATTTTGTTATGCTTTGTTTTATCATTAAAGGTACGTTAAGCATATTTGCACTAAGTTTTTTAATAAGTTAAATGGTCAAAGGGCATGTTCAAAAGTGAACAGCGACAAATGAAAAAGAATGGAGTAGTATTTTTGCTGATCCAATTTTATATACAAATGTTGTTGTGCCATGTATGTCGTGTAAAGCAAGATAGCTGAGCAAGCTGTTATGCAATAGCAGTTTTTTATGTTATGTTATGTTATTGAATATTCTTGTCCTAAGTTTTTCTAGCAATACTGGTTTTTTTCAAGGTTTTTTTTGTTCGATGTGTTTTAGTAGATAATATGCATGTTAGGTTTTATCAAGTGTTTGCCTATTTGTATATTACTACTGATGTTTTTGTTTGATCATGAAATTGTTTGGTGAAATTTGATTAATTAAAGATCAAATTGTATATTTTTAAGCAGAACAATTTGTATATTTTGGGAAACACTATGTTGTGTTGGCTTCATTACTTCTTAATAGTGATATTTTTGTATTTCTACATTAATATATCAACCTATCAATATTTATGTAGTGTTCAATTGTACAGTGATGATCATAGTAGTCTTTTATTAATATTCATTTCTTTCATGGTCTTCTGCAGGCACACTTCATAAAAGATAGGCGATCCAACACTGCAAGGGCTGTTTTTGCATTAGAGTCAGAATACAAGTGGGCTTTGAGTGGAACACCCTTGCAGAATCGTGTTGGAGAACTTTACTCACTGGTTTGCTACTAAAATTTGTAGGGTCTAGCCTATTTTTTTGTTGCTTAGTTGCTTATGTGTTATAGCTGTTGTTTTCACAGGTCCGTTTCATGCAAATCTTCCCCTATTCATACTACTTTTGCAAGGACTGTAACTGTGAGATACTTGATACTCGGTAAGATTTGTGACAATGCTAGAAGCACTACTGTATATTAAGTTCTTTATTGTATAATCTTTTTTTTTGTTGTGGGTATCTAATTTTGGTGCTATATTTAGTATCCAGTGATGCTAAGTTTTTGCTCAATGCATTGTCAGTGTATTACTGTTACGGCTTGGCCGGCGGCCAGGCAAAGGCAACGGCGGAGGCGCCGGCCCTTTGCTTCGAAGGTAATGATCGTCGGCTTGGGGCCTCCGATCAATGGTGACAGCAAGAGGGAGACTAGAGAAAAGGGGTAGGGAAATAGTAGATTGATCTATTGCTTAACTTATGCTGGATGTGCCTTGCGGCTTACATAGGCTCTTGGCCAACTAACTTCCTGAATAAAAGATAGCTAACGAATCTAAGAGATAAGTCTAATCTTTCCTCTAATCCTTATCTTTTCCTGAACTAATCTGGCCGTTAATCGGCTTAGGCCGCCTACTATAAGTGCAGCCCCACATAACATCTCTCCCCCCCTCGACAAGCAGGTCGTCCGCGAGCTGCCACTCAGGGTACCGGCGCTGAAAATCTTCAACATCTTCCCACGTCGCTGCTGAGGCAGGTTGATCGGCCCATTGAACAAGAACTTGACGCTGGCCCCTGGCCAACTTCATTTAACAGTGCGTGCGGGAGCTGGTTGAGCCGCACTGAAATGGAGAGGCGGAAGCGTCGGAGGTGATGCCGGAGGGTACCGACGAACTTCTTGAGCAAACCAACATGGAATACGTCGTGTATCCGGGCACGAGGAGGTAGTTGCAGCTTGTAGGCCACCTTGTTGATCACCGCCAAAACCTTGTAAGGTCCATAGAACCGGGGTCGGAGCTTGCCTCTGGATGGTGTGGGAATAGAAGCTGGCGTGCGGTGACGGATCCGCAGCCAAACCCAGTCGCCGATCGCGAAAGATAGCTCCCTGTGATCGTGGTCATATGCCCGTTTGGCCACCTCCTGGGCCTGGAGCAGGCGAGCACGGACATCCGCCAAGAATTCGTCGCGCTCCTCCATGGATTTGGCCACTGCTGCCACTCGGCAATCACCCACATCATATGCATGGATGGCAGGTGGTTCACGACCATAGACAACCTTGAATGGTGAGTCCTTGAGTGCCGAATGAAAGGCCGTGTTGTAGACAAATTCAGCCCACGGTAACCATCGGAGCCATTGGCGCGGCCGGTCTCCCGTCGTGCAGCGAAGATAATCCCAATGGTCTTGTTCACCGCCTCGGTTTGACCATCTGACTGGGGGTGAAATGCCGAGCTCATGTGGAGGCTAGTCCCCAATAGCTTAAAGAGAGCTTGCCAAAATGTAGATGTAAACACTTGATCGCGGTCTGAGATGATGGACGCCGAAACACCATGGAGACGGACAATGTCGTTGAAGAACGCCGCCGCGACCGTCTCGGCTGAATATGGGTGCGCCAGCACAATGAAATGCGCGTATTTGGAGAAACGGTCGACGACTGTCAAAATCACCGACTTGCCTCCCACCTTGGGCAGTCCTTCGACGAAGTCCATGGCGACATCAGTCCAAACGGAAGACGGCACCGGGAGCGGCAGCAGCAGGCCGGCTGGATGGAGGTGGTCCGTCTTATTACGCCGACAGATGACGCAATGACGGACGAACTCCTGTACCGCTGCACGCTCGCGTGGGGTGTGGAAATCGCGGCTGAATCGGCGCAATGTTTTCTCAATGCCTTCATGGGTAGCGTTGTGGACTCCCGCGAGCACCGTCTGGAGGAGGTCAGACCCCGGCGGGATGTAGAGCTTGCCACCATGGAGCAGCACCCCGTCCACCAGAGTCCATGGGGCACCCAAAGTGCCTGACATGACCTGCTCGGCTATGGTGAGCAATGCTGGGTCCGTGGCAGCTGCTTGTCGCAGGTCTCGGATGATGTCGAAGCTAGGACCAGAGATCCCCATGAGTGAGCACACCTCGGAGTCCCGCCGTGAAAGGGCGTCGGCGACGACGTTGGTGCGCCCTGGTTTGTACTCGACCATGAAATCAAATCCAAGGAGTTTGCTGACCCATTGGTGTCGCGGAATCGTCGCCAGACGCTGGTCCAATAAGAACTTGAGACTGTAGTGGTCTGTCTTGACGAGGAATTGTTGGCCCCAAAGATACGGCCGTCAATGCCGCACGGCCTGTACCAAGCCAATGAGCTCACGCTCGTATGCCGTGAGGCCTTGATGCCGTGGCGCCATGGGGCGGCTGAAAAACGCCACCGGGCCAGCTCCTTGATGCAACACGGCGCCACACCCTGAGCCGGACGCGTCGCACTCCACAAAAGGCCGGCCGAAGTCAGGGAGAGCCAGGATCGGCGCCGTCGTGAGGGCTGCTTTGAGGAGGTTGAACGCATCTTCGGCCGTTGGAGACCAGGCAAAGCTGTCCTTGCGGAGGAGGTTGGTGAGTGGTGCTGCGATCGCGCCATAATCCTTCACATACTTGCGATAGTACCCCGCGAGACCAAGGAAGCCACGCAAGGCACGAACAGATCGCGGCATCGGCCAGTCCACTATTGCCTGCACCTTGCCTACATCCATGGCCACGTCGTTTCGAGAGATGACATGGCCTAGATAGGACACTGATGGCTCACCGAAGAAGCATTTGGACTTATTGAGGACAAGGAAGTGGGACTGCAAGGTGTTGAAGACGATGCGCACGTGCTGAAGGTGGTCAGGCCACGACTTGCTGAAGATGAGAATGTCATCGAAGAACACCAAGACGAAGCGGCGAAGGAACGGTCGCAGCACCTCGTTCATCAATGCTTGGAATGTCGCGGGCGCGTTTGTCAAGCCGAATGGCATGACCAAGAATTCATAGAGGCCGTCGTGTGCGGAAGGCCGTCTTGTCGACATCAGCGGGGAACATGCGAACTTGGTGGTAGCCTGATCGAAGATCCAACTTGGTAAAAAACCGCGCCCCATGCAGCTCATCAAGCCACTCGTCGACCATCGGAATTGGATAGGTGTCATGAACTGTCCGGTCGTTGAGAGCTCTGTAATCGACGCAGAATCTCCAAGATTCGTCGGCCTTCTTGACAAGAAGGACTGGGGATGAAAAGGCCGACGTGCTGCGCCAGATGATGCCGCGGTCGAGCATGTCGCGGCATTGTCGTTCCAGTTCGTCCTTGTGCAGCGTGGGGTAACAATAGGGCCGGACCGCCACAGGCTCTGTCCCTGGTAACAGATGGATGCGATGGTCACAGGGGCAGGGTGGCGGCAATCCGCGAGGCTCGGAGAAGAGGTCGGCGAACTCGGCGAGGAGGGCGTCCATGAGATCGTCGCCGTTGGTTGCGAGCAGCTTGATGTTGGAAGGTCCGTCCAAGCCGCGCCACTGCACCTTGTGGTCGCGAAGCCAAAATTGCATCGTCAGGCAGCCAAAATCCCAAAGGATCAGGCCAAGGGTGGCGAGCCACTGCGTGCCCAGAACGTCGTACCCAGCGAGCGGAAGGACGAAGATGTTCGCCGTGAAGCACTCGTCGTGGATGGAGAATGGCGCGTCGGTGTAGGTCCCGAGGCAGGGGACGCGCTCGCCATTGGCCACCGTAGCATGGAGTCCCGTGCGCTGCGGAAAGGCGGCGCCGGTGTGTGCCGCTGTTTCTGCCGACACGAAATTATGAGACGAACCGGAGTCGAGGAGTGCGTGCAAGAGTGTGTCGCCCCACCGCACCGGTACTTGCATCGTCTTGCTAGTGCGAACCCCCGAGATGGCATGGAGGGAGATGACTGGATCAGGCGGGTTGTCCGCTGCGGCGGCCGTGGCGTCGTCGTCGTCATCACTGGGGTAAGCCATCTCCAGGACGAAGAGTTGCTTGCAAATCTTGTTGTGACCCGGACATACCGCTCGTCGCAGTTGAAGCAGAGGCCCTGCCGGCGTCGGTCATCCATCTCCTCCGGCGTTAGGTGGCGCGCCGTGCGGCCAGCAACAGCGGTGGTGCGTGCTGCCGAGGCTTGGGCGTTGCCCACCTTGGGCGCGGGGGGCGCCATGGTCGACGGTGCCGGTGGTGGCGTGGGCAGGAGGCCGCGTCCCCGAGGACGGGAGTATTGAGTGACTTGTTCCCGCCGCTCGTACGCCCGGGCGATGCTGATGGCGAATTCCAAGCTCGACGGGTTCTGAAGTTGAACGTGGATGCTGAGTGGCTCCTGGAGTCCGGTCGTGAACAACTGGACCTGCTGAGGTTCCGTGAGCGGCCTGGCGCGAGCCAAGAGGTCCATGAACTGCTCACTGAACTCGGCGACGGTGCCGGTGCGGCGGCAGGCAGCTAGCTCACCCAGCGGATTGGCGTGGATGGGCGGTCCAAAGCGGGTGTTGAGGAGTTCGGCAAATCTGCGCCATGACGGCGTCCCCTCTTCGCGCTGTAGACACATGTACCACTGCTGCGTGGCGCCGTCCAGGTTGAAGGACGCCATCCACACCTTCTCTTCTTCAAGGATGCGCTGTTGGTAAAGAATGATTCGCACTTGTTGATGAAGAGCAGGGGATCCGTCTTGCCGTCGAACTTCGGAAAGTCCATCTTGTGGAATCTAGGAGGCCGATCTTCCTGTTGACCCTTGGCGAAGGGGCGGCCACGCCCTCCGTCTGGGCCAAGGTGCACCACCTCGCGATTGCGTTGCTCCAGACGCTCGATGGCGGTCTGGTACTGCTGCTGCTGGAGTTCCAGACGGGCGAGGGAGCCGTCAATGGTGCCCAGCTTGTCGTTGATGGTGTTCAAATGGGTGAGTTGTTGGGCGATGGCGGCGAGTTGCCGCTGGACGTCATCGGTGGATGAGTTGGCCATGGTTGCGGTGGTGGGGTTGGGCAGAGGATTGGTGATTGCTGATACCAAGATGTTACGGCTTGGCCGGCAGCCAGGCAAAGGCAACGGCGGAGGCGCCGGCCCTTTGCTTCGAAGGTAATGATCGTCGGCTTGGGGCCTCCGATCAATGGTGACAGCAAGAGGGAGACTAGAGAAAAGGGGTAGGGAAATAGTAGATTGATCTATTGCTTAACTTATGCTGGATGTGCCTTGCGGCTTACATAGGCTCTTGGCCAACTAACTTCCTGAATAAAAGATTGCTAACTAATCTAAGAGATAAGTCTAATCTTTCCTTTAATCCTTATCTTTTCCTGAACTAATCTGGCGATCAATGGTGACAGCAAGAGGGAGACTAGAGAAAAGGGGTAGGGAAATAGTAGATTGATCTATTGCTTAACTTATGCTGGATGTGCCTTGCGGCTTACATAGGCTCTTGGCCAACTAACTTCCTGAATAAAAGATTGCTAACTAATCTAAGAGATAAGTCTAATCTTTCCTCTAATCCTTATCTTTTCCTGAACTAATCTGGCCGTTAATCGGCTTAGGCTGCCTACTATAAGTGCAGCCCCACATAACAATTACCTTGGAAACAAATCCTACTCAGTGGTAAATTTTAGAAAAAGTTTTAAGATTTTCATCTTAAGATATCATAGTTTGGCAAAGATATTGCAGCAACCAAATGATTTATCAGTGAGAATTTGTAAGCAAAGTACTGTTGTGCCCTTGTAGTCATGTCTCACAGATTATGAGTTGCTGCTATTCTTTTTTATTTATTCATTTGGACTGAGGATCTTACCATACCTATAATCTTCTACAGTGTGAAAAAACAATGTGACTGTGGTCACTCATCTGTCAGGTATTTTTGCTGGTGGAATAAGGTCAGCTATAGGGCTTGGTTATGCCACATTAATTTTGCATTTTATTTGTTTATAGCATTAGCACGCTGACAGAAGGTCAATCTTTCACAGTACATATCGAAACCAATACAATTTGGATCAGCAACTGATGGTGGCCGAAGAGCCATGGTTCTCCTGAAGGAAAAGGTTCTGAAGGGCATTGTTTTAAGGCGCACAAAAAAAGGTCGGGCTGCAGATCTTGCTCTTCCACCAAAGATTGTGAGTCCCTGTATTTTGAAGCAACTATGTCCATATGTTACACAATTAATTGTTATCCCACTTCTTTACACATGTACCAATTTCTAGTAGTTAATTTTTCACGTGATAGGTGACATTGAGGCGGGACAATTTTGATAAAAATGAGATGGAATTCTATGAAGCTTTGTATACTCAAAGCCGCACACAGTTTGATTCGTGAGTTCCTTCTCGTGCATACAAACAATCAGTGGACATCCTGTTATTATGTGGTGTAGCCCTGCAAGAGTTGTATAACCAATTTATTCTGAATAATGAACCCATTCTACTAGCAATCTAGCATTCAATAGCTTGAATTTGTGAACCATCATTGCTAAACCCGATGTTCAAGGTTAGAGTTATTAATTGTTTCTAGATTTAATCTACACCAATGCCTGCAGACTTATAATTGTAAAAGTATGGGCACTTAAAATTTTGTAGTTTTATGGTTTTATCCAATTTCAGGCAGGGTGTTCTTTTTTTGTCACAAGTGGATGGCTTTAGTGTTCATTTTACTTCTTTGAAAAGATTTAACGCTAATTTGGGCCATTACAAAATTTTCTTTAGATATGTTGATGCTGGAACACTGATGAACAACTATGCCCATATCTTTGACCTCCTCACAAGATTGAGGCAGGTGAGTTCTAGGAATAGGAATGGTTGCACAAGATTTTTGAAATAACCTACTTAGGTATGTTGTTCATGTAGATGGGGCAACTGAGAATTCAATCAGATGCTTAATAGTCTATTTTACTTTGCTGTTGGTTTCTTATATAATTTCACTGTTTATCATTTCTCTTTGAGGAAGTAACATGGTATTGATTGTTCCGTCAGGCTGTTGATCATCCATACCTTGTAGCATTTTCTAAGACAGCAGGATTCAAAAATGAACGAAATGAATCCCTGGAAAACCAATGTGGTTTATGTCATACTTTGGCAGAAGATGTGGTGGTTAGTAGATCACCCTCTAAAAAAATACTTATTTAAGATCATGTGCTGTTTTCTTGTTTTGTACTGATTGTGAGCTGACTTTCACGCCTTGATTTCCTTTCAAGGTTACCTCTTGTGGTCATGCCTTCTGCAAGATTTGTTTGTTGGACTACTCTGCAATTATTGGAAATGTTTCATGTCCATCTTGTTCAGAACTCCTTACAGTTGATTTAACAAGAAATTCGGGAGATAAAGTTGCTATAAATGTCAAGGGTAACAAACGCTCAGGAATTTTAGGTAGAATACAAAACCTTGCAGATTTTAAGACAAGTACAAAAATAGATGCTTTGGTAAGTTGAACACTTGCTCTGTGTATTTCATTGTCTGCTATCAGTTGTATGTTTTCCTATGCTTTATTTGTATGTCTAAAGGTAGAAAGAAAATATACTCTGTCACGATGGAAGAAGATATATGTATAGAAGTTTTCCTTGCAAACCAAATGTCATTAAACTTGGATGGAGTAGAAACCTATGACCTGACATGATCCATACACATGTGATACTACATTAATGAAAGTAGGGATGCAAACGGGACGGGAAATTTCCACCTGATTCAAGGCCAAATTTGTTTAGAACCCGATTTGATCCAAAAAAATTATATCTGGTTATATCTGGATTTGAATCTGACTATCTGGAGAATATATGGGTTAGGATATGGGAATGGCAATATCTGACCCATATCCAATTCGTGCCCGCATATCCGAGAGATTCGAAAGATATCAGTGTAAATTAGGAAAAATAGATATTTGATAATACATCCATAAACATAAATATTAGCATGCCATTAGCTTTTGTATTAAAAATGGAAGCTTAATTGGTATTGCTATAATAGTAAATAATTATATATCTGAAAAATCCGATTGTTTATTCTAGCCCGACCCGAGTCTGATCCGTATTCATCTTGTATTCGTATCCCAAATAATCTTGATTCGAATCTTTATCCGGCTTATTCGTATCCGGGAAAAAATGTAGGTTAAGATATGGGACGAGCAATATCTGCCCGTGTCTCACCTGTTTACCACCCCTAAACGAAAGGACTAAAAGTCCCACAACCTGAGGCAGATATCTATTTATTTTCAATTTTATGGCACATGGGGGTATATAGTCCCAGTCGCAACTGATGACATGGAAATCTATAGAGTGCACTTGGCATCATGCCATGGAACTTAAGGTGCTGCTTAGATCTAGTACTAATTGATTTATTTATGCGATTATTCAGTTCATACACTAACTTAATTTTCATCACTTTTCCCTATTTAGGCCCTTTTTTTCAGCGTATCGTGCCGTTGCGTATTACTGTAGTAAATTTTGCTATTTTTATATAGCCTATATGTTGTGATAATTCGTAATGATTTTTTCGTGACTTTTAATAGTTCTTTCAAAGATCCTAAAACTATTTTTTAATTATTTTTTATAATCTTTAGACATCTTTTTGAGGGCTCTTAAATTTGCTACAGTATTACAACAACGCAACGATACGCTGAAAAGAACAAGGCCTTACTTTGATTACATTGTAATATCCATTATCAATGAAATTGCCTGTGATTACACAGGCATTTTTCAGGTTCATGATTTGCTGACCACTAAAACGCAATAACGTCGTATTGGAGAAACTTTGATACTCATTTTTCTTATTGCCTTATTTTCCTCTATGCAGAGAGAGGAGGTAAGAAACATGATTGAGCGTGATGGTTCCGCCAAAGGAATTGTATTCAGTCAATTCACAACATTCTTGGATTTGATTGAATTCTCCCTGCAGAAGGTAATTGGGAAACTTTTATCAGTGTCAACCATTGCATGTTTGTCAGAAGTTGAAATAATTGAAGGAGTATTTTACAGTCTGGCATCAAGAGCGTGCAACTTAATGGGAAAATGAACATTGCCGAGAAGGGGAGAGCTATAGATACCTTCACCAATGATCCAGAGTGCAGGATTTTTCTGATGAGCTTGAAAGCTGGAGGAGTAGCCCTCAATCTTACCATAGCCTCTCATGTGAGTTTAATGCACCAATGCACCATCTTTCTTTTGCGTACTTTTAGACAGCAAAACCCCTAACCTTGCTGACCATTCAGAAGAGAGCTCTGGTTCATACTGCTGATGTTATACATGCTGAGCAGGTTTTCTTGATGGACCCTTGGTGGAATCCTGCGGTCGAGAACCAGGCCCAGGATCGAATCCACCGAATCGGGCAATTCAAGCCAATCAGGTTCATTAGCAGAGTGGCATTTCCATTACATTGCTGTGCTTCTACGATCGGACATGTTTCTTTTGAATCATATCGCCCCTTCTCTCTGATGTTGCATACTTATTCACTCTGATATAACAGGAGCGTGAGGTTTGTTATCAAGGACACGGTGGAAGAGCGTATCCTGCAACTGCAAGATAAGAAGCAACTCGTGTTTGAAGGGTAACTACCTCTTACCCAATATCTCTAGTCCATCCAGGGCTATTTGAGACCCATGTTATTCAAGAGTGTTGGCCTGCTAACACTGTCATCCCCTGCCCTTCGCAGCACCGTAGGCGACTCACTGGAGGCCATGTCAAAGCGTACAGAGGCTGACCTCAAGTTTTTGTTCCAGATCTAACCGAGGCGATATGTCCAAAGCACCCTAGGAATTCTAACATCTAGGAGCATCGACAGAGCCATCAACTACCAAGGCACTCGATGACGACGACGAAGAATATCTGCACCTCTTTTGGATTTGTAGCTAGTAGTAGCCAATTAGCCATCCTCCCATCCCCTAGGGCTCTCGGCCCTGGGGGCTTGTGGCCACACCGGTAACGCACATGCGAGTGGAACATCTGTAGCCCAGTTTACTTGTTTGGGAAAGAGGAAGGGGGTGCTATAATGTTATTGAGCCGCTTCTATGTGGGGCATGTCGAGCCCAATCTATGCATATGCTGTAGTCTGCCCCTGTCAGGCAGGGCCACGGCACTAGCAGGTTGATCAAGATCTGGTCTGATCTCCACAGAGAGTGGAGCTGCCAGTGCCTGGGTGAGTGAGCCCTGGACCATCCATCCAAACAAAGCCAAAAGGCGGCATCAGCCGCTGCCTCGGAGAGCAACCATGACCTGAATCATCTCTCTTTCCTGCTCCGGCGGCGATGAGAGTGGTCATGGCCCTCGCTGACTCCACACTACAGGCTAGGCTTTGCCGGCTGGCCTGCTCTCAAGCAGTCTCTCTTTGAGGGCATGCATGGACACTCAACATCCCTATCCAAAGCCGTCCGTGTGCGTGCAGTGCCTCGTCCTCATGTGGGGATCCAATAAACAGCAGTCTTGAACTGCCCTCTGTGGCCGTAGGCTTCATGCCGGTCCTCTCCCCCACCTCCGTCTTCTTGCTTGCCCTGCTCCACGCTCCTTGCCAGTAAATCCCATCCTCCTGGTAAACTTTCTCACCCGTGACCTGTCTTGACAGTAGCTCTCTCCTCTAGTCAGCACAAATCCCTTTCTCCTTGCGCTTTTCAACCTAGACAGCTTATGCTTTGGTGGACCCAAAGTCCGGCGGCATGAATCTGCAGTCCTCTGCTCCCACATCGGGTCAGATCGATGAAGCAATGCTAGATCCAACACCACCCGCCCCAGATCCTCCGGATAAAGGGGTAAACACCCACCAAATCAAGCCCACTGCTCACCAGCCACTTATAATCTTCAAACCCTCCCCTGCAGCTGCAGGCCCATCTTCAGAGCCTACCGCGCACAATCTGCTGATGAAGGTAGGAGACACAGTGAGTAGTGCTAGAGTGCTTCCACTTAGGGTGGTTCAAGCAACACTCAAAGCAGCCTGGGGAAGAAATTACTATGACATCTCCGAGATTGCGCAGAATCTGTTCATGGCACATTTTCAGAGTGCTAGAGCACTACAATCAGTGTGGACAAGGCAACCGTGGTTACTGGGAAGAGAAAATCTTTTGCTGGAATGGGTCAATCCGGATGTAAAAGCCAAGCCACTGGATTTCTACAGGTTTGCAAAGCTCTATGTTTCTGTTCGGTTTTATGGCATACCAAAGTCAGTTAGACAGACTCCAAATGCAATTACCAATCTGATCCACCCCCTTTTACATGCGGTGGGAACTCCCTCTGACTTGGATCAAGTCTCAGAAGCTGTCATGTTCAAGAATCATAGATATGTTTTGGCCAGAGCCAAGATTGATGTTACTAAGCCTATGGTGGACTGTGTGAAGATGAAGGTGCAACAATCCCAACCAATAACAGTTTATGTGCACTACGAAAAGATTACAAGGATATGCACATTCTGCGGCATGCTGTTTCACAATGCTATTGATTGTTCAGAGCGTAACCAACTCATTCTTTCTAGCTCAGATGAAAACCAAACTGTCTCTTCTGATGTTTATGGTAGATGGATGACGGATGAAAGGCAAGTGCCGGAGAGTGAGGAGGAACTCCAGCCATCGCAGCCAGCAAACCAGATGATCCAACGCTTTGTCCAATACTTCTCAAACCTCTCAGTTACAGCAGATCCTACACCGGTAGTAAGATCATTGGAGATGGAGAAGAAGGCCAAACCACCACTACAGTTGCATCAGTCAACACCCACATCCGTTGGTCAAGAGACTCACCAACTACAGCTAGTACCCAACCAATCCATGCTGCAGAGGAGTGGTGCTGCCACTGTGCTGGGTGGTGGGGCAACTGCTCAGGATGGGCAAAGGTGTGGCGATAGTGCAACACACTGTACTATAGTGCAGCTGATGGGAGCATCAGACCATCTACCCCAGAATCAACCAAGTATCTTGGGGCAGGCTCCAGCAGAAAAAAACACGGTCCCTTCCTCACAGGAGCAAAATGGGCCGACTCTGACAGCAAAAGTTTCCTACCCTGCACCCCACATAAAGCCTCAGGGCACTTATCAGCAAAAAGTCGACACATCAAAAATCACTCATGGTCACAGCCAAACCTTACGCCCTCCAAACCGTGCGTCCATCCCTGCTGCCCAAGGAACCTCATATCCTCTGAGCATCTCAAGCCCCACGCCTAAAGATTCCCAAACCCACGAAAGGGGCTACCATTGTCGTTCCCCTGACATTTCCCCTCCACCAAAGCGTATCGCTGGAACCCAAGATGGGGGACGGCATCACCAGCTCCGCGGCCGAGCACCCTCGCCAGCACTCTCCTCCACCTCTGATGCAGCATATATTCCACCACACCGCCGGCAATCCAAGCGAGATGATCCACGCCTTACCTGTTCTGGGGAAGGGGTATGCATACCTGGAGTCCATTTGATGGCTATGCGCCAGCAACTATCACCCCTCACCGAGACCACCAATTCACAAGTTGGGGGATGAGATAGTGGAGGAAGAGCCCGATCCGGAGATAGAATTAGCAGGTGGGACAAGAGGCCAGTCCACATATCTCAAGCTCTCACTGAAGATTATGGAAGAAAGGGTCTTGTGAAGTGCAGTGAGGATGTTCCCTCCCTTGGAAGAGCAAATACTCAGAATCCTATACTTGCAATGACAGGACATCAAGCTGAAGCAAAACAATTCCAGGCTAGTGGGAATCCTATACGAGTTGAAAGCTCCCATCGCAACACTATGGATGGCATTACTTCAGAAGCTATGGCGCCGGCTTCAAGGGCGCCACCCCAGCCATGAGTCTCCTCAGCTGGAACTGCAGAGGCTCGGGCGGGAGCCTCCGCAGTCATAAGATGCAACACCTCGCCCGCCTCATGTCGTCAACACATGCTCAGGTAACTTTTGTCTCAGAAACCCGAAACTCTCGAATTGATGCTTCTCAATTGTCTAATCACTTTCATGTATCTGATAGTTTTGTAGTCCCTGCAGTTGGCCTCTCGGGTGGCCTCTGGGTGATGTGGACTGATGATGTTGATGTGAATATAGTGTCGTCTAGCCGGTACTACGTGTTAGCTTTTGTTGTAATTAAGGCTTCTGCCGCTGCTTTTAACCTAGTCTGCATGTATGGTGATCCGCATCACCAGAGTACCAATGCAATCTGGCATGATGTGGAGGCTTTTGTTGTACAAAATCATGTTAGGCCCACCCTTTGTATAGGTGATCTAAACAATATTATGCATCCTAATGAAAAATGGGGGCCAGGACCTCCTTGTTTACCTCGTATTGAAAATTTTTGTACCCTGGTCAAGCAATGTGGTTTAATTGATTTGGGATATAGTGGCCCTGCTTACACTTGGACAAATAAGCGTTTCACCACTAGTCCTACCTTTGAGCGCTTGGATAGATGCCTAGGGAATACAGAGTGGTGTCAGATGTTTCCACATACAGTTGTCTACCACTTGCCCATGCTCTATAGTGACCATACACCTATCCTTGCTATTCTGAAACCAAATCATTCAAAACCGAAGCGGAGATTCAGGTTCCAAAACTGGTGGCTCACTGAAAGTGATTTTCATGAGACTGCAGCTCAAGCTTGGGCCCAGACAAGAAGCCAGCCTTTCCACAACCGCACAAAAGCTCTTACAGCCAACCTCAAGAAGTGGATAAAAAAGAAGAAGCCCCTCAACCAGCAGCTGGAGGAAATTGAGCAGCGTATAGCCCAAACTCAGAACAACCCACCAGATCATATTGATCATGCCACGGAACAGAACCTAGTTAATCTTCATAACCAAGTACTAGACAAAATCACAGACTACTACAGACAGCTGTCCAAGAAACATTGGGCTACGAAAGGGGACAGGAACACAAGATTTTTCCAGCAAGCTTGCACTAAGAGACGGCAGAAGAACAGAATCTTATTTATTGAAAATGGGCGAAATCAGCCGATTGCAAACCCTCAAGACATTGCGCAGGAATTTATTTATTATTTTTCAAATCTTTTCACTACCTCCATTCCTACCCACAATATGGATTTCCATTTTGAAGGAACTATTACTAATGAATTCACAAACTCCACGCCAAGTGTTGATGAGTGTTTGCAGATTCTCAAAAGTATGAGACTAAATGCGGCTCCGGGACCGGATGGACTCAACGTTGCCTTCTACCGTGCGACCTGGCCATGGATAAAGCAGGATATACATAGGTTGATCACTGATTTCTACAATTCGGGTAACATCTCAGAATCCCTAAATGCCACTGACATTGTTTTGATCCCGAAAAAATCACAGGCCATCCATGTGACTGACTATAGGCCGATTAGTCTCACCAATGTCGCTTATCGTCTCATTGCAAGGTCTCTAGCAGATAGACTTAAAGAGGAGTTGCCTGATTACATTCATCATTCTCAGCATGCTTTCATTCAGGGTAGGCGCTTAACTGACAACATCATCATTGCACAGGAAATTGTGCTCTCTTTTAATCTAAGATCTTTCAAACAACACGCTTTCATGCTAAAAATTGACTTAGCAAAAGCTTTTGATCGTATGGAATGGCCTTTTGTGCTTGATTCTCTTCAACGGAAAGGATATAGTGGTCATTTCGTCAAGTTGATCCATGCTTGCATCTCCACGGCCTCCTTTGCTGTAAACATCAATGGGCAGCCGTACGGCCATGTGAAGGCTACAAGGGGAATTAGGCAGGGCTGTCCCCTGTCACCCTATTTGTTTGTCCTTGCTGTTAATGAGCTGTCAATTCGTTTACAGAATGCACTAGAAAACCAAGAACTTAAAGGTGTCACTCTTGGACCAGGTTGCCCACCCATCCACTCTATTCTTTTCGCTGATGACCTCATTATTTGTGGGAAGGCTGATGTGCAGCAGATTCGAACAATAAAAAACATTCTTGACTCTTTTTGTGCAGCTTCAGGGCAAACACCGAATTGGACAAAATCCTCAATCCTTTTCAGCAAAGAGGTAACACATGCTGTAAAAGCCCAAATTAAGAGCATCTTTCCTGTTTGTGATTTCAATTTGAACACTATGCACCTAGGGCATCCTCTGCTCATCACATAAAGAGACAAGGACAAGGCATATGATTTCATTTATCAAAAATTCAAGTCAAAGCTTACCCTAACAAAAGCAAATACTCTCAATCATGCTGGCCGGCTGACCCTGATACAATCAGTTTTTGCTTCGATTCCTATATATTACATGGCTAACATTTTGTTCACCAAGAAATTTATAGCGAAGCTCACAGCAGTCATCAGAACCTTCTGGTGGCAAGGAGTACAGACTGGCCAACAGAAGAAGCCTATACACTACAGATCATGGGACACTTGCTGCAAGCCAAAAAATGAGGGAGGCCTAGGCATTCGAAAGCTACAGTTGGTCAACAAAGGTATGCTCATCAACACTGCTTGGCGTTTTATCAATGAACCTGAGTCTATGGTAGCAAAGATTATCAAGGCCAAATATTTCCCAAATGCCTCCCTTTGGACAGCCTCTACTCATATTTGTAAATCCACTTTCTGGTCTTCCATTCTGAGTGTCAGGCACCACCTTGAAACCCATGTAACAATCCAATTTATTGATGGTAATACTTCTATTTGGAACCAACCTTGGAGCCCTTTCTGGAAAGACATGCATGACTGTCTAAATCTTGAACAAACTGATTATCAAATACCTAGTACAGTGTCGGATTTGTGGCTGCCAAACTCTAAAACATGGGATGCAAATAAAATTGTCACTCTTTTTGGCCAGCAATCTATGGATGCTTTGATGCAGATCCCAGTTATTGCAGGGCAAGGACCAGACATAATTTGTTGGAAGTTAACCCCTAATGGCCAATGCTCTTCAAAGAGTGCTTACAGTATGTTGGCCAAAGAGGAGGCAGCAAGAAACTCCCCACCAAACACCCCGCCACAGGTTATACAAATTCTTAGACAGGTATGGAAGGACAAGTTTGTTCAGCCTAGAGTGAAAACCTTTGCCTGGAGATTACTTAGATTCGCTATGGGCACCGGCAAAAGAATACACCGTATTATGCCGAGGATTGATGAAAAATGCTCCAGGTGTGGTATGGTGGAAGATGACAACCACTTATTCTTCGAATGCAGCTTTGCTAGGGCTGTATGGTTTGGCTCCATCCTAGGCCTCAGGTCAGACAACCTGCCATCCTCTGCGAGTGGCTTGCATGTTCAAATAGCTGCCTTGTTGCAACAGGGCGCACCTCAGGTAAAGGCAGGTATCATTTTCTCAATCATGTGGTGTTTATGGAAGGCTAGAAATGATCACAGGTTTAACAATGTGCATTGGACAACATAAAGAGTTCTCTCTGAGGCAACAGCCATTGACAATTCTTTTGCAACGGCTATGGAAGAACCATCATCTGATGATCAGGAACATCCGGGCCAAGAAAATGCATCCTCAGGTATGAATTTGAGTGGACCTGTGCAGATCCAGGATGGCCCAAAAATTTTCTGTGACGCATCTGTATGTGTGCAGCAATCAGCTGCCCATAACCAAACTGGAGTCGGCATCTTCATTCTAACAACACCAAGCCACAGTCTCCGTTCTGGTTCCTTTTTTCAGGTAGCAATCCCGCATGCAATGGAGCCATTAGAGGCGGAGGCGACTGCTGTACTGATGGGGGCCAAACTAGCTAGAGCACTCAGTTTGCATAATGCGAACTTGATTACTGATAATGAAGTGTTGGCCAAAACAACAAGGACGGCTTCGCTGCGACACAGTCCAGGCCATTGGCTTCTTCGACCATTTCTTGCAGATTTTGCAGATGTCACAAATGGAATAACATACTCGGTCATCAAGATTAGTAGGCAAAACAACAATGTGGCTGACAAGCTTGCAAAGATGGCGAGACAGGCTACCATTCCTACATCTTGCCTTTTCTCTTGTAATGCTTTGAGTCATAATCTGCATTGTCCAGTACGAAATGTCTTGGCAAACTTTCAATGGGGCAACTTTGTACCCATCTCTGTAATATGTATTTGAATCAATGGAAGTGTTTTACCTTTTCAAAAAAAAAAACATCCCTATCCTTTTAAATCCAGTTTCCGGATTCAGGTGCATAGGCACCTACAATTGCCAGTGGCTGCGTGTAAACCTGACCCTATTTTCTGCCTCTTTCGTTACGTCTTTCTGTCTCGCCTGTCTATCCTATCCCATTTTTAACCATATCTCAATTTTTTAATCGTACGTTTAACACCCAAAATTTGAGCCAAATTTTAAACTTTAACCAAATTGGGTTAAATTCAAATTCTAAAAGTCTAGATTGGGAAAAGGCCTCGGTTGCGATGTTATTGGGCTGTTTCCTGGTCCAGCCCACTCGTCTCTCTCCACCTTCGTTTCTCTCTCTCCCGCCGCTCACCTCTCTCCTTGCCTTGGTGTCGGCCAGCCTGAGGCATGCAATGCGGTGGATCATATATACAAGTACAACGCGTGGCTATCGCGTAGTAGCGCAGGATTGGTGGTTTATGTAATTATATATAGGTTTGTGTAACCTAACAGGCTTGTGTTGCCTTAAGCCATCCTGAGAAGAAGGTGAATTATGTCGTCACTTGTGTAGTGATCTGACCCTATCCGTCGAGGTGGACTATAGGAATCAATGCCATCCGTTGAATGGCAATATTCGGGGTGGGTTGGGTCATCAGTTCGCTGGAACTCGGTGAGATAGTGGTTTGCAACGGGGATTGCCTACCCGAAAATGATAGTGTGGTGAAAGAAGATGGGATACGGGAATGGTTCGTAGAGGGTGCCTGTGTGGCTTGAATAATGGATTTTATGAACTTTATGACAATCTCTCCTCAACATCTTTTTGGAGATGTCCTTTTCAAAATGGCTAGGTATAGGTTTTTATACATAACATAAAGTCTAAAAATTGGCTTTCCGCAAAGAAAATAACCTCAGCTCCACTATATGGCCTTTATCACTATTATGCATTAAGAACGGTGTTAATTTGCAAGTGCGGCTTGATTGCGCACTTACCCTCGCACCCACTCACTCTTTTAGATTGTAGAGATCCAGAAGACGGTGACTACACTTATCATGAGGAAGGAGATCCACCGTTCGATGATCTCGGCCAGACTTAGGCTTTCCTGCAGTCTGGGGTCACTTAATTGCATAGTTTAGGATCCTCACATGTAATAAAAAACAATGCTTCCACTAGCGAACACCCTTTTGTTGTAATATAAACGTCTCTTAAGACTTGTTGTAATTAAGTACCTGAACATGGTTAATATTTTCAACTTGTAATAAATTTTGTTTGATATTGTATGTGATGATCCAGCTATGTAATGTGAGGTACTAGTATACTGGTTCAGGGACTAGCGCTTCACAGGACGGGTTTTAAAGGTAAGCAAATTTGAGACCCGTCAGTACGTCTCTTCCTTATATTTAGGCCTTGTTCTTTTCAGCGTATCGTACCGTTGCGTATTCCTGTAGCAAATTTTGTTATTTTTATATAGCCTATATATTGTGATAATTTGTAACGATTTTTTCGTGGCTTTTAGTAGTCCTTCCAAAGATTCTAAAACTATTTTTTAATTATTTTTTTATAATCTTTAGATCTCCTTTCGAGAGCTCTCAAATTTGCTACAGTATTACGCGAACTCAACGATACGCTGAAAAGAACAAGGCTTTACTCAACAATATTTTTTTACTATATACAGCTCGTTTAGAGGAATAGAAACACCATTATGCGTGTGGATCAGCTTGGTGTGCGCCATCAGCAGCGTAGGTCGAGAGGACCCGTCTACGCATCACCAGCTATCGACTATGCACGCAAATAAAAATAAAAAGGCGAAGTTGCATGGCCTTGTACGTGCGGCCACGAACATCAGTGGTCAAGGACGAGACTGTCAAGGTTAAATCAATGGTAATTAACTCGGCTGGAGTGTGGAGACACTCCTGTAGCTGCAGCCGGTTCAGTGGAAAGTGATCAAAGTAGCATGGCCCATATAGGCGATCATGCGGCACACCAACAGAGTCACAGAGTCGAGTCACAGAGAGCGATGTAGAGAGCGGGCCACAGAGTCTAGTCGATGGCCCATACCCCATCCCCATGCATGAGGCCGGCCGCGAGTTTGCGAGACAACAAGAGAGGGGGAAAGCAAAACGCACGATGGGACGGTGATTAATCATTCATTGATTATTCATGAGTCTTGTTCAATCCATGCATGGAGGGGGTGTCGCCAATTCGTCATCCCTTCTCTTGGCTTCACCTTCGGACCGGTGATATGATCGTCCCAAGTCGCTTGTCTGCCCAAACTGAATTTTGACTGCTTTAAAAAAGGTTTTTTCGAAGTGAATCTTAGTCGCTTTTTTTGGTTTTGAAGCCTGAAACTGATAGCGGAAAAACATGCTTGTGACGTCTAAAAAACGGTATTTAAAAGTCGATGATATTCCAAAACATAATCAAATATGATTCAAGAAGCATCAAATAATTCAACTAAAAGAAGTCACGCAGAGCATGTTAAGACCATCTCCAACCATTTTTTATTCGTTTCATTCTCTTTCCTATTTTCTTCCCTATATTTTTTCCCTTCATTTTCTACCATCTTTAACAGCATCCCTTCTACGAAATTTGCGAAGAAAACGAAAAGATAATCGGGTTTGCTAGAACCCAGGCGACTGGGCTTGCCCACCTTGCCACCGACGGGTGGGCCTATACAGCAGAGCAAGTAGTCGCCTGGTTCCAGCGCCCCAAAGATAATTTCTTCGTACAAAGAACTACGAAAAAATTTCTTCAAAAGAGAACCCAGAATAAATTCTATTCAAGCATCTCGAAAGCCCAGAATTTTTTCACGAAAAAATTGACTCTAAAGAGATACCGTTGTAGACAGTTTAACGATCAGTGTTCCTCGACTTCTCTCGGTTGCGAAATAAAATCTCTTCACATCTAATCCCCGTTCCCGATGATAAATTTCGAGATATACCATCCTTCTCTATGCGTAAAATGTCCATGGAGTTTTGATGTAGTAAGTCATGCTGCTGCTGCAGCTTCTTCTTTTGACGCATGTAGCTTGTACTCCCTCGGTTCGAGAAAATAAGGCCTTGTTCTTTTCAGCGTAAAGCTGAGTTGAGTTTTATTGTATCAAAATTTGTTATTTTTATATAGATTATATGTTGTAATAATTTGTAACGATTTTTTAAGACTTTTAGTGTTAATATCAAAAATCTTAAAATTATTTTTAATTATTTTTTCAACCACTTTAGACTCCTTTTCGAGAACTCTCAATTTTTGTTACAGTAAAATTCAATTTTACTCAACACTAAAAAGGACAAGGCCTGAATATCATTAATTTTGTTGTGATTTAATTTATTATTAAATATATTTTCAGTATAACTTTTATTTTTACATATTTATAATAAATTTTTAAATAATTCGAATGATCCGTGGGCCCGGATACACGGCGAGCTACCGGTGCGGGTATATAGGTGGCCGTATAGCGGGGCCGTGAGTGTCATGTTATACGTAGGGATCGATCCGCCGCGACGCATCGGCGAGGGCACCCCCTATCCCGCTCGTCTCCATCTCCGATCCATCCGTGGCAACATGCACCGCGCAGCGAGAATCCGGTCCTTTTTCGGCGAATTCTCGGCGCCGCCTCGCATGATTGCTCCCTTCTCGTTGCCGTTGCAGGGGCTCCGTGGATACCTCCTCCTCCTCCTCTGTGCTTTCCCCAACAAGGAGGCGAGGCCCCTTCCGTATTTGGGACAAGGGAAAGGAGCAGAGCCGGAAAGGGAAGGGTGGCTGTGAGGAGCCTGGTCAAGCTGAACTGGAGTGCAAGGCTTAGCTGCCCGGTGTTGGAAAACCACTGTGGGAGCCTGGCCCGGCTCGGGCCGGCGCGCGGCAAGGCGTGGCTAGGGCCGGCCGGCGGCTCCTTCCACGGTGGGTCCCACATTGGATCTAGTCTAAACCCTAAGCAACACTATAAAAGAAGAGGTGGAGCACATATTGTAAACACAGACCTGAGAAATAATAAAGAGAAGCTCCACCCTATATCTCTGTGTCCCCTGTGATTTTGATCTTTCTCTGTGATTGATTGTCCATGTTTATACCTTGGACTACATCCGGTAGCGAGGGTCCGCAACACGTTATCAGCACGCTCGCTCCTTAACGTGCCGATCAATCTGCGAGGAAGAACGATCTGCATCCACTTCTACCACGAAGGTATAATTTGGCGCACTGGTTACCTAGTAGATCGTAATCTGTGTTTGAATCTGATTGCAGATCGAGAAAGATTGTGAGATTTTCCTAGTAGATTGAAAATTTTGCAAAGAACTTTTAGTAGATTCGTTTGGGGATTTGTAAAAACAATCTAGAAGATTGATCTCGCCGTCGCGCCCTGTCGGCGCCGCCGACGCCATGGCCACGCCAGCTTCCGCCTCGCTGCCCCGCCGACGCCACGCCCGGCGCGCCTTCCCGGGCGGTCGCGCCAAGACGCTGCCCCGCTAACGCCCTCGCTACCAAGACACACCACGCCCCGCCGACGCGCCCACATCGCCGCGCCGACCACGCTTGACCTCAAGATCGTCGCGCCACCGATCGCACCCACCACTTCCCAGGCCAGCTTGCCACACTGGCGCGCCGCAGAACGCCAAGGTCTGAAGGCTTCGGTTGCCGCCGCCGCGGCCGCTGCTGCTGCTTATGGCGGCTAGGGTTTGAAACCCTAGCGCCCATGAACTGGTCGGCAAGGCCCCACGGCCTCTTGCCGCCTGCTGCGAGCCGGCTGCTGTCGGCTGCCCGAGCCGGCTCGGCTCGAGCCACCAAGGCCAGAGCCGCCGCTGCCCGGCTGGTCCGAGCCGGTCGGCTACCTCGTCCCTATGCATGGGCCGAAAGGCCCAAAATGGGCAAAAATTGGGAAAATTTGACTTTTTGGTCCAGTAAATTAAAAATTGGCTCCGAAAATTCTGAAAATTATAGAAATTCCCTAGATTCTCGCAGAATCACCAGTTAGGTTTTTGAAAATTATTTGTTTTCAAAACCATAAAAGACTACGTGCAGCCTTGCTAGCAGCAGGTCGTACGCTGGACCGAAAGGTTCAGATTAAGCGAAAATTTTCAAAAGAAATTTGAAAACCCCTTTGATTTTTGCATAATCACCCGAGATTTGAATTTTGGCATGTTTTGCAACTCGATTTAAATTTGGCACCCCTGTTTCCAGAAGAATAAAAATTGCATTTAAATCCCTTAGAAGCTTGGAAATTACTAGAAGTTTTTCCGATGCCTTCCTAGATTTTCAACTGTTTTGAAAACTTAATCTTCGGTCCTTTAGCATCTCGGGAACTTGAAGTTTGCACCCGGCTGTGAATTTGAAGCATTATTTAATTCTGTAATTATTTATGTGCAATCCTTGTGTGCATTTGCCATTACAATTATTAGTAATTATCTATGCCTTTGAATTGGTAATGGCATGCTAGAATATATATTACTAGAATACATGAGAATTAATTATGTCACGCACCACTTTTAATTAGATTACATGGAGTAGTCTTATGAATTAATCCTGAAGTATATATGTCGAGTATCATAAAAATATGAATTTGAGGTATTGACATTGCATAGTCAGAGCAACCTCACTTGGGCATTGGACTATAGAATTGTACTCTGTAGCATGAAGCTCTGAGCCGCCATTGGGTTAGAACCCCAAAAGGATAAGAAACTAGTGTGCGGAACAACCCTGCATTGCACTCTCTTAGGCACCCCTCTATGAACATATAGTATAGGTATATGCATGAGCAACATACCGCACTTCAGAAGCGGTTTTGGACGCTCTAGTATACTATCCTTTCTATTATATGAGAATGGGGCATGCATTAGACTGCATATTATGAAAAATGGTCAATCCCTATTTTGTGACAAAGAAGATCACATTCGAGAAGTAATCTCCACTCTCACCTTAGTATAACTCCAAGGCTTGCAACTTTTGTTGTTTAGTCATGGAGAAACTACTAGGGGGGAGAAAGCCCTAAATTTTAAAGAAGGGCAGGAATGGGAGATTGGCCTATGAAGAGAAAGTCCATTGCTTAAGAAAGATAAAATAAGGAGAAGCCGCATTTTATTTTCCCACCATTAAAAGGGCAGAACCCTCTCGGCATAATGTTAGGAAATTATGTGGCATTTGAGATATTGCTCTATGAATTGCCATGATTATGCATACAATTATGGCTTATCGATCAAAGAAGAAAGAAAAGCAAATGGTAGAGGCTTAACTTGCCATTGTTGATGGGAAATCTTGCAGAGACCTCCTAAAATCTCCCTTTTGTTCTAATTGCAATCGCACATGAAGTGCACGGAGAAACGAAGATCTCGACATATGACATTGAAACTAGAATAACCGTCTCGGCCCTGTTGGGCCGCTGCTCGGTTACATCTGTGTGGTTGACTATGGTGCCAGCCCTTTTTAGCGATAGAAGCTTCTAGGCGCAGCCCCTATTGTCAACTGTGCTCCCGTACCATTGCATCGCCTGTGCCCTGAATCAATTATGTGCCGCACACTGATTGCATCATTCTGGCCTCAGCCTGCTGCTGGCGCATTTGGTGCAGACTTGACAGGCCACACACACACACCGCCATGTTGTGACCTTACTATGTTGTGCTGGTCGTAGACTCGCCATGCCATATTGGCCTACAGGTTTCGGGAGCACACCCACACGAAGTGGGTGCACATTTTGAATCGCATTTTTATGAATTTGCACTCTAAATTGTGGTTGCTAGCAAACATATGAATTTTTAGCATGAATTAGAAGTTCCTGAAGAGCATATTTGAATTGAAGCTTTAGAAGAGCGCACATTAATTCTTATGACGGGTTTTGCATTTGCTCTTATTCCAGTATATATAAAGTTGCAATCAATTTATGAATTCTTTGAATTCTGAACCTTACCATTACCTGATTGCAACCTACAATATATATTGTGCCTTTGGAGGTAATTAACACTGTTGTAGAACAACAAAAAAATATTTTAAGAGAGCTCATATACCCATATCTGTCCTAAAGAATATTGTTAGTATTAATTTGAATAAATCGCTAGTAGCGATCTGTGCAAAACTTGCTCACGAAGAGTCACGGGTATATTATTGGGTATTACATCAGCACTTTAGAAGCGTTGTTTACCCGAATATTTTTGGAGCCTCTTAAATTTAAAGGCATCCGTGCATGTTTCAAGAAGAAACAAATGAAGAGAATTGCACTGAATGCTCATGCATTATGAAGAATGCCGGATGTAAGAAAAACATAATAGAAATAATCCCTCCTCTATGAATTTGGGCTACACTATAATAGATTTGATGCACTTGTAGTGCATGCCAGCTTAGAAGACTGGATTTAGAAGCTCTTAACTCTTATCTTTTCAGCATTATATTCTGGGTTCCCTAGTTTTCGAATGATAAGGGATTGCAAAAACAACTCACCGGGCTATAATACTATCGTGAAGATTTTTCGAATCTTGAAGATTTTGTGTGCTTGAATGTGCCACCGGAAATTAATAAACAAACCTTGAATTATGAAGAGAATGCCAAAGTCCCTGAATCTCTAGACTGCATCTAGTAGGACATTTGCTTTCCAATTCAGCCCTTAACAGGGCAGTTTTGGTACTTCATAGTGCTCAACACTGTCTCTTATATGTGATCGAGTTTACTCTCACACAAGGAATGAAGCATTTGAAGAAAAGATTTTGTAGATCACTAGAATTAAAGAATTTTTCCTATACCATCATATGAAGTCCGCTGCAATGGACACTGCTAGTGACTTTACTTTAAAGTCATTTGATGATGATAATTGAAGCAGAGCACTTTGCATAGGCATAGCATGCCACCTCTTGCAGAGAGACTAGCAGTCATATGAATTGAAAAAGAATTGAATAATTAGCCAGATTAATGAGGAGAGTTGTAATTCTTAAAGAATATGTGGACATATGAGGTCCTACACAAAACATCCCTAATCACTATTTAAAAGGACATGTAGTCCTACAACATCCAACTAGTGCATGGCTGCATGCAAAGGATCATAATGAAATTCCCACTTTGAATTTTACGTACCATACCACTATTGACGAGGATTATCTTCCCGTCATTAGGGGAAGAATTAGAACTCTTGAATGAGAATACCGAGAAAATAAGCATATAGAACTCTCGTGCATGACCCTTACTCTAGTAAAGAAATGAAAGTCTTGGAGACTATTGAAGTATGTATGAAACTGCCACTGTATGACCATTTTTGTGATATGAAGGGAATGATTAAGTTGTATTATTAGAAGTAATGCGCTAGAGAGGGTTGCAGTACCAAAGAATTAAAGGTACCCCTCAACCTGTTCAAACGCCTCAGAAAAGAATAGGGAGTCTGGTTTCTCCAACCCGAAGTACCTGGGGACGCCTGGGAAAAAAGGGAAAGAGGGCTTATTATGACCAAATCACTAAAATGCCTCCAAGTAGTGAATGGGAGCCAGTTGAGACCTGGCAGCTGGAGAGAAGCCTGCTAGCGAGGCACTCCCAGTCTTGAATATTCCACGGTAGGAATGAATGCATGAATGTATCGACCAAAGTGTGTGCACACACCGGCGATAAGAACTAAAGGAACTTGCTCCCGTGATGGAAAATAGCGGCGCAGAGCAAGTAGAAGTGCACAAAGCACCCCATGACTAAATGGCCATATGAATTGTATTATTAAGGAAACTTATGAATAGAGCAACAACCAAAGTCAAATATAATATATATATATATATATATATATATATATATATATATATATAGAGAGAGAGAGAGAGAGAGAGAGAGAGAGAGAGTTGGGTTGCGGTCAGTTGGGCCTCCGTCAGTTGCGGCCGTCAGTTGGACGTGTTCTACAAAATCTATTGTGAAATTCTTCGATCCAAATCATACATTTTGTTCATCTCGATAAACTCTCCTAGTGTACCAAATTTTACAATTTTTTGATTTTTTTTGCTATTTGTTTTCATTTTTCAAAATCAGCCTAGCATTCTAAAGTATTCCGGACCGTCCATTTAGGCTGATTTGAAAAATGCAAAACAAATAGCAAACAAAATCCAAAAATTGTAAAATTTGGTACACTAGGAGAGTTTATAGAGATGAACAAAATGTACGGTTCGGATCGAAGAATTTCAACACAGATTTTGTAGAAAATGCCCAACTGACGGCGTAACTGACGGATTGCCAACTAACCGCAGCCCAACTATATATATATATGCCATATAAAAGAAGGCAATTACCGCCGTATACTAGCATTTTCTCTGGAATAGAAATTAGAATAACGAATTGGTATGTTACATAACAAAACTGATAGCTCGACGCTTCATAAAGAAGCTTATTCCCTAGCATGGTTAGCCTAAACGGTAAACAGTCGGTCACCCTTTGTTTAGTGTTTAGACGGTTTAAACGGTGTTTACACGGAATTAAACGGAGTAAATGGTTTCTATTTATATTGATAAAAATAGCATATATTTTAAATTAAAATTGATATTTTTTAGGCATAGCAAACTAGGAGTAATGCAGTATAGCAATTATCATAAGCAGATAGAGGTGATACTATATTAATACTAGTAGAATTGTAGATTGAAATAGAAATTACACTAGTATTGGACTATTGGTGTATCAAAAGAGCATATTGAGCATTACTGCTAGAGTGCTAGTACATCATAAGGATTGAAATCACAGCTTCACGTCACATATTAAAACCGCAGCAAGATCTTGCATCGAAGAAAAATTGAAAACACATATTAATAGAGCAGTACCTAGGCGCGATGTGGGGCCCACATGGCTCGAGCGCGAACACATGGGGCGGGCCAGAGTCTAGGAGGGAGGTGAGAGCACAAGAGTTTAGCTGGCGTGAGCGGAGCATGGGAGTGAAGTGAACAAATTAAGAATTCTAGTGCATTACATATCCCAGACGGCCCGTTTAATAACGTTTAGCCCGTTTAATTCCGTTTAATCCCGTTCTGTTTAGCCCGTTTAGTCCGTTTAATCCCTTCTTGACCGTTTAAACCGGTCAACAGTTTAATTCACCGTTTAGGGGCTAAACTGCACGGTGTTCGCCTGAACACCGTTTAAACGGCCGTTTAGGCCATTTAGGCGAACACTGTTCCCTAGTCATGGTATTCCTCTAAATATATCTCATTATTGGCAGCACTCAACTTGAAGTTGAGAGTGAAATTTGAATTGAAGGATGTTGTTACTGAATATATGTATAAGAGACTTGGATTCGAATTTATGAATGAAGATACTTGAAGTATCACCTTCCGTAACCAAAGTAGAGCAAACAGAAATATATAGTGTGAAACTCTGAAAGTCGCTATATGAATTGAATAAGAGAATTAGAATAAGCATGCTCATACTTGAAGTATGGTTTTGAATTGAAAGACTTAGGTAAACTAAGCATTGCTTAGGCTTGCAGCTCGAGCATTTTTCTCATGGGATCCTAATGCACCAGGCAACCTACATTCAGAAGGTTTTAGAAAGGTTTGGCTTTGGCAAAGCCTATTACTCAAGAACCCCTATGATAGGGAGATCTTTGCAAAAAGAAAATGACCCCTTCCGACCCAGGGAAGAGGAGGAGGAAATCCTCGGGCAGGAAGTCTTGTACTTGAGTGCAATATGAGCACTTATGTGTCTTGCTAACAATACACGGCATGATATAACATTTGCCGTGAATACGTTGGCTCGATATAGTGCAGCGCCCACGAAAAGGCATTGGAACGGAATAAAGGTTATCTTTCGATACCTCCGTGGAAGCATTGACCTTGGCCTATTTTACAGGAAGAACCAAGATATGAATATTGTTGGTTATGCCAATGTTGGGTACCTTTCGTACCCGTATTCTGGTAAATCACAAACTGGGTATTTTTTTCCTATGAGGTGGCACTACAATATCATGGAAGTCGTCCAAGCAAACGCTAGTGGCTACGTCCACAAACCACTTGGAAATCATTGCATTATATGAAGCATCTCGTGAATGTGCATTGTTGAGAAGAATGGTGAAACACATCTTGCAGTCATGTGGATTACCTAGTGAGCAAACCCTACAATTATCCATGAAGATAATGCCGCTTGTGTTGCACAAATACAAATGGATTATGTGAAACGTAATCTTACTAAGCATATTGACCCCAAGTTCTTTTATGCGCATGAACTGTATAAATTGAACGAAATAAGTATCCAGCACACCAAATCCTGTGAGAATTTGGCTGACCTGTTCACTAAATCATTACCTACCGCCTCCTTTGAAAGGTGTGTTAGAGACATTGGAATGATCAGGCTCAAAGAAGTACTGAATTCAGGCTCAAAGCATTTCTATAAATAGACATGCCATATCACAGAGAAACGGCTATAGCAAATAAACCCCTCAACGGCATATTGTATTTGGTAACTGTTATTTGGTTTTGTTCTCCATCTTCTTATTAGGAACATATTCTGTGCAATCAAACTTATGGTGCAACCATCGTGCAACCGAACTATCAAAAGTCATAAAAAAATTTTGAGAAAACTTACTCTACATATGTATAAAGTTTCAAAGCAAAATTCATTTTGTATTAAGAGTTATAAAAAAGGAAAAAACTGACAGTTTTGACGAGTTCAAAATTGATTGAGTTTTATTTTTTTGTAACTTTCAATATAGGATGAACTTGAACTTGAACTTGAAATTTTATAGGAGATAGAGTAAGGCCTTGTTTGTTTTAGCTTCAAGTAAAGTTAAGTTTTACTGTAGAAAAAATTGAGAGTTCTAAAAAAGTGGTCCAATAATCTATAAAAATTTTAAAATAGTTTTACAATCTTGAGAAGAACTACTAAAAGTCAAAAAAAATCATTGCAAATTACTACAACATGTAGGCTATAAAAAAATAACAAAATTTTCTACGGTAAAACTATCCTCAAACTTACGCTGAAACAAACAAGGCCTAAGTTGAAGAATACAACTACAATTTTTTTCAATTTTTTTACCAAATTTTAACGGTTCGGTTGCATAATGGTTGCACTGTAATTTTGATTGCACAGGATATGTAACATATATTGCACCATAAGCCTTCGAGGCAGGTCGCTGTGCCCTCCTTCGGTGGTCAACTGAGCATCATTTATTTTTTGAAAAAAATCAAAAATATTTTTGTGATGCGTAATGGCTAATATTGTTTTAAAGCATGAAAATACACTCCCAGTAAAATTCTTATGTCGGAAATATATCTGCAATAGCAGGTCCATATGTAGAGGGTCATATTGGCCAAAGTATTAGTCAACATTTTAGTGAGTTATATGAAATACGGGTGAAATGTGCAAAACATTTTCCAAGTATTCAGCATTGTATTTCTATGACCGCTGTATAAAGATCATCGCATTGCAAAGTTGCAGATTACAACTTTTTTATCTTTTTATACGCAATTTATTACTTTTAAATATATTATATATTATATATTATATATGGCACATTATGTCCAACAGAAGATATAAAAAAAATTAGAAAGTAAGGTGATTTCAATTTGTAAGCTTATATATATTTTATTGAGAAATGAGAATGTTCCACCTAATTTTACAAATTATATATATACACACACACGAGAATAAAGATGAGATAGATAGGTAGATAAAGACTAGAATACTCTAGACAAAATACTCCTACACCAATATTGCAACACGTGTCCCTCTCCCTTCCTCCACCCTCTCACGCGCGCTCCCCTTCTCCCATGCATGCATGGACATGCATGTAGCATATTTATATCCGTATTTTTCTCGTACTTTTTTTTTGGAGAGCTCGGGTTCACAAACCGTTTGCGCCATTGTGTTACTGATATTTTTTTGAACAAAACTAGACCGGTCTCACTTTTTTAAAATTACTTTACTACAACCACAAACAAATCTTTACTATTTCCTATAAAATACTTTACTACTGTTCTATGTATAGTATTCCGCATGTACATATATTTTTTAATTACCCATATTGTTTACGTTTATGTAACATGTTTTAGTAAGCACTTGTAGTATTCATGGACCCATATATCATATTCCTACCATTGTTTTGAAACTTTTTAAAAATAAAGTGCGAAGCACAACAGGGTGTTTTCACATGCACAATTTTTTTTTGCACACAAACTGTAATGAAACTATATGGTCATAGACAAACAAGAACATAAAATCTATATTTATTTTTATTGTATAGTCTGCACAACTTTGTGTTAAAGCTATAGCAATGTTTTTTTTTGTGGAGGTGTGATGTTGAGACCCAACGAAAATTCAAAATATTAAAAATTCCCACCGTAAAATCACATCTAGCATATGTACAAACAACTATATATATTGTAATAAAGCACATTCAGTATGTGCACAAAACTACTGCATAGTATTGTAATCAATCATATAAAATATGTATGCAACATACTAAAATGGCTGCAGATCACATTATGTATGTGTGAAAAAACAGCTATATACTATCGTAGTAATTAAAATAATAAATGAATTCAAATTTGATAGCACAACCACATGCAACAAAGAGGAAATTGGGAGAATTTGCCTTCAATAAAACACATTTTGTATATGTGAAAAAATATATACTATCATAATAAAGTAGTAAATGCATTCAAATTTGATAGCATATCCACATACAGTAAGGGAAAAATTGGGGGAATTTGCTACTAAACTATCACCTGTTCATCACCAATCGGATTAACGATTTTCAAAGGAACCACATCATCAACCGCGGCGAGTTGTGTTGGTTTAGACATCCTCCTCATCGTTTTCATCATCAATCGACTCGATGTTGTAAAGTTGGGATGGTGCCGTCAATCTGCAGTCGTGCATCGCAGGCCTGCTCCTGAGCACCGACCTTCTCTCGCCGACTGATACTGCAGCTACTGCTGCTCGTCTCCGACACGCTCTCGTTGCCTGTCTTCGGTTCCCACCACCAGTCGCTGTCGTGGCCCCGCACGCCTTCCCACCACCCGTCGCCGGATCCCCCAGATCCATCTAAATCCGTCAAATTCGTGATTTTTCAGAATTTGTAGTAAAGTAGTGTTTGAAGATTAGTAAAGTGGTATATACATGCATGGCAAAGTAATGGCTATTCGAGACATGGATAGTCCAAGTGCAGGAGCACGTGGACACGTGGGAATACGTGGGTGAAAATAGATTTTTTCCTTGTTTTGACCATAACTTTTGATTGAGAAGTATAATAAACAAGCGGTTTGCACCTTCGTACTTGTTACATTTTTTTAAAACCAAAACTAGACCGGTATTTTGCCATATAATTTTTGACTTGCTATTTCTTATACAATAGTTTACAACATGACATATTAACACTAAAAAAGTAGTAAAAATATTTTTATCAGCTATATTATCTGTCTGATGTACTGTAGTAAAGTATAGCGTGAAAATAGTAAATTAATATTTGCGGGTGTAGTAAAGTATTTTTAATATTTTTTGTATGTCAAGTGTGATCTTGTTTTGTTTGAAAAAATGTCAATTACATGTTGGTGCAAATCGTTCGGTCATCAGAACTAACGGTGAAAAGTAATTGCGAAAATATGAAATAAAATTCGTATTGAGTATTGTCCGTATGTGCGCAGTGGGCGAATACGCAATATATAATATCTTTACTACTTTGGTTGAATCACTTTACTACATCATGTGCATGAATTTACTGAATTATTAATAGATAGTGTGGGGAGAAGAGAACGTGTGGAAAGAATGGGGTGTACGTAACGCATGGTGGTAATTTTGGGAGTGTTAGGGAGGGGGAAGGGGGTGATCGGACGGTGGGAAAAAGTGGGTGTATCATAGTTATAATACTCTTAGGTGTAACATCCTTGTGTGTGTGTGTGTGTGTGTGTGTGTGTGTGTGTGTGTGTGTGTGTGTGTGTGTGTGTAAATTATCATACAACTTCATTCCAGCCAATAAATCTTGATTGAGGAACGGTGAGGAAATCGGCTTTCATCATAAATATTGAGGTTTGTCCTACGTGGCTCCGTAATAGATCGTTTATTTATTTGAGAGAAAAATCGATCTGGTTTTTTAAGTCTCGCGGCAGTGGCCGCACTCCTAGGAAGTTTCAGTCGGCAGCGGCGGCGATTGCAGGGGCTCGGAGGCGCGCGCAAGTGGGGGCCGCGGCGCACGCACGCGGAAGCGGCAACTGTAGGGGCTTGGAAGTGCACACATGTGGTGGTGGCGGTGCATGCACGCAGAGGCGGCGACTGCAGGGTCTTGGAGGCGCGGGTTCAAGGGGAAGTCGGCAGTGGCAGCGATAGTAGCGTGGAGTTGCCAACACGCGGCGGTGGCGGCGACGACGACAACCACATCCTTCTGTGATCCCCTCTAATTTTGCCGATCCCCTCTGTGCACCCTCCTCTTTCGTCAATCTAATGCTAAACAACTCACTTAACCTCAGGTGCGTACGGATGATTTCTCCATTAGTTTCTTGATGTATCCTGCTACGTCATCCCGAAATGGGATGCTACGGTTGCTACCCCTCTAATCTAGTTCTCTACACGCATACCAGTGCCAGCCAAGAATTTCTTGATAACTAAAGGAAACGGGTTTGATTCGTATCAACCACTGTACCAACTTAATCATATATTTTACCACAAATTAAAGCTATTTAGGGATCGATCGATCCATGCTAGTTGTGGTTTGTTTATTTTGAATTCAATGCTATTAAAGCATATGATGCTCCGCATGGGGCTAGGATGAATGTGTACAAGAACGAACAAAATTGGTTGTACATGCGACTTCTAATGATCTGCTTATGCACTTGGAGCTTTGGACTTTGGAGTATTCGATGCAGTAATAGTAATAGGTTTTCCCTTTTTGTCTAGCTAGCTCTTGGCCTAATCAGCACTTAAATTAACAGAAAGAATAACTGCTTGAAATTAGCCTAATTAGTCTATGCATTGAAGTTAACTGAGTTAACTGAAATTAGTCTATGCATTGAATTAGCCTAATTAGCCTATGCATTGAAATTAACTAAAATTCGCACTACCCTCCCAAATTAGCTATGCACTGAAATAACTTGAACTATCGTAAACTCAGTTAGACTCAATATTCAACTCAATACGCAGACTATGGATATTGTCAACAAGATAATATTCAGACTATAAATTAGCCCATGGATGCTGACTACTACATTATCAACCAGACAATACCACAACCAATGTACTTTTGTCCTATATTTGAGTCAAAATATCTTATCAAAGAAGATGTTATGAAAACAATATATTTTCTGCATGTTTAGTATGGTTCATAAAGAACTATTAACAGAAGTAAAGAACTGCTTGGACGATAATAAATCATGATGAACCTTTGTTGACAAAACATTAGTGCAAACATGCAAAAAATAAGTAATGCTTGATGTACCTTTGTTGACAAAACAAATCACAACAAAATAAATGATATTTATATAACTTTTTTGAATAAGACGAATGGTCAAAGATATGTCAAAAAGTCAAAGGCGTCAAACAAAAAAGAACAGAGGCAGTACAAAGTATTATATCATTTGGCTTATATAAAAATAACAAATTTTTATTTAATTTAAGGTAAAACAAACAAGGCCGATATGATCAAATATGAAGTAGAACAAAGGATAAACGGTTCATCCTAATTCAACTATCCGATAAAAATTAAAACCAAGTAAGACGATCGGACTAAACCAAGCCAGTTCTTATCTACGTTATCCTCAAAAGTAAATCGAAAGGCAATACGCAACAAGTCGATTGGAAATCTAGAATACCGAGAAATTAACATAAACTAAATCTAATGCAATAGAAATAGACGATATTAAATATATATATATATGAATTGGTTCATTGTCGATATTTTACAAGGCTTCAAGGCCAAGTATTCATACATAGGCACAACCGACACATCTTATCGTGTTTGCCATGAAATCATCAAGATATATTCCTAATTTATTCTTAATTCCGATACAAACTCTCCCAATTGGGCTTTTGTCGTTCCCTTCCTTATACGTCTTGTGTCGTCTCAACAAGACCCAATTTCCATATTTTTTCTATCCAAATAACGATGTCATTTTAATTCCAATTTCTAAGGTTAACAAGTTTAAATTAAAATTAAAAGCTAGGATAAGAAATTTACTTGTTTTTTCCCAGACAAATAATCTAGTATTTCAAGTCATTTTTTTTGGGTTCTAAGTGTTTTTTCTTAGAATTTTTAAAATGTTTTTAACAACTTTTTAAACTCTTAAAGTCTTCTCTGAAGAAGCCACAACACTTTTCTTCAATTTATAATTTAAGTCAGAAATAAACGAAGCCTTACCTATAAAATCGGTTTTTTAAGTCATATTATAGAAAGAAAAATATTTGGTGCAAAAGATTTTTCAGTGCGTTAGTCCAAAATGCTGATCTTAACTCTTGAATCCAACGTATACAGTTTAGCTGCATTGAGTTGGAACTCACCTCTCTCACTTCTGCACTTGCACGCAAAATCATGATGATTGTTTCCTATGTTCTACTCCCTCCGTCCCAAAATATAGGGCGTATGAAAATTTTCATCAAGACCAAGAAATGATGTCTAAGAGAGTAAATCATCTTTAATTATCTCGTTACTCGAAGCATGCATCTCTTTTCCATACACTTAATTAATAGCTTTAATAGCTAAAGCTAGTAAAAGCATGCACTTTATAGTGTGAATAGCTTAACTATGAGTTAATTGCTCGTCTTTCCTAAGAAAATAATGGGAAGACGCCTTATATTATGGAACAACTCAAAAAAACTTATGCGTCCTATATATTAGGACGGAGAGAGTACTATGTTTTGTTGGGAAACCACCCGTGGGGGGAGCCCGGCCCGGCTCGGGCTAGCACACGACATGGTGCGGCTAGGGCTGGCCGGTAGCTCCTCCACGGTGGGTCCGACATATGGACCTAGCCTAAACCCTAAGCAGTACTATATAAGAAGAGGTGGAGCACCTATTGTATAATAGATCTGAAAAATAATAAAGAGAAGCTCCACCCATATATCTTTGTGTCCCCTGTGTTTGATCTTTCTCTGTGATTGATTGTCCACTTTATACCTCGGACTACACCTGGTAGCGAGGTTTCTCAACACGTTATCAGCACGCTCGCTCCTTGACATGCCGATCAATCCGCGAGGAAGACCGATCTGCATCCACTTCTGCCACGAAGGTAGATCGTAATCTGTGCTTGAATTTGATTGCAGATCGTGAATCTATGTGGTGTTTCCCTAGTAGATTGGAAATTTTTGCAAAGAATTTGTAGTAGATTTGTTTTTGGGGATTTGTAAATATCAATCTCAAAGATTGATCCCGAAGCCGCCATGCCCGTGTGCGTCCTACCGGCGCCCGCCGCCTGGCCGCCGCCCGCGCGCTTCTATCGGCACCGCCTTCCGCCAAGCCGCACGCCAAGCCCGCCGCGCCTGCGTTCAAGACACACCGCGCGCCGCGCATTATTACTGGCGGCGGCTAGGGAAACCCTAGCCGCCTTTAGCAAGATGTCGGGCGGGACGCCGTGGGCTCCTCCCGAGCCAACCAAAGACACCGTGGGCCGAGCCGACCAGCAGCCGCCTCGGTGAGCTGCGCCCCAGTGGGCCGCCTCCCCTTGCAGCGCTCCGCCCGCTGGTTCGACCTTGAGGCCGCCCGCCCGCTGGGCAGCGCCTCATCTGACCGCCCACAAGCACGCCGCCCCTGGGCAGCGCCCGGCTGGGCTACCTCCGTTCTTCGCGCCACCCGACCGCCCCCCTCCCGTCTTTGGCCACCCTGTAGTAGGCAAAAGGGAAAAAAGAAAGAAAGAAAAGAAGGCCCTTAAGCCGGAAAAGAATTCTGAAATTCTGAAAATTGCAGAAAATCCTCTGATTCTTGTAGAATCACCCGTTAGGTTTTTGCAAATTACCTGTTTTCAAACATGTAAAAGACTATGTGCAGTCTTGCTAGCAGCAGGTCGTACGCTAGACCGAAAGGTCCAGATTAAGAGGAATTTTTTAAAAGAAATTGAAAAGGCCCATGAATATTTGTGAAATTGCAGAAAACCCTTTGATTTTTGCAGAATCACCTGAGATTTGAATTTTGGCATGTTTTGCAACTCGGGGATTTGAATTTGGCAACCCTGTTTCCGAAAGAATGAATCCTTTTAAAGCTTGGAAATTACTAGAAGTTTTTCCGATGCCATCCTTGATTTTCAAAGGTATTGAAAACTTAATATTTGGCCCTTTAGCATCTTGGGAACTTGAAGTTTATACCCGGCTTTGAATTTGAAGCATTATTTAATTATTAGTAATTATTTATGCCTTTGCATTGGTAATGGCATGCTAGAATATATATACTGGAATACATGAGAATTAATTATATCACGCACCACATTTAATTAGATTACATGAAGTAATCTTATGTATTAATTCTGAAGTATATATGTCGAGTATAATAAAATATGAATTTGAGGTATTGGCATTGCATAGCCAGAGCAACCTCACTTGGACATTGGACTATAGAATTGTACCCTGTAGCATGAAGCTCTAGGCCGCCATCGGGTTAGAACCCTGAAAGGATTAGAAACCGATGTGCGGAACAACCTTGCATTGCACTTTCTTAGGCACCCCTCTATGAACATATGCATTGGTTTATGCATGAGTAACATACCGCACTTAAGAAGCGGTTTGGACGCTCTAGTATACTATCATTTCTATTATATGAGAATGGGGCATGCATGAGACTGCAAATTATGAAAAATTGATCAAATCCTCTTTTGTGACAAAGAAGATCATATTCGAGGGTAATCCCCACTCTCACCTAACTATAACTCCAAGTGCTTGCAACTTTTGTTGTTTAGTCACAAAGAAACTACTAAGGGGAGAAAGCCCCAAATTTTAAAGAAGGGCATGATTGGAAGAATATGAATATTTGGCGTATGAAGAGAAAGTCCATTGCTTAAGAAAGATAACACATGGAGAAGTCGCATTTTATTTCCACCATTAGAAGGGCAGAACCCTCAAGGCATAATGTCGGAAAATTATGTGGCATTTGGGAGATCGGTCTATGATTTGCCATGATTATGCATTCAATTATGGCTTATCGATCAAAGAAGAAAAGAAAAGCAATGGCAGATGCTTAACTTGCAATTATTGATGGGAACTATTGCAGAGACCTCCCAAATCTCCCCTTGTTCTAATTGTAGTCGCACATGAAGTGCATGGAGAAACGAAAATCTCGACATATGTCATTGAAACTAGAATAACCGTCTCGGCCTTGTTGCGCCGCTGCTCGGTTACATCTGTGTGGTTGACTATGGGGCATGCCCTTTTAGCGATAGAAGCTTCTAGGAGCAGCCCCTATTGTCAACTGTGCTCCCGTACCATTGCATCCCCCGTGGCCTGAGTCAATAATTGCCATATCGGCCTATAGGTTTCATGTCACGACCCCGGCTTCACCGGGATCCACTCACAATCCATTGCTAGTCCTAGAGATCAATGCTAGTAACTTGTGAGCGACAATTTGTTGAACATCATCACACAGTCACAATAACTAAGAGAAATTACATATTATGCAAAAGTAATTGTTACACAACTACTTATTACACTTGTTTCATTAAGGATGACATAATAATGTCCATAATATACCAGAGTGCGGAAATTCAAATATGCATCGGAAAAAGTATGATGATGCTCCAATCCGACCCTTGAGCGCCAGCTAATCCTCATCAAAGTCCGGAACAAGATCCTCCTGATCCTGAAGATAGACCGAGCCTAATCCTTCTCCTGAATACAAATTTATCCGTGGTTTTTGTATAGTGAGTACACGGCTACCCAGCAAGAGTCCTTATAAATGATGCAAGGATAATAACAAGAACAGGGTGGTTAATTAATTTGCATAAACACCTATTCTAGTCAGGATTAATTAAAGTGTTGTAAAATCATTTGTTGAACATTAATAAGGTGAACGACTCCCCAAGATAACAAACAGAGCTCGGCTTCGAAAGCCCCTCTGCAAAACTGCACAAGCCTCGAATACTCAAAGCAAAACCAACCCATCAGGTTATTATTAAACACATGAGACTACCATGTACGGCCTACCTCCCCTCCCATAACCGTGGGAATGGCTATCATGATAGTTTTAACTCTGCAGAGTGTAGCACACTTTACCCATAAACCGAGTGGTACTTTTGCATCTTAGCTCTTCCTTAGGAGCCTGCACAAGTAACAATACAAGGCGATTCATTAGTTCCTCTGTTAACACCGATACCCCTCTAAGGTTTAGCACTCGGGCCCCCTCTTGAGCCAACGGACCGCAGCCCGATCTTTTCAAAGTAAAGTGTGTTAACAGTCTTCCCTAACTACTAAGCAAGGACTAGCACATGTTGGCCGACATGCTAATGCTAGCACTTATGGTTGCGCTTGTTCGGTTTGGCTGGATTGGCACACGTCCAAAGTCCTTAGACCAAGGTGACTACCACCAACAATCCACAGTCCACAAAACCACCCGACTACGCCACCTTTAGTCAACACATGCCACGTAGGTTTTAGTTGATTAGGTTAAAGTAACTCAGCATCTCCAATCATACCAAGTCATAAGAATAATTAAATGATGAACCTAAATCAACTACCAACCCACGAGCACTAGCAACTATGCACAAGGATGGGCTAGGAATAACAAATAAGGCAGCAATAAAGGGCTAATTCACAGGGTCAATGACGCAGTGTGAATATTAGGTTTCTACCCTTCCCATCAATTTATGCATGAGAAAATAAATAGAAACAATAAACGGGTGAGTTTTGCAAACTAGGGAGCAAGATGCAACTATCTTGCCTTGGTAGTACTCCGGGTCTTGGGATCCTCCTCCGATCGGCTCCTGGAAACCTCCCGAGCAACGCGGACATGGACATCTACACGTATATGCAAATATGCAAGAAACAGCAAAACAATCAACAGAACCTATAGCTCAATAAAATATATAAAATTCTAAGGGATTTATGGAAAATAATGGCTTTGGAATCACCTAATTTGGAGTTCGGATGCTCCCAGAACAATTCCCAGAAGTTTAGGATAAATCAGAAAAGGGCTGAAAAGAATAAACCGAGTAAACCGGCGAATCAGCCGAACAGGCCGGCTCGGCGCGCACGGGGGCATAGGCGGTGACACGTGGCGGATCCGGTTGGGCGGCGCGTGCGGCGACGCGGCGGCGGCGGCTGGCGCGGCGGAGTCACGTGGCGGCGACGGCAAGCGCGGGCGGGGAGTTGGCGACGCGTGGCGCGACGCGGTGGGTGATGGCGACGGCCGGTCACGTGGTCGACGTGGCGGTCTTGAGGGACGCAGCGCTGGCGACGCGAAGCGGGCGCGAGGCTGGCGGCGGGTGGGGACACGCGTCGGCGAAGCGGCTCGCTGAAATCCGGCGGCGGGCGTGGTGGCGGCGGGCGGCGGCGAGGTCGGTCTTGGCGGCGGCGACGGCGGCGGCGCCCGAATCTTCGGCGAGCTTTTTCTCCCTCGTTTCTTGGCCAAACTGGGCGATCCATATATGCATCTTGATCGTCTCGACGAGATCTACAACATGGCACCATCTAATCTTGAGTTTGGTCAAGGCACAGAGAGGGATCTATAGAAAAGGGTTTCGGTGGGGAGGATTTTGGCGGCTAGGGTTTGGGACTTGAGGGATTTCGTGATGAGGACTTGGAACAGGGGTCTTGGGTGGCTTACATAGTGTCTTGGACGATCTGGGGTGGGCCTTGGGCTAAGAGGTGTTGGATTAGGACTCGAATTCTAATTCGGGTAGAATTCGAATAAGATTTGGGCTTGTTTAGCAAGAAAATAGAGTTTCCTTTGCTGGATTGGGCTGAAATTTGGAGGGTAATTCGGATTAGGCTTCAAAAAGGTCCCCTCCAAATTTGAGCACGAGATTCCCTCGTTTGCTCATTATTTGATGGATTTCACGAGCTCCCAGCAGAACGGCAAAACTTCAAGGAATCACGAGCTAGCTTTGGAATTTTGGCATGAAATTTTGAGGGTTGCTTGATGATGTCTTGAAAGAAGTACTGGAATTTTTCTAGAATTTTTGGAAAAGGTCTTCTAGGGTGTTGGCTTTAAATCTAATTAAAAGTAATTTAAACTAGGGTTTTGTATATAACAATTCCCTTTTATTTAATTTTAATGTTTTTGAAAATACAAGTGACATACGACAAAATAGAGTATGTCACATTTCAGGAGCACACCCACATATAGTGGGTGCACATTTTGAATCGTATTTTATAAATTTGCACTCTAAATTGTGGTTGCTAGCAGACATATGAATTTCTAACATGAATTGAAAGTTTCTGAAAAACATATTTGAATTGAAGCTTTAGAAGAGCACACATTAATTCTCATGATGGGTTTTGCACTTGCCCTTATTCCAGTATATACGAAGTTGCAATCAATCTATGAATTATTTGAATCTTGAATCTTGCCATTACCTGATTGCAACTTATAATCTATATAGTGCCCTTGGAGGTTATTAACACTGTTGTAGAACAACAAATAATATTTTAAGAGAGCTCATATACCCGTATCTATTCTAAAGAATACTGTTAGTATTAATTTAAAAAATCTCTAATAGCGATCTGTGCATAGCTTGCTCACGAAGAGTCACGGGTATATTGTTGGGTATTACATCAGTACTTAAGATGCGTTGTTTACCCAAACATCTTTGGAGACTCTTACATTTGGACGCATCTGTGCATGTTTCATGAAAAAACAAATGAAGAGAATTGCACTGAATGCTCATGCATTATGAAGAATGCCGGATGCAAGAAAAGCATAATAGAAGTAATTCCTCCTCTATGAATTCGGGCTACACTATAATAGATTTAATGCACTTATAGTGCCTGCCAACTTGGAAGACTGAATTTAGAAACTCTTAACCCTTACCTTTTCATTATTGTATCCTGGGTTCCCCAGTTTAGCAATGATAAGGGATTACATAAACAACTCACACCGGGCTATAATATCATCGTGAAGATTTTCTGAATCTTGAAGATTTTGTGTGCCTGAATGTGCCACCGGAAATTAATAAGTAAATTTTGAATTATGAAAAGAAAGCTAAAGTCCCTGAATCTCCGGACTGCATTTAGTAGAACATTTGCGTTCCAATTCAGCCCTTCACAGGGCAGTTTTGGTACTTCAAAGTGCTCAACACTGTTTTATAAATGTGATCGAGTTTACTCTCACACAAGGAACGAAGCATTCGAAGAGAAGATCTTGTAGATCACTGGAATTAAAGAATTTTCTCATCCTATCATATGAAGTCCGCCGCAATGGACACTACTAGTGACTTTATTTTAAAAACATTTGATGATGAGATTTGAAGCAGAGCACTGTGAATAGGCATAGCATGACACCTCTTGCAGAGAGATTAGCAGTCATATGAATTGAAAAGAATTGAATAATTAGCCCGGTTAATGAGCAGAGTTGTAATTCTTGAAGAATGTGTGGAGACATAAAGTTTTACGCAGAACATCCCTAATCACTATTCAAAAGAACATATAGTTTTACAACATCCAACTAATGCAAGCAAAAGGTCATCATGAAATTTTTCACTTTAAATTATATGTACCATACCGCTATTGATGAGGAATATTTTTCCGTCATTAGGGGGAGAATTAGAACTCCTGAATGAGAATGCCAAGAAAATCAGCATATAGAATTTTCGTGCATGACCTTTGCACTAGTAGAGAAATAGAAGTTTTGAATAATATTGAAATATATGTGAAACTGCCACTGAATGACCATTTTTGTGATATGAATGAAATGATTAAGTTGCATTACTAGAAGTAATGCGTCAGAGAGAGTTGCAGTACCAAAGAATTGAAGGTACCCCTCAACCTGTTCAAAGGCCTCAGAAAAAACAGGGAGTCTGGTTCCTCTGACCCAAAGTACCTGGGGACGCCTGGGAAAAAGGGAAAGAGGGCTTATCATGACCAAATCACTAAAATGCCCCAAGTAGTAAAGGGGAGCCAGTTGAGACCTGGCAGCTGGAGAGAAGCCTGCTAGCGAGGCACTCCCAGTCTTGAATATTTCATGGCAGGAATCAATGCATGAATGTATCGACCAAAATATGTGCACACACCGGCGATAAGAACTAAAGGAACTTGCTCCCATGATGGAAAATAGCGGTGCAGAGCAAGTAGAAGTGCACGAAGCACCCCATGACTAAATGGTCTTATGAATTGTATTATTAAGAGAATTTATGAATAGAGTAATAGTTAAAGTCTACATATATATGCCATATAAAAGAATGCAAGTACCGTGGTATACTAGAATTTTCTCTAGAAGAGAAATAAGAATAATAAATTAGAATGGTACATAACAAGGCTAATAGCTCGACGCTTCGTGAAGAAGCTTATTCCGTAGTCATGGTATTCCTTTAAATATATCTTATTATTGGCAGTACTCAACTTGAAGTTGAGAGTGAAATTTGAATTGAAGGATGTTACTGAATATATGTATAAAAGACTTGGATTCGGATTTATGAATGAAGATACTTGAAGTATCGCCTTCCGTAACCAAGGTAGAGCAAATAGAAACATATAGTGTGAAACTCTGAAAGTCACTATATAAATTGAAGAAGAGAATTAGAATAAGTATACTCATACTTAAAGTATGGTAAACTAAGCACTGCTTAGACTTGCAGTTCAAGCATTTCCCTCATGGGATTCTAATGCACCAGGAGACATACACTCAGAATGTTTTAGAAAGGTTTGAGTTTAGCAGAACCTATTCCTGAAGAACCCCTATGATAGGGAGATCTTTGCAAAAAGAAAAAGACCCCTTCCGACCTGGGGAAGAGGGGGAGGAAATTCTCGAACAGGAAGTCCCGTACCTGAGTGCAATAGGAGCACTTATGTATCTTGCTAACAGTACACGGCCTGATATAACATCTGCCGTGAACACGTTGACTCGATACAGTGCAGCGTCCATGAAGAGGCATTGGAACGGAATAAAGATACCGCCGTAGAAGCATTGATCTTGACTTGTTTTACAAGAAGAAGCAAGATATGAATATTGTTGGTTATGCCGATGCTGGGTACCTTTCGGACCGGCATTCTGGTAAATCACAAACTGGATATATTTTTCTATGTGGTGGCACTGCAATGTCACGGAAGTCGTCTATGCAGACGCTTGTGGCTACGTCCACAAACCACTTGAAAATCATTGCATTATATGAAGCATCTCGTGGATGTGCATGGTTAAGAAGAATGGTGAAACACATCTTGTAGTCATGTGGATTACCTATAGAGCAAACCCCTACAATTATCTATGAAGATAATGCCGTTTGTGTTGCACAAATACAAATGAGTTATGTAAAAAGTAATCTCACTAAGCATATCGATCCCAAGTTCTTTTATGCGCATGAACTGCATAAGCTGAACGAACTAAGTATCAGCACACCAAATTCTGCGAGAATTTGGCTGACCTGTTCATTAAGTTATTACCTATCGCCTCCTTTGAAAGGTGTGTTAGGAGCGTTGGAATGATCAGGGCCAAAGAAGTGCTGAATTCAGGGGGAGATAATTTATACGCCCTAAATTAAAACTTTGGCATGGAACTGGAGTACTCGACTCGATCTAGAAGATTGAATGAAATGTTGGATGGTTTGTACTCTTTTTGTCTTGGTGAGTTTTTCTCTGAAGTTTTCTCATATAAGGTTTTTAATGAGGCAAATCGTGCGTACAGCAAACGTATGCTATGTACTCTTTTTTCAATTCTTTTTTTCCATTGAGTTTTTGGATAGAGTTTTAATGAGGCATATGCATCTCGCTGGCAAGGTACAAGGGGAGTGTTGGGAAACCACTCGTGGGGGAGCTCGGCCCGGCTCGAGCTGGCACACGGTATGGTGCAGCTAGGGCCGGTTGGCAGCTCCTCCACGATGGGTCCCACATATGGACCTAGCCTAGACTCTAAGTAAAGCTATATAAGAAGATGTGGAGCACCTATTGTATAATAGATCTGAGAAATAATAAAAAGAAGCTCCACCTATATATCTTTGTATCCTCTGTGTTTGATTTTTCTCTGTGATTGATTGTTCACGTTTATATCTCGGACTACACCTAGTAGTGAGATTTCTCAACATGTTTTACCTGTGCCAATGAGATTAGATCAATCTCGAATTCAGCATTTTGCGTCTTAACGCGGAGAAATCTTTTACATGGAATATTTAAAACACCTTTATCGTTCGATTCCGCTGCGGCCTGCGGCTCCTTCCGGAGCAAACCTCAACGCTGACCCGGTCAGCCGTTTCCCGTGCAGGTTCCCGCCAATTCGTCGCCTCCCCTTCCACCCAATTGGCCCGATCCAACCCCAAATCCCCCACTAATAAAATCGCCGATCTCCCAAACCCTCCCACTTCCGTACTGCATTGTAAGCTAAAAACCAACTAACCAATCCTCCCGTCTCCTCTTTCCTCCCGCCGCCGCCATGCCTCGCCGTAACGAGAAGCCCTCCGGTAGGTGATCCCACAACCCTAGACCCGCCAGCCGCATCACCCCGGCCCCTGACTCCCTCCTCCGTCGCAGGCTCCGGCGGAGGTCGGCGCCGCCCGCGCGACGACGGCGGCGAAGAAGATGAGGAGGAGGTCCTGTCTCTATCTGACGAGACCTCCGACTCCGACTTCGTCGCCGATTCGGACGACCAGGCGGGGGAGGATGACGACGAAGGGTTTGCGTCCGATGAGGACGTGGCGGTCGGGCCTGCTCCTGCGCCCGCGCCTGCGGTGGCCGTTGTGGCGCCGCCGCCGCCGGGGCGGAAGGTCAGGCCACCGAAGAAAAGGAGGGCGAAGGGGGACGAGGACAAGCCTCCTCTGTCCTGGCAGGAGTGGGAGGGGGCTAATAATAAGTGGCTCGACGGCCGCGTCGAGGAAGGGGAGAAGGGGGCGACGTCCGCTGCGGAGGCGGTGCCGACGGCGGAGCCGGCCCCCGAGGTGCTGCTCCGCCTGCTGCGTTTCCAGAAGGAGTGGCTGGCGTGGGCGCTGGCCCAGGAGGCCTCGCCCTCGCGTGGCGGCATCCTTGCCGACGAGATGGGGATGGGGAAGACCATCCAGGGCATCTCGCTCGTTCTCACGGCTCGCCGGCTCCGACCCCCGGCCACCTCGCAATCGCTGCAGGTGGGCCACGCGATGCAGCGGGTGGGCTGCACGCTGGTGATCTGCCCCGTGGTGGCCGTCATCCAATGGGCACAGGAGATCGAGCGGCACACGGCCGAAGGCAGCGTGCGCGTGCTGGTGTACCATGGTGCCAAGCGGGTTGGTCAGAAGTACGATTTTAACACTTACGACTTCGTGATCACCACCTACTCGACCATTGAGGCAGACTACCGGAAGCACATCATGCCACCCAAAACTCGGTGCCAGTACTGTGATAAATTGTTCAACAATAACAGGTTGCGGGTGCACTTGAGATATTTCTGTGGTCCTGATGCACAGCGCACTGAGAAGCAGGCTAAGCAAGAGAGCAGGAAGTGGGGTGGCAAGAAGGGTAAGGGGAAGGGAACTGATTATAAGGGGAAAAGTGGTGAGGGGGAGAATCACGAGGAATGGGACATGGGATTGGGCAGCCAATCAAGGGGTCAATCTCCTCTGCACTCAGTGCGGTGGGAGCGGATTATCTTGGATGAGGTGATTTTTTTTGTTGTGCTTGTTGCATCATAATGGTTCTCATTGATACACTTTTGGTTATAATTGCACTTAGTTTTTCAAGCTTCTTCTTCTTTTGACGATTAGATTTATTCTCAAGCTTCCTGGTTTAATATGTGGTAGCCCAATAAGAACAATAGTAGCCTATACCATCAATACTGATTTTATTCGTAAACTAGGGATGCAACCCCAGTTTCTATCATATGAAATAGCATGAATAAGATTAGATTGACAGAGACAAAACACGTCCCACACAAGGGATCACATTGGAATAAAATTATGGGACGATGCCCCAGTAGTTTCTAACAACTGGTATATGGATTGTCCTTTGATTTGCTGTATAAGGTTATGATCAATTGGGCTCGGGAAAAATAAGTTTCCTTTATAGTACATCTGATCTAGTGAAAACTGAAACAATAGTCTCTATGTAAACTTGGTATTATAGGTGAGCGTAGAACATTTTATATCTATCACGGTTAATTGCATGATGATAAAGAGCTAAAGGATCTTTTCCTGGTAGTGTAAGGTAGGGTTTTTTTATAAGAGAGTGCACATTGTATTATGCAGACTGTCACAATGCAAGCATATACTCTCTCTGTTCTTTTTTTTTTATTTGTCGCCATTGACTTTTATACATGCCCTTTGACCATTCGTCTTATTAAAAAAAACTATTTAAGTATCATCTATTTTGTTTTGCTTTGTTTTATCATTAAAGGTACTTTAAGCATGACTTATATTTTTGCATATTTGCACTAAGTTATTTAATAAGTTAAATGGTCAAAGGGCATGTCCAAAAGTGAACGGCGCCAAATGAAAAAGAATGGAGGGAGTAGTATTTTTGCTGATCCAATTTTATATACAAATGTTGTTGTGCCATGTATGTCATGTAAAGCAAGATAGCTGAGTAAGTGGTTATGCAATAGCAGTTTTTTATGTTATGTTATGTAATTGAATATTCTTGTTCTAAGAGAGTTTTTCTAGCAATACTGGTTTTTTTCAAGTTTTTTTTTTGTTCGATGTGTTTTAGTAGATAATATACATGTTAGGTTTTATCAAGTGTTTGCCTATTTGTATATTACTACTGATGTTTTTGTTTGATCATGAAATTGTTTGGTGAAATTTGATGAATTAAAAATCAAATTGTATATTTTTAAGCAGAACAATTTGTATATTTTGGGAAACACTATGTTGTGTTGGCTCCATTACTTCTTAAGAGTGATATTTTTGTATTTCTACATTAATATATCAACCTATCAATATTTATGTATTGTTCAATTGTACAGTGATGATCATAGTAGTCTTTTATTAATATTCATTTCTTTCATGGTCTTCTGCAGGCACACTTCATAAAAGATAGGCGATCCAACACTGCAAGGGCTGTTTTTGCATTAGAGTCAGAATACAAGTGGGCTTTGAGTGGAACACCCTTGCAGAATCGTGTTGGAGAACTTTACTCACTGGTTTGCTACTAAAATTTGAAGGATCTAGCCTATTTTCTTGTTGCTTAGTTTCTTATGTGTTATAGCTGTTGTTTTCACAGGTCCGCTTCATGCAAATCTTCCCCTATTCATACTACTTTTGCAAGGACTGTAACTGTGAGATACTTGATACTCGGTAAGATTTGTGACAATGCTAGTAGCACTACTGTATATGTTCTTTATTGTATAATTTTTTTTTTGTTGTGGGTATCTATTTTTGGTGCTATATTTAGTATCCAGTGATGTTGCGAAGTTTTTGCTCAATGCAATGTCAGTGTATTTCCTCGGAAACAAATCCTATTCAGTGGTTAATTTTAGAAAAAGTTTTAAGATTTTCATCTTAAGATATCATAGTTTGGCAAAGATATTGCGGCAACCAAATGATTTATCAGTGAGAATTTATAAGCAAAGTACTGTTGTGCCCTTGTAGTCATATCACACAGATTATGAGGTTCTGCTATTCTTACTTTTTTTATTTATTCATTTGGACTGAGGATCTTACCATACCTATAATATTCTACAGTGTGAAAAAACAATGTGACTGTGGTCACTCATCTGTCAGGCATTTTTGCTGGTGGAATAAGGTCAGCTATAGGGCTTGGTTATGCCACATTAATTTTGTATTTTATTTGTTTATGGCATTAGCACGCTGACAGAAGGTCAATCTTTCACAGTACATATCGAAACCAATACAATTTGGATCAGCAACTGATGGTGGCCGAAGAGCCATGGTTCTCCTGAAGGAAAAGGTTCTGAAGGGCATTGTTTTAAGGCGCACAAAAAAAGGTCGGGCTGCAGATCTTGCTCTTCCACCAAAGATTGTGAGTCCCTGTATTTTGAAGCAACTATGTCCATATGTTACATGAGGAATTGTTATCCCACTTCTTTACACATGTACCAATTTCTAGTAGTTAATTTTTCACGTGATAGGTGACATTGAGGCGGGACAATTTTGATAAAAATGAGATGGAATTCTATGAAGCTTTGTATACTCAAAGCCGCACACAGTTTGATTCGTGAGTTCCTTCCTTCTAGTGCATACAAACAATCAGTGGACATCTTGTTATTATGTGGTATAGCCCTGCAAGAGTTGTATAACCAATTTATTCTGAATAATGAACCCATTCTACTAGCAATCTAGCATTCAATAGCTTGAATTTGCGAACCATCATTGCTAAACCCAATGTTCAGGGTTAGAGTTATTAATTGTTTCTAGATTTAATCTACACCAATGCCTGCAGAGTTATAATTGTAAAAGTATGGGCACTTAAAATTTTGTAGTTTTATGGTTTTATCCAATTTCAGGCAGGGTGTTCTTTTTCTGTCACAAGTGGATGGCTTTTGTTAAATAACTTTGTGAGTGTTCATTTTACTTCTTTGAAAAGATTTAATGCTAATTTGGACCATTACACAATTTTCTTTAGATATGTTGATGCTGGAACACTGATGAACAACTATGCCCATATCTTTGACCTCCTCACAAGATTGAGGCAGGTGAGTTCTAGGAATAGGAATGGTTGCACAAGATTTTTGAAATAACCTACTTAGGTACGTTGTTCATGTAGATGGGGAACTGAGAATTCAATCAGATGCTTAATAGTCTATTTTACTTTGCTGTTGGTTTCTTCTATAATTGCACTGTTAATCATTTCTCTTTGAGGAATTAACATGGTATTGATTGTTCCATCAGGCTGTTGATCATCCATACCTTGTAGCATTTTCTAAGACAGCAGGATTCAAAAATGAAGGAAATGAAGTCCTGGAAAACCAATGTGGTTTATGTCATAATGTGGCAGAAGATGTGGTGGTTAGTAGATCACCCTTTTAAAAAATACCTACTTCAGATACATGTGCTGTTTTCTTGTTTTGCACTGATTATGAGCTGACTTTCACACCTTGATTTCCTTTCAAGGTTACCTCTTGTGGTCATGCATTCTGCAAGACTTGCTTGTTGGACTACTCTGCAATTATTGGAAATGTTTCATGTCCATCTTGTTCAGAACCCCTTACAGTTGATTTAACAACACGAAATTCGGGAGATAAAGTTGCTATAAATGTCAAGGGTAACAAACGCTCAGGAATTTTAGGTAGAATACAAAACCTTGCAGATTTTAAAACAAGTACGAAAATCGATGCTTTGGTAAGTTGAACACTTGCTCTGTGTATTTCATTGTCTGCTATCAGTTGTATGTTTTCCTATGCTTTATTTGTATGTCTATAAAGGTAGAAAGCAAATATACTCTTATCACAATGGAAGATATATGTATAGAAGTTTTCCTTGCAAACCAAATGTCATTAAACTATGATGGAGTAGAAACCTATGACCTGACATGATCCATACACATGTGATACTACATTAATGAAAGTAGGGATGCAAACGGGACGGGAAATTTCCACCTGATTCGAGGCCGAATTTGTTTAGAACCCGATTTGATCCAAAAAAAAAAAAATATCTGGTTATATCTGGATTTGAATCTGACTATCTGGAGAATATATGGGTTTGGATATGGGAATAGCAATATCCGACCCATATCCAATTCGTGCCCTCATATCCGAGGGATTCGAAAGATATCAGTGTAAATTAGCAAAAATAGATATTTGATAATACATCCATAAACATAAATATTCCGTGTGAAATATGTTTGATTGGAACCTATAGGTTGTTGCTAATGTTTGATTCAATATTAACATACCATTAGCTTTTGTATTAAAAATGGAAGCTTAATTGGTATTGCTATAATAGTAAATAATTATATATGTGAAAAATCCGATTGTTTATTCTAGCCCGACCCGATTCTGATCCGTATTCATCTTGTATTCGTATCTGAAATAATCTTGATTCAAATCCGTATCCGGCTTATTCGTATCCGGGAAAAAATGTAGGTTAGGATATGGGTCTGTGAAAAAATGTAGGTTAGAATATGGGACGAGCAATATCTGCCCGTTTACCACCCCTAAATGAAAGGACTAAAAGTCCCACAACCGTGAGGCAGATATCTACTTATTTTCAATTTTATGGCACATTGGGGGTATACAGTCTCAGTCGCAACTGATGACATGGAAATCTATAGAGTGCACTTGGCGTCATGCCATGGAACCTAAGGTGCTGCTTAGATCTAGTACTAATTGATTTGTTTATGCGATTATTCAGTTCATACATTAACTTAATTTTTGTCACTTTTCTCTATTTTACTGTGATTACATTGTAATATCCATGATCAATGAAATTGCCTGTGATTACACAGGCATTTTTCAGGTTCATGATTTGCTGACCACTAAAACGCAATAAAGTCGTATTGGAGAAACTTTGATACTCATTTTTCTTATTGCCTTATTTTTCTCTATGCAGAGAGAGGAGGTAAGAAACATGATTGAGCGTGATGGTTCCGCCAAAGGAATTGTATTCAGTCAATTCACATCATTCTTGGATTTGATTGAATTCTCCCTGCAGAAGGTAATTGGGAAACTTTTACCAGTGTCAACCATTGCATGTTTGTCAGAAGTTGAAATAATTTGAAGGAGTATTTTACAGTCTGGCATCAAGTGTGTGCAACTTAATGGGAAAATGAACATTGCCGAGAAGGGGAGAGCTATAGATACCTTCACCAATGATTCAGAGTGCAGGATTTTTCTGATGAGCTTGAAAGCTGGAGGAGTAGCCCTCAATCTTACCATGGCCTCTCATGTGAGTTTAATGCACCAATGCACCATCTTTCTTTTGCTTACTTTTAGACAGCAAAACCCCTAACCTTGCTGACCATTCAGAAGAGAGCTCTGGTTCATACTGCTGACGTTATACATGTTGAGCAGGTTTTCTTGATGGACCCTTGGTGGAATCCTGCGGTCGAGAACCAGGCCCAGGATCGAATCCACCGAATCGGGCAATTCAAGCCAATCAGGTTCAGTAGCAGGGTGGCATTTCCATTACCTTGCTGTGCTTCTACGATCGGACATGTTTCTTTTGAATCATATCGCCCCTTCTCTCTGATGTTGGGTACTTTTTCACTTTGATATAACAGGAGCGTGAGGTTTGTTATCAAGGACACGGTGGAAGAGCGTATCCTGCAACTGCAAGATAAGAAGCAACTCGTGTTTGAAGGGTAACTACCTCTTACCCAATATCTCTAGTCCATCCAGGGCTATTTGAGACCCATGTTTTTCAAGAGTGTTGGCCTGCTAACACTGTCATCCCCTGCCCCTTCGCAGCACCGTAGGCGACTCACCGGAGGCCATGTCAAAGCTTACAGAGGCTGACCTCAAGTTTTTGTTCCAGATCTAACCGAGGTGATATGTCCAGAGCACCCTAGGAATTCTAACATCTAGGAGCATCGACAGAGCCATCAACTACCAAGTCACTCGATGACGACGACGAAGAATATCTGCACCTCTTTTGGATTTGTAGCTAGTAGTAGTCAATTAGCCATCCTCCCATCCCCCAGGTCTCTTGGCCTTAAGGGGCTTGTGGCCACACCGGTACCGCACATGCGAGTGGAACATCTGTAGCCCAGTTTACTTGTTTGGGAAAGAGGAAGGGGGTGCTATAATGTTATTGAGCCGCTTCTGTGTGGGCATGTCGCGCGCAATCTATGCATATGCAGTAGTCTGCCTCTGTCGGGCAGGGCCACAGCACTAGCAGGTTGATCAAGATCTGGTCTGATCTCCACAGAGAGTGGAGCTGCCAGTGCCTGGGGGAGTGAGTCCTGGACCATCCATCCAAACAAAGCCAAAAGGCGGCATCAGCCGCTGCCTCGGAGAGCAACCATGACCTGAATTCTCTCTCTTTCCTGCTCCGGCGGCAATGAGAGTGGTCATGGCCCTCGCTGACTCCACACTACAGGCTAGGCTTTGCCGGCTGGCCTGCTCTCAAGCAGTCTCTTTGAGAGCATGATTGGACACTCAACATTCCTATCCTTTTAAATCCAGTTTCCGGATTCAGGTGCATAGGCACCTATGATTGCGAGTGGCTGCGTGCAAACCAGACCCTATTTTCTGCATCTATCGTTACGTCTTTCTGTCTCGCCTGTCTATTCTATCCCATTTTTAACCATATCTCAATTTTTTAGGCCTTGTTCTTTTTGGCGTATCGTATCGTTGCGTATTACTGTAGCAAATTTTGTTATTTTATATAGCCTATATGTTGTCATAGTTTGCGACGATTTTTTTTGTGACTTTTAGTAGTTGTTCCAAAGATTATAAAACTATTTCTAAATTATTTTTTCGATGATCTTTAGGCCTCATTTTGAGGGTTTTCAAATTTGCTACAGTAATACACCAACGCAACGATGCGCTGAAAAGAACAAGGCCTTAATCGTACGTGTAACACCCAAAATTTGAGCCAAATTTCAAACTTTAACCAAATTGGGTTAAATTCAAATTCTAAAAGTCTAAATTGGGAAAAGGCCTTGGTTGGGCTGTTATTGGGCTGTTTCCTAGCCCAAACCACTCGTCTCTCTCCCCCTCCGTTTCTCTCTCCCGTCGCTCGCCTCTCTCCTTGCCTCGGTGTCGGCCAGCCTGAGGCATGCAATGCGGTGGATCAAGCTTGCATCGCCACGTAGCCACCCCACAGCTCATCTCTGTCGCGCTGGCACCGCCAAGCCTCGGCTCCTTCGCCGCCCGTCGGTATAAAAGCCTCTGCGACGCCTCACTTTTTCTCTTTCCCTCATTTGCTCCGCTCCCGAACGTCTCTGCTTCCTCTCCTTCGTCCGCGGCAACCTCCGGAGCTCACCAAGCAACGCTAGCGCTGCCGAAGCCACTGCATTGTTCGGAATTGCTCGCCGGAGTGAAGTCGGGCCGAAACTGTCTACGTTGATTTCTCCTCCTATGGTACAAGCTAATCCGATTCCCTTTGCCCATAGATTCTACTCTACCTCACGATCATTTCCCCTCAATCAATTTGACCAGTGCATTGCCGAAGCATTCTCACCGCGGTTGCCCTGCTCAGCACCGTCACAGTGTCGCTCGCCGCCAATCCAAACCAGTCATGCTCTGACCTTGCCAAGGCTTCGGTAAGCAAGTTCTCGCCTCCCCGAAGCTAGCGCATCCTTCAATTTGGCTAGAACCGAGATGTTGCACCGCCGTCATTTGATGTTGTGCCGTCTCTCCGCCGCCGACAATGGCGCTGCCGAATCCGGTTACCATGGACCTTGACGATGGCACTAGTAGATGTGCGCTGCCTCGAGGAGTTCGTAGGTAGCATCTACACTCGCCAATTAGCCTCTAGCGCCGGCGAGCATCGATTTTCCCGTGCATGCGCCAGCGAGAGGTAGACGACGATGACGTCATCAGCTCCAGCGCCGCGCATATGTGAGTCATTGACGGCAGGGATCCACCTGCCAATCTCTCCCTCTCTGTGTCCTCGCGAGCCGTCCGATTTCGAGTCATTACCTGTGGGCCCTTGGTCCCACACTTAGGGTTAAGTGGAAGTGCATTTCTCCCATGCGCCTTCGACGTGGCCGCCTAGCGCGCTCATGAAGTGGCTAGGCCGCGCGGCCGAATGGGCCGGTCGGCCTGCCGCGCAGTGCCGTTGGTTGGGTCGTGTCGTGCCACCGCGCCCCGAACAGTGATGGGCTTGGCCCAGTACTGTATCAGTTGATTTTCCTTGAGTTTAGCTAAATACAAATACCCCGAAAATAGATATCCATTTATTAAAATAGCATACTAGCTCCAAAAATTTCTAGAAAATTACAGTAAATACTAGAATCACTCTACACCCCCAGGAAAATTGTAACTTAGGTATTGATCTATAGAAGAGGTTCTGAATATATTAAAGAAGATATAAATAAAAGCTTATTCACATTTTCAAAAGGGGGATTTCCTAGGGGTATTTCAGTAAAATTTATCCCTAGTCTTCCTGAACCACAGTAGCAGTAGCACCTCGGTTTAGAATCGATATCTAGCCCTGCATTTTTGCATATACCTCAGTTAGATTATATATTAATCTGAAATCTTCTTTCCAATAGACGATTCGGTTTTGGAAGAAGAGTACCCAGAAGCTAGTCAATTTCAGTCCACTGATTCTCAAGGCGAGTTAACACCCTGGTTCATTCTTCTACCCATGTTTTACTAAACTATCTTGTTTGAAATATAAAATTGCATGCTCTCTATGTTTTGGAAATTGCCTGTCTTGTTAATCATGATGATGTCATGCTCTGTCCTTGTTGTACTTGTTTGTCATACGTGATTCCTTGATATCATGATCGATTTAGCATAAGTAGAGCCATTCTTCCTCATAAGCATGTAACTAGCATTAAGCACTTGAGTTTTAGACATTGATTGAGACGATTTTGTAATACGACAAGCAATGGCCTTGTGTTTCTCATTTTTGTAAATATTGCAACGGGTCCCTCCCTTAACAAAAGTTAACTTGGGCTTACCCCAACCTCCCTTGGGCAAATCCCCGGGATGAAATTCCAAACCATGCTTGCCCAAGGTGTACCTTTGCTCCCGAAGCACCTTGTTAAGAGAGTTGTTCCCCACAAGCAATTTAGCCAAGCTAAAGTCTAGTTGCTCAATTCTATCCTTTAAAAGCAAATTTTTCTTAACTAGCTCATTAGCACATTTAGCAACACCACAAGTACCAATAGAACAATCATTCTCATTTGAAGGAGTAGCACTAGTGGATGAAAATGAGCTAGCATTAGATGTGTTAGTGGGTGACAAGGTAAAGGATGTGTCATGAGACAAGCTAAGTGAATCATTTATAGTGTCAATTAAGTCACAAGTCACACCAACATTGTATTTTTTAATTGAGCAATCAAGAGGAGTTTCATCATCAATATTAGAGCTAGCTAGTTTGTTTTCTAAAATTTCAACTTGCAAATTTAAAGCTTCATAATCATCTTCTAGAGTCTCATGTTTTTCAAGCAAAATCTCAAATTCATTCGCAAGCTCTTTATGCATTTTCAATAACTTTTTTCTCTTAGATTTTTCTTTCTCTAGAGCATTATTCAAATCATCAATCAAAAGTTTAAACTCACTTTTAGAGAGCTGCTCATTTGTTACCTTCTCCTCTAGTGCCATGAGGCACATGGAAGGTGTAGGGTTGTTGATGGTGACTCCGGACACCTTGGTGTTTTCATTGTCGGAGGAGTCCGCCCAAGAGCCTTCATCGTCGGTGATCCATTCCCCGATCACATCTTCTTATATGTTGGCGGTGAGACAAAGCTTTTGCTTGGGAAGGGCCGGAGGAGCATTTTTCTTGATCGCAAGTCCGGCTAGCCCATGAGCTCTAGTATCTTCTTCTTCGGAGAAAGATTGGGAGGATGATGAACTTGAGCTATCTTTCTTTTTGGTCCTTTGACTGGCAAGAGCTTTTTTCTTGTCCTTGGGTTTGTGACCGCTCTTGCGGTAGTGACGGTACTTCTTCTTGTCGTCACCCTCATCTTCCTTGCCTTGTGCTTGCTCCTTTTGTTTCTTGGGCAATCCGCCGCCAAGTGACCCTTCTCTCCGTATTCATAGCAACGTATTTCGGAGATCGGTCTTCGTCTTGAAGAGGATGACCCACCGCGGAAGCTTATTTTCTTGATTAACTTTCTTGATCGCTTGACAAGAAGGGCCAATTCTTCAATCTCCGGAATTACATCATCGGAGTCATAGTCATCTTCTTCAATTTCAACCTTCTTCTTCCCACTTTTGGCTTTGGCGGGGAGAGCAATTGACTTCTTGTTGAGCGAAGACTCTTCACTTTCAAGAAGCCGCATTTCATAAGAGTTGAGTTGTCCGAGGAGCTTTGTTGGTGCCATTTTTTTGAGCTTTGACTTGGATGCTCGAATTAAGGTCACAAACGGATTGAAACTAAATGGCACAACATCAAGCATCTTTCGATAAATGTCAATGTCCTCCAAGACCTTCTTCTCTAAGCATCCGGCAATTTCATTGACGATGGGGTTCAACCTAAGAAACATTTCATTGACACTTTCATTAGGGAGCATTTTGAATTGATCAAATCTTTTCCTAGCTCGAGATAGCTTCTCCTCAAGCATCTCAGCACTACCAATATGGATTTCCTTTAGATGCTTTCAAATGTCATAAGTTTTAGTGAGATTGCCAATGCTATCGAACACTTCGGAAGAAACACTAGAGAGTAAAGCATTTCTAGCAATGGCATTAAAGCGTTTGTACTTAACATGAACATCATCAAGAGCTAACGTTCCTACCGGAGGGTCCGGATAACCGGTTTCACAAGCAACCCACACATCATAGCTAAGCGCCTCTAAGTAACATTGCATTCTAATCCTCCAATAGTTGTAATTTGTTCCATCAAAGATAGGAACTTTTTCAATTTCTATCGTAGGCCCCTCTTAAGCCATCTCCTAGCGGTGAAGCTAATACCGGAGAACCTAGATGCTCTGATACCACTTGAAAGAGGATCCTATGGTCTAGAGGGGGGGTGAATAGGCAATTTTAAACCTTTTCGGTTATTTGTTGATTAAGCATCATATTAATAGTGACCCAATCCTAATTTTAATTTTCATGCAAGCGGAAACTATAAACAAGTGAATTGGAAAACTAAGACATGGCATCACAATTCATCACAAGCAATGCAATGGAAGTAAGTGCGGAAATTAAATGAGAGAGCGACACGGTATTTGTTTCACCGAAGTTCGGAGCCGCAACTCCTACTCTCCGTTGAGGCTACCCCTTGCGCACAAGGACAGGCTCGCTCTAGAGCCTAACGCCTCACTTACTCCCCGGTAGTCGTTCCGCCACTTCGGCGAGGTGGACTCCGTCACCCATACACCGACTCGAGAGTAGCCACACGCCAAGGCCTACTCCCAAGCCCACGCCTCCACGAAGGATGCCGTCTTCAAAAGTAACAAGCCCGAAACGTCCCGATCATGCCGGATCGAAGGACTTCAATGAAGCTCGGTGTTGGGGTTTAGTGATTTGTGGCTTTGAATGATTTGTGGGTGGAGGAATGGCTCTAGAACACCTAGTTGATGAGCAATAAGTGTGGTAGGTGAAGTGGAGCAGCAAACCTCAAAGAAGCCAGCCACTAGACATCTATTTATAGCCCCTAGAGCAAAACTAGCCGTTTCCCCTCGGAAGGAGACAAAAAGACTAGCCGTTAGCCTCTACCGAACGCCGTCCGACAGCGACTACTGCTCACTGAATTTGGTTTATCGGACGCCGTCCGGTAACCACTGGACGCCGTCTGATACAGAGAAAAGCCTACTGGTTTCAGCTTATCGGACGCCGTCCGGTAACGACCGGACGCCGTCCGACGAGGTAATATCTTGTGCTTGGGCTAAGGCGATCGGACGCAGATCCATTGCTTCGACGCCGTCCGACAGAGAGTGAAAACGTGCTAAAGGATGTAGAGGTATTTAGGTGGGTTTTCTTTCTCTCTCTATAAATTTCACAAGAATATATTTGGGTATTTTTAGAAGAGGTGGACTACGGAAACCGATTTTTCAAGAAGTCGCAAAGATCCGGCATAGTCCGAGAGATTTAAACCCCTTTTGAAATCCGATAAAAACAGAAATAAAAGACATAACTACTCCTAATCTATACGTGACCTCATCTCTCGCCCGATCACGCACTTAGAACCTTGGAGCAGCTCACAAAATCGTCGAAGCTTCAAATTAGGGTTTTACGTGAAGCTGAGTCTTCGCTAGGGTTCCGAGAAGTCCAAAAACCCCCTAGCACTTAGTATTAACTATATTTGACATCGGTGCCACTAATAAAAATTAGGGCTCAACAATGCTCACAATCTCCCCCTTTGTGGCACTTGATGGCAACCCAAGAGAGAATAAATATTTTGAGCTGCAAAAGGGTTAGTGCAAAGCAAGTTGTAAGATCAAGTTTTGGTATTGATGACAACAGGGACTTCAATATTAAGGCTCTTGTGTTTCATAGTTTCTCTCTTATACTCTTTGCGTGAGTCTTCGTTCCTACTCAAGCCTGCTACATCTACGTCAAGCATCAAGCAATAAGATCAAGACAAGATAAGACAAGACAAGACAAGAGACAAGACAAGACAAGACAAGATCAAGACAAAACAAGACAAGACAAGAGACAAGACAAGACAAGAGACAAGGCAAGACAAGACAAGACAAGACAAGGTTAAGACAAGACAAGACAAGTTACAAGATCAAGACAATACAAGACAAGATCAAGACAAGACAAGACAAGATAAGCTACAAGATCAAGACAAGACAAGACAAGAACTTAGGTGCACCCTGTCATGACCAAGTGTCAAAGGACCTAGAAGAACCCGGATGCACAGTCGCTGTCGGACGGAGTCCGGTAGTTACCAAACGGCGTCCGATGAGGAAGAAAACCCTAGACGACCCGGTTGCACTGTTCCTGTCAGACAGCGTCCGATGGACTAAAACTTGCACAGCCAAACATTCTCAGCTGCTAAGTCCCTTGCGAGTCCAAAAATCAACCTCACTGTCGGACGCGTCCAACCAGGTCATCGAAAGCGTCCGATGCCGGCTACACCCGCGAGCAAACACATGGCGTGCACTTTTTGTGCGCGCGCCAGCACTTCATCGGATGCGTCCGATGAACCTATCGGACGGCGTTCGATGAACCATTTCAGCTCGAGTCGGATTACTGCCAGCCGTCTGATCTTGTTCCAAGTAAATATCATCCGTCCATTGGCCCAGCCTGAACCCTAGCACTATAAATAGGTGGGATTTCGTGGGAGAGACTTGAGAGAGCTCATTTGTTCATCTCGAAGCTTTGAGAAAGTGAGAGCTCCTCTCTAGTTCATCCTTCACCTCCCTAGATCCAACATGAGAAATTGAGATTGAGAGTGGGAGAAGAAGAGGAAGAAGAAGAGAAGTAGAAGGAGTGGATCCCCACATCTTCATCCATCCATCCCCAAGGTTTGGCTCTTCCATGGCTTGTCCTTCTACCTAGGGTTTCCATGTCATTTGAGAGGGATTGAGAGGGAGAGGGAGAGAGGAAGAAAAAAAAGCCATACCTTGCCTCCTCCGGTCATCCTCGAAGTTCTTGAGCCTTCCCCATGAGTTCTTGGCCTAACTCGATGGTGGGAGAGTGGTGGTCTAGTTGTGCTTTTGATATTGTGCTCTTGGATTTCTTGTCACCGGGATTCAACTCCACCACAAGCTTCATCGACCCGTGAACCGCAAGCAAACCCACCAACGTGGTGGTCATCGGCTAGGCATAGCCGGTGCATCGTCTTCTCCATTGCGTCGGAGATGTGCTAAATCCTCGGTGTGCTCGAGGTCGACTTCGCCTACGGGTGTTTCGGGGTCCTTCGCGTGTGAAGGCTGCCGATTCTTGTACAAGTTGGAGTTCCCTTCCGATGTGTTCGGGAACGAACTTCTTCTAGTGGATTGAGGATTCGGGACGAGAGGGTCCCGGGCTTTCTGGCGAGCTTCCTCAATGAGAGTAGGTGCTTGCACCGGACTCGGTAAAAAGATCGGTTTGCCCTCTTGTCTCCTTTATTATTCGCACTTGTGTTTACTTCCGCTACTAGACTTGTGTAGGGCTCATTCGCTAGTTGGGTGCTTAACTTGACTAATTGACCAAGTTCAACAAGCGAATAAAATTAAAATAGTCCGATTCACCCCCTCTCGGCCTTAGGTCCCTTCACAAGTATGCGAGTAATTACAATTTAAAAGAAACCACAACTCGACCACAAGGATGCTGTCGACGGTTGAGATATCGATCTCAAGTCGCTAAGGTTCTTTAGAAGTGAGATAGGAGACACGCCGAACAACCACGAACAACAACGAACAGGAGACAGGGGTTTTTATCCTGTTTCGGGCCTCTCGGGAGAGATAATAGCCCTACGTCCAGCCTTTCTTATATACTAGAGATGAATACAAGAGGTGGCTCGGTGAGACGAACAAGTCTCGGCGAGATTATGGGTGTACAAGCGAAGATCAGGTGTCTACCAGATGCTAAAAGCTAAATCAAGTCGTAAACTCGAAGTCCGATCCCTCTAAACGCCGTAGGGGCATGGTTTCTATAGTACAGAGCAAACCGACCTACCGAGGGAATATCGGGCCGGGCTAACTACGAGATCGTAACGAACTCAACGTGCCAAATACATCTCGAGGCAGATAAGGCATACTCCTAGTCTTGAGGATCACGACTCCTAATCCAATCCGGGAAACCAACGTCCGGGTCTTCACGTAGCCGTGCAGGACTCCTATTCGAGACGGACTCAAACACGATTCCTTGGCCATTACGCATCTCGCCAGCCAGGAAGCTGTTCGGCAGGATGCATATGGGCCAGATAGAACCTTCCAGGAGCCGGGCCGATAGGTATTCGATTGGGCGTCGGAGTGGACCATGGCAATGGGCGTATTTTAATCCTCGACAGCCTAGCCCCGAGACTCAAGTGGAAGGATTCACTAGAGTGGGGTCTTCCTCTTGAGACTCCAAGTCACGAAGAGGGAAACTTTGTTGCTACAAAGACGTGTAACGATCGACCGAGCAGATTTAAGGTACAACCGAGCAGGACCTGATCGGTACCGAACAAACTCGCCAAAGGTCGAACAACTCTGTTGCAACAGGAACCGTGATCTATCCGGCGAGCATTCAGCCTTTAGTGCGATCATTTGGAGAAAATAGCCGTTGATGACTCCAACGGTAACTTCTGTCATTGCCAGCGGAAAACATTTACGCTTTTTTATCTAGCCGTTAAGGTAAAAACTAGCCGTTTTTGTGGCGAACCGTTGTAGAGCTGCTTGTTTAGGCCTATAAAAGCACTCAAGCCGCCATGCCACCACTGCTTCGCGCCTTTCCTCCCTAAGCCCTAGTTCCAACCAAGGCTCAACATCAACCACCAAACTCCACCCAAGAACTTGCTCGCCCACCCTAGGAACGCTATGGCGATTCTTAGCCACTAGCCCGACCGAGGAGGACTTGGCGACTTGGGAGGAGGAGGGCCACATCGACGCCGGTAGTGGAGGTTTGCCGAGTAGGAGGAAACTCCGAGCCGCCGGAGGAGAGTTCGTCGACTTGAGCGATTCGCCTTGCTCGGGTTGAGGTCTCGAAGCGACTTCGCCGAGGCCTTCTAAACATCGGTAGATTGGAGGTGACAAACCTCAATCCGAACTCCATCCTCCGGATGGCCGTTTTACACACCTGCGAAGGCTATCTCGGCATCGATCCGCCGGTGGGGCTGTTCCTCCACTACTACGGTGACGAGGAGCAGCCCGCCACTTCGGGCGCTTGGGTGCTACTACCTCAAGCTCCGGCCACCGCCGACGACGCCGTACCCTCGCCACCGCCGCCGATTCGATGGGCTTATGGTGGTCGAGGTGGTTCTACAAAGAAGCGAGCGACGACAAGAAGCTCTCCTTCACGGGAAGGCGCCAATGAAGGGTACCCCAATCTTTGCGGCGGAGATGTCCGCCATGATTGGTACTTGATGAGAAGATCGCCTCCTCGTGAGTCTCGGGCTCACGGGCGGGAGATCATTCGGGACTACACAACTAATGAATCATCATCCGCTGCGGAGAAGGCCCTATCCTTCTATAAGCTAGAGGATGAGAAGACATCACAAGGGAGAGCACGGTAAGTGCCTTTAAGACTCGACCTTTACATTGATTATTTCCTCCGAACAGAACTAACGATCCCTCTGTTGGGCGCAGAAGCCAACCGACGCGTGGGTGACCGAAGCGGTCGACGCGATCTGAAGGCGGCGAAGAAGGACGGGGAGGTCACCGGCGAGGTGGCCTACACCTGCCCGCGCAACGTGCTTGTCTGCACAGATGAGGTAAACCACTCATGCTCAGCCTGTGTTGCTAGATTTGCACCGTTGTTTAATGCTAATGTCCGCTTTTCAAAACGCGCAGGAGGACCAGCTGATCCTTGGGGGGATCGTGGAGGAGCCCTTCGGGTCTGAGAAGGAGAAGGCAAAGAAAGGCAAGGCCAAGGTGGCCATAAAGCCCAAGGTGGCGGCTGAGCCTACGCGGAGCTCGCCACGCCATGGCGGCCACCAGCCGTCGAAGAGACCACCAGCGGCATTTGAGCGCCGAATAGACCAAGCGGGCGCGCGGTCAACCCAGCGGGAAGAGACCAAGCCCCTCCCTCCTCACCGAGCAGAGCGACGAAGAGGTAAAGAACATGACCCTTTGGCTTAGGCGTTACACGCAGGCTCACTCGGGCCATATGGCACGGCTACAACAGGCCTCCGAACAGAGGAGGCTTGAGGAAGAAGTCACGCGCAAGGAAAAACTTCTTGCGTTGCGCGAGAAGAGTGCTCACCAACGAGGAGCTGAGCTCATCGCCGAAAGCACCGAGGACCGTATAACAACCCGCCAAGGAGCCCCGAGAAAGAGGCGGAAGGTTCCGCCAAAAAAGATCAAGATCAAGCTTTCTACGGCAGGTATGTAGCAACGGATCTCTTTGACCTTATGAATTTCCTAACCGTGTTGGGCTTGACTAAGTCTTTTTCATCAGCTGCCCAGGAGGAGACCGCCACGGACGACGCCGGGCGGGCGCCGAAGGTTTACGCGAGCACCTACACGGTGCATCGCGGCAATGGAGGTCCGCCACCTCAGGGCAATTTGGCGGCGTGGAGCTTGCTCCCGCCAGACTCCAGCGAGCAGCATGACGCGCTCAAAGGCGCGGTGGAGCGGCTGGAGGCAGAAGAGGCGGCGCACGGCGCCACGGACAATGAGGCCAAGGCGGCTCCGAAGCGCCAGCAGGGACCGAGCAGGCGGTCCTACCGGGCACTCCGTCGCAGGGGCAGTCCATCCCTGAGCCGGCGGAGGTGATCGGCGAGCAGGGCGAAGTTCCCGCCATCGAGGTACAAGAAGAGGTCCACGAGCAGGCGGCACAAGTCGTCGTGCCAGTGGAGGCTCCGGTGCCGTCTGGTGAAACGGCACCAGCCTTGCCCGAAGGTGATCGGGCAGAGGAGGAAGAAGAACAGGAGCGGGGAGACGAAAGCGCTTCTCCAGTCGCCCCTGCTCCCGAGCAGATGAGCTCCCGCAGGAAGAAGGAGCACAGGAGAAGGCGGCAAGAGCAGCGCGTCAGTTTCATCCCGCACGAGCGGGGCTTTGTGACGCACGGTCTCGAAGACCGCTTACGCCGGGGACAGAAGCATCGGCTAGGCAAGGTAAACTACAAGACCAAACCTTGTTCAGTTTAGCTATATCATCGCAAAGTGATCGACTTGATCTTCTCCCTCAGGTCTTTGGGGACACCATGGCAGAACTCGAGGATGGTGTTACCATCGAACGGAGCGCCGTACTGGCGTCCCTCCGGGAGCATCTCCAGACGAGGGAGCCCGAGCCGGAGCCCTCTGCGCTGGCCCGAAGCCGGAGCCGGCTGAAGGCCAAAGCGAAGAAGCTCAAGGCCGAGCTGACCAAAGAGAGACATTCCTCTGAGGCTCTTCTAAAAGAAGCCGTGAAGGCGAGCATCGCGGGGCAGAAGCTGGGCCGCACGAAGTGGCTCGAAGAGCAGCTTGCCGAAGCGTCCCATTGGCGGAAGGCGCTCACGGCGGACGTCGAGAAGCTCAAGGCCCAGCTCGCCAAAGAGGAGCTGACCTTCGTGGGACTCCAGGCGAAGATTTCAACCCTGTGGGGTTCACAGGAAGAGATCGAGGAGATGCGCGGGACGGCGGTGAGGGCGATCACTGCAGAGAACAAGGTCAAGGAGCTGGTCGAGCAGCTCAAGACCGTCGGGCAAGGAGTTAGCCACAGCGAGGCTCTGGCCGACCAGCTGCGCGCCAAGACCGAAGAGGTCGAGGCCATCCGGCGAAGTCACAGCCTGCAGAGCCAGCGGAGCAAGGAGGAGATAGAACGCCTCCGAGCTGAAGCCCGGGAAGGGATCAAGGCCCAAGGTGAAGTCGTGCGCCTCAAGTTAGAAGTTGAGGAGCTAAAGGAGCAGCTTGCTCCCAAGTAGCACCGCGGCTGTAACCCGAAAGGGCCTTGTACCTGAAACTTTTGATTAATGCAATAAAGCACTTACCTTTTGTCGGCGGTTGAGATATCGACCTCAAGTCGCTAAGGTTCTTTAGAAGTGAGATAGGAGACACGCCAAATAATGCTAACAAAGAACGAACAGGAGACAGGGTTTTATCCGGTTCAGCCTCTCGAGAGATAATAGCCCTCGCCCAAATTTTCTTATATATGAGAGATGAATACAAGAGATGGCTCGACGAGACGAACAAGTCTCGGCGAGATAATGGTGTACAAGCGAATATCAGATGTCTAGAAGCTAGATCAAGTCGTAAAACTCGTCATCAGATGCCAGATGCCCCCTAAACGCCGTAGGAGCATGGTTTATATAGTGCGAGCAAACCGACCTACCGAGGGAATATCGGGCGGGCTAACTACGAGATCGTGCTAACTCATACATGCCAAATATGACCTAAGGTAGATAAGGCATACTCCTAGTCTTGGGGATCACGACTCCTAATCCAATCCGGGAAACCAACGTCCGGGTCTTCACGTAGTCACAGTAACTCTTGTTCGAGTCGACTCAAACACGAATCCTAGGTCGTTCGCGCACCGTGCCGCCCAGAGGCTGTTCGGCAGATGCACATGGGCTCGATAGAACCTTCCAGGAGCCGGGCCCCGGTAGGTTGCATTCGATTGGGCGTCGAGGGAGTGGGCCATGGCAATGGGCCGAATTTAATCCTCGACAGCTAGCCCCCGAGACTCAAGTGGAAGAACTCACTAGAGCGGGTCATCCCTTGAGACTCAAAGTCACGAAGAGGTATTTTTCCTCGCTACAAAGGCGGTAACAAGCGACGAACAGTTATGGTTCAACCGAACAAGACTTGTTCGGGACCGAACAAACCCGATCGATCCGAAACAACTCCGCTAAGTCCGAACAGGAACGACATCCGTCCGAAAGCAGAGCACTCAACCTTTCAAGCAAACACCGAAAAAAAATAGTCATATGGCATCTCAACGATAACTTCACTCATGCCGCGGTGAAAACAAAGCGACCGCTTTACTTTTGCTGTTGTAGTAAAAACTAGCCGCTTTGGGACTAAACCGCTGCAGAGCTGCTTATACGAGACTATAAAAGCACCTGCCGCCGCGCCAGCCACTTCGCTTCACGCCTTTCCTCTCTAAGCCCTAGTTCCAACCGCGCCAAAGATCAAGTACCCAAACTCCACCACCAACCCCGCCGTCCAGCCTGAAACCGCTATGGCTAAGTTCACCGCACTAGCTCGACCGAGGAGGACCTGAAGGTCCGGGAGGAGGAGGGCCACATCGACACCGTAGCTGGAGGTCGCCGGAGAGAGGATACTCCGGAGCGGCAGCGGAGGAGAGTTCGTTAACCGAGCAGCCGCACTGCTCGGGTTGCGATCTCCAAAGACTTCGCCGAGGCCTTCTTAAACATTAGCGGATTGGAGGTGGCGAACCTCAATCCGGCAAAGATCCTCCAGATGGCCGCTTCGCACACCCGCGAAGGCTATCTGAGAATCGATCCACCGGTGGGCCGTTCCTCCACTATTACGCAGCGACGAGGAGTAGCTCCGCCGCGCTTGCGCCGGGGTGCTACTACCTCAAGCTCCGGCCACCGCCGACGACGCCAGATCCTCGCCCACCGCTTTCGACTTCGATGGGCGCGTGGTGGGCGAGGTGGTTCTACAAGAAGCGGAGTGGCGACAAGAAGCTCATCTTCACCGGAAAAGCGCCCGTGAAGGGGCGCCAATGCCTCGGCGGAGATGTCCGCCGAGGATTGGTACTGATAAGGAAGATCGCCTCCTCGTGAGCCTCGGCTCACGGGTAGGGAGATCATCCGGGACTTCACAAATGAACAGGATTTGCCCGTCATGGAGAAGGTCCTATCCCTTCTACAAGATAGAGGATGGGAGGACATCACAAGGAGAGCACGGGTAAGTGCCTTCAAGACTCAACCTCTTCATTGATCGTTTTCTCCGAACAGAATTTAACGATTCCATCTGCCGCGAGAAGCCAACCGACGCATGGGTGACCGAAGCGAGTCGACGCCATCTTTGAAGGCGGCGAAGAAGGACAGCGAGGTCACCGCGAGGTGGCCTATACTTGTCCAGGAACGTGCTCGTCCGCATGCAGGCGAGGTAAATCACTTATACCCAGCCGTGTTGCTAGATTTACACCGCTGTTTTTAATCTTGACGTTCGCTTCTCAAAAGCGCTGGGAGGACCAACCGATCCTGAGGATCGCCGAGGACCTCTCCGGTCCGAGAAGGAGAAGCGAAGAAAGGCAAGGCCAAGACGGCCACAAAGCCCAAGGTGGCGGCCGAGCCGACGCTGAGCTCGCCAGCGCCATGGCGGCCGCCACCGTCGAAGAGACCACCGCGGCGACGGAGCGCACCGAAAGCAGAAGCGGCGCGCGGTCGCCCAATGAAGAGACCAAGCCCTCCCTCCTCGCCGAAAGCAGAGCGACGAAGAGTAAAGACCATGGCCCTCTGGCTTAGGCGTTACCATAAGCTCACCCGGAGCCATATGGCGCGGCTTCAACAGTCGCCGAGCAAAGGAGACTCGAGGAGGAGGTCGCGCAAGGAGAAACTCCTTGCGCTATGCGAGGAGTGTTCACTCACCAGAGAGCCGAGCTCATCGCCGCTAACGCCTAAGGGCCAAAGCGAGAAACCGCCAAGGAGCCCCGGGAAAAGGCGAAAGTTCCGCGAGGAAGATCAGATCAAGCCCTCACGGCAGTATGTAGAAATCGATCTTTTGATCTTTCCACCTTCTCGACCGCATTAGACTTAACGACCAACTCTCGCTCATCACCGCCCAAGAAGAGACCGCCACGACGACGCCGAGGAGGCGCTGAAGCGGTCGCCGCCGCTCGAGCATCTGCGCACGTCCGCACGGCAAAGGAGGTCGGCGAGCCTTAAGGACAAGCCGGCGGCGTGGAGCTCGCTGCCGCTGGCTCCAGCCGAAGCGGATCGACGCGCCAAAGACGCGGTGAAGCGGCTGGAGGCAAAAGTAGCGGCGGGTGGCGCCACGGACTTCGGGCCCAAGGCAATGGCTCCGGAAGCTGCCCAGGGCAGGACCGAGCAGCCGGTCCTGCCTGGCACTTCGTCGCAGGGGCAGCTCACCCCTGAGGCGACGGGATTCTCTGGCGAGCAGGGTGAGATCCCCGCTGCCAGGGAGCAAGAAGAAGCCCCCGAGCAGGTCGAGCAAGTCGTCCTGCCGGTGGATACAACGGCGCCACCGAGCGGAGTGGCTCCGGCCTCGCCCGAAGACGTTCGGGCGGGAGAGGAAAAGGAAGAGGAGAAGGAGCACGGAGACGAAAGCGCTTCGCCCGTCGCTCCCGCTCCCGAGCAGATGCGCTCCCGCAAGAAGAAGGAGCGAACAAGGCGGCGACGGCAAGAACGCTGGCCTCATCCCGCCTGAAGGGGCCGGACGCTTGGCTCGAGGACCGCTGCGTCGCGGGCTCAAGCGTCGGCTTGGCGAGGTAAACTCAAGACCAAACCTTGCTCGGTTTGAATGTGTTATCGCAGTGTTCGAATGGATCTTCCCTCGTGTCTTTAGGGATACCATGGCGAACTCGAGGATGGGGTCACCATCGAACGGGCGCCAGATCGGCGTCCTCCGGAGCATCTCCAGACGGGGATCCGGGCAGAAGCTCTCTTGGCCCAAAGCCGAGCTGGCCAGTGGCGAAGCGAAGAAGCTCAAGGCCAAGTCGACCAAGGAGAGGCATTCCTCCGAGGCTCTTCTAAAGGAAGCCGAGGAGCCACAAGAAGCCGTGAAGGCGAGCACCGCGGAGGAGAAGCCGGGCCGCTCAAGTGGCTCAAGAGCAGCTCGTGACGCTTTCCTAACGGCGAGACCAGCTCGCATGGAAGCCAAGAGACTCAAGGCCCAGCTTCGCCAAGGAGGAATGACTTCGCTGGTCTCTGTGCAAAGATCTCGACCCGTGGGCTTCACAGAAGAGATCGAGGAGATCTGTGAGGATGGCGGTGAGGCGATCACCGCGAGAAGAGGGTCAAGGAGCTGGACGAGCAGCTCAAGACCGCCGAGCAGCGAAGTTAGCTGAGCGAGGCTCGACCGACTAGTCAAGGGCCAAGATGAAGAAGTCGAGGCTCTCCGTCTGGCGGCGACGGGCAGGCCAGAGCAAAGGAGGAAGCCGATCGTCTCCGAGCCGAGGCGGAGAGGGGTTCAAAGCCCAAGGGAAGTCCTGCGCTTAAGGAAGTGATCGAGGGGCTCAAGGAGCAACTCGCTTCTAGGTAGTCAGAGGGTCAGAACCGAGATGGACTTTTGTACCGCAAATTTTGTTAATAAAGACTTACCCTTTTCCTGCAAAGAGAGAGCAGCGAAAAAAGACAAGAACGAGCGAAACTAAGCGAGCAGTAGCTAGGAAGTTTAAGAAAACCGGTGGCGCTTAGCCTAGCTCCCAACCCCGTTGTGCATCTCGCCGAAACCTGAGTTTGCGAACCCAAGCAGTGCACAAGAGAAAGAGCGACACCCTAGCCCCGATGCAGACGATGCTCGAGAACCTAAGCTTGCGAACTCGAGTGCGTCGCGTAGGGAGAAAAAGCGACACCGTACCTTGCTCGATTCGTTCCGTAGTCCGCTTTCGTTGGCGTAAGTTAGGCGATTCGAGAGTAACCGAGCAAGGAAAGTGCCTCTGCAGCGAGGGCTTACGAGCGAGCTTTACCAAGTGGTCGCGCCAAGCGATAAGTGCCTCTGCCGCGAGGGCTTACGAGCGAACTTAGCCGCAAGGTGGAAAGGCCGTGTTACGCAACCACGAGTTTAGGAACTTGTCGAAACCAGATCGGGTAGGGAACAATCCTTAATATTACGGAGCCAAGAGTTATGCAAGGCCGGGCAGCCATCAAGTGTTACCGAAGAAAGTAGTCCGAGAAGACAAGTAGTGAAAAGGGCACAGAGGCGCGAGGATTCACCGAGAATTGGATTGAACTTTACATGGTGCCCGAGGACTTGGACGAACTAAAGCGCGAGTTTTACAAAAGCGCAAAGCTAAGCAAACACGTAAAAGACCAACACAAAGAACTTACGGTTGGGTCGATGTTCCAAGTCTGGTCGACTCTCTCCCGCCCTCCATAGCTGTGAGCGAACAGCCCCGGGCGGCAGCAAGAAAGCGATCGAGAACGGGCCTCCCAACGAGGAGTTAACTTGTTGGCATTGGACAAGTTCTGGACACGGGCGAGCGAGGTCGCCCGCCTTCAAAGCCCTTGGTCGAATCGACTTGGCGGCGTCGGCGAAGAGCTTCTTTGGTAGCGTGCCATTCGACTTGTGCCCGGTCGCGTGTGCCTTCGAGGAGATCGAGATCGAGGAGGCGCTTGCTCGTCGTCAACTAGGTTGGTGAGCTCGTCTTGACGAACCGAGTACAACCGGCGGCGGGATGGCTTCTGCACCATAGATCAATTGGAAAGGAGTTTCCCCGGTCGCCCGGCTGGCCGTAGTGCGAACTGCCCAGAGGACGGAAGGAACTTTGTCGACCCAGGCCTTGCTGTGCTCGCCGAGAGCAGCAAATACCCGCCGTTTGATACCCTGGACTATCTGTCCGTTAGCTCGCTCGACTGCTCCTTTGCTCTGTGGGTGTGCCACAGAAGCGAAGCTTTGGTGCCCAAATGTTCGCGGTATTCTGGAATATCTAAACCTCGAATCGGGTACCGCTTATCGATGATCAACTTGTGGGGATCGAAGCGCGACCACGTTGCTTTTGAAAAAGCGAACAACCGTTTTGGCGTGAAGAGGCGACACGAGCTCGCCTCAATCCACTTTGTAAAAGTGTCTATGGCGACAGCAGGTGTGTATAGCCCTTGTACCCCTTAGGGAATGGGCCGAGCAGATCCAGACCCCATGTGGAAAAAGGCCAAGATGGGGGGATTGTTTGGAGCTCTTGGGCGGGCTTGTGCCTTCCGGGCGTGAAATTGGCAAGCCTTGCACTTAGTCACGATGTCCCGGGCATCTTGTAACGATGGGCCAATAATAGCCCATGCGTAAACGCTTTGCCGACCGAGTTACGAAGGAGGCGTGGTTGCCACGAGCACCCTCGTGTATGTCCCTAAGAAGAACACACCCTCTGTTGCGAGATGCACTTGGAAAGAACTCCCGAGCACCTTGGCGGTAAAGGATGCCGTCCACAAGCTTGTATGGAGCAACCGCGCTTGTGGCCGAGAACGCTCGGCCGTCGTCGTCGCGTGGTCCCATCGCAAGGTACCGGACAAATGGCGTTGTCGATCCATGACACTGCTTCGATAACGGAGACAAGACCACTGTCTCTGTTGCCTCGTCCGGAGACGTGATTGAGGGCTTGTGAAGGTGCTCGGCGAGCACCCTGCCGAAAGCAGTCCGCGTGAGGACCCATACTTGGATAGCTGGTCGGCCAGGAAGTTGTCCTTCCTGGGCACGAAGAGCACTTCGAAAAATCGAAAATGCCGCTCCAACTTCCTCACTTCAACCAGGTATCGCGCCATTGAGTCATCGCAGCACTGATACTCCTTGTTAACCTAATTGATGACCAGCTATGAATCTCCCTTCACAGTCAGCCGTTGGACACCAAGCGACTTGCACTCTTAGTCCGGCGAGGAGGGCCTCGTACTCACGAGCGTTGTTAGTCGCCGCAAAGTGTAGTTGGGTAGAATCTTCGAGTTGCTCTCCTTGAGGAGATGAGAACAAAACCAGCCCCGAGTTTCGGTCTGCGAGCCATCGAAAAACATGGTCCATGAGGGTGCATCGGGTTGCTCGGGAGCTTCACAGGATTTGAGCGGCAAGTCCATTGGCGACAAAGTCAGCTAGGACACGTGACTTAATAGCAGTTGAGCAGCAAATAACGGATCAAACTCGCTAGTTCCATTGCCCACTTAGCTATCGTCCGCTAGATTCCTTGTTCCGTAGGATTTCTCCCGAGGGAACGTGGTCGGACCAATGTTTGATCTTTGGAAGTAGTGGCGAAGCTTCCTAGAGGACATGAGCAAGGCATAGAGGAGCTTACGGACCTCGTGGTAACGCTCCTTTGATCCGTAAAGTACCTCGCTCACGTAATAGATTGGTCGTTGTATGCCTTCCCTTTCGGCCGCCAAGACCGCGCTCACCGCTTGTGGCGTGCAACCTAGGTACAAGCGGAGCTGCTTTCGCCATGCCGCGGGGTAGTCAAGGCGGGAGGATTGGGCGAGTATAAGCCGGATCTGAAAGGATCTATCGACTTCTTCCGTCCACTCGAAACCATTGTGCTTCTTGAGGTCTTAAGAAGGGCAGCCGCGTTACGCCTTGACGGAAATAAACACCTTAGAGCAGCCATCCGCCCAGATGAGGCTTTGAACTTCCTTTATGGTAGTTGGAGCACTCATATTTTCAATGGCCTCGATTTTTTCGGGGTTGGCGAAATACCTTGCGAGCTAATGACATAACCGAGCAACATTCGGATCGAACACCAAAGGTACACTTCTCTGGATTTAATTTTATTCGATGCTGGTGAGATTATGAAAAGTCTCTGCTGGGTCTTTTACATGATCTGGAGCATACTTGCTCTTTACAACTATGTCGTCGACATAGACCTCCGAGTTTTTCCGCTTTGCTACGGGAAGGTCTTCTCCATTAAAGCTGGAGCATGAACGTGGCACCGCATTCTTGTGAGACCGAAAGACATGGTCGTATAGCGAGAAAGTGCGAAAGGGGTGATGAAGGCGATCTTCTCTTCATCCTCGGGAGATGCTTATTTGGTGGTAGCAGGAGTAAGCATCTAAAAACTCGAGTTGGGCGTCCATGATCGCATCGACCGGTGATCAATCTGAGGCGCTGAAATTGTCCTTAGGACAAGCGGCGTTCAGATCTGTGTGATCGACACATCCTCCACTTGCCGCCTTTCTTCTTTACAATGACGGGGTTGGCTAACCACTCGGTGTGATCAACCTCGCGGATGAACCAATGAAAGCGGTTGCCAAGTGATCTTTGATGATCTCTGTTTGAATTCAAAAAACGAAGCTTCGCGAGCAGGCTTTTTGTCGGCCGGACAGCCGGTTTGTGCTCGATTACCTCCTTGGGACTCGGGCATGTCAGATGGCTCCCAGGCGAATACATCTGCATTAGCTCGGAGGAAGGCAATGAGCTCGCTTTCCTATTTGGGGTCCAGATTGGCCCCCAAGTGAACTGTCTTGGAAGTATCATCAAGCGACAGCGGAACTTCCTTGGTTTCTCCCCCTGGCTGAAGGGAGACCCTAGGGTGTGCAGACTTGGTCTGCGGAACTTCAGGAACGCGCGGCGGAAGCTGGTCGACCAGGGCAAGGGACTGCTCGTCGCAATCCAGTGCAGCTTTGTAGTTGCCCTTGACCGTGATCACACCGTTAGGACCCGGTATCTTCACGCAATGGTAAGCATGGTGGGACACGGCCATAAACTTACCGAGAGATGGCCTGCCCAATATTGCGTTGTACGCCGACGGAAAGTCGACCACGTCGAAAGTGATCAACTCTGTCCGGAAGTTGCTTGGGTTGCCCAAGGTGACAGGCAGAACAACCTTCAGCTTGGAACGAGGAATTTGCATCTCGTCCAAGACTTTAGCAGAAAGCAAGTCCAAAGCGCTCCCGCCGTCTACTAGGACACGGCCAACTCTCGCGTTCGATGGTGGGGCGACCACGATGGGAGCCGCCGAGGCTTGGTCATCGATGGGGCAATCCTCCCGAGAGAAAGAGATGGGGACCTCGGTCCACTTCATCGATTCAGTGAGGTTTTGCCTTTTCGACGTTAATGGACCTCCCGGCAGATTCCTTGAGGCTGCGCCGAGAGGTGTAAGCCGAGGAGCCGAAAAATGACGGCGATATGGTTCACGGGCTCTTGATATTCATCATCATCTTCCGATCACCATCGTCGGTTTGGCGCTTAGCCTTACCGGCATCACCTTGTTCGGGCGGGGTAGGCATTGGGCCCTTGCCGTTGTAGAAATCTTGAGCTTTGCAGCCCAAGTTCTCTGATGGCGTATATCGTGCCCGTAGTCTTTGGTGGAACTTGCAAAATCGGCCGCTCGGACCTTTCTTGCCTTGTCCGCCTCCACTGAAAGCGGGCTTTTACCCTTGTAGTTATTGTTGGGCTATACGCCCATCCTTGGGAGGAGGTGCGCGATCCATACCGCGACGGTATTGTTCGCATCACCTTTGTTCTTCTTCTTACGGGACTTCTTGTCACGGGGACATTCTTCTTGCTCTTCTTCTTCTCATCCACACCAGTGGTAGGCGGCTTCGCCCTTGTCGAACGCCTTTTTATCTTGAACAGCTCTGCCGCGTTAGCATATGATCGGCCGCCTTGAACAGTCGTTGGCGGTCCAGTCTCATTGATTTCGAGATCTGGGTGAGCCGCTCGTCGCGGACCCGTTTTTGAAGGCGCGGACAATGATTCATCCGAGATGTTCGGGATCGTATTGCGGATCTTAATGAAACGCTTCACGAAGTTGCGGAGGGTCTCCCGTTCATCTGGATCATCCGGTGCAGATCATCCTCCTTGCCCGACGCGCGTAACAGCTCACGGAAATTAGCGATCGAGGCGTCACAAAGCTGGTTCCATGAGTGATGGAACCCTCCTGCTGATTGAACGACCACGTCCGAGCGGCACCCTCAAGGACGGTCGGGAGGTAATTAGCCATAACGAGCTCGTCACCCCCTGCCGCCATGATGGCCGTAGCGTAGATGGAAAGGAATTCCTCTGGGTTCTGAGTCCCATTGTACCTCTCCATGTGACCGGGCTTGAATTTTCAGGGCCACCGGATAGCCCAAGTTAAATCGGAGAAAGCCCCGCAGCCAGAGCATATGACCGGCCACCTTCCGGCGAGAACCTAGTCTTGAGAAGACGTTGGTCTGTTCGCGCGAGGAACTCTGCTGAACAGGATGACTCGGCTGGAGAAACTCTCTCGGGACAATCCACCACGCCCTTCCTTGTGGTTGCGACGAGCGCTCCTCACGAGGGACCGTCCGTGATCAGCAGCGTCGCGCTTGCCCCTGTGGTCGCTATGACTACGAGGACTTGGCGGCGGCGGCGACCACGGGTAGCTTGCTCATGGGCGGTGATCGCCGATGGTGGCGGGGTCACCACGATCGTCGAGCTGTCCGAATCATTCCGGCGGTTTGGCGCTTGCTCTGGAGGAGTTGTTGACTTCTCCTAGAGACTTTAGGCCTTGACCGGTCGCTCTAGGTTAGTCGCAACAGACATCGCCCTCTGGGCGAGATCGACTTGATTGGTGGATCTAAGGACCGTTGCTATAGCTTCGAGCCGTTCCGACTTTGATCTATGGGTCACAGGATCACTGAACCATCCGCGTTCGCCCGATCGAGTCCGGTCCACGCGAAATTGACCGAACAGGAAGCTTCATCCGGGAGACTTAAGCGCCAAGACGCGAGGTGGGTCGCGACGCCGCCGCTTACACCGTCGCGAAACCGTGCTAAGGTCGATTGATGGAATCGTCGAGGCTGCGGCGAATGACATCTTGCTCGCGATGGCGACTGCTGCGACATCGTCTTAGTGCGGCGAGTTAATCTGCTGACCTCGCCGGCCGCCACGGCCGTCGCGGGATCCTCGAGAGGTTCCTACATCGGTCATGTTAATCTGCGGGGCCATGCGAAGGTATGCTAGGCGGTGTCATCGCTGTGTCTCCACAGTGGAATCTACCGACATAGCCTTGGAATCGACAAATCTAAACCGTCGTAAAGATCATCGAGTTCCGTAGTAAATGCGTCGATGGCGGAGTGCGATCGAGGCTATCTCGCCATGTAAGCGGAGACATACGCCTCGAGATCACGGAAAGTGTTCGAGACCGAACAGATCGTCTGAATCGACGAGGATGAGACATCTGTCGCCGAGTCGTAGCCCTCAGGAAGTATCTCTGTATCGCTGATGGAGTTCGACATGCTCGATCTGCGTAGTCCCCACGGACGGCGCCAACTGTCGACGGTTGAGATATCGACCTCAAGTCGCTAAGGTTCTTTAGAAGTGAGATAGGAGACACGCCAAACAATGCGAACGACAGCGAGCAGGAGACAGGGGTTTTTATCCTGGTTCAGGCCTCTCGGGAGAGATAATAGCCCTACGTCCAGCCTTTCTTATATATGAGAGATGAATACAAGAGATGGCTCGACGAGACGAACAAGTCTCTGCGAGATAATGGTGTACAAGCGAATATCAGATGTCTAGAAGCTAGATCAAGTCGTAAAACTTCGTCATCGGATGCGGATGCCCCTAAGCGCCGTGGGAGCATGGTTTATATAGTGCGAGCAAACCGACCTCTGGGGAATATCGGGCGGGCTAACTACGAGATAAATGCGAACTCATACATGCCAAATATGACCTAAGGTAGATAAGGCATACTCTAGTCTTGGGGATCACGACTCCTAATCCAATCCGGAAACCAACGTCCGGGTCTTCACGTAGTCACTTGAGAACTCTTGTTCGAGTCGGACTCAAACACGAATCCTAGGCCGTTCGCACCGTGCTGCGGCCAGAGGTCATTGGCGGATGCACATGGGCTGATAGAACCTTCGGGGGCCGGGCCTGGTAGGCTATTCGATTAGGCCGTCGGGGAGTGGGCCATGGCAATGGGCGTAATTTAATCCCGACACCTTTCTTCCCGCAAAAGAGCAGCAAAAGACAGAGCGAGCGAAACTAAGAGAAAAGCGAACAGCACTAGGAAGTTTAAGAAAACCGGTAGAGCGCTTAGCCTAACTCCCAGCCCCCGTTGTGCATCTGCTCGGAAACCTGAGTTTGCGAATCCGAACAGGTGCACAAGAGAAAGAGCGACACCCTAGCCCCCGGTACGGACGATGCTCAAGAACCTAAGCTTGCGAACTCGAGCACGTGCGTAGAGAGATAGAGCGACACCCGCAGCCTGATCGACTCGTTCCATGGACTACTCGTCAACGTAAATTAGGCAGTTCCGTGAGTAACCGAACAAGGAAAGTGCCTCTGCCACGGGGGGCTTACGAGAGCGGACTTTGCCAAGTGGTCGCGCTAGCGATGAGTGCCTCGCCATGGAGGGCTTACGAGAGCGCACTTAGCCGCAAGGTGGAAAAAGCCGTGTTACGTAACCACGAGTTCAGAATTCGTTGAAGCAAGATACGGGCGGAAACCACGAAAAGTGGGGAGCCAAGAGTTCGCAAGACCGGGCAGCCATCAAGTGTTACCAGAGAGAAAGAGGTAGTCTTCAGAAAACAAGAAGTGAAAAGGCGCAGAGGCATGAGAATTCACTTAAGAATTGGATTGAACTTTACATGGTGCCCGAGAGACTTGGAGCGAACTAAGGCGCGAAGTTTGACAAAAAGCGCAAGGCTAAGCAAACACACAAAGAGACCTACACAAAGAACTTATGAAGCTGGTCGATGTTCCAAGTGCTGGTCAGCTCTCTCCCGTCCTCCATTGCCAGGCGAACAGCCCTCGGGCGAGCAGAAGAAACGACCATGAATGGGCCTCCCAACGGAGTTAACTTGTTGGCATTGGACAAGTTCGGACACTGGCCTTGAGCGAGGTCGCCCGCCTTCAAAGTCCTTGGTCGAACCGACTTGGCAGATGCGGGCGAAGATCTTCTTTGGTAGCGCGCATTCGACTTGTGCCCGTTCGCGTGTGCCTTGAGGAGATCGAGATCGAGTAAGCGCTCTTGCTCGCCGTCAACCAAGTTGATCGAGCTCGTCTTGGCGAGCCGAGTACTATTCGTGAGGCGAGATGGCTTCGCATCAGTGAGACCGATTGGAAAGGAGTTTCCCAGTTGCGGTGGCCGTAGTGTGAACAGCCCAAAGGACGGAAGGAACTTCGTCGACCCAGGCCTTGTTGTGCTCGCGGAGTGCCGCGAACACGCGCCGTTTGATACCCTGGACGATCTGTCCGTTAGCTCGCTCGACTGCTCCATTGCTCTGTGGATGTGCCACAGAGGCGAAACAGATCTTGGTGCCCCATAAGCTGTTCGCAGTATTCTTGGAATAGCTCGCTTCGGAACTGGGTACCGTTATCTGTGACCATAAGATTCAGCCTGGAGAAATTCTCTCCGGGACAATCCGCCACGCTCCTTCCTCGTGGTCGCGACTACGCCGCTTCTCCGCGAGGACCGTCGTGATCATCACGTGCACGCTACCCCGTGGTCGTGGCGACTACGGGGACTTAGCGGCGCGGCGACCACGGGTAGCTTGATCGCGATGGTGTTCGCCGATGGTGGCGAGGTCACGCGATCGGTCGAGCTGTCCGAGTCATTCCGGACAAAGTTGATCTACTTGTTTACTGGAGGAGGTGTTGACTTCGCCTAAGGACTTTAGGCCTTCGGCCAATCGCTCTAGGTTAGAAGCAACAGCACGCCCATACGGGCGAGATCGACCTGATTGGTGGATCTGAGGACCGTTGCTATAGCTTCGAGCCGTTCCGACTCGATCTATAGGTCCGGGATCCACTGAACCATCCGCGTTACTCGCCTGAGTCGAGTCCGCGGCGGAATTGACCCGAGCAGGGGAAGCTTGCGGGGAGACTTAACGTCGGCACGCGAGGTGGGTCGCGACGCTGTCGCTTACACCGGTCGCGAAACCGTGCCAAGGTCTGATTGATGGAGGTGTCGAGGCTGCGGCAAATGATATCTTGCTCGTGAGCGACCAGTAGCGACCTCATCTTCTTCTTGCCGGCGAAATTAATCTGCCCGATCTACGCCACGCCGCATCCCGCAGGGATCTCGAGAGGTTCTGCGCCGGCCATGTTGATCTTCGCGGGGCCATGAGAAGGTATGCTTGAGCGGTGTCATCAGCGTAGTCGCCACAGTGGAATCTACCGACATAGCCTTGGAGTCCGGCAGATCTAAACCGTCGTAAAGATTATCGGTTCGTAGTCGCCGTCAATGGCGGAGTGCGATCTGAGGCTATCTACGCCATATAGGCGAGACTTACGCCTCGGATCGGAAAGTGTTCGAGATCGAGCAGATCGTCTGAATCGGCGAGGATGAGGCGTCCCGTCGCCGAGTCGTATCCCTCAGGAATAGTCTCCTGGTCGCTGATAGAGTTCGACATGCTCGATTTGCGTGTCCCCACGGACGGCGCCAGCTGTCGACGGTTCAGATATCGATCTCAAGTCGCTAAGGTTCTTTAGAAGTGAGATAGGAGACACGCCTAACAACCACGAACAGGAGACAGGGGTTTTTATCCTGGTTCGGGCCTCTCGGGAGAGATAATAGCCCTACGTCCAACCTTTCTTATATATCAGAGATGAATACAAGAGGTGGCTCGGCGAGACGAACAAGTCTTGGCGAGATTATGGGTGTACAAGCGAAGATCAGGTGTCTACCAGATGCTAAAAGCTAAATCAAGTCGTAAACTCGAAGTCCGATCCCTCTAAACGCCGTAGGGGCATGGTTTGTATAGTACAGAGCAAACCGACCTACCGAGGGAATATCGGGCCGGGCTAACTACGAGATCGTAACGAACTCAACGTGCCAAATACATCCCGAGGCAGATAAGGCATACTCCTAGTCTTGAGGATCACGACTCCTAATCCAATCCGAAACCAACGTCCGGTCTTCACGTGGCCGTCAGACTCTGTTCGAGACGGACTCAAACACGATTCCTTGGCCATTCGCATCTACTTGACCAGAAGCTGTTGGCAGATGCATATGGGCAGATAGAACCTTCCAGGGAGCTGGGCCCTGGTAGGCTGTTCGAGTGGGCCGTCAGGGAGTGGGCCATGGCAATGGGCCGTATTTTAATGCCCGACAGATGCGCATATAAGAGAAGCTCCCTCTAAATTTATGCTCAAATTTAAAACCACAAGCCAAAAAGGTTTAAATTTCATAAAGCCAAGGTACCATAGTAACAAACCACACATCAAAAGAGTATCGAGGCAATAGAAATAATATTACATGAAAAACAGGACCTCGATCACTACCCCTTGCTAACCCTTGCTACTCTCTCTAACTTCTCCCCCTTTGTCACCAAGTGACACAAAAGGAAAAAGCTCCTAGCCTTGCTGATCTACTCCTCTTGATCTTGATCCATGTCGACGCCTCCATCATGTCCGTGGCCACTTGAAGAAGAACCCTGCCCTCTGCGACGCTTGTACGTAGACAGATGAGCTACAGAGGGTACCGACCGAGGTGAAGATTGATCATCAAAGAGCTGGGTCGGTTGAGGATTTGGCAAAGAGAAGTTTAGATGGCGACAGAGCTCTCCACCGGTAAATGAAATCTTACCAGGAGGAGGTCTTTGAAAGAGAACAAAGGTCAAGGACCTTGAGGAGGGAAAGGCTGAGGTGGTGGCACATAGGCAGGAGCAGGCCCTGGAGGAGGATATACCCAAGGGTGCACTGGTGGTGGGTAGGCAGGTGGGCGAGGAAACACCTGACGCTTCTCGTAGGCCTGATAGCTGTCATGAGCATGAGAATACCATGAGTAAGGATTGGTCCCTTCTAGAACTGGCATGAACATAGCACCCATATACTGCAGAGCAGACTTAAACTCTGCAAACTCATCACTCAAGTATGTCTGCTGTCCTGCCAATTCATTCATTTCTCTGCGGGTAGCTGCAAGCTCTTCTTTCATTTCAGTGCGCAGACCTCTCATCTCACTTATCAATGAGTCATACCAAGGAGGAGGGGCAGCTGCAGAAGATCCAACCCCAGTCACTGGCGCAAATGGCTGCATTGGAGCAGCAGGAGCAAAAGCAGGAGCCGGAGCTGGAGGAGGAGCATCATCACCTGGACGATCCAACTTGGGTTTGCTGCCAAGAGAGTTCAAGAAAATTTTCATTTGATGCTTCTTAATCTTACTATCCCAACTCCTTACCTCATCCTCAGAAACCCGCTGTGTCCTAGAGAGTAACAGACCAATATATGGTGCAAGTGGAAGTGGCCTATTAACATCTCTGTAAATGGCGTCATCAAGCTCTCCCAGAACAGTAGCTCCAATGTTAATCGGTCTGCCTGTCAGAAGATATAGCATGAACCAGCTGCAGATTGGGAGAATTCTGTCACGGTTGCCACTTCGAACGAACAGGATGCTTCGAAGAATAAGATTTATCAATGCAGGCTCCTGTCGCAATTGATTTAGCTTTTCTATATTTATCTCTTCCTCATCAAGATCAAGGTACATAAATTTAATTTCTTCAAGTGGTGGATACTTGGCCCTCCAGAATGCATCTTCATAAGCCATCTCATTCAAGTCAGTGCCAGAATCTAGAGTTCCCAAAGCATAGTTTGTATCTGCCACCGTGATGCCCTGAATATTTCCATCGACTGAGTGATAGTAATTAACCTCTGTCTCATCCTCGGCAACTAGCAGAGTAGCAAAGAATTCGCAGTTCCTTTCTTTGCTCCAAGTCAACGTTTTATTTGAGATCAAATCTGCCAAGCCTGGAGAAGAGCTGAAAATGGTATGAACCTCAGGTCCTGTGGCTGCGGTGATCTCATTCCAATCTACACAGTGAGGGTCCCTAGGACCAGTCTTGGGAGCAGAGAAACATATATAGAGCTGCTTCTGAAACTTAGTGTAGAATCTAAATTCTTTAGTATCTTCTCTCCTCTGAGGGAACCATTTTGCATAAGATACAGCCCGCTTTTTCCTCAAGGTTTCCATAGACAATTTTAGGACCAAATTGTCCACGGGTTCATCCTCAGCAACCACAGTCTCAGCAACATCATCATCTGTCGGCTCCTCAGCAAAAGTGTCATCATCAATGTCCTCGGCTGTCGCAAAAGAGGACCCTGCCACTCGTTTCCAATTGAATCCTTCATCGTGCTGCTGCTGTAGATCCTTTCTAGTGACTTTTCTTGTGCGAGGAGGAGCGGCACTGCTAGCCGTTTCATCAAAATCATCACGAACATCCCGGCTGCCACTGCCACGACGACCACTCAATGTTCTGCTCAGAGCCTTGCCCAGTTTCTTCAACGAACGAGACATTTCAAATTAATCCACTGACAGGTGCCCACTGACCAAATGCCAACTGACTGAGTGCCAACCACAAGTGCCAACCACACCACGAGCCAACCCTAGACACAAGCGCGGGAAAAATCCTATTCAAAACCTAGAACTTGGTAAACAAAGGAATTTGCGGGAACGAGAGGCGGGAAGCCGTTACCGAGCTCTAGAAGAGAAGAGGAAGCCGCCGTGCGCGAGAGGATCGTCCCCTAGGCCTTTCCCGGTAGGGGAAAAGAGGGGAGCTCAATGGAGACGAGCGCACGAATCGGGCCGTCAACCCTCAATCCCCGTGGTGGGAATTGACGAGGAGGACGAGGAGATGCCGGTGGTGGTGGTGGACGTCGCCGGAGATCGCCGGAGAGCCCTCCCCAGTGAGGAGGAGAGGAAGTGGTGGCGCCGGTTTGGTGAGGAGAGTGAAGAGAAATGAGGGAAGAGGGAGGTAGAGGGGTGAGATTAAGGGCGATCTGCACGGTTGGGCCCCATCGGACGGCGTCCGACGCCTATCGGACGGCGTCCAACAGTATGGATGCAGCGCGGAAAAGCCTCGTCGGACGGGGTCTGGGAAAATCCAGACGGCGTCCGACAGGAGGAATGCAGCGCGGATAAGACCTTGTCGGACGGCGTCCGCTGGTGATCGGACGGCGTCCGACAGGAAGTATGCAACGCGCGCAAAACCCCGTCGGACGGCGTCCGAGAGTTTCCGGACGGCGTCCGATAAGGATTAAAATCGCCGCAACGTTCACTTCAGACCAGTGGGTCCCACCAATGCAAGAATTTTTATAAAAATAATGTTTTGAAGGGATATTCTCCATTTTTGCTCAAAATTCAAGAAAAGATTTAAATGTGAGCAATTTGAAGTAATTTTAAATTTTAATTTTGAAGGGATAAGATTTTAATGTGACAAATGAAACCAAACTAAATTCAAAATCTCAAATTTTGATCTTATAGATCCAGAAAATGTGTGAACCCAAATTTTGCCTTGATTTCTCATATTGGCATGAAAATCGCGCATAGGGGTTCACTTTAGAGTTTAAGCACATGTTTTTGAATTTTGGCTCTTTTTCAAATATTTTGAATATTTTTGATGCCATATGATTTTTCAAAAGAACAAATATGCATATGGAGCAAATTTTTCAAAAGGGATAAGATTTTCTAAATTGACAAGTTTGAAGTGGTAAGAAGATAAAGGATAGTCTATTAATTTCAAATTTGTTTTTGGCTTGAAAAATAGGACAAGAATGTGCTAACCCAAAATCAAATTTATCTTTTCACCACTAGAGGGAGTCTTGAGATCATGAGTTGAAATTAAACTCCTCTAAATGTGACAAGGGTCAAAAGCAAATGGAAAAATTCAAATGAGATCAAAAAGTCACAAAAACCAATTAACACTCATTTGATCTATCTAGTATATTGAGTTCATTTCTTAATTTGCAAAACCATGCCTCATCCAAGGGTTTGGTGAAAATATCCGCCAATTGATCTTTCGTTCGCACGTAGGCAAGCACAACGTCACCCTTTGCAACGTGGTCACGAATAAAGTGATGTCGGATGTCGATGTGCTTTATACGTGAATGTTGGACCGGATTGTTGGCTATTTTCACCACACTTTCATTATCGCATATAAGTGACACTTTTCAAATTTTAGCCCAAAGTCACTAAGCATCCGTGTCATGTATAAGAGTTGAGCACAACAACTCTTCGCCGCTACATTTTCCACTTCCGCGGTAGATAGCGCCACGGAGTTTTGCTTCCTCGAAGTCCATGACACGAGTGAGCGTCCTAGCAAGTGACAACCCCCGAGGTGCTTTTGCGATCAATTTTGCAACCGGCGTAATCCGAGTAGGAATAGCCAAGAAGCTCAACACGCGCTCCCTTGGGGTACCAAAGTCCTAGACTAGTAGTGATTTTTAGATATCTCAAAATACGTTTCTGGCGACAAGATGCACTTCTTTAGGGGATGCTTGAAAGCGAGCACACATACACACACTAAACATAATGTCAGGTCGAGAAGCGGTGAGATAGAGAAGCGAACCGATCATGAAGCGATAAAACTTTTGGTCCACGGGCTTTCCATCTTCATTCAAGTCAAGATGCCCATTAGTGGCCATTGGTGTTTTGATCGATTTACAACCATCCATAGAGAACCACTTGAGAAGGTCCTTTGTATATTTTTCTTGACAAATGAAGGTCCCTTCTCGGAGTTGCTTGATTTGAAATCCAAGAAAGAAGGTGAGTTCTCCAATCATAGACATTTCGAATTCCTTGGACATCATTTCTCCAAAATCCTTGCATTTAGCTTTGTTAATACATCCAAAGATAATATCATCCACATATATTTGACAAATGAATAAGTCATTTTCTATAGGCTTGAGAAACAATGTGGAATCAATCGCATCGGTTTTAAATTTCTTTTCTAAGAGGAAGTCCCTAAGACGCTCGTACCATGCTCTAGGAGCTTGCTTGAGACCGTATAGCGCCTTACTGAGCTTATAGACATGGTTTGGGTGTTTAACGTTTTCAAAACTGGACGGTTGCTCGACATAAACAAGTCCATCAATAAAACCATTTAGGAAAACACTCTTAACATCCATTTGAAAGAGAGTAATATTATAGAGAGAGGCGAATGACAAGAGTAACCGTATAGCTTCAAGTCGAGCAACGGGGGCGTAGGTTTCTTCATAGTCAAGACCTTCGATTTGAGTGAAACCTTGCGCCACCAATCTTGCCTTGTTTCGTACTACTTCACCGTTATCATCTTGTTTGTTGCGGAAGACCCATTTAGTGCCAATGACATTGTGATTCTTCGGTCTTTCCACAAGCTCCCAAACTTCATTGCGGGTGAAGTTATTTAATTCTTCGTGCATGGCGTTCACCCAATCCGCATCCACCAATGCCTCATCAATGGTCCTAGGCTCAACAATAGACACAAAGGCGTGATGCTCACAATAATTAGCGGTATGAGAACGGGTTCTTACGCCTTGATTGAGATTGCTAATGACTTGATCTAGGGGATGATCCTTGGAGAGAGAGCGGTGTTGTTCGACGGGTACTTGTAGATCAATGGCTCCCCCTTGAGCTTGATCAATTTCATAGTTTGCATCTCCGTCCACCGTTTGGTCTTGAGTTGTTGAAGAGGTGTCTTGAGCTTGATTATCAATGGAGGTGGTGGGAGAGACGTTCTCAATTTTTGGTTCCTCCGGTAAGGGTCGAATTTCCCCCAACTCCATGGCATCATGTGGTAGCTCATCACCTATATTTCTTAACAAATCTTGCTCACTTTGCGAACCATTAGTTTCATCAAACTTAACATCATGGGCTTCCTCAACTAACCCTGTAGAATTATTAAAAACTCGAAAAGCTTTGGAGCGAGAGGAATAGCCTAGCATGATACCAACATCACACCTCTTTTGGAACTTACCCAAATGAGTCCTTTTCTTATAAATGTATACCTTGCAACCAAAAACTCGAAAGTAAGAGATGTTGGGCCTTCGTCCCACTTGTAGTTCATATGAGGTCTTGTGAAGGAGTCGGTGGAGGTAGAGGCGGTTAATGGCATGGCACGCCGTGTTGATAGCTTCCGTCCAAAAAGCATACGGCGTACCATATTCGTCAAGCATCAATCTTGCCATCTCTATCAATATACGGTTCTTCCTCTCCACCACTCCATTTTGTTGGGGAGTGTAGGCCGCCAAGAATTCGTGCTTGACTCCGAGCTCATCACAAAATTCCTCAACATTTGTGTTAGTAAACTCGGTGCCGTTATCACTCCTCACCTTTTTAATAAAGAGTCAAATTCCTTTTGAGCTTTCAAAGCAAATCTTTTAAACACATCACCGGCAAGTGATTTATTTGTAAGGAAAAATACCCAAGTGAAGCGTGAGAAATCGTCGACAATGACATGACAATAAGAATTACTGCCTATGCTCGCATAGGTGATTGGGCCAAATAAATCCATATGCAAAAGTTCAAGTGGTCGGGATGTAGATATGAATGTCTTAGTCGGATGAGAATTAGTCGCTTGCTTGCCGGCTTGGCATGAGCTACATAAACGGTTTTTCTCGAATTTGACATCCTTCACTCCAACCACCAAGTTGTCTTTAAAAACCTTTTTCAAAGTGCCCATTCCAACATGTCTAAGAAGATGTCTATGCCACAACCAACCAAGAGTAGTTTGAGCAATAAGACAAGTCTTGATTTGAGAAGATTCACGGTTTGAAAAATCAACCAAATATAAGTTTTAAAACCGGGTGCCTTCAAATGCAACACTTTGATCCTTGGTGGAAACAACACGAACTCCGTTAACCGAAAAGAAGCAATCAAAGCCTAAATCGCACACTTGAGCAATGGAGAGGAGATTAAAGTTGCAAGGTTCCACCAAGGGAACATTAGAGATGGATAGGTCATTGGATATTGCAATTTTACCTACACCCTTTACCTTTCGCTTAGAGTTGTCCCCAAATGTGATCTTGTGTTCGTGGTCCTTCTCCTCTTCTAGTGAGGTGAATATACTTGAGCTACCAGTCATGTGTTGGGTGCAACCGCTATCAAATATCCAATGCCGGCCACCGCTCTTGTAGTTCACCTACACACATAAATTCAAGCTTGGATTTTAGGTACCCAAGACTTCTTCTTGGGTCATTTTGAGTTAGTCATCAAACATTTGGGCACCCAAATAGCGTTCACATCTTTCTTTTCATTGGGTGCACCAACATTTTTAGCATAAGTAGAGTCATTCTTCCTCGTAAGCATGTAACTAGCATTAAGCACTTGAGTTTTAGACATGAATTGAGACGATTTTGCAATAGGACAAGCAATGGCCTTGTGTTTCTCATTTTTGCAAATATGGCAACGGGTCCCTCCCTTAACAAAAGTTAACTTGGGCTTACCCCAACCTCCCTTGGGCAAATCCCTGGAATGAAATCCCAAACCATGCTTGCCCAAGGTGTACCTTTGCTCCCGAAGCAGCTTGTTAAGAGAGTTGTTCCCCACAAGCAATTTAGCCAAGCTAGAGTCTAGTTGCTCAATTCTATCCTTTAGAAGCAAATTTTTCTTAACTAGCTCATTAGCACATTTAGCAACACCACAAGTACCAATAGAACAGGCATTCTCATTTGAAAGAGTAGCACTAGTGGATGAAGATGAGCTAGCATTATGTGTGTTAGTGGGTGACAAGGTAAAGGATGTGTCATGAGACAAGCTAAGTGAACCATTTATAGTGTCAATTAAGTCACAAGTCACACCAACATTGTATTTTTCAATTGAGCAATCAAGAGGAGTTTCATCATCAATATTAGAGCTAGCCAGTTTGTTTTCTAGAATTTCAACTTGCAAATTTAAAGCTTCATAATCATCTTCTAGGGTCTCATGTTTTTTAAGCAAAATCTCAAATTCATTCGCAAGCTCTTCATACACTTTCATTAACTTTTTTCCCTCAGATTTTTCTTTCTCTAAAGCATTATTCAAATCATCAATCAAAAGTTTAAATTCACTTTTAGAGAGGTGCTCATTTGTTACCTTCTCCTCTAGTGCCATGAGGCACATGGGAGGTGTAGGGTTGTTGATGGCGACTCCGGACACCTTGGTGTTTTCATTGTCGGAGGAGTCCGTCCAAGAGCCTTCATCGTTGGTGATCCATTCCCCGATCACATCTTCTTATATGTTGGCGGTGAGACAAAGCTTTTGCTTGGGAAGGGCCAGAGAAGCATTTTCCTTGATCGCAAGTCCGGCTAGCCCATTAGCTATAGTGTCTTCTTCTTTGGAGGAAGATTGGGAGGATGATGAACTTGAGCTATCTTTCTTTTTGGTCCTTTGACCGACAAGAGCCTTTTTCTTGTCCTTGAATTTATGATCGCTCTTGCGGTAGTGACGGTACTTCTTCTTGTCGTCATCCTCATCTTCCTCTTGATTCCTTGCCTTGTGCTTGCTCTTTTTACTTCTTGGGCAATCCGCCGCCAAGTGACCCTTCTCTCCGCATTCATAGCAACGCATTTTGGAGATGGGTCTTCGTCTTAAAGAGGATGATCCACCGTGGAAGCTTATTTTCTTGATCAACTTTCTTGATCGCTTGACAAGGAGGGTCAATTTTTCAATCTCCGGAATTGCATCATCGAAGTCATAGTCATCTTCTTCAATTTCAACCTTCTTCTTCCCACTTTTGGCTTTGGCGTGGAGAGCAATTGACTTCTTGTTGAGCGGGGACTCTTCACTTTTAAGAAGCCGTATTTCATAAGAGTTGAGTTGTCCGGTGAACTTTGTTGGTGTCATTTTCTTGAGCATTGACTTGGATGCTCGAATTAAGGTCACAAGCGGATTGAAGCTAAATGGCACAACATCAGGCATCTTTCGACAAATGTCAATGTCCTCCAAGTCCTTCTCCGAGCATCCGGCAATTTCATTTACGATGGGGTTCAACCTAAGAAACATTTCATTGACACTTTCATTAGAGAGCATTTTGAATTGATCAAATCTTTTCATAGCTCGAGATAGCTTCTCCTCAAGCATCTCGGCACTACCAACATGGATTTCTTTTAGATACTTCCAAATGTCATAAGCTTTAGTGAGATTGCCAATGCTATTGAACACTTCGGAAGAAACACCAGAGAGTAAAGCATTTCTAGCAATGGCATTAAAGCGTTTGTACTTAGCATGAACATCATCAAGAGCTAACGTTCCTACCGGAGGGTCCGGATAACCGGTCTCACAAGCAACCCACACATCATAGCTAAGCGCCTCTAAGTAACATTGCATGCTAATTCTCCAATAGTTGTAATTTGTTACATCAAAAATAGGAGCGTTTTCAATTTCTATCCTAGGTCCCTCTTGAGCCATCTCCTAGCGGTGAAGCTAATACACATCATACCGGTGAAACGATAAACAAGTGAATTGAAAAACTAAGACATGGCATCATAATTCATCACAAGCAATGCAATGGAAGTAAGTGCAGAAATTAAATGAGAGAGCGACACAGTATTTGTTTCACCGAAGTTCGGAGCCGTAACTCCTACTCTCCGTTGAGGCTACCCCTTGCGCACAAGGACCGGCTTGCTCTAGAGCCTAACGCCTCACTTAATCCCCGGTAGTCGTTCCGCCACTCCGGCGAGGTGGACTCCGTCACCCGTACACCGACTCGAGAGTAGCCACACGCCAAGGCCTACTCCCAAGCCCACGCCTCCACAAAGGTTGCCGTCTTCAAAAGTAACAAGCCCGAAACGCCCCGATCATGCCGGATCGAAGGACTTCAATGAAGCTCGGTGTTGGGGTTTAGTGATTTGTGGCTTTGAATGATTTGTGGGTGGAGGAATAGCTCTAGAACACCTAGTTGATGAGCAATAAGTGTGGTAGGTGAAGTGGAGCGGCAAACCTCAAAGAAGCCAGCCACTAGACATCTATTTATAGCCCATTGAGCAAAACTAGCCGTTTCCTCCCGGAAGGAGACAAAAAGACTAGCCGTTAGCCTCTACCGGACGCCGTCCGACAGCGGCTACTGCTCACTGAATTTGTTTTATCGGACGTCGTCCGGTAACCACCGGACGCGGTCCGATATAGAGAAAAGCCTACTGGTTTCAGCTTATCGGACGCCGTCCGGTAATGACCGGACGCCGTCCGATAGTGTGTACTGTGCTTGGGCTAAGCTGATCGGACGCAGTCCGGCTGTTTCCAGACGCCGTCCGACAAAGAGTGAAAACGTGCTAAAGGATGTGGAGGTATTTAGGTGGGTTTTCTTTCTCTCTCTAGAAATCTCACAAGAATATATTTGGGTATTTTTAGAAGAGGTGGACTACGGAAACCGATTTTTTAAGAAGTCGCAAAGATCCGGCATAGTCCGAGAGATTTAAACCCCTTTTGAAATCCGACAAAAACAGAAATAAAAGACATAACTACTCCTAATCTATACGTGACCTCATCTCTCGTCCGGTCACGCACTTAGAACCTTGGAGCAGTGTGGACTGCATGGGCCCCGGGTATCCTCTAGAAGGCCCATAAGGGAGCAGAAAGGGGGCGACCCAGGTCGGTTGGCCGAAGATAGAAACCACTAGGATCGGGCAAGACTTACGCTGCAAGAAAGGGTCCGAGTTTATGGGATATCCCCATGTAATTAGCAGATCAATGCATGCATTCCATGTAACATCATAACGGAAATAGTTGCCATATACCTCGCGACTTACTGTAAACTCTATCCCCCCCTGCACTATATAAAGGGAGGGACAGACGCATCATCGGCGAGGAAGCCATCGAATCATCATTAGGAGCATCATCTTGCATCCTGATCCACCATATAATTCCAGAGCACAGGAAGTAGGGTATTACCTCCTCCGTTGAGGGCCTGAACCTGTATAACCCCGTCTTGTGCTAGCCATCGACCTAGTTCTTGATAAGCGTCCCTCGTACAAATTCATTGCGGCGGTGACCCCAGTTAGTCACTGTCGGCGGTTAAGCGCCAAGTAGAGGCGGCGTCAAGATCGTTTTCTTAGATCGATAGCCTCTTGAGATCGCCGTGCGTCGACATGAGGCCGGAGAGACCCTTAACCCGGCACCACGGACTTCGTTCTTGGCGGCATCGGCAATCTTCGTCTCTCTCCCCCACGGGAGATCGTTCAACCAGAAGGTACACGCAATCAATGGGACCCATTGCCCTTTGGCTTGGAGAATTCTGCATGTGCTTTCTTCAGAAAGATCCGTCGGCAGCCTCACTTCGCCCCCCTCAGCGAGGAAAGCGAAGAAGAGCCCGATGAGATCGCCTACCCCGGTCTGGACGCCCTCCAGCCCGGTGAGGTCTACAAATCCCTGACTGGATTTCTCTCTGGACTTGGGAGTCTCGCCGCGGCCTCCGCGCAGACCGCTCCCGAGATTCAGATAAGAGATAACCACTCGGGGAACCCATCTGCTAATTCGGTCGGGCCAGTCCGATCGGATCCGGCAGCGTTCGTGGGTGTCATCAACGGTGGCCAACCCATTGGACAAAGCGAACAAGTCAGCCTCTCTGCGTCCGACTCAGAGTCTGATGGGAGCGCTGAGATCCGTAATTACCGTGAGGTCTTCGTCCTTGGGGCGGAGGATCATCACTTTACTTCTCAACAAGTCAGGCCTGAGGAAACCGCAGTCGTCGTAGAAGACCGAGACCGCGCGCGTCAGCTTCGCGCACGCGGCCGCGACGTCCAGAACGAACTCTGCGCGGTGAAGTTAAGAGATCAGGAGGTTTACAACACTCCCCAGGCCAACATCATCGCGTCAAAGACCCTTCTCGAGACCATTGCGCAACAACTTCCGGAAGGCAGTCCGTGCATCCAGAACCTCGCCCGAGCGACGGCCATGGTAGAGATGGCTGCCATCCAGCAAAACGAGGCGATTCCCGCTCCGACCGCTTCGGCTCGCGATCGATCTCTGCATAATCGAATCGGGCTCGCCCCTCAGCGGCTGGTGATTCTCATCACCACCCGCCGCGATCTATGTCAAGATATCGAGGCCAGGCGGCGGGAGCGCAGCAACGGTGGGCGAGACTCTCGTCCCCATCACGGCCGTCGTATCGGCGATCGGTAAAGTACCGCCGGTAGCGCGACCACCGCCAAGAGCAGCGTCAAGGCCAGCGTCGGGGCGTCGTAGCGAATCCCGGCGGGCGGCGCCACGACCATTAGAAGGATTCGGGCCTTTACCGGATCTTCGCCGAGTGGTTTGGCGGATGGATTCAACCTCAAAGGCATCGATAAGTTCGATGGCGAGAGGACAACGAATCGGCTGCGAGTTTACGCCCTAGCGATCGGTAGCGAGGTGATCGAGCGTCATGGCGAATTACTTACCGATCGCTTTGACCCCAACCGCCCAGACCTGGCTGACGGGACTCCCGGAGAACTCTATCGAGTCTTGGGACGACCTCCAGGAGTAGTTCATCGCCAATTTTCAAGGGACCTATGAAAGGCCCGCGGGGAGGTGGGAGATTGGACAGCTACATAGGCGCAAGAGCGAGACTCTCCGCGAGTTCATCAAGCGCTTCACCAAAAAGAAGAACGAGATCCGGGACGTTTCGGAGCAAACAGTCATTGACGCCTTCTTCGCCGGATGCAAGTCCGAGGAGTTGATCAGGCAGATGACCCGGGACCCCCCGCGCAGTCTCAAGGCCATGTTCACTATGGCGGACCAGGAGGCCGAAGCCGAGGAGGCCATCGCGAACCACCGCGGTGTCAACGACGGAGGCCCCAAGAAGAAGCCTAATGAAGAACAAGGCAAGCCCAAAGACAAGAAGCGAAAGGGGGACGAGATGGTCGCCAGCATGGAGCTGTACCGACCGAAGCCCCCCAATGACAACGACTACAAAAAGGTGATGGATTCGGTATGTCCCTTCCATCCTTGAGGCAAGCACTCTGCCAAAGACTGCCTTATTCTGCAGAAGTTCGCCGAGAGTTTGAACCAGTCGGCCAAGGGCGGTCAAGGCAAGAAACCCGACCGGACTACCGGGGCCTTGCGAGCGAGATCGATTATATCTTGGGGCTCGATGCGTACAAGTCCAAGCGGCGAAGCTTACCACTCGGGAGATCAACGCTATCATGCCAGCTACTCCAAAATACTTGCGCTGGTCCGAGGTGCCCATCACCTTTGATCGATCGGACCACCCAGATCGGATTGCTTTCCCTGGAAGGTATCCGCTGGTTTTGGATCCAGTCGTTCAAGGAAGCAAATTAAAAAGGGTCCTGGTAGATGGCGGGAGTGGGATTAATGTCCTTTTCGCCAAGACCTTCGACCAAATGAATATCCCACGTTCTGAGCTACGAAAAGGGTCGTCTCCGTTCCACGGGTAATCCGGGGCGTCCATGATACCACTCGGACAGATTTCCCTACCGGTCACGTTCGGGACCAAGGAGAATGTCGGACCGAGAGTGCGAGTTTGAAGTGGCTGATTTCGAGACGGCATATCATGCTATCTTGGGAAGGCCGGGGATTGCCAAATTCATGGCGGTCCCCAACTACAGCTATCTCGTCTTAAAGATGCCAGGTCCCGATGGTGTAATCACCCTCCCTGGTGACGTCAAACAGTCCCTGCTCTGTGACAGCAAAAGCTGCGAAATGGCGCAGGCACTCGATTCATCTGCTGAGATGGAAAAGATCCGACTGGAGGTTGCATCCCTTCGGGAGGAAGGAGACGTCCCCGCCAAGAAGCAGGCCAAAACCTCCATCCACCTCCATCCAAGCGGCCGAGGAAACCAAGGAGATCCTGTTGGACCCGTCTGATCCGGCCAAAACAGCCGTGATTGGGACAGGGCTCGATAGCAAATAGGAAGACGCGCTCGTCACTTTCCTCCGACCAACGGGATGTGTTCTCTGAAGCCTTCGGACATGCCGGTGTTCCGAGGAGGTGATTGAGCACTCTCTCGTCGATGAAAAGGCAAAGCCCATAAGCGGCGCTGCGAAGATTTGCCCAGGATCGGAAAGACGCCATTAGGAGTGAGATCACCAAACTGTTGGCCGCTCGGTTCATCAGGGAAGTGTATCATCCCGAGTGGCTTGCCAATCCGGTCCTGGTGCAGAAGAAGAACAAGACATGGCGGATGTGTGTCGATTACACAGACCACAATAAAGCGTGTCCTAAGGATCCCTTTGGGCTTCCCCGCATCGATCAAGTGGTGGATTCCACCGCCGGGTGTGAGCTCTTAAGCTTTCTGGACGCCTACTCAGGCTATTATCAGATCAGTCTGAAGGAGGAGGATTGCATCAAAACATCGTTCATCACACCTTTTGGTGCTTTCTGCTATATCACAATGCCATTCGGGTTGAAAAACGCTGGTGCAACCTATCAGCGCACCATACAGCGGTGTTTTCACACTCAACTTGGACGCAACGTGGAGGCATATGTCGACGACGTCGTCATAAAAACAAAATCCAGAGGGGATCTCATAACAGATATGACCGAGACATTCGAGAGCCTAAGGGTATTTCGGATGAAATTAAATCCCGAGAAGTGCGTCTTTGGGGTTCCGTCTGGTAAACTACTCGGATTCATCATCTCCAACCGAGGGATCGAAGCAAATCCGGAGAAGGTTAACGCTATCATCAAGATGAAGCCCCCAACCAATCAGAAGGATGTGCAGAAGCTCACTGGATGCATCGTGGCACTCAGCCGTTTCGTTTCCCGACTTGGGGAGCGAGGCATGCCTTTCTTTAGGCTCTTACGCCGACAAGACGATTTTCAGTGGACAGCGGAAGCGCAACAAGCCTTTGAAGATCTAAAGAGGTTCCTCACCACGCCTCCGGTGTTGGTTCCTCCCATGCCCGAGAGCCCTCCTACTCTACATAGGTGCAACGACTCACGTCATCGGCGCGCTTTAGTAGTGGAGCGAGGCGAAGGGCTCCCTCCAAGGAAAATCTGCGTCCGGTCTACTTCGTGGCGAGGTATTGGGCGACTCAAAAATAAGGTACCCACAAGTCTGAGAAGCTTACAGATTTGTGTTAACCACATCACGAAGCTAAAACATTACTTCAAGAGCATGAAATTTGGTGGTCACCTCTTTCCGCTTGGAGATATACTCCACAATCGGGAGGCCACTGGGAGGATTGCCAAGTGGGCGGTTGAGCTTGGAGCTTTTGAAATAAAGTTCAGGCCTCGACTAGCTATCAAATCTCAGCGTTGGTGACTTCGTCGCCCGAGTGGGCAGAGGCCCAAACCCTAGCAAAGACAGACACTCTCGAGTCTTGGACAATGTACTTTGATGGTTCCCTCATGCTCGGCCTTGGGCTGGGATTTTGCTCATATCGCCAATCGGAGAAAAGCTGCGCTCGTCCTCGAATATTGTTCCTGTCGGCAACAACGCCGCCGAGTCTGAGGCACTCATCCACGGGCCAGCGTCGCCATCTCGCTTGGTGTCGAGCGGTTAATGGTGTGAGGATTCGCAACTCGTGGTCAATCAAGTCCAAAAGGAGTGGTCTTGTATTGGCGACAACATGGCGGCCTATTGCCAGGAGGTTCGAAAAACTAGAAGACAAATTCGACGGTTTGGAGCTTACTCACGTGCTCCGCCGCGACAATGAAGCAGCAGACGAGCTAGCACGGATGGGATCCACTCGGGCCCAGGTCCCGAGCGGTGTTTTCGTCCAGGAGCTACGCGCACCGTCCATCAAGTTGCCCTCTACACTAGTAGAAGTCCATGAGAAGCAGCAAGAGCCCGATGCGGAGGTATTTGCGATTAACCCCGGATGGACTCAACCTTATTTGGATTATCTTCTTCGTGACGAGTTACCCGAAGATCGAAGCCTAGCCGAGTGCATCACACGCCGAAGCAAGAGTTACAAGGTGGTCGGGGACGAGCTTTTCAAAAAAAGCAGTTCCGGGGTACTAAGGCGTTGCATATCTGAGCAAGAAGGCAGAGATCTGCTCAACGAAATCCACTCGGGAGAATCACGGGCACCACGCAACTGCTAGCACCACAGTGGGGAAAGCCTATCGGCAAGGATTTTTACGGCCAACCGCATCAGCGATCACGGAAGATATGGTACGCAGATGTGGCGGTGTCGATTTTCGCACGGCAGATTCACATGCCGGCTCAAGACTTACAGACGATTCCGATCTCTTGGCCCTTCGCCGTCTGGAATCTGGACATGGTGGGCCCTCTCAAGCGAGCGCAAGGCGGGTTCACCCATCTCTTTGTCGCCATCGACAAGTTTACCAAGTGGATTGAAGCCAAGCCGATTCTTTGTTATCCGCAATGCGCCAAAACGCGAGTTCTTCCGAGACATCGTTGTGTGTTTTGGCGTACCTAATCGCATCATCACCGACAATGGCATTCAGTTCAAGAGCAGCGAGTTTCAAGAATGGGGCGAGGAGCTGGGCATTAAGATCTGCTATGCATCAGTGGCCCACCCGAGGAGCAATGGCCAGGTCGAGCGCGCCAATGGATTGGTACTACAGGGCTCAAAGCCAGGATTTTCGATCGCCTAAAGCCGTCATACCTTGCTTGGGTTAAGGAGTTGCCCTCGTGCTCTGGGGCTCGGGACAACCCAAGCGAGCCACCGGGTGACACCCTTTTCCTTGTCTCGGCTCCGCGGTCCTCCGATGAATTGAAGTTTGGTCCCCACGGGTTGCGGACACAACGATAATCGGTCGGATGAGGCAAGGCGAAAGACCTCGATCGACTTGAGGAAGCGAGGAAGCGGCATTGATCCGATCGGCAAAGTACCAGCGGGGCCTCGTCGCTACCATCGGCTAGCGTCTGGGGCGTCGTTCTCAAGGAGATCTGGTCCTTGAAGGAATCGAAGCATGAGCATAAACTCTCCCGCTCTGGGAAGGCCCCTACTTGATCGCCGAGGTGACCCGCCCGGCGCTTACTGGCTGCAACGTGAAGACGGATCGGCGTGCCTAACACACGGAACATCGGCGACTCGTCGTTTCTATTCTTAGAATTACGTATTGAGCGACTTGTAACTAGTTCCTTTCTTTTGACTTGCTACTTGGCCGTAAGCGACCAAGCGATGAAGTCGGGGCTACTAAATAGTGTCTTGAGTCAACGCACCCTATTCTTTAATAAAGTTGTTTTCTCTCTACATATGCTGATCGCATTGAATACTATGACAATTCCTAAGTAATGGCGCGTTTATATCCTTTCGACAATGTTCACTACTTGGCATTTGCTTGGGAAGAAAGCCAAGTCTTTGCTTCCTAGCACTCGAAATTTGGACGGTCGGTCAAATCGTCTCGTGAAAAGGATAAAGCATATTATTCGGATAAGCTCGATCACCGATCTTGAGGATCAACCGAAGTTTTATTACAGACTTGGTTCTGGTCCAAGCGATCCACTATTTGGGCAGCGATCGGATGAACCTCCTCTAACGAGCTATGGCCTTTTCTTCCGAGCAAGCAAATCCATCCTTGACGGCCCCGCACTCGAGCGAGATAGTTTGATTTTGCGAGGCGAGGCCTTGGTGGTGCATGCGTTATCGCGACCTCCGAGTGAAGACCTTGATCCGCTTGAAATGGCTTCAAGATGAGCCACCAGAGGTCGGAATCATTCGGCGACTCTTCATCCGGATAGAGGCATTCAATTATTGGGGCAATCCCGTCGAGGTCCGGGCGAAGCTCTGCACAACCGGTCGGATAAGTCATCGATCGGTGTCAATGAGGTTGAGCGAGGAGAGCCGATGAAAGGTTACCTTCCAGCTCTTTAGCCGACCGGTCGGCTCGGCGTTAACTTGGCGAACCTCCTCTTCTAGAGCCTTCGCCTCGCCTCGAGCTGCACTTGACAAAGAAACATTGGAAACCATCACCTCGAAATATCCTCCTTAGAGATTTAGCACGGGTTGGGGTTTTTACCTCGGTTCGTGTTGGACTCCTCCACATGGCGGAATCGAAGCTCAGTGACTTCGTGGTGGAGCTCTTCGATCCGTCCGCGGAATTTTAAACAGCGGACGCATACAACGTTGTCAAACTCGTCGCGCGTCTTTAACTCGCCCACCGTTTTCTCCATGCACCGGGTCTTTTGCTTCGACCTCTCCTTCATGCGCTGCGTGAAAGATAGAGGATCGTTAGTGGGATCCCCCCGCGCAGAGCGAGGATTCTCAGAAAAGAAGGTACCTTATACATCTCGGCTTGGATGGCAGTCACTTGTTCTAACACTTCCCATTCCACGGCTTCCTGCCCATCGTCGACCTCGTAGCCCTCCATCTCCTTCAGCCATTTCAGTCGAAAGGGCGGAGTGGGAGCCTTGGCGGAGGGGCGAGGAATCTCCTCGATTTCGGGCTCTGAGCTCTCTGGAGCCGGAGCTGGGATCTTCCCCTTCGCCGACGAGGATGAACGGCTTGTGGCGGATGGGCCTGAGTCTGGACGAAGAGAAGCGGGCCGAGCCGAGCCTCCGGGAGGCAGAGGCTGCTCGTCATCATCATCTACCGGCTTTCTGCAAGCATCGGAGCCCTTTCAAGACATGCATCTTTACAAATTATAAGATCCCAGCGTTATGGAAAAGTACCTGTGTGACGGGAAGTATTTCATCTTGAATTTCATGCACGAACCACTCGGACCCGAGCAGGCGTTTCCTTCGCCCGAGACGCGCCTTTGGGCGGCGGTGGACGTGGCGGAGGACCTGCGCGCTGCGTGGCTTTGGTGGCGGCGATTTAAATCCTTAGGCGGCGGCGGCGCAAGCGGAGCAGTGTCTTCCTCATCATCGTATTCGTCCGAGTCCCTTGAGATGTCCCCCTTGCTTTTCTTGGCCGGAGGAGCACTCGTTGAGCCCTCAGCAGGGCGCTTGCGAGGCGCCTCCTTGTGGGGTGGAGCTTCTGGAACCGGGAGGAGGAGAAGAAGGCTTCGCGCCCCTGCAATGCATCAAATTACATTAACTCTAGCCCTACATCAACGAACACGGTTGAGTTGAGGAGGATCTTCTCCTTACCGCTGGTGGCAAAAATCCCAGATGATATGGAGCCGGGCACTCCGAGGGGGTTATTTCCGTGCCCGGAGCAAAAAGCTCAATCACTCGGCTGATGATCTCCTTTTGCGCGAGGCTCTCGTTGGTTTCCCGAGTGGCATCCTGGAGCCCCGAGTACTCAAAGGCGGGATGCGCCCTCTCCTTGATGGGCTGGATACGGCGTTGGGTATAGTTCCACACTACCCGATGGGGTCGGCCGCAGACTTGGCTCTGAGGAGAAGAACAAGAAGCCTTCACTTGGCTTCCCCGTCATCGGCGAGAGAAGACCACGAGGATGGACTGGGGCACTCATGGAGAAGGAAGGAGAGCGGGGAGTTGGCACAATAGAACCACTCGAGTGCCGGCCTTTGTTGGAGGTTTTGAAGCGAAGATCAAAGTAGTACTTTTAACCCCTTCCCGCAATTGGAATCCCGCATCACCAAGGGCCTTGGGATTGTCCTTGTTGGGATAGGGTTTGAGAAGGAAAAGGAATCTGAAAAGATCGAAGTGGGGAGCAACCCCAAATAGACCTCCACGAGCGTGAGTGAAAATCGCGATATGAAGAATGGAGTTGGGATTCAAGTGTGAAATCTCAACCCCGTAAAAATGAAGCGCACCCGGAAGAAAGAGGAGCAAGGAAGGCGAAGCAGCGGAGGAAGAAAGATTGAAGACCACCACCTCGTCCGAGCGAGGGTGGGGCAGACTCACCGGCGGGGCGCCAAGACAACAGACTCTTGGAGGGGAGCACGCCGAGAGACCAACCAGTAGCCTCCGTTCGGTCGTGATGGACTTCACCCACTCCTTCCCGCTCTTAGCAGCCTTAGGGGTGGAGGGGGATGGCGGAGCCATAGCGATCGGAGACGGGTGGCGGCGGAGGTCGCGATGAAGGAGAACCCTAGCGGCGGAGCTTACTGAAAAAGCCAACAGACTGGCGCGAAAAACAGGCAAAGCGAACCCATTTCGTTCTCCTGTTCCAGACTTATAACAACAGGCAGAGTTTCGCATTCTGGGCCGGGCCTAGGTCTAGCGCCAGATGCGGCCTTTCCGCGAGGGGCCCAATGATCACTTGGCTACCCGAGTGATTCCCCCCGAGAGGTCTGCGTTACGCATTGACCGCCTGCCTAGGAGCGGACGAGCCTAGCTACTCGGACGAAGTAATGCTACGGATTCGAGATCAAATCGAGAAGAAGCAGCGTTGCAGATTCAAGGTCAAAAACAGAAGACACCAAGATTCCCCAAAAAGACTTTCATTAAAAAGGGCTCTTAGGCCCGATTACATATTTTCCGCGGCGCGGCACATCGAGCTAGGGCTCGTCGCTGGCTCGCGGGAATGCCAGCAGGAATAGATCATTCCTCCGGCGACCACCTCACACCGAGGATGGGCGGCGAGCATCCTTCAATGGGGTGCTGGGGAAGAGAGCCGCGGATGGCGTGACCGGGACCACGATGGCCCTCTGGCGATCTCCTCCGCGTGTTCCTCTGCGCCATTGTTGCCAGCAGTGATCTTAGCCGCTGGCTGCAGCGTGTGAGCCTGAAATCCGGCGACGGCGGCCTCCCATGGATCCATGAAGATTTGTGGGGCAGGTGTGGAAGTTCCCCCAGGAGTCGCCGAAAGGGAAAAAGACTCAAAAACTCGAAGGCTGGTGGTGAAGTAGTACGCACCCACAGGATTTCTTTTATATCTGAGAGAAATTCAGGGCGCGCTTAGTAAACCGTTTGAATCTGATAAAACCATCATAGCGATGGGGCGGAGTGGGAGCGGATCCGGTTTCCACGGAACACGCGCCTTCGGTGTGTGAGAAAAAGAGCGCAACGCTTCACCTCCCCCTAATTGGGCTTGGGCTAAAACTGCAAAGGGCGACCCCCTTAACAGGCTTTCTTAACACGCCGCGGACGGTGGCAATGTGTTAAAATCGAGCCTAATTCGGCCTCGGTGCACCCTAGAGGGCATATCACCGGCAGCGCCAAAGGTAAAAATATTTCACGGCATACCCCATGTTGGGTCACTAGCCAACTTTGCACGCTCAAGGTTGGGTGTTGGTGAAATCTGGATTCAATTTCTTGAGGTATGCCTTTATAAGGTCGCCAGTTGTATACCGTTACGCGGATACAAATACCTCTCGGCAAAATTGCGTCCAACCGGTATGCCTCCAAAGGCATATGCTAATCCTTGCCATGGTGGGGACAGATACCACCCGGCTGAAAGGTGTGCCCCATGTTGGGCCAAGAGCTGGTTCTTACAAGTTAAGGCCGGGCGCCTGATGTCGATATCCCTAAAAACGTTAAGGTTACAGCATGCTGCAAGACAGAAGCTGTAATAGCGTGGCTTAAGGCATGCCCCATGACGGGCCAATAGCCGCTCTTGTATTGCAAGAGTGGATGCCCAGGAGCCGAATCCTCCTGTTGAAGTAACGTGGCCAAAGGGCCGAGAAAATTGGAGTCTGGTATTGCCGAATCCAGGCGTTGTTTCGACATAAAAACTTAAAATTTCTTGAGTCCTTTACAATCTCTTTTCAGATTACAGGGGATTTAAGCGGAACCAGTCGGCCAAGCATCTGACTCGATCGTAAAGCACTCGGGGCTCTTGTGGACGCATGGGCCGGGTATCCTCTAGAAGGCCCATAAGGGAAGCGAAAGGGCGACCAGTCGGTTGGCCGAAGATAGAAACCACTCGGATCGGGCGAGACTTACGCTGCAAGAAAGGGTCCGAGTTTATGGGATATCCCCATGTAATTAGCAGATCAATGCATGCATTCCATGTAACATCATAACGGAAATAGTTGCCATATACCTCGCGACTTCATCAGAAACTCTATCCCCCCGCACTATATAAAGGGAGGGGACAGACGCCATCGGCGAGAAGCCATCGAATCATCATTGGGAGCATCATCTTGCATCCTGATCCACCATATAATTCGAACACGAGAAGTAGGGTATTACCTCCTCCGTTGAGGGCACGAACACAGATAACCCGTCTTGTGCTAGCCATCTGACCTAGTTCTTGATAAGCGTCCCCTCGTACAAATTCATTGCCGGCGGTGACCCCCCAGTTAGTCTCCTGTCGACAAGCAGCTCATAAAATCGTCGAAGCTTCAAATTAGGATTTTACGTGAAGCCGAGTCTTCGCTAGGGTTTCGAGAAGTCCAAAAACCCCCTAGCACTTAATATTAACTATATTTGACATCAATGCCACTAATAAAATTAGGGCTCAACAATGCTCACAATATACAACTTGATCATGATGAATTTCACTGTGCATGTGTTATGTGATGTTGATTTGAGTAATGGAATGTTGTTGAGGGGTTAACGGGAAACAGAACTGGGAATGATGGAAAAGAAAGGTGATGGGCAGGGTGGACCCAGAAGTATCATCTGTATAATATTTGCCTATGTAAGAGGTAAAGATGAGAAGGTGGAATAACCAGATGGAGTTTGGGCTCGTCTAGAAGGGTGCTCATGTGTTGTGCACAGCAGGAAGTCGTTGACCTTTTCTTTGTGTAAGAATTGGTTCCTAACACCACAACGCGTGGCTATCGCGCGGTAGCGCAGGATTGGTGGTTTGTGTAACCATATATAGGTTTGTGTAATCTAACATGCTTGTGTAACCTTAAGCCATCCTGAGGGAAAGGTGAATTATGCCGTCACTTGTGTAGTGATCTGACCCTATCTGCCGAGGTGTACTATAGGGACTAATGCCATCCGTTGAACGGCAATCTTCGGGGGTGGGTTGGGTCACCAGTTCGATGGAACTTGGTGAGATAGTGGTTCGCGACGTGGATTGCCAACCCGGGAATGATGGTGTGGTGAAAGAAGATGGGATGCGGGAATGGTTCGTAGAGGGTGCCTGCATGGCTTGAATAATGGATTTTTTGAACTTTATGACAATCTCTCCTCGACATCTTTTGGAGATGTCCTTTTCAAAATGGCTAGGTATAGGCTTTTATACATATATGTTAAGTGTAAAAATTGGCTTTCCTCAAAGAAAATAACCTCAACTCCACTATGTGGCCTTTGTCAATATTATGCATTAAGGACGGTGTTAATTTGTAAATGCGGTTTGATTGCGCACTTACTCTCGCACCCATTCACTCTTTTAGATTGCGGAGATCCAGAAGACGATGACTACGCTTGTCATGAGGAAGGAGATCCAGCGTTCAATTATCCCGGCCAGACTTAGGCTCTCCTGCAGTCTAGGGTCACTTACATAGTTTAGGATCCTCATATGTAATAAAAAAAAAGAGTAAAGTGCATGGACGGTCCTTAAACTATTGCGGGTGTATCATCTAGGTCCACGAATTATTAAAATGCAAAAGCGCATCCCTAAACTTTTTAAAGTGTGTCGTTTGGGTCCAACTTACACTCGGATGACTAATCCTGCCACCGTGGACGGTCCACGTGGCATTTTTTATTTTAAAAAATTCGAAGAAATCATTAAATATCAGAAAAATTCATAAAAAATCATAAAAATGATTTAAAAAATCATAAAATCATAAAATTCATTAAATTTTTTGAAAAATTCATTAAAAAAATCAGGAAAAAAATAGAAATCATAAAAAGCAGAAAAATTCATCAAAATCATAAAAAAATTTAAAAATCAGAAAAAAATCATTAAAAATCCAAAAAATTCATCTTGTTGACTAGGGTCTTGCAGAGTTCTATCATCTGCAAGACCCCAACCAATGGCACCTGGATGAGGTCATCTTGTCATCCAGGTGCCATTGTTGTTGCATTTTTCTATTTCTATATCTAAATGATTTTCAAAATTTTCTTATTTTTTAAATGATTTTTCATTTTTTATGAAGTTTTCTAATTTTACTAAGTTTTGAAAAAAAAATTATGATTTTTTTTATTTTTCTGAATTTTTATGAGTTTTTCTGATTTTTTCAAAAGATTTTTTTACGATTTTTAAAGAATTTTCTGATTTTTTATGATTTGTTTATGATTTTTATGATTTTTAAATGAATTTTCTGATATTTTAATGCTTTCTTTGAATTTTTTAATGATTTCTTCGAATTTTTAAATATAAAAATACCACGTGGACAGTCCACGGTAGCAGGATTAGTCATTCGGGTGTCATTTGGACCAAAACGACATACTTTAAAAAGTTTAGGGATGCGCTTCTGCATTTTGATAGTTCATGGACCTAAGTGACACACCCGCAATAGTTTAAGGACCGGCCATGCACTTTCCTCATAAAAAAACAATGCTTCCACTAGCGAACACCCTTTTGTTGTAATATAAACGTCTCTAAGACTTCTTGTTATAATTAAGTACCTGAACATGGTTAATATTTCCAACTTATAATAAATTTCGTTTGATATTGTATGTGATGATCCAATTATGTAATGTGAGACACTAATATACTGGTTTAGGGACTAGTGCTTCACAGGACGGGTTTCAAAGATAAGCAAATTTAAGACCCCGTCAGTACGTCTCTTCTTTATATTTACTCAACGATATTTTTTTACTATATACAGCTCGTTTAGAGGAATAGAAACACCATTATGCGTGTGGATCAGGTTGGTGTGCGCCATCAGCAGCGTAGGTCGATAGGACCCGTCTACGCATCACCAGCTATCGGCTATGCACGCAAACAAAAATAAAAAGGTGAAGTTGCATGTACGTGCGGCCACGAACATCAGTGGTCAAGGACGAGACTGTCAAGGTTAAATCAATGGTTATTAGCTCGGCTGGGGTGCGGAGACACTCCTGTAGCTGCAGCCGGTTAAGTGGAAAGCAATGTTTTAAATAGCGGGCTAAACACTTTAGTGAAGGCCTCCCAGAAACGCTAAGACGTGCTATAGCGACACTATAGCGATGCGCCGACGCTAAGACATTTAGCGTTTTTCTAAAAAACATGCAAAATGCAGGGAATCATAGCAGTTATTTAAATCCAACAAGTCAACATAAATTAGTTCTGCAGCTCTCCTGCATATTAGTCTAACAACCTAACAACTTAAATACTTAGGTAATAGTAGTACAGGCGTATATTATGTGGGATTTGGGATAGGGTTCCTGTTCCTGATCAATTGAGTGGATTTGGGCCGTATATTGTGTGGATTTGTGCCGCCAGCCGCTGAATTTAGCTATGCATCAAATTTTGGCCCAAAGTGCTATAGCGACGCTAAATTGGCCTGTTCGCGGCACGGTTTAGCGCTCTATTTCGCACTATAGCGGTCTTAGCGTTAATAGCGTCAAAATGGTCAAAAGCGTAGCGTCAGTGTCTTCCAAACGCTATAGCGATGCTATAGCGGTGCTATAGCGCGTTATTTAAATCCATGGTGGAAAGTGATCAAAGTAGCATTCTTTCTTATATACAACGCGCTAGCGCATTGCACGATAGCGCGCGCGTTGTACGCTACCTATAGTGCGAGCGCTGCGGCCGTTCGATCTCGCACGACCGCGTCTATGGGCTCAATCTGGCCGTCCAATAAATACTTATATATAAAAGAAAATTTTCCGTTAGATTTGCAACAATGCGGACTGTTTGGCCTCTTGGTTTACTACGGCAGCATTCAAAGTGGACAACCTGGGTTCGAGTCCCGTCGCCCACCTATTTTCCCAGCCTTTTTCCCTATACCACAGTGCTACTTTTCCTATTCTATTTAAACTTTGTACCCCACACAAAGCACAACAGAAGAACTGCTCAACAGAAGAACTGCTCGGTTGGTCTGTTGCTTAGAAAGGGGAGGTCGTTCAAGTGCTGACCCCGATGCCCATTTTTTTAGCTTTCCCCCACTTGTTTGTTGCCACGTGTCGTGATCAGAAAAAAGCAGAAAGATTTTTTAAAAAATAAGAAAACAGAAATATGCTAGAAATACTTTACAAATCTTATATGCATTTCCATGCCAACTGGAAAAACCAAAAATTGTAAACGTGCCACAAGATTTTTTTTTAAAAAAAATGGTAAGATAAATAAATGAATTTTAGCCATAAAAATTTAAAAATGCAGCCAAAATTTTATGGTAAGGGTCTATAAATAAATTTAAACATTACAAGTGTCAACTTCTACGATATTAATTAGTAAATAATAGAAATAAAAAAGTCTTTGAAATATATAACTATAGTTTAGAAGCATGTATTCACGAAGATGTGTACGAAAAGATATAGCTATTTTTAAAACATTTATGATTCACAAATAGTTGTATTATGAAATAATTCATTCTTTTCTTTTATTCTAACTTTTGTGGTCACTCAAAAAATTCTGCGAAAAGCCTTTCCAAAAGGCATGAGGACGTTATCATAATGACTTACAAAAATTTAGACACCACAATTTTTTTTAAAAAAAAGGGGCAAACAAACGAAAAGTGTGATATTTTTTATTCATTTATTTTGTGATACATCTTTATTTTCTCAGGTATAAGACGACATGCGTTAGTAGCGCCATGGTATGCTACCGACCACCCTAGTGGCCCATATAGGTGATCATAAATGAATTTTAGCCATAAAAATTAAAAAATGCAGCCAAAATTTTATGGTAAGGGTCTATAAATAAATTTAAACATTACAAGTGTCAACTTCTACGATATTAATTAGTAAATAATAGAAATAAAAAAGTCTTTGAAATATATAACTATAGTTTAGAAGCATGTATTCACGAAGATGTGTACGAAAAGATATAGCTATTTTTAAAACATTTATGATTCACAAATAGTTGTATTATGAAATAATTCATTCTTTTCTTTTATTCTAACTTTTGTGGTCACTCAAAAAATTCTGCGAAAAGCCTTTCCAAAAGGCATGAGGACGTTATCATAATGACTTACAAAAATTTAGACACCACAATTTTTTTTTAAAAAAGGGGCAAACAAAGGAAAAGTGTGATATTTTTTATTCATTTATTTTGTGATACATCTTTATTTTCTCAGGTATAAGACGACATGCAGTGGCGTGCTATGGGCGCGCTGACCACCCTAGTGGCCCATATAGGTGATCATGCGGCACACCAACCTAGTCACAGAGTTGAGTCACAGAGCGACGTAGAGAGCGAGCCCCAGAGTCGAGTCGATGGCCCACACCCCATCCCCATGCATGGGGCCGGCCACGTGTTGGCGAGACAACAAGAGAGAGGGAAAGCAAAACGCACGATGGCACGGTGATTAATCATTCATTGATTATTCATGAGTCTTGTTCAATCCATGCATGGAGGGGGTGTCGCCAATTCGTCATCCCTTCTCTTGGCTTCACCTTCGGACTGGTGATCTGATCGTCCCAAGTCGTTTGTCTGCCCAAACTGAATTTTGACCGCTTTTAAAAAAGTTTTTTCGAAGTGAATCTTAATCGCTTTTTTGGTTTTGAAGCTGAAACTGATAGCGGAAAAACATGCTTGTGACGTCTAAAAAACGGTGTTTAAAAGTCGATGACATTCCAAAACATAATCAATTATGATTCAAGAAGCACAAAATAATTCAACTAAAAGAAGTCACGCAGAGCATGTCAAGACCATCTCCAACCATTTTTTCTTCGTTTCATTCTCTTCCCTATTTTCTTCCCGGACGATGCTACGCGTCAGGCGCCCGATGGCGTCGGACGCCCGCACGCCCCCGCGCCCGCTCCCTGATTTGTCGTTACCCGCAGGCCGCAGCTCGTTATCGCCGTTCCCGCAGCGCTCGCTCCCGCGTCATGCATCCTGCGCAAAACCGCTCGCCTTTCGTTACGCGCGCTGCTGTTGTTGCCCAACCACATCCTGTCACGCAACAATTTTTGTGGGCCCCACTACATGCAGAGACTCAACACACTTAACGCCATTTTTTTTGCGTGCACGTACGTAGCAGAAATTTGAGTCACCCTTTTTCATCCTCCCATGCATACGCACAAAAACAGACGCTCGTTTTGAAACATGTCTTGTTTGAAAAAACATGACGTCCAACATCTCAAAACATGTATAGTGTACCATTGAAATATGCGAGATGTACCGATAAACATGGATGAAACATGACGAAACATGGATGAAACATGCATGAAATCCAATAAACATGCATACGAAACATGGCGAAATATATATGAATTATGGCTAACACCAATGAAACATGCTACAACCAATGATGAAACATGACGAAACATACAAATTCAACCATGTTTCACTGTTGTACCCGTTGCATGCATGCAAAAACACTAAGGATTTGCGTGTACATGCTTTGTGAGAAAAACATCATGCAGTGGGTCCCACTTGATTAATATTCGAAGGAACACGGAGTGAAAAACAGTGTCGGGCCAACCACTATCCTGCTAACGCGCGGCGCGAGCTGGGAGGTGCATGCGATGCAACGCTAGCCGGACGGCCGATTCCTGAGCTCGCGCATCCGATCCACGCCGGGCGCCCGACCATAAGCAATTCTGTTTCTTCCCTATATTTTTTCCCTTCATTTTCTACCATCTTTAACAGCATCCCTTCTAAGAAATTTGCGAAGGAAACGAAAAGATAATTTCTTTGTACAAAGAATGCACGAAGAAATTTCTTCTAAAGAGAACCGAGAATAAATTCTATTGAAGCATCTCAAAAGCCCATAATTTTTTCCAGAAAAAATGACTCTAAAGAGATAGCGTTGTAGACGGTTTAACAATCAGTGTTGCTCGACTTCTCTCGGTTGCGAATAAAATCTCTTCACATCTAATTCCCGTTCCCGATGATAAATTTCGAGATATACTATTCTTCTATATGCGTAAAATGTCCATGGAGTTTTGAAGTAGTAAGTCGTGCTGCTACTGCAGCTTCTTCTCTTGACGCATGTAGCTAGTACTACCACCGTTCGCGAAAAGAAGTCGTTGTTAATTTTTTAACACATATTTAACCATTTGTCTTATTAAAAAAAAGTTACATAAAGCCTTGTTCTTTTCAGCGTAAAGTTGAGTTGAGTTTTACTGTATCAAAATTTGTTATTTTTATATAGGCTATATGTTGTAATAATTTGTAACAATTTTTTTAAGACTTTTAGTGTTCATGTCAAAAATTTTAAAATTATTTTTTCAGCCATTTTAGGCCCCTTTTCGAGAACTCTCAACTTTTGTTAGAGTAAAAGTCAACTTTACTCAACACTAAAAAGGACAAGGCCTAAATATCATTTATTTTGTTGTGATTTAGTTTATTATTAAATGTATTTTAAGTATGACTTATATTTTTACATATTTATAATAAATTTTTAAATAATACGAATGACCAAACATGTGTTCAAAAGTCAATCACAACTTATTTTTATGAACGGAGGAGCAGCAATCTTTCACCGTGGGCCCGGGTCCACGGTGAGCTACCAGTGCGGGTATATAGGCGGCCGTAGCGGGGCCGTGAGTACTGTGATGATATACGTAGCGATCGATCCGCCGCGGCGCATCGGCGAGGGCACCCCCTATCTCGCTCGTCTCCATCTCCGATCCACCCGCGGCAATCAAGCACCGCGCAGCGAGTATCCGGTCCTTTTCCGGCGAATTCTCGGCGCCGCCTTGCATGATTGCTCCCTTCTAGTTGCCGTTGCAGGGGCTCCGTGGATACCTCCTCCTCCTCCTCCTCCTCCTCCTCTTCTGTGCTTTCCCCAACAAGGAGGCGAGGCCCCTTCCGTATTCGGGACAAGGGAAAGGAGAGCCGGAAAGGGAAGGGTGGCTGTGAGGAGCCTAGTCAAGCTGAACTGGAGTGCAGGGCTCAGCTGCCCGGTTCTGCCCCAAACTGGTGCTTGGATTGTGTGAGAGTCATGGCTCATGAGTGCGCCGGAGCAGACGCCATTATTAGGGCTTCTGTTTGGTGATTGGTCGCTGGGGAGAGGACATTCATTAGGGTTCAGGGGATTAATCGGCAGGAGGGACCAGGGAATCGAATTCCTAGTTGCATGATTTTTATTACTCTCTCCCCCCGGTTCTTGAAACATGACGTTTTGATATTTGTATGGTCTTCCAGATATAACTTTGCCCACTAATTATTAATGCAGTTTTTTGTGAATATACAAAAAAAAATGGTATTATGAAAATGCTCTTGAGACGAATTTACATGTATGATTTTCATATTTTCAATCCAATAGTTCAAAAGGTAAAAGGTATGTATATTTAACTTTTTAAATTTTAACTTACTGCATGTGTAAAATATCATGTTTTTAGAGTTGGAGGGAGCATTTCTATAAATAGACATGCCATATCACAGAGAAACGGCCATAGCAAATAAACCCCTCAACGGCGTATTGTATTTGGTAACTGTTATTTGTTTTTGTTCTCCATCTTCTTATTAGGAACATATCCTGTGCAATCAAACTTATGGTGCAACCATCGTGCAACCAAACTATCAAAAGTCATAAAAAAATTTTGAGAAAACTTAGTCTACCTATGCATAAAGTTTCAAAGCAAAATTCATTTTGTATTAAGAGTTATAAAAAAAGGAAAAAAACTAACAGTTTTGACGAGTTCAAAATTGATTGAGTTTTATTTTTTTGTAACTTTCAATATACGATGAACTTGAACTTGAAATTTTATAAGAGATAGAGCAAGGCCTTGTTTGTTTTAGCTTTAAGTAAAGTTAAGTTTTACTGTAGAAAAAATTGAGAGTTCTCAAAAAAGTGGTCCAATAATCTATAAAAATTTTAAAAAAGTTTTACAATCTTGAGAAGAACTACTAAAAGTCAAAAAAAATCATTACAAATTACTACAACATGTAGACTATATAAAAATAACAAAATTTTCTACGGTAAAACTATCCTAAAACTTAAGCTGAAACAAACAAGGCCTAAGTTCAAGAATACAACTACAATTTTTTCAATTGTTTTACCAAATTTTAATAGTTCGGATGCATAATGGTTGCACTGTAATTTTGATTGCACAGGATATGTAACATATATTGCGCCATAAGCCTTCGAGGCAGGTCGATGTGCCCTCCTTCGGTGGTCAACCGAGCTTCATTTATTTTTTAAAAAAAATCAAAAATATTTTCGTGATGCGTAATGGCTAATATTGTTTTAAAGCATGAAAATACACTCCCATTAAAATTCTTATGTCGGAAATAGATCTGCAATAGCAGGTCCATATGTAGGGGGGTCATATCGGCCACAGTATTAGTCAACATTTTAGTGAGTTATATGAACTAAGGGTGAAATGTGCAAAACATTTTCCAAGTATTCAGCATTGTATTTCTATGACTGCTGTATAAAGATCATCGCATTGCAAAGTTGCAGATTACAACTTTTTTATCTTTTTATACGCAATTTATTACTTTTAAATATATTATATATTATATATATTATATATTACTTTTAAACAGGGTGTTTTCACATGCACAATTTTTTTTTGCACACAAACTGTAATGAAACTATATGGTCATAGACAAACAAGAACATAAAATCTATATTTATTTTTATTGTATAGTCTGCATAACTTTGTGTTAAAGCTATAGCAATGTTTTTTTTTTGGTAGAGGTGTGATGTTGAGACCCAACCAAAATTCAAATTATTAAAAATGCCCACGGTAAAATCACATCTAGCATATGTGCAAACAACTATATATATTATAATAAAGCACATTCAGTATGTGCACAAAACTACTGCATAGTATTGTAATCAATCATATCAAATATGTATGCAACATACTAAAAATGGCTACAGATCACATTATGTATGTGTGAAAAAACAGCTATATACTATCGTAGTAATTAAAATAATAAATGAATTCAAATTTGATAGCACAACCACATGCAAAGAAAGAGGAAATTGGGAGAATTTGCCTTGATAAAACACATTTTGTATATGTGAAAAAAACTATATACTATCATAATAAAGTAGTAAATGCATTCAAATTTGATAGCATATCCACATACAGTAAGGGAAAATTAGGGGAATTTGCTACTAAACTATCACCTGTTCATCACCAATCGGATTAACGATTTTCAAAGGAACCACATCATCAACCGCGACGAGTTGTGTTGGTTTAGACATCCTCCTCATCGTTTTCATCATCAATCGACTCGATGTTGTAAAGTTGGGATGGTGTCGTCAATCTACGATCGTCGTCGTCGCGCCTGCTCTGACACCGACCTTCTCTCACCGATCGACATCGCGCTACTACATTGCTCGTCTCCGACACGCTCTCGTCGCCCGTCTTCGGTTCCCACCACCAGTCGCCGTCGCGGCCCCGCATGCCGTCCCACCACCCATCGCCGGATCCCCCAGATCCATCTAAATCCGTCAAATTCGCGATTTTTCAGAATTTGTAGTAAAGTAGTGTTTGAAGATTAGTAAAGTGGTATATACATGCATGGTAAAGTAATGGCTATTCGAGACATGGATAGTCCAAGTGCAGGAGCACATGGACACATGGGAATACGTGGGTGAAAATAGATTTTTTCCTTGTTTTGACCATAACTTTTGATTGAGAAGTATAATAAACAAGCGGTTTGCACCTTCGTACTTGTAACATTTTTTTAAAACCAAAACTAGACCGGTCTTTTGCCATATAATTTTTGACTTGCTATTTCTTATACAATACTTTACTACATCACATATTAACACTAAAAAAGTAGTACACATATTTTTATCATCTATATTATCTGTCTGATGTACTGTAGTAAAGTATAGCGTGAAAATAGTAAATTAATATTTGCGGGTGTAGTAAAGTATTTTTAATATTTTTTGTATGTCAAGTGTGATCTTGTTTTGTTTGAAAAAATGTCAATAACGTGTTGGTGCAAATCGTTCGGTCATCAGAACTAACGGTGAAATGTAATAGCGAAAATATGAAATAAAATCTATTTAGAAATCAGCTTTTTTTGGACGCTCCATGACTATTTAGAAGGCTAATTTTCAAAATTAGAAAACAAAAAGCAAACAAATTCAAAAAAATACGAAACTTGGTTGGTGGCTAAGTTTTGACAAGATGAACAAGATCAACAGTTTGGATCGATTACTAAAGTTCTCGAATTTCAAAAACCCGTCGAAGTCTACAGAGGGATCCGTAGATTAAGCTAATCTACACCCGAGCCTTTCCAGCGAACCGCGCGAGCCAGCCAAACCCGGAAGTAAACGGTCGTATTTTTGAAAGTAATCGGAAGATATCGAAGTGAACATGTTTCAGCACGGAAAGTAATTCGCTAGGAGGCAAGATCCTAGAATCTTGGGGACATTAACTGCCATAAAATAATGGGTTGCATGTCGGTTTATTTGAATTTTGAGTTACTTCTTTTCAAATGGATTACTTTTCATTACTTGCATTTCTTGAGCCAAAAATAAGAAAGTAATATGAATTTCCGACCAGTTACTTCTCATTACTTTCGATTATGCATACATACAAAAGTGAAAAAACAGTCAAAACCTAATTACTATGCGTTACTTTGTCGTAATGCAAAGTAAATATGCAGAACTATTACATTTTCACAGCGGGTTTTCTAAGTAATCCGGTGAATTTGCTAAGTAATCCGGTGAATTTGCTAAGTAATTCCGTGCTCCAGACCAGCACGATGGCGCCCTCGACGGCTTGGCGGTGGCGCAATACCTCTAAGGCCGGCCCTAAGCAGCAACCACGGCAACGCCGTGGCGGCGACGGCAGAAGCGGGTCGACAACGGGCGAGGCGAGTGTGGTGGCGCCAGTCGCCGATGCGGGAAACCAGCGATGGGCGGGCGCCGGGATCGGCTTGCATCAGGAAATAGGAGAGAGGAGAGAGAAACTAAGAGTGGGAGGTGGAGGAAGTTTTTTAGATCGTGATCTGATTTATTCGGCACTAAATCGCCTGGCTCGGGCGCTCGGCAGGCTGGCCTGTTGGAACCTGGTTTGGGCTAACCGGCTAGCCCCAAACCGACCCATGTGTAGCATTACATCTAAGGGGAGATTAGGATATATACCACCTCAAGCCACTGCCGCCGCCACAGGTCACCGCGCCTCCATTGCCGGCACACCATTGCTAACGTCGGTAAACCTCCGATCTGGTCGCCGGCTTGCCGTACCATTGCCTAGAAGAGCCGCTTTGGCTGACCGCGCCATCTGGTTGTGCCACCGGCGAGCTACATGCCTGGTTAGCCACCCTCATACTCCCCCTCTCCCTCTCCCTCTCCCTCTCGCGCTCTCTCTCTCTACACTCGCGTGTGTGGCTGACGGATGAGACGAGGCAATAAGTGGTGGACTGAAGAAGACGATGTGGATTGGGGATTTTTGTGTTGTGGCCATTTTATAATTTAGCCCCTGTGCATCAATTTAAGTCAATAAGGGCGATGAAACTTCAAGTTAGCCCCATGTGCGTCTACTGCTTAGTAGATTCATTTAACGTTTATACAGTTGTGCTGTTCTATAGGGTGCTAAATGTTATTAAGCCTCTAATTAATATTTTAATTAACATGGTGATTGTGTTCAACAATTTTTATGCACATATGCGTTTATATTGCATATTAACTTTCTGCGCCAGTTTTGTTGTTGTCAAGGTCGATCCAACTAAGATCCAACTAACGTTTCCATATGCGTATGGTTCATGCACTTCTTCCAAATTCTATATGTTTGTATTATCTATGACTGATGAGGTCGGATAACACGGGATATGACCCAACAATTTTTAGACCATCTCTAATGGATGGAGTCAATGATTGGTTATAAAAAGTGATCATATTGTCTATAGATAATATAGACAACCTCCTCAGTAGATTACAAATAGTATTGTCTCTAAAATTAAATATATGGGCTCATATGTGCTCTAAAGTATACGACCACAAATTAACTCGTACTTAAATCAATTTTTTAAATGATCTAATTTTTAACAAATAATTTTTGAATGACATAACATGCGCTTCTCCCGTTGCAACGCACGGACATATTTGCTAGTCCATGATAAAAGAAGAAGTTACTTCAAATTTTAATTAAAAATCGAAAGAAGCGTAAATCAGCCGGTTTCATACGATGTACAATGTATCACATTGACCGTTAATAAACCTTGGCTAAAATCCGCCGCAATAGTAAAAGCGAAACGAACTAGTACAATTTTCTATACAAAACCCAAATTATATTTTTGCGAATATGCACGCATGACGCATATTCATCATATGCATGCACATTGTAAAGAAGCAGCATTAGGACGAGCCGAGGAGAAGAAAAAAAAAACTAGCCAGGTAATTTTCTTGCTATGGATCCATGGGAGTACCGATCTTGGCGCTCTGCGTGCTCGCGGGGCCACCAGCAGTGACCATCCAGACAGGTGGTACGGCGGGCCCACCACTGACATGTCATGACAAGGACCTCCCCACCAGACGACAATTTTCCGAGGGCCCAGAAAATAGTTTTCGCTCGCATATATATTATCCGTTTCATATTACGACAGCTCTAGCTCTGGGCTCTAGCCATATACGTGGATCGGTATCCAGATCTGGCCAACGGCCGGCCCGGTTGGTTCAGATCCGATTGGTTTGGTAACAGTACGAATCGGATCAACCGGGCTAAACGGCAACCAAACCAGGTCCGGCCGGTTTTTATTGGACGGTTTATTTTATTTAAAAATATATTAAAAAACTATTATATTTCGCAAATATATATTATAAATTAAAGAATATATATTAAAATACATATATTAAATTAAATAAATATACAACAAGATATAACCGAATCGAAATTTCTATTATGCTTAACTAAACCGGTACTGTCAGATTCGGTTCGGTTCATCGAACCGGGACAATCCGATTCGTGAACAATATGGGTCGGACCGGTTCGGTTTTGCCGGACCGACCCATTTGGCCAGTACTATCGGTATCCCTGCATTTCTTCCCAAAGACTTTGAATCATCTTGAACATTCATCGTATAATCAAATATGGATGTCTTTGTACCTAATGTCTCATCGGTACCACTTGAAAAAGGAATACTTCGTACATCCATCATTGATTAGAAGATGAATAAATAGGATGATCCAAATGTAATTATGTAAAGCTTGCTTTTGTAAGCGAAGACAGGGAATACCTGATAAAATGGAAATGTTGTGTAATAATGGGAGATATAGATCGGATAAAAAAAAGTTATGTAGTTTTACATCTGTCTCACTGGTTTACGCCCGTTTAGTTTGGTTTTGGATGAAGGATTAAGCTAAAAATGTATAACAACATAAAAAATATTATATATTTTTTTTTATCAAAGAGTTATACTCAGTTTAAATTAATATTAAAACTATCGTTGGAATTTGTTAATTTTTACAAGCCAAATAATATAATACTCCCTCCGATAAAAAAATAAGTCGCCGTCGACTTTTGGACACGGCTTTGACCATTCGTCTTATTAAAAAAACTATGTAAGTTATCATTTACTTTGTCATGATTTGTTTTATCATTAAACATACTTTAAACATGATTTATATTTACGCATGTTTGTACTAAATTTTGAATAAGACGAATGGTTAAAGACTGTCTAAAACTCAACGGCGACTTGTTTTTATGACCGGAGGTAGTAATTTATAATTTTTTGTAAAGCCTTTGAGTTTTTTCCACAAAACTTCTAAAAAAATTTTTGAACATTTTTTAAACTCTTTAAACCCCTGTTAGGGTCCACATTTTTTTTCATATCATAGTCTACCACTAGGTTTAGCCAAAAAGAACAATATGGTACTGTTCATACATGGTATCGACATAGTTTGACGCCACTATTAAAAGTAGGGTAGGTAGAGAGACGCCAATATTAAATATATACAAACCTGACACCGAGATCCATTATCATAAACTTTAGGTACTCTACCACAACTCCTCTATCTCACCCCCTAAAATACTATTCATACACACATGAATACTGTTTTAGGGGGTGTGATAGGGAGGCTATTGGGGATGTTGTTTGAAATTTGTTTTTTTTTGTACTGATAGTACTCTCTCCGGTCATAAATAGAAGTTGCCGTTGACTTTTCTACAAATTTTGACCATTCGTCTTATTCAAAAAAGTTATATAAATATTATTTATTTTGTTATGATTTGGTTTATTATTAATTGTATTTTAAGTATCATTATATTTTTTACATATTTGAACTAAATTTTTTAATAAAACGAATGTCAAAGGCGTGTCCAAAAGTCAACAGCGACTTTTTTTGTGACCGGAGCTAGTACATTATAACACTTTGGTCCTTTTGGTTCGTGGTTTAATTTGGTTTTGGCTGAGCCAATTTTTTTTTACAGACTATTCAGTGCAACATTTCGTAATAATTTTTTTCAAAACTTTGTAAGGTTTTTTTAAAGATCTCAAAAAAAAGAATAACATTCCATACTTTTTTTAAGGGACTGACTTATCATCAGGCACCTGAGAGTTATTTATCTCTCAGTCGATTTTCTAGACCATTGATCAAACATCTTTATATGACATATAAAAGATCTAACGGTAGAATTTAGCTATGTGAAAATCGACTGAGACTTATTTAAAAATCAGTCGCCTGAGAAGCAGCAAAACCGTTTTTTTAAAGGCTCTTAAATTTTGACTCAACCAAATCGAACCGTGAAGCAAAAATTTTAAATATATGTTTAACTTCTCCAAACCATTTTTCGACGGTTCTTAATTTTTCAGCTTATGAATAACTAAACGTTCTGGTCTAATCAACGAGAGTTCCGGGAAAAAGGTAAAATTTAGACAGCTTTATTACACGAACTATTTTGCAATCTTTTCCTTTTCCATCAGGCTTCTGTGTTTCTAGCAAATACCTCCCTCTGTTCTTTTTTATTTGACGCTTTTGACTTTTGGACACATCTTTGACCATTCGTCTTATTAAAAAAAAATTATGTAAATATCATTTATTTTGTTGTGATTTGTTTTATCAATAAAGATACTTTAAACATGACTTATTTTTTTGCATGTTTGCACTAATTTTTAAAATAAGACAAATGGTCAAAGGCGTGCTCAAAAGTCAAATGCGTAAAACAAAAAAAAACAGAGGTAGTACTAATCTCGCCTCTCGATAGAACATACTACTATCTGGATGAGCTGATAGCCAAGTAAAAGGCAACATATCCCGTGTGCACACGAGCTTCCGTGTAAATCCGTGTACACCAACTAACAAAAGTTATTAAAAAATCTAAAAAAATTTATAGATGTTCTTCATTGGTTGCTCTACTTATGTATAAAGTTTGAAGATCAAATTCATTATATATTAAGAGTTATAAAAACTAGAAAATAATGACAAGTTTAAATAGTTTAAAATTGGTATAGTTTTCTATTTTTTATATCTCTTAATATAGAATGAATTTGATCTTCTAATTCTATACATATGCAGAGCAAGTTCATTAGAACATCTACAATTTTTTAGATATTTTCATAAATTTTGTTAGTTTGTGTACACAGCGTTTACACGCAGGGCCATGCCTAAGGGGGGCGAGAGGTGCCTGCGCCCCGGGCCCCAGAACCCAGGGGCCCCATCAAGCGTTGCGATTATTACTGCCAATTTTTGAGTTAAGAATACTACAAATGACCTTTCCAGATAGAGATGGACCCATGTCTGTTAGGGAGGTTTTTGAGTTTGTATGGGAAGTGGACGGTTAACCTAATATTTTTGTTGCTTATCCGATCTTATTTACTGTGACGTTAACTGTGGCATCAGCTGAAAGAAGCTTTTCAAAGTTGAAATTATTGAAAAAATAATTGAGGTTTACAGTGTCTCAAGAAAGATTAAACGGTCTAGCAACTTTATGTCTTGAGAAAAAATTATTGGATGACATTAATGTTGAGGCCATCATTGATGATTTTGCATCTACAAATATTAGAAGATATTTCTAAGATGATCACTACAAAATGTTTGAAGTAAAAAAATGTTACTTTTGTATTTTTATCTTTTTATTCGTAACAATTTCTATAATACATTGAATAATATCTTTTAAGTTGATATATAGTAGTATAAAAATATTTTGATACGTATGTTAGGGGTCTCCATTTATAATTTCGCTCTCGTCCCCAAAAACTCAGAAACGACCATGTTCACACGGGGCCTTTGTATACACAGGATATGTTAACACAATAAAAACGTAAAAATATTTTACTACAGGAGGCGCTTCTGCAAGCTCCATGGACAAGGGGTTACAAAAACGCCGGACACCTTCGTGCGTGTGCCACGGTTAGCCGGCGGTTTTGCCCGGTTTTGGGTGCGAAAGGAATTCCTTGTTTTGCTAAATTTTGCTACGGCTAACCGCGGTTTTGCACGATTAACCGCGGTAACTTTCGACAAAAAAATGTGCTCAAAAAAAGGAAAAAAATGAGAAAAAAATGAGATTAAAATTTCGTCATGGCCTATGCCTTATTTTATACAAAAAACATATTAGGATAATTTAGGACACACACAATATAGACTTATAATATTGGTAAATGGCATCATAATTCATAAACTCATAAAATAACAAGCTAACACTCAACAACCATCGATATATGTCCATTTGTCCATTAGTCCATTCACAAGTTCATAGGTCACAAGATTTCTCAACCATATGTCAATGAAATATGAGAAGTTTCATCGATTGCATTCGCATGATGAATTGATTATTGATGAGCGCTCTGATAGCCCTGCATCATAATTAACAATGGGTAATATGTATTATGAAATGACCAATGAAAATAGGTGAAGAGCAGAAGATGTGAACGTGAAGTGTCAAATGGTAAGTCCACACATTACCGTTCTCTCGATTTGTGAAGTGTCATGTGTAAAATATTATACCACAAGTCCACTACTAGTGGTGTTGCTCGGAGTATTGATCTTCATTTGAAATAATCATCACCATCAGTTGCCCTCAAAATGGCCCCGAACTCATTGTCCTGTCATCAAGCTATTTGCCTGTCAACGTGCATATAACATGTCATATTGATCAGACTGTTCACTTTGGTACAAATACCTTAGTGGTTGGGGTGGTCCTGGGAGTAATGTCGACGAGTAGCTAACCGGGGATTATCGTCGGCAATGATTTTATATGGGGTGATGCACAAGATCCAAACTCGATGGTAGCACAAGACAGGGGGTCTTTTTAATACAGGTTCATGCCCTCGGGGTGGAGGTAATACCCTAGTCCTGAGTTTTGGGATTATAATGGTGATCTGATGATCAATGTGGAGGGAGATGTCTCACCATGGATGGGTATGGAGATGAAGATGATCATGATCATGATGAGGATCATCAAGATGCCGAACCAGGGGCTCCTTGCCCACCTTATATAGTGGGGGCACTACAGGAGATTGCAATAGAGTCGACTGCCCGTTAACGTGTCGACGGCCACCTGGCAGCCGTCGATACACATCAACTAGTATCGACGGCAATGCCTGAGCCGTCGAGACATACCACATACTCTCGACGGCCACATAATCAGCCGTCGACAGAGACGCCGGAAGCGTTAGAGGATGACGGCGTCGGCGTAGTGTCGACGGCCAGACGTTAAGCCATCGATACAGTCCGCACGGAAAGACAGTGTCAACGGCCAAAAGATAGCCGTCGACACAGCCATTGATTGAAATACTCTTATTCCTGTTTTTTCTTAAATTTTTTGTGATGTAAAGTTTATTCCAAATTCTTTTTATGTTTTTATGATATCTAGTAAAATGATGCGAATGTTGTGTTGATGAAATGTATGTTGCTATGTTTTTTTGTTATGTTACCATCGAATAATATACGTCGACCTAGCTTTTAAATAATGTTTAAAAATTAAAATTTAATTTAGAAAAGCTAAATGTTTAAATTTTTATCGGATGACGTCATCGATTAGTGTATTAAGCCGTATACAAATTTATCCTTAGTAATAAAAATAAGTTAAATTCGAACGCATCTTTAGTGATCATCGAAACACATGAAATAGTAAACAATTACCTCAATTTTTTTGGAAAGCTTCTATTTACAAAGGAGATACCGCAAAGTGAGCTTTTTAAATTTTGGTTTTTTTTATACATGTGTAATTTTATGTAGGAAACAGAATGGAGTGGTCTGATATTTGAAATTATTTTATTTGAAATCTTTAAAATTGAAATAGAGTGGTTTGACTGATTAAGCCCTTGGGAGGGTGCTGCCCTCGAGACTAACAGCTCTCTCGACGGTCACACATAAAGCCGTCGAGACAGAGCAGTTACATCGATGGTAGTCAACATTTACCTCAGCACTGCTATTATCGACAGCTTTCTAAGTGGCTGTAATACTAGAAAAAAAAAAAAAGGAGGATGGGCCGGCCAGCCTAGCCGGCCCAACCTTTCCACCGCCCCCATTAAGGGGACCGGCTCCCTCTCCAGCTCTCTAGAATTTTCTCTCTCTCTCTTTCTTACCAGGAGACCTCTGGTCCCGTGCTTTTCCTCCCCCAGCCCGTGCTGCCAACCGTGCTCCTCCTCCACCCAGCCGCCGCCGCCGCCGCCTTCTCCCTAGCCGCCGCCCTCTAGACGCCGCCGTCCTAGCCGACGCCGTCGCCTCCCCAGCTAGCCTCCGCCACCCCCTAGAGCGCCGCCTCTTCAGCCGCCAGCGCAGCAGCCGGTTTGGGCAGTGGGGAGTGGTAGGGGAACCGATTTTGGACGGGCAAGGAAGAAGGAAGAAGAGGAAGAGAGGACGAAGAGGAGAAAAGCTAGGGTTTGGATCTCCATCTTTGGGTAACGAACTAAGCATCCTCTCTCTGCAATTAGCTATTATTCAAGTTGATTAGGTTAGGTATGGAATGGATTTGGGAGCTTTAGCGTTGAAAGTTGCATTTTGGCGGTAAAATTTCTATATGCAGTAGCTTGTAACCGTGTTTGAGGTGATTTCTGGTAGGAACGGGAGGATGGACCTATGAAACGAAATTTAGTTCATGTCCTTAGCTTTCCATCGAATCCTAGAACGTGAAAATCGGCCAAGCGGTTTGAGAGTTATGGTCTTCGTAAGACCGCTGTCCTAAAATCTGACTCGCTGCAAATCCGGCAACTAATTGCATATTTGGGGCATTTAAGTGTTAGGCTAGGTTAGCGAGTTCTGGGTCATTTGAAATGTGTTATATGACCTTTTCTTTACTTTAGGTACCTCCGCCTTAGGAGCGAAGACATCGTCGCACGTCGGTCTCCGGGGTTGTTAAGGCAAGTATATGATGTGACAACTGTGGTAATGTGTGCTTGACTGATGGTAAGCGATATTTATGTCTGATTTAAATATTGATAGTAATGTGACAATGAATGGTTGCAAGGATGGTGATGATAGCTTGGTGCTATTTGTGCTTTGCTTTTTATTAATAATGAAATTATAATGCTGAATGAATGGATAGCAAGGATGGATTAGTGATTAAATGGATGGATGAGATAGGAGTGATCGAATGTGATGAGAAATGATGGTTACCCCATTTATGTTGCATACATTCATGAAAAGCATGCATTCGAGCCAGGGCGGTGAGAAAGTCTTATAACTAGCTAGTCCAGTGAGCCCTGGGCCCGGTCGATGAAAAAAGTTATAAGACTAATCCAGCGTGCTCTTGATAAGACCTATAGAGGTAGGCACCCTCCACGGGATGGCGGGAAAGACTCACTTCGGTGAGCACCTCCACGGGATGGAGTGTAGAGTGTGACATCGACGGATGTGCACTCAGCGGTACCGGTACACACTTATGAGATGTGAGCATAATGCATTGCATTGTTGAACGCTGCATTGCACTGATGAGCATGGTTATGATTGGAAAGTTGTTCTGTTGCTACGGATTTCATGTAAACATGTCCTATGCCATCACTATTATATACTTGCTGAGTCATGGACTCACCCTTGCTCTTTTTGTTTTGTTTTTAGGTCATTCGATGATGTCGCACGCGGGCGGGTAGCTGCACACACACTCGCACTATTAAATAATCAACAACTAACAGTGGGCCTTTAATAAATAAAATGATGTTACAGACTTTTAACTGGTTATGTATTTACTTATGTATTCGGTTGTGAGGATGAGCTATTTTATGGTGTGAGATGGTGTTGGTCGCCCTATTTAGCCAGGATTGCCTATGGTTTGTTTTACTACCGATGAATGCTTGAGGTAAGATTTTGGTGGAAAGCCTAGTGGTATGGGCATCTTGGTTTATAGGCTGTGAATGTGAAGATGTCGTGGTTGGAATATAATTTGCGATATATATATTGTTTCTTTGTCTGCTGAGTGGATGACCAAATTATAGAGAAGGTGCTGTCGAAATTTCGTACAAGTATAGGACTTAGTAGCATCTTGGGCTCTGGTTGGGCCGGGGTGTTACACAGTTACAGTGGCCGTCGATACTAGCTCCCCCGACGACAGTGTCGACGGTACAGCTTAAAACCGTCGATACTGGTGGATAGAAGCAGTATCGACGACTTGTAACTAGCCGTCGAGTCTGTTAGCGTAGTGTCGACGGCTAGAATATGCCGTTAACACTAACATCGGACAGGGGCTGTCTCGACGGCCTCATTACGGCCGTCGAGAGATATGCACAGTATTCGAACCGTTAGGGCACAGTATCGACGACTTTACCATGGCCGTCGACACTGTAACGCATTAGATACCTCGTTAGGGCTCGGGACTTGGCATTAGAAACCCCGTTAGTCCCTAGCCCTCGCCTCCCGTCGCGCCACCGCCATGCCGCCCGCCCGCCACCCCCACGCTTCGCCGCTGGCGCTGCCCGACGCCCCAGCGCCGCCATCCGCCCGACGCTTCGCTCTCGCGCCGCCCGTGCCACCGCCATGCTTCGACGCCGCCGCCCGACCGCCCAGCGCCACCGCCGTGCCTCGATGCGCCGCCCAGCAGCGCCCAGCGCCACCGCCCAGCAACGCCCTGCGCCACCGTGCTCGATGCGATGCGCCCCGCCCCAACGCGCCGCCCGCGACCGCCACCGCGCGCCGTCGAGCGCCCGACGCCCCCGCCGCCGCACAGTGCCGCCCGCCAAGACGGGTCTGCGACCATCGCCTGCCGCCGCCGCACCGACGCCACGCCATCGCCCCATCCCCTCCGTGACCTACATCGAGGTATTTTCCAGCCTTTTTTTAAAATGTTGGTAGTGTAGTGTCGACGACCACTAATATTCCGTCGAGACTAATTGCTTAATAATCATGATTAGCATAAATTAAATAATAAAAACAGAAAAAAATTTAAAAAATATTACAATATGTAGTTTAAAATTTAGGGTTGTTGTTATCAGTTATTAATTTATTTATTATGACTGTTGATGATGATTTGTATTATTTATCATGCGATTAGGTAGTGTACGTGAATTAGTGGATGTTACCTAGCCATACGTCACCCGTTCGGAAACGGCACATCTCGTATGAAACACGGACGGTGATTCGTTGTGTTGTAATACGAGATGTGATAAGTGTTTCCGAATTGTCCAGTGGAGCCCCTTTTGGGCGTCGATGGACGACCTCTGAATACCGTTCGATCACACATCGCGTTGTGATACCGGATGATTCGAGATGAGATTTTCGACGGTGTAACCCTAATAGATGTTCTCCTGTGCGTAAAATAAGTGCTTCGGAGCTTTTGTAGGCTCCCAAGTCATCGTTGCACTAGGAGAACCAGTAGGGTTATGCTGCCGAAATCTCGTCTCAAACCTCCGGTACCGCAACGCGACGTGTGATCGAACGGTAATTCATAGGTGGGTATAGAAGCCTTCCAAAGCCTAATGAAAAACCCTCACGTCACGTGCAACGATGGCTGGTAGATCAGAGATGGAAGAAGACAGGAGTTGGATGTACGATGGATGGCAACAAAATGGACACCACTCAGACGAATGGTACGACAAGACTGAGATGTTTTTGAATCGTGCTTTTCGGGATGCGCAAAATGAAAACACCCGGATAACTTGTCCATGTGTTGATTGTGGAACTGTAAGAAAAGAACCCGCACTCAGATAGAGATAGACCTGTATACGCATGGCTACAAAGCCGAGTACCGTCGATGGATTTATCATAGAGAGGGTCAATGGGCTGATCCACCGCCAACATCACTCCCAACCGGTGAAGGTTTCGATGAAATTGATCGGGTGAATGATATGATGGATGACTTCGGTCATAATTTCCCCGATGCAGAGCCACCCACAGCTTTGTCTGAATTCATTGAACTTCTCGAGTCTGCAAAACAACCTCTGCATGATAGCACAACGGTGGTTCTCTTGTCTGTTGTGGCCCGTATGTTAGCAATTAAATGCAAATATAATTTTTCTATCAACTGTTTCGACGAGCTCATATCCTTGTGGTCCGATGTCCTTCCTCAAGGTCACAAGTTGCCTCCTAATTGGTACGAGTGTAAGAAACTGATAGGTGGTCTCGGGATGCCATATGAGAAGATACACTATTGTCCAAATCGTTGTATGTTATACTATAAAAAATAATGTAGCTAAGCTGTCTTGTGACAAATGTGGGGAGTCCAGATATGTCGAGGTAGAGGACAGTCAAGGAAATAAGAGGCAGACTAGTGTGGCGAGGAAAGTGCTTCGTTATTTCCCGCTGACTAAACGTTTAGAACGGTGTTTCATAACCGAAGAGACGGCGCAGCAAATGAGGTGGCATAAGGAGGGTAAAAGGACGAAGGGCGACTTGATGGTACATCCGTCAGATGGAGACGCGTGGAAGCACTTCTATCAGAAACATCCGGATTTTGCAGCTGATTCAAGAAATGTGCGTCTAACTATTGCCACCAATGGGTTCACCCCTTTCAATATGATTGCTGCATCGTATTCCTGTTGGCCTGTGTTCACGATACCCATGAACCTTCCGCCATCACTTTTAATGAAAGAGGAGTTCATGTTTCGATCACTCATTGTGCCTGGTCCAAAGAATCCTGGAAAGAATCTGGATTTTTTCATGAGACCTTTGGTCGAAGAGTTGAAGGGGTTATGGGAGAATGGAGCAATAGCGATAGGTAATTTCAAATATTTTATTGTAACTCTTTAATTCACTATCAATTAAATTAGCTAACTATCTTTTGTTCTTTATAGCAACTTTTCCAATGTCCACCACAATAAGTACGATACCCAACCAGGTAACGCACTAGGCATCCTCGAGCAGATAAGACGGGAGTTCTAGGTGCTTGATAACTTTTCTGTTTTCCATTTGTGTCAGCACCGCCGCCGCTTACTCTTGTTTCATTTGTTTTCAGCTTAGGTACCACCCTCGTCCGGGCTTGGAGGAGGCTGACATCGATTCTGTCATGGACAGGAACTCCAAGCAAAAGGTGCAGGATCTGATGTCCAGTGCACGGGTCACCGCAGTGCAAGATTTTCACAGGTATACACTAATTACATATGAGGTTTTCGATGTAAATTTGTACTAACATTTGATTTATTTTTGTTGTCTGGTAAGGATTGTCAAGGGCAAGAAGATTGCTATGTCCGATCTTGCGCAAAGTCGTAAATGCATGCTCAAAATGCTACGCGCAGAAGTTCGATTGACTGGGTGTCGAACACCGGATGCTCGGGAGGCCTTGTCGACCTTTGGGCCGTGAGGCGTTCATGGAAAAGTCCATGAAGGCCAAGAAGAACCGGCGACTATGACGAGCAAGACTACGACAGGGAAGTCGTCGTTCGCACAGCTGAGGAAAAGGATGGTAATGTACCTTTTACTATTTTGAACTTCACTTTTCGTGATCACAAATATGTCAACACTCGTTGTATGATGCAGGGTGCCACGACCGGCCAGCTTTCGTCTTGGCTGTCAGTGTTCCGGAGGGGCACACCTCCCAGAACAAAGATGGCTCATTTGGGCCCGTGGATTAGGTAGCTGCGCAGCGAGAGGTACGCACTAAATCATCAACTTCAGGTTCTTACACAATAATACACTTTAATTCATCGTCAATGCAGGCACGCTACAAACAGGTGTACGCTGAGAAGCATGGGCAAGATAAGGACCTAGAGGAGGAGCCACTTGACCCAGTAGTCATACACCAGGCTATGGGTGGGAAGGCCCATGGGAGGCTAGCGCTCGGACAGGACCACCTCAGGTAGCATATTGTCTTATTTATGTACAAGTTAGCTCAGGTGATATTTTGTAACTAGTGACACCACTTTTTGCAGGTCGGAGGATTACATGCCAGAGGTGCGAGCTTCGCACAAGCAAACGGAGAGCCGACGCGCCTTCGAGGCCTGGATGGAGAGGGAGAGGCAGCGGGAGAGGGAGGAGAGGGACCGGGAGAAGGAGGAGAATAGGCAGCTGATGCAGGCAATGAAGGAGAGCCTGAGGAGCCACGAGGAAGCAAGGCAGAGGCAGGAGGTGGAGATGGCGAGGCAGCGAGCGGAGTTCGAGCAGAGGTTCGCCTATTTGGAGTCTCTCTCTCGACTGGGCGGGGTAATGTCCTTAAACCTCTACTATTCATTCACATGTCGTTTATTGCAATTAAATGCATAAGTAAGTCGTAAATAAAATTTTAGGCTGGCCTGAGTGATACCGCTGGTGGTCCGGTCTTCTATGGGGTCCGCCACCGTATCGAGGTGGATACGGGACACCGGCTCCCTATATGACCTACGGCGCGCACACTGCTCCACCAGGTGACTACGTGGGCCCACCTTGCCCACATGGTGACTTGTCGTATGTGACATCGACGGTAAGTTATTAACTCACATTAATTCATATTGCAAACCGTTTATAAATCTTGTAAACCGTTTATATGTGCTATATATGCAGGGTTCCGATTCAGCGGCTATCGGTGAACTTCACGGCACGGAGGGAGGAGACACATCAGCGAGCCAGGAGGGTCCCACCTGGGTTACCGACCTCTTTGCGAGTGCCCCGCCGATGTTTACCCAGCCGTCCAATCCACCCCCGTCTAGCGAACCGAGGCCGAGCGATCCGGATCAATAGATTGCTAGGTTTATTGCATTTAGTTTGAAACTAGAACTTGGATGTGTTATGTGATGAATTTGGATGTGTTTTATATGTGCTGATCAATTTGGATGTGTTAATTTGGATGTGTGATATATGTGCTTTTGATGAATTGTAGTCGCTTTTATGCGACGATGGGCTATATGTGAATATCGGGGTATTTGGGTTTGCAGTGCGGTCATGTTGCTTGTTCTTCTTTGGGAAGCAGCCGCAATGCTAAAATTTGTGTTTTTTTTGGGTTTCTAAAATTATTTTTTTTCTGTTCTGGTATTGTATCGACAGCAATAATGCGGCCGTCGAAACTGTCCCACCGATGACAGTGTCAACAGCCATAGATAGGCCGTCGATACTAACCGACTGATGACAGTATCGATGACGTCCATTTAGCCGTCGACACTACGCGCCCGTGCCACGTCACCAGGTGTCTGCCCTGTGGTGGGACCCACTTTCTCAGTATCGACGGCTAGAGGCGGCCGTCGATACTATGTCGCCCTGATGGTGAACGGCGTCTTGTCTATCTATATCGACTGCTGTAGCGTTAGCCGTCGACACTACTAGTCTCGACGGTCAGGCCATCGAGACTATTACTCTCTCTCGACGACGTTGCCTCGATGGCTCTGTCTCGACGGTTGGCCGTCGACACTAACCTATCTCGACGGTTTAGCTAATTTTCTCGACTGCTTAAACCATCGAGAGTGTTGCAGTCTCCTGTAGTGGGGCAGGGTTATAAGGTAGAGTCCTGGTCGGTCACGAGGTAGGATTCTTATCTCTATCCCCTAGCTAGATACATAGTTATCCGGATTACAATTGTATCTTCCCTATTAATTAGGGATAGAATTCTATCTTTATGTCTTTCCTTGCCAGGCAGGTCTTCTAGAGTCCGAGTAGTACCGTCCTCATCCACCCGACTTGGTCCATCCCCTATCGGGTGGTCTCTTAGGCCCGCCGTGTGGGTACCCGGGGTCTATGTTATCCACAGTAGCCCCCGAGTGCTTCATAGTCAAGTTGCTGATGTTCTTTACCACACCTTGGATGAGTCATCTTTCATGCCGAGTGCTTTGTAGATTGTTGATCCTTCTTCCCGACTAGCTTCTTCCCGTTATCTGCGAGAAGACTGTAAAGGATTCATAGAGATCCATAGCGTTGTTAGTGATACCTAGCCCGGGATTGCCGGAGTTCTGGCAGTTGTCTCTTTGTAAGGCGCATCACTTTGATTTTGATGAAGTGGTACCTATACTCGCATTGCGATGTACAGCTGGCGACCCAACATGGGGCGTACCATTGGTTTTGGCTGAAGTGCTGAGCGGTACCTGTACCTGACCATAGTGAGATATAGCTGGTGGCCTCTGAGAGCATACCGTGGTTTTGGCTGAAGAGTCGAGTGGTACCTGTACCCGACCGGAGTGGAATACAGCTGTTGGCCCCAAAGGACATACCGTACTTTTAACCATCTGGTACCTATACTCGTAGAGTAAAGCGATGGCCCAACATGGAGCATACCATCTGGATACGGTTTGGCCCAATGATACCTGTATCTGACGGGTGCGACACATAGCTAGTGTCCCAACATGGGGCATATCATTGTTGTTAGCCAGACGGTACCTATATCCGACCGGAGTGGGATACAGTTAGCGGCCCCACCACAGGGCGTACCTTAAGGATAGAGTTTGGCCGTATGGTATCCATATCCGGGTTGCGGTGTACAGCGTCGGCCCCAACTGGAGCGTACCATCGAAACTCAATCCTGACATCAACTAGTATCTGATCCTGACATGCAGTGACCAACTAGTGACCCAACATGGGGTATACCAAAAGATGGGTATTTTTTTATAGCTCTGCTAGTAGTCGACCCAACATGGGGTGTACCGAGGATGAATTTGGCTTAGCCCGGCTGCGCTTGTAGCCACTGGTTGTGACGTGCAGTTGGAAGGCCGTAGTTAGCGCTTAGGGCGCAGGGTGGCCTATGGCCAGAGGCGTAAGCGTATAGCCGTACCAAAGTTGGCGTGGACGTGTAGCTGTGCCATAGACTTGAATGCTCGAGGAAGCGGGCGTGGCGCCAGAGTCTTGCAGGCGTTCTTGAGCTATAGATTTGGACGGTCGGGCGCGCGTGGCGTGTGCCGTGCAGTGCTCGTCGAGCCGTAGTTGTCGCTCATTGCGTAAATCCTTCTTACTCGTATAAGGAGTGGTAGAAGGTAACATGTACTTGATGAGATAAAAACCCATGGACCACTTGTAACACCCCAACCTACAAAACAATACTGTCGGTGTAATAAATACCGTGGTAGGAAGAGTCCTCGAAGGCCAAGAGGGCCCCACGCGTCGGCAGGCGAGCAAGGCCCAGTGGCGTGGCGAGCCCCTCGAAGGCCAAGAGGGCCCCACGCGTCGGCGGGCGAGCAAGGCCCAGTGGCGTGGCGAGCCCTCGAAGGCGGCGAGGGCCCCACGCGCCAGGCGGCGCTGCATGAGCCCCTCCGAAGGAGGCGAGGCCCCACGCGCCAGCGTGGGCGAGCCCCCCTCCGAAGGAGAGGCGAGGCCCCACACGCCAGGCGGTGCGTGGTGAGCCCTCTCGAAGAGAGGCGAGGGTCCCACGCACCAGTGGGCCCAGCGGCGAGGAGCGCTGAATGAGTCTTGGGCGAACGAAGGCTCCCCTGCTTCTTGAAGGACGAAGCGCATTTAATGAGAAATCACGCAGCGGATAGACAATGAAGAAATGATTACCTTCTGATGACCTTTGTGTCTGAGCGATGGTACATCCGTGGGTACGTAAGAATTGACCGGCAGAGAGAAGGTTTGCTTGAGGAGGCCGCCAGCGTCGGGAGGAGCAGCGTGAGGCCCCACCCGCAGACTCACCGGTGTGATCAGTCTTGGTCGAGGCCACTTGCGGCAAGCGAGAGGGCGCCGTGCTGGCGTGGGCAGCGGCACGTTTCGCCTCTTCTGTCGAGTCGTGTCGATTATCTTGAGTATCTTGTCGCCTACCCCTCGGCTCTCTCCGCCACCCCAAAGCTTGTATAAAGGGGAGGAGGAGAGAGAGGAAGGGGTAGGTGCACTAGCATTCGTGCATTGAAACGCTCTGTAAACACATTCCCATTCAACCACAATCGGAAAAGAGCTAAGGCTCGGCGAGTAGGACTATTACCCGCGAGGGGTCCGAACACAGGTAAATCTGAAGTCGCTCCTCGTTGTGCCCGACGCTCAAATCGAACCGAGCTTGATCGAGTTGGCTAGCGATCTAAAAATCGACCGGGGTGTGATCCGCGATGGTTGAGCGGAGAACACGCCCGTCGATGGCGCGCCAGTAGGGGAGCGCTAGCATCGGTTCAAGCTCTTGACCCTTCTTGAGCGGCGATGGCGGAGCAGCGATCGCGATGGAGCGAAGCGGCGCTAGAGCGCTGCCACGCGAGTCGGCATGGCGATGGCGATGAATCACCGGGCGGTGGCCGCCCGCTAGGTTGGAACCTGGCGAAAGCAACCGCCTCGGCCAAGCTAAGCGGCGCTGGCCTTGGAGAGTGCACCCGGCAAAGACAGAACCTCCATGCGGCGTGGCCTTGTTGGAAAACCCACCGTTCCGGTGACTCCGGACTCCGGCGCGCCGTGGTTGGCAACTTTGCCCGCTCGTCGCCGCGCCGCCAGGGCGGTGGTGCAAGTTTGAGGCGGGGAACCGTGTTTCCGCGTCCTCCGTTCTTTATTGCCCTCGCACTCCTCTCGCGATCTCTCGATGAGGCGGGGCCAAAACGACAAGAGCGGCGACCCCTACGGGGCTCGGCCGGCGGCGTCAGTGGCGCGATCTCCGGTCTCATCTGGAGAACCGCCACTTGGTGCATGGAGAAGACTGCGTGACAAGCTCCGCGGGGCGCGACCGAGCGTGCGATCATATTGTCGCCGCCGCCGAGGGACCGCAAGAGGGTCCAGCAGAGCTGCCCGGCCAGCGAGGTGGCGCTTCTTGGCGCCACCTAGGCGGCGGGCGGGCGAAGCGAGACCGCGTCCGAGAGCGAGGCTCCGGCGTCGGGTGCAGCGCCTTTTCTAAGGAGTCTGTCAGCGTCCAAAGATGGCGGAGCAGTTTCGTCCGGCCCCATCGAAAAGTATGACGGCTCCACCAACCCCGATGAGTTTTGCGGATCTATACGACGGTGATGCGGCCGATTTGGAGGTCGGGAAGGTTGGCGAACTACTTCCCTGGGTCCTCACCGCGAGCTGCTCCAGGCTCATGAACCCCCCCGAGTCCGTGGGGTCATGGAAGGAGCTCTCGGAGCTCTTCGTCACCAACTTCGAGGGCACCTTGAGCGGCCGGGTAGAAGACGACCTCCTGGCGTGGAGCGGAAGAAAGGAGAGTCATTGTGCGACTATATTCAGCGCTTCACCAGTCCGCAACACCATCCCCGACATCTCCATCGACGCCGTGGTCACGGCATTCGTGAGAGGCGCCGAGACCCCAAAGTCAAAGAAGATGGCCACCCGCAAGATCAAAGCAGCGGAGGAGCTCTTCACCACTGGCGCTAAAGTCGCCCTCAAAGAGCTCGCATCCGCCAGCTCTGTGGCGGGACAAACATGGTGGCGGGCCGGGACCTCGAGGAACCCCGCGGCAAGGACAAGAAGAAGCGCAAGGCGGCCGAGACCGGGCAGGTCATGGCCGCCGAGCGCGACGACGACGACGACGACATCGGCGGCTACCGCGCAATGGGCGCGCGGCGAAAAGAGGAGGAGGTCGCGGCGCCCGGGTACGGCCCCGTAAAGCGGCCGAGGCGGCGGCTATGGCGATCGCCGAGCCGCGACGGTCTCCGTGACGCGGACGAAGGGCGAGACCATCGCCTGTAAGTGGACGGAAGGCCTTCTTGTCCCATTCACCGCAACAACTCCCACGACTTGGCGGATTGCCATGTAGTTAGCAAGATGGTGGACAAGCGAGTCCACGAAAGCGGCAGCGGCAGCAAACGTCCGGCGGCAAAGAAGGGCAAGGAGACGGCTCGGCTTGGTTTTCAGCAGAAGTGAGCGCCGAAGTTGCCGTCATCCACGGCGGTTGACCACATATCCGCCCCACGCTAGCTTTAAGCGTGCGATGAGGGAAGTGTCGCCGCCGTGTTCGCTTTAGGTCAGCAAGGCGGTGGCGTGGTCGGAGCACCGATCGCGTTGATCGAGCCGATCACCCACCCGATATCGCCGCCCTGGTCATCTCCCGATCGTGGTCGCGCCCACGGTCCGGAATGTAAAAGCTAGGGCGGTCTTTGGTGGACGGAGGAGTTCCTCAACCTCCTGTCCGCCGGGTTGCCGGCGCTCAGATCGGCGGCGGGAGCTTCGTCCGCGCCCCATTCTTGACATCGCGCGGGGAAAGTCCCCGCTTGGCGCGTCGATCTCGGTGACATTTGGAAACTCGACAACTTCCGCACCTAGATGCTCGAGTTCGAGGTGGCGGACTTGACCTCCCTACAACGCTATCTTTGGGTGGCGGTGACCAAGTTCATGGCGGTTTGCCACTATCGTACATGGTGGTGAAGATCCCGGCCAGCCGCCCCATCGTCTTGAAAGTGGACGCCGGGCGCTCCGCTGCGACAAGGACGCTCGCTGGCTTTGGCGAAGCGTCGGTGCCGTAAGGCAAGCCGACTCGGGAGCTCCTCGGCGAACCGTGCCTCCCGGTTCGTCTGCGGAGGTTAAGCGGTCTCCTGAAGCGAGTCGACCAGCGAACCGTTCGGTGGGCGCCTCTCTTAGCGCCAAATAGGAAGGCGCGCTCGTCTCCTTCCTCCATCCTAACGCAGACGTGTTTGCGTGGCAACCGTCCGACATGGCTGGGGTCCCGAAGGTGATCGAGCACAAATTGGCGGCGTTCCCGGCCGACGGTCATCTGAGAAGGTCCGGAAGTAGTCGGTAGAGCGCCGTAAGTTATCCGCCAGAGGTGGACAAGCTCTTAAGGCGGGGTCGTCCGCGATGTCGCCCATCCTGTGGCTCGCGAACCCGTCCTCGTCAAAGAAATCAACGGGCGCCGAGGATGTGCGTGGACTTCACCGACCTCAACAAGGCGTGCCGAAGGATCCGTACCAGCTGCCCGCGATCGATCTCATCGTCGACTCGACTGCGGGGTGCGGCGGTATGCTTTACGGATCGTACTCGGGTACCACCAGATTAGCATGGCGAAGAAGATGAAGACAAGACCGCCGTGGCGACGCTCATGGGCGTCTCTTGCTACACAAGGATGGCGTTGGATCGAAGCATGCGGGCCCAACCTATCGAGGGCCATGCACATCGCCACCGCCCCCAAATAGGCGAAACACGGAGGTGTATGTTGATGATCCGTGGTGAAGTCCAAGAAGGCGGAGGAGTTGATCGGCGACCGGAAGAAACCTTCACCAACCCGAGGAAATCGCATCAAGCTTAACCCAGAAATGTGTGTTATTGTTCCGTCGGGCAAGCCGCTGGGATTCCTCGTCTCCCGAAGGGGATTGAGGCGAACCCCGACAAGATCGCAGCGATCGAGAATATGAAGCCCCGACGCGACTTGGCGATGCAAGTGCTTGGTGGGTTGCTTGACCTCCACAGGCCGCTTTATAGCTCGCCTGGGATAAAAGTCTCCTTGCGCTCAAGCTCCTAAAGAAGACCAACCAGTTCAGTGGGCGGCGGAGGCGCAGGAGGCGTTCGACGGTCTGAAGAAGTATCTCACCTCCCGCCCGTCTGGTCGCCCGGACCGGCGAGCCGCTGATCCTCTACGCCGCTGCAAACCCCAGCGATCACGTGAGTGGTCTGGTGGCGGAAAGAGAAGGCGTCGCGCCCATTTACTACGTCGGCAAGGTCCTCCACGACGCCGAAACATGGTATTCGCAGCACCAGAAGATGCTCTATGCCGTGCTGACGGCGTCCCGAAAGCTACGTCACTACTTTCAGGGGCGAGAAGTTACGGTGTTGACCAAGTATCCCTTGCGGGAGATCCTCTTCAACCGCGAGACGACGGGTCGCGTCGCCAAATGGGCCATGGAGCTGGCGGAATTCGATCTCAAATTTGCTCCCCGAACGGCCATCAAAGGGCAAGCTCTGGCGGAATTCATCAGCGAGTGGACTCCGGCGGACACAGAAGCTGAAGACACCCCAAAGACCCTCGCCGTGGACTCTCTTCTTGACGGCTCATTCCGTTTGGAGGGGTGAAATGGCGTCGTCTGGTGTCTCCTACGGTGATGTCGTCCGGCACCTAGTAGTCTTTGGACTTCAGCGCCACCAACAACGTCGCGAATATGAAGGATCGCCGGGCTCGAGGCGGCCGACCCTTGGCATCCGGCGCTACAAGTAAAAGCGACTCTCTCTGGTCATCAACCAGCGAGGAAGGATTTCTCTGCTCGGATCCGTCATGGCGGCCTACCTAGCGGAGGTGCGCCGGTTGGAGCGACACTTCGAGGGCTTGGGCTTCGTGCACATCCCTCGCCGCGACAACTACATGGCGGATGAACTGTCCCGGATTGCCTCATCAAGGGCACCTGTTCCTGTTGGGGTATTTGAAGAAAGACTTACGCGGCCGTCCGTCGCAGCCCCCAACTCTGGCGGGGACGACGCTTTCCCTGACGCAGCTCCCACTTCTGGAGAAGACGTCACCAACCCTGCTGCAGCTCCCCGGTTGGAGGGAGGCGGCGTAAGAACCGCTTGAGGCGGTTGAGGCGGAAACGTCGGGCCGAGGCGAGTCGTCGGCGGCAATGTCTGTAACGTCGTCACACTCGTCCGGAAGGCGGTGGATGGATCGATCCTAGCCTACTGCGGGATGGAGTGATCCCAGCGATGACGCGTCGGTGAGAAGATAGCGCAAGGCCAAGCGCTTCGCCCGGTAGGTGGGGACACAGACGCCCGAGCGCAAACGGAGTTCTCTTGAAGTCGTCACTTTCGAAGCGGGGAGTGAAATTCTCTCGAGATCCATGGAGGCATGTGCGGGAGCCATTGAAGTCGGCGTTGGTTGGGAAAGCTTTCGCCACGGCTTCTATTGGTCTCTTCGCCTCCACGATGCCTTCGAGCCGGTGAGGAGATGCGGCGTGCCAATTTCATGCTAAGCGAGATCCACCGACCGCCCAGACGCTGCGAACCATTCCACTCTCTTGGCCGTCATGATGCAGAAATTTGAACATTACAGGCCCGTTCCGGGCGGCGGAGGTTATACTCATCTCGTTAAATCGCCATCGACAAGTTCACTAAGTGGGTTGAAGCCTCGCCGGTCCCGCGATCACATCCGCAGCGACTATCAAGTTTATGAAGAGCATCTTCGTCCGGTTCGGTGTCGCCAATAGAATCATCACTAACAATGGCGCTCAGTTTAAAAGCGCTGATTTCCAAGACTGGTGCGAAGAGCTGGGCACCAAGCTATGCTTCGCCTCCGTTCGCATCCGAAGAGCAATGGGCAAGTGGAAGCGGCGAACGCGAAGTACTCAAGGACTCAAGACAAGGGCTTTCGACCGTCGGAGAAGCGTGTGTTTGGTGAAGAAGTCCCCACGGTGTTGTGGGCGCGGACAACTTCTATCAGGCCACCGTGAGACCCCTTCTTCCTCGTGTATGGCTCGAGGCGGTGCTCCCATCCGAGCTCGCCTTCGGCTCCCCAAGGGTGGCGTTCAGCGAAGAACAAGACCACGACAGCGTCGGGGCAAGTAAATCTCTGGAGGAGATCCGAGGAGCAGGCGGCGATCCGCCGCCAAGTACCAAAGCAGTGCCGCGTCGTTATCAAGCAAAGCGGGTGTGTGTGAGAACACCGGCGATGGGCGACCTCGTTTCTTGCGAAAATCAAGTCAAAGGGCGCCACAAATGCTATCTCCCGTGGGAGGCCCCTTCAAGGTGGTCTCAGTCTCCCTCCCAGGCTCAGTCAGGCTCGCATTCGAGGATGGTCGCGAATTGGCGAACACTTGGAACGTCGAGCAGCTGAGGAATGCATTGTACAAAGCCATCTTCAATAAGAGATAAGTTCTGTCTCCTTGTGGGCACCCGTTTCTTTTTTCGCCTCAAGTCTGTTAGAAAGCATTTGTTGAAAGCTGGTAGCGAAAAAAGTACTCAAGCGGATGGCCCTTAGTTGCAGAATTTAACGCCGCGACTTCATGTTGGGCTAAGCGAAGCGGACGAAGGCGGGTTCTAGCCCGTGTGTCGGCTCGGTCTAGGCAATGCATGCAATGCCGCACCGGCTGACTAGACCACTTCGAAGCTAAGTTCTCGCCACGCGGCGTCTGTGTCGGTTCGCAAAGAGGCCATAAGGGTTGAAGTAACCAGGATGCCCGAGGAAAAGCGCTCACTTTCAATGTAAAGCTCTGTCTAAAGCTTTTTACGTCGATGGTTTAACTGGAAAAGGTCTCATTAGAAAACATTCGCCGAAAGTCGGTAGCGAAAGTACTTATGGTGATGGCCCTTAATCGCAAAGGCAACGCTTATAACTTACGCTGGTGCGAGGCAAAGCGACGGAAGGCGGGTTCTAGCCGGTGTGTCGGCTCGGTCTGAGCAATGCGCCAACAACACCGGCGACTAGACCACTTCCTAAGCTAAGCGCTTCGCCACGTAATGTTTAAGTCGGGTTGCGAGGCCATAAGGGTTGAAGTAACCAGATGCCTAAGAAGCAGCGCCCACTTGCGGCGAGAATGTTGATCTAAAGCCTTCGCGCCGAGTGCCCAGTTGATTCCATAAGTTAACAATTGTGCGAAGTTCAAGTGAGACTCACGGCAAAAACAAAAGCTTGTTTGCATTGATAAACAACATTTACAAGGCAAAAAACGAGAGCCTCGCTACTCCTCCTCGTCTTAAATCTTCCGCCGGAAGCGGCGTCGCCCATCATGGACCGCGTGGTGGCGGCGGTGTCAACCAGCGCTGCTCAAACCGGTCCACCGCGCGAAAAGCTCCCGATGGCGGCATCGAGATCAAGCGGCGTCTCGAGCAAGACGGTTGTCCAAGATGAACATGCCGCCGAGCGCCTTTACGACCGTCTTCGATCGCCAGCGTCCGCCGCCACGGGAGATCGCGCGAGGCTTCGACGGCTCGTCCCACGGCGCCCGCGTCTTCTTGCCTGCCGTCTCCTCCAATGAGGATGCAAAGTAACACCAGTGGATGCGAGGCGTCCGGAAGCCGCGGATGGCGATCGCGAGCATGTCGGCGAGGGTTGGGCGCTTCGAAGTATCGGTGCCGAGCCTTGATCTGCTTGGCGGCGGAAGCGGCGGCGGCTTACCCCGCACCCTCGTGGTCATCGCCTCCTTCGCGGTCTCTTGGCCAAGACCCGCGCGCAGCGCCGGCAGATCGCTCCGCCAGGCGAGGCTTCCTCCGCGTCGCCAGTGCGGGAGAGGGTGCTGGCGCCTCGAAGGCGCCCTCGTCGGCGGGTCACGGCGAGATAAGCGGCGGCGCCAGTGAGCCTTGATGGCGAAGGTTCTCGGCGCGTCGCCCGGCGAACTCTCCGCCGCCGCGAGCAGCCTCCGTCGAAGGAAGCGGCGGGCGGGGAAATGGCGAGTCGCAGCGGAGCGAGCTCGGCGCCCCGGCGTCATGCTGTTCAAGGAGGACAAGCGAGGTCGGTATGCAAAGCGTGTAGCATGCTAACCCTAATGTGAAATATCGTGGCGCGAGGAAAAGCCAACACAAGCGGTGCCTGAAAGCCCAAAGCGAAGAAAGCTCAAATCGCTTGTTTGCGGCGGCGGTGCTGCACGCATCGCGATAACCGCCGTCAGCGGCCTTGCGCCGCCGTATGCGAAAGCGCCGGGCGAAGCTTACCAATGGCAGCAGCGAGAGGCCGACGTCGGCAGCGCCCGCGCCAAGAGCGCGCCAGCGTGGGCGAGGCGGAAGAAGACGCGGTAGCGCGCGATTCCGGAAGTCGCCGCCTCGCCCGATGGCGGCGGAGCGGCGGTAGCAGCAGGGCCCCCGCTGGAGGGGGCCGGCGGTGGCGGCGGAAGCTCAGGGTTGGAGGGGCGAGCCCTCTTTGGACTCGTCTCTCCCTCCTCGTCGTCATCATCCACGGCGAGGATGGTGGCGCTTCCGGCCTTGGTCGAGTCGGCCGCCTTGGCGAGAGGTGGCGGCGGCATGGAAGCTTAAGGCGATGCCGGAGGCGAATCGCGGATCTGTAGTGGCCCCGTGCCACTTGGACGCGAGACCAGAGACCTCCATGGGGGCGGCGCACTCAAGTATTGGTTGCGCTCCGTGGATCGATCGCGAGAGGGGAGGATGCTGCGAGCAAAGAAAGTGTCGCCGGCCAGGTGGGGCGATAGCCCGCCACCGATCCGAAGCACGTCGTCCGGCACGTTCCTGCGGTGGATGAGCGAAAAGGAAACCATAAGATTGGCGAGAAGGAAAGACGCATCGCAAGGTCGCGAAATCAAAAAACGCGAGTATTCACCTCCAAGAGCGGTCGCGCGTCCGTCGTTATCGCCGTAGTACGTCCAAAGCGGGGCGCGCCCTCAAGCGGCGGGCAAAGGCGGCCGCAAAAGTCCGCCACCACGGGTTCCGGTGAGCCCCGTGGCGGAGCTTCGGCAATGCGCGCCATCATCGCATTAGTACCATTCGCTGATCGTCTAGCCGGGCCCCCGATCGGCGGTGGGCTCTGCGGGACTGTCGGGAAGGACAAGATCGCCGCAGCGGCGGAGTCTTCCACATCGACCCTTTGCTGCGCGGTCCTTCCAGTTGGACTTGACCGCGGCAATATGAAGGCGGAGGCCTCGCGGGCGCTGAAATAGCACTCCCAACGGCGCTCGGCGCGAGCCGTGTGCAGGATGAAGAGTCGGCGCCCAGGCGGAAGGCTTGGCATCGTCCCCACAAACATCTTGCGAGGTGGCGAAGATGGCGAGGCCATGATCGAGTTAGGGAAGGTCGCCGCTGGATCCCATAAGCGAGCACCCCAAGAGAATTGAGTCTGGCGGGACAAGGCCCGCCGGCACGCTTCAGAGAAGGTCACGATCTCCCCGGCGAGGACTCGGCATGATGGTGCCGCGCGGAACCGGGCGGCGGTCGGTGGCACGAAGACTCGGCCGCGCCACCGATCCTCATCGGCGGTGGGCGGCGAGAACAGCTCCGGAAGGTGGTGCGGCATCCCGGTGGCCCTTTGCTGCGCTTGGGAGCCATGGAAAATTTGGCGGTGGCGCTGGCGAAAAGACTTGGTGGCGAAGAGAAAGAAGGCTCGTGGTGGTAGTGATGGAGCAAATAGCGGTTTGAGGACTTAAGCGGCGGAAGGATTATCGCAGCGCGCCAAGAGAAGTATTTATAGCGTGGGGAGTGCGGCGCGACGGTTTGATTCCGCCACACGCTGCGGCGCCATCATTGCCTCGCGTTTTGGTTTCCCGCGAAAAGCGCGGTTCCCCAAGGAAGATTGTCGCAGACGGAGAATCGGGCGTCGGCCATTGCGGGGTTGGGCCCCCGACGATTCGCCTCCGCCACGCAAAAGATAACCCGACATCGGTGACGGCGGTTCGCGTATCACGGTGGTCCCGGCTCTTGTCGGTGTAATAAATACCGGTAGAAAAAAGTCCTCGAAGGCCAAGAGGCCCCACGCGTCGGCGAGTGCGAGCAAGGCCCAGTAGCGTGGCGAGCCCCTCGAAGGCCAAGAGGGCCCCACGTCGGCGGGCGAGCAAGGCCCCGTAGCGTGGCGAGCCCCTCGAAGGCCAAGAGGGCCCCACGCGTCGAGCGCAAAGAGCAAGGCCCAGTAGCGTGGCGAGCCCTCGGGGCGAGGCCCCATGCGCCAAAGCGGAGTGCGTGGCGAGCCCCTCCGAGGAGAGGCGAGGCCCCACGCCCCAGGTGGGCGCGTGGTGAGCCCCTCCGAAGGAGAGGCGCCCGGGCCCCAGGCGCCAGTGTGCGTGGGCGAGCCCCTCTGAAGAGAGGCGAGGTCCCACGCACCAGTGGGGCCAGCGGGCGAGGGAGCGCTGCGAAGGAGTCTTGAACGAAGGCTCCCCTCTTCTTGAGGAGAATGCGCATTTAATGAGACATCACGCGCGGATAAGCAATGAAGAAATGATTACCTTCTGATGACCTTTGCGTGTCCGAAGGGTATCCTTTGTGGGTACGTAAGAATTGACCGGCGAGAGAAGGTTTGCTTGAGGAGGCCGCCCGCGTCGAGGAGGCGGCGAGGGCCCCACCCGCAGACTCACCGGTGTGATTGTCTTGGTCGAGGGCCACTGCGGCACGCGAGTGGCGCGCCAAGCAGCGTGGGCGGCAACACGTTTTCGTCTCTTCGCCGAGTCGTGTCGATGTACTTAGAGTCTTGTCTTGCCTACCCTCGGCTCTCTCCAGACCCAAAGCTTGTATAAAAGGGGAGGAGAGAGAGGGAAGGGGGTAGGTGCACTAGCATTCGTGCATTCGAAACGCTCTGTAAACACATTCCCATTCAACCACAATCGGAAAAGAGCTAAGGCTCAGCAGGAGTAGGACTATTACCCGCGAGGGGGTCCGAACCTGGGTAAATCTGCGAGTCGCTCCTCGTTGTGCCCGACGCTCAAATCGAACCGAGCTTGATCGAGTTGGCTAGCAGTCTAAAAATCTGACCAGGGGTGTGATCCGCAGTGGTTGAGCGGAGAACACGCCGTCAAATACCTCATAGAAAATTTCGACAGCATATCCCCTGCAAATTGGTCACTTTTGCACAGATGATTCACATTTTCACAATATTAAGCCATCACACAAGATTAAAACAAAACTGTCTGAAAACCTTTAAGCCTAATTAAGGTACCATCCAAGCATTAAATTTAATCAACACCAAACAATAACGATCCAAATTAATATTTAACCAACGAATGAAAACTAATGTTCCAAGCTCTAATATCAAGCAACTAAGCTTATTTAAATCACTACGGGTTGAATGTGTAGTTTAACGTGCGTGTAGCAACAGTGAACTACGCCCATCCCATGCATGCTTCAATGGTCACCTAAAAAAACATGAAAGCAAGAGTGAGTATAAAACTCAGCAAGTACATAAAACAAGACAGATTATATCTTTAACTAAAATAGCAAAAGGCATCAGATCATATCTCCTTCATAATTCCATATGCAAACATGCAATGCATATGCTCATGCTCATATCTCATATGCGTGTACCGGTACCGCTGAGTGTACACCCGTCGGTGTCACACCCTACACTTCATCCCGTGGAGGTTGACCGCCGAAGCAAGTCTACCCGCCATCCCGTGGGGGGTGCCTACCGAAGTAGGTCTTTCATGCCATCATCATGCTCATAGATGCAAATGCATGATTAATCATTATGAAACACTTACCATCAAATCAGCCCATACCATTAATACATCATTAGCACAAAGATATAAGCATTCAAAACATACGGTGTACCCAGAAGGGTCACCAACACTGAAATATGCACTTGCCTCTTCTCCCAAACGATGCCGAATGAGCTGCAGGTGGAACCGACCCCGAAGCAGCGCTCCCTACAATAAAACTCCCCAAATCAACGCCCGAGCAAGCAAGGGAGATAGTTACCGACTAGCACTAACTCATGGCCATCTGGAATCAGCTAAACCCCCTTAGCAACCATTTCTAAAACTCGAAATTCATATAAATAACAATCTTGACAGCAGCTTAAAACGACCATAACGACCAAACCGTAAGTCCAAAATTCACATTCTTGGGCTCTACGGAAAGATAATTTCGGTACCTGCAACTTCCGTAATATGGCCGAAGTCTAATTCCCAACAGATTTAAACCAATTTAAGGAATAAGCGTACTGCTGTAGAAATCGGTCTAATAAACCCTCACCTAACAGGATTCACTCCTTTTAATCACGAAAATTAGCATCTGTTCAGGTGAAGATCATGGGAAAATAAACAACTTCATCATCCTTAAACTATCAATAAGAATCGAGACACAATCTCAAACCCTAACTCATCTATCTTACCTTCCTCTTCCCCACCCTTCTCCTTCCTCTACTCCTTCCCTTCCTTGCTCCTGGACGAAGACAGACGACGGAGGCTCAAGCGCGGCCTTGGGCTGGAAGGGCGGCGATAGTGGCTATGGGAGAAGGCGCCACTAGGAGGCGGCCAGCAGGAGGGCAGCAGAGGGAGAGAGGAGTACGGGACTCCCACTCTCTTTGGGTCTCTTAAGCCCACGAGTGGGCCGGGCCTAAGGATGGGCCAAAGGCCACGGAGCATAACACCACTGTAGCATGTACATGTAGGATTTAGGCAGTATCTGGATGAAAAAACAATCACTCGGATGTAAGGTCTGACTGCTTTATTTAGATAATCTTTATACTTTTGCTCCTTTTTCTTTTTGATATTAAATTCTTCCAAGTAATCTTTCTTTTGTTATGCACTCTGCCCGACTAGTCTAGCCCCGGGCATTGGGAATTGGCTCATGACACTTTTTTAGGCACGCGTATCGAGTGACTAGAGTTCACCGTTCGTGGGTCAGAGCTTCACTACTCGGAATAACAACTCGGATTCATTTGCAATCATTAGGAGAAAGAAACAAAAGTGCACGCAAATGCACCTATTAGGTGTAGCCCTCAACTTACTGCTTAGTTGGAGACCGACTAAGTAGCAAGTCAAGAAACAATTTAGATTTATATGAAAAAATTATGGTAATGAGAACTTAGCTCTGATGTAGGCGTACGCGTGTAGCCGAGCCATAGACATGGGCTCTTGTGGTGCAAGCGTAGGCGTGTAGCCGGGCGCTCATGGCGCGCGATGGCGTATAGTCGAGCTGAAGACTTGGGGCTCGTGGCGCGGGCGTACGCGCGTAGCCGAGTAGCATGTCGCCGAGCTGTAAACTTGGAGGCGTAGCCGTATCGGACACTCGTGACGCGCGATGGCGTACAGCTGAGCTGAAGTTTTGGGCGCTCGTGGCACAAGCGTAGGCCCGTAGCCGAGTAGCATGTTGCCGAGCCGTAGACTTGGAGCCGTAGGCGTGTAGCCGTACCGGACGCTCGTGGCGCGCGATGGCGTACAACCGAGCAGTAGACTTGGTGGCGTAGAGGTGTAGCCGAGTGGCTTGTCCCTGAGTTATAGACTTGGAGTCGTAGGCGTATAGCCGTACCAGGCACTCGTGGCTCGCGATGGCGTACAGCCGAGCCGTACACTTGGTGGCGTAGGCATATAGCCGAATGGCTTGTCGCCAAGCCATCTACTTGGAGGCGTAGGCGTGTAGCCGAGTGTCTTGTCGTCGAGTCATAGATTTGGAGCCGTAGGCGTGTAGCCGTACCGAGCACTCATGACACGCGATGGCGTACAGTCACGCTAAATACTTGGGCGCTCGTGGCGCAGGCGTAGGCGCGTAGCCGAGTAGCTTGTCGCCGAGCCGTAGACTTGGTGGTGTAGGGGTGTAGCCGAGTGGCGTGTCGCCGAGCCATAAATTTAGAGGCGTAGGCGTGTAGGCAAGTGGCCTATCGTCGAGCCGTAGACTTGGATGCATAGGCATGTAGCCGTACCGGGCGCTCTTGGCGCACGATGGCGTACAACCGAGCTGAAGACTTGGGCGTAGACGCATAGCTGAGTGGCGTGTCGCCGAGCCGCAGACTTGGAGGCATAGCCGTGCAGTCGTACCGGGCACTCGGGGCGCGCGATGACGTACAGCCGAGCTGAAGACTTGGGCGCTCGTGGCGTGGGCGTAAACGCGTAGCCGAGTGGCTTGTCGCCGAGCCGTATACTTGGAGTCATAGGCGTGTAGCCGTACCGGACGCTTGTGGCCCGCGATGGCGTACAACCGAGCTGAAGACTTGGGCGCTCGTGAAGCGGGTGAAGGTGTGTAGCTGAGTAGTGGAAGTAGTCATTCAAGTCTCGATCAACACCGAGCAGCACACGCCGTGGTCGGCGTCGAACAACACATCCTCGCCGAGGTCTTGCCCGTGGTCGGTGATGTCGGCCGTAGTCGTAAATGATCTCCACGCGGTTGGTATAGCTTGACAAAAGTCGATGAAAGGCCTCGCTGGTCTTCAACGTCTTACAAGATGTGGCACGACCAGTCCTCACGCCGTGGCTGGCACCGACGAGCTTTTACAAGCTCGCTGAAATTCGCGACCTCTCTGCGCAGCATGTTTTCAAACAGGCGCCACGGCCGTATCCGAACCCGCATTTAGGTCTTGCATTCGTTGGAAAGATAACGAGATATGATTTCCAACGCATCTTATATCATCCCGAAACTATGAGTCAACGGGAAATCGTGATACAAGTTCCGTCCAGATTATGATCGAGAACCGATCGCATCTTCTTTTCACGTTTGTCTCACTGTTGATGAAGCCGGCGTCGCACGATGGACATCATGATCGTCGAGTCCGAGTGATTTGCTGTTGATGACGGTCACCACTCGAGATTAGTTCTCTATCAGGACCTCACCATATCCGAGTTGGGAATTAAGCCCCCGGCGCACTACTCGATCGTCGGTAGGCGGCGGTGGCGTTCCCTAACACGTCCGAAAGTTCGAGTGAAACGCTGTTGAATTTCCTCCTGGATCAGATCTTGTTTGACTCCGAAAGAGTGGATATTGATGTGTTGGTGAAGTCTCTCCTGGATCAAATCTGAAGAGGAGTCTAGGCCGGTTGTTGCTGAAGTTGCCCTCAAATCGGATCTGGTTCGAGTTCAAAGGCATGATCTTGTCGAAGTTTGCCCGTGACGAAGTCTATACTCCCGAAGCGAAAAGCCTTGACGAGGACGAAGGCGATGATAACTCTGTTAATCGTTATGGTAGTCGCGGCCACCACCCGAGAATCTTTGGTGTGGGTCTCTCCGTATCCGAGTCAGGAATTGAGCCCCCAGCACATCACTCGGGAGTGGGTGGAGTGGGTGGCGGCGGCGTTTCTCGATCCGATCGGGAGTCCAGACGAAGTGTTGTCGATGTTCTTCTCAAACTGGATCGGATCCAAGTCCGGAAGAAGTTTTGGTCGTCGATTGTTTGAAGAAGCTGCTTGCTGATCCTTGATGTCCTTGGAGGTGTGCCATGGCCTATCCGCATGCCGCAGCCTCCGCAGATAGGCTTTACGAGTTTGCTGGGATTCGCGACCTTCCCGCGCAATCTTTCTTCAAACGAGTAGCTAACGGGGGGTTATCGTTGGCAATGATTTATGTGGGGCGATGCACAAAATCCAAACTCGATGGTAGCACAAGACAGGGGGTCTTTTTTATACAGGTTCAGGGGGCCCTCGCGGTGGAGGTAATACCCTAGTCCTGTGCTCTGAGATTTTAATGGTGATCTGATGATCAATGTGGAGTGAGTTTCTCTCCATGGATGGGTGTGGAGATAAAGATGATGATCATGATGTGGATCATCAAGATGCCAAACCAGGGGCTCCCTGTCCGCCTTATATAGTGGGGCAGAGTTACAAGGTAGAGTCCTGGTCAGTTACGAGGTAGGATTATTATCTCTATCCCCTAGCCAGATACATAGTTAATTTGGGATAGACTTCTATCTTTATGTCTTTCCTTGCCAGGCAAGTCTTCTAGAGTACAAGTAGTACCCATCCTCATCCACCCGACTTGGTCGCTCATGAGGATGGGGGGTATACTCCTGAGGTGTAAGCTGCGGGAGAGTATCCGTATGCTCCTAGGGGTAAGGTGCAGGATAGTAAGCTCCTGGTGGGTAAACTTCAACGTGAACTTGATATCCATATTGCCCCTGTGGTTGACTGGCATCACTGCTTGAGCTAGAGTTGTAATCATGTGGGCCATGACCATGCATTTTTCCCTTGCCCCTATCTATGCTATACCTAGGAGGCATTCTATATGAGCTTGCTTCACGTGCATGTGATTCATGACCACCCTGGCTAAACTGAGCAGGCGAGGCAACAACAGGCTAGGACGAAGTTGTTTGAAAGTTGCCACCGCCAACATCACCACCGGCACCACCATCAACACCATCGTCGTCGTCGTCGTCGTCATCATCAGAGGCTGACGAACTCAAGTTGGATTCTTGGTATGGAGGGCTCCTGAGGGAGGCAAGTTCACTGGAGGAGTCATCATTGTCCATCTCCACTTCTTTGTCCAGCGGCCCTATCCCTCCCTATCCCCTTGCTACCTGCACTACAGCAAATGCACAACAACTAGCAAAAGACCTACAAAACATGCAAATATAATCATATCCTCAAAATGAATTATTCCATAATAACAAAATTACAAACTACAAGTAACTAACTAACCTAACTACCGACATTAGTAACTAGTAACTACTGACCTTATTAACTACCGACCACATTAACTAACCTAACTACTAACCTTATTAACTAACTAACCTAAGTACCTAACCAGCCAACCTAATTACCCTAACTATCCAAACATGCTATTGCTAACTAATTAACTAACCTAACTAACCCGTTACCCGAGTTGAGCATAGCCCTAACTACATGCGGCTAACCTCTACTTAGACATGGTTAACCGCTCGCTGACCCCGGCTAGCCGCACCAGGCCCGCACGCCAGGGTAGTGGCGCACACACAGGCCACACCCGAGAATCACATCCCGGCTAACCGCACGTACCTCAGGTAAAGCCGTCCCGAAAATCCGGCTAGCTATTACAGATCTGCGACTAACCAGCTCACAACTCATGGCCCCTGGTCACCTCCCTGGCTCACGGCTGCTTTGCTGGCTCCGCGATTAACCGCTGAAACCGAGCGGCTAACCTTGCAATGCTAGCGATTCCTCTCATAAGCGGCTCGGCTCCAGCATTCTTCATGGTGGTGGGCGGAGGATCTAGCCGGGGAGTGGTGGAAGCCGAGGGGAAGAGGAGAGGAGGAGACCAGAGCTACGTGTGCACTGGGGAAGTGGGGAAAGGAGGGGCATTCTGTGGAAGTGTGGCGGTAGGGAAAGTAGGAGACCGGGAAGCAGTAGTGCAAGCACTATGGCAGCATCTTTGTGCTCAAAAGACACCATGGCAGAGTAGGCTGTAGGAGATGTTGAGCCTTTGGCAAATAGCCATTAGTTTTAAATTTTCAACACATACAATCACATGAAATAATGAGAAGAATTTTTAAATTTTAAATTTTGTTTAAACCAAAATGATTATAATAATGAATAATTTTCACTTCAAATTTCAATTTGATAATTTTTGTCGAAATTTACTCGGTTTATCTAACCGATTCCGTAAACCGTTTACTGACGGAGCACGGTTAGCCGACGGTTTTGTAATCCGTGCCATGGACCATGCAATCCTGGTTGCCGTAAAAAGGCTTTGGTTCAATGGTTTGCAACGACCCCGGAGGCGAGCCCAGTCAATGGAAGGCTGATAATTGGCATTCAATCAGGGGCAAGTTCTCCATGTTGCCCGGCTATCTTATTCGCAGACAATCGCTGTGCCCCCACGGTGATAATTCTAGAGATATTTATTGGCTCTATCAAATACTATTACTAGCCTGATTTCACAGCTTGATTCCTATGTTCAGAAAGTGCATGTTGCAGATCAGGGCATGTTTGGCAAGATGCTCTTGAGATAATAGAGTTATCTGCGGGCTGTTTGGTCGTCTGCACGGAGACTAATCAGATCGGATGAGCCACTTCATCCGTTGTTTGGTTGCCTGATTTTACTGTTCGAGCCAGGCCAGCCTCATGCAATTTCACTGTTCCAGCCTGGCTCAACGGAAACGTAGGAATCGGCCGTCTCTACGGATACAGGCTCTCGCGCACAAGAACGAGCCAGTACACAACTCCCGCATGTGCAGGCACGCACTTCAATACACCATTTTAATTCGTTTTTTGTTATATTTTTTGATTAGTATGTCCAACTACCAAACCGATTTTAAAAATGGGTTCCTGATATTTTTTCGAACAAAACTAGACCACATTGGCCATATAAATTTTTTAAAATTAATTTTTTAAAATTTTTGATTATCTATTGTTTGTTTTTAAATTTTTTATTTTCGTTTTACATTTATATATTTTCCAGAATTTGTTTTTTAAATTTGTTTGTGCTTCTCTTAAATTTTTGTATCCCACAATAATATGTATGGTCAACCAAACAACATCTTTGCGCAGCCTGACTTAACAGATGCGGAATAACCAAAAAACATCACTTGCATCTCCTCAGCCAGGCTCATCTCAGCCTGGTTAACTCGTACGAGCCATGCTGAGATAGTTCGTGCAACCAAACAGCCCGCTAGTACATAAAGTATCAAAAATTCTTTCTAAAAAAGTGTAAATTCTTAGGCTAAAGTGTAAGCTCTAAGCATATTTTAACTCCACTTTTTACTAGGAATCATGTATTGTTTACTTTGTTTAGCACGCAAGGTTATTTAGTCTAGTGGGCATACACATCTGTGTATACTTGATCCCTGTTCATTCACTCTTCAACTATAGGACTCTACTTCTCCCTTAATTTCAGTCTTTTATATTTTAATCCCCACCCTTTTGTTATAATGTTGGATACTACAAATCTCTATTATTATAAAGCACCTTGTGGTCGTGGTGGTGGTGGTGGTGGTAGTTCGAACTTTTAATCCCGACCGTCCATCTCGCGATGCCTTCTCTCCGCCGTGCGATCTAACTTGCTATCCCACCGAGCGCCAGCTATCCTAGGGCTCCCACCAACCGTTGCCTGCCTGCCTTCGCGAAACCGCCCACCGCACCAGCCACAATCCCATTACCCCCTCCATCTCCCTCATCCGCCACCGCCCCTCCACCAAGGAGGGAGGCCGCGCCGGTTGGACCGGGAGCCGACGCCACCAAGTTCTTCGCCATGTCCGGCCTCTCCCGCCTCGACGCCACCTCCAAGGCCGCTCCTCCTCCTCCGCCGCCTCCCACGTCCTCCGCCCTGCCTCCGCGCGCCTCCACCACCGGCCTCGTCGGCCGCCCCGGCGGCGGCTTTTGCGGTGATGGGGGAGGGGGAGGAGGAGGGAGGCCGCGCCGGTTGGACCGGGAGCCGACGCCACCAAGTTCTTCGCCATGTCCGGCCTCTCCCGCCCCGATCTCAAGCAGGTGAGCCAGGCCGCCACCGCCGCGGTCCCATCGCTGCTGGGTAGTTCTTCCCTACCGCGTGCACCCACGGCTAGCCTGCCGCTGTCGAGGACCCTCGCCCGTGTCGCGCCGTCTGACTCCGTCGAGCCTTAGACAGTGAGTTCTAATGGCCCAACACTAAGCCAGATAATAATAGTACCAATTTTTACTCAGATGGCTTTGTTTCTCCATCTTGGCAATCTGTATGATTTTGTAACCTACTAACCTGTTTAATCAACGGTTCCTTTCAGGTCAAAAGAATGGGTTTCCGGTTGTAGAAGCATTTGGATCATTTACAATGGATCTATTTACTCTTAAAAGTGACCTTGACCTCTCTGTCAACTTTAACACTGACATGAATGGTCAATTTGATCGTAGTGACAAGATTTTTGCTATTAGGAAGCTGGGAAAAGTTCTATTTTCTCAGCAGAGTAATTACTGTCTGAAGCAGATTTTCTATTCCAATTTTGCTAGCATTTGTTTATCTGTTCATATTTGGTTGTTCATTCAAGTTTGTAAATTATGAATTCTCAATTTGTGTTGTCACCCTTGTAAAATTTAAGGATCAGAACTGATAGATTTAGACAAGGGAAAAAGGATTGGAACTAATAGACTGATCTGCAAGCACTGTATTGAGTGATCTTCAAATGCTTGTATTAATCATGTCTGAGAAAACATACACAGGTAGATTTAACGGAAGTTGGTCATGCATTTTAGTAATCTGATATGCAGATTTAATTCTCATGGTGTTACTCAAACAATAAATCTTATATGCGGCTATGCATCTCGAACTAGGATCCTCTATCTAGCTCTTATTAGCCAAGTGCTACCAGGAATTTCAAGAGTTCATTTAGCTGCACATTTGTATAAATATATACGTTAGCAGATTTGATGGTCCCATGTTTTTTAAAAAAATTCAGTTAGCTGTACATTGAGGCCGCCATCTTATTAATTAGATGATTGCCTATTAGAAAGGTCCTATTCATTAATGCTGAAGCTTGCTGTTCCATATGCAAGAACAAAGGAAACATGCTGACAAAGAACTAACTTATAATTGCATCTGCTCTTTTCTCGAGGCAATTCCTACTCTTACAACCTAGAACATTGCTGTTTTTGTTTTTGTTTGCAATACAAAATGTAATCCATGGTTATAATTTGCAGATCTACAATGAGCAGATAACTGATTTGCTAGACCCAGAGCAAAAAAAATTTCAGGTGAAAAGTAAATCACAAAAAAATTTATGAGAACAAATATTTTCCCGTAATACTGTAACTCTTATAAATACATAATATTCTGTTTTAATTTGATGAACTTTGATTAATTATCGATGGTGCAGGGCCTGGCAAACCGGAGAACAGGATCCACAAGTGCGAATGCTGATAGTTCACGTTCTCATTGTGTTTTTACGTGTTTCATTAAGTCTGAATCAAAGGTAGTACCTGCCCTTGGGTAACTTTCTGTTACGTTATACTATGAGCATGTGAGATCCCTTACCTTGAACTTTCATTTGAGCACACACTTGGTAAGAAGTGAAGTATAATTGTAACTGTGCAATGCAGTTATTTTTACCTGCAGCCATCATTCCTTTCCTTACAAATTTTCTGGGATCACCTAATTATGTATTTTCAATTGATGGTTTCTGTGCTGCCTTATTTTTTTTGTTATTAAGCAGTATTGAATTTACTCACATGATGCCTTGTTTTTTCTATTTTATATTTGCTATCAGGTTGGAACAAAATAGGCTGCAGTGTCCTGCATGACAAATACTACAACTCATGAAATTTTGGTAGCGCTGAGCAAACAGAAAACTCAAATAGTATGTTCTGTTATTCATTGCCAGCTTGTATTAGTAGAAAAGGACATCAATTTTTTTTCCATCTTTGGATCTTTGCGTTTATGACTTTTTCAGTCCTGTTTAACATTGCTTGGCTGAGTTGTATTTATAGATAATTGTAATTTTTTATAATGATCAATATGCTATGAAATAGAATAGCTAAATTCCATTTTCTTTTGGAGGCAAAAGATGTTTTCTATCTTCGAAGCTTGTAACATTAACATCAGTTTTGGACGATGAATGCATGCCCAGAAAGAAAGTGTCTGGTTGCTCATATCTGACAGAGAGCAATAGTGATCTTCAGTACGCAGCCAACATTACACATCAAGGTACTTTCATGGATTGTCTATCACAGTCGTCATCTGAAAGGTTTTATCATTTTTCTGTTCTCTCAACTTTCATAGCTGCAATACCACAACATAACGACCCATTGTTTGAATGTCATCAAATTTGTTTTGACAGTTTTTATCACACAACTGCTCAGTTGAAAAGGATGTTATTTTGCCACAGACATCTTTAGGTAAATGCTTAATTTTTTAACGCTCTTTCAAAATTAGCTTCATTACTGCAGTATCCTACTGTTAGATTGATGAGATGATATTGGTCCCTATGTATATAAGGATGGTAGTAATATTTATGCACCTGAAACTGAGTATTCCTTTTTCTTTTTTGCTTGCTGCCAACTGATGGTTGTATCCTGCCTCTTAATTCTTTATAATTAATAACAAAAAAATATAATTGAAGATAGTTTAAGGTCATGTAGTCTTTTCACTTTTACTTTGACTATGTTAGGGTTTAGGGTTTTAGGGTTTATTAAAAGTGTTTTCACATTAGCTTGATGATAGTTTAAGGTCATGTAGACTTTTCACTTTTACTCGACTTTGATTACTATAAGTGTTTTGCTGCTATTTTCTCATAAAACTAAACCTAGCCCATACATTTAGTAGGTTTATAGTAATGGGATGCTATGTTAAATCATAGGCATGAAGGTTCTTACCTTGCCATTCAAGGAAGAGTCTTCATTGTCGAACATCGCCAGCTCGCTCCCCATCGCCACGGCGGTCTCCAGCGTCGTGGGCCTCAGGAGCACTCCTTATGTGGGTTCAATATAGACCTCAGGAGCACCGCTTATTCATTTAAGCATATGTGGATGAGCCAGTGTGAAGAAAGCTTGTTTATATGTAAAGATGATAGATTTTGGATCATGTTTCATTTTGAAGCATAACTAACCGTTGATGTCTATTAGTAAAGCACTTTATCTGTTGGTTCACAATTCATGTATTTACGATTTAAATGGACATGCTTGATCAGACCTTTTACATTTGTAAATGATATTTACAACCACATGCTTGAATTTTGTGATTATCATGTCATAATGCTTAGGTGATTTAGTATTTTTATTTCTTCTGATGGTTCCTAAATTTGGTCATAGTGTTAGGTGATTTAGTATTTTTATTTTTTTTGTTGGTTCCTAAATTTGGTTACTGTGGTGGTTGGTGACCAAAAATATTTATGTCAAATAATGTTTTAATTTATGTTTTTGTTTATCATTCATGTATTCTTCCCTTTCTTTTAAACGTCCATAGCAAAATATGAGCTGATGGATAGATTATTCTTGATGCTTGGATCAACCTAAACGATCCAAGCTACATCACATAACGTGCTATACTCTCGATCTAAAATGATCTCACACATATAATGTTTTTCTTGTAAATTACACTTCATGCTTATATATTTTTCTGTGAATTATGTTTTTTCTTTATCCCTTTATGGTCCGTGGCAGAGCACGGGCATTGTGCTAGTAAATAATAAAGGGGGTAAGCGCATTAAATAAGCAGCTAAACTTTGGCCAAGAGAGAAGTATGGTGAGTAGTGGGTAGAAAACCTTTAAAAGACATCTTGAATTGCCTCTTTTTAAAATGAAAACTAGAGTTATTTAAAAATAAGGAATTTATTGTACACACTAGTGAATATGAACCATCCATCTGTTTTGATCTATCTGGCCCGATGGACTATCAAATTTGAATTAAACTACCATTCTAATATATTTGACAATGTGTACCATAAACATGTTCCTAAAATAGTTATATCTTGCCATGAAAGTACTTATGTATCAACAACATGCCCTTATTTACTTTCATTCTCCATTCCATGTTAGAGTGCAGTTAAAATATTCGTACTGACTGAGCTAAATGTTAAACTAGACTTTAAAAGGTTTTTGAAATTTCTTTCCGCTGCTAGTTTCTCAAAGTTGGCTCGCTTTGTTATGTTATTTTTAAAGAGTTTTAAGATGTGGATATATGACAAAAATTAAACTACCATTCTAATATATTCAACAATGTGTACCGTAAACATGTTCCTAAAATAGTTATATCTTGCCATGAAAGTACTTATGTATCGACAACATGCCCTTATTTACTTTCATTCTCCATTCCATGTTAGAGTGCAGTTAACATATTCATAGTGACTGAGCTAAATGTTAAACTAGACTTTAAAAGGTTTTTGAAATTTCTTCCTGCTGCTAGTTTCTCGAAGTTGGCTCACTTTGTTATGTTATTTTTAAAGAGTTTTAAGATGTGTATATATGATAAAATTTGAGAATAAAATGGCAAAGCGTTGGGCTTTTTAATTCAGCTAGATTTAAGCATAACCTAAAATGATTTTATTTTATTTATCCAAATTCTACTTCGTTTTTTCTGCCAGCTTCTGCCAGCTGCAGCCACTGTCTATGGCAACTACTGCTGTCCTGACTCCCTGATTCGTGATAGGTTGACAAAGGCCTAGCTTGTTCTTTTCATATTAGCATAGCGTAGCGTTTCAATGTAGCAAAATTTATTTTTTTATATAGCCTATTTGATGTAATAATTTGTAATGATTTTTCTCACGTTTTTAATAGTCCTCTTAAAGATCCTAAATTTATTTTTTAATTATTCTTTTATAATATTTAAACCTCTCTTTAAAGACTCAAATTTTGCTACAGTAAAATGCTAAGTTGAAATGCACGAGGCCAGAATTTGCCATCTCGTCACACGCCAACAAAAAGAATATGATGTCACCCTGCGACAGTCGTATCCATTGGCCAATGGCCAAGAATGAGAAGGTCAACTAAACAAGAATGCAGCACACAGGAATAGTTGGACTACTTTGCTCATGATCGTCTTGGAATGCCGTCACGGTCATGTTTATAACTAGTTGAGATTGCGCGCCCGTGGCGTGTCGAGGGAAGTTGGGCTATGCGGTCGGCACGTACGGCAGCAGACGGCAATAAGTTTTGTGTGTTCGTTAGGTTAGCAAACTATAACTATTTTTTTTTTGTCAATCAGAGGATTTTAGAGGAAGCTAGATCGATGGACGGAAGTGGTCTCCGCGTAGGAGAACCGGCCACGCAGAAGGCTACTTCATTAAGAAGGGCCAGCATGTGTGGCGGCGCCTCTATGGGAGTTGATTACCACAGTTAACAGGAACGTTGATTGCGATCGCGCCGGACGGTATAGAGCAAAACGGGATCTGGCTGGCTGGCAACAAACGTCACTGGGCAAACGTAGTGGCAAACGTGGTTGTTCGTCTCGTTACATCGTGGCCGTTAATATAAGTAAATAAACATTGTCATCCGTGGATTAACATGTTGCTAAATATCTTGTAGGGGCAAGCTTTGTATTGGCAAAATGACGAGGACTGCTCCTTAAGCAGCTGTTTTTGTGCCTAGCATAGTGCCTGACGTTAATGTACATAGGCCAATCAATGGATAGCCATAGTTACGATCAGAGCAAAAGAGGAGTTCCGCTAGACGGGTTGGGCAATATTCAGTCGACAAAAGAAGCTTGTTGTTACGGGGAGCACGCAGTAAGCAGCGATACCAAAAGAAGGACTGGTCCTAATATAGTTTCCTTTTGACTAGCAGCGACACATCATTACTCGTAAGTACGTTCGTAGCAATGAGAAATGTCTTTTAACAAACAAAGCATATTTTGTTACTCACGTCGTAGGAGGTACACCATCTTTGGTAGGCATTAGCTCACAGGATCGATCTATTTGGGCGGTACCCTACTCAACACGATCATGTAGCATGGTGTATACAATAATGGACTATAAAATAAGATAAGGTTTCAAGATAAGGTTTCGTTAACGGTGAGATAGACTACATGGTCAGGCGGAGCAGCACAGAACATATAGTCATGGATGCCAACGGGAACAGAGGAAATTGCTGCGATGTTGGACAGCGCCATGGGTAGGGCGGGGCTGATCTGGCGAGATGAAGTAGCGCCTGGTGTTAACACCTGGCTCATGTCGGTACGAGGAATAGTATCTCCATATTTGTAAACGTTGAGCTAGATGAACTAGTTACCTAAGTGAAAACACATCAAAGGTAATTATACATGTCACAGGAACGTAGTGTGCATGATAAATTGTACCGCATTAATCTAAAAGCAAACGTGTTACCTTACTGCCAGTACCACCCGTATGTTTATAATGCAGAATATATTCTTTTTTAGAGAGATGTTTAGAGAGAGAGAGAAAACCTACTTTTTACCGTCTAGCATGGATGCGCGGTGCTAACTAGGGGGTTGCTTGCGAGAGATCTGAGCTAACCATTTATGATTTGAGGTCGTAAAGGATAAGCACCTGTAGCTTATTTGCATTGGAAGAGAAATTTTTTAGAGAAATGTGTACCGTCGAAAACTTGCATTGAATGGATTTTGGAGTTTATTTTTGGGTCTCTTAAGCTTGTATCTGTTGGCATATCAACCCCAACCCCAAATCTGTTAGGGATACCACTAAATGCTAAGGTGTGTTGTTAAACATCAATAAGTGCCAATTATTGATATAACTAGCCACCTTCATAATTATGTGGCATCTTCCTCCTCTCTTTCCCTCCCTTTCGCTTTCTTGAACATGGCACTGTTTTGCCTCCTCTTTCCTCGCACACTAGCATGCACTACCCGTTATTGGAATAGACCGACAAGGTTCACTACAGGAATCGGCAAAGACAATCATTGCCGGCTAAAGTGTCGACGGCCACAATACTGACCGTCGATACAATCTCACTAGTATCGACGGCGGACATAAACCGTCGATACACATAGGATACTCTCGACGGCCACGCTTCTAGCCGTCGATAGAGATGCCGAGGATATCCAGTCGACGTCGGTGTAGTATCGACGGTATTGTTAAGCCGTCGACATCAGATTTTATTTTATCGACGGCATCAATGAGGCCGTCGACACTGTATTTCATGTAAATACTTTTATTCCTATTTTTTCTTAAATTTATTGTTTTGTTAAGTTTATTTCAAAATCTTTTAGGTTTTTAATGATATGAAATTAAATGTTACGAATGTCGTGTTGATTAAATGTATGTTGCTATGTTTTTTGTTATGTTACCATCAAATAATATACGTCGACGTAGGTTTTAAATAATGTTTAAAGATCAAAATTTAATTTTGAAAAGCTGAATATTTAAATTTTTATCGGATGAGGTTATCGATTAGTGTACTAAGCCATATGTAAATTTGAACTTATTAATGAAAAGAAGTTAAATTCAAACGCATCTTTAGTGATCATTGAAACGCATGAAATAATAAACGTTTACCTCAAATGTTCCGGAAAGCTTCCATTTACAAAGGAGTTGCTGCACGGTGAGCTTTAATAATTTTGATTTTTTTTTTGTATGCGTGTAAATTTATGTAGGAAACAGCTTGGAGTGGTTGGATATTAGAAAATATTTTATTTAAATTTTTTAAAATCGAAATAGAGTGGTTTGACTGATTAAGCCTTTAGGGGGGTGCTGCCCTCGAGACTAAGAGATCTCTCGACGGCCCCAAATAAAGCCGTCAATACAGAGCCCTTTTATCGGCTGTAGTCAAGCAATACCGTCGGTACAGATATTCTCAACGGCTTTTAAAGTGGCCGTCAATACCAGCTTCCCCGACGACTGTATCGACAGGCTGAGGAAATACCGTCGAGACTGCTGTATAGGTACAGTGTCGACGGCTTTGTAGATGCCGTCGATACAGCTTAAGTAGTGTCGACGGCTAGCTATAGCCGTCGATACTAGTCCGGCACAAGAGCAGTGTCGACGGCTATTACTTGGCCGTCGATAGAAAGGGGACCGTTAGGGCACAGTATCGACGGCTCGGTTATGGCCGTCGACACTGTGCCATATTAGAAACCGCGCTAGGGCTCGGGACTTGGCAAAAATTGCCAAGTCCCGACCCGCTCGCCTCCCTGTCGCGCCGCTTCGACGCCGCGCCGCTTCGCCGCCGCCTAACGCGCCGCCGTCACGCTGCCGCGCCTCCAGCCCAGACAGCGCCGTCGCCGCCGCGACTGCCCAAGGCCGCCCGAGGTGCCCCTCGCACCGCCGACCTAACGGCCGTCCCCCCGACGATCCGCCGCCGCTCTGCCGACAAGCGGCCGGCCGACGCGCCGCTTCGCCGCTGCCCGCTTCGCCGCCGCCGCCCTGCCGTCGAAGGCCTCGCCGCCACCGCCGGAGCTGCCCGACGCCGCCGCCGTCGAAGGCCGACGCCTCGCCACACGGCCGCGCCCCCGTCGCCTCCCGGCCGGTGCCTCCCGGCCGCCTACTGTTGCATGCCAAGACGTCCGCACCGACGCCGCCCCACTGTCCCGTTGCCTCCCTGACCTACATCGAGGTATTTCCCGCTTTTTTTTTTAATGTTGGCAGTGTAGTGTCGACGGCCACTAATATTCCGTCGAGACTAATTGTTTATTAATCATGATTAGCATAAATTAAATAATAAAAAATAGAAAAAAATTAAAAAAAATATTAGAATATGTAGTTTAAAATTTAGGGTTGTTGTTATCATTTATTAATTTATTTATTAGGACTGTTAATGGTGATTTGTATTATTTATCGTGCGATTAGGTAGTGTACGTGGATTAGTAGATGTTACCAAGCCGTACGTCACCCGTTCGGAAACGGCACATCTCGTATGAAACACGGACGATGATTCGTTGTGTTGTAATACGAGATGTGACACGCGTTTCCGAATTGTCCAGTGGAGCCCCTTTTGGGCGTCCCAGTGGACAGCCTACGAATGACCGTTCGAGCACAAGTTGCGTTGTGGTACCGGAGGGTTCGAGATGAGGTTTTCGACGGCATAACCCTAAGAGGTTCTCCTATGCATAAAATAAGTGCTTCGGAGTTTATAACGACTCCCTGGCCATCGTTGCACTAGGAGAACCCTTAGGGTTATGCTGTCGAAATCTCGTCTTGAACCCCTGGTACTGCAGCGCAACGTGTGCTCGAGCGGTCGTTCGTAGGTGGGTTTAGAAGCCTTCCAAAGCCGAATACAAAACCCTCACGTGCGACGATGGTCGCAACTCGATGGAAGAAGACATGAGTTGGATGTATGAAGGATGGCAACGGAACGGACACCACTCGGACGAATGGTACGACAAGACCGAGATATTTCAATCGTGCTTTTCAGATGCTCAAACGATAACACCCGGTAACTTGTCCATGTGTTAATTATGAAATCGTAAGAAAAGAACCCGCTCGGATGGAGATAGACCTGTACACGCATGGCTACAAGGCCGAGTACCGTCGATGGGTCTATCATGGGAGACTTCGGTGGGTGGAGCCACCGCCGCCACCACCAATGTGATTTAAGGTTTCGATGAGATTGATCGGGTGAACGATATGATGGATGACTTCGGTCATAATTTCCCCAATGCAGAGCCACCCGCAGCTGTGTCTGAGTTCATGGAACTTCTCGAGTCTGCAAAACAACCTCTGCACGATAGCACAACGGTGGTTCTCTTGTCTGTTGTGGCCCGTATGTTAGCAATTAAGTGCAAATATAATTTTTCTATCAACTGTTTCGATGAGCTCATATCCTTGTGGTCCGATGTCCTTCCTAAAGGTCACAAGTTGCCTCCTAATTGGTACGAGTGTAAGAAACTGATAAGTGATCTCGGAATGCTATATGAGAAGATACACTATTGTCCAAATCATTGTATGTTATACTATAAAAGTGATGCAGCTAAGCTATCTTGTGATAAATGTGGGGAGTCTAGATATGTCGAGGTGGAGGACGATCAAGGAAATAAGAGGCAGACTACTGTGGCGAGGAAAGTGCTTCGTTATTTCCCGCTGACTAAATGTTTAGAACGGTGTTTCATAACTGAAGAGACGGCACAGCAGATGAGGTGGCATAAGGAGGGTAAAAGGATGAAGGGCGACTTGATGGTACATCCGTCAGATGGAGACGCGTGGAAGTATTTCGATCAGAAACATCCGGATTTTGCAGCTGATCTGAGAAATGTGCGCCTAGCTATTGCCACCGATGGGTTCACCTCTTTCAATATGATCGCTGCATCGTATTCCTGTTGGCTTGTGTTCACTATGCCCATGAACCTTCCGCCATCACTTTTAATGAAAGAGGAGTTCATGTTTCTATCACTCATTGTGCCTGCTCCAAAGAATCCGGGAAAAAATCTCGATTTTTTTACGAGACCTTTAGTAGAAGAGTTGAAGGGGTTATGGGAGAATGGAGCAATAATATATGATAGGAAGACCAATACCAATTTTTCCATGAGGGCTGCCTTTTTGTGGTCTATTCATGATTTTCCGGCTTACGGAATGTTTTCTGGATGGAGTACGCATGACAAGCTAGCATGTCCTGTTTGTATAGATGACACAAGCGCGTTTCAGTTAACACACGGGGGGAAGGCATGTTGGTTTGACTGTCACCGTGCTTTTCTTAAGTCAGATCATCCTTTTAGGAAACAGAGAAATGCTTTTCGAAAAAATACCATTGTCAAAGGACAAAAACGTGGGCGTCTGACCATGGCTGCCATCAAAGGTTTGCAATCCGAGTTAGTGGAAGGGAGAAATGGTGTTTACGAGGGCTACGGCGTGTCACACCATTGGACACAAAAGTGTAGTTTGTACTCACTTCCTTATTCAAACGATTTGCTGTTACCCCACAACTTTGATGTTATGCATCAAGAAATGAATATGGCACAAGCAATCTTTGGGAGCAATTTTGATATTCCAGACAAGTCCAAGGATAATGTTAAGGCACACCTTGATTGCGCTGAAATATGTAATCGACCATCAATGAATATGATAGAAGGAAGGTCAAAAAAGCCCAAGGCTCCGTATTGCCTGATAGTCGCACAGAGGAAAGAAGTTCTCGAGTGGTTTGAGGGACAGTTAAAGTTCCCCGATGGGTACGCAGCTAATATTGGTCGTGGTGTCAACAGTGCTCAAGGTAGGATACATGGAATGAAAAGTCACGACTATCACACATTTTCATACGTGATCTCATGCCTGTCGTGTTTCGTGGGTATGTGCCCGAAGATGTATGGAGAGCCCTTTCGGAATTAAGTTTTTTCTACATAAAACTTTGTGCTAAAGAGATAAAGCGGTCTGAGATGGTTAAGCTCGAAGAGGATATTGTCGTGCTTGTGTGTAAACTTGAGAAGATATAAGTTCCTGGGTTTTTTAACCCAATGGAGCATCTATTGGTTCATTTGCCTGCCGAAGCTAGATTGGGAGGTCATGTTCAGTACAGGTGGATGTATCCGGTGGAGCGTTGTCTTAAAGGGGTTAGGGCAAATGTTAAAAACAAGGCTCGTGTTGAAGGTTCCATAGCAGAATCGTATTACATGCAAGTGATAACCAATTTTTCAAACAAATATTTGGCGAGAAAGCACAATGTCAACATTCAATTATCAAGATACAACACAGTTTGCAACGAACACCAATCTGACCTGAAACTGTTTCATGGGAAAGGCAATCATGTGGGACGAAGTACAAGACGAGAGTTATCTCAAGAAGAAAGATTAGTTGCACTCTTATATGTGTTCGACAATATGGAAGAAGTGGGGGACATGCAGAATCAATTTATACAAAGAGAATGGACAGGGTTGAATGATCCTAATTCGGAGGAAAGAACTCAATTGATGAAGGAGGGTGCTAGTCCTGGACGTCCTAACTTCCTCGTTTGGTTTTGGAAATATGTAAATTTGATAATTTTAATAACTTCATAACCTTCGTAACACATCATTGTTTAACTTTTATTTTTTGTATAAAACAGTGCACAACTCATTCAAGTGTACACAACGATCTACATATTTTATCGTGTGGACCCAGATCAAGCGTAAAGGTGCACGGAAGTTATGATGTCAATGGGTTTCGTTTCAGATCGGCGTCTCACGAAAGAACAAAACCTAATTTAAAATCAATCAACAGTTGTGTACTGTGTTACGGGGAAGATGGTATGGAGTACTACGGTATTATAGAGGAAATAATTGAACTAGTATTCGAAGGAAGGAACTATCGGTTGTTCTTTTTCGTTGCATTTGGTTCGATCCTTTTAAAGGGGTTAGACGTCGACCTGAGTTAGGTTTGGTGGAGGTTAATCACACGTCAAGATTACAAGGGTATGATCCGTTCATACTACCCAACCAGGCGGAGCAAGTGTACTATTTATCTTATCCATGTCGCAAAGCTATGAAAGGTAGTACTAAACGCCACGAGGAAGATCTTCGATCATGGTGGGTTGTGTACAAAGTTCGAAGACCTGGAAGGTTGGCTACACCGACGTCCGATGATTACCATCAACCAACACAAGAGCAACGTTTGAATGGGAATGTCGTGATTGATGTTGGTAATGGACTAGATGACCTAGTAGCCACAATAGATGACGATGTGACTGAAGAAATAAATCTACCTAATCAGCAAGCACAACAAGCACCGCAAGCACAACAAGAAGGGCTTATCGATGATCCTCTCGATGTAGATGATACATATTTCTAATTCAATGGTATTCCTAGTGGTTAATATTTTTGTTTTAATTTTGTTTTTTATTTTTAATAATATGTGGACTAACATTTAATTTTAAATGCAGTATGCCACGACTTACGCTTTAGGAGGAGCGCCTCGTGGGGCGAGGAGGACGACCGTGATCTCGAGGGGGCAGAGGGCATTCCAGTCTCGGACAGAGGCACGCCAGATCGAGGATGATCTCGCACTTACACAGAGTCTCGGTGCGGAGAGGCTCTAGCCAGCCGGGAGCTCTCGAGTATGGTAGAAGGGCACAACAAGTTGCCCAAGGCGATGAGACATGCGCATCAGCGTATTGTCATTGAGCCAGATGGCGATAGGTAATTTCAAAGATCTTATTATAATTCTTTAATTCACTATCAATTAAATTAACTAACTCTCTTTTGTTCTTTATAGCAACTTTTCCAATGTCCACCACAATAAGTACGATACCCAGCCAGGTAACGCACTAGGCATTCTCGTCCGCCAGTACTACCCTGGTATGGTCGGTGAGGAGGGGGCACAGCATCCCGCTTATTCTTGGGATGACTACAAGGTGGCGCCACACGGTGATAGCTCCGCCACGAAAGATAAGACGAGTTTCGGGTGCGTGATAACTTTTCTGTTTTCCATCTGTGTCAGCACCGTCGCCGCTTACGCTTGTTTCATTTGTTTTCAGCTTAGGTACCGCCCTCGTCCGGGCTTGGAGGAGGCAGACATCGATTCTGTCATGGACAGGAACGCCAAGCAAAAGGTGCAGGATCTGATGTCCAGTGCACGGGTCGCCGCTGTGCAAGATTTTCACAGGTATAAACTAATTCCATATGAGGTTTTCGATGCAAATTTATACTAACATTTGATTTATTTTTGTTTTGTCTGGTCAGGATTGTCAAGGGCGAGAAGATTACTATGTCCGACGCGCGCAAGCTGTACCTGAATGCTCAGGAGTACGCGCAGGTTCGACCGGACTGGGTGTCGAACGCCCCGGATGCTCGGAGGCCTGTCGCAAAGATCGGGCGATGAGGCGTTCATGGAAAAGTCCATGAAGGCCAAGAAGAACCGGGCAGCTATGGCGAGCAAGACTACGACAGGAAAGTCGTCCTTCGCACAGCTGAGGAAAAGGATGGTAATGTACCCTTAGCTATTTTGAACTTTACTTGTCTTGATCACAAATATGTCAACACTCCTTGTATGATGCAGGGCGCCACGACCGGGCAGCTTCCGTCTTGGCTGTCAGTGTTTCGGAGGGGGCACACCTCCCAGAACAAAGATGGTTCATTTGGGCTCGTGGATCAGGTAGCTGCGCAGCGAGAGGTACGTACTAAATCATCAACTTCAAATTCTTACACATTAATATGATCTTATTCATCTTCAATTCAATGCGAGCACGCTACAAAGAGACTTCTGTTGAGAAGCATGGGCAAGATAAGGACCCAGAGGAGGAGCCACTTGACCCAAAGTCATACACTGTGCTATGGGTGGGAAGGCCCATGGGAGACTAGCGCTCGGACAGGGACCACCTCGGTAGCATATTGTCTTATTTATGTACGATTTAGCTCAGGTGACATTTTGAAAAGGGTGACACCGCTTTTTGCAGGTCGGAGGATTACATGCCAGAGGTGTGAGCTTCAGACTCATAAGCGGAGAGCCGACGCGCCTTGAGGCCGGATGGAGAAGGAGAGGCAGCGGGAGAGGAGGAGAGGGACCGGAGAGGAGGAGAATAGGCACCATGCAAAGGCGATGAGGGACAGCTTGAGGACCCACGAGGAAGCAAGGCAAAGCAGGAGGCGGAGATGGCGAGGCAATGAGCGGAGTTCGAGCAGAGGTTCGCCTATCCGAGTCTCTCTCTCGATTAGGCGGGTAATGTCCTTAAACCTCTACTATCCATTCTCATGTCGTTTATTGCAATTAAATGCATAAGTAAGTCGATAAATAAATTTTTAGGTGGTCCGAGTGGTACCGCCGGTGGTTCGGTCTTCTATGGGGTCCGCCACCGTATCGAGGTGGATACGGACACCGCTCCCTATATGACCTCACGGCGCGCACACCGCTCCACCGGTGACTACGTGGGCCCACCTCACCCATTGTGGTGACTTGCCGTATGTGACATCGACGGTAAGTTATTAACTCATATTAATTCATGTTGCAAACCGCTTATAAATCAGAAACCGTTTATATGTGCTATATATGTAGGGTTCGGTTCAGCGACTATCGGTGAACTTTACTAAGACGGAGGAGGGACACATCACGAGCCAGAGGGTCCCACCGGTTACGGACCTCTTCGCTAGTGCCCGCCGATGTTTACTCAAATGACCAATCCACCCCGCCTAGCGAACCGCGGCCGAGCGATCTGGATCAATAGATTGCTAAACATATTGCATTTAGTTTGAAACTCGAACTTGCATGTGATATGTGATGGATTTGGATGTGTTTTATATGTGTGGATGAATTTGGATGTGTTTTATATGTGTGGATGAATTTGGATGTGTGATATATGATGCGGATGAATTTAGATGTGTGATATATATGTTTTTGATGAATTGTGGTCGCTTTTATGTGACGAGGGGGTTTATGTGTATATTGGGGTATTTGGGTTTTGCGAGTCATGCGGTCATGTTACTAGTCAGAGTCGTAAAATTTGTGTTTTTTCTGCTTTTCAAAATTTTTTTTTTCTGTTCTGTTGTTGTCTCGACGGCCAGATATGGGTCGTCGAAACAACGGCTCGGGCAACAGTGTCGACGGCCGTAAGTAGGCCGTCGATACATACGGCAGTATCGACGGCCTAGCATTAGCCGTTGATAATGATCGACCGTGCCACGTCACCAGACACCTGCCCACAGGTGGGACCCACTTTCTTAGTATCGACGGCTATATTCGGCAGTCGATACTAGACCGCCCGGACGGTAAACGCCGTCTTGGCTACATGTGTCGACTGCTATAGCGTTAGCCGTCGATACTACGAGTCTCGACGGTTAGGCCGTCGAGACTACTACTCTCTCTCGACGACGGGCCGTCGACACTAATAAATCTCGACGGTTTTTATAATTTTATCGACGGCTTAAACCGTCGAGAATGTTGCAGTCTCCTGTAGTGGTTGTCAACGTACTTATCCCATGACAGTGCATCATAACATCATCAAACAACACCGTGTTGTTGATCTTGACGATGATGTTGTCCCTTAAGGGTTACTTGAGCAATTTTTCCTTAACGAGCGGTATTGCGACTAAGAGGTTGATGCAGATGGCGTCCCTGCCGTGTATAGGGCGGAGTGTGGCGACCTCTTGGGTGAGGTGTGTTGACACAGGTGATGAGCGAGATGGTAGAGTGTGGGGCCTTATATGCCCAGGTAGTGCCTTGTCTTTGTCCAATGCCACATTCCCCCTAGAGTTTAGCCATAAGGCTACCACAGCCACCTAGGGCTCATCGACATAGCGTCATTGCCAAGGGAGTAAGGGGCGTCTAGCGGCTATCCAAGGAGGAAAAGGACAGGGTGGCCTGCCGGGTGGATGTGATGGCCAGCCATTAAGGGCGCTCCGCCACTTCGGTGCCCATGAGCAATGCATAGTAGCAGTAGCGTCTGGCGCGCCCTCCACACTTTGCCATGTATTTGAGAAGAGGAGAGATTATAAAGATAACCAATAACCATGTATTTGTGTGCGTGTGTGAGAGAGAGATGGATAAAGGAGGAAGATGACGAAGTGGAGGCCATATTTTTGTTGAATTGCACAAGTGGCTGGCCACATCCATGTTTATTGGTTACGTGGAACACATGCCAATGTTAAATGGACACATGAGCATGCATCTCAATATTTTTAAATAACACTGACGAATACAGAGCTAGTGTGCAATGGAGACAAGCTTAAGGTATTAAAATAAAACTTGGAGTTCAGAGGCTAAGTGAGATTCGCTGCAAGTTTAAGGGTAATAGTTTAATTTTTTTAAGAAAGGAAAAGATCTACTTTGCACCCAGAAGCATTGAGGTTCGTCTACTCTACACCTTGAACATGAAAACCAAGTCTTATGCTCCTTATACTTTTAAAATGAGTGCAAATAAGGTTTGGTCAAGTGGCAAGTAAGGTGACAGTCTAGTCACAAAAACTAAATGTAAAATATAAATAAAATATGTGGGCTTGGGTTGTCATCCTTTCCCCTCTCCTATCTCTTTTTTCTTCCCTCTCATTTCTTCCTTGCTCCATTCTCCCTCCCCCTACATGCTAGGCTTCCTCGGTGGTCACGAGGTGAACACGATGTCTCAGGGAAAGCGACAATACACACAATGGTAGTGACGTGCAATAGTGGAGGTGATAAGGTGTAGGGGCGCATAGCTCAACAATGGGCATGCAAGCATGATGACAAGAAGGAAACCATGAATCCAGTATTAAATATAGTCAAGGAAAAGAAGATGAACAATGGTGTGACAAAACATGGTGGTGGCTATGCCTCCATCCGTGGTTCCTAACGATGGCATCGGTTCTCCATGTAGAGGTAATGGCGATGAGTAAGGACAATCCACCTCAATCCAAGCTCACTTTATGCAATCAAGCAAGCTTGGGAGCAGTAGCGTCAGTAAGGGATAGAAGGAGTGGATGTACAAACCAAATGTAGTATCAACATAAGTAGAACTGTAGAACTACCTGATCTTCTGTGGCGGGTTGTAGATGATAACTGACTGACTTTAGGATCAGAGATACACATGTAATTACGATCTTGAAACAAAATCCATGTGCCCAGCAAACAAGTTATGCTCGCGATCCCGATAACCAGGGTGAATCATAAGATATAACACGTATCTAGTCTGTGCATTCCTGATATACGACGATAGCACAATACAATTCAACACATAGCAAAAAAAAAACACATGTGCTTTTAATTAACGGCACTAATATATATCATAGACAAAATACACAGGAATATACCATAAGAAAATGTACGATAGTCCACATTAGATGTCTATAAACCGTCTGTAAGGTTTGACATATAGGACGTGTGATGATGTGGTGAAGGATGTTGTATAGATATTTGAGCCGCTCTAACGTAAAAGTCGACTCATCATAAAAATTAAGAAACTTAATGTGTAAGGAAGCTAGCTCCCTATTAAAACAAGCAACCATCTCTACCATACATTATATATGACATCTTTAATGTTGTCTATATATAACTAACATGAACTGTGTTGAAAATTTTCTCAATATTTTAATCCACAAAATTATGTAAATCATAATTAAACAATTGCCAGTTTCCAGTTCAAGACCAGCGGTACTAGATATAAAAATATCTATCTCATACGCAAGGGCTAATGAACAGGAAAACAAAAAGACAAAGGCACGGTATAAACAAATATACCCTTGAGCGGAGCCGCACCACTACAAAGCGCAGTACGGTATTGGCGAGGAATGACTTGCACATTCTCACCGCCATGACGATTGATGTAGACGATCACAAGTTGTTGCAGAGATGCCGTTGATGCGGTGGAGAGGTCGGTGCAATGAACGTCGATCTTTGTGTAGATGAAGTCAAACCAAGAGGGAAACTTGAGCGATCAAGTGGTCGCTCCCCAAAAACCTTATCGGCCTTCTAACCCGAGCAGGATCTCGAGAAGGATGAGGTTCCGGAGGCCTGCTCCCTCCGCTCCTTGTGCGCGCAAGGAAACAGAGGCGGGAACGCAAAACGGCAGCGCTACAGATGGAAGAATGGAATGTGCGGGAGAGAGAGCTCTTTAGAGCGAGAGACCATTACACAGGGGCGAGGTGCTCATGCTTTTATAGGCGCCAGGAAGAGAAGGTTCGTCGAACCTGGATGCCATCAAGCACTAGTAACGGACGCCATTAATCTGGCCATTAAGTCGTCGGTTACGTAACGGACGTCACCAAACCAGCCATTAAGTCATCAGGTCGCCCGTGCTCAGGGTGAGGTCGCCCGTGCTCGAGGAGAGGTCGCCCGGCTCGGGGAGAGATCGCCCGGCTCAGGGAGAGATCGCCCGTGCTCGACACGTCACGCCCACGCCCACGCCCACGCCCCACCTCGGCTCGAGCTTGACTCGGCTTGGCGCGCACGCGTGTGTGGCCCTGCCTTTCTCTTTTCTCACTTTTCTAATTGGGAGAACCACAATCCAACTATTTAAGTTGAGATATTCTCCTCCCAATTTCCCGTTCGGTACTAAACCGTTTTCATAACTCCTAGTATTAAATGGGCCTCTTGGAATTTCTATTAAAATAATTAAATGGGCCAACCCCATAATTATTCTAACAATCCCCACCAAATTTCATAGGCACATTTGAAATACTCTCGCCCAATCGTAGTTTGATATACCGGTGTTTCGATGGAGACCTTAAGTTGAACTTCCACCTAGAACAAAGGTTACACTCATCCACAACCGAACAATGGACTAAGCCTTGAATTGACAGTTTTGTGCGAACGAAGTTTCACCAAAGTCCTTATCGATACTAGGTCGCTAAATGCATCCCCTCGGTTTGGAGCGTATAAGTCATACTCCTTTGCCTTTCATGAGCCTCTAGAGATCACCCAATCTCATAGATCTGTGACTAGTAGTCGAGCTCATATAGGTGTATTCTCACAAGATGTTCGTAGGACAACATCTACGCTTTATTAAAAGCCACTCGGAACACATTAAGGTATAACCAACTTTGTCATACGAATAGGAAGTAGTGCATCTCAAACGGAGTGGGTTAAGTACAAAACTACTCTCCTCTCACCCGATCACTAGCTTGTCTCAACATCCTAATTCACGGGATCTCCGATCAAATAGGATGAGTTACTACTAAGACATGACTTTCATGTGGGTCTCAAGCCCATCTCCCTTGATGCTTCATCTATCACATTCCGTGATAGTCTCTTTGTAAAGGGATCTGCCAGGTTTTTAGCCGTCTGGACATAGTCCAATGCTATAACTCCGGAGTTTCTCATCTTCCTGACAGACTTCAACCGCCTCTTAACGTGCCTTGATGACTTCATGTTATCTTTTGAACTGTTCACCTTGGCAATCACCGTCTGATTGTCACAGTTCAAAAGGATAGCAGGCACCGGTTTTTCAACCACCGGTAAGTCCATCACAAGCTCACGCAGCTAATCGGCTTCCATAGTGGCAGTGTCTAATGCTGTGAGTTCTGCTTCCATTGTAGACCTCGTTAAGATGGTCTGCTTGCAAGACTTCCAGAAAACAGCTCCACCACCTAATGTGAATACAAATCCACTTGTGACTTTTATCTCATCAGCATCGGATATCCAATTTGAATCACTATAACCCTCTAGTACCCTTGGGTACCCGGTGTAGCGAATACCATAACTTGATGTCCCCTTTAGATAGCGCATCACTCTCTCAAGAGCATGCCAATGATCTTCTCCCGGATTTGAAACAAACCGGCTAAGTTTGCTCACAGCAAACGAGATATCAGGTCTTGTTGCACTCGCTAAATACATCAGTGAACCAATGATTTGGGAATATCTCAATTGATCCTTTGCTATACGTTGGTTCTTTCGTAATAGCACACTTGGATCATATGGCGTTGGAGCAGGTTTACAATCGCTAAAACCAAAGCGACTCAACACCTTTTCCACATAATGGGACTGCTCAAGAGTTATCCCACCATCATCTTCTCTTAACAACTTAATGTTTAAGATGACGTCCACTACTCTCAAATCTTTCATTTCAAAATTCATGGACGAAAGTCCTTGACTTCCTTAATCACATTAAGGTTCGTCTCAAGATCGAGATGTCATCAACATACGCATACGTAATCACTCCTTCACCCCCACCATAGCGGTAATACACACATTTGTCAGCTTCATTCACAACAAAGTCGGCAGATGTTAATGTTCTGTCGAACTTCTCGTGCCACTGCTTAGGTGCTTGTTTAAGGCCATACAAAGACTTCAACAACCTACACACTTTTTCTTCATGACCCTTTACTACAAATCCTTCTGGCTGATCCATATAGATTTCCTCTTCCAACTCTCCATTAAGGAAAGCCGTCTTTACGTCCATCTGATGAACGATCAGACCGTAGAAGGCAGCCATGGATAGTAGTACTCTAATAGTGATCAGTCTGGCAACAGGTGAGTAAGTATCAAAGAAGTCCTCGCCTTCTTTCTGGGTATAACCCTTGGCCACAAGCCTTGCCTTGTACTTTTCAATTATACCATCGCCTCGACTTCTTCTTGAACACCCACTTACATCCTCTGTGTTTACACCCATATGGACGATCAATAACTTCCCAAGTTCCATTGCTCAGGATGGAATCCATCTCACTCTGGACCGCTTCCTTCCAATAGTCAGCGTCCTGAGATGAATAAGCCTCCTCAATGGTTCTTCGAGTATCATCCACTAGATATACAATGAAGTCATCCCCAAAAGACTTTGCGGTCTTTTGTCTCTTACTCTTTCGAGTTACTTCATTGTCTTCATCTATTGGATTTTCCTCAAAAGTGGGTTCAATTTGTATAGGAGTGGAAGGTTTAGGAGAGAAGATAGATTCTTGGCCAGATGAGCTAAGTGTCTCTTTCATAGGGAATATGTCCTCAAAGAATGTGGCATCATTGGACTCTAAGATTGTACCTTCATACATATCAAGTACTCCAGATTTCACTATTAAGAACCTATATCCAATACTGTGAAAAGCATAACCAATGAAGACACAATCAACGGTTTTTGGTCCAAGTTTACGCTTCTTTGGGACAGGCACAATAACCTTAGCCAAACAGCCCCAAGTAAGTAAATAAGTGAGATTTAATCTTTTTCTCTCCCATTCCTCGAATGGTGTGATTTCTTTATTCTTTGTAGGAACCCTATTTAGGACATGACAAGCAAAATATAGCCTCACCCCACCATTCCTTGAAAGTCTCGATGTTTCTAACATGGCGTTAACCATATCGCTTAGAGTACGGTTCTTTCTTTCGCAACCCCGCTTGATCGGGAGAATAGGAGGCGCCCTCTCATGGATTATTCCAAGTTCCTCGCAGAATTTATTAAAACCACTAGAAAAATATTCTCCACCACGATCTGACCTAACCCGTTTGATTTTCCTTTCAAGTTGGTTCTCAGCTTTAGCTTTATAGATCTTAAAATAGTGAAAAGCCTCATCTTTAGACTTTAATAAATACACGTAGCAAAATCTAGTAGAATCATCAATCAAAGTCATGAAATACCTCTTACCACCCTTCGTCAACTCTCCATTCATCTCGCATAAATCGGTATGAACTAGTTCTAATGGTGACAAGTTTCTACGCCTCACCTTTGTGAGGCTTATGAGGTTGCTTAGATTGCAAACACACTTGACACTTAGAACCTTTGACTTGGGTAAATTTTGGGATTAAATCCATACCGGCCATCCGCATCATACAACCAAGATTAACATGACAAAGTCGTGAATGCCAAACATTAGTCTCATGATCACAAACATGATTAATCTCATTATTCATGTCCATCAAAGATAAGCGGAACAAGCCTCCGCTCTCATAGCCTTTTTCAATAAAATTTCCAAACTTAGAAATAACACATTTATTGGATTCAAAACAAACTTAAAACCATCTCTACATAATAGAGATCCGCGACAAGGTTTTATTTATCGCAGCACATGTTGTATGCGTTCCTCGACAGACGACCTTGCTCAAGTAAACTTCAAGTCAACGATGCCGACTCCACGCATAACCGTCACGACCCATTCCCCATCAACATGGAGGCAAATTTCACGACCGGTAAGAAGAAAATAGGATCTATCAAGACAAACATGTATATTGGCCCTCGTGTCAATCCACCAATCAAAGTGAACGACATATCGAAAGAACAAGAGGTACTTGTTACATACCCAGATGTTCCTGCCTCGAGATTGCCAATAACAACGCTAGCGGACTTTTTTCGCTTGTCTTTACGATCGTGGCAATCCTTAGCCCGATGATCGCACCATTACGCATAAAGCGCTTCCTTCCCTTTATTCTTCTTCTTCTTGAAGCTAGTAGTTTGATTGGCTTTGTTCTTGTTGTCAGACTTTTCAGACTTGTTTTTATTCTTGTTGAATTGAAAGGTTTTCTTTTGTACCACATTGGCACTAGAACTTCCTTTCCCACGTGTATCTTTTGCCCTCGCCTTCTCCTCAACATCTAGAGACCCAATGAGGCCAAAGAACGCCAACTCTTGTCTCTTGTGTTTTAGAGTAGTGGCAAAATCCCTCCAAGAAGGTGGCAGCTTTGCAATAATGCATCCCGCCACAAACTTGTCGGGCAATGCACATTTAAAATTCTCAAGTTCTTTTGCGAGAGCTTGCACCTCATGAGCTTGTTCTACTACAGAATGGTCATCGACCATCTTGTAGTCATGAAACTGCTCCATGACATAGAGCTCGCTACCCGCGTCGAAACTCCAAATTTTACCTCAAGTGCATCCCACATTTCTTTACCACTAGGCAAAATCATATACACATCAACAAGATATTCTCCCAAAACGCTAATCACGGCGCCTCTAAACAAGTTATCCATGTTGCCAAGGCACTCTCTCGCTCGGGAGAGAGCCTCCTCGAGCTCGAGCTTGCCTTGCGCAACGTGATACACGCTCATGGCGATCAACCATAAAATCATTTTGGCGCTAACGCTTGTAATTTGCGCCACAAATACCGTTGGCTTAAGTCGGCAATAAACCAGATGGTTGTAAAATTCCTAGGATAAGGTTTTTGGATTGTTGAAAATATTAGGAATTTTCTCAATATTTTAATCCACAAAATTATGTAAATCATAATTAAACAATTGCCAGTTTCCAATTCAAGACCAGCGGTACTAGATATAAAAATATCTATCTCATACGCAAGGGCTAATGAACAGAAAACAAAAAGACAAAGGCACGGTATAAACAAATATACCCTTGAGCCGAGTCGCAGCCCACTACTGGTAGCGCAGCAAGGTATTAGTGAGGAATGACTTGCACATTCTCAACCGCCATGACGGTTGATGTAGACTATCACAAGTTGTTGCAGAGATGCCGTTGATGCAGTGGAGAGGTCGGTGCAGTCGAACGTCGATCTTTGTGTAGATGAAGTCGAACCAAATAGGAAACTTGAGCGATCGCGTGGTCGCTCCCAAAAACCTTATCGGCCTTCTATCCCGGCGGGATCTCGAGAAGGACGAGGTTCCGGAGGCTCGCTTCCTCCGCCTCCTTGTGCGCACAAGGAAACAGAGGCAGAACGCAAAACGGCGGCCTTCATGAGATGGAAGAATGGAATGTGCGGGAGAGAGCTCTTTAGGCGAGAGACCATTACAGGCATGAGGTGCTCATGTTTTTATAGCGCCAGAAGAGAAGGTTCGTCGAACACGACGCCATCAAGCACTAGTAATGTGACGCCATTAATCGGCCATTAAGTCGCTTGCCACGTGATCTGACGCCACCAAACCAACCATTAAGTCATCAGTCGCCTGTGCTCAAAGTGAGTCGCCTGCTCGAGGAGAGGTCGCGCGCCCTGCTCGGGAGAGGTCGCCCGGCTCGGGGAGAGATCGCCCGGCTCAGGGAGAGATCGCCCGTGCTCGACACGCCCACGCCCACGCCCTACCTCGGCTCGAGCTCGACTCGGCTTGGCGCGCACGCATGTGTGGCCCTGCCTTTCTCTTTTCTCACTTTTCTAATTGGGAGAACCACAATCTAACTATTTAAGTTGAGATATTCTCCTCCCAATTTCCCGTTCGGTACTAAACCGTTTTCATAACTCCTAGTATTAAATGGGCCTCTTGGAATTTCTATTAAAATAATTAAATGGGCCAACCCCATAATTATTCTAACAAACTGCATTATTATATAGCGGGTCTATACCACTATACATATATATAGCCCAATGGCCTATGATTGAAATGTACTCTAGTGTTTTTATTTCATGACTAAAATTTTGGACCCCTTCTATGACTCATACGCTAGTCTTATATAGCTCACACGTGACTTCTTAATATAAGAAAAAACTAAAACATGCAAACTAAAGATTCTCAAATAAAGACATTGGGCTTACCATTTTCATCTTGTATGTCCTTCCAACCACAGCAATATTCTCAACTATTCTATTTCTCTGTATGAAGATACGTTCGTGAAGATATAAGAGCATTCCCAATGAATCGTTGCTACTACTTGTTTTAAAGGGTGCCATATTAATTAGCAACACTAGAAGAAACGGTAAATGCAATGCACCATTTTCTCACGTGGGCCCATCGTTATTTTTTTTCTCATTTCTCCTCACCTGTCACTCTCGTGGACAATGGTGGGCACGGCGAGCTCGCCGCGGCGGCGGGCGTGGCACTCTTGGAGTGCTCACCGCCGTGGCAGGTGCGGTCACCGACAAAGTAGGCGGTGAGGAGGAGAAGGAGGACGAGCAGTCGCCGGCAGAGCCGTGGTGATGCGGCGGCGCGGTGGAGGCGGGGCGGAGCCGTGGGGAAGATGCATCGACGGGGGAGGCGGGGCTGGGCGGAGTAGAGCCATGGGGGAGGCATGGGGGAGGTGGGGCAAAGTCATGGGGGAGAGGCATGGGGGAGGCGGGAAGGAGTTGCCGGCGACAAGGTGAGAGGGGATCTGCAGGCGACGGGGCGGCGAGGCAGCGCCTGGAGAGCCCGATAGAAACGATAAGGCCACACAACGGCGATTTTTCTTCGTTTCTTTGGCATCGGTTTTAACGTAAAAATCGTTTTTCCACCAAGAAACGATCTCACTCTCTCTACTTATTAACTCCGTGCCACATCACCTATTCATCTGACATGTCATGCCATGAAACGGGTGTAGAAACGCCACTCTGAATACTCTAACAAATATAATCCTGGGAGTTTCCATGCAATCGGTAGTCATTTCATTTCCTAATTCCTATATCCTTGCATCTTTCATGTCATGCATTCGTTTGGCATGCCTGCATCAAGACCAAATAATTCTCCAATCATTATGGCTGTCCGTCGGTTCCATTTCCCTATCACGCTTTAAAGCCATCAGCTCTTCCTTCCCTCTAGTAGTGCGCATAAGCATTTGGGTTCTTTTGCTCGGAAAATTTCTGAAATTAATTTATGGGAACAAATTTGCGCAGATGAATTAAAATGGAAACTTGGATAGTAATTGTGCCCACACCACGATCTAGAATTAGTGGAAAGAATCCCGTCATCTTATGTAAAACAAGAGTATTCAATGTACATAAAATAATTTATTAAGGGTTTCATAATCAAGAATAACATATAAGGTATATATGCTATTAAATTATACGTACACGATCAAGATGTATGTAGCATCCTCATTTTTTATAAACTAAATTTCATGTGCATCAAGTCGTTGCATATATGAAAATATTTTAAAAATTCTTAAGCCTTTAAAAATTATTATGTTACTTTCAGAAGCATTTTATTCTAAAACTAATTTGCTTTAATTATAGGTTTGCAAAACAAATATAAAAACTTGCATTATTAATTTGTCTTAAAACAAAATAAACTATTAACTATGTAATTTTATTTCAAATAATTTGTTTTAACTAATGAATTGCTTGGATATTAATTGCAGCCTTTATTATTGAATATTATCCTTTCTCTCCCTTTATCTTTCTCTCTTGTAGGTAGACCCTACCATCCCTTTCCTTCTTTTTCTCCCTCCCTGGTGCCCTCCTCCCTTTCCCTTGCACCGACCCCTCCCTTTGCCGCTCTCCCCTCCACTACAGGAAACAATATCAGGGACGTCGGGCCAAAATATCTATGTCGGTGGCAGAAGACCCGACGACACAAATTTGGACCTGTGTCAGCGTCTCCACCAGAAACTGATACTCCTCAGCATGCATGATGCCTGGTCGGCCACATGAGTTGTGTCGGCGGCTAGCACCAAGCCGACAACACGGGCCACAGTGACGTATCAGTGCGCTTGGAATTTTGAATTTTGTTGCCCACCTAATTGAGCCGTGTCGGTGGCTAGCAACCGGCCGACGACACAGGTACTCTCCCCTCACGGCAACCTAACGCCCAAGGGAGGACTTGAAGGTGGTCCCGCATGGCAGACAGAGGATTTCCATGCCATGTGGGACCAACTTAGATGCTCCCGCACAAAGGGCAAGCAGACTCTGTGTCGACGGCCCAGGCAAGGTCGTCGACACAACTGGACCTGTGTGGGCGGCACAGTGCAGGCCGCCGACACCGGTTAACTTGTGTTGGTGGCTTAGTTCTTGCCGTCGACACAGATGGACAATGGTAATTCTAGATTTCTTTGGAAAAAATATTTAATTTTTTTTTGTTGTTTATAAAATTAAAAAAAATCAAATAGAGCTTTTACAATGGTTGTTAGTCAACATCAATTTACTCCACTTGTGATTTTTAATTATTTAATTAGTTGCTATGTGACGGCGGTGTGTGTCTTCATTAACTCCCCTAGAGTTTCACCGGAACTTATAGCGGTGATGCTACGTCGGGCAATCGAAGAGCGAGAAATTACCTAAAAATGGTTTGTGCATGTTGTGAAACCATGTAGTGACCTTAGAAATGTCTTGTTCGACCCATCTTAGCTAGGCTACAAAAGAATCGAAGAACGGTAGGGTATGTGCAGACTCTATATCAGCGAATTAATCTCCTGAACTTCAGAGTAATGTTGGTAGCGATGTTAGAAAAACACGCAAAAATAGTTAGAAATGGCTTGTATTTGGTGTTTTATATTGTAGGAGAGATTTTTAACCTTAGAATTTGAAAATAAGAAGTGTTTGTGGGGTGACGACGTCGACGGAAGTTGCACAACATTGACCTATATATGTTGGCGGTCTCAAGGAGGCCGACGACACAGGTCTGTTTGTGTCGTCGGCATGAGATAGGCCACCGACACAAGTCATGCTTTGTGGGCGGCTCTACATGGTCCGCCAATACAATTTCATTGACATGTCCTGATGTCTAGTGACCTGTGTCGTCATCGCGGATTGGTCCATGGGAGGCTCACACGAATCGTGCCCCTTGGAGCGAATATGGATCATCTGCTGGTGTGAAATCCACATGTGGGACCAGCACGTCACGCGGATCGCTCCCCTCCTACGAGCCTAGAAATGCCAACCAAGCCAAATTCATGCAGATGGCTTCCCTCCCAAGCAGAGCACCTGGTGGAGCGTGGAGATGGACGGTGACATGGTCAAGGAGAAGAAGGCGGCAGGTGGGAGGAGGGCTGGGGGTGGGGGCCCAAGGAAGAGGAGGTTCTAGAGCCCCCGCCTATCTTGTCGTCGTCCTCGAGTACCTCACCGTCAAGGTTCTGGAGCTGGCCAGCAACACGGCGCCCCTTGTCTACCTCATTGTCGAGGTTCAGGAGCTTGCTGGAAACGCGGTAGCCCCGTCTACCTCATCCCCATCTACCCCGATGCCCCCATCTACCTCATCGTCATCCTCGAGTACCTTGCCGCCGATGTTTTGGATATAGCTGGAAACATGACATGCGACAACAAGAAGAACCGCATCATCCTACGGCACGTGCTATTGGTCATCCGCAACAATGAGGGGCTCGGGCAGCTGTTGTCCGAGGTCACCATTGCCCATGGCGGCTTGCTGCCCAACATATGTGCTCCATCCCAAGAAGGCTACGGAGAAGGACGACAAAGAGGGCAAATCACCCAAGAAGAAACCTGCCGCCAAGTCATCGGACTGTGTCGGCGGCAATGCACGCCCCGTCGACATAAATAGGGCCTATGTCGACCGTCCTCCACTCCCCACCGACACAACCAGGGCCTGTGTAGGCAGCCCTCCACTCAATGCAGACACAAACAGGGCCTGTGTCGGCGGTCTTTTAGGCCCCACTGACACAGACAGGGTTTGCGGCGTCTAAGGTTTGGCTTGCTGGGTCCACACGGGAGAGCGTCGTCTTCGCAGCCGTGCCGTTACGGTGTATTTGTGTCAGCGGCTGACTGGGGCCGCTGACATAGTTCTTCCCCGAGTGGTCGGCCCATGGATGCGGTGTTGTCGTCGGGTTTCGCTTTGGCTGTCGACAAAGATAGATTGTGTTTTCGATGTTGTGTCGACGGACCAGCCGACGACACATGCTTGTGTTGGCGGTTTTTGTGCATGTGTCGTCGGTTTTGGCTGTCGACACAGAGTGTGATTTCCTGTAGTGCTCCCCTTGGCCGACCCTCCTCGTCCTCCTCCTCTCTTTCCTTTTCTTTCCTAACTTGACTTGCAAGCTAAGTTGATCCCACCTATGTAAGGTCACTGAATCCCTCCGTCTCCATGGAAACGTCTTCCTGGTATATGGAAATCATCGATGCCCTGCCTCGATTCGGTCTACTTCCGCTCTATTTAAACCCTGGTGACCCCTCACCCCTCTCTTTGTTGTGCTTCACAATTCATCGCGGATGAGCCACGTCAGTGGCGAACGCAGGACCAAATTTAAGGGGGGCTAGGCTAAACATCGATAACATGGAAAAACCATATAAAATATATAATTCAGCGCCTAATACAATACGAATTAGTTCAAAATAACCATGTGCAATGATATTATAGTTTGTCACATAGTAACTGAGTAACATACCTTAAATCGTTCCCTTCTCCTTGAACCAGGATTTTTTGCATAATATGAATGCAAAGTTCCCTTCTCCTTCTCCATCTAATTAATGAAATAAAACAGCAATAATTTCAACAAACATCTCACTGGTCACTGGAAAATTGTTTCATTGACTCATTGCATTTTAGATTTTGCAAATTACAAAGCATGTATTTATCATTTATGGGGAATGGGAATTGGGGGATGACCAAATGGGATTCACCTTTCTTCTTCAATTCTTCTTCTGTTCTTCACTTCTTCTGTTCTTCAGTTGGGCGAGCCGGCGAGGAGGAGCCGAGGAGGCTAGGAGTAGGAGGCGAGCTGGTGAGGTGAGGTCGCGAGGAGGCGAGGAGCCGAGCCGCCGCCACCGCCCCGCCGCAGCAGATGGCGCTTGCTTCACGCCGGTGGCCGCCGCCACTTGCTTGCCGTTGCCGCCACTAGTCAGCCACTGCAGACGCCAAGACGGGTGGCGAGGAGTCGCCACCGCCGCCACCGCCTCGCTCTCGAGTCGGTGGCTGGTCGCCGGGCCGGCCGACTCGGGGACGACGGGGAGGCCGGAGGAGGGCCGCCGGCCGTGGGCGGGAGCTCACTAGGAGGAAAGGAAAAGGGGATCGAGGGTTGGGGACCGGAGCTCACCAGGAGGGCAGGAGGAGGAATGGGGAACGAAGTTGGGCTGGGCGCCTAGGCTTGACGGGCTCGCTGCCTCGCTGGACTGGATTCGATGGGGGTAGGGGGTTCGCAATTTTGGAGGGGGGGCGCGCGCCCCAGTGCGCCCCACTGCTGCGTCCGCCTCTAAGCCACGTCGACCTCTCCTTCAGCCCTAACCTTCGTTGATCTTCCTTGAGCTTGTTTTGCTACTCGACCATGATCGTTGATGGATTGCAGGTAATTGCTTACTGGAGACCTTGTCTACGTCCTCCTAGTCGCCATTGTTCACCATTGTTTCTTCACCATCATGGGGCATAGCCTTCCCCTATATCTATTCCCTAGCGTCACTAGGTGTAGACGTAACTGTTCCTATCCTCGCCACGAGAGCTCGTTGCCAGCATTGTTCCCTTTCTCCATCACGTTCGGCTCAGTCGTGTTGTCCTCTCGGCCTCCCTCTCGTCTGCATGCCACCTCCTCACCATCTCCTCACCTCCTTGGTGCCTCCCCACTTCCCCTTCTATCCGGCGATGCTGTCAACAAGCTGCTGTCGTGCGCCGCCATGTCCACCAACACCACCCATGTTGCGCCGCCACCTCGATTGTCCTCAACCCAAATCAATGACACCACTACCTTCACCTCTCCTCCCTCTTGTTCCCTGACCTTGTCGCCCTCTCTATCCCACCACCAATAACCTCCCCAGCCGTGCACAACGTAGGCCGCCTTTGTGCGGTACCGCTGTCGGTTGACTCCCACCATATCGACCCTGCCTTGGAGTTCTCTGCCTCGCTCTCTCCCTTCCCCCTCATCATCTCACCAAAGTGCTGTCAACGTCGCCGGATTAGCCACCACATATGTTATACTCAACCTCATATTCAATCGCGGGATTGCTCAATCCAACGAGTTGTTTTTGGATCACAGTGTTGAAATCTAAAGAAGAGTAGTACCAAGAGGACTTTGCTGCCGGTGTGCAAAATAAAAACTTTGATTACATCTAGGAGCTCACCCTACAACTTGTCTGTATGATATGTTTAGTTGCTGTTTATTTTGGAGTTGAACTTGTACTTAATGTTTCCACTATTTTAGGCCTGTGTGTTTAATATTTGTAATAATTGCAACGTTGGAATGCACACTTTGATGTAATAAATTATTGTGATGATGGTATTTGATATAATGTTTTGAAATTTGCCTGTACTAGCTTTACTTGATCTAGGGACCAGTACATGTAAGAGACGAAAAAGAACATACTCTATTTTTGGGTCCTGACAATGTACTTGTCATTACTAGGTGCAAGGGGGTCATTGGGATATTGGATCAGCGAAAATGAATAATCACTTTAGGTATGTCTTAAAAATCCTAAAGAATAAAGTTTGCATATGGGATCAATACAAAATTGCTCCTTCTCAAGCGATTGATTTTTTATTTTCTCGTGAAAAAAGTGTCGATTTGGTCCCTCAACTATACCCGTCGGACCACTTTGATCCCTGAACAGCAATACCGGACTTGTCAGGTCCTTGAACTCTCAAAACCGGACTTAGCTAGTCCTTTGACCGGTCAAAACGGTGGTTTTAGGTGGAGTGGCAGCTTACGTGGCATATCTGGCATACTTTTGCTGATATAGCAGCCATGTGGTAACGATGGCAGCCCCAAATAGCATCCATGCAGAAGAAATATGCCACATCAGCGTAAGTGAAACCTCAAAAACACCGTTTTGACTGGTCAAAGGACTAGCCAAGTCCGGTTTTGAGAGTTCAAGGACCTAACAAGTCCGGTATTATGTTCAGGGACCAAAGTGGTCCGACGGATATAGTTGGGGGATCAAATCGGCACCTTTTCCTTTCTCGTGTGACGACATTTTCTAGTTTTGACATCTCTATTGCACATATATTACATTAATATAGAACATGTAAATCAAGCTTTACACATATATTATCATGCAATTGTTTTTTTTGTTGAAAGCATCTCCTCTCCTACATTTTTGTTTGAAACATCGCCCGACCATGATATATACCTACAGTGCTAGTATGTAGAATCATTTTTTATTTTTTATATTTCAATTGCATACATATTACGTTAATGCAGAACATGTAAATCTAGCTTTATACATATGTAAAATACAATATTAGTCGGGATGAAGAGGTGGGACTGAAAAATATGCACACAGTAGGTTGATAATTTGTAATCTCATGGGCTTACAAAAATTGGAAGTCCCATTTTTAAAATAGAACACAGTTTTACTTTATACCTTAGGAGACGTACACAACCCTGTTGATAAAGTTTTTCTGAATCACACCATGACAACGAAGTCCTAATATCCTTATATGACAACCAACATCACAATTTGTCTTTTTCTATTTCTCATTATTGGCAACCTTACCTATCAGTTCCTTTCATTGAACCCATGAAAAATGCAGTGCTTTTTGTATCGTTTCTGCTTAAAACAAACCATGCTTTAAAACTATGAGGCTTGACTCTGAGCTAGCTTATTCAGGCAAAAACTGCTAGTGTAGCCCAATTATGATCTACATTGTTCTGCATACTTTAAAGCAACTTTAACGCGCGAATGAAGAACTAACCTGACTAGCACATTGGAGTTCGGGTGGTCCAGCAAGTTTTATAAAACAGTATTCATTTAACTTTATATGGACAGAGAAGCTCCAAAGGAACAAATGTTTGGAAAATGTTTATGTAAAATGTGAGAATTTTAAAGGATGGGAGTGATCGTTAGAAGATGCGTTGTATAGTAGTGTTGGAGAGAAACTATTGAAGATGCTCCAATAGAAGTCCACTTGTGGTAATTCTCACATTTTGTACACATGCTATAAGACTTTGCTTGTAACACAAAATTTTGTGTTAGTTTTATTCCATGAGATTGCGTTTAAACATCGTCAGCTTGGAAAAATATTTACGTAACACCATAAATTGCATGATTTACCTATGAAGTCTTTGACATGTGCCTACATGTCAATGATGCAAGAACTGATATGCAGCAAAAACTAAAAAAAAAATAGCACTACAACACTCATAGCCCTGTTATAAGTTGGCCCTGCTATGCGCAACTTGCCATAATTAATGTTTTTTCACACGCAAACTTACCCCCCACCACACACACCATAGTTACTAACTTACTATTAATAATTTTCAAGAAAATCCCGTCAAAAGGTGAGAACCAGGGGTTGAACCTCTAACCTATAGCTCTCATAATCGAGATGCTACCAAGTTATGTCTAGTATTCTTGCCATATTTAATGTTTGAATAGGAAGTTGCTCTTCAAATATAGGTATGAAAATGCTATAATTATTCCTATATGAAAATGGATAAAAATAGACCTCTCCACATAGGTCGTCGTAGCCTTGAATCCTATGAGTGCCCACGTTACCTGAGAAATCCCGGTCATCCATTCCGACCTTTCCACGTTGCACACAATTCGTCGTCTGACAAACTTTTATATAAAGACCCCCGGTCAGCTAACCAACAAGAGGGGCGCCTCACCTGGGTGGCTACCTGAGCTAGCCCTCAAACCTAAGCCCGGGTTTGAAACCCACTACCCCCTATGTTTCGGGAGAGTTGTCAAAATGCCTCTCAAAAAGTGGCTTATCAAAATGCTACTCTATACCACTATCATAGGCACATATGATCTCACATTTAGTAGAGATACAAGTGGAATTTTTATAATTTTTTCCAATTTTCTCCCATGGCCCCTGTTTTTTTTCTTTTTCTTTTTTAGGTTGCAAAAAAAAATTTGAATACTCCCAAGAATGGAACCTTACCTGTACAAAAAACATCCATACAAAGTTTTGATATTTTCTGAATTTTTTAAGTTTAAATTTAAAAATAGTTTGTTCTTTGCAATTTAGGGCACGTGTCTTCCATTTTTTGTTTTGTTTCCATATTTTCTTAAAAGCTTTTTTTTTTTTTTGCAAACATAGAACCGTGGCTGGATAAAAAGAATCCAAAGAAAGTTTGAGAAGTTCTAAAAAAACTGGATTATAGAAATTTTAAAATAATGTTCCTTTGTTCATCCCACCTGCTTATACCGCCTTTTTTAATACAGCTAAAAAATGTAAAAAGGTAAAAAGTAACAAATCGAACCATGCCTACAGCAAAAAAGTTCGACCGAAAAATTTGTAAAAATTGTAGAATTTCTCAAATTACGAACAATTAAAAATTTAGAACACTGTTTCTTCGCTCTTTCCCCTCTAATTTGGAACGTCTTAAATGTGAGTCGACTGAAAATTCTAAAAGATTTCAGTCGTTCCTCTTCCATCTTGCAATGCAACATGGGCGCGCGCATGTGCAGGAAACTGCACGCACTCCCGCCGTCGCCGCCGCACGATCCTGCTGGCGATGACGTGGTCGAGCAGGAGCATAAGCACGGATCAAAATAGAAAACTTGCACTTTATTATTTATATTAAAATTGTATTTTTTTAGAAATTGCAATTTTAGACTTATAAAAATGTAAATTTGGTGACTGAAATTAATTGACTCACGGTTAGAAAAAAGCTTACAATTTCTTACTATAAATTTTTACTTATTTTTTTATTTGATCCACTAATGATAGCGCCCTCGCAAAAGATGTTCCGGGTAATCTGGAGTCTCGACTTCCTCAGGCCCCAGCTCTCTATAACTTATCTTATCTAAATTATTTATTTATCTGACTTATCTTCTATCTTTAAGTATTGAGAGCGTTTTAAGGTTGATTTGAGAGCCGGGTTCTCATTGTTTCACTTGTTTTTAGAGAGTTTTTAGGCCTTGTCTTTACAACTTAACTTAAATTGAATTAAATAAAAAGTTGATAATTTTTCTATAAGGCAAACAATGTAATACTTTGTAATAATTTTTGTGGGGTTTTAAATAGTTTCTAATAGAATTACTAATTTTTTTAATAATTTTTGGACTCACTAATACCTCTCTCGACGGATCACAACATTTTTAGATTAAAACTTTCAGCAACTTTAAGATATAGTAACAAGACTTTAGACACGCCTTCAAGATAGAAACATACAAATTAAAAAGCTAAATTATTTATATTTTAAATAAAGATAGGTAAATAAGTAGATAATTCAAATAAATTAAATAAGCCATACAAAACTGGACCTTAGGGCCTGTTTGATGCTTTGTTTAGTTTTTTGTTGGAAAAATTTGACCACCTGTAAAAATGGTATGAAGAGGCTAAATAAATTAATAAAAAAACTTTTTAGATCTTTAAGAAAATCCTACAATGTCTGAAAAAATTATTTTTAAAAATTAAAGTAAATAGTCTACACAAAATTAACAAAAATTGCATACCCAATAAAATCTAAAACTAGACAAGGCATCGAAGGGTACCTTGGTCATGCATGGAGGAAGCTGCTACCCGACAAGGCGTTAACATTAGTCAACAAACAATTAAAAAGGCCATATATTAATATCAGGATGAAAACCATGCAAACTTCCTAGTGTAAAGCAAAGCGTGTGGCCGTAGCAGGGCATGTGGGAATGGGGAAAAAAATTATATGGACCCCGGCAAAGACGGGAATGGATTTAATCGAATATGAAAAGGGCCAGAAATTGTCGCGCTGTCAGAAAAGATGGAATGGGAAAATTATACTAACAAGGAAGGGAGAGGGAGAGAGAACGTGAAAGCGACGCAGCCTCGCACCTACGTAGACCACGCCCATGCACCAAAACCCATGCAACCCCGTCCCGGTCCGTCTCAAAACTTCGGCTAATGGCGCTTGAGATTTCGATTTCGTGGTTTGATTGCTTGTTACCTGTGCTGTGCATTGCTATCTTTTCTTACTGCTAAAGCATACTCCTACTCAGTTAGAATGATTTTCTCTCTCTCTATTCAGTTATTTACTCCCTACTGTTGTAATGGAAAATGATGGCTTCGAAACTTTAAGGCTGTGTTTCTTTGCCCCGGCGTTCAACGCGCGATGAGCCGACGCAAAGAAATACGCAGGAAAAAGAAACGCTGACCGCAGTGATCCACACAAAGAAACACAGCCTAAACTGTAATTTGTGGTATTACTCCGTACATGCTAGGTTGGCATTAATTACAAAAAGCAATGTCATGTATGGTTTTTAGCTTGTTTAAAGACGTAAGAATGAATGCTGTTTCTCCATCAATATTTTCAGCCTTCGGTACTACTTCAAACTATTATATTGATGGTAATTTAGTGCATAAAAACTTGTATTGATGGTACTTTGAGGCACATGTGATAGGATGTTTCTCGTTATTTTCTAAATAGACCTTGTGATTAAAGCTTGCACTAATTTTAGTGCATAAGTCATAACACGGCAAATGAAAGCAAAGCAACTTTAAATAGTAGTAAGGTGTTTATTATAGTCAACATCAAGGCCCTCTTTGATTCAACTTTTTTTCGATTGGCTTTTATAGTTGAAATAGTCGAAAGCTATTGAATAAAGATTTAAAAAGGTTAAAAAAATATTTTTAAAATATTTTAAGATATTTGAAAAATCTACAAAGTTATGAAGAAATTAATTATGTACAAAAGGGACACTTTCATTGGGTGACTTTTAGTTGGCTTAAAAGCTAAAAAAAGGAAGGCCAAGAACCCACAACCTTCTGCTACACATAAAAAACCCCTAACTTTTATCAATCATATTGATTTTTATGTGTGTGACTAACAGTGTGATTTATTAGTCCAAAAGTAACCATCAACATTATGGTCTCGATCCGTTGTTTTATGGCTTACTTGATTATTCGTATTAAAATACCAAACAGTTCAAATTAGTGAGCTAATTTTTTGAATCCCAAACCATTTCTTAAACCTCAAAACAAGTCTAACAAAATAGAACAAATTCCCTAAGATTGCTCTTTAAAATTAACTTTGCAACAAATAAACAAATTAGTTTAGCTAAAGAACAGGGTTCGAGGAAAATGGAAAATATGTACTCCATCCATTTTTTATAGGACATATTTTGACTTCAGAAAGTCTTTAAAAATAGATTTTGGCCATCAAATTTATCTTATTATCAATCGGTAATAGCCAAAAACTAACATGTTATGAACATATTCGGAAATGTCGAGACAAGTTTCTCACCCAAATAGTCCATGTGATTTGATAGATTATTGGTCAAAACTTCTCTCACAAATTTGACTTTTAAAATAAAAAAGTCTCAGCAAAGTGGTGAGAGGCAGTTTATTACTGCATGTTTGAAACCGGTTTGCATTTACGTAGTAGCACCCAGCAGATACATTCACATTTTATTTTACATTTATGAACTGATGAGTACCTCAGCTACGACGGGGCAATTACTTTTTTTCCAATCTCAGCATTGATCTTTACCATTTTGCCACGCTGACCTCCTATCATGACATAGATGGATCAATATGTCATATATACAGAGTGGCAAAATGGTGATAGCTCGTCCAACAAAGGCCTTGTACATTTCAGCTTACCGTAGCATAGCGTAGCGTTTCAGAAAAATTTAAGAGCCTTTAAAGAGAGATTTAAATATTATAAAAAAATAAAAAATAGTTTTCGGATCTTTAAGAGGACTACTAAAAACTTAAGAAAAATCATTACACCATATAGGGTATATAAAAAAGATAAATTTTGCTGAAACGCTACGCTATACTAAGCTAAAATGTACAAGGCCAAAGTGAAAAAAAACAATTTTCTGGAGCTTATTACGACTGCATTTTACTCCATATCTGTACGGAAGAGGGGGATCAGTGGATCACGCTGCTAATTCAATAACGCAATGATTCTGGCGCTCCATGGACCGAGCCCACGCACCCCGTGGGAGGAGAGAGAGCGCGCCGCAGGAAAAGTTGGACTAATGGCCGTAGTGGTTGGTGCAAGTCGCTAGAGAGAGAAACGATAGGGATAGGTGGAGAGAGAAAGGGACTTGGTAGTGTGTGTGTGGAACAGGGAGAGGAGAGAGAGTGAGGAGAGAGATGGACACAGGGAGACGCAAGCTGCTGATAGATAGAAGAATTAAACAAACAAAAGCAGCCGTAGAAAAAAAAAAGGCGAGCGCGAAAGAGAGAGGAGAGAGAAAGAGGGGGAGGGGGCGGAACCAAACCCCAAGGAGGCCAAGAAGCGGACGGCAGCAGGGCCAGCCATGCCGCGCTCGCCGTCGCCGTCGCCGTCGCCGGAGAGGGGCCACCTCGGCCGCCGGAGGAACGGCGGCGCCGCGCCGCATCTCGTGCCGCGCCGCCGCTCGCCCTCGCCGCCGCCGCGCCGCTCGCTCCGCCCGCGCCGCGCCGCGCCGTCGTCGCGCCCGCTTGTCGACGACTTCTTCCCCTTCCCCTCCTCGCCCTCCTCGTCGCCGCCCCGCCCGCAGCACCGGAGGCCGTCGCCGGAGCCGTCCAGCTCCGACTCTGACGGCGGCGGCGGGGCCGGGGCCGGCTCCTCCGCGTCCGACCGCCGCCGGCGCAAGCTCAAGCTCGTCGTTAAGCTCTCCCAGCTGCCCCCCGACCAGCACCACCGCCGGGGCCCACCTCCCCCTTCCTACTCCGACGACTCCGACGGGGAGGACGAGGCGGCCGACAACGGCTGCGGCGGCGAGGAGCGGGTCAAGCCTCCCAAGAAGCGCCGGATCGAGCCTCGCGGCGACAGATCTCGCCATCACGAGGTCAATCATGGCGCCTGATTAGTCTTCGCTTCACTGGGCAGCTGGTGCTTTAACGCGAGATCTGCTCTTATCTCAGGTTGCTGGTGGGAGGAGCGACGCCGCGAGCGCGCCGCGGACGAAGCGGCTGCCTGTGCCAGGTTCAATTTGCTTGTGGTTTGCTGATGTGATTATCTCTGCTGCTTTTAGCGGAGAATTGATTTCCCTTTTTGGCTGGGTTGGTCTTAGGGACGGCGAGGACGACCCCGCTGCCGGACCGGAAGGCGCTGGAGATGATCCTCGAGAAGCTGCAGAAGTGCGTGCTTCACATCTTTTACATTTACGTGAAATGGGATTAAGTGCAGGACTTAATGAGCTCGATTTCTTCTGCTACTGTTTGATTCCGCAGAAAGGATTCGTATGGAGTTTTCGCAGAACCAGTGGATCCGGAGGAGGTGAGGGCGCCTGTTTGTTTGTCATGCTTGTTGGACTTGCTAATTTATTAGGGGAAGCTATTGAGTGTTGATGATGCCGTTGGTTGTCTTGATTGATGCAGTTGCCTGACTACCATGATGTGATTGAGCACCCAATGGACTTTGGCACTGTCAGGAGGAAGCTTGCCAGGAATGCATATCGCTCATTCGAGCAATTTGAGGTCAGAATTTAAGCTTTTGTCGTATGTTTAGCTAGCGTGGTAGAACTTTTGCATGGAGTTTTGCCATTTTTCGGTTGGTTGCTGAAATGGATGTTATGGTTGGGTGGAGTGGTGCATTTTTGTTCAGTCTATATTTGTCTGGGAGTGAAATTTACCGACAAAGTTGTGCCCAATGCAAGAAGCAACCTTTTGATACGTTTCCTTGACCGCTCACCTTTGTAGTATAGCGTGACAAATTCAGCAACATAACTCGAAGTATCCAATTCATCGCATGCCCATTATTATGTTTCTAGATTTTAACTTTCCACTGGATATTTCTGCACACGTGGAAGGTGGATAACTTCAGTATTGGGACTCTACTAGTTTGTTCTAACTGTTCTGTTATGAATTCATGCCAAAGTTCACGCATAGTGTTGTTTGTAAATCCGCCCTGTGACAGTTAAGAGTTGTTGCACTTTTCTCCCTAGACAAGAAGATTGCATTTGTATATATACTTTACAGTTAGCGTTCCTTGGTTTGGTTATAAGGTTCTGATGTCTGTCCCAATATCTGTGCACGGACCAACATTTTTTGTACGTTTAGTGATTCCTAGTCATGCCTGCAAGTGTTACTTCTTTTGTCTGCAACTCTGAAAGAGTCCTGATTACACCTTATGTTGCCTGTATATGACCTAAGGCAGCCCTAGTCATGTCTTATTTGGTACTTCTTACATGGTACCAGGATGCTATCCTCTTGTCATAGGTGGTGAAGGATTTATCAATCTAAGAAAAACTGAGCCCATCTCGTTGCAGGTCAGTAACATTGAGGAGTGCTGACTTCACAAGTCACAATCAGACAGCAAACATTAAGGGCCTGTTCTCGTCAGCTTATCTTATTTGACGTATTTTCTTATCTAACTTGTTTCTTAACTTCGAGAGATTTTCGAGATAAAATCAACGGATGGTTGCGCTTCGTTTGACTTGTGTTTTAGAGCTTTTAGACAAGTCAATAAGTCAAAATAAGTCAAATAAATAAAAACGAAGATAAGTAAATAAGCAAATAAGTCAAATAAGCAAGTTAGCTAAGGAGAACAGGCCCTAAGTATACTATAGATTACTAGCCAAGTTGTGTGTCCTGTTATCTTGAAGTTCTGGAAGGTATCTTGTTAGTTAGATTGAGATGCTTGAAATTTATCCGACTGTGATGCTAGCTTTGTATGAAAATTGATCTTAGATTATTCTTATTCCACTCGCACAGTCTAATGACCTATATGGTGCCTATGCTTTTCATATGTTGAACTGACACCTTCCTTTTTTTGCTTTTGGATCTTAATAACGATATTTGTCCCATAAACTAAGGAGGCTAATAGCATATGATGTCTGGTGGATTGGCCTGTTCCTACTGTAAATAAGTCTAAATAGCACACAACCTAGTTTGCTAAAATGTTTCCATGTTTTTTTCTCAAATAGTTAATAAGTCCTAACATCACAAAATCCAGTGTCTGTTGTTTTCACTGGTTAACCGAATGAATGGAACCTGTGCTTTTGTTTTCAAATTTGACTTGGGAAGGTAAAAACTTCATTTATATTAGTTTCTTATTCCGTCTCTCTTTTGGTAAGACCAAGTGCTTGGTATATCTATCAAATGATGAGTATATTGCACTAAAAAATGAGCAATTTATATGATAATATGCTTCTTTAAATTGCAGGATGACGTCTTCTTAATTTGCAGCAATGCAATGCAGTACAATGCACCTGATACAATTTACTTTAGACAGGTATGTGAAGAGCCTCTGAGAAGATTCAAAAGATAATTGCAATTATGATACCTTTATTTGACAATTGGCATTGAATTTTTATGGTTATGCTTTTTTCATGCAGGCTCATTCCATACAAGAGCTTGCAAGAAAAAAGTTTCAGGAACTGAGAGATGAGGGCATACCTTCAGAAAATCAAGTAAAGAGTGAACATAAAGTTAGACCAAACTCTTCCAGTAGAGAACTAGTTAAGAAGCCTGTTTTGAGATGTTCGGATGATGACCGAGGCTTCTTGTCCCGCAAAGAACAAGTTCAGAGACTGAATTCTAAAAATTCAGAAGATGATATATCCTTCAAAGATCTTGTTAAGAAACCCATTTCCAGAAATTCCGAGGATGGTTTAAGTTCCTCTTTCCACAAAGAGCAAGTTAAGAAACCCTTTTTCAGAAATTCAGAGGATGGTTTAAGTTCCTCATTCCACAGAGAGCATAATAAGAAACCTATTTCCAGAAATTCAGAGGATGGCCTAAGCTCCTCATTGCATAAAGAGCAAGTCAGGAAAGTCATTTCCAGAAATTCAGAGAATGATCGGATTGCCTCTTTCCACAAACAGAAAGTCAAGAAACCCACTTCCCGGTGTTCAAAAGATGACTTGTCTTCCCATAAAAAGCACACCAGGAGTCCAATTTTTAGAAATGGAGAAGGTTCAGATTTCTCATCCCACAAAGAGGCAGTTGATAATCCCATTCGTACAAATGGAGAAGATGTAGTCTCCTTGTCCCCAAAAAAGTTGGTTCAGAAGCCCATTTGCAGAAATATAGATGACATGGGTCACTCCCATCAAAAAGAATCACCTGATCACTCTTGTCAAAAAGAATCACCTGATCACTCTTGTCAAAATGAATCACCTGGTCACCGCCAAAAAGAATCACCCAAGCAGCCTGTTTGTGGGGATGGACAAGATGATCTAGGTTACTCCAGCAATGAAGAGACTGCTAAGAAGCCAGTTTACTTAAATAATCAAGATGCCCTGGGTTCAGATGTCTCTGCTGCAACTATCGCTTCTGCAGGCGATGGTTCTAATGGCTTAAGCATATCACAGGCTAATGGTTCTGAACCCCCAGGTTGCACTGTAGCCAGTGAGTTTTTAGACAAAGATATCAGTTCTCCACTGGATGAGATTAGACCTGAGAAGGCTGACGACATTTCAGGTATCATAATATATATACATATCACAGTTCTTCTACTGTAGTGATCTATTAGTTAAATACCTAACTGGCATATGGACTAATTGATGGCCATGCCTTGCAATTTTCAATTAAAATTATGAAGAATAATTCACTAAAATAGATCAATTAGCAATGATATGGATAAATGAAGGTCCATCTGGCGAAAATTAGTCATTCGTGAAGGTTATGGTCATTGTTGTACATGCATTGTATATGCTTAAATCTGACATTCATTCCTTCAACGCGGTGTGTGGAGTTCGCATAAACTATTCAGGCGGTGTTAATAAAATTGCTAGTGGTACTCAAAAAGTTCTTGATGACCAAAAATAATAGCTTAAGCATTATGTTGCATATCTTGCAGTTTTATATGGAGTAATGACATATCTAAACATTCTTTTACTGCTGTATAAATGCTAATATCATCCCAACTTGGTCCAATTTTAATGATGCTATTATAATTCCTCATTTTTCAGCCAAGGATTATTCAGCAAAGCCTAGCTACAAGTCAATTATGGTTGATGAGACTAGACGGAAAACTTACGATACAGCTGAAGAGCAGTCTTCATCTGAATCTGACCCAATTTTCGATGTCTTCTCTGCGGAACCAAAAGAGCTCGACAGTGTATGTCAATGCATTTGATTAAATCCAAGCCTGGCTCATATATACTTCTTGGAGTAATTAATTTTGCTGGTTAGCTCATATATTTAAATGTGTGCCCTCACAGGTTGGACTTCATGCTGAGCATGCTTATGCAAGAAGTCTGGCTCGTTTTGCTGGCTCACTTGGTGCTCAAGGCTGGAGAATTGCTTCTGAGCGCATTCAGCAGGTATTACCCAATGAAGTAAAGTTTGGACGTGGTTGGGTTGGAGAATATGAGCCACTATTACCACCTATTCTTGTTGTGCAAGATCAGTCAAGAAGTCTGACTAGTTCTATGGCTAACGTGCAAAGGAATGCCTCTCTGCCTAGAGAGAATGAAAGGCTCAGGCCAACAGAAACTTTTGATCCAAAGGATGTGAGTTTGGGTCTACTAAATCGGGTAACCACTGGCAATAATGTAGTTGGAGTATCTGGTCCACTGGAGAGTCCTGAATTTAAACCAAGATTATTTGGTGTTAATGCTGAAGCCCAACATAGGAACGCTGATGCATTATTGCGGCACGAGAATAGTAGAGTGGCTGGAGGTGTTGCGAAGACCAAAAGAACAGCCAATGAACAAGTGAGGAAAGGCAATTCATCCTCTGGTGCTCGCCCCCTTGAAATACAACCACAGAGGTCTGAATGTTTGAAAGGAGTTTCTCCTCGCATGCTTGATGTGCCTGCCTTGAACAAAATGGCTGGCCAGACTAGGCCTTTTTTCCAACCACCAGAAGTGGTCAGAACTCAGCAAACGAGAAAAGGTGGCTCATCTAAAAGTACCCGTCCACTTGAAATGGCACCTCAGAGGTTGGAGGGTGTAAAAGGTGCTTCTGGTGTGCGTGATATGCCTTTACAAAACAATACTAACGGGCAACCTAAACCCTTCTTCCAGTCACAAGAAGTAGGTGTACCGCAACCCAGAAATGAAGCTACATGGGTATATCATGGTCGACCTGGTGATGGAAAGTTTGGAATTTCCGACAAAACCAGACCAACAAGCAGCATTGGATTCATCACTAAAAATCAACCAGTAAATGCTACTAACTTTACTACGAATGCAAGTGGACAAAAGAATATTAATGATGATGAAAAATTAATGGGGCCAACTGCAATACATGGCCAGGTAAATGTGACAAACAGGGGGCTTGATGTTCCGCGGAACATTTTCCCTGCATTTCCAGCAGCTGTTAGGGAGAATCAGAGCATACCATCTGCTCCAGTGGCTCAATCTTGGATCTCATTTGGTGCTTCTTCAGAGACCAAACCAACAATTGTCAGTCCCACTTTTCATGACAACAATTCTTGTTGGAAGATGCCGTTTGCAAACGTCCGTCCTTCAGATGAACAAAAATTAAATGCCGTTCCCCAGTTCTTTAGACAGCCTGTCCAGGTTAGAGAGAATCCAGTTCAAAACAAAAGTTTGGTAATATTTCCTCAGCTGGTCCAGACAGATTTCTCAAGATCACAGGGCCAACAACAATGGCAAGGATTCGTTCCCCACATGCAACAGAAGCCAAACAAGGATGTGCTCCGTCCGGATTTGAACATTGGGTTCCCTTCTCCAGGTTCACCACCAGCTAGGCAGTCTTCTGGCATCAATTTGGAAGCACAACAGCCAGACCTTGCTTTGCAACTATAAACTGGGAATGGATGATGAATACATGTGTCTACTAGATTGGATGGCCGATTAAGAAACACTAAGCATGTGAGGACATGTGGATCCCTGCCCCAAAATTGGGCAAACAACAGAACTGGAACATCCATTGAATGGATTGGCGACAATGTTGGGGATGCAAACGTTACATTGTTTAGTTGTGACTGATCCCCCCCTTGTGTAAAGATATCAAATATGGACGGATGAACATTGCTTGGAATCACATCAAATCTTTTAGACCATTTTGTTCAGACCAGAGTTAAGAGCCAGCTTTTGGAGAAACTGCCACGGTGGCATACTATTTAGTAGCATGCCCATGATCCAAATACTTTGCGCACTCTTCTGACCACACTATAGTTTTCCTCGGTGGAAATTTTGGCACCAGAGCTTAGGACATATCTTCCAGTAGTGTAGACAACGTGGTCACCCAATGTAATGCCCATGTCACCTTGTACGTTTGTTGTAAATGGTTCGGCATTGAATAGATTGTTAGACTAGAGCAGGAGCCTTTACTTCTTTCCTGAATGAAATCGCTTCTTTCATGTTCTGTGCCGGGAATTGAGTTCCATGATCCATTCAGTTCAAATGGCATACTGAATGCAAAATTTTTAATAATTGGCTCCCTAGGTCCTGGTAGAGATTCACTGTACTCCGAGTCTAGCTCTTGGTGCAAATGTTACTATGCTAAAAGAACAGGGTGACCTTACTTTAGAGCATTGGGTTTTGGAACGGATCTTCGAGGGATCGTGATGCTTGTGAACTGTGATCCTTGCCTGCTACAATCGTCACAAGTTGGGAGGACCTCGGTGAGTATATACATTTGCAAATCAAATGCTGTTGTGGAAGTGGTTGTAATATGTACATTTCCAAATGATGCGTGTTGCTGCAATCCACAAGTTGGAGGATCCAAGCAATTAACATTATTGTTTACCCTGGCGCGAGAGCTACACTGCTACCCTCTCTTGTAGATCAGAATTCCTCCGGACATGTATGTGACATGTTTAGAAACAGCTCGGTTCAAACATGCACTAGAAGTGCCCTCATGTATAACGGGATACAAATATTCGAATCGATTATAATTTATGGTCGTTTTGGGCGACGGCCTTACAATCTTACATGCCAAGGCTCCAAATCCATCGACATAGACCTCTGTCGTTGTCCGATGACACGATGTCGACGACACAGGACACTACTATCGTTGGCATGCCACGCATGCTGTGGATAGAAGTGTATAGGGGTCGCACCTTTTATGGACACCTTTCGTCCATGCTGCCTTGGCATGTGGACCTTGCGGGCCATGTTGGTGTGGTCGGCCACGTGTAGGTTGATGGCACAAAATTGTCCTGCATGTGGTGGCACATCACGACGACAGTGATCTCATCTGAGGAGTTGCAGCCTGTACCGCTCTGTGTCGTCCCTGCCACGAGGCTGACAACATAGATAGCATTCCACCAAAAAATAATTCTGCTGTAATTTTAAAAATCTCAATTTTAACCGGCCAAAAACCCAATATCCCATACATTTACAACCCAATTCCCTAGAACCATCACAACAATTACATTTCACATTCACCAACCACATTAATCAACACAATATAACATACCACAATTCACAAGCACGTAAACATCCACATACATTCACATCAACAACCATACATACACACATCCATGATATTTCTTACAACGTTCATATCAACAATCATGTATAGCGGAATCAAAGTGACGACCGCCTAACTTTTAGTTTTGCAAATTCACAAAAGAGTTAGACAATATCTCATCGACAAATCGGTCCCTAGCTGAGCTTGTGGCACTCCTAGTTGCGTCATCTCCGAACTAAGCGTTCGTACCATCGTACCAGTGAATGGCTACATCGAAAACGTCCCCAGAACCATGAACTGGCTGAGAGTACCGGTTTGTGGTAACGGCGCCCCTGAAGTAGCCTGGAAGAATTGAAAAGGAGTGACTGGCACCAGCGGCTGCTGCTAAGAGGATGCGGATGCGTGCATCGACTATGAATATGACATGTGTTATGTTAGCAATTTGAAATAACAGAGATAAATAAGAAATAAAAAGTTACAATGTTACCTTGATGTCGTTCATCATCCAAATATTCTCTCTGAATGGTCACTAATCGCACTGCATCTTCTTCTCGTTTGGCATGCCTCTTTTGCTCCATCTCTTCAAATCATATCATAGTGGCCTCTAACTATTCCCTCTGGGCTCAGGAGGAAGAAGAGCCCGTCTCCTGTCAACGTATCTTGACTTGGTCCCTGTAGTAGTCCTATGGCACTATGGTGTCTATGAAGTCAAGTCTGTCATGACTCCTCCCACCAAATTGGTTGTATATGACCATAGGATCGATCGGCATAATCAACGGGTTGCAGTCATTACCGTGTTTATCATGTTGCTTCTACGTAAGTATCTTGCAAAAATAAATAATGGATTAGTGTCGAAACAACGCAAGAAGAAACAACAAATATAGCAAGACACTCATAATTTTCTCCCGAATAGCTGGAGACATCGGTGGTTGTGTGCCATCAGGTCGAACGAGGGACAAGTGTGCAGTGATCATACCGTAAAAACATCAGGTTCCATTCTCATCTTTGCTTCCTGCAAGTAGATTTTAAATATAACATTGAAAACCAAAATGACAAGGCTAGGGTCGTATGGTTTTTGGTGACCCATGCCCCGTCCGCAAGGTAGGTTATGAAAATTTTTAGGTTGGCTGCCTAGTTACCCTGTTTCTTTTGGACATCTCTATATACTCTTACGAGGCCCACATCTCTCATCCTCCTCGATGTCCCAAGATTCATGCAAATTCCCTCCTTTGGGTGCTCACCTTACCCTAGTTGGGAAAGGTCAGGGGCACCTCATTGGCGTGGATCCTTCGTCGATTTTCCCTCTCTATGGGCTTGGTAAGTCTCTACCGGTGCTTTTCTTTGTGTTTTCATCTCTTTCATCAAACTCTAGTGTGATCATCATTGTAGTTTCCTCGTTCCTTCCCAAAGGTCCTAGGGTTTTCCGGAGTCACTCATATCAGTGTTTGTGAGGGTGGTTTGCTAGATTGGCTCGCACTCATGGTCTGTTCAACCACATTGGCAGAGGACTCCAAGGGATGAGAGGCAGAGGTGATCGTGAAGATCGTTGGGTCAGCTCTACGGTGTCAAGGGTGGTGACAAAACTTCCATTGGAAGTTAGTCATTGTCACGGGATATGCGTGTAGATCAACATGATGGTATTTCCGCACACTAGGGATGGCAATTTTACCTATGGGTTTGGGTACCCACGGATACCCGACCTGATGGGTTCAAGTGTGGGCGTGGGTTTATAACCATGAAATATTTTAAATTCGGGTTCGGGTATAGTTTTCGGGTTTTGAGTTTGGATTATTTTTACGCCCATGGATACCCATAGGTACCCGTAAAGAACAATCAAATTAAATAAAATATAACATGCCACCATGTATTATCAATAAATATGTATTAATGAAGGCTAAAGTATAAATATAAGTTTACATGTTGAATGTTAATGAAAGGTTAGAGTTGAAATTGATTAAAGTCATATATATTGTATTCAATATTGAGATATAGGCTTATTATATATTTCGAGTTCGGGTACCCGTTCGGGTTCAGGACCCATTGGGTTCGGATATGGTCATTGGTTTATACCCATGAAATATTGCAGGTTCGGATTTCAGGTTCGGGTATGAGGGGGTGTACCCGCAGGTACCCGACCCGATTGCCATCCCTACCGCACACGTCGTTGCTTCAGGATCATTGTTCAGCGATCCGTCAGATGCTGACTTTATCGTGGATGAGAATGAGGACGATGAGAGCCTCATCCCAGAACTGGCACCTAAACTTAATCAAGAATTGTTGGAGGCAAAGATAGAGAACTTGAGGAAAAAAAAAGTAAGGTCAATTTTTTTTTTTGACGCAAAGGGGCAGGAGAGCTGTCTTGCATTAATCAAAAGGAAGGAGAGTACAGGACGGGGGGGGAGGCCCCTCCCCCCAAGGGCCAAAACGAGGCAAACTAACTAACTAATTACAAAACAAGCTCCTGTGGCTGCCCAAAGTCGCAAAACATCTAGCAAAAAATTGAGAAAAACTAGCCTAGGCGGCTCAATGAGGCGAAAGATGCGGTTGTTCCTTTCCAGCCAGAGGTGCCAAACTGTGGCAGCGATGATTGAGAGGGCACCCCGAGAAGGCCCCTGGCGCAGGATGTCGTCAGCCCACCAGCTAGCGAAAATGTTGCAGTTAGTCCAGGCGATGGGATTGAGCTGCGGGGCGTCGAAGAGGCTAGCAAGCCGAGCCCATACGAAAGAGGTGAAAACGCACTGCAGGAAAAGGTGCTCCGGGGTTTCTAGGTTACGTCTGCAGAAAGGGCAGAAGTAGTCGTTTGGGAGCTGCCGACGGAGCAGAGCGTCTACAGTCAAGATACACGACCTTCGAATTGAATACGATAGGCTGTTTTGACCGAAAAGCTTCCATTTGCGGAAGAACGCCAGAGCAGCTGGTCGGGTTCGTTCGGCGTAAGAGTCACCTGAGCAACCAGACACAGGAGCGCAACCAGTTGCGGGATCATTTGCGGGGTTAGGTTACGCCTGAGATCTGCGATCCAGTTATAGCTCGCCATGGCATCCCGGACTGATCTGGTCATCCAGGTTGTAGCCTCGAAGAGTGAAGGGGCTAGGTGCTTCGGCGCATAGCCTGAGAGCTAGTAGTCTTCCTAGAAAGAAAGGGTGGCATCGTTTCGCAGGATGGCAACGGAACCAGCCCTCAATAGGTGAACAACTGGCTCAGGTGCAACAATCTGGAGCTCGGTCCACGTGGACTTGCTAAGCCATAGCCAGCGCAACCTTAGCGCCCGTGCGAAGCGGTGGAGGTCCAAGACTCTAAGGCCTCCAAGTGAGGTGGGGGAGCAGACCGTGGCCTAGTTTACCCTGCCTCCCCTAGCGCTGCAATTGGAGCCCTTCCACAACCAAGCCCGTGAATCGCATCGATTTTCTTGATTACTGACGACGGTGGCAAGGCAATGGATAGGATGTAGGACGGTAGAGCAGAGAGCACCGCCTTGAGCAGGGTTAGACACCCTCCCTTGGACATGAATGGGCCATGCCAGCCGGCTAGCCTGGAGGAGATCTTATCGATGAGTGGTTGGAAATGGACATGGCGCAACCTTTTGATGGATAGCGGGACGCCCAGGTATTTGATAGGGAAAGTGGACCTCTCAGTCGGGAGGTCTACAAGTATGCAATCAACGTCTACCCCCTCACATCTAATTGGCACAACCTGGCTTTTGGAGAAATTGGTGCGCAGGTCGGTGATATTTCCAAACCCATGCAGAATGGAGGCAAGGGAGGAAATGTCTTCTTTGGTAGGGTTAATAAAAACTGCTGCGTCGTCTACAAATAGGGAAACTTGGGGTGTTATTGTGGGATCCCCTGATTGGCGACAGGGCACCTATATCAACAGCGCGATGAAGCAGAGCAACGAGCGGCTCGATGGCGATGTTGAAAAGGAGGGGGGAGAGGGAGTCGCCCTACCGGAGCCCTCTCCGGTGGTAAAAGGTGTCGGTGGAATGGTCGTTAAGAAGTACCCTAGACGAGGCAGAGACTAGCAAAAGAGAAATCCATGCTCGCCAGCGAGCTCCAAAACCATGGGCACGGAGGTTGTCTAGGAGGTAGGCCCAAGACACCGAGTCAAAAGGAGCGAGGCGATACGAAAGAATCTTGGCGAAAAGTTTTCCAATGCTGTGGATGAGGCTGATGGGGCGGTAATCTGAGGCGGAAATAGGGCAATCCTTCTTAGGGAGAAGGACTATATAAGCACAATTGAGCGCTTCCAGGCCTGGGCCATCCAGATTGAAGAGGCATTGGAGTGCCGCGAGCAGGTCCCTTGAGATGAGCTCCCATCAAGCTTTAAAGAATTCCCAGGTGAAACCATCCGGGCCTGGAGCCTTGTCATTTGGAAGGAAGAGAAGCACTTGCTTTAGCTCATCCAGGGTCAGCGGGTCTTCAAGGGAAGAGAGTTCAATGATCGGGAGCCCCAAGAAATCCCAATTGAAAGACCGGGAAGAGCCCTGGTAGCTGGTCGCGGATCCTTCACCGAAGATGGAGTTGAAGTGTTGGTACAACGTGCTAGCTTTGTCGTGGAATTCTGTGAGCAAGCCGGAGGGGGTTTGTAGTGAGTGGATGTAATTTCTCCGACGTCTACCATTTGCCCTTAGGTGGAAATACTTGGTGTTAGCATCACCGAGTTTGAGCCAGTTTAATCGTGATCGCTGCCTCCACTTTATCTTCTCAATTGCACTGAGCCCTAGGATCCTAGTTTTTAGTTGGTGCCTCAGACTCAATTCCGCTGGAGAGAGGGTGCGCGACTCCATCGCCACATCCAGCATTCGAATGATTTCCAAGGCCATAGAGAGCTGAAGCTTGACATCACCAACATGGGATCGGCTCCACGCACGAAGAGCTACGACAGTGGTGGAGAGCTTAGCCTTGAGGCAAACAAGGGGGTGGGTGAGTCAAGTAGATTTTGATTGGTTGATTATTCATGGTGACTTGAGATATGCAAGTATGCAACTATCATGGGCACTCTCCCAAATCCAATATGGACCCCGGGGCTAGTGTAGTTGCCTGGAAATTATTGAAGTCAAATTATTGAAGTGATTCTCTAACCAGCTTGAGGACACCGGAGACTTCCGTTTCAACACTCTTATTTCGCGGGACCTGCTCATGATACATTCACATATGAAAGTTCCCCTCTAGAGAGCCCCACATAAACTAGAGAAAGATCTTAGATACTCTTGGGCACTGCGTGCATCATTGCTTCTCATCTACCCCGGGGCTAGTGTAGTTGCCTGGAAATACAACACTTTCTTGGTCAGGTGCACAGACTTGAGTTTTATGCCGGCGCTTACATTGCTCCTAATATTGCTCCTAATCAAGCACTTGGTACATGCATCGATAGAGAGGAGATCCATGACTTGGCCTTTCCCAGGTCACTTTTTTGGGTGGGAGAGTATCCACCTATGAAGGACATTGCGTTTATGTACATGGACACTACTTATCCGAAGACTGACAAAGCCAAGGTCCGAGAGTTAAAGGCTGAAGCTATATACCTTGACGAATGTGGTTCATAGTGGTTCTCAGAAACACTCTGATGGTTCAAAGAGGGTTCAAAGAGGCTACCTAAACATTTTGATTCAAATCTTTGCTGTTAACGACAATTTACAAACGTGTGCGGTCGAGTTCAAAGCATCTAAAGTAGCAGGTTTTTTCTTTTTTACCTTGTGCCACCATGTAAGAAGCCTTTGGAGATTCTACGGTCAAATCTTAGTAGGGAACCACGTGGCTTTCTTCAGACCAACTCCTAGGACTTCTTTTCTCCTGTCCCTTTTTCTTCGTGAAAAAAAAATTGTTTCTTCCCTCTTGTTTGAAAAGCATTATCTTTTCATCCCCAATGTTCTTGGATAGAAATTATATGACACCGGATGCCACGGTGGCATCCAAGGAGAGAGAAGAGGAGACATAAACACAGTACTGGGTGCCATTGGGGGTTTGTGTGGCACCAAGGGTCACAAAACTTTCTTCCTACTAGTACAATGCTCGTGCTCTGCCACGGAAGTACAAAAGGGAGAAAGGAAAACACAATTCGGAGCGGTTTCACATGTTAGAGCAGTAAACACATCCATTCTCTACAAAACTCCCATCTCAGCAAAGAGATTAATAATCACATTTTAATATCCTCCCAGAGTTAACTGGAGATTAAAACATAGAGGTTCGCATCATGAACCTCTTGTTCGATCACCATCTGAAAACAAGTCTGCACGAACTACGCGCAACTTCCTCTCCAATAGTAGCCCATGGCATATCGAGGCAGCAACCAAGGCTTTCTCCACACAAAGGGGTGGGTGGTGACAACCGAGGAGCTCTAACAATTTGATGGATTCAGACTTTCTACAATAGGCCCACAATAATTAAGAATTAATGGAAACAATTTATCAAACCACACGACACAAAGATAGCACGTTCTGCAGAGCATTTTCATATCGTATATGTACAACACCCTTTTATAATACCGGTTTACATAGGAAGAATTGGAAAGAAGTATAAGGAAACCATTGCCCATTTCCAAGAAATGTTCACCCGTTGTATTTGCCTGCTCCCTCCCGCAAAAACCAAATGCATGGAGTGCGCTAGAAAAATTAGTCATGAATGGCACATGGCATCACAGTGGATGGAAACCAAAGGCGTTCACCTTCGAAAAAGAAATTTGCACTAGGAATTGTCAAGGAGAATGATCATTGCACATCCAAATCCAAATTAAATTCTAGTTTTTTAGAAACAAATTAAATTGTAGTTTAAATGTCATGTAGTGGTTACTCTATTGATGCTTCACGCTTAGCTTCGGCTAAAACGCAGCTTGCAAGAGCTACACCAGTAGTAGATCACAAAACATCAACTCCTGGTGCAGTAATGGTTCAGCACACAGCTAGTAAGGTGCTATTACCAAGGAGGTTTATATTACACTATAAAAAAGTAAAAAAAAACCCTCAATGTAAGAGAATTAATTACCTAGTCACTGTCATAAATGATGCAGGTATCAGCAGAAGTAAGATTGATACCAAGCCCACCAGCCCGTGTGCTTAGAATGAAGATGCTCATTCTACTGTTCAAGTCATTAAATTTCAATATCTGCCACAATCAAGCTTCACATGTTATGTAATGAAAGAACTGACATGATAGAAAAGTAAGTAACATGGAGAGGATATTATAATGCATCAAAATAACAGTTTTCACAGATTTTGACAGCATTCCAAGATTGTGCAATAACATGTGCATTTAGAACCACGCATGCAGAGAAGTAATTCAAGGCATGCAAAATAATATGTGAACAATAGTTGATGCACACAATTAAGAAAGTAAGCATATGTGCATGTGACTAAAACCTGATAGGCAGATATAAAGCACCGCAAAGCTTTGATGTAGTGCAACTAATCTGAATGTACTCGTGTAGTTGGGCTACCAAATAACACAGCAATATACATGCATCATCAATTTCCCACCACATTACCTGCCTCCTCCTGTCTTCCAACTTAACACCGCCATCAATCCGGCAAACAACAAGGCCTTTGGTTTCCAAGTAATATTCAATAATCTGATGCAGTGCTCACGTCGTTTTTCCATTCATATATATATACTCAAACGTACATGCAAAGTGATAAGAGCCAGCCAACTCACTCGGCCAGCACTCACGCCATGATCCTAAACTCACGCCACCACTAATGACCATGCACACACTAATCAAGGGGCTAATGACCACATGTGGGCAGCGAGTCTCACGCCACCATGGTAACGTGCAGATTCCATGCATGAGCCCAGGTCGCAAGACCTATTCCTTCGCCACGAAAATCACTTCCGTGTGCACTGCATCTCATGCACCTCCACACCACACGTTCACATGCAGTCACTACATGAAAACGATTTAATTTCGTCGGCCAAAAACCGACGAAATTAGGGGCAAACCGACGAAATTGTCTTAATTAAGCCGACGAAATTTGCTAGACGAAATTAAATTCCTTTTCGTCGGTTGCCGACGAAATTACCGTATTTTCATCGGTTTCAGTGGCCGACGAAATTAAAAAACCGACGGACCGCGTGGGCGACGGAACGCTGATGTGGCATATAATTTCGTCGGCCAAAGCCGACGAAATTACAATTTTTTTATATAAAAAAAATTACAGAAATTCATAGAAAAATCCAGAAAAATAAAAAAAAATCAGAAAAATTCAGAAAATTCACAGAAATTCATATCATCAAAAATACATAGACTCATAATACACCCAAACAATACACATGTTGGTATAAGCTGATAAATCAAATTATTTTACAAGTGTAAATGAAAAACTGTTAAGTAAAGCAACCACATGAGATGTTTCATGGAAAAAATAATCATTATAACTAACTAGAGTCCAAGTCTTCACACTTCAGCAATGCAGATAGCATCTACAATAAAGCACAGTAAATATTAACCACTTGCATGTGCTAATAAAGCAGGCAAACATAGTTATTAAAAAAGAGTAATCAGTTAACTCATTCAAATTAAATTATTTATTATTGACAAGTATCAGTACTGTACTTGCACAAAAAATATTGAGAATGCTACTTGATTTGGTTCACATATTATAATTACCTGTGTATACAGAGCTTCATATATATCAACTAAAAATATTGAGAATGCTACTTGATTTAGTTACATCTCTCCTGATCATGTCTATCTCCTATGCACTTCACACACGTATGCACTTACCGTGTCACACGGCATGGTCTCACACCGTGCGTACGTGCCGGCTCAAGGCAACGGCAGCTCACTAGTCTCACAAGTTTTGCTGCTATGCACTTGATCTGCCGCTGTGCATTATTTCTAGTTACACATGTATGCAGATAAATAACCATGCAAAAGCTAATGACAAGATTAAACCTAACATCCAATCCCTTGACCACGCAGGATTCATGGCATTAAACTAAATGAAAAGATGCCTATTTAGTTTTTTTTCTCTTTTTAAGCACTTTCTAATCTTTTATTTGTTTGCAGCTTTTTACAATATTATCATGGTGAAACTCTCTGTCTACTATTGGGATGACCTTTGTGAATATATGTACTTTAAGAATAAGCATGCCAGAAACGGATTGCCTATGTATTCAAATTTTATCTTGCTAGTAAACCTTTATGAGCTTACGAGGAAAACATATGCTGCCAAAATGCTTGGTAACAAAAGAAATAGGAATAAATTGTACTGAAATTCAGTAGTAAACAACCCAAATCCTGACAGTGTTAAACGCTTGACTTAAATGACTGCTAATCTGCTAGAGTGGCAATCAAAATGGATTAATTTATAATACAATCAATAACCTGTACTCAAAATAGAAGCTATTAGCATGGTAGGTTATAATGTCAGAAGTGGATATTTCAACTGTTAATGAAATAACTATTCGTGATGTTACACAAGGTCAAACTCACCTGATATGTTATTTGGAATTTACAAATTAATGAAATCAAGAAAACTCTGTTTTCAATTAGCTTTTCACATGTAAACCAAGTTCAGCTAGCCAATTACCAGTCCATATCGTATCTTATAATCTGAAAAAGCAAAAGTAGTACCACAGGGTGTGATAAAATCTAAGACTTCGTCCATGAGTAATTGAAGATCAAACCAGGGGACAATGGCCAGGTGCTCCTCTGTTATCTGCTTCACTATGTGCTAATATCATTTAGGTCAACGAAGCCGAGAGGCGGAGGAAGAAGCCAACAGCTTGGCAAGAGGGAGTCAAAGAAAAGATACCTGGGAGAAGCTTCCACACAGATCTGGTGACCTCCTCACAGCTGAGAGATGAAGTTAAGCTTGGGGGCGGCGACGGCGTAATGGGTAGGGATCAATCAGACCTAAGCAAATGAACCCACAAAAAAAACCCTACCTCTACGGAAGGTAAGTGTGAACATCTAGACTCCATTACCATGCCATAAGCGCAATGAAATTTCAAGGATGATACCAATCAGACAATCACCTTTTCCAGAATGGTCTCAACATATAAGACTTGTTATAACACAAATGATCGTTAATATATGAATGAAAGATAGCAATGGCCACCTGCATGACATCAATGAAAATTGCTTAGTCCATGATCCAAAATCTACTCCTGCAAAGGTAGTGCCTACATGCTAATCCAAGAGGCACTACAGTTTATTTGTGAAAAAATAACATCAATCCCATAAAGAATTAGGACACATGGCATTTAAATCAAAATGCTACATTCTGCCACATAATTAGTGATGTCGATCAAATAAACAATTTGGGGTGTTAAAAGTACCTGGAATAAAAGTACCACATAAAGAACATGAGAGATAGCACACTTAAATCACAAACTTACACATAATTAGTGATGCAAATCAAATAATCAATTTGGGGGGTGTTTAGTCAATTTGGAGTGTTAAGTCCTATGTCAACAATAATGAAATGTGATCAAAATAAGCTACAAATTTGCATTCTTACTATTGATATATGTTGCCAGGTTATAAATTATATTTTAAAGGCGATTTGAGCGATGGACATGCCTGAGGGCTCATTGCTGCGACGCTCTGCACAGGGCTTCCAGGACATGGTGGCAGCCCGCAGGTTCTCCCACAGCGAATGGGGTTCCTTCGTCTGCACCCAAATCAAGTAAATTATTCAGACCAAAAAACTCCTGAGTTGAACACGATCCCTCCCAAATGCTTCCTGAGATCAAGAACATTTTCACCTAAGGGCAGTGCAACGTGATCCCCTCCTTCTAGCACAAGTAGGGCGTGTGCTATGATGAAAAACACGAAACAACACGTAAATTTAAGTTTAAAGGTTGGGTCATGTCATGATGAAATCGAATGGCATTGGAAGAAGGAATGGGTAACAGGGTAAGGAACTCACCAAGCGGGACCATAGGTAGGGCGCGGAGATGAGGGCAGCGAGGAGGAGGAACGCGATGAGGGCGAGCAAGATCCGGTAGGAGAGGGAGGCGGAGGGGGACCTAGGGTCCTCGAGGGTGAGGAGGGAGTGGAGGGGAGACAGCAGGAGGTGCCTGTGGTGGTGGTGGTGGTCGTGGTCGTGGTGCGGCAGGAGGGGGGAGGAGCGGTGGGCGTCCTTGCCGTCGTCGTCGTCGCGGGCGCTGGGGGACGTGGATGCGAAGGGGGAGGAACCGACTGAGCCGTCGAGTCGCGCTTGGCGGGGGAGTTGGAGCGTGGGAGGCGGGAGTGGCGGCGGATCGTGGGAGGCGGGAGCGTTAGGGTTAGGAGTGGGAGCATAGGACTGTGGGAGACGGGGGCGACGGTGGATCGTGGGAGGCGGGAGCGGCGGCGGGGTAAGAATGGAATCGGGGTGGAGATCCAACGGTGTGCAGAGACCAATCCTGGTTGGATGGTCCGGATTATAAGTTGGGACTGCCACCACGACCAAAAGGTGCTTTAAGATAGTAGAGATATGATGTTCCTAAAGTCGGTGGAAAATAAAATGAAAATGTACAGTGTAGGGAATGAGCAATAGAAGGATTACTATGCATTAAAAAAAGAAAGAAAAAACACCATATTTTGCGTAGACTACACATGCTTGTACGGAACCTGCAGAAGATATCACGTCGTCGCCTTACTTGCATCTTCTTTTGCCGGGGAGTCCAAAAGAGGTATCCCATCTGACTGGACCTTCGTACTACCCTTCAAAACCCCGTCGACTCCCGTTGACCGTAGCAGTCTAGCCTCTACACAATGCAGATGTCTCTGCTTTTCGGTGTAAAGATTCAGTGAAAGCTTGCTCGCTGACGGGTGGGCCCACTAAAGCAGCCATAGGAAGACAATTTTTTCCCAATTCCATGCAAAGCAAAGCAAATTCCCTAGTGTACCATTTCAAGCTGAAGTTTTTGCAGTGACATTCTTTTTTTTTTTTTTTTACACTGGGAATGTTTGTGACAGCCACTCCCGGGGTAAAGCCTGCAAGTACGCCAATGATCCTGCCCTCCAAAGAGCAGACACGGCACAACGCAGAATTGCGAGACATCATCTTTTGCAGGGGCGGCAGCAGCATCACTGCCACCATAGGTCTCCACAAGAACAAGAAAAAGAACCATCGAATTCATCGGTCCACGACATGCAGCCAAATCACACAGTGCATTCGACCGAGCCATTCCATCCATTTGCCTGCTTTCCAGGACAAATCCCATGCTTTCCAGCCAAAACCACAAAGGAAATATATGTCAAGATCACAAATGTAGAGTTCAGAGAGTTCATCCTCCAAATGCTCCTGGCCCCATGCCATCTTCCATCCAGGAATCTTTTCCTGGTTTAGTTGGATTTTGTTTTTGCACAAACACGATAGATGAACAAAGCACCGAAATATGCAGGGCTAGATATGTGAAAGGGCAGAACGAAATCTTGTAGCAGAGGCTTTGGCTAGGACCAAGAGCAGCTTTTGCATCTTTGGTTTTACATCACATTGGTGAGATCAATCAGTGGAATGAGGAACAGGACAGAGAGCAATTAGCAGACCTGGTTTTCATGGAAACTATTTTCTCACTGGTAGCTGCTTTCTAATCATCACGTTTTTTGTATTGAGTACCCTAATACTAAGGTATTAGCAGCGGCACGTCTCGTCCCAATCGCTTGGTAATTACAGGTTCTGGGTGATGATGGCGTGTTACCTTGATTCCACTGCCGCTGCTGGATCATCCTCTAGGTCTCTTTGTTCTTTCCCTTCTTGGTCTTACATGATTTCTTGTCCTGGTTCTTGGATCCGGTGTTGACCCAGGTGTAGTTGCTCGGGATTGTGAAGGGGTCGGCATTGTCGGCGACCTGCGACAGGTTCACAGACTTTGATCTGGAGTTCTTGGAACCCCATTTCAGATAGGAGCTCTTGTGGTTGTCTGCCTTAGGCATGATAGATCCCGGACCTGGGCTCACCAACAGGCTGGGGCTTGACATCGGCGTGAAGAACTCCTCTGGCTCAACGAGAGGGACAAACTTGGTGAAAGTGATGACCACCCTCACGGTTGGAACAACCGGAATTGCAACCTGCAAGAGCAACAGAATTGTCAGTTAGCCGAAGTCGCCGATATCATCTAAATCCAAAGCTACATCACATTACCAAGTAGTGAAACGAGTACGTGCAGCAAAACCAAAATCCGATTTTTCAACAACAGTACTTCAGAAGCAAAATGATGCACACTTGAGTGAGTGTTATTTTCATAATTTTTCAACAACAGTACTTGAGAACAAGATGAAGCAAAATGGTGGCATTTTCATAATTTTTCCCTTTTTGAGTGAGTGCTAGCGTGTGCACTTGAGCACTTCAATGAGTTCAGCCACCTCACTGCACCACGGAGCAAGCTTTAAATGCTCCATGCTTTGCTATCTTAAACCAGCTTAGCACGGTAAGACAGCATTTACAGCAGCTCCCAAGTCCCAAGCATTGATCAAGCCTGGATGCCGCCTCTTGCCTCGGCAATGCACACAATGCAGACGAGCATGTGCCCCGAGTAAACCCCCCTTCATTTTTTTTGCCGTAAAAAGCTGCCTCATACATTTACAGGCCTCGAGCTTTATACTGCTGTTGTGCAATAAGCAGTGAAGAACCGTTCGCATAGTGCACGGTACACCCAATGCTGCCCCTACCTACCATTCCAGAGCAAAGCAGGCCCAATTGTAGCAAATGACAAGGAGATTACCTACCCTAATCATCAGATCAAATGACAAGAACTTCCATGCAGAATGGAAGTAAATTTCAGATTATATAACAATTATATATTTTGCTTTGCTCCAGATTTTCTTTCCCTGTGCAAGCGAGAAATGCAATTCGTAACAAATTTGCACAGCCGCTGAAAATGACCAAGTGGCTTGAGCAGAAATGTCGCACGAATTTGTGTTCTTGCAAATGCGCAGGAGAGCAAATTGGGGGCGTTACCTTCACCGGGAATGTCCCCGGAGGGAACTTGGTGGTGAGCAGCTCGCGGAGGCGGCGCACGGCGCGCACGCGGCTCGCCAGGATGTCCAGCAGCGGCAGGAACTCGTCGACGCTCAGCGGGAAGTCGTCGGTGAGCCAGACCGTCGGCCGCAGCGTCTTCACCGTCTCCTCCTCCTTCCACTTGGCTCCCCCCGTCGTCGCGTGCCGGCCGAGCAGGCCGTCCTCGCCGCGGCCCACCGACGCGCAGGTCGGCAGCCGCCGGGGCACGTCCACGCTGTTCCGCCGCCTCTGCGGCGTCCCCATGTGCGACGGCGGCGCCGCCACGCTTCGCCGGCCGGGCACGTAGCAGCTGCGCCGAGGGGGTGGCGGGATGTCGGCGACCAAGAAGTCGCCGTCCTCGTCGTCGTCCCGGATCTCCAGCGGCAAGAACTCATCGTCGTCGTCGCCGCCGCCGCCGCCTCCGCCGAGGTCGAAGGTGAAATCTTTCCGGCCGGCGCTGGCAGCCTTGAGCGTGCGAAAGGAGAAGACGACGTTGTGGACGTCGAACACCCGCGCCTTCCACTCCCCGACGCTCTCCGTCTTCTCCTTCCGCAGCCACGTGGTCCTCGGCACGAGCCTCGCGGAGGTGATGTTGAGCCCCGGACGGTACGCGGCCGCGTCAGACGTGGCCGCGTCCTCGTCACCGCCGGCCGCGGCCGCCGCGAGAGCGTCGTGCACCTCGCGCCGCCCGCGGTGCAGCACGAGGAGCGAGCCAGGCGGGAGGCGGCGCCCTCCGGCCTCCGCCTCCTCGCCGAAGAAGAGGAAGGAGTGGTCGGCCCGGCGGACGCGGAGGCCGTCGAAGCCGGCGAGCGTGGTGTCCGCGCGCAGCTCCGCGCCCCGCTTCCAAATGCGGTAGGTGTCAGACGGCGCGGCGCGGGAGAGAAGCGGCACGACGGAGCTCTCGAAGTGGAAGTCCACCTCCAGGTAGAAATCCTGGACGCGGCGGAGCGCGGCGGCGAGCGCCGGCGCCCGGCGCCGGAGCTTGGCCATGGCGGCCAGCCGGTGCGCGCGGAGGAGGCAGGCGGCGATGTCCCTGAAACCCAGGCAGAGGGCCTCCTGGAGCGGCGTCCAGCCGGCGTGGTTCTGGAGCGTGGGGTCCGCGCCGGCCGCGGCGAGCGCTGCGGCGAGGAGGGAGCCAAGCCGCACGGCGAGGTGGAGCGCCGTGTCGCCGCCGGGCACGTCGCGGCGGTCGAGCGCGGCGGAGACGGAGGCCGCGAGGCGGGCCTCGCGGGCGGCGTCGGCGGTGTTAAGGATCCGCGACGGGTGCGCCAGCGGCGGGAGGATGGCGAGGATGGCCGTCAGCCCGGCGGCGTCGCGCAGCGCGACGCGGTGGTGCGCGGGGCTGTGCGCGTAGTCGGACGGCCGGATCGGCGCCGACGATGTGCGCTTGGGCCGCGCCGCCGCGGGGAGGGGCGCGGGGGAGGGGTCCTGGACCGACATTGCCTGCTCGTGGTGGGAGCTCTTGGGATCCTCGCGGCTCCTTGGGTTCTCCTCCTCAGCTCGGTAGGTCGCTGAGCTTGGAGAAGGCGAGAAGCTTGCTTGTCCCAGTGAGGGAGGGAGCGTGCAGAGTGTGCCGTGTGCGTGGGGAACTGGGGATCGGGTAGGCGAGTAGGGTAGTAGGACCGTAAGAAGAAGACGCATTAGAGGGGTGATGGGTGGATAATATGGGCCGGGCCGGGCCGGGGTGGGGTTGATTAATTTGCTGGTAGATAAGAAACCAGGTACTGTGTCGGTGAATTTCTGAAGGTTTTTACATTTTACACAACACAATTATACAAGATTTGATTTGTTTAATCTTTAACTACACATTTATTTATTTTACAAAACTTTAATTAGGAGTGGCAAAGGGCAATCAGTGTCCATCCGATGTAGGAAATTGTTTGTACGTCACTCTCTCAAGAGTGAGATTTATAGTGCCATCCTTGAATGTGAAACTTTAAAAATGTCATTCTGTACGTGGGCACCATAATTTTGTTGTTATTACCAATTAAAAAAATGTAAATCCACCTATTGCCCAATTTTTAGAGACTGACAATGATAAATTTAACTGCCTGCTTCCTTAGTCCTTATTCTTGCTCCCTCGTTCTTGGTTGGATTCGAGGTCTAGGACGTTGGTGATGACCACGACAATCTCGGCCTCTGTGGCAGCGACCATGGCAAGCTCACCTGGAGATGAGGCGACGACAACGGTTCCACAACGTCTTGGTTGAAGCTAAGAAGGCGATAACAATGCAAGGAGGAGCTCGACCTCGATGGCTAGGTGGCAGTGATGGCAATGACAAGCTTGACCAGAGCTCGGTATGGCAATGATGACGTGTGGAGAAGCTCACCCTTGACGAGAATAAGGTGGTGGCGACCTTGGCGATCTTTAGTTGGAGTTTGGTGTGGCGACAATAGGGGTGTGGAGGAGCCTAACCTCGACAACTAGTTTGTGGAAACCATGGCAAGATTGGCCCAAGCTTAGGGAGGCGATGGTGGTGGTGGGAGGAGGTCGACATTGATGGTTGGGCGGTAATAGCAGTTGGAGCTCAGGAAGTGGTGACGATCATGGCGTGCTTTGGGCAGAGCTTGGGAAGGCAATGGTTGTGCTCGAAGAAGCTCAACCTGGACTAGAAGACGACTACCATGACAAGCTTGGTTTGAGCTCGGAGAGGTGGCGATGATACGCGGAGGAGCTTAGCGTTGATGGGAAGGCTACGACGACGGACATGGTGAGCTTTGCCGAAGATGACGTGGTGGCGACGACACCACAGTGAGATGGGCCGAAGCCGATAAGGGAGAAGAAGAGGTGAGCTTGCGGAGGAAGAAGGCGAAGTTGGGGAAGAAGAAGGGCACCCTAGTCATTTCACATGCCCAACATCAGGAAAATGTTGTAATGGCAGCTGATCAAGGTGTCCACATAAGTAGTGATATTTTAAGTTTTTCAATTTTGCAAATGACAAAATGGTGAATCTCACTCTCAAAAGTGGCATAAACCTATGATATATGTATCAGCAAAATGAGTTAACTTTAAAAAAGATTTAAAACGACCGCCTTTTTTCTTCATGACTTAAGCCATATGATTTAAAATGTCCGTCATTTTTCTTCCATGACCTAAGCCTGTTTGCAGGGGCCGACTTAGGATCTCGCAAGGCCCAGGTTTAAATCTAACATAATGTTACAGAAAATACAAATAGTTACACCAAGAAATAAATTATAAGGTCGAACACTATACTGTGTAGATTGATATTTTAACCATGTAAGTCAAGAAAACACAATATATTACAAAATAGAGGGTACAGATTGAATATAAAAATAGGCCTATCAAACATATATTTTTTTTAATTAGTCAAGCGTCCATGCATTTACTAAGAAAATCCAAATTCTACAATCGAGATTACAAAAAGAGTAAGTATATGCCTCCGCTTTGTACACATGTTACGACACAACAAAACTCGATCTTGAGTGACAAGACAAGTGAGTGTTTTCTCAATATATATATACACACACTTGTTGCGCCTGATATCATAGTGGGTATAAATTTTAGTTGATATGATTGATTTATTATGACTTATGGTATGATGGACAATTTTAATGGATAATATATTTTGTTATAGCGGTGACATGGTATGTAATTTCATGACGCCGACCACCAACTACCATCACTAGAGTTTTTTTTTTCAGTAGATACAATAATATGGATCGTTATTCAATGCAAAACCTCTATCGCTAAAACACGATTCAATGCAAATTATTATATAAATTTAATCAAATAACTAAAAAGATATAAGGGCTCGTTCAATAGGACTTAACTTAGAATGTACTAATATTGTAGCAAATAAGATGGAAGAAAAAATATAAATAAATAGTTGAAAAAGGCTGCTTAGTGTCTCATCACACTAAGGTTTTATCAAAGATGGCATAAGGATGATTTATCAAAGATGGCATAAGGATGAGATCATCCAGGGCGAAGAGCTCACTGCTTATGGTTAGGGCTAGGTGCTGAGCCGAGTAGCCAACAAAGAGAAGACGCAAGGTAGAGTCGGCGCTGCCCGAACCGCGGAGGATGGGGCCGGACTTAGGGTAAGTGGGTTGCTTCACGAGTTTAGCGCTTAGTGTATTTTAGTGAAATAAGCGGGTTTGCGGGTATCCGTGAAGCAACCCACTTGCATCCCTAGCCGGACTACGGGGATTAAGCAATCAGCGACCAGCGTATAAATGAGACGATCATGAATGTGCAGGATCGCGCCCTTCTCTAGGTTTACCGCGTGATTAGAACCAGAGTGACATTAGTTTGGTTTCAAAAGGAGCCTGAACCGACGAGTTTTTTTTTTTTAAGAAAATAGGCAGTGATCAGATCTATTCAGTTAGTCGCAACATGGGCTTATATATGTAGGGTAGTGGTACTAAGACCGCCAGCCCGGGTTGAAGGCTTGAAGCCCATTCAGGCCGAGTCCTAGTCCGCCCCTCTTGTTTGATTGAAAAACCGGGTTATAAATTCAACTTGAGGAACATTGGCCTTGTCTTTACAGTTTAAACCAAAATTAAAAGTCATTGCTGAAAATTTATCATTTTTTTACGAGTTAAACGATGTAATATCTTGTATCTATATTTATAGGGTTTTAGAGTTTTTATAATATATATATTCTTATACTTTTTGAACTCATTAAAACCTCTATTATTACAACTTTTTAAAATTATCACTTTTAGCTGGTCATATAATCGGTGGGTCCATCACTGTCGTGCTCAATGTTTAGTACAAAATGAATAATAGTTTCGTCCGTAAAAATTTACAGGATTAGTCCATTCCATTTTAAAGGGGATTTCAAGGATGTATTTTGTAAAAGCTGCATGCTCAAATCGGTGTGGATCTTGAGACAGATCCAACCGCTCTCCACACGTGCATGTTTACGTGTAGCCCTCGCTTCATATTAATTTCGGCTCACGAGTTCAAGCATTGAGCAACCCAAAAACACGGTGTGTAGGGTCCCAATCACACCGAATTAGAGCATGTCCAATGTCACCTCTATATTTTCCCTATCTCATCACTATTTATACATTTTTTAATCCTTACCCTATTTGTTCCTACATTTTCATCTCTTATATTTTAATACCTATCTATTGTCACAGTAATTTGAGTGTCAAATAGGAGAGAAAAAGAGATAGCATACCCGCTTTCCCCTCTCATTTTCTCCTCAAATAACTGTAACAGCAAGTATAAGAAAGAAAAATGTACATAGAGACTGAAAAGTAGATAAATAGTAATAAAATAGAAAAAGTTTAGTGATAGCATTGAAAATGCCCTTAGCGACGCATAATCGGAGTAAGCAACACGCTGTCAGGACTCAATCGGATCCATTGCATTATCATCCAAAAAAGTAAAAGTCGCAAACGGGTTGTTGAATACAATATGCCGGCACTCTCAGCTCGAGGCGTCGACGTGGCGTGGGCTTAGGAGAGCGACAAAACGAGCTTTGTGGGGGTGGGTCCGGACCAACCGGGCCGGGCCGGGCCGGGCTGGATCTTCCCTCTCCTCACTTTTATGTTCGTCCTTGCGCTTTTTTTTCATTCTTGGCTTGGCTTCTGGTCAGCAACTGCTTGTTTTCCTCTCTCTAGGAAAAACTGAAAGGCAGCTGCTGGTTTACACCTTTTACTTTTTTACTCCGCTTTAAAGGTTTTCAGTTAGGAGCCAGGACCTCTTGGAGTTTGCTAATGTCTTCTGTTATAGAAGGCTTAACAAGCTTAACAAAACCTAACGTATCTTTGCCTTGATGAATGAGGATTATATTTTTTTAAGCAATGGTGAGGAAGAATTGCATACAGTTTTCTCCCAGCTTTAGAAGATATTACTAGTTCACATTGTATGAGCATTAGGGAAAATATGAGTTAAGACAAATACAGCCTTTTGCAATGCCAAATTGCCAATACTAACCATTTAAAAGATCAGGTGGCCCCAAGTAGCTTATTTAACAATGCAATAAACCATGGTTTCCAACACTTGCTATAAACCAGGATACCATTTCATCATCTGTATGATTGTTTTTTCTTAATACATCTGTTCACCATTGCAATGCCCAACAAGATGGCCTTCAAATAAAGAGAGGGGGTGTTAACCCTGCACATGAACAGCCAACCATTGGAGGTGTGTCATGCAGAACCTGTGCATTTCTCTTTACCAGCTGCTTTATCTTCTTCTTCCTCCTCTTCCTCTTCTTCCATGAGAGCTCCCTCCCATGGACCATGGCAGTACTTCTACTTCACTCACCTGTGTCAGTGTGAGAGCGATCTGATACCAATATCTTCTGCCTTTGTGCACACACACATCGCCATGGCCGAGAGGCAGCATGCATGGGATCTCCTTTAATTGGGATGGGAGACGGTTGGATCAGCGCTTTGCTCTTTGCTCTGCTTTTCTTCTTTGCCTCGGAATCCTCCAACTCCTCCAGTCCTCCTTGCTTTGGGCTTTGCTGCTGAGTTGCATGATGCGATCCAAATCTGCGACACCATGGAAGCCATGGCTGCTGCTGCTGCTGCTGCCGTTGCAGGGCCCACGTCAATCAGGGGGAAAGAAGAAAAGGAGAGGAGTCTCACACTCTCACTCTCAGCCTCACCTGTGACGAGGACACTGTTCCGTTTGGACCACCACCGCCTTCATCGCGTCGTCCGGTCTGATCCAGCCGGTGGGTTGTGTGAAGCACTGTTTAAATACTCGTTCGGCCTCTAGCGCGTGTTGATTACGCAGATCGGAGTTGGGCTGTAATTTTTTTTTCCACGGACGTAATATTTTTGCCAATTTAAGGCTGCCGTTCGGTTCGAGGTTTAGGTTAATAGGTTACCTGATCTTAGCATAGCCAGATTATTTTAACATAATTTAATCTAAGTTTTGTGTTTGGTAATTAATCCATTTAATCTAAGTGGGTTTTTAGAGAGGGATTAATAGGCTGTTTGGTTACCTGCTCAAGTGAGGCTGGCTTGTACCAGCTCAGTCAAACTGGTGGGATCTAGGTTGGTGGGATGTAAGAGATGTTGTTTGGTTGTTTGCACAAACTGAAACAGATCTAAGGAGATGATGTTTGGTTGGGTGCATTAGGAGCTTGCGGAGTCGCCCAATGTGCTCAACTGCATCCCATGAGCCTGGCTCTGGGGAAACGCCCAATTTGACCGAATCTCTAGAGCCTAGCCCTAAGGAGGTAATTGCATCTGGAGAGTCTGGCCTAGATGGGTGGGAAGACAGCCAAACACTCTATTTTTGTCTCTCTACATGCAAAATTTCTGGGATACAGTCAACCAAACAACCTATAAATTATCTTAACATCTCACTAGGTTAGCTAATCCTAGGTTAGGAGGCTCAAATGGCGTTGACCGAATTAACTTAATCCCACCTAACGTTAATCCTAGGTTAATCCAACCTTTACTCTAGGGGTGCATTTGATATATGTCATTGCTAAGTTGGGAAATTATATTTTTTGTGTATCGTGTTAAGAATGCCACTCCAATGGCATAAAAAACTCATAAAATCTAATTTTCGAACTTAGGAGTGGCACATATCTGACAAGAAATGCAAATTCTATTATTTTAAAGGGTTAACCGAGTATTTGCAACTGCAAAACCTTTTTTATTATAGATTTGCCACTCTTTTATTTGTAGTGCGATGGATGCTATTACGAAACCGTGCATATTCAATATTTGTCACTCCGCGCAACATGTGCCTCCTCATATTCTTCCTTTCCCTTTTCTTCCCTCTTCCCCTACACCTCCACCTTATTTCCCCTAATGAGCCCTAGATGGAGATCATAGAAATCTGACACCCCTCCTCTCCACCTCTCCTACCTTCCCTCTGCTCCTTCCTCTCACCATATCTGCAACGCTTCGGCACTGGTTCACTGCTACTGGGGTAAAAGGATGCGATGACCGACGATCTTGGCTCCAGGGTTCACCGATGAGGCCAACGTGAGCGACATAGATACGACACAGTTAGCACGGGCTGAGTTAGGGATGACAACTCCAAGATGCAGTTGGTGTGGGCCGAATGTCAATGGTGTGGTGCCAAGGAGTGAACAGGGTGCCAGGGAGAGTTTCAGGGTAGAGGAAAGACACTGCCGCGAGCGATTGGATCCATGTCCCTTGTGCAGAGATCTAGGCCAACACGCAGGACCGCCGTGAGAATGGCACCGTCGTCAGGAGGCCGGTGTTGGGGGCCATGGAGCATCTAGAGAGTAGTCAACGGGGAACGAGGTCATCAACGACGAGGTTGTCACTAGTGAAATGGCGGAGAAGTTGTCATGGTGGAGTTGCGGGAGAGATAGAAGAGATGAATAAAAACAAGAATGGAGCCAAAAGATAAGGGTAGAATGGTCCTATTCATAAAATATGATATACATGTATGCTACAAGGGGAAATGTCCCTTGTAGAGTTTCAAATATCGAATAAACAAGGTTTCTTAATGCCATCTATAGCAATATGAAAGGAAAAGCGACAAATCTCGAGTAAAGAGGTTGTCTAGTGGTATCTATCTAATTAGCCATGCTGGTGTGTCGCATATTATCCTTCACATGAAACATATTTACCCTAGGGCCGACAAAACCTCCTTTGTTAGGCTGCAAGGCACCAACATAGCTGTGATATACCCTAAGACACAAATCAGATTATCCAGGTTGAAGCCTCCCATCATTCTTGGGATAATATTCCTATATCCAGTGTGTGTGTGTGTGTGTGTAAAGGAGGGTATAAAAGTTGGACGATACAAGGTTTACAAGATGTCGAAGCCTTTTTTATCTCAATGGTATGTTCTGGATACGAGTCTCTTTGCTAGAAAAATACAACTAGCGACATTAAATTCACTTGTATCGATGCAAATTCACTTGTATCGATGCATGTGTGTATGACATGTAAGACCATCCAAGCCTATAACAGTGGACCGGGATGTTACCAGTGAAAACGTGAATTTTAAAGAATGACATGCATCGTAATCTACTCTTTGCTATGTCTTCTCTACCCTGTCCTAGCTTCTTCTGAATCTTATATAGCTTCTTTGAAGTGTGCTGACCAAAAGATGTGTCCTTTGGATAGATATATGTCATTGTTTTTGCCCAAAAAAAAGGTGACATGATTGAGAATCTGTCAAGTTGCCCTTTTTGGTGTCATAGCAGGGTATTTGTAACGAGTACTTGTGTAGGTAAAATATTTTTACATAACTTCACATTTTCATCTTGCTGCTTTGTTCTCTTTACATAATGGCAAGAGTGTTATCAGGGGAGTCGTTCGAGGCTGTCTGGCCATCCTGTCGTAAGATAACCCATTTGCGTTTGTAGGGGTTTTACCCACGTGGGGAAAACTCCTTGATGTTTTGTTCCTTTCCTTGGACAGTTAGCCCTTGAGGTTCTAGGTAGTAAATCATTTCTATTGTAAAGTCTTACCGTTGTTCTAGAGATTTACTAGATGGAAATACATCTCGTCAGCTCATCCGGCTTCTAGGGGAGCTCATGTAAGGCCCATGGATTGGTAGGTTGTGGATAATATAGACACCGGGTACCCACACGGAGGGTCTAAAAGACCACCCGACAGGAGATGGATCAAGTCAGGTGGATTAGGACAGATACCACTCGGACTCTAGAAGACTTGCCCGGTAAGAAAAGACATAAAGATAGAAGTCTATCCCTAATAGGAAAGATACAATTGTAATCCCGAATAACTACATATTTGGTCAGAGGATAGAGATAGGAATCTGACCACGTAACCGACCATGACTCCTCCTTGTAACCCCACCCCCCTCCACTATATAAAGGGGGGTAGAGGGCTATAGTTCGGCAACCAATCCAATACCCTCGCCTCATAACACAACATGAGACCAAGAACACAACATACGAGAGATCTCCCGACCATCTTGTACACATATACCCCATATAATCACAGAGCACAGGACTAGGGTATTACCTCTACTGATGAGAGCATGAACCTATATTAAAAAGACCCCCTGTCTTGTGCTACCATCAAGTTTGGATCCAGCGCATAACCCCATTTAAATTCATTACCGACGATAACCCCCGGTTAAGCACCCGTCGACAGTTGGCGCACCAGGTAGGGGCAGCGTCAAGATCAAGCTAATCAAGCTCGATCGCATCGATCACCGGAGTCCCCGCTGTCTCCGCCCCCCAGCCAGGCTTACCGCTTCGAGAGCCGACTACGTCATCAACGACTTCGGTGAACTGCACCTCTCGGATTCAGATCAGATCTAATATTGGGGAGCTACAACAACACCTCCCGCTCGGGTTGGAAAACACCACGACCATCTACTCATGAGTAGTACGCCAAGGGCTCACTTCCCGACTCGAATACGATGATGGCTTAAAGACAGATTCTGGATGTCATCTTCTTTTGACAATTTCTTATGGTCGAGAGGGAACTTGAAGTCGGGACTAGATGCGTTGGAAATATAATTTCATCAGCTTTTCGTGAATCTAAAGAACGCCTAAAACGGAGTTCGGATGTGTCCGGGGCGTCCGTTTAAAGTCAGACTGCGAGGGAAGGTCTCGAATCTTAGCAAGCTCGTAAAGCCCATCTGCGGAGGCTGTGGCATGCGGATAGGCCGTGACACACCTCTAAGGACATCAAGGATCAGTAAGGAGCTTCTCCAAACAATCGAAATTCAACACTTCTTCCGGACTTGGATCCAATCCAGTCTGAGAAAAACATCGACATTGCTTCATCTGGACTCCCGTTCAGGTCGAGAAACGCTACCGCCACCAACTCCCTAGTGGTGTGCCGGGGGCTCAATTCTCGATTCGGATACGAACAGGACCTAACCAAGAACAAGTTCAAGACGGTGGGTGCCTTCAGCAGCAAACCACACGGATTCGATGACCGAGTTGCTCTTTTGAACTCGGACCAGAGCCGATCTAAAGAGAGCTTCGTCATCACTATAATTCAACTCCCATTAGGGTTGAGGAACGCCGCCGACACCTACTCCCAAGCGGTGTGCCACACGACTCAATTCCCAACTCGGATACGACGAGGACTTAATCAAGGACTTCAACAACATTTTCACGGGTTCGGACATAATTCAATCCGAGGGAGGAATCGACATCGCTTTGCTCAGGCGTCCATTCAGGTTATGGAACGCCGCTGCTATTTATTCACGGATTGATTTCCGACTTGGATAGGAGAGACTTAGACCGAAGATTCTCGGATGGTGGCCGCGACAACCACAACGATTAACAGATTTATCATCGCCTTCATCCTCGGCAAGGCTATTCGCTTCGGGAGCATCGACTTCGTTACCGGCAAACTTTGGCAAGATCATGCCCTTGGACTCAGACCAGATCCGATCTAAGGGAGACTTCAGCAACGGCCGATCCAGACTTCTCTTCAGGTTCAAAGATGTCGCCGCCACATACCAACTCGTAATGCGTCGGAGTGGCAGCTTGCTGTTTTGGGCTCGGATTAGATCCGATCCGGGAGAGATTTCACCAACACATCAAGATCCACTCTTTCGGACTCAGACAAAATCCGATCCGAGAGGGAATTCAACATCGCTTCACTTGGACTCTCGGTTGTGTTGGGGAACGCCACCACTGCCTACCGACGAGTAGTACGCCGGGGGCTTAATTCTCGACTCGGATACAGCGAGGTCCCGATGGAGAACGAATCTCGGATGGTGACCGTCATTAGCAGCAAATCACTCGGACTCAACGATCATGGCGTCCATCGTGCGACGTAGGCTTCATCAACCGCGAGAACGAACGTGAGAAGAAGATACGGTCTGTCCTCGTTCATAATCTGGACGGAACTTATATCACGATTTCCCGTTTACTCAGAATGAGTTTCAGGGCAATATAAGATGCGTTAGAAAGCTTATCTCGTTATCTTTCCAACGAATGCAAAAACGCTTTCATCCGAGTTCGGATGCGACCATGGAGCCTGTTTGAAGACAGATTGCGCATAGAGGTCGCGAATTTCAGCGAGTTTGTAAATCTCGTCAGTACGAGCCACGGCGTGAGGATTGGCCGTGTCACATCTCGTGGGACGTTGAAGACCAGCGAGGCCTTTCATCGATTTTTTTCAAACTACACCAACCGTGTTGAGATCATTTACGACTACGGCCGACTTCGCCGACCACGGCCGAGATCTCGACGAGCATGTGCTGTTCAACGCCGATCACGGCGTGTGCGTCTCAGTGTTGATCGAGACCTGAAGGACTACTTCCGCTACTCGGCTAAACGCTTGCGCCCGCCCCATGAGCGCTCAAGTCTTCAGCTCGAATGGACGCCATCGCGCGCCACGAGCATCTGGTACGGCTATGCGCCAACGCCTCCAAGTCTACGGCTCGACGACACGCTACTCAGCTACGCGCCTACGCCGCGCCACGAGCGTCTAAGTCTTCAGCTCGGCTGTACGCAATTGCGCGCCACGAGCGTCGGTACAGCTACATGCCTACAGCTACAAGTCTACGGCTCGACAACACGCTGCTCTGCTGTACGTCATCGCGCACCCGGTACAGCTTAACGCCTACGCCTCTAACTCTACAGCTCAGCGACACGCTACTCGGCTATGCGCCTACGCCCGCACCACGAGCGCCTAAGCCTTCAGCTTGGTTGTACGCCATCGCGCGCCACGAGCGCTCGGTACGGCTACATGTCTACAGCTACAAGTCTACGGCTCGGCAACACGCTGCTCTGTTGTACGCCATCGCGCGCCACGAGCGCCCGGTACGGCTACACGCCCATGCCTCTAAGTATACGGCTCGGCGACATGCTACTTGGCTACACGCTTACGCCCGCGCTATGAGCACCTAAGTTTTCGGCTCGGCTATACGCCGTCGCGCGCCATGGGCGCCCGGTACGGCTACACGCCTACGCCCGCTCTATGAGCGCCCAAATCTTCAGCTCGGCTATACGCCATCGCGCGCATCGAGCGCCCGGTACAGCTACATGTCTAAGCATCCAAGTTTATGAATCGGCAACACGCTGCTCGGCTGTACGCCATCGCATGCCACGAGTGCCCAGTATGGCCACACGCCTATGCCAACAGGTCTACGGCTCGGCGACACGTTGCTCGGCAACACACGTATGCCTACATCAGAACTAGGTTCTCATTACCATAATGTTTTCATATAAATCTAAGTTGTTTCTTGACTTGCTACTTAGTCGGTCTCCAGCTAAGCAGTAAGTCGGGGGCTACACCTAATAGGTGCACTTGCGTGCACTTTTGTTTCTTTCTCTTAATGATTGCAAAGAAATCCGAGTACTATTCTCAGTAGTGAAGCTCTGACCCACGAACGATGAACTATAGTTACTCGATATGCGTGTCTGGGAAAAGAGGCATAGGCCAATTCCCTACGCCCGAGGGGCTAGACTAGTCGGATAGAGTGCATAACAAAATGAAGATTACTTGAAAGAATTAAAGATCAAAAAGGAAAAGGAACAAAAGGACATTAAAATTACATAAACAAAGCGGTTGGATTTTTACATCCATATAACTGTTTTCATGATATGCCTAAATTCTACATGTACATGTTACAGGGTTCATGGTTTTTTAACTCATCAAGTACTTTCAACGACTCCGTATATAAGAAGAACCTGCGCAATGAGTGATAACTACGACTCGGCGAGCTCCTAGCACGGCTACACGCTTACGTCCGCGCTTCGACCGTCCAAATCTATAGCTCAGCGAGTACCCGGCATGGCTACGCGCCTACGCCTGCGCTTCGTGCGTTCAAGCCTATGGCACAGCTACACACCCACGCCAACTTCGGTATGACTATACGCTTACGTCTTTGGCCATAGGCCACCCTGCGCCCTGAGGGCTAACTACGGCCTTTCAGCTGCACGTCACAACCAGTGGCTACAAGCACACCGGGCTAAGCCAAATTCAGTCTCGGTGCACCCTATGTTGGGTCAACTAAAGGCAGAGCTACAAAAAATACCCATATCTTGCTATACCCCATATTGGGTCACTAGTTGGTCACTGCATGTCAGGATAAGATACCAGTGATGTCGGGATTGAGTTTCGATTGTACGTCCCAGATAGGGCCGACGTTGTACACAACAACCCGGGTATGGATACCATACGGCCAAAATCTATCCTTAAGTTACGCCCTGTGGTGGGGCCGCCAGCTATATTCCACTCTGGTCTGGTAGATGTACTGCCTAGCTGACAACAATGGTATGCCCCATGTTGGGACACTAGCTGTGTGCCGCACAAGTCGGATACAGGTATCATTGGGCCAAACCCTATCCAGATGGTATGCTCCATGTTGAGCCAATCGCTTTAATCTACGAATATAGGTACCACTCGGTTCTTCAGCTAAAACCACGGTATGCCCTCTGGGACCACCAGCTGTATCCCACTTCGGTCGGATTCAGGTATCGCTCGGCTATTCAGCCAAAACCAAAAGGTACACCCTCTGGGGCCACTAGTTGTATCTCACTCTGGTTGGGTACAGGTACCACTCGGCTGATGACATGCCCCATGTTGGGCCAACCACTGTGTTCCAATGGAACCAAAACCTAGATGCTTATTCTTCATGGTATGCCCCAGGTTGGGCCGCTCGATGTATCCCACTCCGTTCGGGTACATGTACCACTAAGCTTAAGGTACGTCCCATGATGGGTCGACTGCCGTATTCTACATGGTATATCCCATGTTGGGTCAATAGCTATACATCGCAACACGAGTACAGGTGGCACGTCATCAAAATCAAAGTGATGCACCTTACAAAGAGCCGACCGCCAGAACTCTAGCAATCCCGAGCTGTGTATCACTGACAACTTTAAGGATCTCTATGAGTTCTTCACAGTCTCCTCACAGATAACGGACAAAAGCCAGTCGGGAAGAAGCATTAACAATCTATAAGCACTCAGCATGAAGCATGACTTATCCAAGGTGCGGTAAAGAGGAGTAGCAACTCGACTATGAAGCACTTGGGGGCTACTATGGATAACATATACCCCGGGTACCCACACGAAGGGCCTAAAAGACCACCCGACAGGGGATGGACCAAGTCGGGTGGATGTGAATGGGTACCACTCGGACTCTAGAAGGCTTGCCCGGCAAGGAAAGACATAAAGATAGAAGTCTATCCCTAATAGGGAAGATACAATTATAATCCCGGATAACTACATATTTGGTCAGAGGATAGAGATAAAAATCCTACCATGTAACCGACCAAGACTGTTCCTTGTAACCTCACCCCCCTTCACTATATAAAGAGGGGGTAGGGGGCTATAGTTCGGTGACCAATCCAATATCATCGACTCATAACACAACTTGAGGCCGAGAACACAATATACGAGAGATCTCCCCGATCATCTTATACACATATACCCCATATAATCCCAGAGCACAGGATTAGCGTATTACCACTACCAATGAGGGCATGAACCTATATAAAAAAAGACCCCCTGGCTTGTGCTACCATCGAGTTTGGATCCAGCGCATGACTCCATTTAAATTCATTGCCGACGATAACCCCCGGTTAAGCACCCGTCGGCATAAGTCCTATCGCCATAAATCTGTTTCTCTTTTTTTTTGAGCTAACGGGTAGGAGCAATACCATTTTATTAACAAAAGATAGAACTGTACACTCAAAAAAAAAGAGATAGAACTGTACAAAAACACAGGAGAGAGAGAGAGAGAGAGAGAGAGAGAGAGAGAGAGCGGGGAGGTAAATAGGAGGGGAAAACACCGATCACAACCGAGCGCACAAAACACCACTCAGCCAATGACTAACAGCTAACGAAGACGGACTAGCCAGTGACCATTCTCAAAGCTAGAGCAGACCACGGTGCCGCCAACTAGGTGAACGGCGAAGAGAGAAGCCGCTAACTGCACAATAAGGCTTTTGCCCAACAGGGAAGCAACATAGCGGTGCCTCCAAAGGGAAAAACACTAGAAGTGTCGCCACCGTCGGTCTAGCAGGAACTGGGTAGGGTTTTCGCCAGATACTCTCAACCCTGACACCGCACTGGGGATAGCCACGGACACGCCTGCATGAAGATGAGCCAAAGAGCGCAGGTGCCAAAGAAACACTCGCCGAAGTCCAGCTGGTCCCCAAAGCAGGGCATGGAAGATGCTGCCACTGCCATCATACACCTTACGAGGAGGGGGAGGATAGGATGGTGGCGAGCAGGACCTTGCTAGACAGAGGGAACGCTGATCCTCAAGGCCGGACGAGGAAGACGCTACCACCATCGTCGAACACCAGGAAGAGAAGGGAGGGCCTAACGACGCTGGATGGGATCTCGCCTGAATTAGGGGCATAGTGGAGGCGCCTACACCAAGGCCAACCGGACGCAACGCCAAGCCGAAGAGATGGGAGCCTGCCGCGCCGCGACAACCATCATTGCCTGGAACCAAGCCTAACTCTGCACTGTTGCAGTAGCCTGGCTGAAAATGCATCGCTGCTGCAAAGCACCTTTGGAACAGGAAACGCGACGTCAGTTCCACGCTGCCCACTGCTGGAAACAGGCACCAAGGCGTCGGGGAGCCAGCGATGCCCAACCATAGTGACGCCAGAACTGGCGACATCGAAAACAAAAGGCAGTCAGTCGCGACAGCCTCCAACACAACTGGGCATGCCCCTTGAGCTCACCAGCTCCGACCACACCAGCGCCTAGGGGCACGCTAGATCCAGGCCTCCTGCTGATGCATTTGGCCAACACGTGGTCCCTCTCGAGGATGGAGGCGGAGAGGGGAAGGAAGCCACGTCACTGCAGAAGCCGACAGCCGCACACCAGTGACGATTGGCCGCTCGACGACGATGCCAGAACCCGCCACCGGCCATAGCCCACCGCAACACGCTCGCGTCACCACTACCTAGGCAAAGGTATGTGACGACAGACGATCTTGGCTCCAGGGTCCACCGATGAGGCCAACGTGAGTGAAATAGATACGACACAGTTAGCATGGGCAGAGTTAGGGAGATGCAATTGGTGTGGGCCGAATGTCAATGGTGTGGTGCCAAGGAGTGGACAGGGCGTCAGAGAGAGTTCCATGGTAGAGGAAGCACATTGTCCCGCGCTGGATCCATCTCCCTTGTGCACAGATTTAGGCCAAGACGCAGGACCGCCGTGAGTATGGCACTGTCGTCAGGAGGCTGGTGTTGGGGGCCATGGAGCATCTAGAGAGCAGTCAACGGGGAACGAAGTCATCAGCGACAAGGTTGCCACTAGTGAAATGGCGGAGAAGTTGTCATGGTGGAGTTGTGGGAAAGATAGAAGAGAGGAAGAAAAAGAAGAATGGAGGCAGAAGATAAGGGTGGAATGGTCCTATTCATAAAATATGATATACATGTATGCTACAAGGGGAAATGTGGCTTGTAGAGTTGCAAATATCGAATAAACATGGTTTCTTAATGCCATCTATAGCAATACGAAAGGAAAAGTAACAGATGCCGAATAAAGAGGTTGTGTAGTCGTATCTACCTAATTAACCCAACCTTAAAAGGACATTGGTTGGCATCAAGTAAATTTTGTTTACTTTTTGTACAGATTGGAATTTGAGGTGATGATATGGAAATTGTGACCATTTTGCATAGCTAAATTTTCACCGAGTAGCGTATATACAATGACCATGCTAGTGTGTCAGATATTATCCTTCACATGAAACATATTTCTCATTAGGGTATACAGGTCTGAGAAAACATCCTTTCTTAGGCTACAAGGCACCAACATAGCCATAATGGACCTCAAGACACAAATCAGATTATCCTGGTTCGAGCCTCCCATCGTTCTTGGGATAATATCCCTATATCCATTGTATGGATACATAAAAAGGAGGGTATACAAGTTGTATTATACAGGGTTTACGAGATGTCAAAACCCTTTGTTGATCTCGGTAGGTATGTTCTAAAGGGGATATGGGTCCCTTCGCTAGAAAAATAAGACTAGCGACACTAAATTCACATGCCTCGATGCATGTGTGTATGACATGTAATATGGGCGCGCTTGATGTCATCGGTGAGAACGTGTATTTTAAAGAATGATATACGTTGTAATATGCTCTTTGCTACGTCCTCTCCTCTATCCTAGCTGCTTTTGAAACTTATATAGTTTCTTTGAAGTGTGTTGACCAAAAGCTGTGTCTTTTGGATGGATATATGTCAATGTTTTTGCAAAAAAAAGGTGACAGGATCGAGAATATGTCAAGTAACTCCTTTTGTTGTCATAGCGAGGTATCTATAATGAGAACTTGTGTAGGTGAAATATTTTTAGGTAACTTCACGTTTCCTGCTTGCTGCTTCGTTGTCTTGACACAATGGCAAGTGTTATCATGTGAGTCATTTGGGGCTACCTGGCCATCCTATCGTTAAGATAACCCATTTGCGTGTGTAGGGGTTTTACCCACGTGGGGAAAACTCCTTCCTTTTCTTTGACAGTTAGTCCTTGAGGTTCTAAAAAGTAAATCATTTCTATTTCAAAGACTCTTACTGTTGTTCTAGAGATTTAATAGATGGAAATATATCTCGTTAGTTGGTCCGGTTTCTAGGGGAGCCAGTGTAATTAAGGCCAATGGATTGGTAAGTCCTATTTCCATTCGGTAACCTATTTCTCAGCGCTTTGTCGTTCTCGAGATTCCAAATTTAATGTTTCTCCTCCTCAACTTACTCCATCTCTGAAGGAAATTTCTCATGGCAGATTTCGATCTTTCTGTCATGTCGGAAGAAGTGCTCCAATCTATGGAGAACGTTTTTTGGAGCCCTTGCCATGGAGGGTTCCCTCGTCAGGTACGCCCATTCCTTGTCCAGAATAGGGGGAGACTGTTGCTTTCGATTTTGTGTCGAGGGAAGGAGGGAGAGGACCCAAGCCATTGGAGTGCGAAATTTAACGTTGAATCTGGCCATGGTAGAATGTGTGTTGGTCAAGCTGACCCTTAACTACATTGTCTCTTTAATTGTATTTTGCTCACCTTTGGGAGTGATATCTGGGAATTAAACCTTGCACGAATTTGTTATTCTTCTACTGTTGTCTTCAGCGCAGTAAGTACAAGAAAGGGGTTGTTGGGTCACTTTTATGGACAAATATAGTAAAGGCGGCGACTTGGGGACGGATGTCCGACCCCTGTGAGCGGCCGTCGGACACTTCGCGCGGCCCGGTCGACCCAGCCAACCTTCCACGGTTCTGCCCGCTGAAACAACTCGGTGCCCCACCGGAACAAGCTTCTCCCGCCATTGTTTCGCCTCCGTTCTTCCCCTAAATCGAAGGCCGCCGCAGCGTGCTCGCGAATCCTCCCTTAAATCTACCGAGCGAACAAGCGAACGAGCACATCTCCCTCCCTGTTTGCATGCAATGACGTCAGCGATGACGTAAGCAAAAAGATTTCTTTTCGGTTTTCTCTTTCGACTGTCATAGATTTTGACTGGTTGCTTCAATGCATAAACCGTTTGTACCGCTGCTGTCGACGGTTGAGATAACGATCTCAAGTCGCTAAGGTTCTTTAGAATTGAGATAGGAGACACGCCGAACAATCACGACCAAAGAACGAACAGAGATGGGGGTTTTATCCCGGTTCAGCCTCTCGGAGAGATAATAGCCCTCACGCCCAAATTTTCTTATATATCAAAGATGATTACAAGAGGTGGCTCGGCGAGACGAACAAGTTTCGGCGAGATTATGGGTGTACAAGCAAAGATCAAGTCCTAAAACTTGTGCCAGATTAAGTCGTAAAACTCGTCCCTCTACACGCCGTAGGGGCCTCGTTTATATAGTGCAGAGCAAAACCGACCTACCGAGAGAATATCGGGCCGGGCTAACTACGAGATCGTAACGAACTCAACGTGCCAAATATATCCCGAGGCAGATAAGGCATACTCCTAGTCTTGGGGATCACGACTCCTAATCCAATCCTCGAAACCACGCCCGTGTCTTCACGTGGCCGTCGCGTAACTCTTGTTCTAGACGGACTCAAACACGATTCCTTGGTCGTTACGCATCACGCCACCAGAAGTCGTTCGGCAAGACGATATGGGCGGATAGAACCTTCCAGGAGCCGGGCCTGGTAGGTTGTTCGACTGGGCCATCAAGGAGTGGGCCATGGTAATGGGCCGTGATTTAATCCCCGACAGCTAGCCCCGAGACTCAAGTGGAAGGACTCACTAGAGTAGAGTCTTCCTCTTGAGACTCAAAGTCAAGAAGAGGGTATTTTTCCCGCTACAAAGACGCAGCAACAAAGCATCAACAAGTTATGGTTCAATCAACAATACTTGTTCGGGACCGAACAAACCCGCCCGGCGCCGAGCAACTCTGTTGCGTCGAACAGGGAACAACATCTGTCCGAGCAGAGTACCCAGCCCTCGATACAGAAATCGGAAGAAGTGAGGTAAATCATCTCCTTGAGGCTGAACGTCATCAAGGAGGGATTAGATTCTTAGTAGTGAAAAGCGTACCACCGCATCCGGTAAGATCAGATCTTCCGGGAGAATAAACATAGCAAGTCGTGAGACGGACTCGTGCTGCTGCATCCAGGCATTCAGATGCCTAGGAAAAGATAGAGGAACCACCTCTCGGGTTAGAGCTTGCCCGAGAAAATAGAGATTGCGCTCTCAAGCAAACGTCGTGCTCAGGAGCGAAGGTGATGCGTCCCCAGACGTAGATCGTGTGCTAAGAGCAGACAATGCATACGAGGGGTAAGGCGACCCAGTCCCCGAGCGTAGAGCTCGCCAAAGGAACCAAGTAAGGAGATCTAGTCCCCGAGCACGGAGCTCGTTAAAGGAACCGTAGTGCGACCAGCGAAGACGCATCGTAAGAGCCCGAGCTCGGGCGAAGAGTCGCCTGTCGCGAGTGATCCACCCGAGCACGGAGCTCGTCGCGGGACCGATCGCGCTTCCGGACGAAGAACCGCCCGTCGCGGTGAATCACAACCCGATGCGATCGAGCCGCAAGAGAACGTGTGAAATCAACGCTTTACCCATGACGTATTCCTTGCGGCAGCGTTAAGCGTTGTCTTGGCAAGTGCGTAACCGACGCTTGAGTGCCCGCTTGCGATGAGAATCGACTTCGATGGGCATGCCCGCTCGCGATGAGAATCGACTTACGGTGGGGGACTCACGTTGGTGGCGCGCTTTGACTTAGCCCAACTGTGAAGGTCGGCCGGGCAAAGGCAAGAAATCATACGCGGGTGAAGTGAATCAGTCCTCGGTCATGCGCGGAGCCTGCCCGGGAAGAGAGGGATGTAGACATCGGTTTTGGTGGGAAGCCTGGAACTTCGCCGCGACATCACCAAGAAACGATGTTCCCTGCTCTGTATTTCCGCGAAGACAAACAAGAAACGGGCGACAAGGGAAAAAGAGAGTAAGAACGGGCTCTAAGAAGAGCAAAGCGAAGTTTTGGAAAACACGCTAAAGACGACCTACCGCACAAGACATAATTTTTCCCGTATGTCCCCGATAGCGCTTAGTGTCACCTCGGCGAATCGCGAACCGACGCCAGAGTGCCCGCTATGGCGATGAGTCGACTTACGGTGGGCGGGACTCCGTTGGTGGTGCATCGCCCGGATTACCGTGCTGTGAAGGACGAGTATGGATAAAAAAGACGTGTGCGGGTAAGTGCAGCCCATTGTAGCTAAGACCGCTAACCGTGGAAGGCAATCGGGACCTTAGCCGCAGCAAAAGCGAGGCGAAATCTTATCCGGACATAGACCCGCGGCGTTGGTGTCGCCTCGGCGGTGCGGAACCGGCGCTAGAGTGCCGCTATGGCGAGAATCGACTTACGGTGGGCGTAACTCCATCGGTGGTGCACCGCTTGCTAACCGAGCCGCATGGTCGCCGCCAGATAAAAGACATGCTCAGACGCTGGGGAGTGCTACGGGAGCGAAAGACCAACGAGGTTTTGGAAAACCAACGCTAAGGAAAGGAACTAAAAAACTGAAAACGTACCGGGGTTGCCGAAATTCAGTTCGAGTCCCAACTGACCGAGGAGAGGCAGTCCTCCGAGGCTCTTCGGAAAGAAGCCGAGGAGCTTCGCGCGTTGTCCGCGAGGACTAGCATCGTGGAAGGAAGGGTCGAGTAGCTGGCCGAGCAGCTCAAGACCGCCGAAAGCGGCCTGAATCGAGCGAGAGTCGGACCGAGCAGCATGCGACCACAAAAAGAGCAAAGAAAAGACAAGAACGAGCAGGAAACTAAGAGCAGGCAGAACAGCGCTAGAAAGTTTTAGGAAAAACGGTAGAACGCTTAGCCTAACTCCCAGCCTCCGTTATGCACCGCCGAGGACTGAGCTATGAACTCGAACAGTGCACAAGAGAAAGAGCGACGCCTAGCCCGATGCAGGACGATGCATGAAGACCTGAGTTTGCGACTTCAAGCACGTGTGTAGAGAGTTAGAGCGACACCCGTATCCTGATCGACTCGTTCCAGAAACTGCTCGTTAACGTAAGTTGTGCGATTCCGAAGGTAACCGAACAAGGAAAGTGCCTCTACCGCGGAGAGCTTACAAGAACAGGCTTTGCCAAGTGGTTGTGCCGTGGGCGGTAAGTGCCTCTGCCGCGGAGGGCTTACGAGTGCAGCTTAGCATGCGAGTCGATGCCGTGTTACGCAACTCTGAGTTTAGGAACTCGTTGAAGCTAGATACGGGCAGGGAAAACCCTAAAGATTGCGGAGCCAAGAGTTCGCAAGACCGGGCAGCCATCAAGTGTTACCAGAGAGAAAGAGTAGTCTGAAAAGACAAGTGGTGAGAAGGGCCGCAGGGGGCCGCGAACATTCACCGTTCAATGGAGTGAACTTTACATGGTAGCCCGAGAGACTTGGACGAACTAAGTCGCGAAGTTTGAGAAAAAGCGCGGAGTTAGGAAACGAAAGACCTACACGAGGAACTTACGGCGGTCGATGCTACAAGTCTTTGGTCACTCTCTCCGTCATCCACCGCCAGTAAACAAATTTTAATCCGGAAGGAGTTTTGATCCACCACGAGCACGGAGCTCATCACGGGACTGAGACGCGTACACGCAGGCGAAGAGCTGCCAGTGCGAAGAGATCCGATCCCGAAGCGGAGCTCGTCCAGGGACGAGCGCGCCCGGCGAAGAGCCGCCGCCGAAGTTGATCGAGTCCCAAGCACGGGCTCGCCACGGGACGAGACTTGTGCTCCGGCGAAGAGCCGCCTGGCCAAGTGATCCGATCCTCGAGCGAGCTCGTCGGCTGACCAGACGCTTTCCGGCGAAGAGCTGTCCGGTGCGAAGAGATCCAGGTCTGGAAGGCGATCGAGATCGAAGGGATCGATCCGATCTGACAGGGGACCTGACATCCTGCCCTTCTGAGTCGTAGTCCTCAGGAAGAATCTCCTGGTCACTGATAGAGTTCGACATGCTCGATCTGCTATCCCCACGGACGGCGTCAACTGTCGACGGTTGAGATAATGAACTCAAGTCGCTAAGGTTCTTTAGAATTGAGATAGGAGACACGCCGAATAATCACGAACAGCAACGAACAGGAGACAGGGGTTTTTATCCTGGTTCAGGCCTCTCGGGAGAGATAATAGCCCTACGTCCAGCCTTTCTTATATATCAAAGATGATTACAAGAGGTGGCTCGGCGAGACGAACAAGTCTCGGCGAGATTATGGGTGTACAAGAAAAGATCAAGTCCTAAAACTTGTGCCAGATTAAGTCGTAAAACTCGTCCCTCCACACGCCGTAGGGGCCTCGTTTATATAGTGCAGACCAAACAGACCTACCGAGGGAATATCGGTAGCTAACTACGAGATCGTGAACTAACTCAACGTGCCAAATATATCCCGAGGCGATAAGGCATACCCTAGTCTTGGGGATCATGACTCGTAATCCAATCCAGAAACCACGTCCGAAGTCTTCACGTAGCCGTGCGCGTAACTCTTGTTCGAGACGGACTCAAACACGATTCCTTGGCATTCGCATATGGGCGGATAGAACCTTCCAGAAGTCGTTTCAAGAAGACGATATGGGCCGATAGAACCTTTCGAGCCGGGCCTGGTAGGTCGCTCGACTGGGCCGTCAGGGAGTGGGCCATGGCAATGGGCCGTGATTTAATCCCCGACAGCTGCGTTCCTCGTATTTTTACGAACAAAACAAGACCAATGTTGCTATATAAAAATTTACTGAAACAATTTGTTATCCTAATGCAACAATTAGTTTAGCCTGTTGAAACAATATGGCTAGCCTGGTGAAACAATTACTTTTGCCTAGTGGACGTATAACTAAGTGAAACAGTTAGTTTAGCCTATTGGAACAATATATATATAGCATGCTAAAATAATTGATTTAGCCTATTAGAACAATATATATAGTCTGCTGAAACAACTAGTTTAGCCTATTGAAACAATTTGTCTAGCCTAATGAAATAATTTGTACAGCCTGTTGGAACAATATGTTTGGCATGTTGAAACAATTAGTTTAGCCTGTTGGACCAATCTATCTAGTCTGTTGAAACAATTTGTACAACCTATTGGAGCAATAGTTTTGGTCTGTTGAAACAATTAGTTTAGCTTACTGGAATGATATGTCTACCTAAGTGCAACAATTAGTTTTTTCTATTGGAGCAATATGTCTAGCCTACTGAAATAACTAGTTTAGCCTATCGGAAACAATCTGTATAGACTGTTGAAACAATTTGTCAAATGAAAAAATTTTAAAAATAAAAATATAAAAAAGTATTTAAAATGAGTTTATTAGGATTTAAGATGAATTATGAAATTTGTTCTATGCATTTTGAACGCCTGATGAAATAGAGACAAAAATGAGAAAATTAAATAGAAAAAAATGAACCGCTAATTTTTTTGCTAGCAGCGACAAGCAGTGTATCAGCGAGGACGCTGGAACGTTGGTCGCCGCGTAAGCATTCTCGTATAGTAAAACGTAGGGAGTATCTACAGAAGGAAGCTTCCTCTTCGAGCGAGTAAATGCATTACGGAAAAGATCCCCAAGTTTCATTTGGAACATGCTCACAAACACAAAGTGATGCCGACCAAGAAATTTTGCGAGTTGTTTTACTATTGCTGCAATAATGCTCCAATCATCAGTGTAAAAGTGATAAAAATAAGTCGTAAACGTAACCTTCTATTTTAAAGCCACGGTCATCATCAACAGGGGCGGACGCAGACTAAACTAATAGGGGGGCTGACAATAAAGGAAATTTTTTTTTTCATACCGAAGCAATGTGTAGCGCATGACACCATAAGATCCGTGACATCCATTATTCTTCATGAGGAGTGATCTACACACAAAATATAACAAACTAGCTAAAAAGGGCAAATGGTAATTTAAAATAGCTATAAACATTACAAGAGAATGTTGCGTACCACTAGATTTTTTTGAGGCAGTAACATACGACGTTCTTTCATCTGTTCGAACCTTTGCATGATTTTTTCATTACCAATGCTTCTAAATATCTCTTTCTCGGTGTAGCATATCATCAAGTCATTGAGCCATTCATCCCCATTTTGCTACGCAAATCTGTTTTATAAGAGTCATAGCTGAAAAGACTCTCTCAATCAAGTCGCTACCCTCGGAAGTATCAATATTAGCTCAATGAGGCGATAAACCAATGGGTAGGATCTATTCTTTCCCGTTTGAACCATTATTTCAGCAACCTTTGGAAGATCTCTACACCCTAGAAATTCTTTACTTCTCCGAACATTATAAATAAAGCTTCTAGTTGAGATCTTAACAACAAAATATCACCCACCAAGAAATCTTCAGCATAAATTTCAGCAAGTCTCACAAGCTTATCCACATCAAAATTAGAGAATGAGTTCTTTGGATTAAGAGAAGCCATGCACACTAATAACTCTGAACTAACTTCACTGAACCGATGATTCATCTCTGATAAAATAGCATCTATGGCAGCAAGGAATACCTCAACTTTGTAGAAATGTGCGTTTGTTACCTTCTGCCTTCTACGTGCAGATGTCCCTCTAGCATTTACTTCCTTATCCATGTTTGGCACTTCAATTTTATTTTTACCACAAAATGACTTCACTCTTTCCATCAATGGCTCAAATCCATTTTCTCTCATATCCTGCAAGCGGTCTTTTACATCCATGATCAAATTCATGGCTTCAACAATGTCTTGATCCTTCCTTTGCAAAGCATACGTGAATAATACGTGAATAATGTCCTTTTCGACATAATACGTGAATAATGTCATTTTCGACATGTTATCTGTCCAAATAAAAAGAGAAATGAAATGAAACTACAGTGTAACACAGTAACAGTGATAGTTATTAGTTAATTAGCTACTAGTAAAATTCCGTATGGCCGTATTGTTCAATTGTTGTGCAGTTGTGGTATACTAATAGTCTAATATTGGTACTGCGTCAATGCACCATTGATCATTCAGACATTCACGCAATCACGCAGCATGCAAAATATAATCTGTACTTCTAATCTTCTATAGCAAATCAGAAATCAGTCAATCACAGATTCACGGGTTACCTAATTACCTCATTACCTGTATTTTATTTAGTGCCTGCCTGGCTGCCTCGGACTCAAATCACGGCGGCACGCGCCCAGCCGCCCACCGGCTGACGGGCCCGCCCAGTGCCCACGCGGCCACGCCCTTGCGCTGACTAGGCCACCGCCCGCTGCTGGCCTCGCCCACGCTTGGCGACGCTCCCACGCGGCCCCGCCCACCGGCCGCCGCTCGCTCGCTCGGGCCTCGCCGCGACGCCGCCTCGCCGTCTCAGGTAGATGGGCAGATGGCTAGGGTTGCGCTGAGCAGTGCTGTGTGGGCGGTGGGCCGTGGGGAGTGGAGATTGGAGTTGGAGGGAGGCGGATCCGTGGACGGGAGCGCTGGGCTGGCTGCTCGGCCGGCTGGTTAAGGCCCAAATACACATTCTAGCCCCTGCTCTCTTTGTATTTTACACTAAAAATTATAGAAATTTGAGGAGGCTTTCATTGTCGAGAGATCACAGAGGGGCCAGAGCCCCCTGACCCACTGGTGGGTCCGCCCCTGATCATCAACCACATAGGAACACTCGGACCCTTCAAATTCAAAGTCAAAGGAGTCAACTCCGTAAGTGCTATGCAAGAAGCTTGCATGAAGGCCACCATCTCCATTACCAAGGAGTTCAACTACCTATTAGCTAAATGCAAACTCTAGTTATTAGACTATAAAATAGTCCCAAAATAAGTCTCTTTTCCACCTAAAACCTAGATGCAACCTGTAAATTAGTCATTTAGCTGCTTCCATTTGCACCTAGAAAATATGTTGTAGCTTAGTTTTGAAAAAGTTTTTGTGTTACTCTTAAGAAAATTAGCATGTAAAATCTAATTTATAAATATTTTAGCCAAAGATCCAACACTTCTACTCAAGTTTTTGAATTTTTTGTTGATTTATTTGCTTTGTTTTGATTTATATTTAGATTTACCCCATGGCAAATATAAAAGCCAACTCTTCAGCGTAATTCTGCGCAAATATTGGCCAATTTAGTAAAGCCAAATTAGGAAATTGTTGAATCTTTTACCTAGTTATTAAAAAAACCTAGAAAGAAACCTTAGCAAAATTTTAGAACCTAAAGTTTGGGAAATCAATGGAATGATTTTCAAAAGACCAAACCCCTAATACTTTGTTAATGTTGAAAGCTCAGTACAAGCCAAAGAATGGCTTGGCAATAATGAGAGAAAATTAGAAACAATGTAATACAACAAGAAGAAGAAGATGCTATACACCTCCCTCCAATGAGAAAATCAAGTCGCTAAGTGATGAACCTAAAACCATAGAGATTTTCGGAATAAAGGATGTCACCATGCAAACAAATTTTTGAGAAAGAATTCGAGAAACGACGTAAGTTCTAGACAAATCAATAAGGACTAAAGAACCAAAACCTGAAAGAATCTTTCCAGAATTGACTTCATCAATTTGACCACCTGATAAAACATGTGTCCAACAAACGAAGAATTATGACCCCTGTTTTAAATAGCCCGCTATAGCTCCGCTATAGCCTTTTAGAAGGCCTGCCGCTACGCTATTGCTAATTTTTCCGCTATTGCTGCTAATGACGCTTTAGCTCCTCTAAATACCGCTATTTGGTTTAGCCGCGAAATTTATTTAGCACCGCTAATCCTGATCGAGGCATATATTCATTAAACTAGAATCTATGCCTCTTTGTTGTTTTCTTTACTTCAGTGAATGTTGTAATAAACAATTGAATAATTGTTGAGTTGTTAATTGTTGGATGTTGAATGAATATGAATGTTGATTATAGCCATGGGTATGTTAATTGATCGAATGACTGTGAAGTAATGGACCGAGATATTTGTTCTCATGTATCCCTAGACGTATATTTGAGCATTTGTGGTCATAAATTTTACTTACTTTAATGTTTCTATGCTTATAATTGAAAATTTTCATGTTTTTTATAAAACCGCTAAATGAAATAGCTTTCGCTATAGCCCGCTATAGCTTTCTATAGCTTTTAGATGAAGTTACCGCTAAATGTCATAACCCGCTATTTAAAACCTTGATTATGACATTCGTTTTTTGAAGATAATTTCAAAACCCTAGCTAACGGAATGCTAGCAGCCGAGGAAGACAGGAATTGGTCCACATACAGTGGCGGTGATGACGAGGTGGAGACCGTTGTTGGGTGCTCAGAGCTGATTGGTTCGCTGGGTGGAGATGGCAGGGCGGACAGAGAGACCAGAGGGGTTTGGAGAATGGCTTCTTTGTGGTGTGTGTATGAATAGTGAAAGTAGTAGCTGATCAGAGTCTTTGACTCATAGAAACTTAATATATAGTTCGAGAAAGAATGCCCTAGGCAACTTGAGTCCATCAAGCAAGAAGCCAATATCCAAATATGAGGGGGAACACCGATAGCGTGATGCTGCACAAGATGATCATCGCTGTCCTCTTTGGTTGTCTTGCGATGTACGTAGAATGTAAGCATACCATGATCTTATATTCTTTTCTTCCTTTATACTCCCTCCGGTCATAAAAAAAGGTCGTTGTTGACTTTTGGACACGTCTTTGACCATTCGTCTTATTCAAAATAAGACGAATGGTCAAAGACGTGTCTAAAAGTCAACGGCGACTTCTTTTTATGACCGGAGGTAGTAATTAATTTATTATGCATGCGAGCTTGTGTATTATGAGTGCTCATATGAACACGGATTATTAGGGCTGTCCTCAACTAAACTATCCTGCAAGGACGAGAAGCAACTACCCGGATGGCCATATCAATGCAAGTAATAATGCTATTGAAGTCGTGCCAACACCATTAGACGAGAGCAAGATAACCCTAGTACTCCCTCCGTTATTTTTACACTTTAACTTTTGGACACGTTTTTTACCATTCGTTTTATTCAAAAAATTAGTGCAAACATGAAAAATATAAGTTATGCTTCAAGTATCTTTAATGATAAAACAAATCATAACAAAATAAATGATACTCCCTCTGTTATGTAATAGTAGTCGTTTTAGACTTGTCCTAAGTTAAGGCTTTAAAACTTTATACATAGAGAACTTTTAAACTATTTAGATTGAGAACATAAAAATCACGTAGATAGATTTGTCTTTAAAAGAACTTTCATAATATTATTTTTTTAATGCATTATAAATAAGTTTTAATAGTTTTGTATGGTGAAAGTTCTATTTTGGAGACCATGTCAATGTCCAAAATGACTGCTATTTTTTAATGAATGGAGTATTTACATAGTTTTTTTGAATTAGACGAATGGTTCAAAGCGTGTGTAAAAGTCAAAGGGCTAAAAAAAAAGAAGATATGTGAGCGAGATGGTTGTTTCTATCATGAAGAAAAATGTAAGGCCAATTGCCCCGCGTGGAACCCCAAGTGCCCACCGCATCAGGCGCAGGACGAGCATCTATATTCTTTGTTTCCTAAATGCCCCCCAATAAGTTGTTGCTGCTTGGTCATATAGATGGATCTGTTGAGCAAGATTATCCACCTTTACAAATGCAACGAAATAAAGTAAACATATATTAGGAGTTTTTTCTCTGTATGTCAGTATGTCACTTTGATTTAGCAATTATAATCTTATTGTTGTGTTTTGACCGGGTTCCTGTGGCCCTTAAGAGCATCCCCATCTCACCCCCCAAATGCACCTCTATTTCAAAATTTTTCAAATGCAGCAGGAGGGAATTTGATGCATGTGAGAGGAATTTGTCTCAGCGATTCATCAGAAGATTCCATCGTAGCGATAGAGGGGAATTTGAACGCCCTGCTGGGGATGCTCTAAGGAAGCAAAAAATCTTAAAACATCTCTCGTCATACCAGTGAATTCCTTATATGCCAGTATGCCACTACGAATCCATCTCATACCATTGGTCTAAATTTTTGCTCTGCAAATGCCACTGTCGTTAGGTCTTAGGTCTGTCAAGTTCAATTGTCGGAAAAGTCTGTTGATGTCTAAAATAGCCCTATCATAATTTCTAGGTTAAAAGACTTTGAAAAATCACATCTCCTATATTTTAAATTCAATTAAGTAATTTAAATTTCCAGATTTATGTAAAATCATGCTTTACTTGATTTTCAAACTTATGTAATTTTTAGCATTTTTTATTCTTTGTTCAATTTTTATGAGACACGATAAGATTAATTTTTAAATAATATTTAAATTACAAACATTTTAATTTTTGCTTTCAAATTTGACTATACATATTTTTTGAACCTATAGAAATTTTCTCATGTTTTTATAAATTTTGTACTATTTTATGTTTTTCCTAATTTCTGACATATTAAAAAGACATAGGCATGATCATCTATATAGCTCCGTGATTGGACGACACAAGATATATAGAACGAATATGTGAACCAATAGCGTAAGAGAGGTGATAGGATTTATAGTAACATATTTGGGAATTGTCACTTCCCCATTGACACACGTGAAACTCCCTCCTACTGGTTACATATACGTGTCCTATACCAGTAACCAATGTTAGCAATCCAGCGCTGGTTGCATGTAGTGTTGGGAATTGGGATGTGCCGTGTCGGTCCGGTTTGGACCCGTCGTGCCTCGGATCGGCGTTAAACGAGCCAACATGGCCCGGTCCGCACTTTGAGCTGAGCCGGGCTGACACAGAGTGTCAAAATCTAGGCCCGACACTGCTCAAAAGCACGTTGGGCCGGACCGGTCCGAGCACAGCACGGGTGACAAAGCAGCAAGCAAGATTTTTTTATATAGATTCATACGTTGTTCAAATGAAAAGGTTGTCTACATGACATAGATGCGTCTAGAAATTATTTACAACTTTCGTGTGTCAACCGAATTCATACGAGCAACAAAAGATCTCGAAAATGGAGAATTACCGACGACTGTGCCTTAAGCCCTAAAGCAGGCAGGGAAGGAAATAACTTTTATAAATTTATATGCTGCTCAAATAAAAAGTTTGTCTATATGAAAAAGATGTGTCTCGAAATTATTTACAACTTTCATGTTGAACAAAAATTCATTTAAGCAATAAAAGATCATAAAAAATACAAACTACTGACTCGTACTTCATTTTGGGCCGTGTCAGTCCAAGCACGGCCCGGACAGTTGAACCGGGCAGAACAGTCTATCATGCCTGGTTTCTAGGCCCAGCCTGGCCCGGCACGCCATTCGGGCCGTACCGGTCCGACCCATTTTTTTTCATCCCGTGCCGTGCTTCGGGCCGTCTATTCTGGACCATGCTCTCGGACAGGCCAAACAGCCCGATCCAAACTCGCAGCACTAGTTGCAGGAGCATCCGCATTTATACATGCACAAACCAATGCAGTAACTGCCACGCATGCACAACTGGGCACCGCAATACTACTGCTTGTACGCTGGGGCGCGTGGTATGGAATTGGCGATAGCGCGGAGGATGAGGCCGAGCAGCATGCATGCAGCGAGTAAAAAACATGAAGGCATGGACGGGTAGAGGCGAGTAGAATGGAGAGGATAGATCGAGGCATCGGGGGCTGGAATGGAATGCAAAGGCCGCTCTTGTCTGCTTGCTGCCGCGCGTGATCTTCTCCGCCGCTTTTATAGTCCGTCCGACCATGTCTGGCCGTGGCGCCGTCCCCTCCGAGCGATGAAGCGCGCAATGCCTATGAATTTTCGTGACCGGAGAAAGAGAGAGGAAGACGACCGGTGAGCGGTGGTGCTAGTTGCGGGCTATCGAGCCAGGCGGTCATTGCTCAACACTTGTCCAGCGTGACAGCGTCGCGTTAGAGACTAAAAGATATGGGAGATGAGAGCTCTCAAAAAAAAAAAAAAAAGGGGGGAGATGAGAAGCTAGAACACGCAGCGGAGAAGAGTATAATGTATTGGTGCGATCAAACGTCACTGCTTCCTCGAAGGATTCGTGTTGAATCTGTCGGCGCAAAGGTCAACGTCCGATTGCCCTCGGACGTCCGTGTCCCAGCATTCTCGAAACAAATAATTAACCTCTGTATTGATATGATATATGATATGGTCGATAGAAAACACGAACAAACTATGAAACGATCATCAGCGTTCTGAAGGGATGTGAGATGGGAATTTGCAAGATCTTCCAAAGTGTTGAAGGGGCTTCAGAGTGATCGAGAAGGCGAGAAGGGGGGACTAAATCAAGAGGTGAAAGTGATATAAAGGACAATGAGTCATCCTACATCCTCTACGATGTTGACGGTCTCTTCAAGGGCTATCTATTTTGTGGCGGTTCTGATGTTTGGATTTTGGTCAGTGTGCCTTTTGTTCTGGTGGCGGATATAACTATGTCTTTGAGCCCATGTTTGTATGGTTAGAACTGTCTACTCCTTGTGTTATTTCATTGTTGGATGTAAGAATATGGAAAATGTGGTCCTCTTCCTTCCCACGATATGTTGGCCTTGTCCAAAATCTGAGTTTGTAAGAATGTTATTTATTTTCGTTGTTGTGGCAGTGGAAACAGGGGCTGAAGCCTCAATTCAAAAAAAAAAAGAAGATAGAACATATATAGTAAAAAGTTTAGTATTAAAATCATGTTGTGGAAATAACATGCATGACCTTCGACATTCTTCGGTGCACCAAGGCTCTCTGTTCTTCGTATCATTACTAAGCTATACTTTACTCTCATGCTATACGTAATGGTCTAGAACTCCAGATCCACAGTATATAAAGAAACATCAATCACACATTAGGCTTGATACAGTAAAGAGGGTGTTGTGTTTATAGTTTGGAGTAGAAGGAGGCTTTAGTGACGTGTTGGTGGTTTGCTCTTGTCCTTCGCTAGCTTGGAAAAAAAAATGCTATTAGTTGCTTGTTTTGCTCAAAAATAGGGCTAGGAAATAAAACAAGAAGGTTTTTTTTTTGAAGAAATGGCGAGCTGCCAAATTTCATTCAAAGGAAGAAGAAGCAATACAAAAGCAGTTTGCGAACACACGATGCCTAAGCACCCCACACATCCCGCGCCGGTCACGCTTAACCGGAACCGAACTAAACTACTAATAGGTCACCTCTAATCTTAACCAAAACATCATCCGGCCAACAATCCTCGTGCCGAAAAATCCTGGCGTTTCGCTCCTTCCATATGTTCCAGCATATGGCAACAATGATTCCATCTTCAATCCTCCTAGCCGCCTTGCTTCCCAACAGATCGTCCCACCAATGTCCCATGGAGACAACATATGACAAATCCACCTTTGTGGAGCGTAGTAGAGACGCCATTCCATGCCAGATTTGCCTAACAAATGTGCACTCCCAAAATAGGTGCTTATGGGTTTCGTCCTCCTGACCACAAAGTGCGCAAGTGGTATTGCAAGGCCAACCTCTTGCGGTTAAACGGTCCGCGGTGTATAGTCTCTCACAGAGGAGCACCCAAAAGAAGAAACGACATTTCCTTTGTACTTTAGCGGTCCAGATGCACGCAAAGTCATGCACCTGTGAAGAGCCAATGAACTGCATAGAATATGCAGATTTGGCTGTATAGAACCCTAAGGCGTTGAATTTCCAGCGAACGGAATCACTTGCCCCTGGAAGCAATTGAACCTGCTGCACACCTGACCAAAGCCTGACAAATTCTCGAACCTGCTCGGACGTAGAGATTTTCCTTAACGGAACCATCCAACGGCCGTCGGCAAGCGCTTCCTTTAAAGAAATCTCCTCTCTCTTTGCAAGCCTATAACAAAGCGGTGCCACTTCGCTCAGAGAGGAACCATGCAACCAAGGTTAGGTACAAAAGGGGGTCATGGAGCCATCACCCAAGTTTAGCTCAGTCGCCGCCCGAAATAGCATGATATCTACTGTTGTGGATGGAGGTGCAAATTTCAAATTTCAAGGTTTTAAGGGAGTCCCAAACATGCCAAAGCCACCGAAGACGCAAAGCCCGTGCAAAACGCTCAATATCCTTGACGCCAGCTCCCCCTAAGTCCTTTGGCCTGCAAACCGACGACCAGTTAACCAAACACTTTCCGCCGTGACAGGTTTCTTCCCCTGCCCAAAGGAATGCCCGCCTAATTTTATCAATCATTCTAATTGCCCACTTGCTCGGCTCAAAGACCATGATGTGATAGACGATCAACGAAGTTAGTACGGAGTTGACGAGGACCAGGCGGCCTTCCTTGGAGAGGAGGTTGGCCTTCCAAGTCGCCACCCTACGCCTGACTTTCTCAATGAGATTCACCTCCTCCTGAAGGGAATATGCCCTAGATCAATCATGAGATGATTATGTAATACGTCTTTGTTCATGTACTTTTCGATAACTAGCTTATCAGGTTTCATGAATAATGGTCATAACTTTATTCATCAAGTATGACTTGGTTGTGAGACACATTGTTTGTATGACATTATTCTAAACTGATCCCTGATCCAGAATCATTATGAGGAGCATTAATGATTGATCGGCACATATATTGATTGATGATACTGTTTCACATACCACAGATATTGTGGATATCGAATCAATAATGTGGACACGTGTTAGAGAACACGGATGGTTGGATTGACCTACTCCGAGACACTGCTGAGATTGTTATCTTAATAGTGCCATCAGATTGTTGTCTCGAGTGGTACACCTATATGGTCCTTAGACCCGAGATCATCATAGAGTCCCAAAGATGTAGTTGCATACTTTGGGGTTATCAAACGCTACTCCGTAATTGGGTAGTTATAAAGGTAACTTACGGGTATGCCGCGAAACATGGTGTAGGGGTGTGATAGATCAAGATGGAATTTGCCCCTCCTCGATAACAGGAGAGATACCTCTGGGCCCCTCGGTGTGGATGGATAAGGAAAGTGTGCGGCCGTGCCAAGGTGACTAATTGTTAGTCACATCTTATATCCATTACACGGAACGAGTGAATGGGTCGAGCTATCACAAGGGTGGCACGCATCTTGCCTTGAGCTTGAATGGTGTCGCGTGGCAAAGGGATCGGTATGTACGCGTGTATCAAGGTTCAGCCGATGAGATCATTCTGTGCATTCGGGGGTCAATATGTGTTGCTAGATACCGCTATTGATCTGTGGACTGGAAATGGGTTTTCGGGTCCGCGGCCGACTTGCACATGAACCTAACGGGACACACACTTAACTGTTTGGAACATGCTTAACGGATTCATTTCTGTTAATGGGTTTCGGCGCATGGATATAGATCCGCGTAGGAGATAGAGTCCTAATGGGCCTTCTAGTGTAGAAGCCCGTTAGCACGTCTATATAAGTTGGAGGCCAGGGACGGCGCGGTAGAGTTAGATGCACTCCACCCAAACCCTAGCCACCACGCCCCTCCCGCTCCCGAGGAAACCCTAGCCGCGCGACGTGGTGCTAGCACACCGGCGTGCGACGTTCCACTCCTGGACGTGTGGATACCTTAGAGGCGCTGCCGCATTCGCGGACGTGCTTGCTGATCGGCGACCTCTCCTCGAGCACGGGCGACCTCTCCCCGTCACGGGCGACCCCTAGGCGAGCACCGGCGACCTCTCGGCGAGCAGTCGGCGTGCTGATCGGGGCGTGTATGACTACTTCCTCTACGTGCGCGAGTCTTCTTCCGCTGCATCCGCGCGTCGAGGGTAACGATCCATGGTCCCCTACTTACATGTTGATCCTGGGTGTGCGCGAAAATTTTTGATTTTCGGCTAGCGTAGCCTGCACGTTTCCCATCACCTCCTGCTTCTTAATTTTATTTGGTTTCAAAGGCAGACCTAGATACCTACAGGGAAAACAAGAAGGTTTGATTTCTTAGCACTATATATGCATGCCACCGTATGCATCTTCGCTGCCATTGGATCATGCTTCGAGATTCTAGCCCACTTGTTCTCTTGTCTAATGCTTTTGCTATAAAAGGCAATCTTTCTCGACGAAGTTTTCTGCCCTCTTCTCGAGTCTGTTTACAGCCATTTGTGAGCGGCTCCAACGGTTAAGGGTGAGGGCACAGGGTGAGGGAGGCTGGTGGGAGGCTCTAGCTATGACCAAACTAGAATTGACTAAAAAAGAGAGAGGGCCTGACGAGGGACTTACCTGATAATTTTAGAGATAGGAGGTTTTCTTTTTAGAAAATGTGATGTGATAGTTAGGGGGTGAAAATAGTAAATAATTTTTGATTGATCGAAGCACCTCAGACAATTATTTGGATAATTTTTTGGATACAGTTCGGATATGGATATCTCGGATAATTTGCAAATAATATCCATATCAGCTTTTCGGTCTAGCCCATGTAGTGAGACAGTGGACATTAGCCTATTGGGAATCAGACCCATTTGGTCAATTATATTCTCTTGTATTAATGTGAATTTTTTGGTATACTCTTTGTTTCTTTTGTATAATACTATTGAAATTATGGTTGTAATGTAATATACTATAGATGCCATTTTGACATTAATATTTATATTTTTGGTTAACTAAAATTAATTCAAACGTGTCACATCCTATTTTTCAAGAATACAAATTTAATCATCCATAAACATTCATTATAGCCTATCACTCAATCTATAAAGTTGGTTTATGTTTGTATGCATTATCCATGAAATATTCATTCTGATCACTATCCATTTCTACGTATCTCTATTCATCTGGATATTTTCTTATTTGTATCTGATATTACCCGTGCCTGAATCCGTATTGAACACAATTTGTGTTCGAATCCATATCTAACAAAAGTGTATGGATCAAATACAATACAAGTGGTTTTTGATTCGTATCAAATCCGTTTCATCCCTAGTGATGTCGAGGGAGCTTGAATCTTGGGCTTAACAACACTGGTAAGAAGCATGTGGCGACATTTAATAGTGGTCTTTATTTTCCCAACCGAACACTCTTTTTCCAATGTAACCTGGTTAATCATTGCTAGGTACGAGAGCAATGGATACAGGAGACCATGGGGGCCGAAGCATGAACAGTAGAACTGGCACTGTACTGCCCCATAGGCTGGCCCCTGCAAGTGTGTGACTCCATGGGTCCCCTGCAATTATCCGTCCAGGACTAACAGCTGGTTTGCTAGGTTGATTCATCTATGAGCTTAGCGCTTCATCTAAAAAAAAAATCTACCGTACCTCTGTGTTCACTCAGCATGTTTGATAGTGAATGAGAAGAGGAAGGTGTTTGAGGTCTTCTTTGGTTCGTGGTTGGGTTCGGTTGGCTTAAATTTTGTTATTTTTGTAAGACTATTCGGTGCAATATTTTATAATAATTTTGTTGGGCTTTGTAGGGTACTTAAAGATCTCAAAAATAATTTTTTAATCTTTCTATACTTTTTTTTTCTGTCCTCTTCTCAAGTCTGTTTAGAGCCACTTGTGAGCGGCTCCAACGGTTAGGGGTGAGGGCACAAGGTGAGGGAGGCTGGTGGGAGGCTCTATGACCAAACTAGAATTGACTAAAAAAGAGAGAGGGCCTGACGAGGGACTTACCTGATAATTTTAGAGATAGGAGGTTTTCTTTTTAGAAAATGTGATGTGATAGTTAGGGGTGAAAATAGTAAATAATTTTTGATTGATCGAAGCACCTCAGACAATTATTTGGATAATTTTTTGGATACAGTTCGGATATGGATATCTCGGATAATTTGCAAATAATATCCATATCAGCTTTTCGGTATTAGCCTATTGGGAATCAGACCCATTTGGTCAATTATGTTCTCTTGTATTAATGTGAATTTTTTGGTATACTCTTTGTTTCTTTTGTATAATACTATTGAAATTATGGTTGTAATGTAATATACTATAGATGCCATTTTGACATTAATATTTATATTTTTGGTTAACTAAAATTAATTCAAACGTGTCACATCCTATTTTTCAAGAATACAAATTTAATCATCCACAAACATTCATTATAGCCTATCACTCAATCTATAAAGTTGGTTTATGTTTGTATGCATTATCCATGAAATATTCATTCTGATCACTATCCATTTCTATGTATCTCTATTCATCTGGATATTTTCTTATTTGTATCTGATATTACCCGTGCCTGAATCCGTATTGAACACAATTTGTGTTCGAATCCATATCTAATAAAAGTGTATGGATCAAATACAATACAAGTGGTAGCGATGTCGAGGGAGCTTGAATCTTGGGCTTAACAACTCTGGTAAGAAGCATATGGCGACATTTAATAGTGGTCTTTATTTTCCCAACCGAACACTCTTTTTCCAATGTAACCTGGTTAATCATTGCTAGGTACGAGAGCAATGGATACAGGAGACCATGGGGGCCGAAGCATGAACAGTAGAACTGGCACTGTACTGCCCCATAGGCTGGCCCCTGCAAGTGTGTGACTCCATGGACTCGGTCCCCTGCAATTATCCGTCCAGGACTAACAGCTGGTTTGCTAGATTGATTCATCTATGAGCTTAGCGCTTCATCTACCGTACCTCTGTGTTCGCTCAGCATGTTTGATAGTGAATGAGAAGAGGAAGGTGTTTGAGGTCTGCTTTGGTTTGCGGTTGGGTTTAGTTGGGTTAAAATTTATTATTTTTGTAAGACTATTCGGTGCAATATTTTATAATAATTCCGTTGGGCTTTGTAGGGTACTTAAAGATCTCAAAAATAATTTTTTAATCTTTCTATACCTTTTTTTTGAAAGGCTTTATTTTTAACTCAATCGAATAAAACCAAAGCTAACCGCGAACCAAAGAGGATATAAATGTACGTGTTTACGTTTACTAGAGCATCCCCAGCAGGGCCTTTAAATTTCCCTCTATCGCTACAAGAATCTACTACAAGAATTCATAAAGTCTGAATTCCTCTCACATGCATCAAATTCCCTCCTGCTGCATTTGAAAAATTTTGAAATAGAAGTGCATTTGGGGGGTGAGATGGGGATGCTCATGTTTGACAGTGAATGAGAAGAGGAAGGTGTTTGACAGTGGATAGGAAGGGAAAGGTGTTTGACAGTAGATTCAAAGAAGAATGAGAGTAGGAAGTACGTGAGAAATGTCCCCGGGCAAGAAACTTTCATTGTTTACATGATACTAATTAATTGTCATTCTCCTATTTCCATTCCAATCGAGGGAGGAAATTAACTTCTCTAAAGTCAAATTTTATTTTTTCTAGTCTCTCTTCCCTCTAATCAGACGCATCTACGATGACTGATGGAAACCGGTGCTTGCTCCGAGCCCACTTGCCAGAACGCGAGAAAGCCACGAATGGATATCCCGTGCTCTGACTCCAGGAGGAGCCTTGCTTTGTTCATCCATTGCAGGATTGGGTGCAACTGGAGCACGAGTCCATGACACTTGCTGTCCATTCTTGTGTGGTAAATCCGTACATCTGATGGCCGTTCTCCAACGCCTGAATATTCAGGCTCCCAAGTGTAATAATGCTCGTTATCTGTTTTTTCTCCTAAGATGAGTCTCTTTGATTCGTGGTTCGGTTTTATTTGGCTAAGCTAAAATTTAATATTTTTGTACGGACCATTCATCACAACATTTTGTAATAATTTTGTTGCGATTGTGTTGAGTTTTTCTCAAAGATTTAAAAAAATTAATATTTTTTTACTCTTTTAGTGTCTTTTTTTAAAAATCTTTAGCTTTTGATTCAATCAAATTAAATCAGAGTAAACCGCAAATCTAGGAGGGCCGAAGTGAGGCCGGGCAGCTCTCTCTCCTCTGTGGAGAGGTTTACACCGTTGGAGATGTTAGAATAATTATGGGGTTGGCCCATTTAATTATTTTAATAGAAATTCCAAGAGGCCCATTTAATACTAAACCGTTCGGGAAATTGGGAGGAGAATATCTCAACTTAAATAGTTGGATTGTGGTTCTCCCAATTAGAAAAGAGAGAAAAGAGAAAGGCGTGGGCGTGAGCGTGACGTGCCGAGACGGGCGAGCTCTCCCCGAGCCGGGCGACCTCTCCTCTGGCACGGGCGACCTCTCCTCGGGCACGGGCGATCTCTCACCGAGACGGGCGAGCTCTCCCCAAGCCGGGCGAGCTCTCCTCGGGCACGGGCGAACTCTCCTCGAGCACGGGCGACCTATCCCCGTAACCGATGACTTAATGGCTGGTGTAATGACGTCCGTTACGTAACGGACGACTTAATGGCCAGATGTAATGACGTCCGTTACTAGTGCTTGATGGCGCCCGTGTTCGATTTAACCTTCTCTTCTGGCGCCTATAAAAGCATGAGCTCCTCGCCTGTGAAAAAGGACTCTCGCCTCAAGAGCTCTCTCTCTCCCGCACATTCCATACTTCCATCTCAGAAGGCCGCTGCTTTGCTTTCCCGCTCTGCTTCCTTGGGCCCACAAGGAGCGGAGGGAGCAGTTTCCTCGGAACCTCGTCCTTCTCGAGATCCCGCCGGGATAGAAGGCCGATAAGGTTTTTGAGGAGCGTTCTCACGCGACTGCTCAAGCTCGGGTCATTTGCGGAGGCACCAGACATCTACATCGCACCAACGCTCGATCGCACCGACCTCTCCACTGCATCAAAGGCATCTCTCGCACCAACTTGTGATCGATTACATCAACCGTCATGGCGGCCGAGAATGTGCAAGTCATTCCTCCGCTTGGCCCGTGCTCACTGCTTTGTGGTGGGCTGCGGCTCCGCTCAAGGGTATATTTGTTTATACCGTGATTTTGCCTTTTGTTTTCCCTGCTCATTAGCCCTTGCGTATGAGATAGATATTTTTATATCTAGTACCTTTGGTCTTGGACTGGAAACTGGCAATTGTCTAATTATGATTTACATAATTTTGTGGATTAAAATATTGAGGAAATTCCTAATATTTTCAACAGGAGATACTTTTAAGTATGAGAACTGAAAACTGGTAAGAGATACGGGTGCAGATGGTCTACATATGGCCATTAACCGGTACTCCTCTCTCTAAAAAAAAAACTTATACTACAGAGCAAAGCAGGGACTGGGACTGACAGGATGGGAGTGGGCACAAAACACATCATTACGCACTGGCATCATTATGTGTAAGTATAACGGTGCTCGAGATCCAACACAACGAGATGATCAGAGTAACCATGACCACCCAGTGGCAGCATGCTGCTAGCAAAAGTGAAGTTATGACAGGAAAGGTCATTTACCATCTGCTACTGTAATTGTTAATCTACAAGTCACTTGCTACTGTAATTTTTCTTAAGGTTTCTGCTACTATAATTACGACAGGAAATAGAACTGTTCCAACGCTACTAATAGAACCCAAAAAGAAATGAATGAAGAAGGGAGTAAAGAACAAAGAGAAAAAAAAATCATGCGAATATGATCTGGTTGCAGACAGATGTACGTCTTGCTGCACATACAGCTTGTTCATAGAAGCATATAGCTTGCAATAAACGACAACAAAATGTAATTCTCGATGCATAGTTTGATGGCTGGTTGTTTAGCCGCGCTACCAAGGGCATCGCTCCACCATGTTTTGAATGTAAATTAGAAGAACCAATCGATCGCTGACGACCTTCAAAATAACACCTGAATCGGGATCTATGTCGCCGCTTCTCCTTACAACTACTCCCCAAATTTGTGGAGCTATGACGGTAGATCTCCACAAAGCATTTGGATATGCAACTTCTCCTAAGATCACTTGGAAACTCACAAAGGATGGTATCATTTCAGTCAGATTAGCATATGAGTCCGATGGGTCGAGTCTCACCCCTCCCACTATTCCTTGATTTAAGAGACCTGGGTGCATGGCAAATATAAATTCTTTTCTTGGTCGCTTATTCACCAACGTGTCCTCACAAAGCAGATGCCCCGCTTCGATGCCACCGTCCAACCGGGTACTTCTACCCCTCACAGCAAAAAACCTCAAAACCACTTGCCAACTTTTCCTAGAATGCGGTTTCAACACTCAGGTCTGCTAAATGTTCTCGATCACGATTCAACTTGGCATCCCTCAACCCATCAAATTGGAACCACCAAGCCAATTTCATCAATTGGTGGACTCGACATCTCTCGCCCACTTCCTCGCTCTCACATTCGTGACAATACCATCGAGATAGGGATCACTTTGGGCGATTGCCAATTGTAAATTATTTGCTTGACCGCTCCTTCATCAGTGTGTCCTCATAGCGGTTACCTTGCTTCGACACCACATTCCCAACTGCTACTTCCATCCCCTCCATCGCATACAATGGCGGAGCTAGAAAATTCCAAAAGGGGACTAAAAAAGGGAGAATTGTCCTTGTACCATTAAAATGAATGGGTATTTCCAAAATACCATCCAAAGACACTGGAGTTCCAAAATTCCATCCCCGTTATCTCTGTTACACTCAAAATCCCCGAGGATGAGTCAAAATCCCCAAATCGCATCCCATCAACCTCGCCTCCCCACTGGCCTGCGACTCGCTGACCTCGCCTCCTGTTGGCCTACACCTCGGTGACTCCCAAGCCGAGCGACCTCAACGCGCCGCCACCTAGCTCCCCTCGATGATCCGCCACCCTTGCTTTGATGCTCTCACATTCTCAGCTTCCACCATTGTTCCATGGAATGTTAATGTGTTGATTGCATGTTTGCTATCTTTGATTTAGGAAGAATCACAATTCTTGTTGGAAAACTATCATCTGCTCATCGCCGCCGCCCTAGCCTTGCAATGTTGGACCCCATGATATACCTGCTGCCTGCTAGGTATGTAATGTTACTTGGGATCCCATGTTACTTATGTGTGTTGTTGGATGGGATAGGTTTTTGGGGAGCGTTCTCACGCGACTGCTCAAGCCTGGGTCATTGCGAGAAGGCACCTGTACATCTACACTGCACCAACGTTCGACTGCACCAACGTTCGACTGCACCGACCTCTCCACTGCATCAAAGGCATCTCTGCACCAACTTGTGATCGACTACATCAACCGTCATGGCGGCTGAGAATGTGCAAGTCATTCCTCCGCCAGGCCTCGTGGCTCACTATCAGAGTGGTCATGGCTCCGCTTAAGGGTATATTTGTTTATACCGTGCCTTTGCCTTTTTGTTTTCTTGTTCATTAGCCCTTGCGTATGAGATAGATATTTTTATATCTAGTATCTTTGGTCTTGGACTGGAAACTAGCAATTGTCTAATTTTGATTTACATAATTTTGTGGATTAAAATATTGAGGAAATTCCTAATATTTTCAACAATCCAAAAACCTTATCCTAGGAATTTTACAACTACTGGTTTCGCTGCCACACTTAAGCCAACGGTATTTGACGGCGCAAATTACAAGCGTTGGCGCGTCAAGATGATTTTATGGTTGACTGCCATGAACGTGTATCACGTTGCGCAAGGCAAGCCACAGATGGAAGGAGGGCTCTCTCCGAGCAGAGAGTGTCTTCGCGTCATGGATAACTTGTTTAGAGGCGCCGTGATTAGCGTTTTGGGAGAAAATCTTGTTGATGTGTATATGATTTTGCCTAGTGGTAAAGAAATGTGGGATGCACTTGAGGCAAAATTTGGAGTTTCTGACGCGGGTGGCGAGCTCTATGTCATGGAGCAGTTTCATGACTACAAGATGGTCGATGACCATTCTATAGTAGAACAAGCTCATGAGGTGCAAGCTCTCGCAAAAGAACTTGAGAATTTTAAATGTGCATTGCCCGACAAGTTTGTGGCGGGATGCATTATTGCAAAGCTGCCATCTTCTTGGAGGGATTTTGCCACTACTCTAAAACACAAGAGACAAGAGTTCAGTGTTGCTGGTCTCATTGGGTCTCTAGATGTTGAGGAGAAGGCGATGGCAAAAGATACACGTGGAAAAGGAAGCTCTAGTGCCAATGTGGTACAAAAGAAAACCTTTCAATTCAATAAGAATAAAAACAAGTCTGAAAAGCCTGACAATAAAAACAAAGCCAATCAAACTACTAGCTTCAAGAAGAAGAATAATAAAGGGAAGGGAAACTGCTTTGTCTGTAATGGGACTGATCACTGGGTTAAGGATTGCCCTGATCGTAAAGACAAGCAGAAAAAGTCCGCCAACGTTGTTATTGGCAATACCGAGGAAGGAACATCTGGTATGTAACAAGACTCTCTGTTCTTTCAAGATGTCGCTCACCGATTGGTGGATTGACACATGGGCCAATATACATGTTTGTGCTGATAGATCCCTATTTTCTTCTTACCAGGTCGCAGGGGCTGCCTCCGTGTTGATGGGGAATGGGTCGCAGGCAGTTGTACGTGGAGTCGGCACTGTTGATTTGAAGTTTACTTGAGCAAGGTCGTCGATCGAGGAACGCATAACATGTGCCCGCGATAAATAAGAACCTTGTCAGCGGATCTCTATTATGTAGAGATGGTTTTAAGTTAGTTTTTGTATCCAATAAATGTGTTATTTCCAAGTTTGGAAATTTTATTGGAAAAGGCTATGAGAGCGGAGGCTTGTTCCGATTATCTTTGATAGACATGAATAATGAGATTAATCATGTTTGTGATCATGAGACTAATGTTTGGCATTCACGACTTTGTCGTGTTAATCTTGGTTGTATGATGCGGATGGCCGGTATGGATTTAATCCCAAAATTTACCCAAGTCAAAGGTTCTAAGTGTCAAGTGTGTGTGCAATCTAAGCAACCTCGCAAGCCTCACAAGGCAGCAGAGGCGAGAAACTTGTCACCATTAGAACTAGTTCATACCGATTTGTGCGAGATGAACAGGGAGTTGACGAAGGGTGGTAAGAGGTATTTCATGACTTTGATTGATGATTCTACTAGATTTTGCTACGTGTATTTATTAAAGTCTAAAGATGAGGCTTTTCACTATTTTAAGATCTATAAAGTCAAGTCGAGAACCAACTTGATAGGAAAATCAAACGGGTTAGGTCGATCGTGGTGGAGAATATTTTTCTAGTGATTTTAATAAATTCGCGAGGAACTTGAATAATTCATGAGAGGACGCCTCCCTATTCTCCCCTACCAAACGGGTTGCGAAAGAAAGAACCGTATTTAACCGATATGGTTAACACCATGTTAGAAACATCGGGACTTTCAAGGAATGGTGGGTGAGGCTATATTGATCGCTTGTCATGTACTAAACAGGTTCCTACAAAGAATAAAGAAATCAAACCATTCAAGGAATGGGAGAGAAAAGATTAAATCTCACTTATTTACGCATTTGGGGCTGTTTGGCTAAGGTTAATGTGCTCTGTCCCAAAGAAGCGTAAACTTGGACCAAAACCGTTGATTGTGTCTTCATTGGTTATGCTTTTCACAAAGTTGGATATAGGTTCTTAATAGTGAAATCTGAGTACCGATATGTATGAAGGTACAATCTTAGAGTCCAATGATGCCACATTCTTTGAGGACATATTCCTATGAAAGAGACACTTAGCTCATCCGCCAAGAATCTATCTTCTCTCCTAAACCTTCCACTCCTATACAAATTGAATCCACTTTTGAGGAAAATCCAATAGATGAAGACAATGAAGTAACTCGAAAGAGTAAGAGACAAAAGACCGCAAAGTCTTTTGGGGATGACTTCTGTCGGGGATTAGATCACGGCCCATTGCCATGGCCCACTCCCTGACGGCCCAATCGAATACCTACCAGGGCCCGGCTCCTGAAGGTTCTATCTCGACCCATATGCATCCAAATTAACAGCTTCTTGGTCGGCACGGTGCATGAATGGCCAAGACTTCTGCTTGAGTCCGACTCAACAGTAGTTCTCAGACGGCTACGAGAAGACCTTGACGTGGCTTCCTGGATTGGATAAGGAGTCGTGATCCCCAAGACTAGAGTATGCCATATCGCCTCGGGATATGTTTGGCATGTAATGAGTTCGTTATTTATCTCGTAGTTAGCCCTACCCGATATTCCCCAGAGATCGGTTTGCTCAAGACTATATAAACAGGCCCCTATGGCGCTTAGAGGGACTCGGCATTTGAGTTTTACGACTTGATCTAGCTCTTAGACATCGGATATTTGCTTGTACATTCCATAATCTCGCCGAGACTTGTTCGTCTCGTCGAGCCATCTCTTGTATTCATCTTTGATATATAAGAAAGGCCGGACGTAGGGCTATTATCTCTCCGAGAGGCCCGAACCAGATAAAACCCCGCCTCCTGCTCGTTGTCGTTCGTGGTTGTTCGGCGTGGTTCCTATCTCCTCTTTGAAGAACCTTGGTTGACTTGGGTCGATATCCCAACCGCCGACAACCGGCGCCGTCCGTGGGGACACGCAGATCGAGCATGTCGAACTCCATCACGATACTGTAGATACTTCCCGAGGGCTACGACTCGGCGACGCGATGTCTCATCCTCGCCGCCAGACGACTGCTCGGTCTCGAACGCCTCCGCATCCGAGGCGACGTCTCCGCTACATGGCGTAGATAGCCTCGGATCGCACTCCGTCATCGACGATTTACTACGGAACCGATGATCTTTACGACGGTTTAGATTTATCGATTCCAAGGCTATGTCAGAGATTCTACCGTGGAGACACAGCGATGACACCGCCTAGCATACCTCCGCATGGCCCCCGCAAAGATTAACATGGCCGGCGTAGGAACCTCTCGAGGATCCCGCACGGCCGTGGCGGCCGGTGAGGTCGGGCAGATTAACTCGCCGCATCAAGACGAGGTCGCCAGTCGCCATGAAAGCAGACGCCATTCGCCGCAGCCTCGACGATTCCATCAATCAAACCTTAGCACGGTTTCGCGACCAGTGTAAGCGACAGCGTCGCGACCCACCTCGCGTACCGGCGCTAAGTCTCCCGGCAGAAGCTTCCCCTGTTCGGGTCAATTCCCCGCGTGACCGGACTCCGGTCGGGCAGAACGCGGATGGTTCAGGGATCCCAGGACCCATAGATCAAAGTCGGGAACGGCTCGAGGCTATGGCAACGGTCCTTAGATCCGCCAATCAAGCTGATCTCGCCGCATGATGCGTCTTGCTGCGACTAACCTAGAGCGACCGTCAAGGCCTAAAGTCTCTAGGAGAAGTCAACAACTCCTCCAGCAAATGCAGCCCAAACTGCCGGAATGATTCGACAGCTCGACGATCGCGTGACCCCGCCACCATCGGCGATCACCGCCCATGAGCAGGCTACCGTGGTCGCCGCCGCCGCCCGATCCTCGTAGTCATCGCGACCATTGAGGGCAAGCGCGTAGCGATGATCACGGACGGTCCCCCGTGAGGAGCGATCGCCGCCACCACGAGGAAGGAGCGGTGGATTATCCCGAGAGAGTTTCTCCAGCCGAGTCCTCCTGCTCAGCAGAGTTCCTCCGCAAGAACAGACCAACGCCTTCTCAAGACTAGGTTCTGCGGGAAGGTGGCCGGTCATATGCTCTGGGTGCGGGGCTTTTTCCGACGAGCTCCGGCCGTCCGGTGGCCCTCAAAATTCAAGCCCGCCACATGGAGAGGTACAATGGGACTCGAACCCGGAGGAATTCCTTTCCATCTACGCCACGGCCATCATGGCGCCGGGTGACGAGCTCGTTATGGCTAATTACCTCCGATCGTCCTTGAGGGCGCCGCTTTGACGTGGTCGTTCAATCGGCAAGAGGGTTCCATCACCATGGAACCAGCTTTGTGACGCCTCGATTGCTAATTTCGGAGCTGTTACGCGCGCTCGGGCAAGGAGGATGATCTGCACCAGATGATCCAGATGAACGGGGAGACCCTCCGCAACTTCGTGAAGCGTTTCATTAAGATCCGCAACACGATCCCGAACATCTCGGATGAATCTGTTGTCCGCGCTTTCAAAAACGGAGTCCGCGACGAGCGGCTCACCCAGGATCTCGAGATCAATGAGACCTGGACCGCCAACGACCTGTTCAAGGCGGCTGACCGCTATGCCAACGCGGCAGAGCGCGTTCAGTACAAAAAGGCGTTCGACAAAGGCGAAGCCGCCACCACTGGTGTGGATGAGAAGAAGAAGAGCAAGAAGAATGTCCCCGTGACAAGAAGTCCTGTAAGAAGAAAAACAAAGGTGATGCGAACAATACCGTCAGCGGTATGGATCGCGCACCTCCTCCCAAGAACGGGCGTAAGAAGCCCAACAATAATTACAAGGGCAAAAGCCACGCCAGGAGGCGGACAAGGCAAGAAAGGTCCGGCGACCGATTTTGTAAGTTCCACCAAAGACTACGGCATGACATACGCCATCAGAGAACTTGGGCCGCAAAGCTCAAGATTTCTACAACGGCAAGGGCCCAATGCCCACCCCGCCTGAACATGGTGATGCCGGTAAGGCTGCGCCAAACCGACCATGGTGATCGGGAAGATGATGACGAATATCAAGAACCCGTGAACCATATCGCCGTCATTTTCGGCGGCTCCTCGGCTTACACCTCTCGGCGCAGCCTCAAGGAAGCTGCTCGGGAGGTCCACAACGTCGAAAAGGCAAAACCTCAGCCTGAATCGATGAAGTGGACTGAGGTCCCCATCTCCTTCTCTCAGGAGGATTGCCCCACTGGGATGACAAAGCCTCAGCGGCTCCCACTGGTGGTCGCCCCGACCATCAGCAACGCGAGAGTTGGCCGTGTCTTAGTGGACGGCGGGAGCGCTTTGGACTTGCTTTCCGCTAAAGTCCTGGACGAGATGCAAATTCCTCGTTCTAAGCTGAAGGAAGTCGCAATGCCCTTCTACGGAATTGTTCCGGGAGAAGCTGTCAAGCCGTTGGGGCAGGTCGTCTTGCCTGTCACCTTCGGCAACCCGACCAACTTCCGAACAGAGTTGATCACTTTCGACGTGGTCGACTTCCCGTCGGCGTACAACGCAATCTTGGGCAGGCCATCTCTCGGCAAGTTTATGGCCGTGTCCCACCACGCTTACCATTGTGTGAAGATACCGGGTCCTAACGGTGTGATCACGATCAAGGGCAATTACAAAGCCGCTCTGGATTGCGACGAGCAGTCCCTTGCCCTGGTCGACCAACTTCCGCCGCGCGGCCCTCAAGTTCCGCAGACCAAGTCTGCACGCCCTAGGGTCTCCCTCCAGCCAGGGGGAGAAACCAAGGAAGTTCCGCTGTCGCTTGACGATACTTCCAAGACAGTTCACTTGGGGCCAATCTGACCCCAAATAGGAAAGCGAGCTTATTGCCTTCCTCCGAGCTAATGCAGATGTGTTCGCTTTGGGAGCCATCGACATGCCCGAGTCCCAAGGAGGTAATCGAGCACAAACCGGGTGTCCGCCGACAAAAGCCTGCTCGCGTAAGCTTCGCCGCTTTTGAATTCAAACAGGGATCATCAAAGATCGCAGCAAGCAAACCGCCATTGGGGTTCATCCGCGAGGTTGATCACACCGAGTGGTTAGCCAACCCCGCTATTGTAAAGAAGAAAGGCGGCAAGTGGAGGATGTGTGTCGATCACACGATTTGAACGCCGCTTGTCCTAAGGACAATTTCCGCGCGTCAGATTGACCAAATGGTCGATGCGATCATGATGCCCACTTCGAGTTTTTAGATGCTTACTCCGGTTACCACCAAATAAGCATCTCCCGAGGATGAAGAGAAGATCGCCTTCATCACCCCTTTCGCACTTTCGCTATAATGACCATGTCTTTCGGTCTGCAAGAATGTCGGTGCCACGCTCCAGCGCTTAATGGAGAAGACCTTCCCGAGCAAATGGAAAAAACACGGAGGTCTATGTCGATTTACATAGTTGTAAAGAGCAAGTATGCTCCAGATCATGTAAAAGACCTGGCAGAGACCTTTCACAATCTCACCAGGCACCGAATAAAATTAAATCCAGAGAAGTGTACCTTTGGTGTTCGATCTGGAATGTTGCTCGGTTATGTCATTGGTTCGCAAGGTATTTCTGCCAACCCTGAAAAAATCGAGGCCATTGAAAACATGCAGGCTCCAACTACCATAAAGGAAGTACAGAGCCTCACTGGGCGGATGGCTGCTCTAAGCAGGTTTATTTCCCGTCAAGGCGAACGCGGGTTGCCCTTCTTTAAGGCCCTGCGCAAGCACAATGGTTTCGAGGGACGAAGAGTTTATAGATCCTTCCAGGATCTGAAGCAATACCTGTCCAATCCTCCCGTCTTGACTACCCCGCGGCATGGCGAGCAGCTCCTACTGTACCTAGGTTGCACGCCACAAGCGGTGAGCGCGGTCTTGACGGTCGAAAGGGAAGGCATCCAGCGACCAATTTATTACGTGAGCGAGGTACTTCACGGATCAAAGGAGCGCACCACGAGGTCCGAAGCTCCTCACGCCTTGCTCATGTCCTCCGTGAAGCTTCGCCACTACTTCCAGCGATCAAATCTGGTCCCGACCACGCTCCTCCGGGAGAAATCTTACGAACAAGGAATCTAGCGGACGATAGCTAAGTGGGCAATGGAACTAGCGAGTTTGATCTGCTATTTGTCGCCTTAACGCTATTAAGTCACGTGTCCTAGCTGACTTTGTCGCCGAATGGACTTGCCCGCCCAAATCCTGTGAGCTCCCGAGCAACCCGATGAACCCTCTTGGACCATGTTTTTGATGGCTCGCGACTAGAAACTCGGGGCTGGTTTTGTTCTCATCTCCTCAAGGAGAACAACTCCAGTATTCTATCCAACTACACTTTGCGGCGACTAACAACGCCGCAGAGTACGAGGCCCTCCTCACGGGACTAAGAGCGTGCAAGTCGCTTGGTGTCCAACGGCCGATTGTGAAGGAGATTCACACCGGTCATCAATCGTTAACAAGGAGTATCGGTCTTTGCGATAACTCAATGGCGCGATACTGGTTGAAGTGAGGAAGTTGGGCGGCATTTTCGATTTTTCGGCAGTGCTCTTCGTGCCTGTGAAGGACAACTTCTGGCCGACCAGCTATCCAAGTTTGATCTCGCGAACTCGCTCGGCAGGGTGCTCGCCGAGCACCTTCACAAGCCCTCAATCGCGTCTCCGGACGAGGCAATAGAGACAGTGGTGCTGCTCCGCATCGAAAGTGTCATGGATCGACAACGCCATTTGTCCGGTACCTTGCGATGGGACCTCGCCGACGACGGCCGAAGCGCTCCCGCCACAAGGCGTCGGCGCTCCATACAAGCTTGTGGACGGCATCCTTTACCGCCGAGGTGCTCGGGAGTTCTCTCCAAGTGCATCTCGCAAGAGAGGGTGTGTTCCTTCTTAGGGACATACACGAGGGTGCTGTGGTAACCACGCCTTCAGACTCGGTCGGCAAAGCGTTTCGCATGGGCTATTATTGGCCCATCATACAAGATGCCCGGACATCGTGACTAAGTGCAAGGCTTGCCAATTTCACGCCGGAAGGCACACAAGCCCGCCCAAGAGCTCCAAACAATCCCCCATCTTGGCCTTTTTCCACATGGGGTCTCGATCTGCTTCGCCCATTCCCCAAGGGGTACAAGGGCTATACACACCGCTGTCGCCATAGACACTTTTACAAAGTGGATTGAGGCAGCTCGCGTCGCCTCTTCACGCCAAAACGACCGTTTCGCTTTTTCAAAAGCAACGTGGTCACGCGCTTTGGGATCCCCATAAGCGATCACGGATAACGGCACCAGCCCGGCGAAGTTATTCCGTGAATACCGCGAATAGCCGGGTACCAAGGTCTGTTCGCCTCGTGGCACACCCACGAGCAATGGAGCAGCCGAGCGAGCTAACGGACAGATAGTCCGTGGTATTAAACGGCGGGTATTTGCTGCTCTCGGCGAGCACAAGAAGGCTCGGTTGTGACGGTTCCTTCCGTCCTCCGGCGATTCGACTACGGCCACCGGGCGATCGGGAAACTCCTTTCCAAGCGGTCTATGGTGCGGTTTATCCATCACGCCGCCAAGTCGTACTCGGTTCGCCTCGCAAGACGAGCTCGGTCAACCTAGTTGACGACGAGCAAGAGCCTCCTCGATCTCGATCTCCTCAAGGCACACGCGACCGGCACAAGTCGAATGGCACGCTACCAACAAGCTCTTCGCGCACGCCGCCAAATCAGTTCGACCAAGGGCTTTGAAGGTCATGCGACCTGCTTCTACCGTGTCGAGAACTTGTCCAATGCCAACAAGCTAACTCCTCGCTGGGAGGGCCCGCTCATGGTCGCTTCTTACGCCGCCTCGGGCTGTTCGCCGCCATGGAGGACGGGAGAGAGTCGACCAAAGACTTGGAACATCGACCACCTTCGTAAGTTCTTTGTGTAGGTCTTTTACGTGTTTGCTTAGCTTTGCGCTTTTGTAAACTTCGCGCTTTAATTCGTCCAAGTCTCTCGGGCACCATGTAAAGTTCAATCCAATTCTCGGTGAATCTTCGCGCCTCTGTGCCCTTTTCACCGCTGCCTTCTCGCACTACTCTCTCGTAACACTTGATGGCTGCCCGGTCTTGTGATCTCTTGGCTCCGCAATCTTAAGGATTGTTCCCTACCGTGTCTAGTTTCGACGAGTTCCTAAACTCGTGGTTGCGTAACACGGCCTTTCCACCTTGCGGCTAAGTTCTGCTCGTAAGCCCTCCGCGGCAGAGGCACTTCTTCGCTAAGCACGACCACTTGGCAAAGCTCGCTCGTAAGCCCCTCGCGCAGGCACTTTCCTTGTTCGGTTACTTTGAATCGCTTAACTTACGCCAACGAGCGGACTACGAATCTAATCGAGCAAGGTACGGTGTCGCTTTTTTTCTCTCGCGACGTGCTCGAGTTCGCAAGCTTAGGTTCTCGAGCATCGTCTGCATCGGGCTAGAGCGTCGCTTTTCTATTGTGCACTGCTCGGTTCGCAAACTCGAGTTTCGAGCAGATGCACAACGGGGGCTAGGAGTTAGGCAGAGCGTTCTACCGGTTTTCTCAAACTTCCTAGCGCTGTTCGCTTTTCTCTTAGTTTCTGTTCGTTCTTGTCTTTTTGCTGCTCTTTTTTGCAGGGAAAAAGGTAAGTACTTTATTACATTATTCAAAAGTTTCAGGCACAAGGCCCTTTCGATACTGACCAAGAAGCTACTTAGGAGCAAGCGCTCCTTCAACTCCTCAACTTCTAACTTGAGGCGCACGACTTCGCCTCGAGCCTTGATTCCTTCCGGGCTTCACTCGAGGCGCTCGATCTCCTCCTTGCTCGCTTGGCTTGCGCCAGCCCTCTGCCGGATGGCCTCGACCTCCTCGGTCTTGGCCTTGTTGATCGCTCGAGCCTCGCCTGCTCACTCAGCTTTCGGCGGTCTTGAGCTGCTTCGTCCAGGCTCCTTGACCTGTTCTCGCGGTGATCGCTTCACCGCCATCCCGCGCATCTCCTCGATCTCTTCCTGTGAAGTCCACAGGGTTGAGATCCTAGCTTGGAGTTCCGCGGATGTTTGCTCCTCCTTGGCGAGCCGGGCTTTGAGCTTCTGGGCTTCCTCCGCAAGCTGGTTCCGCCAGTGGGACGCTGCGTCGGCCGCTTCGAGCCACTTCGTGCGGCCCGGCGTCTCCTCCGTGGTGCTCGCCTTCACGGCTTGCACGCTGCTCCTCGGCTTCCTTTAGGAGAGCCTCAGAGGAATGCCTCTCCTTGGTCAGCTTGGCCTTGAGCTTCTTCGCTTTCGCCTTCAGCCGGCTCCGGCTCTGGGCAGCAGAGTGCTCGCCTCAGATCTCTGTCCAAGATGCTCCGGAGGATGCCAAGACGGCGTCTGCTCAATGGTGACCCCATCCTCGAGTTCCGCCATGGTATCCTCAAGACACGAGAGGAAGAACAAGTTAACTACGCTATGATGATATGGCTAAGCCGAATGAAATTCGCCTCGGTGTTTACCTTGCCAAGTCGGCGCTTGATCCGCGACGCAGCGGTCCTCGAGGCCATGCGTCCACGAAGCCCGCCAGGCGGGACGAGGCGGCGCGCTCTTGCCGCCGCCGCTTTGTGCGCCTTCTTCTTGTGGAGGCGCGTCGCTTTCGCGGAGCGACAGCGGCACTTTCGCTCTCCGCCCTCCTTCCCCTTCCTTCTTCTCTTCCGCCAACGTCTTGGCGAGGCCGAGCTCGCTCCGCTCGGGCGGCGCTGTTGTTTCCACCGGCAGACGACCGCTCGGCTTTGCTCGAGGCTTCTTCTGCCGGTCCTGCCTCGGCGGCTTCGGCCATTGCCTTGGCCCCGAGGTCCGTGGCGCCACCAGCTGCTGCTGCTTCGCCTCGGCTTCTTCACGCGCCTTTGAGCGCGTCGATCTACCTGGCTGGAGCCCGCGGCGGCGAGCTCCACGCCGCCATTTTGTCCTTGAGGCTCGCCACCTCATCGCCCATGACGCGCCCGTGCGAATCTTGCGCGGCAAGAAGATGATCGCCGACCGCCTCCTCGGCGTCGTCCGTGGGGGTCTCTTCTTGGGCAACTGATGAACGAGAGTTGATCGTTTAAGTCTAATGCGGTCAGAAGGTGGAAAGATCAAAAGGTCGATTTCTACATACCTGCCGTGGAGGGCTTTTCCTCGGGGGCTCCTTGGCGGCTTCTCCGCTTTGGCCCTTGGGCGTTCGCGGCGATGAGCTCAGCTCTCTGGTGAGTGAGCACTCCTCTCAAGAACGCAAGGAGTTTCTCCTTGCTTGCGACTTCCTCTTCGAGCCTCCTCTTTCGGACACTGTTCGAGCCGCGCAAATGGCCGGTGAGTCTGCGAGTAACGCCTAAGCCGAGGGTCATGTTCTTTACCTCTTCGCCGCTCTGCTCGGCGAGGAGGAGGGCTTGGTCTCTTCCTCATTGGGCTGACCAAGCTACCGCTTGGTCTCGCTTTCGGTGCGCTCCGTCGCCCTTGTTGGTCTCTTCGACGGTCGGCGGCCGCCGTGGCGCGGCGAGCTCAAGTCAGTTCAGCCGCCACCTTGGGCTTTGTGGCCGCCTTGGCCTTGCCCTTCTTCGGCTTCTCCTTCTCGATCCGGAGAGATCCTCGACGATCCTCCGAGGATCACCGTCCTCCTGCATTTTGAGAAGCTTAACGTCAAGATTAAAACCAACAACAGAATCTAGCAACACGGCCGGGTATAAGTGATTTACCTCGTGCATGCGGATGAGCACGTTTCTCGGACAGTGTAGGCTACCTCGCGGTGACCTCGCTGTCTTTCTTCGCCGCCTTCAAGATGGCGCCAACCCGCCGGTCACCCATGCGCTTGTTGGCATCTCTCGCCGAGCAGATGGAGTCGTTAAATTCCTGTTCGGAGGAAACGATCAATGAAGAGGTTGAGTCTTAAAGGCACTTACCCGTGCTCTCCCTTGTGATGTCTTCCCATCCCTCTATCTTGTAGAAGGGATAGGACCTTCTCCGCAGCGGGCAGATTCTGTTCGCTGTGAAGTCCCGGATGATCTCCGCCTGTGAGCCCGAGGCTCACGAGGAGGCGATCTTCTGATCGCAGCACCATCCTCGGCACTCATCTCCGGCCGAGGCATTGGTGTCCCCTTCGCCGGCGCCTTTCCGGTGAAGATGAGCTTGCTGTCGCCGCTCCGCTTGCTGTAGAACCACCTCACCCACCACGCGCCCATTGAGTCGAGCAGAGGTGGGCGAGGGTACGGCGCGTCGTCGGCGGTGGCCCGGAGCTTGAGGTAGTAGCACCCCAGCGCCGAAGCGGCGGAGCTGCTCCTCGTCATCAGATAATGATGGAGGAACAATTTCCCCGGTGGATCGATTCTCAGATAGCCTTCGCGAGGTGTGCGAGACGGCCATCTGGAGGATGCTTTTCGGATTGAGGTTCGCCACCTCCAATCCGCTAATGTTTAAGAAGGCCTCAACGAAGTCGCTTTGGGATCGCAACCCGAGCAAAGGCAAACTGCTCGGGTTAACGAACTCTCCTCCATCGGCTCCGGAGTATCCTCCTCTCCGGCAGCCTCCGACTACGGTGTCGATGTGGCCCTCCTCCTCCCAGACTTTCAGGTCCTCCTCGGTCGAGCTAGTGCCGTGAATTTGGCCATAGCGGTTCCCGGGATCGGGCGAGCAAGGTTGGTGATGGAATTTTGGTCGTTTGATGTCAAGCGCGTTGGAACTAGGGCTTAGAGAGGAAAGGCGCGAAACAGTGGTGGCATGGGCGGCTTGGGTGCTTTATAGTCCCGTATAAGCGGCTCTGCAACGGTTTAGTCCCAAAACGGCTAGTTTTTACCGCAACGGCTAGGTAAAACGGTCGCTTTGTTTTCACCGCAATGACGAGAAGTTACTGTTGGAGTTCGCTAACGGCTATTTTTCCAAAGGTTCCGACCAAGGCCGAGTGCTCGCTTTCGACGGATGTCGCTTTCTGCTCGACGCGACGGAGTTGCTTTCGGCGCCGATCGGGTTTATTCGGTTCCAACAAGTCTTGTCGGTTGAACCATAACCTGCTCATGCTTTGTTACATGCCTTTGTAGCAGAGAAAAATACCCTCTTCGTGACTTAGAGTCTCAAGAGGATGACCCCACTCTAGTGAGTCCTTCCACTTGAGTCTCGGGGGCTAGCTGTCGGGGATTAGATCACGGCCCATTGCCATGGCCCACTCCCTGACGGCCCAATCGAATCACCTACGGGGCCCGGCTCCTGAAGGTTCTATCTGACCCATATGCATCCAGCCGAACAGCTTCTTGGCTGGCACGGTGCGTAATGGCCAAGACTTCCTGTTTGAGTCCGACTCGAACAGAGTTCTGCACGGCTACGAGAAGACCCGGACGTGGCTTCCCGGATTGGATAAGGAGTCGTGATCCCCAAGACTAGGAGTATGCCATATCTGCCTCGGGATATGTTTGGCATGTACTGAGTTCGTTACGATCTCGTAGTTAGCCCGGCCCGATATTCCCTCGGTAGATCGGTTTGCTCAGCACTATATAAACAGGGCCCCTATGGCGTTTAGAGGGACCTGGGCATTTGAGTTTTACGACTTGATCTAGCTCTTAGACATCGGATATTTGCTTGTACACCCATAATCTCGCCGAGACTTGTTCGTCTCGTCGAGCCATCTCTTGTATTCATCTTTGATATATAAGAAAGGCTGGACGTAGGGCTATTATCTCTCCCGAGAGGCCTGAACCAGATAAAACCCCATCTCTGATCGTTCTTTGTTAGTGGTTGTTCGGCGTGTCTCCTATCTCCTCTTTGAAGAACCTTGGTTGACTTGGGTCGATATCCCAACCGTCGACAACTTCATTGTATATCTAGTGGATGATACTCCAAGAACCATTGAGGAGGCTTATTCATCTCAGGACGCTGACTATTGGAAGGAAGCGGTCCAGAGTGAGATGGATTCCATCCTGAGCAATGGAACTTGGGAAGTTATTGATCGTCCATATAGGTGTAAACCTGTAGGATGTAAGTGGGTGTTCAAGAAGAAGCTGAGGCCTGCTGGTACAATTGAAAAGTACAAGGCAAGGCTTGTGGCCAAGTGTTATACCCAGAAAGAAGGCGAGGACTTCTTTGATACTTACTCACCTGTTGTCAGATTGATCACTATTAGAGTACTACTATCCATGGCTGCCTCCTACGGTCTGATCGTTCATCAGATGGACGTAAAGACGGCTTTCCTTAATGGAGAGTTGGAAGAGGAAATCTATATAGATCAGCCAGATGGATTTGTAGTAAAGGGTCATGAAGGAAAAGTGTGTAGGTTGTTAAAGTCTTTGTATGGTCTTAAGCAAGCACCTAGCGGGTACGAGAAGTTCGACAGAACTTTAACATCTGCCGCTTTGTTGTGAATGTTTACAAATGTGTGTATTACCGCTATGGTGGGGGTGAAGGAGTGATTCTGTATGCGTATGTTGATGACATCTCGATCTTGAGACGAACCTTAATGTGATTAAGGAAGTCAAGGACTTTCTGTCATGAATTTTGAAATGAAAGATTTGGGAGTAGCGGATGTCATCTTAAACATTAAGTTGTTAAGAGAAGATGATGGTGGGATAACTCTTGAGCGGTCCCATTATGTGGAAAAGGTGTTGAGTCGCTTTGGTTTTAGCGATTGTAAACCTGCTCCAACGCCATATGATCCAAGTGTGCTATTACGAAAGAACCAACGATAACAAAGGATCAATTGAGATATTCCCAAATAATTGGTTCATCGATGTATTTAGCTAGTGCAACAAGACTGATATCTCGTTTCTTTGTGAGCAAACTTAGCGGTTTGTTTCAAATCCGGAGATGATCATTGGCACGCTCTTGAGAGAGTGATGCGCTATCTAAAGGGGACATCAAGTTATGGTATTCACTACACCGGGTACCCAAGGGTACTAGAGGGTTATAGTGATTCAAACTGGATATCCGATGCTGATAAAATAAAGGCCACAAGTGGATTTGTATTCACATTGGGTGGTGGAGCTGTTTTCTGGAAGTCTTGCAAGCAGACCATCTTAACAAGGTCTACAATGGAAACAGAACTCACAGCATTAGACACTGCCACTATGGAAGCCGATTGGCTGCGTAAGCTTGTGATGGACTTACCGGTGGTTGAAAAACCGGTGCCTGCTATCCTTGTGAACTGTGACAATCAGACGGTGATTGCCAAGGTGAACAGTTCAAAGGATAACATGAAGTCATCAAGGCACGTTAAGAGGCGATTGAAGTCTGTCAGGAAGATGAGAAACTCCGGAGTTATAGCATTGGACTATGTCGAGACGGCTAAAACCTGGCGAGATCCTTTACAAAGGGACTATCACGAAATATGATAGATGAAGCATCAAGGGAGATGGGCTTGAGACCCACATGAAAGTCATGTCTTAGTGGTAACTCATCCTATTTGATCGGAGATCCCGTGAATTAGGATGTTGAGACAAGCTAGTGACTGGCTGAGAGGAGAGTACTTTTGTACTTAACCCATTCCGTTTGAGATGCACTACTCTCCTATTCTGTATGGCAGGTTGGTTATACCTTAATGTGTTCCGAGTGGCTTTTAATAAAGCAGAGATGTTATTCTACAGAACATCTTATGAGGAATACACCTATATGAGCTCGACTGCTAGTCACAGTCTATGAGATTGGGTGATCTCGAGAGGCTCATGAAAGGCAAAGGAGTATGACTTATACGCTCCAAACCGAGGGGATGCATTTAGCAGCCTAGTATCAGTAAAGGACCTTGGTGAAACTCGTTCGCACAAAACTGTCAATTCAAGGCTTAGTCCATTGTTCAGTTGTGGATGAGTGTAACCTTTGTTCTAGGTGGAAGTTCAACTTAACAGTCTCCATCGAAACACTGGTATATCAAACTACAGTGGAACTAAGAGTATTTCAAATGTGCCTATGAAATTTGGTGGGGATTGTTAGAATAATTATGGGGTTGGCCCATTTAATTATTTTAATAGAAATTCCAAGAGGCCCATTTAATACTAAACCGTTCGGTAAATTGGGAGGAGAATATCTGAACTTAAATAGTTGGATTGTGGTTCTCCCAATTAGAAAAGAGAGAAAAGAGAAAGGCGTGGGCGTGAGCGTGACGTGCCGAGACGGGCGAGCTCTCCCAGCGTGACGTGCCGAGACGGGCGAGCTCTCCCCAAGCCGGGCGACCTCTCCTCGGGCACGGGCGACCTCTCCTCGGGCACGGGCGATCTCTCCCCGAGACGGGCGAGCTCTCCCCAAGCCGGGCGAGCTCTCCTCGGGCACGGGCGAACTCTCCTCGAGCACGGGCGACCTATCCCGTAAATCGATTTACTTAATGGTGGTGTAATGGCGTCAGCTCGTAGCGGACGACTTAATGGCCAGATGTAATGACGTCCGTTACTAGTGCTTGATGGCGTCCAGGTTCGACGAACCTTCTCTTCCTGGCGCCTATAAAAGCATGAGCTCCTCGCCCTGTGAAAAAAGGACTATCGCCCTCAAGAGCTCTCTCTCTCTCCCCCGCACATTCCATACTTCCATCTGTAGCGCTGCCGTTTTGCTTTCCCGCCTCTGTTTCCTTGGGCACACAAGGAGCGGAGGGAGCAGGCCTCCGGAACCTCGTCCTTCTCGAGATCCTGCTCGGGATAGAAGGCCGATAAGGTTTTTGGGGAGCGTTCTCACGCGACTGCTCAAGCCTGGGTCATTTGCGAGGAGGCACCTGTACATCTACACTGCACCAACGTTCGACTGCACCGACCTCTCCACTGCATCAAAGGCATCTCTGCACCAACTTGTGATCGACTACATCAACCGTCATGGCGGCTGAGAATGTGCAAGTCATTCCTCCGCCAGCGCCTGTGCCTGTGCCTGTGGTGGCTGCGGCTCCGGCTCAAGGGTATATTTGTTTATACCGTGACTTTGCCTTTTTGTTTTCCTGTTCATTAGCCCTTGCGTATGAGATATATATTTTTATATCTAGTACCTTTGGTCTTGGACTGGAAACTGGCAATTGTCTAATTATGATTTACATAATTTTGTGGATTAAAATATTGAGGAAATTCCTAATATTTTCAACAGTAGATACTTTTAAGTATGAGAACTGAAAACTGGTAAGAGATACGGGTGCAGATGGTCTACATATGGCCATTAACCGGTACTCCTCTCTCTAAAAAAAAAACTTATACTACAGAGCAAAGCAGGGACTGGGACTGACAGGATGGGAGTGGGCACAAAACACATCATTACGCACTGGCATCATTATGTGTAAGTATAACGGTGCTCGAGATCCAACACAACGAGATGATCAGAGTAACCATGACCACCCAGTGGCAGCATGCTGCTAGCAAAAGTGAAGTTATGACAGGAAAGGTCATTTACCATCTGCTACTGTAATTGTTAATCTACAAGTCACTTGCTACTGTAATTTTTCTTAAGGTTTCTGCTACTATAATTACGACAGGAAATAGAACTGTTCCAACGCTACTAATAGAACCCAAAAAGAAATGAATGAAGAAGGGAGTAAAGAACAAAGAGAAAAAAAAATCATGCGAATATGATCTGGTTGCAGACAGATGTACGTCTTGCTGCACATACAGCTTGTTCATAGAAGCATATAGCTTGCAATAAACGACAACAAAATGTAATTCTCGATGCATAGTTTGATGGCTGGTTGTTTAGCCGCGCTACCAAGGGCATCGCTCCACCATGTTTTGAATGTAAATTAGGAAGAACCAATCGATCGCTGACGACCTTCAGAATAACACCTGAATCGGGATCTATGTCGTCGCTTCTCCTTACAACTACTCCCCAAATTTGTGGAGCTATGACGGTAGATCTCCACAGTGCATTTGGATATGCAACTTCTCCTAAGATCATTTGGAAACTCACAAAGGATGGTATCATTTCAGTCAGATTAGCATATGAGCTCCGATGGGTCGAGTCTCACCCCTCCCACTATTCCTTGATTTAAGAGACCTGGGTGCATGGCAAATATAAATTCTTTTCTTGGCTGCTTATTCACCAACGTGTCCTCACAGCAGATGCCCTGCTTCGATGCCACCTGTCCAACTGGTACTTCTACCCCTCTGTCGCAAAAACCTCAAAACCACTTGCCAACTTTTCCTAGAATGCGGTTTCAACACTCAGGTCTGCTAAATGTTCTCGATCACGATTCAACTTGGCATCCCTCAACCCATCAAATTGGAACCACCAAGCCAATTTCTGTCAATTGGTGGACTATGGACATCTCTCGTCCACTTCCTCGCTCTCACATTCGTGACAATACCATCGAGATAGGGATCACTTTGGGCGATTGCCAATTGTAAATTATTTGCTTGACCGCTCCTTCATCAGTGTGTCCTCATAGCGGTTACCTTGCTTCGACACCACATTCCCAACTGCTACTTCCATCCCCTCCATCGCATACAGTGGCGGAGCTAGAAAATTCCAAAAGGGGACTAAAAAAGGGAGAATTGTCCTTGTACCATTAAAATGAATGGGTATTTCCAAAATACCATCCAAAGACACTGGAGTTCCAAAATTCCATCCCCGTTATCTCTGTTACACTCAAAATCCCCGAGGATGAGTCAAAATCCCCAAATCGCATCCCATCAACCTCGCCTCCCCACTGGCCTGCGACTCGCTGACCTCGCCTCCTGTTGGCCTACACCTCGGTGACTCCCAAGCCGAGCGACCTCAACGCGCCGCCACCTAGCTCCCCTCGATGATCCGCCACCCTTGCTTTGATGCTCTCACATTCTCAGCTTCCACCATTGTTCCATGGAATGTTAATGTGTTGATTGCATGTTTGCTATCTTTGATTTAGGAAGAATCACAATTCTTGTTGGAAAACTATCATCTGCTCATCGCCGCCGCCCTAGCCTTGCAATGTTGGACCCCATGATATACCTGCTGCCTGCCAGGTATGTAATGTTACTTGGGATCCCATGTTACTTATGTGTGTTGTTGGATGGGATAGGATTGTGTGATGTGCTAATTTTGCATGCTATTTTAGTGTTGATCCTTCGGCTGCTTTTCGAGTAGAGATTACTGTTGAATCCTTCTGCACAATTGTTGATGGCAGAAAGGAGTATCACAGGGGTAAAACCTAACATCAAAAGGAAAGGTCCCAATAGGAAAACAATATCAATGCAAAAAATGTTTACAGTTTGGTCATCATGAAAAGAGTTGCAAAGAGGCCATGGCTGATGATGATGGCATGCCCAACCCAACTGTAACTTAGTCTACCATGTAGGTCTCATTTAAATAATTTATAAATATTTTTATTTCGAAGTTCATATATGCTAATCATTATTTGGAAAGGAAAAAAATGTAGGAGAAGGAAGAAGAAGGCTGTTGGAGCTCCTCTCATTTCTGAGAGAGCTAAATGTGCTCATCCTTCTACTACAACTAAATGTGCTAATCCTTGCAATGTCAATCCTTCCACTCCAATATCAAGTCCAATGGCAAGGAGTAGGGCAGCAGCACTTGCCTATTCTTCAGGACCATTGACAAGAAGGCAAAAGGCTGCTATGAGTTCCGCTTTGAAATTGAACATGTAGTGTTGCTATGCTGATGTATTTTGCTGCATTTCAAAAGCATTTTGGGTACACTATTAACTACTTGTGGTGCTATATTTTTCTGCACTCCAAAACTTTCAAAGTGCACATGTAGTGTTGCATTTTGCTGCCCTATATGAAGTAATTATGGTAGAACTGCTGCTATGAATTCATATGACCTATATGATCACCTTATATGTGATTGATGGACACTTTGTTTTGTATTAGTCTAGACCGCTTAGTGCCGTTCAGACTGCGGGGAAGTGTTAGAGTTATGGGCCTTGGGGGAGGCCCATCTCCTGTACTCTATATATATTCCACCCCTGATCAATCCAACATGTTCATTCCGCAAAACCTAATCTCCAACAGTGATGCACTTGGGTTGTTTCCTTAGTTATATGTGTCATGTATGTGTGCCGTACATGGCCTGTTTTCCTAGTTATATGTGTGATGTACATGGGCAATTTTATTTTTGTTGCTTAGCGTTGTTGTTGTGCAAAAGGTGTTGCTTATTGTTCCCCCAATTTTATCGATTTTCAAACATGTTGCTTTCCAAGAGGGGAATTGCTATTCGGGGTCCTTGCTATTTAGTTTGCTGCCCGTTACACGATGTTAGCCACCATTAGTGCATAATGATATTCTAGAAAGAATCAGCTAAGAGATGGTGGTATTTTGGAACTGATGTTTCTTTTGATGGTATTTTGGAAAGACCAACTTATCTTAATGGCATGAGGGCAATTCTCCTAAAAAAACCTCTAAGGCTCAAACATTTGAAACATCAAATTTCGAAACTAAAATACTCTGCGCATCATAAAATTAAAATTTGATGTTTGAACATTGACATGGTCTTCAAAATACAATATTATGTAAGTGTTTTTCAAGACAAATCCATGTTTATGATTTTATGTATCCAATCCAAAAAGTCACAAAAAAATTGTATAGATAAAGTTTTAAAATTTTGATATAGAGCAAGTCTAAAACATTTACTGTTTTATGATATAGAGGGAGTCCTATAGTATATATTTATACGTTTTTACTCATCGTAAAACATGATAAATTACAATGATATGTTATTCATGTTCAGTCGAGCCACTTTGCCAGTGAATAATCTAGGAGAAGCCCATAAATGAATCACATGTACATCGCTTAGGCCTTTAGCAATTAGCACTTAGCATTTAGACTGTAATACGGAGTAGTATTTAGTGGACCTAATTAATACATAAATATTGCATTACCCATAGGCCTAGCATCGGGGCTAAATTATGCCTGGACTCACAGAAACTTCGAAACCACTTACACCTTTTCCTAGAAAACCACTACACCTTTGCCTAGAATTCATTTTCATCATTTGGGTATGGTAGTCTAGCAGATGCGGTTTAACTTGGCTTCCCTCAACCCAGCAAATTAGAACCTATAAACCAACTTTGTAGATCGGACTCTAGACATCTGGGCCTTGTTTGTTTCAGATTAAATTAAATTAAATGAGGTTTTTTATTTTTATATAGACCAAATGTTATAATATTTTGTAGTTATTTTTGTGGGGTTTTAAATAGTTCTTAAAGTTCGCAAAATAATTTTTTCATATTTTTTTTGAATTTTTTAAAACGTCTTTCGAGTGGGTCATAAATTTGCTACAATAAAACGCAACTCAACATTAATCTGAAACAAACAAGGCCCTGTTGTCCTCTTCTTCACATCCGTTGTCCACTTCTTCGATCTCACGTTGGTGCCAATACCATCGTGATGCGAATCATCTAGAGTCAATGTCTAAATTTTTCGTAACATGAAGTCTGGATGAGATCTTTCTCAACCAAGTCCTCGAAGAGTTGAAGATTTCCTCCTTTAAGGGCTAGAGCACCGTGCCATTTTTTTTTTTGGGGTAATGTTGAGTCTGGTCGATATCTTCCTCATCCAAGTCCTTGAATATTTCTGCCTTGGGGACAAGCATTTGGACTGTGTAATATCTAGGCCCTTGTTTTTTGTAATGTAAGTCGATCAAGATCTTGCTCCACAAAGCCCTTGAAGATTGTCACCTTTGGGGGCAGGTCGGAGCGGTCGGAGCACATATAGACATATGCTGTGCAATCACGCTCACGGTGCAATCACCGTGCAATCGAACTACCAAAAGTTGTAAAAAAAATTATGAAAAAATTTGTACATGTACTTCGTTGTTTACTCTACCTATGTATGAAGTTTCAAAGAAAAATTCATTATATATTAAGGGTTATAAAAAAGAAAAAAAACGGACAGTTTTCATAAGTTCAAAATTGATAGAATTTTTTTTTACAACTTTCAATATAGAATGAATTTGAATTTAAAATTTTATCCAAAGATAGAGTAAATTGAAGAGTACATGTATAAATTTTTCATAATTTTTTATAACTTTTGATAGTTCGATTGCACGGTGATTACACCGTAAGCGTGATTGCACAGCATATGGGCTTATCTAGGCCTCTAGATTGTGTAATATCTAGGCCCCTATTTTCCGTATCGAGTAGGGCTTATCAGGACTCTGGACTATGTAATATCTTGGCTCCTATTTTTTTCAGCGTATATCTTTACATTGGCGTATTACAGCCGCAAATTTGATAGCCCCCAAATTGAGGTATAAAGATTATAAAAAATAATTTAAAAATAGTTTTAGAATATTTAGGACTACTAAAAACCACGAAAAAATAATTAAAAATTATCACAAAATATAGACTATATAAAAATAACAAAATTTGCTACAGTGATACACAACGGTACCATACCATACGCTGAAAAAACAAGGCCTACAACATAGATTCTCCGCCGACAGAGAGAATGATTAGTATGGAGCAGCATAGACTTCGCTGGCAGCAATAGCAATTAAAAAAACGATAAAAGCGAACACAAAAGATGCCACGGCAGAGGGGCGCAAATGCATAACAGTGGAATAGACAAATGTCTTCGGCCCAGAATCAGTTGTATGGGTCGTTTATAAAATAAAATACCGAACACTTGCAAGCTAAGGAACATTAAACCATGAAGGCCATCCGGCAGCATACTAGCGTTTGATATATACACATGGTCGATGATGACAATCTGGCCATTCTTGTTTATTTACAGTGGCAGCGGCAGCAGTTGCATTATGCAGAGCCGAACGTGTTCTCGCCACTGTATGTCATGTAAAGGAAGCCGTCCTCATCCTTGTTCTCTTCGTAGATTGCAGACATCAATGAAGCTGCCAAAGAACAGGATATTAAGAACAGTTCTTATATGTCATGGGCACTCTTGACCAAAGATAAATCATGGACAATGTTTTAAACCATACCTGTTGGTGGCAAGGTGTTCTTCACAAAAACGAAGATTGCCTTTTCAGGGCTCAGCTTAATCCTCTTCCGCACCACATAGACAAATTGGCCAACTGTTAGATCTGCAGGGACAAGGTACCTGTATATAAGAAAAAAGAAAGCCATAAGCATATCGATACACCATAATGCAGATTGCAAGCAGCAAGAAAATACAAGACAAGATTAAAACGGACTCAACTTAACAGTACAATGCATATTCTATGCCAGTAAGCATATTCATAGGAAAGCTAGCTAAACAACAGCCAAACATAACAAAGTGTCAGGAAACAACAACTACGTCAAAATAACGGCCAGCTCTGAGTTGGCATCAAATGTGAAAGAAGCACCCCTATTTCTTCTCCCTGACCAAAGAACTGAAGTATAGAAAACGGGAAAAAAGAAAACCTTTCACATTCCATCCTTTCACATCAAGTCAAAACAAAAGGACTCGCGACTCTAATTCTAGTTGTAAGGTGTGCTGACATTACAAAATAGCAATGTAAAAATATCTACCATCAGAATATAACTGTAGTAAAGAGGATGGCAAACAAAATGACTTACTTCTTCTTATCAATTTCTGGGACATCAGTCCTATCAGCCTTCTCAACGATCACCTGAAATTATTGATCCAAAAGCTTAATTAAGAAAGGCACATGCGGAAGTTATGCACATAGGAGAAAAAAAGATAAGCTTGATAGTATTACAGGAATTCTGTCAGGGTACTTCTCACGGATCCTAGCAGATTCAGCTTGCCTCCTTTCTGTAAAATCATTCAAGGTTCAAACAATCTTAGGTGAGAACATATGCTGTGCCGGCATATATCAACTGTCAACTATGACCCAACAAATAATCAATGAAATTTGTTTTTTATGGATTCAGCAGTTGCTTATACTACCTACAAGTACAAAAACAATCTAGTAAACCTACTGTGAGTCAGAAAACAGAGCAGAGACAGAAAACATTCTATCTTCAGGCTCCAAAATTGTACATCATCACCAGAAAAATACACTCTCAGCATCCTTCACAATCTAATTATTGTTACAATGCCAAATGTGTTCTTGATTCAATGTTCACTCGTCAACAATTTTACAGCACAGATTGATTATTCCGTACAGATGATCCTTAACCTTCTGCAGCAATGCACTCAAAACAATAAAGTTGCATTGATCCTTAGCTTTCTGCAGCAATGCACTCAAGATAATCAATTTATCTTTAACCTTCTGCAGCAATGCCCTTAAGATACAAGGGAGCAGGATAGAATAATCTAGAACCTCTTTTGCAACTACACCCACTGGTAGTCAGCAGTACAGGCACAATCATCAAAGCAAAAATCCATCTATCCTACAATCATATCAACACGACAATAACCTCAAAGGAAACAATCTCAATCCACAGATAAACCTTCCAACAAGGGAATAATCTCCAGTTATACTCTAACTAGATCATCATATGACACAAACAATACGTAATACTAGTTTCACTTAGAACCTTAGAGCGCATCTATAGTCGCAATCCATTTACAAGGACTAAAACCTGACCCCAAACAAATCTACTGAGACCGGCGAGCAAACCTCGCAACCAAGAAGAGAATTGACAGAACTAATCTACTGCGAGCCTAGAACAACGAAATTAACGGGGCAAGAGGCGAGGGGTGAGACGCAAACCCATGGGGTGCTCCAGCTTGAAGGAAGTCTTGGCCATCTCCAACCTGCGATCGATAAAACAAAAACAATCCAAGATCGATCAAAGCGCAATCCAAGATCGATAGAATCCAACCCAACAAGAAACCTCCGCAAAAATCCTCCCAAATTCCGCCGGCTCTGCAGAATGCTCCCAAAATTGGGGGCCAAGGATCGAGGGGGCTCACCGATCGAAGCGCGCCGCTCGGGGGGAGAGATCGATCGGGGCAGAGGAATCGCACCGGATTGGATGGAGATTGGAAGTCGAAGCCTCTCGTCGGAACTCGGAAGCAACCGTACTGGCCGAGCGGAAAGGAGTCGTCGCGGGGTAGGGTTTGGTGGGTGGCGTGGCGTGTCGCTGCTATTTACGAGGGGATTTTCTCGCGGGGGAGTCTTACGTTAAACCCCTCGTGCTCCGTTTGAAATTGTGTAAACACCCCTGCCTCCTAAGGAAACATTAGTGTTTCAACGAACTCTAATTGTTATTGCGCTCCACGCGTAATTCTCTCCTGAAGACACTATCTATTTAAGAAAAACAATTACAGTACAATTTTTTTTGGAGAAAATGTATAGCTCGGATCTGTAGCGGGCCGCAAGGCGTGGTGCAGAAATATGGAAGATAAATCTGGACCGGCCCAACTATTTGGGGAAAGGGTCTCAGTACCTTATTTTTCGTTTTTTTTTTCCTTTTTTTTTCCGGTGAAGCTTTCTCATATCTTCATGCACGCCGTATATATCATTGCGCCTATATTGTCATGATCTTTTTTTGAGAACACGGACCATTTTTCATTGCATTAAAACTTCCGAATTACACAACAGCCCATTAGAAAACAGGAATTACACCTTCCTTTCTTAAATGGAACGATTAGAAGCTTCTCAAACATCTAATCTAGCTAGCTCCTCACGTCGGCTGGAAGGGCGGGGAATTAGTGGAAGCAGCAGAAAAATTCACGACCATTGCTGTTTCCTTTTTTTCTCTGCTGCTTTAACTCTCGGTGTTTCCCATGTATTCTATACAGTCATGATTAACCTAACCTAAAAAGGTGATATATGTATGGAAAATGCTTGGAGTGGTTGAGCTAAATAAATGAGCTGATGTTAATTGTGTGTAGGGCAGAATAGATAAGCCGGTTGAATGAATAAGGTTAAGTCATTTAAACATGCTGACAATTAGTGGTGGAAAAAATGTTAAGCACAACAAAGAGAAAAATCCTTAAGAAAAAATAAAAAAAGGTATATTGATTGATTGGTACAAACATCAACCAGGTGTTTTTCTTTTCTTTTTCTTTTTTGGACTCATATGCTTAGTTAAACCAAGTCGATGACAAAAGATGTGAATGGAATTAAAGAATGCGGCTACAAAAAAACCTTGCATCGTGCATTACACTTCAGGCAATACACACAGCTGATAAGATTTATTGTTTAAGTTCTTACGTGAAAATTAGTTCACATCAATATCAGAATGTGATCATGAAATAGAAGAAAATTTCGGATATGTTCTCGTTAGTTTATTTGACTTATTTGTCTATTTATTTTAATTAAAAATAATATAATTTTTGAAACTTTTCTATTTCAAAGAGTTGTTTGAAAGCTCTAAAATACAAGTCTAATGAAACGCAACCAACTCTTAATTTTATTTAAAAAACACACAAAATTAAAAATTACCCCCTCCGTCCCAAAATATAGGGCGTATAAAAATTTTCATCAAAACTAAGAAATGGTGTTTAAGAGAGTAAATCATCTTTAATTATCTCGTTACTCGAAGCATCACAAATTAATCTTTAATTATCTACTGCTCATGTACTTAATTAATAGCTTTAATAGCTAAAGCTAGCAAAAGCATGTACTTCATAGTATGAATAACTTAACTATGAGTTATGTCGGTGTAATAAATACCGGAGTATAAAGAGTCCTGAGAAGACAAAGCGGGCCCCACGCGTCAAAGTGGGCGAAAGGCCCCCCAGCCGCTGGCGAGCCCTCAACAAGACAAGGCGGGCCCACGCGTCAGCGGGCGAAGCAAGGCCCAGTGGCGTGGCGAGCCCTCGGCCTCAAAGAGGGCCCCACGCGCCAGGCGTGTGCGTGGGAGCCCCCTATGAAGACCAGGCGAGGCCCTACGCGCCCGAGTGCGGAGTGCGTGGCGAGCCCTCTCAAGACCGAGCAAGGTCCCACGATCGTGTGGGGCCAGCGCGGCGGAACGCTGCGAAGAGTCTTCGTGACGAAGGCTCCCCCTGCTGCGAAGGGACGAAGCGCATTTAATGCGACATCACGCGGATAGACAATGAAGAAATGATTACCGCTTCTGATGACCCTGCGTCTGGCGGTATCCTTCACTGTGGCGGAGAAGAATTGACCGCGAGAGAAGGTTTGCTTAAGATGATCGCCGCGTCGGGAGGAGCAGGTGGGCCCCGCCCATCCTCACCGGTGTCTGCGGGTCGAGGTCGCTATGGCACGCGAAGCTGGGCGCCACCGGGCGCAGACGATGAGCGTTTTCTGCTCTCTTGTCGTGTCTCACCTGTCTTGTCCGAATCTTGTGAAATCTCAGACGCTTACCCTCCCGCCTCTCTCGTCGGTTCGAGGCTTGTATAAAAGGGGGAGGAGGACGAGCAAAAGAGAGGTCCCGAACACACGCAGTTCACAAGCACCCTGTAAACACATTCCCATTCAACCACAATCAGAAAAGAGCTAAGACTCAGCAGGAGTAGGACCATTACCCGCGAGGGGGTCCGAACCTAGGTAAATCTGCGAGTCGCTCCTTGTTGTGCCCGACGCTCAAATCGAACCGAGCTTGATCGAGTTGGCTGGCAGACTAAATCTGATCAGGGGTGTGATCCGCAGTGGTTGAGCGGAGAACACGCCGTCAGTGGCGCGCCAGGTAGGGGTGCGCTAGCATCGGTTCAAGCTCTTCGACCCTTCTTCAGGCGGCGATGGCGGAACAAAGAAAGGTGATGGAGCAGAAGCGGCCGCTAGAGCTGCGCCACGAGTCGGCCGGCGTGATGGCGGTGGATCACCCGGCGGTAGCCGCCGCCTAGGTCGGAACCTGGCGAAGCGGCCGCCCGCCAAGCTAAGCGGCGCTGGCCTTGGAGAGTACACTCCAAAGACAGAAACCTCCATGCGGCGGGACCTTGCCGGAGAACCCACGGTTCCGGTGACTCGGACTCCGGCGGCACCGTGGTTGGCAACTTGGCCCTTCGTCGATCTGCTTGGCCAGTGGTGTGCAAGTTCGAGGCGTGGGAACCGTGTTTCCGCTTCCTCCGTTCTTTATTGCCGGCTTCAATAAGAGATAAGTTCGTCTTCTTGTGGGCATCTGTTTCTTTTTTCGCCTCAAGTCATTAGAAAGCATTCATTGAAAGTCGGTAGCGAAAAAAGTACTTAAGGCGATGGCCCTTAGTTGCAAGGATGAACGCCTCGACTTGCGGTTAGGCGAGGCGAAGCGGACGGAAGGCGGGTTCTAGCTGGTGTGTCGGCTCGGTCTAGGCAATGCGCCAACAATGACACCAAATGACTAGACCACTTCCGAAGCTAAGTGCTCGCCCACGCCGACGTCTAGGGTCGGTTCGCAAAGAGGCCATAAGGGTTGAAGTAACCAGATGCTCGAGGAAAAAGCGCCACTTTCAACAGAAAGCTCATCTAAAACTTTTGGCGATCGGTGGCTTAGCCTTAAAAGGTCTCATAGAAAGCATTACGCGAAAGTCGGTAGCGAAAGTACTTATGGTGATGGCCCTTAGTTGCAAAGGCAAACGCTTATAACTTCTGTTGGTGCGGCGAAGCGGACGGAATGCTGGTTCTAGCCCGGTGTGTCGGCTCGGTCTAGGCAATGCGCCAACAGCGGCACCGACGACTAGACCAATTCCGGAAGCTAAGCGCTCGCCACGTAAGGTTTAAGTCGGGTTGCGAGAGGCCATAAGGGTTGAAGTAACCAGATGCCTAAGGAAAAAGCGCTCACTTGCGGCAGAACGTTCAGTCTAAATCCTTTGGCGGTCAGATGCCCCAGTTCAATTTCGCAAGTTAAAATTATGCGAAGTTCAAGTGAGACTCACAACAAAATAGCAAAAGTTTGTTTGCATTGATAGGCAACGTTTACAAGGCAAAATAGACAGGGGAGTTTCGCTACTCCTCCTCGTCTTCGTCTTCCGCCCGAGCGCCGCCATCATGGATCTGCGGCGGCGGCGGTGTCAACCCGCGCTGCTCAATCCGTCCACCGGCGCGAAGGCTCCCGATGGCGGCGTCGAGATCAAACGCGCGTCTCGAGCAAAACGATTGCCCAAGATGAACCGCGCCGCTTCAAGAGCGCCTTGGCGATCCGTCTTGATCGCCCGCGCCCGACGCCACCGGAAGATCGCGCGAGGCTTGGCGTCTCGTCCCCACGGCGCCAACGGCATCTTCGCGCAACCGTCTCCTCCAATGAGAAATACAAAATGCGCCAGATGGATGCGAGCGTCCGAAGCCGTGGTAAGCGGTGCGTAGCATGTCGGCGAGGGCTCGGGCGCTCAAAGTGTTCGGCGGAGGTCTTGATTTGCTTGGCGGTCGAGGCGGCGGCTTGTCTTAGCCGCCGACCTCGCGAAGTCCTCGCCTCGCCAGCGGCGGTTTCTTGGCCAAGGGCCCGCCGCAGCTCGCCGGCGGATCACTCCGCCAAAGCAAGGGCTTCCTCCCGCGTTGCCCAGGTGCGGGAGAGGGCGCGAAGCGCCTCGAAGGAGCGCCCTACGTCGGCGGTCACGGCCGAGGTGGCGGCGGCGCCAGCGGACGCGGTGGCCAGAGGGTTCTCCGGCTGCGGCACCGGCGAACTCTCCGCCGCCGCGAAGCGACCCGTCGAAGGAGCGGCGGGCGGTGAGGATGGCAAAATCGCGAAGCGAGCTCGATGCCCCAGTCGTCCGCCTGTTCCAAGAAGGACAAACAGCGTTCAGATATGCAAAAAACGTGTAGCATACTAACCCTAATGCGAAATGTGCGTAAGCGCAGGGAAAGCCAACCTGAAGTGGCGCGCCCTGAAAGCAAAAGCTGAAGGGGGGAACGCCAAGCCGCTTGATTGCGGAGGCGGTGGTGGCGCTGATCGCGATCACCGCCGTCGTCGGCGGCGGGCGCTAGTGGCGCCGGTGTAGGAAGCACCAATGGCGCAATGAGGCGGCGTGTCGGCAAGCGCCGCAGCAGAAGCGTCGGCGTAGAAGGAGCGGAAGAAACCGGCGCAGCGGCGCCAGTTCTGAAAAATCGCCAGCGCTCGCTCGCTGGTGGCGGAGCGGCGGCGTAGCAGCGAGGCCCCATTGGAGGGGCCGGCGGTGGCGGCGAGCTTCGAGATTGGAGGCGAGCCCTCTTTGGGCTCATCTCTCCTCCTCTTCGTCGTCGTCCACGGCGAGATGAGGCGGCGCTTCCGAGCCTTGGTCGAGTCGGCCGCCACGGCAGAGGTAGCGGCGGCATGAAGCTTGGGCGTCGCCGGGCGGATCGCGGATCTGTAGTGGCCCCGTGCCACTTGGACCGCAGGACGAGAGACCTCCATGGGGGCAGCGCGCGCAGTGTTGGTTGCGCTCCGTGGATCCCGATCGCGAGGGGAGGATGCTGCGCAGCGTGAAGTGTCACCGGTTGGTGGGGCGATGAGTCCCGCCACCAAGACCGGAGCACGTCGTCCGGCACGTTCCCTGCGGCTGGGCGAGCAAAAAATGAAGCCGTAAGGTCAGCAAGCAAAAAGATTCCAAGAAAGACAGAAGACCCAAAAGACTAAAAGAGCACTCACCGCCGAGGGCGACGCGGACTCCATCGTTGTCGTCATAGTACATCCAGGCGGGGTGAGTCCTCATGCGGAGCGGGCAGAGTCGGCGCCGCAAAAAATCCGCCGCGACGAGGGTTCCGGTGAGCCCGCGGCGGCGAAGATCGACGATGCGCGCCAGCATCAACTCCAGCTCCGCTGAGTCATCGGGCGCAGTCCCCCAGTTGGCGGTGGGCTTCGCAGGACCCTTGGGGAGAGAAAGATCGTCGCAGCCGCTGGAGTCCTCCACGTACAGCCATTGTCGGTGCCAGTCCTTCCAGTTGGACTTGGACGCGACAGGGATGAAGGCGGCGGCTTCGCGGAGCGTGAAGGAGCAGCTCCCGATGGCTCCGCTCGGGCGCGGCCTCGCGTGCAGCACGAAGAGCCGGCGCCAGAGTGGGAGGCTTGGCATTGTCCCCACGAACATCTCGCAGAGGTGGACGAAGATGGCCAGCGCAATGATGGAGTTGGGGAAGGTGCACCGCTTTGGATCTCGTAGAAAGCGAGCACCCCAAGAAAAATTCAGAGTGGCGGGATGAGCCCCAGCCGCCGCCGACGAAGGTGATAATCTCCCCGTCGCGAGGGCTCGGCGCCATGGTGCCGGGGCGGAACCGGGCGGCGGTTGGCGGCACGAACACTTGAAGCCGCCTCACTGCGTCTTCGTCGGCGGCGGAGGTGGGAAAACCTGGCCCAGGCGACGGCGCGCCCCCACGGCGATCCTTGCTGCGTTTGGGCGCCATTGGAAAGCGGTGGAGAAGTTGGCGAAGAGAAAGAAGGCTCTGTGGTGGCAACGAAGGAGGCAATTGGCAGTTTGTGAAGACTTAGCGTGCGGAAGGATTGACCGCAGCGCTGAGAGAAGTATTTATAGGCGTGGGGCGCGAGCACGACGGTTTGGATTCCGCCCCCACGCGCGCGCGGCGCCATCATTGCCCCGTGCGTTTTGGTTTCCCGCGAAAAGCGGCGTAGTTCCCCAAGGAAGATCGTGTGCAGATGGAGAATCAGGCGTACGGCCGCCGCAGGTGGTGGGCCCCCCACGATTCGTCTCCCGCCGCACAAGAAACGGAAAAGTGTCTGCGCGACGGTTCGCGTATCATGGTGGACCCGGGGGCTACTGTCGGTGTAATAAATACCGGGGTACAAAGAGTCCTGAGAAGACAAGGCGGGCCCCACGCGTCAGGCGGGCGAGCAAGGCCCAGCGCTTGGCGAGCCCTCGGCAAGACAAAGCGGGCCCCACGCGTCGGTGGGCGAAAGCAAGGCCCAGTGGCGTGGCGAACCCTCGGCCTCAAAGAGGGCCCCACGCGTCGGTGGGCGATCGAGCCCAATGGCGTGGCGAGCCCCTCAGAGGCCAAGAGGGCCCCATCGTCGGTGGGCGAGCAAGGCTCCAGCGCGTGGGCGAGCCCCTCAGCGCACAAGGCGGGCCCCACGCGTCAGGCGGGCGAGCAAGGCCCAGCGTGGCGTGGCGAGCCTCGGCCTCAAAGAGGCCCAGCGCCAGGGCGGGTGCGTGGCGAGCCCTCTCAAGATCGGCGAGGGCCCCACGCGCCCGGGCGGGTGCGTGGGCGAGCCCCTCGAAGACCAGCGAAGGTCCCACGCATCGTGTGGGGCCGCGCAGCAGGAACGTTGCGAAGGAGTTTTCGGACGAAGGCTCCCCTGCTGCGAAGACGGCGCATTGTGCGACATCACGCGGATAGACGGTGAAGAAATGATTACCTTCTGATGACCCTGCAGTCCGAAAGCGGCCATCCTTGTGGCGGAGAAGAATTGACCGAGCGAGAGAAGGTTTATTTAAGATGATCGCCTCGTCGGGAGGAGCAGTGTGGGCCCGCCCCAGATCTCACCGTGTGTCTGTCTTGGTCGAGGTCGCTTCTGGCACGCGAGGGCGGCGCGCCGGGCGCAGACGATGCTGCGTTTCGTCTCTCTTGTCGTGTCTCACCTGTCTTGTCCGAATCTTGTGAAATCTTGACGCCTACCTCTCCGCTCTCTCTCCGTCGGTTCGAGGCTTGTATAAAAGGGGAGGAGGACGAGCAAAGAGAGGTCCCAACACACGCAGTTCACAAGCACCACAGTAAACACATTCCCATTCAACCACAATCGAAAAAGAGCTAAGGCTCGGCAGAGTAGGACTATTACCCGCGAGGGTCCGAACACAGGTAAATCTGCGAGTCGCTCCTTGTTGTGCCCGACGCTCAAATCGAACCGAGCTTGATCGAGTTGGCTGGCAGACTAAAAATCTGACCAGGGGTGTGATCCGCAGTGGTTGAGCGGAGAACACGCCGTCAAGTTAATTGCTCTTCTTTCCCAAAGAAATAATGAGGGGACGCCTTATATTATGGGACAACTCAAAAAAATTTATGCGCCCTATATATTGGGATGGAGGGAGTACTAAGTTAAATCAATCAATCAAATAAGATAAGTTAACAAGAACCCGCTCTTAATTTCGGATTGCCATGAGAAAAATAGAGGAGCTCACGTGATACTTGGGCAATTTCATGATTTCCATGAGTTTTGTGCGAACACAAGATATTCTGATGCCCACTTCCAGCGGCAACACTGACAGGTTTGTTAATTGGCTCCTCAATTTTTGGTATGGTTGTTGTGCATGCGCATCAATCAAAGGGAAAAGAGAAAATCATGTTGATATGGCATGTGCATGTACGTGGCATCGGAGATAAAGGAAAGGAAAATGCAATACGTGGAGTTCTGGCTATCAAGAGAAAAGGAAAGAAATTAACCAAAGTCGGTTTGCATTAGAGGCAAATTACAAAAGAAACAACCGGTTGATGAGAACGAGTGAGGAATGTGCTGAGACTCATGCGTAGGGTACCCCGGTTTGACGATGAATGACAAAATGGAATTTGAAATGTTTTTAAGAATTTTTAATGGTGCATTTGTGAAAATTGCCGTGGAATTGGAACCGGGCAATTGTGTTGAGCTTAGGCTAGGTAATAGTTTTAAACGTAAGTGGTCCGGTGAAATTTGTTAAGTTGATACGTGGTGTATTAGGTGTTGATAATTTTATGATGGACTAACCTTGCAGCATCTCACCCTTGAGCTATAAATAAAGGGGGAGGGGAACACCTCCTCCTCATGCCCTTAGGCTCTCTCTCCAACAGGAATTTCTAAATTTGATCCCCTAAAGCCTCATATATAGGCTTCCTTTTTAAAAAAATATCTGCCTATATTTCTCCCATCTTCAACAACGTTCCCTATATGAAGAATTGTATTGGGGAAGGAAAGAGAATCCCTACATATAAGAGGATGGAGAGAAATTATCTATTTTAGGGAATAAAATAGGAAATGCTGTTGGAGCACATAGGGAAGAATTCATCCTCTATTTTGAGGTAGAGGACACTTTAGGGCCTATTGGAGACAGTCTTAGAGCTTAAAATTTCATAACTATAGAGGGTGATTTAGGTGTGTTTTTTGTGGCACTTAGAGGCTAGTGGCCATAAGAAGTGTGGCTTGTAATCCCCTAACTTCTATGCAATGAAATCCTTCTTCTCCATAAATATCTTGTGTTGATTTCGCTTCTATTTCTTCTTACTTTCGTTTTTCATTTTGAAGCTCTTGTTTGGAGATGAATCTTGCTGATAGCCTATGATGTCTCGAGGTTGCTAATATGATTTTTCCACACTCTTTGTGATCATATGAGAGGTAAGAGATCAAGTTTTTAATTTGTTGTAAATCTGTCCAGAAACTTTCCTCCGCGTAGCAGTAAGTAAAACATTTTTATAAAAATATAGAAAAATCATTTTGAGATGATTCCAGTTAGAAAAGATGCTTGACTCATATACCCATCTGTGGTTAAAATTTGAAGTCCATTGGTTCCCCCGTTTGGAAGCTATGAGGTGAATACCAAGCCCCAAAATTGCAGTCTCGAGTTATGACAGTTCTTGGTGCACGATTTTTCTTATTTTCTGTAGATGTAGTTTGATTCTAAAATTTGGAGTAGACTATCACGACTCATCCACATGGTGTAGAAAAAGTTTGAAAATTTGTGGAGCCTTCTAACAGCAGGAAATACTTTCTTCTTGCATGACAAATTTTTTAAAATCTGTTTTTGCTTTTCAGAAAGTTATTTTAATGTTTTGGCTTGCTCTCTTTTCTAAAAGCAAGATTGAATTGATTTCTCTTTATTTGAACACTTAACAAACAGGATTGTGATTCCAAAATTCCCACTTATTCCATGGATCTCATTCAAACGAGTCATGGGTACCATAGTTGTCAAGTTGTTCAGATTTTGATGAAATCGGTAGTGTCGAAAATTTGTGTCATCTATTCATCCCCCATAGCCGAATGGCATGGGGAGAGCGGCGAAGCCAACGAGAAAGGAGCAGCTCACTGTGCGAGATGCGGCCGAGCTGGGCCTAGGGCTGAGGAAACGGCTGTTGGTGATGGCGGGATCAACATGCGTAAGATCAGTGTGTTTTTCCAAAATTTTCCACCGTACGTGGCAATCAGGGCGTAAACGGATCGGATCGGATAACATGAAAACCATATCCAAATTCGATTAACCTTTTTCAATTTATTTGAATCGAATATTTTTAGTTTGGAGTCGGATTGGATATTTAATTAATCGGACCGTAGATATGTTTTCATTTTTGTGAACTTTTTTTTATTATTTTTTACGATCTACCAAAAATAAAAGAGAAAAGAGGGCCGCGCATGCGGCTGGAGGGCTGGAGAGAACGCCCGCGCATGCTAGGGAAGCGGCGCGTGGGAGGAAAATAGGGGGGAGCTCGCATCCGGCATCCGGCAGGATGGAGAAAACATGCTAGCAGACGCGAGAGGGGGAAAAAAAAAAAAAGGGGGGGCAGGCTAGATTCAACCCGGTTCTTCAACGCGAGAGCTAGCTCGACTAGCCACCTGTTCAATCAACTCATCACGTTGGTTAGCTTGCAGAAGAATCACTTTTATTAAGGTCCTGTTTTTTTCAGCTTAACGGTTTAAAGTTTTTTGAGTCTGTTTTTCGCTATTTTGAATGTGGGTCCTAACGTTTTGAGAGTAAGTCAAACGAAATGGATCTGAATATCGAGACTACTTCAAAAGGCTCTCGAAATTTAGTTATTTCAGCCGTTCAGCTGTTAAGCCGTTCATATCAGCTCAAAAGAACATGACCTAAGTTTGGATGGATGGATTGGTTTTGCGCCGGGTAGGATTTTGTCCATGATGTGAAAGGGCTAGGAGGAAGCATATGTATGTGTTTGTAATATAGATAGATTAGTCACTCTTACCAAAAAGGTCATTAATTAGACATGGCATAACATAACCGGTGCCAAAAGTTAGGCCGTGCCGTAGGGACAATCGAACTTGTTCTTTTTGGCTTAAAAGTTGTTGAAATTTTTAATATGAAAAAGCTGAAACTTTTAATATGAAAAAATGAAATTTTAATAATTTTAATAAAAAATTATAAAATTATTTTAGTAATTATAATAAAAATTATTTAAAACCTCATGAAAAAGACTACAAAATACTTATATCGTTTGGCTGGTAAAAATAATAATTTTTTATTTAATTTAAGCTAGAATGAACGAGGCCTCGATGCCTTGGGTCTCATCGGTAGGGATCGCCATCGAGGAGGCGGGGCGATCTTGTACCTGACGGGCCGCCTTGGGCGTCTTGAAAGACGACAACACGCTCAAGACGGGCACCACACGCATGTGTAATACTACGTCATAACTCATAAGAGCATCCCCAGTAGCTCTTGTATCTCACTTTCTAAAATACTATTCATATATCATAAATAGTGATATAAATAGTGTTAGAGGATGGGATGGAGGGGTTGTTTGGGGATGTTTTAAGGGAGCCTAGTCGCCGAGCACGCCGCACCAATGTGCGACCGTTCACGCCGTACACAAGTTGGCAAGTCGCTGCGGAGCTCGTGAAAGATGTACTGTGGCCGAACAACAAGTCGTTGAGGTCATCGGAATCATTTTAATACTAAATAACTATGTTTAACCTTTAAATTGTGGGTTTATATGTATATACTAATAGGATAGCAATAAAAAAGAAGGATTCGTCTGACAGGCAACGGGGTCGCTTGACCCCGGTGTTAACACTATAGATCCGCCCCTGACTGCCAACGAGCCATGCAGCCAGCACTGCTATAAAAAGGACATTAATTAATACCGGTTTATAAAGGACGGCAGCACCGATTTTTGAAGCTATACTTATAATCCGGAACTAATGCCTAAAGGGCATTTGTACCGGTTCAACCAATCTGTACTGGAGGGTTTTATACACTTTGAAAAAAAGTGATCCGGTTCAACCAACCGGTACTAAAAGGGTATATAGGTTTTGAAAAAAAATGATGATATATTGAGAGAACCAGGACTCAAACCCAACACCTATGTCCTCTTATAATCCACACCTCACTCTTTTAAGCAACTCACCCATTCACACGTTTTGATATAACTAGTACATGCATACCTTTTAGCCTTTTCACAAACGAGACATCAGCACTGGTTCGTAACACGACCCGGTACTGATGAGTCCGCATGCCAGCTGGCCTATACCCGTCTACGAAAGAAATCTTTATTGTTACCCTTCAACAGGTACTGAAAGTCTGAATCGCTACTTTTTATACGAACCAGTATTGATGGCACTATCGGTACCGGTTCCAATCCAACCGGTAATAATGTCCCGGTATATTAGCCCAGTTTTCTAAGAGCTTAGTCCAGAAAGGAGCTATGTATTCTCAACCGAGAAAGAAGTATAACGAGGGTCTAGTTCATTTAGAGCAGAATCGGCATATAGTCCTATTTTCCGCATGTTGCATTTAAATTTCCCCGCATGCATATGCAGCCTGTGCAGTCCGCCTCCATCTCTCCTGATGCAGGCTAGTAAATGGTATAGCTGTTGTCCATGCTCTTAGAATTGTCTATGCGTATCCACATGAGTACATGCATCATGCATGCTCCGTTCAATATGCCACAGAGCCACAATCGAGGAACCTGTGCCGAGGACAATAGTTTTTCACATATATATGCATGTAGTTTTATGCCAGTGAGCACCGAATCCATTCTAAGATTCGTGCTGTTGGAAATATTAGGAATTTCCTCAAGTTCTTGATCCACAAAATTAGGTAAATCATAATTAACCAATTGAATATTTCAAGTTCATAACCAAAGGTACTAGATAATAACGAATTATCTATCTCATACACAAAGGCTAATGAACAAGAAACAAGCCAAATAAAGGCACGGTATAAACAAATATACCCTTGAGCCGAGCCCGCAGCCACTACAAAGTAGCGAGCACGGTATTGGCGGAGGAATGACTTGCACATTCTCAGCCGCCATGACGATTGATGTAATCGATCACAAGTTGGTGCGAGAGATGCCGTTGATGCAAGTGGAGAGGTCGGTGCGATTGAGCGTCGATCTTTGTGTAGATGAAGTTGAACCAAAGGAAACTTGAGCGATCGCGTGGTCGCTCCCAAAAACCTTATCGGCCTTCTATCCCGGCGGGATCTCAAGAAGGACGAGGCTCCGAGGCTGCTCCCTCCGCTCCTTGTCGCGCAAGGAAACAGAGCGGGAATGCAAAAGCAAAGCCTTCTGAGATGGAAGTATGGAATGTGCGGGAGAGAGAGAGAGCTCTTGAGGGCGTGAGCCTCACAGGGCGAGGAGCTCATGCTTTTATAGGCGCCAGGAAGAGAAGGTTCGTCGAACCTGAACGCCATCAAGCACTAGTAACGGACGTCATTACACCTGGCCATTAAGTCGTTTGTTACGTAACGGACGTCATTACACCAGCCATTAAGTCGTCGGTTACGGGGAGAGCTCGCCCGTGCTCAGGGTGAGGTCGCCCGTGCCCGGGGAGAGCTCGCCCATGCTCAGGGTGAGGTCGCCCGTGCCCGGGGAGAGCTCGCCCGTCTCGGGGAGAGCTCGCCCGTCTCGGTGAGAGCTCGCCCGGCTCAGGGAGAGCTCGCCCGTCTCGGGGAGAGCTCGCCCAGGCCTTTCTCTTTTCTCTCTTTTCTTAATTGGGAGAACCACAATCCAACTATTTAAGTTGAGATATTCTCCTCCTAATTTCCCGAACGGTTTAGTATTAAATGGGCCTCTTGGAATTATTATTAAAATAATTAAATGGGCCAACCCCATAATTATTCTAACAATCCCCACCAAATTTCATAGGCACATTTGAAATACTCTCGCCCAATCGTAGTTTGATATACCAGTGTTTCGATGGAGACTGTTAAGTTGAACTTCCACCTAGAACAAAGGTTGCACTCATCCACAACTGAACAATGGACTAAGCCTTGAATTGACAGTCTTGTGCGAACGAGTTTCACCAAAGTCCTTTACTGATACTAGGCTGCTAAATGCATCCCCTCGGTTTGGAGCGTATAAGTCATACTCCTTTGCCTTTCATGAGCCTCTAGAGATCACCTAATCTCATAGACTGTGACTAGCAGTCGAGCTCATATAGGTGTATTCCTCATAAGATGTTCTGTAGGATAACATCTCTGCTTTATGAAAAGCCACTCGGAACACATTAAGATATAACCAACCTGCCATACAGAATAGGAGAGTAGTGCATCTCAAACGGAGTGGGTTAAGTACAAAAGTACTCTCCTCTCAGCCAGTCACTAACTTGTCTCAACATCCTAATTCACGGGATCTCCGATCAAATAGGATGAGTTACCACTAAGACATGACTTTCATGTGGATCTCAAGCCCATCTCCCTTGATGCTTCATCTATCACATTTCGTGATAGTCCCTTTGTAAAGGGATCTGCCAGGTTTTTAGCCGTCTGGACATAGTCCAATGCTATAACTCCGGAGTTTCTCATCTTCCTGACAGACTTCAATCGCCTCTTAACGTGCCTTGATGACTTCATGTTATCCTTTGAACTGTTCACCTTGGCAATCACCGTCGATTGTCACGAGTTCTGAGGATAGCGAGCACCGATTTTTCAACCACCGTAAGTCCATCACAAGCTCACGCACCAATCGGCTTCCATAGTGGCGGTGTCTAATCTTTGTGAGTTACGCTTCCATTGTAGACCTCGTTAAGATGGTGCCTTGCAAGACTTCGAGAAACAGCTCCACCACCCAATGTGAATACAAATCCACTTGTGGCTTTTATCTCATCAGCATCGGATATCCAGTTTGAATCACTATAACCCTCTAGTACCCTTGGGTACCCGGTGTAGTGAATACCATAACTTGATGTCCCTTTAGATAGCGCATCACTCTCTCAAGAGCATGCCAATGATCATCTCCCGGATTTGAAACAAACCGGCTAAGTTTGCTCACAGCAAACGAGATATCAGGTCTTGTTGCACTAGCTAAATACATCAGTGAACCAATTATTTGGGAATATCTCAATTGATCCTTTGCTATTCGTTGGTTCTTTCGTAATAGCACACTTGGATCATATGGCGTTGAAGCAGGTTTATAATCGCTAAAACCAAAGCGACTCAACACCTTTTCCACATAATGGGACTGCTCAAGAGTTATCCCACCATCATCTTCTCTTAACAACTTAATGTTTAAGATGACATCCGCTACTCCCAAATCTTTCATTTCAAAATTCGCGGACAGAAAGTCCTTCACTTCCTTAATCACATTAAGGTTCGTCCCGAAGATCAGTATGTCATCAACATACAGACACAGAATCACTCCTTCACCCCCACCATAGCGGTAATACACACATTTGTCAGCTTCATTCACAACAAAGCCGGCAGATGTTAAAGTTATGTCGAACTTCTCGTGCCACTGCTTAGGTGCTTGCTTAAGGCCATACAAAGACTTCAACAACCTACACACTTTTCCTTCATGACCCTTTACTACAAATCCATCTGGCTGATCCATATAGATTTCCTCTTTCAACTCTCCATTAAGGAAAGCCGTCTTCACGTCCATCGATGAGCGATCGGACCATAGGAGGCAGCCATGGATAGTAGTACTCTAATAGTGATCAATCTGGCAGCGGTGAGTAAGTGTCAAAGAAATCCTCGCCTTCTTTACGGGTATAACCATTGGCTACAAGTCTTGCCTTGTACTTTTCAATTGTACCATCAGGCCTCAGCTTCTTCTTGAACACCCACTTACATCCTACAGGTTTACACCCATATGGACGATCAATAACTTCCCAAGTTCCATTGCTCAGGATGGAATCCATCTCACTCTGGACCGCTTCCTTCCAATAGTCAGCGTCCTGAGATGAATAAGCCTCCTCAATGGTTCTTGGAGTATCATCCATTAGATATACAATGAAATCATTACCAAAAGACTTTGCGGTCTTTTGTCTCTTACTCTTTCGAGTTACTTCATTGTCTTCATCTATTGGATTTTCCTCAAAAGTGGGTTCAATTTGTATAGGAGTGGAAGGTTTAGGAGAGAAGATAGTTTCTTGGCCAGATGAGCTAAGTGTCTCTTTCATAGGGAATATGTCCTCAAAGAATGTGGCATCATTGGACTCTAAGATTGTACCTTCATACATATCGGTACTCAGATTTCACTATTAAGAACCTATATCCAACACTGTGAAAAGCATAACCAATGAAGACACAATCAACGGTTTTGGTCCAAGTTTACGCTTCTTTGGGACAGGCACATTAACCTTAGCCAAACAGCCCCAAGTCCGTAAATAAGTGAGATTTAATCTTTTTCTCTCCCATTCCTCGAATGGTGTGATTTCTTTATTCTTTGTAGGAACCCTATTTAGGACATGACAAGCGATCAATATAGCATCACCCACCATTCCTTGGAAAGTCCCGATGTTTCTAACATGGCGTTAACCATATCGGTTAAAGTCGTTCTTTCTTTCGGCAACCCGTTTGGTCGGGGAGAATAGGGGCGTCCTCTCATGGATTATTCAAGTTCCTCGCAGAATTTATTAAAATCACTAGAAAAATATTCTCCACCACGATCGACCTAACCCGTTTGATTTTCCTATCAAGTTGGTTCTCGACTTGATTTATAGATCTTAAAATAGTGAAAAGCCTCATCTTTAGACTTTAATAAATACACGTAGCAAAATCTAGTAGAATCATCAATCAAAGTCATGAAATACCTCTTACCACCCTTAGTCAACTCCCCGTTCATCTCGCACAAATCGGTATGAACTAGTTCTAATAGTGACAAGTTTCTCGCCTCTGCTGCCTTGTGAGGCTTGCGAGTTTGCTTAGATTGCACACACACTTGACACTTAGAACTTTTGACTTGGGTAAATTTTGGGATTAAATCCATACCGGCCATCCGCATCATACAACCAAGATTAACATGACAAAGTCGTGAATGCCAAACATTAGTCTCATGATCACAAACATGATTAATCTCATTATTCATGTCCATCAAAGATAAGCGGAACAAGCCTCCGCTCTCATAGCCTTTTCCAATAAAATTTCTAAACTTGGAAATAACACATTTATTGGATTCAAAAACTAGCTTAAAACCATCTCTACATAATAGAGATCCGTGACAAGGTTCTTATTTATCGCGGGCACATGTTATGCGTTCCTCGATCGCACGACCTTGCACGAAGTAAACTTCAAGTCAACGGCCGCGACTCCACGCACAAATGCTGCGACCCATTCCCCATCAACACGGAGGCGCCCTGCGACTGGTAAGAAGAAAATAGGATCTATCGGCACAAACATGTATATTGGCCTGTGTCAATCCACCAATCAGTGAGCGACATCTTGAAAGAACGGTAGGTCTTGATACATACCGGATGTTCCTTCCTCGGTATTGCCAATAACAACGTTAGCGGACTTTTTACGCTTGTCTTTACGATCGGGGCAATCCTTAGCCCAATGATCGGTACCATTACTGAACAAAGCGGTTTCCTTCCTTTATTCTTCTTCTTCTTGAAGCTAGTAGTTTGATTGGCTTTGTTCTTGTTGTCGGGCTTTTCGGACTTGTTTTTATTCTTGTTGAATTGAAAGGTTTTCTTTTGTACCACATTGGCACTAGAACTTCCTTTCCCACGTGTATCTTTTGCCCTCGCCTTCTCCTCAACATCTAGAGACCCAATGAGACCAGCAACGCTGAACTCTTGTCTCTTGTGTTTTAGAGTAGTGGCAAAATCCCTCCAAGAAGGTGGCAGCTTTGCAATAATGCATCCCGCCACAAACTTGTCGGGCAATGCACATTTAAAATTCTCAAGTTCTTTTGCGAGCTTGCACCTCATGAGCTTGTTCTACTACAGAATGGTCATCGACCATCTTGTAGTCATGAAACTGCTCCATGACATAGAGCTCGCTGCCCGCGTCAGAAACTCCAAATTTTGCCTCAAGTGCATCCCACATTTCTTTACCACTAGGCAAAATCATATACACATCAACAAGATTTTCTCCCAAAACGCTAATCACGGCGCCTCTAAACAAGTTATCCGCAGCCGCGAAGACACTCTCCTGCTCAGGAGAGAGCCCTCCTTCAGGCTGTGGCTTGCCTTGCGCAACGTGATACACGTTCATGGCAGTCAACCATAAAATCATCTTGGCGCGCCAACGCTTGTAATTTGCACCGTCAAATACAGTTGGCTTAAGTGCGGCAGCGAAACCAGTAGTTGTGAAATTCCTAGAATAAGGTTTTTGGATTGTTGGAAATATTAGGAATTTCCTCAAGTTCTTGATCCACAAAATTAGGTAAATCATAATTAACCAATTGAATATTTCAAGTTCATAACCAAAGGTACTAGATAATAACGAATTATCTATCTCATACACAAAGGCTAATGAACAAGAAACAAGCCAAATAAAGGCACGGTATAAACAAATATACCCTTGAGCCGGAGCCGCAGCCACTACTGTTGTGAGCACGGTATTGCGGAGGAATGACTTGCACATTCTCGGCCGCCATGACGATTGATGTAGTCGATCACAAGTTGGTGCGAGAGATGCCGTTGATGCAGATGGAGAGGTCGGTGCATTGAGCGTCGATCTTTGTGTAGATGAAGTGAACCAGCGGGAAACTTGAGCGATCGCGTGGTCGCTCCCCAAAAACCTTATCGGCCTTCTATCCCGGCGGGATCTCAAGAAGGACGAGGCTCGGAGGCTGCTCCCTCCGCTCCTTGTGCGCGCAAGGAAACAGAGCGGGAATACAAAAGCAATGGCCTTCTGAGATGGAAGTATGGAATGTGCGGGAGAGAGAGAGCTCTTGAGGCGTGAGCCTCACAGGCGAGGAGCTCATGCTTTATAGGCGCCAGAAGAAGGTTAAATCGAACCTAAACGCCATCAAGCACTAGTAACGGACGTCATTACACCGGCCATTAAGTCGTTTGTTACGTAGCGGACGTCATTACACCACCATTAAGTAAATCGATTCTGGGAGAGCTCGCCGTGCTCGGGGTGAGGTCGCCTGTGCCGGGAGAGCTTCGCCCATGCTCGGGGTGAGGTCGCCGTGCCGGGAGAGCTCGCCCGTCTCGGGAGAGCTCGCCCGTCTCGATGAGCTCGCCCGGCTCGAGGAGAGCTCGCCTGTCTCGAGGAGAGCTTCGCCTGAGCCTTTCTCTTTTCTCTCTTTTCTTAATTGGGAGAACCACAATCCAACTATTTAAGTTGAGATATTCTCCTCCTAATTTCCCGAACGGTTTAGTATTAAATGGGCCTCTTGGAATTATTATTAAAATAATTAAATGGGCCAACCCCATAATTATTCTAACACGTGCTCATCTCACTTTCTCCTTTAAATATGATTTTGCAAAAAAAGTAATTGGAACTTTCTTCTTATCTTCCTCTCCTCTCCTCCCCCCCAAGACGGCACCATTGGCGACCACAACACCTCCCATATGTGACCACTTCGGCCCACGGTAGCCGTCGACGATGCCCGTGCAAAGGAGAGACGAGGAGGATAGAAAAAGAGGATAAAGAACTTTTCGTCCAAAATGGAAAGGCTTTTTTGGAAGAGTAGAGAGACTAAACACAAATTTTGGAGTGGATCAAATGGTTGCTACCATGTGCAGACCATATATATATATATATAGTGCATTGAGAGACTTGAGATATTGCCGCGCATCTAATTAATGCTGGCAAGGGTTTTGGAATGGTATACACAATGGGTGCATTTGGTTCATAACAATGACTTCCAATACTTGTCTTACCAACTAATCATAATCTTGACCAAATCTGTGTTTGGATTTGCTTTCATCAAATTAATAGTAAGATTTCCTTCTCCTATTGACAACATTTGTCATCCTATTTTTTTTTCCTATCAATGGTTGGTCAATTCATTGGTTAAGAAATTCTCAACATTTCAATAGCCATCCCAACTTTTGGTAAGATTCAATGAGGACGAAACTGGTTATGAACCAAACACACCACATGTCAACAAGAGTCTATGGACTTTTTGGGGGTACAGCCTCGAGTACCGCACAAATTAATAACTATTTACGTGCTTCTTAGCCTAGACCGGACACATCATTTAAACTATGCCAACGTAGCCCATGTATGTTTAGAACACCCGATCACAGTCCATTCAGAATACTAGTTGTACAACCGGTTTTCAAGCGAGCAATGATAACTCAGAATTATCTTCAGATACAAAACCAGCAGATAATTATTGTCAATGTTTGCTCATACCGTGAACCGATATTAGTAGTCTCTATATTACTTTTAGTAATAGTCTCTGGCTCTCCGCTCCTGGTGGTTTGAGACTTTGAGTACATCACATACGCTTCATTAATTACCGCAATCAACGGCCATGCAACGGTCGATCGCATGCATGAGATCAAAATGAGAATCTCTCAAGCTGCTAGCTAGCTAAGCTATCTGTGTCCACAAAAAGTTACACCAGATGCATGGTTAGAAAAAGTACAACGAAACAGTAAACATGCAGAGCTACACTAGACAGAACTAAGATAAACAGTGCATGATGCATGCCTAGATAATTAACTCCTCAAGGTTTCGCCACTTGCATGCATGCACGCTAGCTAGTTTACACTAATATTAAGCTACCTGCTACCACTTCCTACTTAAGACTAGCTAAATAGGTTCATGCAGCACATGCCTGCATGCATGCATTATATTGCATGCTTGGTCATGCGCTTGCATGTCACACCACATCCTTCTTCTCTACCGGTCCGAGAAGGCGGTCTTCGGGAGCACGGCGTCCCTGACCTTCCGCATCTCCCTCCCCTTGCTCCTCCCCCTGCAGATCTCCGGCGACGACGACGACGCGCCGCTCATCCTCTCCATCCTCCTCGCCAGCCACTCGTGCGGTGGCACCATCTCGCCTCCCTCCTCCTCGTCGTCGGCGCCCCGCAGCGACGAGCACCCGGCCGGGATGGCCACCGGAGCCGACGGCCTCCTGTTGCTCCTCGCCGGAGCCGCGGCGCCTCCTTCTTCCTTGGGAGCGGCGGCGGGCTTGTTCCCGACCCTCGCTCGGTTCCTCGCAGGAGCAGGATCGGCGAGCGCCGCCGCCGCCTCTTTGCTCTGATCTCGCAGCACCTCCCACACTTCTCCCTCGTCGAACTCCTCGCCGCCACGCGCAGCCATGACGAAGCTAAGTGGAGCTGAGCTAGCTAGCTGTGCTTGGCAAGTAGCTAGCTTCGGAGGCTGGCACTTGGCATTGGCGCTGGCCGGCACGCGCGTTGCGCGTATATTTGTCACAGGCCGCACCGGGACAAGATTGCACTGGCCGCGCACCGACCGACAGACCCACAGGTGTTTTCACCTTCACCATCACTTAAATGCTTTCCTGCACTCAGGTAGCCGTTCGCCAACTATCGATGAAGCGGTGGTAGTGCTTAACTAACCATCGAGGGACGGCTTGGCATCAGATATTAATTCTCAGTCGATTTTCTAGATGGTAGATCAAATATCTCTATCGGACATATAAAAGATTTAACGAGAGCACCTTGATACGAAAGAAAATCGACTAAAAATTATCTAAAATCCAGTCGTGATGGATGATGGATGTTTAGACGTTAAGATACTTAAAATAGTATATTATTTTTCCTTTTCGAGCAGCACAATGCTATAGCCCTATTGCTCCTTCGTCGTCTCGGACCCTTGGGTTTTGGGTTTCGGGGGTGGTTCAACATACTCCTACCTTAGAGAAAGACGGGGCGGCAATGACTTGGTAGTGGGATCGAGGGGGTGGGCGGGGGAGGAATTGAGGGAATCGACAATGACGGTTTCGTCGTAGCCGTTGGGACAATTGAAGGTTGTGGTAGGTGGGTGGATTAGCGTCTGTGACCCGAGTTAGAGTACGGGGCCAGCGTGGAGGTAGGAAGACGCGGGTGATTTTGCTAGAGGTGGTGGAGGAGGCGCACGGTATAGAGGTGGAGGCAGGTGGCAAAAGGAAACACATCATATCAATGGAAAATCTCCAAATGGTATAGATTTGCCTAGCCGCTCCCTTGACCTTACCTCTACTTTTATTAGTAGTTTTTGTCACATGTCATCTCAATATATAACCCTCTTTGTTGGAACTAAATTGTTTTGTTGGAATTGAATTGCTCTCCTAAAAATGGATGGAATCTCAGTCGATGTATTTACACTAGTAAATAACTAAATTTACATATGGTTCGATGTTGTAAAAAATGTATAAAATTTGATTATAAAAAATATTCACTATTTTGACACGTACCTTCACAATTATATACTCTCTCTATTTCGCTATGTTTGTCCATAGCACACTATGCGTACTGACCAAGAAAGTAGTAGTTACAAGAAAAAATCATGTGCAAAAACCATCGTACCTCTATTTAATAGCATGTTTTAACTACTTTTTTCTTGCTAAGCATTTAATTGAGGGGCAAAGAGTGGAAACATCATTATAACTACACTTTTGATATTCACAATGGACAAACATTATGAAACGTATTTTCCCGAGACCATGAACAAATATAGTGAAACGGTGGGAGTTGGTAACATCCCCGTGTACTTTTGCATGAACTTGCAGCAACTATATTTTTTTATGATATCGAATTATATGTAAATTTAGTCATTGAGTAACATGAAAGACATCGACTAAAAAATTGCCTCTATTTTCAATCGATTGATGAGATGAACTTTTTTTTTTGAAATCATGCGCACAAACGATTTGGCTGTACGTGCTGCGCCTAGATGAATGGACTTAATGCCCATGCATATATATTTAGATCGATACGACTAGATGGCTGAGCAGAAGGTTCGTCGACATTGTTCGGACCACTGCGGGAGTGGTATTTATACGGCCAGTTTATCCGGGCTTAACAGCTTAACGGTTTAGCTGTTTAATGGCTTATCTTTATTCAAAAAGAGCATACACTTTAGTTTTTTTAATCTATTTTTCACTGTCTAAGGTATGTCCTAACATTTTAAAATGCAAATCAAACGAGATGGATCCGGATATCGAGTCTATCTCAAGAAGCTCTCAAAGTTTAGTGATTTCAATCATTCAGCTGTTCAGCCGTTCAGATCAACCCAAAAAAAACATATGCTTCGTTTCAGCGTTTGGTTTGCTCTCCGTGTGTATTACTCTTGAGTACAAAAATGCGATTGGCATTAATCCATCCCCTCACTTTCTCAGTTTTTTTTTGGTTTATCTAGCATTTGTGTGTACCATTGAAGATAGGTGGTGGTAGTAAAAATAGTCATTATCAATCTGAACCATGCATCAAACACCTTCAATAAATTGTCCACACACTACTAGAGAAATAGGCTTTGCTACCGATACATATCTCTAGTGATATCCATGAACTGATACAAAAAGGGTGAGTTTGGAGTCACGAGGACGAGGTCTTGGGTTTGATTTTTTTTCTTCTATTATATTCCCAGAATATTATTAAACATTTCTATGTACTATAGGAAACAAGAATTGAGTCGTTGGCCAGTTCGGCCAAAGACCCGATGACAAATTGGTTAACCTATGTCGGCGGCTAGAATATATATAAACCGATGACAAACAACCTAGCTGGCAACACCCTAGTCGGCCACATGATTTGTGTCGGCTGCTACAAACAAACCGATGTCAAAGGGGACGTTGACCTATCGGCGTGAACTAAATTTTGAATTTCGCTACCCACCAACTTGAGCTATGTTCGCCCCCAAAGTGATACTGATGACACAACCCTCCCCTCTCACGACAACCTAACGCCCCAGACGGGAGGATGTGAAGGCGGCTCTACATGACTGACATTGGACTTCTCTGTCATGTGGGACCAACGTAGATGGTTCCGAACGATGATCAACCATACTCTTAACGTAGATGGTTCCGAACGATGATCAACCATACTCTTTGTCGGTGGTCGAAAGAAAACCGACGACACAGATGCACCTGTGTAGGCGGCTCATTTGTGGCCGACGAGCTGGATTGACCTGTGTTGGCGGTATAGTTTTCGCCGCCGACACCCACTGACAATATTAATTTTAGATTGTTATGGGAAAAAATATTTGAAAATATTTTTCTTGTCCAAAAAAATTAACAAAAAATGCAGGTTTTACAAAGGTTGTTAGTCAACATAAATTAATCGGACAACTATTTTATAATTATTTTAATTAGTTGGTTTGTTACGGCGGTGTGTGCCTCAGTAACTCCCATAAAGTTTCACCGGAACTTGTAGGGGTGGTGCAAATTTGGGTTATCGGAGGGCAAGGAATGGTGTGGAATACGTCGTGGATGTTCTAAATACTTATATGGACCATAGAAATGTCTTGGTCGACCCATCGTAGGCCACGAAATGGTCAAAGAACGGTAGAGGGCGTTGTTTTTGTTGGCGGCCAGTACAAGAACTATCGAGACAGGGCCACCAGTGTCGTCGGGACCAATCTAGCCGCCGATACAGGTTGGGCTTTGTTGGCGGTCCCGCCGATAGTGATGTGTACATGTTTAAAAGAAACCCGCACCATTGATACTTGACTAAACTTTGGATCTCCTATCTGGCTAGCAGCGAGAGGCGCGCACACGGGCTCACCCAATTGATCCTGAGTTCGAGCCCCGCCTGCGCCACCTGCTTTTTATTTTTTTTAGTGATGTTTGTGTCATTGGTTTGCCCTACCCCGCCAACACAGATTGGTTGATGTCATCGATATGGCATCGGCCGCCCACACAGATTCTTATTTGTCGTCGGCACTACAACATCCGCTGACACATATTTTCTTTAGATTTGGTGGCCCGAGCGCTAAGTCCCCACGAGCCGCACCACAACCCTAACCACCAGCCCTAGCTCCTCTTCCACCGCCGCCAACTCCCCGCCTTTCTGTCTCCTCCGCCGCCGCCTCCAGCAGCCGCCGATTCCCCTCGTATCACTGTGTCGACAAATCTGTGTTGTCGGTCGGCCGACGATAGATGCCTGTGTCGGCGGTTTTGGGGCCTCTGTCGTCGGCTTTGGCCGCCGACATAGAACCAGGTTCCTGTTGCTAGTACTATCACTACCAGGCCATGATACCTTGAACTACTTATGGATTTTCTATTTTTTCCACAATATATTAAATCATAATATATATATGATTTATCTATTCGCACACCAATAATTAATTAACAGCTTCTAACATGTGCTCAAATACTCGTAGTCGAGGACACTTAGGCTCTGTTTCTTTCAGCTTATAATCAGATTATAAGCTGCAGCTTAAAATTTATCATTTTTGCACCGGTTATATTTTGAAATATTTTATAGTTATTTTTTTGAAACTTTGCACAATTTGTCTCAAAGATCTCAAAAATATTTTTCATAATTTTTTTGGCTCTTTAAATCTTCTATAAAAACAGTACTACAACCTTTTCAGATTATAATCTAACCGCCCAAAGAAACACAGCCTCAGGCATGACATGGTCGAGCATATAAGGAGAGCTAAATGCATGAATTAAACATGTTGATTATAACCAAACATCGTATAGTTCTTTTATTTCATGACAAGCACAAGCACTCGGTTATTCTGTGCACCATATTTTCACTTAATTGCACGTTATATCAATTCCGTGTTATTGGCGTTCAAGATAAGATCTATTTAGTTGGTGTAAAATCCAATCAGAACGCTTCTCTACAGTAGAAGATGGTTTTCAAGGGACGGTCGTGGAGACGAGGGACACAAGGATTTTATCCAGGTTTGGGCCTGCACTACGGGATAATAACCCTACGTCTAACCTCGTACTTATAAAAGGGGGTGAATACAAAAGTGGATGGAAGAGTGGAAGTGAATGCTATGAGCACTGCAAGAGAGTCTGAAAATGGCTAAGTGGAAAGAATAACTACTAGAGGCAACATTGAGAAGCAATGTTCTTCTTGTGTGGTTCCTAAACCCTAGATCTGATCTTTCTTGAGGCTCCAGGGCACAATTTATAAGCATGAGGTGGGTCCACGGGCTTCCAACCCCCTAAGAATTAATACACCACTAATTTTTATCCTGCGCGTGCAAGTGGTGGAATAGGCTAGTAGCGTAGCCTGCCTCAACTCATTTTAATGGTTAGGACTGTATACCATCGCTATGTAGGAAACATCTTCTGCCGCCAACTCCCTTTGACTTTCAGATTGTGTAGGCCCACTAGCCAGTGACTGAATTCCGCACCGAGCCACTAGCTTTGTGATCCAAGCTAGGAACAACTCGTGTAACTCGGGAGGAGTTTGAATAGCGGCGTCCTAGGAGAGCTCGTCATCTGAAGCTGTAAGCGGCTTGGTACAATGGATCCCTGCTAGGAACAGCTCAGGACGAGCATTCTCTGCCAAACGTAGCTTAGGCCTTTCGGCTTAAGGTTGATACATTTATCTATTCTTAATAGTTCGGGTGCCCTACCAATTAGGGATGAGCCTTGATCCTCGACACATGTCATCCCAAACAATATTGGTGGCATATACTGCCATATTAAGATATAATATGGCGTATTTGACAAATATTGCGAATGGAAACAAAGTTATTTAGAGGAGCGAATTGCAGTCAGGAATATAGAATATAGAGTTCATTTTTATTTCTCTTTTCTCGTTTGTCATACATGTAAATGGCGAGTGGTAAGAGAGAATAATTTTCTTTAGTACGCCAAAAGAGGTCATCTGTGTCATTAGGACAAAGCAGTCCAAGTGTTTTTTTATCGACTTTTTAATGTAAATGATGGGAAAAAAGTTTGTCCCCAAAACCTATGCCACGACCACCTATACACTGTTAGCAACAAAGTCATACTCCCTTCGTTCTTTTTTGTTTGACATCTTTGACTTTTGAACATATCTTTTACCATTCGTCATATTAAAAAAAATATGTAAATATCATTTTTTTTGTTGTGATTTGTTTTATCATTAAAGGTATCTTAAGCATAATTTATTTTTTCATGTTTGCACTAAATTTTAAATAAGACGAATGGTTAAAAACGTGTCTAAAAGTCAAATGCGTAAAAAAAAAGAGGTAGTACAATTTTTCACACAAAACATCGTATAAGATTAAAACCCAAAACCCTCTTTACTCCCACCAACACCACCTCTACAGAAAAAGTTAGATAGCGTATGTAATTTGCTTCAAACAGAAAAGTTCAAAACTACAAAGCTACATATATCTTTGGGAGCTACAATCTTTTCATAAAGGTTATCTCCATCTCTCTTCATTTGAATTAGTTATAAATATTTCTGAATTTGTTGCCATTATTTAGGCATCTAGGTGGCTTGAATCTATAAGGTTCTAAACTACAAAATTGTATATTCTATCTAGAGCTCCAATAATTTTACCATAAAAATATTTTTTATACAAGCTCATATGAATAAATTATGAAATTACAAAGAGCTAGATATATTTCAAAACATTATATGTGCGAGTTATTATTTAGAATCAACACGGTTTTATGTCGATTCGTCTAAAAAATGATAGAGACAGAGTTAAACACCTCCTCATGCCTGCCCAAACCACATATATTATTATTTGTGTTTGTTCTCAACTTCTCATAAGCCAATGCATATACCCTTTTTTGGTGTAGTATTTTTTGGTTTGGTTGGTCTGGGCATGAGATTGCCATTCAATAATTTAAATGCCAATTAGTTATTTATTTAAATACAAAAGGATAAAGGTGGTATTTTAGATTTTTATATCTAAATTTACCATCCATTCATAACTTATCAAAGGTTAGCCCCCTAAATTAATTCCCCTCCCCTTTTCAACTTCATTATCATATCCTCCAAGTAAATAAGAGAATTTACCACCCACTATTCATAACTTTGTCATTCCTGTTGTTATTTTTTCGCTAACCAAATATAGGAGGCTTATTGTTCTTAAAACTAAGGATATAAATTGTCGGTTTAGTCCGTTTAGATGACGTGAGATTTGAATCATTAATTTTTGAGAGAGTAATAACATGGGCTATATATCTTGCAAGACGCACAGAATTAATGATGATTCACATGATCCTAAATAGTTTAATCAATCCCGCATATGCGTACATTATTACTCCCACAATCTACTTTATTAAAAAATGTTTTCATCCATTTGTTTTTCAAATAACAGCATGGGTACCAAACAGGTACGCGCGCACGTATGATATATTGAGCTAGGTGCCTAGCACAAGCAGGCTGCCTCAATTCCTTCCATATATATCTATGGGTATAATTTCTATGTACACCGGTGTCGTGTCACTACTGCGGATCGGGACTTCCCAAGCGGCTCGTAAGGCCTGTGCAAGCGGTTTTAGAACCGCTTGCAGGCAACCGCGACTGATGCCCGAGGGGCATCACAAGCGGCTCCCAGAGCCGCTAGTGATGCCCTCTCTCAAGCGATTCGCATGCGATGGCGCGCGGCGGTGGCGAGCCACGTGGGAGCTCTGTGCAAGCGGTTGGAGGTACGAACCGCTTGTAGAGTGGCATCTCCATAGCGGTTCAAAAACCGCTTCATGCAGACGTGTAATACGTTTACACTTTGTTTTCATTTCGGTATGGCATGCAAATAGATATTTAAATATATATTTCAGCGAGAGTTTTTTTATTTGTCGTTTAAATTTAAATACATATAGGATAAGCATATAATTAGCGATCAAACAAGCTTAAATATATTAGATATTTAAATATATATTTCAGCAGGAGTTTTTTTTATTTGTCGTTTAAATTTAAATACATATAGGATGAGCACATAATTAGCGATCAAACAAGCTTAAATATATTAGATAATATATGTAATAATGTACACTTTATATGCACCGACCAAATTTACAAAGTTTATGATTAATATACATTGTGCAAAATGGACAAAACAGTTCAATGTTTTCTTGCAGTACTCTTCTTGACGCTCTTTGACGACGTAGAAGTCGTCCCTAGTTCGTCCGTGTTGGAATATGGATCTCGATAATGGAACTGCCCTGGGGGTTAATAACCTCATCGAGAATGAAGCGAATAGTTGTTCTCGTAATGCGAGCACCGATGATGTGGTAACACTTGATGTGTTTATCCATGTCGGCCGCCAATTAAATTAAAGTGAAAAATAAATAAATCGTGCACCCATAATGTAAATTAATGGAGCACATAAGAACGTTATTAAGTTGTTGCTAGATGCATGGTTGCGTGCATATATATCTGAACCTCTTCAGAGTTTGAGGCTCAAGCTCGCCGTGGCACATCATTTGGATATAGTGGAACACATAGTAGCCACATAGGTTGTTTCCGCAGATTGTTGTTTTACCTATGGTTGATGCGGGCAATTACGGATCGATAATAACAAGAAATATTAATTGACAAAGGGCAATTACGTCGTTTTAGCGTGCCCGATCGCTTAGCTTGACATCAATTCCTTCTTAAAACGTCCTTTCGAATATCTTGAAAGCTCGAGAACGCCTTGTTAAGGAGGTTAATTATCCTTGGTATTCCTTTTGCGGTTTTCTCCGTGAATCTTGGGCGATGATCATGCTTTGGTCAAGCTTTATGATTATAAGGATCCATGGAACCTATTTATATATTACAATGATTATGACATGTAATTAAACAATATATAGTGTGCCATCAGTGCCTTAAGCAATGTAAGAACGAGATGTTAGTGAGGACATCAAGACGTACTTAAAGTTGAATGGCGAAGTATGTATGGCTTGTAGTGTTGTTGTACTAGTGTATGTACAACGTAGTCGTGGATTTCCTTTGGTTTTCGAGGTATTGGCCGACTTCCTCGTTGACCAACCAAGGGTCAAGGAAGCCAATCGAGTTAAACTTCGCTTTCTAAGTCTTTGTATCTCCATTCTACGAAAAATGGGTTAATTGAGTTAATTAATTATTGTTCTCGACAAGCGGCATGTATAGATATATATATATATATATATATATATATATATATATATATATATATATATATATACATCTTGTGGAGTCGACACTCACAGCACCAAAGAGTCATGAAGGACACGTTGATTTGCGGCGTCGCATGGTACACATTGTACCGATCTTCAAATTCAAGATTTATCAATTGATCATTCCCTCGATGTAAATGTTCTTCTTGAAGCGAGACGCAGACAATGAGCATATCCTGGCGGACCTATGTTCGTACCATTCATCTTGCGCGTCGCATCTTGACCGGTAGTTTCCTTATGTCCTTAGGGTCTAGCAATGGCTGACCCAGCTTAAATGGCCACCTGACTTGTGCCGTTGGAAGATCATCAGTTAATCCACGGGCGGCTTTTATGTTATCAAGGCCAGCTTCCCTCATGAAGTCATACTCCATCTGTATACGTTTTGCCTCCTCCTGTTCTTTCTTGCTCATGTATGTGCCCTGAGGTTGTTTACTCTTGAAGATGTGCTTTCTGATAGTTCTTTGGTAGTCGGTACAGAGAGGCGGTCGGTGCTGAACGGTTGTCGCGAAGAAGTCCGCGATCTTTGGATCAATTCGTTCCTTTGGCGGTGGATTTGTTTTAGCTTTATACCCCTGTATCCATGCGTCCACAGCTTTCTGCGACTCGCTCTTCAGCTCCTCAGACGTCATCTCATAAGGTGTTTTTTCAGGTTCCTTCATTCTCTGTCTGAATGGGAAACCGGCCGCCCTGCTGCTTGATGTCGTTCTAGCTGCAGAAATGCTCTTTTTGCTAGCAAGCTTCTTACTGGGGGGAGATGCCGGCTCCGTTGTTTCCCTCGGAGGCTGCTGCTTCCTTTTGCTTTGAGGGGCTGGCGGCGGTGTTGGGCTTCTGCACATAGCGCTAGCGAGTGGTGGAGTGCTTTCTCTCACCGGCGAGGCGTTGCGTGGTGGCGTGGCTTGTCTTGGTGGAGGAGGTGAGGTCCGTCTTGGTGGAGTGTTCTCCCTCGGTATAGAAGTCACCTCCGCACCATCAGAAAACACGATGTACTTCTTCCGCCAGAGGATGATGTTATGGACGGCCTCTCCAAGCTTGGTCACATCGTCTCCTCCAGCAATATCGAGCTCCATATCCTCAAATCCAGCCACCACCTCGTCAACCGTGACCTTGGAGTATCCATGGGTATAGGGTTACTGATGGAATGACCGCCCGACTCCACCGGGAAGGCCAAAGCATAAGCCACCTTGAGGTGAGGTTGTGCGGTTGACGCGTAGCTCACATTGGCGGGCACGGTGATGTCGTCCACGGGATACCGGCCTGCAATTCATCGGTCGACACGTTGTTTGACGCGTAGTCGCTTCGCCGACCGGAGCAGGGACTAACCACGTTGTCCGGAGGCATAACGATAACCCCACTGGTCTTTGAAGATCGCGATTGCAGCTTGCACTTCCCGCTTTAGCATTTCGCCATGTTTTCCTTATGCTCCTTGAGCTCTGTTCGATTTTGTTGACTCTGTTGTGTTCTCTTACTTTCCTTCTTTCCGGCTCCGGTATGTGGCTTGATCATTTGAGAAGCCACCATCCACGCACACTTGCCAAGTCCTCGTGTCCTTCCCGGATGTTCTGCGTTCCCGAGTGCGTCGTAAGCTCGTCATTCTCCCCTGCGCCACCAAGGATCCTGCGTTGCTTCTCGATGGCTTCCACAATCCTTTCTTTCACGGGTTGCACTTGTGGTGCCATCTCCACTTGCCATCATCCTTGACCTCCCCGTGGCCCAAGGTCCAGATTCGTGGCGAGCTCCCGATCTTCTGTTTGGTACTATACCCTTTTTCTAAGCTCTTCTTCCTGCTTCTCCCATTTTGGCATAGCCTTGATGTAACCACCGGACCGAGATGGTGGTGGTATTTTTCTTCGTGCATTGGCCTTGTTACGCTCACTCGCGGCCTTGCCTTCACCGACGGCTTGTACTCCTCAAATGCTTGCCGGTGATCTGCTAGCCGGATACTTATTGAAATCAGGGTTGTTCGGTCTCCACATACTTTTCTTGAGCTCGCTCTTCCACGATCGAAAGCATAACGCCATCTTGCTCGAGTAAATTTCTTACACTTGTTTTCGTAAGGCCGTCGGAATCGTGAAGTTTTCCTTTATATCCTTCCAGAGCGCTCTTTCAGAGTCAGAGGAATCTTGGGCCATGTCTTGATGCTAATAGGGACGTGATCCTCACAATGACTCATGCAGCGTTGTTGAAGGGGCAAGTGCCGACATAGGGCTTCGGCTTCCCGATGGCTGAAACTTGAGTAATGACGTACTTTGTCGGCGGCTTTTGTTAGGCCCTCGTATTTGCTTGGATTGGTGTTGGACGCTTCCGCTTAAAAAAAACAGAACACGTGTTAGAGGCTTATTTCTATGAGACGATAAGAAACGGTTATTTTAGTGTCCGGCTATATATACCTCACAACCGTCGACATTAGTTTCATCGGCGAGAGCTGGATGGATGATCACGGTTTCACTGGCGGTTGGATCACCGGCTTGAGCATGGATTGCGTGATCACCGGCTTGAGCCGGGCGGCTGATCACCCATTGGATCTACCGGGTTGGCCTCATCGTAGCTTATGAGAGTGCCCATCGCGATTTCGTTAAGTAGAAAATCATTTCCGCGCGAAATCAAGATCATCGCTTTCGAGTCGCCATCTATCACTTGTGCATGCACGCGAAATAATAGAACATTTAATACAACATATATATCTCTTTTATTTGAATACAACATTTGAATACTATATTTTAATACAACATATATATCTCTTTTATTTGAATACAACATTTGAATACAATATTTTAATACAACATATACATCTCTTAGATGTCATCCATCTCGACACCCATCAAAACATACAATATTTGAATACAATATTTGAATGTACAGTTTTTAAATGTACCCATTTCGACACCCATCAAAATGTACAATATTTGAATACAATATTTGAATGTACAGATCCACGAAATTGGCAAATAAATCTGAACTTGAATATCGGGTTTGAACATACTTAAGCCATCTATCTCCTCCATTTCAATTTTTTCAAGTTTCAAATGTAGCATGTGCATGTCATCTTTAACAAAGACCTTTTAGCCACCAAGTTCACATACACATGCAAATTTCTTTAGCTGCATAAACCCAACTAGGAACCCTAGCTAAGCTTAGATAGGGTGGTTGGCGATTGCCGTCAGGAGCTCCTAGAAAACCTACTCTAGCTCCTGGCGCCATTTCGATTTCTAGAGTCGCAACCGAGGCCATCCAGCCCTTACACCTAGCTAAAACCCCATATCCCAAGCACATTGCAAATCAAGCCAAGCAACCAAGGACAACTGAACATAGATAAAAGCAGTGGCCATAATTAAACAAATTTTGCTCTCAGATTTATATATTGATGGGTTGCGATAAAACTACCATCCAACATCAATATCTACAATTTATCATAGGCTTTTAAAGATCGGTGACTAGAGAGACCTAAGAGAATCAAGTTTGCCCAAAGTTATTATACAATTTTCTACAAAACAAGCATACAAAGTTCAGCGTCCGAAAACATAGAGATCAATTTTAGCCCTAATGTCAATCATATATCTCAGGATCAATGAAAAGATCCCAAAGGGAAGAACACAGCAGCACAGTACGCAAGTGTATCTCAGGATAATAATTTAGGCAACAACACAAATACTCCTAAGGCATCACTAGTTAACGATCATCATAGCCTCAAAATTAATAAACATCACCGAGCAAAATATTAAAGGGACAAGTGCAAGGGTCCCGATCAAGATAATAGCCCCTAGCACGAAGGCTAGGTCCCCAAAGTATTCTCAATCAGCCCAAAGAAAAGCCCAACAAAGTGTTCATATGCACATTCCCAAACCCTAAATCCTAAATCACATCACAGAGCAAAGATCCAACAAAGATCCCCAAACCCTAAATCACATCACGAGCAACATCACGAGTCCATTAGTGATCCACCAGCTGACATCACAGAGCAACATCCGGGGAGGGGGGGAGCGAGGCGGTGGGGCAATCCGTCGAACAGCATGTGTGCATCACAGAGCGGAGAGGGTGAGGAGAAAGGGGGCTCGATACCTCGACCTTCGTCTTCAAATCGGCGGGAGAATGTCAACGGAGAACGGGACCGAGGCTCGCGGCCAAGGGGCTCGGCCGGAGGTGGGCGAGCCGACTGCTTGCGGTGCTCGACGGCGCGAGGTGCTTGCGAGGCGTCGAGGCGGCGCGGAGGTGTAAGCGACAGCGTCGAGGACGACAATGCATGTGGCGAGGACGGCGAGGTGGCGAGGACGGCACGGTGGGACGGCGAGGTGGCGAGGACGGCGGCGATGGCTTGGGACTTAGAAAAATTTGGGTGGAAAGGAGAGGCGACGAACCGCTTGTTATATAGTAAAGCTCTCTACAAGCGGTTTGTATTACAAACCGCTTGAAAATAACCTCTACAAGCGGTTCGTAGTAATAACCGCTTTTAGAGATATCTTTACAAGCGGTTTGTAGAAAGAACCGCTTGTAGAACACGTGTAGCGAAATTAAATTTTTGGAATTTCGCCACAAGACAATAAATTACTCTCGCAAGCGGTTGGTGATATAAACCGCTTGTAGAAGTCATTCTACAAGCGGTTGGTAGAACGAACCGCTTGTAGAAGTGGGACACACGTGGCGGCGGCGCGGTCTCTTTCTAGAACGTTTAAGATGGTTTGCGCCCTTCCTTTGTTGAATTCGAATTTACTCTCACTTGGCTAGCTCGTGGCGTTTAAGTGCGGGCTCCCCGTGCTGGTCGCGGGTTCGAGCCCCGCTTGCGCCCCGTTGCTTTTTTTTTTTTATAAATATGTATTGAGCCCATTATTCTTTACAAAAGTACTAAAAAATTTGTTTTTGCATTACTTTCATTTCTAAATATGTACTGCTCCCATTATTCTTTACAAAAATACTAAAAAATTTGTTTTTGCATTACTTTCATTTCTAAATATGTACTTAATTAGCCCATTATTTTTTTTCCCAAAAAACTAAAAAATCTTTTTTTACATTACTTTCATTTCTAATATGTACTTAGGCCATTATTCTTTTCAAAAATACTAAAAAAAATTTGTTTTGGCATTACTTTCATTTCTAAGTATGTACTTAGCCCATTATTTTTTTCCAAAAAACAAAAAAATATATTTTTTACATTACTTTCATTTCTAATATGTAATTAGCCCATTATTCTTTCCAAAAATATTGCTTCCATCTTATAAATTCTTAAAAATGCTATTACATGATAACATAGTTCATACAACCACATAGTTCATCCTAATCATTTACATTTTTGTCTTTACAATTCTTCCTTCATCGTGATCGCGCCAGTATGTGCGGAGCATCCATGCCTATGTCATCCGGGATGCTTAAGTCAACATCTATCGCAAATGGAGGGATCTCATCGAACTGATCGTACTCTTCCTCGTCAATAACGCCCTCTACTCCGACAATCCTTCGCTTGCCATGAAGAACCACGTGTCGCTTTGGTCGCTCCTTCTTCTTGTCTTTGATTTGATTCTTCTTTGGTCTGCTTGACATGTCCAATACGTAGAAGACCTGTCTCACCTCCTTCGCAAGAACAAATGGTTCTCTCAAGTAGCCGACTTCTTGGAGGTCGACGGTAGTCATGCCGTATTTGTCGACATTCACGCCACCTGCGTTTAGTTTTACCCATTGGCACTTAAACAATGGGACCTTCAAAGGCCCATAGTCGAGCTCCCATATCTCTTCTATGAATCCATAATAAGTGTCCACCCCGGCCTGTATTGTCGGTGGCTTCTATACGGACACCGCTGTTCTGGTTTGTGCTATTGTTATCTTGTGATCTCGTGTAGAATGTGTAACCATTTATCTCGTACCCCTGCCATCTCACTATTTCAACGGATGGTCCCCGAGCCAGGCGTTGCAACTGTTCATTGTTGGACTTGCTCTTGAGGATATGGTTTTGTAACCATGCGCCGAAAGAATCCATGTGTCTCAGTGTTATCCACGATCGGTCTTCTCTCGAACCGGAGACATAGAGCATTCTTGTGTTGGAGGACATACGGGGCGGCCACTGCCGATTGCTTCAACACAGTGAAATGTGCTTGCTTAAATGTCTGAAGATCGTTGCATGCAACTACTTTTCTTCCAAGTGTCCCTTTACCTCGTAGCCTTTGCCTCATGGCGTGATATAGGGACGCCGATGGGGTCTAGATCATCAATGTAGTCCACACAGAACTCGACCACCTCCTCTGTCACATAACCCTCGGCAATGCATGCTTCTGGCCGAGAACGGTTACGTACATACTTCTTTAGTACGCTCATGTACCTCTCGAAAGGGAACATGCTGTGGAGATAAACGGGCCCAAGAATACCTATCTCTTTGCTTAGATGAACAGTGAGATGAACCATGATATCAAAAAAGGCAGGAGGAAAGATCATCTCGAGGCTAACCACACTTTGTACCACGTCAGCCTGCAACTCACCTAGTTTTTTTGGATCGATGACCTTCTGGGAAACAGCGTTGAAAAACGAACACAGCTTTGTGATTGTCCCCCTTACCCACTCGGGCAGTACACCTCTTAAAACCACCGGGAGCAACTGTGTCATCAGCACAAGACAGTCATGGGATTTTAGATGTACAATTTTGTTCTCTTTCATATTAACGAATCTCTTTACGTTCGATTTAGTATCCTAAAGGACCTTCACACTGCTAAGACACTCTATCACGCTTTTTTTCTCTTCTTTGCTTGGAGTATAACTCGCTGGCCGTAGGTACAGTTGTTCCATACCTCTTTTTTCAGGGTGTAGGTCCTTCCTGATACCCAGGACTTCAAGGTCGTTCCGAGCACTCACTGTATCTTTCGATTTCCCGTACAGATCTATATATCCTAGGAAGCTCACACAGACGTTCTTGGTGATGTGCATGAAGTCCAGTGAGTGGCGAACATCCAAATCTTCCCAGTAAGGCAAGTCCCAAAATATTGACTTCTTCTTCCATATGGGTGCATGGCCATCCTCATCATTCGGCACAGATTTGCTTCCCAGACCCTTTCCAAAAACTACCTTCAGATCCTTCACCATAGCAAACACCTGCTTGCCACTTCGATGCCTCGGTACCGAACGATGTTCTTCCTCCCGTTAAATTCTCTCGCGTTTCTTCCGCAACGCGCGGGTCCGAACAAGAAACCTGCGATGCCCCATGTACACCATCTTTCGAGAGCCTTTCATGTACGTGCCATCGGTTTGATCCAAACACTGCACACACGCATTAAAGCCTTTGCCAGTTAGGCCAGACAGGTTACCAAGCGCTGGCCAGTCGTTGATTGTTACAAATAACATTGCACGCAGGTTGAAATACTCTCTTTTGTATTCGTCCCAGACCTTTACACCGCTCCATAACGTTTCAAGATCTTCTATCAAAGGTTTCAGGTAGACATCGATATCATTTCCGGGTTGCTTGGGCCCTTGGATCAACAACGGCATCATTATGTACTTTCTCTTCATGCATAACCATGGAGGAATATTATACACACATAGTGTGACTGGCCAGGTGCTATGGCTGCTGCTCATGTCTCCGAAAGGATTCATCCCATCGGTACTCAAACCGAACCTTATGTTTCTCACCTCGCTTTGCGAAGTCTTTGTACTTCCGATCGACCATCCTCCATCATGAGCCATCTGCCGGATGCCTAAGCATTCCGTCGACCTTACGCTCTTCTTTGTGCCAACGCATCATCTTCGCATGCGCTTTGTTTGCAAATATACGCTCCAGCCTTGGAATCAGAGGAAAATACCACAACGCTTTTGCCGGTGCTCTCTTCTTCACACGCACCCCATCTACTTCACGGATCGTCACGCTTCGTCTTATACGGGGTTCCTTGCACATCGGACAGCATCCAAGTCGGCATATTCACGCGATATAGGACACGATCGTTGCGACATGCATGTATCTTCCGTACTTTCAATCCTAAGGGACACAGACCGGTTTGGCTTGATCGTGGATTCCGGCGGTGTTATCTTTCGAGCAACTTCTTTATGAGCGACAAAGAACTCATCGAAACCCTTATCGACACACCATTCACGACCTTCCATTGCATGAGCTCCAGTGTAGTGCGTAGCTTCTTGTGCCCCTGACCACAATTTGGGTACAAAAGAGTTCTCTGGTCCTCCAACAATCCCTGGTACTTTCTATATTGTTTCTCCTCTGTGATATCTCCCTCTGCGTCACGCAGCATCTGGTCCAGGTCATCATCCACACCAAACTGATCACCTTGTGTATCTTCTACGTCCTCGTATGTCGTCGCGTCCGGCATACCATCATATGTCACTTCCTCTTCATCGGCTTCTTCTTCGTCTTCTATGCTGGTATGCTCTACTTCGTCGTGGTGAGTCCAACATGTATAGTTCGGCATGAAACCTCTCATCAACAAGTGGCCTCAGATCCGCTCCTCGCATTGAGTGCTCTTTCTCGTTCCTGCAATCTACGCACGGACACCGTACGAAGCTTCCTAGAGGCAAGTCTCGAAATACGACTTCAAGAAAAGCATTCACGCCATCGATGAACTCCCTTGTCCGACGATCCGCATACATCCATTGCCGGTTCATCTGCACCAATTAAATTAATAAGAACACTTATTATATTTTTCAAATTGAAATATTTAACTCGAAATAACTAATTGCTATATTTTTTAATTACCTCTAAATTTTCTTGATTTTTATAGCTAAACCAACTAAATCTCACAAATTAAAAAACTTTTTTCAAAAATATTTTTAATTACATTTCATACCTCCCATAAAGTATTACCTACCTAGCAAAAAACCTACATCTATTTAGCTCTATAGCAATTGAAATAATCACCCTACCTACTATTTTAAACTAATGTGAAGCTAAAACCATCCAATAGATCACCACATTGCCTCAAAAGATCTAGAAGGGAGAGCTAGCTAAGGCACCAAGCTAGATCTTGCTCTCTAAAACAAATAATCCCCCCTACCAACTAATTTCAACATCTTATACATCATCAAAAAAGGATACAAAACTAATATGAGACTTAAAACCCCCAATAGAACTACATCTTGCCTCAAATTATGAAGAGAGAGAGAGAGAGCTATAGCAAAACAAACACCCTTCAATTCAAACAAGATTATTTAATATTTCTCCACATCAATGCAAAAAGATAAGCAATGTCTACATGAAAATGATGTTGAGACCATGTTTACTTACCTTGAAACCTTAATTTGGAGCTATTAGCCAATTAAAATTTTGGCGGCACTCTCCCTGCAAGAACATTTCGGCCGTCGATATCTCATGAAGCTCTTTCGAGAGGAAGAAAGGGTTAAATGCGCCAAGGAAGGAAAAAGCATATGCAAGCGGTTCGTGATACAAACCGCTTGCACAGATAGCACATTATAAGCGGTTCAGACATTAACCGCTATAGAGGATTGCAAGCGGTTGGTGATACTGAACCGCTTGTATTAGATATATCTGCAAGCGGTTTCTATCACGAACCGCTTGCATATGCCCTTTCCCGCCACCCTCCCACCTGTTGGCCACGAACCGCTTGTGGCGATCGGGTCGCAAGCGGGTTAAAGCGAGCCGCTTGTGATGGGCCGCTTGTGAAGCCCCGATCCGCAGTAGTGTGTGGAGCACATGAATGTATATGTATACAAACATAATATGAGAGTCGTATTATAAAAGCCATGTATAAAATTCAATGTTTCCAAACAAAGCCCGGCCGTTAGAATTCAAACTAGAATTAAAAGAAGATAACACTCCACATGGAGCTAAGGGCATTACGAGCAGCGTCTCTAAATTTTAAACTCTATTTGCCATCTTCGAGAGCGCACTATTCATTTTTTATATTTTAATCTCTCCAATAAAGTCTATCCTTAAAAAGATATAGAGATTGGAGAGAGTCTCTAAATATAGAGATTTAGAAAGAAAGTTTCTAAATTTTAAGTCCGACATAGATTGGTTCATAAAAGTAAAATATAGAAACCTTGCTTATAGAAGCATCTCTTTTTAACTATTTATCTACGTTCTTATCTTTTCTACGATTAAGACTCTGTTATTTTCAGATTAACAGCTTAACAATTAATGGCTTATCTACGTTTTGAAAAAAAAATGCTTTGGGTTTTTTGAGTTTGTGTTTCGCTGTTTCGAAGGTGGGTATTAATGCTTTAAAAAACAAGTAAAATGAAATGGACTCAAATCTCAAAACTATTTCGAGAAGCTCTCAAAAGATGTTTATCTGTTCAGCTGTCCATATCAATTCACAAGAACAAAACCTAAGTTAAGCTCAACAAACAGTCAGCTTTTGGATCTAAGAAGCCAAAAGTCTCCAAAAAAAACTCAAATCGTACTGTGATCTCATAAACAAGTTTTTTTTTTTGTCTTTTCCCAGCAATTTTCTTGCGGCTGTGGATAAAAGTTGCAGCAGCAGATGGTGTGTGACAGTGTATAAACATGGTACTAGCCACTATATACGGGCATGCAAAGTCGGAAGCTCTCAACATATATGGAGGCCGCGGACACGTAGATGGATGCGTAGGGTGACAAGACGGGGAGGTGGACGGCCGGGATTGGCCGGGAGGTTGCTCGAGGCGCAAGTACAGGATTCGCCTGCCTCCCTTGTCTCCAGGAACCCGGCACACTCGACATGCAGGGACACATATTCTTTTGATGCGCGGGAGTCGGGAGGCGCGCGCTACGAGCCACCGCCGACGTGATCGGCGATGCGACGCCATGGCAGCTCCAAATGGACATGCAAGCAGCGCTGTTTTTTGATAGGAACTTGCATTGCGCGCACGGATGGAGAAACGAGATATGAGACGAGGAGAAACTTGCATTGCTTCAAACTTTTCCATTCCGGTGCTTATTCCGGCTTTTCTATTGAAACGGAACGTTCCGGTACCGGTCTATTCCGGTGTACTGTTTCGTACCCTTTAATATAATAAAATAAATGTTAGAAATATGAATATCTTTACCAAAATTTATATTGACATGCATAAATCATTCATATAACACTCAAACATAGCTTATAGTTCATCGTATTTCATAGTTTAAAACTAGGGGGATATTAACCGAAATTGGTAAATCTGGCCGGAATGGGCAAATCCAGCCCGGAATAAGTAAATCCGGCCGTTCTGGCCGGTATTGATCGGAATGTTGACCGGTACTGAAAATATCTCTTTCCGTTCCGTTTTACACGACGGAACGAAACGTTCCACCCGTTCCGGCCGAAACGGAACGGAATCAATAAGTCTGCATTGCGCGCCCTTAGAGGTGGTGGACTTGACGACTCCCCGTCGCCGCCTCCGGCCCGTACTGCTGTGGCTCGTGCTCTCTTCTTGGCACGCACCTGCTGTCATGTACAGATCTGTGTTTTCTTTTCGCTAGTTTTCTTTCCTTGGGTTGATTGGGGAGCATGAGAGGGTGGGGGCCTATGATTTTTATGTAGCTGTCGATTGGGTTGCGTTCTTGGGTGTTCTTGATTCCGATTGCTTGCTGCTATCAATTGTACTTAGCACTGGCTAGCGATGAAAGTATTCGTGGTTGTAATAATATGGTTTAACTCAGTAGGATGACACCATTTTCATGGTCAGGATCGTTCTTCATAGATATTTTTACTTTCAGTTGGTTAGCGATATGATGTGGAGCTCCTATAGTTACCTAATATCTGGTCTACTAATTAAGTTTTAGCCAAGTAGTGGATCAAGAATTCTCCCTAGTTAGGGGTTCTGTTTTGAGAAAAAAAAAACTTACCTGAAGGCAATATTGGTTTTATTCATGCTTTACCTGAAGGCAAATCATATAGTCTCAAAGAGATGAACAACGAGCAATATTTGCCACAAATTTTAAAAGTTACTCCTGTTGTTGGAGACTGGAGACCCTATTTCTTGATATGAAATAGCTGGCTCCAGTTATGTTATTGATGTAGTTGAAATTATTGCCCATCTGTCTAAAATGAAAATCGAAATGGAAATTTTGCCTACAGTATTGCATTGGTCAATATATATATGCCCTATGACCTCTACCTGTCTTGATTAAAGATCAATTGTTACATTAGTTCAACATTTCTAATCTAGTAGTTTGTTGAAACAGTGTTCCTCAAAGGGAGTCTAGACAGATCAACCTTATGTTATTTACTGATTCTTGAATTTTTTTCGTTTGACCTTAGTATATGTGGTCTACATTTAGCAGGGATGGTTATGCTCAATGTTCTAAAGAAGTGCTCTCTCCCAGTTGCCAAAAGGATTCAAACAGAAATATCAAGTTATATAAAACTGTCGGCACCCACAACAATTGTTTCAGAAAATAGCAGCATAGTTTGCTACCTCAATGAAGTATATCATGATCCTCCTGAGAACTCCTTGGGAAATATTAAGAAACAACACACTGATGGCAAAATAGATTGCAACGAACATACTGAACTATCAAGCATGTGCTTTGAACATGGTGGCATAGTAAACATGGAGACATCAACTTCTGGAAGAAATGTTCAGCAAAACAATTTAGCTAAACAATATTAAGGTGAGATAGTAATTCCCAATTTTCAGCAAAACAATCTAGCTAAACAATATAATGGTGAGATAGCAATGTCCTTTGAGATAGCAATTGTTTTCTTGTGTAATACACATGTAAAATTAGGTTCTATGCAATTTGAGCATTGCTTTCTGGTGTAAAATTGGCTTATGTGTAATTTGAGTAAGTAGCAGGTCATGAATGATGTAGCAGCAGCCAGGTTTACAAAACCGCCAGAGCTTGAGCCGTGAGCTACGCAGAGCCGGTTAACGGCGGTTAGCCGGCGTTTTTGGCCGGTCTTGGATGCAAATGGGGAAATCGCGTTTGACAAATTTTGAGATTTGCTAATCATGTTGGACGCGTTAACGTGGTTTTATACTGACTAGCAGCGGTTTGTATAAAATTTGTCGTGAACAAGGGAAAAATTAGGAAAAATTATAAATTTTGTAATGACATATGCTATATAATTAGAATTATTTAAGAGACATACATGATATATAGAAACATAATCAAGACGAAAAATCATATTCCCAATTGAATTAAAAGACAATCATGCTCATAAATTCATATTTCATCATTTCATGCTAGCATAGATTAAACTAATAAAATAACAAGTTCACAAATCACAAGTTGTCCATTATTACATTCACAAATTCACAAATCACAAGTTCAGAACCGTATGCATCAAATAACAAGTTCATGCCATAATCGCATTCGCATGATAACTTGATGATTGATGAGCGCCCTAGCAGTCCTGCACTCCTGCTGCACTCTTACATCAGCATGACAATTAACAATGGGTAATATGCAATATGCAAATGCAATGACCAATGAAAGTAGGTAAAGAGCGAAAGATGTGAAGTGTCAAATGGTAAGTCCACACATTACCGTTATTTCGATATGTGAAGTGTCAAATGGAAAGTCCACTGCCAGTGATGTTGCTGGGAGTATTGATCTTCATTTGAAATAATTATGACCCCCTTCCGTTGCCCTCAAAATGGCCCTGAACTCATCCCAACTTTGTCCTATCGTCCAGCTATTTGTTTGCCAGCGTGCATATAACATGTCATATTGGTCAGGCTCTTGACTTTCGTACAAATACCTTAATGGTTGGGATGCTGCAGGGGGTAAGCTGCCACTCCTAAGGGGTATCCTGTGGGAGGGTATCCGTATACTCCTGGAGGGTAAGGAGCAGGATGATCATAAGCTCCTAGGGGTAGTAAGCTCCTAGGGGGTAGTAAGCTCCATATTGTCCCTGTGACCGAGTGGCGTCACTGCTTGAGCTAGAGATGTACTCATGTGGGCCATAACCATGCTTTTTTCCCTTGGCCCTATCGATGCTAGATCGAGGAGGCATTCTCTGCGGGCTTGCTTCATGTGATTCATGACCACCCTGTCTAAACTGAGTAGGCGAGGTAGCAACAGGCTGGGATGAAGTTTTTTGAAAGTTGCCACCGCCAACATCAGCACCGTCACTACCATCAGCACCATGATCGCTGCCGCCGCCATCATCGAGGCCGATTTAACTCAAGTTAAATTCTTGGTATGGAGGGCTCCACGGGACAAGTTCGTTGGAGGATTCATCACTGTCCATCTCCTCTTCTTAGTCCAGCACTTGTCCCTTGTATTTCTTTGGTTTTGGTGGATTTTTCTGCTTCCTCTTACCCACATGTGTTTTTCTAATATGTTTGGCTACCCACCCCGCAATTGTTGACACCCCTGACTTCTTTCTCATATCACCCATGTCCGTGAGATCAGTCACAACACGATTAGGGCCTAGGGCCTCAGCATCACTTAAGTCCTCATCTAATTTCGGATCAGCATTTGACCTGTAAGTGTATAAAGAGCAAACACCGATGAGTGAAGACTTAAGGATACTTACATTCATAGAAAAAAATAATAGTTACATTCTTACCGTCCGGTTCGCATCCACTCAACGATTGGGTTCATGTCATCTGTGAGTGAAAGCTCCGTAAACAGAGAGAGTGGATCCATATCTCGTGATTCGCCTTGTATTCCATGTCTTTCAAGTCTTAGACGGAGGTTGTAGTGGACATACACCAAGTCGTGGAGCTTTTGATACAACAACCTGTTGCATATCTTCGAGTGGATGAAAGCAAAGGTACTTCAGTTGCGCTCGCATCCACTAGATGAGCAAACCTGCGACACCACACGCTTTGCAAGTTTCTATAGTTTTGGTGTATCTGAGCCCATCATGTTGCACCACATCGCTGCCATGAGAAACATCATTGCATACGATACGAGATCATTCAACCTGTACGGCATCATTGCATTTGCATATGAAATTTCGATTACCTTTATTTTGATCATTGGAAACACTACAGGAAACGAAACTTTTGTGGTCGGCCAAAACACCGACGACAATGTTTTTCGCTCTATGTCGACGGCAAAAAGAAAGTCCGACCACACAAGTAGCCAAAGTGGTCGGCCAAAAAAAGGCCGACCACAATAGTCCCGGCTAGTCTCCCGCCACCATGAAAATTTGAAATTTGGACCGCTCCTCTAAACATTATCGGCGGCACAGTTTATGCCGTCGACACAGAGGCACCCAGGTCACGGCAGCTTAACGGACAAACGAAACCACGTCAAGGCGGGCCCACAACGCAGACGTCTGAGATGGTCCTACCAACGTCGTCGGCCTTTTAAAATACCGACCACAAAAGTACCTTTTGTGGTTGGCCTAGAATTTAGCCGACCACAATACTCCACTTCTGTGGTCGGCCTCACTTCAGGCCGACCACAATACTCAACATTTGTGGTCGGTAATTGTTAAGGCCGACCACAAAGACCCCCTCCACCCCCCGCCTCTAATTTCCGGCCGTCTCGCCCTAAGATCGACACTGTCCTATTCGTCATCTAATGTTTTAGGTCATCGACGACGCATTGTAATTTCTTTTCAAGCGTCTACATTGGCATGCGTCGCATTTTCGTAACTTTGAGTTCGACCTTCAACGTTCGTGGACCGAAAGATGACGCTAAAGTCTCGGCAAGCAGGGAGAATGCGCCGACCGTGCAACTCATGACGATATAGCCCCGTGGATCGACTTTGGATGTGTTGGGAATGCCCTAGAACCTCGCGTAGCGCATAGGACAGCATAGATCGAGGGGCGGCCGTGTGTGGCCGGTGAGCGGCCGATGGGGGTCGGGGGGTATCGTGGTCGGCCTGAGGTGAAGCCGACCATAAAAGTAACTTTTGTGGTCGGCCTATAGTTTGGCCGACCACAATACTCAACTTTTGTGGTCGGCCTCACTTCAGGCCGACCACAATACTCAACCTTTGTGGTCGGCAATTGTTAAGGCCGACCACAAAGACCCCCTCCCCCGGGCTCTAATTTTCGCCGTCCCGCCTCGACGACATCGTCCTATTCGTCGTCTAATGTTTTAGGTCATCGACGACACATTGTAATTTCTTCTCAAGCGTCTACATTGGCTTGCGTCGCATTTTCGTAACTTTGAGTTCGACCTTAAACGTCAGGACCGAAGATGACGCTAAAGTCTCTACAGCGTGGAGAATGCGCCGACCGTAACTCATGACGATATAGCCCGTGGATCGACTTTGGATGTGTTGGGAATGCCCTAGAACCACGTGTAGCGATAGGACAACAGAGATCGAGGGCGGCGGTGTGGCGGTGAGCGGTCGATGGGAGTTGGGGTATTGTGGTCGGCCTGATGTGAAGCCGACCACAAAAGTAACTTTTGTGGTCGGCCTAGAATTTGGCCGACCACAATACTCCACTTTTGTGGTCGGCCTCACTTCAGGCCGACCACAAAACTCAACCTTTGTGGTCGGCAATTTCTGAGGCCGACCACAAAGAGCCCCTCCACCCCCGGCTTAATTTCCGCCGTCCCCGCCTCTATTTATTAATCGCCCTATTCGTCATCTAATGTTTTAGGTCATCGACGACACATTGTAATTTCTTTCCAAGCATCTACATTGGCCTACGTCGCATTTCCGTCACTTTGAGTTCGAACTTAAACGTTCGTGGACCGAAAGATTACGCTAAAGTCTCGGCAAGAAGGGAGAATGCGCCGACCGTGCAACTCATGACGATATAGCCCGTGGATCGACTTTGATGTGTTGTGAATGCCCTAGAACCACGCCAGAAGATAGGACAACAGAGCTCGAGGGCGGCCGGGTGGCTTGGTGAGCGGCCGATGGGAGCTAGGGGGTATTGTGGTCGGCCTGATGTGAAGCCGACCACAAAAGTAACTTCTGTGGTCGGCCTAGAATTTGGCCGACCACAATACTCTACTTTTGTGGTCGGCCTGACTTCAGGCTGACCACAAAACTCAACCTTTGTGGTCGGCAATTTCTGAGGCCGACCACAAAGACCCCCTCCACCCCCGACTCTAATTTTCGACCGTCCCGCCTCTATTTATTAATCGCCCTATTCGTCATCTAATGTTTTAGGTCATCGATTTACACATTGTAATTTCTTTCCAAGCATCTACATTGGCCAACGTCGCATTTCCGTCACTTTGAGTTCGAACTTAAACGTTCGTGGACCGAAAGATTACGGTAAAGTCTCGGCAAGCAGGGAGAATGTGCCGACCGTGCAACTCATGACGATATTGCCCCGTGGATCGACTTTGGATGTGTTGTGAATGCCCTAGAACCACGCCAGAAGATAGGACAACAGAGATCGAGGGCGCCGGTGTGGCTTGTGAGCGGCCGATGGGGGCCGGGGGGTATTGTGGTCGGCCTGATGTGAAGCCGACCACAAAAGTAACTTTTGTGGTCGGCCTAGAATTTGGCCGACCACAATATTGCACTTTTGTGGTCGGCCTCACATCAGGTCGACCACAATACTCAACCTTTGTGGTCGGCAATTGTTAAGGCCGACCACAAAGACCCCTCCCCGCCTAATTTTCGCCGCCCCGCCTCGATCGACAATCGTCCCTATTCACATCTAATGTTTTAAGTCATCGACGACACATTGTAATTTTTTCTCAAGTGTCTACATTGGCCTGCGTCGTATTTTCGTAACTTTGAGTTCGACCTTAAACGTTCGTGGACCGAAAGATGACGCTAAAGTCTCGGCAAGCAGGGAGAATGCGCCGACCGTGCAACTCATGATGATATAGCCCCGTGGATCGACTTTGGATGTGTTGGGAATGCCCTAGAACCACGCCAGAGCGATAGGACAACAGAGATCGAGGGATTTGGCCGGGTGTGGCCGGTGAGCGGCCGATGGGGGCTGGGGTATTGTGGTCGGCCGATGTGAAGCCGACCACAAAGTAACTCTTCGTGGTCGGCCTAGAATTTGGCCGACCACAATACTCCACTTTTGTGGTCGGCCACACTTCAGGCCGACCACAAAACTCAACCTTTGTGGTCGGCAATTCCTGAGGCCGACCACAAAGAGCCCCTCCACCCCCGGCTCTAATTTCCGGCCGTCTCGCTCTATTTATTAATCGCCCTATTCGTCATCTAATGTTTTAGGTCATCGATTTACACATTGTAATTTCTTTCCAAGCATCTACATTGGCCTACGCCGCATTTCACACTTTGAGTTCGAACTTAAACGTCAGGACCTAAAGATTACGCTAAAGTCTCGCAAGAAGGGAGAATGCGCCACCGCGGCAACTCATGACGATATAGCCCCGTGGATCGACTTTGGATGTGTTGTGAATGCCCTAGAACCACGCCAGAAGAGATAGGACAACAGAGCTCGAGGGGCGGCCGGTGTGGCGGTGAGCGAGCCGATGGGAGCTGGGGTATTGTGGTCGGCTCGATGTGAAGCCGACCACAGTGTATCTTCGTGGTCGGCCTAGAATTTGGCCGACCATTAATATTTACTTTTGTGGTCGGCCGACTTCAGTCGACCACAAAACTCAACCTTGTGGTCGGCAATTTCGAGGCCGACCACAAAGACCCTCCACCCCGACTCTAATTTTCGACCGTCCCCGCCTCTATTTATTAATCGCCCTATTCGTCATCTAATGTTTTAGGTCATCGACGACACATTGTAATTTCTTTCCAAGCATCTACATTGGCCAACGCCGCATTTCGCCACTTTGAGTTCGAACTTAAACGCTCAGGACCGAAAGATTACGGTAAAGTCTCGCAAGCAGGAGAATGTGCCGACCGCAAACTCATGACGATATTGCCCGTGGATCGACTTTGATGTGTTGTGAATGCCCTAGAACCACGCCAGAAGATAGGACAACAGAGATCGAGGGGCGGGTGTGGCGGTGAGCGTCGATGGGGGCCGGGGTATTGTGGTCGGCTCGATGTGAAGCCGACCACAAAGTAACTTTTGTGGTCGGCCTAGAATTTGGCTGACCACAATACTGCACTTTTGTGGTCGGCCTCACATCAGGCCGACCACAATACTCAACCTTTGTGGTCGGCAATTGTTAAGGCCGACCACAAAGACCCCCTCCCCGCCTAATTTTCGGCCGTCCGCCTCGATCGACATCGCCCTATTCACATCTAATGTTTTAAGTCATCGACGACACATTGTAATTTTTTCTCAAGTGTCTACATTGGCCTCGCGCCAGATTTTCGTGAACTTTGAGTTCGACCTAAACGCTCGTGGACCAAAGATGACGCTAAAGTCTCAAGAAGGTGGAGAATGCGCCGACCGCGGCAACCTCATGATGATATAACCCCGTGGATCGACTTTTGATGTGTTGGGAATGCCCTAGAACCACGCCAGAAGATAGGACAACAGAGATCGAGGGATTGGCCGGTGTGGCTTGTGAGCGCCGATGGGGCTGGGGTATTGTGGTCGGCCCGATGTGAAGCCGACCACAGTATTTTCGTGGTCGGCCTAGAATTTGGCCGACCACAATACTCCACTTTTGTGGTCGGCCACACTTCAGGCCGACCACAAAACTCAACCTTTGTGGTCGGCAATTTCTGAGGCCGACCACAAAGAGCCCCTCCACCCTCGGCTTAATTTCCTACCGTCCCGCTTCTACGATTAATCGTCCCTATTCGTCATCTAATGTTTTAGGTCATCGACGACACATTGTAATTTCTTTCCAAGCATCTACATTGGCCTACGTCGCATTTCCGTCACTTTGAGTTCTGACGGCGTGTTCACCGCTCAACCACCGCGGATCACACACCTGGTCGATTTATCCCGCTAGCCTATCACCAAGGCCGCTCGATTGAGCTCGGGACGCAGAAGGAGCAACACACGGGATTACCTGTGTTCGACCTCAAGGGTAATAGTCCTACTCCCGCCGAAGTCTTAGCTCTTTGTTGTTGTGGTTGAATGGAATGTGTTTACGAATGTTTCAATGCACGATGCTAGTGCAACAGACTCTTCCTCTCTCTCTCTCCTTTTATACAAGCTTTGAACCGCGGAGAGAGCCGAGGGGTAGGCAAGACAAGATTTCAAGATAATCGACGAGACACGACAGAGAGACAAAACATGTCACCGCTTACGCCGAAGCGGCGCCGCTCACAGAGCTTCGCAGTGGTTACCCACCCCGCAGCCACACCGGTGAGGTCATGGTGAGGCCCAAATCGCTTCCTCCCGACGCGGACGGCCATCTCAAGCAAACCTTCTCTCACGGCCAATTCTTCAAGGCCACAAGGATACCGCTGCACTGCAGGGTCATCGAAGCGGTAATCATTTCTTCACCGTTTATCCGCTGCGGACGTCAGATTAAATGCGCCGTTCTTCGCAGCAGGGAGAGCCTTCGCCTGTAAGACTCTTCCGCAACGCCTCGCCACGAGGGCCCCGCTGATGCTGGGGGCCTTTATGCGCGCCGAGGGCTCGCCCACGCCCCACCCGTGCGTGGGCCTCGCCGGGCGCTGATGGGTTTCGCCCACACGCCGACCTCGGTCGCTCGCCGACGTGGGACCTCCCTAGTCTTCTAGGGCTCGCCACGCCGGGGCCTTGTCGCTCGCCGACGCGCGGGGCCGCTTGATACGCCAGGCTCGCCCACACGCTGGGTTCGACGCCACCTACGTAAGGGGCCTCGCCGGGCGCTTCGAGGGTTTCGCCACGCCACGGGCCTTGTCGCCGCTCGACGCGGGGCCCGCTGATACGCCAGGGGCTCGCCCACACGCTGGGTCTGTCGCCACCGACGTAGGGGGCCTCGCCGCGCGCTTCGAGGGTTTCGCCACGCTTAGGGCCTTATCGCCACCGACGCGCTGGGCCCGCTGATCTTCACAGACTTTTGCACTCGATATTTATTACACCGACAAGAGTCTCGGTCCACCATGATACGCGAACCGCCGCACGACACTTTTCCGCTTTTGAGCGGCGGAGGCGAATCGTGGGGGCCCACCTCCCGCACCGCCAGACGCTCGATTCTCCACTCGCGCACGATCTTCCGTAGGTAACCGCTGCCTGGAAATCGGTGCGGGCAATGATGGCGCGTGCGGCGTGGGGTCGAATCCAAACCGCCGCCTCGCCGCTTTTGCTTATAACATTCCTTTGGCGCCATGCCAACCCTTCCGCACGCTAAGTCCTCAAACCGCTTTTCACCTTCTTCTCCGCCGCCACGAGCCCTCTTCGCCGCCACCTTCTTTTTTTCGCCAACTCTTCCACTGCTTTCCATGGCGCCCAAACGCAGTTAAGGGTCACCGGGGACACGCCATCATCTCTGCTAGCCTTTGCTCGCCTCCGCCACCGACGAAGACATGGTGACGCTGCTTAAGTGTTCGTGCCGCCAACCTCCTCCCGGTTCCGCTGCAGGCACCATTGCACCACGCCTCGTGATTTGAGAGATCGTGACCTTTCACTGGCGGTGCCAAGGGGCTCGCCCCGCCATACTCCGAAGTTCTTCTTGGGGTGCTCGCTTTCACGAGATCCAGCGGCGACCTTCCCCAATTCTATCATGGCCCTAACCATCTTCGCCCACCTCGCGAGATGTTCGTGGGGACGATGTCAACCTCCCGCCTGGCGCCGCTTTCACGCCGCATGCGGTTGCCGAAAGGGGCCATTGAAGTCGCATTGCGCCCGCGACGCCGCCGCCTTCATCCCGGCCGCGTCAAGTCCAACTGAAGGATCGGCAGCGCATCGGTCAGACGCAGAAGACTCCAGCCGTCGCGATTTATCTTGTTCTCCCCGAGGGTCCCACGGAACCCTCGCCACCGGGATCTATGCCCGACGACTCGGCTGAACTGAAGTGATGTCGGGCGATCGTTGGCTCCGCCGCAACGGGCTCACCGAACCCACGCGGCGGATTTTTTGCGGCGCCACCTATGCCCACTTCAATGAGGACACGCCCCGCTGGTTGCATTATGGCGACGACGACTGGTGGTCCGCTGCCCCGGAGGTGAGTGCTCTTTCACTCTTTTTTGGGTCCCTTTGTCTTTCTCGTACGCCTTTGCTTGGCCCTTGTCTTTGCCAACTCGCGATTTTCTTTCTTGTTCATCCACCGCAGGAACGTATAGACGACGTGTTCCGGCAGTGGGTCGGGGACTTCGTCCGCCCGTCCGGCGACACTTCGCCGCCATGAGCATCCGCCTCTCTCAGGATCGATCCACGGAGCGCAACCAAGACTTGCGCTGCCGCCCTATGGAGGTTCTCCGGTCTCATGCGTCCAAGTGGCCCGGGACCACTACAGATTCGCGATCCGCCTCGCAATCGCCATAGCTTCCAGCTGCCGCCGCTTGCTGTGGCGGCCGACCATCAAGGCTTGAAGCGCCATTATCTTGCTGGCGACGACGACGTTGAGGAGGAGGGGCGAGCCCAAAGAGAGCTCGCCTGACCAGCCCCGAAGCTTCCGCCTCCTCCGACCTTCGCCAGCTGGGGCCTCGCTGCTGACGCCGCCGCTCCGCCACCGGGCGAAGTGCGGCGATTTTCATGGCGCTTCGCTTCTGTAAGATTTTGCCGACGCTGCTGCTCCCCCACACGGCTTATCTCTTCCGGCTACAGGCTGGCGCTTACCAAGCTAACGCCGCTTCGACGGCGCGACCAAGATCAAGCCACAATATTCAAGAACTAAGCTGCTTGAGGCTGCCCCTTCACTTTCGCTGAGGCGCGCCGCTTCAGTGTTGGCTTCTCTCAGACTTACGCACACTTCGTGTTAGGTTAGCATGCTACGCTGCTGCATACCAACCCCGCCTGCTTCATCTTCGCTGATAGAGCGGACGCTGGCGCCGAGCTCCATCCCGCACACCCGCCAAATTTCAGCCGCCGCGCTGCCTTTGACGGAGACGAGGCTCTCCTGCCGCGAGATCGCCCGGGACGAGGTCGGGGAACCTCCGCCGCTGCTTGCCGACGCTAACGCCGTGAGCGCTGCCGCCGCCTGACATTGACGCTCGCTGAAGCGCCTCGCCGCCACACCTAGGCAAAGGCGGAAAGTGTTTAGCTTTCGCGGAGCAAGCCGCCGCGAAGCCGCGGGCGGCGTTCGAGGAGGCGAAGCGCCATGAGGGAGGCGGCGATCCGCGAGGCCGCGACGGCGCAAGCCGCCGCCTCACCGCTAAGGACGCCGAGGACCTCCGCTGAGCATACCGAAGCGCCCGGTGCTCGCTGGCACGCCGCGCGCCGCTACCACAGCTTCCGGATGTCTTGTACTCACTGGCGCCACCTCAGACTCTCATTGAGGAAACGGGCGCAAAAGATAGCGGGCGCTGGGCGAAGCCGCCGACGCTTTGCGTGAGCCGCCGCGCTGATGCGGGCGCGTCGATCGAAGACGGTCGCCACGGCGCCTCGGCGGTGCGCGGTTCATCTCGGCAATCGCTTTGCCTGTAACGCCACGCTCGACCTAGGCGCCGCCACTCAGGAGCCTTTCGCGCCACCGACCGGATCAAGAGTCTCCGGTCGAGCTCGCCGCCACCGTGGTCTCGATGATGGGCGGCGCTGCCCAAAGCAGAGGGCGACGGAGATGATGACGAGGAGTAGATGAACTCCTCATCTTGTTTTTGTCCCGTATATATCCTCGTTAATGCACTTTTTGCCCTTTTGCCACGAAGTCTCGATCAAACTTCGCAAACTCTTACTTGCGTAAAAGAAATGGGGCACCGAACGCTAAAAGCTTTAGATGTAACGCTCTATTGAAAGTGAGCGCTTTTTCCTTAGGCATCGTGTTACTTCAACCCTTATGGCCTCTCGGCGAACCGACCTTAAACGCTATGTGGCGAAAGTGCTTAGCTTCCTGAAGTGGTTCAGACGCCGTGCCAGCCATTGGGCATTGCCTGCATCGAGCCGACTCACCGGCTAGAACCCGCTTCCATCCGCATCGCCGCTTAACCGCAAGTTAAAGCGCTCGCTTTTGCAACAAAGGGCTTCACTTTAAGTACTTTCGCTACCAAATTTCGATAGAATGCCTTCTAATGACTTTTTAGCGCTTAAACAACCGATCGCTAAAAGCTTTAGATGTAACGCTCACTGCAAGTGAGCGCTTTTTCCTTAGGCATCGTTACTTCAACCCTTACGCCTCTCGCAAACCGACCTTAAACATTGCGTGGCGAGAGCTTAGCTTCCTAAGTGGTCTAGACGCTGGTGCAGGCTATGATTGCCCATCGAGCCGACACACCAAAGCTAGAACCCGCTTCCATCCGTGATCGCCGCCCACCAAGAAGTTCAAGCTGCTCGCTTTGTAACTAAGGGCCTTTCACTTTAAGTACTTTTTGCTACCAAATTTTCAATGTAACGCTTTCTAACAGACTTAAGGCGAAAAAGAACAGACGCTCACAGAGAGACAGTAACTTATCTTTTATTGAAGATGGCTTTGTACAATGCACCAGCCCCCCGAGGCGAAGGGAAGGAGGAAGACTCGCCGCCGCTCCAAAGGAAGGCCAAAAGCTCGAACAGCTACCACGGTAGAACTTCCTCACCGCCGACGCTCCAAGTGTTCGCCAATTCATGACCATCCTCGGCGAGCCCGACCGAGCTCGGGCGGAGATCGAGACCACCTTGAAGGGGCCTCCCACTGGGAGACAGCTTGTTGCGCCACCAAGGCTTGATTTTAAGCAGACGAGGTCGCCCACCGCCTGTCCTCTCACACACCCATCTTGCTTGATAATCTGCAAGAAGGTTCGCCGACACCGGCGGCCCGGATCGCCGCCTGCCTCTCGATCTCCTCCAGAGATTTACTTCATCCCGACGCCGGTCGTGGTCTCTGCTCGCTGAACGCCGCCACCCTTGAGGACCCAAAGGCGAAGCTCGATGGGAGCACCGCTTCGAGCCATACACCAGAAGAAAGGGTCTTGCTTGGTGGCTCATGGGAGTTGTCCGCAGCGCCCACAATATGGTGGGGACTTCTTCCGCCAAATTGCCGCTTTCTCCGCACGGTCGAAAGCCCTTGTCTTGTGTCCTCTCGAGTACTTCCAGATTTGCCCGCTTCCACTTGCCCATTGCTCTTCGGATGTGCAACTGAGGCAAAGCACAACTTGGTACCCAGCTCTTCGCACTCAGTCTTGGAAATCGGCGCTTTGAATCAAGGCCGTTGTCGGTGATGATCCCAGAGGCGACGCCGAACCGGACGAAGATGCTCTTCATGAACTTTATGGCAGCAATGACGTGATCGCCGGACAGCGATGCCTCCACCCATTTAGTGAACTTGTCGATGGCGCATTTAACAGATGTGTAACCTCCGGCCGCCCACGGAACGGGCTCAGATGTCCAAATTTCTGCATCGCGAACGGCCAGAGAGCGGAATGGTTTGCGCTACTGGCCGGCTCGGTGGATCTCGCTTAGCATGAAATTGGCACGCC